>OU862918.1:15999152-18836322 GCA_917880885.1 Limnephilus marmoratus | reverse complement strand
TTTAAACTTCAGATTTACCAGCAGGTATTTAAGTGAAGTAGCGCACAAAGATTCAACAAGGTGAGACTCATTCCCAATAAGGAACTCCAGTGAAAAATATTATGGCTTTAAAAAAATATGTTCAAATAGACCAATAAACGCTGATTCTGAATATATAAGTTTTATTCAATAATATTCAACGAAGAGTTTAAAATAAAATTATTAAAAAGTGCATTTTTAAACGTCTCGTTAAAAGACAATGTAAAGTTGGTATCGTTGAATGCTTAGTGCTGACGTCACTCCTCACCAGTCATTGTGTTGAAATGTAGGTACGATACAAGCCATCGGTATAAAGGCTCTGCAACCGGGCCCGAATAGTAGAAGATGGAGAGATACCAAATTACGAATGTTAGAGGAGAGCGCTAACATTTACAGAGACAAAATCGGTGCGAAAATTGCGAAAATGTTTAATAAAACACGACTCGTTTTAAATAGAGCAAAAATCTCGTGGGCATTATCTTAAACAGCATTTAAAGAAACAACGTGAATTTTTTCATACGTATAACTTGTAAAATAACTGAAACAAACGTGTTTATAATAATTTTTAGAGCTTACTTTGCGATTTTTTTCTAATGAGGGAATTTTATACAATTTGCATTTCGAATTAGATATTATCTTCAAGAAACATATTATATATTTTTAAGAGCTTAAAAACTTAATGTGTTTGTAGTGTATTCACACATGTATAGTTGTGAATAACTCTGTAGTCTCAGGGAGTGCACGCGCAGAGTTGTGGGGCGTAGGACGGTACCGGGCGACCGACTGCATAGAGAAGACGCGGGGACGCTTGCCGTGAGCCGATATCAGTTAAGATGAGTGTTACTTGTTCTTTCTTAATATTAACCTTTACATAGTGTACATTACATGTGGCGACGAGGTAAACTGTAAGTAATCTAAGGATTTTTTACAAAAAAATGTAAAGCTAGGCAAGTGCACTTATTTAGCTGTCAGTTGCATAGTTGTTCTTTTATTTGTCGTTTGACGGGAATGGCGTCGGAACATGAAATTAATGTTGGATTTGTTTTGGAAGTCGGAAAAACGGCGTGTTTACCGGAATTACTTTACCAGAATATATAAGGGGGCATTTTGTGGAGAAGGCATGGATTGATGTTGGAAAAAAGGCATTTGACATCGCTGGAAATCATGTTAACTCCACGGCTGCGTGGAAGGTGATCTGGTTCAGTGTATTTCGGGTGGTGCCGTGTACGGAGGCCGGCATTGAAGAGTGGTACATCTACAGGGTGCTTGTGGTTGCGTCACAATCGCGTAGTTTGTGGGTGTCTCCATCAACGGAGGACTTTAGGTAACCTAGGTTCCTATGAGAGCATTTAAGGGGAGTGATATACCAACGGAATTGTCAACCATACCTACCTACTTATTAAAATGAATTCATTTATTTATTTATACGGGGTTTTACAGATGTTTGCACCTACGTGAGAACTATCCAGTTATAAAACTCAGTTATTTCACAATTATAAAAATCTACAATTAAATACAGATACATACAATTACAAAAAGAAAAACATCATAAATAAAAATACAGAATTATATATACAAGGTCACTCGAGTAACACATTACAATGAGTGGTAAGAGACATATAATGTTCTTCGATAATCACCGAAAGTATCGTGCGGTAGTGAGCAGTTTTTATTGCAGTGGGGCATTAAATTGCGACTTGGCATTGGATTGTGACTTAACATTAAATTGCGACTTTGCAATAAATTGCGGCCGGGCATTCAATTACGACTTGGCATTGAATTGCGACTAGACATTAAATTACGACTTTGCATTAAATTGCGGTTGGGCATTCAATTGCGGTTGGGCATTCAATTGCAACTTTGCATTGAATTGCGGCGGAGCATTAAATTGCGACTTGTATTAAATTGCGACTTTGCATTAAATTGCGGCTGGGCATTCAATTGCGACTTGGCATTAAATTGCGACCTGCATTGAATTGCGGCTGGGCATTAAATTGCGACTTTGCATTAAATTGCGGCTGGCGTTCAATTGCAATTTTGCATTGAATTGCGGCGGGGCATTAAATTGCGACTGGCATTAAATTGCGACTTTGCATTAAATTGCGGCTGGGCATTCAATTGCAACTTTGCATTGAATTGCGGCGGAGCATTAAATTGCGACTTGCATTAAATTGCGACTTTGCATTAAATTGCGGCTGGGCATTCAATTGCAACTTTGCATTGAATTGCGGCGGGGCATTAAATTGCGACTAGCATTAAATTGCGACTTTGCATTAAATTGCGGCTGGGCATTCAATTGCGACTTGGCATTAAATTGCGACTCTGCATTGAATTGCGGCTGGGCATTAAATTGCGACTTGGCATTAAATTGCGACTTGGCATTAAATTGCGACTTGGCATTGAATTGCGAATTGGCATTAAATTGCGATTATGCATTGAATTGCGGCTATGCATTAAATTGCGAATTGGCATTGAATTGCGACTTGGCATTAAATTGAGACTGTGCATTAGATTGCGACTGGGCATTCAATTGCGACTGAGCATTTAGTTACAATAAGGTTGCAATATGCGTATGAGTATGACTTAAAAAAAAATAATAATAAAAGCATTATATTGCGGATATTGATGAATACTTGGTGTACAATTTGCATTAAATTGCGGAGATGTACCGGTATAGCATTAAATTGCGGACATACCTCTACATGGCATTAAATTGCGAAGTTTTCAAGAGTTTCGGAAAAAATAATAAAAGCATTATATTGCGGATATTGATGAATACTTAGTGCATAATTTGCATTAAATTGCGGAGATGTACCGGTATAGCATTAAATTGCGGACATACCTCTACATGGCATTAAATTGCGAAGTTTTCAAGAGTTTCGGAAAAAAATAATTAAAGCATTATATTGCGGATATTGATGAATACTTAGTGCACAATTTGCATTAAATTGCGGAGATGTACCGGTATAGCATTAAATTGCGGACATACCCCTATAGAGGTTCGGAAAAAGATAATAAAAGTATTTTATTGCGGATATCGATGAATACTTAGTGTACAACTTGCATTAAATTGCGGAGATTTACAAGTATAGCATTAAATTGCGAAGTTTTCGAGAGATTCGAAAAAAATAATAAAAGCATTATATTGCAGATATCGATGAATACATAGTACAACTTGCATTAAATTGCGGATGTTTACCGTATAGCATTAAATTGCGGACATATACCTTCTTGGCATTAAATTGCGAAGTTTTCGAGAGGTTCGAATGTGAAGGGGAGGTTGGTTCAGTTTCTACCCGTTGGGAAAGATGGAAAAGAAGTCTGAACCTTTACCTCGAGGCGACAGGCATAAACACCGAGGCAAAGAAAATAGCTAGTCTTTTACATATCGGTGATCCCGAGTTACAAGAAATTTTCTACAACATCCCGGAAGCTAATGCAACTGAAGGTGAACCTTCATTGCGATGTTAAACGTGAACAAAAAATTAGACAACTACTTTGCACCTAAACAGAGCAAAGTATATAAGCGACATCTGTTTCGTCTCCTAAAACAGGAACAGGATGAGAAGTTCGAAAAAATTGTTGTCAGACTTCGACTACAGGCCAAGAAGTGTCAGTTTGGTGAATAAAGAAAACGAGCATATCATAGACCAAATAACTAAAAAGGGTAATTCAGAAGAACCCCGAAAAAAGATATTGAAAACAGGGGACAAGATCGGTTTGGATGAAAAGTTGCAGAAGCGAATGCACTGGAAGCCATAGATCGTCAATTAGGAAACTTTGGTATGAAACCTATGGAAAGTTCGCCAATCAACAGAGTAGGAACAGAGACATGGAAGAAAAAAAAATGATAGTGTTAGAAGAAAATAGCATGAGTTTGAGGGACGACAAATTCATTTTTGGAATGAAGAAAATCCACTTCCTAGGGTATGAACTGTCAGAACAGGGAGTTAAACAACTAGACAAGTATATCTTGGTTATAAAGGAATTTAGAGCCCCAACGAATATCGCTGAACTGCAGAGCTTTATGGGCTAAGTGGATTTCGTGGGAAAATGGATACCCCATTTAGCAACGGTAACAGAACCCCTTAAGCAATTGTTACGGAAAAAAACGGGAAGAAACATGGACATTCAAGATGACTGGGGCGACGCCCAAAAGAACGCATTTAATGATCTCAAAGTGGCGCTCGTGAAGGTACCAAATTTAGGTTACTACAATGCACATGATAAGACTGTGGTGATTGCAGATGCAAGCCCAGTGGGTCTGGATGCAGTGCTGGTGCAAATCAATAAGAACGGGCCGAGAATAATTGCAGTTGATAATAAAAACCTTATCAGCTGTGAGCGTCGTTACTGCCAAACAGAAAAAGAGGCCATAAGAGGCCACCCCTGGTTTGGGCAGTCGAACATTTTAACATGTTCCTGTATGGTAAGGTGTTCGATCGGGTAACGGACCATAAGCCCTTGGAGGTTATATTTGGTCCGAAAGCAAAACCATGCGCTCGCATCGAAAGGCGATATTCTTCTCAGGGGGACGAAAATTGTAATCCCAAACAAAGTACGTAGAAAAATTCTGGAAGCTGCGCACAAAGGCAATCCGGGGATAGTCGTGATGAAGGGCAGATTGAGGACCAAAGTATAATGGCCTAAGTGCGACAAAGATGCTGAAAACATATGCAAAGCCTGTAAAGGGTGCACCCAGCGCCCCAAACCCGTTAAAAAGAAGTGACTTACCTTCCGAACCATGGGTTGACATAGCAATTGACCTCATGGGTAGTGGCCCTTACCTAGTGGAGATTATATCCTGGTAGTCGTGGATAATTACACCAGATATAAAGAGATGAAAACACGCAGAACCATAACAAGCTTCGAAATAAGTGGAAAGCTTAAATATATTTTTAGCAGACTTGGCAACCCGATCTCGCTTACAACAGACAACGGGGGAAATTTTCCAGCGAAAACTTTAGATTTTCTGTGCAGAGAGGAACATACGACTCTATAATAGCATTCCCTACTGGCCGCAACAAAACGGAGAGGTGGAGCGTCAGAATAGGGACATCGTAAAACACCTCAAGATTTCTCAAGTAGAGAAAAATAAATGGAAAGAGGCTCTTCGTGAGGACAAGGTGATGTACAACAGTACACTTCATACAGTTACAGGAAAAACACCTGCAGAACTGTTCTTCAGAGGATAATTTCGAGACAAGCTGCCAATTCAGGACATGACGCATCTCTCAGAGGACCTTGAAATGAGGGATAGAGATAAAATAAAAAGAGTAGGAATAAGTGGACATGAATAGAAGAGCTATTGCTTGTAAATTGGAAGTTGGTGATAAAGTATACATCAAGAACATGACTAAAAAAAAAAAAACAAGCTGCGCTTGAACGACGAACCCAAACAAATATCGTTAAAGCGAACAAAGGAGGAGACGTAAGTCTTCGGAATGATGAAACTGGTCAGCGAATCAGATGACATACACCTTAAAGGAGTGGAAGGACATTGGAAGGTGCTAGATGATGAGAATAATACTAGTGCTGCTCAAACAAACGATAATGGCCATGTAAATCAATCACAATTCGAGTGAATAAATTGATGGACAATAATGAGGAAATAATTGATGATTAGTTATTAAACATAATTTGAATAAGGACTTGCTGATTGTACTTGATATAGGTACTTATGGAAAAATAAAATATTTATTATTAAAAACAATAATAAGGGAGGGATGTAGTGTATTCACACATGTATAGTTGTGAATAACTCTGTCGTCTCAGGGAGTGCACGCGCAGAGTTATGGGGCGTAGGACGGTACTGGGCGACCGACTGCATAGAGAAGACGCGGGGACGCTTGCCGTGAGCCGATATCAGTTAAGATGAGTGTTACTTGTTCTTTCTTAATATTAACCTTTACATAGTGTACATTACAGTGTTTAAGGGAGATATGTAAGAAATCGGTAGAAATTCGGGTTGCGGGCCCTAAACAACATTTTATGTTAATCGTTATTTCATACTTTTTGAAGAGATTTAGTTGTTGTGTTTATTCAAACATTATTTAAGCCTAAATAATTCAGTATCAAAAATAAAGGTATCTCTATTAGTTTATATCTATCATTTAAAATATTGAAAAACTTTAAACTGTACGAAAAAATAGTATTATATACTATATCATAATCCTACCTACTCCACGGCCAACTCTGCGAACTTCGATAACCAAAATGGCCGTCATCGAACAGCTGATCGGCGCCGTATCTTATTTGCCTACAATTATGCTGGTGATGCTTCGTTTTCGATAATATTGACTTTAAAACGCTAAAAAAATAATAACTTCAAACAATTTTTATACCACTCTCCCGTAATAATGTTGAAAAATATAATAATATAATAAATTTAATATAATAAATTAAAAATAATAAATAAATAATTCCACCTAAATAACGTTTTAACTTATCGAATAGTATCATGCTTTCTTTCATATAACTGTCGTACAAAATGAACACCGGTTGAAAATAAAAATATCTTATACGTAGTGAGTGATGACGTCAATTATTTTAACTATTAAAACTAACTCCAAAAAAATGCAATTATTTAAGTCAGAAGGTCATTATTCTGTCGTGTACCTCGGGAGAAGTACCCACATTCTGCACCAAGACTAGCTCAGATGGGTCGGCGGAGCAGGAGGGGCTCTCAGCAACAAGGGTCGTAGGTAGCTAAAGGGGCCAAATAAGGTGGGGGGTACATGAAATATGTCAATTCTGCACGTGTCTCGTCAGGAAATAAAAGGCTGTCTAAGATAAACATTACTTGTATTGCCGGTAATCTCACAAATACAGTCAAGAGTACATTTACAATTATTAATCAACACAGGTAAATTAGATTGACTAACTGCGCATGGGGTGCCTACATATCTCTCTCAACTCGTGTTGACTTCGGGGGTCGGTTATGGTTTCGCGAGGTATAGTAGGACACTCAACAAGGGGGAAAGGTAAGAGTCGTTACTCACAGGTACCCGGCGGCAGCCGAAGAAGTGTCCCAGGAGTTGCTAGCCAGGAAACAAGGCAGGCTATGCCTAACAGGAAACCCATCGTGGGCCGGGGTGGTCAGCGCAGGGAGTAACTCAGCGCGTGCCCCACAGCAGAACACGGGGCAAGCAATCCGGTTCCAGAATCCCGCGGAATGTTTTCGAAAGGCGCGGGGCGCTGTCGCAGTGACTGACACGGGTTGAAAATCTGTCGCGTGCCGTTGGGGAGAGGAGGAAGGGGTACAGCTGCACGGGGGGCGGGCGGTACGTGAGTTCACGGGCGTAGTGTGGTAAACCGCTACATAACAATTCATAAAAAAAATTGGACTAGAGTTCTCTATTCGGGTATGTTGTGAAGCCGAACGTGTTGTGGAGAGAAAGGAGAAAGAACATAAACCACTTTAGGCAACATTTTGAAACTGACAGGTGTTCTTTCACCAGGACGATACTGAGAGTATCTTCAATTCGAAATGGTTCTGCAGATATGCAAAATATTAAAAAATAATAACATTGCCTATTTGGTCACCAATGGTTTTGCTGCCCTTGATATAAAAGTGGTTCTGAATCATTTTATGCCTACAATTTATGAAACTATGAATGGAATATTGGCTCTAGTTTTTATTTTCTTATTACACTTCAAAAAAGTAAATTGAAATAACTGGTATATTCTTTAATATCATTTTTTTATTGAAAATAATTACTATTTGTTTTGTTTTGGTGTTTAATAATTAATACAAGTAAAAATAAAAAGAGAGAAAACTTCGTAAAGCTTATGATATACTTCGAAAAGTTATTGAAGCTTGTGTTATACCTTTTACAACTTTTCTTACATATTTTTTTGGGGGCAATCTCTTTTTAAACTGCCGTCATGCGACGGTCCTATCTACCAACACAGCATCTTTGAAGTTGCTGTGTGGAGGGTCTTTTTGAGGAAAGGACGGAGTGAACGTGGGTCTTGAAGAGACACAGAGGCCGGCAAATCATTCCACAGCTGAGCTGTTGAACTCAAGAACGAGAAGAAACGACCCGTTCTCATGTGACTAAATGTCAACCGGGTACAAATATTGGGCACGTGTTTGACTATGCACCGGTGCCGATGGGATCAATGACGCTAGTTCCTCGGAGCATCTTCCACTGTAATATCGGTAGAACAAGGCAGGATTCCCGCCTGACGCCTGTGCTCTAAAGATTGCAATCCGTCTATTAACGTGGGAGAATCTATCAAACGGACCGCCCGTTTCTGCACAGATTCAAGGGTTTTTTAGGGTTTTTATAGCTCCAGACCAGAGGTGGCTGCCAAATGTTACCCTGATGCCTTGGCTCATCACTTTTAAGTCCTGGTGGAAGTGCTCTTCCTGTTCCTCTCTATAATTTCCCATATTGTCAGGAAATCTATCCAGGTGACTGTAGAGAAATTGTAACTTTATGCTCATTTTATAATATAAGATACGCCAAAATCATAAAACCAGAGCCAATTCAGTGCCTTCATGAATATATCCGTTAATTGGGTACTTGAAAATTTTTTTTTTTTTTACACCGAGAAAAACAATTTTTTTTCCGCGCGCCAGTTAACCTGGAACCCAAGAACGATCTGGTGCCCAGGATATTAATTTTTAATGTTTTAATATTTTTAAAATGGTTGAAAATCCTTACCACAAAACCCATCATTTTCACAGATCCATTAACGATAGAAGATAATGTTATATTATGAGATATTAAGTAGAGCTTCTGGATAAAGATGATACCTACCTCAAGTGTTTCGACTACAGAGGTTAAGACAACAATACGTAATTAATCTTACATCCGAAGTAGTCCTACAATTCAGTAAGCCACTATACAATCAAAAATCTCTTTAAAATGATTTAAATGTACTTCGATTGTGCGTACGAATGATAAGTTTTCTATGTTGATGTGCGAGTATGTGATGTGTATTGTGAAAATTATCAAAGTATACATAGAACACATTTTCACATACAGACAAGTGATAGAGTACCATTTTAGAAACACTAGAACTTAGTATCAAAAACATATCCACCAAACAACTACAAATATAAAATTTTGACAAAAACTTCTTCTTGCTATGCGAGGTACTACACTCTATAACAAAATTTCATCCTCATTCAAAAATCACAAAAATATTAATCCATTTTAATCTCAAATGAAAAGATGGATACAAAACGAAGGTAGAGATAAATAGAAAACATCCCCACACTAATAAATTTAACAGACTGAAACAAAAACCCACAACCGCAGAAATAGAAAACATCCTTACACTAATAAATTTAACAGACTGAAACAAAAACCCACAACCGCAGAAATAGAAAACATCCTTACACTAATAAATTTAACAGACTGAAACAAAAACCCACAACTGCAGAAATAGAAAACATCCTTACACTAATAAATTTAACAGACTGAAACAAAAACCCACAACTGCAGAAATAGAAAACATCCTTACACTATTAAATTTAACAGACTGAAACAAAAACCCACAACTGCAACGATATTATACAATTCTTTCAGTAACTTCATTTTAATCCAACAGTTAAATTTGAATGCGTAATTAAATGTTCAACTCGAGATATGCCGATGAGGATATCATTATCTCTACTTGCAAAAAAAAAGATAAGAAAGTACCTACTTATTATCATTGTAAATCAGAACAGTACCTACCTATCTAGACAATATTTTTATTCTATGTTTGAAATGTGTAAATTTTTTTGAGTGAAACTTCTTTAGCGCCGTTAGTGGCTTGAAATTCGGGAGAAACGGAAATGCGTCGCAACTCATTTCTACACAAATCAAATTCTTATATCTTCTTCTTCGATGGCGCTACAGCCCATATCGAGCTTTGGCCTCCTGCAACAGTTGCCTCCAACTCCTCCTGTCCTCAGCGGCTGACTTCCAATTTGGTACCTGGAGAAGCTGTGCTGCATCCCCTCTTACTTCGTCTTCCCACCTCAGTTTGGGTCTTCCCACTTTTCTCTTTCCACCTGGGTGTCCAGTCAAAATTCTTTTTGGGACGCGTGTATCCGGCATTCTCTGTACATGCCCAGCCCATCTCAGCCTGAGGAGTCTTATATGTGCTGAGATGCTAGGGGCTTTTATATATATCATACAATTCTGTATTGGGCCGGATGCGCCACTGTTCACATATTCTTCTCAGCATATTTCTTTCAAAAGTATCCAACATTTCAGCCATCTTTACCGTCAGTGTCAGCGCCTCACATCCATATGCCAATACAGTTCTAACAATGGTCTTATATATGGTTATTTTGTTTTTTTTCTGTGGACACTACGTGACTTAAACACTGGCAGCAAAGAGAAGTATGTTTTGTTGGCTGCTGTGATTCTCCTTCTGATTTCTGCTGGATCCTCATTGTTCTCTGTCAGACTGGAGCCCAGGTAGGTGAATTGATCAAATTCTAATATAACGCTGTAAATTCGCACATCGGCGCATGCCTTCCATAGCATAGTTGGCAAGGTGCCTTACTAGTCTCAGCGACCAGAGAGACAAACATCAAGTGAACGGGGGTTCGAATACTATGAAATCCATAAAAAAAAACATTTTTAAGTTATGAAATCAATATTCAGTCTTCAAACCACCTTAAAAAAAACAAGCAAAATAAAAGAAAGCGTCTTTCTGGTTTCACTTTTACCGCGTGTGAATTACACGCTCTGATTTTTTATTTATTCTTGAGAAACGAAATTATATTCTTAGTACAATTTCCGTGATTTTTCAATTGTTAATATTATATAAAACCATTCGAAAAATATGCTGACATAATTTAACACGTTTAAAGTCGGTCTTGTAAGTTTTCCCCGTTTTTCTCGGACAACTTTCGTAGACGTTGAACCGCGTTTCATGTATATGGTCATCGGATAACGTTCCAGACAACCCCAAAAAGAGTAAATCAGATTAACTTTACTGCAGGAGTCGCCTGAACCGTGCTTTACAAGCACATGGCTGCGTTCAGTAAAATACGACTTCCCGTTTTTGAAAATCATTTTGTAAAAACTTGTAAAATGTTTTAAGACGGTGAAAAACTTGTGCGACTCAATATTTTATCATAAAATACATTGGAAACTGCTGACACCGTTCTTTTCCTTAGTTTTAGCTTTCTGTGAAAATACAAGAAAAAGCTATAGTGCAGTCTAGACAGAAAAGGCCAAATGAATTAATAGTCTAGATTTTACTTTACGTTAAGGTTGCGAATGGAAGCGAGGCTATATGTTCTTAGTGGATATTTTTCTAAGGTAATGGGAATGAGGCACAAAAATGGTTTATTTATTTATATTTTTAAAATAGTATCGTAGTTACCAATATTACCCGGTTCCGCGGCTTTTCATCCCGCGACAAAATATCTCCAACAAAATATCCTACGGACAAAACAACCCGTTGACGACCTCCGTAGTCCAGTGGATAAGACTCTTGACTCACAATCCGGAGGTCGCGGGCTCGAACCCGGCATGCGCCAATAAATTTTATTTGATTAATTTGTGTTATTTCACAATTAATTCATTTAAAATAATATATAGTATATTTGCGGCATGTTCCTGAGTGGAAGATACTATCAGTATCGCCCTGGTGTAAGACCACCATTCAGAATTGAAACGTTGCTTGAAAATGGCTTTAGCCGTGTTTAGTGACCAGATCTGAAAAGCCAGGTACTTCCCAACCTTCCTCTTCCCTACCTCCTTCCCCTCCCCACTACCTTCAGCCTCACAACATGCCCCAATTGGGGATGCCATAGTCTCACTGGCTCCAGACGGGAGCAGTTGAGATTCTTGTGCGGTATTTACTGTAAAAAAAAAAAAAAAAAACACTCAACAAAATCTCTACACATAATAAATTAAAGTCCCCCGCGTCGTCTGTCTGTCTGTCTGTTCGCGATAAACTCGAAAACTACAGAACGGATTTTCATGCGGTTTTCACCAATAGAGAGAGTGTTTCGTGAGGAAGGTTTAAGTATGCAATTTGTCAAGGATTTGTGTAAATTGGTTGAAACATAATGATAATTGTTAGAAGTGTCGGAAAGAGTCAAGCCGCCTGGTAGCTTTCATCGAAAACGCTGCCTAATCATTTTGGGATGTAACAAAACAATGCATGGTGGGATATTCCGCTTTTATAGATATACAAAAAAAGTCCGCAAAGGCATATATCTATCTTTTACGGATAGCTTACTATACCCATTATATCTTCAAAAAAATGGTCACGTACATTGCGGTAATTGAAAAGTTATTCAGACGGATACAGTATTAATCCTTATTAATTTAAATACGTTAGTTACCCCAAGCATTTCATGCACATTATTATAATCTTTCACATCATCTCCACGTATTATAAATTAAAGTCCTCCGCGGCATCTGTCCGTCTCTTCGCGATAAACTCAAAGACGGCGGTGGTTATAAAGGTTACATAACCATCCAGTAGATGACGTTGTGTTTTATTAGCCACAGCAACGCTTGTCCGGGTCAGCTAGTATCTACTAAAACCGAACCCACGACACAAAGCACTCTTTTTAGGATGAGTTGCCTAATTAAAAAAAAACCTAACCTAACCTATCCTTACATAAAATGGGACAAAAATAATACAGCCATCCTATAAAGACAATAAATTATTTTTCAAATATGGTAAAATGGGACAAAAGTAATACAGACCCTGTGAAGACGATAAATTATTGTTCAAAAATAATAAAATGGAAAAAAATAATACAGACGTCCTGTAAAGTTAGGTTAGGTTAGGTAAGGTTTTAGTAGATATTTTGTTGGAGGATTTTTTGTCCGCAGGATATTTTGTCGGGGATATTTTGTCGCTGGATAAAAGAAAACAACGTACATAAATGAAAATACAATAAGCACCCTGGTTGCCGGCACTGAAACTGAATTGAACTGGAAGTGAATATCCCAAAACAATCATTAAATATTAGGTTTTTTTTTCCATAAATTAATAATAAGATAATAACGTTTTCTTGTTACTTAAATTTTAATATGTTTATATTCGCTCCTTATTTAATTTCTTCTTGGGTGGTTTATTTTTTTTTTCCATTTCACACGTGTGCGCTTGTGCTGAAGGTTATAATTTCGTCACAGAAATTCGAATGATTCAATTATTTTGTAGATCGAAAATATATTGTTGAAGTAAATAATTTGTTCAAAGGACAAAATGTTTCTCCTTTATCATTTCCTTGACTTTCGGAAGTATATTTTTCTTCATTTTATATCCCGTTATTTTGCTACGTAGCTCCATTTTATGGTAGATATATTGTCATTTGTTTCACATTGTAAGAATGAATTCATAATTAAAACGTTGCTTGAAATGGCTTTAGCCGTGTTTAGTTACCTGATCTGAATAGCCAACTAAACCACCTTAATATTTTCCCATCTCCTTCCCATCCCCGCTACCTTCAGCCTCACAACGTACACCAATGCCACAGTCTCACTGGCTCAAGACGGGAGCAGTTGGAACTCTTGTGCGTTACTGACAAAAAATTAAAAATGGAGAGAATTAGAACTACTGTTATAGTACACTCGTCAAAAAACATATAATAGGCTAAAATTTTAGTTGTGCATGACAAATATTGGAAAAAAAGTGTCCAATTCATACGGGGTAGAAGTGAAACCTTCAGAAAACTAAAGTAGATAATAGTGGGAAGGCCACGAAGCACGGCACAAAGAGGAGACTGATTATACTATCTCATTCTCTCGCAGTCTAAATACTATAGATGTATGTATTTGTTTCTTTTTAGTGTCGCATTTTTGCGTTTCATCGAGTTTCAAATCACAACGCTGTTCAGAAGTTTTCACTTCAAAAATCAGAGTATGCAATTTACACGCGGTAGAATTAAAACCTTCAGAAAACTAAAGTCGACTAGAATGGGGATACTACAAAAAAAAACACCGCATAAAGAGGAGACCGATAGGCTACGAAGCACCTCACAAAGAGAAGACCGATTATACTATCTCAGTCTCTCGCAGGCTAAATCCTATAGATATAGATGTATGTGTTTGTCTCTTTCAAGTGTCTCTATTTTTCGTTTCATCGAGTTTCAGATCAGTTTTCACTTAAACAAAAATTTGGGTGCAGTTAATATGCGGTAGAAGCGAAACTTTACCCAAACAATCTCAAACTATGAAGAACAAGGCGCCTTGAAAAGTGAAGTCATAATCAAAGCGCAGTGAGCAAGCCAATGAGCGCAGACCTCGCGTCGTTTCCGTTTTATGTCTCAACCAATAGGAGTCTTGAAAGAGTTTAATTCTTCGCAGGTGCTATATGCGTCATTTCCGTTCCATCCGAATTCCTAATCACAACGAGGCTGTAGAAGTTTCACTTCAAAAAGTAAGTTAGGATTCTTCGACGCGTGAAATTCTAGTAGGTGTAATCTCTCTACTTATTTATTTATTTATTTATAATATTAACGCCTTTCGGCTTTTACATAATATAACATAGTGTATAGCAGTGTTTTTCAATCTGTGGGTCGCGACCCCTAGGGGGGTCGCGAAGCTTTACTCGGGGGGTCGCCTGCAAAAGGAAAAAGGCGAGGTTCTAACTACAATAAAAACGCTATTTCAGTGAGAAGGATGGTCTTGTTCATTTTTCAAAATAAAGAAAATAATTCTCTATAGGAGAAGCAAACGGATGCATGTCCAAAGGGGTAAATGTTCAGGAGAGCCAAAAAACTATTTTTTGTAACCATGGTCTCATAACTTCTTCGGATATCCAAGCTGATAGTTAACAAAAAAAGTAATTATTAAATCATATTAGTTAAGTTATTATATAATCATAACGAGCAATTAAACGAAATGTTTTAAAAACCTTTAAAAATATTGTTAAAAAAAAAAAACGCTGACTTGAGTAAAAAAAAACATAGACTTGAGTCCTTCTGCTTCAAAATGAAGTGGAATGTTGTGTTATGACATTTGGTCTATTATGAAAGGATCAGTGTTTGAATATTGTTTACTTCCATAAAAAGCGTAGTAATGTATAATTTGAGTCATAATACTACATAATACGTAGGATTTGAGTAATAATACCCAAAATGCAAAAACCATAAACATGCAAGTCCATGTGTACATCTTTCTGCTTCTAAGATAGTTGTTGCATCAAAGGTAGTTGCATCCCCTATACATTTTTGAAAATCCTATTTTTGTTCATGATAGGACCTGTATCTTTCTGCCACTGATAAACATAATAATGTACTTCAAGTCTGCATCAAAACTCATTTCTTCAAATTTTGGACATGCATCCGTATGCTTCTCGGGTACAGAATTAATGTATTTAACTTGTTGTCTGTAGCTATGACCAAAGGGGGTCGCCAGAATTTTTCAACCTGTAAAGGGGCCGCATACTCAAAAAGATTGAAAAACACTGGTGTATAGCAACAACATGAAAAAAACAGCTCTAGTGAGTTTGTAAAACAGAAAGAAATAGTTGAGAAAGACATACGTAGATATTCAGATAACAAAATAAAAATAAATGCTACGATATTGAAATATTACATTATTGTTACAATGAAAAAATACATTTATATATAATACATGCAAATAACTTATCTTAAAGAGGATAAATGATTTTTTATTTCATACTTATATTTTATCAGCGACACATTCCATACATCTATGTGAGAAAACGTATTGTCTCAGTTTTGAATTCTGTGTGGTGGTATATTGAAATGGGACATGGTCGTAGTATTGCCACAATAAAACGGTAGTACTGACCTTGTGTGTCTGGCTGGCACATTAAAATTTATGAGCGCCAAGACTTCAGGGCTGTTAATTTTACTATGCAAGATTTTAAATAAAAATACTAGATCGAAAACAGTTCTTCTGTCACACAATTTTAATAAATTAGATAAACGCTGAAGATATGTGTAGTTAAATTGTTCTTTCGGTTTTGTACTCTTTCTATTGTTTGAGAATGCACGTTATAATAATTACGTTTCGTTAATCTTATAATGTCATCCGCGTTTAATTCCGCACATTGGTAAGTGAAATTTTCGCCTGTGTAATAAATTTCGTCGTGTAACCAAAAATACTATAATTCACAGTCGAGAGTCGCACGTCCGAAAAATGATAAAGTTTCTAATAAAAAAACGCTTTTTGGCAGTTCCATCCGTTGCGTTAAAAACGGCTATCAATTCCGTTCCAACTGACAGTGATGTTGGCCGGGAAAAAGTGCTGTATGTGGCACAAATTCGCACAAAGGCTCGAATGGTCGAGATAGCGGGACTCTGCGTTAACCGGCCTGGGGGAGATACTAATCTCCGGCCTACATGGCTAAAACACCTAAAGCAAGGCCGGGACACTCAATCAAATCGGCCTCTTAACTTTTATGAATTTTTTTTTTAAGTAAAACTTCTTTACGCACGCTTGACTTGGGGAGTAAGCTGGTGAATGCGTGAGGAGAGCATTACGAAAAGTGTGATCGGGTGAGGCGAACGGTCGGACCTTTACGCACGCTTGACTTAGGGAGTAAGCTGGTGAATGCGTGACGAGAGCGTTATAAAAAGTGTGGTCGGGCGAGGCGAACGGTCGGGCGAGGTGAACGGAAGTTAAGAGGAAGATATATGTAAGTTAGTGAAGTTTTACTTCAGTCGTGTGGTCCAAGTCTAAAGCACACTCGTTTTTTTTACATTAGATCCACAGAGGAGGCCCCGAGGAAAAACATTTCCCTCAGGGCCTATGTCATTTTTAGGGATGCTGTGTGGAGGTTTTTTTAAGGAAAGGAAGAAGAGGAGTGGGAAGGAAAAAGGACATACGAATTCATCTCTCCCACTGCATTGCAAGGCGGTGGGTCGAGAGAGTCCGGCTGGATAGATCTAGATTAGGTCTCCCTCAACCATACTCTGCCAATCCGAACCACAATGCAGTAAGGTGGACAAACGCATTGGCCGTTAAGACCTAGACAAACCTCAATTCATGAACCCGGGCCCCCCTGCTAAGTGGCATGTCTGGGATGTTGGTTATCCAATAAGAGTTCCCGGGGTGGCGGTACCCATACCCGCCTCCTAAATTAAGAGGCGGGTATGGGTACCGCCGCCTTTAGAGGATCCCCTAAAAATAATTATACTATGTACATATTACATCGATAGGATTTAGCCTGCGAGAGAATGAGACAGCAATAAAATATTTCATTATTTCACGGGTACTCGGTTCCAATGTAATACGATATATGCAGGGTCCCACGCAAGTCTCTTTTAGTCTAGTGGTATAAAGTGCGAACCTTAACGGCCAGACATTCAGTGGTACAAAGATCAAATCTTACGAAACCCAAAAAAAATCATTTTATGCTTGTAAAATTCAACTTTTTTGTAAAATTCACTGAAAAATGAACAATCAAAATAAAAGATAAATGAAAGCGAAATCGACGACAAAAATATAGACAAAATTATTCTTCATATTGATTTTAAAAAAAGAGCTTCGTAGTTTCCCCACTCTTGTCTACTTTAGTTTTCACTCTAATTTTTTTTTTAAATTTTATTACGTAATTGTATATTTAAAAAAATGTACATTAGATGGGTAGGTAGGTATTTACTTATTTATAAAAAAATATATTTTTTTAGAGGATATCGTAGAAGTTAAAAGGCCGATTCGATTAGTTGTCATGGCCTGGCTTGAGGTGGTATTGTTAATAGTCGGGCCGTTGGGAATCAGAATACTGAATCAGTCAAATCCTGGAATCTGCTCGCATTACGGCGACCATGTTTGTTAGTATTTACCTTTCCATTTTTTTACATTAGCACCACACAGGGAGGCCCTGAGGAAAATAATTTCTCTCAGGGCCTATGTCATCTTAAGGGATGCTGGGTGGAAGGTTTTTTAAGGAAAGAAGGAAGAGGAGGTTAGTGTGTCCAGGAATGACGGACGCATGAATCCATCCCTCTAACTGTGGTACAAGGTGATGGATCGAGAGTTTTCGGCTGGAGGGGATAAAAAATCTCCTTCAACCAGTCTCTCTCAATCCTGCCCACCACACCGCAGGTGGGGAGATGCATCAGCCGCCAAGACCTGGACAAACCTCACCATTGAAGCCGAGCACACCTGCTAAGTCACGACACCACTTGGCGTGACTTATGGCAGAGGTGTTGTTTATACAATAAATGGTTCCTGGGGCGGCGATAACCACACCCGCCTCCCAAATTTGTAACATCAAAGATTTTTTTATTTCCTACACATTGTGAATGTTGTTGATTTGTAAATCATAGGTAAAGATGAATTGAGAAATAAAAAAAAATAATAAGAAGCAAACGAAATTAATACGAAGCAAAACACATTTAGGTACGGCTGCCCCGGGAACCATTTATTTGATAACCAACACTTCTGTCATAAGTCAGCCCAAGTGGTTCGCTACGTTTGATGACTTAGAAGGGATGCCCGGGTTCATGGGGTGAGGTCTTAGCGGCTCATACGTCTGCCCACCCGCTGCATGGCGGGCCGGATCAAGAGAAACTGGTTGATGGAGGCCTTTTGACCTTTCCAGCCGGACTCTCGATCCATTTCTTGCACCCCAGTTGGAGGGATAGATTGTCACTCCTGGATACACTGACCCCCCAGATTCCTACCCACCCCTCGTACCTTTTTCCTTCCCAGAACTTCCTATCCTTTCCTTCCTTAAAAAGACCCGCCATAGAGCATCCCCTTAGATGACATATGCCCTGAGGGAAATTATTTTCCTCAGCGCCCCCTGTGTGGAGCTAATGTACAAAAAAATTCAGAAACGAAAAAAACGAGAAAAAAACCGTTAACATAACTACTCGTTATGTTCATACAAAAACTCCTTGCAAACTAAAAAATTTAATTATCTCCAAATTTGTTATTATTGTCAACTAGCTCTTACACAGAGTTTTAGAAATCAAATATAGATAGTGACCTTCCTCTTGTTTTGAAGGTCACACGTTCAAAATTTCATCAAACTCGGCATAAAACTGTAGATTTTAATACAAATCAAATCCACACCGCCCGCTGCCAGTCCGCTCGTTCATTAAAATATATTATTATATTTCAACCAATTTACACAAAACCTTGACAAATTATATACCAAAACCTTCCTCGTGAATCACTCTATCTGTTGGTGAAAACCGCATGAAAATCCGTTGAATACTTTTGAGTTTATCGCAAACAGACAGACACGGCGGAGTACTTAATTTATAATATATAGAGATATTTACTTGGTACGTCTGGCATACGATATTAAAATTTAGAACAAGCGCATAGACATCCAAATGGATAGACAAGCAGTTACAGATGAGGGGTAAAACCAAACTATGGAGAGCAAGAGGGGAAAGATGACTGTCATTCGTTGAACAATCAATCTGACAGTATATAGGCATCTCGCATTACAATATCACCATTTAGTTCTTAAAAGCAAAATCTGCTTTGAATGAATAGACCTTTTTACATGGGAGCGCGAATTGCTTGCCACGTTTAAAACTTATTTGCTAAGGCCAAATGCTCGCCCCAAAAAGACTCGCGCCAATACACATATCAATATTTTCTTGCCGTGTTTAGTTAAAACACTTTTACAAATGTTTCATAATTTACTTACCGCTGTAACCAGCGACGAGCACATTGGAGTACCGCCCACATTCGCTATGTGCATATTGATATGTAGATATATTGTATAGCACAAGCTGCCGTTATTTCGTTAAATGTATGGATGTCAGCTTCTCGCTGTTCACGGCAAGAATGATGACGTCACACATTTTAGATTCAAGCAAGGCTATATCCCCTCCCCATGGAGCGAGCCGGTTCCAAGGAGGAGCTACAGCCGGCGTCATGTGGAGGGGGAAATAATACGTTTTTATCACTTAGGGCAGGTCCAGATATATTCATATGTCCGTGAACAAGCGTTATTATTTAAAACTGAAATATTGTTACAATTTGTCTCAACAGATGACAGGCCTCGGTTGTTATAACTTACGTTACAAATAATGTTTTATTGAATTAGTATCCTTCAAATTTATAGCTGACAAAATGGTTCAAGGCAACTTGTCACATCAATCTTGTTGGCTTAACACGATTATATTACGGGGCTTCACCCACTTCTAAAATTATACTAGTTAAGTAACTGTTTTTGTATAGTACTTAGAAATATATTTAAGGAAATCAATAGTTAACATTGAATACCCAGGTTAACTCGGTGTTGGTCTTAGCGGCGGATATTTTTGCCCACCTACAGCGCAGCAGGCGTGATCGGAAGAGATTGGTTGAGGGAGTCCTTTTGACTTCTGCAGCCGGACTCTCTCAACCCATCGCCTTGCAATGCAGAAGGCATTCATTCGTCACTTCTTCCCATCCCTCAAACCTTTTTCATTCCCAGAACTTCCTCCAACCGGCCGGAGACGCGCGGAAAAAATTTCGAAAAAATATGTTTGACTGCGATTTTGACCCTTCTATATACAGAATTTGTACAAAGAACATAGTCGAAATCGCTTGCGCCAACATTTCCCCATAAGATGGGTAAAAATTTCATTCACCTTGCAACCCCAGAATATTTTTAAATGATTTTATCTGTGGCATCAAATTGTCAAATTTGCCGCGATTCTTTCTGTCAAAGTCGATACGTGTTACTTGACTAAAACCTATCAATTTACGTAATTAACGCAAGAAATGTTGTTTTGGTACATAGTTTATTGTTCAAGGAATGTGTTTCGGTCAATAAAATATACGATAACTCAAAATTAATCCACAAAACATTCAATTAAAAATTCAAAGTCGTGCTTTGTTAGGAAATTTCCGTGTTTTTCCTGGCTTGTGACAGGTTAAAAGATATGAGAGATGGGTAGGAATCTGGGGGTCAATATTAGGGTGTGTCAATTATTTCAACTTTGAATTCAGAAACGCCTGGGGTCTCACAAAGAAAATGAGAACTGTATTTCAATTTATTTAAACAAAATGGTTATTAGCTCGCTAAAATGCATTGGAAATCAGAAAAAAACCTAAAAAATGGTATTTTTTAATTATGATAAGTAATTGATATATTTTTTACAATAATTTACCTTTCAACGTTCGTTTGTTATTAAAAAGCTGACAAAAATGTAAAAAAAAATCAAATTTATGAATACAAGCCAGTCTACAAGAAGACTGATTTTTTCCAGAAAAAGTGTTATTTTCCCTTTATATTTAAAAAAAAACACATCACTAATGTTTCAAACATTTTTTTCGTTCTCTGTACTGCAGTTATGGAATAAAAATTAAGTTTGCTACGTAATATAAAATATGGACCCTTTATTTTTTTTTTCCAAAATCACGAAATCAATTTTTTTTTTAAACTTCCGGCCATTTTAGCGAGCTAATAGTGAAAACCAATTTCATTTATTTTTACGTTTTCGAATAGCTACAGATATTTCGCAACTTTTGAGACCCCAGACGTTTTCTCTCTCTATGCAGAGCGACAAATGCTTGTCAGTATTTAAATAAATGAAGACAATATAAGCGAAACTCAATGTTGTCAGTATGTCCAGGAGTGATGGATATAATATGAACCGGATCCGGCTACCACGCAGTTGGTGGGCACACGCACCCGCCGCCAAGATCCGGACAAATCTCACCCCATGTACCCGGGCATCCCCGTTAAATCACCTAACGCAGTGAACCACTTGGAATACATAAGACAGAGGTGTTGGTAATCCATTAAACGGTTTCCGGAATGGCGGTACTTCTTCCAGTCTCCCAAAATAATGAGTCGAACGGAACTGCAAACCAACTAGCAAACATAGCAACAAAAACACAGATAAAATAGACACAAAGCACTTTAGATTATCTGTAGAATCTTTACTGTTAATAAAGAACACGGAACATAATCCTATTGTGGCGTTCCCAGTCCTTGTCCCATTCAGCTCGTTAATTTAAATCTAACCGCCTCGCAGCCAGCGCTGTCTCGCGGTGGCGACTTCTCAGACAAATACCCATTAGCTACCACCAGGCACACTGCTACTCTATGTAGTACTGTGGACCGTGCAATTAAATCACTTGTATCGCGGACTGCATTCACTGCTCTGGCCTGGCTTAACCCAACCACGATAACCTCAGAGGAAAATTGATGTTCTCTTCATTTTGTACAAGACTTTTGCAGCAGGCAGTCCGTGAAAGCAATTCAGTTAAGCTGGATTTGATTTTATCCTACCATTCCTAACCTACATAACATCACAAAATAACGACACTAGCGAATGACCCAGTAAAAAATTAGTAGTTCTGAGGACATTAAACCTTGCGTCCAAAGTATGTTTCTAATTTTCTCTTCTTATATATACAAAAAAAATAATGTATTTTTGATTGCATTTATGTTTGTTTGTTCCTTATGCGTTGCTTAAGAGGGTATTACAAGGGAAAACCAGAAGTATGTCATTTTTAAATCAGATATTAGACGTATTGACTCTTTTCCACAAAAAATTATAAATGGATTTCGAAAGATTGTTCTTTTATCCAGCATTCGCATGTTTTAAATTTTAAGAAAAATGTTAATTTTTAGTATAATAAATATACCATAGGTATACATATAAATTTAACGAGAGTGTATCAAATGCTTTAAAATCTTGTAAATCGGACATATTTAAAGATGATAACATATTATCAAAGAATCCCAAATCACCTAAATTATATGGGTTTCTCAAAATCCATAAAATAAATACACTCATAAGACCTGTCGTTTCATCATGTAATTCGCCAAGTTTTAAACTATCGTCATTAATAACTGATTTAGTTCATAAAAGTAATGTGTTTACACCAAAATATGTAATTAAGAACTCTTATGAACTGATTGACTTTTTGAAAAATTTTGTACTTCCCATTAATGCTAAACTTGTGTCTTTTGATGTCATTAATCTTTTTCCTAATGTGCCTATTACTGAAAGTAAAGCAATTATTTCCAAATGATTGAAAGATTCTAAATTACCTACAGATCTGTCTAGTGACCTAATTCGTTTATTTAACTTAGTTTTAAATCAAAATTATTTTCAATACAATAATGTCATATACCAACAAAAAGAAGGCCTTCCAATGGGAGCCCCCACCAGCCCTCTTATTGCTGATATATTTGTAAAGAAAAATATAATTTTCTTTAATTTAACACAATGCCGATCTTGACTGGTCATTGTGTATGTACCATAGACTGACATTGGTATGTGCCTCAGTTCCTACTTAACTGTCGACTCAATGTTTTATAATCTATGGATAATTGAAAATATAGTAAAAATAATCTATGGCCATGATAAAGCAAATTTAGCAAATTGATAAGATTGATTTCAATAATTAAAAGTGATTACTATCGTGATTGTGATATTGTGATCAAGGGATCGACATTGCAATTAATAACATTAAATGTCGTTTCTTTCTTTACAGGTTTGTTTTGTTACTAGATACTTTTATTTATGTAAATCTTGTGAGATTAACAAAATAAACCTCCTCTTTCTTTATAGAGAAACTCAATTGTGTTTTAATTGAATGTCATCAAAATCACAAGAAAAATACGATTATAAAACGACATTTTTCGTAACCAAAAATGGAGAAACTTCAATTTGAATTTACGCTACTACCTGGAGGCGATTACAAGTCAAATATTATTAGCATTACAAAAATAGTCACAAGTGATGAAAAAGTGTTTAAAATACCAGAAATGCCACAATCCGCCAGCCATCACCAGGAGATTATGAAAAGTAGTGCTTTTGCAAAAGTAAAAAATAGTTTAAAAAAAAGATACCAGGTTAGAAGAGTCTGGTTAACAATGGAGGAAGAACTAAAAAAAACATATGTAGATGAAGATGGAAACCTACAGTTCGGAAACCAATACCTCGAAGAATTGGAAGAAGAAAATTTACAAGTACATCAAAAAGAAGATACATTGGGAAGATTGATGGTAAAATTAATGGAAGATAAGCAACAGAGCTTAAAAAACATTGCTGAGAAGTTTGTTATAGAAAAATTCTGTAGTAAAAATACAAATGCAAGCCAGTGGATAGAAGTGTTTGAAAAAGAATGTTTACGATTTGATGTGATCACGGATGAAAAAAAAATAGAAATACTCAGATTATTCATGGATAAAACTTGTGTAGATTGGTATAGTTCCATGATTATTAAACTAACAATGAACTCAGAGTGGTCAACATGGAAAAACAAATTTTGTGAATCATTCGCAAACAAAGGATGTAACCCTGTCACATACGCACTATTATTTAGATACAAAGATGGTTCTCTGTTGGATTATGCTATGAGAAAAGAGAAACTTCTATTGGATATGAAAAGATCAATCGACACCGGTACTTTGATAGATCTTGTTGCTTCCGGACTACCAGAATTCATACTTAACAAGATCGATAGAGAAGGATTACAAGATACTGTGGATTTGTTTAATGAAGTAAACAAGTATGAACATATGGTCAACAAAAAAAGATTCATGAACAAGAGAATATTTGGGAATGCAGAACATAATAAAAATGAGGATAAAAATCCATGTAAAATTTGTGAAAAATTGAATAAGGGCACTCGTTACCACCCTGAAGCCACATGCTGGTTCAAAACAAAAGAGGGTGAAAAATTTAAGAGAAATGCCATTAAACATGTTAACAATTCAGTGATAGAGACTGAGATAAATGAAAATGATCAAAAAAACTAATAGTAACACCATTAATAAAAGTCAAACTATTACTAAATGATAAATTAACAATATACGGAATTTATGATTCGGGTTCAAATGTTTCTCTAATTAATTCTAAGTTTTTGAAACTAAAAAGAAAAGGAAACAATTTGAATGAAGCAAATTTAGTAACGATTAATGGTGTTAAAAAGACGAGTGGTTTGACAACGTTAAAGATTAAAATTTTTGAATTGGAGAAAAATGGTGATGTGTACATTATTGATGAACACAATTTTAAGTATGACTTTTTGATTGGATTAGACATGATAAAAGACTTCAAACATATCCAAAGTGAAGACTTACAAATATCACAGAAAGTCTGCTTGAATAATACAAATAAAAAAGAAGAAACTTCTACAAATATGAAGACGAATACTGAATTTAAACATTCTGAAAATAAGAACATTATAGAAAAACACCAAATTAATTTTAATGAACATGTTAACGAAGAAGATTTTAAAATAACAATAAATCATTTAAATAATGATCAAAAAACAGAAATAAATGAACTAATAGGCAAATACACATCAGTGTTTGCGAAAAGTAAATACGATGTTGGTACTGTTAATGGTTATGAAGCGAAGATAGACTTATTGGTGGATAAATATTGTAGTAAGAGGCCTTACAGATGCAGCGTAGAAGATAAAAAGGAAATAGAAGAGCAAATAGCAAAATTATTAGACAACAAACTGATAGAAGAGTCGTACAGCCCATTTGCTGCACCGGTCACTCTGGCATTTAAAAAAGAAGAAAACAAAAGATCCAGATTATGCATAGACTTCAGAGACTTATATAAAATAGTAATACCTCAAGCTCAACCATTTCCATTGATTGAAGACTTAATGACAAAGACCAGAAATTGCAATTTTTTTTCAACGCTGGATATAAACTCAGCTTTTTGGTCCATTCCGTTGCGGATTGAAGACAAAAAAAAAACAGGATTTGTAACACAGGAGAGGCATTATCAGTGGACCTGCCTACCTTTTGGATTAAAGACCTCTCCGGCAATTTTTCAGAGGATATTAAGCAATATATCGAGAAAATATAAACTAACCGATTTTGCTGTCAATTACATAGATGACATACTTATATTTTCAAAAACTTTTTCTGAACACATCGATCATTTAACAAAGTTGCTGAATGCAATCAAAACAGAAGGTTTTAGATTAAAATTTACAAAATGCACATTTGCATCAGACATGGTAAAATATCTGGGTCACATAATTCAGAATAATTCAGTCAAGCCAGTAAAGCATAATTTGATTTCAATAAGGAACTTTCCTATTCCAAAAACACAGAAGAATGTGAGACAATTTCTAGGAAAAATCAACTTTTATCATGAGTACATTCCGAAGAGTGCAATAATACTAGATCCTTTGCATAACTTACTAAGGAAAAACCAAAAGTTTATTTGGACTGATAAATGCCAAAATGCTTTTGAAACGGTGAAAAACCTACTATGCTCACAACCAATCCTGGAAATTTTTGATCAAGATTTACCAATTAATATATATACAGACGCTTCTCTAGAAGGCCTTGGAGCTATTTTAAAACAGACACAGTCGGATGAAAAAGAAAAAGAAAAACCTGTAGCTTACTTTTCGAAAAAACTAAATAGCGCCCAGAAAAAGAAAAAAGCAATTTACTTAGAATGCTTAGCCATAAAAGAAGCAGTGAAATACTGGCAATACTGGTTGATAGGTAAACCATTTACAGTTTATTCAGACCACAAACCACTGGAAAACATGAATCTCAAATCTAGAACCGATGAAGAGCTGGGTGATTTAACATATTATCTTTCTCAATATGACTTTAACATAAAATATGCTCCAGGAAAACAAAATTTGGAAGCTGACTGTCTAAGCAGAAATCCAGTGCTAGATTCAAATGAAAATACAGATGAGCAATTAAAAGTTGTCAACTTAATAAAATTAGAAGATATCTTAAAAGATCAGGTCAAAAATGAGAAGATACAGTACAGAAGAGATAAATTAATATCGAAGAATAATGTTTATTACAAAAAAGTAAAAAAAAGAGAAAAAATAATTCTATCAGAAAAATTCAGCATACACTTTATCAGAAATGTTCATACAGACCTAGGTCACATAGGAATTACACAAATGCAAAAAATGATAAGCTCATGGTACACAGCAGAAAACATGACAAACAATATAAAGAGAACCTGCGAAAGTTGTGCAGTATGTTTAAAGAACAAATCAAGAGGTCAAAATAAATATGGATTGATGTCCCACTTGGGTCCCGCAACAAAACCTTTTGAAATATGTTCCATTGATACAATAGGCGGTTTTGGGGGTTCACGGTCAACAAAGAGATACTTGCACCTGCTATCAGATCATTTCACGAGGTTTGCATATATTTTGACGTCAAGAACTCAAAATACCAATGATTTCATCAAACTCTTAAACTCCACAGAAACTAATAACATTGGCATGATACTGTCGGACCAATACCCGGGTATCAATTCTAGAGAATTCAAAAAATTTTTGGATGAAAAAAATATACCGATAATTTTTACTGCAGTGAACTCACCTTTCTCAAATGGATTAAATGAAAGATTAAATCAAACGCTGGTCAATAAAATTAGATGCAAAATTAACGAAAATGATTCAAAAGTAGCTTGGACAACTATAGCGCGTAATTGTGTAAAAAACTATAATGAAACGGAGCACACTGTAACTGGATATGCGCCACAGTACCTACTTAACGGCACAGATGTTACGATTTTGCCAAAAGAGTTAAAACTTAAGAAGACCGACATCGATTTGATTCACGACAGAAAAAAAGCTCTGGAAAATACTCTGAAATCACATAATTACAACAAGATAATTTACGATAAAACCAGGAAACACTTTGACTTCAAAGTTGGTGATACTGTTTTTGTGGAGAATGGAAACAAACTTAATAGGAAGAAGCTCGACGAATTGAGAATCGGACCCTACGAAATCATAGAAAAAATTTCAAACTCAATTTACAAGATAAACACTGGTCGACAAAAATCAGATTCAAATTTTTTCCATATCTCGAAGTTAACTCCAGCACCTTTAATGAACAATGAAGAGGATACATGATAGGTTTTGGTTTATTATCTTCCCTAGGGGGGGAGATGTAAAGAAAAATATAATTTTCTTTAATTTAACACAATGCCGATCTTGACTGGTCATTGTGTATGTACCATAGACTGACACTGGTATGTGCCTCAGTTCCTACTTAACAGTCGACTCAATGTTTTATAATCTATGGATAATTGAAAATATAGTAAAAATAATCTATGGCCATGATAAAGCAAATTTAGCAAATTGATAAGATTGATTTCAATAATTAAAAGTGATTACTATCGTGATTGTGATATTGTGATCAAGGGATCGACATTGCAATTAATAACATTAAATGTCGTTTCTTTCTTTACAGGTTTGTTTTGTTACTAGATACTTTTATTTATGTAAATCTTGTGAGATTAACAAAATAAACCTCCTCTTTCTTTACAGAGAAACTCAATTGTGTTTTAATTGAATGTCATCAAAATCACAAGAAAAATACGATTATATATTTATGAATGATTTGGAAACAACTGTTTTTAATTCAAAATCAACCCTTTTAAACAATGTTTTACTATGGAAGAGATATGTGGACGATATCTTCATCATTTGGACAGGATCTGAACGTCAACTCAACAACTTTCTTAACCTTTTAAATTCCTTTCATAACCAAATAAAATTTACGATAGAAATAGGCAATGAAAAATTAAACTTTTTGGATTTAACTTTATCTATTATAAATAATAAAATCGATTTTAGTATATATCGCAAGCCAACATACACTGACATAATAATTCATAAGACCTCCAACCACCCTGTCTCACAAAAACACTCCACCTTCCATTCCATGATACACCGCTTAGTAAATGTCCCAATGTCTAATAATAATTTCCTTTCTGAACTTTCAAAATAAAACAAATTGCTATAAATAACGGATATGAACCAAAATTTATTGATAACATCCGAAATAAAAAACTTATCAAAATTTCAAAAAATAAATATCTATACAATTTTAATAATATTAATGATAAAGAATGGCGTAAAATTTTGTATATTAATAATTTTTCAGTTCAATGTTGCAAAAATCTTCCTTCTAATATTAAACCAGCGTTTTATACAAGAAATAATATCGGTAATTTTTTTTGAGAAATACTAAAGATAAAGACCATAAATTGACTAATTCCGGAATATATAAACTCAAATGCAATGATTGTCCCTCATTTTATATTGGAAAAACCACTCGTAATTTTGAAATCAGAATCAAAGAACATTTAAGGTGTCTTAATAATAATAATTTTTCTGAGTTTGCCAATCATATCATTGAAAATAACCATAGTTTTGAAAAAAATACAGGGATAAATATTCTTCATATTAATCATAAAGGAAAACGTTTAGATAACTTAGAAGCCTTGGAAATTAAAAAATCCCTTAAAAATAATGAATCTATTATCAACAAACAAAAAATATTGTCATATAGCCCAATCATGGATTTGTTCCCCTACCCACCCACTCTACACTAATACCTACCCAGCCAATCTACATTATTATCTAGCAACGACTCCACCCCATAAAACATTGTTCGAATTTGTCAAATTAGTATAAGCTTTCCCTGACGAAGGAACGTTTGTTCCGAAACCGGTTGGATTTGGACATCAAATAAGTGGTTTATACAAAGTTGAAATATTTCATTTTTCTAATATATTTCAGATTTTTTAAACATTTTTATTTAACTTAGATATTATTGGAAAAATGATAAATACTTATAAACAAAAAATAATTACAAAAAGGACATTATTTTAATAGTTTTATCATCACGCCTTTCAGCATTTTTGGATGTAGGTATAAATTAAAGCAAATTTGGAATGAAATTAAATCGATATTGAGTTATAATTTTAAAAAGCTGGTACGGAGAGTAATTAATCTTTCTCATTGTAACCACTCTGCATGATCGTAAGAACAACTTTCGACGAAATGTGGATTTTCGGCCGCTGGCTGGTTAAACGCTCTTAAACATTCATCCGATGGCGACGAAACATTGGGGATTTGATGTACTCATGCCCGCGATGGTTTTGATATAATATACTAGTGAGCTCTGTCGTCATGAAATTATGCGTTGCTTCACCATTCATCCGATTGCGATGAAACTTTTCGGATTTGTGTGCATGCCCACGATGATTTCATTATATAGTGGTGAGCTCTGGCGTTGTGGAATTATTTCCTGAACTATTCATCCGATTGCGATGAAACTTTGGTGAGTGTTCTGTACACGCCCGCGAAGTTTTCTATATATACTGGTGAGCTTTGGAATTATGAAATTTATAAAAACTGAATGATATTAAAAAAGCAATACAATAACACCCCCCCATACACACAAGCCTTGCTTAATTATGGGGGTACATCAAATATTCTACTATGTAATTAACTACTGTATAAAATTTATTTGTAATTTATGTACCTTCTATTACTAATAAAAAAAATAAAAAAATAAATAAATAAAATAAAAAATTAAAAAAATTGCAATAGATGGCACGCGAGCTGTTTGTAAACTGAATATACCGGGGCTGAGCGTATGGAACGCAGGAGGGGGGGGGGACTTTAACCGAAACCAAAACGTAAAGGCCAAATGCAAAACGCTGGAGTAGTCTTTCTCTAAGCTAAGACAATTATTAAATCCACTACCCGATCTCTCGAACCACCTCCTTCCTTTGATTAGATGAGATTTTTACCGTCAGTGGTATTATCGTGATAATTTTTGAGTCATTATGCCCTTCCTTTTCTTTATCCAAAGTTTCGGAAAACGTTACAATCACATCTGCCCTGATGATGGACATTGAATGAGAATTTTCTGCGGTGTTCGTGGGTGTGAATTATTTTTACAAGAATTGTTATTTTTATTTCCAGTGCCGACGGTGAATACGTGGTCACCACGATGACCAAGGCTGTCCTCGAGCACTCGGGCAAGGTGATGTGGACCCCGCCAGCCATCTTCAAGTCCTCGTGTGAGATAGACGTGAGGTACTTCCCTTTCGACCAGCAGACCTGCTTTCTCAAGTTCGGCTCCTGGACTTACGATGGAGATCAGGTATTATTTTCTTTTACCATCAGTGATTTATCACCGAAGAATCCTCTTTCTTTGCTTTGTGTGTCAAGATGACTTTGGAAATCTCCAACCACTACTGCAAGTTTTGTCACCAAAAGCATCAACTAACGAAAAGTTACAATTTTTTTCTTGAAGGAGTAGGCAAATAGCATGCACAGTGCATTAGTTAGTTATGCAGTATCAACATCTTTCAATAGAGTTCGTTAGTATAGGTAGTTATCGTGATTCTGGACATTACCAATCACTATTGCAGAAACCCAATTTTTGTCAACAGTAACTAATGAAAAGTCACATTTTTTCCTGAGGGAGAGGGCAGATAATATGTGTAGTGTATAGGTTAGTCATGTAGTTTCAACATCTTTCATTAGATGTCGTTAAAATAGTTAGTTATACGAAGTTTGTATGAATCTGACAAAACCCGTGTAAAGTATTTAAATAACTATACGATAACTTCTCTTTCGGTGCGAAACTGACTACTTTTTGTATCCAACTGAGCAGCGATAGTATTTTGCAAAAGAATAAAGAAGAATATGGGTCCCACCACTTTTCAAGAAAATGTCAAGCTTCTGCAGCAAAATGTAAAAACCTCCTTAATCCGTGTTCACCAGAAGAGGCTTTAGCGCTTATTGTGAGCTTAAAGTTGACCAAAGAATAATACAAAGGTTTAAAAATGGAAGTAAATGTCAGGTGTCTGAAAATATTTTTTCCGTCTTATGATTTCGTGAAAAGAGGGTATTGCAGTAACCTTTAATTTTGTAGTTCAATTTTTTTATTTGTTTATATTTGGTTAAAAGACTGTCAGAAGTTCAAATTCAATAGAACATCGACAGCTTAGTGTCGTAACAATTCTGCTTGGTGGGCGATTTTTTCATACCAGATCAAAAGTTTAACTTATTACAACTTTAAAATTCCTCATGAAATCATTCACGAGAGACAGCAGATTACACTGCTTCCATGCTATCAAAAATAAGCACTGCCAGACTTACGGTGACGCAACAAAAAATGAAACATTTGTAGATTATCTGACTCCGCCGGAGAAGAACTTTTGTCATCCTTTTTTCATTTTGGCCCCCGAAACAATTATCACTGAATAAATTTACCACCAGTAATCTGAATCTAGTTTGTTACATTTTATCTTTCCATCACCCAATAAAAAAGCTTTTAAAATATAATTTCAATATTTCCAGCACATTTAAAAAATTTTATTAACTCAATTATTCCCAACGGGATTTTCTTCCAACCACTTAGATTTCTCTTCGTTTATTTATGCAACACTTCGGTTTCCCCTCCTAGACTCTCTAGAATCAACAACCAAGGCTTTTATAGTCGCGAAGGATGCAACTTAAATTTAAAATTAAACAGGAAATGGTTCTTGCCGAAGTACCTACTTACTCAATCTTATTCAATGGCGTAAGTAATGGAACTAAGGGGTTTGAGGGGTTATGATTTGAGGGGGTAAGATTTTTTTTTATATCACGAACAATATGGCAAAATGCTTTTTCTTCAGTCAGTCAAATGCTTATTTCAAAACTGAATAGCTAATTATATTGGTACAACGGCGTTGAGAGTTGAAACAGTTGCCTGAATAGATGACCAAGAATTCTATTTAGTGTTGTTAAGGCTAAATGAAATGGAAAAGGTGGTTAGAGAAGTGTAAGTTTGTAGCAAGGTTTAGGCAGGTAGGTATGTACCTGGTATTTGGTTTTTCAGATATCATCGCTAGGCCAACTAAATTTGTTAACTGCTCTAGAAAAATACCGTTATTTGAAAATGTTTGACTAATCGCGAATTTATCTCGTATCTCTAAATCAGTTTAAATCTTCAGTGACACCTTTACAATGACCGGTTAAAACAGAACACAACGTGCAAAATAATGAGTTAGATTATGTAAGATTAGTTACGTTTTTTCCTCACTATTCTATTTTTTTCTATGAATTATAACCTTTAATATAACAAGGTTTAAACCGAAAAAGGGCATTGTTGATGACAAATTTAAATGAAAAGGAAGTTTGAGTTAGGTCGGGTTTCATAAAATTTAAGAGGCGTTTTCTTGACGGTTAAGTTAAATTTATGTGTAATTTTTTTGTTATTAGGTTAGTTTAGAGAGTTGACAAATTTAATGGTCAAGCGTAATTTTTTTGGTTAGCACCCTTTTCTCGATAGTTATTAAACCATCGCTATCACTTTCAGCACGGTGTCGACAGCAGACGAAGGTGTCTCGTCCCGCGTAGTCAGAAATCCAATTTGCAGTTTCCGATTTGATTTTAGTCCCGATGCTGCAGACTTCGAGACTAGATCAATTGCAGGGTTGACTAAAATACTTTTTGTCTGTTTATCAATCTTTTAAACTTCACTTGAAATTTGTCTTTGATTTCCTAGGCATATTTGAACTAGATGCATACTTATATATCTACGCAGTGGCGGTCCGTGAGTTTTCAGTGAGCTAGAGTGCGAAGATTGAAAAATATCACGTTATTGATGGTGTTGTAGGTGAAAATGATTTCAGTAATATCTTCACACAAAAGTTGAAATTTAAAAAAAAAATCATTTTCAGCTACAACAACATCAATAACATCGTATTTTACCAATCTTAGCGCTCTATCTCACTGAAAACTCACGGATCGCCACTGAATTATCCAGGGCTTAATGCTAGAAGAGTCTGCATATGTCAAATTTACGAATCGCTCAGCGATGAAGACTGTTTATCAATTTCTAGGCGTAAAAAAGACTGAATCAATATTTTTACTTCTATATTAGAAAGGCCATAATTAATTATGGCCTTTCTTAATATAATTTCACCAACCTAGAGCACCTGACGTAGGTATTCGTAGCATTCAAATAAGGGACGTTTTGGAGCACTTTATAGTACCTAAATCAAATTACAAGGAATTGGCATAGGCACTTTTAGCATTAACCTATAGATATTATACGTTACGTTTTAATTTGAAAAAAAACTATCATCGGACTGCAAAATGTCATCTACGTTTTAACTTCAAATATGTCCAAGAATCGCTGGAATCCTTTGGGTACTTGCTGACACCCTGCATAGATCAGATTGCTTAGCTCATCAGAACCCATCATTTATATTGAAAATGCCTTCTCTCACAAGGCAATAAGTAACTTCTTATTGTTAATTATTTATAATCGATCATAATTTTTTTTTCGATAATCTTTTAATTCTATTGAATTTGCTCGATATTTTTTACGATCAAGATCAGTATAATATCAAATGCCTTTTAAGATAATGATCTACTGAAGGAAGACTTTGATAGAGATGGCAGAATTCCCCAAAGCCCCGAACCTATAAAATCTCTTTATTTCCTTTCGCAAATTCGCAATTTCGTGGGGAAACCAATTTATCAGCACCTCATCAACAAGAAAAACTACTCTCCTATGTTTCCCAATTTAAACTCCTCCTTTTTTCAATTAATCACCAAGGCTTGAGAATAGAGCTGAAACCGTTATCAAATCATTTTTTTATATCTGGCAACCCTAAGCCTGAGGAATTTAAGGGGTTTGTCGGCCTCGTAAATCATAAGATATTTTTCAGTTCATTAAACTATTTATCCGGCGGACTATCTGGTGAAAGCAATGGGAAAGTTGTATGGAGGATGTGTTACAATTATTCAATGATAAAAATAATATTATTATTTTTAATGCGTAATTTTTTGTCGAATTTCACAACAAACAGGTTTTACGAAACTTTGTGATACCTTATGCTATAAAATTCAACATGATTACGAGAGAGTAGGTAACCAATTTATATAAATTTTGCAAGGTTACTTACTGAACTATTCGTATGAATACATATGTCATATCAAAAATTAAGATTACAAAATAGTTTATATTTATTGTATTCTCTAAGTAAAATGTATGTTATAAAAATGAAATAATTCTTTGTTTTTGTAACTTTATTTAGATGTAAGCAAATTTCATACATCTAGTATTAAAAAACATATAAAATACATAATAAAATAAATAGAGTCATAAAATTATAACGGAAAGAATACAGTTTAAAAAAAGAAATACAGTTATTCCAGTTAGAAATACAAACAATAGGGTTTAAGACATACAGTTAATACAAATAAATACAATTCATAAATTTTTCTTAATGTATGTAGCACATGTTTTACGAAAAGTGCCAAGACTTGAGGCTTCCTTTATGGAATTTGGTAGGTTATTATAAAGTTTTGACCTTTATAAAACACGCTATTCTGTGTACACGTGAGTTTAGTTTTGGGAAGCCTGAAGTCTCGGCAACTCCTCGTAGGATAATTGTGAATATTTTCATGGTACATAATATTAGTTTGCAGATATTTAGAGAGCATGTTATTTTTAAGCTTGTACATCATTGTTAACGTATTATATATTATATGTTGTTTAGTTGTCATCATATTTAGGTTTTGTAACATAGTTTTAACTCTAGTAAAGATATTACATTTCAGAATCATCCTCATTCCCCTATTTTGTATAACCTGTAGTTTATTATTTTGGGTCTCGTTACATAAGAATAGAACACTAGAACAATCATTTAAATGAGGAGTTACAATAGAATTGTATACAAGGTGCGTTGTCTTGAGATCCAAGTTATTCCTAATCCTTTTTAAGAAGCCAACTTTTTTAGCAATTTTCTTAGATATATAATCGAAGTGTTTGTCGAATTTTAATTTATCGTCTAATATTACACCCAGATATTTAATATTGTTAACCCTTTCTATATTTATGTTATCAATGGTTAGTATTGCATGTTCAGTTCCACCTTGACTATCCATAATCAAAAATTTAGTTTTCATAACATTCAGTTTTAGTTTGTTTATGTTTAACCAAAGCGTTACATTATTTAAGTCATTTTGTATCTCTTCAATGGCATCCTGTTAATTTTTTCTGGCTATATATAACAATATATCATCAGCAAATAATTTAATGGCACAATGCTTTAAAACTTTAACAATATCATTTATATATTGTTACGTAACAGAATCGGCTCCCGAGCGGAAGGTTAAGTGAATCGTCCCCACTACACGTGCCTACCGTTTCCTCTCCCCGCACCGCGCGACCACCCCGCGTCAGGCGCCAAGCGCCGGGCGGCCCGCCGGCCGCCATTCCTTCGCTAGCTCTCGGCCAAGCAACTGTGCTACGCGCGATTTGCGCTGTTTGTGCTCCACGATATTAACTCCGCGATGTATTGTTTGAAATTGTGTTGTGAACGGAATCCAGAAAAGATGGCAGACCACGCATCTAGCTATGTGAGTACCAACTCGCTTCCTCCCCCCCACCGTGTGCTTTGAACCGTTTGTAACTTCATTTAAACGCATAGAGAGAGGGAGAAATCCTCGTTAGGTCAGTAGGGTAGTTTAACTTGTGTTTTGTGCCGACACTGGCCGTATGTGTATCACCCTGTTCTGTTTATTGAATAAACCCTTTAAATGCAAATACTGTGTACTGATTGAAGAGGGAGTCCCGGGGATTTTGAGGAGAGGAGGGGAAGGAAGAATTGACCAAGCGAACCACTGGCACTCGCCCTGTTTTTTAGGAGGAATCATGTTCGAGCCGGTTTGAGCTAACCGACGGCTGTTATTGTGTGTGTTTTACAGGAATAGGGCTTGGGGTAGGCCACAGCAGCAGCGCCCCCAGCACTGTCGCCCGACGTGTGGCGGTTTTTTTTTTTTTTCCTCCCTCTTCACAGTCGCTCGCCTCGTTCTTCAATCAGCCATTGTTTAAACTGTATAATCTATAATGTTTTGTCTTGTTTTTTTTCCCAATTTGTCTAGCATTACCATCAAAGAACATCGACGCGAGTGTAACTTCGAATTGCAAATTTAAACTATCGCGGGCACATTCCTTCATTTTCGAGTCGTCACTCGACAAAACATTATCACCGGTATTCCTACGTAAAGTGCTCAACCAAGAAAGTTGCCGTCGTGAATAATATAGTGTTTACAAGTGTCGACCGACTAAATTTGCTAGTTTCAAATACAAGATTAATAGTGGAAATGTACACAAATATTTAAAACAAAGTTATTCAACAATTAAAATCCTGTATATGATAAACCAATTACCCGCTTCGTTTCCCGAAAGTTAATTAACCAGTTTTTATTAATAAACTTATTCCGCAGTGTGCTGGTCTGTATTTGATATCGACATATTCTGCGAATAGGGGACTATTTCGCAAAATACTGGCCTGTATATATAACGGCATATTTTGCAGCTTAAGGGAAACAAGTGGATTAAATTCTTTCTACCTTTTGACAATTGAGCATTTTTCTAATTTTGCCGCCTGTTTCATCATTTAGCTTTTTTTTCTTTCGTAAGAAACAGACGACATAATTTGAAAGACGTTCGGTTCGCGTTGACGTCGATTCCTCGAGTCAGGCATTACATTACGTATGCACATTTCTGCATATAACTTGTTATGACAAAAGGAAGTCGGCGGATAAATACCAGTAATGGTGTATGCTCAAATCAGGCTGCAGTATAGCCACGTTAAATAAAGAACAATTCCCCAAGACATTGTTGAATTTTCAAACATACTTCCACGAAAACTTGTATAAAAGAAAAAATATTTCCTTTCCTTTCTAAAGAACCCCCCCTTTGGAAGGCTAATCGAAATATTCCAAAAAACATGTTCATTTAAGGCGAACCTCGTTTCCGTTTTTTTATTTTTTTCTTTTCCGGACTTTTGCTTATTTGCAAACCTTTTTCAAAAACATCGGGATTTTTTCTCAAAATTACGTTTTTTAAGGGAAACCGCTGCTCAAATTTTCTCTCGTTCCGGACTTAGAAAATTTTCAACAAATTTTCAAAACATCGGGATTTTTTCTCAAAATCACGTTTTTGTAAGGGAAACCGCTGCTCAAATTTTCTCTCATTCCGGACTTAGAAAATTTTCAACAAATTTTCAAAACATCGGGATTTTTTCTCAAAATCACGTTTTTGTAAGGGAAACCGCTGCTCAAATTTTCTCTCATTCCGGACTTAGAAAATTTTCAACAAATTTTCAAAACATCAGGATTTTTTCTCAAAATCACGTTTTTGTAAGGGAAACCGCTGCCCAATTTTTTTTTCTCGTCTATGGACTTTGAAAATTTTCAACAAATTTTCAAAACATCTGGATTTTTTCTCAAAATCACGTTTTTCGAGGGGAACCGCTGCCCAATTTTTTTTCTCGTCTATGGACTTTGAAAATTTTCAACAAATTTTCAAAACATCTGGATTTTTTCTCAAAATCACGTTTTTTGGAGGGAAACCGCTGCCCAAATTTTTCTCGTTTTCGGACTTAGAAAAATTTTCTACAAATTTTCAAAACATCAGGATTTTTTCCCAAAATCACGTTTTTTGAGGGGAACCGCTGCCCAAATTTTCAAATAAACCAAACACTTATAAAAAACGCGTTTTTTTTCAAAAACTTTTTGTAAAAATACGTCCCCAGTGGTCAATCTCTGCCCAATTTCTTTCCAATTGCGAGTCTAGTTCTCACTTTTTCCAACATAAGGTCACTCTGATACGACCTTATACACCATGGAAGTTCCTCAAGTCACGCTGGGTATAATCCCACACATTTTTACTTCAAAAAAGGAGGAACTACTACAGGCCCTGAGAAATAGAAAGATTTCTCCTAGGAATAAATCCAAAATGCCTTACTGTGACGGAATCAGTAAATTCCATCACATCAAGTACTCAGGCGTTATCAAATTGGCAAAACTCTTGTCATAAACGACGTGAGTCATGTGTAATTATTTAATGTAAATAATCACCCACATGGGCATTCGTAAGGAAATCCTTACACCCAAAGGCACATTAATGTCAACGGTAGCCTAACTCCTGTACATTTTTTTTTTTGTGCATAATTTTATATGTTCTTTTACATCCTGCGCGCCTTGCCTGCTGTACCACAAGAGCACCTCTTGGGGCACTGTTTTCATGCTTGTATGCATCCTCTTCCTGAAATTGATCACTTCGGGAAAGGGCCTCCTTTTCCTCCTACCATCAACGGTTCCGGAAAACTCCTGCTCCAAGACGTCGCTTTCCTTTTCACAATTCTTGCAGCATCCGCGCGTTTTTTTTTCTCACCTCATCGCCTCATCTTGTCATATCACCTTTTTTTAATTGTTTTGTGTCGGGTTTTTGCCGTACCAGTACGTCCCTACCCTAATGTTGTAAATATAAAATCATAAGCACAAGTCTGTATAATAACCATTGGTTTCAGACCTTTGCCGCGGGCTCGCTACTATGGTCACAGCACCATATTGTAAGAATGTCGCGACGATTTCTGTTATAATAGGAAATCCTCCCGTTTTTTCTTTCTTTCTTTTCCCTCTTCACCCCATCCTACACATTCATAGTAATGTTGTATATTGGGAATCGTTTCGAATACACCCAATGTACTCACCTATCAGGTCACATTCGCTGGATTCGAGACAATTCAAGAGCAACCTTGTTGCTATTTGTGGTTTTTTCTTCTTTTTCCAAAAAATTAGAATGGCGCTCAACCCAATTGCTCTTATTTTTCTAGAATCATATTTTGTCGGATTCGGAAAAATTTTTTTTTGTTGTTATAAAAGTGACAATATGTTTTGTCCCTTCATTAACTTTGTTCCTTGTACATATACAACTTCATTATGAGGTACATATTTTATCATGACATCAGTTTCTTTTGTCCTTTATTGTACCATTATTCTAGTTTGAAGTTTAAAATCTTGGCCAGATCTTCAATAAAATTTGTGTTTATCGCCTTTTGGCAAGTCTTGTAACGTATGCTAATATGAAATTATTAAGCTACAGCAGTGCCGTATTAATTACATCATTGCAAAAACCGCCGTCTGTATTGAATGGGGACCCACATTTTCGAACGTAATTGGGCTACTGTCTTTCAATACTGGGCAAATTTGTTGTAAATCGTTCATTCCTGTCACGTGAGACGTGAAAACGTGACAATATCTACCATCATAGGAGAGATCCTCAAAACATCCGCCATGATACGAGAAGCTCGTTATAATTACTTTATACTCATAACTAAATGTTACTAAGTTGGTCGTGTGTCCTTTGGCATGAGAACCGCTTAACCCGCCGTCTGTATTGAATGGGGACCCACATTTTCGAACGTAATTGGGCTACTGTCTTTCAATACTGGGCAAAATTTGTTGTAAATCGTTCATTCCTGTACATGAGACGTGAAGACGTTACAATACTCACCATGAATCGTGCGAACGAAATAATATCTACCCCATGTTTGTGTGACCTACCAAGCGTAGATCACACGCCTTTTATTTTCTGTTATCAGAAAATTATTGCTTTTGCAGCAGAGTACTCATTAACATGCCCGTGGACTTCCTGTCACAAGAACCCAGGAACTATCCACTATCTCAAAAGGACTAATCATACGCTTCACTCATGATTATGGGGCATCGTGTCGTAGGAGTTAAGTTGATGGACACAAAAACACCTAACTCGTTGTCTGGGGGACGAACAAGAAAACCCCCAGGTTTGTGAGATTTGAGCAAGGGTCTGTCATTTCTCGCAAACAAGTAGGAGAATAAAACGACCTTCTAATCTTCTGCCCAATACACGTAGTGGATTAGACTCTTTTTGTCAGTGTATCCCTTTTGTCCCACTCTACCAAATTGTATTGTAATGTGCCAGGAAAGTTGCTGTAGACCTTGTTTCACCTTTCACTCAGAGGTCGAATTTCGGAAATAGCCGAGTCCTCAGCAGTTTTCTTCGTTCAAATGTTCCCAATTGTCACTCTTTCCTTTCCTCGAAATTATCCGTGAATGGGGATATATGCGTTACGCACTTGGCGTTTCGTTTGTCAAATGGGACAACCTTCATTCACGGATCTTTTCAACTTCCTACTCCTTTCCCACTTTTCATAACTTATTTGTACTCAATGTTTTGTTCTTCGAAAGTAGAAAAAATGCTACCGTATAGACGTGAGCATAGGTCATGGAAGACCAACTTCTTTCGAAAAGGGGCATTTTGTCATACGTACAAACCCTTACCTACGTGTTCTTGGAAATGTATTTAGTTTCAAAAAAAGCTAAATGGGTTAAACAGAACCTTTCCTTGAATACGTACCTTTGTAATATGTATAAGTCTGTAGTTGCATTTAGTTAACTCTCTCTCCGTCTCTCTCTCTCTCTACGCGTCAAACTAATCCAATCTTTCTCAATATGCACACCTTGTTTCTCTCCAAACCTTTTCATCATTGGTCTACCAGGCAGGTAAACTTCAAGAATTTTGTTCTAATAATAATTTTTTCGCCGGATTAATAAGAAGACCAGCAGCTCTTCACCCTATCTACACCTGCGCCTCTCTTCATGCTGCCTTCACTACCGTCACGGAGGTCCCATGCCTTCAAACCCTACGTACCAAAAGCACCCGACCACACCTAACATAACCTAGTGTGAGTCGTGCGTGTAGTTGCGAATTGTATCATCACAAAACCATCACTCAAACAAACCCGAGCACGTCAGCTCTAAGTTGGTTCATGTTCCTGTTGCCATTGTACAAATGTTCCTGCGGCACCTTGCAAATGTTCCTGTTGCCATTGTACAAATGTTCCTGCGGCATCTCGCAAATGTTCCTGTTGCCATTGTACAAATGTTCCTGCGGCATCTCGCAAATGTTCCTGTTGCCATTGTACAAATGTTCCTGCTGCATCTTGCAAATGTTCCAGCTGCACCTTGCAAATTGCTCTGTTGCCATCATGCCAATGCTCCTGTGCCCTTGCGCAAATAACAATACCAACGATTGTTCATACAACAATCCCACTGTATACAAACCAGTGTACCAACCACCATCACAACAACGGCTGTCATGCACACAAACCACCTCCTCTATAAAGGACCAACCACCAATTACAATTCCACTCTCCAGTACCTCAATGATGTCATACTGGCCCACCCACAGGATCCGGAAGCAGCTACCTTTTGACCTCTGTGACAGGTAGAACCCTCTCCACCACCAAGAAGCCTCATCCTGCGTTCTCGTCTTCGTGTTTTCTTTAAGGCCCTAGTGTTCCTTGAGTGTAATCTCAAACGGGCCAGGTTACTGTGACAAAGTAACCTTGTAACTTCAGTGCAACGTTCAAACACCCCAAACATCCTACGCAAACCACGCTACGCAAACTTAGCTCACAGACCAATGATACAATTAGAGTCATTTTTTTTCTATCACTGCATAACCCTTGTACCTTTCTCCAACAGGTCCTTGTTTATATTTATGTATGTCACTGCTCTTTCTTGTTCATTCATGTATAATTCCTTGTTCACCATGCCTTTTTCTCTTTTGTTTTTGTTTCTACTATTTTGTAGCTAGCAACCTTTTTCTCTCTCTCTCTCCTTTTTTCTCTTAAATTTTTTTTTTTTTTGTTTTGTTTTGGCACAAGTGCTAGAAGGGTAAGAGGATTTCTTAGCCCTACTGCTCCATTACCACGTCGCTTTTTTTGCGGCGAGGGGGGAAGTGTTACGTAACAGAATCGGCTCCCGAGCGGAAGGTTAAGTGAATCGTCCCCACTACACGTGCCTACCGTTTCCTCTCCCCGCACCGCGCGACCACCCCGCGTCAGGCGCCAAGCGCCGGGCGGCCCGCCGGCCGCCATTCCTTCGCTAGCTCTCGGCCAAGCAACTGTGCTACGCGCGATTTGCGCTGTTTGTGCTCCACGATATTAACTCCGCGATGTATTGTTTGAAATTGTGTTGTGAACGGAATCCAGAAAAGATGGCAGACCACGCATCTAGCTATGTGAGTACCAACTCGCTTCCTCCCCCCCACCGTGTGCTTTGAACCGTTTGTAACTTCATTTAAACGCATAGAGAGAGGGAGAAATCCTCGTTAGGTCAGTAGGGTAGTTTAACTTGTGTTTTGTGCCGACACTGGCCGTATGTGTATCACCCTGTTCTGTTTATTGAATAAACCCTTTAAATGCAAATACTGTGTACTGATTGAAGAGGGAGTCCCGGGGATTTTGAGGAGAGGAGGGGAAGGAAGAATTGACCAAGCGAACCACTGGCACTCGCCCTGTTTTTTAGGAGGAATCATGTTCGAGCCGGTTTGAGCTAACCGACGGCTGTTATTGTGTGTGTTTTACAGGAATAGGGCTTGGGGTAGGCCACAGCAGCAGCGCCCCAGCAATATATAATGAATAACAATGGACCTAGGACAGATCCCTGTGGAACGCCTTTGCTAGTATGATTATTCTAAAATAACTCCTACGCCAAACTCAAGAACTAGTACTCTTCGTTGGCGTAGAAATTCATAAAAACATTTTTTTTCATTAAATAAATAAATAAATTTAAAAAAAATTAAAATAATAAAAAATGCCAGTCATGAACTAGAAAATTGTCAGTAATGTGCTGACAGATTTCTCAAATCAAAAAGAGATTTTTTGCCTTTTTACTAGTGCTGTAGTTACTTTACAAGAGATAACTAATTACTTTTTGGTAATACAAAAAATGCAAAATTAATGCAAAAAAAATATTTTCCATAAATTATGAATCGTCTTCATTTCGAATTATATTGAACAATGCAAAATAACTTGTGAATCGAATTTTTAAATTTCTAAATCATTACTACCTTTAAAATATCTATGACTAGAAGTGTGATGTAAACCTATTTAGTAGAAAACTAAATCAACTACGTTCATCAGAGAGCCTCCGTCGTCGAGGGGTAAGGCTCTTGACTAGCAATCCGAAAGTCGCAGGTTGAAATTCCGGTGTGTGCAAGAAAATTTTATTCGATGAAATTTTATTATTTTACAACTTAATCATTTAAATTAATAGAAGGTGATACTCTAAGTACCGCCATGGTGTAAGACCACCATTCAAAAATGAAACGTTGCTTGAAATGGCTTTGTTCGTGTTTGGTGACCAGATCTAAATACCCAGGTACTTCCTTACTATCCTCTTTCCCATATGCTTCCCCTTCCCAATATTTTCATCCTTACAACGTAACTCAATTGGAGATGCCAACCATAGTCTACTGACTTCTGGACTCCAAACAGGCTAAAAAAATTATTCTATTCAAGAAAGAAGTTCGATATTATATTAACAATAAATTTCAACCCAATTGAGAATAAGTTGGCATAATGAAACTTTCACAACATCCAGCTGTTTGGTAACTTGTTTTTTTTTTCATTTTACTTCATCCTTTACCCTTATAAAATCCGCACACCCGATGTAAGGAAATGGATCCATCAATATATTTGCGCTTTATGGCTAGAAAAGCTGAAAAATGCTATATGTGCCCGGCAACTGCAGGCGAAAACCACGGTGATAAACCAAAACCACCTCAAGCCAGGCCAGGACATTGAATCCAATTCGCCTCATATGTTTTTTTTTACTACTATTTTTCATTTTTATAACATACATTTTACTTACAGTATACAATAAATATAAACTATATATAAATATAATATATAAACTACTATTTTTCACTTTTATAACATACATTTTACTTAGTGTACACTATAAATATAAACTATGTTGTGATGTTAATTTTTGATATGCTATGAATTGAGGTTATAACATTTTGATTGGTGTTGTTATGGTTGTTGATTTTTTTTAAAGATTAATTTGACCTTTTTCTTGAATGACACGAAATCTGTTATTTTTTTAATTTCTTCGGGAAGACTATTAAAATATTTTATGCCTTTGTAAATATAATTGTTGTGCATTTGTTGTGTTGAAAATAGAGGAATTTTGATGTTAAATTTATGCCTTAATGATGAGTTGAGTTTAAATTTTTTTAGTTATATTATCTTTGAATATTTGTAGTATTGAATCTTTTTTATAGAGGTCTTCAATTTTTGGTACTTCGAAAATTTTGAACAATGATGCTGAAGGGAATGTTGGTGGTTTTTAATATTACTTTAATAATTAGTTTTTGTACCACTTTTACAGGACTTACAATTTTTTCATATGCACCTCCCCATCCAATGATTCCATACTGAATTAGTGATTGGACTAGTGCGTAATAGACTTTTTTTAGGTTGTTTAATTTGAAAATATTTCTTAATCTAATGAATATATAGATACATTTCCTAATGCGCTTAACAAGTTCACATATGTGTCTGTTCCATTTCATATGTTGGTCTACAGTTACACCCGTTATTACAGTTACACAATATGTCTATCAGATCCTCTTATAATTAACTAATCCGTAGGAGTACGTAGAGAGTAATTCCACATAACTCTGTATTGGCACATCGCTCATTCAAACATGAGTGTGAATAACATATCTTCATGTTATTCACACTCATGAGTATTTTTTTTAATTGAAAAATTCTTGTTGCGGTACAAGGGTACTTAAAATAATGAAAAGTATATAAAAAGCTCTAATAAATATCTATAAACAAAAAAAATCCCACAAAGGCAAAGCCTTTATATATTGATTTTTATTGTATTTTTACACTTCTCTATTATTTGGGCGTCCACGACTTCTCCTACAATGTAATTCCGCATCAGATATTTGAGGTGAAGGTGACCACTATATTTATTTAGCTTCATTTTCATGTTTTTTTTTTCATTTAAAAAAAACGACTGTACCCTAAAAAAATAAAATGGGTACTTATTACATTTTTTTGGGAATTTTTTTTATTTTTTTATTGATTTATTAATAAAACAGAGGTAGAAAAATTCAGAAAAGAAGTATTAAGGCAGGAATCATATTCACAATATTTTTGAACCCCAGTTGTTTTTTGTAAGTTCCTGGCATTTTCCTTTCCACCCCAGAAAATCACTTTTTTTATAGATGACCCTCTGTGTTTTTTTCTAAAAACAACAATGCAACAATTTTTCGTACTTACTTACAGGGTGGCGCAAAATTAATCATCCAATTTTATTTTTGAATAACTTTTTTACTACAAAACAGATTTTTAGTAACGGAAATTTTTATTTGGACTTTTACAATTTTTTCTGGTAAGTGGAATAGATGATAGTGGCTGCCGCCAGTGTTGATACATATTTGTACCCGTTTTATCGCATTTTCCATAACTTTCCGCAAGATTTCCGGTGATAACTGTTCGCATTCCTGTCGAATATTCTCTTTAAGGGCTGCGATTATCTGAGACTTATTGGCATAAACCCCCGACTTCAAATTGTCCCAAAGAAAGAAGTCTGGGATGGTTAAATCGGGCGATCTTGCTGGCCATGCCAAATCGCCAAAACGTAAGTTTACGCGACCAGGAAACGCTTCCTTCACAATATCCATTGTGGCTCGTGCTGTGTGTGCAGGTGCACCGTCTTGTTGAATCCACATGTTCACCAAGCCTCGCTCATCTAATTCCGGCAGAAAGAAGCCGCTTATCATGGCCCTGTAGCGTTCGCCAGTAACAGTGACCGTAATGCCAATGGCGTCCTAAAAAAATCACTCCTCCCGCGTCTACGCCGCACCACACAGTGGCTTTGAATAGATGTAATGGCTCTTCGTGCATCACACGTGGATTTTCAGTGCCCCAGAAACGAATATTATGCTCATTGGCGTAACCGTTTAAGTGGAAATGCGCCTCGTCGCTCATGGTGACTTTCGACACAAAATCGCTAAAAGCGTTAAGCTAAAATCGACACAATTATTCCACGCTCTTGCGGAGTATAGTGCTCCATTGCTTGTTTGTTTATATTCTGCAGCTGTCTAGTTCACAAATGTCAAATATGATTGACAGACGACGCTATTTGCAAAAATTATAACATCTTCCGATAGGGTGATTAATTTTGCGCCACCTTGTATAAGTGAACAAAATAATTAACACAATACTCTTTCACGTTCTATGTGCTGTAGTTATAAAAACGGATATAAAAACCTTACATATTACCCCAAATTTAATTAAAATATGTCGCTCGGGCATACTACACAACTGCGATTGCTGTGTAGGTAAGCCAATTACATACTTTCGAGACACGTATAGAAAGAAGAAGGGATGTGCCACTTCGGTTGACGAAGCTATAGCGTTCGCAAGACAATGCGAGCTCAGTAGTTCACATCACCCCACCTGAATCCCTTCATACCAATCGACGGTACCTTGAATAATCCTCTATTAATTATTGTTGTATGCCATTCTTCATTATTATAACTATGTGATTAACTCTAAGTGGCCGATTGTATTAGTGTCCTGACCTGGCTTGAGGTGATTTTTGATAACGCGCATCTTGGCGTCGCGTTTGTTCTGTTTTCATTTCACTTGACCGTCCAACTTTATTCATAAATCTTAAATTGAAAAAGTTTTTTTTTCAACTTTTCAATATGGAAAAATCAACCGAGCCTTAGTAATGCCCGAAGAGCACGTGCGCGTAAGTTAGAATCTGTTGGGGGCCGAGCCGTGGTGTGTTGAACGTGATAGGATTCCTGTTAAGGAACTTTGTGGGGTTGAGTCAAACACACGAAACCAGTCGCTTTGGCTTAAACCCATTTCTAAAATTTTTGTAAAAATATTCCTAGGCCATTTTTATAAGAGCTTTTTTTATGAAACCTCCTTAGGCACCTTAAGAAAACCATAAAAATAAGTAAAACTTATGGTTTACTCTTAAAAATAGTTTAGATTTCATATGGGTAGGAACCGATTAAATTACGTTAGTACGGTTGTTGTGGCAGTAAATAAGAAGCTTTCAACCCATCTGTAATCCTATTAACGTAATTTTTAAAATGAAAAATAATTATTTTTAAAAATTACTGTTTTTTGTAACAAATAATGTTACGTTAAAAAATATTTTGTTAGTAACTTATTATTTTTAAACGACTTCAAAAAGGAGGAGGTTCTCAATTCGACAGTATTTTTTTTTTTTTTTATGTTTGTTGATTAACCGATATTGATGATTCTTTTTTTATTTAAAATTTGGTGCTTCCCGTGTAGTCCCATTTTAATTTGGTCCAGTTCCGACAATGGCATCCATGAGAAAACCATATAAGACTTAAATTTGCATTAAGTATGTGCGCGACAAATGGACGAAAAACTCAATATCACGCCAACCGATTTCGATTATTCTTTTTTTATTGGAAAGGATGTACTTCAAGGGCAGTTTGATGAGAGTTTGGTTAGGTTCTGATTATGGGATCCATGACAAAGTAACGGAAATCTTCAATTCTTAGGAGCAAATTAACGTTACTCGGCTGAATCTCTTAATTTTACCCTAACGTCGTCTCTGTCTGTCTCATATGAGCAGCACGTTTAGTAGGTCTACCCATATTCAAACAAATTAGTTAGTGTACTTCAGATTCACTAAAAATCAAAAAATAAACAAAAATTTTAACAAAACAAAAAAACGACTTCAAAATAAGCACTAAAAAGTAAAAAAAATAATTTCGTATTCTTCTACAACTTCATAATCTACTTACTTTTTCTACTCATCAATAGGTAGGTACGATTGTTATTTTTGGAGTCGGTGTCCGCCCGGCTCGGCAGCTCAGCAGCATTGACAGCTCCCCTTACCCCGCGGCCCCGCTCTCGCTTCTCGCCTCGTCATGTCGCTCGTGCGATACAAGCACATCTCACCTATAAATATGTATGTAGTTACAAACCTACCTTGAGTGACACCGACTCCAAAAATAACAATCGTACCTACATATTGATGAGTAGAAAAAGTAAGTTGATTATGAAGTTATAGAAGAATACGAAATTATTTTTTTACTTTTTAGTGCATTTTCGTTTTTTTGTTTTGTTAAAATTTTTGTTTATTCGTTAATCTTTATAATACGAGACAATAATGACTGCCAAGTCCGGTTTTAAATTTAAGTTAAAATTTGTTCGTTCATTCCGTTTCCTTTTTAAGAAGGTGGCCGTTTTACTAATTCAATAAAGATAATTTTTTAAAGGTGAAATTGTCGATTTTATTTGGACTCGCATTTTTTTTCAATATTGTGGTACCTACCTGCGTGGAGAAAGATAGAAAAATGAATTTTCATTTAGATAGTGGTTTTTCTTAGGACAAATTGTACAATTCCTTTTTTGTTTGTTTTTTATAAATGTTGCAAAGCATAGGTATATGGTTTTAATCAAGCAAGCAGGTATTTAAGTACCTCCCTGTTTACAAATGTTATGATTTCACAGGATTTTTTTTTTTACATTAGCTCCACACAGCAGGCCCTGAGAAAATTCTGCTCAGGGCCTATGTCATTTACATTTACAGGAGTAACAAAAGTCAATTCAGAATAATACATAAGATTTATTTCAATATTGTATTCTTGAAGTGATAATAAAATAAATAACAAACTAAACTGAACGTGATTCCAAAAACTTCGCTAAGAAGACATTCAATATTTTTTTATTGAAGTTATAAGAAATTACTGGAATTCCTCATTCATAAAGTATCAAATTCATCCCAACCCCCTAACAACTCCTAAGTTATTTTAGTTTAATTATAACCCTCCCCTCAGCATCAGTGCGGAGACAAGAAGGGGGCGTAATACCCTCAATATTCAAATCCCCGTCTCAGAGATTGGGCTTCCTCGCAGCCTGTGGTGTAAATATTTAACCCATAATCAGCCACCCAAACGTGTTTGCCTACATGAAACAATTATTTATCAGGAATAAACACCATTGAGGTAATTGAAAACGGTTTATCTTTGTCGTTATGCCAACATTTCTTTATTCAATATGCTCAGAAGAATTAGATTTTAATTATTTTTTAAGCTCTAGTTTCACCATCTGGCTCCATTGACCTTTTGCAATATATTATTTAACGTGTTCTATTTTAAAAAAAATGGATGTATGGATGTGAGACATGGGCCTTGAAAGTAAATACCATGAACAGATTAGAGGCTTTTGAAATGTGGCTTCACCGGAGAATGCTCAAGGTCCCATGGACCGACATGATCACCAACACAGAAATTCTCAGGCGGGCTGGAGAAGATAGGGAACGGCTTGCATTGATAAAAGTCAGGAAGATTTCATATCTGGGTACTTCGAGGGGAGAAGTACCACTTGCTCTAATTAATATTGAAAAGTAAGATAGAGGGTCGCCGAGGGCCTGGTAGGAGACAAATGTCTTGGCTACGAAATGTACGAGAGTGGAACGGCATTAGAAGTGTGGAGGAGCTATTCCGGGCAGCGCAAGACATGGAGACATTTTCCAGAGTAATCGCAGGGGACCTGATAGGGCACGCCAAGATGAAGAATTAAAAAAAAAAAATGATACTTTAAATTTACATATTTTTTACATTATATTATAATTTGGGCCTTACTGGGTGCTTTACTTGTGCTGAAGCCCCCATTTTACAATTAAAAAATTCAATAAATAAATTAAATTAGATAATATATTGAAATAAATTAAAACAAAACTGAACAATATAAAAGGCAATAATGAAGAAAAAAAACACAAAAATGAATTAAATTGGAAAATTTTGTGAGGTGTGGAATTATATTACTTTGTATGTTTTATTTTTTTTCGTAATATTTTTTTTGTAGTGATGCCTTTTTTAAACGACTTCAAAAAGCAGGAGGTTCTCAATTCGACTGTTTTTTTATGTTTGTTACCTCAGAACTTTCGACTTGGTGAACCGATATTGATGATTCTTTTTTTATTTGAAAGCTGATGCTTTTCGTGTGGTCCCATTTTAATTTGGCCCAGTTCTGCCAATGGCATCCATGAGAAAATCATATAAGTCTTAAATTTGCATTAAGTATCCGCGCGACAAATGGACGAATAACTCAATATCACGCCAACCGATTTCGATGATTCTTTTTTTATTAGAAAGGATATACTTCAAGGGTAGTTTGATGAGAGTTTGGTTAGGTTCTGGTTATGGAATCCATGACACAGTAACGGAACTCTTCAATTCTTAGGAGCAAATTAACGATTCTCGGCCGAATCTCTTAATTTGACCCTGACGTCGTTAAGGTCAAATTATGTCTGTCTCATATGAGCAACACGTTTAGTAGGTCTACCCATATTCAGAAAAAATAGTTAATTCCTAAAAATCAAAAAATTAACAAAAAATTTAACAAAACAAAAAAACGACTTCAAAAAATGCACTAAAAAGTAAAAAAATAATTTCGTATTCTTCTACAACTTCATAATCAACTTACTTTTTCTACTCACCAATATGTAGGTACGATTGTTATTTTTGGAGTCGGTGTCATCAAAGGTACCCGGGCGGCGTGTTCTCTTGACAGCTCCCCTCACGCCGCAGCCCCGCTCTCGCCTCGTCAAGTCGCACGTGCGATACAAGCACATCACACCTATAACTATGTATGTATTTACAAACCTACCTTGGCTGATACCGACTCCAAAAATAACAATCGTACCTACATATTGATAAGTAGAAAAAGTAAGTTGATTATGAAGTTGTAGAAGAATACGAAATTATTTTATTACTTTTTAGTGCATTTTTTTAAGTCGTTTTTTTGTTTTGTTAAATTTTTTGTTTATTTTTCTTTATTCCATTTTAATTTTGTATCTGGAATGTTTAGGTTTCTCTCATTTTTTGTAGTGAGTGAAAGATTGTTGAATGCTTTTATTGCCTGGAATTTGTAGTGTCTTTTTCCAAAGCTTGTGTTTACGGTCGGAGTTTTTATCTTTGTTTCTTGTGAACTAAATTTTCCATAATTCACAATCAAAACAGCTTCTATGGACTTTATAGTGTTCTAGATACAGCTAAACAAAAATTTTCATCTTGTTTCTTTTGTCGTTTATAGCAATCTTCGCGGTTTAACTTGGAAAGCTGTGAAATATCTACCCGAAGCTCAGAAAATACAATTAACTTTTGCCTCAAAAGAGCCCCCCTCTCCTCCTCAGATCGTCGATTTTGAAAATTTAAGAAACTTGTTGTGTCAACCATGTTGAGTGCCACCAGTAAAGTAAAAAGAAGATTAATGTATTTGACTTGTATTTGACGGATAAGATGGCCTTCTTGAACTTCACTCACATACCAAAATGGAAATAATTGTGGCGTGATGTAATAAGGAACTCCAGTGAAAAATATTATGACTTTAAAAAAATATGTTCATATAGACCAATAAACACTGATTCTGAATATATAAGTTTTATTTGATAATATTAAACGCAGAGTTTTTAAAAAATTATTAAAAAGTCAATTTTTCATCGGGTCTTAGAAACACACCGTCATGTTGGTATTATTAAAATGTTTAGTGTTCTCGTTTCGTGACGTCACCGTAAAGTTATTGTATGGGAATGTAGGTATGACACAAGCCATCGTATTAATTTATTCGTTTATTTATACACTGTTTATAGATATTTAGTCGTTGTGTTTATTGAAACATTATTTAGGCCTAAAATAAAGGCATCTCTTATTAGTTTATCTCTATTATTGAAAATAATCAAAAACTACTGCACAAAAAAATAGTAATGCTACTTCTAGGGAGAATACTTCGAACACCGAATTTCAAAATGGTGGCAGTTGATCTTGAAAAATGAAAACTTTGACAATTTTTTAACTTTTAAAACTACACGAAAAAAAAATAAAATATGTAGTTTTTTAAGTTAGAAGGTCGAATTTATTGAATTTTTTTTTTAGATTGAACTGGAGTTCTCTATTGCCATAACTCATTAATGCTTCGTACATTCAGATAATGGTTTGATTATTTACGATAATTCTCACTGTATGTCGATTATTTCAATCTTCCTCTCATCGAAAGCTCGTCGCTTTAGTTCATATTTGTCCAACAGACCATTAGAAAAATTTTCAGGAGGAGAAGGTTTCCTTCAATTATTGCAATGAAACATTATGAAAGGTGTTTAAGAAAAAGCTATTTCCGTAAAGGTAAAGGTCCAATTAACTAAAATAATTCTTAGTTAAGTGATTAACTATCATTTTTCATACTTTGTTTTTAATTTTAAAGTGGAGATTGAACAAAAACTAAAATGGTCTGTTGGACAAATAAGAACTGAGGCGACGAGCTGTAAACACGGAGTTCTATAATGTTATGTCATTTTATATATCCCGATGATAGATAATAATATTGTTTATCTACCCAACACGAATCGCACACGCGAGTTGAAGCGATTTCCAATAATGCAAACATTTGTATACCTCGAATGCCTACATACATTACGTAACTCGCTCCGCTCGAGTAGAAAACCGTTCTGTTTTTATTTTCAATAAATATCCGTTTCAATATCGCCCGGATTGATTCTAAATTATGCAGAATGGTCCATTCACAGAATTAATATAATTCCGCAGCTCGAGACGAAGCTCGCGGTACTAGCTCCATAGCCAGTTGAGCCTGTGATCTCCAATTATTCCTGAATCCCGTGGAATAGTCGAAAGCTTTCAATTTAAATTCCAGACACGGAATCGACGCGGTATCCATTAAAATTCGAACGTGCTGAAACCATTTTAGCTTAACAAGTTTCAAGACTCATTCAATTACGCGATATAACGGCGTAATAACATGAAGTGAGCTTTAGGACGATGGGAATAAGGGTTGGTATCCTCCGAGGCGAAGTTCGGTGATCTCGGGGCATTTCGGACTACGTGCAATGGTCGATTGGTCAAAACTTCAAAGGCTTGCAACCGCTCGTAAACCTTGTGCACCACGGACTATCACTGGATACTGTGCAAAAACTTACTTAGAAGCATTACTCTATTTGAGACTTCGAGGAAATTGTGACTTTTTTCGTTGTGTTTTTAAAATATTAACGAAGTAATTTGAGTTTCGCATCAGGTGTATTTCAATTTATTTATTTAAATACTTTTCACGATGCCATAAGTCAGATACGCTCCATACGTCATTCGGTCATGTTATATTTTCGTGAAAACAAATTTATGGGTCCGAGTGGTTTTTTGCAGAAAAATATCAATTTTGGTTTTGATACATTAATTTAATAATACAATTACTTTGTTTACAACAAGAAAATTGTTTAATTTAGTACGGCTGACCAGTTACGCTTAAAAAAAGTATCACCAGATTACGAAATTAAACTAATTAAAAATGCATTGTGTGAACTTATATGTATACATATAGAAATAAACAAAAAAAATTTTTACATGAGCTCCACACTGGAGGCCCTGAGGAAAATAATTTCCCTAGGGGTCTATGTCATCTTTGGTGATGCTGTGTGGGGGGTTTTTTAAGGAAAGGAAGGAGGAATTCTGGGAAGGAAAAGGGTTTAAGGGGTGGGTAGAAATCTGGGGTTCAGTGTGTCTTGGTAATCCGCCTCCAAGACCTAGACAAACCTCACCCCATGAACCCGGGCACCCCTGCTAAATCACCAAACGTAGCGAATCACTTGGGGTGACCTATGGCAGAGGTGTTGGTTACCCAATAAAGGTCCCCAGGACGGCGGTACCCATTCCCGCCTTCCAAATTGTACATGACACAGCATAAAGGAAGAGCATGACAAATAAAATATAGTGACGGAAAGAAAGAGACAGATATGTATGTACTGTGTTTCCATATATTATATAAACAGATAAGGTGATTAAGGAATAATGAGATTTTTTTATGGGAAAAAAACCTAAACTTAGTTAATCATTATGAATTTGGGCTCTGGTTTTAAAGGTTTTCTTTATTTCGAGTACTTCTAAATCATTTAATTGAAGAATTTTGCTACGAATTTTTTTTTGTTTTTAAAGATACCTATTTCTCGTATAAAAATCTAGAAGCTTTTCAATTATTTAGGTAAGAGTATTTAAATGTATTGAAATGTAATTTAAATATCCTTGTTCTACCGGTGTTTCAATGGAGACGCTCCGAGAAACTAATAGCTTTATTGATTCTTTCGGCAACGGTGCACAGTCGGAAAATACGCCAAGCGCGCCCAACATTTGTACACAGTTGACATTTGTCACATGAAAATTGGTCATCTGTACAACTCGTTCTTGAGTTCAACAGCTCGGCTGAGGAACGGTTTGCCGGCCTCTGTGGTTCCTCCTTCACATAGATATCTTCAAGACCCAAGTTCACACCTATCTTTCCACAAAAAAAAGTGTGCTTTAGATCACACAACCGAAGTAAAACTTCACTAACTCATATTTCAGTCTCAACTTCCGTTCACCTCGTCCGATCACACTTTTCGTAGCGCTCTTGTCACGCATTCACCAGCTTACTCCCCTAGTCGAGCGTGCGTAAGGAAGTTTTACTTCAAAAAAAGAGCTTAGACAACTAAGGTAAAACTTCCGCTCCATCTATATGATAGGAAATGGGCGCGCGCACTGCTCTCTCTTGCTCCTTCAGTGTGATACAGACAAAAGGCCTGCACTGTGTAACGTAACTAGCTATGAGAGAAAGAGAGAAATAAAATGTGTGCTCGCACCTCTCTCTCTTGCCCCTACAGTAATATGCGAAGCGTACTCCCCCTCAACTACCGTTCGCCTCGCTTTTCACGCATTGTCACGCATTCGCTAGCTTACTCACCAAGTCAAGCATGCGTGAAGAAGTTTTACTTCAAAAAGACCCTCCACACAACATCCCTAAAGACGGCGTTGGAAGTGAGGGAAATTAACCAAATCCATTGCAATATTAAAAAAAAATATCTTAACAAAACGCTTAGCTTTTTAGTACATAATATATATCTGAAGCGTTTCCTTCCCGACTTTTCCAAACGCCGGCAAATAAAAGTCCGCCTTAACAAAGGACAGAACTTTGCCTAAGACCCGTCGCCTTCGTATTCCTAATTAGGGCTGATTCTGCTCCTTTATTCCTTTCGGCTGCTTACTCCGAAGGTTACAGAAAGTTAAGATTTCAGGAAGTTCATTTGCGAGGGCTAAAGTTTGTTTCAATTTAAACGCTCGTGGGGCGTGGTTTTGTGATCCTGCGAAAACAATTTGGCCATTTAGCTTTTGGTTTTACTTCTCTTGTTTACCGGGGATTATCTTTACGAGTTTTAGAGTGATTGTTTCTGTCCAAACTTATCTCGCTTTTGTTCATTTAAAAAGTATATATCTGTTACATAATTTAATTTATTTGTCAATAGATAGTAAATACATGTAGTAAAGAGCTGACTTAATGGCAGCTATTTATACAAAACACCCTTGACAAATTTTGTGTTATGAGATAAAATTTATTTAATTTTTAAAATTCTCTTGATGAAGAACGGGCACTTCTGAAACCTGTAGAGCAGTGTGTTAAAACTAAATGTATGTGTTAAGTAACCAAAAAAATAACCATAACGCCATTAGACCGACGCGCGACGGACCGTTAAACAATTCGGTCTTGGCACACAAGCCTAGCTTCATTCGCATTCATACATCGTCTCATACCTTTTTGTTACTCTATATCTCTTGACATGGCCCGACTCAAGTTGTGATGGTTAAATCCGGGTTAGCTCAGTAATTCGCCCACTTTGACTGATGGTGACCATTTTATAAATCCGATAGGAACTGTTTTCAAAAATAGCCGGTTCCTCGGATCCACAGGGATCCAGTGACAGCTAGTCACCGGGACAAAGTAACCGCGACAGGCAATGACGTCATATATAATTTATAGTCGTGTGATATTATTCACAAATGCCAGTTACAATAATAATCATATTATCGTCAATCTCTTCATATCCGGAGAGATTCACAAAATTACAAATCAAATCACCTCCCGAAGTTAATGCACTTAACCCCCGGACACCCTATATATTATGTTAAGTTATTATTGATTCTATTGACAAAAAGGTCATTGCTCAAGTGCTCAGCTATACATTTAGAATTTCTCCTGAAATGCAGCTGCTTTTCAGCAGTGCCTGTCATTATAACATAGCTGCCGGAATCTACGGATGAATCGAATTTAACCTGGAAATAAAGGGCGCCATTATCATCACCACGATGATAAGAGTTTATAAAGGATTAATATTTTGTAACTAATTGAGTTAAAAACTATTACCAGCTAAGAACCATTCTAATAATCCGAGAAGCGTCGCGCGTTGCCTCGACAGCCATCTGTCAGAAAATCAGTTACACGTCCCCCCTCCGGAAGCACTTGTCGGGAACTTACCAGAGATTCCTTTTGCAATGGCACCAGAGCTGTCATTTCGAGTCCTGGCATTATATAGCGTATCGATATCTAGTCTGAATCGATATCTAGTAGAATCGATAGTCTGTTCTTCAATCCGCTACAAAATATTTGGTTCACAAGCTATCAATCGTGAGTTCAATTCTTCGGCTGGCCAAGTCCTCCTTTACGACAAAAGCAACATTTTCCTCTTACTGTAGTGGTAATAGGAGATTTATAAATTATTGACAGGTTTTTCGTAACTCAGGAATATTTGTCTTTCTTTTTTTTAAATAAAATAAAATAATGGCTAGTCACAAAATAAACGCTTTCTACGAACACATAATATTAATTTCCAATAAAAGAAATAACATTTTTACAGTGTAGATGATACGGTTGGGATTCGTTTTCCTTACATAATACCTTCCGTTTCTATTAAAAAGTCTCAAAATATGTTTATTTTTATGATGAAAATCAAAAAGTTCGAGGATTTCGTTTGATCATAAATTGGTCATTAATAAAAGTTTGGAATTTATTTATTATTTCCACGAATAATATTATTTCTCTTCACAAAATTAAAAAAAATATATACTTCTGGTAAATGAGGAATGGTTATCAGATTCGTAGCAGTAAACAATAATATTCAGAAATAGAATTTATCGTTTATCCTTCGTGTATAAAAGCACGTATTAAAACAAAATAATGCGTTGGAGCTTGACTACTTGCAGACAAAAATCTAAGTAATTAACTAGGAGACCGCAATTTAGAATCGAAGCCTTGTTTAAAATTGTTAATTCTATGTTCAGGAACTTGATTCAGATCTATAAAACCAGGTTGTTCCCGAACATTCTTTTACCATATCGATCGTCTATTTCAGGCGTGTCCAACCTGCAGTCCAATTGAAGTCCCAAAGATTTTTTATATTATCTCCACAATTTGGGAGGAGGGAATGGGTACCGCCACCCATGGAACTTTTATTGGATAACCAACACCTCTGCCATAGTTTACCCCAAGTGGTTCGCTACGTTTGGTGATTTAGCAGGGGTGCCCGGGTTCATGGGGTCAGGTTTTTCTAGGTCTTGGAGGCGGATGACCAGGACACACTGAATACCAGGTTCCTACCCACTCCTTAAACCCTTTTCCTTCCCAAAACTCTCCTCTCCTTCCTTTCCTTAAAAAACCCTCCACACAGCATCCCTAAAAAAGATATAGGCCCTGAGGAAAATTTTCCTCGTGGCCTCCTGTGCGGAGCTCAAGTAAAAAAAAGAAACAAAAAAGAAACGTCATCTTAGAGGATGCTGTGTGGAGTTTTTTTTTTGAAAAAGGAAGAAGAGGAATTTCTGGGAAGTAACTTTGAAGGAACGAGGAAGGTTCGAGGTATAAGGGGTGGGTAGGAATCTGGGGGTCAGTGTGTCCAGGAGTGACGGATATATGAATGCAACCTCGTCCTCGACCTCGACGCGTATGGTGCGGAATGGGTACCGCCGCCCCGGGAACCTTTATTGGATAGGTCATAGGTCACCCCAAGTGGTTCGCTACGTTTGGTGATTTAGCAGGGGTGCCCGGGTTCACGGGATGAGGTTTGTCTAGGTCTTGGAGGTGGATGACCAGGACACACTGAACCCTAGATTCCTACCCACCCCTTAAACCCTCTTCCTTCCCAGAACTCTCATCTCCCTGCTTTCCTTAAAAAAACTCTCCACACAGCATCCCTAAAGATGACATAGACCCTGAGGGAAATTATTTTCCTCTGGGCCTCCTGCGTGGAGCTAATGTAAAAAAAAAAATAAGTAAAAATTAAAAATAAAAAAATAAATTAAATTAAAAAAAATGGAACAAAAATAATACAGACATCCTGTAAGGACCATAAATTATTGTTCGTAAGGTAAAACACCCTATTTCTGACATGTTAAGCTATCACTTTTTTTTCATGAATTTCAATATTTTTTCTAAAATCAACCGTGTATTACTGAAACGAAATTTTGAATTTTAGGAAACGTTGTTCAATTTCAAACAATGAAATTTCACTTTTTGGTAAATTTATTACCGTTAAATATTTAAAATCATTTAATGTATAACGTGCTAACAAAACACATATTTCTGACATACCAAAATCAATATGTTCCTATTGATTGACATGGCTGTTCGTATTTCTGACATACCAAAATCAATATGAATCCAGTATCCGACATACGTGTTGATATTTCGATTCGTTGATGCAAATAAAATGCAAGGCTAGGTGGACAACATTTAAAACAAAAATTGGTATTTTGGAAAAACTTGTTTTAATTATTAAACATAAAATTAAAAAAAAAACCTTTTTCATACAGGGATGAAAATTAATTAAAACATTGTTATTTGGTATAAAACATCGCTTACATTATTTTTTCTGTTGTTTTATGCCAACAAGGAACTTAACCGTATCTTGCCTACTTCAGGCATTATATCTAAATTAAAATAGGTACAAGCATTATAATTAAAATAGGTATTTTTGTCGTTGCACGTTCAGTGAAAGAAGTAGAAGTTGATTGATAACAGGCCCGAAAAAACTATTTTTAAATGGAGTAAGGGTGACAAGATTCATTTCCGATGTTTTTTTTTTGTTTCTCGTGTAGTATTTCCATATTATTTTCACTGTCTTCAAAGGGATATTCAAAATAGTTTCGTCATTCCACTGAGGGTCTACCCTTAATACTATCAGAATTCATTACTCGAAATATCTAAATTCCCCGAAAAACTGTCTATAGTTACGGTTATAATTTTCCAAATATCAAATAATGCCTTGTACTCGCACATCAAAACTTCGCGCGATTCACAAAATTCTTTCAAAACAGCGGAATAATAATGGAATGGAATGGAATGAGCCATATAACATTTTCTACAAAATGCATTGTTTCTTCCACTGCAATGCTTTCTGGAGTCACTGATTTTACACTTTCATTGAATGATGAATTTTTCGTACGGTATGGCATTTGCATCGAAAGGAAAAAGTCCAAACACTCGAAAGCCATTTTTGAGGTGCGATTTCATATCCCTGTTATCTAGCGCGCTTTTTAAAATAAGTGCAAAATTTTCTCTTTTTACTTCCTTATTTTTCAGTCACCATTCCCGAACAAGTTTTTTGAAGTACACTTTTAACGGCCTAAACACAGCTACATCCAGCGGATGCAAGATGTGTGGGCGTTTGGGTACAAAGCCACCAAAATAATTTGATTTGCTTTGCAAAACTCACTAATATTCAGTGTTAGGTGAGATTATGCCCGTCTACGAAAAGAATGACGGGAGTTATAGTTCATTTTATTAAAACATTAATTCGGTGACATTATTTATTTAATTAAATTGTTTTTTTTTTTCGTTGTTTGTTTTTGGGGTGTTATGCCGTGTTGTGCTACCTCCTTCTTTAGCCAATGTTTCGGACATCGTTGCATTGTCCATCATCAGGGCAGATCCCTGATGATGGACAACGATCAAATAAATTAAATTACACTATCGGCAATAGATATTTCTCAAACATTTTTTAATTTTTCGATTTGGTTGGGTATTTTGGCATCAAATCTAAAATAAAGTTTATTATAAGAGAGGTCGCGCAGCTGTTCTTCTTATGTCAGGATTGAAACCCCCCAAATTATGATAAGTATCAATTTCTGACATACCGGTCAGAAATATGAACATGATTTTTTGAAGGTGTATCATTTTCTGACATACATGTCAGAAATATGGTCACCCTATTAAAACAGGTATCTATTTCTGACCGCTCAAAAACTGTCATAAATCTATTGAAATATATTCTTTTCCGTTTTAAATGTATAAATATGGTCAATACTCTATTGAAAAACATACAAAAACAATACATAAAACATTGGTGAACTGTGTCTTCACATTTTGTAAAATTTGGTTTACTCGCCGAAAAAGGTGAAAAAATGTGCAATATCACAAAATCACCAAAATCATATACTAAATAATATTTTGGTAGAAATGGGTGTCAAATAGTCTTTAGACTAAACGTTGGTTAGAGGGAGAGGGGAACAAATTTCTCGATGCGCTAATATCAATATACGTAGGAATGTTTCTTCAGTTGGTAAAATCGTAATTTGTGTTACATATGTCAGAAATTGGAGCAGGGTCAGAAATGTGGTGTTTTACCTTAAGTAGTAAAATGTAAAATAAGGTTAGGTTAGGTTAGGTTTTAAAGGTTATTTGGTTGGAGGATGTTGTAACGTAATTATTTTCATGGTAGTTATTCAATCGGTACCTACTTGCTCAGAAGGAGTATTATTAATTTCGGGTGCAGTTGGAACGATTGATAACAAATTCAAATTGCCGGAACGTTGTTGGATTGTTTTTGAAAAAAATAGAAAAAACTGTTAGAAGGGCGACGTCATGACATAACGATGGATTGGTCGGAAGTTTTATTTTGTAAGGAGTTCTGATACTCCTAAATGATTGTGTAAATTTGCAATATTATGCGTGTAACAGACGTGATGCCTTTACGAGACTGTTAAATAGTACCGGGTCGCGGTACACGCAGGATTTTTTTCGAGGCGAGGAAAACTTTTATTGTGATGATCCGAGATATCGAGTTACCTATGTAATATTACAATCTAATTGAAGTGTTTATGATGTCTGTGTGCCTGGTACCTAAGGTTGGTGTTCTTGTGCTTAGAACTGAGATTCTTGTGCCACGTACAATCCAATATCACCGAGGACAACTTTGGTGAAGACTGCAGGCACTTCTTAAATCACATTTACAGTCTAGAACTGCGGTTTATATCCTTTCAATGCTCAGAGATGGCCATCGGACGCATTGTGACGCCTTTGTGGATGGACTGGAATCTTGGATGCTTCACGGTGTCATGGGCTTGCGAAGCGGCAGCTCTGGGGCTCTTCTCCAGCTATCTGGAGCCCTTGTCGCTGAGGTTAGAAGAGGTGCGCCATTTTAACTATGGCAAGCTACGAATGATCATTTGGAGTGGATTCTACTAAAATAACTGAATTATCTCTCTCTCTCTTTCTACACCTTTCTTTATGAGTTTACAAAGGTATTTATGTAGATTATGTTTTTGCTTGTCAATAATAACAAGTTCATTTAGTTTAATATGAGTTCTTTTATTTACATCAGATAGTAGCTTTCTTTTTATCCCACGCAGGACCCTGAGATGATGATGAGAGCTCATGCAAACGGAATTTCTCTGCTAACTGAGAAAGGTACGTGTTATTTTTGGCGCCCAACGTTTTAAAGAGGATAGATTACTCTCTTGGTGCACGATAAGAGGCTACTATCTGTTATTTACTATCGTTACTATCTGTTATTTACTATCGAATTACTGTTATTTACGTTGAATTTTATTAATTGTTTTTAAGCTATCATAATTAATGACTTTTCTTTGAATGCAGTGTGCTTGGGAACTTGTATTACAAGTTATAAAATATATTTTTTTTTTTAATAAGTATTTAATTATTTTATTTTTTTTGAGAAAAAAAAAAAGATGGCGTTATATACAAAATTACATATAATATATGAAATAGTTATAATAAAAAAATCTCAGTTCTAAGCACAAGAACACCAACCTTAGGTACCAGGCACACAGACATCATAAACACTTCAATTAGATTGTAATATTACATAGGTAACTCGATATCTCGGATCATCACAATAAAAGTTTTCCTCGCCTCGAAAAAAATCCTGCGTGTACCGCGACCCGGTACTATTTAACAGTCTCGTAAAGGCATCACGTCTGTTACACGCATAATATTGCAAATTTACACAATCATTTAGGAGTATCAGAACTCCTTACAAAATAAAACTTCCGACCAATCCATCGTTATGTCATGACGTCGCCCTTCTAACAGTTTTTTCTATTTTTTTCAAAAACAATCCAACAACGTTCCGGCAATTTGAATTTGTTATCAATCGTTCCAACTGCACCCGAAATTAATAATACTCCTTCTGAGCAAGTAGGTACCGATTGAATAACTACCATGAAAATAATTACGTTACAATGTTTTGTCCATAGGATATTTTGCCGGGGGTATTTTGTCGTGAGATTAAAACGCGCATTAGAGTTTTCATGGACGCATGTAATGGTAAGCATTTAAGCCGTTTTTGGTGACTAGATCTGAATAGCCAGGTACTCCCCCACCCTTCTTTTCTTCATCTCCTTCCCCTTCCCGCTTCATATAGCCTCACAACGTACTCCAATTGGGGGTGTCATAGACTTACTGGATCCAGACGGTTGCGAGCAGTTAAGACCCTACATTAAAAAATGTAGTTCCAATTGATTTCAAATCTATTATTTAGCCCTTTTATCTGCATTTGCTGGTTGAGAGCGGCTCCGTGTGTTGTACGGCTTAATCTGGACGTAAACATTGATCAGCTTCTCGAATCCGGTGGGAATTTATTAAAACAAACTTTAACATTGCCAGTTTGAAACATTTCTGAGAGCATTGTCGGGTACTAGGTTAATCATTTTCGAATATTTGTCAGATTTCAGTCAATAATACGAGTATGTTAGAAACTTATCTATGGAAATCGACAGAATCATATCGTTAATGTCAAATAAATGCATAACCAAACGCATATATTTGTAGACGATGAAGTCACTGTTTGGCGAAAAAAATTTTTGAAGTTAACATAAATGTAACCGACACCATCTAAATTCAAACAAAATGTAAAAATTTGGATCAAAGGTAAGGATTGGGCTTTTGCAGGTGCACTCACCCAGATAAATAATAATAATGGTTTATTTCAGAACTAACAGACCCGGCCACATGTTGCTGTGGCTAACGAAACACAACGCCATTACCCAACCTTTATAAAATCCACACCACCTGCTTGCCCGCTGTCCGCTGCCTGAATTGAATTTCTTGGCTTTTCTCTACTATAATATGCATGTATTATACATATAAACCTTCCTCTTGAATCACTCTATCTATTGGTGAAAACCGCATGAAAATCCGTTGCTTAGATTAAAAGATCTACGCGCACATACATTTTGAGCGACTTCATTTTATACTATGTAATGATAATGATGATGTTGCAGGGGTAGTGCAATGCAAAAAATTCCATATTTTTCGCAGTAATAAAAAATTAATTGGATAAATAGTATGTAAGAAAGGAGCAGCAAAAATTCTCATTGATTTTACCAAACCATTCAGCGAACCTATTTTATTATTTGTGCATATTATTTTTTTACATTAGCTCCATACAGGATACAGGAGGCCCTGAGGAAAATAATTCCCCTCAAGGCTTATGTCATTTTTGTGGATGCCCTATGGAGGGTCTTATTATTATATGAAGTGTTAATATTATTACTAAAGAAATATATAAAACGCTCCCAACCGTCTGGAGTCAGTGGGATTATGGCATCCAACAATGAATATTTAAGAAAACAATTTGTATCACATGCATCACATTCTTATCAAAAGTATTTCTTGTTTTTTCAGGAGTACCTCAGGGCTCTAATTTAGGACCACTCCTCTTTTCGATTTTTATTAATGATATAACGGAAATTATTCTGCATTCCAGGTCACTTCTTTTCGCTGGTGATCTAAAACTTTTCTTGGAAATACAAACTTTAGAGGACTGCATTCGACTCCAATCAGACATTGATAGAATTGTTGACTGGAGTAAACGGAATCAGATTGAATTTAATATTTCTAAATGTTTCATTCTTTCTTTCACTAGAGCGTATCATACCTGGTTTTACCGGTATACTATGAGGGCTCTAAATTTAAAACGTGTCTCTACTATGAAAGATCTTGGTATTTTGTTTGATAGTGGGTTAACTTTTCATGCTCATATCATAATGACGTGTAGTACTTCACTAAGAATGTTGGGTTTCTTCCTACGCACTGCGAGAAACTTCAGAGACACCCGAATTCTCACAGTACTATACAATGCTTTGGTTAGGAGTAGGCTTGAAAGTGGGTCGGTGGTTTGGAGCTCACACCAAGTGAAGTATTCCCTCATGTTGGAGAGGGTTCAGAAGAAATTTCTGAGATTTCTTTACCTGAGGAAGTATGGCTACTATCCGTGGATGTACCCTACACACTTTCTCTTTGGCATGCTTGGTGTGAACCTTCTATGTGTCAGAAGGGATGTGCTCATTGTAACATATTTCTTCATACTGATTCGTGGAAGGTTTGAAAACTCGGCTATCATCGAGAGCATTAGTTTCTATTTTCCCGATGGTTATCTCCGTCATCTAACTTGCCAATGGTTATGCCAGTCGGGAGAGCTGTCTTGTTGTGAAATAGAATCACTTCGAATATCGATATGTTTAATATCAACGAAGCACAAAATTCAGACAATAAGCTTTGTTGTTGTTAGTATGATTGTGCTTCATTGAATTATAAATTGCTTAAATCTGTTTAAATCTTAAAACTTAATACTTTATTTCTTTTAAAACGCATTGAAATTTTATTTTGTAATGTTTTAAAAATGAATAAATAATTGAATTGAATTGAATCCCCAATAGGCGTTTGTTGTAAACCTGAAGGAAAGGAAGACCATTTCAAGTAACGTTTCAATACTGAGAGCAGGTCTTTCAGCAAGGCGATACTGAGTATTTACTACTCTGGAACTTGTTCCCGGCATGCGTTGCAATGCCATATTCAAAGAAATGCATTGTTTCTCCCTCAATCATTTTTCCCGTGCGTCCCCGTTCCCCACCTGCGTCCCCTTCCTGGCTAGCTCTATAAATTATAGCCCATGTGTTATTCTGATGTATGTAAAGTTTTATTAAAATCCATTCAATAGTTTTTGCGTGAAAGAGTAACAAACATACATCCATCCGTACAAACTTTCGCGTATACAATATTAGTAAGATAATATTTTTTTGTGAAATAAAACCATTCGTAAATATTCACTTAAAAAAAATGTGGGTCCCGGGATTTTAAGATTTGACATCATGGTATAGGATGGAATTCGACTGTCCCGTTCGTTTAAATGGCAAACTAAAGTACTTAAACGAAATTAATTATTTGACATGTAGCTATTTTCTAAACTGACTTCGTCATCGTATATTGGATTCCATATTGTAAAGGAATGAAAATTATACAAACATTATTACTCTGGCAAATCGTAATATAAAACTAAAAAACCTGACCAAGCCACAATAAAATTATTGTAAAATTTTATCCCAGATTTTATGTTTGTCAAAACAAATTAAACAAAATTTTACAAAAAAAGTCCTGCAAAACTGTACCTATGTTACTGTCAAAACTTTTTTAAACTTAATTTACTCATTGCGAAAAGGATGAATAAAAATGTTGGAGGATTTATGATGTGATAATTTGTTTGCTTTTTGTGATTTGCTAAAAATAATAATGTTCACATTTGTTCAGCCATTCTCAATTTATTTTCAAGTGTAAATAAATCTTTTCTTGAAATTTATTAGGAAGGTACCTACACCTACCAACCTTTTATTCTTTTATATCTTGCTATAAAATGGCAATTCCAATGAGCTCTTAAACTTATTTCAGGACAGAGAAAATTTCCAATACATAAGTTATGGTTTATTATATGGGTATCTACAATTTTATATATTTTTATGACGAATCACATCTTCTAATATTAACTTTACTAATATTTTGGGGTGTATCAAAAATGTACAACATCACGATTTTTCGTGCTACCTTGAAAAGACGTCTGAATTACCTACTCTTAACAAGTTTATTAGAGCGTATTCGGCGAATGGAAATCAAAACGAAATAACAGAAATCAGTCGATCGTCCAGTTGAATAGGCAGAAATCTCCAAATACTAAGTTGTGAGATGACGAGGAAAGCAAAATTCAATAGCTCACCAAAATCAAATACTATTTATACGTGTCTGTGTTTTACGTATTAAATTTGCTACAAAACAACACCGGGAAACCTAACAGTCCTGTACAGCACTGGGTTATATTGAAATATCATACTAGCGACCCAGAAAATATTAAAATTTTGATTAATGGTTTGGTGGTATTTTTTAGTAATCTGAGTATTATACCAGATAGATGGAACACTTTTACAAAAGACTGCATATTCTACTCTAATTGCGAATTTTCGGAGATGTCTGTCTAATCAACTGGACGATCGATATATTTATCTTGAAACTGCAGATGGTTATACTTATTTCACTATTACCTAATAGCTCAATTCAATCTTAGAAATTTTAATAGATAAAAAAATGTCGCTACCATTTAAGAAGCGACGCGCGACGTCAAGAAAAGAAATATTTCCACAAAAAGTTTTAAAAATTTATTTTTCTTCTTAACCTCTACATAGGTATCTTCGAAATAGATAGATTTTCAAAAACCATATATTTACCTTTATTATGTACTAGCTGGTTCCGGGCATGCGTTGCAAATAAAAGCATTGTTTCTCCCTGAATCACCTTTCCCGTGCGTCCCCGTTCCCCTCCCGTGCCCCTTCCTAGCTTTAAAAATTAAAGCATTTATATTTTTCTGATAAGTTATATTATTGTAAATTTTCATTAAAATCCATTCAGTAGTTTTAACGTGAAAGAGTAACAAACACACATGCATCCGCACAAACTTTCGCGTTTATAATATTAGGAAGATAAAGTTACTTGAAAAAGATGAATTTTCATAAAGTGAAACCTGTGCCTAGCTATATCTATCTAAAAGAGATTTTTTTTTCATAAGTTTATTCCAGTAAAAAAGAAAATAACATTTTCACTTACTTAACTAGAATATTGAATTATGTACTTTTTACATAATATTACATAGTTTTTACATTTCATAACCTTAGATTACATTAGATTGCAATACTAACATTTACATGATATTATATTACCATACGATATTATTCACTATCACTACTTTGTTTTTTTGTGAATAAACATGAACAATTTTTTTTTGAATTAGCACACACTTTTTTCGTTTTTGATATCATCTGGAAGGCAATTATATAAATTGCCCCCCTCGTAACTAATTGATTGCTTACCGTAGTTAGTATGAATGGTGTTTAAACGTATGTTATCGTGTTGTCGTGTAATATGTTTGTGTACTTGGGACGTTTTAATGAATTCTGTGTTTGTATGTATGAGTTTATTATTTATTTTGTATATAAGGACACATATATTGTATTCGTATAGTTTTCTTAATGTTAGCAGTTTTGTTTCCAAATATAATTTTTGTGGATGTTTTGGATTCGTAGTGAAATAGTTTTCTGATTATATTATTTTGAATTATCTGTAATTCATTGATGTATGTTTCATACGCATTTCCCCAGATTTCAATCAGGTAATTTAGGTGTGAGTGTACGAGACTATAGTATAAACTTTTTTTTAATCTAATTGGGTTAAGTAAAAATAACTAAGTGGTTACAGTTACACAATATAAAAGAGCCATTATTATCTTATTTTAATATATTTGAGTAGGTCCCCAGCTGTACAACAAAGACACTTTATTTCTGATTTCCTGTCAAAATGTTTTTACAGAAATTACGAGTGGTTATACATTTTTTTTGTACCAACGATAAATATTGTATTTTTAATCATGTGTTTTAATGAATTATTTTTAGGTACAGGTATAACATTGAAAGACAAAACAAATATAAGCATTTTAACTAACGTTATTAAAAATTATAATAACGAAAACGCAAGAAATATATCTTTTGTAAAAATTTGTTATCTTCTTCCTCCTTTAAAATAATAATATGGCAAATTTATTGAGTTTTCTCCATCATGTCTAATAGTTAATTAAATGTGCATTTAAAGGTGTTTATAAAATAATATTTATCCCAAGTGACCCAAAACCAGTCATGTCGTAAAAAATGTAGTTTTTTTATACACCCTTTGTGAATACGCTCCTCATTCACAGTAGACCATTAAATAAAATTTAAAAAATGAGTAACTTTTAGGGATAGCTCTTTATTTTCCGTACAATTTTTGCATTAAATTTCTTTCACTTATTATAATCGTACTTTAGTTGAATCTCCAAAGTTTTGGTGCAAAATGTACGTGACCTCCGCCATTTCGCAGTTTATATTATGTCGTAAAGTTTCATTTTATAAGCCATAGGGGTGAAATAAGAGTTGAGTGTAATAAAAACGAAAAAGAAGAAAAACTGAGAACGGAAAGTTCGAAGCTACCTAGGTCGAAGCTGCGTGTTACTACTATCTTCAGATCAAACGGTATATGTTTATAGTATCAATATTGTATAAGTTAACTCTTATACCATCTTTTCTTTTTTAAATGATTTGCTTCACTAGATTTTTTCGCCGGATTGGCAGAAAATGTGGAACGTCCCCCAAACCTGTTTTGACATACCTTTCTTTCATCATTAATAATCAAATCATGTATCATCTTATATAATCACTCGAGCGATTACTACCCAAATTAGGTAGGTTATTTTTTATTTTTTTTATTTAACTTTGTGAGTAAAACCTCAAATTGTAATATTTAATTAAATGAAGATAATATTAGCGAAATTCAATCGAAAATCTGGAAACAGAAAAAGATATTGACACCTCTGGGACTCGAACCCAGGACCTCTTGCTTTCCGGGCAAACGTGCTAACCACTGCGCCACGGTGTCGATATCAAATTCGGTCATTTTTAACTGTATCATACATCGACTAAGAACCACCCGCATTATTTTCACTCTCTTGACGCATATACTTTTGGCTACTATATTTATATATGATTGCAAGATTCAAACCCGAACTAAATGCTCTCTAGATAGTGTTTGGATAAATCTTTATCCATTTTATTTTTAATATGCGACATCTATTGACTTTTCTGATAGTCTAGGATGAATGTTTTATTTTTATTTTAGCTTTATGAGTAAAACCTCAAATTGTAATATTTAATTAAATGAAGACAATATAAGCGAAATTCAATCGAAAATCTGGAAACAGAAAATAAGAAAAAGATATTGACACCTCTGGAACTCGAACCCAGGACCTCTTGCTTTTCGGGCAAACGCGCTTACCACTGCGCCACGATAATGAATTTAAAATGTAAGATTTTTTTTTGTGAAACTCATAAATATGGGATGAGCAGTGAAATCTCGGAAATCAATCGAGTGGTCACTAAATTCTTCTGATATTTCATATCCCTTCTAAAGTATGTGTTACATTTTTTAACGTTTTAACTCTTCCTGCAGCGTCTCCCAGTTTGTCTTCTATTCATTTATATCTGCCACAATCTGCTCTAATATCTGCTATTTACAATCTGCAACCTGCTCTCTTAACTATCCTAGAATCCTTTCTTAATCTGTTCGGTACATTACGCATTACTTTCAGAACTTATATTCCATGTTTATTTATAATATGTACGGAGTTTTACAAAATACACCCCTCGAGGATAAAGATTGAACATATTGAACGTTGCATTTCTATGACATTTTGTAATATTCTCCTTCGTTCCTTCCTTTATCGAGCTAGAACCTTGTCAGAACTCCGCTTTTACTGTTAGATTGCTTCATTTGAAATCCTTCTGCTTTAGTTTATTCAGAAAACATTGAAGTGATGTAGTGATTTTTCGCAATTTGCTGCAGTATTAATGGCTTCTATGCGAAGACGTTTAGTGTTGAGTGCTATCTATTTTAATTTTTAACAAATTTTGTAGAAATGTATGTGTACTAATAATTAGGTAAACGGGTGAGAAGAATAATACAAGATAAGGATGGGAGTTGCTCCCGATACATTCTATGCATATGCGTGAGTTTATGATCGTACGCTTTACTACAGTTAGATATTTCTACGCTTTGAAATGTTGTTCTTTTCTGTGCACATATGCGGAGGATTGGGGATTTTTTCATAGAGGGAAAGTTATAATACATAAATCTTGGGAGGCGGGTATAGGTACCTACCGCTTTCCCGGGAATCATTTATTGGATAATCAACACCACTGCCGTAGGTCACCCCAAGTGGTTCGTTACGTTTGGTAACTTAGCAGGGGTGCCCGGGTTCAAGGGGTGTGGTTTTGGTTTAGTTCTTGGCGGCGAATACGTCTGTCTACTTATTTCGGGTCGGACCGGATTGGAAGAGACGGCAGGACTCATTCGACCCATCGCATTCCACTGCGGTGGGAGGGCTGTATTCAAAAGTCCGTCACTCTTGGACCCAACTGACCCATACATTTTTCTTTCCCAGAACATTATCTCCTTCGTTTCCTTTAAAAGTCCTTCTATGACATGGGCCCTGAGAGAAATTATTTTCATTAAATGATAACAATATTAGCCAAACTCAATCGAAAAACTGGAATCAGAAAGATCAGAAAACGATATAATACTATATACCTGTCACCTCTGTAACTCGAATCCAGGACCTTCGGCTTTCCGGCCTACTGCAGAGTATCCCGGAAAGCCGAAGGTCCTGGGTTCGAGTCCCAGAGGTGCCAATATCTTTTTCTAATTTATCTTTTACAATTTTAGGTTTTACTCATAAAGTTAAAAATAACAATAGAAATTAATTTCGTCTGAGCCTCCTTTGTGGACCTATTGTAAAAGAAATGAAAAATAGGTTAAATAAATTTAGTTGCAAAGCGCCCTTGAGATGATTTTCCAATGGTATCAACGAAATCAAATTTCTGTTATTACAGATCTGCTATTCTTCAAGAAGTTGTTAATTTGGTTCAAAGAAGACAGACGTTATTTAAAAATCTCAAAAATGTCAAATAGTCAGATTTTATCGAAGAAACTATCCAGTGATCTTTAATTACAACCTTGATAACAATGCTCTCGAGACATTAACACAAATTAAAGACTTAGGAATTACTCTTCAAGCAAATGTGTCGAGCACGTAACGGAATTCTTTAAATAGGACTTATAAATTTTGGATTTTATAATTAAGTTAACTAGAAATTTCAAGATTATTAAGTCTGTTATATTAGGTCCTTACATAAGAAATTGGCGTTTTGCCGTACTGGCAACTTTGATCTTAAATATTTTCTCATTGGTTAGGTTAGGTTAGGTTGTTGTTAATTGTTTTTTTCTTTGCGTCACTTATCGCGTTATTTACGAGTACGAGTTCCACCGTGGCACCAGTGCTGCAGAAACGTCTCGAAGGATTAATGATGTGTATGGCGACGGTGCCGCAAAATAAAACACAGTTGTGTTTTTTTTGTGTCGTTCACTACAGCTTTCTTAAATCTGGCCAGACGATTATGGCAGATGTCTATTGTCAGCAACTGCAATCCATGATGGAAAAGCTAGCTGCTAAACAACCGAGGCTGGTTAACCGCTCTATGGCCACTGCTTCGTGACAACGCTGGACCACACACTGCACAACAGATGGCTACCAAATTAGAGGAGCTTCAATTGGAATGTCTAAGACATCCACCGTACTCTCCGGACCTTGCCCCAACAGATTACCATTTTTTTCGAAATTGGGATAACTTCTTGCAAGGGAAAAAATTCAACTCCGATGGAACAGACCTAAACCGCCTTAAAAGATTTTGTTGATTCCCGTCCGAATGGTTTTTTTAGTAAAGGGATCGATGAACTACCTATAAGATGGCAAAAGTGCATAGATAGCAATGGTACATACTTTGGTTTAAAAATATATTATATTAAAAAAAAAAACGACTTTATGTTCCTCCCATACAAAATGCCAATTTCATATGTAAGGACCAAATATTGTGCCTTTGTTAGAAACAACTTGAGTGCAATTCTCCCATCTGCAACCCACATTGTGATATTTATGCACAAGCTATTGAAAGAATACAAAATAAATTCTTAAGTTTTCTAAGTTTAAAAACGGATTTAACTACAACACTTTTTCAGTGTTATGAATATTGAATGTGCTTAAATTGTCGGGCAGAAGGATTTTCACTGACTTGGTAGGTATACCCGTATCTGTATAAAATCTAAAAGGATGCATTAAATTTTGTAGTCCATAAATGCTTGCGTTGATAAGCCTTCTGATTCCGCTGCGTTATTCTCGATGTCAGGATTTATTACGGTGCAGAAATTCTGAGACTAACTACTGTATTATGTATTCCTCATTGTCTGGAATACTAATGGAGGAAAATAATTGTGCCGAGTCAGTGGATATCTTCAATTTATCATCACTTAAGAGCGTTTAACCAGCCAGCGGACGAAAATCCACATTTCGTCGAAAGTTGTTCTTCCGATCGTGCAGGGCGGTTACAATGAGAAAGATTGATTATTCTCCGTACCAGCTTTTTTAAATTATCACTCAATATCGAATTTATTTCAATCCAAATTAGCTTTAATTTATACCTTCATCCAAAAATGCTGAAAGGCGTGATGATAAAACTATTAAAATAGTGTACTTTTTGTAGTTATTTTTTGATTATAAGTATTTATCATTTTTTAATAATGTCTAAATTTAATAAGAATGTTAAAAAAATCTGAAATATATTAGTTTGTAAGTGCGCAAATAAATACACAAATGGACCAATTTTCGTCAAGAAACACATGTACGTACATATTTTTTAATGTTTTTATTGAAACTAAAATTAAAATTCTAATACATAACTTTGCTAGATAATGTATTGATTTATTTTACTGCATGATTACATTATTTGAAATGGGTGTGGTATAATACAAAAACTTTTTTGAAAATTTAACAATCTGCCAACGACCTATGGAATAACCTTATTATACTAAAAATTTTAAAAAAATCTAAAAATTTATTACATAACTATGCTAGATAAAAGAACAATCTTTCGAAATCCATTTATAATTTTTTGCGGAAAAGAGTCAATACGTCTAAAAACTTCGAGGCAGAGGCAGTTCAGTTGTAATATTAATTTTTTAATTTTTTAATTTTTTTTATTGTTTTTATTTCTTGCTAGAGCAATCCCGATGAGTTACAGGAGGAAGATATTCATGGGTGGGAGGAAATAGTTTTTAATTTTACGTAGGAATTTAGATAATAAAAATATAAGTTTCACATACAATATAGTCGAAAAATAAAAGACAAGTTGAGTAGAACAAACAACAATAGAAAACAATTAAAGAAAAAGTAACAAGGTTATATAAATCTGGATAATTACAACTATATGGAAAAGAAAAGAAGAGAAAAAGAAATAAGAGAATCGAACTTTACAACAAAATTACAGTTTCATCCTTAAACGTACTTAAAAAATATTATTTTAAAGCACTCTGAATTTTTTTATTTTGCTGGATTACCTTTTACGTATCTGGAAGCGAATTATGTAGTGTATAGGCAACATAGTTCAGAGATTTTATCCCATATTTTGTAGTGTGTGTTTGAGGTATGCGGATTTTTTTGCTATTTCGAGTATTACGAGTGTGGATGTCTTGATTGTAAAGTGGCTTGGTGTTAGTGTGAGCTGATTGTTAAGTAATTTGCAGGATGGTGCTTGTGATTTCATGTTTAGGAAGGACTGTGATTGGAAGAATACCGGAAACTGAATAGATAGCTCATGGGTAATGTGTACTATTTATATTTAAAAGCCTCCAAAAAGGGCGTTAATAAATTTAATAAAGTAATTCAATTTTTTTTCATCCCTTAGATCGATCTTAAGCACATCAACCAGAAGGTCGGGGACAACAAGGTCGAGGTTGGAATCGAGCTGAGGGAGTACTACCCTTCGGTGGAGTGGGACATCCTCGGGGTACCTGCGGAGAGGCACGAGAAGTACTACCCTTGCTGTCAGGAGCCCTACCCTGGTCAGTACGCACTAACCACCCTTGTTTTCTTTATTCAGTATTAGAATTTATTACGGATGTTTTGAATTTTGTAAACATATGACTGGGCATATCGAGAGTCAGATGATCAGTCAAATATCTCCAAATACTAAGTTTTGAGATAAATGAGGTAATATTCGAATGCTTTTTTTACATTACACCCGGGAGGAAAATAATTCCCCTCAGGGCCTAAGTCAACTTTGGATTGCTGTGTGGAGGTTCTTTTCAGAAAAGGAAGGAAAAGAATTTTCTGGAAGGAAGAAGGGTGGTTAAGAATTTGATGGTCAGTTTGTCCAAGAGTGACGGCGTGTGAATCCATCCCTCTCACTGCGGTGCAAGACAATTTTCCGAGAGAGTCCTGCTGAGATGTCAAAACGTCTTCCTCAACCAGACTCTCCCGATCCGGTCATCCGCCGCCAAGACCAGGACAAACCTCACCCCCCCATGAATCCGGACACCCCTGCAAAGTCACTAAAAGTAGCGAACCACTTGGGGTGACCTATGGCAGATATTTTGGTTATCCAATAAATGGTTCCCGGGGTGTCGGTACCCATAACCACCTCCCAATTGAATTGCTTGCCATAAAAATAATATTATTTACATGGAATAATTTAATTTTATTGTGTGGCCGTTTCTGTGTTTAATATATTTAACATACTATAAAATAACACCGGGAAGCGTATCGTTCCGGTACGATATTTTTAATTTCCAACATGTAACCCGGAAAACATCAACATTTCGTTAATTGCACCACAAGTTTTTCTTCGTTATTATTGATTTGGTGGTGTTTTTTATGGTGTTAAAAATACACTGAGGGTACACTTTTACTTATACACATCTCAAATTCGATTTTTCGGAGATGTCTGACTAATCAACTGGATGATCGATATGGCCATGTGGGTATTTATTTATCAAAATGTATTTATTTAATGTCAAAAAAATAAATAAGCATTTTAATTTCGGTTGTCTGTGCATGGGTTCCTCGTGTAAAATTGGGTAACGCGTAATGCGTTAAATTATTAAAGTTTTACGAAATTTTATTTTACAGTTATAGGTACGCTTGCAAAACATTGATATATTGTAAATCATCGGAGACTTTAGGCGTTATGTTATTTATTTTTATTTTGCAGAAACAAACAGTACATAATTACATAGTAGAAAATAGTTCGAAAGTTATAGAATTTAACACAATAATTAGTACCAATGACACGTCGCTGTTATCTTATTATCTTCTTATATATAAAAATGAATCGCTAAATGAGTTGCTAAGCGCAAATCTCGAGAGCAGCTGAAACGATTTCGCTAATTCTTTTTTTAGAATATTCCTTGAAGTACGAGGATGGTTCTTACGGAGAGAAAAATTAAGAAAATTGTGCAGAAAATTGGATAATTTCAGAAAACCTAACAACTATCCCATGTTTGACAGTTCGCGTGTTTGAGAATGACATTTTGCAAAACAATGATTATTAAATCAGGATTCTATGTTTGAAAATCTTTAAGTTGATAAATTTATTTAAAGTAGGTACTCCCCTAATAGTTTGAATCAAATCAAGAATTTTAGATATTTTAAATAGGTACCTATGTTAGGTACCAAATTGAATGTGCATGAAAAATGGAAATTTGAATAAAAATTGTAAAAGGTGGCACGCGGGCTGTTTAAAAACTGAATGTACTGGGATTGAATATATGGAACGCGGGAGGAGGGTGGGCGGGACGAGGGAGCGGTAAAGGGAAGAGGGAAGGCGGGGAAGGTGGAAGGGGAAAGTGGGAGGGGAAGGGGACGGAGTTCGAGGGACGGTGGAAGGGGGGGGAGTGGAGTGGGGAGAGGGAAGGTGGAGGTGACGGAATGGGAACGCGAGAGGGGAAGAGGACGCAGGAGAAGAAGGGTGAGGCGGAAGGGAAACGGGACGAATGGGAAAGGACACTCAGGGAGAAACAATTTCTTAATTCAATGGCATATCAACGAATGCCGGAACCAGCTAGTATACTTATGTTTTTATGTGATAAATTATACATTTTACCTAAATTAAGTTAGTAAATTATTGAAGGAGAGGAGTGTGTGTGAGTGTTTGTATGTGTGAGGGTGTGTGGATGTGTGTGGATGTGTGTGTTATGTGTGCAAATTCAGTGTGTTAGAAATGTTTTTCTTAAATAGAGGGAGGGAATCAAAAAATATATCAGTATTTGGGGTTTTTTGAATTGAGTTGAATGATTTATGATGAATTATATATGAATTAATATATTAATTATTATGAATCGAATTATGTATCGTTAAGGCTTTGATTATTGGATAGGTATACTTTAGTCGTCCTTAAAAAATAAATCGTGATGAACATAACATAAATGCATAATAACACGTGAACAAATATCGCAGCGCAAGTTCAGTTCAATCACCGAGAAATAAATAAACCCGTATTTAGTTATCGTTGGAACAATCGTTTCACTGTAAAAATACCCAGGTTAGATAGTACGTAATATAAAAACGTCATTGGCAATACGGCAAACTTCTGCCCAGTTAAAACTTTTCCTGCAAACTATCGGCAAGTGAAAAACAAAGTTTTACGAGCGTTTGAATTTTATCAATGGTGCATTTATTTTTTTCAATTTGACGTATTCGTGAGAATCGAACATTAAACATGCTAATTTCTGTTTTTGGTGCATAGGTGACTAAGTAATATGAAATATTTCTTCGAAGTGCGTAACATTTTCTCGTAAAATTAACTTTATTTTTAATTGGTGGTTAGCCCCACAGTTAAATTTGGCAACCACCTCTGGTTTGGAGCTCCAAAATACCTGAAAAATACGCTCGACTCTGTGCAGAAACGGGCGGTTCGTTTCATAGATTCTCCCATCTTAACAGACGGATTTCAGTCTTTAGAGCACAGGCGTCGTCGGGAGGGAATGCTATCCTTGTTCTATCGGTATTTCAATGGAAGATGCTCCGAGGAACTACCCGAGGACACCGGTGCACAGTCGGGGAACACGCCAAACGCGTGCCCAACAATGTACACGGTTGACATTTGTCACACGAGAACGGGTCGCATCTTCGATCGTTCATGTGTTCAATAGCTCGGCTGTGGAACGATTTGCCGGCCTCTGTGTTTCCTCCTTCCTACAACATCGATTTCTTCAAGATCAATATTCATTCCTTCCTCTCCTCAAAAAGACCCTCCACACATCATCTCAGATGACACAGACCCTGAGGGAAATTATTTTCCTCAGGGCCTCCTGTGTGGGGTAAATGTAAAAAAAAGGTATGGTTACATTTGCTGGCTTCTGTGTTTCCTCCCTACTACAACATTGGTCTCTTCAAGACTTCACTCCTTCCTCTCCTCAAAGATATTCTCCACATAGCATCTTCAAAGATGGTATGGGTCTAGCGCAGGAAATTATTTTCATCAAGGCCTCCCATGTGGAGTTAAAAAAAAAGGTTTGGATTTTTGATGTGAAAACTTCTTTAGCACCGTTGTGATTTGAAACTCGATTTAACGAAAAATAGCGACACTAAAAAGAGGCAAACACATACATTTATAGGATTTAGCCTGCGAGAGAATGAGATTGACTAATCGGTCTCTGCTTTTTGCGATGCTTCGTAGTCTCCCCACGCTTGTCTTCTGAAGGTTTTACTTCTGTTTTAACTGAACACTCTTGATTTTTTTTTTATTACTTTTCATGCCTTGTCCAAGTATTTACTGAAACATACAAGCAGTTTGTCAATATTTTCGAAAAGCAAACGGGTGTCCCGAGAAATGGATTCCTGCTTGAATTTGAATATTTATAAAAAAACAATAGACGAGCTTTAATTGAACATACACACACATTATCTCAATTTTAAAAATTTATAGTAACGATTTAATTTTGTTGTATAGCTTTCGGAACTCATAATTATTTCATGACGTGTTAATGGCATGATTTCATCTGAATACTGAATATTCCCTTCAATAACATTTTTGTATTGAACCTTTATTAGGGTTAATACGAACAAATCATATAGTTTCCATTTCCACCGCGTTGCCTTTCGTGGTAAAACGTTATCAGGCCTGCCAACTGCGGGAACGGGTATCTATCGCGCAGGGTGACATCATACCGCTGTACAGTACATGGCCCAATTCAACAATATCACAAGTCGTTCTACTACGTAATTGGTGCTCAGAGAACGCATGTAATGAAAGGTCTGGATTATCTGGATCAGGCCTGGGAAAACTTTTGGACTGTAGGACCCATTCGAAATTATTATTCCAAAAGAACGACGAGCCGCAAGTAAAATACTATTTTTAGAACTTATGGCATTTTTTATTATTATATCGTTAAAGTTTTTGCTTGTATTACTAACCTGATTTGTTTTATTATATTTTTTTCCTATTAAGCACTTGCATACTGTTTTCTAACAACATATGCAGGGACATTGGAGGTCTAGATTCGTTCAAAATAAATAAATGTAGCTTTGTTTAACAAAAAAATTAGAATCTTGCGAGAGCCTTGAAGGAGTAACCATCTGGTACTTATACCAGGGTGGGTAAGTGGTGGATAACCTACAATGCGTGAAAGGAGAATTTATAATAACATAACCTAATATTTAGATTTTACCTATTATATTTGCCTAAGGCATTTTTTCTACGTTTAAAAGTACCCGATCACTTCGACAGTAGGTCGTGTTCGACCTGGTTCGTGTTTCGTTATCAAATGTAGAGTCGTTTTTACCAAAAAAATTAGAGTCCTTGCAAGAGCCTTGAAGGGGTAACCATCTGTTACCTATACCGGGGCGGGTAAGTGGTGGGTCCTCCAATGTATGGTTCATGTAAAATGATCGATTGACCCATGACCTCATGAAGTAACATGAGGATAATTTGAGAATCGGGGTTGTGCTTGACATTCTCGCTTCCTGCCTTTAGCCTACTGCTTTCAGCATACTGCCTGGCACATGGGCATATCCCTAGTGCCATTAATATTTCCTAAGGGAACTTTTCCAATTAAGCCGAGGAAAATTGAGAGATGATTACATCAGCGTGAAATATTCATTAGAAAAATCAAAATAAAGTATAATCATTGAAGACAATTTTAGTAACTCGCTAATAATGTGGCTAAACGAAAATAAGAAACAGAACGCCTGTCTCGATACAGGTATATCCTAGTGAGACAGGCATAAAACAAACCCAATGTACATATACTCTTTTATACATAAATAAATTTAAATAAATAAAAAAATAAGATTCGATCGCATCTAGGAATTGAACCCCGGACCTTAGCCTTGCCGAGGTTTTGTTCTTGAGCTAACTTAATCTAACCCATAGCCTTAACTAACTTAACCTAACCTAACCCAACCAATATGCGTAAAAGTCCTCGATTCGGCCCAATCTTGAACTTTACAAAAAAATTCTGGGTACTAGATCAAACCCATAAATTGTCGATTTTTATCATTCGCCAAGATAGTTTTCAAAAAATATTTCGATTTTTTTTAATCAGAAAACATTCATGACATAGATTTGTTTATTAAAACCATGAAATGCAGTGTTTTGTTATTAACTTGAAATATTAAAGAACACCTAAAAAAATTGCAATTTCGAGCAATTAAAAAATTGAAGGTGGATGTTATTTGTCCATAAACCATTTTGAATTAACAAAACAGAAAGTTAACCGTTTAATATTTTGATGATGACTGAATCAAAATTAAATGCGAACTAAAGGACAGTAAGCAAACTTTTTTGAAGCAATTATTATCACAGCTCGAGGGCCGAACAAAAATGTCCGGCGGGCCGCAGTTTGCCAGGGCTGATCTGAATGGATATCGAAAATAAGTAGTTTGTCGGAGGACTCACGAAGGACCTTTTCGCTTCATTAACACATTTCTTATCTTAATACAACGAGGTGTACGTGCCCGGCACCCCAATAACTTCCTACTTCCCACGTCTTATCTTCCTGCATACAATGTTCGTACGTTTTCTCATATAGCTGTGCGAAGATTTTCATAATTCGCTTTTCGATTAACTCTCCCGATGTGGAGCAAGTTTGTTCTCTTAATTATTTAAGTAATATCTTATTGTTTCGTGCCTATCTTAGTTTTATCGACATTAGGATAATTACACTGAATAAGCGTTGATAAAAAACAATTAGTATTGGTTATATAAGTTATACCCATTTGGCCACTTATGTAATTTTTTTTTCTTTTTCCGTATAATAATTTTGAGTTTTTGTATGTGGTGATTTAACTTATATTCGAGCCCAGTGACGTTATTTTTTTGTAGAATAAATAACATTTGACTTAAGTGAGAAACTACAATAAATTTGTAAATACTCTTTTACCCAGTGGTCGAGTGTTACGATCACCGTCTATGAATCGGGGGTCGCGGATTGAAACCCAGCGTGTACAAGGAAAATTTATTTGTTTAATGAGTGTTATTACGCAATTTAAGGATTTAAAATAATATATAGTACATTTGCGGTACTTTCCAGGGTGGTAGATACTGTCAGTGACGCCCCGGTGAAACGCCACCTTTGTTAAATAATCGGAACGTTCATTGAAATTGGCCGTGTGAGGTCACCAGATCTGGATATCCGGTTACTTCCCCACGTTTCCCTTCCCATCTCCTTTTCATCCCAACTACCTTCTAGATTCTACTCTATTCTATGGTCTACGTCAACATAGGCTGCGCGCGCGGCGCGACGGTACATCGTTTTATCTATGACTTTTTTTGTATATTTAAAAGTACCCGATCACTTCGCCAGTGGGTCGTGATCGACCTGGTTCGTGTAAAATGATCCATCGACGCAGGACCTTGACCCGTACCCTCGTGAAGTAACAGGAGGATAATTTGAGAATCGGGATTGTGCTTGCCATTCTCGCGTACCGTATCTATTTACCACTCCAATTAAGCCGAGGCAAAATTAGAAACAATTACATCTGCGTGAACTATTCATTTAGAAAATCAAAATAAAGTTATCGAAATATTCACATGTCTAAATATGACTGATCAACTAGCATAATTATGTATTTTATATAGGTATTGAAGCAATTTGAAATTTCTCGCTTGTCAATCTGTCGACCATGACGTGGAACGCTTGCGTGAATTATTTTATAAAGATACTAGCATACCCGGCCACACGTTGCTGTGGCTAACGAAATACAACGCCATTACCCAACCTTTATAAAATCCACACCAGCCGCTTGCCAGCTGCCCGCTGCCTGAATTGAATATTTGAATTTCTCAGCTTTCTCTACTATAATAAGCATGTATTATACATATAAAAAACGTTGAGTCAACCCCATTCCTTTAAAAAACAAATAACGAAATGGATCCTTACACATGGAATACATTACAATTTTAACACCCATTCACTTTACACTCTATTAATTTAATCACCTTTCAGACAAAACATAATTTTTTTTTTATTTTTTTTATTTATTTATTTTAGCATATAAAATACAATATACATTTAGATAATGTAGTAATTTGCGTACATGTTCATTTTAAAATACGTTAATACCACTCTTCCATGGAAGCATTAGCTTTTGTCTGGAAGAGTAGTGTACATTTTTAATGCTATATTTAAGTTCTAATATGCTATATGCTATATTTAATATATCTCTATTTTCTAAATTAGCGGCATTGTATATGCAAGATTAATTAGCATGATCTACATATATCTAACAACTCCTCCAATTTCTTATTTTACAATATTTCTCTAACTTCTCCATCTTCTTCTTGTAACCCAATCTAACTATAAGTATATCATTTTCTTATTATAGAAGATCTGTGTGCATAGTATTAAGAGCAGGCAAAACGTAATATATCCTTATTTACTATCTAAGCAGCATTATATGTATAAGACTGATTCTGTGAACTATATATCAATAATTCCTTAATATACTAATAATAACTTATCTTTTCCAATAATTCTTTAACTTCTTCACCTCATTCTTGTAATCCAATATAACTACATAAACTCTCTTATTGTAGGAGAATTTGTGTGCATAGTATCAATTAGTGAAAAATTTCAACCTATACTAATGAATGTATATCCGCAAACTGTAAACATCACCCGCCATAACACAGGGTCATCCCTAGCATGGAGGGTGCATGAAATATCACAAAAAACTATATGTACTTTCGATAACTCATGTATTATATAAATAAATAAATAAATATAAACCTTCCCCTTGAATCACTCTATCTATTGGGGAAAACCGCATGAAAATCTGTTTCGTAGTTTAAAAGATCTATGCGCACATACATTTTGAGCGACTTCATTTTATACTATGTAATGAATGATAATGATAATGATGATGATGATGATGATGATGATGATAAATTTATTGTGACGATCCTTTTTACTTAAATACTTCTCTATCCTTGGGAGTTACATCATATTATTTCAACTGCGAATTCGAAATAATAATATTATTTGTTATTTTTGTTTCAGATATATTCTTCAACATCACGCTTCGCCGAAAAACTCTGTTCTACACCGTCAACCTGATCGTGCCTTGCGTTGGGATTTCTTACCTCTCAGTCCTCGTGTTCTATCTCCCCGCCGATTCCGGGGAAAAGATAGCTCTCAGTATATCCATTCTCCTCTCACAGACCATGTTCTTCCTGCTGATATCAGAAATCATTCCTTCCACTTCCCTGGCTCTACCGCTTCTCGGAAAATACCTCCTTTTCACCATGCTGCTCGTCGGATTAAGCGTTGTGATAACTATAATAATCCTGAATGTGCATTACAGGAAGCCTAGCACCCATAAAATGGCGCCTTGGGTGCGGAAATTCTTCATAAAAAGACTCCCTAAACTTCTATTGATGAGAGTTCCTAAAGATTTGTTGAAAGATTTAGCTGCTGATAAGATACCGGGAAGAAGTGCCAAGAATAAAAGCAAGTTTAATGCGGCATTGGCAGCAGCGCAGGCGCAATCCAACTCCGGTGCATCAAGTCCTGATTCCATCAGACACCATATGCCGGGTGGTTGCAATGGACTCCACACGACAACCGCTACTAATCGGTGAGTGATTTGTGGTTCAATGGATTAGTCGTCTCCGTGTTTGATGATCCTAATAATTGATACATATCGCTGCTACGTTTGCTGAACTCGGGCGATTCGTTACTGTCAAGTTCGACAGTGTGGTAAAGTTGAATGTGCGAAATCATATTTCAAATGTCTGATTTATGTGCGGCCTGGTTGAGACAACTTTAATATTATGATGTGTGACTGAGGTGCAATCTAAAATCATACGCGTATTATTATTGTATCTCGTTGTCCGTGCGGCGAGAAAGCACACTATAATTTGTGGCAACATTACAGAGCGCAGTAATTATTAATTCTGTCCGGTTTATAGTTCTGGTAATGCAAAACATGAAAAACACTGACTACCTCTACACAATCACAATGGTTTTGAATATTTATCGGAAAAAAATCGGTTTAGGGGCGATAGTCCTAGATTATTTTTTTATTTTTTTTTTATACTAATTATGGGCCGGAAAATCCGAATCTGAAAGAATTAGGCGTCGGCAAGCAATATTAACTGAATTACACGACTTTAAAATTTTCTATACACACACAGGAAAACAAGCCCTTTTGAACGCATTCTGACACTACAAGTCATAGAAAAACACCAAAGATATTACACCACATAAAATTAAGTGTTGCCATTAAGCAATAATATCAATAACGTAAAACTTTCCGACACGATACTTCCTCACATGATAATTCATCACATAACACATTAACCTGATGAATTATGACTATCTCAACGGCAGTATTCTTAGACCAAAAGTGTGAAAATTCGTAGTCTTAAAAAGTTGTGACGTACACCGGACACCAATATCAATGTACATGGTTTGTGATAGAAAAGAAAGTGCTCCCTTCGTAGCGCCTACTCGCGTCACGGCAAAAAAACATCCCAGTTTTCAAGCAGTTTAGCGGCTACGCTAGGTTTGTGTAACATACTGTGTATGTTACACAAACGTAATGTAACAATGTACATGGTTGTTACACATTGTGTAACAACCATGTACATTGATATCGATTACATAATTGGTGTAACATAAATGATTTATTTTTAAACATTAACAAATGTCAATCTATAAGTTTTTCTCGAAATAAAAATCCAATACTCTTTCAATATCATATTAACAATGTAAATCTTTCTACAGTAACATTAATAAAAGATTTGGGTGTCGTTTTTGATAACAAGATGACATTCGTCCCCCACATTGATGCAATCACGAATAAAGCACTTAAATGTCTCGGTTTTGTGTTAAGATCGTCCAAAGATCTAATGTATACAAATTCACTCAAAATGCTATACGTAACACTAGTCCGAAGCATTCTTGAGTATAATTCCTCTCTCTGGTCGCCTTTATATAATGTACATTCACACAAAATTGAAAGAGTACAACATAGATTTCTAAGGCACGTAAATTATAAACTGCACATTCCAATACAAAATTTAAATTATAATTATTTGATGCAATTGCTTAAACTACCTGAATTATCACAGCGAAGAAAAATCTGTGATGTTTTATTATTATTTAAAATCATCAACGGGTATTTGGATAGCCCTGAACTAGTGAATATGATAAATTATCAAGTCCCCAACAATCATAATACTAGACTCCATGCTCCTTTTAACATAGTTGCTTCTCGCACTAATTTTATGTATAACTCTTGTCTTCAGAGATTGCATCGTGTGGGGAATGAAACTTGTTCTGTGGACATATTTTTTTATAAAAACATCGCTTCTTTTAAAAAACGTATATGTATGCAGATGCAAGAATCCTCAAATGTTCCTGATTGTTAACAGTGACAAATTTAATACCCACTACTCTGTAACTACTTTTATAGTATATACCTACTTATTTATTTATATATGTAATTGCTGTGTACCTTTTATTTTTTATCTTATTTTTTCATAATAATAACAAACTTACATAAAAAAATTTTAATGTTTCAAATTGTTAACAGCAAAAAATTTAATACACACAGCTCTGTAACTACTTTCATAGTACCTAATTCCTTCTTTGTATATGTAATTGCTGTGTACCTTTTATTTTTCCCAATAATAACTTTTAATAACAAACTTACGTACTTTTATAATAGCAAATAAAAAAATAAAAATTATTACAAGAAATTTACTGATTTTTATATTAACCGCAAAAAAAAATGTTTTACACCTCTGCCGACCGGTTTGCTTCGAGTATGTTTGTAATAATGTTTTGGGTAATATTGTGACAATAATTTCTGAAACTACTCTAGCCTAAGACCAATACGAATATACTGGTTTTACTCCTTGTGTTGTGCCAACATATGTCTGTCATGCTGTTTATTATTTTATATACTATATACTTGTTATGCTTCTACATACTTCTTATAATGCTCCTGTACAATTTACCTTACATGTAAAAGCCATCAAGGCGTAAACAAATAAATAAATAAATAAATAAAAATAAATAAAAATAAACATAGTTTGTGATAGAAAAGAAAGTGCCCCCTTCGTAGCGCCTACTCGCGTCACGGCAAAAAAACATCCCAGTTTTCAAGTAGTTTAGCGGCTACGCTAGGTTTGTGTAACATGGTTTGTGCCCCTTTATACCGCCTGCTCTCGTCAAGGCAAGAAAACATCCCAGTTTTCAAGTAGTTTAGCGGCTACGCTGGGTTTGTGTAACATGGTTTGTGATAGAAAAGAAAGTTCCCCCTTCATAGCGCCTACTCGCGTCAAGGCAAGAAAACATCCCAGTTTTCAAGTAGTTTAGCGGCTACGCTAGGTTTATGTAACATGGTTTGTGATACAAAAGTGAGTAAAATTTATAAAAAATAATTACTTAAATTAGTTATTGATATTATTGCTTAATGGCAACACTTAATTTTATGTGGTGTAACATCTTTCTTGTTTTTCTATGACTTGTAGTGTCAGAATGCGTTCAAAATGGCTTGTTTTCCTGTGTGTGTATAGAAAATTTTAAAGTCGTGTAATTCAGTTAATATTGCTTGCCGACGCCTAATTCTTTCAGATTCTGATTTTCCGGCCCATAGTTAGTATAAAAATAACTAGTTTTATTATCTAGGAATGCCGCCCCTAAACCGAACTTTACCATATTTATCTTTATTCTGCAAACTTGAATTTCGTAACGTCAATAAAGTTTCCAGTTTGCCGCGTCTGAATATTAAAGAGAAAAAAACATGTGAGGGGGTATATTATCATTTTGCCCTATACGCAGTTGTATTTGATCTTACAGCCTCCTAATCATAGTAAAATAATGAGGTACATATATTATTTATCATATCATGTTTAATTTTATCGTGATTGATGATTTTATCGCTGGGTTATTAAACCGTATTGCGCCTCCTCCTTCTTGTACACAGTTGACCATTTTTGTCTCATGAGAACGGGTCGTTTCTACGACTCATTCTTGAATTCAACAGCTCGAATGTGGAACGATTTGCCGGCTTCTGTGTTTCTACCCTCCTACAACATGAATCTTTTCAAGACCCAAGTTCACTCCTCTTTTTCTTAAAAATACCCCCCACACAGCATCCCCAAAAATGACGTGGACTCTGATGTTCCTTTTATGGTCCTCAGAGCCTCCAGTGTGGAATTATCATAAAAAAATATATTTAAAAGCCAACGTTTCGGACAGCGTTACAGCGTCCATCATCAGGGAAGATTGTGATGATGTAAATAGAAGTGGTCTAATACTATTAGAAGTATAAAGCGTAGCCCGGTTGTCTATTAATATTCATGGGGTTTATTGTGATGTCATGTTCCATTGACTGACTCTGTTATGTCATTGTAACCGTAACGTTAGAGCCAAATCAACCATTTTATTTTCTATCGTTAAAAGATTTCTAAATAATTGCGTTGCAATCGATGAGATCTTTTTGTTTAATATTGATCAAATGTATCTGACTCTATTTGTTACATCATTTATTGTTGGCATGCTCATTATTGTTGGCATGCTCTAATGTGTGCTTAATTTTTAACTTTGAGGATGATTTATGAGTAGGTATACTCAAACCAAGCATGCTCATTTATGAGCATGTGTGTCACTTACATTAAACTATAACCATTACACCTCAAGATGACACCACCGACCGTCTAATTCTCAACTTAAAGCTTTGAGTACTTTACCGCAAGACAGCAACACTATATCAATTTCAACTTAAAGCTGCAAGCACTTCACCACAAGATGGCAATACCATCTCAATTGCAATGTAAAGCTATAAGCACTTCACCACAAGATGGTAACACCATCTCAATTTCAACTTAGAGCTAAAAACACTTCACCACAAGATGGCAACACCATCTCAATTTCGACTTAAAGCTGCAAGCACTTCATCACAAGATGGCAATACCATCTCAATTTCAACTTAAAGCTAAAAGCATTTCACTACAAGATGGCAACACCATCTCAATTTCAACTTAAAGCTGCAAGCACTTCACCACAAGATGGCAATACCATCTCAATTGCAACTTAAAGCTATAAGCACTTCACCACAAGATGTTTACACCATCTCAATTTCAACTTAGAGCTAAAAACACTTCACCACAAGATGGCAACACCATCTCAATTTCAATTTAAAGTTGCAAGCACTTCACCACAAGATGGCACTACCATCTCATTTTTGGATCCGATTGACAAATGTTATGTGAGATTACATTTACACCATTATGTTTTCTATTTTGGATTTTACAATTATGTCGGCTTTCGATCTTTAATTTGTTTTGTCTTCCTGAAATAGGTTCAGCGGGCTGGTGGGTGCTTTGGGAGGTTTGGGCGGCTACAACGGTCTGCCAAGCGTCATGTCCGGACTGGACGAGTCCCTCAGCGACGTGGCACCAAGAAAGAAGTACCCCTTCGAACTGGAGAAGGCCATACACAACGTCATGTTTATCCAACATCACATGCAGAGGCAGGATGAGTTTAATGCTGTGAGTGGGAACAAAATTATTATTGAGATTGTAAAAAATAACACTTAGACAAGTTTAGTCTCAAATAATTTTCTAATTATTGAAGAGCGTTTTCACAAAGAGAACTTTGTTCATCGAGTTTCAAATCACAACGGTGCCGAAGTTTAGCAATATGGGTTATGTTATGTCAGAGGGTTTGACAGTTTACAGGCTTTGCCATGTCTGTAAACTGGATGCGTGTGTTGTGGAGGTTTTCAATAATAACTCTTGATTAACGCGAGTCAAATATATTTACATTGAAACTTTGTGTTACGATAAGTTAGCACAGATTTAATAATTTTCTCGCTTATAGGAAAATCAGGTGGATGGAACGAACGTTGAAACCGGAAAGTTTTCACTTCAAAAATATAAAAAACCGCTTGGGGTAGATATTTCTCTTCGGGTTAACACTTCTCGATTTTTTTAAATTATCATACGTTTCATCAGAGGTCAGCGTCAGCGGATGAGTGCAATGCACTTATTTGCTTGTTGTTATCTCCCTTGTTTGCAAATGTGACTATTTTTCATAAATACCGTAAAATTAATGGGTTATTTCTCTTCCTGTTGCACTCGCTTATTTACTCACGATAGAAATTAAAAATACATCAGAAAACGTAAAAGAACACCCGTTAAGAGGCTAGATTAAAAAAACCGTTTTTAGATTGCAGATGCCATAAAATGTAACATAAATAATTAATATGTGGGTACTTAATACGTATTTTATAAGCGCAAGATACATAAGGTAGATTTAAATACATAAACACAAACAACCGCTTTACACAGCACTAAAATTAATATTATAACAATTCTACTTTTATCAATTACACAATCGACAAAACTTCTGTTTGAAGATTTGTAATTCAGAAATGATGCCATGCAACCAAGGGCGGATCCAGGGGGGGGTCATGGGGATCATGACCCTCCCTGTACTGGGTCTAAGACCTAGGTGGACCATTAATTAAAATTGTTAAACAGAATGTTTTTATATAATTTTTGTACAAGTCAGTGTGGGTACCAAGATATAAATAGGAAATATAAGGCGATAATCTTCCAGGCGGTGTTCGGTTTTCAATTTGTTAATACTTGGCATTTTATCTCTGTTCAACAGGAAGACCAGGACTGGGGCTTTGTAGCCATGGTGTTGGATCGTCTCTTCCTCTGGATCTTCACAATAGCCTCCATAGTAGGAACCTTTGTGATCTTGTGCGAAGCCCCTGCCTTGTACGATGACACCAAACCCATTGACATGGCCCTATCTTCTGTAGCCCAGCAGCAATTCCTGCCGGAGTCCGATAGTCTGTGAATGAATGTTTAACCTTTTTAGTGAACCTTACGAAGACTAAAATGCTGATGTACCTCAGCCTACCTTTGCAGTCAACACAATTACTTCACAGCTATGGGAAGAAAATTAAAAAGAATGCAAACCATTGATAAAATTATCAGAGATACTGGTAGGTAACAAAGCAATTTTTGAAGGTGTAAATGGCTGATTCCTAATGAAAAGGTATCAGATATGTTCTTCAGAAGTCAGAGACATAATGAATGAGTTTAATTTGAAATGAAGATGGTGGACAAAAAAAACAATTAGTTCCAGGAGACCCACTCCTTTTATTGATTGGAAATGAAAATTAGACTTCTAGATGAACCGACCTTTAAATTCTTAGAATGCAGAAAATGGGACATATTTAATGTCTTCTATATTGCCAAAACTTCTTTCGGCTCGTAACTTTGTTGACCTTTTTTCTACGTAGGTCACGACAACAATGTTGTGAAAAGCTATTTTTTATTGTGAGCTCTGGGTGTTTATAAATATTTGTTTAATCATCAAAAATAAAACTAAACAAAATTATTGTGGCTCCGTGTTTTGCGAAAAGATGTGCTAAACAATGGATGAAACTGGGTAGTAACAGTAACAACTACTTAGAAATATGAAGGTGAAGGTTTTGTTTCACCTTACCAGCAAACACGCTGGGCTGAAATTTTGGAGTTATTTTTCGGCGATATTTGCATTTTTTTTAAATATGCCTAAAATAAACTAAAATAGGGCTCCGTCACTTCTGTGCTGTTAATGTAATATCACTTTTTTACAAAATATTACATTTCTACATAAATTATTATGGGATTTTTTTGGAAAACGATGTTTTTTAAAATAAAACCGTAATAGACATTATTATGGGGTTTATCGAAAACGATGTTTTTTTTACGTAAAACCGTAATATTTTGTAAAAAAGTGATGTAACATTAACTTTTTGGCAGCAAAAAAAAGTAAATAAAAGTGGCGGAGCACCATTTTTCTTTCTTTTTTTTATAATATCACTAAATTAATGACATTAAGAGTACTTAAGCGGTGTTTCCGACGAAGTTAGCTGCAGTGGAAAGGTATTATAACTTATTAAAACCATGCACGAAAATTGAAAATTTCGCATTATTCTCGTGAAAATGGCAAAATTCGCATTTTCACGGAAAAATCACAAAATTCACGTAAAAATTTGTCTCATTCCAACGACAAACATTTGAGCTCTCTACCAATGAAATAAACGATAATTTTATTGACCGTGAAAATGTTCTTAACATTAATCTCAACTTACGTAGTTTATTCACTAAAGTAAGTATTTTGTATGAAGAAAAAGACGGTTTCTCAGTAGAGTGGAATGTATTTTAGTTTTACATATTAATTCGTAAGTACAGGAAGTGTTAACTTTTCAAGTCAAAATATTGATTTTAAAAAATACCCCCTGAATCCTGAATCCTGTAACTAGTAGATGTTCGAATTTAATATTGATACATTGTCTCGACCTTTAGAACCTGTGTTGATCTGATGCTTATACATAACTTTTGTATAAAAAAATAATAAAGTAGGATGCCAAATGTTTCATATAAATATTAAATGATTAATAATTCTAAAATTAACTTATTCGTAGTAGACGTACCTAAAAAAGGTAAATTATAGATTTACGGCAAGAATAGGTATTTACAAGTACGACAAAAAGCAATGTTTTTTTCTTTATGCAGAGAACTTTTGTGGGGTAAGTCGTTATGCTAAACGTTAGTAATTAAAAACAAGTTTAAAATAAATTTATTATTTTAAAATTCATTCAAATATATGACGCTTTATAGATTGCCGAACGGCGGTAAATAAAATTATCTAGAGTTAAAAGGCAATAATTTGGTGTCAAATGATAAATGATATAAAAGGCACCGCTTTCAAATATCTGACCTACTTGATTTATTTGTATTGAATAATGCCTAATCTAAGGTATTATAATGTAGGATCTAAGCGTTTATTAAAATGTAAATAAGACGTGTAGCATTTAAAATATTAAACTTTTTTTCCTGTAATAATGTAAAATTTGAATAAAATGAAACCAGGTAGGGTAAAATGTTTTCAATATAATGTTGTTTATCTTAAAAGAATGCTAGTATTGTAAACCAATTTATATTGTAAGTATTCATTTTCAATTGGACCTAAAATGTAGTTGATTTAATATGATAACTAATGCACTGTCGAAATTTCCTAATCGATTTATCTGAGGAACGATGATCATTTTTCTCCCGAAATGATTGAGAATGCTGAACATATTAGGATTTATGTTAATTACCTTAGTTTTTATTTCTCATGATAAATACAATGTATGTAAATAATTTATCAAGAACGATTTGGTGTGTTTTAGTGAATGTATAATGATTCTAATAAATACCTGTTTTGCATTTATTAAAGAAAGTATTACAAAAGATTTTTTTTAAACATTTGTGTAATTACTTCTTAATTTGTAAAATCACTTTCTGGCATTATTTCAGTTAAATTATAATAAATATTCAATTATATAGGAATGACTTGGTATAATTTTTTTTGTTTTTATGCCCATTAAATTAATATATAATTTTAGAAGAATAAAAGCCGTCTGAAATATGAAAAACCACCAGATTCAGAAAAATAAAAGTTACTAAACGGTTATAACAGGGAATCGAACCCAGGATCTAGTATATTTTTGTTTTTCATATTTCGCTTAGATTTATTAGTATCATCTTTTTCTCCATTGATGAAGCTTTAACCACTTTTTTAATAAAAATTATATACACGTTTCAGAACCAAATGTTTTTTTTTCAATATTTCTGACGTTCTCCTTACAAGGGTGATTGAACTAAGCCTTCATTTAAAATTTTGGAGAGAGGGGAGGTGAATTTATATATCAATTTTAATTAAATAGGCAAATTTCAAAATTATGAGGAAAATTGGAGTCGAGTTCACACATATGTAGAAGAGATGAGATTTTGAATTGAGGAGCGGCAAGAACTAAGGCTTTCTTCGTGAAAATTCAAGTTTAATCAAAGATTATCATTTTCGTTGAAGAAGAAGGTATCAATAATAATCTAAACGAAAATATGAAAGAGAATAAGACACAAAATAATAGAAAAAGACAATGGTCGCAACTGGGACTCGAACCCAGAACCTCTCGTCTAACCGTGACATGCGCTTTTACCAATTCCGCCATTGCCACTTCAAAGTCAAAGCGTCATGTTTGTCAATCTCATATTTCAAATTTTAGAATTAACAATATTATCTTCAACTAATTTTTTTCTCCATAAAAGTAATTAAAAATATTTGTGTGTTTTAGACCACACAACTGAAGTAAAACTTCTTTAGCTCCATCTATATGATAGGAAGAGAGAAAGAAAATGTGCAAGCGCACTGCTCTCTCTTGCTCCTTCAGTGTGATACAGACAATAGGCCTGCACTGTGTCTTAGATAAACGAAACGTAACTGGCTGTGAGAGAAAGAGAGAAAGAAAATGTGCGCTCGCACCTCTCTCTCTTGCCCCTACAGTAATATACGAAACGTAACTCTCTCTCCTTCTATCTTCACTAACTTATATCTCCCTCTCAACTACCGTTCGTTTCGCTTTTTGTAACGCTCTCGTCACGCATCCACCAGCTTACTCCCCAAGTCAAGCGTGCGTAAAGAAGTTTTACTTCAAAAAGATAGTTATTCTTATAAAAAATTGAATAATTATTTTCATTTCTTTTATGTAATCATTTAGACATTTATCAAAGATAGGTAAATTCCTTAGTGATCCCAACAATGCAACCTCATTTGAAAGATTTTTAAACTAATGTTTAATTATAAAACCGGCTTTTATTATTCAGTCACCTTATAGGTGACTCTTTATACCCAGAGGACAATCCATAGACAATTATGATATGCGAGTGATATTCTATTTTAGTTAATATCCCAGGATTTAGAGGCTAACCTATTTCATGTAATGTTCGATTTCTATTAGAATCGTAGAGGTATTATAAACGATGTTTACTCTATCAAAACTTTTTTAATGTCTTATACGGTACTTTATGATCTAAGCGTTGTTAAATGTTTCATACAATATTAAATAAACCATTAAAGTAAATTATTACTTGTTTTCTTTACAAACCCCAACGATACATTAAACAATTATTTTACCACATCGTAAAGAAGTTGTCGTATAAAATTTAAATAAATATTTCTTTTTTACGGTTCCTTGACAACTCAACGACGTGGCATTTCAACATCCCTTTGAAAAGTCATTAAAAGTTATGAAAAAAATAGCCCAAAGTTTTTTATTTATTTTAATGGCTTTTCAAAGGAGTAATGAAGAGCCATTTTGTTGAATTGTCCGGTTACCATAGACATCCAAATTTAATATACGAGAAGATACAGACGAGGGGTAAAACCGAACTATGGGGGGACGAAGGGGGAAAGATGACTGTAATTCGTTAAAAAAAGCAATCTGACAGTATATATATATATATGGTATATCACCATTTAGTTCTTAACACCAAAATCTGAATGAATAGACCTTTTTATATGGTAGCGCGAATTGCTCGCCACGTTATTAACATATTTGCGAAGTCCAAATACTGCAAAGTAAAGTTCGCCACTTTGCACAGAAAAATTTGTTACCGTATTTAGTTAAGACACTTTTACAAATGTTTCATAATTTACTTACCCCTGTAACCAGCGACGAGCTCACTGGAGAACCGCCCACATTCCCTATGATCGACATATTTTAGGGTATAATGTATAGCACAAGTTACCATTTTTGCCGTGTTATTTCGTAAAATGTACGACGAGAGCTCGACGCTGGTCCGGACAAGAATGATGACGTCACATTTTTTAGATTCCAACGATGCTCTCGTAAGCCCAGCCGGTTCCATGGAACCGGTACGGGGAGGGGGAAATAATACGTTTTTATCACTTAGGCCAGGTCTATATATATTCATATGTCTATGTCGGTTACCCTTTTTTTTATTAAATAACGCACAATAATCAGGCCGGTTTAATTAAATTATTCTAATATATTTCTTTCCATGTTCTGCTTTTATAAATACAGGTACAAACTTGTCAATGATGCATTCACTTAATATCATGAATAAATTATTGTTTTACATGGCAATAATATTTTTCATGTTTCATGCACCGCCGGGGACGCGTGCCTCATACTGAACATGGGTTTGGAAATAGAACTGGCGTTACAAACCCGTGCACAATTGGATGCCGCTTGCCTTCTTTTGAACACAGGTTTGGAAGGTGAAATAGCGCTACAAACCCGAGTAGATTTCAAGGCATGGTTGCCTCCTCTTGAACACGGAAAAGGAAATACGCAACTGGGATATCACCACAGGAGTTGCTAATTTCACGACTCCTTTAATGGACTGATTGTTCCTTGATTTATTGTTCCAAATGTCACACGAGCTAGGTTCTTGGAGATGTGGAAGATGAGAGAAATACAGTTGCGAAAATAACTCACTTTTGAAGAGAAAGATAAGGCAGGAATGTCAAATGTTTAAATTTGAAATGAGGCATTAAATCCATAGGCTTCATTCATAGAATGAAGAAGAATTACAATTTAGTAGTATCTCTTCAATATCCTCATCTAAACCAAAATTCGTAAAAAATAAATAATATCATTCGATATTTGATATCTGATATGGATAAAACACCTAAACATTTTTATTTTGACTGACTTCTGTTTAGTGTTGAAACAGCTTTGGGACTAATCCATTTCCCAGTTATCTCCCATTGTCTTTCTCCGACCTCTAAAGCCCAAGGGAGAAGAAACAAGAAAGAAGAAGATGATTACGATAAGGAACTCCAGTGAAAAATATTTTGGCTTTAAAATAATGTGTTCATATAGACCAGGGTTTCCCAACCAGTGGTCCGCGAGAGGCTAGAGATGGTCCGCGATGGTCTGCCGGTCAATAAATGAGCCAGGTCGCGGGCGGTTCCTGATCGAGAAGTGTAAGTGTAACTAGATGATGTATCAAGATGGCTAAAAATAAATAAGCTTAAATTAAATACAAATAAGAACAAAATGTATGGTGATTGGATATAAGAAGACATCCAGTGAAAGCAAAATTAAAATTGATGGTGAAATTATTGAAAATGTTTCTGAAATGAAATACTTAGGAGTCATATTAGATTCCAAACTAAACTTCAATAGACATGCCGAATATACCCACAAGAAAATTGGCAAAAAGATATCTTTTTTGGGAAGAATTCGGCCTAAAATTTCCAGAAAAACCGCCATCACCATTTACAATTCAATTATTGCTCCACACTTCAACTACTGTTCAAGTATCCTTTTCCTTTGTAATGAAAGAGAACAGAATAAATTTCAAATTCTCCAAAACAGAGCAATGCAAATAATACTCCGAAGAAATAGATTTTCAAAAATAATTAAAATGTTAAAGGAACTTAATTGGTTAACAGTGAAACAAATACTGACCTTGAACACGTTGATATTTATTCACAAAATATTAAACAACATGTTACCAAAATACTTCACAAATTAAATCGTATACAATAAGGACATTCACAGACATTACACAAGGACTTGCAAGGAAATAAGATTAAACAAAAAGGACAAAACGAATACGCAAAACAGTCTGCTGTACAAAGGAATTAAGTTATATAACACACTACCAGAAACTCTTAAGTCCTCACCAATTGAAAAGTTCAAGATGGATTGTAGGAGCTACATAAAACAAAAACAAAAAATTTTGTGATTTCAAAAAATTTTGTGAATTTAAAATATTATAATTAAAAAAAAACTGCAATATGAAATATTATAATCAATTAGAAATTTGTAAACTTAAATGTACAAATTACTAAAATAAAATTCAAATAAAAAAATAAAAAAATAAAAAAAAAAGAAGTAAAAATAAAAAATATCGGGACAATATTCAGTTTATCATTATTGTACCTTGTGGTCAGTGGCCATTATAGTATTTCGTTTCGCCCCACCCGTTCTAACTCCTCCGTTGTGGTAAGTATTCTGCTAGAACCCGTCCCACCCTATCCCATTCCGCCCCCTCTGATGTGGTAAATATTCTGCTAGAACCCGTCCCACCCTATCCCATTCCGCCCCCTCCGTTGTGGTAAATATTCTGCTAGAACCCGTCCCACCCTATCCCATTCCGCCCCCTCCGTTGTGGTAAATATCTTCCCGAACCCATTACGCCCCTTCCGTCGTGCTATCCGTCCTGGGTGCCACCCATGCTAGGCCACGCCACTGACGACGAGCAATGGCCTAACCTGGGATAGATAACGTGGTGTCACCCCCCCCCCCCCATTGAAGTTGATAAAAAACAAATTTCGACTTCATAAAAAATTTGTCCGTCCTGGGGGGGGGGTAGGGTAGCACCCGGGGCGCCGCTCCTACTCGCTACGCCACTGCCTGTGGTCCCTGTCGAAAAAATAAACGTACAAGTGTTCCCGGGTCAGAAAAAGGTTGGGAACCACTGATATAGACCAATAAACGCTAAAATAATGTGTTCATATAGACCAATAAATAAGTTTTATTTAATAATATTAAACGCAGAGTTTTTAAAAAATTATAAAAAGTCCATTTTTAATCGTTTCGTAAAAACACGCCGTCAAGTTGGCATTATTGAAATTTTAGTGAGACATCCAGAGAAGTATGAGATCCTGCATCTCATAATGCAGGGAAAGATTGCCGGAAGACGGGCCCTGGAAGAAGGAGAACCTCATGGCTGAAAAACCTGAGACAGTGGTTTGGCCAGTCTACCGTGGAGCTGTTCCGGGCCGCAGTAAACAAAGTCCGCATAGCCAACATGATAGCCAACGTCCGTTGAACGGACAGGGCACAAGAAGAAGAAATTTTTGTGGTGACGTCACCGTCCGACGTGTCGTGACGTCACCGTAAAGTCATTGTATGGGAATGAATGACATGACACAAGCCAATGTATTAATATATTCGTTTATTTACATACTTTTTATAGAGATTTAGTTGTTGTGTTTATTGAAACATTATTTAGGCTATATAATGTTTCAAAAATAAATGTATCTCTTGTTAGTTCATCTCTATTATTAAAGATATTAAAAAACTACTGCACAAAAAATAGTAATGCTACTTCTAGGGAGAATACTTCGAACAACGGAATTCAAAATGGCGGCAGTTGATCAGCTGATTGCCCGATCCTATAGTAATTTTTCAGAAGTGATGACGTCATACGATTCAACATACATAGAGTGGTTTTAGGGATCTTGAAAAATTAAAACTCTAAAAATAAAATAAAAACATGCGGTTATTTATGTTGAAGGTATTATTCATTTAAAAAAAAATTGGACTGGCGTTCTCTATTCCTACCTACATGGCCAGTGTGAAATAATCTTGCACAATCATTGTTAAAATACTCACGTGGCCAGTCGAAAATTTGTCGCGCTACTGTTAACAAATTGATATTATTGATTCCTCTCGAGTCGCGTCCAGGTAAAATATTTGAAACTAACAGTGTAATAATTGTACCAGCCTGGATGGAACAGCAGATGACTTCAATAAAAGGTAGGGCTTTTCCTGTCATATTCTGGTCCTGTGATATAAAGAAAAAAACCCAATCAAATATCCAAGATATGCAGTCCACTTGAGTTTGAGGTATTGATCTCGGTCGTAACAGCGTCTTTTTGGTGTGGTATTAAGATATGTGCTTCTGCCAAATAGAAAAAAAAATCCAACAATTTGAACTATGTTTTCGTTTAATATTTATGGTAATTCCACAGCTTTTAAAATTTGAAAGAATCTTTGAAGATGCTTCTTGAAACTAGACGTAATATTAGAGTTGAAAGTTCCGAGACGTTGACTGTAACTTAAGCAAATCTCTTATAATTTATTCTCCGGTCGGACAGGACAAGCAGCATCATTTAACACCCTTTGTTAGGAATGTCAAGCGGTTCTATATCGATGGTAAGTTCTGAGTTTGATTTTCTGTAAAAGAACTAATATTTTTTTATCTTATTTCGTTCTGAATTTTTGTGTCTTAATTTACATTTCGACCGATTTTCAAGACAATTTGAAGTACGATCTCAAATAAAGATTTTTTTTTTTAATGATAGCTAATTTTCTATTTAACATTGAAGAAGTTGAATTCGTTGAAGAAGAAGATAACACTAAATAAATCATGAAACAGATCAAGACTTACCAAAATTAAAAGATATCGGTCGCAATATCATTTCAATGATATTATATTACCTTCTTAGGATCATACAAAGTTATTAAAAAAGTAATTCCAATATAATAGAATAGAAGGCAATACCGGTTATGTTTATCCGAGACACTTTCTAAGTTTCAAATAAATTTGTTAGAACTTTGAAATCATTAAAAAAAAATAGTAGTCTAAAATATGGGAAAAATTAGTTGAAGATATTAATTGTTAATTCTGAATTTGAAATATGAGATCGACAAAAATGAGGTAAAATAATTAGTTCGGAGTTGGCCGATTGGTTGAGGCATGACTCCTGTAAGACAGATATATTGAGTGTAATTCCCAGTTACGACCATTATCTTTTTTATGTTTTTGTGTGTTATTCTGCTTCGCTCTTTTTCCCTAGGGTCTTCGTATCGTAGTCCATTTACTTCTTCTAGGCACCACCGGATAGTTGGCTAAAGGATGACTCCACTGGGTGCCATGACGTCGGACTAATAACCTTACACATTCTCTGGGGGACTGCCGGGCACAGGATGGTCATGACAGTCATCACTATTTTTTTTTCGCCTTTACTAAATGTTATTGCTTTGTTTACAACTTATCCTTTTCTTATTTATACGCAGTTGCCTGCAGTCCTGGAGTATGTGGTCTCCCTCTGATTATTATATAATAACTACTTTAGGTTTTTTTTTTCTTTATTACATTTTTTATGCTCACTAACACCTGTAGATTAGTCCTTTTTGACCATTACAGTACAGACTGTAGGCGATCCTATATTTCCGTCACCTAACAAAGTATGTAGGGGCATTGAAGGTCTAGATTCGTTTTATTAAATGTAGAGTCGTTTATTCAAAAAAATTAGATTCTTGCGAGAACTCCGAAGGGGCGACCATAAGTCGCCTATACCGGGGTGGGACAGTGGTGGGTACTTCAATGTTATTCTGCTTCATGTTTCGTTTAGATTTATTATTATTATCTTCTTCTACAATGATACATTACATTGACAGGCATAACTTTCAAAAGTTATTCCAATCATTGTTTATAACTATTATACTAGTGATAATATTTAGTAACGATTTTGTGTAACGATTCTTTTCTTTTGTTCTAGGTACACTGAGAAATATTTTAAACATCGAATCGGTAATGGCCGCATACTATGGTTATGTATATTCAATAATAAAATACGGAATTATCTTTTGGGGAAACTCAGTAAACGCCAAAGATGTTTTTATCATCCAAAAAAGATGTATAAGAAAAATAACAAACTCTGCTAATCGGGACCTATATTTAAAAATTTTAAAATTCTTACAGTCACCGACATTATATATAATGGAGTTATGCATGTTAGTGCGATCATCTCCAGAAAAGTTTCCACAAAAAAACTCTACACATAAACATGCTACAAGGTTTACAGAAAATTTATTAATACCAAAAGCAAACAAAACAATTTTCCCAAAAGGACCCTTTTACATGGCCATTAAAGTATACAACAACCTTCCACATGATATTAAACAAATACAAGATACACTCAGATTTAAGTCATCACTGAAAACATTCCTTCTGAACAGGTCTCATTACACATTAAGTGAATACCTCACATAGGTGCAACTGTTTTTATATTTATGTTTATATAATAAATTAAAACAAATTCACTTTGTATTGCACCACTTTTATATTTATATTTCATTTGTGTTCAAATCTGTACAATATGTTAGGTTAACTGGAAGAAATAGGATATAGGTACCTATAAGTTATACCTTTTGTACTAAATGTAAATTTTGTACAATAAATGATTTTGATTTTGATTTTGTAGATTTTTTATCAGTTTTAATGTATTCATTTAAAACCTTTCGTCAGGCGCAATGCAAATCCACACGATGGCGCGCAATTCATCTGTGAGGATAAATCACAAAAAAACAGACCAAAATAGATTTTTCGCTCAATTTTCCGAAACAAACAAAAACTAGCATGTGGTGGGGAAAGAAGAAAAGTCAGACCACGCCCCTAGATCGGCGATATTTACCCTTTGGCACAAAAATAACAGATCACTTCATCTCACAGATTAGTTGCGCCTGACGGAAGGTTAAAGTGTTTTTATGTTAGTTACCAAATTATAGGTTTTCGAACAACTCAACAGAAAATGGTTATTGCCGCTACTGGGACTCTAGGTCTATAGGAACTCTGATAAGCGGGTAAAACAGCTCTAAAATATTAAGTCAATATTGCAGCTCACGCAGAGTAGGAGATTTTGTCCCCATTTTTGAGTAACATAGTTATTTTTGTAGAGGATAATAAATAATAAAAATATTGTTTATAGAAAAAAAATTCCATTATTCTCAACGCATTAAAACTTTCAACTCAAAAAGCGTTTTGAAAATATCGGCCGCTGAAGACTCTTTAAATTTTTTATCGTGGTTTTATAACAAATTGTTACACATACCTGTAAAGTCCTCTCCAAAGATATTTTATTTTATTAGTACTAGGGCCAGTGTCTCCGGTAATTTAATGTGTAAATTAAAGACTTATTGGTTTTTGAGATCACAGTGATTGTTTATTGTTGGTTCATTCTTAACCAATATAGTTTAGGTGGACTTACGTCCTTACTCCTGGGAAGCTATGTTTTGTCAGGCTGCCGCGATATAATGAGAAAGTAGACCTACCTTCGGGTGCTTTCGGCACATCTTGTAAAACGATACCACGTGACTCGAATGGATAATAGTAGACACCCAAACTGATCATATACTACTTATGATACATTACACTATTTTATCCGAGATCAAATATAATCTAATGTCGAAAAGCAGATTGCAAAAGAATTCAAACAAATCAATATTCTCATTTAAAATTAAATTCTAATCTGTCAAATCGGTATCTTTCATAACAAATGACAATTCCGGGATTCGCGATCCGGAGCGCATAAACTAATAAGGGAGAAACTTCCCCCGAACTTTGTCACGGCTTACCGTTTTTTGACAAATGAATTCTTAACGACTAATTTCTAAAGTATTTAATCAAAACTCTAACTTTGCTCGGCCGCCTTAGTTCAGTGACAGCTAGCCTGGTAGGGAGGCCGTGACTCGACTCGAAGCCAGAAGCACGGGACAGCGTGGAAGCCGCGCGCCGTTAACTTTGTCGAAGGAAACGAAAACGATTTATTGAAAATAAACGCTGAGGTTTCTCGCAAACTGCCTCTACTGCGGGTGGCGTAAGAAGCCCTATTAATTTACTGAGGAGATTGGTCAATTCACCACATAAAATGCATTAAAAATACTACTATTAAGATAATCAATGCTGAAAGTTTGTTTAGCCGAACTGGTTTTATAACCAAATTAAAAGTCATATAGACATGATTTTCAATCATCATTTTATTTCCTCAAATGCATCAGTAAAAGTTGTTGGAAGCTCTAATTATACTTAAAAATTTATTATATTTTCGATGGCTAATATTTATAACTAACGGAAAGCATTTTTAACATTATTCTTAAACATAATACAGGCTGTCCGGGGGTAAAGTGCATTAACTTCGGGCGGTGAGAGGGGGGGGGAGGGGGGTATGTGGAGGAGGCGGAGTGGGAACCCCCTTATACCATGCGAGCGAAGCCGCGGGAAAAGGCTAGTTCATAATAAATTCATTTTCAAAATTTATAGATAACCTACCTTTACAGATACTGTAATTCGTACTTCAAACGAAAAATAAAACCAATTTACTAAATAAATAGTTATATTGATCAAACAGACCCATATTTCCCTTTCCCTCGCCCACACCCTCCCTCTTAGGTATCTTCCCCTCGCCCCCCATCAAAGCTGATGTTCACTCTCCTTCTTCCGCTTTTTATAATACTTGGATAATATATAATAAGGAGGAAGTATTCACCAAGATATTACAATATATACAAATACAATATACATTTTTTTTGATATATATCACCTCACTATGCTGAGCCAGTTCCGAAAAAAATTAAAGAAAGTTATTTTATTATCAGTTGTATAATTATTTACACCCACAAATTGTTGCTACATATGAATTATTTTGTAAAAAATTGTGGTGTATACGCATTTGGTTATTTTCATATAATTACCACTAAACCAATAAACCACTGTAACAATAATAATTTACTCTAGTGACCAGTGTAATTCGCTGGACTCGAAACATGAATTTATTCCAAAATTTATTTGTACAAAAATTGGTTTGAAATAATGTACCTACCAATATAACCACGTACACACAGATCTTCATTATAATCGTTATCCTTTCTTATTTACTTACTCTATAAAGTACTTACTTCGACTTTATAATTTTTATAATTATATCATTTTTATATTCTTTCATGTATTGCTTTCTATGTTCTATACTTTTCATATTATTTTTATATTCTACTATATTCTTCCATACTCTTTTATGCTCTATAGTCATTTATTGTTTCCATACTCTTTAGTCACTTACATTCTTTTATATTCATTTGTATTCTTTAAATTTCTTTAATATTATTTTATATAATATGTATATTTATATATTTTTATTTTATTTTTTTTATATTCTCGCACATTTCTTTATATTGCTTCTGTTAATATACTGTATACGAAAATCGACTACCACAACACAGGCATGTGCCTAGTATGGTGGTCGAAAAATTCCCAATTCATGTAACAAACAATTCGAAGAATAAAGAAACATTAAAAATTAAAAAAAAAAAAATTTAAAACGACACCACAAATTAATTTTTCTCTTATTTTTTTTACATTAACTCCACACAGCAGGCTCTGAGGAAAATAATTCCCCTCGGGGCTTATGTCATCTTTGAAGATGCTGTGTGGAGGATCTTTTTAGGAAAACGAAGGAGAGGAAGTTTAGGGAAGGAAAAAAGGTGGATAGGAATCTGGGGTCGGTGTAAAGATCTCCCTCAACCAGTCTCTCCCGATCCGGCTTGCCACGCAGTCACCAAGATTCGAAGAAACCTCATGAATCCGAGCACCCCTGCTAAGTCACCAAACGTAATGAACTGCTTAGGGTGACCTATGTTAGTTGTACAAAAAATGGTTCCCGGGGCGGCAGTACCCATACCCGCCTCCCAATATTATAAAAACCCTAATCTACTGCTACAATTTTGTATTTGCTGCATATACAAATACTTTATTGAAAATGCAAGATTCAAATTAATACGATAACTATCAATCATATTTTTCTTAGGTGTAGATTCTCTTGATAATGTGTTGTTTCTTTTTTATCATCAATCCCATCTCATAATAATATTCTTACATGAAAGCCTTTTCTACTTCTTTCGTTGCCAAAAAATGAATTAATAACATAACAAGCATTTCGACAAGTTTTGTACAAATGACTTAGTTACACATTGTAAGTTTATAAGCAGTTACTAATACTGTATGTCACTTTTTTTTCTTTTAAGCATGCATTTTTATTTTGTGAAGATCAATTTTATTGAAACTTAGATTCACGTTTTCTGATTATTTTATTTGTTCATATATGTAGGTATATTCACAGGTATTTATTATAAACTAGCTTTTTTCCGCGGCTTCGCTCGCATGGTATTAGGGGATTCCCACTCCGCCTCCTTCACCTTCCCTCTCCCCACTCCACTCCACTCCCCCCATCAACCCCCCTCCACCTGCCCCCTCTATCCACCCCTCCCCCCACTCCCCTCCCTCATCGAACCCCGTCCCCCTCCACCCACCCCTCCCCCACTCCTCCCCCACCCCATCCCTCTCCCCACTCCAGTCATCCATCAACCCCCCTCTCCCTCCCCCTCCTTTTCCACCGTCGTTCGGGTTTATGTGCATACATACATTTCGGTGATTAATTTTTAGAGATATTTATTAAGTACGACGCCAACAAAGCACTCTTTTTAGGGTGAATTGCCTAATTTTAAAAAAATCGTTTCCAAGGCGACAATTGGTTTGTTTTTTTTTTGACGTTTGCAATAAATCGATTTTGTTAGAGACAGAAAACGAATGATTAATAATTTCATAACTCCAGAGATTATTCATAACGCCAGAGCTTACCAATATATATCGCCTATAGAATTGGCAAATAATGTAGCTTTCTATTAGTGAAAGAATTTTTAAAATCTATTCAGTAGTTTTTGCGTGAAAGAGTAACAAACATACATCCAGACATCCATACACCCATACAAACTTTCACCTTTAGTAGGATTAACTTGCAAAATGACTGCCTCAACACAGTGAGGCGGGTTATGAGAAATCTCAACTTACAGCTATAGATTTCTGTTGTTTAAATATTACCTGTTATTTATGTGTAGGTATATTATTTTCTATTGTTAACTTTATGTGCTAAGACTGAACATGTTTTATTTATTTATAAATGGAAATTTCTTTTAATAAACATATTATTATTAGTATATTGCTGATTCACTTCTTTGCAACGCCATAACAGCCGTTTATCTTCAACGTACTACCTAATGCATCCGTATAGTCAACTTTCGATTTTAGCATTTCAACTGCATGATCGACGATTTATTTCACAGCAAAACTTTTAGTTGGTACTATACCGGATCCTATCGTTAAAACATTTTTACGAACAGTTTGTAATAAAATTCACTAAAAAATGAACTAGTGTTAACTTATTTTTGCAAAAAGTCACTTTCGCGAAGTTTTGTTTCAGTTTTTTACTGCTTTTCCACTGTTTTAGTTTCAAACTATTGTCTTAAGTTTTCCTATAAAATTGTTGGAATATTAATATTTTTAGTGTTTTTCATACTATTTTAGCTCCACTCAGAAGACCCTGATGAGATGCTGTGTGGAGGGTATTTTTAGGGAAAGGAAGGAGAGCACGTTCTGAGAAGGAAAAAGATATAAGGAGTGGATAGGAATCTGGGAGTCGGTGTGTGTAAGAGTGACGGACGTATAAATCCATCCCTCCCACTGGGGTGCAAGGCGATGGGTCGAGAGAGTCCAGCTGGATAGGTCTAGGTTAGGTCTCCCTCAACTAATCGCTCCCGAACCGTACCGCCACACAATAGGTGGGCAAACGCATTTGCCTAGACAAAATTTCTCCCCATGAACCCGGGCACCCCTGCTAAGACACCAGACAAGAAGTTTTATCCAAGATGCATTTAAATGAAAACATGTTTTATCTTTTTTTCGGCGGTAGATCCGCTCCTCACACTTATTTTGAATAAGGAGGTATACCGTATTTTCTATTAACAGATTTATTTTGTATAAGGAGGTATACCGTATTTTCTATTAACAGATTTATTTTGTATAAGGAGGTATACCGTATTTTCTATTAACAGACTATTTTGTATAAGGAGATATACCGTATTTTTCCGTAACACACTACAAATATATTGTATATACAGAGTGTAAAGGGACTTACTTGAGTCACTTTAACCAGTGTTCCTGACATTGTTTGGATTAAAAAATGTAACTAACTAACTAACTAACCATCACGCCGTTTCCCCGCAGGGGTAGGCAGAGAGAACGGACCGCCAAACAACTCGGTCTTGGCACACACTCTTTGCCTCACTCACATTCATACATCGTCTCATACATTCTCTTCTATTGTTCTGACTTTTGACATGGCCCGACTCAAGTATTTGATTCACTTGATCGTGCCACGTCTTCGATATTTTGGTCTCTAAAACAAACAAAAAATTCTCCCGCATTTCGTCACTCAGCCAAGTAATCAACGAACTCCTCATTGCCCCTTAACTGTCCAATAGATACTGTCTTTTTACCTTTTAAAAAAATCAAATAACTCCAGAGACCAAAATTTCGTTTACATTTTTTAATCCAAATAACTGGTTAAAGTATGTCAAGTACGTCCATTAACATGGAACCCATTATCCCAGGAAGCCAACTGTCGTCATGGAATCTAAAAAACACAAGTACTTTAAGGAAAATAAACTTAGCTAATTAACGTCCTTAACAACAGATATGAAACAAATAGCAAAACAAAATACTACTCTCCCTACTCTCTGGTGCATACAAAAATAAATATTTCTTTAAGTATACTATTGAATGTAGCTATAACTTTGTGGCTATCCATTTTAGATAAATGAAACAATTTAACTTTATTTGAACCACTTTTATATTTGAGTGAATCCGACCGGTTTCAGAACAACCGTTCCTTCTTCATTAATTAATTATCAACAAACAAAAAATATTGTCTTATAGCCCAGTCATGGATGTGTTCCCCTACCCACCCACTTCTCATTATACTTAACAACGACACCACCGCTACCATAATAATACATTGTTCTCATCCATATTTCAAAACTGTCAAATCAGTATACATTTGCCCTGAAGAAGTAACGGTCGTTCTGAAACCGGTCGGATTTACTCAAATATAAAAGTGGTGCAAACAAAGTTAAATTGTTTCATTTATTTCTTTAAGTGTTTTTTTAACTCAACTCAGGCACGGTAAACTTTCAAATATTATATAATATATGTATTTTAAGAAGTGTGGTGATATGTTTATTAATCAAAAAATGTATTACCCTAAAATGTGTTTTATTTTCAGAGTTTCAAAGCAACAAAACTTAAAAAACAATTTATTTGTAGATAGGCCCCTGTGATCCTTAACACTTTAATTATTGCTGAATAGTTAGGAACACAAAGGCATGTCTCAGTATTTTTTACAAATATATATTTTTTAATTATCACAAGTCTTTAATAATTACATAAAAATACGTTTTTCAAGGAGCGTGATAGTGTATTCGTTAACAAATATTTTTTTTTGGTAAAATGGCCTTAATTTTCTGAATTACAAAGCAATCAAATATTTATTAGCGTTTATCTCAAGCTATGTTTTTGTAGTTAGGCCCCCTGTGATTAGGGTTCCCAGATCAAAATATCAAAATCCCGGAGAAAATTCCTAACATTCGATAAAAATTCCGGACTTTCTTGTAAATATAATATGAATGTCGTTATGCGTCGTGGCATGTCAAAACCCGCGTTGGGGGGGGGGGGAGAACCCAATGGTCAAAAGAAAGGAACAGGCTTTCTGTAGAGTCTGTCAAGTCGATTCTCTTAACTCAGTATAATTTTAAAAATATGCAAAATGTTCTACAAAACTATTTATTAAAGATTCGGAAGTGTTGAACAATATTTCTGGGAGCATTAAATATCAGAAATGATGTTTTTCTTTGATTATTAATAAAAATAATTTGGTTTATTTCACTTTTTATATCAATCTCCACTTAATTGCAGAAATTCCGGACTGTTTAGAATTCCCCCCGCATTCCGGACAAAGACCTATATTTCTGGACTTGTCCGGAAAATTCCGGACGTATGGCAACCCTACCTGTGATCCTTAGCCCCGTACTCTAACTACAAAAAACTTGTGCTACGTATTTGGCGAAACTGTTTATTCTATAAATCCATATTTTACATAAAAACTTGATATATTATATTCGTGACAAATAATCTACAATCTGTTACCAAGAATGTGCAATACTGTGCTTATGCAAAACTACGTTTGTGTAAGATAATTTCTTTGTTGGGTGGAATTTATATTCTTCCCCCTGTAGTACGTTGTTGGTTGCAATAAATTTGGTGATCATTATTAAGGAGCTTGGGCACTTCCGGCGGGGTTTTCAGTATTTTCCCTTCCTCTAGCTTTCTTTCTAACGACCAGCAACATCCGGTTCCAAATGTTTTTTTTGAGCGCCCCTTTTAATTTGGAATCTTGGAAAGTTCCACAAAAATCGCTAGGGGCAGAGGATGTCAAAGTTTTGATTCGCATCCGTTCAGAGAATGATGTGATTCGATAGGGGGTAAAAACACAAACGTCATTATTATATTGACTGGTACAAACATCAGGGGATAAATAATTGCTGGAATAGTGTAGTGGTCTTTTATAAAATACTTTTGCAATAACTTTTATCAACACTATTTTTTTAATCTAAAGCATATTTTAAGTCCCGCTAAATATAACTTTTTTATGTACTAGCTGCAAAATAAAAATGAGGTTTGGAAATAAACACTGAACAATCCTATTAATATTACAAAGGCGAATGTTGGATGTATGGATGTATGGATGTATGGATTTATAGATGTATGGATGTATGGATGTATGGATGTATGGATGTATGGATGTATGGATGTATGGATGTATGGATGTATGGATGTATGGATGTATGGATGTATGGATGTATGGATGTATGGATGTATGGATGTATGGATGTATGGATGTATGGATGTATGGATGTATGGATGTATGGATGTATGGATGTATGGATGTATGGATGTATGGATGTATGGATGTATGGATGTATGGATGTATGGATGTATGGATGTATGGATGTATGGATGTATGGATGTATGGATGTATGGATGTATGGATGTATGGATGTATGGATGTATGGATGTATGGATGTATGGATGTATGGATGTATGGATGTATGGATGTATGGATGTATGGATGTATGGATGTATGGATGTATGGATGTATGGATGTATGGATGTATGGATGTATGGATGTATGGATGTATGGATGTATGGATGTATGGATGTATGGATGTATGGATGTATGGATGTATGTATATCTGAATATATGGATACATGGGATGTATGGATGTATGGATGTATGGATGTATGTTTGTTTCTCTTTCACGCAAAAAAATACTGAATGAACTTTAAAAATTCTTTCACTAATGGAAAGCTACATTATTTGCCAGTAATTTAGCCTGTATATATTGGTTAGCTCTGACGTTATGATTAATTATTTATTATACGTTTTTTGTCCAGACGAAAAGCAAAGCATTGCTAGGTAACTATACGTAGTTGTTTGACGTGCGTTGTCATTTTGTTGTTTGTTTTGGTTATTATGAAGATCCCTTTGATAGCTAAAATTATACTAATTTATACTAATATTATAAATTGGAAACTGTGTGTGTTTGATTGATACGCTTTAATAGGCACGCGAGCTGTTTGAAAATGAATGTAACGGGTATGGAGGGAAGGGGGAGGGGGTGTGGGGAGAGGGGAGGAGTGGAGGGGGATAGGGGAGGCGGAGTGGGAACCCCCCTAATACTTTGCGAGCGAAGCCGGGGGGCAAAAGCTAGTAATAAATAATTGTAAAAATAAATGACGTAAATTTCTCATTTAAAAAAATATATTGCCGTGTTTGGTGACCAGATCTGATTAGCCAGGTAATACCCCGATCCCTTCAGTTTCACAACAAACCCCAATGGGGGATGATCAGGGGTGACAAAGTCTCACTGGCTCCTGGCAGTTAGAAGCAACTGGGAATCTTATCAACACCGACATTTTAAATTTAAACCTTCAGAAGTATCGAATAGAAGTAACGCGTGCGATATTGGATTGATACGGGGGTGTGGAAGGTATCGAGAGCATCTCATATCCTTATCCTATATTCTCCCTCCCCTCCCCCTCCCCTCCCCTTCCTCGCCCCTTCCTCGCCCCTTCCTATGCTTAAAATTTAAGGTGAAATAAAACTCCATCTTCAAACAATATTATCATAAGAAACTCTTTTGGCTTCACTGCAGTTCACATATATATTTATCTGTCTATTTTATGTATATAAGCTGTTTGTTTCTTACAAATAAAAAATAAAATAAAATAAAAGATTATTGATATTAAGAAAAATTATTTTCACAGTCGAATGACACAAAATAGGAACGATTACACATGGTAGAGTGTTTTTTTTTAATGGCTTCTCACCCCAAAGGAGTGTTAAATTATTTTTTTATTTCATAAATACATGAATTATTTTGTATTAACCTAAATACATTATTTCACAGATTGAGGAAAACTGGTGCTAAGTGAGATAGTTAATTCGGCGGTCGTATTTGCTTCATTATACTAAATTTAAAGTCTTTGGACTTCGCATTGATTCGATAATGGCCGACAATTAAATTAAAGCCATCGGTTATAGGAACCGATCGATTAGGTAAAATAAATACATCCATATAATTACCCTTAATTTGTCCTGAATTAACGGTGATAAGTGGTAAAACCGATTAAGTGGATATATCAGTATTGTCGCATGTCTCGCGACGAGCGGTCGTTTAACGAGACTGACACTGCAAAAGTAAACTGCCTACAAATATAAATTTAACACCTTCGGGACCATGTTCCAAAATGGAACTCAAAAAAAATATTGAAAAAATACTTACGGAACTTAACAAAATTGGCAGTACAAAAGCTGCCAAAGAAGCTAAAACCGAAATTGAAACAATATTAATCAATATCGAAGACTCATGGAAATCTGAAATAACATCTCTACAAAACACAATAATTAGTCTACAAAACAAAGTTATCTTAAATCAAGAGGATTACATAGACAAATTTGAAAAATTAATACAAAAAGCGTCAAATGAAGAAAAAAAACATGAAGAAAAAAGCTATGCAATGGTGGTAAGGGAGAAATCGCACCCAATACCCAAAACAAATTTTGCTCTACTAATTTCCTCCAAAAAAGACAAGCCTGCAGATGAAATTGAAAAAATTTTAAAAGACAAAATAAAAGTATCCAAACTAGGAATAGGAATTTCTGGACTAAAAAAAACACATCAAAACAAAATAATACTAACATGTGAGAAACAAAATAATACCGAAAAAATAATAAATGAAATCAATAAAAACCCAGATATTGGAATACAAGCAAATGAAATTAAGAAAAAAAAAACCATGCATTATCATTAAGGGAGTTGATGCTTGCTACAAAAAATAAGAACTTCTAACAGATTTGATAAATCAAAATGAAGACATAAAAAACGCCATGACCACAGAAATTGATAATGAGCCCATTATTATTAAAAAAAAACTCAAAAACAAAAAATCTGATAAATTATCAAATTCCATTATCCAAACAACATCAAAACTAAGAAAAATAATAATATCGAAGGAAAGGATCAACATTGGATATACAAAAGCACACGTAGAAGACTGTGACCCACTCATGCATTGTTACCATTGTCTTGGATATGGACATACATCACTGAGATGCCTTGAAAACATGAAGAGTCCCAGATGCAGGAGAGCACAAAATACAAGACTGCCCCAAAAAACAAGAGCCTGCCAAATGCCACAACTGCACTAACAGAAAGGGTTACCAAAATCAACATCCAGGTAACAGTTACTTATGTGAATTCCGCAAGAAAATGTTAAAAAATGCGCAAATGCGAATTGATTACTAGTAATTTTGCATTTTGCATACTTATTTTTTTATTCCCATAAAATGAATAATTTTTTCACTAAAGAATTAGATGAATCTCTTAATATTGCGGAACATATTTGTCATACTTTAAATGATTGTAATAATATTGTACATAAATTACCAAATTCATTCTCAATATTACATCTAAATATCAGATCAATGAAACGAAATTTTAATGAATTCTTACTTTCAATTAATTTACTAAATCATAAACCGGACGTTATAGTGTTAACTGAAGCGTTCACCAACTATTACAATAAATTTTGTATACCTAATTATAGCTATTTTATGACACACTATTCTATTAATCGAAATAGTGGTATTGTTGTATTTGTTAAATCCTGTTATTCAAACATCACAGTGGAAGAAGTACCTATGCAGCGAGTTAATTGCTTAGATACTATTGTAACTGTAAATAAAGTATGTTTTTACATTATCGCTATTTACCGAACGCACGGATCAAATGAATATATATTCATGGATGAATTAAGAAGCATTATTTTAACAACAAAAAAATAAACAGAACATAACACTGATTGGCGATTTTAACTTGGATGTTTCTAACGAAAATAATAACAAAATAAAAACTGAATTTATCAATCTTATGACAGAAATGAATTTTAAATTATGTATAAAAAATTATACTAGAAAAATTACGGGTCAACGTTCATCATGTATTGATCACATTTGGTGCAACACTAAAAATACTGACAAATTACTTACGATAATATTAAAAAATAATATTACTGATCATCACACTTGCATCTCTATACAACAACTTAATATTAATAAACACATAATTTCAGAAAGCAATAATTTTACAAAAAAGTCACTCAACCATAATAAATTAAATACAAAAATAACTTAACAAATAACCCGTATTAGAATCTACATGTGCTGAAACATGTGCAAATATTTTTAATAATATTCTTTACAATTATATTACCGCATCGACTGATATTAAAACTATACACATTAAAGCAAAATTCAATAAAATAAAACCATGGATTTCACTTGGCTTAGTCGTGTCTATTAGAAAAAAAGAAGAATTATATCGCCTGATAAAGAAATTTCCCTTAGATAAAAAAATATTTACATTCTACAAAAAATATAGGAACAAATTAACCTCTTTAATAAAAATAACTAAAGAAAACTATTACAAAAATGAAATTGACCTGGCTAAACAAAATGTAAAACACGTTTGGAAAACAATAAATGAAATAAATAGTAGAAAAAACAAAAATCTCTAATTAAAAAAATTTATATTGGAAAACACTCTGTTGACGCCATAAGGGAACCAACAAAATGTGCTAATGCCTCTAATAAATATTTTGCTAACGTCGGACAAAATTTAGCTACACGGATCGATGAAAATTATAAAGTAGATAATTTCGAGACGGATTGTCTTAAACAAAATAACCTGTCAGCTTTCCAGCCGTTAACAACAAATGACATAAAAAATATTATTAATGAATTAAAAGGTGGATCTGCACCAGGATTTGATGGAGTTACAGTAGAAATATTGAAAAAATACAACAATTTTTTAAGCATTCCAATTGCACACATTATAAATATTAGTTTAAATAGTGGAATATTTCCTTCCATTTATAAAAAATCTATCGTAACACCCGTTTTCAAATCAGGCAGCCCTGAAGAAATATCAAATTATCGACCCATATCTCTTGTCTCAAACATTGCAAAAATTTTTGAAAAGATCGTAAAAAAGCAACTCATGTACTACATTGATAATTAAAAAAATTCTTAGTCCTAGCCAATTTGGATTTAGAGAGAAACTAAGGACTCATGATGCTATTGCTGAACTTACCTCAACTATATACAACGCATTAGATAAAAAAAACAAATGCCTTGGCATTTTCATTGATTTACGCAAGGCTTTTGACAGTATCTCCCACACAAAACTAATTAATAAATTAAATGATATCGGTATTATTGGTAAGGTTAGGTATTGGCTGAAAAGTTATCTAACTCAAAGAAATCAAAAAGTAAAATTAAATAACTCACTAAGTGTAAATGAAACTTTAGAATTTGGAATTCCCCAGGGGACTGTTATTGGACCAATTTTATTTATAATATATGTAAACCAAATGTTTAAATTATCACTTAATGGTAAACTTATATCCTTTGCTGACGACACTGCAATAATCATCGAAAAAAAGACGTGGAACGATATTACCAATGCAGCCAATCAAGACATGAAGGTTTTAAAAAATTGGTTCGATAACAATTTACTATCACTCAACACAGAAAAAACTTATTACATTCCATTCTCTCAACAAGAAGATGTGCCAAATAATTTAATTAACATAACAATTCATTCCAAAAATTGTGCAAATGACGGTACATGTAATACGGACTGCGCTAAGCTGAATCATAAATCTAATGTAAAATATCTTGGAATCTTAATAGATAAAAATGTTAAATGGAAAGATCATATCAATCTCACTGTGGAAAGAATAAGAAAACTTATCTATGTTTTCTATAACATACGAAATATTTTAAACAAGAAAACTATCAAAATTGTCTATTATGCATTAATTCAGTCTTTATTACAGTACGGCATTTTTGGGTGGGGAGGGGCCTTTAAGGCTTCCTTACAGCCCATAATTATAATTCAAAGAATAATTATTAAAACCATTCTTAGGAAACCATACGACTTCCCTACTATACAGATATTTCGGGAATTTAATGCACCAACTATTATAGAATTGTATAAGAGAAACGCATTATGCCAAATTTATAAAGAATATTTTATTCAAAAAATTCACCCCTCAGATAGCATAAGCAATAGATTTAAAACTAATGGCTTAATAGCCATCCCTATGCTTAGAACGACCACGGCTCAGCACCATTATTTGTATTTAGGTGTAAGATGGTACAATATATTATTATCCAATAACAAAATTAATATAACAGATACACTGAATTATGAATTATTCAAAAAACAAATTAAGTCCCTTAAATTGGATAATGACATATTGTACCCTTAATGTTTACCCTTTATGTAATTAATTAATTTACCCTTACTTAAACAGCAATATTTAATATTAAAAAAAAATTGTTTTGATATTGTCCTTATATAACTATTTTTGTCTAAATTGTGTACCTACCTAAGATATTTATTTAATTAGTTTTTTTGAAAATTGTTTACATAATGAAAATTATTATTATTTTTTTGCATGTAAAATACTCCTCCCATAAACACGAGCTCCTAGAGCTCAACTTATGGAGTAGTAGAATAAAACATATTTTGTAATCTTGCATATATTATCATTGTAATGTATAAACAAAAATATTGAAATAAATAAATAAATAAAAAATAAAAAAAATAAAAAAATATTTAAATTGTTTATGTCCTTTACCATGCGTCCCCCTTCCCCTCCCGCATTCTCCTTCCACCTACCTCGCCTACCCTCTCCCCTCTCCCGCTCCCCCGTCCCGCCAATCCCCTCCCGCGTTCCATATATTCAGTCCCAGTACATTCAGTTTTCAAACAGCTCGCGTGCCACCTATTACAATTTTTTTATATTCAAATTTTCAATTTTCACATATTACAAATATTCATATTAAAAGATATATATAAAATATGAAATATACCTATTTAAAATATCTATATTTAAAAAATCCATGGACAATTCTTTTGTTCCAAAAAAAAACAACTTCCCGCTTAATTCACATTCATCAAACGCGCGAACTGTCAAGCTTGCGAAGTTAAAATAGTTATAAGTTTTCTGAAATTATCAATTTTTTTGCGCAATTTTCTTATTTTTTCTTGCCGTAAGAACCTTCTACAAAGAATTAAAAAACTTTAAAAATATGTATGAATGAAATAGGTAAAGTCGTTCTGAAGTTATGGCGTGACCAAGGGAAACAGGGATTCATTTTTATATATATAGAAGACTAGCGAGTGCCCGGCATGCAATGTAATGCTGTTCAAAGAAAGAAATAAATTGTTACTCCGTGTGTCCTTTCCTAAGCGCCCCCCGTTCCCGGCCCTGTTCCCCTTTCAGTGACAGTGGCCTAATTAGATAAAACGCTCATCCCAGTAAGACGAGAGGTTCTGGGTTCGACTCCCAGTTGCGACCGTTAAGAGGGAAAAGAGAAAACCAGAAATATGTCATTTTTAAATCAGATTTTAGACGTATTGACTCGTTCCACAAAAAATTATAAATGGATTTCGAAAGATTGTTCTTTTATCTAGCATTCGCATGTTTTAAATTTTGAGAAAAAATAGTATATTAAAATATAAGTGGATAAACAGGTCTTTAAAATACGTGCGATTTTTCGAGCACGACGGCGTAGCCGAGTGCTCGAAATAAAGCAAGTGTTTTAAAGACCAGTTATCCACGAATACTTTACGCTATTTTTTTTATTGTGGCAAATAGTGGCATGACAATTGATCAAATCCAACGACAAGTAGGATGGAAATCGGCAGCTGTGGCGACTGGTTACGTGGAAGAGAGCATTAGCAATAAGAAGAATGTTTCAAACATTATTGGAACTGCCATTAATGGAAGTGCAGCCTCATTGCTTCCGAGAATACTATTAATTTGAACAGCATTTCCTCCGATTTAAAAAACGGAGGTATTAATATTTCAAATAATACGAACTGCTCTTTTCACATCATTTAAATAATTAGAATGTAAACGATGTAAAAAAGAATGTAAACTTTGAATAAAATTTTTGAAACATTTGTAATGTTTTATTTGACGTTTAAAATATTCCTGTCAGATTTATAGTTAAAAGTTGACATTTAGACTTCACATTTTGTTGATTTGTTGATGTTGCCATGGCAACTTTAAAAAACGCGCGTTCCATAAAGTGCGATTTAAACACGCTAGAGCGTACTTTAAATGAGTAAAAAAGGGCACCAATAAAAAAAATATATTTTTAGTATAATTAGGTTATACCATAGGTCATTGGCAGATTTGTTAAATTTTCAAAAAAGAGTTTATATTCTACCACGCCCATTTTAAATCATGCAGTAAAATAAATCAATACATTTTCTGACAAACGCATGTTTTACAATTTTTATTTTAGTTTAAATAAAATCATTTAAATATATATGCGTACATGTGTTTCTTGACGAAAAATGGTCCGTTCGTGTATTTATTTGCGTACTTACAAACTAATACAGGATGGCGCAAAACTACCGTTTTATTTTTGTAAAGTGTAATAAGATTCAAACCACATCAGTAGTTTTGCGCCACCCTTAATATTACAGGTGTTTTTAACATTCTTATTTAACTTAGACATTATTGAAAAATGGTAAATACTTATAATCAAAAAATAATTACAAAAAGTGCCATAATTTTAATAGTTTTATCATCACGCCTTTCAGCATTTTTGGATGTAGGTATTAATTAAAGCAAATTTGGGATGAAATAAAATCGATATTGAGTTATAATTTTAAAAAGCTGGTACGGAAAATAATTAATCTTTCTCATTGGAACCACACTGTACGATCGTAAGAACAACTTTCGAAATGTGGATTTTCGGCCGCTGGTTGGTTAAACGCTCTTAAATATTTATTTTTCTTTGTCTTGTTCTCTTTCAAATTTTCATTCAGATTATTAGTGTTATCTTCTTATTCAATGATATAACCTTTTAGTTCTTACAAATAGTTTCTTGAACAAACGTAGCTTTATTTCCTTGTCGGGGACATCTGTCGGTAAAATCGTTCCATGCCAATTCAGAATAAAACCATCTCAGAAACACTTCAGAAAGGTCATTAAAAGCTATGATAATATAATTTAAAAATAACCGGTAACCCTAACCTAACTTAACCTATTTAACCATTTTTTTATATATATTTAACATCACTCTTTCTGAGTTGGTTTCATTCTGAGTTGTCCGGTCACCCAGTAAAATACAGTAAAAATGTTTCCGTTATAATTCTACTATTCCAAATTGTGTAATTACGTTTTTTTTTTATCAGCCCATTTCAAAACTTCAAAGACCGAAATCGATCTAAAGGCGAAAAATCGTGAGCCAAGTTTCCGGCGAGTCCACATATTAAAAGTCAGTACGGCTTTCAAAGTGATGAACCGTCCCAGTGTACTGGAAACCTACAAAAAGGCCAAACAGCGGTGACAAAATAGCACATTACAAAAAAGTTTCCCCCAAATAGTTGTCCGCTTATTTAAGCACTATTCTGCAGAATTTTTTAGTAAGTCTCATAACAGATATCTTTTATCAAAGATAAACTTTGTTTTATTTCTAGTTTAGTCAAATCTGGTCTTAAGGTTTTTTTTATATATAAATGTTAAAATAAGGCGGAAATGCTTCATGAAAGAAAAAGTGTATTTACTTTAATAATTTTATTTTTTTCTAATACGATAATTTTTTATTTTACATAAAACCTAATTGCATTATAAATTTAAATATTACATCTGGATTGCATGTATCTAACTAAGAAAAACGTAATTTATGACATTCAATAATTTCTAAACTCCAATTGTGTGAATGTCCAAATTTAAAAAAAAAAAATTAATATGAATTCCATGACAACTCACGTATTGGATGTAATGCATTTAATCTTCAAATTGAAAATGCGTCACTCTTTTTGCAGAATGGCATTATTTTTTCAGGCCTGGCTTCAGATTAACTGCCACTAAAGAGTTCAATCTGATCAACGTATAAATTCAAAAACGTGGAACAAAGATGCGAATTGTAATATTTTCGTGCCCTAATTTTTTTATTTTTTATTCCCGGGTTTCGAATAACCCGACAATATTTGAAAATCTCCTACTACCACCACAGTAAGTAAATGGTGCTTGGGTCGTGACTGAGAAATCGAACACGCGACGTCCGAGTGGGACCCAAACGCGATGCCAACTCAGTCACTGACCGGTAAAACCTTTTTTACCATAGTTTTAAACCAATGCTGTATTGGCATGGTTATTTTTGTCGCGGCTATTTTGTAGGCGATGGTTTTAAAGGGAGCCCTCGCAAAGTGTTTGATGAACCATTCCTCTGTACTGTACAGAATTCGCGAAGAGTTTCTAGAGTGCACTTCTTCCCTATATTTTTAAAAGCCTTTTCGATTTCTGCATTTGATACTTTGAATACCTATTGGAAACGAACGCCATTGAATATTTATAGAAGTTCACCGACGTCGAGCTTTGAAATGTTTACAGAGATGCAGAAGACGTCTTGTGATTTGTAAACGCTTCTGACATCAATCTTAGTTTAATAAATTAACTTAATAACCTTATTGACGAATTCTATTAACTTTGATAAATATAATCAAACCAATTTTTAAAATCTATTTGTGTTATGCAGTAGCAACTCAAAAGTGAAGAGAGCATAGCTGTATCAGGTGTGAGTTTCTTAAGAATATAGTTCCTTCAGAGTAGAAATCGCAGGTTCAAAATCCAGTAATATATATATATATATATATATATATATATTTTTTTTTTTACTTTATTTATTCTCATTTCTTTGTACATATAATGTATAATAGCAAATAGTATACATATAATAACATAATATATAATAACAAACAGTATGAACAAGAAATGAAAATCCACTAAGGCACTGCCTGAGTGTGGGTATCTAATATTAAAATAAAATACTATATTTCTAAGTACCCAAAGTATAAATAGATTTAAAAAACATATAAAATATAAAGTTAGTATTTCATAGATAGAATAAGTGAAAAAGGTTTTTTTTAAGCTATTATAAAATTAAAATAAAAATATGGAAAAAACATACTGATATATTTTTTTTTTTTTTTAGTAATTATAAAAAAAATAAACAGAAAACATATTGTACTACAGTTTAGAAAGTTACATAAAGTGAGTTGTAGAAGGAAGGATAAATTTATAGAAATAGCGTTTCAATATCTACATTATTCAACCATAATTTTACCTCTTTTACATATTTTATCATTTTATTTATCATTTGAGTTTGTAGTGGTAGAAGGTTAAATGAACGAGGACCAATGAAACTGCTATGTGTTTGCAATAATTTAGTCTTGGTTTGTGGGGTGTCAAATAGATTATTTATTCTTTTGCTCATTCTGTTTTTATTTATTTCGAAATTATTTTTGTTTTTAAATACATATTTCAAAGTTTGTAATATAAATAATTTTCGTACATTAAGTATTTTAGTTTCTTTGTATAATAAGTTGGTCGAAAATGTTTTATTTTTGTTATTTATGACTTTAATTATGTGTTTTTGAATTATTTGTAGAGGCTTAATAAATGTGTCAAGTGCACCACCCCATCCTATAATGCCATAAGTGATTGATGATTGCACCAGGGAAAAGTAGATCATTTTCAATTTTTCAATGTTTAGTACTTCCTTAAGTCTATAAAATATGTAGGCCAGATATCTTAATTTAGAAGTGTGATATTATAACATATTAAAGCTAATACTTTATATTTGTACCGCGTTTCGGAGATGTAAATACTCGTGGTATTCCTCTGGTAAAAGACCATTCTGAAACGAAACATTTCAATCAATAGCGCGATATCCTTAATATATAAGGGTGAAGTAATTTGTAATCTTTGTAAAAAAGGTAAAGAAAAAAGGTGTTCAAAGTATAATGAAAGCAGCTTGATAATAAATAATAACAGTCCTCTTTAATGAAATAAAATAAGGCTGGTATAACAATGATTCTAACAGTTGATTTTAAACAAACGATTTTAAATATTGCTTTGTATTTTGTGGACTCAAAATTAAATATGTTACAGGGTGTGGATCAAACTCGAGGAAGACTTTATCACTTAATTTATATGCAAATGTCACCATGATATCGGATCGATATTAAATGTTAAGTAATTACAAAAATTATGGGACGTCATGTTATTTAAACACAAAAACCTAGACATCTGATCGGATCTGCCGGATCTGCCCTGATGATGGACACTACAACGCTGTCCGAAATGTTGGCTAAAGAAGGAAGTAGCGCCACACGGCATAACACCCCAAAAACAAATAACGAAAACAATAACCTAGTGTGTAAACGAAGTTAATATGGTAAATTAAATACAGAAAGAAGTATAAAGGGTATTAGGGGTCGTCCATTAATCACGTGTCAATGTCAATCAATGTCAATACGCTGATTGTTTTGCATTTGTTCTTAAACATACAAGGCTGCCCCTCTTTCTTACACACTAAATGTCAACATTCGAAAATGGGACAAACGGTGAACGTATGTCTGCACCCCTCCAAAGCAAAAATAAATCTTCCTTATATTATAAACGCGAAAGTTTGTATGGATGTATGTGTGTTTGTTACTCTTTCACGCAAAACTACTGAATGGATTTTAATGAAACTTTACAATAATATAGGTCATACATAAATATAGCTCATACATAAGGTAAAGTGTGGCGTTATAAAATGTGTATAAATGAATGTGTATGGATTTCATATATTTTAACGGCAGGGAGGAATGGCAGGGGGAAGGGGAACTGTGAAGGTGGGTTCGGGGGGGGAAGTGCGGGGAAGGTGAAAGTGGACGGGGACGCACGAGAAAGGACATACAGGGAGAATCAATTTATTTCTTTGAATGGCATTACAACGCATGCCGGGGAGCGTATTTCCAATCCCTAACGCGGTTGAGTCACTCTAGCAACTGAGCCGCGTTAGGGATTAGAAGGCGTAAATAGCCTTACAAACACTACCGCATTTCAGTCGCGCTAGTGACTGAACCGCGTTAGGGATTGTTATGCATAAATCAGCTTACAAAAGCTATACCGATTCAGTCACCTACGCGCTTCGTTGCTCTATCAGTTTCTGTGAGGGCGACGACCGTAATTATAGAGAGGTAAGCAGAGAGGATTGACAGCGTTTTTTTAGTTAGCATTGTTTTTACATTGAAAATTTATTTTAAGTTAAAAAAAAACGCGGGTTTTTTTTTAACTGAGGGTGACGACCGTAATTATAGAAGTGTAAGCAGAGAGGATGGACTGCGTTTTTTTTTACGTAATTTTTTTTTGTTTACATAGAAAATTTATATATATATATATTTTTTTTAAATATATAGGGTAAGCAGAGAGGATGGACCGCGTTCATTTTTTACTTAATTTTTTTTTTTACATAGAAAATTTATATTTTAATTAAAAAAAAACGCGCGTTTTTTTTTACTTAAAATATAAATTTTCTAAAAAAAAAAAAATTAAGTAAAAAAAATTAACGCGGTCCATCCTCTCTGCTTACCCTTCTATAATTACGGTCGTCACCCTCAGTTAAAAAAAAAAACGCATTTTTTAACTTAAAATAAATTTTCAATGTAAAAAAAATGCTAACTAAAAAAACGCTGTCCATCCTCTCTGCTAACCTCTCTATAATTACGGTCGTCGCCCTCACAGAAACTGATAGAGCAACGAAGCACATAGGTGACTGAATCGGTATAGCTTTTGTAAGGTGATTTATGCATAACAATCCCTAACGCGGTTCAGTCACTAGCGCGACTGAAATGCGGTAGTGTTTGTAAGGCGATTTACGCCTTCCAATCCCTAACGCGGCTCAGTCGCTAGAGTGACTCAACCGCGTTAGGGATTGGAAATACGCTGCCGGGGAACAGCTAGTTGATAACAAATTAAGTGTTTAAAAATATTACCAATTTATTTAAACAAAGCAATATTTTCCTAAAAATGTTTTTGAATATTTCAGCCATTAAATTTACGTCATTCTGTGGATGAATGTACCTGTATAATATCTACATAGATAGTAAACCCTTTTCATTTTCCATTAAGCTTGAACATTTTATACGTGATATTATTTCAGCACAAATCACAGCGAGGAGAGATTGTCAAAAGAACTTATTTCCTGGGGCATAACATTTGGGTTTACTCCATAATATAATATTATCAGAGGCAAAGACCGAATCAAGCCGCGGAATATCCCACAGGAATTTTCTTCATCTTTATGATTGACAGCGAGACTTTTATTTCCTGCGGAAATTTCGACGAATAAGATTTTCCTATTTATTTTCAACAAACCTCACCATCAGATCTGTTAACAACTTATTTATGAATATTTTCCAAAGGTTCCAATTTTTTATTTTTTTTATTGTGAGTTTTGCATAATACATAGTTGGGAATGCTTTCAATTGGGTATGTTATGAGACTGAAGCTTTCAAGACTTTTATGCTTGAGGGATTCATACGTCCGTCACTCCTGGTCACACTGACCCACAGATTCCTATCCACCCCTCATACGTTTTTCCTTCACAGAACTTCCTCTTTCATATCTGTAATATTAGGTTTTGCAGTTGGAATTCCAAATTCAAATTTATATAGCTTTACTCGTGTATTTGTGTTTCGAAAATTATAATTCATTTGTTTTTCCTTAATTGTTTTTTTTCTTTGCGTCACTAAGTTTACAAAATGGAAAACTTGAAATATCGCGTTATTTACGAGTACGAGTTCCACCGTGGCACCAGTGCTGCAGAAAAGGCTCGAAGGATTAATGATGTGTATAGCGACGGTGCCGCAAAAGAAAACACAGTGCGTTTTTGGTTCCGACGTTTTCGTTCTAAAAATTTCGACCTGCAGAACAAGCCCCGTCGACGGCCGGAGATCAAAGTTGATAATGACGAATTGAAAGCTATTGTGGAAGCAGATCCATCGCGAACCATGTCCGTTAGCTGCAGGCTGCGGTGTTAGTGATAAAACTGTTTTAATCCACTTGAAGCAAATTGGGAAGGTGAAAAATCTTGAAAGGTGGGTACCTCATGAATTGAGTGAAGCAAATCAATAAACGCGCGTTAGAACGCTAGACCACACACTGCACAACAGACGGCTACCAAATTAGAGGAGCTTCAATTGAAATGTCTAAGACATCCATCGTACTCTCCGGACAGATGCAGCCCCCCATTTAAAACAATTGTACTTAAATTCCGAAAAAATTGTTTTTCATAGAACACTGCCGAAAACTTAATATTCAAAGATAATTGATCACGCCCAGAAAATAATAGCGATGTTGGGTCATCGTATGTCTGCGAACAGAGTTTTTCGACCATGAAAAATCGATTAACTGATGAGCACCTTTCTCGCTGCTAAAGGTTACTTCGTCGCGGCTCAACCTGCATTTGAAGACATTATGGCCAATCAAAAACAATTTCATATGTCTCACACACCTACCATAGCAGGGCCTTCGAATAAAAGTTGAATTATTGTAATCTGTAACTCAAATGTAAAAAAAATTTACATTTAAAAAAAAGACAAACATTCCCGGGTTACGAATAACACAAAAATGTTTGAAAATTTCTTACTACCACTACAGAAAACCGAAAATATTGCTTGAGTTTTGAATTGAACACGCTATGTATGTTCGGTTTACGGAGATTCCCGAATACTGCCGAGTGCCCTTGAGCTCTGGGCTAGCATTCAGTCGAACGGCTCGTTGAGCTCCGGGCCAAGAAGGTCCCTTTCTCTTTCATCATGAGTATATATAATATACGAGTCGGGCGACTCTCAACCTTCAGACTATTCCTAACTTCGGGACAGGTCAACCTCCTGGGGCTCCATAGAAATTTACTGCTATAACTTCCTTGAGAAAACCTAAATCTTCAAAAAATAAGTCGATTCCTTCCACATTAATTACACTATCCATAAAAATACCCTTCACACAGCATCCCCAAAAAAGATAACACATGTCCTGATGGAAATTATATTCCCCGGGCCTCCGGCGTAGGCTAATGTTGAAAAAAATGGGAAGAGGAGAAGGGGCAGGGAAACCTCGCAAATCAGATCTGGTCACAAAATCTTGGTAAAAGCCATTTCAAGCAACGATCTTAATTCTGATTGCTGGTCTTCCACCAGGGCGAAACCGAAAATATAATTCCTATTTTATATCATTTTAAATGAGCCAATTTTTATTTGGTTTTGGACAAGGAATTCTCGAAACTTTGACATTATTTGGTTGGTAGTGCGAAGAGCCATTAGAAATCCTGCTTAACTAACTAAATAACTAACTAACCATCACGCCGTTTCCCCGCAGGGGTAGGCAGAGAGGACGGACCGCCAAACATCCCGGTCTTGGCACACATTCCTTGCCTCGTTTACATTCATACAACGTCTCATACATTCTCTTCTATTATTCTGACTCTTGACATGGCCCGACTCAAGTATCTGATTCACTTGGTCGTGCCATGTCTTTCTTGGGCGTCCTCGACTTCTTCTACCATTCACATTTGCGTCATATATTCTTCTTACAGTCCTTTCCTCGTTCATTCGCTCTACATGCCCAAACCATCGGAGCGTTCCTTTCTTGATCTTACTCATCACGCTTACATCAGCCTTGCATTCTTTGCGGATTTCCCCATTTCTCACACGATCATACATGGTTTTACCACACATACGCCTCAGGGATCTCATTTCTACAGCGTTCAGTCTACTTTCATCCTTCCTCTGCCAGTTCCATGCCTCACTGCCATACATCAGGGTAGGTACCAGTACTCCATTATGGACGGCTAGTTTCGCGTCTTTGGACAGTTTTTTGTTGGTGCCAACGGCGTTAAGTCCTCCGTTAATAGAGTTACCTGCATTCACCCTTCTTTCAATATCTCTATCAGCCTTCCCATCTCTCGTAATCCTGCTTAACCTTCGTATATATTGTACATAGGTCTCTCAGACCGATAAATTAATAATTCGTTATTTTCTCAAAAATTAACAACAATGGGACTGTGAGGTTTTTAGTAGCTACTTAATTTGATGTAAGGCATTATTCAGCGCGGCGCGCGCATTGGTGCTGAGTGGACGTGGGACACTTATTCACTGTTATCGGTCTATTAGGTAAGTAACAATTACTACCAAAAAATCCTAATAATATTTAATTCTTATTTTTATAATATTTTATTATTCTTGATACTTTTATTTATTAGATTTCTGAGTTTTTTTTTTAATTAAAACATGAAAAAGTTAATTTTTGTTATTAAAGTTGTGGTAAAAAAAATATATTTTCTTTTTAAGAGGCTGAGTTAGAAGTCTGTTTCTACCAAATAAAATAAAAATTCAAATGTTTTTCTTTTTCTTTAATTCAATTATCACCCCTTCTATATAATAAATAACAATAATGCTTAAAAAGTACATAATTAAAATGATACAGGCGAGATCAAATCTCGGTCTGTGGCACCTTGCGCGAGTATACGTGTTATGCTGATGGCCGCGAGTATATGAAGGTTAAGCTTAAATTGGTTTTAATGAACGCGTTATAGGTGAGCAATCATTTGAAAGTACAAATATTTACCTAATTACTTTAATATCATTGAACAAGTATTAACATTGAAACCGATTCGAGATTTAATCAAATGCCTAATAGGAACCAAGAATCCAGGATGAACCAAAAATAACCCTCCATGGAATAAATTTATTTCGGCATAATTTTATTTCATAGGAATTCTAGACCGCGGAATGAATAATAAAATAGTCCGGTAACTCTTACTGAAAGGAAATTATCATCTACATCAGTAGTTCCCTACCTTTTTTGACCAGGGACCACTATGACATTTATTTGTTCTAACAGGGACCACAAGGTACAATAATGATAAACTGTTAATCGCGTAATTAAACGCGCCCTTGCAACTACTATTATTTTGCAATAGGCCACTTGCATGGACTTCATAACGACTTGGAAAAAATCGTGTGGATAGAGTTTTTTACTAAGATTACGAAAATGTTAGTAAAAAGTTTTAGAAATGTACAGTTTTTTTTATTTTTAAATAAATAAATCCATTATTTGGGCTCGTGACGTCACTACATGAAAATGTCCCGTCGCCGAAAATGTTCCTATTAATTTTATAAAATTCCACACTGATTTATTTTTTTTATATGGCATCACTTTGATTTCAGGCGAATTTTTGAATTCGTTCACTAGATTTATTGTTTGTTCTCTGCGAACTTATCATTTGGTTTGATTTTTTGACAGATGTTCTGAAGAGAACCCCGTACAATTAATGGGTACGGGGTTCTCTTCAGAACATGAAGAGGATGTCCGTACATGTTTTAGAGGTATAATGATTATGGAGCTGATTTTAACAAAATAAAATTTTATAATATTCTTATTATTATTACAATTTACAAGTTCAAGTATATTACATTGAATTTAGTAATATAGACGCTGTACATTATAATGATTTATGATCAATAAGATGGATCAAGGAAAAAAATATTTATGAGATGTAATATTTTTGGTATGCCTCGTTATTCTCCTGTGCCATTCGTGTGGAAAATGTTCTTTTTTTTTAAAATGATATTCGGCTATGTAATTATCGTTTTTTCACACCTTTAAAATTATGTCCCGTCTTTCCGGTTTATAAAAAATGGTCTGATTTTTCGTATTGAAATTTTCAAAAAATCCCCAGGGTTTCAAAAATACGATTAAAAAAAAAAAAAAATACAGAATGTCTTAGAATATTTGCCTAAACCGGAAATTTTTTTTTTAAAATGTGATGCAAGTGGCCTATTCAATGAGCTCGTTTTGGACTCCTTCTCTCTCCTTGGACAGCTTTTGGATACCTTTCGATTCGGTTTTAGAGTAATTAAGTGAATAAAGTTTTGGTGGACCACATTTTAGATCTCGCGGACCACCTTTGGTCCACGGACCATCGGTTGGGAACCACTGATTTAAATGCACGCTTAAAGTAATAAATGAACGTTTGGAATTGACAATCAAATTTAATCACATCCGTTGAACGCAACAGGAAAAACGATCTGTACTCTTTTTTTAGTAGGTACATACTTTTTTGCATTACCTACAAAACAACCCATGATTTAAAATCAGGGAAAAAAAAGAAAAATAAAATCAAATTTCAATTTTATAACCTCCGTTGGGTGCAATGGTCCCACCATTTAATACGTAAAAAAACTTATATTAGTGATTTAATTTTGAGATATTATGCCGTGTTGCACTTCCTCATTATTTAGCCAACGTTTCGGACAACGTTACAGTGTTCATCATCAAGGCAGAGGTGTAATCGAAGTTTTTTATTTTAATTTCAAATTTTAGATTTTTATATTCCATGAAATGGTGAATTATTTAAATTTACTAAATTTAAAGTTAATTAACTAATAATGTTATTTATACAAAAATAATGGCGTCGTGTGCGCCAATGTTACCTGACTACAGGCTCGGTAAGAGCGTAATAGAAAATGTGTAACTAAAACGCCGTTTAACCGTCGGGAAGTGATTTTTAAAGTAAAAACTTCTTTAGCACCGTCGTGATTTGAAAGTCGATGAAACGGAAACGAGCGATGCTAAAAAGAGACAAACACATAATTTTTTATTTTATTTTTATTTTATTTTTGTTTATTTAGCACAATATATTATACATTTATATACATTATTTATTAAATTTTGACTGCCCAACTAGGAGAATTATCCCTTTTTAGGACAGTCAAATAATTATGGGTATGAACATGTGGAGAATGATTTGTACAAAAAAGAAAGAAAATTGCTGAAATAAAAAGAAGAGAAAGAATATAAAATAAAATAATAAAAAAAGTTTTAAATATAATACCTAACTGTTAATTGTTTAGCATAGCAAAAGAAAAAAAAGAGAAGAGAAAGAATAAAATAAAAATTAAATAATAATAACCAATTAAAACATAAAATAGTCGTGGATTGTTTAGCATAGTTGTTGAAATGATAATAGTAATAAATAAAAATGTATTTACAGGCAAATGATTAAAATATAAGGTGGTAACTGGAGTTTGCATTTCATATCATAGTCCTACGTACACATTTTGCATAGTGAGAACTAGAATGAGAACAAAAACAATAAAATAAAATAAAATAAACAATCAATGCTTGATTATTACTGCAGTTTGCTAAGCATAGTTATTAAAATAAAAGGTATATATTACTTATAACTGGTGTTTACATTGCATATTATAAGCCTACATACATATTTTGTATAAATATGAATAAAAAATAAACAAAAATGTTAACAAAACCAAAAAAACGACTTCAAAAAATGCTCTAAAAAGTAAAAAAATAATTTCGTATTCTTCTCATCATCATCATCACTATTGGCTCTACAACCCTTGGTGGGTCTTGGCCTCCTCAAGAGTCTTCCTCCACTCATCTCGGTTTTGTGCCAGCTCTCTCCAGTTTGGAAGCTCTAAGATAGATATGTCTTTGAGGACGTTGTCGCTCCATCTTAGTCTTGGCCTTCCTAGGCTCCTTCGCCCTATCGGTCTTGAGTTCAGCAGGGACTTTGGTGCTTGATGCTCGTATTCTTCTACAACTTCATAATCAACTTACTTTTTCTAATCATCAATATGTAGGTACGATTGTTACTTTTGGAGTCGGTGTCAGTCCAGGTAGGTTTGTAACTACATACATAGTTATAGGTGAGATGTGCTTGTAACGCACAAGCGACTTGACGAGGCGAGAGGCGAGAGGCGAGAGCGGGGCCGCGGCGGCGCGAGGAGCTGTCAAGTGAACACGCCGCGCCGGGCCGGGTACCTTTGCTGACACCGACTCCAAAAATAATAATCGTACCTACATATTGATGATTAGAAAAAGTAAGTTGATTATGAAGTTGTAGAAGAATACTAAATTATTTTTTTTACTTTTTAGAGCATTTTTTGAAGTCGTTTTTTTGTTTTGTTAAAATTTTTGTTTATTTTTTGATTTTTAGTGAATCTGAAGTACACTAACTAATTTTTATGAATATGGGTAAACATACTAACCGTGCTGCTCATATGAGACAGACATAATTTGACCATAGCGACTTTCATCGACGATCAAATTAAGATATTCGGCCGAGTTTCGTTAATTTGTCATGGATTCGATAATCAGAACCTAACCAACTTTACTTTCCTTTTTCCAAGCATCAGGCATGAAGTTGTAAAGTTTTGGACGTAAGAAAGTGAAGTGTCTTTGAGCGAGAGATGTTTTGGTTGTGAGTATTACAATTGGATTTCTCCGTGAGTGTCGGGTGTTGTGAGAGTGGTTAATAGATGGGTAGAGGTGGCGTTGTTTATGGGTGTTTAAAATTAATTTTCTCATGTACAGTTGTCTTACATCTAGAACTTCTAAGTCTTTAAATAGTGCATCACTGTGATATCTAAATGGTTTTTTGAGGATTACCCTTAGTAGTGATTTTTGAGCTTTTGCTAGTTTGTCCAAAACAGTTTTTACACATCCACCCCAACCTAAGGATGCATAGTCTATAGTGTTTAGTCTGCGAGTGAATGAAAAAGACTAATCGGTATCCTCTTTGTGCGGTGCTTCGTAGCCCGTCGGTCTCCACTTTGTGCGGTGCTTCGAAGAATAAAATGTCAAATAATTTTAAAACTTGGTAACAATATTATAAAAAATATACTGCACAACTATCCTACTCCTGATTCGCTCTCCTACGATATCCTACTCTGCATTCGTCTCATTCTCGCGAAGTTAAGTTTTCTGAAGATTTCACTTTTACCGCGTGTGAGCTGCACGCATGTTTTTTTTAATAGTTAGGCTATATGTTTTCTGAATTTTTTTTTTTATTATTTAATACTTAATTGCTTTTCATGAAAAAAGGAAAACTATTCCAAAATGCATAAAAAGTCTCTTGTCTAAAAAGTGTTCGCGCCTCCTTGTACCGTGAAGGATTTTTATACCCGTGAATGTCTCTGCAACTAAAGACTCTCGTCTGCGGGTGTCATAATTAAAAGCAAAAATAAATCACGATAATTCTTTTGGTCGTTGAAATCTTCATTCAGCGATCTACGGAGAATATATTTCCTTTAAGTCATACATCACTTCAGTTGCAGTTCTTGATTATTTAACAAAAATTTGTTGCCTATGGGTACCTGCGCAAAAATAAAGAATCATTTGAATTTTAATTTTTAAAAATGTAAACAAAATTTGTATAAAAATCAAGCTTTTGTTTATAGAAATCAGCATTTAAATTATTTTTTCATTCCGTTTTTGGCGTTGACCACGATTGCTTACGAACTTTCTATTTACTAAATTATTTATTATACCCTACGGTTTTCAAGCGAAATTCCAGTTTCCTTAAAGATTTAACTAAAATTAATTGTGTATTTAAAAAAGAAACAGTGAGTTGACCAAAGAAGTCCCCTAAAGTCTGTAGCCAAATGGCAGAGGATTGTGGAAGTGAATGTTCTGATTCTCCGGGAGAGGTATGGTTCAAGTTTGCGTCAGCTCCAACAGAAAGAGGCAGGAGAAAACAACCCGGCTCCAGGACTAGGAAGGTTCCCGGGCTGATGGTGGGTAAAAGGAGAAGGTCACGGTCCAGGAGGAGGAGAAGGCGTCGTGGTGGAAGGAGACGTCGGCGTCGCCGACCTATTTCTTCTGAAGACTAAATTACGAGATCCGTACATTCAAAATCCTTATTTCAACTGCCAACATTCATTTCAATTTCTAAACGGAAGAGTGTAAAATTTTCTGCGTAGTTTAATTTTCTCGAGTTTTCATTTGTTTGTCCATAGTTTGTTATTTGACACCAAATTAATTAAAAAATAAAATCTAATTACTTGGTGACTGTTTAATTATAAATTTAATCCACTTGAATAATATGTGCGGCTTTGTGTTTTATTTTTTTTTGTATCTTTTTGATGTCTTGATATTTTAATAAATTGGATTTCGGAATAATATCTTATTATTTACAAACATTTCACCAGATCAACTAGGAACATGTGGGACTTAACAAACTAGGAAAGTCTATTTGTTTTCTCCCTGTGGGGTTATTTACTTCCAGGATATTATTGACATGGTCGTCCCAGCATGATCGAAAAATGTCTACAAGATTGAAGTAAGTACGGGCACAAAATATGCTACAACTTTTATCGGTTTATCTCACAGATAAAAGAAATTCTATTATCTGTGGTTTATCTTTTTATGGCACATGGTGCTGTATTTAAAATTATGCAATTTTGGTGAGCAATTGTTTTTTTTTTCTAGAGTAGTTTCATATTTACCAATACTTTTACGGAGGTCGTGTCACTCACATGCAAGTGTGTGAGTATCCGTTCGAAGCACATCATGGCTGGATGACAGAAGAGCGGAAGTGCACGTTTTGAACACGTTCAAAACGGTTCCATGCCAACTCAGAATCAAGTCAACTCAATACCTCTTTGAAAAGTTATTAAAAGCTATGAAAAAAATAATTTTAAATTAGCCCATAACCCTAACCTAACGTGACCTACTCAACAATTTTTTTTTCATCACTTTAAATGACTTTACAAAGGAGATTCTTAGGACGGGTTGTTTGAAAATATTTGACGGATTCATCAAATATTGTATAAATTCTATTCAAGTTTCGTTTATATATTATATCATTACAGGCCAGTTGCTTCATAAAGCTGAAATAATCACAGATCACAGAACTTGAATAGAACTTGTATAGAACGTGTGAATTAACTTCAAATATTTTATGAATCCGCCACTATGTATCATGTATCACCGGATTGTAATAGCCATTTTATGGCGTTGAAATAAATAAATAAATAAAAAAATTTTAAACAACCCGTCTTTAGTTGGTTTCATTCTGAGTTTTCCGGTCACCGTTCAAATCTTGTCCAAACGGTCACATAAGGGCCTTCGCTCACGAAGAAACTGAAATGAAACCAGTTGCCGACACAATGGCAAAAATTATTAGAAAACTTGACAGTTCGTGAAGGAAGTTAATACGAACCATCTTATTCCTGAGACCTCATAATGGTGAAACTACTCTAACAACGTATACTGTGAATTCTGACAAGAGTTCAAACCGCTCCCAAACGTCTGTAGCCTGTGAGGATAAAGGACCTCCGTTATTGTTTATTATTATTTATGTTTTAATTCCAAAAGTGCAAACGAGCATTCTCAAACTGTTATCTACAGCTGTATAAGTCTGAACATAGACGAAATCAGAATTCTTGTTTTTCTCTTTGAAGCATTAGTGCTAAGAGTGTGTTACAGGTAAAATATTTCTATCTTTGAACTACACATTTCTTCTTACGTCCAAACTCCTTACACACACAACATTTGCAGTCCAATACGACACCAATAAAAAACATATTGGAATAAAGATGTAAAACTTGTTTATTATTTGCTAAATAATGCCATAATCTATTCCCGTCCCATTGATTCTCCAAATACCTAAAGACCAGCGATCCTTGACTTCAGCTTCTGAAATTTTCCAAGACATTTCGGTGGTGTCGTTAGTCGTTACCTCAGTTTACTCGCGTTAATTCATTTAAATCCTAGTGTGTTATTACAAAAACCTGGCGATACACTTTTTAAAGAAGAAACAAAATTGTTTTTGTTAATTGTTGGCGCAATAGTGTAAAATAATTAAATGTTCTATATATTAAAGGGACGGTTTGTTATGTTCGGGTAATGTTCAATTTAATCTGTTTGCACATTAAACACAAAGAAGCTCATTCTTTAATCAAAGACAGTCAAGGGGGTTCTTTTTTTTCTTTATTTCTACAGTGTTATTTTTAATTTCTTTGTTGAAAGAGGTTTTGAATTTAATCTCATTGTCTTGGCAAAGCCTCTGTGCAGTAATACATTTTATCGTGGTAGGTAGATAATCTAAGTGGTCTCGTGACACGATGTCGACAAATAAACTATTGTTTGCACTTATTTTCGTGGTGATATTTGCAAAGGAGTGTACTTTAGTTAGTCAGGATGAGCTCGGTTGGGAAATCTCATAAATATGAAGGAAAATAATAAAATGATGGCAGGAAATGAAAAGCAAAATGTTGGAGGACATTTACCGAGTCTAAAACGACTTAAAAGGCAGTTGTTGTTTACTGCGCACACAGTTTTTAGGCAAGTCACTCTTGTACTTTACTGAATACTAGCTGGTTCCCGGCATGCGTTGCAATGCCATATTCAAAGAAATACATTGTTTCTCCCTGAATCACCTTTCCCGTACGTCCCCGTTCCCCTCCCGCGTCCTCTTCCTAGCTAGCTTTATAAATTATAGGCTATATGTTATTCTGATGTATGAGCTACATTATTTTAAGGTTTCATTAAAATCCATTCAGTTTTATTTGCGTGAAAGCGTAACAAACACACATACATCCATGCAAACTTTCGCGTTTATAATATTACTAGCTGGTTCCCGGCATGCGTTGCTACCCCATTTAATAAACTTTCCCTCCCAGGTTCCCTTCCCCCATCCTGGCTTCCCCTCCCCACATCCCGCGAACCCCCTATCCGAGTTCCCCTCCCCCCTGCCCCCTCCCGCATTCCATACATTCAGTCCCGGTACATTCAGTTTTCAAACAGCTCGCGTGCCACCTATTTTATTTTTTTATACAAATTTCATAATACCAGAGCTAACCAGTAGTTTTATATAATATATAAATAGTCCTTCATATTATGAAGGTCATTTTTGGTTTAGTTACTACAATGTACTAAAATTCTCATGATTGTTGTACGACCCAAATTTACTCTCAGGTCCTTTACTCTCAGGTCCGTCATGAGTTGGCCTCCCAAAGATAATACTGACTTTTGGGACAACCTGTATAATGCCATGATATTATTCTACGACGCAAAAACGTCAAAGAAATAATATGGTTATACCTTTGATTATATGGTTATACCTATGTCGAATATGTATTTGAACTAAATATATTCAAAATGGAAGACGGCAACGAACTAAAGTTAATCTAATGTTCAACTCTGGGGAATGGTGGAATATTTCTTTCTGGAACGATTCGGAACCAGAAACTAAATATAATATGCTTACTTCTAGTCCTAGGTTCAACGGTTCATTTAGATCAGTTGTTCCCAACCGGTCGGTGGTCTGAAAACCATTTTTTGAAAGGCAAAATTTTATAAATCGAAATTTTGATTTCTATGAGACCTGTATGAGTTGTTCCGAAAACTAAACATATAGACTTGACGGGTTAACGCATATTTTTTACAGCGTGTGTCTCACTAGGGTTATCCTGTATCGAAATAGGCTAGGAATAAAAGAGGAAAATCCCATGAATATTTCATATAGTGTTTTCATGAATGATACTCGCGCAGCCCGTTGAATGACTTTTCGCACTAATAGGAGCCATCTGCTGATTGTGGTAGTTTTCTTGAGGACGCCCGATTACAAATCATATATTTGTGGCTCTCATTTTTAACATCGCTCCGTTGCGCGAATCCTACCGACCCGCGCTCCGCCCCTGTTAAATCGTTTTTTTGAGCAGATTTCTGCCCAATTTTAAATAGTAATAGTGTGCATACAGTGTGAAATAATTGTGCCGAATTGAATAACGTGTTGAAACATAAAATATTCGACTCCGTTAGAAGCTCACCGGTTGTGGGAGCCTTCTTGGCGTCCCACAAAAAAGTGTCGAAGTCTGTAACTTTGGAGAACGGAAACGGACCGCGGAAAAAAATATATCAGTGAATGCGCGCTATCAAGCTCTATCGAATAGGTGTACTTGGTGTTCAAATATATTTTTCTGAAAAAACATTATTAAAACTTAAAAAAAAAAAAATCAATAAAAAGTGTAGAAACTTTCCCCAGTGAAAACGAATCGTGGAAACAGTTATACCATTAAAACCGCGCTGTGAAACTCTATCGAATAAGTGTCGTAACCCGTAATTTCATTTGTTTTAACCTTCGTTTCGGAGTGTAATATTATCTACAATTAAATTCTCTTCTTAAAACTAGGGTAAGTTATGTTGAGATAAGATATGGATTTTAAAGCGGATCTCGGAAGACCTAGACCGCCAAATGGCCCACAGGGCACGTCTGGCGGAGATGGAATATGAGGATGCTGTGGAATTTGCGCGCTCACTAGAGACCACAGACCCTACTGCGGGAACCTCTCAACAATCTCCGGTAAGAGATAAAACTAACTTAGGCTTGTCGTTACAGATTGCTGATATGATTACGTCTCCCGACAAGGATCAGGAGTCAGATCCTCGGCGACTTACGGCAGGCTTCTGCAATAATGTTAATGAGGGAGTGGGAGGTAAGTCTCCAATTCAAATAAACAAAAAGCTCCCACGCTCTGATGAAGCTCAACCTTTCGAAGATTTCCTGAATAAGTTTTGGGAAAACCTCGCAAAAATTACAGGTGCTGTCACAGAGGGTAGGAACAAAATGAATAAGGAGGAGAAACAAGTTGTCGCTCAAGCGGTCGACATAATTAAAAGAGACCTAGTTATCCTGGTTGTGGAGAATGCGTCGCTGAAGGCCAGGGCTAAAGCCCTCGAGGAAGTCATTACCTCTCAAGCTGGCTTAGTTGAAAAAATCGACCTTTTAATCAAACATAAACCCACTGTTGCCCCCCCCTCAGGCGGAAAACAAACAAACGCGGGCAAAAAAACGTACGCGAGTGCGGCTGGCGCTACACCTAGCGCCTCAATCTTTATCGATGGACAGGAGCGCGGTTTACCTCCTCAACAGCCGACAGTATTATTCTACCCCACGGTACCGGAAGGTAAAACGTCGGAGGACACTAAAAAAGTGATCACCTCCATCCTAGATCCAAAGTCAGACGGATTCCAAGCGGTCCGCACTAGAAGTATTAAGGGAGGAGGTTTTCTCCTGCAGACATCCAGTGCCGGGGGGTTGAAAAATATACAGAAAGCTGCCGAGAAACTCTCTGCTAGTGGTATAAAAATGATCAGTCCACAGGGCCGCCTACCCAAAATCGTACTTTACGACGTCCCGAGGGGTGACGTCTCCAAAGATGCCGCCCTATTTGAGGAGATCTTCGTAAATAATATCACAGGGAACTGCACCCTCACTAAGGACGACCACCTCAGAACCATGCGGAGGGTATCACTTTTTGGTAGGAGGGATGCCCCTACCATGAATATGATTATTACATGTCATCCTGACTGCAGGAAGGTTCTAATAGACAGCGGACATTGCTACTTTGGGTGGAACGCCTGCCGTGTTCGGGATTATCTGGGTGCAACGAGATGCTATAAATGCCACTTGTATGGCCACGTGAGCAAATCTTGCACCCAGGAAACGACAACATGCCGCCACTGCGCCGCAACCGGCCATGACTATGAGGATTGCCCCAAAAAAGCACTGGCCGCTGTCTGCGCTACCTGCTCAAGGTTTAAAAAGCCGGCGAACCACTCTACGGGAGATCGTGCTTGCCCTGCCCACAGAGCGGCTATAGAGGTACAAGTACGTATGACGGACTATGGCGGGCGCTAATTCCCTCACCATTGGTCAGGCGAACCTGCAAAGGTCTCGGGTGGCCACCCTGGAGACTCAGCGGGTGATGTCTGACCTCGGCATAGACATCATGCTTATTCAGGAGCAGTACGTGTGGCAAGGCAAAACTCCTGGAATTAATAGTCCGGGTGCGGTGCTCGAGGTGGGTTCCTCTCCGGGTGCGGGTGTCCTGGTCAATACTTCCTTGATCAGACCCCTCCTCTTGGGAGGGCTCTCAAACGAGTACCAAACCTGTGTATCCATTAAATTAGCTAACACGGAAATCATCGTGATCTCCGTTTACTTTAAGTACGGTAATCCTGTTGAACCGCATATTTTGAGCTTAACGCGAGCCCTTCACAAATTAAGAGGTCGAAACGTAATTATCGGTGGAGACTTCAACGCGCGATCGCCTCTCTGGTTCGACTATAACGGAATTCGGACGGAAAGATCCTTTGCTGTCGAAGACCTTATTGCGGCGCAAGGTCTGTTCATCCTCAATGAACCGGGCATGCTTTCTACTTTTTCAGGACCCGGAGGCGAAAGTAACATTGATCTCACTCTATGTTCTAGATCTGTTGCGACTAAAATATCTCAGTGGAAAGTTCACGAGTGTGCGTTAGTTTCTGATCATAGACTCATAACTTTTTCCTGTGGGTATTCCAAAGACAGAAACTCCACGGTCTACGTGGAATTTCAGAACCACAAGGGCGGATTGGGATAAATTTGGGGAGGCGCTACGCCAATCATTAAGGGGCTTTCACGACGTAGCAGCTAGGGAACCGGACAATTTGGGGAATTTTTTCAACGCGGCGGTGGTATCGGCCGCAGAAGCCTCTTTGGGAAGAACTAACCCTAAAAAGGCTATTCGGACGCCGTGGTGGACACAAGAGCTGACTTTGCTGAAGGGTACATTTAAAAGCGCTTACAGGAATCTCAGTGTGGTCAGGCAGAGCTTATGCTTGCCCGAAGAGGCTATTGTCCTCCAAGCCCGCTTTAGGGCCGCACGAGGTGCCTATCGCTCGGGTGTCCTTTTGGCAAAACGAGCTGCCTGGCATAATTGGGTTAATGAAGTGGGTAACGCCAACCCGTGGGAAATCCACAGCGTCGTTGGAAAAACGGGAAAAGGATCTGAAAGTTACTTGTCGAGCGTGGTGCTCGGGAACGTTGAGAGTGTCGATGTTACCTCCACTCTTGAGACACTTCTGGGCAAGTTAGTTCCGTTAGACTCAGTAATAGGGGAAAGTGTTCACCATAAACAGATTAGAAATCTGTCACGGCTACCACCTAGTGAGCCTGCCCAGGGGAACGGCATGCCACCGTTAAGTCGAATTGAAGTGGAAATAATAATTAAGGGTTTGGGTCCGAAAAAGGCACCGGGATTTGATAGATTGAATGGAATAATTGCGAAGAATGTCTGGATCCACGCCAAAGAGGTGTTCTACCAGGTGTTGGAGACGTGCTTGCGTAGGGGAAAATTTCCTACGGAATGGAAGAAGGGCGTGCTCCGGATTATACCAAAGGGTAACGGTAAGCCGAAGACGGACATAGGAGCTTATAGGCCTATAACATTATTGCCAATTCTAGGCAAAGTTTTGGAAAACATCATCAAGCACCGACTACACCTCACCCTAACGCCGCCCAGCGATCTTCAATTCGGCTTTGTCCCCGGCAAATCCACGGAGCACGCCATTAAACATGCGCTTGAATGGGTGAGGGTATGCCAAAAGAGGTACGTTATAGGCATCTTCTTGGATATCTCGGGTGCCTTTGATCACGCGTGGTGGCCGATGATACTTACCAAGCTGAAAAGCAGGAACTGCCCGCGTAAACTGTTTGAGATTATTAGTGACTATCTAAGTGGTAGGACAGTTATCATAGGGCACGGGGACGTTTTAATCACCCGAACAGTCGACATGGGATGTCCGCAGGGGTCGGTTCTCGGACCCGACCTGTGGAAAATCTTGTTCGACGACTCCTCCAGGTTGCCCTTGCCTGAAGGTTGTATATCGGTCGACTACGTAGATGACAAATTGTTTTTGGTCTCTGGGGACAGTAGGAGGGAAGTGGAATCTAAGGCTGAAGAAGGTTTACAAGTGATCCTTGAATGGGGACAGAGAAATAGACTGAACTTCGTTCCCCACAAGACCGTGGGCCTCCTCATGAAGGGCATGCTCAGCCGAGGCAGGAACCCCTTCATCAGAATGGGAGGCTCATCCATCCGATTTGCAGAAAACACCAGGTATTTAGGCGTAATTTTGGACAGATCTTCTTCATTCCTGGCCCACGTCAAAAACGTCTCCGACAGGGCACAAGCCCTGTTTCAGAAACTGAGAAGACTCTCAACAGCCGAATGGGGATTGCGCTCTCCGGCGATTCGCCTGCTGTACAGAGGGGTATATGTGTCGCAAGTATCATATGCTGCCTCTGTGTGGGAGCATCGCTTGGATAACGTCTTGATAAACTCTGCTCTTAAACGGGGTCAGCGGACTCCCCTGTTGGCGCTCTTGGGCGCTTATAGGACTGTGGCCTCAGATGCACTACCGGTTCTGGCCGGCATTCTGCCGATTGACCTTGAAATTAGGGAAATATTGACCAAAAAGGAACTTATTAGAGGCAGGGCTGCTGTCCACCTGGGAGTCGAGCTGACACCGGGAGGAGTCGTGGCCCTCCCTGGCTTGCTCAAAGCGATGCGCGAGAGAACGCTGAGTGTATGGCAAGAGCGATGGGATAGGTCGACGAAGGGCAGATGGACTTTCTCCTTCTTCCCTTCAGTTAAATTCAGAATGGAAGGGGCATACATTAAACTAGATCACTATGTGACGCAGATGCTTTCTGGGCATGGGGAATTCAGGGGTCGGCTTCATAGCTTGACCCTCTCTCCTCACCCAAACTGCGCATGTGGTGATACTAATCAGGACGCCAGGCACATTCTGTGGCACTGCGAGTTGATGAAGGAAGCACGAGAGGAAATGTTGGATGGCTTGCGCGGAATAACAAGACCAGCGTGGAATGCTGACCTTGTGTCGAACAAAGAGAATTTTGAATGCTTGAAAAAGTTTGTCAAGTCCTGGGTAGAGAGATGGCCTGTACTTAGAGTCGCGGACCTAGATTAAATTCATCTTTGTTTCAGGTGCCACACGTATTGCTCCCGTCTTCTTCTTCGGTCCTCCTCTATTACTCTTTATTTAGTGAATATGCTTTGAACTATCTATAATATAACTTATGTGACCTATAAAATACTGATAACATCTGTCTATTTTTTTTTCTTCTGATCTCTGCTAACAATGATTTATGTTTTTACCTCGACAGGTTATGTTGGTGTTGGTGATCGATATTAGTGATGACACTAATGCTCGATATATTATCACTCTGAACTGATTCTGTAATTATGTTTCACATGTATAAATGCTCTTATTATTTTCTATTTTTCTGTATTAGTTTTGGTTTCCATTCTTTGGTGGCGCAACTGAACTGAACATGTTATGTATCGTCATTCCCCCATAGAAAGCGGGTGGGATAGACCCTGTCCATGCACATTGCCAGACGAACACACACCAGAGTGGTCTTCCCGCGATCCGCCCGCGCCTCCCCCATCGTCATGCGTAGGCCTGAGGCGTAACCGTGCGGTCTCGATGTCCTTCCGTCCCCCCTCCGGTAACCCGACGCTCATCTTTTCCTCAAGGTCTTCAAAATCTTCCCCTTCTCTCCCAAGTGCATTTCTTCGAGGCAAAATCGGGGAACCGGCTAAAGGGCGCGGACTTCGAGCATCGTCTGCGGTTGGGCCGATAGCTATACATATTCTCATTGGGACTGCCCGGTGGTCAATGGAATACTTTCTCTGGCTCTTCTTTTTATATATTTTATTTTCTTTCCGCTATTATAGTAATTACTTACATTATAACATAATCATATAACTGTTTTTTCCTCATTACTTATTTTATTTACAGAAGGTTTCTTCGACTGGTCTAGCCGTTATTTTTATTTTTATTTTTCTTTTACTAACACTGTTTTCTCTTATTGATGTTACCTATTTCAGAAGAATTATTCCACGGGCTGCTACTTCTATTTATCTTTTGTATAATTTTACTGTAAGTACTTGCATACTGCTTACTAACCCCGTATGCATGGACATTGGAGGGTCTAGAGTCGTTCAAATAAATGTAGCTTCGTTCAAAAAAAAAGTAGAGTCTTGAGGTGTGCGGTGAAGGAGGAAACCATATGTTTCCTTATAACGCCGTTGGGAAAGTGGTGGGTCCCCTCCAATGTGGCTCTTTTGAAGAATTAAGACCACGAGTTCGGCGTCTCGTACGGAGTTTCTTTCATGCATGGCTTTTCTTTTGCCTTGAAAACGGTCTAGTTCCGCTACCCGTCTGATAAATTGCAATGAAAACGCGGAAGATGTCTCAAGTCCTACTCTGAAGGATGTCCCAAGTCCTACTCTGGAGGTATTCCCGATCCTGCTTAGAAGGATGTTGCAAATCCTAACTGTTTGCTGGTTGGTTTTCTGTCTGTTTTGAAATGATAACCAAGCTTAGATGTTTCCCAGGTCCACGTATAGTACTTTGTAGTGTATCTTAAAAGCTTCCGGCTTTTACACATATATGGCAGTGCTAAGAATAATCCTTATATTCCGCTAGATGGCAGGTAGCTTAGTACCTGAGGTGAGCAACAGAGGTTCGAGCAGTCGAGCAGCTGCTCAGAAAGAGGTTCAAAAGAACTCTCTGATCACATTCAATTTAGCCAGCTCCCAGTTAGGTCGACTAACTAGGTCGATATTGTTATACGTGAAGTATTTAATAAAACCAGTGTTACGTTACAAAAGATAAAGAATAGACCCCCTTATTCCTGTTGCGAGGTGCTAGTGAATTGGCCCCCAGTACACAGCTCGCCGTACCGCCCCCTCTCCGCCCCCCTCTCCGCACGCGGAGGTCCGTGGCCCCAGTGCCGAACGGCACCCGGCATTCATTCCCCGGCTGGTCGCGGGCTTGACAACAGTGATTGCGCTAGTGCGCTGTTCGAGAACCTAAAAACTCGTGATTGTTTCTATAATGTGTGTTGTGCACGAGAAGGCTCCAGCCCACAGTAGCCTGTCTGACGACTACCTCATCTCCTGCTTTGTGAGTAAAATGAATCTTTGTCCCCTCTGGTGTGTTACATCCCGCGTTTAAATTCACTAATACGTGTGGAGAATAGAGTAGAGAGAGAAGTTCCCCGCCATGTCAGAATTCTATACCTAGCAAGTACCCATGTGTAGTTTGCCGAGGCTGGCAATTGTAAAACCCTGTCTCCTTCTAAATGAATAAACCCTTTACGTGCAAAACTGTGTTCTGATTGAGGAAAGAGACCTGGAGATTGTGAGGAAAGGAGGAGAAGGAATTCACAAGCGAACCACAACACACAACCTTGCTTGCGCCGACTTCCTGAGCTAGTTCTGTTGGCCTATGTATTGCGTGTCCTTTCCAGGTTTTGGTTTAGCAAATGGCCGTATAAGCGGCAATGCTAACACCAGATAAAAATCAAGAATCTATTAATTCCGAAGAAGCAATCTCCATCCAATGTGTGTCGGAGAATCTGTTAGTGTGTCTATTAAACTACAGAACACTACAGTTATTATATTTTAAGATTTTGGCACCATGATAGACTTGCTGTTACTAGTCATATTTTTTGTTCCTCAGATTCAATTCTGTTCCATGATTACAAAGCCTTATGTATTTAAATATACATTTAACTGTCAAATAGACATCTTTCTTTTATTTCAAGTATGATTAAGAACATTTCTATGGAGAACCAAATTCCCCATTATCCTGACTTTAGACTCGATAGCCTCCATTGCATTTTTTACGGATTAGTACCCTTTCTAAGTTATACAATAACTACTAAGAAAAGCTTTGACTTCCTGTTCTAAGGTAATAATGGTGACCGTCCAAAATACCTGCAAATGTTACAATATATATGTATAACGTAGTACATAGATTACCTATGTAGGTAAGTAGTAGGTGCGTATTACTTGCAATGTTCAATAAATAAATATAAATTTGCAAAGTCAATCCAAAAGGGTATACGATTACAAAATTAATAAAATGTGGTAATTTACTTCGCGAACCATTATACCGACTGACTTTTCGATAAACAATTAGAACGGGCAACGTTCCGCTTTATTGGGTCGTGTTCATAAAACTGAAGGATATCCTTGTAAGTTTAAGGTAGAAGTATAAGATTTTGAGTTGAAGTAAAAGGTAGGAGTATAAGCATAATTACCTTATACTTGCAAGAATATCCTCCAAGAATAAGTAAAAGGTTGTTGGCGTGTTGGCTTGTGACTGTGCCGCGGCAGGTTTCAACCTGTTTTCGATGATTTGTTTATTTACGGTATTCCTTGCTTATCGGTATTATTTGAGTTGATTTGAGTACGGTACTTCGATCAGAGAAGATGTATTCGTCAAGCAGCGATAGTTAAAGTACAAAAAAAAGATAATGCTACAACCGTTCACAGCAGATGAAATTGCCAATGCCAAGGGCCGCCGAGAGGGTACCTTGGCCAAGTCTGAAACTTGGGGCCCGGGTAGGGTTGCCATCTGTCCGGCTTTAGCCGGACATGTTTGGCTTTTTTGGGTCGTGTCCGGCTAAATATTTATATATCCGGCCTGTCCGGCTTTTGTTAGGCTTTTTGTTATTGTAACGCGGTGCACGCCGCGCCTGCAGAATGAACGCTACGCAAGGCGCAACGTGTTAAGGACGAGGCCGAGGTCTCTTGGTTTGCGCAGGTTCTTCCAAACTTCTGAAATTGGTGGAATATTACTTTCAAAGAGTTTTCTCTTTAATAAACACCCAGTGGACCAAGGAACGCAATAAATTGCAAACAATTGCTAAGATGGTGTACACATTGTATACCTAATTTAAAAATGACATGTCAAGGATTTTATTAAATGATTTCCAAAGAAAACAACGTTTTGGATAAAGTAGGTGAAAACGCCGAATATACAAAATGGTAGATTTTTGTAATTTTTGAATAATTTGGAGATTTCAAGATTTCATTTTAATTTAGGTTTTTTGGTTTTTTATCCACAAAGATAAATATGTTTCATTTTATATCTATTTAACCACTCAGATATTTTGCGATTGTGCAAGTTTTTTGTCTTAAACGAATTGTTAGAATTATAAAAACTATGTTATTTCCGCTTTGAAATTAAAGCTCTATACCTAAATGAAAAGTTTTTGAATGTAGCTGAATACTAAAAACTGTTTTTGAAAGGATATGAAATAAGCTTTCAAATTGTTATATTACAAATAAATATTAACATTTAGAAATATTATAATTTATAATGCAAACAAAAAAAATGTTAAAATTACTCATGAAATATTTTTACGTGAAAACAGTAATAAAATCATGGATTATGTAAAAAAAAACACTTATTCTATTGTATAAATGAATAATAAACAATTTTATCTCCTCACTTTTTTACCATTTCATACAATAATATGTCAAACAACACGTAGGCAATTTGGCGGGTGATAACTGTTTCTAAAAAATAAGTGTTTTTTATATACTTCTATGGGCAACTTTGAAAAGAGATGTGAAGCTTGATTCAATATGGATCTTCTATTTTTTTATTTTTTTTTAGAACAATAACAAAGTTACAACGATTTCTGTGGGGACACATGCGTTAGCGTGAAAACATGCTTATTGTACTTGACTGCTATTGTTACATTGCCATGTAAACACGCTTACGAGTCGGAGTGGTTAACGAAAAATTTTAGTCAACTGTTTAACCAGAAAAAGAGTTATGTTTTGTTTGTTTGTTTTATAATTTTAGTACGTTACGAGTAGGGAATGCAATCCCGGTATACCGGGATCCCGAAATACCGGGATCCCGCAGACATTTTGCGGGACTAATCTCGGTCGAAAATTTTGCGGGATCCCGCTGGACTGGCGGGATTACAGAGAAGCGTAGTTCAACTAACTTGACAGTGGTTTTATTATACTTACATGATCCATATAAGTACGAAGAAGACAGAAGTCAATTTATTAATGTTGATGATACATTTAGTCTACCTTCAAAAAGTGAAATATGCAAGGCAATCAAAACTATAGTCGAAAGGCTAGAGTACACGGAAAAGAGTAACAACGCAGTAGCCACTGTTCCTGCTGACGCTGATGATCCTTACGATCCTTACGATGACGACACTCCTCTCGCTAATCTGGAGACATACGCAGCAGCAGCAGCAGCACCAATGTCACTTCAAGACGAACTCGAACTTACTTTGGTTAGTATAATACTTCGAGGTCAACAGCCCAACAACCTAGATCTGGCAATATGAGCAACCTTGAGGTTTTGATAACGAAGGAAATGAATTACTTCGAGTCCGGTGGATTAAAAGGACATACCTTCAATTCACTTACAATGCGCTAAAGACTATTGTGCCAACCAGCGTGGAAGCACGAGCTTTTTCAGCCGCTGGCTACTTTGTGTATCAGAAGCCGTTTATCAGACGACACAATGAATACTTTTACTTTTTTACGAAGCTATTTCTTATTAAACTTATGATACTTATTGTACAGGAATATTTTTTATCGTGTGAACGTTATTATTTAAATTTTGGTTGTTATGTAAATTTATGTCTTATCTTATTCTTTGCCAATTTATGACTTAAACTTTACCTATGTCTAACTAAAGGTATATTAATAAACCATTTAAAATGTCCCAAAGAACTTGTTTGATTAGATATAAATTTAAAACTCTAAAAACAAGGTTGGTAGATCGAGGTATTAGGCCTTTATTATACGATTGATTAGATATCTAAGTCCACCCTGCTGGATCCCGCAAATACCTGGATCCAGCGGGACTAAGATTGTTCAGTCCCGCAAATACCTGGATTGACATGGTCTTGCGGGATTGCATTCCCTAGTTACGAGTATGTCTACAGACAGAAGACTCAATAATTTTTTTTTTTTGTTATTGACATGTATTCTATACAAATGTCAACTGATGACAAGGATAAGACTGATTAATGATTGTTGTTATAAAAGTTATATCCAAAATTATGTACGTACGTCCGACTTTTAGGGCAAAATGTCCGGCCTTACAGAGCTCCGAGTCAGGCTTTTTTATTTTAGAAGATGGCAACCCTAGGCCCGGGCCTAAGGGGGGCCCGGGACGGGCTCACGGGCTCCGGATTTTTGACTAATAAAAGCCAATGACACTCGGAGCGGACGCGGGCCGGGCCGAAGTTTGGGAATGTTAACCTTAGAAAATGGTCTGGCCAGAAACTTGGACTTTGACGATGTTATAAATAGCTTTGCAAACAAGAAAAATAGAAAAGCAATATTGTAGATGACAATTTTTATTTGCCTATATTATTATTTTATAGTAAAATTCAAATACATTGCGCCTAAAATATACAATAACCTACCTGACAAAACAAGACAATCGAATAATATTAACAAATACAAAATACATTAATATTTATAAAATATTTGTTAACTAGTCTGTCTCGACACAGGATTTCCTAGTGAGTAAATAAATAAATAGTTTGTGGAGTTTTTACTATAATTTTTAAAATATTCCAATTTAAAACAATAAACAAAAGTATTTTATTTTGAGTATTCACCATTACTTTAATTTTGAGTATTTACCCCCCTGAACAGGTCACGTAGTATAGGTACGTTCCCTTAGCATGACATTTTTAATTGTTTTCTCTCTCCCCCCCCCCCCCCCCCCCGATAAGTTGGGGGGAGGGGGCCCGGTATAGTCTACTAGACTTGGGGACCAGATTGGCTGTCAGCGGCCCTGCCAATGCCCCCGTAATTTTGAAAAATGAAACCCGTAAGTTTCTTTGTAATCGCGAATCAGGTGTTGATGCTGCTTATAGTATTTAATTCCTCTCAGTTCCACAACATCTGCCATCGCTACAACTGATCACTACACGACCAAGTCTGCTACTGAACACACTCGAAATTATTGAAGGATATCCTTTTCATTTAGAGTAAAAGGTAATGTTTTTATGAATAACCAAATAGTTTTCATGAAGGATATGCTCATACTCTATAAGTATAAGGTTTTACTCTGAATATTATGAATGCGAGCTGAAGGATTTCCTTTATATTCGGCAAGTATAAATATAACCTTTTTTTAATGAATACGGCCAAATGTTTTATACGTACGTAGTTAAGATTTTGGATGCAGTTGCGTGTTGTCCGTGGCAAGATGACTAAATGAAGTTAAGGCTAAATAAATAAATAAAACTGCCTTCAAAATCTTCGGATTTATATCTAACTAACTAACTAACTAACCATCACGCCGTTTCCCGCAGTGGTAGGCAGAGAGGACGGACCGCCAAATAACTCGATCTTGGCACACACTCCTTGCCTCGTTCACATTCATACATCGTCTCATACATGCTCTTCTATTATTCCTACTCTTCACATGGCCCGACAGAAGTATCTGATTCACTTGGTCGTGCCATGTCTTCCTCGGGCGTCCCCGACTTCTTCTTCCATTCACATTTGCGTCATATATTCTCCTTACACTCCTTTCCTCGTTCATTCGCTCTACATGCCCAAACCATCTGAGCGTCCCTTTCTTAATATTACTCATCACGCTTTCATCAGCCTTGCATTCTTCGCGGATCTCCACATTTCTCACACGATCGTACATGGTTTTACCACACATACGCCTCAGGGATCTCATTTCTACAGCATTCAGTCTACTTTCATCCTTCCTCTGCCAGTTCCATGCCTCACTGCCATACATCAGGGTAGGTACAAGCACTCCATTATGGACGGCTAACTTCGCTTCTTTGGACAGTTTTTTATTGGCGCCAACGGCGTTCAGTCCTCCATTAATAGAGTTACCTGCATTTACCCTTCTTTCTGTCAGCCCTTCCATCTCTCGTAAGCATACTTCCCAAGTACACAAACTCATCCTCACAACTATGTTGCACATTGTTTTCATACTCTCTTTCAAATACCATGACTTTAGACTTACTTACATTCATCATTAACTCATTCTTCATACATACTTCGTTCATTCTAGACACGAGAGACTGTAGATCTTCCATACTGTTAGATATCAGCACCGCATCATCAGCATACAACAGGCAACATACTTCCAGATTACTTAATTTCGCGCCCAATCCCATCTCTTTCAATTCTTGCACACAATTATCCATATACAGATTGAATAACCACGGCGACATTACGCACCCTTGTTTAACACCTTTTGTGATGTCAAACCACCCCGTAAAATCGCCGTTCACCCTAACACATGCAACGCTTCCCTTATACAGAGACGCAATTGCCTGTATGAGATACTTATTCACTCCATACTTGGACAATACCTTCCATAGCTTTTTCCTGTCAACTCGGTCGTATGCTTTTTGTAGATCTACAAAGGCACAGAAGAGTTTCTGTTTTTTTGCAAGAAACTTCTCAGTGAGCATACGTAAGGAGAAAATCTGGTACATGCACCCCCTTCCAGTCATAAAAGTACCTTGCACATCCCATATTTTATCTTTTGTTTCCATTCTAGTCCATTCCAAAAATTATAAATAAATGCAAGCAATGAAAATTCACTTTTCACTTATTTAATACGATGCCAATGCATATAAAAGCGAATCAAATCACCGATAGCAATTTGAAAAAAATTGTGAAACTTTGGAATTTCTTTATTAATTTTATTTTGACATGAAATTACAAAAAGTTAGGCTACGACAACGCTTATAATACTGTAATGAAATGACTCTTACCCCCCCTCTAATTAATTAAACTTTTAAAAGCTTTATGAATAACTAACTCTGTACGTAGGAGTTCGCCTCCCATTCGTACTCGTAGTCATATTCGTAACCTTGTATCTCCGTCGCTCAAGCCGCTATCCCCTTCGTTCCTTTGGCAGCGCCTCGACAACCCTTTACGTAATACGTTTTAGGTATACGTGGCGAGATGCCCTCAATTAATCAACTTGTAATTAACCCCCTAACGTTGTGTTATTTTTTGTTTTAAGGGTTTGATATGGTTAATCCAGTTTAATTAATAATTTGTTTGTGGTAAACCCTTTGTTCTTTTAGGTATGGCGTGTTACAATTCACTAGGGTTCGATTTACAATGACTGACTCTAGCTAACTTGAAAATATCTAACTCTACCATTCGTGCAACTTCCTCCCCTATTAACGTCCGTTCTATACTTGTTTGTTGCTGATTATTTCTTTGGAATTAACCCGCGTCATCCTCCCTAGTACCTAGTACATGAATATACCTTTATACAGAAAATTGGGAAGATCCTACCTTTAGTGAAACGCGGCGAATCCTCAGCTATCCTCGGGATGCTAACACATAAAATAATTTGACATTTGTACTCTAACTACGAAATTACAATCAAAATTCAATCAAAACAGGCCCGGGATGCACAAGTTCTACAGTCTACAGTCACAGTGGTAAGTAAAGTTTGTTAGTTAGTTTTGAGTTTTGGTAGGTATTTTTGGGAGATTACTAGGGATTGACATGAAACAAAATATGTCTTGCTTCGATTGGACTCCTCCATTTCCGCAACTGACTTGGTGAGGTTCAATTAAAACCGCCCGGTCAGCCTCCAATCCCATCACCTCCAGAGAATATTTTGATGGTCGCAAGCGACGAATGTAAAATCGACATGTTTTGCTTCCTGTCGGGAAAGGGTTTGATGTGTGTTTTTGGTTTGAAGGATGATAGTGGGAGTGTTCTCAACCAATACGCCGCTACGTTATAATGGTGATACTGCTAATGTTGTTTGATGTGTGTTTCTGGTTTGAAGGATGATAGTGGGAGTGTTCTCAACCAATACGCCGCTACGTTATAATGGTGATACTGCTAATGTTGTTTGATGAAATGCCATCTCATATCGCTTGATGTGAGGATCTGCTTCGATTTATGGTGTGGTAGTCGATGTCCGGAAGTATTCAGGGATGCGTGGGTGGCACGAGGTTTTAGGTCGTGACATCCTCTAAGCTGAATTGATGATGATGATGATGAAGTCTTTCAGCATGTCAATGACTAGAGTCCCATTCACTCCTATAGCATTGAATCATGAACATTAAACCGAAGTGGATTAGACAAACGGCAATGTCAGGAGGTCGGTGGAGCCGCTCCCCCCTCTGATCTCGCGAAGTTTGAATTTAGTAAAGGTGGATTTTGATGTCATCGGCCCTCGCCTCTGCAGTCACACAGCTCCTCAACAGTCCCGTTCTCCGTCCAGCACACCGCCTCGAACCAGTAGAAATGATGATTACGTTTTCCTAGGCACGTTATAAACATGCGTCTGCCTTCAACCGCGGTGAACATCGGTATTTGATTTGAATGAAAATACCTCCCCTCGCATGACGGAAGCAGGCGTGACGGAGGTGGGCCTCCACGTAGCACGTAGCTTCACGGACCTCCGCCCTACGATAGGTGATATCCCAAGCTCATCTCAAATATCAGCTCGGGGAAGGAATGTCAAACTTGGCTTCCAGGGCGCTGGGTCCAGGAATGAATGGCACCGGGGCGTGAATCCAGTTCTGAATCATCCATCCCTCCCATTTTCCCCGCTACTCGTTCGTCCAAAGTACATTCCCAACCTGATGCTGGATGATGCCCTAATTCTAATTTTGGAGAAGATTATGAAAATTTATCCGGTTTCCGACAAAGAGCCGCCGATCGATCGCTAAAACAACTCCGTATGTCGTGTTCTCTTCGTTCCGCTGACAAGGTAGCTCCCCACGAGCGTAATCAAAGGGTAGTGAAGCCAACGCGAATTTCGTCACTTCTTTTCCTTCATTAAGAAATAGTGTAGCCCACCGGCATCTCGTTCACTCCGCCCACTGACCATAACTGCATAAAGTGTAACCTACATCCATGGAATAGAGAAGCTTAACTCAAAATTGCTCCAGCAATCGCCAGCTCCAGCGTCGTAATTCGTTCGGTTAAATTTGAAAGAAGGAAATTTGCTAAATAATAATAGCAGAGCGCTGACGGTCTCGTTCAATCGCGAATACTAAAGATTTGAGCTAAAATGTGAATTTCGAATAAAATATACCTAACCGTAAAGTACTATATACCTAATCGTAAGATACTTCCAAGTGTGCGTTTCAACGAAGTCGAAAGCTAGCCTATGTAGGCCTCTACATAACAGTTTTCTTGAGATTCCTAAAGTTTGAGGTAAAAGGTGTCGGTTTTTTTTTATTTTGGGATTGAGGATTCTATTGTATAAAATTTGTTAATAACCATGCAATACATCTGTTTTCCAAACCGATATACCTAGTACGTACCTTGCCTAACAAATAACTTCAATTACCGAGTAAATTCTAAAGTATATTTGAGACTAAGTATTCCTAATGTAATGCAATTTATTATATTCAAATAACCCCTAGCCTTGGTTTTCCGATGTAATGTCTCGCAACACAATCGTAAGATACATAAATAACTATTGCCCGTTAAAATTAACAAACATCCTTAAAATACTTCTTTAGCACCGTTGTTATTTCAAACTCGATAGAATGAAAAGTAGCGGCGCCAAAACGGAGAGAAAACACGTGTCTCCATAGGATTTATTCTGCCGGAGAATGAAGTATTAAGTCGGTCTCCTCTTTGTGTGGTGCATCGTAGCCTTCCCACCCTTGCCTCCTTTGGTTTTCTGAAGGTTTCACTTCTACCGCGTGTGAACTGCATAACTGTAAATTTTTGGTTTCTAGAATGCTGACAGCTGTTTTTTTTTTAATGAAAACTTCTTTAACACCGTTGTGATTTGAAACTAGATGAAACGGAAACGAGGATTTATCCTGTGAGCGACGCCAAAACGGAGAGAAAACACGTGTCTCCATAGGATTTATTCTGCCGGAGAATGAAGTATTAAGTCGGTCTCCTCTTTGTGTGGTGCTTCGTAGCCTTCCCACCCTTGCCTCCTTTGGTTTTCTGAAGGTTTCACTTCTACCGCGTGTAAACTGCATAACTGTAATCTTTTGTTTCTAAAATGCTGACAGCTGGTTTTCTAAATGGAAGCTCCTTTAACACCGTTGTGATTTGAAACTAGATGAAACGGAAACGAGCGACACTAAACGCATCTATAGGATTTATTATTTTTGTGAAACTTCTTTAATACCGTCGTGATTTGAATCTATATGAAACGGAATGTGCGACACTAAACACATCTATAAAGTTTATTACTCTAGTGAAACTTCTTTAACACCGTCGTGATTTGAATCTATATGAAACGGAACGTGCGACACTAAACACATCTATAAAGTTTATTACTCTAGTGAAACTTCTTTAATACCGTCGTGATTTGAATCTATATGAAACGGAACGTGCGACACTAAACACATCTATAAGATTTATTATTTTTGTGAAACTTCTTTAACACCGTTGTGATTTGAATCTAGATGAAACGGAAACGAGCGACACTAAACACATCTATAGGATTTATTATTTTAGTGAAACCTCTTTAACGCTGTTGTGATTTGAATCTATATGAAACGGAAACGTGCGACACTAAACACATCTATAGGATTTATTATCTTAGTGAAACTTCTTTTACACCGTTGTGATTTGAAACTATATGAAACGGAAACGTGCGACACTAAACACATCTATAGGATTTATTCTGCGATTGAATGAGACACTATAATCGGTCTCCTCCTTGTGTGGTGCTTCGTGGCCTATCTATCTGCTCTTCGTGCGGTGCTTCGTAGAATAAAATTGAACTAATCTTAGCACTATATATTAAATGAATAAATCCCACAATTAACGTATTAAATTCGTCATTCTCCCGACATTTAGTTTTCTGAAGGTTTCACCTCTACCGCATGAGAATTGCACTCTGTTAGACTCCCCCCAAAATGTCCAGTTACACAAAATTAAATCTTAGCTATTGCTAGAAGAGACAATAGAAGGAAGTGTCAAAGGATTTATGGCTCAAACCGAAAACAAACGCGTCCCTCACTTTAAAGTCCAATAGTATAACCTTTTTTTTTTTTAAGTACATCTCCGAAAACCAATGAACTTGAATGAATATTTTTCTGCAAGGCCCGCACTAAATATGTAATGCAAATTGTAATAAAGTAATATTTTGTTTCTAAAATGCTGAAGGCTGGTTTTCTAAAATGGAAACTTCTTTAACACTGTTGTGATTTGAATCTTTTTCTGCAAGGTCCGCACTAAATAAAGTAAATAACTCACCCGAACTCTGCATGCCGCACAATACACTGAAAGCACTCTTGAAAACACAACCCATATCCACAAACCGTCATGCACTTTCGCAAAACACAAAACGCATGCAATTATTAGTTTCAAATTGCATCTGCCAAGCACAAATTTCGCGCCGAGGATAAAATATCTCTGTCTTATGACTTTTCCTATTTATAAAACTCAATTTTCTGAATAAATTCTGCCAATAAACGAATTATCTCCGGTTTCCCCCTAATCTAAACCGAACGCTAGGACGATCTTCTCCTGACTGCTTTTATTTAAAATTTGATTATCCGCGTTTTCTTGCCAATAAAAATGAACTATTTCCCGTCTACACGCCCGAACTACTGTTATCATTCCTTATATAACTGCGACTCTGAAAATCCGTCCGTCCCCGAGACCGAATCTACCCTGACTGTCTTATTTAAAAATTATCCGAGCAAGATTGACCGTTCACTTCCGCGACCTTTCCCTGACTGTCCTCTCAAAACCTCTCTCCTGATTCTCTGTATCTTAATTTCATGTCCCGTGTGTGGCCCTTGGCTCCGCAGTTTTTTTTTATTTATTACCTTCTTCTCAAAATTCTTCAAAATTCGTTAAATCCTTAGCGATATACTTAACTAAATGATCGAACATGTCAGATTTAATCACATTTTCGAAGAATTCTGACGCTGTTCCATGTTTTCTAGTTTTTTGTCGCAGTTTCAGGACTTCAAAATAGTAATCAATTATCTGCACTAGAAAAGCTAGAACGTGTCCCGGTCACACGTGGCACCAAGTCCCTTCCTTGCATTCAGAATGGCCTTCGCCGGGGGTCGCCTGTGCAAACCCATAAATTCATCCCTGTTCGGATATATAAATCATCCCTGCAGGTACTTGTGTTTCAGACATTATTTTAAATTGTAGAGCGCCCTTAGAAATCATCGGTGTATTATTATCATTACGGCGAGTTCATCACAATACATACACTTGCCTAATAAAATATGTGTGTTCTAATTTGTTTTTGTTATCAGTAACTTTAGTTACAATATCGCAATGTGAGCCATTTTTAATGTTAGGCGCTACATTCAAAATTTTTATGTTTCAAAAATTATATGTTCATATTGAAATCTAAACTTTGAACGTGTATTTTATCACCTTTCAAAAACAGTTATTATTTTTTGGAAACGTTCAGAAATATTGCGAACGGAAATATTTTGACTTTCTGACAAACATACCCGAGGCCTGAGGGGTTAAATAAATATATATTTTTAATGAGTAATAGGCAGGGATCGTTTTGAAAATTAGCTACATCAATTTATTTTGTACAACTCAAATACACATATTAATATTACATGAATATTCTTCGACTCGTCAAGAACCGTTTTACGTCCTACGAGTAAAAAGAGAATATTGCCTGCAACGCCTCAATCCCATTGTTGTAGGTCGAGGGCGGCAAGTGGAGAGTCCCGTATCAGTTTAAAGCCAAAATTGTCAGCCATTGTACTTCAGCAGCGACCAAACAGCCATTTTATACGTTTATCAGAATGTACGTTTTCAATAAACCGCCTTGTTTATAGGCGCTAACATCACGTATGAACATCGGGACGGGAACAGTGACGGACTCGAAAACTTGCAGCAAAGAAATATAAAAATATCTAATAAACTAACTAACTATCACGCCGTTTCTCTGTAGGGATAGGCAAAGAGGACGGACCGCTGAATAAATTGGACTTGGCACGCACTCATTTACATTCATACATCGACTCATACATACTATTATTCTGGCTCTTGACACAGTCCGACCCAAGTATCTGATTCAGCCTTATATACCTTAGTTATTTTTTTTCCAAATTTTACATTTTATATACACAATATTATGAAAATAATAAAAAATAATGGGAGCCCACTAAGGCGCCACCTGAGTGTGAGTAAAATAGTTATACATATTTTATTATTATACCTCGAAAGCACAAACAGTGGTCTTATAAAGCAAAAACATGATTAAAATTTTTCTAAACTGTTTAATAGTAAGTGTACAGGGTAATGTTTGTGAGAAACATCATCATCATCACTCTTGGCTCTACAACCCCTGGTGCATAAAGCGTTATGATAATAAAAATATTATTAAATTGCATAACACGTTATAATAAGAAAAAAGTTGATCTCTGAAGACAAAGTTATCTTGAATTATCCACTAACTTTGTTGAAATTAATGAGAAGATAAATGAAAAGTTATAATTTTCTTCCCCTTTTATGAGTGGATCGAGGAATCGTTACTTTGACAAGGCGCTCCAGGAGTTTTTATTTTGTTTCTTCTTTATAGTCCGTTGCAGGTCTAGTTCATCTTTACCGAGCTTCCATGGTTACATATATATAATTGTGAGCTTATTTTTCAAGCGCTGTTTTTCTGAAATACCACTCGCCATAGGGAAGAAGTGAAATATTACTTAAAAACAATACAAATAAAGTTTGTTGAAACAGCATAATTTATCGAACGGTGAACCTTGGTGTCATTAAATTTCCATCTTTTTAGGTCTGAGCTTTCTAAGAAAACGCTTTTTTCGCCACAAAAAAGGAATTTACCATGTTGTCTTATAATTTTTTTCAAGAACAGCGACTTTTTGACCCTACAGACAGCCGCCACTGACCAGAATATATGCACATATACAGAACCTAAGTGTCGTGAGAAGGCTGTTGAAGAATTTTATTTATTTATTTTTTACTGTTTCCAGATTTCAAATACCAAATAATAACAAAAAAAACGTCTTCACTAATACAGCGTTTTAATTCAATAGAAGCGTTTTAATTCAATAGTACCTAATATTTTTTTATTAATTAATAGTTTTAACTAACGGTACAGTTTGTCAACTAAAGTAGAAAATATAGGAGGGCGCCACTGTTGCTCAAATGGCAATACTAAAGATATAATCACGGCGATAATCAAAAGCTGTGTAACCTACATTTATATTAAAAATTAAAAAGGCATAAAAGTGAAAAAAATATTTTTTCTTTGCAATATCTACTGATCTCAAAATTAGAATTGCACATAGGTATATTATTATTATACGTTTGTCATTTTGTGTTAACATAATGAAGAATAACGATATTCTAATAAAATATAAAGCACTCTTGCTCACATTTAATTAATACTAGCAGACCCGGCCACACGTTGCTGTGGCTAACGAAACACAACGCCATGACCCTGTACCATTGCCCAACCTTTATAAAATCTACACCTCCCGCTTGCCAGCTGCCCGCTGCCCGCCGCTTGAATTGAATATTTGAATTGCTCGTGTATTATATATATATATATATATATATATATATATATATATATATATATATATATATATACCTTCTTCTTGAATCACTCTATCTATTGGTGAAAACCGCATGAAAATCCGTTGCATAGTTTAAAAAAAACTTCTTTAGCACCGTTGTGATTTGAAACTCGATAAAACGAAAAGTAGAGACACCAAAAAGAGACAAACACATACATCTGTAGGATTTAGACTTCGAGAGAGATAGTATAATCGGCCTCCTCTTTGTGTGGGACTCGTAGCCTATCGGTCTTGCCTCCCCACACGCCTCCATCGTATAATTTAGTTTTCTGAGGGTTTTATTTCTACCGCTTGTTAATTGCACACTTTGTTTTTTTTTATACAATTTACTCACCGGTGGGACATGACCTAACGCGACGGGTGACAATTGAGACGGAAGACAATACAATTGGTTAGTCTTTGGCTTACCACTTTGAAATTTCTATCACGCGTGTATACATATACTCGTATTATGTAATATACCTTATTACAGTTACGTCATATTTTACACTCATTGCTTTCAGAGATCATTATTTGATGGTGTCAATTATTGTTGTTTTTCTGTGTGACTCTTAGTTTGTCTTTTTGATTGGATGCCGTATGTATTGGGGTAGGTAGTTACCTTGTTTTTTATTAAATGAAGACAATATTAGCGAAACACAATAAAAATTCTAAAAACAGACAAATCAGAAAAAAGATACGGTTACATTTAGGACTTGAATCCAGGGCCTACGCCTTGCTACACCTACTCTACGAATTGAGCTAATGTGTCCCTGTCCAAATCGGTCATATTTAACTGTATCATACATCGATTAAGAACTACCAACATTACATCATTTGGTAGAGCTCCGCCCCAGAAAGGCGTAGGTTCTGGGTTCGAATCCTATGTGTGACCGTATCTTTTTCCGATTTTTCTGTTGCAAAATTTTCGATTTGGTTTCGCTAGTATTGTCTTCGTGTAATTAAAACATAATAATTTGAGATCTTACTTACTAAGTTAAAAATAAAAATATTCATCCCAGACTTGCATAAAAGTCAATAGATTTCGCTTATTAAAAATATATATTCTTCTTTGCCCAGAATACTAATGGAGGGAAACAATTATACCCAGTATGGACTTCTTCAATTTATCTATAAACAAATATAAAATATTGTTTCTGAGGCAGTTCAGTTACGTACAATAAAAACTGTGTATTTCTTATTATTCATACGTAAAAGCCCCGAAAAAGGGCGTAATATATAAATAAATAAATAAAAATGGATTAAACTTATCCAAGACACTATCTAGAAAGCATTTAATTCGGGTTTGAATCTTGCAATCGTACAAGATTTTCGATTTAACTAACGGTAGTTTCGCCAATATTGTCTTCATATTCATCATCAACTTCTTCTTTCCTTTATCCTTTTCGGGTCGGGGACCCACTTCATCGACAAGGCTCCTCCATGCATCCCTGTCTCGTGCTGCTTGTTCGGCCTCCGTCCATGGTAGTCTCATCCTCTCCTCACACAGTTTCTGCTGTTGCCTCGCTCAACTGTGTCTGGGGCGACCACTGGACGTCTGCCCTCTGGATTTTTTTCCCCTATCCCCATATGGGGGTGTGCTGGACCTCGTCCCTGATTCATCTTTAGTTACATTATTAATTTTGCAGATCCTTCTCAAATCTATCTGCGCCTCCCCCAATGACATGTGCAGGCTTGAGGTTTGATCAGAAGACCTTGACTGTCCTTTGTCCTGCCTCTGACTACCCAACGCTGAATTTTCTTTTAGTCTTCGGGTATTTTACCCCAAATATTCAGTTAGCATTATTTGAGGCTTCACTGAGTGGTTGGCTAAGGGACACGGAAGCTAAGTGTAGTTTATGGTCAGACCGAAAGCCATACACATTTTTTGTTGGCACTTGCCAATTGATTTGAGATTTATTGTATTACTTATGTTCTCTATTTTAGACAGGTGCTTGCAGGTTTTCACAGATGCAATGCCGACTCATGGAGCCTCATGAATAAGTTTTTCTTTTGCCTTGTTTAATTTATCTTTTCTTACTAACCTATTTTTTGCATTTTGCTTTTCCTGTCAAGCACTTGCATACTGCTTACTAACAACGTAAGCATGGACACTGGAGGTCTAGATTCGTTCAAAATAAATAAATGTAGCTTCGTTTAACAAAAAAAAATTGAATCTTGCGAGAGCCTTGAAGGAGCAACCATCTGTTACTTATACCAGGGCGGGTAAGAGGTGGATAACCTCCACTGCCCTCTGGAATCGCACTCAGTATTTTCCTCGGAATTCGGTCATCAGACATTCTTAGTACACGCCCAAGCCACCTCAGTTGCGATTTCTTAAAGTGTAGCTGTGGTTCGATGTTGAGATCGTCTTGGATCGTCGAGTTTCTTATATGATCCCATTTCGTAACCCCTGCCACTCCTCTCAAGTACCTCATTTCGGCAGCTTGGCCTCTAGAGTCTTCATATTAAAAATAGTAAATTGAGATTTTACTCGTTAATTAAAAATAAAAATAAATAATTATTTTTAGTGTATTTTGTTTTGTGGTAGAGTTTATTTCCCGTGCAGCCACCTCTGATGGGACTTGTATCCGGTTTACCGTTTATCCGACTACACTTTGTTCGTCCTGGTAGAGAATATTTTACAAATAGAAAACTCTATCGCGATTCCATACGTAGTATATCGGAACTGTTTTATTTTGCCTTTAGACCGTTTGGGATCAGTTTATGAAGAGTCAAAGCGATAAACTTGTGTATTATTTCGTTGTATTGTTTGTTATCGAGTATTCCGCTGAAACGGAGATCAATGCTGTAAAGAGAGTTACTTTCACTGTTTCTGCTATGATGGGAGAATTCAAAATGATTATTTAGGAAGGTACTCGTAGGTATCGAAATAAGTTTTTGAAGTGAAAGTTCTTTATGCAGGCTCGATTTGGGGGGTAAGCTTGCGTTACGAAAAGAGTGATGTTACGAAAAGTGTGATGTTACGAAATGACTTTTTCTTTTTTTGTTTGCAATTATTTGAATGTGACTATTCATTATTTGGGATATAATATATCAATGGTGAATATATATTCTTTGTGGAAGTTCTGGATCCGTAGTGAAATATTTTTTGATGGTGAAATTTTTTTTCGCACACGAAACGTATATTTCGTGTGCGCTTCTCCGGATTTCAATCAAGTAATTTTAATGTGAATGTACGAGACCATAATATAAACCTTTTTTTTAATTTATGTGGTATCAGATATGAAAGCAGGCTAAATACGCTAATTATTTGAGTGATTTTATCTTTAATGTCTTGTGTACGCTGTTTAAATATTAAATGCTTAGATATTGTTCTTGTATCAGTATTTGCAAGTTATTCTTTTCAATTTATAAGGGAACATGAGGAGGAATTATTTACGTTTTAATTATTTATTTAATTATTTATGTTAACCAAAATTAATACGAAAGGTTATTCATATTCGCGAAAAATAAAAAATAAAATATCATGTAGGATAGGTTAATGGGGAACATTGTAATAATGTCGAAACTTTTGTTCATGAAGAAGGTAGTAGCACAATATGACTAAAAACAAGTAGTACACCCAAATTTAACAAAAGATCACATTTCAAAGGAAATTTTCTCCTCCCTACATATTTATTACAATTTTCGTTCAAAATGGTATAGAAAGAATTAATTAAAAATCGTTGAGGTTGGATTAGACACAAAATATGTCAAGATATAAAACCTTGTAACTTTATGAACTACAAACTTTCTCCATTATTATTCAAGACAACTTCCGTGAACTCCATCACACGAAGCGACTGATGTGATTAATTCCCCAAACCATATTCCACCATTTGAGTCCGAATTGTCCGAGCCCTACCCCCTCCTCAATTTGGTCATTATACAGTCCACTATTATGGAGGGTCACGGACAGGAAACTACAAGGAAAACAGCCCGCAGTTATTTAATTAACTAGGGGTCTACAGCATAACAAAACCGACATTAATCACGCTCTTGAATAACCACATTTTGGCGCACTACCAACAATATTGAGGACGAAAGTAGTAATGATTTAGCTGTGTGTGCCGGATTTACCTATTTACTTCCTTGGGTGAAAGAATATCAAAGGATTCTATTTAATACATTCATTTATTTCTGAAAGAACTAACCAACGGTTTTCCCGAGAGGTAGGCGGAGAAGAAAGATGACGAGAAATGATGATGAAATACAGATCGTAATTCATACTTGGCGGGTGCGGGGAGTGGAAACTCCATCGCGAACGGCTGCCACACCGAAACTAAGCACCGCAGAGAGTGCAGCGTGGTAGGGATTTGGCGTGAGAGAACCTGAATACTCGCGATTGCATCACTTTGGAGACCTTATTTTACGGGCAGCCCTCGTAGATTGTGAAAGCTTTTAATTTGGAACATCAGATACCATAAAATTTTATCAAATTAGTCAATCACTTAAAAATATATCTCAATTATAATTATATAATAATTAGACGTAACGTATTAAGGTAGGTACAGATTTAACAGTTTACTGAAAACCCAAGCTTTTGTCATAGTTTCTTTTTCTAATTGAACAATTTGGTGTCCTTTTTTAATTTTAGCTTAAAATGGTTGCGTTTAACTTTGATTACAATTTTTTTTTTGTAAGTTTGATTTTTAGTCGTCAGAACTCACCGGTCTTTAAATATTGCCATTTTATGGATCATATTTTTCAGCTAAGCATTTTAAAAATGGCATTTCCTTGCGGAATGTCTAATCGTTCTGTAAGGAAGATTTTGAAAAATGATTTATCGTTCCACCCCTACAAAATCACGCTCGCTCAGGAAATTACACCCTTGATTACGTAAACCGCCTCAATCTTTGTCAGGAAAATTGTCAAGCGATTCCCAGAAATACCAACTTTTTGGAGCACTGATGAGGCCCATTTTTACCTCTCTGGTGCTGTTAATAAATAACATGTTCGGTTCTGTCTGACATCAACCCACGAAAACTCCATTAGATGTCTCTTCACTCACCAAAAATCACTGTTTAGTGCACTATATCCAGATTTGGGATCATTGGGCCTTAATTTTTTTGAGGAAAGTGACCATACTGTTACAGTTGCAGAACAACGTTATGTTTTAATGCTGAAAATTTTTGTAAGCCTCGATTACGACTGACGAGATCAATTTGGGGGACATGTGGTTCCAGCAAGACGGCGCTTCAGCACATATAGCCTGCGTTTCTATGCAAAATTGAAAGACATGTTCTCTGCTCGTCTCATCTCTCTGAGTGATGACTTAAGGTGGCCCGCATGCTCACCTGATTTTAGAAGGTGTGACTTTTTCCTGTGGGGGTACTTCATGGAAAAAGTTTTCAAGCACCGCCCCCTTACCATGCAATAACTGAAGACCTGAATTATCGAGGAGGTGAACGCTATTCCGATTGAGATGTGCCAAAATGCTGCCAGAAGCTTCAGAGATCGACTACAACATCGCTGCTGAAGGCCGCCATCTTGCAGAAATCATTTTCAAAACTACATGAAACTGTTTGAGCTAACGAATCTAACAAAAAAAATCATGTCTATAAGTTTAGTAGTTTTTTTTATTGCTCTCCAAAATTCGGGCATATCTTTTGCCACATCCTATCCCTACATTCTTCTTCTTCTTCGTTGGCGCTACAGCTCATATCAAGCTTTGGCCTCCTGCAACAGTCGCCTCCAACTCCTCCTGTCCTCAGCAGCTGACGTCCAATTTGGTACCTGGAGAAGCTGTGCTGCATCCCCTCTTACTTCGTCTTCCCACCTCATTCTGGGTCTTCCCACTTTTCTCTTTCCACCTGGGTGTCCAGTCAAAATTCTTTTTGGGATGCGTGTATCCGGCATTCTCTGTACATGCCCAGCCCATCTCAGCCTGAGGAATCTCATATGTGCTGAGATGCTAGGGGCCTTATATATATCATACATTTCTGTATTGCGCCGGATGCGCCACTGTTCACCCTCTTTCACGGGTCCACATATTCTTCCTGTCCCTACATACGAAATATAAATACGAATAAATAGATTTGTCCGTATAAAATCTCAGTTTTTTTCAAGAAAGATGCACAAATTAATATAATATTGGATTGAATCACCGATACAGTTTACGAATGATCTTTAGTTTTAAGTGATTATGGAAATAGCTAAATAAAGCATAAAATTCTTAGAATAATTGAAATTACTGAAAAAGTAGATTGTGCGATATTAGATACAATAATGCATGTATATTTCTGCATTATAATTCCACGAACAATCTACATACCCTAACCTTTTATATATTAAGCATTTGATCAGAGCCCTCTTCAAATTGAATAATACATAATCTGGTTCACACTTCTTTTGTACATACCCTAACCTTTTATATATTAAGCATTTGATCAGAGTCCTCTTCAAATTGAATAATACATAATCTGGTTCACACATCTTTTGTACATACCTCAACCTTTTATATATTAAGCATTTGATCAGAGCCCTCTTCAAATTGAATAATACATAATCTGGTTCACACATCTTTTGCAGCATGTGTATTATAATCTCCGTCCTTCCATATGATGTGAGAATCATAGAATGATAAATGCTTAAATAAAGCAGGACTGGCTGGGGAAGCGGTGCGCCCACATTTACATGATAACAAGAATGTATTATGGACCGGGATGCATATACTCGTAGTGCATAGACTCCTGCATTCACCATATACGCCAACAGCCATATTCCATAAGTATTCCTACTCAACGCTCCAGAGCAGGAATAGTAAAATAAGTTTTTTGTAAATAGTTAAGTTTTTTTGTAATAGAAGTAGAAGTCATCCACCTGTAGAATAGGCCGACACTAGAAAGCCCCTGCTGATTTTGAATGTCCAAATTTATACGTTGCGTCGAAAGGCTACAAGAAACGGCAAAAAAAAACAGAACAAGCGAGATTTGTTGGCTCTGAGGGTAAATGGTAATTTTTTTTATTTACATGTGGTTCGTATTTACAAAACAACTTTCAAATAATACTTTTATGTAATACATATTATGGATTATATAATTAAACATTCATACCGTTGTATGTGATGTGCGTGATGGGAAATATTCCTCACGTTCAACGAACTCAAATTTGGTTAAAATTTTCCAAATCAGATTTTTTTTTCCATTACCTCTTCACAGGAGGCTTTGAGGAAAATAATTTCTCTCATGGGAATGCTGGGTGGAGGGTATTTTTAAGGAAATGAAGAATAGAAAGTTCTGGGAAGGAAAAGGGCATTAGAGAGAGTCCGGCAAGAGACGTCTAGGGTAGATCTCACTTAACCAGGCATAGTCGCCAAGGCCCAGACAAACCTCACCCCATAAACTCGGGCACCCCTGCTAAGTCAACAAACATATCAAACCACTCGGGGTGACCTATGGCAGGGGTGTTGGTAATTTTTATTTTATTTTATTTATTTTGCAGAAACAAACTGTTCATCATTATGAAGTAGAAAATAGTTCCAAAGTTATATAATTTACCACAATAATTGGTATCAATGACATATCGCTGATATATACTTATGTTTTTATGTGATAAATTATACATTTTACCTATATTACGTTTGTAAATTATTGAAAGAGAGGGGTGTGTTTGAGTGTTTGTATGTGCGAGGGTGCGCGTGTGTGTGTGTCTGGATATGTGTGGATGTGTGTATTATGTGTGCAAATTCAGCGTGCTAGAAACGTTTTTCCTAAATGGAGAGAGGGAATCAAAAAACATATCGGTATTTGTTATCCAGTAAATGGTTTGTGGGGCGATGATGCCCGTAACCGCCTCCCGAAGAACATATTCATTCTTCGGGTATTTCTTCGTACTGGTACTTTTTTAGTTCTTTATAGTTATAGTATAAAGGACTAAAAAATACTTTATACTGTAAAGTTTATACGCAAATAGCAGTTCTGTGACTCTGTTTTCGGCCTTTAGTTATTCAAACTTTTTTTTAAATTAAAACATAAGTAAGCGGTCTCTTTTTTATTGGAATTTAATTTAGCTCTTATCTCATTTGATTAATTTTTATTTATTTGCCTTTCTTTAGTATGCATCTCGTAGCTCTGTTTTGAATAATTTCTAGTTTGTTCAAGTTTCATGGATGTAATGTGGAGCAACTACAGTTTTAAAAATGAGTGGTGTTTCTATTTAGGTTTTTTCTCAGTTGGCTCGCGTTCCATTAGTTGCCGTATCCTGCACTAGACTCTAGTATTTTATATTCTAACAGTATAATCCCGATACCCACATATTTATATACGGAAGGTAAAATAGACAAACACTACATCGCTGTAACCGGGGGCTACACAGATACTACTACATAGAAGAACATTATAATTTTATTCATACATACAAGATCAATGGATTAGTATAACATTTATTTTTAATCGGGTTATACACCAATACAATATAGAGAAGAATTTAAATTTAGAACACATAAAGGAACTGTAAATGAGAGATAATAAAAAAATCATTAACGACATTTGATTAGTTTTCTAGTTAAGTTTCAAACCAATTATGGATTATAAATGGTAATCATTATTATCAACAAGTTCATTCATTTAGACAAAAGATGGCGCCAGTAATTTTAGATGTCGCTGATTGTGTGATCATTTTTGAACTTCATCCCTTCCCAATATACAAAGGAATTTTAAATGTAAAAAGCCCTCGCTAGCTAAAAATTAACACTGCTCTGAATAAATTTGCAAAGAAAACATAAAGTATTAATAAACCTTTGTCCGTTGAGTGGGAAATTAGTAATGTGTCGGTAACGTGTAACTTTAAAAACATAACAATAAAAAACGAAAGATTTAATTTCTCGAAGGGTGCTTTATTTAAAAAAAAACACTTCTTCTTCTGTCAAGTCCCAACTTTTTTACAACATTGTTGACGGCTCTCAAACGAAGAATGTGAAACATAAAAATCAGACGAAGGTTCAGTGGCATCCAGGAATTAAACCCAGGACTTCAGTCTCACCGAGCCTTGCTGATGTCATATTTATTTGTATCATACATCGTCTAAGAACTACCAACATCCTCATTTTCGTAACACATATTTTATTGGCTGCTATCTGTTTTCGTTTGAATCTATTTCAACAGTCTTACACAATTTAAATATCCTTAGACAAGGGCGACATGTAAAGGGCGTTGAATTAAAAAATTCCTTAAAAGTTATGTCGGAAATTATGTTTCGAAAATATTTTAAAGTACCGAAAATAGTGCAGTTCACCTTAGAAAAAATATTTTTTTAATCAATACGTATAGAAACACGTCCACCTGTTACAGGTCGCTTGCACAAAAGACCGCGAACCAACGCCTAACTGACAAAGTACAATCAATTAAGCGTACTGTACAGGGCCCGCAGATACTCTAATAGTACACAACTGCTAACCCTGTACAAATCACCCACGGTCACCCACTGCGCCCCACGGTTGAATTTGGCAGCCACCTCTGATCTGGAGCTCCAAAATACCTGAAAAATACCCTAGACTCTGTGCAGAAACGGGCGGCCTGTATGATAGATTCTCCCATCTTAACAGACGGATTGCAATCTTTAGAGCACAAGCGTCGGGTGGGAACGCTATCCTCTACCGGTTCTACCGGTATTACAATGGAGGAATTAGCGTCATTGAATAAGCGCTCCGAGGAATTAGTGTCATTGATCGCTTCGGCACCGGTGCATAGTCGGGAAACACGCCAAACGCGTGCCCAACATTTGTACACGGTCGACATTTGTCACATGAGAACGGGTCGCTTCTTCGACTCGTTCTTGTGTTCAACAGCTCGGCTGTGGAATGATTTGCCGGCCTCTGTGTTTCCTCCTTCCTACGACATGGGTCTCTTCAAGACCAATGTTCATTCATTCCTCTCCTCAAAAAGACCCTCCATACAGCATCCCAGAAGACATAGGCCCTGAGGGAAATTATTTTCCTCAAGGCCTCCTGTGTGGAGTTAATGTAAAAAAAAAGTGACTTAGGTGTGTTCCCCGGTTACCCCATTGTAAAAATCCCCCATCCTAATACCGCTGCTTTCGAGTTTTGTCCTCTTTTGAACACGACCACTTCCTCAGCGATCTTGGAAAATTCCTCCGACCATTTAGACAGTCGCCCAATGAATTCTACATCTTCTTCTTAAGTCGGTTCTTTATTGCTGAAGACCGTGACCTCTACTCCAACTTCTAAGGTGAACAAGGCTCGTTCACTCCTCGCGGTCTTGCGTGGAGAACTGCAGACATCGATTTACCGGACGTCAGTGATACTTGGCCACTTCTGAGCATTGGTGACCTTCCTCTGCTTCTTCTGCCTTCCACTTTGCCAGTTACTGTGAGTTTCTCCAAGATGCCGTCCTGAGTTTAGCGAGCAACATGTCCAAAGTATCTTAAAATATGTTGTAGGCATTGGAGGTTACCCGTCCTGGTATAAGTAACAGATGGTTACTCCTTCAAGGCTCTCGCAAGGACTCTCGAATTTTTTGAAAAAACGAATCTACATTTAAGTTTGAACGAATCTAGTCCTCCAGTGTCCCTGCATACGGTGTTAGGAAGCAGTATGCAAATGCTTACATAATATACAAAATGCGAATAATATATTATGATCAATAATACAAAGTATTTCAAGCATAAAGTAATTATAAACATAAAGATAAAAGGCTGCTGCTCGCAAGGTATTGGCATCTTGCGTATGCTGCAAGCATCTACAAGAAATGATAATAAAAACAAGTATGCTGAAGAGCGCAATTGTCGGGTGGGATACCTCTCTCGTCATCTGGCAGTACCAGCGAGAATGTATAGGCGGTCGAACTGGCCGTGAACGAATCTCAATGTCCGCGTCCTTTAGCCGGTTTCTCGGTTATGACTTGACGATAGTGAGTTAGATATGTTGTAGGTAGATACTTGAAAGCCTAGCTCTTCCAGAATGGAAAATCTGTCCATGGAATCCTGAGCAAATTGCTTTTTTAGCTGGCTCTAAGTGTCCATATATCCACACCGTTGTTACATAAAAGTTTCTGTAACAAGGTGTGTGCACCCTCTTACACACACTTTATTTATAGTTTCGGTGTGTGGCACGTCTGGTGCTTGATTATTGACATTTGGGCATTGGTAATATTGCGAGCCCTGCAATATTTTTTAATGCAACAGCTGCTGATCCTGGACAAATTCAAATCAGGAGATTTGAAAAGAGAGCTCCTCATTCTTTGAGCAGCCACAGGTGACCACGGCCACCGTCCCTGTGGCGGCTCGACGTAATCAAAGAGTCATATTCGCCATTATTTTATCAACATGTGAAGATTGATATATATCCGCGCCCATCAGCGGCATCCATCATTGAGGACCATCAGGACAATGATTAAAATCCTGGATCAGCAGCGGAGTACCGTGGGAGCCCATTATTTCTGCTGGTTTAAAAACACATCCAGCATCTGCGGACGCAGACATGACAAGACCTTCCGACTACACCTGGAGCCAGAGGTGCTCGCATAGATGCGGCCGAAGATCGCCCACCTTGGCCGTCATCAACATAGTCGGCTGGCTGGCAACCACCCTGGGACGGGACGTCGCTGGGAAACCGCGGAACTGGAGGCCTGATTCGTCGCTCCAGCCTGCCGTTCAGCACATGTCAGCAGCGGAGGGAGCTGACCGCACATCTCCGAAGGCAGCAAGCAGCATCATGGAACGCCTACGTATGGCATCACCCATTCATCAACTTTAAACGGTACTAACGCTCCATAACATTGCCCATTCAGATTTACCTGCCAGATTTACCATTCAGATTTGCCCATTTAGTCTAGCCCTGATTTTTTAATTGTATCTACTTATAAATAAACTAATTTAACTGTCTCAAAGCAATAATCTCTTTTTATTAAATACCCTATCATACAAAGTATACACAGCCGCCTGTTTAAGGTCCACGCCTGAGATACAAATTCTCCAGAAATAATCTCACTTGTCTCTTGCTCTCCATCTTACATTGGAAGCTTATATATCCATAACATTTTGGCTCCAACGAAATATTTTCATAACATTTTGGCGCCAACGTGCTCTCTATCAAATATTCTCATAACATTTTGGCGCTCCAACGTGTGTTGTGCTCGATTGGCTAATACTTTGTGTGAGAGGGTTATTTTTTTAATAATCTCTGAAAAAATAACGTCGATTGATGTGTTAATCATTGTAAAAATATCATATATTATCTTCACAGTTAATCTCAGTTTATTGTAACATTTTTTGTTGGCAATTCTACAATGCTAATTTTCATTAAATCTATCTACCTACTACCTACCTTGCCATCTAAAGTTCAAATTCTGATAAAGTAATATTCAAATTCAACTTCTTACAAATAATAATGTTACATATTTGCTACCTGCTATTCTTTATTATTTTGCAATTTATTTTTCTAATTATCAATTCTGTCGTATTTTCAACAATAATGCATCATGTATTTTACGCAGTCAAAATTAAGAATTATTTTCGACAATAATTTCTTTCATTATAGGTAGTCAGTAACATTATGGCGCTCAACATAATTTGATATAAATCTTTTGAGATAATATAGTAATAAATTTTTATATTTTATTGCTTGATGGTAAATTTCTTGTCCGACACTATGTCACATTTCAATTGTACCTAAAGATTCCCGCATGGTTTCTTTTGTAAAGATGGATTTTCAATTCATATGTAACAATCATATTGTTGTTTGCGATTATGGCGATTTTATTTCATACATACTATTGGAAAATTTTACGGTTGTGTAAATGCTTTACTATGTATATTAAATATTGTTTTTCTACAGATACGCGTTTAACCTATTAAATTTTATTTTAATTTTCGTGTGCGTCGCTTTATTATCAACTGTCAATTCGCGTACGTTATTTTTAACCTCAAAGAAGTTGATATCAAAGTCATTGTGTGCATTATAAAATGTCTTAAGAGTGTGTTATAGGGGCAGAATGGTTATTTTCTGAAAAACGGCTCTCTAAAACGGCTTAATACTACCTTTCATGTGTCATTCTCGGACTTGATATTTTTTGTTACCAAATAATGGACCTTTATTTTTCAATCTGCTTATTTTTTTTTGTAATTGATGTAGGCATTTGACCATGAAAAATAAAAACATTGATACACCATACAACCCATTTTTCAAACTTAAATCTATGATTGTCGCATTAATAATGATTTTACACAATATTTTAAATTTAAAATATTTACATAATACATACATCTGTAGAATTACGGCCTCTTATTATCGTTATGATATCTGTGGATATTAACAATTAAATAAATACTTCATTTTACACCAAATTCTTACACAGTTCGAGCTTTTTATTCATTCCGGGCTAGGATCTCCCGTTGACAGGCGGTGAAACTGTACGCTCCTCGTTTAATAACGTATATATTTTGAAAATGCCATCAAAATGTTTCATTTATGCCTCTAAATACAGAATACCGACACACTCGAAGCATTGCAATAATCTCAGCAAGCTACAAAAACAGTAGGTACTCGAAAATTCACTTTTTTGGTGTAAATCTGTCAAAATGTTTCTTTTCGACCGCCATATTTGCTTCAATCATTGAAAACATAACGTTTAAAGTGCGTTGCAGGTCCGAAAACGGTTAGTACGTTGTTCACGTATGTGGCGATGCGCACGTTTTGCAAGTATGTGTGTGAGAATTCATTGGGCTGCGTACACACACACAGCTATAATATACGTATCGTGGCTCGTGGCGTCTTTCGGAATATGGGTATTAGCTTATCCGGGCATTTCGCTCGCCAAACATTTGTCGTAGGTACATTATGTACGCGGTGTTTGGTAATAAATACAACTTCAACTTGAAGATTGTACTAGGATATTATTATTGGTTCATCAGCCACTACTCTCGAAAATGTACTTTTATACTTTTTTTTTACATTAACTCCACACATATGTCATCTGGGATGCTGTGTGGAGGGTCTTTTTGAGGAGAGGAAGGAATGAACATTGGTCTTGAAGAGACCCATGTTGTAGGAAGGAGGAAACACAGAGGCCGGCAAATCATTCCACAGCCGAGCTGTTGAACACAAGAACGAGTCAAAGAAACGACCCGTTCTCATGTGACAAATATCAACCTTGTACAAATGTTGGGCACGCGTTTGGCGTGTTTCCCGACTATGCGCCGGTGCCGAAGGGATCAATGATGCTAGTTCCTCGGAGCATCTTCCTATTGGACTTCATTTTTTTTTTCTTTATTAATTTTGTTTGTTGCAGTTTGTTTTACATGGTTTTCGACTACCAAGGCAAATGCCTGTACTATGGTAGTCTATATCTCGCAATTACTATTCGTCACCTCATTTGGATAGGGTTCTAACTTCACAACTTGTTCTGAGATACGAGATGTCAAAGTTTGAAAAGGCGATTTCTCATAACCTATTTACATTTATTCCTAATATATGGGAACACTTGTTACATGCACTGCGTTAGCCCTCATTAAATATATGGTAAATATTTCCATATCGATTCCACGCTCAAAACACACATTAAAAAAATAAAACAAATTGTACTAGGTAGATAATGGTTAGTAATAAGTAATTCAGTAACCGGAATTGAAAAATATTGCGTTTCAATGTTTTTTTTTTTTTTTTTTTAATTTAAAAAATGCGAAATGTCATTTTTCAAGGACCGCCATGTTAATTATGGAAATGAAATACGCATGTTTAAAAGAAAAAATCACTTTCTGTCAAAATAAGTACGAATTGTAATCTTCGGAAATGATGAATTTTATTAATCATTATTTTGTTCGGTTTCATAAACACGAAAAATTACGCGAGACGAAATGACATTTCGCGTTTTTAGAGATAACAAAATAACCATCAAAATGCAATATTTTCAATTCCGGTTAATAAATTACTTAATACTAACTCTAATCTACCTAGTACAATTTGTTTTAATTTTTTAAAGTGTGTTTTGAGCGTGGACTACTCGTTAGGGAAATATTTACCAAATATATTGTCGAAGGGTGAGATTTTTTTTTACTTTTTATGATTTTTATGACGCGTGTTCCCAATATCGTGATAATAGTCGGTTTGTATTTTACTAAAATTTACACTAATAATCTCAAAATCAGATTGAATAGCATGGTAATCAGTTTTTATTTCTACATTGTTTAGAAGCAAAAAAACAGCAATTCTTTGGCAAAATTACCTATGACCGAAGACCAATGATGGATCTGTGAAGAATCGGAGCAGGAGCTTACTATTGAAGAGGTGATAGAAGAAAGCGATGATATTTTAATAGAAGGGCGGAGAGTAGTACAATTTGATTATTTTTTAAGCAACTCCAATGTATTAGTCAACATGATTCCCTTTTTAACTGCAATTTAGAGCACTTACGAATTACCTCAGAAAATATAAATGGTTTGAACTCTACTTTTAATTTAAAATGCGTTTTATGTGGTAAAACTTTTAAACTAAAAACGTCCGAAAGCCTATAAGAAGGTATTGGCATCAACGAATCTTTTGTATCGGGAATAATGAGCATAGGATTAGGTTATTCGGGCATGAAAGAGTTATGTGCCACCATTGAAGTTCAGTCCTTATCTGTTGCTGAATATGGATAATGCCATTGAAGGTTTGTGAATGGTGGGAGAAAACCAAATTTACCAGTATGACTGCGGAAGCCGACGAAGAAAAAAACTGGCTATTCAAAGCGGCGATGTTGACGAGAACGGAACGCCGATAATCACTGTAGTAGCCAGGGTTGCCAGGTATTTTAGCACCTTGTTCGGTTTCGGTTCGGTATTTTCAGATTAATTTTTCTCCCTAATAAACGATTCAACTGTCAGATTTGACGCAATCTATCCCTACTTAGTTTGTGCGGTGTTGCCGCTTCGTGCACGAACTCACTTTTTTCGAGCCATTTCTAGGATTAGTGTTACATATCAGGTGACTGCGTACTTGTGTAAATGTGATTATTCGAATAATTTGACTGCTTACATTGTTTCAAAGTTCGACAACCCCCGCCCCCCCCGACTCGGGTTTTGATTTGCCAAGGTACTGGCTAGTAGCTGATGTGTGTTGGTCGAATACGGGAGGGGGGAGGGGAACTCGGGAGGGGGGTTCGCGGGACGGGGGAAGGGGGGGTAGAGTGAGGAGAGGGAAGGTGGAGGAGGAGAATGAGCGGGAACGTGAGAGGGGAAGGGGACGCGGGAGAGGAAGGGGAGGAGGAAGGTGAACGGGACGAATGGGAAAGGACGCGAAGGGAGAAATGATTTCTTTATTAAATGGCATAGCAATGCATGCCGGGTACCAGCTAGTATATAGATAAAAAAGAAACTTTTTTTATTTCTCGAAGTCAATATTATTAATGATGTTATTAATATGTATAGATATTCTATCAAATATACGTTTCCAATTTGGGGATAGTAATAATAATGATGAATTCTAGAAAATATAGTTTAAAATCAATTAACGACTGAATATTTAGAAGTTAAATTTAAAAAAAAAACTTCATTAAATCGACTCCAAATGTTAACCACGAGATTCCAAACGTTGTTTATTATGGAAACGATGAAAGGACCATTTGAAAGGACCATGAACAAGCAAATTATGAAACATTTATAAAAAGGATCATACTAAATATTCTACCAACGTAATAAGTTCCATAAACAAACCACACTTTGTTATTAGTTTGTTTTTTTACTTCGATATTTAAAAATACTGTGCTTGGATGTTCATAACAATCATAACGCAAGTATAATGTTGACCTTTTGAAATCTGGGAAGACACCCCTAGTGCCATCTTGCGATGTAAAAATAAACACATTTTGAAAGATTACGAAATGTTACGAGGGTATCATATACGCTTAATTTTTACAGGTATTTCAAATTGATTTAATGTCATTAATCTCGCGACTTACATTTCCGAGCAAATTTTCTTGCATTATATTATAATTATTCAGTTTATATTATGCAGTGTAGTTACAAAGGTGAATACCAACTTAATAATATAAAAAAATTTGCAATACTATTTTTTCATCGGGTTAATAAAATGTGAAACTTGTCAATATCGTGCATAAGTTTTTTAAAAACTATTCTAGTATATTCAATTATCTTTTATGGTATTATTATTACGATTCTATATTATCATTCGTTTTAAATATTTTCGGGACTTGATTTCAAAGCAACAGCTGTTTCCTGTCAAAATAATACATTGTTGACATTTTTCAAATTTCAATCTGACATTTCATAGATAATTTTATTTACAATCACAAAATGACAGTTCGGTTATAATATGGTTTGTGAATTATTTTGTTTACTTTTCACTTTCATTATAAATAATTATTCTTTGCTAAATAGAAAACGGTCTTACATTATATTTCATTAGCTACGAAATATTATGTGACAATTGTTACTATATCTCATTACAGCAACAAACTTACAAACATTTATTTTAAATTGTCAACGCGAAAAGGGTAGGTACATTCATTTGTAAATTGTTTTGGATGAATTTAACATCTGGTTTCTGTCAATCATGACATTTTCATAAATTTGATAATTATTTCAATTTTTTCAATTACGGGCATAATGTTTTAGTAATTTTGTGAACTTAGAGAATTCAAAATAATTTTTTTTGTTTTTTTATGGACGTCGTTGTTGTTAACCAGGGTTTTTGTTTTCCTGCCGTGCTTGAAGTACCGCGAGAAACATGTTTACACTCAGTTAACACATCATTATAAAATTATGGGAGTACAATTGGAGATTGATACTTTCCCATATTTTGTCCACATGTTCCGAAGAGATGAGAGTAGTGTATGCCGCTACCTACTTGTAACGTTTCGAATTCTTCGATCGTTCATCTTCATTCCAGGAGACGGAGTAACTATGGACAGATTGATATGAGATTCTGTGCCATAGCAGGGCCGTTGCCTGACGTTTCGGAATAAGTATGCTCCAGCATCAGAGTGAAGACGGAGGATCTGTTGTCTGCGGATGTTTTCCCTGCAGAAGACAGAAGGGCCGTTGTCATACTGATCATTAATGGACATACCAAAGTAACAGCGTGTAATGTCTCGAGTTTGTTCGGTTTTTTTCAATTTAAAGTATTGTCAATCCTAACAACTCGCTCTAATCATATTACTCTATTGAAAAATCGAGTTATGTATGCATAGCACGTTACTACTATAAGTGATAAATAAATCACTTCACAATTCTCACATCAAGTCACAATATACAAAATCAATCTTTTCACATTATCTTAAATTGAGCTCTTGGAAAGAGATAGATAATGTTTTTGAGCCCTATTCATTCAGCAAACACGCTTTTACCAAATAAATAAAAGACGATAATAGTCATAAACTCCACATTTATTGTCTAACTAATCAATTGTAACCAAGTTTCATAATATTCTAGTTTCAAAACTTTGTTCGCATTAATTTACACTTGCTTCTCATCCGTAATATTTTACAATAGTATGTCTAGTATATTTTACAATAGTATGTCTAATATAATTTTACAATAGTATGTCTCGTATAGTATGTCTAGTATATTTTACAACAATATATTTACAAGTATATTTAGTATGTTTACAATAATATTTTTACAAAAGAATGTTTATTTTATGATTAATTCATACTTTTATTTTTTGTTCTCAAATTTAGAATACATTTATGATTATGTAAAAATACAATTTTGCCTTTTGGATTACTTGATTCTGTTTAAAGTTTTGTATTTTTCAATTTTATTTTGCAAATACGTATAGAATTGTTTTGGTGTTTTTCAGGGGTCGCTGTGACAGAGTTGGGTGCTTCAATTCCATGAAGACGTTCGCCTCTAGCTTCGCAAAAACCTCGAGAGTTCGTCCGGATGGCATTGGATCGTCCATCTCTTCACTTGCGGGCACCCATCTACTATGGTTTATAATCATCTGTTATTGTATAGTTTTTACATATTATGCTTATTTTTGCTTTGAGTTTAGCTTAGATTTCTTGTGGGCTTGTGTTTTTTTAGGGAGTGTTTTAAAAAAAAAAAAAAAATTATGGACAATTTTTTTTTTGTGTGGGAAGGGCGGAAATGTTACATAAAAGTTTCTGTAACAAGGTGTGTGCACCCTCTTACACACACTTTATTTATAGTTTCGGTGTGTGGCACCTCTGGTGCTTGATTATTGACATTTGGGCATTGGTAATATTGCGAGCCCTGCAATATTTTTTAATGCAACAGCTGCTGATCCTGGACAAATTCAAATCAGGAGATTTGAAAAGAGAGCTCCTCATTCTTTGAGCAGCCACAGGTGACCTCGGCCACCGTCCCTGTGGCGGCTCGACGTAATCAAAGAGTCATATTCGCCATTATTTTATCAACATGTGAAGATTGATATATATCCGCGCCCATCAGCGGCATCCATCATTGAGGACCATCAGGACAATGATTAAAATCCTGGATCAGCAGCGGAGTACCGTGGGAGCCCATTATTTCTGCTGGTTTAAAAACACATCCAGCATCTGCGGACGCAGACATGACAAGACCTTCCGACTACACCTGGAGCCAGAGGTGCTCGCATAGATGCGGCCGAAGATCGCCCACCTTGGCCGTCATCAACATTGTCGGCTGGCTGGCAACCGCCCTGGGACGGGACGTCGCTGGGAAACCGCGGAACTGGAGGCCTGATTCGTCGCTCCAGCCTGCCGTTCAGCACATGTCAGCAGCGGAGGGAGCTGACCGCACATCTCCGAAGGCAGCAAGCAGCATCATGGAACGCCTACGTATGGCATCACCCATTCATCAACTTTAAACGGTACTAACGCTCCATAACATTGCCCATTCAGATTTACCTGCCAGATTTACCATTCAGATTTGCCCATTTAGTCTAGCCCTGATTTTTTAATTGTATCTACTTATAAATAAACTAATTTAACTGTCTCAAAGCAATAATCTCTTTTTATTAAATACCCTATCATACAAAGTATACACAGCCGCCTGTTTAAGGTCCACGCCTGAGATACAAATTCTCCAGAAATAATCTCACTTGTCTCTTGCTCTCCATCTTACATTGGAAGCTTATATATCCATAACATTTTGGCTCCAACGAAATATTTTCATAACACCGTATAGAAATAACTCTAAATTTAATTCAGTGTAGTGGCGCATTTGCACCTTTACTCGTTTATTGACCTCCTAACTATGGTTTTGTCCTTCCACTGCCAATCCCATAGGTATATAACTGCCAGTAATTAGGGTTGGTATATCCCTGCTTTTAGACCGCGTTCTAAGAACATCGAACTTCAGCCGAGACAGTTGTCCGATAGCTGTGGCCTTTATCCGTTAGATCAATTCGCCGCTTTATCTCGAAGCGGCCATTAGGCTGACCGGGCAAATCCCGGTGACATGCGAGGACACATTTGCAGAGGTTACAAGTAGAAGTTAGATAGCATGAGAATAAACCCGACATCTAAGCAATATAACGGTGGGTTGTGAAGTTGTGAAAGCAGAAAATAACATTCTACTATTGGTTAAAATTGATATTTATTAAGTAGGTACATGTTCTATGAGATTACTTCTAGAAAGTACCTACCTAATTTTATCATTTTCTTTCTATTCGAATTAGTTCTATAAAAAAAATGTAGCTTCTTTGTCTTAGGAAAAAAAATGTGTTCCATTTTAAAACCCTAGCCATACTGTAATATTTTTTTGGATGAAAATCAAGAAATATAAAAGGTACGATCAGACAAATGCAAAAAGTGTTTAATTTGCAAAGGCGAGTAGCATAGAAAATCTCCAACTGCAAGATCACACAATATAAAACCTATAAAGAACAAGAGCGTAAAAAACGCCATATGGTCCTTCGATTTGCCAGATGAAAACCAGCTCATCCAGCCAGAAGTCCGGTCATACATCATAAGGTATTAAGGCATAAAATTTGTAAAATAATAATTTTTGTAAAATCACGCGTAGAATTCGCCACCAAGAGCCACTCTTTTTGCGTGATATTATAATCTAATTATAATTATATTATATTATATATATAAGGTGGTACAAACAAAAGGTTATTTTAAATAATTTAATGTGTATGTTTGTGTAAAAATTCTTCATTATGCCACAAACATTAAAATCACTGGTGAAGAAGCGCGGTGAATTGAAAGCACAATTAACACGGTTTAAGAATTACCTACGAAGTGATTCAGTTGATGTAATAGAAACGGAAACAAGATTAGAGGAGGTAAACGCATTGTTAAATCGCTTTAAGAATATACAATCTCAGATCGAAGAGTTTGATAGTAACTCAGATGAAGCAGATAGCCAACTTGAGTGTTTTGAATTGGAATATTATCAAGTAGTGACGTTAGCAAAAAAATCCATAAAAAGCATTGAAAAAATTGATGATACTAACAATATTAAAATCAAATTACCAACGTTTTCGCTCCCAGAATTTAGTGGTGATTACTCGAAATGGTTATCTTTTAAGGATGCTTTCATCACATTAGTGGGTAATAACAAATCTTTAGATAATTTCCAGAAAAATTACTATTTGCGTGACTGTTTAAAAGGAAAGGCCTCAGAAATATTAGACGCACTTGAAATTACCCAAGACAATTTCGAAATAGCTTGGCAGGTTTTATCAAATAGATTTGAAAATAAGCGTGTAATAGCTAATCAACATTTATATTCATTGTTTAAGCTCAAGGAATTAAAACAGGAAAGTCACGTCGCCTTGAGAAATTTATTAGATCAAACACAATTACATTTGAATTCATTGAAAAACATAGGTCTACCCACGGAGTATTGGGATGTAATAATAATTTATATTTTGGCCATCAAATTAGATTCCAATACCCGGATCTATTGGGAACAATATCCAACTAAAGAAAAAATACCGACATTGCAAGAATTTTTAAAATGTTTGACAGATCGGGCGATAGTATTGGAAGCATCGGAAGCAACATGTTCCACAGCCAAACCTGTATTTGCGCATCATAAACCGTCAAGTTACAAAAAGGAATCTTCAGTTTCATTATTGTCGCTAAGGTTGAAATGCATTGTTTGTAAGGAAAATCATAAGATTTATTTCTGTAAACAGTTTTTGAAACTAAACCAACATGAACGGTTTGAGGAAATCAAGCAATTACAAGCTTGCATCAAGTGTTTAAATGTAGGTCATTCAACTAAAGAATGCAGAAGTAAGAATAATTGTAGAACTTGCGATAAGGCAGGACACAACACGTTACTCCATATTTTCCCTAAAGAGGATCAAGACACTGAGAATAGAATGGATCAAGTACCAGTCTCAAACCATTCCACCTTTGGAGAAACAGAAAAAACAATTTTGTTATCAACGGCAATGGTGAACGTAAAGGACAGTAATGGAATTATTCATTCAGCGAGAGTATTGTTGGATAATGGTTCTCAGGTGAATTTCATAACTGAACGATTTGCTAAAAAATTAAACATAAAGTACAAGTCATTAAATATGCCGGTCTCTGGGTTACATAATAATATAACAAATATAAAGAAGAGCATCTCGTTTGAATTTTCATCAATAAACTCTAATTACAAAAAACTTGTTACTTGCTTGGTATTACAAGAAATCACCAGCAAGTTACCGCAGACCTCTTTTCCAAAAAGAGAGGCAAACATACCACCAGGATTGAAATTGGCCGATCCTGAATTTTCCACTTCCGGTCATGTGGATATATTACTCGGCTCCGAACTATTTTGGGAAATGCTGACCACTGACCAATTGAGATTAGGAACAATTGGACCTACGCTGCAACGCACTGAACTTGGATGGATATTATCCGGGCCAATTAGAACGTGCACTACAAAAAAAGAGCAAGAATCATCCTCATGTCACTTATCTTTAAATATGATTCACAATCAAATTGAAAGATTTTGGAAACTGGAGGAATTGGTGTCCATCAAGCACCAAAATTATGAAGAAAAGGCATGTGAAGAGAGCTTCACGTCAAAAAGGATGAAAACGGGCGTTTTGAAGTAAGCTTACCTTTCCGACCTTGTATAGATCAAATAGGTATTTCCTTTCCTATGGCAGAAAAAAGATTTTTAAACATGGAAAAGAAATTATCTTCTAATATGGATTTGAAACTTCAATACATTAAATTCATGGAAGAATATGAAAACTTAGGTCATATGACAAAATTTGAACCAGTTTCAAATGAAGAAAAATCACACTATTTACCTCATCATGCAATCAAAAAGGAAACCAGCAGCACTACCAAACTAAGAGTGGTGTTCGACGGCTCCGCAAAAACCTCCAGCGGGATATCAATAAACGACGCGTTAATGGTTGGTCCAATAATACAAAATGATTTATACACCCATTTGTTGAATTTTAGAAAATATCAAGTGGTATTGACGGCTGACATAGAGAAAATGTACAGGCAGGTCAACATTAGAGAGGAGGACCGCGTCTTCCAAAAAATACTTTGGCGAGCATCTTCAGAAGAGGAAATGGGCCACTTCAAGTTAAATACGATAACTTATGGTATGGGACCGTCATCTTTCTTAGCCACGCGTTGCTTGAAGCAGCTGAGTATGGAAAACGCACACTTGTATCCTGAATCTAGTCTCATTTTAGAGAAAGATTTTTACATGGATGATCTAATTACAGGTGGAGACGATGTGGAATCCTGTAATTTGTTAAAAGAACAGTTAATCTCCATAATGAATTCGGCCGGTATGAACTTTCGAAAATGGCGATCTAATTCTTCTGATTTATCATCGGAGGCCGGTCAGGCCACTGATATGGTAATTTTGGACAAACCAGAAGGAGAAAAAATTCTAGGCTTAGCTTGGAATTGCCAAAAAGATAGTTTTTTATATCACGTGGTACTACCGTCACATTCTATTTATAATAAACGGAATATTTTGTCGCTGATTGCTAGTATTTTCGATCCATTAGGTTTGCTAGGACCAGTAACCGTGAATGCTAAACTTATTATGCAGAGATTATGGCAAGAAAAGATATCTTGGGATGAAGAAATACCTATAGAAATTCTGAAGCTTTGGAAAAAATATTTAGAAGATTTAAAAGGTGTAAATTCTTTTCAAATACCTAGAAAAATTATATGTAATCAAACTGTAAATATACAATTGCACGGATTTTCTGACGCATCCCAAAAAGCATATGCTGCTTGCGTATATATGCTATCCACAGACCAATCAGGAAAACGGCATTCTCAATTAATCACAGCTAAATCAAGAGTAGCTCCATTAAAAACCATTTCCTTGCCTAAATTGGAATTATGTGGTGCTGTTCTGTTAACAAAAGTTGTTGAAAAAGTAAAGGAATCCCTACTTATACCTTTGGATAAAACATTTTATTGGTGTGATTCCACTATAACTCTATGCTGGATAGGAAATCAACCAGCGCGATGGAATACATTCGTTGCAAACAGAGTTGCAGAAATACAGGAAAGAAGCGAAACCAGTCAATGGAAGCATGTCAACTCCGAAGATAACGCTGCGGATATTTTATCAAGAGGAACCAGTGCTAAAAGTCTATTTTCTTCAGAAATCTGGTGGAGAGGTCCTAATTGGTTAACTCAAGATGAAGTAACTTGGCCGAACTATAAGGAAATTTGCATCGATCCACCGGAATTAAAAACCAAAATAAATTTAACCGTCAGTATGAATAAAGATTGGGAATTGTTTTATCGTTTTTCCTCTCTCACGCGTTTACAAAGAGTAACTGCTTATATCCTACGTTTCATTAATAATACAAGAAAAACACATACATTTATTTATTTATTTATTTATTTGTTTATTTATTTAGTACAAGATTATACATGTATATACATAATTCATTAATTTTTTTGACTGCCCAACTAGGAGTATTCCCGTTTTAGGACAGTCGAATTATTATGGGTAAAATGGAACATGATTTGTATTTGTACAAAAAAGAAAGAAAATTGATGAAATAAAAAGAACAAAAAGAATATAAAATAAAATAAAAAAGTTTAAAACCTAGTAACTGTTATTTGTTTAGCATAGTTATTAAAATAATATAAATTTAAAAAAGAAAAGGTAAATAGGTACATGTATGTAACTAATAGAAATTGAGAGGGTTAAAACATTTAGGTAACTTTTGTATGCATTGCATATTATAGTCCTACATACATGTGTTGTAGAAAAAAAAGAAAGAAAATGAGAAGAGAAAGAATAAAATTAAAATTAAATAACCAATTAAAACATATAATAGCCGTCGGTTATTTAGCATGGTTGTTGAAAAGATAATAAAAATAAATAAAAGTTATATATGTGTGTACTTAAAAGCAAATGATTAAAATATAAGGTGGTAACTGGTGTTTGCCTTTCATATTATAATCCTACGTACACATTTTATATAGTGAGAACAGAAAAAATATAGTAAAATAAAATAAACAATTAATACCTAATTATTACTGTTGTTTGCTTAGCACAGTTATTAAAATAATAGGTATATATATGTACTTAAAACTGGTGTTTACATTGCTTATTGATAAGCCCACATACATATGTACATATTTTGTATAAATATTAATATAAAAGAGAGGAGATATAAAGAATAAAATAAAATATTCAATTAAAACATAAGATTAACAGCTGCTTGATTATTTAGCGGACAACTTTCTATAATAGAATTAAACAAGTCATTACAATCATTAATAATAGTCGCTCAATCTTATTCATTTTCAAAGGAAATTAAAACATTAAAGGCGGGAAAAAACTTAGATAAAAGCAGTCATCTCAAATCATTAAGCCCATTTATACATATGGATTTATTGCATGTAGGTGGGAGATTATCCAGAGGAAAACTGATACATGAAGCACAAAAACATCCGATATTACTACCTCACGATCACCCTCTAACAAAGTTAATCATTAAACATTTTCATTATACAAATTTGCATGTAGGTACTCAAATGTTACTAGCACTTATTAGGCTAAAATATTGGCCTATAATGGCAAAAAATGCTATTAAAAAAATACTCAAAAATTGTATTGTATGCTTCAAATGCAGTCCAAAAACAAGTCATCAAATAATGTCTGATCTTCCAGAGGATAGAGTGTCACCATGTAGATCGTTCTCTGTTACAGGACTGGATTACGCAGGGCCAATCTTAATAAAGTCTGGAATCAGTAGGAGATCCAATTCAGTCAAGTCTTATATCTGTTTATTTATATGCTTCTCTACTAAAGCAGTTCATTTAGAACTGGTCACCTCTCTGACTACTCTCTGATCCAATTCAGTCAAGTCTTATATCTGTTTATTTATATGCTTCTCTACTAAAGCAGTTCATTTAGAACTGGTCACCTCTCTGACTACAGATGCATTTCTTAATTGTTTAAAGCGTTTCATTTCTAGACGTGGAAAACCTAGTAAATTGTATTCTGATAATGCTACTACATTTGTTGGAGCGAATAATGAATTGAAAAATATGTATAATTTATATCTCTCTCAAAAGGAAATAGCTAATTACTTAACTAACATGTCTATTCAGTGGGTTTTTATCCCACCTAAAGGTCCTCATCATGGAGGTCTTTGGGAATCTAACATAAAAAGTGTGAAATATCACGTAAAAAGAGTGGCAAATGTCTCTTCATTAACATATGAAGAGATGTGTACGTTATTATACCAAATAGAGTCCTGCATAAATTCTAGGCCTTTAATTCCACTATCCAATGATCCCCTCGACCTCTTTGCACTTACTCCAGGTCACTTTGTTATTGGTGATAACCTGTCAGCTGTAGCTGAACCTGACCTATAACAGATTCCCATAAACAGACTTAATAATTTCCAAAAACTAAGCCAGCTAAGACAGAGCTTCTGGTCAAGATGGAGAATTGAATATCTGGGAGAGCTGCAGCAAAGGACTAAATGGGCGGATGGGAACAGGCGACAACTAAAGACTAGGGACTTAGTTATCATCAAAGACGACAACGCACCACCAAATTTATGGAGGATGGGACGTGTCATCGCCACTCACCCTGGACAAGATGGGATAACCCGTGTAGTCACCTTGAAGACGCAGCAAGGGTCTATGAAAAGACCCATTACCAAATTGTGTCTTCTACCGATGGACGATGCTATCACATCTTAGAAGACCTGGATCAAAATAAACCACTAACATCTAAGAAGAGCAGTATCAAAAAGAAGTCATCTTTACTAAGGCCAAGGATCAAAAAGAAGCCATCTTTCTTGAGGACAAGAACTGCAGAGGCTATCGATCTAGGATCAAGAAGATGAACCTTTTTTAATTTAGTGTTATTTTTTTTTATGCTTCTTCTAATGATTTACTTCAATTTATTATTTTATTGTTTCTAAACTAACTACAACAATCAATGAATTACGATATATGTATTAGCTAGTTTCAGCTCTCTTTTTATTTTTAAGAAATAATTTAATCTTTCTAATTAAAAAAAATATATATTCTGACAAATAATAATAATCAATTTTAACTTTTATATGGTTCTAAAAAGAACTTTCATTTAATTTCAGCCCTTTTTGTCGGGGAGCTATGGTTAAAATTGATATTTATTAAGTAGGTACTTGTTCTATGAGATTACTTAGTACCTACCTAATTTTATCATTTTCTTTCTATTCGAATTAGTTATATAAAAAAAAGAATGTAGCTTCTTTGTCTTAGGAAAAAAAATGTGTTCCATTTTAAAACCCTAGCCATACTGTAATATTTTTTTGGATGAAAATCAAGAAATATAAAAGGTACGATCAGACAAATGCAAAAAGTGTTTAATTTGCAAAGGCGAGTAGCATAGAAAATCTCCAACTGCAAGATCACACAATATAAAACCTATAAAGAACAAGAGCGTAAAAAACGCCAACTATAGTGAATACGAGTAATTTTACATTTATTTATTTTCTTATCTCAAGCGGCGGCATTCCGAATTTCTACTGTTTTCTAAAATATTTCTTTTGAACATTTTATGTTTCGAAAAAAACAAGTGTTATTTTTGAAGATGATATCTTTCTATATATAAATATATGAATATCTCGTGTCACGGTGTTTGTGGTCGCACTCCTCCGAAACGGCTCGACCGATTTTATGAAATTTTGTATGTATATTTGGCAGGTATGAGAATAGGTTTTAAGGTATATTTCATACCGCTAGGTAATTAGGGTGTCCCTATCCAGAAAAAAAAAAATTTTTTTGACAACATTTTTTATTTGTCATCAAAAGATACATAGGTACAACCCTAAATTTTCACTCTCCAACCCCCACCCTCCCATTTTTTAATCGCGATTTTAGTGTATTTTAAACGGAACGAAATTATTTATGTTGTTGAATGACAGATGGCGCTACGTCAACATCATCGAACTTTCATTTATATGGCAGAACAATGTTTGCTGGGTCAGCTAGTAATTAATACATTAAGCACACGCCGAAATGGTTATTATATGAAATTCTCTTCATAGAAAAAAATCGCAAAGTATGCTCTGAAAATTATAATAAACACTTTTTTTATTTTTTTTATTTTAACTTTATGAGTAAAACCTCAAATTGCAATATTTAAATAAATGAAGACAATTTAAGCGAAAAACATATTGACACCTCTGGGACCAGAGGTGTCAATATGTTTTTCTGATTTTTCTGTTTCCAGATTTTCGATTGAGTTTCGCTTACATTGTCTTCATTTATTTAAATATTATAATAAACACGTTTTTTTCTTTTATTTTATAAGTCATACGTATGTAAAAATCACAGTATTTCTTTAAATGCTATTTAAGACGTTTCACACGAGATTCTTGCTCTCTTTTAAACGAGTCGTGTTTTATTAAACATTTTCACAATTTTCGCTTAAATATTGTCGTTTTTAATATTAGCGCGCTCTCTCTAACATTCGTATTTACATATTATGTCTCCACTTTTTATTTTTGAGCGCTTATTACCGGGCCTTAAGTTAGCTCAAGTCGTTAGCTTTGTCGTGTGTGCTACTAATTTGAAACATATATGAATATCTTTATAAAAATTTCAATTTTTGGCAAATATAATATAACTTTATATATTTAGAATTTAATTGATTTCCATCACTAACAAAACGTCAATATTTGAGGTCTAAATACTTCCTTAATTCTTTTTTAAATATAAACATATTTTCAATCTCAAGAAATTTAATCGGGGCTTTTGTCATAAAGTTGGACGGCCTGGTCCATAAGTGATTTCTGTGTTCTTATTTTCTTCCTTGTTGGCAATCTAATTTGCTTTGCATTTCTCGTCCTCTGTCCGTGTATTCTCGTAACTTTGAACCTTTTCAACAAATTTTATTTTGTTTTATTGAAAATAAATCATTTTATGTACGTAACTATATATAATTAAAATAATCAACCTTTGAAACCAATCGTTTCTTCGCCAAAATAAACGTAAAATTATAAGGATGCCACAAAGTGAATGTGCGATTATTACAGATTTATTTTATTTGTTTGAGATTGCCGGTATCAGTGGTGTGCAGTCCATAATAGCGTAAAATCTATGATCATCTAATGTTCGTAGTTTTCTCTTCGTGTTATCGCAGATAAGCATTTCTTTTGTATCTTCCTCGGCGACCTTGACTGACAGACACGAACAGAACATTTAATTATTAAAGACATTATAGAACATTTAATTATTAAAGACACAAACAGAACATTTAATTATAAAGGACACAAACAGAACATTTAATTATTAAAGACACATTTACATAACAGAACATTTATAGAATATGCTTGTATTGTAGGTAATAAAATATATTTTAGTACTCATTTATTTCCGTTGCCATTAACATAATTAAATGAACAAATATATTCAGATCTGGTAACCAAACACGGCTAAAGCCATTTCAAGTAACTTTTCAATTTTGAGCAATGATCTTAGCCCAGGGTCCTTACCCTTATTGAGAATATCTTCCACTCTGGAAATGCCGTAAAAAAACATATATTATTTTTATGAATTAATTGTGAAATGACACAAATTAATCCAATAAAATTTATTTGTACATTTCGGGATCAGATCCCGCGATCTTCGGATTGCGAGTCGAGAACCTTACCCCTCGACCATGGAGGCCGTTACGAAAATAAAAATAATAGTATGTATGTATAAAAAATTATGAAGCTTCTGCTGAATTATATTTGATGACCTTTGTGGTTGCTTTCAGTATCGCCCTGGTGAAAAACTTAGAATCGAAATGTTGCTTGAAATGGCTTTAGCCGTGTTTGGAGACCATATCTAAATATCCAGGTACTTCTTCACCTTCCTGAGGATTCATCTCCTCCATCTCCTTCCTCTTCCTACATCTTCAGTCTCACAATATATCTATACCTTTTAATAATCTAATACCCTTTTCCTTCCCAGAACTTCCTCTCCTTCCTTTCCTAGTTACCCTCCACACAGCATCCCCAAAGCTGACATAGGCCCTGAGAAAAATTGTTTTCCTCAGGGCCTCCTGTGTGGAACTAATGTAAAAAAAACTCCTCCGGAGGGTTGGAGGCAGTTGGCACTTTTGTGCGGCACTCACACAAAAAATCACACAAATAAGTTTGAGAATAACTGCGTTGGCTGATAGTATTAAAGACCTTTGCCTCTGTAATGCGTGAATATTATCTCTAAGGCCACGCAGACCTCTATTTTCCCCCTTAAGCCAGGCTTTTATCTCGGTGGTTTATTACAAAAGAAATTCTTGATATATATTTGAATTATCACCGAGCCTAATCTGGCCTTTGATAATGTTATTTTGCACATGGACAATGGTTTTACTTATCACTTACCCGTACAAAGATGTAATAGGTCCTTTATGTTCTCTCGGAAAATACGCAACTCCATAATACGATATTATATTATAATAAATTTATTCCTTTATTCGCCAGCCCGCATTTACGCGAAATCCCACAGAAAATATCTATTTAACGCGATACTGCGTGTATACAATTCATTATTATTATTAACAGATGTTCTTGTCAAAACATCATCCATCATGTTCGAAAAATGATAGTTAATTGGTATTTAGTGGTAAGTCTAATTATTGTGTTTTCCCTGGATTTTCCTTTCATAATTAGCTGTGAGAGATTGAGTGTAGGTTTACTGGTGTTGTGGCTGAAAGTAGAGCAGAAGATTTTTAATTTTTTTATATTTTTTTTTATTTATGCACCAGATTTAAATGTCCGGGTTAAATTTTCCCCAAAAAAAAAAGGAAAAAAATAAGGAAAAACTAAACCCTTTCACACACTTTCCCAAATGATCATCTAGTCAACCCACGCTATGCAATTGCACTATATAAGTATTATAAATACAAGAACAACATGTCAACCTACTAGAGACCAAATGGGAATATAATTCACCGACTCCAGATATTTTCATATCAGAGGGTTCGGCTCTGTGGCATTTCTAATTGAACCTATAAATCCTACCGATCCCTCAATATAAATATTTAAAAAATCCTTTGTAATCCTACATGTATTTAAAATGACTGATTTTTGCATTTTTATATACAAATTCTTTGACAAATCTAATATGCTTAAATTTTGAATCAGATTCCTAGGTATTATGCCAGTGGCCGAAATAACAAATGGCAATATTTTTATAGTCCGAGAATGCCAAATTCTTTTAATCTCATTTCCTAAATCTGTGTATTTTCTTATTTTTTCAGAAATAGTTTTTTGAATAAACTATAAACTTGAGGGAGCGGGAGACAGAAATGAAAATCGTCATGTCGAAGTAGTGAGTCAGTCGTTTATTGGGCTACGTATCAGATGGTCGGTGGTCGGTAACATGATGTAATGCAGGGTGCCGTGATGAGATGCTGCAGGCGTGCTGTGTGATGGAGATGGTGCGATGAAGGTCAGCGAGTTGCTCGACACCATGGCGGTGGAGATGACCTATCTTCCAGGCCGTTGCTCGACGCTTTGAATCGCGGAGATGAACGGTGTGTGGCTCGGTGAGCTGAGCCACCAGCAGGTAGTCCTGGCGAGGCGGAGCGTGTTTCCATGGCAGCGAAGCACGGTGAGGCTTCGGGGTGCCATGAAGTGGTGAGCTGATCCCTTGGCTGAAGGTGCGTCAAACCTTATAAGTCGCGGGATGTAGCTGATCTCAGGAGCTGAAGACACGATGGGCCTTGTAGCTGAGACGTGGTGGTGGACCTCGAGGAAGCTGCCCTGGATGCGTAGCGATGCCATGCAGGAGCACTTATGCGGAGATCTGTTACATGCTGAGATGTTGGCCGACTGTTAGTGTGAGACTGAACTGGACTGAACTGCAGCGGGCGAGCGATCGGCTGCTTATATAGGCGCGGTAGAGTAACTACCTCGCGGTAGGTAATACGAGCCACTTCGAGAATATTCGGCGCCGTACAGATATTGTACGGTGCTGTCTCGAGACCTTTCTAGGCGGGGCGATATTATTATCGTCGGGCTGGCACGGGAGGCGAGAAAGTACATCGCGGCTAGTATAGGTACGAAGGTACCTAGGCAAGTAGGTTTGCCGATGCGCGCGGATATTAGGAGTTTCTCGAATGTTCTTTTGATGGCGATGATAATAATGATGTGTCGCCACAAACTATATATAATTATTATTTTGTACATTTTTATACGAAACATCTTAGGTATATATATCAAAAAAAATATATTCGTAGTCCTCCTGACTAGGAGATCCTGTGCTGAGGGGGACTATGCTTTGGATAAGTTTTCAACGACTAACGGTGTAAGGAAACTTTCTTAGAAGGCGGGAAAAAGGAAACGTAAAAACTCACTGTAGATGACTTGACAGGCTGGATTGTTCTTGTCCATATATGAAATTCATACTCCACAATAACTTCAAAAACTGTGTACACGTTGTTCACCAAGATTTAGAATTTTACTTTTAATTAGTTTGTAATTTAGCAAATAATACACTTAGACACTCAGTCATGGCTTGCTCGTTTGAAAGTTATATGTCATTCGTAGGTAGGAGGAAGTATGTAGGTAGGTATTTATGATTATAGGAAATACGTAGGAAAGGGATCAGGTTAGAAATATTTCCAAACAAACGGTTTAACTTCATGGTTTGGATAAGGTTTTCCAGAAACTAGTGATGATTTAAGTATACTAGTAGGTTCATTTTCCGATAGTTCCTTCAGCCAACATTTAATGTCCTTAATGTAGCTATTTTTTGTTTTAATTTGTTTGATACTAAGTGGGGGTTTGTTATATAATTTTACTGCTAAATATTCAGAACTTCTTTGTCCAAATGAAGAGTTATACTTTTGTATATTAAGTATGTCTGTTTTTTTGGCTCTGGTTTTAAGAGCATGTGAGGTGTCTGCCTCTGAATCATTTTTGTGGTGATGTCCTAGAATGTTTTTGGCATAGATTTTCTGTATGCTTGGAACATAAAACTGTTTAAAATTTTCTGCTGTTGACGTCCTTATGGGGACCTTTAGTATGGTCTTTATGATGCAATTCTGAGTTACCTTAAGTTGTTTCATGTGATTAGATGCTGCTGAGCCCCATCCTATTACTCCATATTCCAATCGAGAGTGGCATAAAGCATAGTATACTTTCTTTAAATCCCTCATACTCAATGAGAATGACCACGATTCAGAATCAAAACGTTTGTTACATAAAAGTATTTGTAACAAGGTGTGTGCAGTGTGCATCCTCTTATACACAATTTATTTTTGGTTTCGGTGTGTGACACCTCTAGTGCTTGCCCATTGACATTTGGGCATTGGCAATATTGCTACCTTGCAATATTTTTTTATTCAACAGTTGTTGATCCTGAACAGATTCAAAATGAGCAGATTTGAAAAGAAAGCACGCCATTCTTTGTGCAGCAGCCGAGAGCTCAGGGCGGTCCTCTCGACCACAACACGACGGATCCTTGATTGGCATCAAGACTCATCCGCCCTTGCTGTTTTTGGGGGTCCTTTTGGCTGGGAACCATTTCTCTGGAGTCCTGCCCATCTCACGATGTGGGAATCGTTTCACAAAAGAAGATTTCATCATGTGTCAGTTCAACTTACCACGGTATCAAAATGAACTATTTAAACCTAAGCGAGCCCAAGCCAGACACCCTTAGTTTCAGGATGTCTCCTTTTAGGCTGGTTTTAGTCTCACGCTCACCGTCAGCACTCATAGATCAGCGCGTAGTTCGTCAGCGCTGAGGCTCAGCGTGGCTCGTTTCAGTATCGTACTGACCGCCTTACTGTACAGACGAATACCAAAATGTGGAGTGTATTTATCTATCTATCGGGTACCTATCTCAAAAAAATAAAAACGATTCGCCTTGACTGTACACGCTGACGACGTCTTCTCCGCTCGACAATAGAACGCTCATTGAAAACAGGGGCGCTCGTGCGATCGTCAGCGCCGACAGCTACGCGGCGCCGACTCGCGACGCGTACGGCCGCGCAGCGCTGACCACCTTGCGCGCTGATAGCTACGTGTCATTCAAAAACGCTTCCTAGAAGTTCATATATCTCGACCATCAGCGCCAACGGTGCGCGTGCGGTCGGCGTAAGACTAAAATCAGCTTTAGTCTAATACATATTTTTGTATTTCTAATACCTTCTTTTCTAAGAAAATCATTAATATGTACGATCGCAAATAATTAATTCACCTTAATATTTTAAAGCACAACAAGCAAAAAGTGTTAAAAACCCACAATAATTTAATTGACGCCATCTGTGAATGCGTAGATGATAACGTACATTATGTTTAACCTTAACCGATTAAACCAATCTGATGAGAAGATAGTTATTGTGGCAATAGATTCTCTATTATGTGGGGTACTTTGAAATATGTTTTACTCACATTAAATGAGTTCTTAATTGTTTAACAATGACGTGACCGCTTTAATCTATTGTGACTGCTTTGACCTGATGTATTGTTTATTTATATTTTTTTTATTTTCTTATCGAGCTGATACAATCCATAACTTCCTTGGTACAATATAAGTACCATCCGATACGGCAGTTTTCCTGCAGACATGCTAAAAGGTCTTAGTGAGGAAATTCGTATGAGTTACTTACTGGTACCGAAAGCTTAACTTATAAAACTTTTACAAGATCTAACTCCAACCTTGAAAATAAAGTGTTATTCGACAGTTTATACAAAAGAGAAATAAGTATTTCATGCTAAAGGTCGGACTAATCTATTGGCAAAGAGGCGGTACATGGAGACTTGAAAAATGTGTATAATAATCAAAGTTTCTGTCTCTCATACTTTGAATATAGTTGTCTTAAGGGGGAGTCTGGTGCAGTCGATCCAAAAAATCAACTTTTTTCTTGCCTAAAAATCGTCCCATAAATACATTCCCAAAGTTATAGCATCAAATTCGACCTTTAAATATAGTTAAGAGCGGTGCGCCAAGCAGGTAGACCGGAAAACGGAGCGGCCCGGTTACAAACGAAAACTTTAAACGCGGTTTCCTCAAAACCACGTTTTTCCCGTTTTTAAGTTGACTGGAAACGTATCTCGGCGTTTCACCCGATTCATTTAATTTAAAGTTTAACTCAGAGAAAATTAAATTTATATGCGGATGAACCTCGACTTATACTTTTTTTGCAAAGTATGGTTTTGCGGCAGCCGCGCAAGACGGTCGGTAACGGAGAATAAATCAAATGAGTTTTTGGGGTTATGTCAACAACGCGAGACTAATAATTATGACTTAAAATTGTAAATGATAATGGATGGATGATTATTTTTTTCGTGAACACACTTGTAAATAGTCTATTAATTTATAAGTAGAGGGCCCATAAACCAATGTAACAATAATTTATGATAAAACTTTTTGTTTTTAAATTCATGGTACATTTGGGTTATATACGAATGCTAATAGCCCCTCCCCCCTCCCACCTTCCCTCCCCTATCTCTCCCTCCCTCCCGCTTTCCATACATTCAGTTTTCAAACCTCGCGTGCCACCATAATGCAAATTTCACCATTTTTTTATACAAATTTCATAATGGCAGAGCTTGTCCTGACAATAACGAACACATAAAAAAAAGAAATTTGCAATTTGGTGCAGTCGTTCGAAAGTTATTCGCTTAGCAACACATTCAGCGGTTCATTTTTAAATATAAGAATATCCATATATAAGAATATAATTTTTTATTCTTATATATTTTATTTATTGGTTTGGGCTAGTTATTATCTTATAATAATTACCATCTCCAATTCTGGAAAAGTTGTAAGTTGAACAGAATTAGATGAGGGTAGAGGGGTATAGAACGTGTTGTGAAGACTTGATTCGTATTATTGTAAAACACCACGAGAAAAAAACAAACAAAAACTTCCTTTATTTCTGTCCTCTAGCGCAATGTTCGAAGAGATGGATTCACTCACCGCAAACACTCCAGGATTGCTTCACGCCGAGATCGAAGCACTATCGAAGTCTTGTATTATGTATAGGACTCTCCCCGGTACGTGATTTTTCTCGCCTTTCTAGTCTCTGGCAAGAGGTGAAGTGCTTCCAAGAAATATTAAATCTGACTATGTACTCAACAGTCGAGTAGTTTTCCTTTTGGTTTCAGCGTTGAGTGGGCTGAGTGGTATCGGGCTATCACTTGGTTCCCGTGCAGATATTTGCAGCAAAATTAACAGACCCTTTAACCAACCTTTGCAAGGAATTGGCAGAATATGATATTTTCATAATATGAAAGTAAAAAGTTTTAAATTTTTTTTAATGTATGCACAGCTTTGTAGAATCTCGATAAATACACTATCCATAAATATTTTTTTTATGGAGGGGAATCGTTTCATTATACTAAAAATAAATAATTATTTTTAGTCCATATGAAGCAGATACTTTTTTGTGTGACATTATAATTTAAAATAAAACAATTATTTTGTAAACACCACTTATTTTTTATAATTTATGCCGACCGGGATTCGCTACGACCGTAGCTTCTTCAGGGCAGTATAATACTCTTCTAAAATTATGTTACATGTGTGTTATAGATAATATATGATTTTTTTTTTAAAAGGGCTGGACTTCTCAAGTGAAGGAGGAGGAAGGCGTAAGTGTACATAGATGGAGAATTGGGACGGGAAAGGGAATGTTCTTCGTGAATAGGGAACAATCTTAGTATTGGACTTTTATTAAAATTTATTTGATTATTAACTACCTTACTGTTAATGTTTTTGGCTTTCCTTATTTCTAGTGCCTATAATTTATCCAACCTGATACCTATCGTGTTTTTATGAATTAGGGTGACGCCTGAGTTTTTATCGAATCTATGGTCTGTTTCAACCAAGTGGTTTGCAATTTCCGAAAAGTCAGTGCTGTGTAAACATCTAAGATGTTCTTTGACACGAGTGTTTATGTTTCGTGCCGTTTTGCTTATATATTATACTGCCCTGAAGAAGCTACGGTTGTAGCGAAACCCGGTCGGCATAAAGTATAAAAAATAAGTGATGTTTAAAGTTATTGTTTTATTTTAAAATATATTTTTAATATAATTTAAATCATATAATGTAAAACTTGCCGAACAACAATGTAAATAAAGAGTTGTAGAATATTGTCATTCATATTATAATACCGCGTAAGTTTTCAGGAGGAACAAAAAACTGTTTAGTTGATTAAATAAAAAAAGAACATCTTTGAAAAAAAAACGTCAACTAGTATTTAGAGATCACTTATTTAGAGATGTATTTTTTTAATAATTGGGAATTTTAAATGACATACGCGGTGTAACACACAAAAAGGCTATGAAATAATGAGATACTCGTTGATCTTATGCTAGAAATATCTAATATTCTTTCTTCAATCTTTGCAAATGCACTTTGTGGCATTTATGATTAAATGAAAAAAAATAACTTTCTAAAACACTACTACTTAATCAAAATTATCAACATGTTTCGAAAACAAAGGTTTCTTCGTCAGGATAAGATTAACATTCATTAACATATGTTAATCTTATCTTGTTTTCATTTAATATAACATTCTATTAAATTTTCTTCAAATAATATAACAAAAATGATAATACGAGCATCAAAAAATTATGATATATTTTTTTATTTTTACTAAATAAAACTTTTGTAATACCATTTACTGCAATTCATGGATAAGTACCAATTATATTTTATTAAATTTTAAGTATATTAAATTACGAGTATAAAAGGAGCGGTGATTCAAGATTCGTATAAAATACTTTTAACCACTCGAGCGACAACGAGATTTTTTACTTTTTCCTCCGATTGCTTAAGATTTTTTGGTGATTATTTTGAATATTAGACGTTAAAAAAATCATACCTCCTAATTTTAATATGGAAAAATTGAAAACAAAAATTAATGAATCTAGGGAAAATTTGCCTAAAGCAAAGCAATCCCAGGTATTTTAAATGGTGCCATATTGTGGTAAAAAGCGCTCCAGTAGTTAAAAGGTTAGGTTATGAAAATTATTTTGGTTTGGTAAGAAATAAGCAAATGAAATGGTTTTGCATTAAAATGTCATTTAAAAAAAAAAAACCTTGTACGACTGAAGTGACGATACACGTTAAATGATGAATTAGCAATCATTTGGTATAGATTTGAAAACCACAGAGTGGGGTAAAAACAACATAGTCAGCATTGTTATAGAAAAAATGAGATTATTGTTTTACCTGTCGTCCAATAATTAAAAAAATGTTTTTAAATTTATCTTTTTAATCGTTGTTTTTCCTAAAACATTGTGTTTTAAGAAAAACAACGATTTTCCACGCCTCTGGCCTCTAATGAGGCCCGCCGGTTCAGTCTATTAACAATGGTTTATTAGCCCTCTCCCCCCACTCTCCCCTAGCCGCTGGCCGCTGGTCCACCAATGGCGGGCGTTGCTCTTATAATTACCCCGTTACTTGACCCGCTAATGGCGGCCACTTTGTCTAATCTCGTGATAGAATACACTAAATTGCGTTAAGCTCCGTCCATCCCTATATTTCATATCACTTGCGGATTAGAAGCGTCATCTTCAACATTGTAATCAATTATGGGGGTACTAACGAACGCGTAAGAGTGTATTCATGTCAGTTATTTGTTTTTTGAAGTGAAAACTCCTTTAGCACCGTTGTTATTTGAAACACGAAGTAACGGAAAAGTGCGACTAAAAAATACAAACACATACTCGTACATCTGTAAGATTTAGCCTGCGTGAGAATGAGACCTTAGCTACGTATAGTGGGTACCTACGAAGCGTCACACTCTGTAAAGCTGTCTTTTATACAGATAAAACAATGTTTTAGTAAATCCGCCGGAAGACAAAATATGATTGTCATCAAAAGCAACGAAAGTTTTCCAAGGTACTTGGTAGTGTTTTCAGTTGATTTTTTAACATTTAAGCATTCTTATTGAATACTAGCTTCCCCCCCCCCCCCCCTCTACCCACCCTCTCTTCAACCACTCCCTACCTCCTTCCCCTCTCGCTTGCTTTAATTTATACCTGCGACCAAAAATGCTGAAAGGCGTGATAAATATGTTTTTTTTATTATTTTTTGATCATAAGTATTTATCATTTTTCAATAATGTCTAAGCAAAATAAGAATGTTAAAAAAATCTTAAATAAATTAGTTTGTAAGGCCGTAAATAAATAGACGAACAGAAGTATTTTCGTCGCAAAACACGTGTGCGGATCTTTTTTTAATAATTTTATTTAAACTAAAATTAAAATTCTGAAACAGATTTCTCAGATAATTTATTGATTTATTTTAATGCGTGATTATATGTTTTGAAATGTGTGTCGTATAATACAAAAATTCGTTTGAAAATTAAACAAATTTGCCAACGACATAATATGGTATAACCTTATTATACGATCAAAATTTAAAAAATATTTTACTAGATAAAAGAACAATCTTTCGAAATCAATTTATAATTTTTTTGTGAAAAAGAGTCAATACGTCTAAATTTTATTTAAATATGATGTATTTCCGGTTTTCTCTTAATGAACCTTCTGGCCCTGTACAGTACGCCCAGCTTCTGGGAGGCTATCTTGACTCTAGCTACTAAGACAATCTATCTATATCTATATCTATATCTATATCTATATCTATATCTATATCTATATCTATATCTATATCTATATCTATATCTATATCTATATCTATATCTATATCTATATCTATATCTATATCTATATCTATATCTATATCTATATCTATATCTATATCTATATCTATATCTATATCTATATCTATATCTATATCTATATCTATATCTATATCTATATCTATATCTATATCTATATCTATATCTATATCTATATCTATATCTATATATATATCTATATCTATATCTATATCTATATCTATATCTATATCTATATCTATATCTATATCTATATCTATATCTATATCTATATCTATATCTATATCTATATCTATATCTATATCTATATCTATATCTATATCTATATCTATATCTATATCTATATCTATATCTATATCTATATCTATATCTATATCTATATCTATATCTATATCTATATCTATATCTATATCTATATCTATATCTATATCTATATCTATATCTATATCTATATCTATATCTATATCTATATCTATATCTATATCTATATCTATATCTATATCGATATCTATATAAGTGGAAGGCGGGATGTTTGTGAGACATCCTTTATTTGATTAGTCCTTGGGACACGATGGCAAACCTATCGTATGAGAAAAGAACTACGATAGAATTCGACTAGCCTTTGAATTTTATACTGTTTGGATTAATTCGTTGTGTCTCATTGATGCTTTCACGAGCCTGTCATATTATTTTCTTGCGGAAATCGAATGAAATCTGCAAGAAAGATTTGTTCAAATATCCTCATTCCTCAGATACCCACCTCGGCTTCCTTCGCTTACAAATCTGCATTATCGTTCCTGGGAATCGACGGAATCCACGGAATTTTGTAACCAAGCGAACATAATCTCCCTGTTCGTGTAATACCTCGATCGTATTGAATATTATAAGAATTCTAAACTGGATGCAAATATCATTTTAGAGGTACTTAGTACATTTCGATAAATTAATCTCTCGCTTAACCATACCAATGCCATTTAACTAAGGGAATCTACACTAGCGGCCAAATTATTGTAAAAGGACTTGAACTAATCTTTCGATCCAATAATCTTTAACATGACGAATATTGTAATACAGTACTACTTAATAATATTCGACTCAAACTGATTTGACTCTTCTTTTAATGCTTTTTAATTTATTTTATTAAGTAAGAAAATTTACAAAGTACCTACATAAAACTTTGACTATCCAACCAGGAAATTCCAGTTTTAAAACATTTTGTGAATTTGGTTTTAAAAGTTTGCTTGAAGTTGTATTGCGGGCCGTGAATACAATGGCTGAATATATTTATAATAATATTTAGAAAGTCTGATCAAAAAAATATATTTTTAATTTTATTAATCAAAATAACTTGAAAAGTAAACCAAAGTAAGATGTGCATGTACAATCAAGATATTATTAAATATTATATGTAGATCAATCAAATTGTTTGTGATGTGTATTTTCCCTCACTCCATAAACCCGGGCACCAAACGCAGCGAACCGCTTCGATTGACCTATGTGTGCAGGGGTGTTGGTTATACAATAAATGGTTTCCGGGGCTGCGGTACCCATATCCGCCTCTCAAATCGTAATTCTCTAAACAGACTGCAAGTAGGTATGTCGTATTTTGTTATTCATTGTCACTCAGTCAATCACTCACTGCATACTTCTTCAGGAGTTCTACATAGGTAAGTAAAAATTCGCATTTTTTGCGAATGTCCACTCAAGACATATTATATAGCGGATTTTCACCAAAGATATTAATATTTCCACTTTTGTTATACCTACAGCAGTATGCCCTACCTGCTTAACATTTTGGAGACATTTATATTATACTAGCACGTTCCCGGCATGCGTTGCAATGTCACTAATAAAGAAATTGTTTCTCCCTGCGTGTCTTTTCCCTTTCGTCCCGTTCCCCTTCCGCCTCCCCTCCCACTCCCACGAAATCCTTTCCAGTGATCCCCTTCCCCTCCCGTGTTGAATTCATTCAGTCCCATTGCAATTTTTTTTACCAATTTTTCATATATTACAAACTTCATTTTTGTATATTATAAGTACGTCAGAAATCAAATTTGGCACCTTACATAGGTACGTATTTAAAATAAATATAATTTTTTATTAGATTCAAAATATTCGATTTTGATTAGTGGGTACTTCGATTAAATTCATAAATTTAAAGAATTTATTCGAAAATTGAATTTTGATTTAACGATCTATATTTGCAAAATGTCATTCTCAAATTTCGAAATTTTTGGCAGGTTTATAAGAGTGTTTGTAATAATTAAAAAAAAACTTTTCAGATGTGTTGTCATATCGTTGTAATGATCCAGAAACCTTCGCGAGGGTAGAAACAAGGTATTGCGAAAGTTTCTAACATTCCCTACGCTTAATATAGCAATGCATGGACAACCCACATAGGTACATAGAAATAAGCATATTTTGATTTTTATACATGTAGATGCAAGTAGAAACATAGTAATAAATGTTAATTTTTGGAGATCGCTGGCAACAGTTAATATGCACTTTTTTTAAAAAAAAAGCTTTTGATTCACCTTAATTACATTAAAAGGCAACTATTTGCATTGGGGGAAGTGGAAAATATTTCATTCTAAATTTCGATTACGTAAAATTAAAATTAACTTTCGTCTTGTGAGATTGTACGCCATTAGCTATTAGCTCATTCGCTGTCACTTTGGTATGTTGGTATTCCTGATACACTTGAATGTATAACGAACGGCTAGAAGATTTTGAAGTTACGGGGCACTTTCTTTTGAATCACAAACCATGTTACACAAACCTAGCGTAGCCGCTAAACTACTTGAAAACTGGGATGTTTTTCTTGCCTTGACGTGAGTAGGCTTTATAAAGGGACACTTTCTTTTGTATCACAAACCATGTTACACAAACCTAGAATTCCCATGAAGTCTGCTACGCTTTGCTCTAGCATCTTTTCGTACAGTAACAAGAATACCAACATAACAAAATGACATTTGAAAATAATGTTTGAAAATGGACGGTCTCGTTTCACAGAATGAAAACTAATTTTAATTTTACGTAATCGAAATTTAGAATGAAATATTTTCCACTTCCCCTAATGCAAATAGTTGTCTTTTAATGTAATTAAGGTGAATCAAAAGATTTTTCAAAAAAAGTGCGTATTAACCATTGCCAGCGATCTCAAAAATTTACCTAATAAATTTTCACAATTACGTAATTCTGCATCGAGCCCATTTTCACCAGATTCACCGGCAAAAGAGTACTAAGCCATAAACATTGTTATAGGCAGTACCAAACTTTGGATTTCAATTCCAGTTAATTTTTTGCAAAGCTAATCTGGTAGTTAATCAATGACAAATGTTTATATCAACCTTGCCAAGAAATAGAAAGTTTCAAATTGAGTTGTATATTTTTATGACTATTATTTTTTCTTCCAGTTCGGAATGGCTCTTTTTATTAGGTTCGCGACGGGCCCGGCCCTTTTGATGGCCGGTAAACAAGATTATTCCTCCATTTATATTCTTTCCTCGCTCTTTATTTGGGTCAAGGTTTCTTTTTTATTTCGGTGCAAAAGTCAGCGCGTTCCTCTTGCTTCCACTTGTCTTTTATGACGTCTTTAATTTTCATAAAAATTGTAGTCCTTCGACTTACTTACATTTCGAAAATTACTCAGTTCGTGCGATTTATTGAGGTAAAACTTCTTCACGCACGCTTGACTTGGGGGGTAAGCTAGTGAATGCGTTACGAAAAGTGGTGATTGTTACGAAAAATGTCATGCGATCGGTAATCGATGCGAACGGTGATCGATTTTTAGGAGAACCGTCGGGCCTTTACCCACGCTTGTCTTGGAGAGTGATAAGGATAAGGATGGTCACCCCAAGGTCGTAGGTCACCCCAAGGTCGTAGGTCATCCCAAGATCGTAGGTCACCCCAAGGTCGTAGGTCACCCCAAGGTCGTAGGTCACCCCAAAGTCGTAGGTCACCCCAAGGTCGTAGGTCACCCCATGGTCACCCCTAGGTCATAGGTCACCCCGTGCGCTACGTTTGGTAACTTAGCAGGGATACCTGGGTTCATTGGGCGAGGTTTGTCTTGTAGTTTTACTTCAGTCGTGTGGTCTAAAGCACACTCGTTTTTTTATTGTTATCAAGTTTAATTTGAAAAATGTTATTATAATTTTGAGTTGTTTTTTTTTTATTTACTGCATAATATTTTTATTGAAATTACCGAAGAAAGCAAACACCTTGTGAATTGACATTATACAAAATGAAACAAATTCTTTGTTTAAAACCACTTTTAATTTACATTCGTCGACCGGTTTCAGTAGTACTCAACCTTCTTCAAGACAATATACTAAATTTAAACTAAATTATAGTTCAGAGGAAGATTATGAGGTAAACATAATAGAAAGAGAGAGGGATAGGGAGAGGGGCAAAGAGAGGGTGGGGTTTAGGCAGAAAGAGAACAACTTTAAAATCGGACTGTCTGTTAATTCTAACTGTTTTTTTTTTATAAAATAGTGCATTAATAAACAAGGTCTAATTTCTATTATTATTAAGTGACAGCTGTTTCGCGTTCCATAAGCATTATCAAACTGTGGTGAAGCTATTTACAGACGATATAATTTATATTATTTCCATGAAGGTACTCACAACGAAAATCCAATTGTTTTATTTTTAACTAGCCCTTATTGATTTATGAGTAAGCCGAAACAGCTGTCACAATAATAAAAAACTAAAATACTTCCAGAACTTAATAATAATATTATTTAATTTAATTCAATTATTTTTTTTAGAAAATTAAATGGAGTTTTACGAATTAAACACAAAACAATTAATATGATGTTTCCGAACGAATAATTTTGATCTCTCAGGGTTTCTATTTCCCTGCATAATTATTATACAATTTTTTTCGTTAATATTTAATATTCTATATGGTAAAAATATGGACACTTCGAGCAAATGAAAGTATGTAAACGAAATAATGTCATTCGGGAGAAAAAATGCTCATGTTTTCACGGACTGATCAATACATTCTGGAAGAGACAGACATTTAAAAAAAGGCTAGCAACTGTCTTTCTGCAACGTATCTTCCTCAGAATCTCATGTACGGAGCTAATGTAAATATATTACGCTTATATTATATATTACGCTTTGGTTCAATCAACTTTACAATATGCTATCATTAGCTGGGGATCCGCATACAAAACTAATCTTTCCCCAATTGAAGTTGTGCAGAGGCTAATAATTAAAATCATATTAAAAAAACCTTCTGACTACCCAACGGATCAATTATTTAAGGAATTCCAAGTACCATCTTTCAAAGATCTATACAATAGAAATGCATTGATTCCAACTATAAAAGAAAAAGAAAAATATCAATTTATAACTGAAAACCGTACTAGACATAAATATATTTTCTCATGCCCAAAATTAAACACTTCCTTTGCACAAAATTATTATACTTATCAAGGAAGACTTATTTTCAACCGATTACCGGATGAAATTAGAAAAATTAATGATAAAATCCAATTAATAAACACTGTTAAAAATATTTTAAAGATAATATAAAAAAAAAAAACTAAAAAAAAAGTTTCCGACTAATCTAATCTCAAGAACAACTACTTATAACTCAGTTTCCAAGTGATACTCTGTTCTTCAAATAAGTTAAATTTTGTATTGTTTTTAGCAACTATTTACATATCACCGAACTTACAAATATTGTTTTTTACATTCACTTTGTAATTTAAGAACTTAAATATAGCATTAAAAATGTACACTACTCTTCCAGACACAAGCTAATGCTTCCATGGAAGAGTGGTATTAACGAATTTTAAAATGAACATGTACGCAAATTACTACATTATCTAAATGTATATTATATTTTATATGCTAAAATAAATAAATAAATAAAAAAAAAATTAAATAAAATATGTACATGTACGGGGTCATCGAAAAATAATGACAACATTTAAAATAACGGTTTTAAAAAAGCTATTAGAGGTAATTCAGTGGTTTTTAAAATGTGCGGAAAAAGATTTTATTTTTTCGTACCTTATTATATTTCGATGTGTGCAGTGTGTGCACCGTTTGTCGTTCTGCAAATGCCTAGTCTGTAGTTGATTTCTTGCCACGTACGTGCAATCATTTCATTAACAGTGATCCACATCCCTTATCTTTTCTGCGTACACAATGTTTTTAATGTACCCCCAGAAAAAGAAATCCAAAGGGGTGAGGTCAGTACTTATTGAAGGCCAGGAAATGGGGGCTCATCTACCAATCCAGCCGTTGGAAAAACGTGCATGCCAAGTTTTAAATAAATTATAGCACCGAAACCCTTTATGTTAATCGTGTACCTAATTTGTGTCAGAATTGCACTGAACGCTTGTTGGTGAATGCAAGTTTTGTTTTGGAGGTGACGTGACCTTGCTATGCGCACACTAGATGCTCAGTAGCCAAGGTCGGCCGCGGGTGCGCCAACGACTGCCGTTCAGTATCGTTAGGAGCCCCCGTTGATTGAAATGATTGCACATACGTAGCAAGAAATCGACTACAGACTAGACATCTGCAGAGCGACGAACGGTGCACACACCGAAATATAGTAAGGTACGAAAAAAAATTATCATTTTCCGCACATTTTAAAAAACCATTGAATTACCTCTAATGTTTTTTAATAACAATTATTTTTTTTAATGTTGTCATTATTTTTCGATGACCCTGTATGATGGTGCAGCCTTCTTATACATACCTTCCTTGCAGCTAAATACATCCGCCACTTCTGCATAGGTATGTATATATACTACCTTAAAAATGTGATGTTCAGTTACTATTTTTTTTTTTACTTTCATTAAACAACTAAAGTTTTGACCGATAGCACATTATAATATAACCGCTCTTCCGCAGAAGTTAACAAATTCTAAAATCAGAAATTCAAAGGATTACTTAAATAATATCATCTGCCCCGTGATTACTTCCCCATGACTATGGGCTGATAAAGTAACTAAATCTGTAAGCTTTTCTTTCATTGCATTAGTATTTCGGAGGCGTCTTACATTCCCATCGCTTTAAGTTGCGGATTACGGTTTCCCATCAGCCAAAGTACCGTTTGGGGATTTGCTGTAAAATGCCACTTTTTCAGTTGGAATTTAACGATAGACAGATCCGCCACACCGCGACCAATAAAATACCGTCTTAACTCCTTCTGACCTATTTTTATACCAAACGATGTCTTATTTTCTTTTCTGAAAATGCGATTGTTTTATTGTGTTCATTTTCAAAGAAGTACAACGCTACAAAAGAAAAGGATAATTGCTCTAATGAAATTTTTGAATTTGGACAGGAAAGTATAATACTATACCAAAGATATTGATTTATAATTTTTGCATTATACTCATATAATATATAGTTGAAGTTATTATTACGATGTTTTGTTTTTACCTTATTTATAAACTCGCGGGATCGAATTCCGGCATGCGCAAATAATATTTTTTTGACCAATTTGTATTATTCCACAATTAATTAATTAAAAATAATACATGGTATATTTTCGGCACGTTCCAGAGTGGAAGATACTCTCAGTATCGCCCTGGTGTTAGACCACCATTCAGAATTAAAAGGTTGCTTGAAATGGCTTTCACCGTGTTTTATGACCGGATCTGAAGAGCCAGGCCGCCTTCCTCTTCAGCCCCACAACATACCCCAATTGGGGATGCCATATAGACCCACTGACTCCGGATAGGAGCAACTGCGACTCTTGTGAGGTATTCTCATAAAAAAGATGTGTATATAGTAACGAAATAAAATTTAAATTAAAATTATTTATCATTCAAGAAGAAGATAATAAATCTAAATTATAAACCTGAAAGACGATAAATCTAAAATCTAAACGAAAAATGAAACATAAAAGATACAGAAAAATTAACACTTAACGGTCGCTACTGGGTCTCAAATAGGGATGTCGAAAGTGAAAAAAAATATCGATATATCGATGTATCGATATTTATTAAAATATCAATATCGACGTCGATATATCGAGGAAAAAATATCGATATATCGGTCAAATTTTCAAGAGATTTTGCGTTTTTAAAATAATAGTGTATTCAGCTCAATTTTGTCAATAGTAATTTTTGTATACAATGTGCTTTTATTAATGTACAAAAATCTCAATAAATATGAAGGTATTTTTATCACTATTCATTTTTATTACGTAATAATTACAAAAATATCAAAAACTAAAAAGCTGTCTTCTAACTTATATGTAAACTGAGTTTACAAAGTTTGTATGCGTCTCAGTAACATTCTATTGGCGTATTAATCTGTCAAAAAGGACTTCGTGTTTGGAACAAGGTATAGTCAATAATCATAGACAATTGGGAGCCAACACATAGGAGTGGCTTAGAAAAAAATGGCGAAAAATAGCATACATTTCTATGTATGTACCTACACACATGAGATAGTATTGGTGATCACAAATACTAATGCAAAGACAATAGATTTGTAAGCGATTAATAGTTAAAATTTCAACCGCCAGATGTCATGACCCAATACAGTTACTTTTTTTCCGTTCGTTCCTATACGGTTTTGGATTCTAGTGACTTTAAATATATAGATTTAAAAAAATATCGTTTTTGATACAATTTTCGATATTGGATATTTTATATCGATATATCGATATATCGGATCAAAATATATCGGCTAAAAATATCGATATATCGAATTAAAAATATCGATATATCGATACTTTTTCAACAAGCCTAGTCTCAAACCCAGGACGTCTTGTCTTACCGGTAAGAGCGCCTTAACCAACTCGGCCGTTGCGACCTATATTTTTTTGTCATTTTCGATGATCTCATATTTCAAATTCAGAATTAACAATTTTATAAAGTCAAGAGATCCTGAGTTCGAGTCCTCCTGGGACCGTTACCTTTTTTTGTTTTCCTAGGTCTTGTTGTGTTTGACGTTTCGTTTAGATTTATTAGTATTTTCTTCTTCTTCAATGATACATTTTGATATATTACAGTAAAGGGTCTTCAAAATTCATTCCTATAAAAGATTCAAATTATTTACGTTTTTGTACAGACAAAATCAAAAAAAAGTTTGTGGTGATAGTTAAAAAAATGTGCTTTATAAATATTAACCATATTACAAAAGTATTTTAGGATTCCCCCGGTCGTAAGCATTCATTATTTTGATTTTTATCATTTAAATACACCAGCATTACAAAATAAACCAATTTCCTCTTAAAATTATGACACGGTATATTGTTTGGTTTTTCAAAATTTGGGTACATTTTAAATAGTTCATTAAAAGTTAGGACAACAAAATGCTAAATAGCCCATAACCTAATCTGACGTACCCACCATTCAACCAATTTTTTTAAATATTTTTTCATCACTTTTAATGGACCTTTCAAAGGAGGTGTGGAAGTTGCATGATTCTTAGTTGTCCGGTCAGCATTTGAAATAGTAAGTAGTCATCGAAGCCAGAGTAAAGTTAGCCTCTCAAAAACTGGGCGTACTGAACAGGACCCGCAGATACTTTAATAGTACACAACTGCCAACTCTGTACAAATCACAAGTACGCCCTACGATTGAATTTGGCAGCCAACTCTGGTCTGGAGCTCCAAAATACCTGAAAAATACCCTCGATTCTGTGCAGAAACGGGCAGTCCGTTTGATAGATTCTCCAATCTTAACAGCCGAATTGCAATCTTTAGAGCACAGGCGTCGTCGGGTGGAAATGCTATCCTTGTTCTACCGGTATTTCATTGGAAGATGCTCCGAGGAACTAGCGCTGTTGATCCCTTCGGCACCGGTGCACAGTCGGGAAACACGCCAAACGCGTGCCCAACATATGTACACGGTTGACATTTGTCACATGAGAACGGGTCGCTCTTGTGTTCGACAGCTCGGCTATGGAACGATTTGCCGGCCTCTGTGTTTCCTCCTTCCTACAACATGGGTCTCTTCAAGACTAATGTTCACTCCTTCCTCTCCTTGCAAAGACACTCCACACAGCATCTCAGTTGACATAGGCTCTGAGGGAAATTATTCTCCTCAGGGCCTCCTGTGTAGATTTAATATTAAAAAATATAGAAAATAGTGAAATTGATAAAACGTTTTTAAATCGAAATTATTTTTTCCTTAAATCATCAATTTTGTCTGGGGCCTAGGAATCCAAACACTAATGTAAATTGGGGTCAGTTTTCCTTCTAATCGGTATACGTGTATTTTACTTCTAATGAAACTTATTTTTAAACGACTTCAAAAAGGAGGAAGTTCTCAATTCGACTGAATTTTATTTTTTTTTTGTTTGTTACCTCAGAACTTTCGACTTGGTGAACCGATATTGATGATTCTTTTTATATTTGAAAGCTGGTGCTTCCCGTGTGGTCCCATTTTAATTTGGTACAGTTCCGATTGGCATCCACGAGAAAACCATATAAGTCTTAAATTTGCATTAAGTATGTGCGCGACAAATGTATGAATAACTCAATATCACGCCAACCGATTTCGATGATTCTTTTTTTATTGGAAAAGATGTACTTCAAGGGTAGTTTGATGAGAATTTGGTTAGATTTTGATTATGGGATCCATGACAAAGTAACGGAACTCTTCAATTATTAGGAGCAAATTAACGATACTCGGCCGAATCTCTTAATTTGACCGTAACCTCGTTATGGTCAAATTTGAAAATTATGGTCTCATATGAGCAGCACGTTTAGTAGGTCTACCCATATTCAGACAAATTAGTGTACTTTAGATTCACTAAAAATCAAAAAATAAACAAAAATTTTAACAAAACAAAAAAACGACTTCAAAAATGCACTAAAAAGTAAAAAAATAATTTCGTATTCTTCTACAATTTTATAATCAACTTACCTTTTCTACTCATCTATATGTAGGTACGATTGTTATTTTTGGAGTCGGTGTCAGCAAAGGTACCCGGCCCGGCGGCGTGTTCAGTTGACAGCTCCCCTCCTGCCTCTCGCTTCGTTAAGTCGCTCGTGCGACACACGCACATCTCACCTATAACTATGTATGTAGTTACAAACCTACCTTGGCTGACACCTGAACGAACGATTTTCGTGATCCGATTAAAATTAGAATTTTCTTTCAAAATAATCTAATATATAAAATTCTCGTGTCACGGTGTTTGTTACCATACTCCTCCGAAACGGCTGGACCAATTTTGATGAAATTTTGTGTGCTTATCTGGTAGGTCTGAGAATCGACCAACATCTATTTTTCATACCCCTAAAAGTAAAGGGTGTTCCACTCCGAAGAAAAATTATTTTCCCCATACATTTTGTATGGAACGAATTCTCCTATTTTGAAAGAACTGCAGCAATATTGTAAGGGGTATAATATTGATCTGTGAACCGGGGGAGGGGGAAGGGGGGAAAGGAACTCAGGAAGGGGGATTAGCGGGACGGGGGAAGGGGAGAAGTTTAGTGGGGAGAGGGAGAGGGAACGCGAGAGGGAAAAGGATACGCAGGGAGAAACAATTTAGATCAAGGTATGGTATACACAGGGAGAAACAATTTAGATCAATTCAGCTAATAAGTTGACAACAGTTTTTGATTCTGAGGCGGTACGAAGTTCGCCGGATCAGCTAGTCTTACTATTAAAATGTACAAATGAATCTTCCGCAGCACTCCCCTTGTATTTCCCTGGTAATGAAGACAAGCGCCAGTGTCATGCACAACGCAATACTGTGACTTCCTCTCAGTAGTCCAGTAAAGGAAGGAGTTGTAGAGTGCGTGAGCAGGAACCTAAGCGATTCTTTCAGGACTTGTTTAGGGTGCTTAGGGTGTGAACATACTAAAAGTCCTAACGTCTAGGTGGTGAGCTAGGGGGGGGAGGGGGGGGGGAAGGTCCCGATTTTCGGGTTTCCGTTTATATCTCAAAAACGGTGCGTCGCAGAGGAAAACTTTTTAAGAATAAGTAAAAGCTCATAAAATTATCTACAACTTTTATTCTATGCGTAATTTTGGAAATCGAAGCCGTTTTGGAGTTATACGCTCCACAAATGTCAATATTTTCAAAAAAAAACATTTTACCTCACATTTTTCGTCAAACATTCCTTCATATCGTCTAAAATATTGATCCAAGAAAGAAATTCATTTAAAAAAAGTTGTAGATAATTTAATTACCTTTTAGAATATGTATACATATTTACATAAATCTCCAACCAGTAAATATTTACAGCAATTTTAAGTTTTTTTGTAAAATGTCGTCATTTTCAGAAAAAGCTGTTTTTTCTTACCAAAATGTTAAGATGGGTTTTTTCTTCATGGGAAATTCCTTATTAATTGTTGCACGCAAGAAAGCAGGTAAGTTGTTCTCGAACAGATGATTAGTGGAATTCATTTTATAATCATTATTATTGTGATGGGTGATTAGGTTAGTCGTCGGAGATGCTACAATAACGTGCTACGATGCTGTTCGAGTTGGTGAAAAGGCAATGAATGCTATAGTGGGCTTGACATTCTCATACATCAAGTTGTCCCGCAAAGATCGGGCATTCCCAATGTCTTCTGTCAGCTCGTCGATAAAAATTCACGATGAAAAGGTTGCAGTTGACCCAACATTGCTGTTTCAGCGGATGTGTATAAGTAAACGATCAGATAAGGATTCGATGAAATTTTTTGAGTATGAGTTGGCCCCATTTCCCTTGGCACTGTTCTCAATAACATCAAGTTACACTCTCAACTTTATATGGATTTACGTTTTCATATCCTCTTTGGACGTGAGGGTCCTGACAAACGTTGTTTATCCATGGCATCGTCATTCTCAGTGGTGGATGGTTCTTGCTGAAAGGGCTCTACGTCGTCTTCATCGTCGCCCTCGGCAACAGGCACGCTATTGAGGCATCTCCCTTGGCAGTGAAGGCACGCTGCAGAACAGGTCAGCATTGCTTTTAGGCATCCACATTTGCCAATTGCACAATCCTTGGTGCAGCGGCAAAATATCATTTTCAAAAGGACCATGTTTCCACCCCCATTCTTCAGGGGCAGCTCAATCCCGAGCCACTGCTGAACTTGGTGGTATGTCCGCCGGGAATGCTGTTTAGCTGCACTCTCTGTTGGAGGGAGGGAGCTGATGTCAGACTTCATATTTGCCACGGACCTTTGTGAACGACTGGAAGCGGTACTGGTTAAGGGAGGTCTGTCTTTTTGGCGCCGCATACCATTTCAGGAAGCATTTATTTACAGCCTCTTCAACCTCGTCGTGAGTAGAGGAGGGGTTGTAAAAGATCATTGCCGCTTGCTTGATCATTTCTGACTCCAAGTACAATTTTTAAAAGCCCACCTTGCTTCTCCTGAAAGTTGCAGACGTTGTATCGCATCCGGTAAATGAATATAAAAATATGATGTATTCAAATCCACGATGCTGCATCTCTTGGGTGGACAGTGCCATTGTTTTGGTTTTCCCTCGTCAGGGTTTCAGCAGCAGAATATCTTAGGCGGGAGGAGTGGAAGCAATCAAAAGGACACTGAGGTGAACACCGTCACTAAAGATAGCCACTGAGTTGTGAAAGGATAGTTCCACAGCAGTCTTCACGATAAGGACGTCAGCATCATCGGTGGCCTGAAGAATCTGTATCCCATTCTCCCGAAACTTTGTCTGTAGTAATGAGATGAAGTTACTTTTGTTGGTAGGATTGGATAAAAAATCTTCCTGTTTAACGGGGATTGATTTGTTACGTGTCAAATTGATGTTGGCTGACCTTCTCAGTCTGTATCGTCGCATCTGTTCTTGTAATTTCGTACTATTGACTGGATTTGCGTACCCATCAAATACCACAGTGCGAGTCATACCAGGATAGTGGTGGTTGACATAAGTGATATAACGATCACAAATTGCGGCAACGGAGGCATCTTTTTGTCAAATTACTCTGTATAGTAGAAATCCTCCGTCCACAACTATGTTCATCTGAGACAGTAGAACAGTTTTTTGGTAGGCTCGAAAAAGCTATACAGAACAGATTTAGTTGTCTTTCGCATCCCACTTTCATTGAACAGTGCCAAGGGAAATGGGGCCAACTCACACTCAAAGAATTTCATCAAATCCTTTCATCGTGAATTTTTATCGACGAGCTGACAGAAGACATTGGGAATGCCCGATCTTTGCGGGACAACTTGATGTATGAGAATGTCAAGCCCACTATAGCATTCATTGCCTTTTCACCAACTCGAACAGCATCGTAGCACGTTATTGTAGCATCTCCGACGACTAACCTAATCACCCATCACAATAATAATGATTATAAAATGAATTCCACTAATCATCTGTTCGAGAACAACTTACCTGCTTTCTTGCGTGCAACAATTAATAAGGAATTTCCCATGAAGAAAAAACCCATCTTAACATTTTGGTAAGAAAAAACAGCTTTTTCTGAAAATGACGACATTTTACAAAAAAACTTAAAATTGCTGTAAATATTTACTGGTTGGAGATTTATGTAAATATGTATACATATTCTAAAAGGTAATTAAATTATCTACAACTTTTTTTAAATGAATTTCTTTCTTAGATCAATATTTTAGACGATATGAAGGAATGTTTGACGAAAAATGTGAGGTAAAATGTTTTTTTTTGAAAATATTGACATTTGTGGAGCGTATAACTCCAAAACGGCTTCGATTTCCAAAATTACGCATAGAATAAAAGTTGTAGATAATTTTATGAGCTTTTACTTATTCTTAAAAAGTTTTCCTCTGCGACGCACCGTTTTTGAGATATAAACGGAAACCCGAAAATCGGGACCTTCCCCCCCCCCCTCCCCCCCCTAGCTCACCACCTAGACGTCAGGACTTTAGTATGTTCACACCCTAAGCACCCTAAATAAGTCCTGAAAGAATCGCTTAGGTTCCTGCTCACGCACTCTACACCTCCTTTTGGACCATTCGTTTACTGGACTACAGGTTAAAAATAAAATAAAAAGTGTACACTCCATTACCTTATTAAGGCGTACAATAAAGTATTGTCTGGCTTCATTACTCGGTCCCATAAAATCCAGGCGTCCCACTTGAAAATTGCAACAACAAAGTTATTCTGTTACCCGCCCGGTGCAACTCATCTCTTTCACTAAAATGTCTATTTGTGAAACTGTTCTGATTTTGCCCTTCGCCATCGCTTGAAAGTTTTTAAAAGCTACGGGGGTGATACAAGATATTCGGAAGATATGATAAATAATCGCGAGTTAATCAAATACTGTTAAGACGAGACATAACCACGTTTATCAGAGGTTTGCCCGAGGCTCACATTTTAATTTATTTCGGCGAATTCGTAATTGAATTATCATTTTTATTTCCATGCCTCACAAGGAAGGCGAGTTGCTTTTGTTTTAGATTAATAAAAACAGTACGTTGCCATCATTTTGTTAACGTACTTCTTCTTTTTCTTTGCCACTTCCCACTTTAAGTGGGGTCGGCTCTCCTAATCAATCTGCGCCAAGACGACCGGTCTTGGGTTGTTGGATTGGGGAAATTTTGAGCTATTTTTGCCATGCTGGTCCACCATGTCAGAGGGGGGCGTCCTCTTCCTCTTTTTATTTCAGGTATAGCTAGCGCTTTATGGCACACGTGTTCTTTGTCTCTTCTCATTACATGACCATACCACCGTAAGCGACTTTCTGTTAGTTTTTCAGGAAGGGGGGCTACCTTGAAACTACCTCTTATATGTTCGTTTCGTATTTTGTCCAGTTTCGTAACCCCACCTGACCATCTAAGCATTTTCATTTCTGCAACGTGCAGTTTTTGGACGTGATTTTCCTTCACTGTCCAACACTCAGCCCCATACAGCATTGCTGGTCTCACTGCAGTTTTGTATATTTTGCCTTTTGTGCGAATGGGCATGCTTGAATCGCACAGTACTCCAGTGAGTGATCGCCACTTCTGCCACGCAACATTTACTCTGTGAGATACATCGGCCTCTACATTTGCATCTTTTGTTATTACTGAGCCAAGGTATTTGAAGGATTCTACTTTTGGCACCGGCATTCTGTCTGGATAGTAAACGGTGGTGTTGCTCGCTGTACTGCTGAAATTACATTCCAAGTGCTCCGTTTTTGACCTGCTGACACGAAGTCCTGATGTTTCAAGTGCTGTTATCCATTCTGTCAAGGTATTTTGCAGATCTTCCGCAGTTTTGGCAATCAGTACGATATCGTCTGCATACAGAAGGTTCCAGGGTAGTTTCTTTTGAATATTTTTGGTGATGTAATCCATTACTAAGTTGAACAGTAATGGGCTCAGCGCCGAACCTTGGTGAACTCCCACCTCAACCTCGAATTCTTGGCTCAGACCGACCGGGCTTCTGACCCTTGTGCGGGTATTGTTATACATGTCTTCTATGAGGTTCACAACGCATTTAAAAAATTGTTATACGTTTTTGCACCAGATTTTATTTTTCTAGTTTTCACCAGATTAATAACTTCGGGAGGTATTCATTTAGAAATATCTTAAATATTAGTAACACGTTCATCAGAATTAATTAAAATTAACTAGAAACTGCTAGGGTGAATTCGACCGTACGTCCGTCCAATACGCCGTACCGCGGGCGCATATTTGTTTACACGCTTTCTTCACTTACGTCGTTAAGATTCCCACATTATTGGTCTTGTTCTTCTTTTCTTTGCAAATTCGACAGTAGGTCCGTCCAATACACGGGTCGTGAGTCGCAATTTGTATACACGGCTTCTTTACATACTATTCTGAATATATTTTAGTGTTGTCTTAAAAGAATTCGTAATCTACTCGACAGAAGGGGCGAGTTTAATTATTTTAAGAAAAAACGCTTTTTACAGGTTATGCTTTAAAATATGTATTAAGATAAATTAAATATCATCATCTGTACATACGCAACTTGAAAATGAATAAATAGTTTCGTCTATACATAAACTAAATTTTTATTTTTTTATTTTATTAAATAATCAATTTAGAAAGTGCAATAATTTTGATTAATAAAATAAATTACAAAATAATCTTTCAAAGATTTTTTTGATTTTTCGATGTTTCTCTCCTATAGAAGCGGACGCTTGCGGTTAAAAGAGGGACGACCATCAGGATTGTAATCTATAATTGATTATGATTGAAGGAACTTTAAAAAAATAGACAAATAAGTTAATCTTTCAAGAAAGGCTTATAACACCACCACCTTTACTATAGGTCACTCCAAATGGTTCACTACGTTTGGTGACTTAGCCGGGGTGCCCAGGTTCATGGGGTTCAGGTTTGTCCGGGTCTCGGCGGCAGATTTGTCCGCCCACCAGCTGCGTGGCATTCCGGATCGGAAGAGACTGGTTGAGAGAGACCTCGTGACCTTTCAAGCAGAACTCTTTTGGAACCACTGACCCCCAGATTCCTACTCACTTCTCATTCCTTATCCTTCCCAGAACTTCCTCCCCTTCGTTTCCTTTAAAAGACCCTCCAAACAGAATATCCAAAGACGACGTAGGCCCTAAGGGAAAATATGTTTCGCAGGGCATCCTGTGTGGAGCCATGGTAAAAATAAAAATAAAAACACAATATTGGATTTAATTTGGGAGGCAGGAATGGGTATCGCAGCCCCGGGAACCTTTATTGGATAACCAACACCTCTGCCATAGGTCACCCCAAGTGGTTTGCTACGTTTGGTGATTTAGCAGGGGGGCCGGGTTCAAGGGGTGAGGTTTGTCTAGGTCTTTGAGGTGGATGACAAGGACACACTGAACCTCAAATTCCTACCCACCCATTAAACCCTCTTCCTTCGCAGAACTCTCCTCTCCTTCCTTTCCTTTAAAAAAACCCTCCACACAGCATCCCCAAAGATGAAATAGGCGCTGAGGGAAATTTTTTCCTCAGGGCCTCCGGTGTGCAGCTCACGTAAAAAAAAATCATCCATTCAATATTGTATTTGTTAGCCTTTCTTGAAAGAATTGAGTTATTTTGTGGACAACACTTTTTATTTGTATTGCATATTTACGGGCGCTAACAATTAATATATATTTATTTTCATCAAAGTCCATTAATTTCATCCTTTTTCCACATCTTCCGCACCAATACGATGTTTGTTTTATCTCCGTGACCCGATTCGTTTATTGTATTAGAGATGTCCTTATTTCTGGAAATAAAACTGCGGATTCGTTCTTCCGGGGTTCGTTTGAGCGAGGGCCGCGAGTTAAACAAGAGCACTCAATAAACCATCAAATTGGAATCACTTAACTCTCCCGGCTCTGGACATGTAATGGATGACAGTGAAATAATCAATTTTTACTACTTCAAAAAATAGTAAGCATTTTTTTTAATATCAATTTTTTTTTACGAATTCCAACCAAAATGAATTTATGCAAAGGACATGTAACTAAATTTGCACGTTTAGAAACACTTGCTGACATATTCACTGCTAGTTACTTTCGCTACAGAATTTCTTTGTATAACATTCTACGTGCGAATAATACATAACACATATTCATGATGATTAAATTAATGGTACCTAATATTTTTAAATTACCTGAATGGCAACTTTCCTTTATCCCTGTCCTCCCCTTACCCGTCCCAATCCAAATACCTGTTTCGCACCCTATTTTCTCTACAGTTATAATCGCATTTATTTTATTGCTGTGTTTTTAAATTTAGGTTTATCACTTGTTGAATCTACACCTGTAGTATATATAAATTTTTTTAATTGCTGCTTTGTCTTGTTTTTATTTATTTTTTCTTAAATATTCTTGTTTTCATTCAGTTACTTTTATGTTTCTAAATACCTATCTGTGAACATTAATAATTGGTCTTTTTTTTGTTATCCTCTTATGTATATTATATTATTAAGACTGTTTATGTTCCTTAAAAAAATAAATAAAAATAAGTATTTATTTTTTGGGGTTCCATGACATTTTTTGGGGTCCCATGGGGTTCCAAGTTGATCCGCCGACAATTGGCCCCCCGGTGTACATATAGTCGGATTAGGGAAAATGCGATATACGAGTAAATAATTACATAAAATATAACTAAGTGGTCCCGAAGGGATATGCACGGAGGATATACCGCCGAATTACAAAGCATAAAATTACACATTTGTAAAAAAAAAATAACATGTTTAAATTTAGAAAAAAAACTAAGTTTTTTTTTCTACAAAACCTTTATTGGATAACCAACACCTCTGCCATAGATCACCCCAAACGGTTCGCTACATTTTATGATTTAGCAGGTGTGCCCGGGTTCATGGGGCGAGGTTTATCTAGGTCTTGGTGGCGGATGACCAGGATACACTGATACCCAGATTCCTACCCACCCCTTTAACCCTTTTCCTTCCCAAAACTCTCCTCTCCTTCCTTTTCCTAAAAAAACCCTACACATAGCATCCCCAAAGATGATATAGGCCCTGAGGGAAATTATTTTCCTCAGGGCCTCCTGTGTAGAGCTCACGTAAAAAAAAATTAAGAAGATAGTAGTTGTTGTACGGTTGATGGCGGTTAAGAGTTCGGGCGGTTTCTCTGCTGAGTGACTAGTGATTTTTTTTAGATTAAGTTTAAATTTTTTATTTTTCTTTTTTTTTGAAGAAACAAAATTTCCTCGAACAAGTCACCGGAGATTAAAATTTCTTTAACATTTTACTCCAAATCATGTCAGGAATGACTGGTTAAGAGCGTTTAACCAGCCAGCGGCCGAAAATCCACATTTCGTCGAAAGTTGTTCTTACGATTGTACACGGCGGTTAAAATGAGAAAGATTAATTATTCTCCGTACCAACTTTTAAAAATTATAACTCAATATCGATTTTATTTCATTCCAAATTTGCTTTAATTTATACCTAGATCCAAAAATGCTGATAGGCGAGATGACAAAACTATTAAAATAATGTACTTTTTGTAATTATTTTTTGATTATAAGTATTTACCATTTTTCAATAATGTCTAAGTTAAATAAGAATGTTAAAAAATCTGAAATATATTATTTTGTAAGTGCGCAAATAAATACTCAAAAGGACCAATTTTCGTCAAGAAACACATGTATGTATTTATTTTTTAATGATTTTATTTAAACTAAAATTAAAATTCTAAAACATGCGATACCTAGATAATGTATTGATTTATTTTAATGCATGATAATATGATTTGAAATGAGTGTGGTATAATACAAAATCTTTTTTTGAAAATTTAACAAATCTGCCAACGACCTATGGTATAACCTTATTATACTAAAAATAAAAAAAACATGTGAATGCTAGATAAAAGAACAATCCTTCGTAATCCATTTATAATTTTTTGTGAAAAAGAGTTAATACGTCTAAAATCTGATTTAAAAATGACATATTTCTAGTTTTCTCTGGTAATACCCTCTTAAATAAAGTAAGTCAAGTACGTCCATTAACACCATGTGTATTATTTATATGATGTTGTAAGTGAGTATGTAGGTACCTATGTAAGTTGTAAATGAATAAAGCGTGATGTTGAAAACTCTCTCGTTCTCAAGCCCCGTGGGAATGTTAATTACCCACATATTATAATATGTCTGGGGTTTGTGAGTTGAGGGCCACGGCCGGAGGGTTGCGTGGCACACTTCCACTGCCCTGATTTCCTTTCTTTCAGAGGTCTCGCGTCGGGGAGTTTTGTTTCATTTTAAGGATGTTAATGTCTAAATATGATATTACTTACATTAAGGCTTTACATGATGCTGAGTTTTTATTATTTGAAGTGTGTGAAAACGCCATTTCATCTTACCTAATTTTCTATAATATGATACTTTAGGATGCTGTGAAGGTTAAAATAACAGTATTTCGTAAAAGTGAGAGGCAACAGAAGAGCTTTATTTTTCTTTTCATTTCTGGTTACGCACATACTAATACCTACACATACGCAAAGCTACACAGCACGCATACATACTATCACTGCTTGGACTTGGTATTAATTATTGTTGCAAGTCCTTTTGTCCTACCTTTTCCCCCCTCGCTTACCCACAATCTTAATCAGTCTGCAATAAACTCCCGCTGCATATAGCCATCACTGTGCTCTGCTCACGAAAGTCTGCAATATAACTCCCGCCGCGAAACAAAAACTGTGCTTCGCCATCGGTCAATCAGCTATTAAAAATAACTGCTCCGTGCACTATAAAAATAACGAACATTTACGCCTATTGTGATGGAAGCGAATGCAGCATTGCTAGCATACAAGATCCGTATCCTTTTTCCGGTGAGTCATTCCTTCTATGCGACATTTAATTTTACTATTGCAAGCAGTGATTAGTAACACAAAATTCAAGGTCCTTCACCAGTCATTTTACAAAAACACAAAACCACTCTCACAACATAAATAACCATACAATTTCTAAATCGCAATTTGGGTGTTGGGTGTGGGTTTGATGGCTCAGCAGGGGTGCCGGGGTTCATGGGTGCGGATGATTTAGCACATCAACTGCGTGGTGGGCCGGATTGCGAGAGACTGGTTAAAGGTCCTTTTGACTTCTGATCTCTCCAACTAGACTCTCTCAATCCATCGCCTTGCACCTGAGAGAGAGAGAGCCTCACCTTTTCGATTCTACACAGCAACATTTACCAAAGTTAATAATTTTCAAAATTTTACATAATAAGTACATAAAAATAAATTAAATATGAAAAACATTCATTTTTGCTTACCGCCAAAATCAGTAAAGCCTCGATTACATTGAACGAGTTTACAAGCTACTATCTGGGAAACTCACTATCTGTTATAGCCCATTCACATGATTCATTTATCGTTCATTTCGTGATTTCATTCCGCCTCTTTCCCTCGAAATGAACCGTGTGAACACGAAAGTGAATAGAGACAGTGCCGAATGAAGCATTCCAACAATGTTGGAATGCTTCCTTAGGCACTGTTCACTCGCAACCGGAATTTAACACCATGTGACGCAAATGATGTGTGTGAACACTCAAGTGAACAGTTTTTCACTCGCAAATCAGTCGGCCGAAATGTTCTGGCGTGACGACGAGTAGCCGGAGCGGCTTAAACGTCAAAATGCTCCGTTTAGTTCGCTATTCGAAATAACTCCTACACGTCTCATAGAAATCGTTGTTCTCCCTTACTATCATAGTGAAAAATATGATCTAAACGGTATTGGAAAGAGAAAATAATGCTCTATATATTAAATATAACAATTAACCATAAAATAATACGAATGTACACTTCTATGGAACCAAAGTTTCTGATCGAATTTGAAAAAAAAATTATGAAACATTGTGAATTTTTTATGAATTATTTTTATATGAAACGACAAAAAAGTGAGGTGACAGAAACGTTTATAATTTATTTGTCTAACAAAATAAGTGCGTGTTTTTATTTTTTTTTGTTACCAGTATTTTTAGTTAGAATAAAAGCAAGTAGAGCCATTTTTTAAACTTTTAAAAGTTTACATTAAAAATTATTCTATTTAAAAAATTACGTGGTTATTTCTAATAATAAATTTTGAAAGCATATTTTATCACCTTTCCAAAACAGTTTTTAGTTTTTGGATACGTTAATAAATATTCCATTTATATGGATTTTATTGCAAGCCGAGGCCTATTTTGGAATAAAAATATTTTCATGGTGCAAAAATACTGGTAGATATCAGTTTTCAGGTTATTATTTAACCATTTGTTCATTTTATGGTGCTGATATTTATTTACTGTTTACAAGAATCGCCAATTTCTCGTAATTTAGTTCGACGTTATCGGAAATGTCAATTGAAATCGTAAATATTCCCGAACTTGGCCGTCAGCGCTGGACGAATTCCAATGCGGCCGCGACTACTCTCGACGACTTCGTAGCGAGAATGTCGAGTGAACTCTTCCTTCGAAGGAACCGTCTGAACACTCGATGAAACGAGAATGGAACATTTCATCGAGTAAACCTTCATCCGAGTGAACCTTGTGACTTCAGCTTTAGTAACAGCTGATTTCGTAATTGTCAAAATTAGTTCGCGCGGGAGCCGTTATTCTCGCTATTGGCTAGCTTGTGGCGCTAGCAGCGATCTCAAGTTTTTTTAACTCACCGGCTAGTAGCTTGTAAACTCGTAATCAATGTAATTCTGTGATATTTGACAGTCGAAATCAGCTGTTTAATGGCAGCCATCTTGAAAAACATAAATAAACCAATCACGAGCAAGCGTGTGGCGAGTAAAGTTGACGACCTTTCAACTTTTTTCGTAGATTATCAACAATCTGCTAGTTAACAAGTAACACGATGACACTGAGCGAGTTTACTAACTGATAGTGAATTTCCCAAATAGTAGCTTGTAAACTCGCTCAAAGTCATGGAGGTTTAAGATTAAAAAAACGTAATAAATACGAAACAATATCGAATTAACTACCGTCTATTTTCGAAGGTTCGTGAGATACTTTTTATCGAAATTTTATCATTACCCACACATGTCTACGAAAAATAATTTTCAAGTGGGAATGACGCGACTGTGTGTGTTTCACATTCGATTAAATTTTCCACACGGGGCAATAAATCCCACAAATCCGGCGACGGTGGGGGTGTGTTCTGAAGGGAAGAGGGATGAGACAGGGGATAAATGGAAGTAGAAGGAGAAGGAGAAGGGGATGGGGTGGCCTCCAGTATATATCACCATTATCGGATAAAGAGCGCTAAAACAAAGCCAAAGAAAAAGATGAAGAAATTCCAATTACGGACCTCCCAATAAATTAATGCTACGCATTTTATCTGATAGACCCTGCTTAGTCCTTCCACCCTCCCCCTGCCCACTTCTGGGCGCAAATGGCCTGTGAAACTGTGAATACGCCGATGGTTCTTCAATTTGAGAAATGAATAAAAAAATACTGAAGAGAGAAATGATTTGGATCCACTGACGAAAGTCCGATGATTGAAAACGATTAATATCAAAAGTTGACGATTATCAGTTAACACATTTTTTAAAAACCATTTTCTAGTTATTTGTGTATAACGTACATAATAATTTATTTGCATTTTCAAATCATTCCTCTTGTAAATTATCTGTGTTTACATTGAGTAGTCAAACCAACAATAAAATAAACAAATAATATAATTTTAAAATATTAATGATATAATTAAAATGATTAGATTATTATTTATATAGCGCCGCGACGTTTTCGTCGGACAGTCACCTCAAGGGAGCTTTACAACTTAATTTATTTAATCTAAAACTTATCACTTAGATCCAACCAGTGACAGTTATTAGCAATAAGTCTCAATTACCTATTTTTAAGATTTATTATTATTAATATAAGGTTATCTCTCTCTCTCTCAGGTTATGTGGGACCTAGCGATCCGTAATGTAGGAAGGTTCTGCTTTTTTTTTGTTCCAGAATAAAAAAAGAACAAGATTGTTTGGGAATAAACGAAAACAGGTTTCTACTTGTGAGGTTAAATTGGTTTCAGTAATAAAAGAGTTCATTTCCAAAACAACCAAAGCCCAGTATAATTTTATAAAGAACATAACAATGTAGCCCTTTTGAGGGGCCGGGTTTCACATCCCCAAAAACATAACAGATTCTGAAACATAACAGATTCATAACAGATTTGAAAGGAATATAATTAAGCAGAAAGAAATATCGTACCTGCGGACCATGGATCTTTATCTAATTCTACACTGACACGAACTCTTAATTTACTTGAATATAGCGCGTTGATGAACCGCGGGCCATATTCTCTCGCAATCTCCAGGATGGGAACCAGGAAAGACCCCCAGGAAGGCCAGAGAATGAGGACTCCCCGCTAGGGAGTAGTATCCAAGATCAGCACCAGTGCTCCGGTTGAGCCCACCGGATGAAACACGATTTCCGTCAGCACACCTCATCAGGAAATGAACGCCGAGTAACCATCCGTCACAAATATGAGCAGCAATGACCGTACCAGGTCATAAGGACTCTCCCTCGCAAAGCTTTTCAATATGCCAGTCGCGATTATGTAGATAATTAACAATACCGTTATGTTGCGGACAAATATCGGTCCCAATGGCGGCGACCAATCACATTAGAAACAGCGTTCCGATCACATCAGAAAGAAGCGTTCGCAAAATGTACATCGCCCGGCTCGCGATTAAAATCGTTTAAAACAATTTGTAACGAAGAGATTATCCCATTTTTAAATCCAAAACTATCACTAAAGTGACAAGTCGAATCAACACCGGCTTCCCGTACGGTGCGAATTCAAAAAGTGAAAACCAGAGAGAAAAAAAAATGTTGCCAATCCATTCCGTGCTGTTCAAATTATCAGGTTAGTGGTCAGGTAAATAATTATATCACAAATTGATAATTATTTACGTGACATTAACTTACAACCAAGATTAATTTACGACAAGAGACTTACAATTACAAGAAATAAAGAGAGGCATGCGACAGGGTTGTATTTTCTCACCTATGCTGTTCAACTTACATTCAGAAGGAATATTCAATGAAGCTAATCAAGGACTTTTTATAAATGAGAAGATTCTGAACAACCTGCGTTTTGCAGATGATACGGTACTTCTAACAATTAACTTTAAGGATTTACAACTTTTGCTGAATCAAGTAGTTAAGACTTGTGAGAATTTTGGGCTGGAACTGAATATAAATAAAACAAAATACATGCTCATAAGCAAAAATAACCCATTGGATGAAAATCTTTATATTGCTGGAATAAAACTAGAGAAGATACAGAGTATTGTACACTTGGGCTGCAATCTAAATGATAGATGGGATCCTTCAGCTGAAATCAAATGCCGCATTGGGCAAGCTCGTGCAACATTTATCCGCTTGAAAAAAATGTTCTGCAGTCATGATCTCAACCTTGGATTTCGAATGCGAATGGTCAGATGCTACGTGTTTTCGATATTATTTTATGGAATGGAAGCATGGACGCTAACTGAAGAACTAATTAGGCAACTTGAGGCATTCGAAATATAGAAGAAAATACTTAAAATAAGCTGGATGGACAGGGTTACAAATGAAGATGTTATGGTTCGGATGAATAAGGAAAAGGAAGTAATTAAAACTATAAAAATCCGAAAATTTCAATATCTTGGACATGTGATGAGACATCCAGAGAAGTATGAGATCCTGCATCTCATAATGCAGGGAAAGATTGCCGGAAGACGGGGCCCTGGAAGAAGGAGAACCTCATGGCTGAAAACCTGAGACAGTGGGTTGGCCAGTCTACCGTAGAGCTTCCGGACCGCAGTAAACAAAGTCCGCATAGCCAACATGATAGCCAACATCCTTTGAATGGATAGGGCACAAGAAGAAGAAGAAGAAGACTTAAATTATGGAATATAACTAGAGATTTACAACCAAAATAATTATATTTACGTTGACAAATGCAAAAGCATGTTATTATTTTGCCTACGCTATCAGCGGTAAAGTATAAAAAGTTCAAGTGTAAAAAATTAATAGGGACGTACTTACGACTTATTTTTACCAGTAATTCCCGACATTATTTGGAGTAAAAAATGTTAATGAAATTTTGGTCTCCAGTGACTTTTTGAACAATTTTTTTTTCTCAAAATCAAACCAAAAAATATTCTTCCGCATGTTATCACTGGTCACTCAGCCGAGTAACCGCCCAACCTCTTACACCGCCCTCAACTGTGCAACACCTTCTAATTTTTTTTTGTTTTTTTGTTGGAAAAAAAAATCTTCAAAAATGTCACCGGAGACCAAAATTTCATTACCTTTTTACTCCAAATATTGTCAGGTTAAAGTAAGTCAAATACTAAGTCCTAACACAATGTATAATATGTAAGTAAATCCATCAGACCGATTAATCAAATGTGCTGATCTACATATATATTAATCAAATATAATTATACAATGTCATCAGGAATAATGAACTAAACAATTACCTGTTTTTCTCTTTCTTTCTATTTATTAGATTCATCTCTATTTTATTTAGATTTTTTGAATTTCTCCTAAGTGCACAATATTTTAGTATGTAACCGTATCCTATGTATGTACACCTACACATATAGATGATCCAGAAGTCTCAATTGATCCTATTATATACTTACCTATTGCATAATGGTATTATATTTCAGTTATAATTAGTGTAACTCGCTCATCAAGCACAAGAACTAGCTTCTTCTTTGGTGAGATTGCAATTTTTAAATAATTTCTGTGCCGATATGCAATTTGTTTAACTCCACTGTACAATTATATATCTATAATAAATAAAAAAAAAATTAAAAATTTGAGTTCCAGAAAAGCTGTTTTCTTGTTCAAGTAGCCCGGGTTTCGAGAGATAAAAGCCTGTATTAAAAATATGATACCGTTGTCGATCGTTTTTTCATAAAAAAAACATTAAATATAGTGACAAAAAAAAAACTGGACAGGTTTGAACAGTGTTCTACTTTAAAATTAAATCGTCACAAATAACGCCTTCAGCGATTACCGAATTCGTACACAAGCTCTCCTAAACATCTTATAACCATGTTTTCTATAATATGGACTACCCGATGTATTTTGCAAAAGCTTCGTTATGGATGAAAGCTTGCTTGACCACAGTTGAAAAACCACGATATATTCTTATTTGGCAATGTAATCCAAACGATAATTCTTATTTCATTAATTCGTTTACGATAGACTGAAGATGATCATAAGCATGCATCTGTGTAGAAATAAACACAATTAATGCGGTCGAATTACTTTACATTCAGCCATTCCAACTGTGAACCTCGCGCTATCTGATTGAAGGGCAAACTATGCCTTCTGAGGGTGGATTTATCGGCGGGAATTTATTTGAGAAGCTATCTCCCCTCACAGAACTCAGGGAACTAGAATTCGCCCGAGGATTAGAGCTTGGTATGTTGTTTATCAGAAGACACCCCGAACAAGCAAGACTGCACACTTAACCGATTCCCAGTATTTCGAATTTATAAGAATTGTGGCTTAGGATTTAGAATGTGGTCATTTTGGTTATTTTTCGAAATAGAAGATGAATAATGTCTCAAAAGATGCGTCTTAAAAAATAAGAACAACCTTTGAGTTTTTCATTTGTATTCTAAGGTAGATAAAAAACAGCAATATTTAATACTAGCTGGTTCCTGACATGCGTTGCAATTCCATATTCAAAGAAATGCATTGTTTCTCCCTGAATCACCTTTCCCGTTTGTCCCCGTCACCCTCCCGCGTCTCCTTCCTAGCTAGCTTTGTGAATTATAGCCTAAATGTTATTCTGATGTATGAGCTATATTATTGTAAAGATTCATTAAAATCCATTCAGTATTTTTGCGTGAAAGAGTAACAAACAAACATACATCCATAAAACTTTCGCGTTTATAATATTAGTAAGATATAGAAATTATTTTTCCTGCAATTTTTAATTTTTTTCATTTATCAAAATATTAAACCTGTTATTTTATTTACATTTATCGTGCATAATATTTGAAGTTTTCTTGAGAACTAGCTGTAAAATAAATGTGAAAATTTAAAAAATATTTCAAAAACACAATTTAAGTGTGCTCCTAATCAGGAAGAAATAATTGTTTTTTCCGTTCTTTCATGATTCATAGTTTAAAACGTTAATAAATATAAAATTAAATATTCAGCAGTTTTGACGTACTAGATATACGCCAATTATACGTTAAAACTCTACTAAACTACATTTTCGACCAAAAAAACAAATTTCAACAATCTCAAAATATCACTAACAGCCCAGTAAGACAATCGTATAAAAATAACATAAAAACTCCGACAGTGAATACATGCTTTGGAAAAAGACACTTTAAATATCATGCTATAAAAGCATTCAACATTAGCGTGTGTCGCTCTCCATAGAGAGAAAACAAATGGCCTTATATTTAAACGCCCGGGGTCTCAATGATCTGTAGCTATTCAAAAACGTAAAAATAAATGAAATTATTGTTCACTATTAGCCCGCTAAAATGGCCGGAAGTTTCGAAAAAAATGGATTTCGTGATTTGTAAAAAAAATAAAACAAAGGGTTCATATTTAATATTTTGTACCAAAATTTATTTTTTATTACATAACTGCAGTAAAAAAAAAACAAATATATTTGTTTTTAAAGATATATGATGTGTTGGTTAAAAAAATAAAAGGGGAAAATAACACTTTTTCTGGATAAAATCAGAATTCTTGTTGACTTACTTGTATTCATAAAGTTGAACTTTTTTTTCATTTTTGTCAGATACGCATTTTTTAATAATAAACATACGTTAAAAGTTTAGATTACTGAAAAAAATATATTATTAAAAATTATGATTTTAGGTTTTTTTTCTGATTTTCAATGCATTTTAGCTGGCTAATAACCATTTTTAAAAAAATAAATTTAAATGCAGTTCTCATTTTCTTTGGAAGACGCAATTTTTGAGACCCCGGGCGTTTCTGAATTCAAAAGTTGAAATAATTGACACACGCTATTCAACAGTCATACATACCCTTGAAAATAAAATAGAAGAAAACAAAAATAAATTCATACTCAAAAGTTAAAATTGGATTAAAGAACAAAAAAGACAATATTTCCAAAATCTCATTACATAATAAGAATAAAATACATACACGTAACACACAAAAATAAATATAAAATATAAATCATTAAAAAAATACATTTTACCTAAATTATAAAATAAAATTTTTAGTTTAATTTCAGCTTTTTTTATGCAGCATTATTTTTATTTTATTTTTAATGTAAAATGTATAATTTTTTGTTTTATAAAATGGAGGCCTCAGCGCAGGTGAGCTACCCAGTGAGGCCGACATTGCTGAATTGTATTTAAAAATGTTAGATATTATGTCAAATAAATAAATAATAATAATAAAGTGGTATCATTTACACGGTAAAAAAAAAATTAAAAAATAAAAAAAAAACTTCGATTTTTGGAGCTCTTGGGCCAGCATTTTTTAGTCAAAATTATTCAAATGCAGTTCTTAGTCGATTTTTTTTTAAATTGTCCATAATTGACACACCCTAATTTATTGCGGCTTCCACGAAGAATTCCGGTTTTGGGTAATACTCACCAAGGCCTTATCCTATGAATATAAATTCAGATTCCATGGAATTTTCACCCCGGTCGTAATTTTTCTTTCAAACGTATTTTATTTTGTTTTTCAGGAGTTCAGTAAATATCTTAGGTTCGTTTTTAAACAACGCTTTTTCGCAAAGGTGAAACTGGACTTTTTCTTGCAAAGAATATTTTCGTAATTTATTCTTACCCTCCCTGGCCTTTCAGAAACATATTATTCTTAAGAGGGCATTACCAGAGAAAACCCGAAATATGTCATTTTCAAATCAGATTTTAGACGTATTGACTATTTTCCACAAAAAATTATGAATGGATTTCAAAAGATTGTTCTTTTATCTAGCATTCGCATGTAATAAATTTTGAGATTTTTTTTAAATTTTTAGTATAATAAGGTTATTCCATAGGTCGTTGGCAGATTTGTTAAATTTTCAAAAAAGATTTTATACTATACCACACCCATTTCAAATAATATAATCATGCAGTAAAATAAATCAATATATTATCTAGCAAACGCATATTTTAGAATTTTAATTTTAGTTTCAACAAAATCATTAAAAAATATGTACGTACATGTGTTTCTTGACGAAAATTGGTCCATTTGTGTATTTATTTGCGCACTTACAAACTAATATATTTCAGAATTTTTTAACATTCTTATTAAATTTAGACATTATTGAAAAATGACAAATACTTATAATCAAAAAATAACTACAAAAAGTGCATTATTTTAATAGTTTTATAATCACGCCTTTCAGCATTTTTGGATGAAGGTATAAATTAAAGCTAATTTGAATTGAAATAAATTCGATATTGAGTTAAACTTTAAAAAAGCTGGTACGGAGAATAATTAATCTTTCTCATTGTAACCGCCCTGTACGATCGTAAGAACAACTTTCGACGAAATGTGGATTTTCGTCCGCTGGCTGGTTAAACGCTCTTAAATATGGTTTTCTTAAACTGTGTGAAAACACGTGGTTTTGTATTATCACACCTATATATTACTAACTTTTAAATAGAGTTTTTAATACCTAAAGGTTTATTTTGTATTTTAATAAATATTACACTCTCGTGTGACACGCCAAATCGTTTTACCAACAATTCGATGGAATTCGAACGTTTCACAAATATTCTCTTAAATGTTTTAATTGCGACATAAGAATTTGCAATACTTGAAAAGACTTCCACGTGCCATTATTTTATTGAGATGTATCACGCCGTTTCCCTTCAAGGGTAAGCAGATGATAGATGGCAACACAATTCTGTCCTGGCAAATGGTCCTTTTTTTACATTACCTCCTTACAGGAGGCGCTGAGGTACATAATTTCCCTCAGGGCCTATATCAACTTAGGGTATGTTGTTTGGAGGGCCTTTTTAAGGAAATAGCGGAGAGAACGTTCTGTGGAGGAAAAGGGTACGCGGCGTTTGTAGAAATCTGGGGACAGTGTGTCCAGGAGTGACGGACGTATAAATCCATACCTCCAACTGCGGTGCATGGCGATGGGTCGCATCCGCTGCCAAGAACCGGACAAACCTCGCCTCATCAACCCGGGCACTCCTGCTAAGTCACCAAAAGTAGCAAACCACTTAAGGTGACCTATGGCAGAGGTGTTATTTTTTCTTTATTTATTAGCGTCATAAACAGTATTTATAAAATCATGTATAACGGTGTTAAGAATATTTATGTCATTGACCAATACAATAACGATATTCAAATTTAAGACCATAATAAAAAATAAAAGTACCTACACAATATATCTAATATAATCAGTTCTGACAAAGTGCATCTACTTACTTAAATCTACAAAAAGTATTTTAAATAAAATTTCCAAGGTTTACATTAAACTTTAAATCGATATCAATAATATCTTTGGGGAAGTTATTTTATTCAAATTCAAACTGCTGAAAGCAAAAAAAATTAAATGTGAAATTCCCGGGTCGGCGGTGCCCTTACCCGCCTCCCGAATTTAGGGTCCTTGCTTCATTCACATCTTTACATTCTTATATTATTTAGCTCACACACTTTGCTTCATTTCATTTCGTCTCAAATGTTCTCTCATGTAATTAATTCTGACTCATGAATTATGTTCATAGATTTTTCAAATAATTATTATAATAAGCGTTTAGAGGTTAATATTACAACTAATACATCGAAAAAAATACTCTGTCGCTAATCATATAATATAGAATTTAGAAGGTTGGCTAATCTTATGAGGCAAGAAAATCTTAAGTCGTGGAATTTGAGAGAGAGTACGAAAACAGTGTAGGTACAATGTTGTTGTGAATGATGAATACTTGGAGCAAGTGGATGAGTTTGTTTATTTGGGAAGTATGGGAAGACTGATACAGATATTGAAAGAATGTTAAATGCAGGTATCTTCTTACTGGAAGACTGAACATCGTTGGCGCCAACAAAAAAACTATTCAAAGAAGCGAAGCTAGCAATCCAATGGAGTGCTGGTTACTACTCTTATGTATGACAGTGAGGCATGGAACAGGCAGAGGTAGGATGAAACTAGACTGAATGCAATAGAAATGAGAATCGTGAGGAGTGTATGAAATGTGAGAAATGTGAAGATCTGCAAAGAATGCAAGGCTAATGTAAGCGTAATGAGTAAGATTAAGAAAGGGACGCTCAGATGGTTTGGGCATGTAGAGCGAATGAACGTTCGAATGGTAGAAGAAGTCGGGGATGCCTGAGAAAGACATGGCACGACCAATCGAATCAGATACTTTAGTCGGGCCATGTCAGAAGCATGAAGAAGAGCATGTAAGAGACGATGTATGAATGTCACGGAGGCAAGGAGTGTATTCCAAGACCGAGTTGTTTTGCAGGGAAACGGCAACGGGAAACGGACACGGGTTAGTTAGTTAGAAAGTTGATAACTAATTGTTGACTTTTGAAAAATTGATTCGACAATATAAATCAAAAAAGAAACACGTATAAAAATTATGGCTGCAAGAAAATGTCTCTACTATTTTATTTACGAGTGAGACGAAAACAAACTTAAACAGGTCCAAACAACGTTTCCTCCTCCTAAATAATTCCCATTGCACGTATAAATAAAACCCTCCGAAAAAGCTGCTCTGAAAGCAATTGCATAAAAAATGTTCTTTGGAAGTTTGTCACGGTTGTAATGAGTAAAATATTTACCGTTCGTTGGTAATTTGATTTCGTTCCTTCGCAAAGTTGGGTCTTTTTGTCGAATTTAAGGGGTTAACTTTTCAATGATAAATCGGACGAACGTGCGTTAAAATGGCAATTAAAAAGTTTCCTGCTAGACGGCAGAGGAATGAAAAAACTTCCCTGATCGATAAGATATAGTAATACGTGCATTTAATCGCGTGTTAAACTAATGGTTTATGATTATTAAACCTCAACCCGCTTAATCACAGGGACCAAATTTGTCCTAGCTCACACAGGTATCATATGAATTGTAGTATCTCCCTTATTGTCATGGTGAGAAATGTGATTTAAACGGTGTTAGAAAGAGAAAACTTCAAACTTTATACTCAAATCTAGAATTCAACAATAGAAAAAGTTGAATGTGCCTCTCTATGAAACCAAAGGTACCGATAGCAATTTGAGAAAGATGTATAAAATTTCGAGAAATTTTTACTTATTTTTTTTTTAAACAACAAAAATGTGACGCGATAACAGATGTTGTTTTTTTTTCAAAAAGTTAACATATTAAGCGTGTCCAGCGAACCCATAAGTTTATCTTTAATTGTGGTAAAATGATTTCACTTATGCAATTTAAAGTTAGACTTTAACGTCATGATTTACATCTACTGGTACTACATTGCAATCACTTCGTAGACAACCAATGCTGCCAATCATAGAAAAATTATCTATTTCATTTCAAAGAATAATTTATGCAAGTTAGAAAAGCAATGTGTATTTCATATTATTAAACAAACAAAAAAAAACCTAAATGAAAAACAGGTTTCATGTTATGTTAGGTTAGGTTTAAGGTTTGGGTTAGGTTATAGGTTAGGTAAAGTTAGGTTATAGGTTAGGTTGGGTTGGGTTAGGTTATAGGTTAGGTTTGGTACGATCATGGGTTAGGTTTGTCCTAACTTTTGATAGCAAAGGCGTGTTACAAAATATCACATACCGTGTTTCATATCTCCCTACCGGTAGAGCTCTATGTGTTCTCAACTATGCATTGCCGTAGATTTGAACACATGAAGAACCTCATAATATCAGAACCTTGATCATTTAAGTGCAATTCGTTTCATACGTTTCATATCTAGTATTTAGTTATTATTTATGTTTTAGTTATTATTTCGAGTACAGAGACGTTTCACTAAAACACCAAGAGCTTTGAAAGATCGGCGATATGAAGATAGACTCAAGGAACTAAGATTACCAACCTTAAAAGAAAGAAGAGAAAGGGGTGACTTGATCGAGACTTTCAAAATTTCATCTGGACACTACAGCTACCCTGGCATCTAAGGAATCCTCACTACAAATAAAAATATAATTCTCCGTGGACACTAAAAAAATTACCAAAACGCCTTTTGCATCTAATCTCAGAAAACACTTCCTTGCAAATAGAGTGGTGGATGCTTGGAACAAACTCCCAAAATATGTCATCGATGCAACTAATATAAACCAATTCAAAGCTCTGTTGGATTCATATTTGAAGAGAAGAAAAGACTAACTAAAAGTTAGAAATTAAAACTACTTATTTACTGTCAAAGATATGAGCGCATCAGCAGTAATGCCTGCTTGTTACGTAATAATAATAATAATATCCTGCTTAAAGCTGAGAAAAATTATAAATGTTTAAACTGCTCCGGAAATCACGTCATCAGCAAAACTTGTCCTGAACTAACGAGACAGTGCAAAATAAAGCATACAATGGCCGTGAACAGTATTCAAGCATTTTCAAGAAGCATCAAGATTTTTAAACAAATCCAATTAACATCATATTCAGAAGTAAATTCTATAAAATGTCCCCCTTCTCAACCTTCTTGTTCTCCGCTTGCAACTGACAAAAAAAAGAGAAAATTAGAAACATATTCTTCGCCGCGAGGTCTACTAACTACTGTTCACAAAACTGTCAATAATAGAATTTTGCACATAATTAAATAAATTTAAATATAATAATAATTTAAAGTTCACAATAAGGGAAAACTGTTTCAGATAAATAGACCACCTAATTGTGAACCGGTGTGATGCTTGTTCTCATGTTACTAGGAACACGCCGCGTGGTATTTGTTCACCTGCTATAAATTAGTTGCCGAGCTTTGAATTTCTGCATTATCCTAAATTCAAATAGATTCACAAATCTATAAATATTTATCTAGGATAAAAAACAATTCTGTGGTACGGTTAGGAGACATTTGTGTTACTGAATGGAGAGTCGACAACAACATACGTTATTGGACCAACTGTACTACTCGTACGAACTACAGCAGCACAGCATCACTATGTATATAAGGGAATAAAATTATTCAATCAGTTATCCCTTGATATACGAACCAAAAAATTCTTTTTTTACATTAGCTCCATACAGGAGGCCCGGAGGAAAACAATTTCCCTCGGAGCCTATGTCATCTTTGGGAATGCTGCTTGGAGGGTCTTTTTAGGGAAAGGAACGAGGGATAGGGGAAAAAAAGGGTATGAGGGATGGGTAGGAATCTGGGGGTTAGGCAGGAGTAACGTATGCAACTATTCCTCCCACTATGGTACAAGGCGATGGGTCGAGAGAGTTCGACTGGGGAAAAGGTCTCCCTAAATCAGTCTCCCACGATCCGATCTGCCACGCTGGATGGGCAAACGCCTCCGCCACCGAGACCTAGATAAACCTCACCCCATGAATCCGGGCACCCCTGCTAAGTCACCAAAGGTGGCGAACTTCTTGGGGTGACCTATGGCAGGGGTGTTGGTAATCCAATAAAGCTATCGACCTAAAAACTAAATTTAATTAATAATGACTTCAATTGGGTAAAAGACGGTGAAAGAGTGGGCAAAGGACAGGGTAGAATGTGGAAAAGATTGAGAACGATGGGGAACGGTGGAAAAAGAGCGGGAAAAATGGTGAAAGGATGGAAAAAGTGGAGGGAAAATACGGGGAAAGTAAGTGGAAGTAGTGTTTAGAGAAAGAATGAGGAAAAAAGGGGAGGGGAGGGGGAAAGGATGGTTGGTAATGAGAAAGTAAAAGGAAATATGGAAGATGACATTGGAAAAATAAGCATTTGTTCTAAGTAACATGACATTTGAGAGTGCACCCTTACACGAGAGGGCAAGTCGTTCCAGGGGCGTGATAAGGGAACTATGGAAGAATGTGTGAATGATTTAGGTGGGTGGGGATTTCGAGGGGTTTTCCGTTTTCCCTGAAGGGTTGGTATGCAAGAACTTGTCCGGGCTCTTTTTCCACACGCCTACGACATACCTATAACCCACCGTCTTCCGGTAACTGGGGGTAAGATGCCTATGTTAAAAATTTGACAGTACATACAAGGTAAAATATAAATTAAACCAAGCTTATTACCAGAGAAAACCAGAAATATGTCATTTTTAAATCAGATTTTAAATGAATTGACTCTTTTCCACAAAAAATTATAAATGGATTTCGAAAGATTATTCTTTTATCTAGCATTAGCATGTTTTGGATTTTGAGAAAAAATGTTTATTTTTAGTATAATAAGGTTATACCATAGGTCGTTCGCAGATTTGTTAAATTTTCAAAAAAGATTTTGTGTTATACCACACCCATATATTATAATAAAACGAATATAAAACTTTATTCCACTTAATTTTATTCGACCGTAACCGGTTTCAGCTCGTCAAAGCCATCTTCAGACTGGTACAAATATTTCCTAGTCTACGGTTTATATACACAACATATTGGAGAGGGGGAGAGGGGTGGTCTACAAGGATTTTAATCAATTACAATAATTATATTTGCTAAGTCATTTTAGACTATCGAATTTCTAAATATTTTGGTAATTCCAGTAAGCTAATTACATTGGGTTTGCAGCTCACTTCAATGATGATTAGGGAAAAACCTTACAAGTAATATGAGTTACCAATGACCAAATTTTATTGTCCAATCGTTATTATATTTATGAAGTATGGAATTTTTTATTGCTTTTTGAAGGGATACATGTTTACATTGGAGTTAGAATGGTCTAAACTAATTACATATTTTAATATCGAAATTATTATGAAAATTACACTGGATACAAAAAAAACACCACACCCATTTCAAATCACATAATCAGGCAGTAAAATAAATCAATACATTATCTGGGTATCACATGTTTTAGAATTTTAATTTTAGTTTAAATAAAATCATTAAAAAATATACACGTACATGTGTTTCTTGACGAATTGATCAGTTTGTGTATTAATTTGCGCACTTACAAACTAATATATTTCAGATTTATTTAACTTTCATTTAACTTAGACATTATTGAAAAACGATAAATACTTCTAATAATCAAAAAAAAATTACAAAAAGTACATTATTTTAATAGTTTTATCATCACGCCTTTCAGCATTTTTGGATGTAGGTATAAATTAAAGCAAATTTGGAATGAAATAAAATCGGTATTGAGTTATAATTTTAAAAAGCTGTTACGGAAAATAATTAGTCTTTCTCATTGTGACCGCCCTGCACGATCGTAAGAACAACTTTCGACGAAATGTGGATTTTCGGCTGCTTGCTGGTTAAACGCTCTTACATAAAGTAAAAAAAAAAGTTAGTTCGAATATCATATGACTTTAATAAAAAGTGCTGGTTTTCGAGATATTGGATGTTTTGTGAAGATCGACGTCTTAGATCAGTTTTTCGAGTGCCACAGCTTCAAAATTCATTATAATAAGGTTCTGATTTTTACGACACATCCCCGAAAAGCCCTGCTATTGTTCACAGTCCAAAATAAAACTAACAACAAATAACGACCTTTGGAAAATAAAACATTTTTTCTTAAATCATACCGTAAAAAAAATTTTACTCGCTCAGGTGAAGAATCTTAAGAATGTTGTGATTTTAAACGCAATTTAAATTAAAATACTCAATTATTGAGGTCCTTCCTGTATAATGCAAAAATAAGCCAAACTTCAGTAAACAATATATTTTTAACATAACTAAAAAAGTTTCGGTTTCGGTTTCGGCCGAAACTGAGACAGCTACCAAAGATCGGTTTCGGTTTCGGTTTCGGTAGAAAGTCCTGTTTCGGTCGGACACTAATTTGCTATATTTTACTTTAGAAAAAAAAATGTCATGGGTGCTTTGTACCAAAATATATTTTTGCAAGAAATCATATCTGAAAAAGCGCCCGGAGCGCAGAAGAGCGGTGGGGTCGGGGTAAGGCGAATGGGGCGGCGCGGACGAACCCTTCGGCGTTTATTTACTCTCACGCGGAAGTGTCGCGGCGACCGCTTTACAGGGAGCTAACAGGACGGTACACAATATAACCCACTCGTAAATACTACGTCATAGACGGGGTGGGATATTGGCGTTAGGGTGGTGAGTAAGCCACAGTTATTTAAGAAATTATGTGACTCCCAATCGCTTTCAACCGTCAGGAGCCAGTGAAGCTATGGTATCCTCAATTGAGGTACATTTTGAGGCGAAAGGTAGTGGAGAGCGGAAGGGGAAGATGTGGATGTACGTGGCTATTCAGAGCTGGTCATCAAATACGGCTAAAATCATTTTAAGCAACGTTTCGGTTCTGAATGGTGGATACTGTTGACATATTTATCTTCAATTACACAAAAAAGCAAAAAAAAATACTTGAGCATTCCTGAATTTGAACTCGCGACCTACGAATTCGTAGTCGAGGATACCACGTAGGCCGTCAAATTACATCTGCCGATCGATTCTATATCTTTTGTGGGATCGAGATCTCCTGACAGACGAGATCTCAACTGTTATTTGCTTTTTCTATAGGCCGATGTCAGATTCCAACTGTGAACTGTCACATATTTTAATGTTAATCGTTTTAATTCGGCGAATTTGGCCTGATACCCATAGAAAAACCAAATAACAGTCATAGAAAATCACGTAAATCTGACAGGAGATCTCGTCCGTCAGGAGATTTCGATGCCACAAAAGATATACAATCGCTCGGCAATTTTCTAGATCATCATAACGTTTGTTGGTTCGTTAAAACCACGATAATCTATGGAGATTTCAAAAAAACTGTAAAACTAAGACGAAATTCGAATAAATTTTATTGCTCTATAAGAAAAAAAAAACTCTAGGGTATTGTTGATATCTGTTGAGAAATAATTTGTTTTAATCTTTTTTCAGTTAAATCACTGCCGAAGCCGGGTAGTAACGTTTGATTAACTTTGTGACAAGTAAAACGTATTCCTTGACCAATCGGAGACATAAATAATTTGAATTTCAGGGCAACATTTGATTGCCAATTTACCCAAATTGGATCTTGTTAATTAAATGGACTCGATCGATTGGCCGCCATCAATCTGCTTCGGCCATTTTCTTAAATGGGTACATTTAACTAACCTAACCTAGATTAACCCGAACCAATCAAACTTTCCCAACCTCACATGAAATATCCTGATCAGTTTATAATCATTTATTCTTATTTATTCGTTTTGTACTCAAATTCAAAAAAAAATTAGAGTGTGTAATTCATACACGATGGAAGTGAAAAAAGAAAGTCGTTTTCTTTTGCCTGTTTATTTTAAAATGGTTTGAAGATTGGATATTGATTCACAAAAACTATTTTTTTTTTTAAATTCCTTTATTTTCCCATATTTTACATTTTATATTTACATATTTTGAAAATCATAACAATAATGTGGAAACCCACTAAGGCGCAGCCTGTGCGTGGGTAATATAGTTAAAATAAGTTTTATTTAGTACCTAGAAAAAACAAACAGTGGTATATGAAACAAAAACAAAATTTGTTTTAACAGTTTGTACAAAAAGTGTATACAATAGTGTACGGTTAAATACGTGTATAGTGTAATAAATGATATACATTGTAATAATAGGTGTAAAGTTTGTGAGAAGGTGATATAAAACTAAATAAATAGAGTTTTTAGAAACGTAAAGTGATATAAAACTAAATAAATGGAGTTTTTACATCTGTATGGTTTAGCCATAATTTTAACTCTTTTATCCGAACCTCCATCCGCTGGATTTCTCCGGCCACTGAGATTTGCGACGCACTATACCGCTGCGCTATGGGACGTGCCCGGCGAGGCACGAATTTACGCATTATGTTCTGACGACCCGTAAAAAAACAAAGCGGCCAAAGAGCGCAGACCTATCGTAGTTCCGTTTTATATCTCAACCAATGGGAGCCTTGAGCGTAGTTTGATGCTTCGCAGGTGCCGTAGTAGTAATCCGGTCAATTTTCATCCAAATTGACCGGATCTACGAGAAGGAATGAGTTGTAACAAAGCAGGTGAACCAGTGAACAGTGAAGAGTTTTAATTGTACTTATGTGTTTAAAGTCAGTGGTAATTCTATGAATAAAGTTTAAGTGATTTGTTTACGATGTTATTAATATTATAAAAGAAAGTTTGCAGTCTAAATAGGTGAGACAGTAGATAGACAAACATTGTTTATTTTATAATCAAACTGAATAGGATTTTTGGTTCTGAAAAAGGACTAAATTTTGCATTTATCAACATTAAGTTCCATGCAGTTAATTTTTGCACCAATCATTAAATGAATCAATATTTGTGAAAATATTGATTCATTTAACATTCAATCAATAGTTGAAAAAGTAAACAATCAAGATGGGATTTAATAATCTTAAGAGCGTTTAACCAGCCAGCGGACGAAAATCCACATTTCGTCGGAAGTTGTTCTTACGATCGTGCGGGGCGGTTACAATTAGAAAGATTAATTATTCTCCGTACCAGCTTTTTTAAATTATAACTCAATATCGAATTTATTTCAATCCAAATTAGCTTTAATTTATACCTTCATCCAAAAATGCTGAAAGGCGTGATGGTAAAACTATTAAAATAATGTACTTTTTGTAATTATTTTTTGATCATAAGTATTTATCATTTTTCAATAATGTCTAAATTTAATAAGAATGTTAAAAAAATCTGAAATATATTAGTTTGTAAGTGCGCAAATAAATACACAAATGGACCAATTTTCGTCAAGAAACACATGTACGTACATTTTAATAATTTTATTGAAACTTAAATTAAAATTCTAAAACATGCGTTTGCTAGATAATGTATTGATTTATTTTACTGCATGATTATATTATTTGAAATGGGTGTGGTATAATACAAAATCTTTTTTGAAAATTTAACAAATCTGCCAACGACCCATGGAATAACCTTATTATACTAAAAATTTAAATTTTTTCTCAAAATTTATTACATGCGAATGCTAGATAAAAGAACAATCTTTCGAAATCCACTTATAATTTTTTGTGGAAAAGAGTCAATACGTCTAAAATCTGATTTGAAAATGACATATTTCTGGTTTTCTCTGGTAATGCCCTCTTAAGAATCTTATTGTCATCGGCAAAAAGCCAAAAACGTGTGTGAGAAATTAACACGATACATACATAATATTTGAAATTAATAGATTACTTCGTTTTTACCACTTTTATTGTTTATAAAACCGACATGTTTCGTCAACAAAGCTGACTTCTTCAGGGTTTTGACAGAACTAATTTAAAAATAGACATATATATAGGTAATAGAGAAAAATAATCGACATAAACAATAATAAAATTAGAAAGAAAATGATGTTTAAGGGACGAGGGGCAATATAGAACAATTAAAAAATTTAAAAGGGGAATAGATTTAATAATGGGTCATTTAAAAACAATTTTTGATTATTAATAATATTTAAATTTGCATTAACACCCTTTCTAATCTCTAAAATTTCTAATTTGTCCAACTGAATGCCATTGACATTACAATGAATTAATTCTATTCCACTGTTAAAATTAAAGGTATGACTAGTTTCTATTAAATGGTTGACAAACTCCGAGAAACTATTATTATTTAAAGCTTTCATATGCTCTTTAATCCTTATTTCAAAGTTTCTTGAAGTTTTACCTATATAAAAGAAATCACAATCATTACATTTCAATTTATAAAGTCCAGATTTTTTCATTTTGGAATCTTTATCTTTATTATTAACAATATAATTTTTAAGTTTATTATTTGCATAAAATACAGGAAGAATTTCATTTGGTATATTCTTTGTCAAGGCATTAGAGATTTTATTATTGAAATACATAATTTTCTTCCATTTTTTCCCTTCCTGATCCTTTTGTACAGGATAGATATATGATTTAAGGAATTTATTCTTATATTTTTTATTGAGAATATTTTCAATTAAATTGGTGTTGTATCCATTATTAATTAAAAAAATTATTGGGAGATAGGGGTACATTGACTAATCTATAAATCATAGAACGGAAAGCTGACATTTTTTGAGAAATTGGATGATTTGAAGTGTTGTGGATTACAATGTCTGTGTATGTATCTTTACGAAAAATGTTAAATTCAAATTTATTATTAATTATTGAAATATTTATATCCAAAAAGTTTATACTGGAATTTTGCCCAATCTCTACAGTAAATTTTTTGTTTTTATGGAGTTCGTTTAAGAAATTAAGAAAAATATTAAGTTGTCTACATTGAGACAACTAATTATTAATAATAATTATTAATAATAATTAGTTGTCTCAATAATAATTTTTCAATATAACTCAATGTTATTAAACGAATTGCTATTAATAATGGATACAACACCAATTTAATTGAAAACATTCTCAATAAAAAATATAAGAATAAATTCCTTAAATCATATATCTATCCTGTACAAAAGGATCAGGAAGGGAAAAAATGGAAGAAAATTATGTATTTCAATAATAAAATCTCTAATGCCTTGACAAAGAATGTACCAAATGAAATTCTTCCTGTATTTTATGCAAATAATAAACTTAAAAATTATATTGTTAATAATAAAGATAGAGATTCCAAAATGAAAAAATCTGGAATTTATAAATTGAAATGTAATGATTGTGATTTCTTTTATATAGGTAAAACTTCGAGAAACTTTGAAATAAGGATTAAAGAGCATATGAAAGCTTTAAATAATAATAGTTTCTCGGAGTTTGTCAACCATTTAATAGAAACTAGTCATACCTTTAATTTTAACAGTGGAATAGAATTAATTCATTGTAATGTCAATGGCATTCAGTTGGACAAAGTAGAAATTTAAGAGATTAGAAAGAGTGTTAAAGCAAATTTAAATATTATTAATAATCAAAAATTGTTTTTAAATGACCCATTATTAAATCTATTCCCCTTTTAATTTTTTTTATTGTTCTATATTGCCCCTCGTCCCTTAAACATCATTTTCTTTCTAATTTTATTATTGTTTATGTCGATTATTTTTCTCTATTACCTATATATATGTCTATTTTTAAATTAGTTCTGTCAAAACCCTGAAGAAGTCAGCTTTGCTGACGAAACATGTCGGTTTTATAAACAATAAAAGTGGTAAAAACGAAGTAATCTATTAATTTCAATCATAATGGTGCCACAAAATAAGTTTGCTGTGTTAGAAGAAGTACATAATATTGTTTATTCTTGTAAATTACTGCTCTGTCAGAATTTTTTTTAGTCTTTTTTTATTTTTTTTTATATCTTAGCAAAAAAGGTGAAATTCAAATGGTTCAGTGGTCTGGGCGGATGTCCTTATTATGGACGGACTGGGCGGGGCACCTCTTCGCCATTTGTTTTGCCAAAGGGCTGATCTAACTGTCTTTTTACATCTCCGATTCTTTTCTACTTTCACGTCGATTTATTTTCGCGCGCAAACGAATTGGGAATCGGGTTTAATGATCTCTGTAGAGTACATAATATATGGTGTGAACTGTTATGAAGAGACAGAAAAAGATGGCTTCAAATGGTCTGGAAAATGAATGTGTTGTTTGTGTTCACTTTGAAATATGTATTGAATTCTTAAGAGGAATAATATGGCTGCCTGTCGGAAGGAGTTATGAATAAAATATTTTGTTCAAATCTCTTTTTCTCTGACGTTATCTACCATACTTTGAATTTGCATGGGTTTAACATGTGTATTACGCCTCCATAGTTTGAATAAAACAATGTTAAGAACGCTAGAAAACTGGTTTTATATAATATGTGTTCCCTTTGTCGCCATAAAACTCTTTAGAATCGAAATATTGTTTGAAATTAATTATCTTGTTTTTGGTGATCAGGTCTAAATAGCTCAGGAACGGTGCTTCAATAAACCCCGAGTCCAGTCAGCCTCTCACCTGAACCTCTACATACTGTGCCGATATAATAGAATAGATGCATACAAATCGCTGGGACACCCTACTGTTGAATTTGGCAGTCACCTCTGGTCTGGAGCCCCAAAATACTTGAAAAAAGCCTTGACTCCGTGCCAAAATAAAATACGCTTAAAATGCATTCCCTGGAAAATTGAAGAAAAATAAATTACTTAACTTTTTGGTTCGAAATTATTCACACCGAATTAGGCTGTAGTGAACTCCTTCATCTAACCAACTTCAAAGTACCGAGGCGAGCAATCACACTCGAAAACAAATTCACCTTAAATATCGACTTATTTAATACAAGTTTACTAGTATTTAAGAGATACGTGAATGATAGTTTTATGTAGCATAAAATTATTATTTAGAAGCATCGCTTAAAAACTATTGCCCATGTTTTAAATTCCTTTTATTGTTTCCTTGTAAATTGCGTATTATGAACTTATCTACAATTTAAATTTATTTTGGTTGCTTTATTATTATTTGTTTTTCTTACTCTTTCCATATTTTTGAAATATATTACATACTTTTAAATGTAGCCACCATGTATTATGTTAATTTATTTTTAATTGTTATCTACACAGTACAAACTCTTGATGTCTCTGTATCACGCCGTTAATCATGTAAAATACATAATATTGTAAAAGCCGTTCAGGGCGTTTAAAAAATAAATAAACGTATAAAGTGGACGGTCATTTAATAGACTTTCCTACCTTAATAAACGAATTGCAATCTTTAGAGCACAGGCGTCAGAATGAATGCTTTCCTTGTTCTACCTATATTTCAATGGAAGATGCTCCGAGAAACAAGATTCATTGATTCCTTTAGCATCGATGTACTTATCTTAATTTATCTTACAGTTCAACAGTGGAACGATTTGCCGGTATCTGTTTTTCCTCCCACCTACAAAATCGTGAAGAGATCCAAGTTGTAGGGAGAAAGGGTATAAAACAGCTACCAAATACATTTATACGAATTGTTCGGGAACTTAAAATTAAACCGAAGAAAGAGTTAAGATTTTGAAGACCGAAAATGCTGAGCATTTTTTCAAATTAAAGTAAGGAAAAATTATCCACACCACATATACACAAAGTTAGTGAAAAATGTTTTTCTTTACGTCTATTTTTACGAAGAAGTATTCTGGAAATTGGTATTATGTTTTTTTAACAAACTGTGTTCTTGTATAACATACTAGCTATTACCCGCGGCTTCGATCGCATGGTTTTAGGGGGAAATCTATATATATAAAATTCAAAATATGCTAGCTTCTGGGTTTATAGTTCCCGGCATGCTAAGCCACTTAATACAGATATTGTTTCTCCCTGCGTCCCATTCTTCTTCCGCCTCCTAATTCTCTTCCGCATCCCCTTTACATCATGCCTTCTCCGCTTTCCCTCTCTCCACTCCCCTCTCCCCTGCCCCGTCCCACGAATCCCACTTCCGATTTCCCCTCCCCCTTCCCGCATTCCACACATTCAGTCCCTGCATATTTAGTTTTCAAACAGCTCGTGTACCACCTATTGCAATTTTTTATACAAATTTCATAATGCCAGAGCTCACCAGTTTCATCGCAATCGGATGAACGGTTTAGCAATGCATAATTTCATGATGCTCATCACTATTGTATACAGAAACCAACGCGGGTATGCGCGCATCAAATCCTCAAAGTTTCATCGCAATCGGATGAACGGTTTAGCAACGCGTATTTTCATGATACCAAAGCTCACTATTGTATTCAGAAACCATTGCGGGCATGCTCACAGTAACTAACCAAATTTGCATCGCAATCGGATGAACGGTTAGCGATGCATAATTTCATGATGGCAGAACTCACTATATATATTATGGAAACCATCGCTGGCGGGCGTACATCAAATCCCCAAAGTTTCATCGCAACCCAGAAACAAACATATTTTGATTTTTATAAGTATAGAGTATAGATAGATTGAATGACGGCATAATGTATGTTGTTTGCCTTGATGGAGTCCATTAGGTACATGATTTGGAAAATATTATTTGTAACGTTTCTGAAATTGTTCAACTTGAAATTATTTATCCCGCATAAAGTCGAAACTGGTGCAAATTAATAAATTTCGCCACAGTATTGAATACGTTTTACACTTTATATTAAAATGTCCTAAGTCGATGCTTTCATGTTGCTATATTACACGAAGAATTTGTAAAAAATTGTAAACCAAACTATGTAACAAATGTAATAAAATTATTTTATAAATATAAAAATAAAATATAGTGAAAGTGTAAAAAATTTGGTATTGGGAGAGTGTGCCCGGAATGAGCCAATAAAAGTACTCCTAAACGGACCTGACCCTAGCCTTGGACGAACCAGGCAACTACTCAATATGGACAGAAATTCATCAAAAGAACTGGTTTGACTACTAACGGGATACTGCCATCTCAGGAGACACGTTGGGAGTGGAAAACACCAAACGATGCAGAAAATGTGAAGAGGATGAAGAGACTCCAAAACACTTTGTGGAAACAGGTGCATAGCCAAATAACATGATAACCCTGGTGAACTTTATCTAAGGAACCGGGATACTGGATGAATTCGATGAAATGGGAGATAACACAACTTACCACGGGTGTGCTAAAAAAGCATTTTTACGTACAACTATATTCAACTATAATTACACCTGACGAGAGTAATCTGCATGTTTTTTAAGACTTCCTTTACTAAAAGACTTAAGCTTTAGTAAAATCCGCAACGTCCAAGGACGCCATTTCTCTTATCCAGTCGCTCAAGTTGTCCTGTCGGCCTTCGCGCGTCGGGTCCTTTGCGAGTTAGTACTTTCTTCTTTGTGGTCTGAGGTCGATGAGAATTCATTTATCTAGCCCCGGCCACCGCCGCACTACGGCTAATAGGAAAACTTTGAACGACTAGATTCTATTTAAACTTGCATGCAATTATGTTCTGGAGATTGTGTAAACGTGTGGAGACATTTTAGAGGAATTATTTTTCATTAGTTTGAACCCTAAGTGGGAAAATAATTTTCATTTAATGGTGTGAAAACATATAAATTTTATAAAATAATGTATGGACTACATTTGCGGCACATTTCAAAGTGTTAAATAGTAGTCTCAGTATCGCCACGGAAACGTGTATACGAGAAGTCACTGTTAGCTTGTTGCATCCGCGATACAAAAAGATATACAAGTTTGTGTTGTTCACAGAAATAAAGTACTAACTTTTTGAAAGTTTGTAAAAGAAAGAAGAAATCAAAGGCAAACTTAAATCAACCATTTTTAAGAATGTAATGTTAGCTGAATTGAAATAAACGTTGACTCAAATTGGTTGCACCCGCGATTGTGATGTTAGAATCGCGGGTGCAACTCTTTGACAACTGCCCTTATTGTGTGATTTTTCATATACTTTATTGTTTTGTTATGCGTTCAATAATAATACATGCTGTTTATTACTGGTGATTTATATTTAATTGGTGTATTTATATTATATTCCGCCTTTTTATAGAAATTCTGTGATTTGGCACGCAGTCTATATTAAAAAAAGAAGTAAAAAAATGGTCACGTTGAATGATAAATTTGAAGGGCTGAAAAATAAATCAGGCATTCAATCAAAACATTTTTTTTTCAATCTGAAGACCGCGATAGCATTTCCGTGGCGCGAACCTCACCGTCTCATTTCAAATGCACATTGGTTTTGAAATCTCCGAAAACCACCACTAAAAGGAAAAGAGATTGGAACGATAACCATTTGGAACCTCTTACAAATTACAAAATATAAAAAGGAATTCTACAATATAAGAAGAAAAAAACTTTTTTTTTATTTCAAAATTGTAATTCAGATGACTAATCCTTAAATTACGAATCTCCAACGTCTTTTCAAGTCTCAAAATTACCAGCCGAAGCATGCCATGAAACTGATACTATCTGAGCCGCTGTCTGACCAAAAGATATAAATATTAATTAAATAATTATATTAATTATTTATTTTATATCAATATACCAAAATATATGAATATTAATTAAATAATTATAAAAATCGTGAATGACATAACCGACGTGCAGCTTGAAGATATTATCGTGAAGTTGGAAGCGCCAGAAAAAGGATTGATGGATGTAATATGTTCATAAAATTTTCGGCGAATTTTGACGTAACTGAAAAAAATAATTAACATAAATGACCAAGAAGTGTACTGATTTGTAATAAGCATTGTTTGATTTCTTATTTCGTTCCTCTATCAGTGTTTATTGATGTTATACACTTAAATTAGACGTGTTGCACCCGCGATAATATGATTTGCACCCGCGATTTCTTGAAAAGCAAATAATTCATTGCTTGTTTTCTTTATATTTTTGATATTTTTAGTTGATTAGTTTAACGCATTATGAAACATCAAGGCATAACATAATAACTGTTTCACAATTAACAGACTTTTGCGTGTTTTTGTCTTACGATCTGGAAAGGGTGGGCCTAATTGGTTGCACTTTGAACTTCACTCCTGACTATTTACATATTTCAATAATTAATTATTATAAACCAATAAAAGTGAATTTGTTAAAATGTAGCTCTTCCAAGAACACTTTCATTAAAAATGTTTTTATTTTTATTTTATTATTAAGAAGCTTTACATGCGTCTAAATGTTGCACCCGCGATAATGGAATCACCCTTTAGCTCTAAATTCTGCATTAGTTCAATTCTTCTTTCAATTCAATGTTCAATCTAAAACAACTGTTTCTCTGTGCATATTTCATCTTTGTGTTCGGATCTCTCTTATTCCCAGGCCTGACCATTTCATCCACTCCATACAACCTTCAACCCTCCAACCCTTCTCTGACTTGACAAGCAGTTTCGCGCCACTTCTGCAGATTTCGCGCGAAAATTGACAGTACCATTTCAGCGTGGTATGTAAATTACCGCAAATTCTTTCTCCATTGTACAAGTCTCGGAATTTCTGTGATTTATACACAGAAGTTCTGCGGATAAAAGAACCTTCCCAGGACTGTACGTTTTGAGGCATCTTGTAAACCATACTCGAGAGACGTGAAAGAAAATCGTATATTTTTTTCATGCATAAATTTTTGTGGAAAATGTTCTTTGTTACAATAAATATCATTTTATTTATATTCAGGGTGTTAAGGGACGTACTTGACTTACTTTACTGGGAGTAAAAATGTCCTGACGCTATTAAGAGTAAAAATATGAATAAATAAAAAATTTGGTCTCTGGTGATCTTATTTGATTTTATTTTCAATTCTCTTTTCTTCAAAAAATTTTCAACAAAAAATCACCTACACTCATACTGATCTCTCAGCCGAATAACCGCCGAACCCTTTATCCCTACGCTAACTGTTCAATACCTACAGATTTTTTATGTTTTAAGTCGGGAAAAAAAACTGAAAAATATCAAAGGTGACCATTTTAATGAAAACTTCAGACGACAGCATTTTAAAAATTAAGTTGTTTTTAAAAAAAATACCTAGCTATTTTTACCAGAGTTTCTTTGGTTTTAAGTTATCTAAGGTAAGTTATTTGAAAGCTTCTAAGGACGGGTTAGTTCATGGAATTTAAAAAATTCATCAAATTTCCAAGTTAAACCGCAAGTTCTATGAAAGATGTGTTATTATTACATAGGCCGATTGTTGTACAGTATTTGGATTCTTGGAAACTTAACAGAACTCAGGTTATTGTCCTACTTCATTGTTACTATTTGTATTACTATATTATGTCAGATAATAAAAAATAACGCTGTTAGGAAATATGACAATATCAGTTGGACCTTTTTTTAAAGTTTTCTAAAATACAAAGAAATTAATCCTTACGACTGTTTTCTGAGAAAATAATTTGGAATCAAATTACCTTATTTTGTTATTGAAGAAGAAGATAATACTAATATAGCGGAGAGCGGGGCAAGACGGGATAGTTAACGTTTAAAGATGAAAAAAACATTATTATTCTTTAAATATTACATTATTATTGTAACATTCCATAGAATAAAATACTAAAAGATATTTTTTAGAAGCTGTAAAAAGTGTTATTATATAAAACTATCATATGCCCCGTCTTGCCCCACCGGGAGGGTAAGACGGGGTAGACCTCCGGGCAAGATGGGGTTAAGGCGCCGCTACCCGCATTTCTACTGATTTCTTACATATCTCCCTTAAACATTCGAAGTTTTTAAGCTCTTAAAAAAATGCGTGTCGTTTTTTAAGATAATATCTAGACGCGTTCCACGTCGAAACGCAAATTATGTAAAATTCCCTCGATAGAAAAAAATCGCGAAGTGTGCTCCGAAAATTATTATAAACACGTTAGTTTTAGTTATTTTACAAGTAATAGTTCACAATGTTTCTTTAAATGATAATTAAGATACGATAATTTGGCTCTATTTTAAACGAGTCGTGTTTTATTAAACATTTTCACAATTTTTGTCGCTTTAAATGTTAGCACGCTCTTCTAACATTCGTAATTTCATATCTCTCCATCTTCTTCTTTTTGAGCCCGGTTGCGGCGCCTTAAGGTTCATACTTGAGGCAAACAGTATTGACTCCTAGCTTTCGTCTTCGACGCCTGCACAGGAACAGTGAGCACACTAAACTTCATCATCATACTGACTCCAAATATCTCCATTTATAATAAAGGCAACTTGTATTTTTTTGGTCTTCGGAATGCATCTTTCCGTTTCGTATTTTAACAACTTTTTTTTTCTATCTAACCACTGTACCCGATTCTTGTTTATACAGAGATGATTTCAGTCTTGCCTTATGCCCTTTTTTTCGATTAATCTTTTGATTAATTTTTCGAATCGCTAAAAGCTGTTTTGGACCTGTTATACTGAATGTCGTGGTTATGAGATGGATATTTGGTACAATCTGATGTCCTGGTGACCATGTTGAGCCCCTAGGCAATTGCTGGTATGATTCAGATCCTAGTGGTATACTTGTACAGGCTGCTGTTTATCTAATTCTTCGTAGTAGGTGTTGCTACTTCTGAACTCTACTCTATATTTGTAGCTGCAGCGGCTATAAAATCATTATCCGAGAAAATTGTAGGATTCCATGGCCAAATAAATAAATAAAATAACCGTACGAAAGGAGAGAGCAGATGCGGAAGGCATGATGGCATTACCCTATTATACCACCGGTGGTTTTCTTTTAAACATTGTAATAAATGTGTAATTTTATAACTTAAACCAAATATAAAACTTAAATAAATGAAGACAATATAAGCGAAACTCAATCGAAAATCTGGAAACAGAAAAATCAGAAAAACGTATTGACACCTCTGGTACTCGAACCCAGGACCTCTTGCTCTTGCGTTCGAGTCCCAGAGGTGTCAATATGTTTTTCTGACTTTTCTGTTTCCAGATTTTCGATTGAGTTTCGCTTATATTGTCTTCATTTATTTAAATATTACAATTTGAGGTTTTACTCGTAAAGTTAAAATAAAAATAAAAATCAAATATAAAACTCTTACTTTAAAGACAATAAGTAGTCAATGTCGAATACCCGTCAACCAGTCTAATCAATTAAATAATCTTCAATATGTCACGCTCGAGGTACACTCATTATAAACCATCAAAAATGTTAAAAAACAATATTCGCTCATTGCTTACGACATCAATACGGGATGACTGCCGTCGCAGTACTAAAGGTACGGGTTGCGGTGGGGACACGTATGGACAAAATATTAGGTTTGTAGCCGGTTCAAGTAATATAGCAAAAACTCCATCTTGCCCTCCACTCCATCTTGCCCCGCCTTCTACATCTAAAAGAAACATGAAACAGAAAATTAAAAAGGTAACGATCGCAACTGGTGCTCATCTTATTTTAGTTTATTTACCAACATTCCACTTGTTTTAAAGAATATTTTTATGTAAGAAAAGTTTAAGCTTTTGTGAGGAATGAAAGGAAAGTAAATTGAATGCTCAAAGAAATTCATAGAATTTGTGTTTTAATCTTTTCTCTAAAGCAGCTTCTGGGAGATAAGTTTTTGAATTCATTCTGAGGTATCTTGAAAATTGAATTAATTGGAAGTTTTTGGTACTTACTTCTCTACGGTTGAGAAAAGAAGATAAAAGCAGAAAATTCTCAAACGGTAAGCTCCGGTGTCAAAGTTGTTGTAATTTGTACTGCTTTTTTGATGAAAGTACTTTCAGTTTTGATGACTTACTTATTTTCATTATAAATTATGGTGCTTTGAAAAATTTTCGGCATATGTTCAACAAATCATTCACGGAAATATAAAATGTGTAAAGGCAAAATGTTGATTGTTCAGGAAAGCGAAAAGAAAGCTTTTTTTACAGAAAATCATATCTTCTGTTTTTGTAGACCTATAATTATATTATCATTCAACAATTAATTTATTATAATTATCTTTCAGAATACCTAACGTCTTTTGTAAATTTCTTTAATGGCGGTATTTAATTTATTTTTAATATGTAAGAAAAAAATTCCTGTCCCTTCATAGGATACGCACTTACTTTCCTAGATTTTTTTTGGCGACGTAGATCCAAAGATAAAAACCAAAAAAAATGACATATTTAACTAATTTTTGGTTCATTGTCCATTTATTCTTAGTTTTGATATATCTAATTCATTTGTTAATAATAATACCATACATTTTATTTTATTTTATTGTCTTCATATTTTTGATGTCACATTTTTTTATACAATTCTCGAGTGAAGCTGAGAATAAAAAAATCTGTATTTCTGTATTTCTGTGTAATTATTGTTCGATGATCTCGGATTTGTCTTAAAATTAAAATTTTATCTGATTTCTCACGGATTGTTGTAAAATAAATTGCACAGCAGAAATTGAATTCTTATCCGGAAAAACAGCGTTATATAAAAAAGTGAATTCTGAGATATCGGCTGTTAAATACTTCACGATTATACCGACATTGAAAGGCAAATAAATTTACATGTTTTATTTATTTATTTATTTATTTATTAACGCCCTTTTTCGGGGCTTTTACATATGAATAGTAAGAAATACACAGTATTTATTGTACATAACTGAACTGCCTTCGTAACAATATTTTATATTTGTTTAAAGATAAATTGAAGATGTCCACTGACTTGGTATAATTGTTTCCCTCCATTAGTATTCTGGGCAAAGAGGAATACATATGATAGTTAGTTCCAGAATTACTGCACTGAAATAAATCCTGACTTCTAGTATATTTTTAAAATAAGGTGTTGCAATTGAGAGGAACGGATGCACGATCTTTTACATAAAAAAATTAATTGACATGTGTGGCCAAAATACCAATACAACCAAATTGAATAATATTTTTTTTAATCATAAGGTGTTGCATAAATGTTGGTTTTAGTACGAATAAATGCTATTGAATCGAACAGTATTAATAGACCAGAGACTGTACGGTTGAAATTTAAAAATCCGGCTAAGATTGCAACTGTGATGCCACGCCGTACGCGAAACCATCTTTATACTTGAGGTTTGTTAAAAAGTTTTTTTTTACATGAGCTCCACACAGGAGGCCCTGAGGAAAAAAATTCCCTCGGGGCCTATGGCATCTTTGGGGATGCTGTGTGGAGGGTTTTTTAAGGAAAGGAACAATATTGAAGTTTTAAAAATACTGCAAAATGTGAAGGGTTTTTTAAGGAAAGGAAGGAGAGGAGAGTTCTGGGAAGGAAAGGGGTTTAAGGGGTGGGTAGGAATCTGGGGTTCAGTCTGTCCTGGTCATCCGCCTCCAAGACCTAGACAAACCTCACCCCATGAACCCGGGCACCCCTGCTTAATCACCAAACGTAGCGAACCACTTGGGGTGACCTATGGCAAAGGCGTTGGTTATCCAATAAAGGTTCCCGGGGCGGCGGTACCCATTCCCGCATCCCAAGTTAAAATAGAACCGAATCCAAGCAAGTACCCAATAATGTCAAAGGATGGCGCTACTTACGTTACAAGTTCGCATAAGGACCTTTCCCTGGCAGACAGATACTACGGATTTGTAATTTTGAGTATCTCTCCGTCTACGGAGAGATTGGCGGTAATACGAATATTATTTTAACAGACAGTTGTGAATAACAGTACCACGCGGCTATATATTACATATGACGTCATTGTCCGTCACGGTTACTTTGTCCCGGTGTCTAATTGTCACTGGATCACAGTGGTTCCGAGGAACCGGCTACTTTTGGAACCAGTTCCTATCGGATTTATAAAATGGTCACCAACACTCAAACTGGGCGAAGCCGAACCAAAAGCCGCCCGCAGCAGCAAAAACCTGCGGAGCGAATTTTCAACAGCTAGTTTTATTTATATTTGTTTAAAATTATTAAATACAGGTAAATATAGAAATCGTGAGGTCATTAGAGGCAATTTTTGGCATTTTTTATGAGTTCAATATTATTATTAATTTTTATGTATATTTGGAAGGTATGAGAATGGGTTGTAAAGTATAGTCCATACCGCTAGGTGATTACGGTGTCCCTATCCAGAATTTTTTTTCTTCTTTCTGACAATTTTTTTTTTTGTATTTTTTTTTTATTTGGCATGAAAAAATACCTATAACCACAAATTTTCACCTTCCTACGTCCACCCTCCCATTTTTTAATCGTGATTTTAGTATTATAGTATGAACAAATTTGGGAAAACCATCGAGTTTATTTGTGTTGGCTAAAGACGGACTGACAAAAAATAACGTACACTCAATTGCTCTTCGAAGTTAATATTCTTTATTTCATTTTCCTACTTTGGGATAAAAAATATATTCCTTTTTTCACTTTATATGTAACTTTTAAGAGATCAAACATTGAAAATGTCTATTACTTTAATGAAATACATTGAATTGAGAAAATGAATGGTTGGTGTTTTATTGTTTTTATCGGCGCTCTACAGCGCTCCACAGCGCTCCATTCCTCTTCCTGTTATAGATCCCATCCCCACACACTTACAATACATTCGTTATTTTTTATTTAACAACCAAAATATTCACTATAAATAACTTATATGGCAAAACAACCTTTGCCGGTTCTGCTAGTAATATTGTATTATTTTTCTTTCCTTCCAATCTCAAATAATCTAAAAGGGGTAAACGTGAACTATTTCAAACTGTACATTTACATCAAGTACCTTTCTGTTCGCTTTTATTCAGTGAACGAAGCAACTTATAGGAATTAGAATCGAACTCTTCCTCAGCAAGGAACGATCGCTAAATTGAAAGGCAACTTCAAAGGAGGGGAAAAGAAACGAAACGAAAGCCTTTTGAAGAGAAATCGTAACAGAAATAAAGGATTGAAGTTGATCGCTTTTCTAAATATATTTTTTATCGGACCTCTACCTTCAATAAAATATGTTCATTTAACCCGCCCGCAGCGGAGGGAGGTAATACACTTCCCCCAAACCACTATTATTTTGTTTAATATTTAAAATGTTTTCACATACTTCAAATTAACTCAGTATTAGAGAAGCTCTTCGGTACAATAAATAACTGCTTAAAAAAAACGAGTGTGCTTTAGACCACACGACAGTAAAACTTCTTTAGCTTCATCTATATGATAGGAAGAGAGAAAGAAAATGTGCGCGCGCACTCTCTTGCTATGTCTTAGATATACGAATCGTAACTGGGTGTGAGAGAAAGAGAGAAATAAAATGTGTGCTCGCACCTCTCTCTCTAGCCCCTTCAGTAATATACGAAACGTATATTACTGTAGGGGCTAGTTTTTTTATCTTTCTCTCTTCTATCTTCACTAACTTATATCTCCCTCTCAACGTTTCTCTCGTTCGCCTCGCTTTTCGTAACGCTCTCGTCACGAATTCACCAGCTTATTTCACAAGTCAAGCGTGCGTAAAGAAGTTTTACTTCAAAAATCTGTTTCCATTTATAAGATATTATTTTTTTTTATTTTGTTTTATTTTTTATTTATTTTTTTTTTTATTTATTAGTAATAGAAGGTACATAAATTACAAATAAATTTTATACAGTAATTAATTACATAGTAGAATATTTGATGTACCCCCATAATTAAGCAAGGCTTGTGTGTATGGGGGGGTGTTATTGTATTGCTTTTTTAATATCATTCAGTTTAAGTTTTCAGTATAATTTTTTAGGTGAGTTTTAAAACTTTTTATATTGGTATTCATGTTTCTAATTTTTTCTGGTAATGAATTAAAAAATTTTGCTCCGAGATATTTATGACTCAATTGTCCATTTTTTTTTTACATTTTGGAGTGGGAAGTATTGATGTTTGTCTAAGACTTCTGTTATTTTTAAAGGGTGCAACTTGATTTTTAATATTATCTTTATAAATTTGTAATGTTGCATGATAAAAGTATAATGCACTTAATTTTCTGACCTTAAATTGTTTGAATAAAAGTTATATTAAGTAAATTATGTCTATCAAATTACTCTCCCCTCCCACCCGCCCCCCCCTCTACGTTATCCATTACTTTTTAAATTCCACCATTTTACTCGAAAGGGCTGTTATAATACGTATTTGAGTTACGCTCTATTTTATTTTTATACTGTCGCGATATCGGCGATGTTCCTTTAAAGTGTTAGGTAGTAACTTGTATCAGAGCGTTACTGGAAACTAGAAAGGGGCAAAATGAATATTAAGACACACGATCGCTCCACGATACATGGGGAACCCTAGTGACCCCCTGCGAGTGAAACGTACTTTTACCTTCAGGTACGTAAAGGTTAAATAAAAGGAGATAGGAATATCTTCATGAAACCAGTTTTAATTCAATTTTTATCGCGCCGGGATGTTCAGGTAACTTGGTGACTTTTCTAACAACTGTGCTGTTGTGACAACGTTCGGACTCTTTTTATGTTAATACCGCGAAAGGGTTTCAATTGTGCAAAACTGTCCAGAGCCTGCGGATAATGACAATCCAAAAAAAGGTATGTCATGAGAATGACGGGTGGGAGGAAGGGAAGAAGATGGGAAAGAAGAATGTTGGCAACTGTCTTGCTATTCAGTTCTTATCACTAAATTTGGCTATTGCTGTGGTCTTTCACATGACGATATAGGGAGGTAATCTAAGTATCTAAGTCAGTTTTCGCAAACTGGACAATATCGCCCACCAGTGAACGATTTACGCCGCTGGCTGCTTTTATGGCAAGCAAAAGTGTTTTGATTTTGAGCGATAGGGATTCTTTGTGCACTTCCTTTATTGTAGATAAACACTATAAATATCCAAGCTTGATGCAATTTTGTTCTTTAGAGTTTAGAGTATAACTATCCGAATGAAACGATATCGATTCCGAGTGATGACGATAAATACTTCGGTATTTATTGGTTTGCCTGGGCATGATTGATATTTTAAATGGGTTTCATTTTATAGGAGTACGCGATGAAATATATATTCGATTACATGGGTGGAGGACGTTGAGAAAAATATTCTTGAGAAGTGGGCATTAGACCTACAAAGGTTGGCAACCTCTCGTCTAAGTCAATATCGATGTTTTAATCTCTGATAAAACTGTAGGTGACGAAGAATTTTTACCAGCGTGACTTTGTTTTCAAAACATATTTAGTATGAAAACATATTTAGTAGTGACCGACCGAAAGTTCGGTTTCGGCAAAAAAAATCCATTTTCGGAACCGAAACCGAAACTTTTTTAGATATGTCAAAAATCGAGTGTTTACTGTTATTTGGCTTATTAGAAGTAATTAACATGTTTTGTTATTTTTAAAAAATTTTATTAGTTTTATAGAAGTAACTAGCAGACCCGGCCACACGTTGCTGTGGCTAACGAAACACAAAGCCATTACCCAACCTTTATAAAATCCACACCACCCGCTTGCCTGCTGCCCGCTGCCCGCTACCTGAATTGAATATTTGAATTTCTCGGCTTTTCTCTACTATAATAACCGTGTTTTATACATATAAACCTTCCTCTTGAATCATTCTATCTATTGGTGAAAACCGTATGAAAATCCGTTGCGTAGTTTAAAAGATTAACGCGCACATAAATTTTTAGCGACTTCATTTTTTTACTATGTAATGATATAAAAAACATATTATTTTTTCACATACTTCAATCATTGTTTTTTTTTTTTTTTTTAATTTAACACGTGTTAACTGTCCGAATAAGTGTAAAAAATAAGCCAATAACAGTATAAAACCGACTTTTAAAATGTCTAAAAAAGTTTCAGTTTCGGTTTCGGTCGAAACTGAGACAGACACCGAAGATTCGGTTTCGGTGGAAAGTCCTGTTTCGGTCACACTAATTAATTCACACTAATTTTAGTTTAATTATAGTATACTTCAGTTATTTAATAAAATTATCAACGTATTATTTGATAATTTTGATAAAATAGAGAGATTTGTTTTCATTTAATTAAAATGACGCCACAAAGTGAATTTGCAATAATTGAAGAAAACCACACGGTCACATACTGTTTTATTGGTACACCATTATATAATTTGTTAATGGATTCGTGCATAGTTTGTGGTGAATAGTTTGTTTGCGGAAAGTAAGGCGGTTAAAATTATTACTGAAACTGTCGGAAAAACTCCCTGCATACCAATTCAGGCATCAAAGCTGTTCAAATAGTCAAGCAAACTTTTCCTACACAACTGTACATAGTCCAAGTACTGGATCGTTCGGTTGAAAGTTTTTCCCAATCGACGGATCCATTAGTCTGATTAAAAGACCCATAGAGATGTGAATCATATTCACGTACCTACTTGATCAAATCTGTGAGAAATATTGCCATTAAATCCAAAGGCACGAGGCGGGAAACAGTATTGAAGCCTGCTTAGTTCGAATGCTTTTGCTTTCAGTGAAATGCTTCAGATATTTTACGTTGTATTATTTATAGACTTATAATATTTTTTAAATCATTTGTCAATTTGACTTACACAACCATCGACCCTGACAAAATCGACGGCCGCCGTGTTCTAGCGGTAAGGCTTTTGACTCTCAATCCGAAGGTCGTGGGATCGAATCCCGGCGTGGGCAAATAAATTTTATTTGTCTAATTTGTGTTTTCACGATTAATTCATAACTAACTAACTAACTAACCATCACGCCGTTTTTCCGCAGGGGTAGGCAGGGAGGACGGACCGCCAAACATCCCGGTCTTGGCACACATTCCTTGCCTCGTTTACATTCATACAGCGTCTCATACATTCTCTTCTATTATTCTGACTCTTGACATGGCCCGACTCAAGTATCTGATTCACTTGGTCGTGCCTTTCTTGGGCGTCCTCGACTTCTTCTACCATTCACATTTGCGTCATATATTCTTCTTACACTCCTTTCCTCACGATTAATTCATTAAAAATAATATATAGTATATTTGCGGTACGTTCCGGAGTGGAAGATACTCTTAGTATCGCCTTAACCATTCAGAATTGAAACGTTGCTTGAAATGGCTTTAGCCGTGTTTGGTGACCAGATCTGAATAGCCAGTTACTAACCTACCTTCATCTTAATAACCGAGTTTCATCTCGATCGGATATTTGGAGGTTAATTTCCTCTTCCAAGACCTTCATTTATATATTCATTCAATAAAAGAAAACAAAAGTGAAATTCATATCGATTAAAAAAAATCGAGTGCAGCTCACACGCGGTAGAAGCGAAACTTTACCAAAACAATCTCAACCAAAAGGAGCCTTGAAAAGTGAGGTCATAATCTAAGAGGGAATGAGCGCAGACCTAGCGACATTTCCGTTTCATATCTCAACCAACAGGAGCCTTGAATAGTGACATCATAATCAAAGCGGCCAATGAGCGCAGTTTGATGCTTCGCAGGTGCTGTGATGCGTCATTTCCGTTTCATCCGAATTTCAAATCATAACGGGGCTAAAGAAGTTTAACTTTAAAAAATCAGTAATTATTAGACACATATGGATGTCAAAGTCAACAATATGAGACGTAAAAATTCCCACATGGTAAATCTTATATCTGTTGTTACGTATTTATGCAGTCAACCCTAGTCGAGCGTGGACCCCCATTCAGGCAACATTTTCAATGACAGTAATCGAATATAATGATACCTTTGTAGGGTCAGCCCATGAAGATATTCTCCCTTCGTACTTACCCTTCCTCGTGTGGGCGTATTAGACAAATAAATGCATTATCGTTAATCTTTTGGAATACCACTTCTTCTAATGGAAAAATCACGCAAGATTTCGTTAATCTTAACCCATGTTTGTTTTGTTTGTTACGTATCTTCTTCAGCGAGAAAGGAAATGAAGGCTTTAAGGGAAATGTTTTTCAAGCCTCTTTCATCAAGAAATTATTAGATTATTCCATTAATTATCTTATGTTTAATTTTGAAAGATACAATGTCTGGCAAATCGTACGAAGTGTGATACGGTTGTGTATGAATGCTCGAAGTATGGTCAACTATTTATTATGGGTGAAATTGATTTTATTTTCAAATATTAAATTTCCTTCTAGAAGTAAGTTTTCCGTTCATGAATCATCAAGTTGTCGAATTCAGGAGATAACCCTCATCTGGATGTATCATAATTTGTTCCAAAATCAGTGTTGTCATAGTCATGTAGTTTCACTGCTTTAATTATCTGCATGGATCAAAAATTTGTGACCTTCCTTTGCCTCCACTTTACCGACAACAATGAGCTTCTACAGGTTAGGGGTACAATTCAAGTTAGATGTACAATTTAAGGTAAGTGTATAATTGTGTGTGAGGCACTACTGAAAACCAGCTACATTCCGGAAGAAATCCGATGAGCGATGACCTTTTTGTCAATAGAATCAATGATAAATAAACAAAATACATAAAATTGTAAAAATCTATTGAAGAATAAATGTAAAAAAAAATCTATGTGTACAATTCAAAATAGGTGTACAATTCAAGGTAGGTGTGCAATTAAAGATAGGTATACAATTTAAGGTAGGTGTTCAGTTTAAGGTAAGTGTACAATTTAAGGTACGTGTACAATTTAAGATAGGCCTATAATTTAAGGAAGGTGTGCAATATATGTTAGGTGTATTATTTCGGGTAGATATACAATTTAAATTATATGTACAATTTAAGGTAGGTGTACAATTTAAGGTAGGTGTACAATTTAAAGTAGGTGTACAATTTGAGGTAGGTGTACAGTTTAAGGTGTGCAATTTAAGGTAGGTGTACAATAAAAGGATCGTTTCAGCTCGCAGGTATCACTAATCCCTGCATTATAAAAGCCCAGCCCGGTCCGGCCCTTGGTGATGGGTCGGTCCTAGAGCAATGAAGCCATGAATTTATTTTGGGGCAGGCCGGCGATCTTACGCGGCACGTACTTCGAAGGCGTAATTAACCAAACAGTAAATTTTAGGAGTGGATTTGTGCTAAAAGAAACAGAAATTATTTGTTTTATACATAGACAGAAGAGATCTACTGTGTCTGCTACCGTGGTTTAGGTATTGATGGGTTTACGTTTTCCTTCACGCATCCAAGGTGACAACTTAGGTTGCCTTCCTTAATCTTTAATATATCTTTAAGTTTTCTTTATACACTCATTTTTGCTATTTATTCCTGACAAACATATTTATAAAAATAATTAATTGATTATAAATTTTATACACTCCACTAAATAAAAATAATAGTTAATTTAAGTTCTTTGAGGATTTTTCTACAATTGCTGATTTATAAATAAAATCATTGAACCGTCTTCAGACCATCATTATTAGTGAATAGATACATTTTGGCCCCATAGAGCCGGATTAAATTTGATTTTCTTTCCGAGCCCGAGGTTCGCTATTTGGTAGTGATTTTTGTGCAAATCGTAACTATTGATTTTTTCTTTGAATTGTCGTCGGTTGTTACACCAACTTGTTAGTTCGTTAGTATTGTGTTATAAATATGGTGTTAGAAGAATTCCTATCAATAATAATCAGTTTAGACTCTACAAAACAAGATAGAACATAACGCACACCAAATAAAAATGTATTATCTATCAATTCTTTAAACCCTCAGGCCTAGGGCATATTTTGTCAGAGGATCAAAATATTTCTGCTTAAAATATCAAAATCCAAAAAAAGGAATATTTCCGAAGGTATCCTAAAACTAAAAACTTTTTTTGAAAGGTAATAAAAAACGCTTTGAAATTTTATAACTTTAAAAAATATGTAGTTTTTTAAATGTATAATTTTTTATTGCAACATAACAACAAATCAACAACAACAACAAAGTCAGTGACAGACGTCAAGTAAAATTTTGCTCCTTATAAAATAGTGAAATAAAACGGAAAAAGTTTATTTTGAACATTATAAAACTTGTGTAGCGATTCATCATAGTGCTGCGGTTAAACTGGAGCAAATATTATGTATGTACTGAACCATATTCTTAAAAGAAACTCATTTTAAAAAGTCAAATAACAGTGATTTTTAATAATTTGGATGCACTACCTACACATGGTATATTTATGCTACCCGTTAATAGAGGGCAGTAAATAATTACATGCATTAATAAAATTATAAATAAGTTTCACAACTAATCAACAGATGGCAATGCATGCGTAATTTGTAAAGGAAAATTATTTTAATACAACTATTGCCCAATAGATGGTGATAGTTATTGTAAACATCAACATAATATTTATATTTTTTATTAATAATAATATAAAATGACTTCCCTCACACCAGAGGAGAGGCTGAAAAATGCAAAAATTCTTGTGAAAAATTTTAACAAAACATTGACTTCTAATATTTTGTCAAAGGATCAAAAGACTTCTCTAACTGAAGCTATGTGCGAAATGATGAGTCATATTGAGGCCATGGTACAAGAATGCAAGGCACCAATAAACAATGAGAATGATGGACTCGACAGATTGTTTCAATCATTATCTAATATAGATAAGAACATTGAAAATCTTAAATTAAATATTGAGTCGAAATCGTACGCTGAAGTTACGAAAAATGGTAAAATTAATGAAGAACAAACAAATTGTAAAAAACATGAACCTATCGTCATTATTAAGCCAAAAAATAAGGATCAAAAAAATACCGTAACAAAGGACGAAATAAAACAAAACATAGATCCTGTTAATTTTGGTGTTACCGGAATAAGAAACTTTAAGCAAGGGGCTATAATAGTAGAGTGCAAGAATATAGCTGCAACAAAAAAGATGGAAGAGCAAATAATTTCAAAGATGGGAAAAAAATATGACGTGAATACACCTAAACCCAAGAATCCCAAACTGAAAATTATTGGTCTATCGGATAAATTCACACCAGAAGAAATTATTTCAAAAATTAAGTTGCAAAATGATTACCTGCAAACAGTTGAAGCGAAAATTGACATAAAATATATAAAAGAAATAAAAACTAAACGAGGTGACGTCAACTTCACCATTTTCATAGAAGTCGATGGAAAAACTTACGACATAATGTTACAAGAAGGTAAGGTAAATATTGGATGGGATAGATGTCGGGTTTTCGACAACATCTCACTTCTAAAATGTTACAAGTGCAATGGCTATATGCACAAAGCACAAGATTGCAGAAGTGAAAAAGCATGCACTCGTTGTACCGAAGCACATGAAAATGTAAACTGTCAAAATGACATTCAGTGCATTAACTGCAAAAAAATTAATGAGAAATTAAAATTACAATTGCCAACTGACCATTATGCTTGGAGTAATGAATGCTCGGTACATTTGAGGAAAATTGAAGCTGAAAAGAAGAAAATTGATTTTTTATGCCATTAGAAAACTCCTCTAAAAAACACCAAACAAAAAATTGCCAGCTGTACTACCAAAATGTCAGAGGCCTTAAAACAAAATTAAGTCTACTTCAATCTACACTACCAATGTTTGGGCACGAGTTTATTCTAATTTCTGAAACATGGTTAGAACCTAATATTAATTCTAGTGAATTAGGTTTTATAAATCATAATGTGTATAGATTAGACAGAAATACATTGACAAGTGCTAAAAGCAGAGGTGGCGGGGTTTTAATCGCTATCAGCAAGAAATACAAATCAAACTTAATTACAACTAAATACAAACTTCTTGAACAAATCTTCGTGCAAGTGAATGTTGCCAGGAATAAAAAGATTATTGTTGGTTGTATTTATATCCCACCAAATTCAAGCAATGAAGTATACAGGTGCCATAGTGAGGAAGTGGAAGTTATATTAAAAAAGCATGCTAATGCAACATTTTTGCTTGCTGGTGATTATAATCTTCCAAATGTGAATTGGGTGAACAGGGACAATAATATCAGTGTGAGTGAGTCTGAACGCATTATTCTAGACATGGCGTTATTTCTAGGCCTGAATCAGGCAAATACTATATCAAATGTAAATAATCGTACTCTAGACTTATGTTTTTCTAACTTAGAGTCACTAGTAATTGAAGAATGTAGTGAACCGCTGGTGCCCATTGATGGTTATCATCCTCCACTGGAAGTTATTATTTCTAATGTACATGTTAATACCTGTAAACTGTCTTTCAGTTACCAAAATTTTTTCAAAACTGATTACGAGAAAATATGTAATTATCTCCTCTCTTTTGATTGGTCATCTGTGCAATATGATGATATTAACACAGCTACAAATAAATTTTATTCTGTTTTGGGAAAGGCTATTAGCATCTATGTTCCAACCGTAATATGTAAGCCAAACACCTATCCAAAATGGTACACCAAAGAACTTATAAATCTACTTATCACCAAAAAACTTAAACATAAAGAATATAAATTATATAAAAAAAATTCTGATTACAGTGAATTTAAATATTTAAGAACTTTGTGTAAAAAAATTTCTATGACTTGCTACCGTAACCATATAAATGAAATTCAAAACTCCATAATAAACAATGTTAATTATTTTTGGAAATATTCGAAATCTCTTAAAGAAGATGATTCTGAATTCCCGAGCATTATGCACCTAAATGGCAGCCATAGCAATAATACTGATGGTATTGTTAACTTGTTTGCAAAATTTTTTAAAAGTGTTTATTCAACAGACGCAAATAATGCTCCTCTTCCATCAACAACTCTAGATGAAACTCTTGATATTTCGCAGTGTACCATAAGTCTCTCTGATGTAGTAACTAAAGTTAAATCATTAGATATCAACAAATCTGCAGGACCGGATAATATCCCCACAATATTTATCAAAGAATGTATCAAAGTAATTGCTCTTCCATTAACCAAACTTTTTAATTTATCTTTATCCAGTGGAATTTTTCCCGATATGTGGAAAAATAGTTATTTGACTCCAATTTTCAAAAAGGGCGATAAAAGTGATGTTTGTAATTATAGACCAATATGTATTCAATCCACCATACCGAAACTATTTGAAAGCCTAATACTTGACAAACTTTTTGCCCAAATAAAACCTGTAATATCACCTTACCAGTTTGGATTTATGCCAGGTAGAAGTACACTCTCTAACTTGATTATTTATGAAAATTTTATAACCAATGCTTTTAAAGAAAAAAAACAAGTAGACTCTGTCTATACTGATTTTAGTAAAGCCTTTGATTCAGTTTCCCATAAAATTCTCATTTGGAAATTAGAAAAGCTTGGTATACGTGGCAGTATATTAGCCTGGTTTGAAAGCTATCTTACTGGAAGACAACAAATTGTTAGAATAAAATCCTCATTGTCGGAAAAAATTTATGCAACAAGTGAAGTTCCACAGGGTTCACACCTTGGCCCGATATTATTTATCTTGTTTATAAATGATCTTACAAAAATATTTCATGATGTATTTATCTTACTTTTTGCTGATGACCTCAAAATTTTTAGAATAATTCAAAATATTTACCATTGCAACATTCTTCAAGATAATATCAACAAATTGTTAATTTGGTGTAATGAAAATAGACTTTACTTAAATATCTCAAAATGTCATATAGTTAGATTTTCTCGAATAAAAAATCCAGTGATCTTCAATTACAACATTGATAACAATACTCTGGAGACATTAACACAAATTAAAGACTTGGGCATCACTTTTCAATCTAATCTTTCATTTGTTAACCACATAACAGAAATCTCTAATAAGGCCTTAAAAATGTTGGGATTTATAAATAGGCTAACTAGAAAATTTAACAATATTAAGTGTATAAAACTTTTATATTTTGCATATGTTAGAAGTCAACTTGAATACAATTCTCCCGTCTGGAACCCATATTACAATATACATGTACAAGCTGTTGAAAGAATACAAAACAAATTCTTACGTTTTCTTAATTTTAAAATGGGTATTCCAGCAATTATGTTGAACTACAATACTATTTTGAATGATATGAATATGCTCAAATTGTCAGAGAGAAGAACTTTCACTGACTTGGTATTTCTGTATAAAATTCTAAATGATTTAGTTGACAGTCCGATATTGCTCGAATTGATAAGCTTCCGGATTCCAATACGTAATACTAGAAGTCAGGATTTATTTCAGTGCAGTAATTCTGGAACTAACTACCATATGTATTCCTCTTTGCCCAGAATACTAATGGAGGGAAACAAGTATACCAAGTCAGTGGACATCTTCAATTTATCTTTAAACAAATATAAAATATTGTTACGAAGGCAGTTCAGTTATGTACAATAAATACTGTGTATTTCTTACTATTCATATGTAAAAGCCCCGAAAAAGGGCGTTAATAAATAAATAAATAAATAAAAAAAGTTTTAAAAATGGCTCACCTTACGTTTTTTTCTAACTAAAATTACTAACTAACCATCACGCCGTTTCCCCGCAGCGGTAGGCAGAGGACGGACCGCCAAACATCCCGGTCTTGGCACACATTCCTTGCCTCGTTTATATTCATACAACGTCTCGTACATTCTCTTCTATTATTCTGACTCTTGACATGGCCCGACTCAAATATCTGATTCACCTGGTCGTGCCATGTCTTTCTTGGGCGTCCTCGACTTCTTCTACCATTCACATTTGCGTCATATATTCTTCTTACACTCCTTTCCTCGTTCATTCGCTACACATGTCCAAACCATCGGAGCGTTCCTTTCTTGATCTTACTCATTACGCTTACATCAGCCTTGCATTCTTTGCGGATTTTCACATTTCTCACACGATCATACATGGTTTTACCACACATACGCCTCAGGGATCTCATTTCTACAGCGTTCAGTCTACTTTCATCCTCCCTGGCATCCATGCCAGTTCCATGCCTCACTGCCATACATCAGGGTAATAATGGAAAAAATATAAAACACACACACGTTTTATTAGACAAATGTATTATAAATGTTATCGTCACCTCTTCTCTTTGTCATTTCATATAAAAATAATAATTAATCAAAAAAATCCCAAACTTTCATTTTTTTTTCATATTGCAGTCGGAAATTTTGTTTTCATAAAGGCGTACATTTTGATTATTTTGTGGTTAACTTTTAGATTTGAATTTAAAGCGTGGTGTTTTCTCTCTCTAACATAATTTCGATCATGTTTCTCACCTTGATAACAAGGAAGACACAACGATTTCTATAAGACCGTATGAGTTATTCCCAAAAGCGACTAACAAATTAGTCTGAAGGGTTAAAGATCAAGTGAAAAATTCAATTTTATAATATCTTTCATTTATTTCCATTAGTTCCATTATCTCCTATAAATTTACTGACGAAATTTCTCTTAAAAAGTCCTCCTGGCGGAGTGGAGTGGTGTATGAAATATTTAGTGTCCGCGAGACGTTCGATGTTACAAAAGCCATAAAAGAATTTTCATTTCCTCATAATGTGTTAGGGCCTTATAAAGCGCGGGCCGCGGGCTTAAAATCAACATACAAAACCCACGTTACGTGAACATGCCCAATATTTCATGCGCAATATCTCATGCCCGTGCTGAGCCAAAACCACCTCAACCAAGGCCAAGATGCCGAATCAGGTCGGCCTGCTATTAACACACTTCCAGCGGGTTCCGCGCGTTTTTATCTCACTACAAAACGTCCCCCGACAAAATATCCCCGAAATAATATCCTACGGACAAATAACCCACTACAATTATCTACTACCCTACGGACAAAATATCTACTAAATCCTAACCTAACCTAACAAAAAAGGGGACAGAAATAATACATCCTGTAGGGACAATAAATTATTGTTCAAAAATAGTAAAATGGGGCAAAAATATCTGTATAGACACTAAATTATTGTTCAAAAGTTGTAAAATGGGGCAAAAATAATACCAACATCCTGTAAAGACAATAAATTATTGTTCAAAAAAAGTAAAATGGGACAAAAATAATACAGGCATCCTGTAAACACAATAAATTATTATTCAAAAATAGATATTAGAAAGAATTCAGCGTGGTTAAGATGCATTATGTCCTTGGAATATTAAGTCGAGGGATATTTTGTCGGGGGACATTTTGTCGATGATATTTTGTCGGGGGGGTTAAAAAGCGCATTACCCTTCTAGCTTATGACAACAAAGCGGAAAATGTTGTGAATATCTAAATTTTAAGAAATATTATGCAAATAATATTAGTGAAGAACGTATTTTGCCCAAGTTGATAGTTTTTGAGTTACAACAAAAAAACGGGAGAAAAATTCTTTTTTTCATGTTTTTTGGCTACAACTCTGATTCCGACCTTTTTTTGTTGGCAAAAATCTGATTCGTAATCAGCACCCAAAACATGTAAATAAGGAAAAATCAGAATTGCACCAGAATTTATTTCAGCAAACTGCCTAATGACTGGACGTGTTAAGTAAGTTAACTAAGTTAACAAAAAATAAAACAATAACTTTGTAAACACCACTTTTATTTTATATACTTTATGTCGAACGGGTTTCGCTACAACCGTAGCTTCTTCAGGGCAGTATAATACTCTACTCTAGTAGACTCTACTTTAGTAAACAAACAAAAAAATAAGTATGTTAACTTATTTGTTCATATGAAGCAGATGCTTTGTGATGTGACATTATAATTTAAAATAAAACAATAACTTTGTAAACACCACTTTCATTTTACATACTTTATGCCGACAGGGTTTCGCTACAGCCATAGCTTCTTCAGGGCAGTATAATACTCTACTAGAGTAGAGTATTGTACTGTTTTTTATTGTGTATATGAGTATTGTATATTATTGTGAGGCAGATAAAAAATTTCTGCCACAACAATTTCGATAAAACATTTTGAAACAAAGAAGTACAATGTAGCATAATTATGCAAAAGGATCTTCTGTAAATAGCAGGCCTAATTGATCCTGTGTCCTGTCCTGGGTTGAGGTGGTTTTGGCTGAACCCTGCTTTTACTTCTCAACCTTTAATCTCCGGATTTCTAAGAAAACTTGTTACGGAAAATTTTTCGCAATGTTTATTTTTTTATAAATGAATATGTTTTCAAAAATACTAAATTCTTTTCTCCCGTTTGAAAGTAATGGTGTTGCTTATTTAATACAAAATACTTTATTTTAGAATATTCTGAAATGTCAAGTAAAATGATTTTCCAAAACTCATTATAATATCTTATACGAACATACCCATAATATTAAATTAATAGCAATATCACATATTTCGTGACTTGGATGTAATATTTGATGAAACTTGATGTTGCTTGCACATGTTAATGATATAACTAATAAGGCTTTAGAGATCATTGGCTTCTTTTGCAGAACTTTAATTGATTTCAAGTCCTTAACTTGTATAAAAAAGCTTTTATATTGCATTAGTTAGAAGTCAAGTGGAGTGTAATTCACCGATTTGGTTCGGTAATGCGCGTTTTCTTTCCGCGACAAAATATCTCCGACAAAATATTCTTCGACAAAATATCCTACGGACAAAACATCCCTCAATAAAATATCGTACCAGAAGTCGGGATTTATTTCCGTGTAGAAATTCTGGGACTAACTACCTTATGTATTCCTTTTTGCCCAGAATACTAATGGAGGGAAAAATTATATCAATTCAGTGGACATCAACTCAATTGTCAACACATTGTCTTATTACTTATACCAAGTTGTCTTATTACTAGAATTAAGATACGTAACAAGACTCAACACAATAATAATGTAAGTTTAATGAAACAATTGCATCTAATTACGCTGTCTGGCGGGAGAATTTATAGACACAGTGTCATTAACAATTTAATTGCCGTCGTCGCCACTATTAAATTCTATGTACTGACTGGGAACAAAATGGAAAATGTAACATTTTTCTACAACACATATAGACCAACTATCACATATACTCACGTACTAATAGAATGGATGATCTGAGCAGTTTGGGGATGCCTTCGATATATTTACTGACTTCATTTATCGAATTAAGCGTAATCTATACCAGCACTTTGTTGAATCCTACAAATTATAGGACCGTAGATTATTTGGTTCTATTGATTTGTCTTGTAGTATTGTTTTAGTTTATATTTTTACCCTTACATGTTTCACTAAAATAAAATTCCTTCTTTCCTAGTATTAAAGGGTTATATGTTTTATTTGTAGAAATCCATGTAACCCTACTTTAGAGGTCTGAAAAGCCAGTTACCTACATCTAGACATTCATCTTCTCTCTCTCTCTCTCTCTCTCTCTCTCTCTCTCTCTCTCTCTCTCTCTCTCTCTCTCTCTCTCTCTCTCTCTCTCTCTCTCTCTCTCTCTCGTGCGGTATCATTTAATAATTCCAAAAATACTAATCCATTTATAACCACGACCTACGGAATCTACTGATGGAGAAAATAATTATAATAAATTATTTTTAATAATTCAAATGTAAAACATTTTTTTAATATTTTCCACATGTTCTTAAAAGTGAGAGCGAGGGATTGTTAAATTTGAATTGAAAAGCCTTCAAAATAAAACTATTTATCATTGCATTACAGAAATATTACCAAATATCGATCCCAAAAGCGGTTCGTTTTATGAAATACTGAAAATACTTTGCTGCGATTTCCGTTCCGGTATACTCGGAAAACGGCTTCGACATGCTTGCATGTACCACTGTTTGCCTTAGGCAATTTTGAAGGTAAGTAGCGCTTATTACGTTACATACTTTCTATATAGCTCTTATTATTATTTTCTAAGAATATTACCCCTTGTGAAGATATAAATGATTTATTTTGAAATTTATGTTACTTTTTTGAGGATAGCAAACATAAAACATACAAACACTCCTTCACGAACCGTTTCCATAAGAATTGAAGTACGACGTAATACATAGAAAAAATTACTTTGTGTTTAATCTTTTGATTTGGCATTTGACGTCTGTGGCTTAAAAATATAATTTGTGAGAGATTGTTTATTTTTAAAATGACATATAACATTTTCAGTAAATAACTTATACACGATAATCATAGAAAAAAATTACTGAATCTTACAAAATACTATTCCTTACTAGTTTTGTGTTAACAAAAATGTCATAGGTGCTGCGCACTTGGCAGCTAATGGTTTCCCAAGTTTGCAGATCTACCGTTTTATATGAACCTAACAAAAATGAGGTGCTGGTATTTATAACGCACCTATGGGATTTGAGATTCATTTTATGCTTTCTTGGAATTTGAATGGCGCGGTTTTTAAAGTGTGGTAAAATTAGAATAAGTGAGGGAGCGGGAGACAGAAATGAAAGGCGTCAGGTCGAAGTGGTGAGTCAGTCGTTTATTGGGCTACGTAGCAGATGGTCGGTGGTCGGTAACAAGATGTAATGCGGAGTGCCGTAGATGATGCTGCAGGCGTACGGAGGTGGAGATGGTGTGGTGAAGGTCAGCGAGTTGCTCGACACCATGGCGGTGGAGATGACCTATTTTCCAGGCCGTTGCTCGACGCTTTAAGTCGCGGAGGTAAACGGTGTGTGGCTCGGTGAGCTGAGCCACCAGCAGGTAGTCCTGGCGAGGCGGAGCGCGTTCCATGGCAGCGAAGCACGGTGTCTTCGGGGTGCCATGAAGTGGTGAGCTGATCCCCGGACTGAAGGTGACGCAAGCCTTATAAGTCGCGGGATGTATCTGATCTCAGGAGCTGAAGACACGATGGGCCTTGTAGCTGAGACGTGGTGATGAACCTCGAGGAAGCTGCCCTGGATGCGTAGCGATGCCATGCAGGAGCACTTATTACATGTTGAGATGTTGACCGATGATTAATGTGAGACAGAACTGGACTGAACTGCAGCGGGCGAGCGATCGGCTGCTTATATAGCCGCGGTAGAGTAACTACCTCGCGGTAGGTAATACGAGCCACTTCGACAGTTGACGAGAATATTCGGCGCCGTACAGATATTGTACGGTGCTGTCTCGAGACCTTTCTAGGCGGGGCGATATTATTATCGTCGGGCTGGCACGGGAGGCGAGAAAGTACATCGCGGCCAGTATAGGTACGAAGGTACCTAGGCAAGTAGGTTTGCCGATGCGCGCGGATATTAGGAGATGTTTCTCGATTCCTCTTTTGGTGGCGAAGTTCATAATGATGTGTCGCCACACACCCCCTTCCCAGTGTACGGAGTACAGGGTTGAAAGATGATGCCAGGAGTCGCAGGAAAGCCGGGTTGATGCTGCTGGTCGGTGCGTCCGTGCTGATGCGTCTCTACCGATTCCCTCGTTTTGCGGTGTTACCGGTGCGTCGTGGTAACACTCTTGTCAGGATGCTATATGCTGCGTATCCATATCACGTCGGGGTCACCAGTTGAGGGAGCGGGAGACAGAAATGAAAGACGTCAAGTCGAAGTATGAGTCAGTCGTTTATTGGGCTACGTAGCAGATGGTCGGTGGTCGGTAACAAGATGTAATGCGGAGTGCCGTAGATGATGCTGCAGGCGTACGGAGGTGGAGATGGTGTGGTGAAGGTCAGCGAGTTGCTCGACACCATGGCGGTGGAGATGACCTATATTCCAGGCCGTTGCTCGACGCTTTAAGTCGCGGAGGTAAACGGTGTGTGGCTCGGTGAGCTGAGCCACCAGCAGGTAGTCCTGGCGAGGCGGAGCGCGTTCCATGGCAGCGAAGCACGGTGGCTTCGGGGTGCCATGAAGTGGTGAGCTGATCCCCGGACTGAAGGTGACGCAAGCCTTATAAGTCGCGGGATGTATCTGATCTCAGGAGCTGAAGACACGATGGGCCTTGTAGCTGAGACGTGGTGATGAACCTCGAGGAAGCTGCCCTGGATGCGTAGCGATGCCATGCAGGAGCACTTATTACATGTTGAGATGTTGACCGATGATTAATGTGAGACTGAACTGGACTGAACTGCAGCGGGCGAGCGATCGGCTGCTTATATAGCCGCGGTAGAGTAACTACCTCGCGGTAGGTAATACGAGCCACTTCGACAGTTGACGAGAATATTCGGCGCCGTACAGATATTGTACGGTGCTGTCTCGAGACCTTTCTAGGCGGGGCGATATTATTATCGTCGGGCTGGCATGGGAGGCGAGAAAGTACATCGCGGCCAGTATAGGTACGAAGGTACCTAGGCAAGTAGGTTTGCCGATGCGCGCGGATATTAGGAGATGTTTCTCGATTCCTCTTTTGGTGGCGAAGTTCATAATGATGTGTCGCCACATAGGTATATTTTCTTGCATTATTTATCGGAGTTCGCTACACAAACGCACAAAGCACTGACTTGTAGGCTCCAGGCTGATATTGTTTTTTTTTAGAAATGTTGTCACTCTGGGTTTATCTAAACTCTTTGTAATAAAAACTTTAGAAAAAAAAGTAATAAAATCTAAAGAATTTTGGAATAAGCACTTCGGAGTCAACAAAACACTTTCAACTTTGATGGAGCCAGCCACAAGCAGCTCTGGTGGCTGGCTCATTTATCAGGCGGTAGCATAGACATCAGAATTCGATAGACCCGAAGATACAGACGAGCGGTAAAACCAAACTATGGGGGGCGAAGAGAGGAAGATGACTGTGATTCGTTAAACAATCAATCTGACAGTATATAGGCATCTCGCATTACAATATCACCATTTAGTTCTTAAAAGCAAAATCTGCTTTGAATGAATAGACCTTTTTACATGGGAGCGCGAATTGCTTGCCACGTTAATAACATATTTGCTAAGGCCAAATGCTCGCCCCAAAAAGACTCGCCCCAATACACCTAGCAATATTTTGTTGCCGTGTTTAGTTAAAACACTTTTACAAATGTTTCATAATTTACTTACCCCTGTAACCAGCGACGAGCACACTGGAGAACCGCCCACATTCGCTATGTGCACATTGATATGTAGATATATTGTATAGCACAAGCTACCGTTTTGGCGTGTTATTTCGTTAAATGTATGGATGTTAGCTTCGCGCCGTTCACGGCAAGAATGATGACGTCACACATTTTAGATTCAAGCGAGGCTTTATCCCCTCCCCATGGAGCTAGCCGGTTCCAAGGAGGAGCTCCAGCCGGCGCCAAGTGGAGGGGGAAATAATACGTTTTTATCACTTAGGGCAGGTCCAGATATATTCATATGTCCGTGGGCGGTAGTATTTATTCGTGGCCTCGACCTAGAGGTTTCAATACAATTTGTTGTGTTCTCAATACTCTCAATCCCTGCATTATCGACAACTGTATGCCATCTACGGGTAATCTCTTAACTAATATCTAGGATATCAATCGGGTGCGGGTACCGCAACTCCGGAAATCATTCATTAGATAACTGGTTGAGGTTTGTCAATGTCTTGGGGAATGCTCACCAACTGCGTGGCAAACCGGATCGGGAGAGACTAATTAAGAGAGATTTCTTAACTTCTCCACCACGACCTGATCCATTGTCTTGTACCGCAGTGGGAGAGATGGAATAATATATTGGTCACTCCTGGACTCCCTGACCCCTAGATTTTTTTTTTTTTTTACAGTGAATACCGCACAAGAATCTCAACTGCTCCCGTCTGGAGCCAGTGAGACTATGGCATCCCCAATTGGGGTATGTTGTGAGGCTGAAGGTAGTGGGGAGGGGAAGGAGGTGGGGAAGAAGAAGGTTGGGAAGTATCTGGCTATTCAGATCTGGTCACTAAACACGGCTAGAGCCATTTTCAAGCAACGTTTCAATTCTGAATGGTGGTCTTACACCAGGGCGATACTAATAGTATCTTCCACTCTGGAACATGCCGCAAATTTACTATATATTATTTTAAATGAATTAATTGTGAAATAACACAAATTAATCAAATAAAATTTATTTGCGCATGCCGGGTTCGAACCCGCGACCTCCGGAATGTGAGTCAAGAGTCTTAGCCACTGGACTACGGAGGTCGTTTCGATTCCTACTTGCTTCCAATATCCTTTTCTTTCCCAGAACTTCTTCCCCTTCCTTTCAAAAAAAGACCCTTCTCACTGCCAATGACATAGGCCTCAACGTTTATTCTTTTTCTGCGGACAATCTGCGTGGAAATAATGTAAAAAAACGAGTGTACTTTAGACCACACGACTGAAATAAAACTTCTTTAGCTCCATCTATATGATAGGAAGAGAGAAAGAAAACATGCGTGCGCAATGCTCTCTCTTGCTCCTACAGTGTGATACAGACAATAGGCCTGCACTGTGTCTTAGATATACGAAACGCAACTGGCTATGAGAGAAAGAGAGAAATAAAATGTGTGCTCGCACCTCTCTCTCTCTCTCTCTTGCCCCTACAGTAATATACGAAACGTAACTCTCTCTCTTTCTATCATCACTAACTTATATCTCCCTCTCAACTACCGTTAGCCTCGCTTTTCGTAACGCTCTCGTCACGCATTCACCAGCTCACTCCCAAGTCAAGCGTGCGTAAAGAAGTTTCACTTCAAAAAAATCTCGAGGAATAAATTTCTAATAGATACGTTTTAAGATTTTCACGGCCAAAAGTATTTTCGTTGTTTGTTTTTGGGGTGTTATGCCGTGTTGCGCTACCTCCTTCTTTAGCCAACGTTTCGGACAGCGTTGCAGTGTCCATCAACAGGGACGCTGTCCGAAACGTTGGCTAAAGAAGGAAGTAGCGCAACACGGCATAACACCCCAAAAACAAACAACGAAAATTTCTAATAGGTTTGATCACTTTCACCATTCATTAATTTCATTTCACCTTTCTTATACACATAGCCACGCCTGTATCACAGTTCTATCGGTTTCTCTTCAGTCCTTCCATCGAGAGTTAAAATGAAGTTTCAAACATGTAACTCTCGGCAAAACAAATATCTTGAAAAAATATTATCTATCTCTTCCAATCTTGCATTTTAAATTAGATGCATTTCCTAGAACTTTTTGAACAGATGTCTGGCGATACGGGGGCTTGGGATAGCGGTAGATATGTATGGGCAAACTGCGTTAGAGTTGGAGACTTCCAGTTCATTTTTAATGAGCTGAGAGCTACTCGTACTGGAGATTCTTAAGCCACGGAGCATGAACCGAATCCGGAAAACTCTTCAGATGTCTCGCAAATTTCATTTCCTGGAGCTTTCTGGTGATTTTATTAACTCATGATGTAACATTTTTCATTTTCAAGAGTTATAAACACGACACAATCTATAAGTGAATTATATCAAATGGTTCTATAAAATCATGTTTGTAGTATTTTTATTCCATTTATTGAACTCCGTGTTATTTTTTCCGCAAATTAAAATTAATAACATAAATATTTCCGCTTCGCAATACACCAAATAAATGGAATATTTCTGAAGGCTTCTGAAAACTAAAAACTGTTTTTGAAAGGTGACGAAATAGGCTTTTAAATTTTATAATTCTGAAAGTAACATATAATTAAAGTATTAAAATTTTTAATGCAAATTTATAACAAGTATGTAGCTCTGGAAATATCGTCTTGGAAGCCCGTCTCAGTCCATCATCCAGCATTGATTTTTTATTATAGCGACTATATAGAAAAAAATTTACATTCAAAATGTAATGTTAAATTAAGTATAAAATATTGTATTTCTTAGTCCTCCTCACTAGGGGGTCCTGTGCCGAGGCGGACTAAAGTTATTTAAATATAGTTCATTTGCCTTCTATGTCGTTTTTAGCGTCTTCGCAAGGGTTTTCTCATTGACCTCTTTAAGCCATATTTTTATTCTTGATTTGTATTCAATTGGATTTTTTATTAGTTTTATGTCTTGGGGAAGGATGTTATGGAGTTTTGTTGCAAAGTATGTATAGTTTCTTTGTCCAAATGTGGTTTTATTGTTGATCACTTGGTAATATTAGATACCTGGCAAAACTAAAAATATTTAAGGCCTGGTCAAACAGAGAGCGTGATTCACGCGGCGTTAGGCGTGAATAACGCCGCGTTAATAACGCCGGGTTGTGTTGTACTGAACATTTCTAGACCGGTCAAACAGAGCGAGAGCGTTAGCATTACGCGATACTCTAACGCGGCGTTAGGACGTAACGTTGTATTTTTTTACAAAATTTTGTTTAACGCCGGGCGTTATTGCTTGACAGTGGTAAAAATGAATATTATTTTTTTGGTTATTTTGATTTTTGTTTTTGTTTTTATTGCTGTTTTTATTTATATTTAGTACTTTTTGAAATTTAGTTTATATAAAGAATAAGATAAATGTATGTTTATATACATATATGTATATAAATATATATATATCGGAATAATAGAAGAGCATGTATAAGACGATGTATGAATGTGAACGAGGCAAAGAGTGTGTGCCAAGATCGAGTTGTTTGGCGGTCCGTCCTCTCTGCCTACCCCTGCGGGGAAACGGCGTGATGGTTAGTTAGTTAGTTATATTTTTTATTATTATTTATTAAAAAAATTTATTTAAGGTTTTCAGTATATTTTTTTAAATTTTGTTTTGAAATTTTTGAAACTGTCACTAATGGAGCTTATATTTTCTGGTAATTTATTAAAGAAATTTGTTCCCAAGTATTTGTAGTTTTGTTGGCCCAAAGTTTTTTTACAAATGGGAATTGGTAACATGTATTTTTTCCTGAGATTTGCTTTGTTTTTGAAAAGTATGGTTTTGTTTAGGATATACTCTTTGTAAACTTGTAAGGTTGACTTTTTAACTTTGTTGACTTCGTTAACTTGTATGTTCAGTTTATTACAATTAATATAAATCGGTCAATCAATCAGTTTGTGGTGCATTTGCTTATTTGGTTTTGCAGAAGGGAATGCAATTCTTCGAAGCCCGCTTGTGACACACGAAAGTATTGAAAGAAGCGATCTTCGTGTGACGAAAGCTCCCGGCATAAACGATGATATTCTCCAAATTCTTTCCTCTTCTTATTAATTTCATGCACCCATATTCTATTATTATGTGAACGTGATAATGCACATAGCAGTAACAACTCATCTTCATCTGAGCCACTGGACATCGTGACGAAGACTGACCGACGCCGAATGCTCTGCCTAACGCTCTGCTTAACGCTCTGCTTAACGCTCTGCCTAACGCCGAAGCCGTTCAAACAGAAAGTATGCGACGTGACGTTAATAACGTCGTGGCGTGAATCACGCTCTCTGTTTGACCAGACCTTTATTGTTGTATGTAAATACCTATTTTAATTGTAAATCTCTAATTTTAAGTCACGGTTGCAAATATTTGTATGTCACCAGTTTTAAGTCAGTAGTAATAAGTCTTAGTTGTAAGTCACTAGCTACATATAAGTCTTAAATGTAGGTTCCTAGTTATAAGTTTGAATCCTAGTTGTAAGCCTATCGTATTCATTTTATTTTATTGTATGCTTATTATATGTACAGCGCCCTTGAGATGATTTTTCATGAAAACGGCGCTTTATAAATCAGCCAAATATTATTATTATTATTATTATTATTATTTATAACTTGGAATATTTTTTCATATCATATCATATCATTTTTATTCGATCTAGTGTTGTGCATACACGGTCTAGTAGAGGATTCATTCTTTTTGAAAAGCTTCAATAATATATTTTTGGCAAATATTTGTTGTACATTTGGTACTTCAAAGTTATTGAAAATTTCATTTGAAGGCGTTCTAATTGGTACTTTCAATATGGTCTTTATGATTGATGCACCCTGGAGAAAAATACTGGTTCCTTACGTGCTCACAGAATCCTAAAAGCTTAATATTATTATTTCTTTTGTTATTTTGTTTTCCTTTTACTACTGTTACCTTGTTATCTTTTTTGGTTTCATGTACATACATGTCCACCTGCTTTTTCTTTTTTTTTTCTTTCAAATATTTTCTGTATGGAATGTGTGGGATTGCACTCTCCTCCCCAGACGCTGAAATAAACATTTATTTGTTCATATGAAGCGGATACTTTGTGATGCGACATTATTAATTTAAAATAAAACAATAACTTTGTAAACACCACTTTTATTTTATAAATAAAAGGTCGGAATAAAGTATATAAAATAAAAGTGGTGTTTACAAAGTTATTGTTTTATTTTAAATTAAAAAAATAAACATTTATTATTATTATTATTATTAAGAATTATTATACTTTATATTTAATTAAGCAAATATATTATAAACGTTATCGTCAACCCCATTTTTATTGTTTCATGTAAAAATAATTATTAAAAAATCCTAAAATTTCGTTATTTTAAAGGAGTACAATTTAATTATTTTGGGGTTAACTTTTAGATTTGAATACAAAGCATGGTATTATCTCTTTCTTTCAGATTAAATTCCTAACCATGATAGTAAGGGAGATACAATGATTTCTTTGAGACCTGTATGAGTTGTTCCGAAAAGCGAACAAATTTACCTAAGGGGTTAAATTCTACTTATGTATTTAATACTTTATCGTAATAGCTGCTTTGGTGCTCAAAACCATTTTCAAACTGTGATTAGGTCATATAGAAATCAGATGCCTTTCAACATGGAGTGCAAAATTTTATCAATCTCGGAATGCAACTGTGGATTTGTAAAAAAAAAACAAAGTCAAACACAGACACTCTTCTTTATATATTATAGATTAGATAAGCACTTAAAAGTCACCATACCTTGTCATTGGGTTTTCTACAATTATAAATAAAACAAAACAAATGGTGTAATAGTATATTTATTGGATTATTTAATAATTAATAAGATTGCGGGAAAAAAAACATTTCGCTTAGCGATTTTTCCTATACGAAACCACTGCGAGTGAAATAATTTATTTAACTTAACTTATTTTCTCTACCTACTTTCTTATGACTCCAGATACTAATATCTACAGCCTGTATGTCGGACGAATATCTACAGCTCTTATGTTGAACTAATATCTACGAACTTCAGAGTGTTGACTAATATCTACAGAGCGTAGCTTGAACTAATATCTACAGAGCGTAGGTTGGACTAATCAGCTAAATGTATCCAATAGTCCGATATTAGGGATTTTTACATACATTCTTACATAAATTAAGTTTTTTAAACTGCATACGCAATATTACGTTATTCCAATATGCTATACATAATTGCAAATCCAACCTCTGCCAGTGCTGTAGATATTCGTCAACACTTTGGTTCTCATAGATATTAATCAACAGTTTGAGCTGTAGATATTCGTCAACACTTTGATTCTCATAGATATTAGTTCGATTTTTTCAGTTTTTGGAATTCCTGTAGATATTAGTAGACCCCTCCCTTTCTTATTACAATTTTTTAAACTTAGGATAAAGGTTCAACTATTGAAATATTATTGTATAACGTTGTGTAAATTGGTTAATAAAAATTCAACGCCTTCGACGCATTCCTATATTATTGATAGATAAATTAATAAACATCTACCTAGTCCGGACTGTTGAGGAATGGCTAAGCAGCATTTTTCATCCAAAACTTTATTTTGGATTTGGGAACAAAGTAGCCAACCAACTCAATATTTATTTATTAAATCAACCTGTACAACAAATATTTGGTAGGATGTGAGCTATTTTATTTGTGTATGCTTTAAGTTGTAAAATACAGGCCATGAGAGAAACCGATTTTTTAGTCCTTTGGAAATTTTTTGTCAGTTATAATAATTAATAAAAAAAATATTACTCTCCCCTACCTACTATGTAAATAGAGCGTAATATACATTTTTCATAACTGATTTTTGAATTTTATTTTTCATATTACCACAGTAGGTTGACAAAATTTGTATTTATAATTTTCATTAACTTACAAAAAATTACTAAAATTCAAACAAATAAAAATAGCTCACATCCGCACTAAATATTTTCTGCCAATGATTTTTGATTTTAAAAAAAATACTTTATCTGTCGTGCGATTCTGTATCTGAACATGGAATCGATTCCATACGTAATCGCCCGGCAGATTTGTGTGATTGTCTATGACTTACAGTTGCTTTTTCTGGTCAATGTCCACTTTTCTAGTGTCAGCTGTCAGCGTCGTCCCCGACTTCAACTAGTTTAAATCACGAAATGCGTAAGTATACATAATAATTTATTCATTTAATGTAGTTTGAAGTTGCGTACCATGAATTTGACATTTGTGAAGTCGGCGTCAGCACTGGTAGCTTTGAAAAATCTATTGCAAGCTGTTGACAATCAAATCTGACAGACATCGATTCCGTATCCACAAAAGATACAGAATCTCTCTTTTGGTTGGGTATTTCGACTTCAAATCCAAAATTAAATTATATGAAAAGATCGCGCAGGTCGTTCCTCTTGTTGTAAAATGAGAATTTTTACATTAGCTGCACACATGAGGCTCTGATAAAAATAATTCTTTTCAGGGCCTACGTCATTTTCGGGATTGTTGTGTAGTGATGTAGTTAGGCGCTGACACTGACGGTAAAGATGGCTGAAATGCTGTCTACTTTTGAAAGAAAAGTGCTGAGAAGAATATGTGGACCCGTGAAAGAGGGTGAACAGTGGCGCATCCGGCACAATACAGAATTGTATTGTATATAAGGCCCCTAGCATCTCAGCACATATGAGACTCCTCAGGCTGAGATGGGCTGGGCATGTACAGAGAATGCCGGATACACGCGTCCCAAAAAGAATTTTGACTGGACACCCAGGTGGAAAGACTGAGGTGGGAAGACGAAGTAAGAGGGGATGCAGCACAGTTTCTCCAGGTACCAAATTGGAAGTCAGCCGCTGAGGACAGGAGGAGTTGGAGGCGACTGTTGCAGGAGGCCAAAGCTTGGTATGGGCTGTAGCGCCATCAAAGAAGAAGAAGAAGTTGTGTAGTGATATTTTGGAAAAAGGAAGGAGATGATGTTCTGGGAAGGAAAAAAGGTATGAAGGATGGGTAGGAATGTGGGGATCAGTATGCAGTAGAATCCATCCCTTCCACTACGGTGCAAGGCGATGTTCCGACGGAGTTCTGCTGGACAGGTCAAAAGGTCTCCCTTAACCGGTCTCTCCGGATCCGTCCTATGGGCAGATTCATCCATCGCCAAGACCAGTAAAAACCCCACCCCATAAACCCGGACATCCCTGCGAAGTCACCAAACGTAGCTAACCACTAGGTTAGATTATTTAAAAACTCTCGCCACATTCTTTGATGGCCATCAAACATTAACTATTTTTTTTGGGCAATTTTAAATTTTTGACGTTTGAACAGTCCCCGTTAAGTGCTTATTCTCAGTCCGTTTCAGTTTTCGACAATAGCGTAGTGGTTATATTGTTATACTTGCCAATAAGAACGCAATATATTATTTTTCCAAAGATGAAACGGGCCAAGAATTGGCGTACAACGGACAAACATCAAAAATTTTAAATGGCGCTAATCGACAAACCATCAAATGTGACAAGAGTTTAAAACATTCCAACCGTAATATTAGTAGATAAAACAAACAAAAGGAGATATAGCATCACTATTACAGTGACAGAGCCTATGAATGCTGTGCGTTTGGTTTGTAGGCTGAAACAATGACGTGCTCCTGCTATACGTACATGCGATTTTCAGTAGTATGGCACCTCCCTTATTTCTATTATATATAGTCTAAACAGTAAATTATGCAGGCCTTAAGAAGTGTTTCTTCATTTGCACACACTTTTAGCATCAAACCCCAGAAATGGCTCAAATTCAGTATGTTACTTTTACAAATACTACAATAATTAATTCTTCAAACCATGGTTTGAAGATGTAGTTCTTCAGAGAGCTGCTGGTCCACAGGTATCCGGGTAGCGTATTTCCAAAACCCATACCGGTTCAGTCGCGGTAGGTACAATTTACATTTTAAATACACCTCTACATTGGTTATTTTTTATTACTTTGCAAAAACAAAATCTTTCCAATGGGTATATTAGAAATTAACAATTAAATTTCTAAATATTTAAATTTTGATATAGAAAATGTAAATGGTCACTACCGCCACTGAACCGGTATAGGTTTTGGAATACTCATCCGGGTACCATAAAGAGAAGAATTGTTAACTTTTGTCTCAAAATTAAGAAAGTTACTTTCCCAAATACAACAATTAACGCAAATTATTACAAACTATCGGTTGAATTATCTCGATGTCATTGGGAGGATGAAGATGTTCTTCCGGGAAAAAGCCAGCGATATACTTTTGACTGAAATTTTAGAACATTGCTTTCACAAAACTATCATCTTCTTCAATCTATAGGTTGAATTCTCACGATGTCCATGGGAAGTACGAAGTTTTTTTTCCTTGGGGAAATGCCAGAAAACCGCTGGTCCACGCGAATACGAGTATCGTAAAGAGATATATAATTTTAACTCAATTTTTTGAATAGAGTTAGTTTCACAAATACAAATATTATCGCACATTATTATTTGTTCAATCTATAGGTTGAATTCTCTCGATGTCCTTGGGAAGCATGAAGTTGTTCTTCCTGAGGGGAATGCCAGAGAGCTGCTGGTCCACGGGAATCCGGGTGTCATAAAGTGAAGGAGACTGGAAGATGATACCGAAGGTTCCTCCGATGCAGGCTAGAGTGAACACCCACAGGAAGAAACGGTCCAACACCATTGAGACGAACTTCCAATCCTCGACGACCTGAGAACAAAAATAAGCCATTAAGTATGTCACCAGTTGATTACATTAAATTTGTAGTGTGTTTGTTATCCTCGGTGAAGACTTCCATGATAGAGATGTAAGCTCCTTGACTCTATTCACAAAGAATTGGAGTTTTTTTTATTAACCATAGATAATAGATAAGTTGTTGGCAAATGTTGTAAAATTCTGTAAAACGACTGGCCCGAAGAATGGCGTTTTCAGTATATATGTTCATTCAATTGAAAATTTACTTTGTCATTTTATGAATCGTCCAAATTCTATTAAATAACTGACCCGAGTTTGCAGTCAATGCGATCATAGTCAAAGTTTAAAATTGAAAGGCTTATATCGACAATAGAAAGGCAAAATGACTAAGATGCTTATTTTTGAAGTGCAAACTTCTTTAGCACCGTTGTGATTTGAAACTAGATGAAACGAGCGACACATAAAAGAGACCGGTTATACTATCTCATTATCTCGCAGGCTAATCGTATAGAAGTATGTATAAACCTTCAGAAAAATAAAGTAGACAAAAGTGGGGAGGCTACGAAGCACCTTACAAAGAGGAGACCGGTTATACTATCTCATTATCTCGCAGGCTAAATCCTATAGAAGTAACCGGTAATAACCGGTCTCCTCTTTGTGCGGAGCTTCGTAGCCTCCCCAATCTTGTCCACTTTAGTTTTCTCAAGGTTTCACTTCTACGAATTGCACACTATGATTTTTTTTCAGCTGCGTGGAAAAAAAATTCACTTTGCCTTTCACGCCGTCTGTATAATTGTTGTATCTTTTCGAGTAATAGAATACAGAATAAAACACAAATACTTATGGAATTGATTTTATTTCCAGATAATTCGTTTTATCAATTGTAATTTTCTAACTCATTTCGTAATTTCTTCCACATATTTTTTTGGAAACTCTGTCAATTGGAGAAATAAACTACAACTCTGTACAGCTTCCTGGATTTTGTCGAAAGCAATTTCTATAGTAACAACGTTACAACTTTAACTCGATTCTCGTACATCTAAAGGTACCCACTTACGTAACTATGTACTTAATATCCATAGAAACTTATTTAAGCTTTCTACGTTTATTGGTGAGTGCACAAAAGGGTGAATCACGTAAGGTTTTAGTTCGGTTAGATTGGGTTGTTCATAGAAATCCGAAAGGAGTATTGTCTTAAAATAGCCAATCTTCCGAACGGGCCCTCCATTGATATGCTTGGTGTAACCCTAAGTGACCAGCTCAGATATGGCGGCTCCATCGAAGCCAGGGTAAAGTTGACCTCTCAAAAACTGAGCGTACTGTACAGGGCCCGCAGATACTTTAATAGAGCACAACTGCTACCCTGTACAAATCACAAGTGCGCCCCACGGTTGAATTTGGCAGCCACGTCTGGTCTGGAGCTCCAAAATACCTGAAAAATACCCTCGACTCTTTGATAGATTCTCCCATCTTAACAGACGGAGTGCAATCCTTAGATCATAGGCATCGGGTGGGAATGCTATCATTGTTCTGCCGGTATTACAATGGAAGATGCTCCGAGGAATTAGCGTCATTGATCCCTTCAGCACCGGTGCATAGTCGGGAAACACGTTCCCAAACGCATGCCCAACATTTGTACACGGTTGACTTTTGTCACATGAGAACAGGTCGCTTCTTCGACTCGTTCTTTTGTTTAACAGCTCGGCTGTGGAATGATTTGCCGGCCTCTGTGTTTCCTCCTTCCTACAACATGGGTCTCTTCAAGACCAATGTTCATTCCTTCCTCTCCTCAAAAAGACCATCCACACAGCATCTCAGATGACATAGGCCCTGAGGGAAATTATTTTCTTCAAGACCTCCTGTGTGGAGTTAATGTAAAAAAAAAATCAGTGCCGTTTTTTTTACATTTAAAGGGTTCCAGTTAAATGACGAATTTGGGTCCGTTCAGCATTTAAACAAATTGTAATCAGCAGAATAGCACAACTATCGTTTTGGTATGCTTAGCACAATTTTGTAGAAAGCTGAAACAGACCTAGAATCGGCATCTAACGGGGGAAGAAATACATGGCGCTGATTGACTATTTCAGGACAATGTTAAATTTGAACATCTTTGTTCACTCAAGCCCTAATGTACTTGAAATGTACTTTTAAAAGTATTCAATAAAATGTTTAACCCAAATGCTGATCAGTGAAAACAGCCATCATCCATTGGTATGAAGTTTTATTTATATTACGGTTAATTTATTTGGGGGAATAAAAAATATGTTTCTTTTAACGATTTATGTAAATTCGTCGAAATGTGCTATAAAGTTGCCGAAGCCTTTGATGGTGATAATATAAAGTTTAAAAGAAACAATCTCCGCGGTCCGTACCAAATTCCTCATAAAAGCGTTATATTCCCTTGTAAAATACTACATACTAAAGCGGTGATTTTTGCAAACCAAGCCTTTCTGATCTTCAGGGAAATATTATACGAGTATTATGTGCTCGGACAAAATAATCGGGAAACTTCTTTTTTAACATTAGCTTCATAAGGGAAGCCCTGAGGAAAATAATATCCCTCAGGGCCTGTGTCCTCTTAAGGAATTCTGTGTAGAGGTTATTTTTATGGAAAGGTAGGAGAAGAAGTTCTGGGAAGGAAAAAGGTACGAGGGATGGATAAGAATCTGGGGGTCAATGTATCCAAGAGTGACAGATATATAAATGCTCCAACTGCGATGCAAAGCGATGGGTCGAGCCAGCCCGCCACGCCAAGACCCGGATAAACCTCACCCCCATGAACCCGGGCACCCCTGCTAAGTCATCAAAAGTTGTGAACCACTTAGGGTGACCTATGGCCGAGGTGTTGGTAATCCAATAAATTGTTCCAGAGGCGGCGATACCGCCCCACAAATTGAAATTCAGATAACCTTAACAAGGCAGCATCAATAGATGTTTATTTTTGTTTATTTACTCTTTTATATGCCCATGAAGCTTTTACATTGGGTAGATTGAAATATTTATATTTTTTTGTACGTGGAGGTTAGTAATAGAATATTTATTTTTGCAGAATATTAATAAATTTGTTACATTAAAAATGTAATTTGTAAATTCTTTTCTAACCACGAAGGCTAGGAATTGCGAGTTCACTAAATAATTTATTTGTGAATGATGACATTGAAAGAGGTCCTTATGCCTCGAATGTCGAATAGATACTCAGGAGTTCGCAACAGTCGAACTCAGAATTTACATTTTAAAAAACAGAAGCATAGGTCGCTTATCTTTCGCCGATCCTTAAGTGCATATATTTTTGAGGTGCTCAATAAAAATAAAGGGTTGCAGATATATTAGGTACCTACGACACTAAGCGCCCGAGTGTCTCCGGTCGAGTTCGTGGGTCTCCAAGAAATCAAATATCAGGAGCTAGTGGGTCTAAGTCATCCCAAATTTTGGATATGATAGGCTAGGGGAAGTGGGAAATAAGGTGGGAAAGTATCTGACTATTCAGATCTGGTCATGAATAAAGCTATTTTAAGCAACTCTTCGATTCTGAGTGGAGGTCTTTCGCTAGGGCGATACATATATTATCTAGGTATAACTCTGCTTTTTTAATGTAGAAATAAATTACGAAACATGTCAAGTAGAATCGCGTCATTTTTTCTGTGGATCGTAGTTAGTATTCTCACCATTACACAACAGACACCGTCATCTATAATGTATAATTTTGTTAGGAAAAATAAATTTTGATATATCGTTTATTTAGACTTAAAGGAAAAATATTATTTTCCATCAAATTTTATCGGACAAATCCCAATACATCACGTGTCTGGATTCGATTATGGTATAAGCTTTTGAGCCCAAACGCGGTTCAAATTGCGTAAAAAACTTGACGTTATGTATCGACTGATAAGGCCGTTGTAACTTCTCTATTTTTTTCGCAAAATGAGGATATATCAGAAAGGGGCTTTACATTGGAGTTCGTAGCGGCAAAGCCATTTTAATTCGTATTTAAACGATGAGTTTAAAAAAATATTTAAACAATGAGTTTAATATAATTATTTAAACAATGCGCACAGGCACTGGAACTTCGATTGTTCCGAGATAAAGAACTAACCTACCATTGGTAATGTCGCTCGGAAAAATGATTATGTTATTAACCCTAGATCACTAACCTTATTTTTCGACGCTTATTACTAACCTTCGTCGTTTCGACTACGGTACTAAATAAAGGGGGTTTAAGGGTTTTATTAAAACAAAATATGTACATATATCTTTTTATTATTAATGAACAGTGTTTATTTGTATTATTTCTCATATTTAGAAAAACAAAAATAATAAAATTTATTAATCAAAAGCAATTTATTAATTAAACAATTGTAACAAGTTGGTATTTGAATTACTTAGTTATAACTAAATTTTGAAAAAAAAAACAATTCAAATATCAAAAACAAAGACTTGAATTAACTAATAAAATAAAAATTTTGGTGAAAATCTAGAAACTAATAAAAATTTGGCGAAAATCTAGCGAAAATAAAAAGTCACGTCATCACTAATCTTCGTCGATGCGACGAGCCATAGTTGGAATTGGCGCTCGTGGACTCCCCCCATCGTCCGCACTACCGTTAATAGCAGAAGTAACGGGCCGATTGAGATTAGCCAGAGTATGAAAGAATTACGATCGCGAGCACAAAAATTATCGCGTTTTTTTAAATCCTGCGTCGTCGATTCGACGAAGGTTAGTGATCTAGGGTTAAAAAACTCATCCCCTGACATAGATATTTTTCAATAAAACGTATACCTAATTTTTTTTTAGATTACTTTAATTTTATTTTATTCACACTCTACCGGTTTCGGAAGAACCCTTCCTTCGTCAGGAGAATATTAAAACTAATCTACGATACAGAATATTGTCAGAAATATACATAAATTTTAGGTGTTTTTCAAATTTTAGGATTTTGGGTGTTTCCCTTTTGTTTATCTTCCACTCAAACACCTAAAATTTATGTATATGTCTGTCAATATTCTGTATCGTAGGTTAATTCTAATATTCTCCTGACGAAGGAAGGGTTCTTCCGAAACTCGTAGAGTGTGAATAAAGTAAAATTGCTTTTAATTTTCTTAAATTATTCTCAAATCTACCGGATCTGCCGGATCTGCCGGATCTGCCCTAATGATGGACTCTGCAACGATGTCCGAAACGTTGGCTAAAGAAGGAGGTAGCGCAACACGGCATAACACCCCAAAAACAAATAACGAAAATAAAATTAAAATGGTCTAAATGGCGAGGAAAAAAAATTTAAAAAAATCTTATAATATAACCTAATGAGACCCATTTAATCAAATTTTTTTTAAAGTTCACTTTTCATGATTCTGAGTTGTCCGGTCACCGTACATGTATTTTACAGTTAAAGGAAATTTATTTCAATACTGCGTAACATGATAGAAATAACGTTGTGTACTATAAAAATTGCATTAGCCTAGCTATCTCCAAAAATTAGCTCATTTTCGCGAATCGTGAGTTTTCCGTTCAAAATTTTTACTGCTTTTTAATACAGGGTGTCCGGGGGTAAAGTGCATTAACTTCGGGATGTGATTCTACATGATGGTAGGAGTAAAAAAGATGAACAACTTTTTCCGAAATTCCAACCTTTTTTCCATATAAAAAGACGTACCTACTAAAAATCCTTAGTGTGAGGAACGATCTTACTTGCTGAGCGCCCGCCGGGCACGATTGTGGCAACGTCGTATGGTTGTGACTGGCCCGTATCGTAACGGCGGAAAATAATAAAGCTGGCGGCACACGCTGGTCCATTTTCATCTTTTTACCACAAAACAACCCTTAAAAGTTGGAATTTTGAAAAAAGTTATTTATCTTTTTTACATATAATATCATGTAGAATCATCTCCCGAAGTTAATGCACTTTACCCCCGGATACCTTGTATATTAACGGCCGCTGTTCCTAACTTTTCGGCAGACCAATCTGAGTCTACCATCAGCCAAGCAATTTGTGTAATTTAAAGATAGCGCTTGATTCTCGTTGTTCCCAAATGTTTTTATCGTTGAATATCTTAAGGTTCTGAAACCGGGCCCGAAAAGAAGAAGATGGAGAGATACGAAATTACGAATGTTAGAGGAGAGTGCTAACATTTACGGCGACAAAATCAAGAAGAAAATGTTTAATAAAACACGACTCATTTAAAATAGAGCAAAAATCTCGCAGGCATTATCTTAAACAGCATTTAAAGAAACACTGTGAATTTTTTCATAGTCAATATAACTTGTAAAATAACTGAAACAAACGTGTTAATAATAATTTTGGAGCATACTTTTTTCTATCGAGGGAATTTTATATAATTTGAGTTTCGGCGCTCCAAAGTCTAGATATTATCTTCAAGAATAACATATATTTTTTTAAGAGCTTTAAAACTTACCGTGTTTAAGATGAAGCCATACTAAATAATGCAAAATCATACAAAATCATATATTTTTTTTATTTTTTTAAATTAAAGAAAGACAAACATTCCTGGGTTACGAATAACCCAACAATGTTTGAAAATCTCCTACTACCATCACAGAAAGCCGAAAATGTTGCTTGTATTGTGATGGAGGACTTAGCCAGCCGAGGAATTGAACACGCGACGCCCGGATGGGATCCTAGCGCTATGCCCACTCAACCACCGACCAGTCAAAATATATATGTTTATGTTTGGAAAATTTTATGGCTTAGAAGTATTATAGATGCTTCAATTAAATACTGCGTGTAGAACACACCTCGGCCCTTAAAAATATCGGTCATTTTTTTGATCTTTTAATAAGCCTATAAAAAAATAAAGTATAAGGTCTATAAAAAACACTTTCAAGTTCAAAGTCTCCTATTTGTAAACCCATTTTCGGATTTGGTTTTATTGTATAATGTGACAAATTTAGTTTCTTTTATAATAATCGCAAAAAAAATTGATATTTACGCTCGAACTTCACAAAATAAAATAAAATATGCATTTTCTCGTTGTTATTTTTGACATCAATCAATACGGCCCGCTCTCTACGAATTTGGATTCTTGAAGTGACCCTTATAGCATGGGCACAAGAACCATGCACTGGGCACAACCCATTTCGTATCAGTCACGCCCCGGCCTTGGCGGGAGATGCACGCGTTACTCCGCGTCGCTTAGTTTCGTGAAATTAATTTTAAATTTCCGTTTTCTTACAATAAAAAATGCGTAAAAAAGGAATTAATATTTTTTACAGACCTTTACGAAACCATCCTGTAAAAAAAAATCTCAAATACCTTTTCCAACCTTTCATAACTTTGCTTTTCTCAGTCGAACTTAATCCTTGTGTCCGACTTCCTCATATTAAGCGATTGCTTAAGCAATGCTTGTGTGTTGGAAAGAGCGTAGTTGTGCATTTGAGCAGTGTTGAACCTTGGTTTCGGCTTAGCAATTGATTAGTAGGATTGGGAACAGCGGCAGTAAGAATTTACCATTATTTCCGCTCTCTGGATGAAAGACAAAAAAATAATAAAATTTTTCACTGAAGTTCCTACTTCCTTGGTGCCTAAGAATCACGAATTGACTGGCTTTCACCACAGTGCATAATTTATTAGCAGTATAATTTTGATTATTAGATCGATAGGGATCACTTAACACCAATCACTATTAATACGAGCTTTCAGATCCAATTAGAACAGAATGATCGTTGAAATAATTGATTTTCTGCAAACAATCAAAGTCCCGCATTGTAAAATTAGTAATTATTCTGGTAACAGATTGGCAAATGCTGCAGAATGAGCTACTTGGATACTGGTTTAATTAGCTTAAAAAAATTAAAATGCACACAATGATTTTTTTTATTTTTTTTTTATTTTTTTAATTTAATTTTTAAAAAGAAAGACAAACATTCCCGGGATACGAATAACCCAACAATGTTTGAAAATCTCCTACTACCACCACAAAAAGCCGAAAATGTTGCTTGTGTTGTGATGGAGGACTTAGCCAGTCGAGGAATTGAACACGCGACGCTCGGGTGGGACCCAAACGCTATGCCCACTCAACCACTGACCAGACTGTTACTATTATTATGGTTTGTTTTATCAATATATCAATAACGACTTTAGGTATGTAAGTGATTTTAATTTTGGTTCATGGAACTCGGATTTGTTTGCAATGAATGCGTCATTTTCAAGATTTTAACTGATTGTGTCAAGAATCCAGAGAAGTAAAAAGTACCTCTTTTGTAATATTTTAAAAGAAAATTATTTTAATTGTCATTTTCAGAATTGGAATTTACGTGTCAAGAATTTAGAAATAATTTGATGACTTAAGTACATAAAAAAATATTCTCGAAACATGTGTCTGTTTTAATTTTTTTTTTGATCATTCATTTAGCTTGAAAATCATAAAATTATAAAATCCCGTGGATTTTCATGAGTCTGCCCTCTCTATTTATATATAGTAGATAGTCTATATACGTCATGTGGAGTGCGGAGTTGTGGATTTGATTTTTTGCAAATTTTATCCGAGATTGAATAAATTTTGCACACTTGACCTACAAATCAAGGCGAAGGTCATGTAGACAATGATTTGTTTATGTTTTTTCAAACTCAGCGAAAAGCCCGGTCGTCCGCGGGGACCTTTGTAATAATAATTAATCCTAATTCTATGTTCCTCCTTCCCCCTCCCCTTTCATATATTGTAAAAAAAAATATTAATTTAAGAAAACACCCTTACAATGTCACACTTTATTATTCATTCACTATCATCAGTGGAAAGTTCATAATTGGCATAATTAATTATCTTACTATTGTTTTATTTTGTAATCTCAGATCTACTGTCAACTTTCCCTAAAATAAATAAATAAAAAAATAAAATAAAATAAAAAAATGTAATCTCAAGATGTCACCATGCGGAAAAGGCCTGATTTGTTCATGTTCTTTATATTTTTTCAGACTTCGAAATTTGCGTTTGAGGTTTTATAACTGATATTTACCATTTAGCCAGCGCACATTGTCGAATAAATTGTGAAATAAACCTTAATGAATAAATATTTATTTATAAATGCAATAATCCGGTTTCTTAAATATAAGAAAATTTTAAAACATAATTTACTACTGTTCAAACTTCAATAAAGACAACTTTCCTGATTTATAAAAATGCTCTAATTTCGGAGGTATTATAACTGTTATATTCATAAAAATGATAATCACTAATCTTTCAATTTACTTAATATCTTTAAGAAGTCTCCTTATATCAATATCTTAATTAAATTACCAAGCATGCAACTGGCTCATTGATTAAGGGTTGGTAAACATCGGTCGGTGACGTCACCATGCCACTGGGTCGGTACCTCCCCGTGTGGAAGAGGGTGGGGTAAATGGCAATCGGTGGTGTAACTCAATCAGGAAATGTACCCTCAAGTGAACCTCAATACGCTTTGATCAGGTCCTACAACAGTTTGCACAAGATACACCTAATAATTATTATTATCTAAATGCACTGATTTAAACCCAAGCCTTCTTGAAATATTGATAACACCCGTCTAAGTGTTGCTTGTGAACTTATTTGTTTTATAGTATTGATCTTCCGACTTACTGTTTTGTATATTTTTAAGACTTTTCGTGGATTTTTTTTCATTTGATGAGATAAACGCACCGTCCAATTTTAGATGATGATTGGAAGACGTCACAAAATTTTGTAATCTCTTTTTTTATGTGAATACCTCAGAGCGCCCTTGAGGTGATTTTTCACGAAAACGGCACTGTAAAAACAAAATTGAAAGTATTATTATGAGTCCCAACAATTTCCGTCTAGAGTGGCTTTGGTAACCTCAATCGGGGTATGTTGTGAGGCTGAAGATAAGTGGAGAGGGGAAGGCGATGGGGAAGAACCTGGCTATTCACGTATCAAAAGTAATTTCAAGTATCGTTTCAATTCTGAATAGTGGTATTATGTACACTAGGGCGATACTGGGAGTATCGTCCACTCTGGAACGTCCGCAAATATATCTTATATTACTATGATTTAATTGTGAAAACACAAATGAATTTAATAAAATTTATTAGCGCGTGGCAGGATTTAAAAATTCAGTGATTAAAAAATTCATTCATGTAGAATAAATCAACAAGTGCCGCGCCGATTCTGAATAATGCACAAGTTTTATTATGCATTAAGAGATTATTTGTATTTGAAATGTTATTTGAAAATGAATGAAACACCAACAATCACTAGGGCCCGGATTAATATGTAAATACATATTTTTAATTTGCACGATTTTCGGTCTCGTATGTGTTCTCTACCTAGATTATCATATATAGATTGTGAAAAACTAATTTTTATTTTCCATATTTCATGGTTAAGTCCATATTTTACAAAAAATATCACAAACATTTATATTTTCGATTTTTATATCATAAAACATGAGTTAGTTCACAAAAATTGACATAATTTTACGTGTTTGCATTCTCGCCACCACACGGCCGCGTGTGTTTCATTTCTCTAGCGTAATTTGATTCATCGTAATTTGATTTTTGACTCTCTTCCTCTACTTGCTTGCTGTTGCTTGCGCGTCTTTTTATTTTTACGTACTCAAGTCACCTACTACTACTGTCTAGGTACCTATCAGTTTAATTTCAAAATGCCCAAGGATAAACAACCTTTGCGTATCAAGTAAAGTATATTTAAGACAAAAATAAAGGATTTGACACCCTAAAAACAATTAATAAAGTTCTGAGCGGAAGCTTTGAGGGTGCTGCAGACGTGCCTTACACAATTTCGGAACTAGACGTCTTTAAGTACGCTCCCATTACATCATGTGACGTGGAAAGATCTTTCAGCCAATATAAGGCTATATTTAGACCAAATCGACAAAGTTTTAAGTTCGGTAATTTAAAAAAGCATGTGATTGTGTACTGCAATCAATTTAATAAGACAGATTTAGAGGAAGATGAATAAAACTATTTGAATTTCCTGAACATTTCGCTATCTTTTTATAATTTTTTTAATGTAACTGTTACTGCATAGTAATTTTTATAAACATCGTTTAATATGAAAGATATTTTTATTTTATACTCCATATTTTTTCCATATTTTACATTTTTAGTCCATATTATACGTACAAATTATTTAATTTTTTAATACATATTTATCCGAGCCCTAGTTATCACTTATCACGATTGCATTGGCAGCTTCGGACGTCACATTGAGTATTTACAACAAGGTTTATTCTGGTTTCGCATCGATTTTGTTAATGTGCATCTTTTAGGCTTCAAAATTAAAGGTTAATTTGTACGGTTTTTTTCTATAATAATTTTCGTTAAATACAAATAATACTTAAAACTATCATGAATGACGGAAATAGGTTGTATTGTTTGGCTAATTGACATCAAACTACCGAAACGATGATATTTTTTTTTATTGTAATACAAAAAATATGAGTTACGTACGTACATTTTACAAAATATTATATTAAAGATCGTTTTTGGTCATGTATACCTTATCAGAAAAGAGGAGCTCTTGCGCCTGATAAGGGAGCCACGATTCTTACTTAGGTTGTAAGTTATAATATGTTTTGTATAAAATATTTTCTTTTTACTGCAAGTTTTTTTGAAAAATTATTTTATTTTATTTATTTGTTCTGATTGTTTAATGCATTCTTTAATGAAAACGCATTATAAATATTGGCTTTAACATTCGGGTTTAAGATTCTAAATGGTTACCCGTGTAATTTTACTACTTATGCTCAGTTACATTCTGTTATATACTTTTTTTTTATTTTAGGGAAATCAACAATTTACAAATTGATTAATTTATACTCGTACATGTATAATTTACCTACCTGATAAACCAATTATAGATTTCCTCATTATATTATTATATTGTGTATCGAGAAATTAACAATTACCTCAAACTGAAATCTTACAACAACTAAAAGATATTACGTTAGATGAAGAATATGGCTTACGATGAATATAATATAAAATTACTAGCGGTTACCCGGCATGCGTTGCAATTCCATTCAAGAAATAGTTTCTCCCTGCAAGTCCATTCCTGCCTTCCCTCCTTGCCGCAAAAATATATGAAACACACACATTTTCAAACCTATCGCGCATCACTTGTAGTAATTTTTTATATCAATATCGTAACGCCAGAGCTTACTATTATATATAGAAACACTCTTCTGCTAAAATGCAATTTCTGTAAAATTTTTGAATCAATTATCAATCAATTTTGATAGGGACGTACTAATCAGCTTCTGGATAGGGACACCCTAATAACCTAGCGGTATAAAGTATACTTTACGACCCATTTTCATACCTACCAAATAAACATTAAAAAAATTAATAAAAATCGGTCTAGTCGTTTCGGAGGAATGCGGTCACAAACACCGTGACACGAGATTTTTATATGTATAGACTAGCAGACCCGGCCACACGTTGCTGTGGCTAACGAAACACAACGCTATTACCCAATCTTTATAAAATCCACACCACCTGCTTGCCAGCTACCCGCTGCCCGCTGCCTCAATTGAATATTTGAATTTATCGACTTTTCTCTACTATAATAAGCATGTATTATACATATAAACTAATTAACTCGCCACTAATTATACAATGCTTGCAATGCAACACTGGATATTTGAAAAGGGAAAATCAAATACCTACTTACTCTAGGACATCTATTTTCTAAAGTGACTATAGTACGGCCCGCCAGCCGTTTTAAATCGCACAGAAATATGTTTTCTTTGAATTTCTCGGCTTTCTCTAATATAATTTTATACATATAAACATTCCTCTTTAATCACTTGCGTAGTTTAAAAGATTAACGCGCACATACATTTTGAGCGACTTCATTTTATACTATGTAATGATAATGATGTACCTATGGTAGAGCTAATGTTTTATCGGACATTTTTGAACCTCAAAAACGCGGATCCAGACATTACGCCGAAAAAATTAATCGAGTGATATTATTTTTATTTTGGACACTACATAAACGATAGTGACGGGATGCCAATATTTTCGCATCGTGTTCCTCATTTAAGAGGAAGCCACAAGCTAAAACTGTATGTACCAGTATTTTTAGTGTACGTTATGTAGCCACGAATATAGTTAATAAGTGTTTTTTTACATGAATCCCGCATAACAGCACTCCCAACTGCCTGGAACCAGTGAGACTATGACATTCCCAAATAGGTATGTTGTGAGACTGAAGGTACGTGGGGAGGGAAAGGAGATGGGGAAATGGAGGGTGGGGAAGTGTCTGGATATTCAGATCTATTTCATTTCAAGCAACGGTTCAATTCTGAATACATCTGTCTTACACCAGGACCATACTGAGAATACCTTCTACACTGGAACGTGCCGCAAAAATATCTTATGTTATTCTAAATAATTAAATTGTGAAAACACAAATTAATCAATAAAATAAGTTAGGCACTATTTTTGCGATTTGAACCCGCGACCTTCGAATCACTAATCGAGAGCCTTGCCCCTCGACCACGGAGGTCATCAAAGATCGCTTGGCAAATTAAATGCTGGCGTCCCACAGGGATCGGTTCTGTCTCCGACTTTGTTTTTGTTGCACATCAACGACCTTTTGTCATGTGCACCAATTCATTGTTACGCGGATAACAGTACAGTTCATGAAAGCTTTTTGTTTGACAAGCCCCCAAAGGGCTCACAAACTCCAACAGCTCGTAAGGCTTTGAAGCAAAGAATGGACGGTTACCTCGAGAGTGTTTTCTCTTAGGGTAAAAATAATCTCGTTGAATTTAATGTTTCAAAGACCCAATCTTGTCTGATTACGTCTAAAAGGGATCGAAATGAAAATCTAGTATCTTTCAACGGAAGCGATCTTCCGAATAGGCCCTCCATTGATATGCTTGGGGTAACCCTAAGTGACCAGCTCAGGTATGGGGGCTCCATCGAAGCCAGAGTAAAGTTGTACTGTACCCTGTACAGTACGCCCAAAAACTGGGCGTACTGTACAGGGCCCGCAGATACTTTAATAGGACACAACTGCTAACCCTGTACAAATCGCAAGTGCGCCCCACGGTTGAATTTGGCAGCCACCTCTGGTCTGGAGCTCCAAAACACCTGAAAAATACCCTCGACTCGGTGCAGAAAAGGGTGGTTCGTTTAATAAATTCTCCCATCCTAACAGATAGATTGCAATCTTTAGAGCACAGGCGTCGGGTGGGAATGCTATCCTTGTTCGACCGGTATTACAATGGAAGATGCTCCGAGGAACTAGCGTCATCGATCCCTTCAGCACCGGTGCATAGTCGGGAAACACGCCAAACGCGTTCCCAACATTTGTACACGGTTGACATTTTTCACATGAGAACGGGTCGTTTCTTCGACTCGTCTGTGCTCGCCTGTGGAATGATTTCCTCTTTCCTACAACATGGGTCTCTTCAAGACCAATGTTCATTCCATCCTCTCCTCAAAAATACCCTCCACACAGCATCCCAGATGACATAGGCCCTGAGGGAGATTATTTTCCTCATTGCCTCCTGTGTGGAGTTAATGTAAAAAAAAATATAATCTAGAGATCTCGATTTCGGGCGAAAAGTGGTTCTTATTTGGTTTGTGAACAATATCAGAACAAAGAAAAAAGTTAATCAATGAAAAATGTCCAGGTAATTTTAGCCATAAAAATGTATTGTTTAAATTTGTTTCTAATGTGCGTTCACACATTTCTAATGAAAAAATACATTTTTAGTAGTTATCGCTTAAGATTTTTATAAAGTAATTAACAATTTTATTGTAATTTTACTCAATGGAAACGGTAGGAAAATCTTAAATTTATCCAAATTATATATTTTTTGTATTTATAATGTAAACTGATTCGTAGTAAAGATTAATCTAAAATAGAAAGTTGGTGTTCGCCTTACAGTTAAATTCAAAAATAAAATATAAATCGATTTTTCCCTACAAAATGCTCTGCCTTACTGACTAGTGACCTGTAAAAGTACAAAAGTCAGTCGATATGACTTCACACTTCACACCTGATTTTGTGTGTTTTGGCATTCTTTATAAATTAAAAGAGTGTTAATTATTTTAACTAAGAAGTCAAATTTTAAAACTAAAAAAAATGTTGTAAGGGCAAGATTGTCATTTATTAAAAAATAAATGTTCTGAGTTCTTTAATGTGGTATTAAACACAGATATCTTATCATCGTCATTATTGACGGGATATCATTATTAATTAATTAGGTCAAGTTCTTTGTCGAGCTGCGTGAATTAACACATAAATAATCCTCCCTCTATTAATTCCCCTACAGTTTCTGTACAGTACGTGCCTCGAGAGAAACACAACCCTTACAAGAAGTGTTATTGCACATCATATATTATTTTTATCCCCGGAATGAAATACGTCCCGTGTCAGCTGCACAGATCGTAAAAGCTCACGGAGTCTTGTTAACTCTCCCCAAAAGCTCCCCCCAGCCGCCTGCGGATGTGACCAACATTATACTAATACAGAATACAGCCTCCGTCCGCCTGATCTGCCACCCTTTTGGTCCAGCCGAAACGATTTAACCCTTTCCGACCCATGAATAGTAGAGAGTATGGAAATGTTTTCATATTCGAATAATGAACTAAACTTTACAACAAAATTCCACTCTCCTTAAAAAATCACAGCAGTATTAAAACATACAGACTGAAACAGAAACCACACAAATATAATCCTCAGGACAGGAGATAGATTCCAGTGAGGATGGTTATCATTATCTCTACTTGTTTAAAAAAAAGGATGCCAATAAAAATTATTACGAGACGAACTAAGACGAATGAAGAACTTGTTGTTGAAGAAGAAATTGTTCTTCATTCGTCTTAGTTCGTCTCGTAATATTTTTTTATTGGCATCCTTTTTTTAAACAAGTAGAGAAAGGTAAAGTGAGTAGTGAGTAGCTAGTGTTGCCAAAGAGAAAAACTTATAATTTTTGTTCTACAAATTGAATAAGTTTCTTAAATATTAAGCCAGGCAAGCTGTTTAGAATTATACAAATTTTAACTTTTTTAATTGTTATATCAAGTAAAACGCACATTTTGCCACCCGATTTTCTTTCAAACTTCTAAACTAGGAAAATTACTGAAGTTGTGCAAAATTAAACTTTTTTTAACAATTCTGTAATACTTATTTTTATAACACAAGAATCTCAACTGTACCCAACCTTTCTAGAACTGTGACTATGTCTTCTCCAAATGGGGTACGTTGTGAATCTGAAGGTAGAGGGGAAAGGAAAGAAATGTGGGAAATGAAGGCGGAAAAGTACCGGGTTATTCAGTTCTGGTCACCAAACACGACTAAAGCCATTACAAGTAATGTTACGATTGTAAATGTTGATCTTCAGGGCGAAACTGGCTAGTTCTTCGGTATGCAATATGTTTATCATCAAGCGTCAAATATTTTGGTTCCATGACAACTCAGAATCATGCGACTTCAACACTCTTTTGAAAAGTCATTGAAGGTTATGAAAAAAAAATGAAAAATAGCCTCTAACCTAATCTAACGTAATGTATTTAATCATTTTTAATCACTTTTAATGACTTTTCAAAGAAGATGTTGAAGTTGCATGTTTCTAAGGGTGGGTTTTTTCATTTGCACTCTACTTAAGCTTAGCAGTTTACAGTTCCTTTCGCAGTGCATTTGACATTTACGGAAAAATGGGTTTTTTCACGATGCCAACTGCTTAGGTAAAAGTAAATAGGGATGACAGCATAAAAACTACCCTAATTCCCACATTTTCGTATTGGGAACTGTGTATATATTTTTTTCATGTGGCAACCCACACAATAAATGTCAAACATTGTGTGCGAATTGCTTCATCTATGGTTGCGTTGTTGTTTGTTTCACGTTTTAACTAACTAACTAACCATCACGCCGTTTCTCCGCAGGGGTAGGCGGAGAGGACGGACCGCCAAACAACTCGGTCTTGGCACACACTCTTTGCCTCACTCACATTCATACATCGTCTCATACATTCTCTTTTATTATTCTGACTTTTGACATGGCCCGACTCAAGTATCTGATTCACTTGATCGTGCCATGTCTTCCTCGGGCGTCCCCGACTTCTTCTACCATTCACATTCGCGTCGTATATTCTTCTTACACTACTTTCTTCGTTCATTCGCTTTACATGCCCAAACCATCTGAGGGTCCCTTTCTTAATCTTACGCATTAGGCTTACATCAGTCTTACATTCTTTGCGGATATCCACATTTCTCACGATCGTACATTGTTTTACCACACATACGTCTCAAGGATCACGTTTTAAATTGTAATAAAATTATTAGCAATGAGTAATTCTTTCGAATAACATATCATATCATATCTGCAATTAATGTAGTCAAAAGTCGAGCAGTTTCTTTATTAACGCGAAATCGGCTTACGAAATCTAGGTCTTCCATTAGATAGAAATTCCTGCGTATATTATGTCGCTTTACACGTCGTGTCATATAGTTAATTATTAGTTCATCGCCAGAACCTGATGAACTGTCACTTGTTGCGATCATAATGATAAAATACTAGCAAATACCGTAAAATAGATAGCAAGAAAATCTCTGAACTGTCACCAAAGTGACATTTAGACAACGGCCACCATTTTGGTTACCTTTACTTTCGCATTTGCAGCACCATTGTGGGCCTGTAAGATGTAAGGTGAAAGTAAACGGTAAATGTCAAATGAAAAAACCCATTTCTATGTTTTTGACCGTTTACTTTTACAATTAGCATTGCATTTAGCATTCTCGGTAAATGAAGAAACCCACCCTAAGTTGTCCGGTCACCAAATATTTTATACCACTACTGTTTTGATTCAGGACTGCGAGGGTTAAAGACGTGGTAAAGATGTCTCCGCGGTGAATTAGTCGGTCCGAATTGCTCCGAGCAAGGATAGTCAGATAGTCAAATTGTCAAGTCATTAGGTGAAAATTCAACTAAGACCCAAGGGAATTTATCTTGAGGTTTGTTATGGGTGACAAAGCGGTGTGATGGCGGCATGGTGGTTAAATCATGATAATTGCGGTGGACGGGGATAGTAGCGTGGAACTGAATATCACAACGAAAAATGACCTTGGTAAGCAATTTTATTATTTTGCTCTTGGACTAGATTGTGGCCATGATAAATTATGGGAAAAACTTGAATATTATATATTATCGTCAGATTCAATTCTTAACTGTCGATTATGTTATTTTATTGTGTATTTTATTTAGATATAAAATTTGACATCTTATATCTAATGTTTTCTTATCTATAACTACTACAATATTCATTGTTTCGATAAGGCGCCCTCTCGGTCTAGTAAGGCCAAATCGATAACTTAAACATATCGTAGAGATGGATTCAAGGCTCCGTAGAAGGAGTTCAAAAGAAGATGGTTTGAAAGAAAGATATGTAAATACGAATCTTAGAGGGAGCGTGCTCAAACCAAAAAAAAACTGGTATAATTAATAGGCGCAATCAAAAATATTTAATAAAACATTACTAATTTAAAATAGGGCAAAAATCTCCCAACAAATTGTGTAGAGTAGCATTTATGGGCGTTGAGACGGTACGGTGAGGGCGTGGGCAGGTAAAAAAAATATGGTCTCAAAACAATAACAAAAAACACGCCAATACAGCAAAGTAAACATCAATATTTATTATTATATGTATTGTAATCATTTTTATCGCTTCTGCAAAATTTCACATATTTCGGTAGTTGGGGAAGTGGCTGAAAATTGAACTGAAATATTCCATTACATTATCTACATTAAATTGGATGATATGAATACTTTTATTTTTTATTATATAACATTATCTTCTTACGTGAATTATTATTAGATACAAAGGTAGCAACCCGGTATTTAAAATACAAAAGAATTGCTTTTTTAAATTGCTAAACAAAAATATATTTTAAATCAAATTTTTAATCCCCCCTCGCCCTATAAGGAAAATAAATTGGGAGGGGCTCTAGAAAAAAAATATATTCTCAAAGTGGGCGGTGGGTCAAATAAGGTTGAGTCCCTATGGGCTAGACTAGACCTAAATCTTCAAAATAACGTTTATTTTTAAGAGCTTAAAAAGTAATGGGTTCAAGGATAAAATGTTATAAATTGGTGGAAATTTTGAGGGGTTTTAACTGGATTTCCCTAGCACGGTGGCATCGTTAAGCATGTTGCTAGCCAAGTCGAAATTGATAATGAAATAATGACGAAATCGTCTCATGATGGTAACACTGGCGGGTGTTGTTTACGGATGGACGTTCCTAAACGTCATACGTCAAATGGCTATGTCAAAATACGAATTAATTAACGAATGTTACTTATTATTTTTTGTTGTCAATTTTAAGTTTTTTTCTAGTTTATAAACCAATACACTAAACACAATTAACATGTATTTTTAGTTTCAAAAGTTTGTTGTAAATTTCTTGTAATAAATGTATATTATTATTAATATTATCACAATGTCCAATTGAAATATAACTTTTATTTTGGGAATTCGCCCAAGGCTCACATTTTAATTAATTCCGAAGAATTCGTAATTTTATTTTTTTTTTCGATTGTTCACACGCTGTGCAAGTTATGTATATTTTAAATTAATAAAACATTACGTTACCATAAGTTTTTGTAAAACGTTTTGCAACTACGTTTTATTACGACATGGTCGGAGGAAAGGCTCTCAACTAGCGAGCCGAAGGTCGCAGTTTCAAATCCTGGCGTGTTCCAGTAAATTTTATTTGATAGATTTGTGTTTTTCCAATATAATCATTTAAAATAATATACGGCATATTTGCTGCACGTTCCAGAGTGGAAGGTCGGTATTGCCTTGAGTAGAAAAGTTGCTTGAAATGTCTAATTCTGAATAGCCAGGTTCGTATTTCCCATCTTCTTCACCTCCTCACTTACATTCAACCTCACAACATACCCCAACTGGGGATGCCATGGTCTCACTGGCTCCAGGCGGTTGGCAGCAGTTCAGTCTCTTGTGAGGTATTCACATTAAAAAATAAAAAATTAATTGCCTTATGGTAGTAAAACTGATATTTCGATCATTTTGCAATTTATGTAAAATAGATGTGATTTTCAAGTTTTCACGGCCAAAAGATTTATCCGAATTAATTCGGTCGCTAATTTGGTGGACCAATATTAATTATGTATCTTGTAACAGGAAACAGGCCGGTGTTTAGTCCATACAAAGGTATTTTCCAATTTTCCACTTTGGATTTTGAAAATAGTGCAGATATCTTATACATAAAAATCTCGTGTCACGGTGTTTGTAGTCGCACTCCTCCCAAACTGCTTGACCGATTTTTATGAAATGTACATTTTGTAGGTATGAGAATAGGTTTTAAAGTATATTTCATACCTCTAGGTGATTGGGGTGGCCCTACCCAGAAAAAAATATTTTTTTTGACAATTATTTTTTTTTATTTGGCATTAAAAAATACCTTAAACTCCAAATATTTACCCTCCTACCTCCACCCTCCCATTTTTTAATCGCGTTTTAGTATTTTTGTATGAACAAATTTAACCGTCTTTCACATTTCAAACAGAACGAAATAATTTTTGTGGTTGAATGACAGATGGCGCTACGTCCGCCTCATCGAACTTTCATCCACACATGTGCAAGACATTCACGAGAATCGTCGCGTCATTTTGATATTTCATTCGGCATCATGTTCTCGCGTGGGCAAACCATCGCGCTTATTTGTGTTGGCTAAAGACGGACTGACAAAAAATATTGTTCACTCAATTGCTCTTCGAAATTCATATTGATTTTCTTAATTTCATTTTCCTACTTTAGTTGGTGTTTTTTTTTTTGCTTTTTATTTTTTTTTATCGGCGGTCATCGTCTACAGCGCTCCATTCCTCTTTCTGTCATAGATCCCATCCCCACACACTTACAATACATTGGTTATTTTTTATTTAACAACCAAAATATTCACTAGAAGTAATTTATATGGCAGAACAACGTTTGTCGGGTCAGCTAGTGTTTTAATATAATGTAGATATCGACTACTAGCGTATCGGTACGTTTTGCTTTATTTGATGTGTTACTTCTCACAGGAGTTAGCACATTCCAATTTGGTTCAGATTTGGAGGAGAAAAATATGGAATGCAAGATTTTGACAATTTTATTTAAGTTCTGCCAACCTGAGGTGTAGTTGTCGTTTTCGCTCAGTATTCGGGGGGTGGGGGTGGCAGCGACAGTGACACCAACAATTTGGTAAAATACCTATTATTATTTAAAGTTTTCGGCGACGGTGTATCCTCTTAAGATGACTATTTTAATACGAATTATTATATAAGAAATCCTTGACCGTCCAATTAACAGTCCTTGACAGTCCAATTGAAAGACTAAGTCCATAGTACATTCTTAAGTATAAGTGAATTTTCTGAAAATATGTTACAGGGACAAGCAGCCATTCCAAATAATCCCAGAAGTCTCGGGAACAGTAAATGAAGCGAATACTTCGTAAAGTTTATGTACAAATCACTATAAATTTTAGTGTCGGGATCACAGTAAAAGTTATACAATGCCCCTCGAAGGCCGCAAGACACTTCTAGTTAGATGGCATAAAACATCTTAACTATAAAGCGGAAATCTATTTTCTGAAGCAACAAAACTCTCGATTTGTGAGCTCTGACGTCATTACATCGGATAACCCAACTATGTACACTTAAACATTATGTCTATAATTGAAATTTCTTTGTTTTTTTTATTACATGTATTTACTTATACTTTATGAAAACAATGCTTCTATTAAGCCTTAATCTTTGTAAATTCACTATGTGGCACAACTTTAATTGAATACAAACAAATCACTTTGTAGGACACCACTTATTTAATCAAAATTGTCAACATGTTTCAAAATGAAAGATTTCTTCGTCAGGATAAAGTAAAAATTATATATATATATATATATATATATATATATATATATATATATATATATACATATATATATATATATATATATTAAATAAATGTAAACACCTACACATCTAAAAGACCCTTTGGAAATCCATAATTTAGCAACTAGATAGAAGAAATGTATCCGACGTAACAACGTTGTTGACAACAACTTTCGTCCATGAGACATAAGCTGTCCAATATGAAATACACTGTTAAACCAACTATTCCACATTCCACCCTCAAAAACTAACTATTCACAACATTCGTTCATCATAAGGACGAGCACAAAATACAATTCAAACGCTGACATTTTCCATATGGCCTCAGGTCAATTTACAAAATGAATATTAGAAAAAAATAAAACAAATTGTTAATTACGAACCTTCTATCCCTGCTGTGTGTTATTTTTTCATTCTCATTCTCATTTTCTTGTTTTTCTTTTTCTTTTACCTTGTTTATCTTTTAACATAATCCTATGATGCAAATATGTGTTATTTTTATATAGGTACACAGTTCAATTCCACATCATCAATCCTAAATACTTTAATCTGTGTGTTTTTATTTGCTTTTTCTAAGATTTTTTTTTTACCAATTCCTCCTTATGTTTTCTTTAATTATCTATGAATTTCTGTACGTAAAGTGCTGGTTCATCCCATGATGTGAAATATAATTATTTTAATAAATTATGAATAACTTTTTGTTTCCCTAATAAACTAAAATAGCAACACACTAAAATAATTTTGTTTTTTAATATTATTGGGCCCTCTCTATCATTCGTATTTACGTATCTACTTTTTCAACGATTATAAAGAGGAATATAAACGCTAGAAATATTACGAATCTCATGCCTGTAAAATTTTAAAATCGAGCGTCTGTTTGCACGAGGCTAGTAAGCGAAAAAGTGGTTTTTATTTATTTTGTGCATAATTTTATAAGAACGAAAAAAAGTTAGAACATGGAAAACCTCAAAAATAGTCTTAGCCATAAAGGGGTGTTTTAAAAAAATTGTTTCTTGTATTACTTCATAGTTAAGTCATGAAAAAACCTTTTTTTGGTGGTTTACGCTTATATTTTTTGTTGCGTAAATAATAATTTTATTGTAATTCCTAACTAACTAACTAACTAACCATCACGCCATTTCCCCGCAGGGGTAGGCAGAGAGGACGGACCGCCAAACAACTCGGTCTTGGCACACACTCTTTGCCTCACTCACATTCATACATCGTCTCTTCGTTGTAATTACAATACATAGAAAAAAAATTAGCTAGTAAAAGCTTCGATTTATCCGTAGCTTATTTTTTGATGTTCATATTGTACGCCGAATCGTCGTAAATATTAATCAAAATAGTATCGAAATAGGATTTCACGTATATATTCATCTTAACTCGGATGGGAAAACACGGACAGCTGCAAGCAGTCGATATCGACAGCTCGAAGCAGTAACCGCTTTACTTTCATAGAAATAAACACTATACCTAAACACCATACGCGGTCCCTCCAAACATACTGTAGATGCTGCGCTTCCCTTTCTTGCTTGGCGTATAATAAATATTATAAAAATTATTATATATTTATTCTGAATTTCAAAAAAAATTTTGGGCTAATTATTTTCTATCTGTAAACAGCAACAGATACTGCAATTTAACGACACCGTCCCAACCTCAGGCCAAAAACAACAAAACGTAATGCGCGGACCGGGCCGAAATACGTATAATATAATACCATTCTCCATGCTCGTGTGTCGAATTTCGCGTAAACGCACCAATACTGCTAATAGTACACAACTGCTAACCTTGTACAAATCACAAGTGCGCCCTCGGTTGAATTTGGCAGCCGTCTCTGGTCTGGAGCTCCAAAATACCTGAAAAATACCCTCGACTCTGTGCAGAAACGGGCGGTCCGTTTGATAGATTCTCCCATCTTAACAGACGGATTGCAATCTTTAGAGCACAGGCGTCGGGTGGGAACGCTATCCTTGTTCTATCGGTATTACAATGGAAGATGCTCCGAGGAACTAGCATCATTGATCCCTTCGGCACCGGTGCATAGTCGGGAAACACGCCAAACGCGTGCCCAACATTTGTACACGGTTGACATTTGTCACATGAGAACGGGTCGTTTCTTCGACTCGTTCTTGTGTTCAACAGCTCGGCTGTGGAATGATTTGCCGGCCTCTGTGTTTCCTCCTTCCTACAACATGGGTCTCTTCAAGACCAATGTTCATTCCTTCCTCTCCTCAAAAAGACCCTCCACACAGCATCACAGATGACATAGGCCCTGAGGGAAATTATTTTCCTCAGGGCCTCCTGTGTGGAGTTAATGTAAAAAAAAAAATACTAACAACAGGATTCAGGAACAACGTGGATTCTCTGGTTCATTCCGTATCCACGATGTTAGAAAAAGTGAGATTTTCGGGGGTGTGCAATTAGTTCTGGGTGCCTAGTTTCGTCTGAAGCCGGATACGTATTCGATAAGAGCATCCGTGGGAGCATCCAACGCGCAGAAAACGACTTTAATGCGCGTAGGCATAGTGTACAGAATAATATAACCAAAAGGCGGAAATTCAGTGCACATTAGAAAATTGTTCGCGCGCCCGTTTGGCACTGAAGCCAATTGATGCATTGAATATCTCTAGAATGTCTATTTAATTCATTTAATTTTAGAACTGCAATAATAAGCATAAAGGATTTATAGAGCTAATTTGACATACTATTTTTTTCAGTAATCGCATCTTGTTCGTGGACTAGTCCATAGATTTTATATTAGATATTAGGTACATATATACTTCAGCGTCCCTTATACAAAAAGTTACCGACCACCACTGCTAAACACCATTCACCATTCCATGCATTTTGAATACAGTCCGTGTATTTTGCGTATAGAAACAGTCCGTGGATTCCCAGACAAAACCCCAGTTTTTTTTATTTATGTGTGGCAATTTAGTTGCAGGAGTGCGAACAAAACTACGACATAATAAAATGATAAATTAACTCAAAATAAAATGAGGCACAATGCATATTTTTCAGAGCAGTCTTTTATCCCTGCATCGTCTATCCAAAAATACGAGTAATATGTACACTTCATAAATAATATGTCTTTGAATCTGGCGGAAGAACAGAATATATGCACGAAGGCCCATAAATTCATAGTCGCCTGACTGCGTCCTGTTCTGCAGCGTTGCACCAAGCGCTTTTCAGATTTATTTACTTACAATTTATTTTTCATCACGCTTGGGTCAAACTAGTTTACTCTATGGTTAATCAATTTCTTTTATTGTAGGACTAAATAGTTGCTCAATTGAATTCCCGGGTACATGAGGGAGACAGGGAGATAGCTGGGTATTTAAACCATTGTAGTAGTAAGTATACCTTTATACAAATATAACATTTATGATATACTAGCGATTTTTTCTCCCTGAAGAAAATTGTTTCTCCATGCGTATCCTTTCCCATTTTTTCCCATTCCCCTTCCGTCGCCCCTTCCACTCACGCATTCTCCCTACACCTTCCCCGCCTTCCATTAACCCTCTCCCACTCCCCTGTCCCGCCAATCCCCCTCCCGCGTTCCTTGTATTCAGTCCCAGTACATTAAGTTTTCAAACAGCTCGCATGCCACCTTTAACAATTTTTTGATTAAAATTTTCATATATTACAAATATTCATTTTTTTTATATTATAAGAACAATCAATCAAATTTGGTACCTAACACAGGTACCTATTTAAAATACCTATAATTCTAACTTATTTTGTATTTTAAAGAAATTTAATAATTTAAAGAGTTTATTCGAAAATTGAATTTTGATTAAACAATCGATGGTTTGCAAAATCTCATTCTTAAATTGTGATATTTTGTAAAGTTTCGCAAGAGTTTTCGTAAACTTTTCAGATGTATCGTCATGTGGTTATAATAATCCAGACCGTTCGCGGGGGTGGGAAGAAGATATTTTGAAAATTTCAAACATTTCCTATGCTTAATATAGCAACACATAGGCAACTCACTTATATACATATTTATAAGCAAGCATATTTTGATTTTTATATATATTGATGTGTCTAGTCGGAAAATTGAGAAGAAAATGTGGGAAATCGCTTTGAAATTTAAAATGCTTATTTATTTCTTGCTTTCTTAATATTATAATTGTAGGATTTGTGAAGCTGAAAGTATTCACAACAAAATATTCGTCTGAGGATCAATGCCTTTCGAAATAATAAATTTGTCTTCCGAATGTTAGTAAACTTGAAAAATCACGATATCTCGGTATCCACCGACATTATAAAAACACAAGACACGTTGCATTCACACAAATCGAAGAAAAATGTAGCACCGTTTATGAAATCGATAGATCTTCAAAGAATATACCTACATGTGTGTGCGAATGAAATAGCTATCTGAACGGTTCACTAATTTATATCCACTGGACCTAGTTCAGTGAAACCATGCGGTGATTTATCTTCACTGTATTAATTTATTATAAAAATAGTGTTTGTACCTACTTTATCGCTTGTCTGGTACGATGTATACTCAATACAAGTACCGATTTTGACTATTAAATATTTAACGATTTTGAATATTTTTAACATTATTAAAAGTTCAATGAACTTGAATAATGTTACGGATTACGCCGGAATACAATTTCGGATCATGCACCCATGCACCGACCAGCAAAATTAGTGTTTTTGGTGTATTGTATCATTTCCCACCATTCATTTTACGCAATGTAAAGATAAGATAATTGTTTATCAATACCAATTAGAAAAAAAACGTTGTCGTCAGTTAATATAAGACTTTTGATTAATGGTATTTGTACGATTTCACCCGAATAGAGAAAAAATTGACCTTACTTCGGTAACGCAAACACGCCGCATCACACTTCTATCGATTGATCATTTCAGTTGTTATTTCCATTTTATGTTTTGAATACTTACTTATTGAACAAATAAAATCAATTGAAATGTGGAAAATTGAAGTGTGCTCTACAAATTAGAGTTTTCAAAAATTCGTCAATGACAATTTCTAATAATTTTACTGTATGTGGTGTTTGGGATTATGTGTGAGTTTCAATGTCCTTCAACATATGTCATTTCATTAGTGTGGATAGTTATGTAGTTTTTAGTGTCTCAACAGACGTCAGTTAAGTAGTACCTTAATAGAGTGGCATCAGTCGCAGTTATTATCTCATACCCGAACAGTTGCGGAAATAGCCGATGATATACGATCGGTAGCTGCGCATCTTCAGTGTCAAGTTCATTGGCTTTAGAACTATTCAGAGCATTAGAATATGTATGCGATCAGTCCAGTTAAATAGTCACTATTGCAAATCATACGATAACGTAAATTGTAAAACTTGTAATCTCGATGAACCTAAAGCTTTATTGAAGATTCCCGAACATATGTCAAGTAATCCCAGTCACAGAGATTGAAGAACATTTCGCTACATAATTATTAATATCACACAAAAATTTTACAATACCAAAAAATATATTAAAAATTAATAGTTTTATTTATAACTTCACTATAACCTCATTATTTTGCAGCTATGCCGTAATATTTCGAATAAATTATTCAGTGAGAGGGTTACGAAATTCGACGAAATAATTGCTACAGCGTGCAACAATCGACTGAGCAGTGTGTGGGGAATATTTTCGTAGGTTAGTTTATAAAGCCAGGACTGTAAGTTTTCCAGTTTGTTCACTGTAAATTCAGCGGAGATTCTAACTGCACAATAAAGCCATAAAAGACAATTAAATTTAAATTACTTCTGATTGGGTTCATTCAGATTCAAAATCTGTGCTTTTTGTAAAATATGCATGATTCTTCATTATAACAAAAAATCACTGATCGCAGATAAGCTCTTAAGGAAAATCACAGACCATAGAATCCTTGGGATGAAACCAGGTTATAAAAAAGGAAGCGATACTTTACTAAAATTCAAAGTTTTTCTGGTTTTAAACCAATTTCGTTTATTTGAATCCATTTATTTTTACAATCTTTAAAATCAAATTTCATGAAATCTAAAAAAAAATGTAATATTCTTAAATATGGGTGAACTGAGTACTTGCTTAAATTTGAGTGTTTAAAATTTTTTGAGTCGAATTACTTTTCAATTTTAAAAATTATTCTTCTTCTTGTAACAACCCAAGGACAATTGGACAATTAAGAACTAAGGCGACAATGGATCAAGATAGGTTAATTCTATGTCACGCTAGGCCGCCAACACAGGATTATGGTTCTTCCCGGGTGCAGAACTAACTTACCAATACTGATGCCCCTGGAAAGACTTACAAAGTCAATTAAATGCCTCTAGAAAATGTGGACACGCGTCCATCAAAAACTTTTAGCACCAAGTTTCCTTTAACTTTTAACTATATCTAGGAACCTAAATGTAACCGTTTTGTCTTTGTATGCTACGATAACTATATTTTTTAGTATTTTTTATCGCCTTTGAAATGTAATGATTTTTTGTATTGTTTTGCGTATAAAAGGAATAAATAATATTTTTTTGTGTAAAGAGTGTTCATTGTTATTTCAATGAAAGAAAGAAATATTTTCCTGGGAACTAGCAACATTGAGCCCCTAGGCACCGGTGCATAGCCGGGAAACACGCCAAAGACGCGCCCAACCCGGGTACATAGTTAACATTTGTCTCATGAGAACGAGTCACTTCTACGAAGCTCTGTGGTGGAATGATTTGCCGGCCTACGTGTTTTCTTCTTCCTACATACAACACGGCTCTCTTCAAGTCCTTTCTCTCCTCAAAAAGACCATAGGACAGCAGCGTCTCCAAAGATGACATAGACCTAAAGTAAATTATTTTCCTCTAATTTAAATAATGTTAAAAAAATTAAAATAAGAAATGCTTTTTCATTGTTATAAAAGATAAAAATTCATCTAGATTTTAGAATAAGTTAAAAAAAAACAACATATCTATTATTGATCCTTATGGTACATAATTACACAAAAATGAATAAGAACCCATGTAAAAATAATTCACCACATTGACTTCCGTAGGTATTCTCGCATAAGGTCGGAATCCATATATATTTTTTTAATAAAACGAGTACGTATATTCTACATTATATCAATGGTCACCGTACGAAAAATAAAGATACAATAAACGAAGCCTATAAAATGTTTATTCCCGATTAAAGGAACTTATATCATTAGTTCCATGTGGATCCTTCTTCTGGTTTTGGAAATAAAATCAGAAGCTTCATTAATCCTTATTATTATGACAAATAAAGTTCTTTTTGTATGAAATTTCATGTGGTATAATTAAATTTTACTATCAAGCCAGTTTCTGGTTTTGTCTGCAACCATTTCGCCGTCCATTTATTGATATTTCCTTTCCCTTTGTTATAACGGCACTTTGGGTTATGCGTACCATTGAATTAAATAAGATTATTTGGCGAATTTATTTTACGACAAAAATAATACAAAAAATAATAAAATCCACGCTATTATTCGACTTTCTTTTTAATAAAATATTTTCGATCGATGCTAAAAATTTGCTAATGAGCTGAATGTAATAGAATCCATTATTTTTGTTTCGACAATATTAATCCAGAAATACTTTTATAAACCCAAACGCTCGCAAAACACGTAATAATTTAATAATAATTAAGTATTCGTCTGTGTTATTTATTCTTTTTTTCTGATTTCCTCTGATTGTATTTTTTATTCACATTTTTTTCTGATTTCGTATTTACATTTTTTGATTTTGTTCTACAAAGTATGCTTAGAATAATAATATTATAAAAAACCTGCTCCGCGGGTTTGCTGCTAGGCCCTGCGGTGACAGACGCCGCGCCGGACAAAGTAATCGCGACAAGCAATGACATCGTATATAATTTAGAGACGCGTGGTATTATTATTCACGATTGCCAGTTACAATAATAATCATATCCGGAGAGATTCACGAAATTACAAAGCCAATAGAAGGTACTTACGCCTGCCAGGCGATGCTCCTTACGCTAGCTGTTAACATATTTGGCGCATTACTTTAATTCCGTTGTATTACAAAAGTAGATCTGTATACGAACTTCACGTACGAAAACGGTTTTGCGTAAGGCGCGGTATCAGAGTTGTATACTTAGCCGGTTTCTAAAATTTTAACCGTACAGTCTCTAGGCTTTTGATACTGTTTTATGATCCTAAATTTAAAAAAAAAAACATTAATTTTATCACAAACTGCTTTCTTCAGTTCGCATTCTAATGTTATTCAATCAAACTGTTATTAAAAGACATCCAAATATATTGTTAAAAAAAAATACTTTTAATTGAAATATTGTTCAACTCTTCCGAATCTTTAATAATAGTTTGTAGAACATTTCGCAAATCATATTTTTAAAATTATGCTGTGTTAAGGAAAATACCCTTTCAACATTGGCATTTTGTGACTGTATCGCAAATATATAAGAGCATGTCTTTGTTAATTCCTAAATTATGCTGTGTTAAGAGAATCGACTTGACAGACTCTACAGAAATCCTGTTCCTTTCTTTTGACCATTGGGTTCCCATTAAGGAAAATACCCTTTCAACATTGGCATTTTGTGCCCCCATCGCAAATATATAAGAGCATGTCTTTGTTAATTCCGTTACTTTCGAAAGTCCGGAATTTTTATCAAATGTCGGGAATTTTATCCGAGATTTTGATTTTTTGATCTGGGAACCCTGCCCCATGAAACTTAAATTAAATTATACAACAGGAATAAAAACTGATAGAAAAATGAAAAAAAACCAAACTCGATATCACAACAATTGAACCTGATGAAACAATTGAACGGCAGAATATTGGAAATGCAACGTGAATTTGAAAATCAAAAATAATTTACTTACCACCGTCAATCAAAATATACAAAGGTCTCTTTTCACCGGTGGAATCGTAAATTTTGAAGTCTAATAATATTACTTTCTCTACGACAAATTTAATTTCAGAAGAAATTTAATTATTCATTTTTGTGATATGAATACTCCCTTTTAATCATTTTTCGCTTTCAATAATATAAAGTAATGTTCCAAGGAGATGCTACAACAGTTAGTGTGTAGGACAGAAATGCAAATATAACTGTGCAAGGTTGCAACTTTATACTGTGGGTATTGTAAATAGAAAATTTGTGGATTTAAAAAAAATAGAAATAATAAAATAGTTCCTCTTCTCACCATCTGCATCGATATAATATAATATAATATCAATTTGTAACAGAAAGGTACACTTTCATCCAAAGTATTATTTCGTTGAAATTAGGAAAATAGGCATCTTAATGTTTTATAGCGCATTTTGAAAATGTTGTTGTTATCTGAAAATATTTGTTTTAACGTTGAAATCCGTGAGAGAAAGGGTGGTGAAAGTCCTGTTACAGCTTTATCGATTTGCATTTCTTCTGTCCATAAATATGTTAGTACAAACTAATTACGGTTCAAGATAGTGGGCCGTTATGATGGTTCTGTAAAGATTTTCTTTTTGAAATCGTCGTGTTCATTGTGCTTTCTATATTCCAAACTAGCTAGTTTCCGGCATGCGTTGCTATGCCACTGAATAAATAAATTGTTTCTCCTTGCGTGTCCTTTCCCACGTGTCCCGTAACCCTTCTGCCTTCCCTTCCTCTCCCGCAGCCCCTTCCCCTCACGCGTTCCCATTCCGCCTTCTCCGCCTTCCCGAGTTCCCCTCTCCCATCCGCATTCCATACATTCATTCCCAGTACATTCAGTTTTCAAACAGCTTGCGTGCCACATATTGCATTTTTTATACAAATTTCATTATGCCGGAGCTCACCGCTTCTTTTATACAAACGTTGTCCTGACAATAACGAACACAAAAAAAAAGAATTATCCAATTTGGTGCAGTCGTTCGGAAGTTATGCGCGTAGGTACATGCATTTGAGCGATTTATTTTTATTTATATTGATTTTTCAATGTGATGGTACCAACCGGTCAAAAGAAAGTTTGAAAACTGTCATTGAGAAAGTGACCTTTCTTGGGAATATTTAAATAAGTCTTAATTTGAAATTATAAAAAAGTGTTATTTAAAACATGTTTATAATTAAGTACAGGGTGGCGCTTAACTGTATAGGTACCTAGTTTCAATTAACAATAAATAAATAATGGTGGAACTTAGACATGTTTTATTAATATTTTCAAAAACTGCAATAAATGGAAATTTTAATGACATAAAGTTTTTAAAATTATATTGCCCAAGTGAGCTCCATCAGCCTGTTGACATTGTCTAAGGCGGATTCGTAAATTCTCAAAAAACACGTTGACAAGTTGCCCGTGGGATGGCGTTGATTTCCAGTACAATGTTTTGTTTTAACTGATTTATTGTTGTCGGATTGTCTTCATAGACTCTTGCTTTTAAGTATCCCTACAAAAAATAATCACACGGGCTGAGATCTGGGCTCCGTGGGGGCCACTCAATGTCTCCTTCTCGTGAAATGAGTTTTCCGGGGAACATCTCCTTCAAACGGTCCATGGAAAGTTTAGCAGTGTGCCAGGAGGCGCTGTCCTGCCGAAACCAGCTCCTGGAATTGTGGCCTTGAAAATCTTGAAGAGCTGGGACCAAGAACCCCTGAAGCATCTGACAGTAATTCTTAGATTTCACTGTCATAGCAACTCTCCTTTCGTTTTCAAAGAATGATATTGGCCAATGATACCCCTCTGATATTGCAGCCCACACAACGACCTTCGGGCTATGCAAGGGACGTTGATGCTTCTGTCGGGGGGTCTTCTTCATCTTCTTCTTCTATTCTCAGACCAAAACCGGCAATTTTGTTTATTAACATGGCCATTGATATGGAAATTGGCCTCATCGCTGAACATTATGTTGTAAAAATTGTCAAAACGTTCCAGCATCACATTGGCGAAATTAAGTCGAAGATCGGTATCATTCAGCTTCAACTCTTGCGTCAACTAAATTTTATAAGCTTTTAGATGTAAATCGTGGCGTAAAATTCTTTGTAAAGTGGTCCTCTTGATGGATAAGGCTTGGCTTCTCTTGCGAGTAGTTTGTTGTGGATTTTCCCTCACTGATTCACTAACACGCTGAATAACTTCTGGTATCCTCGCTGACTTCGGGCGGTCGTCATTAATTGATTTACTGTTGAGCCGGTTGTCCAAACATTTTGATCCATTTCCGAAGAGATTTTGCTCTTGGTGCTTGATTAATGTTTCGTAAACCAAAATCAGCACGATACATTCGTCTCGAAATCGTCATGGAATAATTGTTTATGTAATATGCACGAACACAAAATGCGCGCTGCTCTCCCGTGAACGGCTCCAAGGCGACTAAAATTTCCACGAAATAACGCGTCTAACGATACCCCCCGAACCGCGCTCGCCCCACTCAATGTTAAAAAATAACGAAACAAACCGCGAACACAGTTAAGGTCCACCCTGTACTTACTTACAAATCTTGTGATTTCAGAAGAAATTTTGGTTATGATTTATTAAATAAGAGAAACAAAATAAGAAAAATAAAATAAGAGACCTATTTTTTGGACCCAGGGTCTATTAGCCACTGGACGATTTTGGTTGAAAAATGGACCACTCTTATTTTTCTGTGTTTGATAGCGGTCCAAAAATGGACCACATTTTCCTACCATTCGTAAAACATTTATTGTAATTATTTAAAACATTTCCTTGGCCAGCCATTTATATTAAAAAGGAGCTATTGAAATGCTTTATCTATTATGATCATAGAAGTCGCAAATCTGAGACTAGTCGTAGACTATTTTATATCTATGTTAAATATAAAATTTTAAAATATTTTTTTCCGTCGAATTTCTGATCAGCTGTTTACGAGTAAAATTAAGTCCTTTTTCCAGAGATATGCACCTTTCATTTTCAAGTACACCACAGACAACATACAGATTACAGATATCAAAAATATTCTATGTTGATTCGAATAAGTACCCCTCGCGGCAGTTTTAAAGTGTAAATATGCAGGATTCGCGCGGTTATAAACTTAACCTTTTTTTATTTTATAAATCCTACAAATATGAGTTAAACGGTAAAATGCTGGTTAATTCATTGGCTATTTATAAATATAATAAGTTCTTTATGTCTCCATGTTAAAATTCGAAGGTGTGATTTTTTTAATGTTTGCGAAAAATTTCAAAAACGATCTTGATCTCGAGCAATCGAGGCACATTTATTTATTTCGCATGATCGCTCCAGTGGCTAAACTGTTAACAGTACTTTTAGAATGTACTTAATGAAAAAAAGTGATAAAAACAAACTTTTAAGCCTCATAAAAAGTAATTATGAATCATCGGATTTTGAAATATTATACGAGATTGTCCTACATCTACTACTTATGAGTTGCAATATAACATCTATTTCTGTTACATATATGTTTATGAGAAAATGATAGAGGTTAAGATGGATCTATCGGCGAAACGCCTCATATGAGACTCAACTGTTATTAAAACTTAAATAAGAATAATTTTTAAATTTTCTACGAAAAATTCGGCATCAATTTTTCTGTTCGTCACTGTAAACAATCTCTTCAATAAGAAATCTTCATGGTTTGTCACTGTAAACAATCTCTTCAATAAGAAATCTTCATGGTTAGTCACTGTCAACAATCTCTTCAATAAGAAATCTTCATGGTTAGTCACTGTAAACAATCTCTTCAATAAGAAATCTTCATGGTTAGTCACTGTAAACAATCTCTTCAATAAGAAATATCTTCATGGTTAATCACCGTAAACAATCTCTCCAATAAGAAATCTTCATGGTTAGTCACTGTAAACAATACATTAGCTATAGAACAAAGTGTTAATACGAATCTACATAGAACTTATACAGATTTAATAGTTGGAATAATATGAGAACTTTTCTTTCAAGAATAATGACGCCATAAACTGCTAAAAATGTGGATTGATGCCAAACGCCTCTTTTCTTTGAACTAACCAATTATCAACTGTGTCTGGAAAAGCTCAGTTTTCTTGTGTTATAGTGATCTGTACCCTCCTTCATCACAAAATTTTCTGGAAAGGTAGACTATTATCCTCGGAATCACAAAATAGTTTCAGAGAATATCTAAAAACTTTTAAATATTGTCGGAGATTGTACTTTAAATGTCTCTATTTTTTTAACGTGCATAGTTGAAGGTGTGGTACGTATTTATGTATCTACTTGCATGATTTGGTCAAATGAAGAAGTGGGAGTGATATCAAATGACTATTATGTGTCTTTAATGTTCTCAAAATATTCGAATGCTGTATTCAAATTTGAATTGATCTAAATAAATTAAACAATGTTTCTTTATTTAAACAACTTGTGTATTTGTTTAATGTTGAAGGGGTGTTGAAGTTGCATGATTCTGAGTTGTCCGGTCATCGATTTATATGGCTTAATGACCTTCCATTTACCAACAATGCTCAATCTGAAATTATTTTTTATTGCAACAACAATAGCAGGACAGAGGGATTTCGATTCTCGCTTATACCTATATTGCATGCAGTTTTCATAACATATTAATAATAATAAAATATTTAATATCTTTGTTGATAAAAATTATTTTTTACGGACGTACACGGTACGGCCATGCTCTCCTAGTTATCTAATTCACATTGCATGTTATGATATCGGTCGTTCAGTTGATTAGTCAAGACAATAGGCCACTTGCATCACATTTTTTTAAATTTTTTTTTCCGGTTTAGGCAAATATTCTAAGACATTCTGTATTTTTTGTTTTTTTTAATCGTATTTTTGAAACCCTGCGGATTTTTTGAAAATTTCAATCCGAAAAATCAGACCATTTTTTATAAACCGGAAATACGGGACATAATTTTATAGGTGTGAAAAAACGATAATTACATAGCCGAAAATCATTTTAAAAAAAATAACATTTTCCACACGAATGGCACAGGGGAATAACGAGGCATACCAAAAATATTACATCTCATAAATATTTTTTTCCTTGATCCATCTTGTTGATCATAAATCATTATATTGTACAGCGTATATATTACTAAATTCAATGTAATATACTTGTGCTTGTAAATTATAATAATAATAAGAATATTATAAAATTTTATTTTGTTAAAATAAGCACCATAATCATTATACCTCTAAAACACGTACCAACATCTTCTTCACGTTCTGAAGAGAACCCCGTACATCTAAAATGTACGGGGTTCTCTTCAGAACATCTGTCAAAAAGTGAAATCAAATGATAAGTTCGCAGAGAACAAACAATAAATCTAGTGAACGAATTCAAAAATTCGCCTGAAATCAAAGTGATGCCATATAAAAAAAATAAATCAGTGTGGAATTTTTTAAAATTAATAGGAACATTTTCGGAGACGGGACATTTTCATGTAGTGACGTCATGAGCCCAAATAATGGATTTATTTATTTAAAAATAAAAGCAACTGTACATTTCTAAACAATTTTACTAACATTTTCTAAATCTTAGTAAAAAGATCTATCCACATGATTTTTTCCAAGTCATTATGAAATCCATGCAAGTGGCCTATTCCAAACACTAGATTTGAGATAATCGATTTTTTAAATTTTAGTTTTTAAAAAAAGACAAACATTCCCAGATTGCTACTATTTGGTACTATTTCACCACGAGTTTTTGTTTTATTATAATTAATTTGGAGGTGTTAATTAGTAATCCGAGAATTGCACCAGATAGTTGGTGCAATTTTAAATATAACGGCACACTGAAATCAAATTCTACTTTACGGACTTGTCTGGTAAATGAACCGGACGATCGTTATATTTTAAAGATTAAATCAAAATCAAGCTGCAATTTTTTTAAATCTAAAATTATGTTCTGTGATTTAGGGATGTCATAGGGATGGTTTGGAAGATTAAGAATAAAATGATGGCGTAATCTTTGCACGTTGAACAATCTATTCGAATAGACTACGGAGAAACTGCGAAATTCCCCACACATTGTGTATGCAAAGTGCAATGTGCATGTGGATGATATGTGCTAGATTGTACTAGGTATCTATGAACTGGCGCCGGCTTTAACATGCGGGTTCTTGTTAAGTTTCATCCCTCTGCTCGTGCAGATTAGATTGTACACAAGTAGTCTAAAAGCTAAACTGGGTTAAAGCAGGGATCAAAGAACTGGTGAGGATGTGTAACCTAATATTTCTATCTAAAATGCGCAAATAATATACAAAACCGTTTATTAAAATCAAATTTAAAATGTGTTGAGTTCCTAATGGCGCGTTGTGAATTCAATACATCTGCTAGATAAGTCATCCGAGTAACATATTCCGCTTATAATGATGACAGTAGAAGTTTTTCAAATTGTGTCAGGTTATTTGTAACCCGGGAACCTTAAGTTAACGTATGGGAGGAACATAAAGCCGATTTTTTTTAAATATAATATATTTATTTAATCAAAGTATGTACCATTGCTATCTATGCACTTTTGCCATCTCATAGGTAGTTCATCGATCCCATTACTAAAAAAACCATTCGGAAGGGAATCAATAAAATCTTTGAAGGCGGTTGGACTGCCCCATCGGAGTTGAATTTTTTCCCTTGCAAGAAGTTATCCAAATTTCGAAAAAAATGGTAATCTGTTGGGGCAAGGTCCGGAGAGTACGGTGGATGCCTTAGACATTCCGATTGAAGCTCCTCTAATTTGGTAGCCGTCTGTTGTGCAGTGTGTGGTCTAGCGTTCTAACGCGCGTTTGTTGATTTACTTCACTCAATTCGTGAGGTACCCACCTTTCAAGCTTTTTCACCTTCCCAATTTGCTTCAAGTGGATTAAAACAGTTTTATCACTAACACCGCAGCCTGCAGCTAACTCGGACGTGGTTTGCGACGGATCCGCTTCCACAATAGCCTTCAATTCTTCATTATCAACTTTGGTCTCCGGCCGTCCACGGGGCTTGTTCTGCAGGTCGAAATTTCCAGAACGAAAACGTTGGAACCAAAAACGCACTGTGTTTTCTTTTGCGGCACCGTCGAGCCGTTTCTGCAGCACTGGTGCCACGGTGGAACTCGTACTCGTAAATAACGCGATATTTCAAGTTTTCCATTTTGTAAACTAAGTGACGCAAAGAAAAAAAATAATTAAGGAAAAACAAATGAATTATAATTTTCGAAACACAAATACACGAGTAAATAGCTGTATAAATTTGAATTTGGAATTCCTAACCAAAGAGAAGATATTTGAGATCAAAGTTGCCAGTACGGCAAAACGCCAATTTCATATGTAAGGACCTAATAATATATAGCACTGGAATACTCGGTTTCGTATCATTTTGATCAAATATAACACCCAAGTACCTGATTTGAGAGGCTAGTGAAAATTTTACATTGATTAGAGAGTATTCACAAAATAATTACTTTACTTTTTACAAAACCACATTACATATCTAAATAAAAGTGTAAAAACAATTTTTGCCACTTTATCAGATTTCTAGATACACGCCTTGTAGGAGCGATTTTTTGAGAGCAAAATGTTGATTCGCAATGAATAAAGGTGGGGAGGTCTTTGAAGAGAATAATAATTATTGGTTGTTATTGTTTTCTCTATTATTATATACGATATGTGAAGCTGGAATTTCTAAGCCTTCGAAATGTGAATATCTGTATACAAGATGTCCGGGGGTAAAGAGAACAAACTTCGGGATGTGACGGTAGAAGTAAAAAATAAATAACTTTTTTCGAAAATCAAAGTAAATCCGAGTTCTAGAGTTCATTGTACCGGGGTTGCAGACAGATTCGCAAGCAAGGGCGTAGCTATAGCATTCACAACCCCCACCCCCAGAATGCTGTCCTGGAGGAGGTGGGGGTTGGAAAATTATTAGATAGTTTTTTGGCACCTATACTTACCACAACTTATTACTTACATCACGTTGATAAAAAAGATAGTGCAATAATATTGTTATATTTTCCAGGATTTTAATCTACGATTACTATTCTCCTTTTTCAAAATTAGTATTTTTAATAACTCAGAACTTTCGTGGGGTCATAGAGGTGGCTGTTTTGTTCTGTTAATACTTTTGGTTAATCCTGTGACGTTCTATTATCCAAAATCGCAGACAAGTGGTCTGGGGATAAACTAGAATGGAGCGGGATAGTGATGCAAATAGATATCGATTGTGGTGCATGTTCTTAAGTTCATTTGCCGGAGTGAGGATTAGTTTCATCGAATTAGGGTTGGAAAATTACGATCCAATTTTCCGTGAAATATGTCGATTCACTACAATGTTGCCATACCGTTTCTGTTCAAATCCATTGTGCAAATACTCTCAGTAAATCATGTATGTAAATGCTCTCTCTCCGTTGAACTGACATACAATATAAAAAAAATTGCATCGGGATGATTTTTTTTTGTGATGATTTGCATTCTTCAAATAATCTTTACAGATTTACGTAGGATCTTCTTCGAATTGGTCAAAGTGTCCTTGTACTAGATGTTAAAAGATTAAAATAATAATAACTTGGTTACAGCGTGGGTATCAATAAGTGAGAGGTGACAGAAAGGCTCAAGAATCGTCAAAGATAATCAAGGGAAGATTTGTTGGAAGGTGTAGAAGAAGTGGTTTTGACATGTGCGTGACTGGTACAAATGCTGTTTTTCTTGGCTTCCAAATAGCAAACCGACGAATGAGAGGAAGAGGGTAAAATTTCCTTATTGATATTTGAACTCGTGACCCTTGGTATAAGAACCCTTTGCGTTGGACCACAAAAGTCACAAATATTTTCTGACTATACTATCAATTATTGAGTAGTCCCGGGTTGATCGATCATTTTGCACGACGAACTTGGAAAGTTATCGGGTTAAAAGTACCTGATCATTGATCGGGTACATTAAAACATAGAAAAATGCCGAAGGTAAATTGTTACGCTGCCGCTATATTGACCTACCTTACACATATATTATGTAGACCGGGCGTCTCGAATCGCGTTCTCGCTATATACTGAACAAAACAGATTTCAAGTATCTACCTTGCCTATTTCTCTGTCGCGAGAGCGAGGTTCGAGACGTCCGCGTCCGGTCTATATACATATACATATATGGATAGACCATTGCGGGTACTTACTGAGCTGACAGCTTATCGATCAAATGATTTAATTTTTTTAAGTGATCCGACCGGCAAAAATTGGTGGTTCATGATCATGTCAAAATGATCGGGTCGATCATGGTGAACCGGAATGGTGATTTAAAAAGGCGTTTTAAACAAATGGTACTTTTGTGTTATACGTAGTGTTCGGTATTCTTTATGTAAAGTACTTGACCTCGGGGCGAGCATTAGCCATGTACATAATATTACAAAAAATCATCTCGAATCAGTTCTTGCTCCTGATTCTCACCACCCACCTTTAGACATTACTATATTATGTAACCCCATAAAATACCAAAATAAAAACCGGACTCAATTTCTTAACTTTAATAAAGCCAATTACGTCGCAATACGCGATTACCTATATAACACCGACTGGTCTATACTAGAAGGAGATAATCTCGACGAAAATATTAACGCCTTTTATGAACATCTATATAAAGCCATAGAAAACTTTGTTCCAATAAGCTATAAATTTTCTTCAAATTTCCCTACCTGGTTTAGCAAGGACCTCATTAACACAGTAATCGAAAAGAAAAAAGCTCATAAAATTTACAAAGAAACAAAAAATCTTTCCGATTTTACAATTTTCAGCAAACTACGAAAAGACTGTAATAAACTATCAAACATTTGTTATAATAATTATATCAAGAATATTGAATTTTCAATTGTTAACAATGTAAAACATTTCTTCAACTATTGTAAAACACAAAATAACAATAACTTTGGCATACCTGAAACAATGCACTACAAACTGAAAACTTCGTGTAAAATCAAAGAAACTGTCAATTTATTTGCAGACTTTTTTAAAGATGTGTATGAAACTGATATCCCTGATGAACACATTCCAAAATTTGAGTCAGATATAAATTTACAACTAAGTCAGATACATATAATATTGAGATTAAAGAAATTGCGGCATGTATTAAACTACTAGAACCTAAATCTTGCTCAGGGCCAGACAAAATTCCCCCCATATTTCTTAAAAACTGTGCAGGCAGTGTCTCTTACCCACTGTACCTACTCTTTAATCAATCACTTTTAACGGGTATGTTCCCGCAAATATGGAAAAACAGCTTTCTTACTCCAATATTTAAAAACGGAGACAAGTCTTTAGTTGAAAATTACAGACCAATATGCATACAATCGTCGATACCGAAAATTTTTGAAAAGTTAATACTTCAAAAAATATGTTCTTGTATAAAATTTAATATTTCATCATTTCAACACGGTTTTGTCTCTGGCCGATCTACCTTAACTAACCTTACACTGTACGAAAATTTCATCTCAGATGCCCTTGCTAATAGAGAACAAGTTGACTCGATTTATACGGATTTTAGTAAAGCCTTTGATAAGGTTTGCCATAAAATTCTTATAAATAAATTGTCTAAACTAGGAATAAGTGGTAAATTATTAAGTTGGATTAAGAATTACTTATCAAAGCGTGTACTTACTGTCTGGATTAAAGAACACTTGTCTTACGAATTTGAAGCCACTAGCGGCGAGCCTCAGGGTTCGCACCTTGGTCCAATATTATTTATACTATTTATAAATGATGTCACTTCCATATTCTCTAATGTTAACATATTATTATTTGCCGATGATATGAAAATATATAAAATCATTAAAAATACGTATGACTGTTTGTCCCTACAAACCAATTTTATTAAATTCGCAGAGTAGTGTACAATTAACAAACTTACACTTAACATTAAAAAATGTCAAATCATGAGTTTCTTTAGAATTAAAAACCCTATCAAATATAACTATTCACTTAACAATCACATTTTATTGTCAGTACCTGTAATAAGGGACCTCGGAATAACCTTCGACACTAAACTACTATTTACCAACCATATTGATATCGTAACTAATAAAGCTATGAAAATGCTGGGTTTTATTCTAAGGTTATGTAAGGATTTCAAAAATATCCACACATTTAAAATACTATACACAACTCTGGTTAGGAGTCATTTGGAATATAATTCCCCCATATGGAATCCTTTCTACAAAAGCCACGCAAACTCCATTGAAAGAATCCAACGCAAATTTCTGAGATCAATTAATTTTAAATTAGGAATTCCCGCGGATGATATAAACTATAATTCTCTTTTACAAAAAATGCGACTCTTATCGTTAAAAGATAGAAGAATAATTAATGATCTTATATTTTTATTTAAAATACAGAATAACTGGTTTGACTCCCCTGAATTGGTATCGTTAATAAATTATCACACCAATGCAGGACAAAATTCAATCATAAATCGCCTGCATACTTTAGGCAATGCATACGCTAATATCGATCACGCCGCCGGTAACCTGGCCTCATACAAAAGATGCATCAAACTAAATTTGTCTGCTAGAACCACGTAAACACAATACATCAGGTAAACATAATATGCCTACCAAATTAATGAATACCCTAGAAATCACAGGTACCTACTTGTAAAATTTATCATATCGGCGTCGTTGACATCAAGTTGACATAATCCATGATACCTACCTATTAATTATTACACTTTTTATAAAAAAAAAATTTCTTGCTTCTAAGAGGATTTCTTACTTTTATAACTTTTTATATTTTATAACTTTAAATATTTATTAATTTTTATAATTTATATTTAAAACTTTCTACCTTTCAAAGATATCTTATATTTCTAAAATTAATGAATACCTTAGAAATCACAGGTACTTACCTACTTGTAAAATTAATCATATCGGTTCACATATACTTGGTCAAAGGTTCACATCGTTGACATCAAGTTGACATAATCCATGATATCTACCTATTAATTATTTTTACTTTTTATAATTTTTTGTTCTTGCTCCTAAAAGGATTTCTTACTTTTATAACTTTTTGTATTTTATAACTTTTTATATTTATTAATTTTTATAATTTATATATAAAACTTTGTACCTTTTAAGGATATCTATATTTCTATATTTTACTTTTTACTATAATATTTTTAACTTTTAACTTTTGTTTTTTACTCTTTTCTTAAAACTTTATACTTTGTACTCTTTTCTTTATATTTTATACCTACTATACTTTATATATACATGTATGTTAATGGCACATGTTGTGCCGTGTATTTCAAAATAAATAAATAAATTATGTTATTAGGCATACTATCGTGTCTACAATAATTTAGTCCGATACGGTTAAACTGTTGCAAATGCTGAAAGCCAAATGTTTCGATTAAATCTACAAGGGACCAAAAATGATCCTCAACGATGCGAAAAACAGCGGAGAATGGCGTTTATAAGCTGACAAAAAAAATATGATTACTTTTCATATTAAATGAGGATTCTTATTGCCGTGGTAAACATTTGAAAACTTTATCATGGCCCATCAAAACTTCTCAAGTTGTTTTGAACAAACATACACATTTAGATCATTAGGATTGTGTATTTACTTGGTGAATTTTCGTGACGCTTTTCAAGTCTCGGTTTTCCGTTTACGTTCCTACCGTGGACAAATTTCCAAGGAAAATGCTATTACAAGAAAGACGGTGTTTCGTTACACGGGCGTTCGCAAGAAACACGGCATTTCGTAATTATATAAGCGTTAACACGACAGGACTTAGGAAATCCGATGTTTGACGGGGAAAAGGATTTCGCCCGTAAGGGTGTCGCAGATAAAATACAGCCTGAAACGAAACTGCGAATTTATTCTGAAATCAGCTTTAGACTCGAATGTAATCTTATAATTTGTATCTAACTAGTCGCAAATGGTAATATATATGTATGAATCGTGCACGATGCACGAGGGTTTTAGAATAACTTTGCGGCTACTCTTTGCTAAGACGCTTATGGATTTCGATATGAGTTATGCCCAACCACCAAACAAGATAGGTAAATCACAATTAAGAGGTACTCACTGCTGTTGTGTCTTCTGGCTTGGTTTCAGTTTGGTGACAGTCACAGATGTGTCCATAAGCGCTCGATATGATTGTTCTATTCGATTATTAGAACTACGATAATGTTTGAGTCACGAATCGATTTACGTAAGAAGTTCACACAAAGCATACGATATAATACGATATGATTTACACTTTATGTAACTATAGGATAAATCACACTTCGGCGTAGAGCGAAGTGTCACGATACGATGGTTTAGCAACGGACCAACGGACTGACGATAAAGCGGTACTTGACACCTGTCTATGGTGTATTTAGACACCCTTATTGTGTGGAATTCCAAAAATTGGATTCCTCCGATCTCGTATGACAATCGGAGCACAATACGAATGAAATTCATCAGCGTTATGAAACAATGTATATAAAAAAGAAGAACGAGTGTGCTTTAGATCACACGTTTGAAGTAAAACTTCACTAACTGATATCTCCCTCTCAACTTCCATTCAACTCGCCCAACCGTTGGCCTCACCCAATCACGCTTTTCATAACGCTCTCGTCACGCATTCACCAGCTTACTTCCCAAGTCAAGCGTGCGTAAAGGCCCGACCGTTCGCCTCGCCCGATCACACTTTTCGTAACGCTCTCGTCACGTATTCACCAGCTTACTTCCCAAGTTAAGCGTGCGTATAGAAGTTTTACTTCAAAAATACATGTATATAAACATATACATAGAACTAACAACAGACTAACGAAACACAACGCCATCTACTGGATGGTTACCCTGCCTAGATAACCAAGTGTTGTGTCGATAAATTAACTCACACCGCCATCTGTTAGAAACTTATGAAACTTTCAAATCCTATAACAAACATTTAATGAATATTTAATTCGCAACAATAAACATTGAGGTCAATAATCGAAATAAAAACTATCATATCTTTTCAGTTGGACCAAATTACACACAGCAATCCAAATATCATCAAAATCGGTTAAGTAGTTTCGGAGTTTATCTCGAACAAACATCGTGACGCGAGATTTTTAAATGTAAAGTTTTTTTATAGAAAGAAACATTCCCGGGTTACGAACAACCAGACAACAATTAAAAATCTCTTACCACCACCGCAGTAAGCGAAAAATATTGCGTGCGTCGTGACGGAGGACTTAACTAGCCGAGGAATTGAATGCACGAAGCATGGGTGGGACCCAAACGCGATGCCAACTCAGCAACTGACCGGTGTTTGGAGCAACGAAATGCAATATTTTCTAATAGATACGTTGAATCAATAAGACAGTTCACGATTTTGTATAAGAATAAAGCATCAGAGATTTTTCTGCATTTATATAAAGCGGTAAGATCAAACCAATGATCACTAAGGCAATATGATAGGTGATTTATAAGTAAATTTGTTTTGGATAAAAATTTTTATTGGTATAAAGGTTAGTGCTGAGCGTGCCATGAAGTTAACATTTTCTTGCCAGAAGTACACCAACATATTCGATAAGACCGCTTGATTTATGTACACTACTTATATGCACCTTGTTACACCGATTGATTTATGCACACTTCTCATGCAAAAGAAAAGGAGTGACAAATTCTTGACGAAGACCACCAAGTTGAAACTTGTCCGCACGCTGATTTTCCCCATACTTCTATCGGTTTTGTAAATACCTACAGTCATTTAGAGTCAGCGAAAGACAGCTGATAGATGCCCTCGAAATGTGGTGCTGGACAAAAATGCTTAGGATTCCATAGACAGCCAGACGCATGTATCAATTCTGGAAGAGCTAGATACACACAACACGCTTTCAACTGTCTACCTATAAAAACCATGATTTCGGATCTGGTGGAGCTGCACCTGTCGACCGCGCTACCCCTCGTGACATGAAGAGGCTGGGGGGAAAGCTGAACGATATCCGATAGCTGTCCGTCCCGCCTTCAGCTACCCGACGCTTTTCTCCCTAGGGTCTTCTTTCATGTCTTCCATTTACTTTCGTCTAGGCACCACGGGCTAGCTGGCTTAAGGACGATGCTGTCGGGTGTCGGGAGGTTGGACAATCAGCCTCCTTCATAGTCTCGGGGTCTGCCGGTAGTCAGGATGAGGTGACACCATTTCTATTTTGTACATATCTGTTATTTTCCTGTTTTTTTTTTCTGTGCAGTGCCCGATGCTGCCCCGGGGATTGTGTGTGGTCTTTCTCTGTCATGAGCTGATTACTCATGACGGTTGCTGTTTACTTTTGTTTATTTTTTTTTCTTGTTCATGTCACCAACTACTTGTTTGACTGTCCATGAGGCTCACTGCTTTTGCATTGACACCTCCATGGGCTTTAGAATTGTAGAAATTGACCATTACAGTACAGTCCTGTAGGCGCGCCTGCATACCGCCACCTAACACAGTATTGAAGGTCTAGATTCGTTACATTAAATGTAGAGCCTTTTATTTAAAAAAAAAAGATTCTTGCGAGAACTCCGAAGGGGCGACCATAAGTTGTTGCCTATACCGGGGTGGGACAGTGGTGGGTACTTCGATGTCTATCTAGAAGGCTCCAACTCATAGTCACTGCAAAATGTGTGAGAGGAAAAGCAGGGGAAGGTCACTATTACACTGGACTGACCAAGTATCACCGGCATCCGGTACAACGGTACCCGCAATTCTCCGCGCAGCTCAGCGCAGAACCGCGAGGGCTGGAGGAACCCTGTCCATCATGGAAATTGATGTGGAGGTCACGATTCTCAGCAGGTAAAGGACTTTGAAAAACTGTGATAAATTAAATTCGCAGGATGTCATCACAGATACGCGTTCAGAATAAGGGGGCTGATTACGTTTAGATACCACGTGACATACAACAAGCAATTTCACATGGTTACGTGGAAGCTAAAAGGAGGTCTCAAACACCTTGTATCTTCCTTCTTTTTCCTTTGTGGGGCTTATTCGTAAAGCAAAGTTTTTATTAGGTTTATATGATAATACAAAAAGAGAAGAAATTTACATTGGTATTTATGTACTAGCGCAGACCCGTGAAAAATAAGGGGCAAATCGTTGAAATGTTATTACTAGGGCTCGGATAAATATGTATTAAAAAATTCAAAATATGTACCTACATATAATATGGACTAAAAAATGGAAAATATGGAAAAAATATGGAGTATAAAATAAGAATATCTTTCATATTAAACATTGTTTATCGTGAAAAATTACTATGCAGTAACAGTTACATTAAAAAAATTATAAAAAGAAAGCGAAATGTTCAGGTAATTCAAATAAAAAAATGAAGTTTTATTCATCTTCCTCTAAATCTGTCTTATTAAATTGATTTTTTTTTTTTTTTTTTTTTAATTTCAATAACAAGGTTTGTACATGTATGTATGATGTATATAATAAGTATGGATTCATTTTTTTTTTTCACAGACCTCCTCACTAGGATTTCCTGTTCTGAGGTGGCCTGTAGTTTTTTAAAATATTTGTATTTGGTTATGGATTGTCTTTATATCGTCTTCATGATGTTTGTAATTTTATTATCACTTTGATCTCTCAGCCATATTTTTACTTTTGTTTTAAATATATTCATTTCCTTTATATTTTTGATTTGATCTGGTAGAGCATTGTATAATTTTATAGCATGGAATTTATTATTTCTCTGTCCAAAAGATGTGTTCAAACTGGGAGTAACCAGGATGTTATTGCTTACTGACCTAGTTGAGTATTTGTGTTGGGCAGTGGAGTATACATATATGTTTTTTTTCAGTTTAAATAAAATATTTTTTGAATAAAGTTTCTGTACATTGAAGACTTGAAAGTTATTAAATATTTCTTCCGTCGGAGTTCTAAGCCGAACTTTCAGTATTGTCTTCAGTACTCCTTTTTGGGCTATATTGAGTCGCTCTGTGTGAGTGCTCAAAGCAGACCCCCATCCAGTTATCCCGTATTCTATTTGTGATTGACATAAAGCGTAGTACACTTTCTTAATGTCGTTTATGTTGAGGATGTTACGGATGGCTCTAAAGAAGTAAATGTACCTGGTGAGTTTTTTTGTGATTACTTCAATGTGTGCGTTCCATCGGAGATTATCATCAATTTCAATACCAAGATATTTGATACTTTTGGAGTGTGCTATGGTAGGACAGTGACATGATAAGCCTTGATTTTGATTGTTTTCTTGGCATGTATGTAATTTGAGATTAAAGTCATCCTCTGGCTGTCCTCTGGCTGTTATAGAAAATGTCAGATATTTTGTTTTATTGACATTAAGTGTAAGGGAATTTCTCTTAAGCCAGTTTTGCAGTAGACCAAGTCCATGTTCCGCTTCTTTGCAGTACACAATCACGTGCTTTTTTAAATTATCGAAACTAAAACTATATGTACCTATGTATGTTTTGCAGTAGATACACGTTGCGATATTATAAAACGCTGCTCAGAAGAAATAGATTTTTCACAGGCTTGACAATAAAGTACTTTTCCGTCTATAATTAGCGATTGGCTTGGGAAATCTTCGACATATTTTTCCAATTTGAATCAATTTTCCAATTTGTTTATTCTTGGGCATTTTAAAATTAAACTGATAGGTACCTAGACAGTAGTAGTAGGTGACTTGAGTACGTAAAAATAAACAGACGCGCAAGCAACACGGCATGAACGTCGATCGTCGTTGGTGATCGCCGGCTTAGAACAAGTAAAATTATATCAATTTTTGTGAACTAACTCGTGTTTTATGATATAAAATCGAAAATATGGATGATTGTGATATTTTTTGTAAAATATGGACTTAACCATGAAATATGGAAAAATATGGAAAATAAAAATTAGTTTTTCACAATCTGTATATGATAATCTAGGTAGAGAACACACGCGAGACCGAAAATCGTGTAAATTAAAAATATTTATTTACATATTAATCCGGGCCCTAGTTATTACTTATTACACAACTGTTAACAAGTAGCATTGCACAGAGAACGCATTTGGTAGTTTCCGGTTGTTGTGAACGTTGCTGATCATGTTGGACCGATGATATCATTTTTTGCGTCTAAATATAATTCATCAATTTTGACAAATCAGTTCCAATTTTGAAATGTCAATTAAAACAAATTTAACCTAACCCCCCAGCTTTCTTTCTCACTTACACTCACACCATCCCATTTCAATTTCGTAAACACAGTTTTGTATTGAATTATAAGCAAAAATTGGACATATAATTGAATCAAGAAACACTCCAGAAGACTCTTCTTGTGTTATTCTATATTCTATTAATAAAGCGCTTCCACTTTTTTGAGATTAAACAATAAAATATGGTGAAATCTTCTCCAAAGGGTCTACAACTTGACTTTGGAGGTTGAAGTGCAATTTCCCCGGCTCATTGATTTTTCATTAAAAATTTTCACGCTGTTTATGTGTTGCAGTTATTCACTGAACAAATATTCATATTAAACGATTTGACCTACCACGTGAAATGTCATTCACTTAGTCTAATGAAGAACGCGACATAAAACTGAAAATTATCATCGCCATTCCGATCGAGCTCCATCGAAATATTAAAGCATATTCAATAGACACTAGAAAGGACTCAGCGGCAGGCAGAGGAACTATCAGGACATTTTTACTTTCAAGAAAAAAAATATGATTTCGGTTTAAATTTAAAGTTGAGTGTGAAATAACTATCTTAGCCTTACCTTCCTAACTCGTAAACTATGCAAAAAACGATTGGTCTCGGCAGCATTAAATTACGTAAAGCGACTAAATATAACTCAGAAATCGATCATAAAGACCATATTAAAGGCCCCCATAAGGTCACCAACAACAGAAATCTTTAAACTTTCTAATGTATAAAAAAAGTCTAACAAACACATCAAATTATCACAAAACCAAACCAAAACAAATAAATATTATAAGCTAAATATAAGTAAGTGAATATTTAACTGAGCAGTTATATAAACTTCCATCCAACATCAGACGAATTGACAAAAAATTACCACATTAAGTGCATCAAATCTTTGCTTAATGAACTATCGGAAAAAAGCTGACCAGTATTTTAAAAATATCATCAAAGATGTTAATATATAAGTTCTATATAACTGCATGCCCACTACTAACTACAAATATATCTCCAATTATTCATAAAAAAACATATCACAGACTGGATCAAAAAACAAGTATTCACCTTACTCAAAACATTATAACGGCTAACCAAACATAACCCAAACCAAATAATCAAAAAATAATATATTTTTAAAATACTATTTTTTGGGACAGTAAATATTGCGGCAATATTATTTATACCAGTGGCGTGTCGTCCATAGAAAAAATACCTAACCTGCTTTTCAAAATAATCATTTATCTAACTTTAACTGCTACTAATCTTAATTTATGTATACGATAGTGCCGTCATGGGTCAATCCACAGTGCCCTTCTTGATAATATCAAGGAGAATACTGTGTTTTTACTTATGTCGACAGAATAACACTTTATCCTAACATATAATGCTACAACTAACCTTTTGACTTACAGCTACTGAATATTAACATCTTTTGTACTACTAATCATTTAATCATTTTTAAAATGTACAAGAATAGATATAAAAAAAAATAAAATTAAAAAACTATACGCAAACTATGAAGTTGAACCATAGAAGTCGCTGAAAACTCTCTCCATAACCTGACCAATAAAATATTCCAGGTCTCTTTTATATTTATATTACGTATATTTATTCTAAAATTGTCAGAATTATAATATTTCATTTATTAAATCATTATAAAAAATAAAATAAATATTCAAGTTTTATAAGAAAAACTCTCTTTTTGTAACTTTTGAAGGTTATTCCCATCAATGTAATATATCATTGAAGAAGAAGATAATAATAATAATCTAAACGAAAATGTGAAAGAGAACTAGACACAGATAAACAGAAAAAGGTAATGGTCGCAACTGGGACTCGAACCCAGAACCTCTCGTCTATCCGGGACGTGCGTTTACCAAATCCACCATTGTGCCCTACTGTCAAACCGTCATAATAGCCAATCTCATATTTCAAATTTTAGAATTAACAATATTATCTTCAACTAATTTATTTTCCATATCATAGGCAACTACCCTTTTTATTGGAAACATTCATTCTAAGAATTGATATAACCTAGACAGCGTCACGGATAAATATATCCGATTTTATTTATATGGAACTATTGACTTTTTATAAAAGTCTAAATGAATATTCAATTTTTATAAGAAATTGTTGCGACCATTATTGTAACAGACGTCTCTTGATGCACTTGCCAGATCTTGTTTACTTGAAAAATTGCAGCTGGTCGCCACACGTGTTCCTTTAAAATATTATTTCCGACCACCTATTCAAAGAAGAGTAAGAGCCCGTTCACACTTCCGTCGTAAAAACGGAGAGGGGTTCCGTCGTCACGACGGAAGCCCTAGGCCCCTGTTCACACTTCCGTTTTCAAGACGGATCCGTCTTGAAAACGGACCCTACTCTACGAAAACAACGACCAAAACATTTTATCATTCTTCAGTAGACGGTCGTGCGCACTGCGCAATGGACGACGATGAAGCTCTTGTTGTCATGTGGTACTTATTAAAAAGAAGGAAAAAAGTGAAAAGAAAATTTTGGGTACACCCAATTATAGCTGAAAGATTTTCTGTAGGAACTTTCCAAGTGTTAATTGGTGAGTTGAGAAGTGATGAACTAAAGTTCTTTAATTATTTTAGAATGTCTATCACTTCCTTTAACTATCTACTGGGACGAGTTTCAGAGAGCTTAACGTATCAAAATACAAAATACAAGCAAAAACTTTCCCTTGAGGCTGCCATAAATAGTTGCTATAATGCCATAATAGGTGCTATTTGAAATGTACAAATACCTACTTAAAAATAAAACAATTTAAATAATAAACTTTTTCTTCGAATTCGGTAAGGGAATGTATTGATATAATTCCAGCCATAAAATTACTTCAGGGGTCGGACCTTATTTGTTCAAACCGTGGGAGAATATTGTGTTTGCATACTTGAAAAGGAGAAAGTACGCGAAAATCATTCAGCAATTATTATAACTAAAATCACTAAAAAACATGAATGATATGACTAAATATTTTCTTGAGATTAAATAGAAAAAATCGCATTCTGGAACGAACATATATATTATATAATAATATTACAAAACGCCAAACGCGCGCCCCATAAAAACACAAATTGCCTGCCGCCTTGCGTCTGGGAGCGGGCGGTGGTGAAGTGTGAAGCGGGGTGTGGCGGGTTCAAAACGGATCCGTCGTCCCGCCGTGTAGTGTGAACAGCTCCATTGAAATGTATGAGCCAGCGCGTTCCCTTCCGGCTTCACGACGGACGCTCTGCGTAGGCGAACTCTCCGGCGAAAAAAAACGGATCCGTCTTCGCGCCGGATCCGACAAGTGTGAACAGCTCCATAGAGCCACTACAGCGGCTAGGGCTTCCGTCGTGACGACGGAACCCCTCTCCGTTTTTACGACGGAAGTGTGAACGGGCTCTCAACCACATGTACAAGTCGATTCTTGCGAAATGTTACATAAAAGACTGCACGTGTTATTCAAAAACCAAGTACTTAGCTTAGCACCCAACACGTCTTGCATTATTATTGATGACAAATTCTGCATTTTAAGACATAAAACAACAGGTGCACCCGGAAGTAATGAGGTCGACTCATGCAAGAAAACACTGCGCGTTTCGGAACCAGTTTGTTATTCAAAACAGGTGTGCGCAGAATTTAGTATAAAAACCGTCTGAAAATAAATATTTCTATCTTTTTCTGTTTTTCTGGGTCTTGTTCTCTTTTACATTTTCGTTTAGATTATTATTATAATCTTCTACTTCAATGAAATAAATGTTATCGGTTGTTTTATAGCATTGAATTAAATAACAACATCGCTGCACGTTATACAAAACTATTCGTATATTTTTAAGGCAACCTGCTTTGAAATATTTTTTTATTAAAAAGCTCTTCTAGTGCGCTGTCTAACAATGGTTTCCTTTTATTTTCCCTCGTCGCATCGCTCGTATAACAACGGAATATTAAATCGCTTCGGCTTTGAAACGTTGAAACGCGAAACGGACGGGCGTTTCATTCGAAAAACGAATATAAACGGTCTCTTCCGAGAGACAAAGACGGGGAAAGATTGAAATTCAATATACCGCATTCCACGCAGTCCGGCCGTTTGTCGATATCCTACGTATACCGTATTCCTCACTCTCCGACACCTCGCGCCGTGGGGCGAGGATTCCTGGGATGGTAGAGCCACTGCAGTGGTGTAACTGGTCACTTTACACGAGAAGGGACTTTAGTGAAGTTGAGAAGTCGTTATGAACGTTGAATAATATGGTTTGTTGTTCGAATTTTGAACTTTTGGGGTGTTTAGTCGTGTTGAAAGTTGTGGTATCTTTGGTGCCTTTTTGCAGTGTCGACAAGTCCGGACAGATGTCGTTAGTCGAGTTGATTAGTCATGCATCTCCAAATACTAAGGATGGGTTGTTTAAAATAATGTGAACAATTCATCAAATATTTCAGTTCATTTTCACGTTCTATGAATGTTTAACAATTTAAGTTCTGCGATTATTTCGGTTTTAAGAAGCAACTGGCTTATAGTGATATAATATCAGAACTTGAAAAGAACATGCAAAGAATGCGAAATTTAACTTCAAATATTTGATGAATTGTTCAAATTTTTTGAATGAACCCGTCATATTTTTTGCAAAATGAGGAAATCAATTTTTGCATGCTGTGTTTTACATATTATTAAATATGCTATAAAATAGTACCTGGAGGCGTAACGCTCCCGTAAATTAGTATGGCAATTTTAAATAACCTACTAGTGACCCAAAAAACATCAATATTTAGTTTAAGTCACTTTTTTTACGTGAATACTCTAGTGCGAGTCCCAACTGCCCCCGTCTGGAGCCAGTGGAACTATGACATCCCCAATTGGGGTATGTTGTGAGGCTGAAGGTAGTGGGGAGGGGAAGGAGATATGGAAGAGGAAGGTGGGAAAGTGCCTGACTATTCAGATCTGGTCACCATACACGGCTAAAGCCATTTCAAGCAACTCTGAATTTCAATTCTGAATGATGGTCTTACACCATGGCGATACTGAGAGCATCTTCCACTCTGAAACGTGCTGCAAATATACTATATATATTATTTTAAATGAATAAATTGTGAAATAACACAAATTAATCAAAAAAAAAAATTTTTTTTGCCACGTCGGGATTCGATCAAGGCTTCCTGTATGGAACTAATGTTAAAAAAAATCTTTAAAAAACACGATTATAACAGCACCTATATGACATTGTTATTTCCCTAGGCAATTCTGAAGAAAATGTTTTAAATGCAGCACACGAGATAAAATTCTGATCCCTTTAGTATTCGATAAAGCTAGACAATTCGATCACAGTTCCTTGAGCGTGCAATCCATGTACAGGTAAATCATTTTAAAGATACCCTTGCGTGTGAATGAATAACCGTGTGATAATAAAAGAATAATAAAAGTTTTTACTAATAACAATTTAGTTTTCGTTAGGAAGCTGAAAAATAAATGAATAAAACGTAAAATTAACATTATCGAATTTAACCGCGAGGCTAAATTTGAACGGAATTGACAAACTTCCCTACACACCCTTCGGGCAAGTGTTAAATTTTTTTTTTTTATTTATTTTGCAAATATATTTGCCTGTACCTACGTAAAATAACATTTATTTTTTTATTTACAAAAAGATACATAATTTATAATAAATTTTATATAATAATTAATTATATAATACATGTATTTGATGTACCCCCACTAATAAGCAGGACTCGTGTGTATGGGGGGTGTTATTATATTGGTTCAATTGATTATTTTTTATTCAGTTCAAATTTTCAGTATAATTTTTAAGCTGAGTTTTAAATTTTTTTTATATTACTGTTCGTGTTTCTGATTTTTTCACGAAGTGAATTAAAAAATTTAACTCCAAGATATTTATAATTTAACTGTCCTATTGTTTTTTTTTTACATTTTGGAATAGGAAGTATTGATGTTTGTCTAAGATTTCGGTTATTTTTAAAGGGTGCAACTTTATTTTGTTCTGATGAATAAGAGTAAGGTTTTATAAAAAAAAAATTATTATTAGTTTTTGTGATATGTAAATTGTTTGTGTTTGATTTGTATATGTACCGCCCCATCCTATAATGCCGCATTGTATAATTGATTGACAGAAAGCGAAGTATGTGGTTCTAAGTAATTTTTAGTTTAAAATATCTCTTAAGCATCTAAATATATATGTTAGTTTCCTTATTCTGTTGTTCAGAATAAGGAAACATGTGCCATTAAAAAAAAAAAAACAAATCAATTCCGACACCGATTTCAACAAATCTGATATTTTCATATTTTTTCTGCATCCATACATACCAGCTACATTATTCAAAGATGTGGTACATAAGGGACATACTTCATTTACTTTAACCAGTGATTCCTGATGTTACTTATAACAAAAATTGTTTTTTTCTTTCAAAAAATATTTATCTTCAAAATCGAAAAAAAATATCGACATCTCGTCACTGGTCACTCAGCCGAGTAACTCTAAAGCATCACAAATATCACCGTGGACCAAAATTTCATTTAAATTTTATACTCCTAATATTGAGTGGGTGGTTTGGGTGTTATCGGAGGGGTTTATCTGGGTGGGTTACAGGCACGTACACGGGGCCCTAGCACAAACAGAAACTCCGTCTAACAGTTCACGGCGCGGCGCACAGATGTCGCCGGTCGCTTAGCATACGATCCCGCGTCAAACTACCAACAAACTTAACTATTCCACGCAACTATTTCTGAATCACAATTACTCGAGGAATTCGCACATCTTTGAAGCAAATTATTTTCACTTTCACAGTGTGAAGTTTGAGTAATTTGACGTGTCGGCGAGTTCGGACAAAACCGATTGGTCGTTGAATCTTTTATTAAATTACTTATCCTTCCAAACAAATTTATTGGGAATGTTATAATAATATCTAAATTAGTTTTCAGCGCCATTTTGAAGTGAAAACATCTTTAGCACCGTTGTGATTTGAAACTCGATGAAACAAGACAAACACATACATCTACAGGATTACCTGCGAGAGAATAAGACAGAATAATCGATCTTCTCTTTGTGCGGTGCTTCGTAGCCTCCCCACCCTTGTGTACTTTAGTTTTCTGAAAGTGTCACTTCTACCGCGTGTGAACTGCACACTATGTCATTTAATTTGTTAAGTTTAGTGTCTCCTCAAGGTGGCAAGACTAGCGAATTGTTAATCAGACAGATTTTAAATTTAATAATATAAAATACTTTATAATATAAATATAGAGGGAGACAACATGATACAAATATTACAAACACTTAGACGGCCATAAAATACGTTAACATAAATACTTACTCACTTAATGTATTTTGTGGCCGTCTATGTGTTTGTAATATTTGTTTCATGTTGTCTCCCTCTATATTTTGTTATATATAAGCACACATTATGTACTTCTTGTTTAGTATTAATTTGTACCCTGAAGATGCTTGAGTAAAGCGAAACCGGTCGGTTCATAAATTAATAAATCTCGTAGTTTTAAACAAAAAAGAGTTTTTTATTTTATTAAATATGTCAAACCACAAAGTGATTGCTTTCTACAATAAGATTTTAAATTGCATGATTTCACAAAAGTAACAAACGTCCAAGTTAAATTATGGCAATTAGAGGATGTTGTGAGGAAAGGGGTGGAGGAGAGGAGATGATGTGGAAAGAGGAAGGTTGGAATATACCTGGTTATTCATTTCTGGTCATCAAACATGGTGAAAGCTATTTCAAGCAATGTTGTACTTCAAAAGTTGGAATAACAGAAGGGAATTAAACTTTTTTTTACGTTAGCTCCACACAGGAGGCCGTGAGGAAAATAATTCCCCCCAGGGCCTATGTCATCTTTGGGGATGCTGTGTGAAGGGTATTTTTAGGAAAGGAAGGAGAGGAAGTTCTGGGAAGGAAAAGGGTATTAGGGGTGGGTAGGAATCTGAGGTCAGTGTTTCCAGGAGTGAAGGAAGCATTAATCCATCCCTCCCACTGCGGTGCAAAGCGACGTTCCGAGAGGGTACCGTTGGAGAAGTCAAAGGGACTCCCTCAACCACTCTCTTCCGATCCGGCCTGCCGTTGATGGGCAGACGCATCCGCCGCCAAGACCCGGACACACCTTACCCCATGAACCCGGGCACCCCTGCTTAGTCACCAAACGTAGCGAACCACTTGGGGTGACCTATGGCAGAGGTGTTGGTTATCCAATAAATGGTTCCCGGGGCGGCGGTACCCATACCCACCTCCCAAATTGAGACGATGTATGTATTTGAATGAAGCAAGGATTATGAGCCAAGATATTATGTGGCCATGCGTCCCCTCCAGTTATTTTGCGTTAAGCAGACGTTTGAGTACCAAAGGGTATCTGTGGCTGTGGCGTAGATTTGATTTGTAAAGAAATCTACAGATTAATATTGAGATTGATAAAATTTTGCACACGTCTTGACCTACAAAACAAGAGGAAGGTGACTGTCTATATGAAATTTTGAAAAACCATCTCATATCTTTTTTCCACTCCTTAAAGCAGTATTTTGGTACTTCTTGATGAAAAGTCGGTGATGACATTGGTTTCCATTTTATTTATTTTTTGTTTAATTATTATGTTCATCTATATAAAAAGGTTGACATATATTTCTATTAGCCTTGCCTGCCTCACTAGGAAATCCTGTGTCGAGACAGACTAGTTTACAAATATTTTATAAATCATTATTTTATTATTATTATATAGTATAAAATGAAGTCGCTCAAAATGTATGTGCGTATAGATCTTTTAAACTACGCAACGGATTTACATGCGGTTTTCACCAATAGATAGAGTGATTCAAGTGGAATTTTTATATGTATAATACATGCTTATTATAGTAGAGAAAAGCCGAGATATTCAAATATTCAATTCAGGCAGCGGGCAGCGGGCAAGCGGGTTGTGTGGATTTCATAAAGGTTGGGTAATGGCGTTGTGTTTCGTTAGCCAGAGCAACGTGTGGCCGGGTCTGCTAGTATTAAATAAAGTACATTTTTCACTAAAGCAAAAATATTTGACAAAAATTTTTAGCTTGGTAGGTAGTGGTAACAATAATGGGTTTAATTTAAATTATATTTGGGTAAGGTGATAATTATTGCACGACCTTTTTCGATGATCCATTGTTTGATCAGGATTTTGTATTTGTCAATATTATTCGATTGTCTTGTTTTGTCAAATCTATCATTAAAATCTACATGAAGGCATTTATATTGTGTAATGTGTATTATCAACTACTCAGTGACTGAAATGCAAAATATTGGAGACCTTGTTGAAACGCTCTTTTCAAATTCCGGCTACAAAAAGCGAATTCCCTGTGATTCCACCGTATGTTTAGATTACACCCCGCAATTTGAGAATGTCGGATAAGCCTGCTTTAATTCCGCGGATTATGAAACACTACTTAAAAGTTGAGAAGCCATTAGAAGTTGTTCTGGTACTTACGGGCCCATTAGAGATTACGGGCAAACACTCCAACACCAACCACCTTTACCTTTATACTTTAACACGCAGCTAACTGACAAATTCTCAAGTAACGAGATTATTACTTACCACTCATCCCGATTTTAAAACGAGCCGAAAAATAACACCATTCACGAAATAATTGTTTTTCTAATGTTAACCCTCGGGCAAATTCGTTTGCTTTTGGAAACAACAGGTACAGGTCTCAAAGAAATCCTTGTATTATTGTCCCTTACTATCAAGGTTGACAGTAAGGTTAGAATTTTGAAACGGCACCAAGATTCACATACCTATTACCTAGGCTCCCTGATAACAAACGACCATTATACTACAAAGGAGATCCAGAAGCGCATAGTGAACGCAAATAGTTGTTATTTCCGCCTACAAAACGAAATGAAATCCAGACTGCTGTCAAGAAACACGAAGATATTTGTACAAAACACTTATCAGACCAGTACTCGCGTGCGCAGCTGAGATTTGGGTACGAACTAAAAAGAATGAGCGATTACTGGAGGTTTTTGAAAGAAAAATTTTGAGGTGAATCTTCGGACCGGTTCTGGTAAATGGATTTTGGCGTAGACGTTACAACAATGAGCTGTAGGTACTCTGTTTAAGGAGCTAAACATCACAACATTTATAAAACTGGGAAGACTTCGGTGGCTGGGTCATGTGGATAGAATGACCGAGCATCAAGCACCAAAGTCCCTGCTGAACTCAAGACCAATAGGGTGAAGGAGCCTGGAAAGACCATGATTAAGATGGAGCGACAACGTCCTCAAAGATATATCTACCTTGGAGCTTCTAAACTGGAGAAAGCTGGCACAAAACCGAGGAGTGGAGGAAGACTCTTGAGGAGGCCAAGACCCACCAGGGGTTGTAGAGCAAAGAGTGATGATGACGATGAATATTAAGATTAAAAATATGATCTAAACGCTATTAGAAAGAATAAACACTTACCTTTACATTCAAATTATTAAGTTAACCACAAAAGAATTAAATTGTATACCTTTATATAACCAAATAAAAAAAAAAACATGTTTTTCTATGCCCAAAACTAAATACGTCTTTTGCACAGCATCATTATACTTACCAGGGAAGAACTTTTTTCAATCGTCTACCAGAAGTAATAAGAAGCATTAATGATAAAACCCGAATACTGCTCTGTCAAGAGACATTTTAAAAATATTCTTAAGAAAAAAATTACTGTCAATTAATCTTACAAATATCCTTAGTTTTCCATTACATTCTTTCTTTTTTTAAAAAAATTCACACCATTATCAAAGAAATACTGCAGCTCACATATATTTATGTACAATTAATTATTTAAGTACTAACTTATAACTAATAGCATTTATGTACACTCCCCTTCCATACACAAGCAAATGCTTTAAAAAAAAAAAAAAAAAATAAAAAAAAATAAAAAAAATAAAATAAAATAAATAAAAATAAAAATAAAAATAAAAATTTAAAATAAAAAATAAAAAAAAATTAAAAAAAAAATAAAATAAAAATAAAAATAAAAAAAATAAATAAAAAAAATAAAAAAAATAAAAAAAAAATAAAAAAAATAAAAATAAATAAATAAAAAAAAAAATAAAAAACAAAATACAATAAAATAAAAAAATAAATAAAAAAAATAAAAATAAAAATAAAATAAAATAAAATAAAATTATTATAAAATTTAAATGATATGCGAGATGGCGATATGCAATTTTAAGCAAGTATCAGAGAGTCAGACCGCGTGCTGAAGGTACTGGAACCAAAAGGTACTAAGTCAAATTGTCGCTCAAATTGACAAATTGTATAGAAGGCACGTGTTATATTATTTATTCTATTGATACCACTAATCACGCTCCCCCTTTCTCTTTCTCTCTCTCTCTTTCTCTCTCTACATATTTCGAGTACAGTCATCGCAAAATGAGTGAGTAATTCATCATAACAAATGTAGTGAATTATAATTAGTTTATGATCAGTTATCATGTCGCTTTAGTAGTCTATGGGTTATTCGGGTCAAATGGTCTCGTCTACGAGATTTGCCGAAAGTAACCGAAGGCGCCTAGTACGGGAGCCTGTCAGCTGTCGACAAAACGTGGGTGGTTTGATATATTTATGGACGAAACGCTCCTAGTTGGTAAGGACGTCAGTCCTCCTATTTATTAAATACGAAACGTTAATAAACAGTCACCGTCATCTCAAAAACCTTAAGTCTTTTAATAAGCACATTATAGTACGGGAGAATATTGGTCCCGGTACCAATAAATAAGAATATCTCTGGAGAGAATATTCAGAGATATCTACTTCACAACTAATTTCCCAAAAATCCTACTTTCTTATGTTAACCTATTGGTAGGCATGATTAGTTAATAACGCCTACTCTTAGAAGCCTCTCTATATTCAAATCCATCAGATTTGTTGGAGAAACCTAAAGTAAGACAGGCGAAGTAGCTATCTCCAGACTAGAAGGAAAAGCGCCTCTCGCCGTAATGTGAAAACGAGAGTTTCCCAGTTTTCCCTGCGAGTTTTCGCTACAGAAGTTTTCATATTATCATCCCTTGCACATTTCTTCAAAAGGTTTTAAAACTTCGATGGAACTTTGTGAAAGTTTTATAAAATTGTTAACCAGCGCGCTTTTGCATCTCAAACATAGATAAAATTACAGAGATTTTAAATAAAAGCATCATTTCAAGTTAGGTAAATATTTAAAAATATGAAATTTAAATATTTAAGAGGGAATAACCAGATACAACCGGAAATACGTAATTTTTAATCAAATTATAGACGTATCGACTCTTTTCCACAAAAAAATATAAATTGATTTGAAAAGATTGTTATTTTATCTAGTGTTTTTAATTTTGAAAAAAAAAGTTTATTTTTATTACAATAAATAATAAGGATATAGCTTTGGTCGTAGACGGATTTGTTATTAATGTAATATATGTACATATTAATAATTACCAAAAGTACATAATTTTAATAAAAATAATAATAATAATAACGCATTAGAGCATTTTTATATCTTAAACATTAAAGTAAATTTTAAATTAAATAAAATCGATATTAAATTATTAGTTAAAAATTCTGGTACTGTACTGTACAGTTGTGAGGGTTTGGCAAATTGAATTCTCCGATGGATTCATACGTCCGTCACTTCTGTGAAGTGCACAACCCCAGATTCCAACACAACCCTCGAACTTTTTTCCTTTCTTTTTCTATCCTTCCTTTCCCTAAAAATAACCCCCACATAGCAACCCCAAAGATGATATAGGCCCCGAGAAAAATTGTTTTCCTCAGGGCCTCGTGTGGGAGCAAATGTGAAAATAAATAAAAAATATGGGCATACCGACGCTACACAATAATCTTATTTAATTAGATATAATTTTAGATATTACCCACACATCTGCCCTGAGGATGGAAGGAGACGAGGAAGGGAGGGGGTGGGAAAGTTTTTTTATGTGAATGCCGCACAAGAGTTCCAACTGCCTGGAGCCAGTGAAACTGTAACATTCCCAATTAGGATATTGTAGTGTATGTAAATGTAGGTGTGTTCGGATATCACGCCGCTCGGAAACGTTCGGGTTTCCGAAGATTGACGAGCGGGCTCTCAATACAAGAGAACAGCTGACGGGCCCCGCCGCTCTCAAATCCATTCTAGAAGCCTTAGTAAACAGTCGCTACTATTGACATAAATACAATACTACTTGAATCCATTATATTTACCAATAAACCGAAGACATCGAACTTACGTTGTAATCCTGATTATTGTGGGCTAGTGAGCCACTAAATTAAAGAACATTACAGATATGATGTGAGGCTGAAGGCGGCGGAGAGAGGAAGTTCCTGGCTATCAGATCTAATCACCATACACGTCTAAAGCCATTTCAAGCAACGGTTCAATTCTGAGTGGTGTTCTTAATAAGACACAGAAAAACTACATTAAGAAAAAACTCATGTTTTTCACGCGAAATATTTTTTTAGAATGACGTAAAATTACGTTTTTATTAGATCCTTCAAAAAAATTTTAGGCATTTCAAAAATATGCTTTTAATATTTGGTTTTATTTTATCCTGTGGAAACCAAAGTTATTGATACCATCTCAAGAGTGGTTTGATTTTAATGGACCTCTGTTTATTCATTCTACATTCAAGTACTTAAAATCAATCTAAAATAAAAACATCACTTAAAATTGTCTCTGAATATACCAATTTCTCCTAGTAAAGCTTTTAAATTGTTTGCTGTATGTATTCAGCTATTCGCTACCACTCTTCCGAGTTACAAAGTGTAATACTTTCCCTAACAATTAACCGAGAGTTTTAATTACACTCGAGCAAATTTGGAAGAGCATTAATTAATGTAAATAAGTGCTTTGTTTTATTTATTCGAGAAAAAGTTGCCCGGAGCGCATAACTACGAGAGGTAACTGCTCGCTGGGGTCGTTGGGCTGATTCCCCATGGACTGACCGTATCACCACTGTGATGGACATATCAGGTAATCAAGTGCCATCACGTAGACCGTAGACGTATCAGACAAGTAAGGAAAGGTTAACCAACAAAATGGTGAATATGTAGATCTGATGCATATTTTTTTTATTTTTTTTTATTAATTTTCGGAAAGCCACAGTTTACATTTATTTTGGTTTGTATTATATAGCCAAAATAAAACCAATTATGGATTTTCTCCTTGTGACTTTACCTCTACTGAGACATCATAATAAGGAATAAGTAAATTAAATTATACAAAATAAAATAAAAACCAAATTTATAAAACCAAAAAAAAATAATTATATAAAACTAAAAATTACAAAACATTTTTTTTTTCAATACATTGGTAGCCATGGGAGAGGTTGTACATATAAATCAAATCATAATAGAAATATAAACAATAGAAACATAACATTATTCACGAACCTTCCAAGAAATATTCTTTCATGGACCTCTTATATTTGGTAAGTTCGCAATTGAAAATATCCACATTGGATAATACGCTATTGTGACTATTACATAGTCTGTTCAGGCCTGATCTACCCTGAACAATATAGGTATTGGCCTTCTGTTATACCTACCTAGGTAAGGGGGCATACTTTAATTACGTGAACTAAAAGGGGGGGGGGGGGCTCCAGCCAAATCTCACGTTACTTGAAAAGAATATAGGTAGTGGCCCAAATTTATCTCACCAAGGGGGGAGGGGTCTAGATTGGAAGGAAAACTGCTCACGTAATTAATGTATGCCCCGTAAGAACATACGCTCGGTGAGTAGCCAAGTCAACAAATGCGTATAGAAGAAGCGGGTACAATCATCAAATTCGCCATCGTCGTTTAAACAACTTTATGGGCTTATAATGATGGTAGGAGAGATTCAAATATTGCCGGGTTATTCGCAACCAATTTATGTTTTTCATTAAAATATCCATCTAATAATATTTTTTGGTTCTGCCCGCAGCAACAAACTTAATAAATCTTAGTTTTATCTTTCATCTTCGTTGTATCTTTTATCAAAATGACTTTAGCATCACGAATTTATTGCCCCTTTTTTGACAATGCGTAATCTCTCGGAACCTTTTTATATGTTTTTTTTTGTCTAAAAACTTTAAAGTTTCCAATTTTTTACTGTTTATTTGAAAAAAAAATCACTGGGACTAAAATTTTTCACTCCAAGTATATACTCAGGAATCACTGGTTAAAGTTTGTCGGGTACGTGTTGAAACACATTGTATACAAGTTATATCAGCTCGCAACGTACTTTCTAAATGTTAACAGTAATTATTTGAAAAGTTTTATAATATTTGTAAATAACTGAGATTTTTTACTGTAATTTTGACCATAAAAATCTAAGTAGCATGCATCTTTTTAAAGAAATCTTTGGATGTTTCCATTAAGGATCTATAATATAAGATCTTTTTTAAATTCACACGAGAGGCCCTGAGGAAACACTTTCCCTTAGTGGAAAAGAGGGAGATGAAGTTCTAGAAGGAAAAAGGTATAAGGGCGATTAGGACTCAGGGGTCAATGTGTCTAAGAGTGATGGACGTATGAATCTGTTCCTCCCACTGCAGTGCAAGGCGATGGGTCGAAAGAGTCCGGCTGCAGAATGCTTGGTTAGACCTTTCTCAACCAAATTCTCCCAATCCGCTGCGAAGTTGCTTGTCAAACGCATTGACCGCCAAGACCTAGACAAACCTCACCTCCCATGAACCGCTAAGTCACCAATTGTAGCGAACCACTTGGGATTGTCTATTCCGACCATTTCAAATATCGCAGATTTTAATCATTTTTAATGCTTCGATGAAATTCAGAACTAACGCAAAAAACCGACAAAATTGTGTACCTATTTCGATAATAACACTAGCAGGCAGAATCTAAGCATTACAGATAGGTCAAAAATTCTTTTATCGTCCGTATTGTCTGACACGTTTATAATAAATACATTTGAACGAATGACTACACAATTATAGATATTTTTTTGAGCTTAGTTTTTGTGAAAAATCACCTCAAATGGCTATGAATAAATTTCTTATGCATAGAATTAGGAATTAAATTGATGCATAACATCAAATACCTACTTTAGTTTAAGTCGGGCTAACCTCTACAGCCCCACGTAGTTATATATAGAGGTTTTGTATACCTTTACTATAGGAATAAGTAGTAGCGCGGCGAGCGGTCACGCGAAGAATAACTCGTAGTTTCCGTTATCTCTTCACGTCTCCTGCGTTCCGTGTACCGTGCCTTGCCTAATTTTATTTCTTCCACCCCGGCAGCAGTTTTATTACGTCTGTAGACGTTATACATATTATATGTACGTATACACTAGGTAGGGCGTCCTGAAATGTTAAAAGCTTTTAATGTGGTAATATGTTGGGAAACCTTGTTTTTGATACCATGTAAAGGAAATTCATACATGAATATTTACCGCCCTTCAGATTCCCCAGGTCTTGCACATTATACTAGGTACACGCTACCAGCCTTGGTATTTGGTATCTCTCACAACAAACCGCTTCCAGCAACCTCGTATTAACATGAATATGAGCTATTTACGCTGTAATTTTCTCTGTTTTAGCTTGCCTTTGACAGTACATTAACCGGTAAGGGTTATTTTTTAGACTACATTTTACGGTGGATGTTGAAAATGTCTAAAATAAATCAATTCATAATACATTTTTAGTCATTTGCTTCTTGCAATGAAAACGAACACGTTCATTTATTTAAATTTTATTACAATAGACTTGCCGTGAAGTGTGAAGATCACTTTATAAACACGAATTTAAAACAGTTTTGAGCAAATTTTAGGAAGGGGCTCTAGTGGACCTTAACATTGGCAATTAAATCAGCTATGTGAATAATAAAAATACGTATATCATTATTTTATTATATATTATATTATTACATTGTATAAAATGAAGTCGCTCAAAATTTATGTGCGCGTTAATCTTTTAAACTACGCAACGGATTTTCACACGGTTTTCACCAATAGATAGAATGATTGAAGAGGAATGTTTATATGTATAATACATGTAAAGTAAATTAGAGAAAAGCCGAGAAATTCAAAGAAAACATATTTTTGTGCGATTTAAAACGGCTGGCGGGCCGTACTATAGTCACTTTTGAAATTCGTTCTACGGAAGAAATTGGAAAATAGATTTCTTAGAGTAAGTAGGTATTTGATTTTCCCTTTTCAAATATCCAGTGTTGCATTGCAAGCATTGTATAATTAGTGGCGAGTTAATTAGTTTATATGTTTAATACATGCTTATTACAGTACCTAGAGAAAAGCCGAGAAATTCAAATATTCAATTCAGACAGCGGGCAGCGGGCAGCTGGCAAGCGGGTGGTGTGGATTTTATAAAGGTTGGGTAATGGCGTTGTGTTTCGTTAACCACAGCAACGTGTGGCCGGGTCTGCTATAAATAGCTTCGGCACATCGATTAAAGTAACAGGAAAGTAAAGAAAGAAGAAAGTAAAAACATCGATTAAAGTAAAGAATGCGTCAGGCGCTCGGAGCAGCCTGACGCATTCTGGCCGGTCTCGTTATCCCTTATTAAATAAGAGGGATAATTAACATTTTGAAACCTTAAAAGTGTCAAATAATGTTTATTACTCTGTGTACATTACATATGTGAACTCAAAATAATTTTATCGTAATCAGTGTGGACGTATAACGAGTTTTAAGAATATGTGCAGATTGTTACCGTGATTCATTAGATGCGAAGTGTTTAAAACCCAGGATGGGTAGCGAACATTCACCAGATGTGGTCATTTGTTCGGTCGTTGGGTGTCATACCCCTGCGCACCCCGCACCTTTACTGCAACCCCCGCTGCTCGCCGCTCCGCCCGCAGTCGCTGTATTTACGACTGTGGACCATATGACCCGTTCGGTGTGTGGGCCACCGAAGCGGCCTTCTAAGAAACGCACCAGAGAAGAAAACAAACTGATGACCTCTGCAATCTCTACATCCCTAGCTGCCCCCGCTGCCAACCGCCCGCGCCTGCCCCCCGCCCCTAAGCACATGGACTAGGAAGTCATCGGACTGAACCCGCGCCCTTCGGTTTCTACCAGTGCCGTACGTATGGAGTGATAAATGACAAAATAAAATACCTAAGAGACAGTGTTTAAAACAACAATCAATAATAATAGTTCATAGTGACAATTATTACAGTGTATTACGAGTATGTACATTTTCGTTAGCGTTGATTACATGTTATTTTTATGGTTTCTTTGCAACTATTGTTATGAACTGCAGATTTATTAAATATAGGTTTTGAGTATGTGTGAGTAAGATTAAGTTAGGTTAAGTTAGATTAAGTAGATTAAGTTAGATTAAGTTAGATTAATTTAAACTAAGGATGTTACGTAGATTAGGTACTAAATACATAAGGTAAATGTATTATTGGGGGGCTAGAATTCCAACAATCCATGCGCTTGATAGCTGCAAGACGAGTGGTTATCTAGCCCCCTACATGGTTAAGTAAATTAAAATACGTACATATAAAAAGATATTTTATTTTATTTAATTTATTGGGGGGCTAGAATTCCAACAATCCATGCGCTTGATAGCTGCAAGACGAGTGGTTATCTGGCCCCCTACATGATTAAGTAAATTAAAATACGTACATATAAAAAGATATTTTATTTTATTTAATTTACCGGGGGGCTAGAATTCCAATAATCCATGCGCTTGATAGCTGCAAGACGAGTGGTTATCTGGCCCCCTACATAGTTAAGTAAATTAAAATACGTACATATAAAAAGATATTTTATTTTATTTTATTTACCGGGGGGCTAGAATTCCAATAATCCATGCGCTTGATAGCTGCAAGACGAGTTGTTATCTAGCCTCCTAAGTTAAGTAAATTCTAATGTAAAATCCAAGCTAATTTGTACAGCGCTCTTGAGGCGATTTTTCGCAAAAACAGCGCTATATAAGTTGTCCAAATTTATTATTATTATTATAACAATAATTGATCAAAATCATATATTTATTTTCAGCAAAACAAATTAAGTCAACACTTTTGTCACAAAATGAACGATCTTCGCTGATTTCGCGTACCTTTTAATAAGCTTGTATACAACAAGTTTACATCAACATGGGAAGTTGTATCATGAAATAAGTTTTAGGTGGTGTTATTTTTAGATGGTATGAGAGGGCTAATGTATTGTTACCTATTATAATATATCGTTTACTACCGCGTATTTCCTTTTATGTTAGTTGTCCCGTCGACCCTGTGAACAGTTTTTTTTACAATAACTCCACACAGAAGGCCCTCAGGGAAACATTGTGGAGTTTTTTATGAGGAGAGGATGGTGTGATCATGGGTTTTGAATATATTCATATTGTAGGAGAAAGGAAACACAGAGGCCGGTAAAATGTACACAACTAAGCTGTTGAACTCAAGAACGAGTCATAGAAGCGACCCGTTTTCATGTGACAAATGTCAACCATGTGCCTATGTTCCATGGTGCCGATAAAATCAATAACGGGAATCAAATGATGGGAGCATTTTCCATTGTAATATCGGTAAAACGACAACAGCATTCCTACCTGACGATTGTGCTAAAATCACACGGACGAAATCACGTTTCTTCAAAGTAACAGTTTTTTCAGGAATTTTGGTGCTCCAGGCCAAAGAGTTGACCAAATTCAACATTGGGGTGCACTTGCAATTTGTACAAAGTTAACAGTTATATACTATTAAAATATCTTCGGGCCCTATACAGCACCCCCAGCCTCTGAGAGGTTAACTTGACTGACTTCGGTGGAGCTTTGGAACTCGCTTGGTTCCTTTTGAAATATATGTCTTGTGAAATAATATGTAGGACTGACCTCGTTATCCTTGTCAGCATCCTTGATGTGCTGTGCGATGAATCTGACGCCTCGTAGAGCTGCCTGCACCTCAGGAGACATGATTCGAGGCAGCATATTCTCTGAATCTGCCACTGTGGAAAGTGGAACAACAAAATTTTAAAAATCCAAACCGAATTTTGGGCGGTTGATCGTGATTTAGACTCGATACAATATGTTATATATGTTAGCTTAAATTGGTTTAATTTATAAGTACGGACATATTAACGCAGACTCATTGAATATTGCGGGATATTAAAGTTATAGGATTTACGAAGGGAGAGTGCTTATTTTTTTATATAGAATACCGCACAAGAATCCCAATTGCTCTCGTCTAAAGCCAGTGGAACATGGCATCCCTATTTGGAGAATATTGCGAGGTTCAAGGTGGTTGGGAGGGGAAGGAACCGAACACGCCATAAGACAACCGAAATAAGTAAAATTAATGTGTTTTTGTAGAATGGTCAATTGATCAACTTACCTGAAGCTCGGGGCATATGCACCGGCCTGGATTCATCGTCAGAGCCTCTCCCGAAGGCTTGTCCCACAGAATCGAAGCCTTCCTGCCCGCTCTTGTAGTCGGGGGTGAAAGGGTCGCTGAGGCTCTCACGGCTAAATTTAAAAACATATTTATTTTTAAAAAAAGAATATTTTCGGAATTGGTGTTAACTGTTAACCCAGTCAATGGTAGGTATTTTATCTATCATCCCGAAGCTTGATTTTACTTTAGTATAGTGATTTTTTAGCAATATAATGTGAAGGTTTTTTTTATGTTTTAATGTGTTGAATTTAAGTAGAGCAGAAAAACGTTTAAAAAAACCATTCTGATCAAAAACCTACTACTATCAAATAATAACCCCTTTTGTACTGTATGTATATTTAAAAGGACAGTAACTTCAGAATATTCTCCACCCCATCTAGGGCAAATAAAAATTGTCGATTTAATTTTCCAATTGTTGATTTAACTGGCTTTGCGCGCTGTTTTATCTCAATCTACTAGTAACTCGTTCGGGTGATCATCATTACATGTCAAGAACAAAAAAATATATGGGTTACAGATTGGTCATGTATGCTGTACACCTTATTTGAAAAGAGGATCTCTTGTGCCTGATATGGTAACCGATACTTATTTTACGATTCTAACTTTGGTAGTATGTTAAAATATGTTTTGGGTAAAACATATATCTTTAAAATGTTAGTATTTTTTCATCGGATTCAGACATTCAATCCTGGGAAAGAAATAACACAATGTGTGGTATTTTCTGTCTTCAACGATTTTTCAGTCCGTTTAGAGATAAATAGATGGTTTTTGAGAAAGTATTTAACATTGTTTTCAATATTTCTGCGTTATTGACACAAAAATGTACATTTTTGAACTGTCGTGGTGCTCTTTGAAATGAAAGAAGCAATCCTAAATAAGAATAAGAAAAAAAAATCAAAAATTACTCCAAAAAATTTCAAGTAACTCTACCAATTGTTGTCAAATATCAAATTATGTTTTACTTCTGCAGTTTTAATTCGGTCTTGAAAAAGCTAACAACATATCCTCCAATATTTACGGTTAGACGCAAACAAGGATTGTGCTCAAAACAATTTTTATTTTATATTTTTTGGATGGTGGAAATATTGTCATCAGTTTTTATTCCTTAAAAATCATAGGTTTTACCGCAATATAACCCTCAATACATTTTTAGTATCTTCATAGATTGTAAAGAAAATTATTGTTTCACAACATTTCCACGTCTAGCACGTTAAAACAGCCAATCTAGCTTTCAAAGTGTTTTCTTTATTATTCATTCTGACATTTGCCAAAAACACACGCCACTGAGCTATTCAAGTAACGTTTTGATTTCGAAAGCATCATCCACTCTGCTTACGAATTAAGACAAATTCACCCTAGAATAAAGTGTAAGTAAAAACATTCACACATCACCACGTGTGTAGATATTCTTAAAACCTTTTCCTCCCCACTCAGCTAACTGCAACTAATGTCCCAGAGCTTCCACCCTTAAGTGATGGGTCAGGGGATGAACACAATTATGTAACTTGTAACACGGGTTTCCTCTCGGCTTTCCATGGAGAATAGAGCCTTCCATTTCACTTTCCTTTCTCTTGGAGGCTTTCAACCGCTCACACACACCCCTCACTTGTACATATATTTCAAGTGCGTGCTTAGGCTTCTCAACAACTAATTTAACAATATGGTAATTGCCTTGTAAAATTACGATTGTCAAGTAAATCGGATGCATATTGTAGGCAAAGCTTTGAGAATGTTACTTGCCAGACTGTAACATTTAATAGTAAGAAAAATGATGGCGCTGCGATCGTTTATAAGGTTTAAATGGAATACCAAGGTTACTTACAGGAAAGTGAATGTAAGTTTAAAAAAACACAATGGTCCAAGTGCATATTTTTTACTTAAACCAAACGGTATTCAAAAATTAGTGGTACTTTCCGAAAGGAGAAGATTCGACATAATATTCTGTGATAATTTTTTTGATTTCTGAAATTTATTCACGAAAGCAGCCATTTATAAGAATCAAGCAAAATCTCAAATTAAGAAAACATTAAAAAATCGAGAGAGGTTGCTTTCTTTTTGGAGTAGATTTATTTATAATAGATATAATATATTTATTTATAACTAGCTGGTCCCGGCATGCGTTGCTATGCCATTCAATAAAGAAATTGTTTCTCCCTGAGTGTCCTTTCCCATTCGTCCCGTTCCCCTTCCGCCTCCCCTTCTTCTCCTGCGTCCTCTTCCCCTCTCGCGTTCCCACTCTGTCACCTCCACCTTCCCTCTCCCCACTCCACTCCCCCCCCCTTCCCCCGTCCCGCGAACCCCCCTCCCGAGTTCCCCTTCCCCCTCACACGTCCCCTTCCCCACCCGCGTTCCCCTTCCAACTTCCCCGCCTTCCCTCTTCCCTCTTCCCTTTCCCGCTCCCTCGTCCCGCCAACCCTCCTCCCGCGTTCCATATATTCAATCACAGTACATTCAGTTTTTAAACAGCCCGCGTTCCACCTTTTTGAAATTTTTATTCAAATTTCCATTTTTCATGTATATTAAATTTGGTACCTAACATAGGTACCTATTTAAAATATCTAAAATTCTTGATTCGATTCAAACTATTAGGGGAGTACCTACTTTAAATAAAATTATCAACTTAAAGATTTTCAAAACTAGAATCCTGATTTAACAATCATTGTTTTGCAAAATGTCATTCTCAAACACGCGAACTGTCAAACGTGCGATGTTTTCGGAAATTATCCAATTTTCTGCGCAATTTTCTTAATTTTTCTCTCCGTAAATACCATCTTCGTACTTCGAGGAATATTCTAAAAAAAGAATTATCGAAATCAGTTCAGCTGCTCTCGAGATTTGCGCTTAGCAACACATTTCTTAGCACATAACTTAGCATTCATTTTTATACATAAGATTCGATTTATAATTGGAATAGTCAAAGTGAAAAATTTGAGAGCGAAGAACAAATTTCAAAGACAACGTGAGTAACTTTGTGTTCCCATGATAATGACAATAATTTGTACCATATGAATGCATTTCTAGAATATTATGCCAAGATGTGGGAACCTAATTATGATTCCAAATTGAATTGGAATGAATCCATTTTTTTATAGTGACTTGGCTAAAAAAATAGTGCTATCACTAATACATCATTCCATTGTTTTTTTATGAATCTGTATAGCAAAAATCCGATTGCACGAATCGTCAAAGAGCGACTCTTAAAAGGCTCTGCCTTTATGAAATCTGAATAGCTTTTCTCTCCGGAATTCCTAAGTTAACCATTGGTCATTTACTTTCAATCATTTACTTCTTTAAATATTAGACTTGAAAAAATCTATAAAAATATGGTTCAGCTTGATTGAATCGAAATAGTACCTACTACTTTTATTTGAGAGATTCAATTACCAAAAGTAAATAATAATAAGAACCAAAAAGCATTTTCCACTATTAGACAATTTTATTGTTTTTTTTTTTAAATTTAACATAATTTAGTATAGATTGAATTGGATATTAACTGACCTGAGGTCTATTTCATTGGTGTATCCATTGGACATGAAGGTGTCATCGTAGTCAGGCAGCGTGTACTTCGTCCTTCGCATCATCAGGATTTTTGGCATAAAGTGTAAAAACAGTTTCTTCACCCAGTTTGGCATATTGTGGGTAGATGGCGATCTGTGGAATTGAAATAAATTAGTATCATTCCTAAATACGGTTTTGGTTACTGTGAATATTTTCTGTTCGATCATTTCAGAAGAAAACCTAATATTTGGAATGAATTCCACACGTGAAAATCTCTCTTTTCGTGTAGGATAGCTTCTCTCGTTAATTTCACCCATTTCCACCTGATTTATTTAGACATAAAAATGAGCCTGTGAGACTATTGAAAATTCCAATTGAGTTATGTTGTGAGGCTGAAGATAGTAGGAAGCGGTGGAGAGAGGTAGGTGCGAAAGTACCGGGTTATTCAGATCTGGTCACCAAAAACGGTTGAAGCATTTTCAAGCAACGTTCCAATTCTGAATGGTGGTATACTGGACATCGGCATTGAAGGAATTATAATAACCCTAGTTATTAACTTGAAGCACGGCAATCCCACTTGCCGCCCATGTTGTAGGAAGTAATAATTGAGATTAGTGATTCTGAAGTGGGCGTTACCATTCTCAGGGGGCGTTGAAATCACTCCAGGACTTGCTCCTCAATAGTCATACGGGTGTGTTCGACAGGGGCGATAGAAGCGGTAAATCCTGTCGTACAGGCCATAAAAAGGCCTATCGAACAATTGATAACGACCAAACAAGGTCACAAACGATGAAATATTATATAATATTTTTTGAAATCCCCAAAATCGATATGTACTTCGACTCTGACTTCACTTTCGAAAGCCCTTAGTGTATTTAATTTTAATCTTGATTTTCACAACATTTGAGATACGAAATGTGGCAGTAACATTATAAACCAGAGTACAAAATAACTTGTAAATCAAATATGTAAATATTCTAAATATTATTATTTTTAATAGGTTTTTCCATTTATTACGATTGTCTTGTTGACCACTTTATTTTTAGGCACCCGGTTTCAGAAGTGCCGTTCTTTCATTAATATTAAAATAGAAAAGAAAATTAAATTTTAATATTCTCCTGATGAAAGGAGGGCGGTTAGAGATCTGTTAAAATAAAGTGGTTTAAAATAAGTGTATATGATTATGTTTTAATCATGGAAAGTCAAAAGTAAATGCTTTTAACGAATACAAAAATTATATTGGCTAATATTAATTTATAGAAGATGTAGCAAAAACAAAGGAAGACGCCGCACTATATGTCTTCAAAATCTGGGGATCTATATGGACGTTACGAGTGTAGTTCCGCAGAGTTGTATCGAGCTGCAGCTTATAAAATGAAGATTGCCTTGATGTTAGCTAACCTCCGACAGGAGAGAACGCAAGAAGAAGTAGAATGTTGGATTAAGAGGGAATAATTAGAAAAAACCGGAAATGTGTCTTTTTTAAATCAGAGACTTATTCACTCATTTTACAAAAAAATATAAATTGATTTCGAAAGACTGTTCTTTTTTAATCTAGTAAAGCTATGTTTTAAATTTTGAGAAAATATGTTTATTTTTAGTACCTACAATAAGGTTTTCCGTAAGTCCTTGGCAGATTTGTAAAATTTTCAATTTTGTATTATACAACATACATTTAAAATCAAATAATCATGCAGTAAAATAAATTAATAAATTATTTGGGAAAGCTACTTTTCAGACTTTTAATTTTAGTTCAAATAAAATTATTAAAAAAAAACGGCGTCCTTGTTTTGTGACGAAAATACTTCGGTTTGTCTATTTATTTACGGTCTTAAATACAAATTAATATATTTAAGATTTTTTTACATTCTTATTTTGCTTAGACTTTATTGAAAAATTATAAATGCTAATGATCAAAAAATAATTACAAAAAGTACATAATTTTAATAGTTTTATCATCACGAGTTTGAGAATTTTTTAATGTAAGTATTTATCAAAGCAAATTTTGAATGAAATAAAATCGATATAGAGTTATTATTTTAAAATGCTGATATGGAGAATAATTAATCATTCTCATCTGAACCGCCCTATACAGTTGCAAGGGTACGATCGCAAGATCATCGTTCAACGAAATTTAAATTCTCGGCCGCTGGCTGGTTAATGGCTCTTAGCATTCGAAAATAAAACATGCTTTCCTGCTGCAATGGATATGGATAGCTAACTTTTTCATATTTCAAAATTAAAAAACTCAACGTTTTGACATTTACTAATTAAATACCAAGTTTATATGATTGATATAACAACAAAATTATATCCATTTGTATCATTCTGATATGTGAAAAAACGACGATAAAAAACCATTGACAGTAGATTAAAAATTCTATTTTGCAACTCCTCAATAATTTTGAAATTGCTATGTTTAATTGATAGATGAATCTTTCAGGCTGATAATTATTGCTTATAATAATTGTTACCCTTTGTGCTATTTTTTAATTTGGACAGTCGATATCCATCAAAACCTTCAAACAGTTCAATAAATTAACCAAGCATAAATAATTCCCAGATCCAGTTGTCTCGTTAGTTTAATTTCTGGGTCAATCAAGGGTCAATTTGTAGTAATATGGACCACTGGCTCCCACGGGCTGAAGCCAGGTGAGAAGAGTAACTCAATTAGCAGGTGAATTAGATGCATCGGGTTACAATCCAGTGATATTACTGCAGAGGCGCACCTAAGTTTTGTCTAGGGAGGGCGATTAAAAAAAATGATAATAAGCTTAGGGAACGTACCCATACTACGTGACACGTTTAGGGGGGGGGGGGGTCTTCAAAATGTCACGCTCCATACAAATGAGCGGCGGGTTGCTTAGGATTTTGGTCACCGGGGGGGGGGGGGGGGGTTAAAAATTGCAAAAAGTTGGTCACGTAGTATGGGTACGTTCCCTTAGCGTAAAAATTATTAAAAAAAAATAATTTATAAAAATCAGAATGTGCAATTCATATGCGGTAGAAGTGAAACCTTCAGAAAACTAAAGTGTACAAGATTGGGAGGCTACGAAGCACCGCACAAAGAGGAGACCGATTATACAAACTCATTCTCTAGCAGGCTAAATTCTATACATAAATGTGTTTGGCTCTTTTTGGTATCGCTATTTTTCGTTTCGTCGAGTTCTAAGTCACAACGATGCTAAAGAAGTTTTCACTTCAAAACGTCATAAATGTAAACGTTTATAGATGTTCTGACGTGCGTCTCAGCAAGCCAATTTCTAAAACTTAGGATGCGTAATTGGGGACCTGAATATTTTGCGTTTTGTCACTTTGCGCAAGTCCTTCAGACATAATTTAAATTAAATATCCCACCAGAAGACTTAAAATTTAATTTATTACTAAATATTCTAAATATACACACGCTAGAAGACAGATGTAAAATAAACGACTTAACATTTTTATTCAAAATACTTAACTCTGAATTCGACTGTTGCGAACTCCTACAACTCATAAACTTACGAATACCGACAGTAACCACTCGACAAAATACACTATTCTACACACACGATTCTAAATACACGATTTCACACTATGTGGAATCAGTACTTAGGTGATGTTGATATATTTAACACCAACTTGGCGAATATTGTGGATCTTGTAAAAAACTTATTCCAAAACTATTCCTAAACATATCTGTATTTTTGTAAACTTATCAAACCGCTGTATTTTTGTGTTTTTGGGACTTGTGGGCATTTTTTATCTAATTTTATTTTTATTATTTCTTTATCTGTTTAAAAATCATCCGTCATGAATTAATTGTACTACCAAACACGTAAAAGCCCTCCGGGCGGCGTATTTACAAAACCTATACCGATTCAGTCGCGGTAACGATAATTTATATTTTAAATATACCTCTATATTGGTTATTTTTTTATCACATTGCAAAAACAAAAATTGTTCTAAGATCTAGATAAAATAATCTTTCTGGTGTGTATATTAGAAATTAATAATTTTATCCCTAAATATTTAAATTTTAATATTATTCCCATATATTGTAAATATATCTCTATATTGATAATTTTTTATCACTTTGCAAAAACAAAAATTGTTCTAAAATCGAGTAGTAGATAAAATAATCTTTCCAATGTGTAGGTACATTAGAAATTAATAATTTTATTTATAAATATTTAAATTTTGATATTGAAAATTTAAAGCGACTGAAACGCGGTAGGGATTGTAAATACGCCTCCGGGCGTTGAATTAATAAATAAATAATTTGATTAAAAAACAATAGCATAGAAGAACAAATATCATTCTCGCAAGATACAGTCGTTTTCCAGTTTTTTCCGCCGTAAAGCGCAGTCCAATGACTGGTGATACGCATACATAAACAAAAAAAATTGATCCTCGCAAGTTACAGAAACGGACTGTAACCCCCCCCCCCCCCCCCCCCCCCACACACACACACACTATAATATTTACTTGCTACACACCACTGCAACATAGGCCGATAATCGGGTGCGATGGCGCTCTTTGACCGCGGACCAAGGGTTTGAATTACATTAATTACTTAATTAGTAAATAGCTGCATGAGTTGATGGAATGATTAACTTTATCCTAAAGAACGGCACGGATATAAGCCAAGAAATTTGAACACGTGCAAATATTACACAAGGTGACAATCACGTTAAGTTAAACCAAAAACAGTGTTTTAGAAGTGCGTAGAAATCCACATTTTTGTTACTGCCTTTAGGCTTTCACCTATATTTCCCGCATTTCTACAGATTTATTACATATTTTCCGTAAATTCTTTAAGTTTTAAAGCTCTTAAATAAATATATGTTGTCTTGAAGAACACTCCCCACGCCGAAACGGCAATTATATGAAATTCCCGCGATAGATGAAAAAATCGCAAAATATGCTCCGAAAATTATTATAAACACGTTTGTTTCAGTTAAGTTACAAGTTAAATGTATTTAAAAATTCACAGCGTTTCTTTAAATGCTGTTTTAGACAATCACTGTGAGATTTTTGCTCTATTTTAAATAAGTCGTGCTTAATTAAACATTTTCACTTAAATATTATCGTTTTTAATATTAGCGCTGTCTCTCTAACATTCGTATTTACAAATCTCTCCATCTTCTTCTTTTTGAGCGGATACGCCGCGCCAACCTTTTTATGTAATAATACGCCATAGTTCGACAGCCTGAAACTAGTGTAACCATGACATTAAAGCTATTATGCCCATTAAAGGTCCGTTATAAGCTTTCAAAGAGAATAGGGATTTTACATTTCAAGGTTTGAAAGGGACAAAGTAAATACGAATCATAGTGAAACACGACTTAATATACACACATACATTTTTGTGTTTTATAAATATAAAAAAAACATAAAAAAATTAAGAAACAGTCAGAATACCCTAATCAGAATCGAAGCGGCGCGCCTTGCGTGACGAATAGCCAGTTTCTTCCGAACCTTTTTCTTGACATCTCCTTCCCCTCCCCACTCCTTTCAGCCTCACAATATAGCCAAAAATTACAATGCCATAGAGATGATGCTTGGCAAGAATTCACGCAAAATATCTGTTTTTATACAGGTTCATATGATAACATCGCTAACCTGATGCCATCTAATGTTCGTGGAGATAACTACACTTTCTAAAGGTCGAGTGTTTGACGGCGGGGGTTGCACGGGGGGGGGGTTGTTTGAATACCGAATAATTTAATCATCGTAATGCAGTGACGTATTGTGGAGTACAATATACAAGTAAGCGTTCCGAATTCAATTTTCATTAAGGCTGCTCAACTATATTTGGAAAATGGCGTCAGTGAACCGGGTAAAGTTTTCTTTGTGTTGTCTATCTATTTGTTTCAGTTTTATACTTTCTATTAAACATATAATCATTTTGATTATTCTATGTTCCATAATCATTATCAAGTTTAATGATGTTTTCTTTCATTTTTTAAATCATTTCTATTAATTAATCGCCTTAATAGGCCACTTGCATCACATTTTTTTTAAATATTTTCCGGTTTAGGCAAATATTCTAGGACATTCCGTTTTTTTTAATCGTATTTTTGAAACCCTGGCGTGTTTTGGAAAATTTCAATCCGAAAAATCAGACCATTTTTTATAAACCGGAAAGACGGGACATAATTATATGGGTGCGTAAAAACGATAATTTCATAGCCAAAAATCATTTTTAAAAAAATAACATTTTTAACACGACTGGCACAGGAGAACAACGAGGCATACCAAAAATATTACATTTCATAAATATTTTTTTCCTTGATCCATCTTATTGATCATAAATCATTATAATGTTCAACGTCTTTATTACTAAATCCAATCTAATATACTTGTAAATTATAATATTAATAAGAATATTGTAAAATTTGATTTTGTTAAAATCAGCACCATTACCATTATACCTCTAAAACACGTACAGACAGCGTAAAATGTACGAGGTTCTCTTCATCAAAAAGTCAAACCAAATGATAAGTTCGCAGAGAACAAACAATAAATCTAGTGAACGTTAAATGTCAAATCAAAAAATTCACTTGAAATCAAAGTGTTGCCAAATAAAAAAAATAAATCAGTGTGGAATTTTACAAAATTAATATAATATTTTCGGAGACGGGACATTTTCATGTAGTGACGTCACGATCCAAAATAATGGATTTATTTATTAAAAAAAAAACCGTACATTTCTAAAAAAATTTACTAACATTTTCGTAATCTAGTAAAAAAATCTATCCACACGATTTTTCGTTATGAAATCCATGCAAGTGGCCTATTGAGGAATTTGAAAACAACAAAATTGAAAAAAAGGCGGGTACACCTATTCAGGGTTTCAAGTCGTGCTTCACTTACTTTAACCATCACTTCCTGACATTATTTGGAATAAAAATGTAAATGAAATTTTGGTCTCCAGTGACATTTTATGGGTTTTTATTTTTTTTTCAAAAATATTTGTTTTTCAAAGTAAAAAAAAAAACTTCGATATGTCGTCACCGGTCACTCTTTAGCCGAGTAACCACCCAACCGCTCACACCTCCCTAACAGTCCATTTTTTGTTTTTTGTTGAAAAAAAAACATCAAAACTGTCACCGGCGACACAAATTTCATTTACGTTTTTTACTCCATATAATGTCAGGATATATGGTTTAAAGTAAGTCAAGTATGTACCTACAATAAAATCCAAATGTATGGAATATATCTGACCTTGTCCGTAACTAAAAACTATTTTGGAAAAGTGACAAAATACGTTTTCAAATTTTATTATTAGAAATAAACATGTAATTTTGTAAATTTAATTTTTTTTAATGCAAACATTAAAAAATATATATTATGGTTAACATCCGCACTAGATATTTGATAGAAAAATATATACCTTTTGATCACAAAAATAGTTTTTTTAATTTGGTTGGGCACTTTGATCTCAAATCCAAAATTAAGGATTTGTATGAAACGGGTTGCGCGAACGTTCGTTTTATCAATTATTTTTATCATATTTTGGTCACCTATTGATTCAGATAACAATTCAAAACATTGATTTCCTTATCATGATGAGGGTTCCAATTATTAATATTTATTAATATGACTGTTTAATTGGTGCTTAGACCAACCGATCGAATACAGAAATGCACGCGAAATTAGTGTTTACGTTCATTTGGTTTAAATCAGAGTTTCCCATACTTGTTTTTCTCGTAGACCACTTTAAAAATTTTACTGGTTTCGGTGGACACTCTGCTGCCATTTTTCTACTATATTACCAAAACCCGAGATTTGACGAAATACAAATTTTATGATTCATGAGGGTATTTCCATTCGTCAGAATATTTTCAAATCTATTTTCGAAGTCATCGTGGAGGACATTTAAATGTTGAACGTACGTCTGAATATCCTCACTAAGATTTTCTGCCTGTGACAACAGAAGAATTCGTGCCGAATAATATTTTGCTTCATAAATTTCAATTTTCCAAGAATAGCCAAAATTACACCCTTTGTTTTTATAAAATTTAGGCTGACCCCTTGTAACTTGAAGTTTGGAATTTGTTACTTTTTGCTCCCTTAATTTATTTGAGTAGAGTACTATCTGCATATATTTATAGGTAAAGTTTAGCCAACATTTTGTTCATTACTATCAAAACCAGATAAATTTTTGTCGACCCCCATTTACAACTTGTGAACCCCCATTTTTTTGTCAGACCAATGTAGACCCCCGTTGAGTCTCCCGTGGACCCCTGGAGGTCCACCTGGACCACTTTGGGAATCACTGGTTTAGGCGATCTTTTTTTCATTTACGTATCCTCGCCGTGTGGCGTTATTATGCAATTTGGTCTTTGGTGGCCTATTTTATTTTTTTATTAAACTAAAACATGTTTTTAAATCAATATGAAATGGACAGTTGTTAGGGTGGGTTTGGGGGTTGGCACTCGACAAAGTGACCAGTGACAACATGTGAAAGAAAAAATGCAATCGGAGACCAAACATTTAGTTTACATTTTTACTCCAAAAACGCCATGATTTTTTGGTTAAAATAAGTCAAGTATGTCTCTTCACATCCTGTAAAATACTGTTTTCTGTAAAAAAAAAATACAAAAATACGTTAAAAATTGTATATTTATTTAAATCGGGAATAATATCAATACGAGGTAAAGCTGGTATTTTTGGGTTAATAAGCCTTGTTGCGTTATCTTCTTCTTTAGCCAACGTTTCGGACAGTAACAGTGCCCCTCATTGGGGGAGATGTGTATCATTAACAATATAATAATTTCACAGCAGCCCTGATGATGCACGTTTACTAAAGAAGGTGGTAGATCAATATGACATATTAACCCTAAAAAGTATAACATTTCAACGGATTATTTATTTATTTTTGTTAACTTTTTTTTACATTAGCTCCACCCAGGAGGCTCTGAGGAAAGTAATTCCCCTCAGGGCCTGTGGAATCTTTGGGGATGCTATGCGGAGAAGGAGAGGAAGTTCTGGAAGGAAAACGGTATTAGGGGTGGGTAGGAATCTGGGGGTCAGGAGTCAGGTCAGGTCCAGGAGTGACGGACTTATGAATTCGCAAGAGAGAATACGGCTGGAGAAGTCAGAGGGACTCTCTCAACCACTCTCTCATGCGGCTGGTGGGAAGACGCATCCGCCGCCAATACCCGCACAAACCTCACCCCATGAACCTGGGCAATCCTGTTAAGTCACCAAACGTAGCGAACTGCTTGGGGTGACCTATAGCAGAGGTGTTGATTATCCAATAAATGGTTCTCGGGGCGGCGGTACCCATACCCACCTCCCGAATACTGTACTGCACTTCATTTATTGATAGTTGTGTTCAAAACTTCTTATATTTTTATATAGACATGTTTGAGTCAATATGTTATGTAATGTGCAATAAGTTATGAAAACCAAGAAAACAAAATTGTTTATAAAGTGACAATAAGTAAAGTTGGTTGTGAATTGTTAATGTCAGTAAAAAAACGCTGGGGTAAAAAAATCACAACATCAAAATATATTGCACTACTTTCATTGATGGTTCAAATCGTCTCAAACTTGAGTGTAGTTAATTCTGATTGTACCAACTATGGATTGTTTTATGACCTCTTATGGTGCCGCGGGGTAAATGTGCCCCATAGCTGAGTGGTATAATTCCGCCGTTTGGATAAACGCGTTATTGCCGCGACGTCCCGCCAGCGTTTTGACGGATATGCAAAGCTCCGAATATCCCCCACTCTCCACCCGTCAATAGGCCCCCGAGAACATTTATTCCCTCACTGCTGCGGAGCTCGCATCCATTACTGGAATAACCCCATTCCTCGGTTTAAATATTCCCGGGAAATGGGGAAAAATTCTACACTGAACGTTTTAATGGTTATGTTTGGAGATGCTTAAAATGATGGCGCTTTTATTGGTTCGTTAAAGCTTTTAAAAGGCTCGATACGGATGAACTTTCAAAGGAACGTAGAGGAGACGGCATTAGGTTATATATCCGCATTTTTAAACAATTTTACGGTAGGGAAAAAGGCAGTTATTTAAATCGATTTGACCAAAAATTATCAAAAGTGTTTCCAATCATTTTTTGTTAAAATTATGTCATATCAAATGAAATAACGCTAGAAACGCGTTTTAAAAAAATATACTGAAATATACAAAATATTTTATTTGGAACAGAAATGTATCAGGTTAAATCTCAAATCTCAGAATTTCTATGATTTAAGGGTTAAACTTTTAGGAAATAGTGTCAAAACACGTTCACCGAAATTTTGAATAAGAAATTAAAAGCAGGCATTAAAAACATACATTTGTAACAGCATTGTTAATAAGGTTTTTTTTACATTAGCTCCACACAGGTGACCCTCAGGAAAATAATTCCCCTATGCCGATGTCATCTTTGGGGGCGTGGAGGGTCTTTTTAGGAAAGGAAGAAGAAGAAGTTCTGGGAAGGGAGAGAATAAGGTAGGAATCTGGGGGTCAGCGTGTCCAGGAGTGACGGACGTATGAATCAATCCCTTCCACTGCGGTGAAAGGCGATGTTTCAAGAGAGTACGACTGGAGAAGTCAAAGGGATTCCCTCAACTAGTCATGCAGCTGTGCGCAGACGCATCTTTTTTTTTACATGAGCTCCACACAGGAAAATTTCCTGAGGAAAATAATTTCCCTCAAGGCCTATGTCATCTTTGGGGATGCTGTGTGGAGGGTTTTTTTAAAACGAGGAGTGTTCTGGGAAGGAAAAGGGTTTAAGGGGTGGGTAGGAATCTGGGGTTCAGTATGTCCTGGTCATCCGCCTCCAAAACCTCACCCCCATGAACCCGGGCACCCCTGATAAATCACCAAACGTAGCGAACCACTTGGGGTGACCTATGGCGGAAGTGTTGGTTATCCAATAAAGGTTCCCGGGGCGGCGGTACTCATTCCCGCCTCCCAAATTGCATCTGCCGTCAAGACCCGGACAAACCTCACCCTTATGAACCAGGTTAAATTTTATTTCTACAATTTGTGTTTATGTAAAGTTGTTAAAGTGTGGGACTACGTTTTCTTTCTTTTCTATCAATTTAGAAGGCATGTATGTGACCCGGCGAGGGTCTAGGACGTTTCTACGCCGCCGGTTCTTCGCCGCCAGTTCATCGCCGCCGTTTCTACGCCGAGACGGTTCTACACCGGCCGTTTCTACACCGGCCGATTCTACGCCGCATTCAAATTAAATTAACAATTACAATTAAACTTTATTGTTTTAACACATACATACAGTCATAGAAAATAAAATAGAAAATACAAAAACTATCGAATCATTTAAAAAGTAGCATTAACATTTATTTTAAATTAAAAGAATAAATAGGAAAAATAAGATTATTGCGTCATTTGGTAATTGTGTGCTAGGCCACGTAAATAATCTAGAGGTTCCCTGTTTTCATAATCTAAGACAATTCTTCGAATACGTTCATCAGCGTCACGGTATTTTTTCAGCTTCATCGGTGGTAAATGTCCGGCGATAAGTTGCTCAAAATAAGCGTCTCGTCCTTTTTGTACTTTTCGCAATCCATCTATAAATTTCCAAATAGTTGGGTGATGCATACATAATTCAGAATGCAATCGACGATTGGCTGCCTCTGCATGATTATTGGTGCGATCAGTGTACCATGTATTGGCATTATGCAAATGCTGCAACCAGCTCCCTCTTCCAAAAATTAAAATTCTGTTTGCTCCCTCTCCATCGTCGCTTAGCAAAAAAGTTTCTTCTGTTCCTGGTTGAGGCACATATAGCTTATATCGATTTGGCAACACCAAATCGTTTAGGTCTGCGGGATCAGCAGGTGCAGCATTAATTTGATTCCGTTTTCTTCTGATTATTTTTCTCAGGGCAGCATTATTTGGAATCGATGCTAAAACAGCTTCAGGCACGTCGACTATACACTGATTTATAACTACACTTGTGCCCTCCATAGTTTCTTCTGCACGACGTTTCATGTTAGTGCAAACAGTTGCTGATTGTATGGCTGCTGCCGAGGAAGGGTGAGAATGATTGTTGATTTCGTTGACCACTTCTCCAGCCCTCGTGTGAATTCTTCCTTTACAGCGACCCACTTCTTCGCACCGCCAAAATTTTAAACTAGCGTCCCTTTTACTAACTTTGTCGAAAACGTACAAATATCCGTTATATGAAAACTTCTCGTTTCCCAGCATGTTCCCAAAATGCATTTATAAGGAATGATTGTATTTTTTATCAATTTTTTTTTAGAATTCAATCTTTGATTCCTTTATGTCTAAGAAAGATTAACCTAATGTTACCATTGATACTATGACCAATAAAACGTCAAAATGAATTTATTCTCAGTTACTCACTTAAATTAAAAATTTCATTGAAAATAACATCTGAAACTTAATTATTCTGTAATTAGTCGCAGAACAGAGGATTATTGGGCGCACTTTTACGCTGCTGTATTTAGGTGAGTTTGAAGGTGTGCAGAATCTAGCTGTTTGTGTACTTATTATCGATTTTTTTTTTTTATAAATTCATTTAAAATATTTTTAAAGGTATGAGCTTTAGTAAAGTAACAGTAAAAAGATATTTATGTCATAAATTATATCGGAAATCTTGATTTAAAGTTGACGTCTTTTTTCCAAATTTTTTTTTCAAATTTATTTTCTTTAATGGAGTAGGAAAAAAAACTCCACGATTCTCCACTCTAATTTTAAAAGAATATTATTGATGTATCTTTTTTGTACATGGAACAATAAAAATTATCACCAGCCGTCACCAGCCACTCCAGTAATTGCATTTTTAAGGAATGATTGTATTTTTCATCAATTATTTTTTTGAATTCAATCTTTGATTCCTTTATGTCTAAGAAAGATTAACATAATGTTACCTTTATTACTATAACTAATAAAACGTCAAAATGAATTTTATTTTCAATTAGTCACTAAAATTAAAAATTTCATTGAAAATAACATCAGAAAGTTAATTATTCTGTAATTTATGTAATAACATATTTTTTAATTTATGTTATTACATAAATATAAAATATCCTGTACTATCTTTTGGAGTCTTTTCCGTTTAGTTATTTTAATGCGCATGTCATTAAATGTATAATATATTTTTAAGTAGGTACCTGCCAACTATAAAATGTTTATAAATACATTCAATTTGCGTGTGAGCATTTTTAGCAGGAGTTAATATATAATTAGATTACCTATTGTGTGTAATTACACTAATTACCCCCATTAAACCATTCTACCCCCAATTATCATTATTTAACGTTATTCCCCACTGTCTGGAAAATCCTAAGTATTATTGCTATGTACATCGATTAACAATGTTATGTTTATTGTTTGGGATTCTCCTTCAATTTATGAAGTTATTATAGAGAATCTTTCAAAAATTTTGTAATATTTCATATAAACACTTAAAAACAACAATAAACAACCAAATGGTCGAACGCCGAGAGGGATGTCGCGCCAGCCAGCGCTCCAATTTCAGCCACTGTGCGGCGATTGTAACTTGCATGTACAAAATATCTTTTAAATTAAAATAAATGTTAATGCTACTTTTTAAATGATTCGATATTTTTTGTATTTTCTATTTTATTTTCTATGACTGTATGTATGTGTTTAAACAATAAAGTTTAATTGTAATTGTTAATTTAATTTGAATGCGGCGTAGAATCGGCTGGCGTAGAAACGGCCGGTGTAGAAACGGCCGGTGTAGAACCGTCCCGGCGTAGAAACGGCGGCGATGAACTGGCGGCGAAGAACCGGCGGCGTAGAAACGTCCCATTCCCCCCGGCGACGGCGCCCGGTAATATTGTAAAACCAACATCTCCGCCGTAGGTCACCACAAGTTATTCGTCGCATTTGGTAACTTAGCATGGGTGCCCGGGTTCAGTGGGTGAGGTTTGTTCAGGCCTTGGCGGCGCGGCGGATGCGTCTACCCACCAACTACGTGGCTTGGCAGATCGGGAGAGGCCGCTTGAGAAAGACCCTTTCCTCTCCCGCCGGACTCTCTTAAGGGTCCGGTACCCGAATTTCTACCGATTTCTTGCATATCCCCTTTAAATATTTGAAGTTTTTAAGCTCTTAAAAAAATATATATTATTTTCGAAGATAATATCTACACATTCCCCGCGCCGAAACGCAAATTATATGAAATTCCCTCGATAGAAAAAATCACAAAATATTCTCCGAAAATTATCTTTTTCGGGTCTGTTTCGGTTATTTTAAAAGTTACATGTATGAAAAAATTCACAATGTGTCTTTAAATTGTACTTGACACAGCCCCAACGAGATTTTTGCTCTATTTTAAAGGAATCGTGTTTTATTAAACGTTTTCGCAATTTTCGCATCGATTTTGTCGCTGTAAATGTTAGCGCTCTCCTCTAACATTCGTAATTTCGTATCTCTCCATCTTCTTCTTTTCGGGCCCGGTTACACCACCGCAGCGGGAGCGGTGGATTCATACATCTCTAATCACGCACACCCCAGACGCCTACCCACCCGTCATACACCTTTCCTTTTAAGAGCTTCCTCTCCTTTTTTCCCCAAAAAGACTTTCCACATAGCATCCCCAAAAACGACATAGGCCCTGAGGGAAATGATTTTCCTCATAACATCCTGTGAGGATATATATTATTTTTCTAAATTAAAACGGTTTACTGCAATTGGAGAATAATTTTTCATTTATTTTTAAATTATTAATGGTGTTATGTATTAAGCTTAATTGCCTTCCATATACCAACAATAACTGCTCGATCTAAAATTATTTTTAATTACCACAACAATATCAGGACCGTCATTTATGTACTCGCATGTATCTAGATTGCATGCCGTTGGAAATGCTTTCTCAGAAGTAGTAGATGTGTTCAACTGCGTGTAATATACGAGTAGTCACAAACGGGCCACAATAATATACCTCAATAAATAAATTAGCATAAAACTTATCTTATATGCAAAAATCTCGTGTCACAGTGTTTGTGGTCGCACTCCTCCGAAACGGCTTGACCGATTTATATGAATTTTTTATATATATTTGGTAAATATGAGAATAGGTTTTAAAGTATATTTCATACCGCTAGGTGATTAGGGTGTCCCTATCCAGAAAAATAATCAATTTTTTTGACAAGATTCCTTTTTGTATTTTTTTTTATTTGGCATCACAAAAATTACCAATAACCTTAAATTTTAACCCACCTACCCCCACCCTCCCATTTTTTAATCGCGATTTTAGTATTTTCGTATGGACAAATTTAACCATCTTTCTTATTTCAAACAGAACGAAATTATTTATGTTGTTGAATGAGAGATGGCGCTGCGTCTACCTCATCGAACTTTCATCCATACATGCGCAAGACACGAGAAGCGTCGCGTCATTTTGATATTTCTTTTTTTTATTTATTCACAAACATTTTTTTTTCAGGTAAACTGTTTTTCGACTGCCACACTAGGCACATTCCGAATTATGTTCGGCATCGTGTTCTCGCGAGGGCAAACCATTGAACTTATTCATGTTGGCTAAAAGACGGACTAACAAAAAATATCGTACACTCAATTGCAAATATCGAACTAAGTTGGGGTATGACTCAGCTTTACCGAGAATGTGCCGTAATTTTCCAATTAATCATCCCATTAATTTGACAATGTTTTCGCTGACCACCTTCAAATCAATTTTTAACAAGATTTTAAGCTCCCTATTATGTTTTTCTATAAACTTATTGTTCTATAAAATGTTGTAAAAACTTATTTTATATATATATATATATATATATATATATATATAGGTCCCACTACACTTATTGCGTCCGTGCGTAAATCCGTCTTTGGGCGTCCATCACTTCTAGTTATTTTTTTCAGATTGTTTTTGTGTATATTGCCTTTTATAATGCTCACAATAATCGCTAATATCATGATTTTTTAATATTCATAATAATTCAGGATTTGATGTTTATTATACTTTCATACACTTCTTGCGTCACGTTCATACTAACGTCCGGGTGTATATTTTTTGTATATTGTAGGTTTCTTTTAGTATAGGTTTCACGTCCCTTCACTCTAATTTAATTTTTGCGTCTAACTTTTCTAATAAACGTTCCACGTCCATACTGAATAAAGTATTTTTTGCGTCCGAGTGTATATTTATTGTATTTCTTATACCGCTTTTAATATATTTTTCACGTCCTTACACTATACATTTATTTTTACGTCTTCCGCATATTCCTAATTTTTCTAATAAAGGTTTCACGTGCATACTAAATTATTTATTTCGGCTTCCGAGTGTACATTCCTTGTAAGCTGCTTACCGTTTTCTTAAGATAGGTTTGTTTCACCTCATGGACTCTAATTTAATTTTTACATCAAAGCAAAAAAAGAATGTAAAAAAAACTTAAATATATTTGTTTGTAAGACCGTAAATAAATAGACAAACTGATGTATTTTCGACGCAAAACACGTGCGTGTCACACGAGAACGGGTCATTTCTACGACTCGTTCTTGAGTTCAACAGCTCGGCTGTGGAACGATTTGCCGGCCTCTGTGTTTCCTCCCTCCTACAACATGGGTCTCTTCAAGACCCATGTTCACTCCTTCCTTTCCTCAAAAAGACCCTCCACACAGCATCTTCAAAGATGACGTACACCCTAAGGGAATTTATTTTCCTCAGGGCCTCCTGTGTGGAGTTAATGTAAAAAAAAATAGTAAAAATACGCCGCCAATCACTCCTCCCCCCATAAACCCGTTGCTTAGTCACCAAACGTAGTGAACCACTTAGGGGGACCTATGGAGAGGTGTTGGTTATCGAATAAATGGTTCCCGGGGCAGCGGTACCCATACCCGCCTCCCAAACTGTAGGTCTAGGTTAAGTGGTTCGCAACGTTTGGTGACTTAGCCGGGGTACCCGGGTTTATGGCGTGAGGTTGGTGCAGGGTAGTGAACGCGCCCGCCCACCATCTGGCTTGCCGGATCGGGAGAGAATGGTTGAGGGAGTCCCTTCGATTTCTCCAGCCGTACTCTCTCGGAACATCGCCTTGCACCGCAATGGGAGGGATGGATTCATAAGTCCGTCGCTCCTGGACACACTGACCGCCAGATTCCTACCCACCCCTAATACCCTTTTCCTACTCAGAACTTCCTTTTCTTCCTTTCCTAAAAAAGACCCTCCACACAGCATCCCCAAAGATGACACAGGCCCTGAGGGTAATTATTTTCCTTGGGTCCTCCTATGTGGAGCTAATGTAAAAAAAATATTGATTCTATTTCATTTTATGAAAACGTATTCCATTATTTTTTTTCTATTTTCGATAGTTACATTTCTCACACGATCGTACGTGGTTTTACCACACATACGCCTCAGGGATCTCATTTCAACAGCATTCAGTTTACTTTCATCCTTCCTCTGCCAGTTTCATGCCTCACTGCCATATATCAGGGTAGGTACCAGGATTCCATTGTTTACTGCTAGCTTCGCTTCTTTTAACAGTTGTTTTTATTAGTGCCAACGGCATTCAGTCTTCCATTAATGGAGTTACCGGCATTTACCCTTCTTTCAATACCTCTATCAGCCTTACCTTCTCGTAAACACACTACCCAGATACACAAACTCAACCACCTGCTCCAAGTTACTACGAGTACCTACCGAAAAATGAGAAGTACCTATCTTAACTTTTTTACTACTGTTCTTTAAAAAAAGGAACATCTGCGCGGCCTGTTTAATACAAAATTTAGTTTATTATTTCGATTTTTTTTCAACCAAAAGGTAGGTATGGCATAATATAATATTATCACTATTATATATTGTGATTTTGTATATTGTCACAACATAAACAAAGCAAAAGGGCGCAAGATCACCTTACCCCAGAAACTCACAACAAACTGTCCATAAATATGCCAAATCCTATTAATAATAAATATTGTTAGAAGTTTAAATGAATATTTTGCATACACACGTGCCTACTGGGCGCAGGAGTGTAACAGTTTTGTTTGCCCTTATTCAAAATGTATCATTTCACAATGCACCGGTTCGCGCCCTTATAGTGCGCGGTTGAACGTTTTTAGGCCGGGACACTAATTTACCGCCCACTCTAAAAAAAATCTTATGAGAATGTCCACCCGCGCAGACGTTTCTTAATTCTGAATGGCGTTTGGCATCGTTGTAAATATACCCATCGTTGCCAAATCTGGCGATTTCATTCATCAAGGGCTCAAACAATACATAACATTAATATTATAGGTATCCACTACCTACTCGCTAATGGCCACTAGGACGCAATACTATCGTCGTTATGACTTTAGATATATATGAGTCATAGTCATAGCATAAGTATAATAACCATAATCTAGCAGGCATCAGCCCTGCACGTCATCAGCTCCTATATTTTTGAAAATGTAAAGTAGCTCTTGGTCTACAGTCATAACGACGATAATATTGCTTCCTTGTGGCCATTTGCGAGTAGATAGTAGATGCCTATATTATTGTTATGTATTTTTGAGTTTGAGATTTGCCAACAATAGGTATATTTACAACGATGCCAAACGCCATTCACACTTAGAATGCTGTTACTCATCACTAAAAGAATTTCTAGCTTTACAGACATTTTTTTATTTATTACATTACATTAGATACATATAAGTAGCAAAAAAAACATCTAGTAATAATGTTGCAAAAAAACTGTAAATATTAAAAATGTGTACAAGTGTTATTATATCATGCAGGTTGATATTAGTTCCTAGCTAGGCAGACTGCCCGTTATAAGGAACTAAATGCTGGTGTAAATGCCAAAAATTTATTCTGTAAAAAAATGTTGTTTTTTCTTCTTCTAAAAATTAACCTACTCTAATTTTCTTATTAAATGTGCCGTTAACGGAGTGCCAAAAATTTATTCTGTAAAAAATGCTTTTTTGTTTTTTTTTTCAAAGATATATCCACCTCGGAGATTGTAAACTGGAGAGAGCTGGCACAAAACCGTGATGAGTGGAGGAAGACTCTTGAGGAGGCCAAGACCCACCAGGGGTTGTAGAGCCAAGAGTGATAACGATGATACTAAGTTTTTACTAAATATACCATTATTAGGTAACCATGTAAACTTTTAATTAACATTATTTAGTAGTATTTCAGACTCCACCCTGCCAAAGGCAATCAGCCATTTAGTTATTTAGTTGAACCGATGCGATGTTGAACAATTTGCATGTTTTAATATTTAATTTGGGGGGATTTTATTATATCATTTCAGTCCCAGATATGTATATGTCTTTTGACACTTTGCCGTATTCACCCTGAGACTACGACATCATTTCTGGTGTGACTTCTTGTGATATTTATGATCAATTTTATTAATATTTTCTAGATTTTTTGTGTACGCGGATAATACCTAACCCTTTTTGCATCCATTTTTTTAAACAGCTGATCGCTAGAGAACTTGTACGCAAAATAATAATAATTTGTTATTAATTTTTTTTTAAACTTTATGAGTAAAATCTCAAATTATAATATTTAATTAAATGAAGACAATATTAGCGAAACTCAATCGAAATCTGGAGACAGAAAAATAAGAAAAGATATTGGCTCCGCTGGGACTCGAACCCAGAACCCTTTTCTCGCAGCCAATAATATGTGCGTTAAGTAAATGAAGATAATGTTGGTAGTTCTTAGTCGAAGTATGATACAGTTAAAAGTGACCGAATTAATATGGGTTCCGTAGCTTAATCGGTAGAGCTGTTTCCATGTAAGAAAAGGGTTCTGGGTTCGAGTCCCAGCGGAGCCAATATCTTTTCTGATTTTTCTGTCTCCAGATTTCGATTGAGTTTCGCTAATATTGTCTTCATTTAATTAAATAATAATTTGATTTATAAAGCGTACTTTTTTGTGAAAAAATCACCTCAAGGGCGCTGTACAAACTTATAATATATTTCTAACATCTAGAAAAACTAAAAACTAGACAATTAAAAACAATGTATGGCTAAAAATTGCATACACCAGTTCATTGATCACTGATACGAAATTATATGTACAATGTTTTGACCAATGGACGCGATATAATGACTCTATTTATGGATTTCTGGCCCTTCACAAGCAGACCCAAAATTGTTAACCCCCAACCAATACAACCATACGTTAAGATGGGGTTGCACAATCCGAAATATATTTTTCTAAGGTCTGTTATTTAATTATATTTCGTAATGCAAAGAATATGTGAATCAATTTTCTTACCCTTATTGAAAAGTTGTCGATTTGATATTTTCACTTAAGGGAACGTACCCATACTACGTGACACGTTTAGAGGGGGGGGGGTCTTCAAAATGTCACGCTCCATACAAATGAGCGGCGGGTTGCTTAGGATTTTGGTCACCGGGGGGGGGGGGGGGGGGGGGTTAAAAATTGCAAAAAGTTGGTCACGTAGTATGGGTACGTTCCCTAAGAAGATTGTCTATAATAACACCTAAATATTTGATGTTTTTCACACATTCCAAAGCTTCACAGTTGCAGTGACTGTGAAGATATGACAGCGATTGTGAAAATTACCGTGTAGATGCAGCACAACCGTCGCACAGTGGGGCCAAATCCCCCATTTCGATACAATAAACAAACAAAAACAGGAACAAGTAACAGAAAGTGATGACCTCGAACTCATCGGAAGTTCAGAATTTAATAGTCTCAACCGAGTTTCATGCCATATCGAGAATAATGAAATTTATTAGATTATGTAAACTGGAAAATATTTGAAAGTGATTTTTTATTCAAAATGAATATAAAAGGACAAAGTACCTTTTAAATGCATTTATTCAGTTATTCTTTTTAAATCCCTAATTTATATGATACTTTTACTATTCACTATAACCATAGAAATAAAAAAAAGTAAAAAATTAATATTATGCCCACGCACAGGCATTGCCTTTGTGGGATTTTTTTTGGTCATACATTTATTATTTTAAGCTTTTTCTTTATACTTTTCATTATTTTATGTATTGTATCGAAAATTTTCAAAAAAAATATAAATAAATAAAAAACATTAAAGATTATAATGATAATATTATAATTTAAAAACAGATTAGACAAAAAATGACAACATTGTATGAGTCAGAAACCTCGATAATATACATGACATTCAAAAAATAAAAAAAAAATAACTCAATCTTACGAAGTACTTGTACTCTTGTCAGGTAACCCTTTAGTTGTAGCATAATTACATAGCAGGCAATTGACACAATCTTTATACCTGTAATCGCCCTCAGTACATGCCTGTTGTGCAAGAACCCCCGTTAAGTGTGCCCGCTTATCACTCAAGTTTACATATTTATTTCGGAAGTTACCTAATACAAGCCTTAAAAGTGATTATAGAATCATCATGTTCAGGTACTTAACTTATTTATTTCATATAATATTTATAAAATCATTAGTTGTATTGAGTAAAAGCGTATATCAATTAAATACAAAAATATGAACTTGATTTCTAAAAACTGATTCATTGGAGATATCCGTAGCTCGGGGCACTGCTGGGCTTTTATTTGAATAATATCTTAATCAGTAACTATTGTAATTTACGAATCACTTTTTAAAGGTTGGGTCTTTAAGAGACCCATGTTGTAGGAGGGAGGAAACACAGAGGCTGGAAAATCGTTCCACAGCTGAGCTGTTGAACTTAAGAACGAGTCGTAGAAACGACCCGTTCTCATGTGACAAATATCAACCGTAGGTAAACATATGTTGGGCGCATGTTTGGCGTGTTTCCCGACTATGCATCGGTGCTGAGGGGATCAATGACGCTAGTTCCTCGAAGTATCTTCCAATGTAATACCGGTAGAACAAGGACAGCATTCCTTTCCTGACGCCTGTGCTCTAAAGATTGCCATATGTTTGTTAAGTTAGGAGAATGTATCAAACGTACTGCCCGTTTCTGTACAGAGTCGAGGTTTTTTTAGGTATTTTTTGGTCTCCAGACTAGAGGTGGCTGCCAAATTCAACCGTAGGGCGTACTTGCGATTTGAACAGGGTTATCAGTTGTGTACTTTTGAAGTATCTGCGGGCCCTGGATGTAATATTTTAATAACAATCGCGAATAGGTACTGTGGATACCAATTTTATTATTTTCTATGGTTTTTTTAACAACCTTATATCGGCGCGAGAAGGTAGAAAGAACCTTCTTTTCTGATGTTCACGGGCACTCGCTGTACACATCAGAACTGTGGGTTGACTACACTGCATCCCAATGGCATAAGTTAAAGGTTGCTTACAATAACACATATCGTCAACTTTTCCGCCTACCGAGATACTGCAGCGCTACGGAAATGTTCCTGGAGGGACGAGTGCACACTATTTGAGCACTTCTATGCCACCGCATGGGAAGTTTATGGCGCAGGCTACGCCGATCGAAGAATGCGATCATCACCGCCATGACTGCCTGGATGGAGTCCCCCCTGATGGCCCTCTGGAGACGGGAGACGACGAGGAAATACCCTACGTAAAACAGTTGCATGAATTAATTTTATTGTTTTATTTTTATTTTATCAGTTACATTTCTGATCTTTTTCGTGCTTATTCGTTTTTATTTTTATTTATGTGCTGTTATTAACTTTAAACCTTAACTCATTATTTGTATAATTTCTTTTGTTATTTTAAAATTTGAAATGTTTTGCATTGCACTACCCCTGCGTACATTCTGGAATAAAATATTATTATTATTATTATAACGATGGTGCTGCTGAGTCTACACAGTTAGTCCTTCTTGAGTTCACGCGGCAATATTATTTTTAAGACATAATGACGGTCTTGCTGCGTCTACACAGTTGGTCCTTCTTGCGTCTACGCTATTATCACGCTAGTAACACGCTATCATCACGCTATTATCACGCAGCAATATTATTTTTAAGACATAACTACGGTCGTGCTGCGTCTACACGTTTGCTCCTTCTTGCGTCCACGCTATTATCACGCTAGTATCACGCTATTATCACGCTATTACCACGCAGCAATATTATTTTTAAGACATAACGACGGTCGTGCTGCGTCGACACAGTTGGTCCTTCTTGCGTCCACGCAGCAATATTTTTTTGAAATCATAACGATGGTCTGTGTCTATTCTGTGTCATATTACTTTTAGTCACAACGACGGTCGTGCTGTGTCCCCCCGCTCACATTTTCACAGTCACAGTCATAAAAACGATAGTATTGCGTCCTCTTGGCCATTCACGAGTAGATATTAGATATATTGTTATGTATTGTTTAAGTCCTCGATGAATTAAATCGTCAGATTTGGCAACAATGGGTTCATTTACAATGATGCCGATCGCCATTCAGAACTAAGAAGACGCTGTAGTAATAATGGCGCGAACCGGCGCGTTATGAAATTATAATTATACATTTTAAGCAAACAATACTGTCACACTTCTGCATCCAGAATGTATACAAAATATTCACTCAAACTTCTAAAAATATGAATAATAATATTTTAATGATTTGCATAGCACCTCGAATTATATAGCGTAATCTACACAAAGGCTGGTAAAAATTGAAGGTTAAGATTTATAATCATTGGCAAGAGATCAGACCACACTGCATCGAATTGTACATTTACGCTATTTATAGCGTTTCCCAGTGCTTTTATGACGACGCACTGATCTAACCAGCTTGTGGTGCTATGGGCATCACTCACACATGTAAAAGAATCACAGTTCATCAGCTTCGTATTAATCGTTAAACTCTTCGCAGAACTTTTTCAGTTCTCGGCCGAACAGACTTTTGGGATCTGCATTGCAATCGCCCAAAATAATCGCACTCGACGAGTTCCTTTCATTGATTATTGCGTTTACCTTACCTATGCAGTTTATAAATTCCTCAAGATTTTCTGGTTTATTTGTCGGCATATACATAAATTGAAAAAATTAATATTTTGTTGCTGTTTATAGTTACTTGTATTGCCGCTATTCTTGGTTCAAAGCATTCCAATATGTCGGCAGAAAGTGAATCCCGCCATAAGTTGGCAGGTTAGTTATGGCTTAAAAATAATATTGCTGCGTGGACGCAAGAAGGACCAACTGTCTAGACGCAGCACGGCCATTGGTATGTCTTAAAAATAATATTGCTGCGTGGACGCAATAAGGACCAACTGTGTAGACGCAGCACGGCCGCTGATATGTCTTAAAAATAATATTGCTGCGTGGACGTAATAAGGACCAACTGTGAAGACGCAGCACGACCGTCATTATGTCTTAAAAATAATATTGCTGCATGGACGCAAGAATGACCAACTGTGTAGACGCAGCACTACCGTCATTATGTCTTAAAAATAATATATCTGCGTGGACGCATGAGGACCGCCAATATTTATGAAAATATACACTGCTCAAAATATACTTCGTGTAGCGAACCTATCGGCAAATGATCAAACGTTCAATATACGATTCCAGACATTCTGAGAGATTTTTTGCTTCCATGACAATTTTTGCCAAATGATTCTACATGGGGTAAGCATCAATCTGGCCAATTTTGAAGTCAAAACATTGTTGCGTCCGTATATCGGACGCCGTAAGTCGGTGGACGCAACAATGCTATGGAGATTTCAGGGGGTGGACGTAACAAATGTAGCAGGATATATATATATATATATATATATAAAATATATATATATATATATATATATATATATATATATATATATATTTTTTTTTTTTTTTTATTTGTCTATATAAGGTATGTTTACATTACATTATTCGATGCCTGTCTCACTAGGGTATACCTGTGTTGAGACAGGCGAAGAGGTACGTAAATGAGTATCTGTCACATAAATAATTATGTGACTAATGCAGTTCTTGCTTAGGTGTTTATTTTGTCTATGGTGTTTTTTTTTGGACACTGGTAATTTTTGGAAAAGAAAGAAGAGCAGTTTTGTTTATGGGCACTTCCTCCCGAGCAGCCATGGACTAGGTTGTTCTGGAATTGGTCACTCACCATAAAGGTGTTTAATTTTGAGTTTAAACCATGAGAATCTAAGTAAATTAAAACCTAACCGATCGCGGGTGATTTTTTCGTAACACGCGAGGCTCGTGTACGTATAATGTTAATGGATGACTTGTAAGTCCCATTTTTTTATCGATGTGGTTGACCGACGCCGGCAGTGATATTTTCGGCCTTGCTGTTACTTTAAAAGTGTGATTAGTTGTCCCGGTCAAGGGATGTATTTTGGAAATGGGAATATAAAGAATTCCCGACAGAAAAACGGAGTGTTAAGCCCGTGCAATGATGTTTTCGGTCGTGAGATGCCTAACACGCGATCAGAGTACGGCCGGCAAATTAATCCGAATCGAATCGTGAATTAACAATCCTCACCCGTCCTGCAATCGTGGCTTTGCCAAAATCGGGAAGACGCTGCTTTTCATCGGCCGAGATTATTATTTACTTGGGACAAGTTCGACATCTCATAATCTCGCCACGTTGTCTGGGAGCCTGTTCCTACCTCGTTTGGAGACTTTCATGGGTCATCATCACATCACCAATCCATCCTCATGGAAAGCCCTGGGCCGGCTTTCATCCAGGCGCGGACTGGAACGTGCTACCCGCAACATTTCTCGATGGGCCGGCTTTCATCCTGGCGCGCACCTCTTCAAGGAACATCATCACGGCATTGTTTAGTTAGATAGATAGTTTAGCGAGTCCATCTGGTACGTATGTTTTTATATGTTTTCCTTTGATACCCTGATGGGAAGTTTGTACACTTCCGTGTTGCTTTTGGTGTTCAATACATATTTTTTTTGAAAAGTTAATATTCTTTGATTTAATTGAATCCCTACCTACATGATAGAGAATTACTTGGCCCACTATCCCGAGTTTGGATCTCTGCTCTGCCGCCAGGATATATTTAATACGAGCCTAATTCGTTACATATCATACATAAGAATATTTAATTATAACATAAGAATATTTAAGGTAAGATACATACTGATTTATACAATTCAAACAGAAAGATTATTTAAATTGAGGGTTAATACCATAAAGAGAGCATTATATAGGTGCGTACACGAGTGTATCTTTGTATGTATGTGTACATATGTATGTTTGTTTGTATATACATGTATATGTATGCGTACATGTATGTATGCTTGTACATTATTTTCTACGCTGACAGTAGTACTACGCTGATAGTATCTTGTTGGGTAAAACATACTCCACAGAATGCTTTCATAGTATTGTGAAGCGTATTGTGCCCCATTTTGATATCAATGTTGTGGTTGTCTTTAATTAGTGATGGTATCAACCATGTTCAATGTAAATCCATTTGTGAGCACTTTGATATGAATCACTGTTGACAAAGCTAATAAAAAAACATGTTTTGTAAATGTCCGTATATAGGCACTTATTAATATAAATACAGGGTGCGGCAAATCAGACAGTGCAGTTTTGAAAGGCTATTAAAAGAAACGGCGCCACTTACAGAAATGGGGTTTATTTTATTTTATTCGGTACATCTTGCCGTTTTATGCATCAAGTACTGAAAATGACATCAGAAAGATGATGGCCCCCAGCAGCGATATCTCGATGGGCATAGCGGCGATTTCCTCCCGAATTCGATCCTTGAGTTCTTCCAAGGTGTGAAACCAGTGTTTGAAAACTTTTTCCTTAAGATAGCCCCAAAGGAAGAAGTCGCAAATGCTAAAATCAGGTGAGTGCTCGGGCCACCCCTCAGAAAGGTGACGCGCACATTTAACATCTATGGCAGTTTCGTCATAAAAACTCGAGCAGTATGGGCCGTAGTACCGTCCTGTTGAAAACAGCTTACAACAAAATGGCAAAGGAAACCAAGAGAATCAAAAATAGGTCAAAATTCGAGCACGACCAGCAGATCAGCAGAAAGCTGACTGCATGCCCGCATGGCAGCAGGCAATTCTGGTCACTTGCGGGCTCAATAGGTCGCAATTTCTGCAAATCCAGTCTGCCACCTCTTACCAGACCTGACGGCTCACTAGCAAACACCGCCACCGAAAAGGCTAACTTACTAGGTAAAATGTTTGCGGATAACTCAACCCTCGATGACCAAGGTGCTGTCCCGACGTCGGTTCTTCACTGCGGTTTTCATATGAAAAAGCTGAGGATCCGGCATCGGGAAGTACTCCATGTTTTACGAGGGCTTGATGTTAATAAAGCTAGTGGGCCCGACGGAATACCTGCCCTGGTATTGCAGAGGTGCGCTGCAGAATTAGCTCCAATTTTGACGAAGCTTTTTAAACTGTCCCTGAAGACTGGCTCTGTGCCCTCTGGTTGGAAAAAAGCGGTTATCCATCCTATTCCAAAGAAGGGTGACCGCTCCAACCCGGCCAACTACCGCCCCATAGCGATCACATCAGTTCTGTCTAAGGTGATGGAACGTGTGATCAACGACAAACTGCTCACATACCTCGAGAAGAACAAAATTATCAACGACCGTCAATACGGATTCCGGCGGAACCGCTCGTGCGGTGATCTTCTCGCGTATGTGACGCATGTTTGGGGGCGATGCCTGGAACGTTTCGGTGAGACCCAAACGGTTGCACTGGACATCTCCAAGGCCTTTGACCGGGTTTGGCACCGAGGACTTGTCAACAAACTGCTTTCTTACGGACTTCCCGCATCCTTGTGTACGTGGATTGCCGACTTCTTGAGGGGGAGGTCGATTCAGACGGTAGTCGATGGTTTCACCTCTTCCTCACACTCGATAAATGCTGGCGTCCCGCAGGGATCGGTTCTGTCTCCAACTTTGTTTTTGTTGCACATCAACGACCTTTTGTCATGTGCACCAATTCACTGTTATGCGGATGACAGTACAGTTCATGATAGCTTTTTGTTTGACAAGCCCCCAAAGGGCTCACAAACTCCAACAGCTCGTAGGGCTTTGAAGCAAAGAATGGACGGCTACCTCGAGAGTGTTTTCTCTTGGGGTAAAAATAATCTCGTTGAATTTAATGTTTCAAAGACCCAATCTTGTCTGATTACGTCCAAAAGGGATCGAAATGAAAATCTAGTCTCTTTCAACGGAAGCAATCTTCCGAACAGGCCCTCCATTGATATGCTTGGTGTAACCCTAAGTGACCAGCTCAGGTATGGGGGCTCCATCGAAGCCAGAGTAAAGCTAGCCTCCCAAAAACTGGGCGTACTCTACAGGGCCCGCAGATACTTTAATAGTACACAACTGCTAACCTTGTACAAATCACAAGTACGCCCCACGGTTGAATTTGGCAGCCATCTCTGGTCTGGAGCTCCAAAATACCTGAAAAATACCCTCGATTCTGTGCAGAAACGGGCGGTCCGTTTGATAGATTCTCCCATCTTAACAGACGGATTGCAATCTTTAGAGCACAGGCGTCGGGTGGGAATGCTATCCTTGTTCTACCGGTATTACAATGGAAGATGCTCCGAGGAACTAGCATCATTGATCCCTTCGGCACCGGTGCATAGTCGGGAAACACGCCAAACGCGTGCCCAACATTTGTACACGGTTGACATTTGTCACATGAGAACGGGTCGTTTCTTCGACTCGTTCTTGTGTTCAACAGCTCGGCTGTGGAATGATTTGCCGGCCTCTGTGTTTCCTCCTTCCTACAACATGGGTCTCTTCAAGACCAATGTTCATTCCTTCCTCTCCTCAAAAAGACCCTCCACACAGCATCCCAGATGACATAGGCCCTGAGGGAAATTATTTTCCTCAGGGCCTCCTGTGTGGAGTTAATGTAAAAATAAAAAAAAAAAAAAAAAAAAAAAAGGTGTCTCCCAGATCTATTTCCTCCATTAGTTCTTCCAATTGATGTTCAAAAAAAATTTTCTAACATGGAAACATAACGTTGAGCGTTGATAGTCACGGTTTATCCATTCTCCTCGAAAAATACGACCCAATCACCTCAAATTTGGAAATCGCACACCACACGGTCACTTTTGGGGAGAGAAGAGGTCTCTCGTGAAGTTAACTAGGGTTATTTTCAGCCCAGTATCGAAAATTTGGTTTATTCACCGCTCCACAGAGATGGAAGTGGGCCTTGTCACTTCGCCATTTTTGGCCATTTTCAAGATACGTGTGGACGGCAAAGCCCCGGTGTTATCCGGACTAAACTATGGCAACGACTAAAAACAGCATGACCCTGGCTACATAATGAGACCACTCCCAGGTTTCTACTCCTACCACACGGGATGTACCGGCCTTTCAAAACTGCACTGTTTGTTTTGCCGCACCTTGTATAAAAAATAAAGAATTTGAATATTTGTGTATTCACCTGAAATGCACGTTGAGCACGCAGACCGTCATCCAGACGCTGAGTGAGACGAGGATCATAGTGAAGAGCAGGTACTTGCCCAGCAGTGGGATGGCCAGCGAGGTGGGGGGGATGATCTCGGCAAGCAGCAGGAAGAACACCGTCAGAGAAAGGAGGATCGATATGCACAGAGTTACCTGAAACGCCCTAGCCAACTTAGCACCGCAGGACCATCGATCCCAATCCTATCCCGAATTTTCCATTAAATGTTTTTTGCCATTAAAACTGACCATCACGACGTTTCACAGGTTTCAGAGATAATTGATTTGGACTCACGTCACGTTTTACATCATCACAAATCGGTAATCAGCTTAATTTTTAATTTTGATGATCCCAAAAAGCAGGGTCAGAATTTGTAATTTTACAATAAAAATTGTTCAAAAAGAACTGAGCGAATTTCAAGGCTCCATCGAAACCAGAGTCAAAAGTTAGCCTCTCCGAAGCTGGTGTACTGCACAGGGCTCGCGGGTACTTTAATGGTACATAACTGCTGACCCCTATTGAATTTGGTGTGCTGTGTGCAGAAACGGGTGGTCCGTTTGGTGAATTCCCCTAAAGCACAGGAGTCATTATTACTAGAGAACGTTATTTGGGAGGCGGGTATGGATGCATTATTGTTCGCGCCGAGAATCATTTATTGGTATAGTTTTATATAACCAACACCTCTGCCGTAGGTCACACCAAGTGATTCGCTTCGTTGGATGACTTAGAAGGGGTGCCCGGTTCATGGGGTGAGGTTTGTCTAGATCTTGGCGGCGGATGCGTCTACTCACCTGCTGCGTGGCTGGATCCAGAGAAACTGATTGAGGGAGACCTTTTGACCTCTCCAGTCGGACGCTTACGACCTATCGCCTGCGCCGCAGTTGGAGGGATGGATTAGACCTAGACCTAGACCCACTGACCCCCAGATTCCTACCCACACCTTATACCGTTTTCCTTCCCAGAACTTCCTCTCCTAGATTCACGTTTGTGTTGGTGTCGAAAAAGGCCGTGCCTGTCAGTATAAATCACAAATGTAGCTATCAGTACCATCTCTTGGTACCTCAATTAATTAGTGCAACTAAACTACTATAACTAATATTATGTTTTGGCTTTATTTAATGCTTTCTTTCATTGTGCAGTCGAAAAAATATGTAAATTTACGTTTCGAGTAATTGGCTTGAAATATGAATAAAAAAAGCGGTTAGTGGGATATTTAACATGATATGGCTTAGATACTATAATCTCAACCAACACCAACCAAAGCCAGCAGCTTAGCCAGTTTTTTTTAATATCAATTACCTTGCTATTTTCTACTGTCTCCCTTGATTAACAACCGTGTGCACGCCATTGCCGATAACCACCGATTTTCGACTCGTTGCGTCATTCATACAGGGAATATATGGAAGACGGTAATGGACATTTGCAGTAAACACACTGTCGTGTTTTTTTCTCTAATGACAGTTATGCAGTCACTGCTTGAGGCTGTCGTAATCGACTGCTTCAAGCTGTCCGTTATTTCCAGGCTCGATCGGGCGTACCCATAACATCCCGAAGCTTTTTAAGGACCAGGCCCCCTAGCACAGTTGACCGATAAAGATTGATAGGATAACTTTCAGCGACTTCTTTCATCGTTCCCTAGCATGGCTGCAGATAAGTTTCAGTTCACAATTACTAAGTTTTCTTAATTTATTAGACGTCAACTGTTTATACGTTAGCGATCTGCAGTTATCCTATCAATTCTTATCGATCGACCGTCCTAGAGGGCCAGATGGGTCCTTCCGTCATCAAGAATCCATTCTTTTTAATACGTCTTTCACGTTTGTTTTCCCGTTTGTTCAGATCTAGGAGTTACACATCGATGAACACATAGATGATTTAATAAGCAGAGCATACAGGCTTCCCGGCTTCGTAATTAGAAACTCATATCCGTTTCGTAACACAAAAACACTGACGTTATTATATAACACACTAGTCCTGAGTGTGTTTGAGTCAAATTCGATCATCTGGGCCCCACACGAATTAACATACACTTTACGCGTTGAAAGAGTCCATAAGAAATTTTTAAGGTTTTTATTCTCGCGGCTCTATGAACGTTACCCTTGGCTTTACCCATCGATTTATATATTAGGCATGACCAATTACCACTCCCTAGAGACACGTAGAGGTATTGTTTTACTTAAATATTTTTTTCAACTAATGAACGGTCACTTATCTAATAATGAGATACTAACCCAATAAAAAAATTTTGTACCAGAGTCTCACTCTCGAGGCGTCATCACAACATCCTGTTTAGTAGATCAAGCCGCACTTAAAACGAAAATAAAATTTGTTAATCTTGGAAGAAATTAATCCACTTCCCGACATCCGGTCATGCTGAGAGTCGGATTGAAAATAAAAAAAGGTTGGTTCATCGAGGGGGTAGAGCGGTAATTGGCTAAAAATTCGTGAAGTAGCTTGAAGCCATGTTCCACTGGGAGATTTGAAATAACTTCAATAAAATTGGCAGTGATTTACTTCAAGCTACGTCACGTATTCGAAATTTCGAAAGCGGCCCGACGAGTTTTTTTTTTTCGAAAAAGGCTCGAACTTATGAGCTAACCTTGTTGAACGTATTTTCTACGAACCTTGACAGAGATCCTTCAAATGTTAAAAATTTCGAAATTGTGCTGAATGCCGATTTGTGACGACCTCAAATGTGCCGGTTGATGTGTTGAAATTAACTCATTTTCCGTTTGCAACCTTTCGGATCGTCAATAAAACCCGAATCTCATTCTGATACTGTACTGTACCATAAAATTATTTCACCTCCAACCACAATTTGTACTTGACAGATTCCATCTGACTTACGTACACATTTTTGTTCAAAGCCGGAAGTTTACTTTTGATAAACGACTGTATGAATATTATGGTTCAATTTAGTTTCTCTTCAGACTAAAGTTTTTTTGATGGATGGTCGTAGTGCTAGGTAGATTACAAACTTTAGTTCCTTTCCCCAAAGTCTGTTGTTTTATATCACTTACCAATCAATGCTTATTCATCAACATACATAATATTTTTATCAGTTTTTATTTTTTTTTTAATTGTGTTTTGTTAATATTTTGTTTAAATGTCCTCTAAAAAAGCAGAATGACTAGAAAATTGGCCATGAAGTGATAAAGCTTTTGTCAAATGTGAAAATATAGCTTTTTGCTTTCAAAATCTATTCTGCATTAAATAAAAGCAATAAAATGTATTTCAAAAATATTTGCCATGGTCATTGCAAATTATATCAATAATTCATCAGATCTATTTCTTTTCGTCACAGAAAAAGCTGAAAATTTGTTAATAAATCTTAAAAATAAATTATTGTTAATATTATGTATTCTACAATAACTTTTTTAACATAAGTTATTATGGAATGGACTATGTTATCTAACAACAACAGCGTTCTACATAAATAACAAGTAAAGCGCAAATAAATACGATGTCAACAGATATTCTAAATGTAATGATTACAAGTAATTAATTTTATCTAAATGCTTTAAAAGCAATTAACGTTATAAAGGGCAAACTAATGTATAAAGACGCCACTTCTAATTGGATGTTTTTGGTTTTCTAATCCTGAATTGAGCAAGGGTCGTTTATCTATTGCAAGGTTAGCTCTAGGGTTCAAAATATAATCTGCAGGGGCTAAATTTATGTCATTAATTACTACAGGACAAATTAGTGGATAACTTTATGAATTTTATAACCCATTTCATTATTTAATGTTTTTGTTATTTGTACAAAATACAAAACGTTTTATGAAGCAAATTATTCATATTTGAATGATTTAATATTTATTAAGGTTGATTGCCTTTTTCTTATTTTAATTTTTTTTTTTATTATTGAAGAGTATTAATAATCTTAAAGAATATGAAAATATGAAAGATACAGAAAAAACAAATACTTCTATTTTTTATTTTCATATTTTTGAAAATTGTTAATTTTCTTCCAATACAATGAGGCGTGATGCTTTAATACTGTAATAATTATAATTTATAATCATTTTTACTTAACAGGCATTTTTAATTGATGAAATGATTTAGAAGTGGTTTAAATATAGATTATATTGAACTCAAAACAGTTAAGCATAAGCACCTGTTTTGAGATTTATTGGATATATAGTAATCTTTAAATTATAATCTTGTTTTCTTCTATAACACTTAAACACTGAACGAGCTACAATCATTCATATTATTTAATCTAGAATTTCACTCGTGGGGGAAGCTTTTGGCAGTTTCTTACACCAAATATAAAGCTACAGTTATTTAGTTATGATGGTCCAACTGGTGGAAGAGATAGCAATAGGACATGACAGGCAGCTCTATGAACAATCTGGAACAGTTCAAAGCTCAGTCTTCCCGAAGCTCGAATTTCAAGCTTCGAGTTTCAGGATATATTGAAAACTTGAAATGTGAACTGTTGGAATCGGATTGTTCAACCGAAAGGGAAGGGTATACAGCTATTGGTAAAATGTGAGGGATTGCTAAACACAAAACAAATATTAAAGGGTATTACATTTCAACAAATTAAATTCCACAAACTCAATTCACTCTATTGTTAGAGATAGTATAGCGGGCAGAATTACAATACTTACTCAATATCTTCATTTTTACATTATACCAAAAACCAATAATTCTCTTGGCTTAATGTAAGTACATTAAACTGATTTTATTTGTTTCATCACGATCCCCTCATCTTTAGTTAGTTTTTCTGTTAATAATGTTATAATCTTTGCTGTTTGGGCCCTTTTTTAATGTCCATTTTCGTGAGTGAAATTATATATTTTTTCAAACGAATGGCAATATTTTCATTCATCATGCTACTAACATTGTTTACAACATAGAATATTTACTTAAATTTTCTTTTTACAACAACCATTTTCCTTTACACATACGTAACAGATAATGCGGAAAGCTCAAACATTTCGGCATCAAATAAAGCTAAAATTTTGATAATTTATCACGGAGTGTCGAATGCAATTTTTTTTAAATATCTTTACCTTACCTGTGTAAGTGTCCACCCATGATATAAAGTAAGCAACCCATTTGCCGGCGAACTTATTAAATCAATACTGTTTACTCGATCCAAGAAGTATTTTTTTTTATATCAAAACCTTGCGGACCATAAATGTCGCCATTTAAATAAATACATTTCTCAAGAGTTATCAATTTTTCTATAAGTTTATACCGATCATTTCTCCCACAATTAATTAATAAATCCTTATTTGTTAGATGATGTTAAATAAGATTCTAACTCTTATCAAATGCAAGTGCCTAGAAAATATATTATAGGGGAATATTTAATAAACTTACCTTCTGCAACTAAATGTTAGATTAAATTAGTTTCCTCAGATCTACGGATCGCATTATTATCAAAATTTTACGATACATTTAAAAAGATGGATTGCTACCACTTACTCGCATATTATTTTGAATTTATGTTAGGCAAACGGCATGCAAAATTTTGATATTGCCTTGGGGCAATTTATAACAATTATCAATATATTTTTACGAATTTTCCGTTAAAAAAGTTTAAGTTTATACGCTGTATCCTGAGAAACTTGAGATGCGATCAGGAAACTGATGTATCCACGTCACATTTGGTCGTATAAATTTTTTTCTTATTTGAGCATTCATTTTAAAGCAAATTGAGTCAGAAATTGGAATATTATAGGTCAAATTTTAAAAAACTGTTTGTTTGGCGGTTAATATCAGCAGTCCACAGTATTTTTAAATGTGTCGTGTTTAAATGTGTTGTTTAGCTTCAAGCGTGTTTAACCTCTTAGATGCCAATAGAAATAGAAAAACATAAAAAATAATGATTAAAAAAAGTTAAATGAAACAATTTAACTTTGTTTGAACCACTTTTATATTTGAGTAAATCTGACTGGTTTCAGAACGACCGTTCCTTCTTCATGGCAAATGTATACGAAATTGGAATATGTATACATTTGCCCTAAAAGAGGAACGTTCGTTCTGAAACCGGTCGGATTTACACAAATATAAAAGTGGTTCAAACAAAGTTAAATTGTTTCATTTATCTATAATAGATAACCACAAAGTTATAGCTACATTCAAAAGTTAAAAAAAAGTTATTTGGGTTTCCCAAAATATCCATTTAGGAGATGTAGATTCACCAGTTTCCGACTTGTATTACGAGTTTCCGTACGTATGTATATGTATAGTATGATACTGTTACATTTGTTTTCACAAAATTTCTAGAAGACGGTACTGTTCACAACCGTCAGCGGTTGCCGTTTATGTAGTGAACTACATTTTTATAAATAAAGCTATTCACTGAACACGACAATTTTTCTTTATAAAAAATGCTGAACCGTTTTTTGATTCTTCAGTAAAATTAGTAATTTTGATTACGGTGCTTTTGAAATTTATTAAACGTATCCACGACTATTCCAAATAAGCCAATAATTGGGGTAAATTCCACCAAAATTGTGTAAAGATCTAATTCTGACTTACGTGGCAAATGTTTTGCGTTAACTTTAACATTACGGTCATATATTATTACGGTTATAACATTTTAATCTTGAATAATATTGCGATCCGTTCAAGATTCAAGCAACTATCTCACAATTTGGTAAATGACGACACAAACTATGTTTTTCCTGCGGTATTCATCCGTCAAAATACCTTCTCCCCGGAGTCAGAGGGCAGGTAGAACACCAGGACAGTTAGGAAGGTGATGCCAACACATGGAATGATCAAGTTGACCGTGTAGAAGAGCGTTTTGCGGCGCATAGTCAGCTTGAAGGTAATATCTGAAACAAAAACAAAAAAAAAATCAAATATTAAAATGTCATGATAAAATCGGTTAGTGACTGTATGACTCTAGCAATGGGTTGGAACACAAAATTCACGGTACATTTTCTGCTAGCTAAAGCCCTTCATCCACAAGGATACGCAATTGTCCGACACTCGACGATTCAAGTATCTTGTAAACTCGTCGGCGACACTATTTCCTCGCGACCAGCCTGGAGAGGTTGTTCTCACTCATGTCGTCGAGACTTTAAACATATTTTTTTACATTGGCTTCACATGAGGCCCTGACGAAAAAAATCTAGCTCCTGAAAAAATAAAACTCATGAATGAAAAATGACAATTTCGGAGTTACTTTATTTAGAAACCGCAAATATTACCGAAGGGATGTGAACAGCGAATAAAAAAAGCATATAACATATCCAAAAATGGAGCATTTGAATGAAAATATTGTCTATAATACTGTATTCGCTGGTATACAGTGTATACCAGCCAGGGCGTGCACTCCGTATGGGCACATAAGCACTGCCTACCCTACCGTAATTTTAAAACATAAGCATGTAAATAATATTATAATTTTTTGATTGTTACTAAAAATAAATACGCACTTTCAAAAATAAGCGCGGAAAAGCTGAGCAAGCGAAACTATGCGAGCTCCTCATCAAACTGCATACTACGAACATGGCAGAAACTGTAACTAGACTACACGCGCGCCCTCCGACTGCCTCACTAAAATGCGGCCTTAAGCGGGAATTATTTCTGCTTGGAGCTAACTTCATACAAGATATAATATCAATGTTTACGAAATGCACAGAGCATAGAGTAGAACTGTCGTTTAGAATTTGCTTCTATGAGTTTTTTTGTTAGTTTTAGGCAGTGCTTTCTGGAACAAAATTAGCAAATGGCAATCACTGACGACAGTGACATCTGTTGATATCTGTATATCAACTAGTTGTCTACCAGCAGCAAGCACACGAACAAAACTTGTACGAAGGGAGATATTTGTAGTAAGTTTTTTATTTGAATCAATTCGGCGGATTTCCTACTGCCTACCCTGATGAAAAACTCTGTGCACGCCACTGATACCAGCGTAGAAGTAGTACAAATAACGACAGTGTGTATAAATTCGTGTGACGTCCATTTTTAAAGTCGATTTTACGTTTGAAATTGGTAAAAAAAAAAAAAAATTATAATTATCGTTTCGGGTGGGATCAACTGTCGGGTCACTGAATTCGACGTATTCTTCTTCTTCGAAAAATACATCGAATTGGCAAGATTTTTAGCACTACGTAATAAATGTATCAACGGTACTTTTACAACAAATTAGGTAATGCTTACAATCCGCAATGTTGTAATATTATAAGAAATGTAATAAAAATAATAGTTTAAGTAGGTGCAAAAGCAGTATAAGCCCTACCAAAATTTTTCAAAATGTGTTCCACGCTCAAACAAAACGGGTCACTGCCACACTGTCAAGGTATTTATTTCAACGCATTAAAATGCCTAGCCGCAGAAAATTTGAAAGAGATCAAATTAAACAACGCCTCCGCGATTACAACTTGAAAGGTCTGACGGCATGCCTCTTTGGGGTCGTCCTTTCAGTCTACATTTACCGGGTGGAGTTAAAGTCCGAAGAAGACACGAGTTTTCAGGCAATGTGCGACATCTCTGAGCGCGTGGCTTGCACTAAAATGTTCGCGTCTGAGTGAGTATTACGCTGCGTGTATAGTCTGTCAAATAAGAGTAGAAAATTTTAAAAATTTAACTACAAAATTTTTAGACTGGCAACACCAATTTTACTGTCAAATTTTCTTTTAAAGTGCAATGTCACTGAATGTGTAGAACACAGCAAACCACATTTTAAAAAACATTTTTGGTTCATGACATAAATTTGATTAAAAGGTGTTTCAAAAAGCGATTTGCTTTCATTTGGGTAAAGTTCGGTGTTTGGGCGAAATTCCTAAAAAAAAAACTAGTAATTTTTATACTAATTTGGGGTCGGGGAATCCGAATCTGAAAGAATTAGGCGACGGCAAGCAATATTAACTGAATTACACGACTTTAAAAAATTTTATACGCATACAGGAAAATAGCCATTTTGGAAGCATTTTGATTCCTAGAAAATCAAACTAGTTATTTTTATACTAACTATGGGCCGGGGAATCCGAATCTGAAAGAATTAGGCGGCGGCAAGCAATATTAACTGAATTACACGACTTTAAAATTTTCTATACACACACACATGAAAATATTCATTTCGGAAGCATTTTGACACACGTAGTACGAAGATCATAGAAAAACAAGATAACATAGATGTTTTTACCACACAAAATTAAGTGTTGCCATTAAGCAGTAATATCAATAACGTAAAATAACATGTTTATATTTTGAGTACTTATTTTTTATAAATTTTACTCACTTTTGTATCACAAACCATGTTACACAAACCTAGCATAGCCGCTAAACTACTCGAAAACAGGGATGTTTTTTTGCCGTGACGCGAGTAGGCGGTATAAAGGGGCACAAACCATGTTACACAAACCTAGCGTAGCCGCTAAACTACTTGAAAACAGGGATGTTTTTTTGCCGTGACGCGAGCAGGCGGTATAAAGGGGCACAAACCATGTTACACAAACCTAGCGTAGCCGCTAAACTACTTGAAAACAGGGATGTTTTTTTGCCGTGACGCGAGCAGGCGGTATAAAGGGGCACAAATCGATTTATAAGGTATGTTTTTCTGCTGTTTTTTCTGCTGTTATCTATTTTCATATTGATATAGGGATAAATATTTTTGAGAGCTGGTAACACTGCCGGCACATGTTTTTGTACATTTCTTGTTTTTCTATGATCTTCGTACTACGTGTGTCAAAATGCTTCCGAAATGAATATTTTCATGTGTGTGTGTATAGAAAATTTTAAAGTCGTGTAATTCAGTTAATATTGCTTGCCGCCGCCTAATTCTTTCAGATTCGGATTCCCCGACCCCAAATTAGTATAAAAATAACTAGTTTTATTTTTAATTTAACATAAATTATAATTTAACAGTAGATAGAAAGGAAGAATCACTGACGGTGAGTTTAGTTACACTACTTTTAGATCTGAATGAGTTAAATATATTCATATCTTAAATTAGAGACACGATCTAAAGCCCGGGCAACGCTAGGTTCTTAAGCTAGTATTAAATAAAAGTGAGCAATTTCTAAACTATGCTTTATATTATAGTTTTTCTTCGTTATGTTAACTCAAAATTGCGTAGGTATAATAATAATATACCTAACCGCACTTCTAATTTTGAGATAAGTGGGTAGCTATATTGTAATAAAAAATATTTTTTTCACTTTTACGCCTTTTCATTTTTTTATAAAAATGTAGGTTACACAGCTTTACATCAACACCATGAGTTATATGTTTAGTATTGCCATTTGAACTACAGTAACGCCCTCCTATGTTTTCGACTCTTATTTTACAGACTATACACGCACGTACATGAACGCGAATCGAGCCACAAATTATGGGAAAGGAACAAAGCGGTTGCTTCATTATTTTCCCGTAATTCGTAGCTCGGCTCGCTGAAATGCCGAAGCTTTGTATTCAATTTCAACGGTAGGTAATCTGAAATGCTCGATTCAGCCGTTGGCGTTGATAGTTTGTAGTTTTTTGGTTATTATGGCTGGTATCCGCTACTTGACGGGTATACCAAAACTTTTCATCCAAAACTACGTTTATTTAACAAATTTTATTATTATACTAAAAAACCAGACCTGTTGACGCGCGCAACACGGAATCGCTTTTACGTAGACACTTCTACATATCTGATGAGTGAGACACATCCTGCCGAGCGATTCTCTATTTTTTGTGAAATCGAGATAGATCTCGGGCGAGATCTCCTGTCAGATTTGTGTGATTTTCTACGACAGTTAAATGAGTAAATAATCATGCATACTTGCAAAAATTCGTGTTTAAAACGGCCTAAACTAAAATACATGACAGCTCACATCTGAAATTCTGACATCGATCCATAGAAAAAGCAAATCACAGCCAAAGAAAATCACACAAATCTGACAGGAGATCTCGCCCGAGATCTATCTCGATCTCACAAAAAATAGAGATTCGCTCGGCTGATGATGCAGACTGTAAAACTTCTTTATCACCATTGTAGTTTGAAACTCGATGAAAAGACAAAGCGACACTAAAAACAGACAAACACATACGTATTACGTATAGGATTTAGTCTGCGAGAGAATGAGATAGAATAATCGGTCTTCTCTTTGTGCGGTGCTTCGTAGCCTCCCCACTCTTATCTACTTTAGTATTCTGAAGGTTTCACTTCTACCGCGTGTGAAGTGCACACTTGTAATTGTGTTTGTGTTGTGAATACTCGCAAGAGTCTCAACTGCTCGGAACCAGTATCCCTGATTGGTATAATATGTTTAGATGATGAAAGGAGAGATGAGGGGAAGGATATGAGGCTGGTTGGGATGTACCTGGCGGTTCCATGGCAACTCATAATGAAACCAACTCAGAAACACCTCAGAAAGGTCACTAAAAGCTATGAAAAAATAATTTTAAAATAGCCGGTAACCCTAACCTAACTTAACCTATTTAACCAATTTTTTAATTTTTTTTATCATCATTCTTAATAACCTTTCTGAGGTGCTTCTGAGTTGGTTTCATTCTGAGTTGTCTGGTCACCATACCTGGCTATTCAGATATGGTCACCCAACGCGGTTAAAGCCATTTCACATTGATGTTTCAATTGTCCCACCTCCGATGATAGCGTTTTGTTTTAACCCACGGAAGTCGACGTGACGTATAATTATTTTTTCAACCATCAAAAATATGATGAATATCGTTGATACTTTGATACATTTGCGAAGATTAATCGCACATCCCGTAGAAAAGTTAATTTTATAGAGAGCGAAAACAAATGAATGAATGATGAACAAACTGGGTCCCGTCGAAAAGAGATACTGGCGACATCTTGCGGAGATGGTGTGAACACACTTAAATTCGGTTTTCGTGGAGCATAGATAATCACAATCACTTTTCAGAGATAAGATGTAAAATATAAGAATTTGACTTACGACACTTTTTTATGTGATGTAGGAATTGTCTTTGAGTGCGAATGGAGATTTTTGATTTCAATTTCATTTAAACCTAGCTTTAAAAATTGTACATAATAATATTTCTGTTTGAAAACTATTACGAGAAGAAAGGTGAAGATTCATGATTATAACATTAATCATACTTAACCGACTTGCAAAATAGCAATATGTTAATATTTTATTATTTCATTCCAGGTATTCCAGAGGATTCGGAGTTCTTGGCAAAATTTTCGGCGAAGATTCCATCATGAATTTATCAAATTCTTCATTCGGTGTATTTTACTACAGCGTCGTTGGATTATTATGTTAGTAACGTTAGATTAAAATCCTATGTTCTCATTTTGATCGCAATGGAATCGTCGAAATCCAAACTATATTATTTTTATAGAATACAACCTCATTGAACTTTTCTTTATGCAACAACAGACTTTTCAAAAGCGCAACCACGCATAAATACATTAGTCATCAGTCATCATCATTAGCATCTCTTGCCCTTATTATATTCGGGTTTGGGACCTATTATTGCTTCGACAAGGAGCCTTCAAGCGTCCCTGGCCTGGGATACGTCAGCATCTTACAAGAAGAAGAAAATGTTTAATAAAACACACTTTAAAATAGAGCAAACATCTCGTGGGGAATGTCTAAAATATCGTTTAAAAAAACACTGTGAATTTTTTCATACATATAACTTGTAAAATAAATGAAAAAAACGTGTTTATAATAATTTTCGGAGCATACTTTGCGATTTTTACCGAGGGAATTTCATATAATTGCCGTTTCGGCGTGAGGGATATATAGATATTATCTTCAATAATAATATTTTTTTAAGAGTTTTAAAACTTAAACGGCCTTACTAATAACAAAACGCCTTAACGATCGTTAACCTGCATATTTGTTGCTTGTGCGGTGCACTGCGTTTTTACGTGGTTACTAATAATATGATCGCATTATTAGTTATTAGGTTAGTTGCATTGTTTTTGCTTGATCTGCGCGTGCGCGGCCATCATTAGCGGCAATTTTTTTTTCTATAAATTCGCGGCTTTTTACTTTCGTAACGTGTGGAATATCATGTGCAGTTATTTAACATTTGCATGATTTCTGTTTATGATCGATTCACTGTTGTAATATAATTTCTATTATTTGCGACATTTTTGTCAGTTTCTACGCTTTTATAATGTCTCTGCCGTTACTTTAATTTAGTTAAAATAAACATATAGGTTATTTCGAATAAATTATTTTTTATCCATTTAAGTTTAATAAAACTTCCATAAAAATAATAATATTTAATAATAAAGTAAAAGGCTTGTTCATGTGTTAATAAATACCAAATTCGAGTTATCAACGTTTATATTGTTCGGAAATGAATTTAAAGTGTCAGAATTTTCTATTACTGTCTTGGAACAATTGTTATATTTTTTTATAATGTTTAATTGTATGAACGATATAAAAAGTGAAGTGACTGTTTTCTTCCAAATTTATTATATAAAAGGACTGTGTTTTTTAAATTTCGAATATTCCGAATTTTTTTGACCATTTAATAGGTTATGTTTACGGTAAGCTGTTTTTTTTAACTTTTTTCGTGTTTAAAGCTTAAAATAATCCATTTTTAGATACGAAAGTATATTTGAGATACAAAAAAACTAAAAGGTATTTTTATCTAGTTTCTAAAATGGTACTTGTTTTTACGACATCTTCAAAAATAAGAAATGTACAAGACATTTAAAATACGTTAGAAAAATTCCAAAATTCGTTCAGAAATCATTAACAAAAAAATATAAAACAGTCGTACATATGAGATAAACTATCCCCTCAAGCCGTGTAAGCAATGTGTATTTCTTTCCATAAACAATTTTTTAATTAGTAATGTTTTCAAATCCACGCTCGTTTATCATTTGAATAAAATTTTGAAGGGTTTTTTTAGTAAGGCTTGAAAGTATTTAAGGAAAATATGTAATAAGTCGGTAGAAATACGGGAAGCCGGGCCTTAAGATAGCGGAATCTATGGAACCGACCGCACATTTCTGCAGAGTCAAGAGTTTTTTCAGGTATTTTGGGGCTGCCAAAATTGAACAGCCCAGGAGCACTTACAATGTGTGCAGGGTCAGCAGTTGTGTACTATCAGACAGGGCACGCCATGTACAGTACGCCCAGCTTCTGAGATACTAACTTGACTAGCTAGATTGCGTTCTATGTTATTAGCTGCCATTTGTTTATGTACTACGTCCTTAATTATCATATTCATATTGCAAGTAATTTTAACAAATTCGCCAGTTTCCATTGTTTATTTATTTGTCTATTTTATTTCCATTCTTGAACATACATTTAACAAATTATTACAGTGGTTTACATAGGATAACAAATTTCAGTAATTTAAATAAAAATTAACTGTATGTAAATATGTTAGTAATAGCGTTTTGTGGATACCTCACTTGGAGAACCTGTGCTGAGGTGTTTCCATGTTTAGGATTAAGTGCAATTCTGTCGACGTAAGTAAAAACACCTATCCACCTTTATATTCCATATCCAAGAAGGGAACTGTGGGTCGACCCATGGCGGCAGTATCGTTTACATAAATTTAAGATTAGTAGCAGTTAGGGGTGAAATGCAGATCCCGCCAATGTCAGGGAATTTAATAAAAATGCACTTTTTAGATGAGAAAAGTGTGGAGAAGATGAATAAAAAATAAATTAAGGCGCGCTCGGCAAAATTGAGGGAGATACAACCGTTCAAAGTATTTAAAATTTCACTTCGCGAGTTGATATTGACAGTCCGTTCGCCATTTTTTCATTGCTTATGTTGGATCGCAGACCTAATACAGAATTAATAGTACGCCAGAATCACAAACCATGTTACTCAAACCTAGCGTAGCCGCTAAACCACTTGAAAACTGGGATGTTTTTCTTGCCTTGACGTGAGTAGGCGTTATAAAGGGGCACTTTTTTGTATCACAAACCATGTTTAGCGTATTAGGTTATGACAAAATGGCGGGCGGACTGTCAATATCAACTCGCGAAGTGAAATTTTAAATACTTTGAACGGTTGCATCTCCCTCAATTTTGCCGAGCGCGCCTTAATTTTTGTTTTATTCAGCTTTTCCACACTTTTCTCATCTAGAAAGTGCCTTTTTATTTAATTTCCAGACATTGGCGGGATCTGCATTCCTCCCGCAGTTAGTTAGTAATAAATAGGGTTAGATACGAGTAGATAATTGTCTCGATAAACAGGTAGGTATATTTTTCTATAGACAACACGCCACTGGTGTAAATAATATTGAGGTAATATTTTCTGTCCCGAAACAAAGTTTTTTTTTTCAATTATGTTGTAAATGTTTGGGTTGGGTTATGTTTGGTTAGGTGTTATAATGTTTTGAGTAAAGTGAATACCTTTTTGTTTGATCCAGTCTGTGATATGTTTTTTGTAAAGAATTGAAAATTTATTTGTGGTTAGTAGTTACTTCAGCGTAGTGGGCTTATAGTTTATAGTTTGGTTGCGTAGTACTTAGTTTCTCTGCCCGTGTGAGGTATGAGTTATCGGTATTTTTTTTGTAGAGGCCTTGGTTTTAATTTCTATTTGAGGTTGCATTGGAATATGGAGTTTATGTTGGAAGAAGTATAGTAGATCAGATTTGGCATAAAGATGTCTTATTGTCATGACGTATAATGTTTTGTAAATTTCATTCGAGTTTGTGTAGAGAGGTACTTGGAGGATGAGTTTAATTGTTATCTTGTTATCTACGTGTTTTTGTCAGACCGTAACTCTCAGTTGATTATTCTGATTTCAGATTTAACTAATAATGTGGATATGGCTGCCCTGCAGGTGAATATATCGCTGGCCGGAGTGGCGATATCATTGTACCTGCTATACATTATGATATTCGTTATAGAAAATATATGTATCGTCTGTGCCACCACCCCCTTAATAAATCTAGTTGAAACATATTATGCTCTCAAGAAATGGGAAATTCTCGATCGTAACAGAACTTATTAATTTATCTTTATTGGTGATATATTCCCTTGCTTGTGAATACATTTTTTTGTTAATATTCACTAATCTATCGTTTTTATTTGTGTATTCTATCCCATTACACGAACGAATCCCATTTAACGTGAAACAATTATGGCTAAATATGGGGGAGCCTAATTTATGACCGCTGCCTCTGGTAACTATCAAGTTTACATGACATAATTATTAAAATATTAAGGTGGGGTAAGGTTTCTAAACCTTTTATTTTATTTTTTTCTGAATTTTCAACATGTCGAGAGTATTGTGTCAAAATTTCAAGTAAATCAGAGCAAAACTAAAAAAGATACAGCGTTTCAAGCGACCGGCCCTCACGCTCGATTCAAGTATATTTCGAATATAAATAAACAAAAATTTTAACAAAACAAAAAACGACTTCAAAAAATGCACTAAAAAGTAAAAAAAATAATTTCGTATTCTTCTACAACTTCATAATCAACTTACTTTTTCTAATCATCAATATGTAGGTACGATTGTTACTTTTGGAGTCGGTGTCAGTCAAGGTAGGTTTGTAACTACATACATAGTTATAGGTGAGGTGTGCTTGTATCGCACAAGCGACTTGACGAGGCGAGAGGCGAGAGCGGAGCCGCGGCGGCGCGGGGAGCTGTCAAGTGAACCCGCCGGGCCGGGTACCTTTGCTGACACCGACTCCAAAAATAACAATCGTACCTACATATTGATGATTAGAAAAAGTAAGTTGATTATGAAGTTGTAGAAGAATACGAAATTATTTTTTTACTTTTTAGTGCATTTTTTGAAGTCGTTTTTTGTTTTGTTAAAATTTTTGTTTATTTTTTTATTTTTAGTGAATCTGAAGTACACTAACTAATTTGTCTGAATATGGGTAAACCTACTAAACGTACTGCTCATATGAGACAGACATAATTTGACCATAGCGACGTTAAGGTCAAATTAAGAGATTCGGCCGAGTTTCCTTAATTCGTCATGGATCTGATTATCAGAACCTAACCAAACTCTCATTAAATTACCTTTGAAGTACATCCTTTCCAATAAAAAAAGAATCATCGAAATCGGTTGGCGTGATATTGAGTTATTCGTCCATTTGTCGCGCACATACTTATGCAAATTTAAGACTTATATGGTTTTCTCATCGATGCTATTGTCGGAACTGGACCAAATTAAAATGGGACCACAGGGGAAGCATCAGCTTTCAAATAAAAAAAGAATCATCAATATCGGTTCACCCAGTCAAAAGTTCTGGCGTAACAAACATAAAAAAAAAAAATAAAAAAAAAAAATAAAAAATAAAAAATACAGTCGAATTGAGAACCTCCTCCTTTTTGAAGTCGTTTAAAAAACTTTAAAACGATTTTTTGCAAAAAAATTTTTGATGTTCGTGAACATAACTAACTAACTAACTAACCATCACGCCGTTTCCCCGCAGGGGTAGGCAGAGAGGACGGACCGCCAAACAACTCGGTCTTGGCACACACTCTTTGCCTCACTCACATTCATACATCGTCTCATACATTCTCTTCTATTATTCTGGCTTTTGACATGACCCGACTCAAGTATCTGATTCACTTGATCGTGCCATGTCTTCCTCGGGCGTCCCCGACTTCTTCTACCATTCACATTCGCTTCGTATATTCTTCTTACACTACTTCCTTCGTTCATTCGCTCTACATGCCCAAACCATCTGAGGGTCCCTTTCTTAATCTTACTCATTATGCTTACATCAGCCTTACATTCATTGCGGATATCCACATTTCTCACACGATCATACGTTGTTTTACCACACATACGTCTCAGGGATCTCATTTCAACAGCATTCAGCTTACTTTCATCCTTCCTCTGCCAGTTCCATGCCTCACTGCCATACATCAGGGTAGGTACCAGGACTCCATTGTGGACTGCTAGCTTCGCTTTTTTTGACAGATTTTTATTAGCGCCAACGGCATTCAGTCCACCATTAATGGAGTTACCGGCATTCACCCTTCTTTCAATATCTCTTTCAGCCTTCCCATCTCTCGTAAACATACTACCCAGATACACAAACTCATCCACCTGCTCCAAGTATTCATCATTCACAACTATGTTGCATACTGTTTTCGTACTCTCTCTTTCAAACACCATGACTTTAGACTTACTTACATTCATCATTAACTCATTCTTCATACATACTTCGTTCATCCTAGATACGAGAGACTGTAGATCTTCCATAGTGTTAGAAATCAGCACCGCATCATCAGCATACAATAGGCAACATACTTTCAGATTACTCAATTTCGCGCCCAATCCCGCCTCTTTCAATTCTTGCATACAATTATCCATGTATAGATTGAATAACCATGGTGACATTACGTAGCCTTGCTTGACACCTTTTGTGATGTCAAACCACCCCGTAAAACCACCGTTCACCCTAACACACGCAACGCTTCCCTCGTACAGAGACGCAATTGCCTGTATGAGATTTGTATTCACTCCATATTTGGACAAAACCTTCCATAACTTTTTCCTGTCGACTCGGTCGTATGCTTTTTGTAGATCTACAAAGGCGCAGAAAAGTTTCTGGTTTTTCGCCAGAAACTTCTCAGTAAGCATACGCAAGGAGAAAATCTGGTCCATGCATCCCTTTCCACTCATAAAGGCACCTTGCACATCCCATATTTTATCCTTTGTTTCCATTCTTACCCTTTCAATCAATATTCTTCCGTACAGCTTGCCGACTGAACTTAGCAGGCTAATAGCCCTATGATTCCCACATTCCATACGTGACCCTTTACCTTTGTATAACGGCATGATTACAGCCCTTCTCCAATCTAATGGCGTGTAACCCTCCTCTAAACACTGGTTAAAAAGTTTGCACAACCATGTGAGAATAATATGGCTATCTCCTTTAAAGTATTCGGCAGCAATATTGTCGAAACCAACAGCCTTACCATTCTTCATGCATTTTATCGATTTTTTTATTTCATCCACGCTGATTTTGATTGAATTCACTCCGTCATCGTTCATACCCGATTCACTGCTGGCCTCATTATCACCCGGATTGCTTTCGAAAACCTCCTCAAAATATTTCATCCATCTCTCTTTTATTTCTTCCTCATTCGTCAACATTTTTCCATCTTTCGATTTTATGACTTTCAGGCTTCCGTTCTCTGAACCACTCCGGGACCTTTTGACCTCCTTCCAAAACAGTTTAATGTTTTCTTGGAAGTGTTTTGTCATTTTTATTCCCTCTTCCTCTTCCAGGCGTTTCTTTCGTTCTTTCACTCCAACACTTACTCTTTTCTTAGTTCGTGAACATCATAACTCAAAACCTACATGACCGATCATCTTGAAATTTCGTAAACTATTTCTATACATAAATCAACAGAGAGTGAGGAAGAGTTTTTTTTTACCATTTTTTCCATTTTATAATAACAAATTCACCGAAAAATTTTAGCAAAAATCGCATTTTTGACTTCAACACGCTGCAAAAAAAAAACTTTTTTTCGAGTAAACACACTTTATTAGAAACACATTTTATAGGTAGTGGATACGCGCCGTAAATATATTTAAATCCATTTGGGCAATCTTTTAAATTAATAATTTATGCTATGGGACCATGAGGGCGCCATCTATGGTTTTTGTATTATATTGAATTTACCTATGTGACATTGAAATTCAGTATATTCATGCATTTTCTTACCTCTGTGAAGCAGGCAATTACTTCCGACGTGAGTGTTAGTGAAAGCCAAGAGATGTCATTCCTAGTCAGTCATTATCAAATAATTCACCCAATAATTGAATTATTGTTGTTACCTAAGATTTTGGCACGTATTCTTACAAAGCTTTCAAATAATAAATTACTTATATTTTTACACAATTAGTTATTTTTAATGTCGCGGGCAGTTAAAGCGAAGGGGAAAGTTTTTTGTGTGGAAATGTCTGAAAAGGTGAGTTTTAAGTTTAGCTCTAAATTCCGCCGAATCTGTGGTCATTCTTAAATCGTTTGGCAGTCCATTCCAGGCTTTAGGCCCCGAAACTCCGAAGTAGAAGAAAAAAATGGTGAAGAAAAATAATAGTCCCTGGCATTGTTTGGCTAAGGGATTAGTTCACCTGAAAAGGGCTCCTTGCAGCAGGGGTAGAACTCCTCGTTCCTCGTGGCCGGCACCTCCAGAATGTCCCACTCCACGGACAAGTAGAACTCGCTCAAGTCGATGCCGATGTGCACCAAGTTGCTGCCGGACTGTTGCCCCATGTGCTTCAGGTCAACCTTGAATTATCGTAATTATTCTTCAAAATACATCGTGGAATAAAGTATTATGATTATTTAATTTTAGCTCATTGCGTGGATGGCTAAAGTTTTAGAGCATGGAATCTTGGTCCTCCGACCAATAATTATGAATCTTATTTCTTTGTGATTGTATTTAAGCTTTGATAGATATATCTACAATATTTAAAAAAATATATATTGAATGTCAGAACGTGTTATCCAAGTATTCCATTTTTTGGTGTGGCGATGAGCTTATTATTTTTACCTTATGTAAAATTCGTCTGACCAACACAGGTTTGCAGTGTGTGTGAAATAGGTGGTGCTTATGAATTTCAATGGTTCTTTCATCACTTCAGCAAAGAGAGGTGCTTGATTGGAGGGATGGCAATAATTTACGCAAACGTTTTGTTATTGCTAAGTGTTTAATAGGGAAGGAAAAGTGTTTATACATATAATAAGATAGTACATACTGTTACGTTACGGAATTGTTTCCCGTGCGAGCTAATAGCGAATTGACCCCTTGCACAGGCCCTCCGCCCCCTCTCCCCGCACCGCGCGGCGCCCGTGCCAAGCGCCGAGCGGCTCCCCGTCCCCATTCCTTCGCCGGCCTTCGGCAGAATAACTGTGTTCCCCGTGATTCGCGCTAGGCGCTCTCCGTAAACGCTCACGATGTTTTACTTTAATTGTGTATTGTGCTTAAAGAGGTTTACGCCTACCCAGAATCCTGTCTGCCGACCGCCTATCTCCTGCTTGTGAGTACCAATGAACCTTGCTACCCCTCTGTGTGCTAAGAACTGACATTTAAATTCACTAAACACGTGTAGAGAGAGTTGAGAGAAGCTCCCCCCGTTATGATAGAATTAATTAGAGATAGCCAAATACTCATGTGTGTAGTGCCGATGCTGGCCTTTTGTAGAACCCTGTTCACCTTTAATTGAATAAAACCCTTTTTCGTGCATAACAACTGTGTTCTGATTGAGGAAGGAGACCTGGAGATTTTGAGGAAAGGAAGGGGAGTAGGAATTAACAAGCGAACCACAGACACTCGCCCTGGGTTTAAGAGGGACCTTGCTCGCGCCGGCTGTGCAGAGCTAGCCGCCGGCTTGTTTATTGCATGTCCTTTCCAGGTTTTGGGTTTAGCGTTGGCCGCAAGTAGCGCCAATGCTAGCACTGTCCCCCGACGTGTGGCATTTTTTTTTCCCTCCCTCTTCACGGTCCCACAGTCTCGTTCTTCAATCAGCAATTGTTTAAACTTTATAATGTATAATGTTTTGTCTTGTTACTCCCAATTTGTCTAGCATTTCCATCAAGAACCCCGGCGCGATTGTAACTTCGAATTGCAATTTAAATTATCACGGGCACGATTCCTTCATTTTCGAGTCGTCACTCGACAAAACATTATCACCGGTATTCCTACGTAAAGTGCTCAACCAAGAAAGTTGCCGTCGTGAATAATATAGTGTTTACAAGTGTCGACCGACTAAATTTGCTAGTTTCAAATACAAGATTAATAGTGGAAATGTACACAAATATTTAAAACAAAGTTATTCAACAATTAAAATCCTGTATATGATAAACCAATTACCCGCTTCGTTTCCCGAAAGTTAATTAACCAGTTTTTATTAATAAACTTATTCCGCAGTGTGCTGGTCTGTATTTGATATCGACATATTCTGCGAATAGGGGACTATTTCGCAAAATACTGGCCTGTATATATAACGGCATATTTTGCAGCTTAAGGGAAACAAGTGGATTAAATTCTTTCTACCTTTTGACAATTGAGCATTTTTCTAATTTTGCCGCCTGTTTCATCATTTAGCTTTTTTTTCTTTCGTAAGAAACAGACGACATAATTTGAAAGACGTTCGGTTCGCGTTGACGTCGATTCCTCGAGTCAGGCATTACATTACGTATGCACATTTCTGCATATAACTTGTTATGACAAAAGGAAGTCGGCGGATAAATAACAATAATTGGTGATGCTCAAATCAGGCTACAGTCTAGCCACGTAAATAAAGAAACGATTCCCCAAGACATTGTTGAATTTTCAAACAAATACTTCCACGAAAACTTGTATAAAAGAAAAAATATTTCTTTCCTTTTCTGAAGAACCCCCCTTTGGAAAGGAAATGGAAATATTCTAAAAACATGTTCGTTTAAGGCGAACCTCGTTTCCGTTTTTTATTTCCGGACTTTTGCAAATTTGCAAACATTTTTCAAAAACATCGGAATAAATTCTAAAAACGTGTTTCATTAAGGTGAATCCCGGCCCGTGAAATTTTCATATCCGGACTTTGAAAATTTTCAACAAATTTCCAAAACATCTGGATTTTTTCACAAAATCACGTTTTTTAAGGGAAACCGCTGCCCAATTTTTTCTCAATTTATGGACTTTGAAAATTTTCAACAAATTACCAAAACAGCTGGATTTTTTCACAAAATCACGTTTTTTAAGGGAAACCCCTGCCCAAATTTTCAAATAAACCAAACACTTATAAAAAACGCGTTTTTTTTCAAAAACTTTTTGTAAAAATACGTCCCCAGTGGTCAATCTCTGCCCAATTTCTTTCCAATTGCGAGTCTAGTTCTCACTTTTTCCAACATAAGGTCACTCTGATACGATCTTATACACCATGGAAGTTCCTCAAGTTACGCTGGGTATAATCCCGCACGTCTTTACTTCAACAAAGGAAGAACTACTACAGGCCCTGAGAAATAGAAAGATTTCTCCTAGGAATAATTCCAAAATGCCTTACTGTGACGGAATCAGTAAATTCCATCACATCAAGTACTCAGGCGTTATCAAATTGGCAAAACTCTTGTCATAAGTGACGTGAGTTACATGTAAATATTAAATGTAAATAGTCACCCATATGGGCATTCGTAAGGTAATCCTTACACCCGAAGGCACATTAATGTCAACGGTAGCCTAACTCCTGTACATTCTTTTTCTTTTTGCATAATTTTATATGTTCTTGTACATCCTGCGTGCCTTGCCTGCTGTACCACAAGAGCACCTCTTGGGGCACCGTTTTCATACTTGTATGCATCCTCTTCCTGAAATTGATCACTTCGGGAAAGGGCCTCCTTTTCCTCCTACCATCAACGGTTCCGGAAAACTCCTGCTCCAAGACGTCGCTTTCCTTTTCACAATTCTTGCAGCATCCGCGCGTTTTTTTTTCTCACCTCATCGCCTCATCTTGTCATATCACCTTTTTTTAATTGTTTTGTGTCGGGTTTTTGCCGTACCAGTACGTCCCTACCCTAATGTTGTAAATATAAAATCATAAGTGCAAGTCTGTATAATAACCATTGGTGTCAGACCATTGCCGCAGCTCACTACTATGGTCACAGCACCATATTGTAAGAATGTCGCGACGATTTCCGTTATAATAGGAAATCCTCCCGTTTTTTCTTTTTTCTTTTTCCTCTTCACCCCATCCTAACACATTCATAGTAATGTTGTATATTGGGGATCGTTTCGAATACACCAAATGTACACACCTATCAGGTCACATTCGCTGGATTCGAAACAATTCAAGGGCAACCTTGTTGCTACTTGTGGTTTTTCTTCTTTTTCCAAAAATTAGAATGGCGCTCAACCCAATTGCTCTATTTTTTTCCAGAATCGTATTTTGTCGGATTCTGAGAAAAATATTTGTTATAAAAGTGACAATACGTTTCGTCCCTTCATTAACATTGTTCTTTGTACATATACAACTTCATTATGAGGTACAATATTTTATCATGACATCAGTTTCTTTTGTCCTTTATTGTACCATTAATCTTGTTTGAAGTTTAAAATCTTGGCCAGATCTTCAATAAAATTTGTGTTTATCGCCTTTTGGCAAGTCTTGTAACGTATGCTAATATGAAATTATTAAGCTACAGCAGTGCCGTATTAATTACATCATTGCAAAACCGCCGTCTGTATTGAATGGGGACCCACATTTTCGAACGTAATTGGGCTACTGTCTTTCAATACTGGGCAAATTTGTTGTAAATCGTTCATTCCTGTCACGTGAGACGTGAAAACGTGACAATATCTACCATCATAGGAGAGATCCTCAAAACATCCGCCATGATACGAGAAGCTCGTTATAATTTCTTTATACTCATAACTAAATGTTACTAAGTTGGTCGTGTGTCCTTTGGCATGAGAACCGCTTAACCCGCCGTCTGTATTGAATGGGGACCCACATTTTCGAACGTAATTGGGCTACTGTCTTTCAATACTGGGCAAAATTTGTTGTAAATCGTTCATTCCTGTGCACCAAACGTGAAGACGTTACAATACTCACCATGAGTCGTGCGAACGAAATAATATCTACCCCATGTTTGTGTGACCTACCAAGCGTAGATCACACGCCTTTTATTTTCTGTTATCAGAAAATTATTGCTTTTGCAGCAGAGTACTCATTAACATGCCCGTGGACTTCCTGTCACAAGAACCCAGGAACTATCCACTATCTCAAAAGGACTAATCATACGCTTCACTCATGATTATGGGGCATCGTGTCGTAGGAGTTAAGTTGATGGACACAAAAACACCTAACTCGTTGTCTGGGGGACGAACAAGAAAACCCCCAGGTTTGTGAGATTTGAGCAAGGGTCTGTCATTTCTCGCAAACAAGTAGGAGAATAAAACGACCCTCTAATCTTCTACCCAATACACGTGGAGGATTAGACTCTTTTATGTCAGTGTATTCCTTTTGTCCCACACTACCAAATGGTATTGTAATGTGCCAGGATAACTGCTGTAGACCTTGTTTCACCTTCCACGCAGAGGTCGAATTTCGGAAATAGCCGAGTCCTCAGCAGTTTTCTTCGTTCAAATGTTCCCAATTGTCACCCTTTCCCTTCCTCGAAATTATCCGTGAATGGGGATATATGCGTTATGCACTTGGCGTTTCGTTTGTCAAATGGGACAACCTTCATACACGGATCCTTTCAACTTCCTACTCCTTTCCCAATTTTATAACTTATTTGTACTCAATGTTTTTGTTCTTCGAAAGTAGAAAAAATGCTACCGTATAGACGTGAGCATAGGTCATGGAAGACCAACTTCTTTCGAACGTGGCACTTTGTCATACGTACAAACCCTTACCTACGTGTTCTTGGAAATGTATTTAGTTTAAAAAAAAAAAACTAAATGGGTTAAACAGAACCTTCCTTGAATACGTACCTTTGTAATATGTATAAGTCTGTAGTTGCATTTAGTTAACTCTCTCTCCGTCTCTCTCTCTCTCTCTACACGTCAAACTAATCCAATCTTTCTCAACATGCACACCTTGTTTCTCTCCAAACCTTTTCATCATTGGTCTACCAGGCAGGTAAACTTCAAGAATTTTGTTCTAATAATAATTTTTCGCCGGATTAATAAGAAGACCAGCAGCTCTTCACCCTATCTACACCTGCGCCTCTCTTCATGCTGCCTTCACTACCGTCACGGAGGTCCCATGCCTTCAAACCCTACGTACCAAAAGCACCCGACCACACCTAACATAACCTAGTGTGAGTCGTGCGTGTAGTTGCGAATTGTATCATCACAAAACCATCACTTAAACAAACCCGAGCACGTCAGCTCTAAGTTGGTTCATGTTCCTGTTGCCATCGTGCAAATGTTCCTGCGGCACCTTGCAAATGTTCCTGTTGCCATCGTGCAAATGTTCCTGCGGCATCTCGCAAATGTTCCTGTTGCCATTGTACAAATGTTCCTGCGGCACCTTGCAAATGTTCCTGTTGCCATTGTACAAATGTTCCTGCGGCACCTTGCAAATGTTCCTGTTGCCATCGTGCAAATGTTCCTGCGGCATCTCGCAAATGTTCCTGTTGCCATTGTACAAATGTTCCTGCGGCATCTCGCAAATGTTCCTGTTGCCATTGTACAAATGTTCCTGCTGCATCTTGCAAATGTTCCAGCTGCACCTTGCAAATTGCTCTGTTGCCATCATGCCAATGCTCCTGTGCCCTTGCGCAAATAACAATACCAACAATTGTTCATCCAACAATCCCACTGTATACAAACCAGTGTACCAACCACCATCACAACAACGGCTGTCATGCACACAAACCACCTCCTCTATAAAGGACCAACCACCAATTACAATTCCACTCTCCAGTACCTCAATGATGTCATACTGGCCCACCCACAGGATCCGGAAGCAGCTACCTTTTTGACCTCTGTGACAGGTAGAACCCTCTCCACCACCAAGAAGCCTCATCCTGCGTTCTCGTCTTCGTGTTTTCTTTAAGGCCCTAGTGTTCCTTGAGTGTAATCTCAAACGGGCCAGGTTACTGTGACAAAGTAACCTTATAACTTCAGTGCAACGTTCAAACACCCCAAACATCCTACGCAAACCACGCTACGCAAACTTAGCTCACAGACCAATGATACAATTTAGAGTCATTTTTTTTCTATCACTGCATAACCCTTGTACCTTTCTCCAGCAGGTCCTTGTTTATATTTATGTATGCCACTGCTCTTTCATGTACATTCATGTATAATTCTTTGTTCACCATGCTTTTTTTTCTCTTTTGTTTTTGTTTCTACTATTTTATAGCTAGCAACTTTTTCTTTTTCTTTTTCTCTCTCTCTCTCTCTCTCCCCCCTTTCTCTTGGATGTTTTTTTTTGGCACAAGTGCTAGAAGGGTAAGAGGATTTCTTAGCCCTACTGCTCCATTACCACGTCGCCTTTTTTGCGGCGAGGGGGGAAGTGTTACGTTACGGAATTGTTTCCCGTGCGAGCTAATAGCGAATTGACCCCTTGCACAGGCCCTCCGCCCCCTCTCCCCGCACCGCGCGGCGCCCGTGCCAAGCGCCGAGCGGCTCCCCGTCCCCATTCCTTCGCCGGCCTTCGGCAGAATAACTGTGTTCCCCGTGATTCGCGCTAGGCGCTCTCCGTAAACGCTCACGATGTTTTACTTTAATTGTGTATTGTGCTTAAAGAGGTTTACGCCTACCCAGAATCCTGTCTGCCGACCGCCTATCTCCTGCTTGTGAGTACCAATGAACCTTGCTACCCCTCTGTGTGCTAAGAACTGACATTTAAATTCACTAAACACGTGTAGAGAGAGTTGAGAGAAGCTCCCCCCGTTATGATAGAATTAATTAGAGATAGCCAAATACTCATGTGTGTAGTGCCGATGCTGGCCTTTTGTAGAACCCTGTTCACCTTTAATTGAATAAAACCCTTTTTCGTGCATAACAACTGTGTTCTGATTGAGGAAGGAGACCTGGAGATTTTGAGGAAAGGAAGGGGAGTAGGAATTAACAAGCGAACCACAGACACTCGCCCTGGGTTTAAGAGGGACCTTGCTCGCGCCGGCTGTGCAGAGCTAGCCGCCGGCTTGTTTATTGCATGTCCTTTCCAGGTTTTGGGTTTAGCGTTGGCCGCAAGTAGCGCCAATGCTAGCAATACCTATAATATAATAATCTATTTACTATGTAATAAGATATGGTGTGCTGAAGTAGACAAGATAGTTTCGTCGACAATTTATACAGATTCAGCAAAAATGCTCTGCTATTGCTAAAAATATGTAACACTATATTGATGATCTAATTAGTATATCTTATCCAACTTCTGTCTCTCTTTGTATCTCTTGTGTGTCTTGCCTCTCTTTTATTACTTGCTAAAGTGATTTTATGTAATTTTATGGAGCTATTATGTATCCTTTGACTGAGTAGGTTTTTGAAAGTTTGTGTAAGTATTTCTATAATACCTGATTTTTTATTATAACTGAATTACTCTTACGTTAGCAAGAACCCAGTATAAATACAAAAATGCGTGAGTAAAGAGTATCTCCTCATCTATCTGTTGCATTGCGCCAATAATAACTGTGATAAAGTGTATCTCCAAATGTAGAGACTCGCAGAAGGATATCGATAATACTCGTATAATAATAAATAGTTGAACCTGGATTCCATTGTAGGTCCAGGAGCCAAACTTCATGAAACAAGTCTGCTCGTCGAAGGGGAAGTACTCAACGTTGATCTCACAGGAAGACTTGTAGATCGCGGGGGGCTTCCAGAATACTTCGCCGGTGTACTTCAGGGTTGCTTTTGTCATCAGAGTCACCTGTAATTCAGAAGGAAGCATTTTCAGTATATTTTTCCACAATCTAATTTCCCGATTTAGTAACTTTTGTTAATCTCGCCTTCAAAATATCAATATATATTCGTTAATAATGTTAGAAGAAATTATTTATAAAATCTAATTACATGTTTACAAATCTTATTATTTGACGTATCGGTGGGGTAATCTTGATTAACAAGGGGATTTGTAAAATGAATAGCTTAAACTTTTATTAAAGAACTATTAATATGATTTACTAGCCACACAGTCTTTATCGTAAGTTACTAGTTTTAAATATTTGTTGTTAATAGTCTTAGGAGGTAATTTCACCATCCTCATGATAAGCTGTCAAATTAACTATCCATTATGAAAATGATATCCGATGTACAGCCACTATAGATTTGAGTACCGAATAGTAAACTCGGCCTCAATAAATAATTAAAATACCTATGAATTTTTTGACAGATATCAAGAGAATACGAAATAAAAATTGGGCGTATTTTGGTCAAGAGTTAAAAATATTACCGCTTTGCAATAAAATCCAAATAAACATACCCGAAAACTAAACACTGATTTGGAAAGGTGATTAAATAGGTTTACAAATCTTATAATTAGAAATAAAAATATCATTTTTGAAATATTTTTTTTTTTAAAAGACAGAACTTACGTTTTTTTTAACAAAAATTACTGATAATGAAAAAAATATAAAAATACATACACATTTTATTAGATAAATGTTTATAGACGTTGTCACCTCATTTTTTTGCCTTTACATGTAAAAAGAATTTATTAAAAATTTACCAAAGTTTCATATTATTTTTTCATGGTTTATAAGCTCAAAAGTCACCTCATAGTTTCCATCCCAATTGTTGTACAGGACTATATCAGGTAACCAAATGTGTTCTGAAGGGACGTACAGCATCTCTACTCCGCCGTATTCCTCGGGGTCCCATCTGAGTTTGTAGTCGAACCATTTCTGAAACCAGAAAGAAACAATCGTTTCAAAAGTTGAACTCTGTGTAAGTGATTGCAATAAGCTCTATTTTTTTAGAACCCTTATTAAATTTGTCACAATCGTAATCAGTACTTGAAGGGAAATTACACAAAACTGCGCTATACAAACATAACGTTATTATAAAGAGTATTTGAATCCCGTGTTTTCAAATATTCTACCAACAAATTGCCAACTAGGTTCTGTTTGTATCAGGCTATTGCTACCAAGCAAGTCACTACTTGGCTACCAAGCAAGTCACAACGGTCCCATAATCTCATCTGCATGACGCACAAGTTGGTCGTCATGACCTGGTCTTGAGGTTGACCTCATGGGTCTCACGAAGTAAATGGACAACATCCATAAAGTCGTCTGTGCATTATTATTTGATTAGTCGGGATTTTACCAGTTCATATAATGTATATATATTGATTAGTCAGACATCTCCGAAAAATCTAAATTTGAGTTGAGTGTGCATTTATATGCAAATGACTCATAAACAAAACCTAAATCAAATATAACGCAGAAAAACTTGTAGTTGATTAAACAAAATGCATGACATGTTTTCTTACGGTTCTCACCTATTAAAAATAATATAAAAGGGGTTATTTATAATCAGGGTCATTATTTTAGGGTCATCGACTTAGGTCATTACCTACTACATTGACTACTAAACAAGTCAACAATCTCACTTACTGGACCCGCAAGTTAATCGTCATGACCTTATTCTATAATTTGACCTCCACGGGGTCTCTCAATTTAAATCCCGGTAATAACGGTTCTGATACAGCTATTGCTACCAAGGAAGTAAAGGAAGTCATGGTCATCAAAAATTGTAATAGAATCCAACCTGACCCACAAGTTAGTCGTCATGGCCTGCTTCTTAGGTTGACCTCATAAGTTCACTCGGATTCAGTTCGATTTTGTTAGGACGTGTAACTAGTGATAGAATTTAACCTGCTTGACCCCCAAGTTGGTCATCGGACCTGGTTCTTGAGGTTCACTTGAGGCTGACTTAGCTTGAGTCTCAGTCACACGGTGAGTGTCTCCATGTTATTGATGATAGGTCGGAAGGTGCTAATATAATAATAATAACTTTGTTGATTTGAAGTTATAAAATCTTACCTGCTTTACCCACAAGTTGGTCTTCGTGCATGTATGGTATGGTCTCATTGTTGTCGATGACGGGCCAAACGAGTCTATTGCTATTAAGGTCGTTGGTCATCTTGACCTGGTTCTTGAGGTTGACCTCCACAAATTAGCTCCTATACAAATCACACACATAAGCAGAAGGGATAATGAATCTCACCTGTTCTACCCACAAGTTGGTCGTCATGACCTGGTTCTTGAGATTGACCTCCATGAGCTGGCTCAGTTTAAGTCCCAGCCACACGGTGAGGGTCTCCGTGTTGTTGATGACAGGTCTGATGAGGCGGTTATAGTTACTGAGCAGGTCATCGTACAGTCGTTTGGCGTCTGGATTTGCTTCGATGTGCTTTATAGTAGCCGCTGCAAAGTTATTCAAATATTTTTAGCAACGGTTCTATTTTGGTCAAACCAATCCCTAATAACATATTTATTGATTCGTTTACATAATTCACGATCATTCGTTGTTATGTATTATACAAATATTGTGAAAGATCGTGTAAGATTTATGAATGTTTAATTTTTTTCCTGCATGAAAATATTATCCTTTAATATAATATTAATACCTTTTTACTTTAAAATCAGAAACTTGCCTGTGTTGCATACCTAACAAATTACAAACCAGTATCTGGCTTATGCTACTAGTTTTCAGATACCGTGTATTGGAACATATAGTAAAACTATTTTTCACTAAGAAGATATCATTTATTGAAAAAGTAAGTCGACAGATATTAAGCGTATACAATGTATGTTATGTAACTTGAGAGTGTTTAGCATTTCAATGAAAAACTTTTTAAAAAATGTTTTTTTTTATCTACCTGTGTAATTTAAAATATCGCAAAATGTTTTTTATATCCTTTACCTTTTATATTATTTTTAATACGTGGGAACCGTAAGAACACTTTAAAATATCTTTTATTGGAACTATTTGTAGCAAATATCTGTTCTATAATTTGCAATATGCAAATATAAGTAGTATGTTTGTTAGGTTTAGTAATAATTGTTTTGTAATGTAATGGCCTTACTAATAAATATATTTTTTAATTTTACACAACTGATAAACAACAATTAGTGTAAGGTGAAAGGTTGTTTATTAGTTGTGAAAAATTTAATACAGGTTTATTAGTCAGGGGATTGATGTAAAGCGTTTAAAATGTATTATTTTAATCACTTTATAAAAAATGTTAAATTACAAAAAACTACTAAGCTGAATAAAATTCTAAATTATTCATTTGATAGTCCAGAATTGCTTGCATTGAAGATCTTTCGAATTCCATTAAGCAATAATTGAAATCTGGATTTATTTTAGTACTGAATTCTGTTACTATCATAAGTCTCCTTCTAATTACCCAGAATACTAAAAAAGAGTGAAACCAATTATGCCGAGTGGTGCACATCTTAAAATTATCACAAAATAAATACCAAAGTACGTACTGAAGCAGTTCAGTTCTGTCTAAAAAAAACTGTATAATTTTTACTGTTCTAATGTAAAAGCCCCTAACAGTGGCGTTAATAATGAAGCAAATAAATAAAATAAAATATTATAACAAATACTTACCGCCTTGAGTTCCTCTGACAGCCAAGAAAATCAAAAAAATATTCACAAAATATCCCATTTTCAGATTATTTTCAAAATTTTAAAAATCACTTTTTATTTTCCTTTTTTATTTTAACATTCCCATGTCACGACAGTAACCATTTATACTATAACCATTTTAGTAAATAAACATTAGTTTTTTAGGTTAAAATGCTTTGAAAGTGGGCGGACACTATCAGCCTTCGCTGTAAGGGGCGATTCTGCCCTCGGCTCGGTCCATACAGCATCGTATTTTCCATGGAAATCGATAGAAAAGTGACGGCAGCGCCGCGCCTGCGCTACGGCAAAAGACGCAACACTGACACTGAAAGTTTTGCTTCCCGCCATAATATTCTTACTTCCAGTGTAGCTTGGTTTGGAACTTGGATAAAACGTGAATAATGTTTTTCAAAACATGGGTAGGCACTTTCAGCGTAGAAAAACAGTAATATTGGTGAAATCCATGGGTGATCCGAATACGCAAAAAGCTTCCATGACTTTCAGCGTAGAAAAACAGTAATATTGGTGAAATCCATGGGTGATCCGAATACGCAAAAAGCTTCAATGACATTGTAACCTTTCTTGGAGAATTTAAATAAGATTTTGATAATAGAGAACTCCAGTCCATTTTTTTTATTTTTTTAAATGAATAATGACCTTCTAACTTAAATAACTGAATTTTTATTTTTATTTTTAGAGTTAGTTTTAATAGTTAAAATAATTGTCAAAGTTTTAATTTTTCAAGACCACCCGAAAACCACCGTATGTATGGTGAATCGTATGACGTCATCACTCCTGAAAAATTAGTATAGGATCGGGCAATCAGCTGATCTACTGCCGCCATTTTGAATTCCGTTGTTCGAAGTATTCTCCCTAGAAATAGCATTTCTATTTTTTTGAGTTGTAGTTTTTGAATATTTTCAATAATAGAGATAAACTAATAAGAGATACCTTTATTTTTGAAACATTATTTAGGCTTAAATAATGTTTCAATAAACACAACAACTAAATCTCTATAAACAGTATGTAATAAATGAATAAATTAATACGATGGCTTGTTTCATATCATACATTCCCGTACAATGACCTTACGGTGACGTCACGACACGTCGAACAGTGACGTCACTACTAAAATTTCAATAATGCCAACTTAACGGCTTGTTTTTACGACCTGATTAAAAATGGACTTTTAATATTTTTTTAAAACTCCGCGTTTAATATTATTAAATAAAACTTATATATTCAGAATCAGCGTTTATTGGTCTATGTGAACATATTTTTTAAAGCCATAATATTTTTCACTGGAGTTCCTTATTGTATTATCGAGGTGACCGGACGACTCAACAATGTGTAACCTCATCACCTCATTTGAAAAGTCATTAAAAGTGATGATAAAAAATAAAATAGTTGAACAGGTTACGTTAGTTTAGGTTGTGAGGTATTTTGTAATTTTTTTTTCAGCACTTTTAATGACATTTTAAAGGGGTGTTGCAATGCCACTTTGTTGAGTTGTTTTGGAAACATTATCGAGGCTGACTCATAAAATCTCATCATTTTGCCTCTTCTGTTTTTAAATTACAGTGTTAATATAGCGTCATTATAATATCTATGTGTGAACATTGTTAAAGAGGTATAATTTGTCCAGTCAGGGATACATTTAATTAAAATGAAATAATAATAGGTATGATGTATAGTTTTATTTACAGCACATTTCAAAGTGGTAGATTACACGGTATCGTCGTGATGAAAGACTACAATACGTAATCTAAACGTTGCTTGATGTGGATTTCTCTATGTTTAATAACCAGGTATGAACATCAAGGCACTTCTTTCGCCTTCCCATCTCTTTTCGCCTAACAACATACCCCAAATGTGGAAGCCGTATATTTACGGGTTCCAAGAAGTCAGGACCCTTTTTTTACATTAGCTCCACATAGAAGGCAATAATTTCCCTCAGGGCTTATGTCATCTTAGGGGATGCTGTGTGGAAGGTATTTTTAAGGAAGAGAAGGATGGGAAGTTCTGGAAAAGAAAAGGTGTAAGGGATGGGTAGGAATCTGGGGTTACAGAAGTGACGGACGTATGAATCCATCCCTCCAACTGCGGTGCAAGGCGATGGGTCGAGAGAGTCCGGCTGGAAAGGTCACTGGGTTCACCCAGTCTCTCTTGATCCGGCCTGCCATGCAGTAGATGGGTAGACGCATCCGCCGCCAAGACCTGGACAGACCTCACCCCATGAACCCGGACACCCTTCAAAGTGACCAAACTTTGCAAACCACTTGGGGAGACCTATGACAGAGGTGTTGGTTATCCAATAAATGGTTCCCGGGGCGGCGGTACCCAAACCTGCCTCCCAAATTACACTTGTGCATATTCACATAAAAAAAAAATCGTATTTTAGTACTCAAATTTACTTATTTTTTAATAATTTATAGTTTTATCTTCATATATAATATACAGAACATATTTTCAGAAGATCATTCACAAGTCCCGGACGTTGGCCAGGCTTTACACAAAGTTTTTGAAATCTCATGTGGACCCTAACCTTCCTCTCGTTTTGAAGGTTAATGAAAATTTGCACACTTGACCTTTTTCTTATTTTGAACGTCAAGTGTGCAAATTTTCATCAATCTCGATTTTCTGCATTCTTCAATACGAATATAAATCGAAGACAGAATCTATAATATCTATTGTATACCTTAAAATATAGGATTTAACAGATAATTAACTAACGGCCCTAAAAACATATTGTATGAATTAAACTTCACATTAAATAATTTCATCTTGAATTTGACAATAAATAAATTACTTAAGTTCTAATTAAGTAACAGCTTCCAATAAATTGTCGCGTGAACACCACAGTGTGTGTTAGTATCTTTTTTTCGCTATCTTCTGGTCATACTTCTGGGAAGAATCTTTATTGCACCCCCCGGTAACTGAAAAATATAAAAACACATTAAAATTGTGAACTATCGAAACAATATCAAGGCGCTCTGGTGGAATAAAATGGTACTATTAAACACGGCTAACATCTTGACATGATTGACTGGGCACACACAAAGAAATTTATAGACAGACGAAAAGCAAAGCGTAAAACGCAAAACAGGATTTCGTTACGCTCAGTCAGTAAGAGAAAAATATAACCTACATCGTAGCCAAAATTTGGCATGCTGAAAAGGACAATTAAATCCAAAATTGAGTTATATATATACCATTTTCCTCTGTTTTTTTTTTCTCTTTATGTCTGCCTAGTCTAAAACTTCTTTTTCATAATTTTTTTTTATAAATTTTATAAAAGTTTTTAATGTTAATTAAGTACTAATTAAAGAAATTTACAAAAAATGTTCAGTATTCTAAAAGATCTATCCAATGTTATTTTGTAAAAAAATGCATAATAAATTATAGGTCTAAAAAAACATTAGATACGATTTTTTTTTAATTGAAAAACTTTTTTTTCGTTCTCCTGAACAATTGACATTTTGTCCTTTACGGCATTTCAAATTTCTGTGATCGATATATTTGGACGTGAGATCTATTGCTCAAAGACGGAAATATGAAAACAGAAGGAAAAGAAAGAAAATACTATGTACATTTTTTTAACAAGTCCACCCAGCTTCATAATTTGTTTTGTGTGCAAGTTGATTGGACTAATCCCTAAAATTATTATTTAACGCTTCCTAGACCGTAGTGTAGTTCAGTGTATCTCAACCTTTAGTCATACAGATTGTTGGCGGAACCCATTCCATCTTAAACATTTTATTGCGATTTTTCTAACAAAGCAAATGTCTATTCCCATTTTTAAATTAATGTAAAAGAATGAAAATTCATAAATATTTAATTTTTTCTCTGGTTTCCGGTGCGCCAAAATCAGTTGGAAAATGACGTTGGTTTTGGGGCTGAAGAAGACATTTTAATCTTAACGAAGACTTAGCAGAAAGTACTGTAGGCGAAAGGCAAGGTGAAACCAATATAATTTTATCGATTTTTATCATCATTCGGAAAAGTTTTTACCAATTATTTAATACATTATTTCTATGCGCTATTTATTATTTTTTTTTGTTTGAATTTTGTAAGAAAGTGTTCCCAACAACCTGAATCCAGTGAGACTATGATATCCCCAATTGGGGTAAGTTGTGAGGCTGAAGATAGTGGGAGGGTAGGAGATGGGGAAAACAGAATGTTGGCAAGTAACTGGCTACTTAGATCTGGTCACCAAACACGGCTAAAGCCATTTCAAGCGACCTTTCAATTCTGAATGGTGGTATTACTCAAGGGCGATACTAAGAGTATTTCGCAGTCTGGAAAGGGAAGCAAAAATAGCAAATAATTTAAAATGAATGAAATGTGAAAACACACAGTTTAAGGCGATGCACCACGTCGTTTAATTCGTGATCGGACCGCTAATAATAACAATACTGTAGATGGCGTTAGGGTTTAAATCCCCGTTTAACATCAGCTGCCTGTTTTGATTTATTCATCGCCAAAAAACGTGTTTTACTTTATAATGAGAAGTTCAGGCAGAAATATTGAAATGTTTTACGTTTATTAAATAAATAATTTTCCACACTATGCAACAAAACCACAACCGAAAAAAAGTTCGGAAGTAGGACATTTTGAACTTTAAAGCAGTTTTTGTAGGCCCGATACTTTTTTCTGGGCTTATAAAAAGATTACTGTGTTCTACTCGCAGAATTTAATTGTCTAAAACATTTCTAATTTTATCTGCGATCTAATTTTTAAAATAAAAAATACGCGTTTTTGCTTTACTTGGTAGTACGTCACCTTAATCGAATAAAATTTACAGGTGCGCGCCTGGATTTGAACCTGACCCTCCAGATTTCTAGCCGAGAACCAAAATAGAAATCTTTAAGATGAAATTCTCACGAAATACGCCGCAGGCGAAAAGTTTTCCCCGTTTGATGAATGTGAAGAAAAATAATTTCGAAAAATACGATTTTTTACCAAAAATTTTACAGAAAATTTTAACAATGATTAATAATTTTTGCATTACTCCCAAAACAGTCATTTTGCCCTCCGGTGTGGCTCGCGCCCTAAGTTGAGAAACATTGGTGTAGTTATCCACAATAGAACTATGCAACCAACACACTGCGTCACAATGTGGCATAACTCATCTCATACATTAAATCTGTGGAAGTGATATGACGGAAGTGGTGAGACGCGAAGAGATGGAGATGGATGACCACTATTCTGGGGAGGTACTTACTTACTTAAAGGAGAATTATTTGCAAAGCGTGTGGCATATTTGCAATGCGACGCTAGACATGTAGGGGTAGGTACTCGTACATATGAATTAATTTTGCATTATTCCAACCAGTTTCCAGCTTCCCGAATCAGTTTTTTTTTAACCTTTCTAAATTATTTAACCTCTCTTACCTCGGGCCTCTTTGGTAGGAAAGTTAAAATATTTCCGCTTTGCGTATAAAATCCAAATAAATTGAATATATCTGAACGCATTCAAAAAATTAAAACTGTTTTTGAAAGGTGGTGAAATACGCTGTCAAATTTTATAAATCGAAATAAACATATAATTTTTGAAGGATAAAACACAAAAAGTTTCAAAAAAGTCTAACCTTAAAATTTTATTTTTTTTTTACAGTGAATACCGCACAAGAATCTCAACTGCTCCCGTCTGGAGCCAGTGAGACTATGGCATCCCCAATTGGGGTATGTTGTGAGGCTGAAGGTAGTGGGGAGGGGAAGGAGGTGGGGAAGAGGAAGGTTGGGAAGTACCTGGCTATTCAGATCTGGTCACTAAACACGGCTAAAGCCATTTTCAAGCAACGTTTCAATTCTGAATGGTGGTCTTACACCAGGGCGATACTAATAGTATCTTCCACTCTGGAACATGCCGCAAATATACTATATATTATTTTAAATGAATTAATTGTGAAATAACACAAATTAATCAAATAAAATTTATTTGCGCATGCCGGGTTCGAACCCGCGACCTCCGGAATGTGAGTCAAGAGTCTTAGCCACTGGACTACGGAGGTCGTTATAACGAAAAAAAAAACACGCATATTTATTTTATTTTTGTCGTTTCATGTGAAAATAATTAATTCTGTTCCCGAGAAGCATACAAGCCGGATGCAAGTCCAAAATTTGAAAAAATGCGTTTTTGATGCAGACTTAAAATAAATAATCATGTATATCAGTGGCAGAAAGATACAGGTCCTATCATGAAGAAAAAATAGGATTTTAAAAAATGTATACGGATGCAACTACCATGATGCAATAACTATCTTAGAAGCAGAAGGAAGTACCATGGACTTGCATCTTTATGATTTAGTTGCATTTTGAGTATTAAGACTCAAATCTTATGCACTATGTAGTACTATGACTCAAATTATACATTACTTCGCTTTCCATGGAAGTAAAATTTTTTTAAACATTGATCCTTTCATAATACACCACATGTCATAACAAAATATTCCACTTCATTTAGAAACAGAAGGACTCAATTCCGTGTTTTTGTTTGACTCAAGTCGGCGTTTTTTTTTTAAACAATATTTTTAATGACTTTACATAAAAAGTATTTCGTTTTTATTTGCTCATTTTTAAAACAATACTAATTGATTTCATAATAACTTTTTTATCTATCAGCATGGACATCCGAAGAAGTTATGAGACTATAGTTACAGAAAAAATAGTTTTTTGGCTCTCCTGAACATTAACCTTTTTGGACTTGCATCCATATGTTTCTCGGGTGAAGTTATAATAATTCAGTTTAATTATTGAAAGTTCATTATTTTACTTATTTTTTATTTGAATATAAAGCGTGTTGTTTTCTCTTTCTAACACCGTTTATGTTATATTTCTCACTAAGATAGTAAGGAAAACAGTGGTTTCCGTAAGACCCAAATATCTTTGATAAGACCCATATGAGTTGTTCCCAAAAGCGAACAAATTAGCAAGAGAGATTAACCTCATCTTAAGGCGATCCACTAGTTCACTACTGTGCCGTGGACAGTAGTTCTTCGGTGGACGCCATACGGGTCACTTTGAATAACCGAATTCGTCGACTAGCGGTCGTATTGTAAAATATCAACGCGAAAATGCATATTTTATTTTATTTTGGGAAGATTGGGTGTAAATATCAACTTTTTTTGCGATTATTATAAAATAAACTGAACTTGCCACATTACACAATAAAACCATATCCGAAAAGGGGTTTATAAATAGGAGAGTTTGGACTTGAAAGTGTGTTTTTTAGACCTTATACTTTATTTTTTAATAGACTTATTAAAAAACTTATAAAAAAATAAATGATATTTTTAAGGACCAAGGTATGTTCTACACGCAGTATTTAATTGAAGCATGTACAATACTTCTAAGCGATCAAATTTTCAAAACAAAAACATATGATTTTGCATTATTTACTATGACTTCATCTTAATATACTTTCTCTAAATAGTTCTAATAATCCCTCGATATGATCTGATCAATTTGGAACGTAAATTGACCGATTTTTGCACTATAAATGACAGCCAGACGTAAACTTTCTGATTTATTGATTCTACACAAAAGTTGTTACACCAAACATTTTATCCTAAATTAACGTCAACGTACAATTAACAAATTCAACAAAGAGAATGTAAGACATTTTCTGTATTAAAATCTACCATACAAATACAGGATTTTTTCCCCTGTACCGCGAACATTAAGAAATTAATATACACTGCTCTAATAATGAAATAGACATTTAAACACTTTAAAAAATATATTTTGCAATAAATCACATCAAGCTTGTGAAGAAGCATCATATTGTGAAGAAGCTCTTTAGGGAATCTACCCCCTCAGGCAATATTGTACCTAAGTCAATGTGTCCCATCAGCACAGGCGCCAAAAACAAATCATGATTTATTTCTGAATTTAGGCTAATTATTTTTGTTAATATTTATGTTATTACAATGTGTTTAAATCATCCATGCGTATATTTTTTTGCCTATTATGCCTATCCTATGTACATAAATAAAATAAATTAAAATAGTACACCGAAGGCCGTTAAAAGAACGGCAGTTTTTTTAAATTCATATTATTCTTTTTTTAGTTCGCTCAAATTAAACTGTTTCGCTGTTTTTAATTTTATTATCGTCGCTGTTTAGGAATCGATGACTTTTAGTCAAATTTAAACAAGACAAAGGTGTAACATGTACGGAAACTTTACAGTGTAGGTACGTACGAGTAATTAATAAGATTAATAATTTTCTCGAAAATCAATAAAGTAGCAATAATTTTTAAAAAAGCATTTGGTTATAAAAAACCTATAAAGAATGATGAAGAATCACTTAGAGCAGATGAATGAGTTTCTGTATCTCGGAAGTACTGTGTGTACTGTAAGTAGTATGAGTAGTATGTGTGTACTACAATTAGTATAATTACTATAAGTAGTATGTGTACGAGAGATGGGTAGGCTGATGGAGATATTGAAAGAAGGGTAAAATCCAGGTAACTCCATTAATGGAGGAGTGAACGCCGTTGGCGCTAACACTGTCCAAAGAAGCGAAGCTAGCATTCCACAATGGTGTACTGGTACCTACCCTGATGTATGGCAGTGAGGCATGAAACTGGCAGAGGAAATTTGAAAGTAGACTGATTGCTATGGAAATGAGATCCCTTGGCGCATTTCATTTCTACATGTGTGGTAAAACTATGTATGATCGTGTGAGAAATGTTGAGGTCAGCAAAGAATGCAAAGCTGACGTAAGCGTAACGAGTAAGATTAAGAAAGGGACGCTCAGATGGTCTGGCCATATAGAGCGAATTAACGAAGAAAGGCGTACAAGGTATGAGCAAATGTGAATAGTAGATAATAATTAATCATACCAGTTGTTCATGAATAAACCGTTGTTTAATTAATTAATAATGATATTAAATAAGAAAATTGAAAATAAAAATTATGTTGTACAAATTAAACATGATAGGAATGAAAAGGTACCATATAAAACATGTCTGTTTTTCAATTATTATTTTTATGTTACAATTTAATTATTTTAGGGAAAAACTCTTTTATTAGTTATCCTATCTATATTTTTTTAACAGAATTTTAATGATTTTTTTTTACTTTTCCTTTAATGTAGTGCACATTTTGGATTTTTAGTGCATTATACTTGATGATCTTTAATAGTAATAACTCACCCAAATAAGGTTGTACGCGGGCATGACGTTCGGAGGTCCTGTCTTCCGGCGTGGTATGGGCAGCAGGTTGACAGGAATGGGGGGCAGGTCTGCGGAACTAATCCGCCGGATCGACACCTGGTCCAGCTCCACTGAAGGTCCTGGAATCAGTTAATCAATTCGGTTGATAAAATTATTACTGGATCTTGTTCACTATAGTAACAATATAGCTTTTCAGAATTTGGCGAACGATTAATTAATGCTGACCATAATTTTTAATAAGAATACAGGGATGCAAGTTCTACATAAAAATGTAATGAGTATGCTTGGACAATTTAGAAGCATTGGAAATAACGAAATCAAGTAAAAAATATTAACTGCAATATGAAAATCGCCGATAATTTATATGGATTCAGAAAAAAAGTATATTTTGTCTCTTGTGCAGGGGCGTAGCTACCGCCGTATCAGCCGTATCAATGATACGGGGCCCCCGGGCTACAGAGGCCTTTTGTTTCTTTTGTGAGAAATCTTTATCCTTCATTTGGGCCCCCCAACTAATTTTGGTACAGGGCCCCTCCAAGGCACGCAACTCCACTGCTCTTGTGTCTCTTGTGTCTTTTGTGTCTCTTGTGTCTCTTGTGTATATTGTGTCTCTTGTGTCTCTTGAGTCTCTTGTGTCTCTTGTGGCTCTTGTGTCTCTTGTGTCTCTTGCGTCTCTTGCGTCTCTTGCGTCTCTTGCGACTCTTGTGTCTCTTGTGTCTTTTTTGTCTCTTGTGTTTCTTGTGTCTATTGCGTCTCTTGCGTCTCTTACGTCTCTTGTGTCTCTTGTGGCTCTTGTGTCTCTTGTGTCTATTGCGTCTCTTGTGTCTTTTGTGTCTCTTGTGTCTCTTGTGTCTCTTGTGTCTCTGGTGTCTCTTGTGTCTCTGGCGTCTCTTGTGTCTCTTGTGTTCTAGTGTCTCTTGTGTCTCTTGTGTCTCGTGTGTCTCTTGTGTCTCTTGTGTCTCTTGTGTCTCTTGTGTCTCTGGTGTCTCTTGTGTCTCTGGCGTCTCTTGTGTTCTAGTGTCTCTTGTGTCTCTTGTGTCTCGTGTGTCTCTTGTGTCTCTTGTGTCTCTTGTTTCTCATGTGTCTCATATGTCTATTGTGTCTCTTGCGTCTCTTGTGTCTCTTGTGTCTCTTTTGTCTCTTGTGTCTCTTGAGTCTCTTGTGTCTCTTGCGTATCTTGTGTCTCTTGTGTCTCTTGCCTATCTTTGTATTATTTGTCATTTAAGTAAACTTTTACATTATTTATTATTTTACTTTTTTTTGTTTTTTAATCTTCATTGATATTACAATTACAACTTATAAATATATAATACTTTATATACGCAAATCTATAATTTGTCTGATAATTTTTTTGTATTTGTTTGTACCTGTTTGTGTATTAACTAGGTTTTTATTACCGGATTGTTCTCTTGTAAGTAAGGACGTCTGTAAAAACCGCGTAAAATAAGTAAAATAAACAAAAAGAGTTATCTGAATGTACATGTACAATTTAAAAGTCGTTCCCTTTCTCCCCATTCTCTACACGTAACTCCTACCTTCCCCATCCTCCTCTACCACCACTCAGATGGTCTGTCCACCCCTGATATACTTTCTCTCTCTCTCTCTCTCTCTCTCTCTCTTTATTTTAACCTTATATACATAACGTAAATGTCTGTACATAGGTTAGTTTATAATAATACTGTCCTGAAGAAGGTTAGAACGTAACCGAAACTGGTGGACACAATGGCTAAATTATAATAAAGTTGTTGAAAATAAAATATCTTTTATTTACGTATATTTTAAAAGAATGATCATTAGAGCTGAAAATGAGACTTGTGCAGTGATGGATAACTGATAACTGGATAACGATGGTTAGCAGAGAATTGAACTCACGATGCCTGGGTGAAAGACCGACACATTCGTCCAAGCGGATTTTAAAAAATTAAACTATCCATGCATATTTGGGTTCATGAACCGTTCCTTTATAAGATCTTGGACCCCGTCATAATACGACAGTCACGTCAAGTCCATGAACCTAACATAGACCTTAGCGACGTTGGGTCCAATAAATATGTAAATCAGGAGAGAAGTCAAGTGCCACCGGAGAACTGAGACCAGCGGCCATTGCAACACTAAAACGACCGTACACAATCACGACTCACGACAGAACCGCCACCGAAATATTATTATAATTTTGAGAGATTTGGGCCTTCATAAAGATTACAATTTTGATATTGAATTCTGACTAACATGTACTAATGTAACAATATTATTCATTTCCAATTTAAAAACCTTCTATTCATGGTGAAACTCCAATAATAAGATTAATTCGTGTAAACACCTTTTTTTAACTTTTTTCACTGTTTCATTTACCGGTTTCCCCTCAAGGCGGGCATCTTCTGTGAGGGCAATAAGCACCATGGGTGGACCCATCAGGTCAATTGGACAATGACCCCCAAAATTATAAGACAACAAGAATTATGGTTAATGTTTATAAAATATAATACAAATCAAAATTGTCATGGTCATAATTGTCACACTATATTCAAATGGCAGGCTTGGGATCAAATGTATCCCCGAGATCCCTTTGGATTAACTTAAGATAATACTTCTTATTTTAGCTTGTAATCGAATCTAATAGGGTTTTTGGAACGCATATGTATCGTCGTGACACATTTTTTTACATTAAAAAGTTTATTCTCTTCGGCCCATGAAGATGTGCTAAATCAAGATGTAATTTAATACAATCTTGAATGTCGCATATTTTTTTTTTTTTTTTTTTTATTTATTTAGTAACTATATAATATTTTTTACATTTTTATATGAAAAATGTTAGTTAGATGTATATATGTATAAAATAGAAAATATATTCGAAGTCCTCCTCACTAGGAGATCCTGTGCTGAGGGGGACTATGCTTTGGATAAGTTTTTCAGCGACTTCTATGGTTTAACTTGTTTGGATAAGGTTTTCCAGAAACTTCTATGATGTTTTAAGTATACTAGTAAGGTCATTTTCCGGTAGTTCCTTCAGCCAACATTTAATGTCCTTAATGTAGCTGTTTTTGTTTTAATTTGTTTGATACTAAGTGGGAGTTTGTTATATAACTTTACTGCTAAAAATTCAGAACTTCTTTGACCAAATGAAGAGTTACCCTTTGGTATATTAAGTGTGTCTGTTTGTTTGGCTCTGGTTTTATGAGCATGTGATGTTTCTTTCTCTAGGTCGTTTTTGTGGTGATGTACTAGAATGTTTTTGGCATAGATTTTCTGTATGCTTGGAACATCAAACTGTTTAAAACTTTCTGTTGTTGACGTCCTTATGGGGACCTTTAGAATGGTCTTTATGATGCAATTCTGAGTTATCTTAAGTTGTTTTAAGTGATTAGATGCTGCTGAGCCCCATCCTATTACTCCATATTCCAATCGAGAGTGGCATAAAGCATAATATACTCTCTTTAGATCCCTCATTGACAAGATGTTTCTTAATTTTTTGAAGAAGTAGATGAGTTTTGTTAGCTTTTTTGAGGTAAGATCAATGTGTGAATTCCACTGTAGTTTTTCATCAATTTCAATCCCAAGATATTTAATACTTTTTGTTTGGGATATAGACGGGCAGGAACATTGTGGAAAAGTATTTTGACATTCATGTAATTTGAGGGTATGCACATTCATTGGTTGTCCTCTTTTGTTTTTGGAGAAAGTGAGATATTTAGTTTTATTTACATTTAATGTAAGCGAATTTACTTTTAGCCAGTTTTGAAGTACAGCCAGGCCATGTTCCGCCTCCTTGTAAGTTCTTGTCCAATCTTGTTCGTGGAATATAATAACAGTGTCATCTGCAAAGCTCATTATGTTTCCATTTATGGGAAGATTCATAAGGTCATTTATATATATCAGAAATAGTATAGGTCCTAATACGCTTCCCTGGGGGACCCCGAATTTAATTGGAAGAGATTTGCTCTTTCTTTTACCAATTTGTACAATTTTTTCTCTTCCAGTTAAATAACTTCTAAGTAGGTTTAGAGTTGTTTCAGTTATTCCATTTTTTTTTAGTTTTAAGTACAGTATTTTATGATCAATTGTATCGAAAGCTTTTTGAAGATCAATGAAAACTGCTAAGCATTTTTTGCCTTCATCCAGCTTTCTAATAATTGTATTAGTTACATTAGCTATAGCATCACCAGTACCCAGGTTTTTCCTAAAACCATACTGCGTAGGTGATAATATTTTATTGGTATCCAAAAATGTAAGAACTTGTTTTTTTATTACTTTTTCCAATATTTTCGATAGAGGAGTTAAAATACTAATTGGTCGATAATTTGAAATATCATTTTTTGGACCATTTTTATATTAATTTTAAGACAAGCGGGAAAAACACCTTTAGATATTGATAGATTTACAAGGTATGTCAGTGGTTGAATTAACTCATTTTATAGGTATTTAATTGATTTGTTTGATATCAATTCATTTCCCGATGAGGTATTTATGTTTAAGGAGGTTATAATATTTCTTATTTCGTCACTTGTTATCTTGACTATATTGAGGCTGTTTTCATGATTTACATCATCATTTCTCATTGTGTTTTCGACAGTATTAGAATTTTGTTTGATTTTATTTGCAAGGTTAGAGCCTATATTGCAAAAGTAGTTGTTTATAAAGTCAAGAAGTTTGTCTGGGTGTTTCGTAAAAGATGTGGGAATTCCATCAATGTTTAATTCTTTAATGTTTTTGTCTTTATGCGATGCTTTAGTATTTGTAATTTCATTTATGATCTGCCAGAGTTTACGGGAATCATTATTGCATTCATCAATTTTGTTTTTATAGAGTGTTTCTTTAGCATAACGAATTACATTTTTACATGTATTACGATATCTTTTGTAGAATCGAAGTGTATGGACATCGTAAGGGTTGATTTTTACTTTTCTGTGCAGTTCATCTCTTTTCTGATTGAGTTTATAATATTTTGACTGATCCATGGTTTAATGTGAATATTTTTATGAGATACCTTTTTATCTGTGGTTTTGGTGTTAGATAGAATACTGTGCTGTATAATTTCAATAAAATAACTCCAAGCAGTATCAGTATCATCTTTTTCGAGAAAGGCGGTCCAGTCATTCATTGTTAACTCCCTTTTGACGTTTTTCCAATTTGTTTCAGACTTCGTTAGGAGTGATTTCGTATTTTGGTTTGCATAAGAGTTATTTTTTGTTATAGATAGAATTATTGTGTAATGGTCTGTCAGTGTGGTAGTATAAATAATGGCTTGAGTTTTTTTATTAGTTTTACTAAAGATATGATCAATGCAAGTTTTGCTATCATTAAATACACGTGTAGGTTCCTCAATTAGGCTTTCAAATCCATGGTATGCAAGTTCTGCATGTAATCATATTTTTTTGGGTGGCCATTTTCAAGGATATCAATATTTATATCACCGACAATAAATACATCTTTAGTGTTTTTTAGTAAACTCAGTTCACAGGATAAGGAGTTTAGAAATGGCTCCAGATTTTTTGTAGATGGAGATTTGTAAATTGCGAGTATTGTTGTATCATTGCCGATTGATATCCTTAGACAGTTCGCATTATTAATACCGATCTCTCTGACATCAGCTTCAATATCTTCTTTAATATATACGATGACACCATCATTTTTTGTATAATTCATAATTGTAGAGTAAGGGACATATTTATCGATTTGTAGGGGATAGTACTTATCAGTTAACCAACATTCAGTAAGAATAATTATATCCCAGTTTAGATTTAAACTTTTTATCAATATTTGTAGTTCGTCAAAGTTTTTATTAATACTTCTAATGTTTTGATGCATTATGTTAAAATTATTTCTTATGGATGATAAGTTAGGTAAGTTTGTTGTTATTGTGTTATCCATTTTTGCCATCTAAATTAATTATGTTTTTATATTACTTACTAAATTATTTTCACCATATCATCAAGGTGCTTAATGTAGATTATTTTATCTTCATGTTTTTTACGTATCATAACTTTACCATTTTTGTACCACACATATTGGTATTTTTTTTCTATGGCTAATTGTTTTGTTTTCCATAGTATTTCTTTATGATACGGGCATTTGGCACGGGATATTATCCTGAGCAGTTAGAGAGCGTTATCAAAAATATCGTAAGATGTATTCTTGAATATCATCAATCAATATCAAGAATAGCAGAGGTCCCACGATTGACCCCTGAGGTATTCCAAAAAATGCAAACAATTTCCTAGACTCATGACCACCGATGTATACATAGTGTGTCCTGTTTCTTAAATACGTCACAAAAATGTTTGAGACAGATAATTGCGTTTGAAGAAAAAAATCGTTACAAATCGCGGCATAAAATAAATGTTGTTTTGAATTAGGTACTTCGATGGTTTGGAATATTCGTTTGTAAGTTGAAGTTGTAAGTTGTGATGACTAATTATGTTTTTCAAATATGTTTGAATTCAGTTGATGTCATATTAAAAGAAAAGAAAATTTTAACCAACATTCTGTCTGTGATCACTGACTCAGCGGTTATAGAAAAACTGTTAATTTAAAAATCGCGGGTGGGAAGTAGGATCTAAGGGTCAATATGTCCAGGAGTAACATATGTACCCATCCCTCCCACTGCGGTGCAAAACGTTGGGTCGAGGGAATCCGGCTGAACAGGCAGATGCATCCACTGCAACTGCAAAGACCTGGACAATCTGGAAATGCTTCATCCATGAAAATAATTCAATAAACATCGCGAACCACTTCGGAGGTAATTTCTAATCTAATCAAAATAATAATCTGATTCACCAAAACAATATTAATTTTACCATGGGTTGAGTAATTCGCGCAATTCCTAAACGCAACTAGGCGAATGACCACCGTCAGAAGGCTTTATACATTATTTGGATTTACTGTAGTTAAGACTTTATTTCCCTCGTTTTATTACAAACTTTGATTCCTTTCTGTATGAAATAAAATTTTATCTTTTCACTCAAAAGAAAACTCAATAAAAGAATAACTCAATAACTACTGAATTTCAGTTTGTAAATGCCTAAGCCAACAGATACGACCCTATAAACAAGAGACGAGACTAAACATCCGCATGTCATAAACTGGGCTAAGATGTGCGTCTCATGCCCCATATAACAATATAAATGCTGAATATCGTGCTGACGTGCCGGACATGAAAACAATTTAAATTGTTCGCTCTACATTTTTGCACGCGTAATGATTTTAGGGGTCAATATAAGTAGGTTAACGACTTGAATAAAAATATATATACTTCGTCAATCTTTGCAAATTCACTTTGTGGCGTCATTTTTAATTAAATCAAAACAAATCACTTTGTAAAACACCACCATTTAATCAAAATTATCTACATGTTTCGAAACCAAAGATTTCTTTATAAGGATAATATGTTAAGAGGGTGTAACCTGAGAAAACCAGAAATATGTCATTTTTAAATCACATTTTAGACGTATTGACTCTTTTCTACAAAAAATTATAAATTGATTTCGAAAGATTGTTCTTTTATCTAGTAAACGTATGTTTTAAATTTTGAGAAAAAATAATAAATTTTAGCGTAATAAGGTTTTGCCATAGGTCGTTGGAAGATTTGTTAAATTTTCAAAAAAGATTTTGTGTTATACAACACCCATTTCAAATCATATCACAGCAAAATAAATCGATACGTTATCTGGGAAACGTATGTTACAGAATTATAATTTTAGTTTAAATAAAATTATTAAACAATTTATACGTACATGTGTTTCTTGATAAAAATTGGTCCATTTGTGTATTTATTTGCGCACTTACAAACTAATCTATTTCAGATTTTTTTACATTCTTATTTTGCTTAGACATTATTGAAAAATGATAGATACTTATGATCAAAAAATAATTACAAAAAGTACATAATTTTAATAGTTTTATCATCACGCCTTTCAACATTTTTGGATATGGGCATAAATTAAAGCAAATTTGGAATGAAATAAAATCGAGTTATAATTTTAAAAAGCTGGTATGGAGGATAATTAATCTTTCTCATTGGAACCACCCTGTACGATCGTAAGATTTTCGGCCGCTGGCTGGTTAAACGCCCTTAACGTAAGAGAATGTTAGGATAAGATTTACAAAGTGATTTGTTTTCATTTGAATAAAAAAAATATTTTTATTAGAAAAGTACCTGACGTTTACGCTGAGTTTTTCGGAATATAAGATGTAGACAGACATTTTCCTCTTATTTTGAACATCGAGTAAGAAATATGTTTTCAAGATGTATCAAAATTCTTCTTTAGGGGTTGGGAAAAGGTGGTGGGGTGTTTTTAGAGATCTCATGTGGACAGTGATTTTCCTTCAGTTTTGAAAGTGAAGTATGCAAAAATTTCATAAAAGCGGAATAAAACTATAGATTTTTATATTTTTCTTTATTTTAGAGAAATATTTGATGTTTCTTATATTATTTCACTTGTTATTTTTTTCTTCTAAATATTATGTAAACATCGCAAAAGCGTTTTAACCGTTTTTAAGCATTTTAACGTCCAGAGTTAGTGGGAATTTGGATACCTAATTTGGGGTAAGTTGGGAAGTACCTAACTATTCGGATCTGGTCACCAAACACGGGTAAAGCCATTTCAGGCAAATCAAAAGCCAATTTTGAATTGTTGTCTTTCACTAGGGCGGTACTGGTGCCATATTTAGTGACCAGATCTGAATAGCAAGGAACTTCCCGACATTCCTCTTCCCTATCTTATTCCCTTCCCAACTCCCTTAAACCTCACACTGTTTTAAATATCTCCGTAAAGTTGGGGACTCTTGTGCGGTATCACCGCTCTTCAATGTAATTTTCACCACTTTAGATATTTTGGATACGAACAAATATTTCATATTTCATAAAAGTTATCTTTACTATCTGTTCACCTCAGTGGCGGATACATATGAGCACGCCCCCCCCCCCCCCCCTCCCCTTGGCCCCCTAAAAATAAGAAAATCTTACTTCAATCATTCGCTCTTATATAAGCGTCCCTTTCTTAATCTTACTTATTACGCTTGCCTTGCATTCTTTTCATATTTTTCTCACACTATCATACATGGCTTTACCACACATACGCCACAGGGATCTCAATTCTATAGCATTTAGTCCTTCCTCTGCAAGTTTCATGCTTCACTGCCATACATCAGGATTGGTACCAGCACTCCATTGTGGACTGCTAGCTTCGCTTCTTTTGACAGTTTTTTGTTAGCGCCAACGGCGTTCTGTCCTCCATAAATGCGGAGTTACCTGCATTTACCCTTCTTTCAATATATCTATCAGTCTCCCCATCTCTCGTAAACATACTTTCCGAATACAAAAACTCATCCATTGTCATTTTTGGGTAATTATTACAAATTGTCTTATGTGAAGGGTCATTTTAGAGAAAGGAAATAATGGAAGGAAAAGGTATGATAAGTGGTTAGGACTCTCTGGGTTAGTGTGTCCTAGAGAAATGGACGGATGAACTTTTCCCTCCCACTGCGATGCAAGGAAATGGGTCGAGAGATTCCTGCTGGAGAGTTTAAATTGTCTCTCTCAACTAGTCCTTTCTAGCTCACCACGCAGTACGTGGGCAAATGCATCCGCCGCTACCTTGAAAAATCACATCCCATGAACTCAGGCATCCCTGCTAAGTCACCAAACTTAGCGATCCACTTGGGATGACTTATAGCAGAGGTGTTGTTTATCCAATAAATAATTCCCGAGGCGGCGGTACCCACACTCGCCTCCTAAATTGAAACTTTTGCGTCATTCACATTCATACCTATCTTGACCGGTCAGTGGTTGAGTGGGCACAGCGCTTGGGTTCCACCCGGGTGTCGCGTGTTTGCTTCCTCGGCTGGCTAAGTCCTCCATGACAACACAAGCAACATTTTCGGCTTTCTGTGGTGGTGGTAGGAGATTTTCAAACATTGCCCCCCCCCCCCCGGTGACCAAAAACCTAAGCAACCCGCGGCTCATTTGTACCAAGTGTGGTATTTTGAAACCCCCCCCGCCCCCCCGAACGTGTCACGTAGTATGGGAACGTTCCCTAAAGGTACCCTTAACATGGCCCGACTCAAGAATTTGATTCCCTTGATCGTGTAATGCAGCCCTACTGCTCTTGTGGCTCGGGGACAATGGATTGATCTCTCTATCTTCCACAACGGAGACGCTATGCGATGTTACCATAAATCTTTCCCCACGCAACAATCAACAATCCATTCCATCAATGAACCCCCAATGATACCTGCCGAGGTCTTGTTCAATGAAATAATATAATACATTTTCCCATTGACCGGCATAAGTACTCGTAGTACGGAGCCACGCATTCCACTTTATGGCAGATACGTTGCGAGTGGAAATGCACGTAACCTACTTTTCTTCAATCATCTCAGTATCGAAGTGAAATCGCAAGAACATTTGTATGTAAAATTGTTTTAAAGGTGAACTTATTAAATTATTTCATATTTCTGTGTGTCAGTGGGAAAAGAGTTCTAACGAAATTAGCAAGTGCCCTTATCTTCGCCCTTTTTTAAAACTCATCCTTCTTGGGGTTCAAACATTACCCTCTCCTCCAAATACCGAGCGAAAGGGACAGCAGCACCTAATGCTGATAATACCTAAATAAAGTCGTCAAATCGAGGTTTTTTATTCCCTGTTTTTCTCTTCCAAAGCTCAACCAATTTTTAAGATTTTTTTACCAACTGTACTAGAAGAAAATATTATTCGTGTCTACACTTTGTTTTATTTAAATACATTCTCTAGCTTAAATATTAAACGTCTGTTAATGGTGTTCAAATCAGGCGATTTTAACGATTCTTGGAGGGTGTTAACTCCTATAAGAAGTAAGTAATTTATCAAAAAAAAGCATAACTTACCGACACGCTAGTGGTCGATATCTGTATCAAATTTGTATATTGTTGTATTATATTTGCACAAGTGTTAAAATCGAGAGAGTAAATTGGGGAATACGTTTATGTGGACAAAACGCCACCCGGTTTCCTCTGAAGGTGTGTAGCAGGTAAGGGACCACAACTTTACGTGCTACCAAATCTTGATCGTTGAAGACATGCACTTCTTTATAACACACAAATGTTTATAAGTAGTGCAAGTTGGGGCCATTCAAGTATTATGTAACGCACTTGGGGGGGGGGAGGGTCTTGTGAAACGTTACTGTGCGTTACGAGGGGGGAAGGGGGAGTTCAAACAACGTGTTACGTAACATGTTTTCTTTATTTAGATAAAAAAAGCTAGGAATTTAAAATCTTCCAAGTTGGCAACCCTTTTCGTTCTCGAAATCTCTTTGTTTTATTAATTATCGCAAATGCGATTAAAACAAGAAAAAAGGTATTTAAGCGACTTTCCAGTACTTTGCGCAACTTAATTGTGACTTTCAGGTAAAAATTGTCACTTGAGCGTTGGGTAACGTTTTGGGGGGGGGGGGTAGAGAAAAACGTTACGGCACGTTACAGGGGGGGGGGTCAAAAATCTTCAAAAATTGCGTTACGTAATACTTGAACGCCCCCTTACAGGTACGAGTAACAAGGTATTTTCAGCTAACATTGATAGATTACAGCTAACATTGGTAGATGACTATAATAATACAATCGCAAGTGTTTATCCGGACGGTGAATGATGATGATTTGAAAATGGCGTTAAAGAAAATAGATTTTACAAGTGAGAGCATTTGAAAACTTAGGTAATATAAAATAAACCCACCTCTGGTGGAAAAGTTGTTGAACCATAGCATTATTCGAATTATACTTTTTTCTGATTCTAACTAAAGATGCTGTCAGTTATTTAAAAATCTGCTAATAATCTTAATTTTTTAATTTTGATATTATTTGCTTTAATTCGAATTTTGATTTAATTTTTTTAAAGTTTATTATTTTCATATAAGATATTCCAGGAGTAATCGTGAATAAGCTGAGCAGTGACCCATTTCTCAATAGAATCAATGATAACTAAACAAATTGTAAGTTTGTAAAAATCTATTGATTTTTTTATTATTTATTATTATGGTTACATTAAAAAGTTATTAATTATTGAAGGTTTTTATTATTCTTTTTATTATTAATATTCCTGAGACATCAATACCCCGTTGGACATAAAAAAACCAATAGATGTAGCCAATTACAAATGACTTATAAGCCTATATTGAAGATTTGCATTTACAATATTAGTTTATTAAAAAATTAATAGATACACCGTTGCCAGGTAGAATCATTTTCTTTCAAACTATCGCAGATTCGAAATGGTAATAAATACGGCCTTTTCTGCACACATGTTGTGAAATTATGTTATTTATTTTAAGATTTTAAAATTTATAGTATCTACCTAGTTATTAATGAGATATTTTATAAAGCACCTGCCTTTAAATTATATTGTTTTCTATTTCGTCGCCTTATTCTTAATTGTCCAAACGAATATTTTAGTTTGTCTTCAATCTCTACTTTAAAATTAAAAATAAAATATAAGAAATGATAGTTAATCATTTAACTAAGAATAATTTAAACTAATGAGACCTTTAACTTTACAGAAATAGTTTTATCTTAGACACCTAGCATAATGTTTCATCGAAATAATGAAAGAAAACCTTCTCCTCACGTATAATTTTCTAGTGGTCGTTTGGACAATTAACTAAGGCAACGATTTGTAAAATCCCAGTAAATAGCAATAACTTTAAAAATAAAATAATTGTCATTTACCTCCATCTTCCGAGTCAATGCTGTAGAATGGATTTGAAGACACTGAGCAAAAGCTCACTACAACCAAGCACAATGCAATGGTACGCATTTTTGGTATTACTCAAACTTAGTACTTAGTAACTTATTTATTTAACTCAACAAAAACGTAAATAATCTTCGATAACTCTGCGATGTTTTCTCAGCTATGCGAATCGCTCATGTCTTTGCGACGAATAAACTGACAGTGCGATCTACGTAGATTAGTTGGTGGTTTTATATGTACCACAAGCCGGGTAGGTACTTGATCAATATATTACCTAGTCAGCACTCACAGTTATCTCATAGTAAAGGACCTTGTTCCTTCATTTGTTCATACCGGAACAGTTTTCAGCGTCACTATTACTTCGCATCTAACGAACCAATCAATGTCTAATTTATCTTCTCGTGTAGCTGAGGAAACTGCTCCGAGAAGCTGGAGTATTGCATAGTACAAATTTAATAATATCCTTAAGATTGTGGCCTCTATTATCTGAATATTGTAAAAGCATGTCGCAATTTCAAAAATAGCCCGCGAACGTCTTGTGCGTGGGTACCACGTAGGTCACTTTGTCGTGCAAGGCAAAGATTTATTATAAACCATAACAAAATCGCGGTGTGAAAAGCTTGTTGCAGAAAACGCACTGTTTATTAATTTAAACAATGTTTTAAGGCTCTGCAACCGGGCCCGAAAAGAAGAAGATGGAGAGATACGAAATTACGAATGTTAGAGGAGAGCGCTAACATTTCCAACGACAAAATCGATGCGAAAATTGCGAAAATGTTTAATAAAACGTTTTTTAAAAGAGATTTCTTCAGACAACACATGAGAGCTTAATATTACAATAAAAACAAATAATATTAATATTATTTAAAAAAATATTACAAATTTAATTAATCAATTACTTTAACTTAATATTGCATTTTAAAAAAATCAAACAAAAAATTACTTTCTCTAACACTCTTTCCAATTTCTTTCATAGAACGAATATCAAAAATGACTACAAACATGTACTCTCGTGCAGAAGATTACTTACCAAATTTTATTTCTATTTTTATTTCAAGAAGAATAATGCTCACCAATGTTTATTTCATCTTCTTTAAATTTTCTTTATTTCTTAGATAACTTGCAATTCTTATATTGTTATCTGTTTTTAGTTTTATTTATCCCTAAATACGTTATTTTTTTCTTTTCTCTTATATTTTATTATCTGTTTATATAAAATTATATTTATTTATTTATTTTATTTATTTATTCTTAGTACATTTACATTACAAAGGTATAATATATTTTTCTCCACACTAGGAGTTCACCTGTGTTGTGGAGAACATTTTTCAGATTAAATTATAAATTATAAATTGTGGATAGTAAAACAAAAGAGTGTCAATAGCTAATATAAAAAAGAGAAACAATAAAAATCAAAATATAAAATCGACTTCAATTCGACAAAAATTATAAATTAAAAAGATTGTAGCCAGTTTCTTATGTTTTTTTTGTATTCAATAATATTAGTTGTTTTATATTGTGTAGGAAGAGAATTGTATAGTTTTATCGCCTGGTATCTGTAGTGTTTTTGTCCAAAGGATGTGTTTGTTTTTGGTATTTGTAGTTGGAGAGCATGTCTTGTTCTAGTATTGCGAGAGTTTTGTGAAATGTTAAATGTGGATAAGTTCTTGTAAAGGAAAGTTAGTATTTGTTTTGAATGTAATTTTTGAATTTTCATCACTGGGAATTTTTCGAATATGATTGATGTGGGTGTTAGTATTGGTAACTTAAGTATTACTTTTATTAGGGTTTTCTAAGCTTTAAACAGTGTATTAATGTATTTTTTACTGGCACAGCCCCAGGCAATAATGCCGTACTCTATTATGGATTGTGCAAGTGCGAGGTATATATTTTTTATATCACATATGTTTAAAATCTTTCTCAAGTTTTTAAAAAAGTAAATCAACTTGTTTAGTTTTCCTATTACCGAATCTATATGTTTATCCCATTTTATATAACGGTCGAAGTATATACCAAGATATTTAATATTTTCCGTTTGTATAATTGGGGGACAGTCGCATGGAGTTTGTGTTGATATATCAATGGTTGATTGACAGGAATGTATTTTAAGGTGGATGTTATTGGAGGGTTGGCCTCTCGAATTTATGCTGAAAGTTATGAATTTTGTTTTATCTATATTTAAAGTTAATAAGTTAGAGTCGAGCCATTTTTTAGTAATATTTTAACCAAGTTCTGCTTTTGGGGTTAATGTTTTCCAGTCTTTGGCCTTAAAGAGTAACACAGTGTCATCAGCAAAACTTATAATTTCTCCGTCTATTTGGAGGTGACACAGGTCATTAATATATATAAGGAATAGGATTGGACCAAGTACGCTGCATTGGGGTACTCCGTAGGATACTTGTTCCTTGTCACTACATGTGTTTTCTATAGAGGTATACTGTGTGCGATTTCCCATATAGCTTTCAATTAATTTGAGTTCTATTCCTGTGATTCCGATGTTTTTTAGTTTATCAAATAGGTTTTGATGATGAATTGTGTCAAACGCTTTTGCCAGATCTAGGAATATTCCAAGGCATTTTTGCCCCTGGTCTATATTTGTTTTGAGGAAGTCTGTTACAGAGGCTATCGCATGTGAGGTACTCATATTTTCCCTGAATCCATATTGATTGGGTGATAGTATATTATTTTTGTTAAGAAAAGTTAACAGATTGTTTTTGATATGTTTCTCAAGAATTTTTGAAAGTGTGTTTAAAATTGTAATTGGTCTGTAGTTATTTATTTCTTCCTTGTTTCCGTTTTTGTGGATTGGAATCACTTTGCCCGTTTTTAAAATTGTTGGGAAAATGCCTTCTTTAATGGACCGATTTATGAGAATAGTTAGGGGGACATGAAGTGCGGAGTTTAATATTTTTAGTGTTATCGGTGAAATTCTGTCACTGCCTTGTGAGTTTGTATTTTTTAGGTCATTTATAAGTTTAAGTGTTTCTTTTCGGGTAATGTATGGTATTTTAAATGGAGCAATACCTGTGTGTGTGTGGTGGTTTGCGGATTTAGAGGTATCGTAGTTTGTTGTGATTTTACTCGCTAAGACCTTGCCTACATTAGCGAAATAATTGTTTACATAATTACAAACTTTTTGTGGTTGATCTGATATCTTAATAATTTTTTTATCTATTTTAATCTCAGTTATGGCTTCGTTTTTCATTGTAGTTGTGTGGGATATTTCTTTTAGAATTTGTTAAAAGTCCCTTTGATATCCACGGTTTTAGAAATTTAAGTTTAGTTGGAGAACTTTTTTCGGTGACGACATATTACATGTATGACTACCACAACACGGGCAATAGCCTAGTATGGTACTCAAAAATGGCCAAAAATGTAACATTTAATCATTAATGAAATAATAAAAAATAAAAATAAATAAACTAAAACACGACTCGTTTAAAATAGAGCAAAAATCTCGCGGGCATTATATTAAACAGCATTTAAAGAAACACTTTGAATTTTTTCATACATATAACTTGTAAAATAACTGAAATAAACGTGTTAATAATAATTTTTGGAGCGTACTTTGCGATTTTTTTCTATAGAGGGAATTTTATATAATTTGCGTTTCGGCGCGGGCAAAGTCTATATATTATCTTCAAGAATAACATATATTTTTTAAGAGCTTTAAAACTTACCGTGTTTAAGGGAAATATGTAATAAATCGGTACAAATCCGGGTTGCGGGCCCTTAACGACCTATATAAAAATGAAGAAGGGTTTCTACGTTCAATTAATATTATTTACTTATGGATAAAAAAAAATGCAGGCATAATTGAATTTGAAGATGTGACGAAATTACAACGGCAATGGAGATTGTCCACCACTACTGCACTCTGGCGGTAGATCGGTGAACTAAACATTTTTTTAAATAGGCAATTCACCCTAAAAAGAATGCTTTGTGAAAACAAGCATTAATGATGCTCTAGAGCAGGGTTTCTTAAAGTGGGCTCCATGACATGAGTGTCAGGGGTTCACAAGCCCCTATTTCACCCTTAAATATTTAACAGAAATATCGTAATCGATTAGACGTCAAAGCTGACATGCACCTTGCCTTATCGAAGAAAATAAGACACCTCAATTTAACTACTTACTGAGTTCAAACAACAGCATCCTTCTTAATTTAGTTAAGTATGAATGTAAACTAACCAACTAACTACCACTAACATGGTAAATTAACCAATAAAAGCGACTTTTCTTTTCTTTTCCTACAATTTTCTTCAACAGGGGTCCGTGGTCATTTTCAAATTCTGAAAGTGGTTCATGGTTACAAAAACTTTAAGAACCACTGTCCTAGAGTTACATTCAAAGATATTGAAATATAAGAGATGTGATATCCGCAGTTTTTACTAGGTGGGACTGCGCTTCCGGGTATCGCCGATATTGTTTACCAATTAACGAATAAACTAAATGAACGAATAATCTTAACGAACGTTAAACTAAATGAACGAATTCTTTCCATATTCAAACTACATTGTTAACCAAAACTAATGCACACCTTCAAAAATCAATGAAATGAACAATTTCTTTTCGTACGCAAACTACTCCGATTAGGTATTAGTCCGCCGACAGTTGCGCAGCCATCATAGCATATCTCTTTTGTATTTGAATATCTTTGGTTACATCCAAATTTTATATATCGGAGCTATGGAGGGTTTGGGGTAACATTGTAAGGTGCAAGTAAAATTCTCTTATCAATTAAAAATTGTGTGTACATTGAATTTGGGCAAAAAACCAGTCCCCCTTGTAATGTTCGCTTAGAAAAATCATCAAGAATGCTAAATGAGTTTACCCTACATTGAAATTTCATTTTATTTACAAGCGAATCATATTAATTAGAGCGTGCTGAGGACAGAACTTTTAGAATTTTTGAAAAATACAGAATATTACCGAAGATACCTCAAAGCCCACCAAATGTTGATTTGTGCGATCTGCAAAAAGCGTAACGATCAAAAACACGCAGTTAAGCATTTTTTAAAATTAGTATAGATTAGTATAATTTTAACTATCAAAGGGATCTCCATAGTAACCTAAATAAATAACTAAATAACAGCGCGCGTAAAATAATCACTTATAGTTACTAAGCAACGCTTTGTTTTTCGTCTGGACAATAAACGTATAATAAATATTTTCATAACGCCAAAGCTTATTCATAATGCTAGAGCTTACCAATATATACAGCCTATATTACTCGCAAATAATGTAGCTTTCTATTAGTGAAAGAATTTTTATGGTCTATTCAGTATTTTTTGCGTGAAAGAGTAACAAACGTACATCCATACATCCATACAAAAGTTAGCCTTTATAATTTTATTAATTAATTAATAGGATGTCACTATTGTATACATTTTACCAGTGTTCAATTAAGATCATAACTTTGTCATTTTTGGAGATATCGAATGACGAATGTTAATGTCGTTAACTCTATATATTTTATTTTAACTCTATATATTTTATATAACTCTATAATTTTAATACTTCATACGTTATAATACGTTAATAATAAGTTATAAATTACTAATAATACATGTTCATCAAAATAATAATAGTTTATTTCAGAATGTATGCAGGGGAAGTGCAATGCAATACATTCCATATTTTAAAATAACAAAAAAAAGATAAATAATAAGTTAAGGTAAAAAGTAAATAACAACACATAAATTAAATAAAATAAACGAATAAGCGTGAAAAATTAAACTGAAAAAAAAGATGTATATATCAGACACTAAAATGAACGTATATATAGCCGTTTACGGAGGGTATTTCATCGTCTCCCGTCTCCAGAGGGTCATCAGGGGAGATTCCATCCAGGCAGTCATGGCGGTGATGATCGCATTCTTCGAATGGCGCAGTCTGCGCCATAAACTTCCCATGCGGTGGCGGAGAAGTGAACGGAAAGTATGTACTCGTCCCTCCAGGAACATTTCCGTAGCACTGCAGTATCTCGGTAGGCGGAAAAGTTGGTGATAGACGTTATTGTAAGCAACCTTTAACTTATGCCATTGGGTTGCAGTAATTTTTAATAAAAAAAATAGGAGACGACCTTATAGAATCCGACAAAAATAATTATGAAAAGTTTTGATTCCAGCTTTGTCCCTAATGGCTTGTTCGCACTGGGCAAGTAGTTTAGTCGAGTAGCGAGAAACTCGCTACGCGACTGGCCAAAAGCCGTTCGCATCACGCTCAAGTATAATACATCAGTGAGCGTTGCAAGATGACGGGGTACAACGCAACAAAGTAATAAAATACACTAATCAAGCTGATTGTAATGCTTATTTTAGAAGAGGTGGAAGAATAAATTAAAGATGAAAATAAATAAACTATTAGCACGAAAGGAAATTAATAGCACCAAAAATAAAGAGTTTTAGAGTAGCATCTTCGCTCCAATGGCACGACATACGAGTATCTGTGCATCTACTAATGAACTCTATTAAAACGACGGGTTCGCGCATGTCAGTGCACAGGAACGTGTGATGGGGTCGCCACTCGCCAGAAAAAATATAACGAAATGGATTGACTCTACTAAAGAGCTGACTAAACTACTCTACTAAAATTGTGGTTATCGGACGCGTTTAGTTACTAACATACTCGCTACTCGACTAAACTACTTGCCCAGTGCGAACGGCTATTAACAGTAATCCCTTTAGATTCTGGAAATACAGCAAGACGCATATTTTTCGCCTGTATATAATATAGTTTTTACACCATCTCTTTTTTCAGCCTGACTCCAATTCGAGACCAAAGTCAACATTTTTCGCTTTACGCGATCGCTATTTTCATCCCTATTTTCATATCTACGATTTCAGTTGGCATCACAGCAAACAGCATGGTTCATGTGTTGTTTGCAATGATGACAATTGAAATCGTACCTATGAAAATAGCGATCGCGTAAAGCGAAAAATGTTGACTTTGGTCTCTAAGTGGGTTCGGTCTGAAAAAAGAGTAGGTTTCACACCAGTGGCATATATAATGACGTTTAATTGGTCACTCTCTATTTTTTTACTATGGAAATCTTTAAAGCGTTTGAAGATTAATTTTATTTTACTGGAACTTTTCAAGATTAAAGTTTCTTACATATTAGGAGTTGGTCAACATTTTTATAATAAAAGGGAAAGGTTGTTTGCAATCAAAGTGACCACATCTGTGGTTGTCAAATTCTTAACCCTTTCAATGTTACACATTTTTTATTGTACGACAACTCAACAAAGTGGCATTTCAACACAATTTGAAAAGTCATTAAAAGTTATAAAAAATGACAAATAGCCCATAACCTAACCTTACGTAACCTGTTTAACCTTTTTTCGTCAATTTTAATGGTTTCTTCTTTGTAAACAGGTTTTTGGTTTTTAGGTTTTTGGGTTTTTCGTTTTAAGGTTTTTCGTTTTAAGGTTTTCGGTTTTAGGTTTTTACAGGTTTTTGTTTTCAGTCAAAAATCTGAAAAAAGTTCTTTTCAAGTACACTTTTTATTATTAATTCATTTAGTCAATATGAAGATGATAGAATATGCAAGAAGAAATTAAAAAAAAACCAAGAAAGTTCAATATGAAATAAAAAGAACCAAGAAAATTCAAGAAGAACCAAGCAAGCAACAAAAATAGACAAGGAGAGTAAGAAGAACCAAGAAAAAATCAGGAAAGGGCTAGAAGAAGCAAGAAGAGGCAATTAGACTAAAATTCGTGAAAAAGAGCCAAGAAGTGGCAAAAGGAAGCAAGAATAAAATAAAATAAAGAAATGATCAGTAGAAGCAAGAAAATGATAGAATTCATAAAACAGATCAAAATATTTATTTCTGTCCATCCTAGTTCGAGTATTGGATATGTGAATTAAACTCCGCAAGAAGTAGCAAGCAACGCCAAGAAGAAGCAAGAAAACATAAAAAATAAGAGACAAGAACAGACTAGAAGAAACAAGAAGATACGCTTCGATACAAGAAAATGCAGGAAAAACCGAGACGAGCCAACAATAAGTGAATATTTGAAATAAGGTGCAGTAAAAACAAGGTGAGTGAAGAAAACCTAAGAAGAAGCCAATATTAGATGAAAAGAGACGAGAAGTGGTAAGCAGAGCCAAAGGATCCAAGAGACGAGAAGATCCAAAAAGAGGCAAGAAGAAGGCTAGAAGAAGGAAGACTTATAAAAATTTATAAAAAGGAGGGAAAAAAATTATAACGCTCAATCCATTCCTTCATTCCTGCCCATCCTAAATTCCAATATTCGCTTGTTAGGTTGCCATGTACGATTATACCGGTCGATTAAATTCCAACCTCCTTGCCATCCTCAGAGCACGTGTTCCAAGTCCTAACAAATCTGTGTCGGTTTCACCGGGGACAGGAGTGGTCCTGGCTGGGGTGGTACAATCGTATGTATCGTTTCGTAATTTTGATGACTTTTCAAAGGAGGTGTTGAAGTTGCATGATTCTGAGTTGTCCGGTCACCACAATTTTTACCAGCAACGTTCTGGCCCCGCAATGTTATTGTTTTTATCGGATGTTTTGAAAACATTTTATCTCTGGAGATCCGTCTTTTGTACGTCACAGCCTCGTTAAGGGCCAAATTTTGTAGTAGGTACTACTTACCTGAAGCATTTGGCCTTTGAAATCTTGAACTAGACTACGTCATTCGCTCTTCATGCGTCAACGTACTACATTACAATAATACATTTTATTAGTCAGCGACCTTTAATAGTCCACGTGAACTGCGGTGAACTCGGTTCAATAGGGTACTGAACTGTGAACACAAAACACTTACATTTAGGTAGGTACCTACTAACCTCCGGCCCTTATTAATTCAACTGACAACGTGATCTTTACAATTCCTAGTTCGTACTGGTAGCCCTGAAATATTAATAGGACACTGTGATGGAGCATCAAACAATAAAATTATTAGGTAGGTACTCGTAAGGGCGGTAATCACTTTGATAGAAGAGATGGTGCAAATACACGAGTATGGTTCTATTTCCAAAGAATGTAATCGACGAGTACTGTTCTCAATGGTTCCGCGACTTTTTATCCCGCGACAAAATATCCCCGACAAAATGTCCTAGGGACAAAACATCCCCCAACAAAATATCTATTAAAACCAAACCTAACCTTACTTAACCTAACCTAACAAAAAAATGAGACAAAATGACACGGACATTCAAAAAAGGCAAAAAATTATTCGTTTTACGAAGAAAACTTCGTAAAAAAAATTATTGTTCAAAAATAGTAAAATAGGTGAAAAATAATACCTACAGATATCCTATAAAGTTAGGTTAGGTTAGTTTCAGTAAATATTTTGTTAGGGGATGTTTCATCCGTAGAATATTTTGTCGGTGATATATACCGTTCTCAATACTGAAGCCGATGACCCGTCCCTCTAGTTTGCATCTAGAATATCAAAATATTAATAATAATTTTATTATATAACTAGCTGAACCCGACCACGCTTCGCTTTGGCTTTGTCTGATATTAATTATTAGAGTTAACAAAAATTGTCTAGCAACTGTGCACTTTCCAAGAAGACACATTGCTTAATTGAATATCTGCTGTGACTATGCTGTAGTGTAGAATATAAGGGAAGAAAAAACACATTCGTAAATTTTTTTAAATTATTTATTTATTCAGACCTTAAATACTTTCACAATATCACTTTATTATAGATTAGCACCTATTAGTGTCAGCAATTCTTTGTAGTTGATCATTTCTGCGTTGCAAAACGATATCGCGAGGATGGAATTCTTCTCCAACCATGACAATTCCCACCTCATTAATTTTTGGCGCATTATATCGTCTGACATGCTCACTTGCTGGTGTTTGATCAGCACTAATGATAATTTTATGGCTGTCTGATGGCATGAGATCAATTGCATTTTTGAACATTCGAATAAAATTATTTTTATCATCTAACATTTTTTTCAACTACTCAACAATATTTCTTTTGACTTTATTAGAGATTTGACAGCGTGCATTCAACTGATCATTTTGATCTCCCATGAAATATATTTGTAGAAATTTATGTTGATTGCTGTGAAAAGGAAGCAAAGAGCCAGCTTTATGGTAAATTTGTCCCTGAATTAAACGTCGGCATAAAATTTTTGTTATAACGTTAGCGCCAAATGAAGTCATCTGAAAACATGAATTGTATTTTCTAATATTTTTGAGGAAATGTTTTGAATCATCAGTAATTCCTTGCAACAAATTTATCAGTGGTGCTATTGGCTGATCAATTTCAGATAGTTTCACTTTGCAGCTCGCACAACACATTCCTTGAGTTTCTCCTTTAAATTTCATCGCTTTGCAGTGTGGACAAACTTTATCCATTTTACCGATTTGAACAAATTTACATGAGGTATTGTATTGAATATCTGGTTCGTATGAAAAAGCAATTCGATGGTACGAAGCATGGTTATTCAAAAGTTACACTTGCATTCGTCTTTGGCGTTGATCTATTTCTTCTTGACGTTGTTGAGATGAATGTGCTGCTCGTCTTCTTCGCGCTTCTACTCGTAAGCTTTTACGTCTTTCTTCCCGACGATTCGCCTGTTCTTCTGCTCGCCTCTGAATAATTCTAACTCGAACATGTTCATTATCGTCTAAACGTTCTTGATCAGTACGGTTTGATATTCTCTGACGATCTGCGTTTGCGTGTCGAGTACGACAGCCTATGTTTGAACGTGAGCGAGGCATCCCACGAATGGTGATCAACTTTGAAAAAACTTACACATCAATCAACTGGTCACAGTTACACTTTTTTGACCCTTTGAAAATTTGTCATATATAATTCGATTTAATCTGATTTTTTGTAGGTTTTGCAAAGTTACGAACTGACATTCAGTACAATTATGAGTAAATTTAAAACGCACAGAGAAAACAAATGAGTGAAAATAGTAATATAATTTGTTAGATATAATTCTACTTTTAATCCGATTAAATTCTTTTAATTCCTATTTATAGGTATCATAAATTTTTGTAACTTTTAATAAAATTAATAAAATGGCAACACTGTCTAGAACTGTCATTCCGTTTTTTACTATGACAAATTATGAGTCAATTTAAAACGCATAAAATTATCCTTTTCCTTTGGAACTTATAAATAAAAGTATATATAAACGCTCTTCTGCTAAAATGCAATATTCTGTAAAAATTTTGAGTCAATCCATCGATTACTTTCCGAGATTAGCGAACGCAAACATACGGAACCTAATTTTTATATATATATATATATATATATACTAGCTGGTCCCGGCATGCGTTGCTATGCCATTTAATAAATAAATTGTTTCTCCCTGAGTGTCCTTTCCCATTCGTCCCGTTCCCCTTACGCCTCTCCTTCTTCTCCTGCGTGCTCTTCCCCTCTCGCGTTCCCACTCCGTCACCTCCACCTTCCCTCTCCCCACTCCGCCCCCCCCCCTTCCCTTCCATCGAACCCCCCTCCCGAGTTCCCCTCCCCCCTCCCGCGTTTCCCTTCCACCTTCCCCGCCTTCCCTTTTCCCTTTCCCACTCCCTCGTTCAGCCAACCCTCCTCCCGCGTTCTATAAATATTCGATCCCAGTACATTCAGTTTTTAAATAGCCCGCGTGCCACCTTTTACAATTTTTATTCAAATTTCCATTTTTCATGTATGTATTTTAAATTTGGTACCTAACATAGGTACCTATTTAAAATATCTGAAATTCTTGATTCGATTCAAAATATTAGGGGAGTACCTACTTTAAATAAATTTTTCAACTTTTCAAAAATAGAATCCTGATTGAACAATCATTCATTGTTTTGCAAAATGTCATTCTCCAACACGCGGACTGTTAAACGTGCGGGTTTTCTGAAATTATCCAATTTTCTGCCCAATTTTATTAATTTTTCTCTCCGTAAGAACCATCCTCGTACTTCAAGGAATATTCTAAAAAAAAGAATTAGCGAAATCGGTTCAGCCGCTCTCGAGATTTGCGCTTACCAACAAATTTAGCGATTCATTTTTATATTATAGATAGATATGCTAGAATAAGGCGGCCAACCGTCCCGAATTCTGCGGGACCGTCCCGCATTGGCAGTTGTTGTCCCGCATTGCAATATTTACACAAATAGTCCCGCAAATCGTCTAAAGTGTCCCGCATGTCCCGCATTCCTATATTTTTTTAAATACTGTCTATGATTATCAAATAAACTTCCTCTATCTTTAGTCTATTTAAGCCATTTGGTTAAGTTCAAGACAAAATTTGTCCCTGGAAAAGGCCCGAAGATATCGATCTAGGGATTGGTTTATTTACGTCACAAGCAAGAGTCCAAGAGCGCCAGTGTAGTAGTAGTGATTGAGTTGTTTTGTTTACGAATTAGTGCACGCCGTGACACGTAATATTTATAACCCATATTTATTATTCAAATCAAATCAAATAATTTCTTGACAATGCCGACCGTGAAATAGCGGTGTTGTAAGTTCAGTGAAGAATTGCAAAAAGAATTTCCTTTTTGGCAAAAGTGTTAACATTCATTTCTGAATTTTTTTTTTCAGTGAATACCGCACAAGAATCTCAACTGCTCCCGTCTGGAGCCAGTGAGACTATGGCATCCCCAATTGGGGTATGTTGTGAGGCTGAAGGTAGTGGGGAGGGTAAGGAGGTGGGGTGAGGAAGGTTGGGAAGTACCTGGCTATTCAGATCTGGTCGCCAAACACGGCTAAAGCCATTTTCAAGCAACGTTTCAATTCTGAATAGTGGTTTTACACCAGGGCGATACTGATAGTATCTTCCACTCTGGAACGTGCCGCAAATATACTATATATTATTTTTAATGAATTAATTGTGAAATAACACAAATTAATCAAATAAAACTTATTTGCGCATGCCGGGTTCGAACTCGCGATCTCCGGATTGTGAGTCAAGAGTCTTACCCACTGGACTGCGGAGGTCGTCAATGTAGTTTTAATTCGCCGCATAGAGATTTAATTTAAACCAGTTTTGTGTTCAGAATGTAAAATTCTAGGTGCATTCGTCTGCTGACATATTTCAGTGCATTGGAAGGGAGCCCACCAATTTCCAGTAAGGAAAACATTCTCTTTTTCGAAGAGTTGCAGACTATAAATGCCGCCAGAATCAAAGAGAAACCATTTTGATGTTCTGAGTGTAGTTTTAATTCGCACCTTTTTTTTTTTTTTTTTTGAAAGAACAGATATACATATTAAAATCAACAAACAAGTCCTGCTAAGCCAATTCAATTGGCTTGTCAACAGGTGCTTATATTTTAGTTACATATAGATTATTTACATTTAAAATTTACATCTTATATCTACAGATTCAACATACATATCAATATACATATCAATTATCAATACAAATATTTTTTTTCCGATAGCCAATTTTTCACCATATATTCAACCTTATTCATAGAATTACATTGCTTTATAGTGTCAGGTAATAAATTAAATATCTTCGGTATGATGTATTCAAACGTTCTCTGTCCGTACTTATTGTTAAATTTCGGAACTATTAACCCGTCGTTGCGCGTGAATCTAGTGCTGTATTTATGTTCTAATTTCTCTTTATGCTGCGGGGTAAATATATGCTGAATTATAATTTTGTGCCATAGTATTGCTTTCACTGGTAAAATTTTGGCATTCTGAAACAGCAACGGTGTATCATGTCTTTGTTTGAAAATATTAGGGACGACTAATAATTTTACAATTGCGTATTGTACAACTTGTACTTGTTTCAGATTGGTTATAGAAGTATTTCCCCATATTGTTAATCCATATCTTATAATAGATTCTGCCAGTGACATATAAATTATTTTAAGTGTTTCAATTGAAAGAAAAAATTTTAATGTGTACATTCTGCCAGCAATTGATCTGAGTCTTTTACAGGTTTTTTTTAATATGTTTGTCCCATTTAAAAAAACAATCTACTGTAACACCAAGATACACGTATTCCGTAACTAATTCTAAGCTATCACATTTACAATTATTTGGAATATTTTTATGGATGCAATTAAAATCGTGAGAAATAATATTAGGATTAAATAGAAATTTGGCATTAGGTGATCTTATATGCATTACTTTGGTTTTTTTAGCATTTATTAATAATCCTGTATCATGTGACCATTTACAAAGTTGATTAAAGTCAATTTGCATGAGTTCAATTGCAATTTTTAGATCTTTATGTGATATGACCAATGCCGTATCATCTGCGAATACAAAATGTTTAACAAAAGAGAAAAGTTTTTTCATTATAGTTACATAAATTATATATAGTGTAGGCCCCAATATGGAACCTTGTGGAACTCCTGCAGATACATTTTTTGTTTTACTAAAAGTATTATTTATTTTGGTACATATTTTTCTATCTCTAAGATAATCTTTAAATAAATTTAACACATTTCCTCTTATTCCAATTTTTTCTAGAGTTTTCAGAAGTTTTTTAGAGTTAATTGTGTCAAAAGCTTTAGAGTTATCGATAAATAAAACAATAACATGTAATTTATTATTTAATTGATTATTTATATAATTGGAAAAATCTTGCAGTAGTTTTTCAGTGTTTTTTTTTTCTTTGGAAGCCGTATTGATTTGGATCTATGATAGTGAATTTTTCAATATAATTATTTAATTTATTTGATATAAATTTTTCGAGAATTTTTTCTAATGCTGGTAGTATACTAATAGGCCTATAATTTCCTAGTTCAATGTGTTTTCCACCTTTAAATATTGGTCTTGTAATGCTACATTTAAATTCTTGTGGAATTTTTGCTTGCTTTATTATCATATTGATTAAATGAGTAATTATTGGCCCAAGAGTTTTTACATTTCTTTTTAAATCAAACATTCTTATATTGTCAATACCTGTGCTCTTAGAGTTTTTCATTTTTTTAACAATGTTTTCAATATCAGTTATAGTAGCTCTTGGTATATATAAACTATGAGGTAGTTCTTCGAGTACTATATTAGTAGCTTTATGATTGCATTTATGTAACATGTTGCTGATGCTATCCGAGAAGTAATTCACAAAATCATTTGACACAGAATCCTCAGTTCTATCTTTTAACATATATCGTGTTATAGTTTCATCACAATCGTTTTTGGGTTTACGTCCTAAAATATTATTTATCTCGTCCCAGGTTTTTTTGGTATCATTAAAACAGTTTTTAAATTTATTGTTATAGTAGTTAGTTTTATCTTTATTTATAAGTTTATTGACAAGGTTTCGTGTTTTTTTGTATTCTGTTTCAAATATTTTGTTTGTTGGTGTACTTTTCCATTTTTTATAAAGTTTATCTCTTTTATTTATGTGACATAATAATTCACTGCTTACCCATTCATTTATTGCAAAAGGTCGTGTTTTCGGTTTTTGCACTATCGTTTTAGAACTACTCTTGTAAAATTTGTCAAATAAAGATTTTATTTTTTCATATAATGAAATACAATCCCTCTCCTCTATAAGTTTACTCCAGTTATAATCTTTGATATATCGATCAATAGCCTTTTGTGAGATGATTTGAATATACTTATTTGCAAAGTCTACCTGACGTTTATGAGATTTTATATTAATAGCAGTGATAAAATGATCGGCAATATTATTTTCACAGACGCAAGCAGTTATTTTCTTGCCTCTAAATTTGGCAAATATATGGTCAATACACGTGCGAGTAATTTGTCCATTTAATACAGCTTCTCTGGTTACTACATTAATGCATTTTGTTAAATAATGGTTAGTTAGTAAGTTTTCATATGAAGTTATGATATAATCATGGTCATTAAGCAAATTTAGATTTATATCTCCAAGTAAGATAATATTTTCCTTATTATTAATTGTATCAAGATATGATGATAATTCCGTTAAAAATGAAGATTTACTGAAATTAGGAGGTCTATAGATAGCTATTATATTAACTTTAGTTTTGTCCTGGAGTATGAGCTTTCCTGTTATATTTTCAAAATGTAGAGATTGGAACGATTTTGGCCTAAATTCAAATTTATTTCTTATAAACAATATAATCCCTCCTCCTGACTTATCAGTCCTACAGTAGTTATATGCATTATATCCGGGAATATTGTACAAACACGTATTTTCAATTTCAATAGATGTTTCACATAGCATTATAATATCAATATGCTTCAAACAATTAAGTAGATATATATGCAGTATATTCCAATATTTTTGTATAGATCTTATATTTAATTGAATACAAACAAGATTATCAGACATATTTGGGTTTTCTTTTTTTATCCAATCATCTAAATTATTTACTGTACTACATTCTATTTCGTTATCATTATCTATATACGAGAAATTATTCTGAGCCATTGAATTCGTAGTTAAATTTTATGCAATACAATAAGATTGTGATACGAAGTTTTGTTGATTTTACATATTGAAATATTTCTATAAGAAATAACTCTATATTATAATGCAGTATAAGCTTCAATTTAATACTTGATATAATTACATACATTTTTTTTGTAATACCCGTATTTATACTTAGCGTAATACGGCAATAAACAGTTATTATACAAGTTAATATTATGTTAAAGCATTTGTTTTTATCAAAGACATCACAATTCTTTTTCTTAAAGCAAAAGCCCTTAGTATAATATAATGATACAAAATAGTTTTCCATGCTTTTAACATGAAATAATATTACAAATATTTGATTTTTAGATAAAACAATAAAATTTAATATTTTTGTTAGGTTGATTTTATCCCATACATAAAAAATATATTTAACATATATTTTTATTATCTGTCCAGTAAACATGAAAAGAGAGCAATATAAAATAACTCCATTTATGAAACCTAAACTATAATTAATATCTTTTGTAGGTTTCAGCCCGTAAAAATAAATTATTTTCTTGTTTTGTTTAAAAAAAGAAGTATTTTGAGTAAAGATTAAAGAATTTAATGTTAAATATTTAACAATATAAAAGTGATTGTTTCTAGAGCTAATTGGTACAAGTACTTTTTGATGAAGACTTAATAAATATAAAATAAACTGCATGTTCACATCTAGTGTTATTTCAGAATATTTATGATATTTAAAAAAAAATTTAAAAGCTGTTGTTATATTTATGAATGTGAAATATAGTACATAATGAATATATGCATGTTTAAGTAAACAATAAAATGTTTTGGAAATGTCGTTATGATATTACTGTTAAAAAAATAATGTAATATAATAATTTTATTTTTTTTAGTTATTTGGCGATCTTTTATAATTTTTATAACAATATTTATGTAATAAAGTGAATTTTTAATAACAGAATATGACGACGTTTGGAAATCTAATGTCTTTATACAATGATTATTTTCTGTAAAATAGTATAAAAATAGAAATGTGTAATGTTTAGTAATAATAACGTAAATAATTGTATTTATTGAAATGTAGCAAATTCTACGAGAAAACTTCATATGTATTATAATAGCACTGTATCTACTTTGAGGCAGGTTTAATGTTATTTCTAGTCAATATTCTATTTTTTCTTTTGCTAAAATGTTCATTTTTTTATACACATTGCATTTCGTATTGTCGTTTGCAGAATGCCTGATGTCAATATTCCAGTTCATTTTTTTATTTTTGCTATCACAGTTTTTACATTTAGGTTCTTTGTCTTTGTTAGCACAATCTTTGTAGGAATGATCACCAGCGCAGTGTGTACACGACGGTTTGTCCTTTTCTTTATGAAGACACCTGACAGAAGTATGTCCAAAGCCCAAGCAGTGAAAGCACTGAACCACAGCGCGGGCATCCTCTACTTGTATTCTCTGGTACCCCAAATAGATTTTACCGGTAGAAACTAACCATCTTCTTATTTTAGTACTAACTTCTATTATGTAATTAGATGTGTTGTTATATTTGTTTTTCAAGATCTTTTTTAACGTCATCTCAATTTCTGGTTTATCTATCATTACAGCCTTGATATCTTCATTCTGTTTGATAATATCTTGTAAAATATCATCCTTATTATAGTCATTAGTAATGCCCTTAAGGATTACAGTTGGTCTTTTCTTTTTAATTTCTGTAGCACTAATGTCTTTGCACTCTTCCCCAATAGCTTTCCTCATTTTTTCCGCATCATACTTTGTTGGACATTTTATGAGTATTCTATTGTTAGAAATCGTATTAACTCCTATCACTTTGGCACCAATCTTACTTAAACTGATTTTCTTCGTGATTTTATTTTGAATCTTTTCTGAAGATTCTTCAGCATTGTTGGACGAAACTATTAATTTGTAATCACTTTTCAATATTTTATTTTGATTTTCAGCTACTTTCCCGTATCCAAATGTTGGTTCAATTATTTTTTCTTTTGCTTCAGACAATTGAATAGTTAAATGTCCCATCCAGTTTAATATAGCACTTGTTTTCGTTGTAATTAGGTGAATTTGTTCCTTGTGTTCAGAATAGAACGATACAGTAAATAACAAGTTGCAGTTTCGTCCTGTACCGACTGAATCTTTACATTTAAGTTGCAAGTTCAGAATGTAAAATTTCGTCTGCTGACATATTTCGAAGAAAAATATTCTCTTATTCAAAGTGCAGTAATAAAATTCTAGGTGTAGACTAGACGTGGGTCGTTACGTCGTTTTCAAGAAACGTAACGCAACTAGTTTCTTGGTCGGCGTAACCTGTTTCAAAACAGGTTATTTTTGTAACTAGTTATTTTCATTCGGCTACAGTTACACACGAAACTCCATACACACTCCACCGACTATACGGTTACACACGAAACGAAAATAAATTAAATAACTATCTAATTTCTATTGTATCTAAGTGTTTGTAGCTATACAGTGAAATCAATATATATTAAATTAACTTCCCTTCATACTTTATTCAGGCCTAGGACTGACAGGATTAAATGTATTTATGATTAATTATTTTTGTAAGTTTTTTTATACTTCACTATATTTACACTTTATTTAGACTTAGTACGATCCACACTAATTATATTGACATAATAACAAAGAAACGTTGCACGTTACATTAAATGTACATAAAACACTAAAATAACATATAAACGTTAATATTTAGAAGAAAGTATTCAAAATTATACACAAGTACAACAACGATCTAAAACAAACAAAATTATTTTATATAATGAATAAAAAATCACTTTGTTTAAACCACTATTTTTAAACAATATCAACATGTTTCGACAACAAAGTTGTCTTCATCAGGATATGTTACTATAGTAACATGTTGATATAAACATGTTGATATTGTTTAAAAATAGTGGTTTAAACAAAGTGATTTTTTATTCATTATATGAAAAATGATACCACAAAGTTATTTTGCAAAGTTTGAAGAAAAAATTATTTTACTTTAAATTCAAAAAGTGGTCGCTCGCTTCCCAAAAACGGAACCCACTCCCACTTATTCGGAAATTTTCAATCTAAAATCTCGCATGCTCGGCCAGCCGGTAGGCGCAACTATACGAAACGCGAAACGCGGCGAGACTATTCAGTACTCAGTTACTCACATCACATCCAACACCAACAATAACCCATTTGCAAAAATAACTACTTGAAATTTTATCGAAACTAGTTATTTCCGTTTCATACCGTGTAACTAGTTATTGTAACTAGTTACGTTAAATAACGCCCACGCCTAGTGTAGACTATGTATGTGCTGCCAGAATCAAAGAGAAACCATTTTAATGTTCTGAGTGTAGTTTTAATTCGCCGTATACAGATTTAATTTAAACCACCTTTGTATTTAGAATGTAAAATTTTTGCTGTGGATTCATCTGCTGACGCATTTCGAAGAAAAACATTTTCTTATTCTACGTGCATTGGAGGTTATCCACCACATACATACCCGCCTTCGTATAAGTAACAGATAGGTACTCCTTCAGGGTTCTCACAATGACTCTTGTTTTATAGAACGACTCTACATTTAAATGCAGGAAGCTAGACCTATTCTAAGTGCAGGTATAAAATTCTAGTTGAATACTACGTACAGTTTGGCAAGAAAGTGTAGAAAATAAATGATGGCGCTACGATCGTTTTGTAGTTTTAAATGGCAACACCAAGATGGCTCATAAGACAAAGAACGTATGTTTTAAAAAAACACTTCTGGCAAAATGCATATTTCATAGCGTATTTGTATTTTCAAAAAATTTGCACAAAAAACTGTAATTTAATAGAAGCAAAATAAAACAAAACAAGTTTTAAGTGGGCTTTTATTTCGATATACACGTAGGTACTTAAAATTTAAGTCTATTAATTCAACACCCGACATGTAATTATTGTCTTCGTCCTCGTGTGATTCTTCTTCTTCCGTATCTTCATCTTCATCTAAACGCAGTTCATCGATATCATCATATATAGTACTGCCTCGTGCATAATATTCTGCCTCAATTTTCATCACGTGTTTACAACAATTTTTCCAATCATCAGCACTTATGCTATTACATATTATTATTATTATGCCCATTTTACGTTTTCCCGGTGTTTCAAATTTTCCATCTGCCTTTTCCCCTTCCTTGACGATTCGTCTTACCGTTGTTTCAGATTTACCTGTGTGTGAAAAACATCATTAAAATTATTATTATAGAAGGTAGTTTTAAAAACACACACTAGATAATATTCACTTAAAAAGAAAAAAAGAGAAAACGAGAAAAAAGTAACTTTTCTACGAGTTTAAAGAAGTTGCATATTATTATTTTTTTATTGAGTTATACCCTTTTTCCTGTGGCCGCATATTAACTGTCAAATTGAAATGTCAAATTCGAATTTTTTAACATAACCTCAAATCAGATGGTAATGGTTATTATCGCTCGAAAATTGGCATAAACCTTGTAATACTAATGAAATTTATTAAACAAACTATACTACGTACCAGTCATTTCTGCAGTTTTGTTTCATCATCTTTTAAATTTGACAGAATCTTCTTCGCGTGACACTCGACTAGGCAGCATTGAAAAACGCAGAATATAACCCCTCTTGTATCACCATGTAATAATTTATTCATTTTAATTAAATTCAGGCAAACAATGAATAAAAATATTATCAAATCAGCGATATTCTACTCAGATTTAAGACAATAAATCAACCGTAACACGCATTAACATGACAGCCATAGGAAACGTCATATAATTCGGTGTTGCCATAGTAATGAACACGTTTAGTTCCAATTGATTTAATTTCTACACTTATTTGCCAAACTATATGTATTACTAGAATTAATTAACCATTTTCATGCTCTGAGTGTAGTCTTAATTCGCCGTATACAAATTTAATTTAAACTAGTTTTGGGTTCAGAATATAACCATCAATTAAATAACAAGTTGCATATTCATTCTATTACATGGACATCATTCTCGATTTCCGATTGTGGTAGAATTGAACATGATTTTTTTTTAATACTCTGTCTCTCAATTATGTGAAAAAAGTGAGGTCGTAATAAAAAATAAATAAAATAAAGGATTTTCACCCCCCCCCCCCCTGACTGTCCCGCATTGATATTTCATAAAGTTGGCCGCCTTATGCTAGAAGTTTCAGTTTTGCTATTATTAGCCCAGTCATTCCGTAGTTTTACCTTGCAAAAGGTCATGTAGTAGCGATTTTGATATATGTTGTTAAGATTGGGACTCTAAAGAAAAAAAAAAGTTTTCGACCTCGGGAGGGTCGAGCTCGATCCGCCATCTTGGATTGAAGGTCCCAAAATTTGTTTTTTTTTAAATAATTATGAAATGCTTGATTTTACAACCAAGTTGTTCAAGGCAAACTTGAAGAAAACTAAATTACGTACATTTTATGTCGAATGTTTTTTTTTTTGTAAGTCTAATAGGTAACGAGTTACAGCTGAAGAAAGACAATTTTGACAAAAAATTGTAAAACTCAAGTTTTCTTGGTAAATTTTTCTAAGAACGTATTAAGCTGAAGTCACAAGGTTCACTCGGATGAAGGTTTACTCGATGAAATGTTCCATTCTCGTTTCACCGAGTGTTCACACGGTTCCTTCGAAGGAAGAGTTCACTCGACATTCTCGCTACGAAGTCGTCGAGAGTAGTCGCGGCCGCATTGGAATTCGTCCGGCGCTGACGGCTAAGTTCGGGAATATTTACGATTTCAATTGACATTTCCGATAACGTCGAACTAAATTACGAGAAATTGGCGATTCTTGTAAACAGTAAATAAATTTCAGCACCATAAAATGAACATATGGTTAAATAATAACCTGAAAACTGATATCTACCAGTATTTTTGCACCATGAAAATATTTTTATTCCAAAATAGGCCTCGGCTTGCAATAAAATCCATATAAATGGAATATTTATTAACGTATCCAAAAACTAAAAACTGTTTTGGAAAGGTGATGAAATTTGCTTCCAAAATTTATTATTAGAAATAACCACGTAATTTTTTAAATAGAGTAATTTTTAATATAAACTTTTAAAAGTTTAAAAAATGGCTCTCCTTGCTTTTTATTCTAACTAAAATTACTGGTTAACAAAATAAATATAAAAACACACACTTATTTTGTTAGACAAATAAATTATAAACGTTTCTGTCACCTCACTTTTTTATCGTTTCATATAAAAATAATTCATAAAAAATTCACAATGTTTCATAATTTTTTTTTCAAATTCGATCAGAAACTTTGGTTCCATAGAAGTGTACATTCGTATTCGTTTGTGGTTAATCGTTATATTGAATATATAGAGCATTATTTTCTCTTTCCAATACCGTTTAGATCATATTTTTCACTATGATAGTAAGGGAGAAACAACGATTTCTATGAGACGTGTAGGAGTTATTTCGAAAAGCGAACTAAACGGAGCATTTTGACGTTTAAGCCGCTCCGGCTACTCGTCCTCACGCCAGAACATTTCGGCCGACTAATTTGCGAGTGAAAGACTGTTCACTTGAGTGTTCACACACATCATTCGCGTCACGTGATGTTAAATTCCGGTTGCGAGTGAACAGTGCCGAAGGAAGCATTCCAACATTGTTGGAATGCTTCATTCGGAACGGTCTCTATTCACTTTCGTGTTCACACGGTTCATTTCGAGGGAAAGAGGCGGAATGAAATCACGAAATGAACGATAAATGAATGGTGTGAATGGGCTATTACAAAATATCATTTTAACGTATTCCCACAAACAATATACTTATATAGCATCATCCGTGTGCTCGATTACGTTGATTGACGTTGTTATAGTGGGCTCCTAGTCTATAGCTGATTTGGCAACACTGATTAAGTCCTGGTTACTGGACGATGCCTGGACGCTCGGTCTATCGGACATCGGAGGATGTAGAACATGGTTACCAGGTATACAAATTTTGAATCTATTAAATTCAAACGTAAGGACAAAGTTATTCCATTAGTGGCATTCAACAGCAGCATCAAGATCGGCGAAACAACTATTTCCATCAACCCGCTAATGTTGTTCCAGAGAGTGTGTATTTTGAAGAAATCCGACGAAGAATTGAAGGATTACCTTAAATTCGAACTCGCCCCATTTCCTTTGTCGCTTTTCTCTGAAGAAGGAATGCGCAAAGGTACGAAATCATCATTTTATGGTGTTTTTGAACAACTTCCAGAAGGCGTGCAACTTGAAGGTAGCAAAATTAATGTTGTGGATGGAGGATACCTTTTACATAAAGTTGTATGGAATGGTAATGATTTTTTGGGTCAATTTGCGAGAAGTACGTTCACTATGTAAGACATCACTATGGATCACATGTAGTTATTGTTTTCGATGGATATCCGCTAGATGATGGTGAAAAAAAATACAAAAACCGCAGAAAGACTTCGCCGATCGAAGAAACATATGTCTGCAGATGTTCTTTTCGATGAAACAATGCCAGTTCAAGTTTCACAAGAACGTTTTTTAGTCAATGAAAATAACAAAGTCCGTCTGATTTCGATGCTTACAAAGCAATTTATACAGGCTGATTTTACAGTTAAGCAGGCTGAAGAAGATGCTGATGAGTTGATTGTCAATACTGCGATTCCCTTGTGTTCATCATTTGACGCTGTATTCGTTATTGGCGAAGACGTTGATCTCCTAGTTCTGCTAACAGCATTGGCACCACCCGAAAGTAGTATATATCTTCGCAAACCCGGGCGAGGCAAAACTTTTGAAAGACTGTATTCCGCGAATAGTGTGAAATACAAAGAAGCGGCTGAGAATATTCTGTTTCTCCATGCCTTTAGTGGCTGCGATACAACATCGTCCTTCTTCAACCAAGGAAAAACAAAATTTTGTTCACTTGTACAGAACGACACAAGACTCAATGCCATGATAGAAATCTTCAAACAACATGATGCAAAACCAGAAGACATAGCAGATGCAGGAACACGCTTTCTTGTTGCTTTGTACAGGGGTGACATGGATAAGGAAACCTTGGAAGAAGTCCACTACCAACGTTTCGCAAAGTCAACAACTAAAAGCAAATTCAATCTTGTCTCTTTGCCACCAACGAATGACGCTGCACGGTACCATGCATTTAGGACGTACCACCAAGTCCAAAAATGGTATGGAATCCAAAAAAATCCAGAAAACTGGGGCTGGAAACGTGGCACCAACGGGCTTGTTCCAGTAAGAACAAAGAAACCAGCACCCGAGACTTTATTAAAATTTATTTCATGTAATTGTAAAAAAGGATGCGGCGTTGCATGTGGCTGCAGGAAAGCTGGATTGAATTGTTCTATTGTGTGTGGGTGCTGTAATGGTCAAACATGCCGAAATTCGCCAGAGGTTCATATCGATGTCAAGGAAGAAGATGAAGAGATTTTATCAATGGAAGCCCAGAATCTCAGTACCACAGGCAATGAGTTAGAAGATGACATTGATGAAGAGTGTTATTAAGATGTCATTACGCAATAGCCAATATATAAAATAATTTCGAAATCTACCATCGCTGGTATATCTGTGGAGTAGACCTACAGGGGATACCACAATAAAAAATGCGCCATGTTCTCTACCTCATGGTAGTGTGGAAATGAGTTAACAAAATTATTATAATTATATGATAAAAAATATATTATATAATATAATTATGTATAAAATGGTCACCAACACTAACTGGGCGAAGCCAAACCAAAAGCTGCCTACAGGGCCTAGCAGTAAAACCCTACGGAGCGGGTTTTTAACAGCTAGTTATGTAATGAATAACCCGAAAAATAACACAAATTGGGAATTTCATCATTTTTTAGAAAAATATTCACATTTCCGCCACCGTAACTCGTTACCTATTAGACTTACAAAAAAAAACATTCGACATAAAATGTACGTAATTTAGTTTTCTTCAAGTTCACCTTGAACAACTTGGTTGTAAAATCAACCATTTCATAATTATTTAGAAAAAACCGAATTTTGGGACCTTCAATCCAAGATGGCGGATCGAGCTCGACCCTCCCGAGGTCGAAAACTTTTTTTTGTTCTATAGAGTCCCAATTTTAACAACATATATCAAAATCGCTACTACATGACCTTTTGCAAGCTAAAGGCCCTTTTAACTACGGAATGACTGGGCTATGATGTAGGTACCAGAAAGCATTCCAAAACCTTCCTTATTTGAATTCGTTGATTACCTCTGTCGGGTGCTCTAGATAGATAAGTAAGGTATAAAATTCTAGTTGTAAGCTTCTTTTACTGGCATTTTGATGCCTCAAAATTCGGAGGTAAGCTATTTGCATATTCTTAGTCCGTAATATGCAGAAATTATATATAATTGTATTAATTCATACTAATGGAATTGGCTCTGGTCTGAACTTTGTGGCAATTCAAACTAAATCTTCCTTTGGTCAAAGAAGTTACTTTTATCAGGCTCCACTCATATTTAATAGCCTTCCAGAACACATTATAGGTCATCCAATTCCTTGAGCACTTTTAAAATGATTGTTACATTATAACATTGTGTTAGCCAAGAATTGGCAATTAATTTTTTCTACTTAGTCGTTTCTAATTATATATCATTTTTTAATTATATACCATTAATTTACACATTCATTTTAATTGTCTACTTAACTTACTAATACATATGAATTTTCTAAATTAATAGCATATTTGCAGCATTCAAAATGGATACCGATTAGGAAAATACCAGTTTAAATATTAAAGATGATACGCTTTTAAAAAAAAAATTAAAATAAAAATTTACTAATTTCAACACATGGTCAGTATGGTCACTCTACAAATTTACGTTATAATGCATTCAGTGGCGTAGCTAGTATGGGTGGCACCCGGGGCGGATGTCACCCTCCCGGGGCGTAGTGTCACCCAAAACAAAATGCTAATTTCGACTTCATAAAATCTGGAATAAACGAATAAAAAAAAAAATATAAAAATTGGTCCATCTTGAGGGGGGAGGGGGCTAGAGAATTTCAGAATATAGGCTATTCCGCCTATAAAATACCGACCGACACAGAATTCGGGGCACTCCACGGGAAGCCATAGAGTTACGAAAATGTATGCAATATCTTGGTGAGGTGTATGCAATGCATTAGTTCCTACAGTTTATTAGAGGCCCATTCTGTGAGAAATATTGTCTTTAGATACGTATATTATTTTGCGCTTTATAAAATTGTTAACCTAAGTGAGATTAAAATTTTTAATTTAAATAACGAAAGTTAAATGACACTTCCAGACACGTTAATGGAATGAAAACTTTATTATGTTGTACTTAAGATAACTTATGTACTCTCTTTATAATATACCTAATATGTGTGTTTCTTTTAATAAATTATGAAATTATTAACCCCGATACAGGTGAACCGGGTTAATAATTACCAGGGGCGTAGCTACCGCCGTATCAGCAGTATCAATAATACGGGGCCCCGGGCTACAGAGGCCTTTTGTTTCTTTTGCGAGAAATCTTTATCCTTCATTTGGGCCCCCCAACTAATTTTGATACAGGGCCCTCCAAGGCACGCTGCTCCACTGATAATTACATGCTAAAAATGTATTTAAATTGTGAAGAAGCAATAAATAAATAATTAAAAATAAAATATCTTGGGCTTGATACTAGAAATGCCTATATCAAATTTCTGAATCGCCTTGGGATGAAGATTGCTTTAAAGACGATGAATTAAAATTTAGCTTTAATTATTTTTATGATTTTCTTAATTTGATGTTTGCAATGACTGGCCACAATTATTATTGTCTATCAATGTCAGGGGTATTGGTTTCCAATAAATGGTTCCCGAGGTGGCGGTACCCACACTCGCCTCCCAAATTGAAAAAAAATGGTTTAACTTGAGAGAATCTTTCGGTCAGTCCTCAACTTAAATTAATTAATGCTTCAGTACACGAAATGGTTTTCCTCCTATCTTTGCTGCACACAGTCTGCAACTCGAATTTAATGTCTTTCACTTGGAACTCGTGAATTTCCTTCGAATTTTGTCAGCAGATGAGCCCACAACAGAAATTTTATCGTTATATTCTGAACACAAAAGTGGTTTCAACTTAAGTATGCGAAGCTAAAATTATGGTTACAAGCGAAACAAACAAATGGTTTTTCTCTGAACTTTATGGCATATTTGAATTTTAGACTCCACTCGACAGTCGAATTTCATTCAAGCGATTTCATAAAAGCAATTATGTGTATTTCCCCAGGTTCAAAACTATACCCTTTTTTACATGAATACCGCACAAGAATCTCAACTGCTCCCGTCTGGAGCCAGTGAGACTATGGCATCCCCAATTAGGGTATGTTGTGAGGCTGAAGGTAGTGGGGAGGGAAGGAGATAGGGAAGAGGAAGGTGGGGAAGTACCTGGCTATTCAGATCTGGTCACCAAACACGGCCAAAGCCACTTCAGGCAACGTTTCAATTCTGAATGGTGGTCTTACACCAGGGCGATACTGAGAATATTTTCCACTCTGGAACGTGTCGCAAATATACTATATATTATTTTAAATGAATAAATTGTGAAATACACAAACTAATCAAATAAAAAAAATTTGCCACGCCGGGATTCGATCCCGCGACCTTCGGAATGCGAGTCAAGCGCCTCACCACTCCACTACGCCGGTCGTCCTACCCTGAACTCGAAAATGGTTTTCCTCCGATTGTTGCAGCACACAGTTCACAACTTGAATTTTATAAGTACACTTGGAACACGACAATGGTTTCCTTCGAAAAAGGTCACCAATGAATCCGCAACTGGAATTTTTTTCGTGGATTCTGAACACAAGAATAGTTTTAACTTAAGATTGAATCTGCGTGGTAGTCCACCAATAATCGAGCCCACTAGTCCACCAGCATAAATTATAATTGTACTTCTTTTTTAAAATTGCACAAGGAACACGAAGACGATTTTAAAATGTTTTATTGATGTTCGCATGTTTATAACCTTCGACAAAGGTTTGCCTTAAACATAATTAACAGTGAATTCATTTATAAAGGGAAAAAATTTAACTAGTCATTTAAAAATATATATAATTGATTATATTTAAGTTCTTTAAATTTCAAAGATTTCGAGTTTATCTAAAATTCAGATAAACTCGAAATTTTATTAATGCGGTACACAACCCTAATAATTTTTGTTTGCTCAAAACTCACAACGAGATCTTTACAATTATTTTTATTACTATTACAGTTTTACGGCGAATTCGTAACTATAATAACTTTTTTATTCCGACAGAACACTGGGAATGCAAGTTCTTTGTATTTAAGATTAATAAAAACAATGCCTTACCATTAATATATTTTACGTACAACGATTTTAAAACTTTATAACCTGTTTTTCAACAGATTTCATCAAGCACCAGATTTAATTTTTCTAGACAATGAATTAATAACTTCGGGAGTGAGACATGGATACACATTTTAAATATTTGTAACACGTTCTTCATAATTAATTAAAATTAACGCGGCGGAAAGGTCGAATCTCCAAACCTGCTAGGGTGAATTCGACCATACGTTCGCCGTGCCGCGGGCGCATATTTGTTTAAATGCTTTCATCAATTACGTCGTTATGATTCCCACATTATTTGTCTTCTTCTTATTTTATTTGATAGGCCAAATTCGACAGTAGGTCCGTCCAATACACGGGCCGCGAGTCGTAACTTGTACACACGGCTTCTTTACTTACGTCGATAAGATTCTGTATATATTTTAGGGTATATTTTCGTCTTAATGGAATCCATTTAGATTTTAAGATGAATTCGATTAGGTAATATTACAGTCAACTCTTCATTATTATAATTAAAATTATGGTTTCTCCAATAAATGATTAGTAAACTCCGAGAAACTATTACTGTTTAAACACCTCATATGCTCCTTTATCCTAATTTCAATGTGTATAAACATTCACGATGTTTACAATTTAGTTTATAGACCCCATTTTTTTTTTTAATTTTTCTCGCTTTCTTATAATTTAATATTATGTTAGTTTATTCTTTGCATAAAATGCTGGCAGAATTATATTATTTACATTCCTTATTATAGAAGTGGAAATTATTCTTTAATTTTTTTTATTTAGAATGCATTTTATATCACTGAAGAAGATAATAATCGGATGACAGAAGGGCGTTTATTATTTACCACTTTCAGTGATTATTTATCGCCAACTATTTTTGTTACTGGCAACATTTGCACCATCACTAGTGTTGACTGTTGACACACCAATCTATTTTCTCCATTGTTTCCGGTAAAGTCCCAGCGCCATCTTTCCGTTTGACGCGCTTAGTGCGATATCGCGTATGTGAATTATGGCCGCAAATAATTATTTCGGTTTTACTCATGGTGGAACGCAGTACGGGTATGATTAACCTTTTATTTATTAAGTTTCTTCGTGCTACTGATTATTAGTGCTGAATTTCCACTGCATAGAGTGTCTTGCACCAGTTTTTTTGTCGATTTACGAAGCGCCGCAAAGCAAGATGGTGGCCGGTTAGTATCGGCGATCGATTTGTCTGCATTAGAGAAATTTTAATTGTGATAATTTAATCGCCGGTGTGAGTGATTTTGAAGTGATTAATTTACGAAAGTTAAATTTTATTGCAGGACTGCAACGGCTGGTGCAGCGTATGCCGGTGGACAGACGGGCTATGCAGTAGCACCCGCTGCAACTGCAGCTACTTACGGAACCCAGAGGGCTGCTGCCGCAGGTTATGACACCGCCTACCAGGCTGCTGCAACCCAGGGAACCTACGCAGGTAGCGTATTTACCCTTTTCAACAAGTCAAATGTCAGGCCCGCCTACTTCCACTATCGAAAAAATGTCTACCATATCGTCATATCCGTTGTCTTCCAATTACGTTTTAATTTTCACCCTAGTGCGTTTTATATAAAAGTTGCATAGTGATGTTTCACTTTTTTTCCAATCAATACTAGTAAGAAGTGTCTAGCTGAAATAGATGTCAATGCCCCCTCCCTTTTTCCGTGATCACAAAAACATAACATTGATTGTTTACAGGGGGATTAATCATTATTAGCACAGGTGTGTTCTACAGCATTGCTCTTCCTCATTGAATTGTTATCTATTTTTTTTAAATATAATCAAATTGAACCAAAATTTCAAGAAGTAGCTTGTGTTGTTATTTGAGTATTTTTGAAGTGGCGTTCTGAATACCTACATATTTTATATTCGTTCTATATCAATTGAATTAACATCGTAGATTTGACAGATGTTGGTTGTGAAATCTTTTCTTTTTGTTTAGTGCAGTGATGGGCAAAGTACGGCCTGCAAAAGTAATTAATCCGGCCCGCCGACGATCTTTTAAAATTATGAGTATACCTATTACATACTATTAATTTCGAAGGATCGTCGGCGTCAAAATATAATTATCACGGGCTATTATATAGCCAGCTGTATAAAGTAAATTATTTGAATTTGAAAAAGAAGCCATTTGTAGACTAGCCACGTAGTTCATATGTTGCGTTGCAATGCGAATTTGAAACTGGGTTTCAAGATTTTAAGAGTATTCAGTCATCGCTTGATGTTTTTTCAATGCCGTTTAATGCGGACCCGGAGAAAGTCCCTGCAGAATTGTAGTTAAAAATTATTGAAATGCAGTGCAGCCCCCATTTAAAACAATTGTTCTTAAATTCCGAAAAATTAGATTTTTATAGAACACTGCCGAAAACAGAATATGCAAAGATAATTGATCACGCCAAGAAAATAATAGCGATGTTTGGGTCGTCGTATGTCGGCGAACAGTCTTTTTCGACCCTGAAAACTAATGCCTAAGCTAAAATTTCCAATCGCTATATCAAGGTCAATACCTATGATGGGTCATATCAGGGATCCTTTACTTTTCCGTTTTGGGTATCTGTATTCGCCACAATGCAGGGCTTGTGAGTGTTCAAAGAGTCACATTTCTTACACTAATTTGACACAAGGTCAATACAGAACAGGACAAAATTGTCCTGTCCCAGCTCCGTAAACAGACTCAACCGCGCAGGATAGGACAACACAACAATTCGACCATTATATGATGATGCTTATGAGCAAATTTGCAAAAGAATATTAAGTCTTATACCTAGGTGTATTGGAATGGTTGAAGGACGTTGTCTTCCAAATGTATTAAGTCTTATACCTAGGTGTATTGGAATGGTTGAAGGACGTTGTCTTCCAAATGTAGATTTTTTTTAGATAAAGTTAGAGCTGTTCTAGGGAAATTTGAAATAAATATGACTAATAAGATACATAACATGGTAAACAGAAAACAATTGCAAAAAATATAAATCATAGTTTCTGTTTTGAGAAAAAGTCTCCAGGGTTATTTTCAAGCAGTTGTCTGAATTCTCAGCTGACAGTCAGGGATATTTTGAGGATTTTTCTGCCCCAACTCTCAAGAGGTTAACCTACTTGACTGACACATAATAAGTGGCATCACATATTGTGTGGTCCATCGGCGACTATTCCCGTACGCGGATCCGTGAAGTCTCACTAAACCGCGTACATTGTGACAAAATCCGCCACGTCATGGGATAGATAGATTGTTGAGGATAACAGCCACATCCTGTATGCAGAAAATATTATGGCATATTAAAACCAACTTATTTATTCTGGATCCAACACTTGAACGCAGTTTTAAAATGTATTTTTTTGTATCTCAGGTGCTCAAGCAGGAACATATCAACTAGCTTACGGTCGCACAGCCGCCCAGCAGACGTACGACGCCAGCAAGAGCGCTTACTACCAGCAGGCGGCGGCAGCAGCAGCTGCCACGGCGTACCCCGCTGCCCAGCAGCAGACGCCGCAGTACGAACCTGCGCCGGCACCCAAGCCCGCCTACACCACCAACGCTTCGTACGCCCAGGTAAAACAGACTCCACGAACCAGCTACACAAAAAAATCTCAATCCTATCTATACACACTCACAATATTCCCCTTCTGGGGATGCCATGGTCCTATGCTCCCAAGCAACAATTGATATAACAATAACCTTTACGCACCTAAAGCCAAAATCATAGGTCACTGCGATTGTGTCTTAATATCGCTTTGTTCTTTCCAGTAACACTCAAATATTTGTTTGGAAAAAATTTAAAAATTTAAACTAATTCACTGTGAAAGTTCTATTCAAGTTCTGTTATTATTTCATCTTGGGCTGGTTGTTTCACACTGTTTGGCTAGTAACAGAACTTTAATAGAACATTCACAGAACTTGAATATTAACTTTCAAATTCAAAGAAATGTTCAAACCCTGGTGAACAACCTGTCTAGTATTTTTATACCTACCTTTTTGAGCAGACATCGCCCAGCTGTCAATCATGCCAAAGACAGTTAAAAATCTAGTATAACTCGAATTCACATTAAATAATCTTTCTGGTAAAATGCACTCTTTATGTCCCTCGCTTGCGGTGAGGAATTTTTTAAGAAGGAATGATGATGTAGGGGAGAGTAATTTCATGGGAATTGGATAGATTTTATTTATTATCTGAAAAAAAAAATAGTAAAGGGACAATTCTTTTTTTAAATGCAGACCGATTACTAGATAGTTTTTTTTGGAATTACCTAAATTATAGAATGTGATTCAAAAATCAACTTAGATATCAAACAAAAATCGCACGGTTTGGGGGATGTGTGTTACCCCCCCTCTAGTGCGGGAGGGTTAAGAACGCCAATTTAAGTACACATAACAATGATATCTCGACATATTATCCGTTTTCTAATTATCAACTTCAATCATGACCACTGCAGAATTTGATTAATGTGTTTTTGTTATTGCAATCCCAGAGTAACGCTGCCCGTTCAGCGCAGCCCGCCAAGGCCACCCAGTACGGAAGCACGTACGGGGCCGGTGGGGGCAGTGTGGCCACAGTGAGCTACCCGCCCTCGCAGTCCTACCCGGCAGCGCCCCCGCAGCCCAACACCCAGCATAACACTACCACTCCCAATAAACGTAAGTCTCGAGCATCCCTCTTATCTGTTCCACAGAGAAAAATTCCATATTGTCACCTGAAAGCTATCCTGCTGAACTGCCACTATCACCAACATTTTATATCAGGTCGTAGGAAACTTATTTCACCGCCAATCTATGTAAACCAAACACCAAACTTGTATCACCACTCATTTTTAAATTCACTTTTTTTTAATGTGAATACCGCACACAAGTCTTAACAGTTCCCATCTGGAGCCAGTGAGATTGGCATCCCCAAAAGGGGTATATTGTAAGACTAAAAGTAATGGGGAAGAGGAAGGTGAGGAAGTACCTGGCTACTTAGATCTTAGATTCACGGTTGAAGCCGTTTCAAGCAATGTTTCAATTCTAAATGGTGGTCTTACACCAGGGTGATATTGAGAGTATCTTCCACTCGGAACATGCTGCAAATATACTAATCATATTATTTTTGATGAATAAGTTGTGAAATAATAACACAAATTAACCAAATAAAATTAGCTTGAGGGATTTGAACCTGCAACCTCCAGATTGCTAGTCAAGAGTCCCTACCTCCTGATCTTTCATTTGGTCTTTGTGAAATTCAAAACATACTCCCAACTCTTGGAATGCAATTAACACTAACTATGGTTCCTACCATCCATTTACAACAATGATACTGTCGTGTAAATGTAGAAAATTAAAGCATTGATCTGGTAATATTGATAAATTAATTTTATTTGACCTGCAAAGTTTGTAAAAACAGGAAGGAAAGGGGTAGTATTTGTTGTTTAATCCCTTCTCCAATAACCCGTCTTCAGTCGGGTCCATAGCTTCGTCATTTGCCTTGACAGTCCCATAACAACATTCAATGTTTGTCAACTTTTGTTGTGTTTCGAGCTTCCCGAGTTCGACGGAAAACATTTCCTAAACATTCCATCCCGGGTGAAGCGGGAAGGCAGACGGGGGCCGGCGGAGGGGGAATAGTTCATTTTTTGATAGTTGCTGTGCAATGCGGTCGTGTATGGAGAATTAACGGAACGGAATTATTTATAATAATTCTGTTCTTGACGTAAATATTTACGCACTCTAAATTCTTAATAGTAACTTTAGGTGGTACAATAATCGATATTAGTCGGAAATCTTTCCTGATAATTAAATATCTACTAAAATATCTGTGTTTTCTCCCTGATGCATCTCTTTTTCATCAGAACGTATTTTAACATTAGTGTTAAAAATGTCTAACGTCAAGTGCTCATTGCTTAAGTGTCGACACATCCTTATCGCAGACCACAAGCCAAATTGTGTGTGATCGCGCAAACTTCGCACCAATCTTTCAACCGTGTTTAGTGTTTTAACAAACGGAGGAGACGGAAAACAAAAAACATTGATCTGATGTTTGATGGACTTTCACGGCAAATCGCGACAAATGTTTGAGCTCTGGACCAGCCTTTCCATCTACAAAACATTCTAAGTAAAATACATGTCAAGCAATAAAGCTGGGGGAAAAATGGCTTGTTGGTCATTTCGCCTTTCCACTGCCATAAAGCTGGGAAAGAAAAATGGTTTCTCTGTTATTTCGCCTTTCCACCATCGTTACTTAGATGTTTCCACCGTCGATACGTTAGGTTACGGTGCAGAAGCTCAGCTTTCCTCCAACTGATCAGATATTTCATAACCCATAATTCTGCTGCATGCATTGTTTACGATAAAAATGAATCTGTCATTGTTTTTAATATAGTTTGTTTGCTAGTATTTGAATGTTTGTTATTTTGTGAATTTTATTTCAGAAACAACAGCAGCCAGCAGCACCACCTACTCGGGCTATGACGCGGCCCTGTACAGCGCCGCAACAATGTACGTAGCTCAGCAAAATAAGGGGGCCGTGGGAGGGTATGTTCATGCTTTTGTTATGCTCAATCACCATTCTCTATATTGCCCTGTCCTTACCTGTCCCCTCATTCATTCATCTTCTCTTTCACTGGCTATTTTTCAATTACTGAACATTTTGTACCAACCTAAAACAGTTACTTTTCAATATTTGACTCCTTCACTCAGGATCCGGAGGTTGCCCGTTTGAAACCTGGCATGAATTTTCCAACATGGGTGTTCTCTGTAATGCCCTGGTGAAGGAGCCATTTAGATTTGAAAAGTTGCTTAACCGGTGACAGGCCGGAGACGCGCCGGCGCGCGCGTCATATGCGCATGCGCGAGAAAATAATTCAAATATTTGAATAATATTCCCGACAAAAAACTTTTGGTCTGCGATTTTGGCCCTTCTATGTACACAATTTATATGAAGAACAGTGTCAGAATCGCTTGCACCATCATTACTCTCGGAGACACTACAAGTTTCATTCACCTTGCAAACCTGGAATATTTTTAAAACGATTTCATCTATGACAATCCGCTGTCAGAATTTGCCGCCATTTTAACTGTCGCAATAAATACGTGTTCCACGAATAAAACATCGTAAAACCTATTAATTTACGTAATAAATGCAAGTAATGTTGTTTTGGTAGATAGTTTATTGTGTTGTGAACGTGTTCAGTCAATAAAATATACAATAGCTCAAATCAACAAAACATTCAATTCAAAGTTCAAAATGGTGCTTTTTTAGTGTTTTTTTGTGAATTTTCGCAAATTTCCGCGAAATGGCCTGGCCTTTGACGGGTTAAAATCCCTTTAGCCATCCTTAGTGACTCTTCCGAGTTCTATCCAACCATCCTCTACCCATCTCCTTTTCTTCTAACCACAATCTTCTTCACCAAATTGGTTTTACCGTAAAAGTTGATAAATTTGTGCTCAGTGTAAAACTGCATATTTGGTCCTTTGTTAATGAAATAAGTATTAATCCATCATCTCCAATTAACAATAATTTATCTCCAAAGGGTTTATCATTGACATAAATAACATTAATTAAAGAAGATCACAATAGTTTTGCAAATAACAAACTTACTGTTGTACCATTTTCCCGCTGGGGATAGGCGGAGAGGATGGAATGCCACCCAACTCTGCCTTGGAACTCTAATATTTGATCTCTGGGATTTTGCAGATAATTTTTCATAATCCAAGTACAGTGCGGATGATGACGGCCCATGGTGAAATAATAATAGAATTTTTACAGAACTTGTTTCTTAACTTTGAAATTTGACGATTTGTTCAAATTCTGTGTAACAATCCGTCCTTACGATTTCATTGCAGAATGACTTGAATAAAAGTTGAATCTTAACACAAGAAATTCTCACAACAATCTGACCATTGCAGAATTGTTGGTACAGTATGCGTCAAACTTAAATGCCTACCTGAAGACGATACCATCCATTCTCGCGCAGTTACAGTCACTTACTGACTTAACCTCTTACTGGCCTGAGATGCGAATCCACGCACAGTTTTTGCGCATGCGCTCAGAAAAAATTTCGAAAAAAATATGTTTGTCTGCGATTTTAACCCTTCTATGTACAGAATTTGTATGAAGGACAAGGTCAGAATCGCTTGCGCCAACATTTACCCATAAGATGGGCATAAATTTCATTCACCTGGCAACCCCAGAATATTTTTAAATGATTTTATCTGTGGCATCAAAATGTCAAATTTTGCCGTGATTCTTTCTGTCAAAGTCGATGCGTGTTACTTTATGTATATTATCTATTTATCAATTTACGTAATTAACCCTTTGTTTGCCGGGGTAGTTGGGGTTGGTTGTCCACCAATTAGCGTTCGCAAAAAGCGGCATCCATGACACCCAATGACATTTCGTGTCCAGCGATTCTGACAGTGTCCTTGAGAAATTTTGTACATAGAAAGGTCAAAATCGGAGACAAAGGAATTTTTCCCGCGCATGCGCAAGAACTGCGCACATTCCCGCTCTCCGGTAAATTATTAATATAAATTAGTTGGAGTGACCAGGCGCATTGCGGTATTCTCTATGGTAAAGGGCGATAATAGAGCAAGTGATTCTAACCGTGTTCTTCATACACTTTCTTTATACATAAGGGTCAAAATCGCGTGTAAAATCTCAAACACACCAGTTAACGCAAGTAATGTTGTTTTGGTACATAGTTTATTGTTCTAGGAATGTGTTTCGGTCAATAAAATATATGATAGCTCAAAATTAATCCACAAAACATTCAATTCAAAATTTAAAGTGGTGATTTGTTAGGAAATTTCCGTGTTTTTTCTGGCCTTTGACGGGTTAACAATTACTGTTAGCGAAAAAGAAAGATGCGTAAAGCATATGTGTGACACTGAAAGGCTTGCCGCTTTTCAGATCTTAAACTCGCCTATTGCGACGATTTCTGTTTCAATGTCAGATCTGCATTAAACTTTGACGCTTACTATAATAATATTTTGTTACCAGGAATCAAAAAAAAAAACCTGGGAAAAGGTCAAAGCATGATAAAGTTTTATTTTTACCACAATAAATAAATATTTGTGCCATGTTGAGCACAAAGTTAATTCCACTACAAGGTCCTATTTTTAGTAAATAGTTGAGGGTAATGTTAGAATGTATATTGTTGTATTACAGGACCGGAGGAGGTGGCTGGCAGGGGTACAAAAAGGGTGGCGGAGTGGGTGGGGCCCGCATGAGGCCCAAGCAGCCCCCGAAGCCCCAGCAGTTGCACTACTGTGATGTCTGCCGCATTTCCTGCGCTGGACCACAGGTAAATTATTCTTATCTTGTTACCCCAACTGTCTTGTGCGATATGTGGAGATGTTCTTTTGTGATTGTCCCTCCAATTAATATCACAAACTACCATTGGTTGCTTTAAAAAATGTCTTAACTCATTATAAAGAAAAATTTTAAGTAACCCTGACACAAAAAGAGCTGATGACCTTGAAATGCCTGAACTGATTTTCATGAATTGTAGCTAAGAACCATCTCGATCACATCAGCTTTCAAACAAAAAACTGCATCATAATCGGTCTATTCGTTTAGAAGTCACAGACAGACACGTCAAACTTATAACACCGCTCCTTGCATCGGGGGTTGAAAATGTAAAGAAATCTATAATAATTAAATACTTCATTTCACCACATTAGAATAGGATTTACAAGTTACAAGGTATTAATTTATTATGGCAAAATAGAAATTATTGGCTCATGATCAAGTAGCTAATAAGTATTTCTTATCTTTGAATGTGTGAACAACTATGATTTTTATAGTTAATGTTAAATTATTACCTCAGATAACATTGTGCCGTTAATTGACTAAGGTAGCCTTAGCCAGGGCCGTGTTTGGGTAGTGAGTCGCCTTTGGCTAAAAAAAAAATCCCCCCTACCCCCAAAATGTTTTGTATCTTACCCAAAAGACTTATTTTTTGGTGACCCAGTAAAACCAGGTCTTGAAACTGGTTTTTTTTTAAGGAAACCATGGTAAAAACAATATTTCTTGAAACACTGCTGTGACCAACGGTGAATTCGTGATATCTTGGTGACTACAATTCTGATAAAATTTACAGTATACTCTTTCAAATTCAATCAACATTATGTTTTATGATGTAAGCAGAGATAAGTTTGCTTGATTTAAAAAAGTTATTTGTAATTATTTCTTTCGCATTATGTCAGTCGTCTGCCTTTGATACAACATTCACCATTGCGTTATGTGAGTTGACACCATCTCTTGCATCGCACTGTGAAGAAATCACTTCGGTTCAAGGTGGTGTCTTTGTTGGATACTACCTTTATATCCCGCCAAAGTAGTTTCTATTACGAGCTGTCAAATTGGTGTAATCAATATTATTAACCTGAAGAAAGCTTGAAAAAGAATTCTCGTAGAGATGATGTGTAAAGATGATAAGAAGCAAGGAGTGTTGCATAACCTCTCCCCTCCTTCCAGACATACCGCGAGCATCTGGAGGGCCAGAAGCACAAGAAGAAGGAGGCCAGCATGAAGGTGACTGCGGCAACTGCCGCCTCCACCACTGGCCGCGGCGCCACCAACTCCCTCCGCTGCGAGCTGTGCGACGTCACGTGCACGGGCAATGACGCGTATGCTGCGCACGTGCGTGGTATCAAGCATCAGAAGGTCGTCAAACTGCACACGCGGTTGGGCAAGCCGATACCGTCGCAGGAGCCTAAAGTTGTTGGGGGTACAGGTAATTATTTCATTTAACATTAAACTTAAATGGTTTTGTAAACAATCGCACAGTAAAAAATAACATTACTAGCCATGTTTACAGTAATTACACATATGTATTTTCTTTGATATTATTATAGTTAAAATCTCACTAACTTGTTTTGTAGGCTGCAAATTTGCTGATTCCATATTTTAGTTTTCAAGTAACAGAAACAAACAATTTGAAAATTGTGCTGATTTCGTAGCACATGTGAGTAGCTCAACAAGAATTGATTATTAAATGGATAGTCAAACTTCTTTAAAATGGAATTTAATTAAAGAAAATTTGCAGATTTTAAATGAAGGCGTGTCATAAATAACATTGGTTAACCTGTCAAAGGCCAGGCCATTTCGCGAAAATTCACAAAAAACACTAAAAAAGCACCATTTTAAACTTTGAATTGAATGTTTTGTTGATTAATTTTGAGCTATTGTATATTTTATTGACTGAAACACGTTCACAACACAATAAACTATCTACCAAAACAACATTACTTGCATTTATTACGTAAATTAATAGGTTTTACGATGTTTTATTCGCGGAACACGTATTTATTGCGATAGTTAAAATGGCGGCAAATTCTGACAGCGGATTGTCATAGACGAAATCGTTTTAAAAATATTCCAGGGTTGCAAGGTGAATGAAACTTTTAGCGTCTCCGAGTGTAATGATGGCGCAAGCGATTCTGACACTGTTCTTCGTACAAATTCTGTACATAGAAGGGCCAAAATCGCAGACCAAAAGTTTTTTTGTCAGAAATATTATTCAAATATTTGAATTATTTTCTCGCGCATGCGCATATGACGCGCGCGTCTCCGGCCTGTCACCGGTTAATCACAATTCATACTGCTACATAAATGAATACTATTTTAAATCTAAATCGGGTTGCATAAATAAAACAAAAAATTGTCTATGTTTGGATTTCGGAAGCTGCATTTTACAATTGAAATACTTTCATTGAATCAATAATGGATTTGTCATTGTAATAAAGTTTGCATGTTCTTATCCCTCCTACATATTCTTCTTTCCTTATATATTTTTAAACAACATTATTGATTTGGCTCCATGTGATTCCTCTGTGGTTTATTTAACCGTTACCTCGTTAGCTTTGCCATGTCTAGTAACTATATTTGAATACAGTCGATTCCGCTTAATTGGTACACTGATTATTTGGACAAAACCTGAGGAACAGAAACCAAATGAAGAAACTGATACTAATCTATTTCGATTATCTGGGACACCATTCTGTTTAATTAGCCGTATTCCCATCTGAAGTCATTGTGAAACGTGTCTCAGTGAACAAATTTTTGTTAAGAAGAGTGGGCGTGAGGGGAGGGAATGCTCCTTCATTCAACAATAATTCACTAGACTTCACCCACGCCTTCTGTTCGCCAATGCAGCATAAAGTTGTTCAGTAATTAAATATTATTTTCAAAAAAAATTATACAAATTAGTAACACATTTGAGAGACATTGGTGAATAAATGAAATGCATGCAAAAAAAAGATGGATAAACAAAAATATTATTTTTCGTTTACCTACCTATCTTAAACTTTGCTATGTTTGGACCCTACGTGAAAAAATAAGCGGAATCAACTATATTAGTAACTAGCTATACTTTAATATATGGGAAAGAACTAACCTTTTGGATGATTTAATGCCTACCTCCAGAGGTCACCAAGTCTCCCGCAGTGGCCAAATTATCACGTGACGGTTATACTTTTTTCATAGTAAAATAAAATGTTGTGTGGTAACGGAAAAGTATCCTGTACTAATGTCCTAATTGACAGACTCTGATGGGTACTACTTTTTATAGATGCATGCTTGTGCTTTTTGTGATTTTCCATGGTGAAAAGTTTTTTCTGCATATTTTCACATCTTGCGTGTTTTTGTGTGACTCTGGCTATAATATTGTAACTTGATCTGCTGTGGGTATTTCTGAAATTCAGATAACACGGTGAGCTTGTTTGTTTATATAAATTCACATTTCGAATACATCGGCTATGCAATTTATATTGACAAAATATTGGTTGCGATAAGATAGTATATTCATTTAATGGCAATCGACTCTGCCTATATTATTGCTTACAATAGGCCACTTGCATGGACTTCATAACGACTTGGAAAAAATCGTGTGGATAGAGTTTTTTACTAAGATTACGAAAATGTTAGTAAAAATTTTTAGAAATGTACAGTTTTTTTTATTTTTAAATAAATAAATCCATTATTTGGGCTCGTGACGTCACTACATGAAAATGTCCCGTCGCCGAAAATGTTCCTATTAATTTTATAAAATTCCACACTGATTTATTTTTTTATATGGCATCACTTTGATTTCAGGCGAATTTTTGAATTCGTTCACTAGATTTATTGTTTGTTCTCTGCGAACTTATCATTTGGTTTGATTTTTTGACAGATGTTCTGAAGAGAACCCCGTACAATTAATGGGTACGGGGTTCTCCTCAGAACGTGAAGAGGATGTCGGTACATGTTTTAGAGGTATAATGATTATGGTGCTGATTTTAACAAAATAAAATTTTATAATATTTTTATTATTATTACAATTTACAAGTCCAAGTATATTACATTGAATTTAGTAATACAGACGCTGTACATTATAATGATTTATGATCAATAACCACTGGAGCGACCATGTCGAATAATTCGACATTTTGTTTTCTTCTAGGATTGCCCACGTCGAATAATTCGACGTTTATGACGTACCACTCGTAAAAAATTAAAAACTATTTAATTATTTACCAGTACCTGGCCAATATTTATTCCGTTGGAAAGCTGGGAATATTGTCTCTCATCTATGGCAACATCGATGCTTCTATAGTGCTTCTGGAAGAAGTATTTCACGCTTAAAAACTGACAGTTTAGTCACCTCCGACGCAAGACTGTTTGTCAGGCCGAATAAATTTACACGTGTTTTAAAATGCCTTAAGTGATTGTGTTTTTGCATTTTAACACCAAACAGTTATCACAATTCAATTATCCATGTGGTTAACATGTTTTCAAGTTTTCAAACTGAGAATTTAGTGACTTTTAACATGTTTTAACATGTTTTACGTAAATCGAATTTAAAATCTAAATTTCATCCGATTTTTGTGTTTATTTTTACAATTATGGACCTACTTACTTGACGTGTGCATTCGAACTATAGTTTATCAATTAGAAGAATTCTTAACAAAGATATACATCTAAATTTCAATTAGCTTTGAAAAGTTTTAATCTAGAATATGACAACTAAAGCTAGCTGTCAGGTGCAAATTTTGTGACAAACGAAATGGCGGATCTCGGCAAAATAATTGCAAATATTGTAAAAGGTTAGTACTACGTATTCTTATGATATATTATCTTATTAAAAACCTTGTATTTTGTTTAGACAACGTGTAGAAATCAAAAATATCCAATGTTGACTTGAAAAAGTAAAATTTAGGGCAATCTTACAGGAATTAACACGCAGGATTCGCACATTTTTAAAGTTTACGATTTTATAATATTTTTTTTATAATTCCTACAAATATGTGATAATCAACAAAAGATAGGTTAATTTATTAACTATATAGAACTATAATCAGTTTGCATGTCTTCATATTAAAATTCGGAGATATGATTTTTTCAATGTCGGCGGAAAAAATTCAAAATGTACTCGAAAATGTCACGAGCAATCGAGGGCAAAAGTTATAAAACGCGCTGTCGTTCCAGTGGATAAGATGGATCAAGGAAAAAAATATTTATGAGATGTAATATTTTTGGTATGCCTCGTTATTCTCCTGTGCCATTCGTGTGGAAAACGTTATTTTTTTTTTAAATTATTTTTGGCTATGTAATTATCGTTTTTTCACACCTATAAAATTATGTCCCGTCTTTCCGGTTTATAAAAAATGGTCTGATTTTTCAGATTGAAATTTTCAAAAAATCCCCAGGGTTTCAAAAATACGATTTAAAAAAAAAAAATACAGAATGTCTTAGAATATTGGCCTAAACCGGAAAAAAAATTAAAAAAATGTGATGCAAGTGGCCTATTGGGCAATGGATTTTACTAAGGGTAATTAATTAAGGGATTTATTTAATCAGGGTATTTCGGCAAAGTTGGAAAATACTTACGTTTGAAATATAATTACATTTGTTTCTTCCATGGGACATTAGTTTCCTAGCATCGTCGCTCCTAAAAATACCTCGCATTCAGTGCCATAGCATTCCTCCTAAAGTATAGAATATGTATAGTTGTCCAATAAACCAATCATCAAATTCTCAAGCGGTTTTAATACCTTCCTTCACACAGGTAAATAATCAGTGATACCTATATTATATTTATCTTTTTGTAGTTGGGTATTGAAAAGACTGGAAAATTTTACTGATTGGTTTATTGAATAATTATACATTTTCTATTTTATTAAAAAATAATTAATACGCTATTAATTAAAAAAATAATTAAAAATAATAATTGCTACGGTGCTGAATGGAAGGTGTTATTTTGAGTGCCGCTGGGAAACAAACATAAGGTTATCGATTCCGGAAATATTGAAGAAACCAGTGATGCCAGTGGTCAGAAATAATGTATTTTGATTGGCATGAACCACCACAATATTTGGTAATAATATGAACCACGAACCAAAACCTTTTTCTTCTGGAAAATCATTGATGCACAAATTGTTTGACATTCCTTGTCTAAAAATTATGTAAGGTGTTTTCTTTATGTATAAAATATTAGTATTGTCAGTGTGAGTTTGTTTTAATCTCTCTCCTCTTCAATGGGTCAATATCTTCATCCAGACAGACCACGCAACGCACAACACACATTCCAAACTAAATAGTGAAAAATGTATATTTCTTTGTATGTACATACTATTTATTTATATTTTCTGTTCAACTCAATAGTTGAATGCTTGATACTAACAGATGCGTAGTTGCTGCTGAATCTGGATGAAGTTATTGACCATCCGGGGCGCTAAAGAGAGTGTTGCCTCTCTCGGATTCCTTAGGAGAAAGGGGAGTGGTTGGATCGTAGCAATGCTACCGATTTCCTTCAGCGAAGTAATAAACTAACCTTAAATTGTCATTTCTCCTTGACCTTGCAGAGAAAGCAACCGTGACGGGCACAGCTAAGATCAACTTTGTCTCCTCAGGAGGGCTCAGCACGGTGGGCGGCGGTGCGGGAGGTGCCTCGGCCACGGAGGCAATGGGCGAGACGGAAGGAGAGGGCGCTGGGGACACTTCTGGAACGGAGCCCGAGGCCGAGGTACAGCCCGTGGGACAGGACTACATCGAGGAGATCAAGGGAGACGACGGGAAGGTGCTGAGCTTCAACTGCAAGCTGTGCGATTGCAGGTTCAACGATCCTAACGCTAAGGAGATGCACATGAAGGGGCGCAGACATCGTCTTCAGTACAAGAAAAAGGTTAACTTCAATCCTCATACACACAAATACATCTTTCTTTTTCCTTATTGGTCTGCAAAAAATAATATAATTACCTTATGTAACTGAAGAACTCTAGATTTGTACGACTGTCTCTCTATTCCCAAAATCATAATGATTAGAAGTAAAAGGTTTGAGGAATTTGTTGAGCCTGGCACTAGTGCCAAGAGTTCCATTTTTCAAGTGATTTGAATTTTTATGAAACTTTGTAAACTATTAAACTGTTTTTTTAATGGTCAATGTTGTATTAATTTTTTTTTTTTCTTGTCTCCAGGTTCAACCAGATCTAGTAGTTGATGTGAAACCGTCTCTCCGCCAAAGAAAGATGCCCGGTCAGAAGATGCAGAGGATGCTCGATGAACTCTGGGCCCGTAGGCGAATGCACAAAGTAAGAAATAAATCTTTACCTCAACTAACTTTACATTCGTACAACCAGTTTGAAAATTTCAGGACAATCAGACAACTAACTATTTTTATCTGTGCTATAAGTCTTTCTCTTCTCACAGAATCTTCCAATCAGTAATATTTACAATCAATGTTTCACTTTTTCATTGATGGCAAAAATAACTGCTGTTGTGATGTAGATGTACAATGGTTTAAGACATTTCCCGTATTAATGTCATGTAATATAAATGAGCACACAATACATCCATCCCATCTGCTACAATGTTCTCAATCCACCCAAATGTCGCAAAGTCCAAAATTTACGACCTTGGATGTGAATAGCACACAAAAGTCCCAACTGTCTGTTGTTCTGAAAAGGAGAAAGTCATTGTCTTGAAAATTGCAATGCAGGACCATGAGGAGCAATGACGCAACTTGGCAAGAAGTAACGTAAAATAACTAATATGTGTATGATTTGTCTTTTCAGCAGGACTTTATGCAGTGCGAGATGGAGGAGGAGGAGCGCTACTGGGAGGAGAGGCGGCGCTACAACTCGGAGTGCGACTACATGGACTGGTGGAGGCGGGCCGCCCCGGTCCCCCCCCCACACTCCCGCCCGCCTCCACTCATGCATCCCTTCGGCCCGCACCACCCTAACGGACCTCACGTGAGTACACTATATTCAGTGGGAGCTGGAGGAGATGCGGCACTACAACTTGGGAGTGCGACTACATGAACTGGCAAGCTACTAGCAAACCAGTAATAAATCACACCTTCTCTATGCATGTCGAGAGATGTACGTCTCTTTTACCTCTTGATCTCTTGATCATACATGTTTCATTAGTGTAAATGGTGATAAGTAGATTTTATCTAATAAAATATGTAACAATGTAATGTATTCTTCTGCAGATGATGGGAGGTCGCCGTCCCGAATCACTCGAAGACCGCCACATGGTAGCTCGCCACGGAGAGATCTACCCACCCGAGGAAGAGTTACAGGTCATCCAGCGGGTCGTTTCTCACACGGAGCGCGCCCTCAAGTCTTTGTCCGACACACTCACGGAGCTGGCCCTCAGCAAGACACCCAACACTCCGGCTAAGGTTTGTCCCACTTAGCTCCCTGCATTATGTTCTAAATACAGTAAAACCCACTTAAAGTTTTCATGCCAAGAAGTTTTGTTTTCAGTCTCTTGGAGACTGAAATGCAAAAATGACCCACACTGAGTTAGTAAAAGGCGAAAGTGCAGAAGAGGAATTTTGGGAAATATCAGGCCATTCCGATCAGATCTATACTTCTGTATTGATGATTAGCATCATTTTCCATCTGTAACATTTGAACCATACCCGTTAACCACCGATTGTCAGTCCATTTTGATTTTTGATTAAAACTCAACTAATCTAAAATTTCGCTAATCGTCTATTTGATCTTCAATCACATATGTTGGGAATTCAAATATCCCTACCCTAGTGCTTTGATTGATTATTATCAGTGTGCATTTTCTAATGAAATACTGATTATTTCAGAAGCCTGCCACTGTTGTAAAAACTGAAACTCCTAAACCTGTGGCGGCAGCAGCACCTGTCGCTGACAAAGCGGCGAATCTCAACGGCGAGAAGAAGGATGAAGCCGAAGCTAAAGAAAATGCAGCCAAAGAAGACGGACGCGATAATCAGCTGTAAGTTAACTACTCATTATTTAAACATCTTTACAAATCGTTGTGCATATCCACTTGAACACCACCCAAAAAATGAACTCTTGAGTTATCCCGGAACAATTTTTTTCCATTAAAAAAATATTTCACTAAGTATTTAAATCTGTCAGTGTTAGAACAAGTCAGAATCATAAATTTAAAAATTCTAAGTTCTAAAAATGCTTTTAATTAATTTAGTACTGATCTTTTAACTAAGCATAACTTGTGTTGAAAAGTTTTGCAATAAAATTCAACCATAAATTAGATACCTAATAGAAATAAAGGGAGATTTGAAGTCATCGAAAGTAATGCATTTGATATGTTGTTAGAAACAAAACAGGTTGCTACTCCCCTGTTTCTATTATCTACGGAGCTACTGCCTATGACTAATGTATTATTTCATGGTGCAGGTTCTCGTTCCTCCAAGAGGGCGAGGGGGGTGTGGTGCGCGTCCTGAAGGGAGTGATGCGCGTGGGTCTGCTGGCCAAGGGCCTACTGCTGAAGGGTGACCGCAGCGTACGGCTGGTGGTGCTGTGCGCCGACAAACCCACCATGACGCTGCTCAAGCGTGTGGCCCAGGAGCTGCCCACACATCTGGCCAAGGTACTTTACAGATTCATGGGTATTAACAATGCATGTTGCTATGAGTGACGAGACCAGGATCCTAGTAATTATTACATTTCTGTCTTTTAGGTTACGGATGAGTTTAAATACAAGGTGGAGCTGTGCCCGGCCGAGGGAGCGGTGAACATCACAGATGGGAACATCTCGGTGCTCGTGAGCCTCACGTCCCCCGTAATGCGTGAGCCCAACGGTAAGGGACTTCTACTATCTACCACGGCGATCTTCGATACACCAATTTCATGTTACTTAGTATTAGGAAGTGATTTATATTTAGTCTCCTAAATAATGTCCATTCACATGTTACTGTGTTTCAGTACTATGATGCGATCTGATTGAAATTGGTATTCGAAATCGGTAATCAAGATGTTTTGGGGCAGGCGAGAAGGCTACACGAAAAAGAACAAATTATCTGACGAAGCTATTCATGTATGGAATCACTAGTGGTGTTTATTGTATTGGAACGACGGACCTCTCAAGCACCGTCTTCTGGAATTGTTTGTAACTTCATTGGAACTCTTCGGCCCGACTGGGCGCTCACTTTCATCTCACATCCTCTCTGATCTCGTGTTGTATTGTGCAAGCTGACTGATTTCTCTGTGGCTACCTCTGAACATGCTTTGCTTACCAACAACTTGCTGCCATATTGTACTTGTTTTATTTTTTACTTAATGTTTTGTTCATTGTCTTTTGATGTGATAGATACCTATACTTATATAGTTGTAGTTGATAATGCCCGCTTCAACAGCAACAGCAACGTACTGAGTAAAACCATGCCACGAGTGCTTGCTGCAGAGATCTGAGGGGAGATATGTCAGTTTGTCAATATGCCTCGAAGTTATCTGCTCAACAACACACTTTCCTGATTCCACACGCGGGGGTGTGGTGGAATCTCTGCAACTTTGGGCGAGATACTTTGTTCGTGATTTCATTTAGCCTGTTGTTAATGTGCCACTGTTTCCAATTATAGTTTTAGGTTATTTTATCATGTCCCAGAGAAGAAAGGATTTTTGATCATCTATATCACGCTTACTGGGCCAGCCTCTCCCGTTGGCCACAGTGTACCATGTGATATACTTCCGTAGTGGGGCAAACATCCATCACCGTTGTAGGGTCTCAATCTCTTACACTGATTCACATCTATCTGATTAGTTGATAATAGGGGGATAGTTATCATTTCTATTTTATACACACTTTTCTTTTTTTACCGCAATTTAGTTTTTTTTTTTGTGTTAACTTAGATTGTTTTTATAAAGTTTTGATGAATAATTAATTGGCTGCTCCTGATGTTTGCCCCGTTACATATAAATGGTCAAACACCCTTTTACCGTTAGATGTCGGTGTCGGGAGTGCAGAAACACCCAAGAGAGACGACAAGGACGTTCTTCCCAGACAGAAGTGTCTCGACGCTCTGGCTTCCCTAAGGCACGCCAAGTGGTTCCAGGTACAGACATTTAACACCTCCAACTATTCACCAAGTCGTACTGCCATGTTTATTGTTTTTTGTTTATTACTTATTGCTATCGGTCCACCAAGATGGTCGGAACTCTTTATTATCATTCATCCTATCTTTAACAAACTTTATAAACTAGCAAACAAACACTTTGCATTATTAATTGATGTGGTCCAATGAATGCAATGCTCTTTGGAAGTGTCTGAAACTATGTCAATGTTGACACACCAATAAAATGGAGGCACTCGAGCGAAGGTGCGTGAACTGTTCAATCGCTTTAATGTTCTCTTGTGTGCAGGCTAGGGCGGCCAACCTGCAGTCTTGTGTCATGACCATTCGCATCTTGAGAGATCTGCTCCGTCGCATTCCCACCTGGACACCGCTCAATGCTTGGGTAAGTCAAACGGACACCGTTCTCATCAGAATAAAAGCAACAAATAGTGTTGTGTAATTGTTCTAATGAACTCTGATTGTATGTAGGCCATGGAGTTGCTGGTGGAGAAAGCCACGAGCAGTGCTGGGGCCCCGCTGTCCCCTGGAGAGTGTCTCCGCCGGGTGATGGAGGTGGTGGCCGGCGGCCTTCTTCTGGAATCCGGACCAGGCATCCTGGATCCTTGTGAGAAGGAGCACATTGTAAGTACATACTTTTTTATTTTCACTTAAAACCTTTTTTTTTTTTTTCATATTCTTTGATATGACCTTTATTACGTTTGTTGGAAAACCAAGTTAGAAATTTTTTGAAGTTAGTCTAAGGTGACCACCATTATTGTGAGATTCTAATATCTTGTAAAGAATGGTTTTTGTTTGTAATTTCTTGATTAACCCTAAAGCCATATGAATACAGCTAATTTGTAAGGTTTCACATGTATTGATTTATATCAGGAAAATATTACTTAGGTCTAAATTGTAAACCCAAAGTATGTAGAAGAGGTTTATAAGTTATTATATTAAAACTTTAACCACTCAGACCTATTTTTTTTCGAAGGTTTATTATTTATTAACGGATCCGAAAACTAAAATCTGTTCTTGAAAGGTGATGAAATACATTTTATAATTTGAATATAAATTTTAAATATCAATTTTTTTAATGCAAACATGAAAAGTTTTAACTCACCTTATCTTTTTTTTTATAAAAAAATTGCTGATAACGAAAAAATGTTAAAATAATTAATTAAAAATTCCCAAAGTTAACACAATTTATTTTGGAATTATGGTCAGAAGCTTTGGTTTAGTGAAGATGACATTTTAATTATTTTGCAGTTAACTTTTAGATTTGAGTGGTGTTTCTTTGATCGGCCGACCACCAGCCTGGACGTTTTTGGTGTACGAAATTTTTTTTTTAATTTTTTCGATGTTTTTTAAATTTTTTATTATTTTTATTTAATTATGTTTTTAAAAACTTCGATTGCCATATTAAAAGAATATTTCGCCATAACTCCCATTACAAAGATATTTTTTTAATTTAAATTTGGTTACATCAACTAACTGTAAGTCTGATTCCCTTCGAAAAGGCTTACACCATGGTTTTAGGAGCTACAAATAACACAAAAGAGGTTACGCCCTTTTGCCTTTCCGTAAATTAATCGCACACCGAGCTTCTCATACTCGATATTATTGGTTACAGCCAAACAATCATAAAATTTTCACAAAAAAGGATGGATGTAACCACGAAAATTATAATTTTTTTTAAATAATTACATAGATCTAATTATATTGGTGGAAACATATACATTATTCTGTTGTTCATTGTAAAAATCAACGAGATAGGGGTTAACCATTACTATTGTCTGAATTTTTTAATTTTTTTTTCGACTTCCCGAAAGTAGAGGAATTTGCTGGTTATGTCAATTAGCCTTTCTGCTGACGATATGTTTATCCGGTTGAAGAAACCAATGCTTTTAAAACATGTCGATTGTATACAATGTGATTTGTTTTCATTAAATTAAAATGACGCCATAGAGTAAATTTGAGATTATTGAAAAAGTAAAATATGACTAATCATCACCTTCTTTTCCAGGATGCTGTGGGGAATCTATCCCCACAAAGGCGTGAGGATCTCACTGCTTCAGCACAACAGTTCTTGAGGCAGATTGCTTTCAAACAGATTCATAAGGTGAATATCTTCCATCAATTGAATTAATTACATGTATTGGACTAGCAGTTTAAAACCCGCTCCGCAGGTTATTGCTGCTTAGGCCCTGCCGACGGCTTTTGGTTCGGCTTCACCCAGTTTAGCCTTTGGTGATCATTTTATAAATCCGCTAGGAACTGATTCCAAAAAAAGCGGAAAAATAATCTCAGGCAATCTGTGCATAGACATGTGGTATTATGATTCACAACTGCCAGTTACAATAATAATAATATCACCATCAATCTCTCCATAACCGGTGAGATTCACGAATTTACAAATCCAATAGTACTTACACCTGCCAGGCGATGCTCCTCACGCCAGCTGTTTACAAAAGTGGCGCCATCTTTTGTCATTATTGGCTACTTGAATTCGGTTCTATTACAAGTAGCTTATTAACAAACTTTAAGTACAAAGATGGTTTTGCATAAAGCGTCAGAGATGTATTTGAAGCTGGGTTCCTAATTTTCGACTGTACAGTCGCTGGGCTATTAATATATATATATACTCGTAGATGATAAGGGCTGGAGATTCTTTTTCAGAGAAGTCATAGCATTGGTGACTTGTCTATTTAGGCATTTCTCCATTATAACATTTTTAGTATAGAATAAGTTTACTTACTAATAATGATTGTTGATCCAACAGGTGTTGGACATGGACCCACTCCCACGTCCCTGGCAATCTCGCAAGAGGAGGCGATCACAGACTGAGGGAGGGGAAGGTTTGTAATTCTTCTGCTTTATTTCAACAAGTCTACCAACAAATTCCACTGTGCATCCCCGCTGATTGTTAGCAGTAGTTTGGTTGCATTATTAATATTGCCTTTATTTTCCCAGTGGACGGAAAGATGGTTAAGACCGAGGGCCAGGAGACAATGGATACAGAAGAGATCACCGCAGCATAAACAATACACACTTCTTTGAACCCAACTTGAATAATACCTTTTTACTAAAAACTTGTTGACTTATTTTATTTTAATTGTGATAATATTTGCACTAGCGAGTAATAAGACTCCTCCAACATTATATGTAAAACAGGTTCTTTTTATTTTAAGTTTTTTTATATATGCTTTGATATTCAATGGAAGAAAGATGGTTTTATTTTTGATTTCTGAAATTTTATTTCTCTAACAAAAGCATTTCACCGTTCTCATATTATTACTTTATTTGATGCCTTGCGAAACAGGTGTATTTTTTAAATAATATAAAAGTAATGAATGTATTGTTAGTGTTAGATGGAAATAAGTAGTTGGAGGTTTTGAATTACTGTTGTCATAGAAGCCAAGGAATATGTAATTGTTTTGTTGTAGAAGTTATATCGAGCACTCCTCTATCTATTAAGGCATATATTATTATTAATATTCTTAAACCTCGACACTTCTGAGTAACACAAGCACGTGTTATCAAAAATATTCTTATTTAATCATAAATAACATATGTGGTCAATAAACTTTAGAAATACAACCAATTGTTTTATTCTTTCAATTTTGTTCTTCTCCTCATCTCTTCGCAGCAATTATGACACTGATGGGCTAATATATTGCAGGTTTGATTCCCGTTTATGTCACAATGGTTTACACTGGATCTTCTGTAGTGTTGAACATCTAATAGCCGGTTCACACGGTTCAATCTTTGTTGATCCACTCGACAATTGAAAGCTAATTGACGGTTCCATGACAGTTCATCCTGCGACAGTTCATCCTGCTGACAATTCATCCTGCCTGACCATTTAGAAGATTTTTTCTTCAAGTAAGTATGCAAAGAGGATATACGGCCGTACAACCTAACCTAACCTATTTAGTAACAATATTTTTACAGCGGATTTCCACTCAAGATGCCTTCAGATATAAGTATATCGATTTTGGTTGTATGGCCGTATATCCTCTTTGCATACTTACTTAATAAAAATCTTCTAAATGATCAGGCAGGATGAATTGTCGCCGGATGAATTGTCGGCGGGATGAACTGTCGGCAGGATGAACTGTCGGCCGGATGAATTGTCGGGTCACCCTAATTGACAAAGTGTGAACACTTTGTCAACAAAGTTAATCAAGTTTTTTGTTGACCAGCTAAAATTGATAGACCGTCTACTTTTGACGTTCGAGTATGACCATCGCCATCTTGGTATGTCCATCGTTCGAGTTTCATACCGAATCGACGCATATGAACACATGTTTCCACTCGCGGGCAAAAGTAGACGTCAAACGTGTTAGTTCATTTATGTCAATATTCGTTATGACATTCCGAGTTTCTACCGTCATGGAATCCGTTTCAACGAAAAAGTATCTGAAATGGTTGGATGATTTGATGTTCAGGTTTATGGATCTGTACCAAAGCCATCCGTGTATTTGGGATCAAAACCAAGAAGTGTACAAAAATAGAAATGCCTGTGATACTGCAATAAATAATATTATTTTTGAAACGGGTGTGGAACTGACGCCGACCGATGTAAAAATAAAATAAAAACTATTAGAACGATGAACAAGAAGAAACTAGGATTAATAATCATGTATTGTTTCATAGTGCTTTCACACAAACGAAGTATTGAATTCCGTAAGTCTAAGGGTGGGTTTCTTCATTCGCACTCTACTTTAGCTTAGCAGTTTACAGTTCCTTTCGCAGTGCAGTTGACATTTACGGCAAAATGGGTTTTTTCACAATGTCAACTGCTTAGGTAAAAGTAAATAGGGATGACAGCATAAAAACTAACCTAATTCCCACATTTTCGTATTGGGAACTGTGTATATATTTTTTTCATGTGGCAACCCACACAATAAATGTCAAAAATTTGTGTGCGAATTGGTTCATCTACGGATGCGTTGTTGTTTGTTTCACGTTTTAACTAACCTAACTAACCATCACGCCGTTTCCCCGCAGGGGTAGGCAGAGAGGACGGACCGCCAAACAACTCGGTCTTGGGACACACTATTTGCCTCACTCACATTCCTACATCGTCTCATACATTCTCTTCTATTATTCTGACTGATCTGATTCACTTGATCGTGCCATGTCTTCCTCGGACGTCCCCGACTTCTTCTACCATTTACTTTCTTCGTTCAATCAGGACGGAGTCTGAAATATTACTAAAAAATATTATCTGATAATTATATATTACAGCGCCTCTATTTTTTTCCAAATTAATGTCTTTTGTTTTTTTCTTACTGTCTACCTGTATATTATTCTTCTTGTATTCAAAAATAACAAAACTAATTTTAACAAAAAACCAAAAAATTTACTCATTCAACTCTGTCACATGGTAGCTTATCTGATGGTTCTGCCACTTTTCTTGCTGGAACAAATTAATTGAGAATCTTTTGTAAAATTAATTGAGAGTCTGCATTTGTGTAAGATGTTTTGCTTACGAGGCTTCTTTCGGATTTAGTTTATTGTAATGGCTGATTAAGTTCTTTAAAGTACGATTGGAAAACACTTACGATTGGAAAACACTTTAAACATTTTTGAAAACCTTTTATGCTAACGATTCTGATATTTTTTGTATGCCTCTACTGAAGTATAAAGCTGTACTAATTAAACAATTTAGCAGTACGTTTTTTTTAACAAGGTCACCATATACAAGTATTTTCTGTTTGCTTCTTCTTCTTCACTGCTTTCAATAACTTTGTATTAATATGTATTATTTTTCTTTTGGTTTATTTATAATTAATAGGTATTATTTTTCTTATGTATTATTTTTCTTTTGGTAGAATGTATTATTTTTATTTTGGTAATATGTATTATTTTTCTTTTGGTTTATTTACAAGTAAACTTATAATTTTACATTTCTTTCTTTTTTCTATATTGAAAAAAAAAAACATGTACGTAAAGGACACTTGTGCATAATTATAAATAATTAATAATAACTAAATTAGTAAATAATTAAATTATGCATACATTATAAATAATTAAATATTTTTGCCTGAACTTTAGTAAATAAGATAAAGTTTTTTGGCGATGATTTGTTGATTTGTGTCCCAAATTGGTAATTTCTAAATTAAATTTACGCCTATCAAAATGTTTGTCATTTGACTGTCCTAGAACGGGAGACCTTCCTAGTTGGACAGTCAAAGCTTCTTTGTATTGATGTATTCTCTATAACAAATAAACGTTTTATTATTATTATTATTATTATTAATCGCTCTACATGCCCAAACCATCTGAGGGTCCCTTTCTTAATCTTATGCATTATGCTTACATCAATCTTACATTCTTTTCGGATATCCACATTTCTCACACGATCGTACATTGTTTTACCACACATACGTCTCAGGGATCACGTTTTAAATTGCTATAAAATTATTAGCAATGAGTAATTCTTTCGAATAACATATTATATCATATCTGCAATTAATATAGTCAAAAGTCGAGCAGTTTCTTTATTAACGCGAAATCGGTAATACGAAATCTAGGTCTTCCATTAGATAGAAATTCCTGCGTATATTATGTCGCTTTACACGTCGTGTCATATAATTAATAATCAGTTCATCGTCAGAACCTGATGAACTGTCACTTGTTGCGATCATAATGATAAAATACTAGCAAATACCGTAAAATAGATAGCAAGAAAATCTCTGAACTGTCACCAAAGTGACATTTAGACAACGGCCGCCATTTTGGTTACCTTTACTTTCGCATTTGCAGCACCATTCTGGGCCTGTAAGATGTAAGGTGAAAGTAAACGGTAAATGTCAAATGAAAAAACCCATTTCTATGTTTTTGACCGTTTACTTTTACAATTAGCATTGCATTTAGCATTCTCGGTAAATGAAGAAACCCACCCTAAACTTAAACTTTAGGGCGCACAGTTTACACCCGCGCTGTGCAAGCGGGTTCCCTACAGAGCATCGGACCATCCCAAAGGACGGTCTATGTCACTCCGCAGTAGGTTTTTCATCTCTGGCTGACGCCATTGAAGTAATAATCATGTATTGTTTCATAGTGCTTTCACACAAATAAATCAAAGAACAGCTGCTCGCATGATCATATCTTGCTTTTGAATTTTATCGCCAATTTTGGCAAGCAGCTCATCAAATTGTTTTTCTGTCATCCTCAAGTGATTTCTACATCCTTCGGAGTCTTCTAGGGCTATCTTTTTCAAAATTGTGTTGGATGCGCCTAATTTACTCCTCGTGATCCATTTTCTCGCCCAAATACGACGCTTTTTCATAATCTCGAGCTCGTCTCACAGAACATCAGAAATTAGAGAGACGCCCGCACTGACAATTTCAGTTGACGCCATGTTGAATGTCAAATTTGGTTCTACTTGAATTGAAATGTGTGAACATAATCTTATTCAACTTTTTAGAAGTGGATCAACAACAATCGAAACGCCTGAATGCCCCATAAGGGAACGTACCCATACTATGTGACCTGTTCAGGGGGGGGTCTTCAAAATACCACGCTTGGTACAAATGAGCGGCGGGTTGCTTAGGGTTTTGGTCACCGGGGAGGGGGGTTAAAAAATTGCAAAAGGTTGGTCACGTAGTATGGGTACGTTCCCTAACGGTGGACAGAGAGAGGAAAAAAAAAAACCATTAAAGTTATACAAATTTGGACGTTGGGTACATTTATTTGAAAAAATTGGCAGCAGTAAGTACCTATATATAATAATTGTAAAAAAAGGAAAAGTATGAGTTTAGCAAGAAAGTCTAGAAATTAAATCAATTGGAACTAAACCTGTTCATTACTATGGCAACACCGAATTATATGACGTTTCCTATGGCTTTCGTGTTATCGGGTGTTACGGTTGATTTATTGTCTTAAATCTGAGTAGAATATCGCTGATTTGATAATATTTTTATTCATTGTTTGCCTGAATTTAATTAAAATGAATAAATTATTACATAGTGATACAAGAGGGGTTACATTCTGCGTTTTTCAACGCTGCCTAGCCGAGTGTCACGCGAAGAAGCTTTTGTTTGATTTAGAAGATGTTTAAAAACGAACTGCAGAAATGAATGGTACGTAGTATAGTTTGTTTAATAAATTTCATTAGTATTACACGATTTATGCTAATTTTCGAGCGATAATAATCATTACAATCTGATTTGAGGTTATGTTAAAAAAATTCGAATTTGACATTTCGATTTGACAGTTCATATGCGGCCACAAGAAAAAGGGAATAACTCAATAAAAAAATAATAATATGCAACTTCTTTAAACTCGTAGAAAAGTTCCTTTTTTCTCGTTTTCTCTTTTTTTTCTTTCTAAGTGAATATTATCTAGTGTGTGTTTTTAAAACTACCTTCTATAATAATAATTTTAATGATGTTTTTCACACACAGGTAAATCTGAAACAATGGTAAGACGAATCGTCAAGGAAGGGGAAAAGGCAGATGGAAAATTTGAAACACCGGGAAAACGGAAAATGGGCATAATAATAATAATATGTAATAGCATAAGTGCTGATGATTGGAAAAATTGTTGCGAACACTTGATGAAAATTGAGGCAGAATATTATACACGAGGCAGTACTATATATGATGATATCGATGAACTGCGTTTAGATGAAGATGAAGATACGGAAGAAGAAGAATCACACGAGGACGAAGACAATAATTACATGTCGGGTGTTGAATTAATAGACTTAAATTTTTAAGTACCTACGTTTTTATATCGGAATAAACGCCCACTTAAAACTTGTTTTGTTTTATTTTGCTTCTATTAAATTACAGTTTTTTGTGCAATTTTTTTGAAAATACAAATACGCTATGAAATATGCATTTTGCCAGAAGTGTTTTTTTTAAACATACGTTCTTTGTCTTATGAGCCATCTTGGTGTTGCCATTTAAAACTAGAAAACGATCGCAGCGCAGCGCCATCATTTATTTTCTACACTTTCTTGCCAAACTGTACTTACTGGTAAGGGTTCCATGTCAACTCATAATGAAACCAACTCAGAAACACCTCAAAAAGGTCATTAAAAGCTATGAAAAAATAATTTTAAAATAGCCGGTAACCCTAACCTAACTTAACCTATTTGACCAATTTTTTTAATTTTTTTTAACATCACTCCTAATGACCTTTCTGAGGTGCTTCTGAGTTGGTTTCATTATGAGTTGTCTGGTCACCACTGGTAAGACGCAACCTTACTCGACGCGTAGCAGTTTAGTCATAAATATACCAATCCCAGTTTAGTACTAAAGTACAAAGATATCGAGACCGGTACAATTGTCTTGCGATTGTCTTCCCACTTTGAGATTTCTACCCCTCGTCTAATATAGTATGTAACGTCATTGAGTTTAACCTTTTAAATGCCAGTATGTAGGAGTGTAGCTGTGAACAGCAGGCCATGAATTTTTAATCAAAATAAATCATTTTAAAATCTTATTTTTATAAATTAAAAACATTACACCTTGAAAGGATATTTAAATGAATTAGCGTAAATCTTGAAAAAAATATAAAAATAAAAAAAATAAAAATTTAAAAAATAAAAACCTGCTCTAAGAAGAGCGAGATAACTCGCTATTTTTCTATGGCCGGCCTGCTGGGCACGGCCAATAATGCGAGATATCTCGCTCTTGGCAGAGAAACGGTTAAACACCTACACCTACACCATCATATACTTATGAAAATAAAGTGGTAAAAACTAAGTATTTCATTAATTTGAATTAAAATGGTGCCACAAAATAAGTTTGCTGTGTTAGAAAAAGTAACAGTTTTTCATCAGCCCCGACTGAAATCGATGTTTTGCTGTTTACTGTTAATTTAGCAGTTGACGTCGTGAAGAAACCCATTTTGTCGTAAATGTCAAATGCACTGCTAAAGTAAACTGTAAAATGCACAGCGAAAGTAAAGGTAAATGAAGAAACCCAGCCGAGTGGCGCAAGGCGCAATTACGTTGATAATGAATCCAAATTGTTGATCACAACAGTTGTCTTGACAGAAGCAAATTCCCGTGATATCTTGAACGAAACCATTCCTTTGTATGAACTAAATATACAATTTGGCTGTCCTGATACGGGTATTTTTCCTAGTTGGACAGACAAAGTATCACAATGTAATATTTTGTAATATGTATGCATATATGTAATTAAATAAATAAATAAAATTGGGGGAGGAATGCAGATCCGGGCACCACTTTTTTTTGGCAGAAAAACATGTTTTCACCGCGTTTTAAGTTGAGAACTTTAACCTGGAAGGTGAAAAAAAGTGCGGAAAGCAATAAAAAAAAAATTGAACAACTAATTAATTTTCAATTACGTTAAGTAAAATTTCACTTCACGAACAGATTATGTCAGTACGCCCGCCATTTTATAAATAAACCAGTCATACTAATGGGCGTATGCCACATAGAGATATACAATAGAGGCGCCATGCCTTACAAATATATTTATTCGAAATTCGTGTTCATCTCAGGCCTGCGGGAGGGGTAGTTCGACACTTTCCGTTATCTACCGAACTGGCACGTATGCGATTGCAAAGCAGGGGTTTACAGACTTTTCAAGTAGAGGGCCGCATACAACGACATCAAAGTTCATCAATTATATTAATCAACCTAGTTATTTTTTACTGTTGCAGCGCCTATTTTTGGTAAACTTTCGAAATCACTGGTTACGCTTAATACAAATATTTTTTAGAAAAATCTTTATATTCACCTAGATTACTATAAAAGAAAAAAAAGGCGATGGAAAATATTGCATTCAAAGTTTCAATTACGAGTATGACATCGCGCCATTCGCGGTCGCGAGTTCTGGAACGAGTTTCAGCACATAAATAACCCTTTATATATAAACAGGCTGGAACACAACCATAATACTCGTTTTAACTTTAATGAAAGACTAATTGTACATAAACATACAAATAAATATGGACAAAGAACGTTAAATTACATGATTCCCAGTTGTTTAAATATGCTTCCAGCTGAAATTAAAAACTGTACCCAAAACAAACAATTGGTGAACTTACTGAAGACTTGGCTTACGGAAAGAACTAATTTGTATTAGCTTACAATAACTAAAGACTTTAAAATTGTTATTCATGTTTTCATAATTTTTCTTTTATCTAAGTACCTATATTTCTGTAAAAAAATTATTTTATTTTATATCTATAATTGTAAAAATGTATCTAAGTATATTTCTGTATTTTTTTTAATTTAATTTTATATCTTAAATTGTAAAAATGTAACTATTAAATCACTATAATAAGATCTTTAATGTAAAGAACCCGTTAGACCATAGGTTCCCAACCTTTTTTTGCCCACCGCCCACTTTGAGAATATTTTTTTTTCTAGCGCCCCCCAACTCGTAAATCTGAAACAGCAATTGTCGTCACGATTATATTTACCACAACGGGGGCGGGGGGGGGGGGGGGGGGAGATAGGATGGGGCTTTTTTAATTTTTTTATTGTATATTTTATTTGGTGACCGGCCAACTCAGAAGCACCTCATAAAGGTCATTAAGGAGTGATAATAAAATATTGGTTAAGTTAGGTTAGGGTTACCGGCAATTTTAAAATTATTTTTTCATAGCTTTTAATGATCTTTCTGAGGTGTTTCTGAGATGGTTTAATTCTGAGTTGGCATGGAACCGTTATTAATAAATTATTAACTATTTTCATTTTTTTACTTGGGTTTTATTGCTCAGAAAGATTACACTTGTGCAGTAATTCACGTGACACGCTACAGTGGTATTGTAGACCAATTTCCGTGTTTTTGACGTCTAACTTTCCTTTTATCCTAATTTTCTTTTTCTTTGTAATCTTTTCTGCAATTTTTTAATTTAATATTTCAAAGTTAGTGTTTAGTTTTAATTTGTTATAGATTATGATTCCTGAGTATTTAATTTCTTCTACTGCTTCAATATTTTGATTTTTCTATATTTAGGGTAGTAATTTCGTTGAGTTTCTTCTCTAATACCACGAATTTACATTTAGTTACATTTCTTTTCAGTTTATTCGAAGAAAAAAAAACTTTAATATATAATATAGAAGTATTCTTTAAAAAAAAGCTTTTTTTAAGAATATTTGGTATAATATATAAAAGTGTGTCATCAGCAAAATTTTGATAGAACAGTACTTTAGGCACTTCACTATATCATTAATATATATTATATACTTAACAAATAGGAGCGTTCCCAACACAGATCCTTGAGGAACTCCGAGTTTTACTTGTTGTTCTTCAGATATAGCATCTCCAATTTTGTTTCTTTGTTTTCTATTTTTAATTTTATTATTAGTATTTCTCTGTCTATCGTTTCAAAAACAAGTCTAAAATCCAAGAACACTACTATTGTGATTTTCTTCTGATCCATACTGGTTTTCCATTATGAATATTTCTTTCTAAACCCTGCAGGTTTATAAGAATGTTATTTTTTTTCAATAAATTTTCTCATCTATGGATTCTAGTATTTGTTTCTTATTTAGGTTATCCATTTATTTTTCTAAGGTCTTCGAAATTTTTAGCATTTATTATTTTGGGCACTGTTGTTATTATGGAAGTTTTCCACGACTGCGGAAAAATTCCCTTTAACACAGATTAATTTATTAGTGCAACTACTTAAATTTGTTTGTCATCGTATTAATAATTTTCATTAAATACTCAATGTTACCTGAAAATATTATTATTCTCTCTTCTTTCCGATGATTGAGAAGAAGTATCTGTGAATAATGAAATACTCTTATTTATGTTTTCGACACTTAGTATTAAATGTGGCTATTTTAGTTTTATCATCTTCAACTCCATCGGGAACCGAACTTCCTTAATTTTTTCCCTCTGTTTGCCACTTATAATTTCTTTAAGTGTAGTCCACATTTTTCTTGAATCTCTTTGAGAGGTAATAATTTTTAGCCTAGAATACGATTTTTTGGCATGTTTCATTTCTGTACCTATATATGTTTCTAATTTTCTTACAGGTTTCCCACCATTCTTCTAGAAATTGTATTTTAAATGCTTTATAAGCTTTTAAGATTTCTTAATAAGATTTCGTAGGTATACTATTTATTTATATCTTTTAATATACTACTAGCTGGTTCCCGGCATGCGTCGATATACCATTTTTAAAGAAACAAATTGTTTCCCTGTTCCCCTCCCGCATTTCCTTCCCCTCCCGCGTTCCCTTTCCACCTTCCCCGCCTACCCCCTCCCCTCTTCCACTTCCCTGTCCCGCCAATCCCCCTACCACGTTCCATATAACAGTCTCAGTACATTCAGTTGTCAAACATTTCGCGTGCCTCCTATTACAATTTTTTTATTCAAATTTTCGCTGTTCATTCAAAACAAAGATTCATTTTTATATATTATAAGAACAATCAATCAAATTTGGTACCTAACGTAGGTATCTATTTAAAATATCTATAATTTAAATAATCCATTGATAATTCTTTTTTTACAAAAAAAACGTTCAAAAACACAATTCAATTTCGTCAAACGCGCGAACTGTCAAACGTGTGAAGTTAAAATAGTCGTTAAGTTTTCTGAAATTATCCAATTTTCTGCGCAATTTTCTTTCCGTGAGAACCTTCTATAAAGTATTGGGAAACTTTAAAAAAGTGAAATGAAGGCGTGACCAAGGGAAACAGGAATTCATTTTTATATAAATACTAGCTGGTCCCGGCATGCGTTGTTATGCCATTTAATAAAGAAAAATTTTCTCCCTGAGTGTCCTTTTCCATTCTTCCCGTTCCCCTTCCGCCTCCCCTTCTTCTCCTGCGTCCTCTTCCCCTCTCGCGTTCCCACTCCGTCACCTCCACCTTCCCTCTCCCCACTCCACTCCCACCCCCTTCCCCCGTCTCGCAAACCCTTCTCCCGAGTTCTCCTCCACCCTCCCAGGTTCCCCTTCCCTTCCCAGGTTCCCCTCCCCCCTCTCGCCTTCGCCTTCCACCTTCCCCGCCTTCCCTCTTCCCTTTACCGCTCCCTCGTCCCGCCAACCCTCCTCCCGCGTTCCATATATTCAATCCCAGTAAATTCAGTTTTTAAACAGCCCGCGTGCCACCTTTTACAATTTTTATTCAAATTTCCATTTTTCATGTAGGTATATTAAATTTAGTACCTAATATAGGTACCTATTTAAAATATCTAAAATTCTTGATTCGATTCAAACTATTAGGGGAGTACCTACTTTAAATAAATTTATCAACTTAAAGATTTTCAAAATTTTTATTTAACAATCATTGTTTTGCAAAATGTCATTCTCAAACACGCGTACTGTCAAACGTGCGATAGTCGTTTAGGTTAGTATTAGGTTTTCTGAAATTATCCAATTTTCTGGGCAATTTTCTTAATTTTTCTCTCCGTAAGAACCATCCTCGTACTTCAAGGAATATTCTAAAAAAAGAATTAGCGAAATCGGTTCAGCTGATCTCGAGATTCGCGCTTAGCTACACATTTAGCGATTCATTTTTATATATAAGATATATTTGTTGTAGGCATTAGTTAATTTACTACTGTTTTCAGGTGTCCTATTAGTTCATCGGCTTTTCTGTCTAAATTTCCTTGGTTATCGCAGATCCACTTTTGGTTTTGTAATGCCGTTCACAATTTATCCTTATTATAGTTCTTTTTATTCCTGTATACATATTACACTTCGTGTTCCCTGAGGCTTCAGACTATTATATCTAATTTTGGTAATAATTGTTTCATGATCAGATTGATTTTGAATTCTTCCGCAGCATTAACTTCGCGTAAAAGTCATTTGAAATTACCAAATCAATCATGGTTTTAGAGTTTTTTCATATTCTTGTATAATTTTTGACAAGTTGCTTCCTACCTAGGCAATTTATGATGATTTGTAATCTTGTGCTTTTTGTATTGAATATTAAAATCTCCACAGATGATTTTCAAGTCTCTAGTATTTATTTGCTAACGGCACCATTCTTCAAAAAAATCTAAGAATTTTGTATCATTTTGATTTGGGGAATGATAAATAGCTGCATAGGTTCCCAACTTAAAATCGTTCAATAGCCAGTAGGTATCCAGGTATTATTTTTATCTAGTACCGCATTTGTTGTGACTTTGTAAGAGATATTGTTTACACACTCACACACACATGTACAATACAGAATTAATGTGATAACTCCACCTGTATGCCTGCTAAATGAGTCGCTCATCATCACCGTGTGCAGTTCGTATTCTTTTAGCATGTCTTCGACTTCTTCGATATGTGCTAGTATACTAGCTATGGGTTTCTCTGGGTCTCCTACCGCCCCCCTGAAAGTCTGAAATGCCCCCCAATTTCCTCTTTGCCTTCTACCGCCCCCCTGAAGGTCTGAAACGCCCCCAAGGGGGCGTTATCGCCCACGTTGGGAACCTATGCGTTAGACAAACTGCTAAAAAGTAGTTTATCGGGACTATTTGTCTTATATTTGTAAAATGTATAAAATATAATGCTCTTGGGTATTGAAACATTTAAGGGACTTACAATAGACTCCACACCGAGCGCGAGCCGCCATGTAAATATACCTGCAAAAATGTACAAGAATGCAGGTGTCCTTAGACTGAGGGCACAGCGTAGTAAGGACTTGAACGTTCAACAGTCTGAATAGTCCGTTCCATACATTGCACGAACGCCTTTTACACATACGCTTACCAGATGTATTTCAAATGACCAACACGACACGATGGTTTTTGGTCCACTAAATGCGTGAAATAGAGAATTGGAGGTACTACCTTCAAATCCGTCGAACCAATTTATTCGCTTAATGTCTCATCTATTTATATATATCAATGGTATGCCACGACATCTTTTTTCATCGTTTTTGTAGATTCGGGCTGAAAAAGGAGGTGTGCTCTATTTTCGGTTGGTAATGCTGATTTTCGTACAGATTGGTGGCGGTACTTTTGACATCTGTCAAACTCATCTGTCACTGTCATTTACGTGTTGTAAAGCGGGGTCCAAACGCTTGGCGAGCCTCGGCAAGCGTCCACAAGTCCCAACGTCTGGAGCGCGCGTTTGCGTAGGCTTGCAAGAGCTTGCGAGAGCTTGCCACCGATCCGGCGAGGTCGGACAATTTGGCCGCAAGCGGCAAGCGCTCGGTCGCACCAGTGATGGTATGTCTAGGGAAATTTCCCTAGATCTAGGGGAGAAAAATATTTTTTAGGGAAAAGGGAAATCAGCACAAAATCTAGGGAAATTTCGAACTCTGGCAAAATTTTTATTACATATGACAATATTACTGGTATTATATATTTTTTTGGAATTCCCATGAATCTTAAATATTGTTGATGTACTTACAAGTAATGTTATTTAAACACTGACAACTCAAAATGATATTACGTATCTAAAAATATAAATGGGGACCTATGAAAAAAAAATTTTTTTCGGTGATTGCGGTTAATTTTTATTTTGCAAGGTGATTTTTATTTGGAATTCAGCGGTAAGTATGTACTTGTACCTACTTTGAAATTATTATTTCACTAAGCAAAAAAAAAATTATTTGGAAAAGTACAATACAAGCAGTGGCGTAGCGAGGGGGGGCGGTCCCCCCTGCGTGTCACCAGATGGGGGGTGACACCACACCTGACGGGGGGGTGACACCCAAACGTGGAAAAAAAATACGAAGGATATTGTCACAAAAATATTAAACATGGTCTGTTATTTATATTTTTGTAGGTCTATGGCTCGTCCCCGCTCCCCGTGGGGTGCCCCGAAATGGGAGAATTTTTGACGGTCTAAATAGGCGAAAATAAAAGCCTATATCTGAAATTCTCCCCCCCCCCCCTCCCCCTCTGGACGGACCGATATTCTACGCATTTGTAATGTTGTTTTTTTTTATGAAGGCGAAATTATAACATGTACAACAAACGTTTATTATGTATTTTGTTTTGAAAAGTTTTATTTCCGATGCACATTATTTGTTACTTAAATTATTTTTTTTAATTTAAAAAATAAAAATTGAAGTTAAAAAAAGTCTTAAGTAACCAATTTAGAAAATAAAACTTTCTTTGTTTTGAAAAGTTTTATTTTCTACGTATATTTGTTACTTTTTTAAATTAAAAAAACAAATGAAGTAACCAATGTACATAGAAAAAAATTTTTTTGAAACAAAACTCGGGAAATTTTTACAGTTAATGGCCAAGAAATACAAAAAAAAGTTTATAATACAACTTACCAAATCCTTTATTTCGAAGAAAGACAACCCCCCCCCCCCCCCCTTCCCCCCTAACGCGAGTTTTGATTTGCCAAAGTGGTACCCCCGACATCTAGGGAAATTTCAACTCGAAATCTAGGGAAATAATTTTTTTGGGCAGAACATCCCTGGGTCGCACTCAGTCAGGGGCGTATCACTTCGTTCAAATTTTTCAACCGTGGTCCGTGACGTAAAAGTGCTGTCACACATAGATAAAGTTTCATAGATGGAGCTGTAAAGATAGGTTTGTAATTTTTGATTGTCACCATCTCTCGCTCAGGGTTGCCAACTTAGGGGTAAAATAAGTGAGATGGGATTTTTGTACTGGTTTAATAGGTGTTTTGGGGTATTTTTTGTGGTATTTTTGGGGGTTTTGTGATTCCATATATTTTTTAAAATTTTTATTACATCGTATACACGGAGCACTCGCACACTTCTTATTGGAGGATTTATTTTTATTGTACAAAAACTTGCTGCAACGACTTGTGCCTTCACAATAAGGAACTCCAGTGAAAAATATTATGGCTTTAAAAAAAATATGTTCATACAGACCAATGAACGCTGATTCTGAATATATAAGTTTTATTTCATAATATTAAACGTAGAGTTCTTAAAAAATTATTAAAAAGTGCATTTTTAAACCTCTCGTCAAAACACACTGTAAAGTTGGTATTACTGAAATGGTTAGTGCTGACGTCACGCGTCACCAATCATTGTATTGAAACTTTGATTATGTAGGTATGACATAAGCCATCAGTACTAACAACATTTCATGTTATTCGTTATTTTATACTGTTTATAGATATTTAGTTGTTGTGTTTATAAGGCATCTCTTATTAGATTATCTCTATTATTGAAAATGTTAAAAAAACTACTGTACAAAAAAAATAGTAATGCTATTTCTAGGGAGAATACTTGGAAGAACGGAATTCAAAATGGCGGCAGTAGATCAGCTGATTGCCCAATCCTATACTAATTTTTCAGGAGTGATGACGACACACGATTCACCATACATCGGTGGTTTTCGGAGGGGTCTTGAAAAATTAAAACTTTAACAATTATTTTAACTATTATAACTAACTTTAAAAATAAAAATAAAGGTGCAGTTATTTAAGTTAGAAGGTCATTATTTATTAAAAAGAATAAAAAAAATGTACTGGATTTCTCTATTGGAAAAATTGGTGGACTCTTGAAGTTGTAGATTTTTTTTTTTAATTTCCGAGAACATCTGATGCATACAGCTTCAATTTGTTTTGGTTTTGATTTTCTAAATATATATATATATTTTTTTAAATTTTTTTTTTTAAAAGAAAGACAAACATTCCCGGGTTACGAATAACCCAACAATGTTTGAAAATCTCCTACTACCACCACAGAAAGCTGAAAATGTTGCTTGTGTTGTGATGGAGGACTTAGTCAGCCGAGGAATTGAACACGCGACGCCCGGATGGGATCCAAGCTCTATGCCCACTCAACCACTGACCAGTCATATCACAAGATCTTGAAGAAAAGGATTTTTTTTTACAGTGAATACCGCACAAGAATCTCAACTGCTCCCGTCTGAAGCCAGTGAGACTATGGCATTCCCCAAATTAGGTATGTTGTGAGGCTGAAGGCAGTGAGGAGGGGAAGGAGGTGGGGAAGAGGAGGGTTGGGAAGTACCTGGCTATTCAGATCTGGTCACCAAACACGGCTAAAGCCATTTTCAAGCAACGTTTCTATTCTGAATGGTGGTCTTACACCAGGGTGATACTGATAGTATCTTCCACACTGGAACATGCCGCAAATATACTATATATTATTTTAAATGAATTAATTGTGAAATAACACAAATTAATCAAATAAAATTTACTTGCGCATGCCGGGTTCGAACCCCAATCTCCGGATCGTGAGTCAAGAGTCTTACCCACTGGACTACGGAGGTCGTCAGGTCATTTGATGGATGAAAATTAAAATCTCTTGATTTTATGAAACAAACAGCCCCGTATTTTGCGTATCGCTTGTGAAAGATATGTTTTATAAGGTAAATAACAAATCGCGTACTGGCAACACAAAATATTTCTATTTCGAATGGCGTTTTTGACAGCATTTAACGGTCTTGGTTTTCTGCATAACAAGGTAAGGTATAGCATTTTTCTGTTGAAAATAATAATTATACTGTATATAGATGTTTTATCTGATCGATAAATATGATTTCCATTCAAAAACATTGGTTTTTCATTTTGTTTTCGCTAAAAGCGTTCATGTTCCTGTGGTGGCGCATTGGCTTCTTGTTTTGGCCTTTTGTATTGTTTTACGTATTTTAATTTGATTCTTTCAAGATGTATTTTATTTTAATGTTTTCCGGTAGACTATATATAACTTATTGTTATCATTTTTATAGATGGCTGTTAGAGGTTTGTCACATGAAGAAATAACTATTGCACTGCAAGGAGACATTTCCGATGTCAAATGGGAGTCTGACGGTGAAGGTGAAGAGAGCTGGTCAGTGGAGTATCTACAAGATGACCAGGATCAGAACCAGTACCAGGACATCAACATTCAGCATTCGTCCGTAAATTAATTTGAGGTTAGGTCGGTTTTAGGATACCTTAGTTTTTGTGTTATGTTTTATTATCAATTGTCTTGTGTTATTTATTATCAATTGTCTTTACTGAAAATAAACATATTTAAAGATGTTCTCAGAGTGTTTCATTTGCCTATTGTAACATTTTCCTGATTCCAATAATTTTGTTCTTAAATAATTTATTGGGCTAATGAAGTAGGTCGAGAGCGATTATATTGTCTATGGTAGACAAATAAGTTTCCTCTATCTTTAGTCTATTACTGCTGGCAGGTGCGGGAAGGGCGAGGGGGGGCGTCTGGTTAAGTTGGTGACGAAAACCGCTAGGAGGAAAAAGCCTTAAGTGATCGATCTAGGGGTTAGTATATTTATGCACTCAGTCATAAATAAACCAGTCATTAAGGGCTAGCGAGACTATCAAGCGGCTTGGCTCAATCACGTAGTTTTTTGTCTATGGCTAGAGTTTTGACAGCATTTTGATCGTCTCCAGAGGTGGCTTGACGCTTGAGTCAAGCGTTGCGCAATAATCTACGTTATTGCGCAACGCTTGAAGCGAATTTATATTTCTTGGGCGTAGACAACAAATCATAGACAAATAAGTACCTGAGTGGTGATTTTAGATATTACGTATCACGTAAAACGTTTATAAAAAGTAGATTAAATTATTACAAAATAGGTATTAATTGTTTTTGTGTTTAATTTGTAGAAATCCGTCTGATTTTTCTTTTAAATTAATGTAAATATAATTTAATAATGTTATTACGTTAATGTTATATTAAAATATTAATATATAACATTTATTATAACATAACAAATAATTATTTTTCTTTACTAGATTCCATCTCGCACAAAAATCACTTTCAAATAGCGAAAATGACAGGAAACCATAGACAAAGGAGTAATATCTCGAGAGAAATATCGTCTAGACATAGACTAAGGCTTGGCTCAACGGCTTGAAGCGCGCGTCAAGCTGTTGACGCAAGCATTCATAGACAATAACGGAAAAATAAATTTACGTGCTGGCCGTCAAGCCGCTTGATAGTCTCCAAGCGTTCTGGCAAGCATTTGTCTATGCCTAGATGTGATTTTCGATAGTTTGTTTGGTTTATTTATGGTTGATAGTGAATTTTGTGCGGCTGAAATAAAATGGAATATAACGGAGACAAAGCATTCTTAGCCCTTGGGTTATCTTTGTATTTTAATAAAAATTAACGAATTTGGTGTCAAGAATGGTACAATTTGTGATCCCGCTTTACTCATAAGCATTTACAAAGCGTATTATAGGCACGGCACCAAATGATTACTTACACGCATTTTTTCAAAATAGATGATCGTAATTACGAAGCATTGTTGTATATTTCCGTTGATATTATGAATAAATGTTATAATTAGTATTTTAATATAACATTAATTGATAAAGTTGATTAAGGAAAATTATTTATTCCCTATTTCTCAGATGTTCACAAGACCTAAACAATATTTTAAATCAGTCAAAGCAGTTACATCATTAACAATAAGAAAACAAAAAATACTTGCAGAACTGAATAATAACATTAATAGAAGTTACAATATTAGTAAACAATGAGAGAAAAACATACTTGTAGAACTTAATAATAAATAATACTAGCTGGTACCCGGCATGCGTTGCAACGCCATTCAAAGAAATATATTAATTCTCCCTGCATGTCCTTTCCCGTGCGTCCCCGTTGACCTCCCGAGTCCTTTTCCGAGAATACTGCACATGAGTCCCAACTGCTCCCGTCTGGAGCCAGTGAGACTATGGTATCCCCGATCGGGGTATGTTGTGAGGCTGAAGGTAGTGGGGTGGGGAAGGAGATAGGAAAGAGGAAGGTGGGGAAGTACCTGGCTATTTAGATCTGGTCACCAATCACGGCTTATGCCATTTCAAGCAACGTTTCAATTCTGAATGGTGGTCTACCATCGCGATACTTAGAGTATCTTCCAATCTGGAACGTGCCGCAAATATACTTTATATTATTTTAAAGAAAAAAATTGTGAAATAACACCAAGACGTATCAAACTACTTAATACAAACATCAGGAGCCATTAGAAAAATCCTTCTTGACTTTGGAAAAATAAATATAAAATACCAAAGAGTTCCGATTGACGACCTTAACCCTCTGACGCAGTGTTACCACTGCTTGAAATATGGACACACTGCCCTACGATGCCTGAACAGAACACAGCCACCTACCTGCCCTCATTGTGCACAAGACCATACCCTAGGAAAATGCACAGAGAGAAACAACAAACCAATCTGCTACAACTGTTCCAGCAACAATAAAAAATTCAAGGCGAACATCCTGGACGACCACCGTGCTGATAGCATCAATTGCACATACAGACATAAAATGCTTCAAATTGCCAAAGAGAGAATTGATTATGAATGAAATTGCACAACTCTTATTAGTGATAAAAAAAAACACAAAGGCTCTCAACAAGTCCGTCCTCCAGAAAATCTTATCCCATCTTTGAAATCAAATGTATTCACGGCCACTAATCCATTAATTATTATTATTTCTTCAATATGGATGATTTCGTGATAAATGCTATAGATAAAACCATGTCAATCGACGAAAGAATATATACATCAGTGAACGAAACAAACAACATTTTACCGATGAATCCCGAAGTTAGCTTAATCATATTTCATATGAATGTAAGAAGCATCGAACGTCATTTAGACGAACTCCTGGTAACAATAAAGTCACTTAACAGACTGGACTGTATAATATTAACAGAGACGCACTCATCGAGCGATATAAACTATAATATTCCGGGTTATACATACTATGCAACAAATACCCGAATTAACAAGAACAGCGGAATCGCAATATTTATTTCAAATAAATATGTTGTGACTTTTAACAGAGAAATCCACATCCACAATGTAAACGTCCTAAATATGGAAATCAGTTACCAAAAGTATACATTTAGCATATTCGCTATATATAGAACTCACGCATCAATATTACCAATATATGTAGATGAACTAAAACGCATACTTCTTTCGAACAGAAATAAGAAAACCATTGTTGTCGGAGACGTTAACCTCAATATTGCAAATGATTATACGTCTTATGATAAAGATAATTATCTTAATATGATGGCAGAATTAAATTATATATCGTGTATTAATTCATTTACAAGAATTATTCCAGGTCAACGACCTTCGTGCATAGATCATGTTTTCACAAATATTCAAGACATAAAAATATAGTATCTGCAGTTATACATACGACAATCACAGATCATTTCGGGTGCATTTTTACGTACAATTACGAAAATAAATGTTCACCTTTACCAACACAAACTTCGGAGAATGAAAACGGCCGACGCAAAACGCTCAACATAAATGCCCTAGTACGTAATCTAGATAAAGAGAAATGGCACGATATTTTTAATTGTAATGATACAAACGAATGCTTCGAACTATTTGAAAAAAAATTATCAATGCACGTAAGTACTGCACATTCTATTGATTCCAGAAAACAATCATCAAAATTCAAACCAGTTAAACCATGGATAACTTTTGGATTAATTGTATCAATCAGACACAAAGAAGCAATATACAAACAATTAATCCGACAACCTACAAACGAAACCTTAAAAAAATACTTAAATGCATACAAAAACAAACTTACGTATTTAATAAAAAACACAAAAGAAAACTATTTTCGGCGAAAACTAGAAGCTACGGAGAACGATGCAAAAAAAGTCTGGCATGTTATAAATGAAATCATTGATAAGAAAAAACACAAAAAAAATAAAATACACAGTATTATACATAACAATATCAAAATACGATGCGAAGAAAATCCATCAGCTGCCGCTAACATATTTAACAACTTTTTTGCAAATGTAGGCAAAAACCTTGCAAATCAAATCCAAAAAATACCGTCTACTGACGAACAGAGCATTAACGTCAATATCTTAAATAAAATTGACATTTTTCCCCTTACTTCAGCCCAGGAAATCGAACAAATCATTACAAGCATGAAGGGAAGATCAGCACCAGGTTTCGATGGAGTTACTGTCGAAACACTGAAAACTATCAAAAAACATATTTCAAAACCATTAACACATTTAATCAACATTAGTCTTCAAAGCGGAATATTTCCAACGATATATAAACAAACCATCATCACTCCAATCCATAAATCTGGCGACCCAGAAGAAGTGACAAATTATCGTCCAATATCGCTGATTTCAAACATTGCCAAAATCTTTGAAAAAATCATCAAAAAAAGATTGACTGCATTTATTAACAAAAATAACATAATTCACGACAACCAATATGGATTTATGAAAAATAGAAGTACTCAAGATGCGATTGCCAAATTATCGAACATTATTCAGAACACATTAGACAAATCTTTGAAATGCCTTGAAATCTTCATAGATCTTAAAAAAGCTTTCGATAGTATTTCTCATGATAAACTTATTAAAAAATTAAACTGTGTTGGGATAAACGATAAAGCTCTAAAATGGATTAAAAGCTATTTATTTGAACGACAACAAGTAGTCAAGATAAACAACTCCCTAAGTCTACCACTAACAAGTAATTTCGGGATACCTCAAGGCACAGTCCTTGGCCCCCTACTATTTATAATTTATGTCAACGATATTTTTAAACTACCACTTAACGCAGACATAATATCATATGCCGATGACACAGCTATCATAGTGAATGGGATCGACTGGAATAGAGTAAACGAACAAGCAAATAATAGCATGAACACCTTAAAACATTGGTTTGACACAAATCTTCTCTCATTGAATACTAACAAAACATACTACATACACTTCTCAATCAACAAACTAAAAACAATCCCCAACACTAAAATAATTATCCACAATAACAAATGTAATAAAATAACATGTATTCAAGGCTGTTCAACATTGAAATCAGTATCAGAAATTAAATATCTCGGAGTGATAATAGAACAACATATGAAGTGGAAGAGCCATATCTGCGAATTGGTTAAGCGTATCAGAAAATGTATATATATATTCATAAGATTAAGAAATACTTTAAAACTCAACAATCTAAAAAGAGTATACTATGCACTAATCCAGTCATCAATTCAATATGGAATTATTGGATGGGGGGGGTCATACAACAATATTCTAACTCCGATCAAAGTGATCCAGAAGCTAATCATTAAAGTAATCCTAAAGAAACCCTCCACTTATCCAACAGAAACGCTTTTCGCCGAATTCACGGTGCCTCGAGTAGAGAATATCTTCAAGAAAAATGCAATTATCCAAATTTACAAAGATAATATCATCAAAAAATTTGAAACCCATCAATCAAAAAGATATCAAGACAACTTCAAAATACCAAAATTTAATACCAAACTAATGCAAAACAATTATATCTATTTAGGAATAAAGTTTTTCAACAACCTTCCAATTGAAATAAAAAAAACCAAAGACATCAATAAACTGAAAATCAAACTGAAGCTACACTTCATCAGGAATAATTAACTTACTAATTACACGTTTTTCTCTTTCTTTCTTTGTATCTATATTCATCTCTATTTTATTTAGACTTTTCGAATTTCTCTTAAGTGCACAATATTTTAGTATGTAACCATATCCCATGTATGTACACCTACACTTATAAATAATCCAGAAGTTTCAATTGTTCCCATTACATATATACTTACCATTGCATAATGTTATTCTATTTCTGTAATAATTAGTGTAACTCGCTCATCAAGCACAAGAACCAGTTTCTTCTTTGGTGAGATCGCAATTTTAAATAATAATTTTTGTACCGATATGTAATATATATAAAACCACTGTACTATATATCTATATTAAATAAAATAAAAAAAAAAAAAAAAAAAACAAAAAAAACACAAATTAATCAAATAAAATTTATTTGACACGCCGGGATTCGATCCCCCGACCTTCGGTTTACGAGTCAAGAGCCTTACTTACGTCAATTTTTCTTTCCGTAAGATCTTTCTACAAAGTATCGGAAGACTTAAAAAAATCTTTCAATTCCTTCCCCTATCTCCAATTTTCTTACTTTTTCTTTCCGGAAGAACCTTCTACAAAATATTAGAAAACTTAAAAAAAAAAGATGAATGAAATAGGTAAAGTGGTTCTGAAGTTATAGCGTGACCAAGGGAAACAGGGATTCATTTGTAGAAATCCATCTGATTTTTCTATAAATTAAACACAAAAACAATAATTAAAATCAGATGAATTTCTACAAATTAAACACAAAAACAATTAATTCTTATTTTATATTAATTTTATCTAATTTATAGAATTGTTTCATGATGCGTGAGAAATGTAACAAATTTTGAAAAAAAATCTGTTCTTTTATGTCGTAGAACGCTAACTATTAATGTACATGGGGTCCTATTTTATGATTCTGCGATTGTTTCGAAAATGTAATAAATTTCAAGAAATGGCCAATATCACCTTTAAATGAGAATAGCCAAATAAATAATTAAAAAAAATATATCAATTCGCATCAAGCTCGCCGCCAGCACGTAGATTATTGAAGCTTGCTTCAAGCGTCCTCGGTAGACTGTCAAAACGCTTGGCTCAAACGAAAACTACGCGCAGTGTTGCCAGCTTAACAAAAAACTACGTGCTTGAAAGAAATGCTATTGATAGTGTCGGAATCTCTTTAGATTGATAACTTCGTGGTTTTACTATGGACCAAGTGTCAACGCTATTTGACCATATACATACCTATATTTGACGACTTTTTATTCGATGTGCGCAACGATGTCGTCACACATACCATAGACAAGGGGATAGAGGAAACAAAATAAAAGGCTCGACCATAGACAATATAATTATCTTTCAGTACCTACCCAATTTATTAGCCTAAAATATTATTTTAAAAATAGAATTAAATGTCAAAATATTCCCCAGGGAACAGAGCTGGATCTGACAATCGCTGCCTTGAGAAAATGAGCTTACTTTTCTTTACTGCTCATTTTCTCCGGACAGAGCTTTGTCAGATTGAAACCCGTTGCCCTATGAAGAAACCAACTGTCGTAAAAATAACCTAAAATTACTTGAAATTTCAATCCCTTCAAAAGGGGAAGAACAATTTCAAATAAGATTTAGCTTTCCTACGATAGTATCGACTTTGACATTTCTCTGGTTTCAACAGAAAAATGAAAAACTCAATTAAACGTTTTAGTATTTTATTAAAAACAGGAAATACAAGAAAAACTAACTAAAAATCACGCCGTTTCCCCGCAGGGGTAGGCCGATAGGACGGACCATCAAACAACTGGGTCTTGGCACACACTCTTTGCCTCATTCACACTCACACATCGACTCATACATACTATTTCTGACTCTTGACGTGGCCCGATGCAAGTATCGGATTCCCTTGATCGTGTCAGGTTTTCCTCTGGCGTCCCTGACTTCATCTACCACTCACATCTGCGTCATATATTCTACTTACACCCCACGCTTCGTTCATTCGCTCTACATGCCCAAACCATCTGAGGGTCCCTTTCAATCTTACTCATTATGATCAGCCTTGCATTGCATTGCTTGATCATAAATAATAATATTTGGATGATTTGTATAGCGCCATTTTTTGTAAAAAAATACCTCAAAGGTACTCTGCACAAACTTATATTTCTGCAATCTAATTCCAACTACAAAGTAGACAATCCATTATAACAACTTATGGATAAAACTTGCATCCACCGGTTCATCGATCATTGATATGAAACTACCTATACGTACAACGATTTGACCGATGAACGCTTTGCTGCATATAAAATGTACATATTATATTTTTTGTACTCTGTACAGGCAGAAAATATACAGTATCATACGTAGTTTTACCACACATCCTCAGGGGTGTCATTTCTACAGCATTCAGTCCACTTTCCTCTGCCAGTTCCATGCCTCACTGCCATACATAAGGGTAGGTACCAGCATTCCGTTGTGGACTGCTAGTTTCACTTCTTTACACAGTTTTTTGTTAGCGCCAACAGCATTCAGGGGTGAAATGCAGATCCGGGCACAGTTTGGAAATTTAATAAAAAGGCACTTTCTAGATGAGAAAAGTATGGAGATGATGAATAAAAAATAAATTAAGGCGCGCTCGGCAAAATTGAGGGAGATACAACCGTTCAAAGTATTTAAAAAATCACTTGGCGAACTGATATTGACAGTTCGTTGTTCGTTCGCCATGTTTTCACCGCTTAGGTATGTTGGATCCCAGACCTAATACAGAATTGATAGTACGCCAGAATCACAAACCATGTTACACAAACCTAGCGTAGCCGCTAAACCACTTGAAAACTGGGATGTTTTTCTTGCCTTGACGTGAGCAGGCGCTATAAAGGGGCACTTTTTTTGTATCACAAACCATGTTTAGCGTATTAGGTTATAAAAAAAATGGCAGGCGGACGCGGGCGAACTGTCAATATCAGTTTGTAAAGTGAAATTTTAAATACTTTGAACGGTTGTATCTCCCTCAATTTTGCCGAGCGCGCCTTAATTTTTGTTTTATTCAGCTTTTCCACACTTTTCTCATCTAGAAAGTGCCTTTTTATTAAATTTCCAAACTGTGCCCGGATCTGCATTCCTCCCGCATTCAGTCCTCCATTAATAGAATTACCTACATTTACCCTTCTTTCAATATCTCTATCAGCCTTCCCGTCTCTCATACACATACTTCCCACGATATACAAACTCATCCACCTGCTCCAAGTTCACAACTATATTGCACAATGTGTTCGTACTCTCTTTAACAATAAAAATAGAACAAATTTAGAAAAGCTAAGCGTACTGAGAATACATTGGTCCTGCTGCATCCTGGTCCAGGCCATGGAGTACTCTTCCTCCTTCTTATGTTCGCTCAAGAACAGCGGTGAAAGAGAGTGGTGGCACACGTCAGCCCCATCTCCTGACATGACACCACAATGTTACTGTCCCACATACCTACAACAATCATATGTCATTATTAAGGTGCTAAATTAATGCTTTTATATGTATTATTATAATAAGGTAAAATGCAAACAAACCCAGAGATCAGTAGGCGCAGGCCGTCGTTCGTGGAACATGCTCTCTTCTCTAGGGGAATGACACCAGTAATCTCCACCGGCCTGTCAGCTGTAAGGATAGGATTTAGTGTTTCGAGCTGAAAATATTAAAGAAAACATCTTATGAGATACATCAAGACAGACCGACAGATAAAAACAAAACAAGATAAATGCAGAAATGTTTGTACCTTTTTGTTTGCAGGTTATAATGGTTTTCACGAGCATAATCATATCGCGAAATGAGACGTTTTGCGATACTAGTAGCCACAAACATATGCACGAGTTCTCAAAATTGGATAATAAACGTATTCAATTCTATTTCACTTGTTTAGGAAGCAAATTTTGAATTCGCGTCGCATTGAAATAAACCGTTGAGAGCAATCCGGATACATTATTTCACCCAGCTGTCAAAAGCTTAAATTCAAAGTTTTCCTATTGGCATCCAATTTCCCATTGGTGGAGAGAGATTGCGCAAAGATGACGTCACACAGTCATAGATATTATCTATCTTCGGTCTTGGTTGAAAATTTGGATCGGAGTTATACTCCCCTCAGGCGGGTATAACTCCGATCCAAAAAGTGAACCGAATCTTTGGTGATATCATAAGTCCCCTTCGATTTGTTTATGGTCCCCAGCTACTACCTCCACCAATAGGAATCTTGGATTTTTGTTGCATTTTTCTGCTTGATTTTCGTTTGACATTTACATTGCATTCACATTTCCGACGCAATAAGATGGCAAAAAGTGTGAATATGGATTTTGGGAATTCGCGATCGAATGAAAAATGGAAGAACAGGATCCGAATTGGAACGAAATTACAGGTGGGAAACTTCCTTTGGTTGATATTTCATTGTTCCTAAAGTAGGTATGTTATTTAAGTTGTATTTTAATCGGTGTTGTACATGTTTCCGTTTTCAGAACATATTTATCCACCCGGAATCTAATAAGTAATTGACGCAGTCGAACATCACGATTACATCTTAAAAAGGTAAACATGTTTTCTATATTGCATCGACCTATCTCATTAATTTAATCTTCCCCAATTTCCTCTCTGGATTTTGACAATAGTGCTTATGTTTTTTTATTATATAAAATAGATTTCAACAATTAGCATTTCATTTGCTTTTTTCACAAGTTACTTATAGGAGTTAGGTTTGCTAAAATACCTATTATTCAAGTATGATTTTAGATTTTCACGGCAAAAAGTATTAAAGAGATTTTTTTGGGGGTATTGTGTCGTTTTATACATCAACCCCGATGATAGGAACAACACATTTATCACTACGCTTGCACTTTATGTTCTTATTTTTAACATTTTTTTTTATATTTTTATCAGTATTAATAAATGTATTTCTATTTTTCAGTGGAATCTGAACCGACAAAACTTTACTTGTTTACAAAAAATATAACATTTTATATCCACATCCCAATACATTCGCTTCTGTTTCTGGAGATGGTTAGATGAGGTTAAGGGAAATACTATCAGTCATTGGTCATTGAGAATGATGCAGAGGTAATTATTATTTTTATAACTTACTTTCATTTTACAAAAATTTAATAACGTCAGACAAATTTAATGCATTTAAGTAGGTTTCTTATAAGTAAGTAGGTATCCTAGAACTTGGTTGAGTATGAGAGTAATCATAAATTAAATGACATGGGAGGAAATGTAACTACATACATACATAGATATGTACATATACACAAATAAAATAAAAATTCCATTTTTTAACTAATTTCCATAAGTGAACCAATATAGTTTTTATAAAATATAACTTCTTTAGTAATATTTTTTGTTTTTGTTTTGAAGAGTTTTAATTTTCAATGTACATTTGTTACATTAATTTTAATGATTTTTTAATGATTTCAGGAAAAATATGATGAACTGAACTAAACTAAACTCCAAATTAATAAATATTATACATATTTGAGCCCCGAATGAAACATCAAACATCTTATGTAAACTAATGTCTCCATGGACCTTGGTTATATTTTGGCAATATGGTAAATTTATTTTAGACCTGACGAAAGATATAATAGGTATGTTAAGTAATTTATCTTTAAAACAATGTCTTCATTTGGCAATTTGCTACAGAAATATAACCTGCTTACATTGTATTCTTGTTTAAAATATGTACATGTAATTCTCAGTTTTTCATTTTTCTGTTATAAAATGAAATTTTTTTAAATTCAGTAGTTTTGTAGGAACGCACAATCATATTTTAATTATATGTATTTCCTGTTGGTATTTCATGTTTTTAATAAAATTCTTATCATGTAATTACGAGTTTTATTTTTAAAATAATATTTAAGGCTAATAATTTGGGCGGTACTGGGTAGGCCCCGAAAGAAAATAATATTGTCTATGGTCACGCCTTTTTGTTGTTGCTTACTCTATCTTCGTCTATGGTGTGTGACGTCACGGATCCCCGTCATCATCATCATCATTCGAAAAATTATTGCATTTTGATGGTGAAATAGTGACCAAATTTTTCTCGAACAAAAGCCTGAAGTTATCAATCTAGTGGGTGGTTTGTATATTTATGACTCCCCTGCACTCAGTGCAGGGGCGTATAACTTCGTTCAAATTTTTCAACCGTGGTCCGTGACGTAAAAGTGCTGCCACTCATAGATAAAGTTTCATAGATGGAGCTGTAAAGATAGGTTTGTAATTTTGATTTTCGCCATCTCTCGCTCAGGGTTGCCAACTTAGGGGTAAAATAAGTGGGATGGGATTTTTTTACTGGTTTAATAGGTGTTTTGGAGTATTTTTTGTGGTATTTTTGGGGGTTTTGTGATTCCATACATTTTTTTAAATTTTTATTACATCGTATACACGGAGCACTCGCACACTTCTTATTTGAGGATTTATTTTTATTGTACAAAAACTTGCTGAAACGACTTGTGCCTTCACAAATGGAAAAATTGGTGGACTCTTGAAGTTGTAGAATTTTTTTTTTTTAATTTCCGAGAACACCTGATCCATACAGCTTCAATGTGTTTTGGTTTTGATTTTCTAAATATATCACAAGATCTTGAAGAAAATGATTTTTTTTTTTTTACTGTAAATACCGTACAAGAATCTCAACTGCTCCGTCTGAAGCCAGTGAGACTATGGCATTCCCCAAATTAGGTATGTTGTGAGTTGTGAGGCTGAAGGTAGTGAGGAGGGGAAGGAGGTGGGGAAGAGGAGGGTTGGGAAGTACCTGGCTATTCAGATCTGGTCACCAAACACGGCTAAAGCCATTTTCAAGCAACATTTCAATTCTGAATTGTGGTCTTACACCAGGGCGATACTGATAGTATCTTCCACTCTGGAACATGCCGTAAATATACTATAATATATATTATTTTATATGAATTAATTGTGAAATAACACAAATTAATCAAATAAAATTTACTTACGCATGCCGGGTTCGAACCCCAATCTCCGGATCGTGAGTCAAGAGTCTTACCCACTGGACTACGGAGGTCGTCAGGTCATTTGATGGATGAAAATTAAAATCTCTTGATTTTATGAAACAAACAGCCCCGTATTTTGCGTATCGCTTGAGAAAGATATGTTTTATGTTTTATAAGGTATATAACAAATCGCGTACTGGCAACACAAAATATTTGGAAATGGCGTCTTGGACAAAACGGTTTGACATCTTGGTTTTCTGCATAACATTAAAAGGTAAAATATAGCATTTTTCTGTTGAAAATAATTATTATACTGTATGCAGATGTTTAATCTGATCGATAAATATGATTTCCATTCAAAAACATTGCTTTTTCATTTTGTTTTCGCTAAAAACGTTCATGATCCTGTGATGGCGCATTGGTGGATGTGTTTAATGGAGATCTTCTTGTTTTGGCCTTTTGTATTGTTTTACGTATTTTAATTTGATTCTTTCAAGATGTATTAATTTATTTTAATGTTTTCCGGTAGACTATATGTAACTTATTGTTATCATTTTTATAGATGGCTGTTAGAGGTTTGTCACATGAAGAAATAACTATTGCACTGGAAGGAGACATTTCCGATGTCAAATGGGAGTCTGACGGTGAAGGTGAAGAGAGCTGGTCAGTGGAGTATCTACAAGATGACCAGGATGAGAACCAGTACCAGGACATCAACATTCAGCATTCGTCCGTAAATTAATTTGAGGTTAGGTCGGTTAGGATACCTTAGTTTTTGTGTTATGTTTTATTATCAATTGTCTTATGTGTTATTTATTATCAATTGTCTTTACTGAAAATAAACATATTTAAAGATGTTCTCAGAGTGTTTCATTTGTCTAATGTAACATTTTCTGATTCCAATAATTTTGTTCTTAAATAATTTATTGGGCTAGTGAAGTAGGTCGAGAGCGATTATATTGTCTATGGTAGACAAATAAGTTTCCTCTATCTTTAGTCCATTAGTGCTGGCAAGTGCGGGAAGGGCGAGGGGGGTTAAGTTGGTGACGAAACCGCTAGGAGGAAAAAGCCCCAAGTGATCGATCTAGGGGTTAGTATATTTATGACTCAGTGGAACTTCCGAGCTGGCGGTGAATGCACGCCGTTTTTGCTCCGTGCGGTCTATGATAATATTTAATATTACGAGACATATGAATGGCGTATGAGGCGAGCCTGACTTATTAAAATGTATAAGTACATAAATTTAATGCACTTACGTAATTTATTGCGACTGGACTTACCTAAAAAGTCAAAATAAATAAATAATATTTTATTGATGATTTATACAATATTATTACAATAAAAAATATACGATTTTTGTTAGAATAACTTTTTTTTACAATACAAGACAATATTATATAAAGACAAGTGATCCTCGAGTTCGGGTCCCAATTGCGATCACTACCTTTGGAAGCGAAAACTTCTTTGGCACCGTTGTGATTTGAAACTCGATGAAACGAAAAAGTGGCACTAAAAAGACACAAAAATCTACAGGATTTAGCCTGCGAGATTATGTCTCCTCTTTGTGCGGTGCTTCGTAGCCTCCCCACTCTTTTCTACCTTAGTTTTCTGAAGGTTTCACTTCTACCGCGTGTAAACTAGACAATATATTTTTCTGTGTCTTGTTCTTTTTCATATTTTTTATTAGTATTATCTTCTTCAATGGTTCAATGGTATAAAAAATACATTTTCCCCTTGTTTTTTGTTTCACGTTAAAATAAAGGTGACCGGCCAACTCAGAATGAAACCAACTCAGAAAGGTCATGATAAAAAAATTGATTAAGTTAGGTTAAGGTTACCGGCAATTTTAAAATTATTTTTTCATAGCTTTTAATGATCTTTCTGAGGTGTTTCTCAGTTGGTTTCATTCTGAGTTGGCATGGAACCAAAATAAAAATAGATTAACGCAAACATAGTATAGCCTAAATAGACGTCCGCCGCGCTTGGATGCTCCGAACTAGAAGTGTGTCGTTCCGGCCGGAACGAATCCAAAGATTCCGAGTCCAAATGCGTTTGATTCGTTCCGAGTCCGCAAAATGTTATGAATCAGTTCCGGAGTCGCTCGCACTCGGGCGAGGTTGACGCGGAAGGAAGTGTGCGACGCGGGCCGGGCGGCAGGAATCATTTACGGGAGGAGGTGCGCGGCGCAGGCCGGGCGGGGATTTGTCACTCTATCACTCGGGAACGAGTGACAGAGTGAGAATATAGGACTCATTCACGGGATGAGGTGTGTGGCGCAAGCGGGGCGGCATTGTATTGCTCTAGCGGGGCGCGATGACAGCGTGAAAACATTTTTCGAAAAGAAATAGCATTATATCTTAGTCAAAAGATAGCAAGGAGCACTGCTTTTTACCTTTTGTCGGTCATCACGGAGCAAATTTGCCTTTCCGCAAGTTCGCGCCGGTGATACTCTGGTGAATTACTAGTTTTATGAAGAACGTAAAATATCTAACTAACCATCACGCCGTTTCTCCGCAGGGGTTCTTCTCATTCCTGAGAGGAATGACCGCCAAACAACTCGATCTTGGCACACACTCCTTGCCTCATTCACATTCATACATCGTCTCAAACATACTCTTCTTTTATTCTGACTTTTGACATGGCCCGACTCAAGTATCTGATTCACTTGATCTTGCCATGTCTTCCCCGGGCGTCCCCAACATCTTCCACCATTCACATTTTGCCATATATTCTCCTTACACTACTTTCTTCGTTCATTCGCTCTACTTGCCCAAACCATCTGAGGGTCCCCTTCTTAATCTTACTCATTATGCTTTAATAAGCCTTACATTATTTGCGGATCTCCACATTTCTCTCACGATCATACATAGTTTCACCACATATACGCCTCAGGGATCTCATTTCAACAGCATTCAGTTTACTTTCATCCTTCCTCTGCCGGTTCCATGGCTCACTGCTATACAAGGACTCCACTGTTCGTAAGTTTCAAATTTATCGTAAATATCTTACACGGTTCTCATAAAGCCGACAAAGATATCACTCATGTCAAATACATTATTATTAGCTATATAAAGATAAGACTTCTCGCTCGCAATAAACAATAGCATGTTAATGTACACACGCCCGGCTCCTTAAACACATGATTCCTTAACTCCGTAACGTTCCACGATTCCACCGAGTACGGCGAGTTCAGCTGAATCAACTCTCGGCATTGAATCAGCAGGAGTCAAATTGAGTTTCGTTCCGGCCGATTCAACGACTCCGGCGGAGCGCCACAATGAAGGGCGCCTTCCATTGCGAGCGGAAAAGAGTAGAGCGGAGCGGAGTGGGAGCTGAGCGAAATAGTTTTGACCTTCCATCAAAAAAGATTCACTTAGAAGATAGGCGTTTGCCTTCCACTGCCTGTGCGAGAAATGAGCGGGGCGAGCGGAGCGTGGTCAAGAAAAAATGAGAAATAGTTTTGCCCTTCCATTGAAAACGAGTCAGTATCGCTTTGTTTCGATGTGAACGGAGTGATTTTTGTGATGTCAAATACAGATTCTAGTGAATATGATTCTGACAGCATGTATGCAATGAAAAAAAATGTTACGTATGAATTAAATATACATTTATAAAAAGAATCTCATCTCAAAAATTTAAAAACTTTAAAAAAATAATTTACTTTCTTATTTCCGCCAATATCATCTCAATAATGGTTTTCTAAGCCGAATCCTTTATGTCGACAATCTTTGCTAGTCGTATCCTATAAACGAAATTGGCAAACGGCTTCAATAAACACCTCCATCTCGACAAAAACGCAGCGAGGCAATTGAATTGGCTACAGTTTTTGAGCGGAGTCCGCTAGAAACTAGTCGGCGATGGTGTGCGCGAGCGGTCTCTTTCGGACCTATTTTAACAAGTTCGGTCCGCTCCGCCCTCCTCGTTCCTGATGGAAGCACTTGTATGCAGTTAACGTGTGCGAGTCGAGCGGAGATCGTACGGAGTCCGCTCCGCTCTCATTAGCGGAGCGGACTCGTTCGAAACTCTTTAACTCGTTTAGTCCGTTTCGCTGGCCTCGTTCTTGATGGAAGCACTTGTATGCAGTTAACGTTTGCTAGTCGAGCGAATTCCGTAATGAGTCCGCTCCGCTCGCAGTGGAAGGCGCGCTTGAGTTTGGTTCGGCGAGTCCGGCGGAATCAACTCTGGCATTGAATCAGCAAGAGCCAAACTGAGTTTGATTCCGGCCGATTCAACGACTCCGGCGGAGCGCCACAATGAGTTTGATTCGGTGAGTCCGGTGGAATCGCCGGAATCAAAGGAGCGAGTCCAGTGAATCGAGTCCACTCAGTCGAATATGGGTCCGGAATTGATTCCGTAAAATGAGTGAATCAACCCACTTCTACTCCGAACACACTGGCGCGCTCGCAAGACTGTGGAAGCCAGCCATTCGTTTGCCACTGCTAGAAGGCTAGAATGCTTGTTATTAAATTTGAATATAAAATACATTGGTTTGATATTTCCCCTTTACCCCAGCATTTCTGTTTGATAATGTAAATCTTCTATTATTTTGTACAATTTCACTATGATAGTATATTTAAAACATTTTTTGGGAAACGGTTCATATTTTTCTTACATTTTGTAATGGATATTTGAACTTTGAAAGCTGTGAATTGTGCCTTCCATATGCTAAGCTTGATAAACGGAAAAATATTTTTATAAATTAAACTTAACCATGTATTTGCCTTTAATCCCTCTCAGTCTTACTCATCATCGCAAAATAAGATACAACCTCGGAGCATGACCGGGTTAGGTGAAATTGTTACTCAACATGGTGGTTAATCGCGCGCATGTGCGTGTTCCCCCAGCGTCGCTGTACGGGAGATGTAGTAGCTGTCAGAATTTAAACCACCCGATCACCAGGGTTAACTCAGTACCCCGTGCGTTGTAACTGACGTAATGGCGAACTTTTATGAGAATCTTGACGTTTTGATCGGAGCTTTGGCAAATATTGACCGTATACGCGGCATTCGTGCACCACGAAACGGTTCAAAAAAAGGTACGATCCATTTGCGGCACTTGCGGAAGGAGATTTTAGGTCTAAATATAGATTTACCAAAGTCAACATGAGACGTTTGATTGATTTGGTACGGCCGTATTTGGATGTGAATAATAAACGGGGTGGCAAAGTATCAACCAATCTCCAAGTTCTTTGTGCCATACGATACTGGGGTAGAAACGAGGTGAGCTAGTGTTTATTATTGCGTTAGAAACGGTAAACAAACACAGATCAATCTCGCTGAAACTCCTCGAATAATATGTTGTTGTGTTGACATATGAATAAACGTGAAATTGGCAACATGCCGCGAAATGCTAAATTGACCGCGTTTTTCAGCTTTGGAGCAGTGTTGCTACCGTAAAAAAATCATAACAGCTGTCGAGAAACATTATGATGATGAGTAAAGATTTTTACCCTGAGCAGTGTAGGCTTACTCCACTGTGTAGCTACCGCGACGCTACAGAGACGTACGGTTTCATGATGAGTAAGGCTGTCTATGTTTGGATTAGTTAAACAGTTATTAAATGTTCCAAGTGCCAGATTGTAGAAATTACACTTCATTTCAACAATTACTACAGGAAACAGCTATATATATGCCCAAAATTGGTTATTAGGTTCTTAGTTTGGGTAAACTAAGTAATTCATGCATATTTAGATCAAAACAAAACTTCGCAAATATCAAATCCAAAAAAATTAAATGATGACATAGGAAACGTTTTATATGGCAAATTTTGAACTTTGATTGTAAAAATTGAATTTGAATGCATCGTAGTACACTAGCAGACCCGGCAACACATTGTTGTGGCTTAAGAAATACAACGCCATCTACTGACAATGCCATTACCCAGCCTTTATAACCAATACCATCTGTTAATTTGCATACACATCAAATCCACAACACCTGCTTGCCAGCCAGCTGCCCGCTTGCCAGCCCGCTCCCTTTATATTTTATATATTTCAACCGATTTACACAAAACCTTGACAAATTATATACCTAAACCTTCTCATGAATCACTGTATCTATTGGTGAAAACCGCATGAAAATCCTTTGCGTAGTTTAAAAGATCTAAGAGTGCAGACAGCGTGAGTGACTTTATTTTATACTATGTAAAGATATTATCAAATGTATATTTCAATCAATTTACACAAAACCTTGACAAACTATACACTTAAACGTTCCTCATGAATCACTCATAGTTAAATAATAAAAAAAATAATAATAAAATAAATAATCTATTAGTGAAAACCACATGAAAATCTGCAGCGGGAGCGACTTTGCTTTATACTATATAAAGATGCCAAACATTAAGACTGGCCTAATGCTGATCGGAAATCGACGCAGTATGCGATTTTAAAGACAGAAACGGTGGCAAGCCCCCCCACTCACGCCTTTCTCTGTCGCACATATGTTCTTATGCATCTTTCTCTTTTCTTTCACTTACACTCATCGTAAAGTTGGTAATTGCCCGAGAATGAATCGTACCATGTTCAGGCCGGTCTTAAAGTTTGCCGTCTACTATACCATCTATCCGAACGTTATTAATTTTTCTTGAAATAATTAAGTTGAAACGTGATGTAATTTCCAAAATCTGTTCCTAATTAAAAGTTTTAAGATAATTAATTAATGGTGTTCTTATTTATTGCCAGATCTCATACCACATTGATTTCACAAAATCTGTTCCTAATAAAAAGTTTTAAGATAATGAATTAATGGTGTTCTTATGATTTTAGATTTTCACGGCCAAAAATTTTATGGTTATTTCCTTTTGGGGTATTATGCCGTGTTGCGCTACCTCCTCCTTTAGCCAACGTTTCGGACAGCGTTACAGTGTCCATCATCAGGGCAGATGTGTACATCTCACATCTGCCCTGATGATGGACACTGTAACGCTGTCCGAAACGTTGGCTAAAGGAGGAGGTAGCGCAACACGGCATAATACCCCAAAAGGAAATAACCATATAATGGTGTTCTTATTTATTGCCAGATCTCATACCACATTGATTTCACAAAATCTGTTCCTAATAAAAAGTTTTAAGATAATTAATTAATGGTGTTCTTATTTATTGCCAGATCTCATACCACATTGATTTCACAAAATCTGTTCCTAATAAAAAGTTTTAAGATAATTAATTAATGGTGTTCTTATTTATTGCCAGATCTCATACCACATTGATTTCACAAAATCTGTTCCTAATAAAAAGTTTTAAGATAATTAATTAATGGTGTTCTTATTTATTGCCAGATCTCATACCACATTGATTTCACAAAAACTGTTATGTATTATTTATTTTTAATTATAATATTTAATTAAATGAAGACAATACTAGCAAAACTCATTTGAAAATGTGGAGACAGAAAAATCAGAAAAAGATATTGGCAACTCTGGGACTCGAACCCAGGACCCTTTGCTTACATGGCAAGTGCTCTACCAACTGAGCTACGGTGTCGATATCAAATTCGGTCACTTTTAACTGTATCATTTTTTTTTTACATGATCTCCACACAGGAGGCCCTGAGGGAAATTATTTCCCTCAGGGCCCATGTCATGTTTGAGGATGCTGTGTGGAGGTTTTTTTTTTAAGGAAAGGAAGGAGAGGAGAGTTCTGGGAAGGAAAAGGGTTTAAGGGGTGGGTAGGAATCGAAAGTTCAGTAAGTCCTGGTCATCTGCCTGCAAGACCTAGACAAACCTCACCCCCATGAACCCGAGCACCCCTGCTAAATCACCAAACGTAGCGAACCACTTGGGGTGACCTATGGTAGAGGTGTTGGTTATCCAATAAAGGTTCCCGGGGCGGCGGTACCCATTCCCGCCTCCCAAATTGATTGGTGGCGGTACCCATTCCCGTCTCCCGCATTTACTCCAATCAGACATTTATAGAATTGTTGACTGGAGTAAACGGAATCAGATTGAATTCAATATCTCTAAATGTTTCATTCTTTCTTTCACTAGAGCGTATCATACCTGGTTTTACCGGTATACTATGAGGACTCTAAATTTAAAACGTGTCGCCACTATGAGAGATCTTGGTATTTTGTTTGATAGTAGGTTAACTTTTCATGCTCATATCATAATGACGTGTAGTACTTCACTGAGAATGTTCTGTTTCGTCCTACGCACTGCGAGAAACTTCAGAGACACCCGGGTTCTCACAGTACTATACAATGCTTTGGTTAGGAGTAGGCTTGAGAGTGGGTCGGTGGTTTGGAGCCCGCACCAAGTGAAGTATTGCCTCATGTTGGAGAGGGTTCAGAAGAAATTTCTGAGATTTCTTTACCTAGAGTATGGCTTCTATCCGTGGCTCTTCCCTACCCACTTTCTCTTGGGCATGCTTGGTGTGAACCAGGCGCGGCCGGTGCCTCAAATTGTAGGTGGTTCACCAAGCCATTCATCAAAACGAAAGGTTGATATTATATTTTCAAAAAAATCTAGACATCTTGCATAATTTTACATTATTTACTACTTATCTAAAAATATCATGTAACTCTAATAGTAAAAATATCGTGCGATGTAAAAACATGCTGATGTCTACAAAGACATTACATACTTGATGTCTAGAGTTTAATAAAGTATCCTATGCTTGCAAAGTCGTGTTTTCTCCATAGAGATATACAATTTCTCCAATCATAAAAATTCTGAATAAAAATGCGTATATGGGAATTGACCTGCCAGGTAAGTAGGTATGTTTTATGTATCTGTTTGTAAATTTATATAATAAAAATACGTATAGCCTAGGAACTCATAATAAATTGTACAACGCAACATAACTAAAACGGCGCTCTAGTAATTATCCAATTATTATAGAATTATTCTGGTATCAATATTTTTAGAAGCATTTTACACTCCATTACTATTGATATTACATCTATTAGAAGATTAGTGGAAAGGGCGGGTGGTGGGTGTGATATCCATTTAAAAATACTCAACCTTCCAAAGATAACCATAATAACGCAATAATCCAATAATAATTAAGACACAAGAAACGTTTCACTCTGCGGCGGGGATCGCCAATATCGTCATTTAACTGTCGTTACTGACCTGTGAGGTTCGCAATGGGTGACAAAAAAATAATTATGTCAAAAAGGTACACCCCAAGGGCTCGAACAAGATAATGTCACACGAGACGCATAGCTTTCCCTTTGACTAATGGTTACATTTTAGAAGAGAAGTATTATTACTTAATATTATCTTGTTCAAACCTTACTATCGCTGGAAGCAAATCTTCGGAATATTTCGGAAGAATGCCGAAGCTCTTCGGGTCGGCCGGGCGCCGCGCGATCAGCCGATTTTTAGTGTGACATGTATCTGACGTTTTGGGATTTTTTACTACGAGCATCATTCGAATTATGGGGCGCCTAGCTCTGGCGCACGGTTTAGGCATTGTTAATCCAGTCAAAATAGACATTCCACCTCGCATTATTTCTTAAAAAGCTGAATTTTTGTATAAGTCTTGAATACGTCATTCCGAATGCTATGTCAAAAGTCCCCATCAATCCCGCTCTGGCAAGGTTTTTTTTTCGAGGTCAAAGGTCACCATTTTTTGTTTTTTGCGTATATCTCTGAAACGGTAAGAGCTATCGAAAAAATTTTCAGTTAAAGTTTGTAGATCGTAAAATTTTCTACAAAAAAGTATTTGTACCATTTTCTCTACGAAGCACCGTTCTCGAATTATCGCGATTTCAGACCGTAGGTATGCACACATTTCCGCACCACGTTTGAGGTAGTGTACTTGGCGCTTTTTTTTAAATGTGGTTTCCCCAGTAGAAATACTCCACGATACAGGGTGTCCGGGGGTAAAGTGCATTAACTTCGGTAAGAGAATCTACACGATAGAACAAGTAAAAAAGATATATACCTTTTATCGAAATTCCAATTTTTAGAGGCACTTTTCAGGTAAAAAGGTAAAATTGGTCCGGCGTGTGCGGACAATTGTAGCAGCAAGAAATTTACATTATTCATCATCAGATTCTACATTATCACTCGTTTCTTCTTCCTGGCTCTCTTCTTTCTCGCTCTCTTCTTCCTCTTTTTGCTCAATTTGTGTTGACTGCTCTAAGAAGAGAGATATATCAGTTAGATCCTCATCGTTTTCGAAAGAATCTTCATCTGTTGCATTTGATTCAGCATTAGTGCAAGATTGGCCTTGACAGTTGGTGCAGACTGGTGAACAAAACAATCCAACTTTTCTGCATCCACAATTGTTCGTACAGCCTTTATTGCAATTACAAAAAATTGTATTCAGCGGTTTCTCTGAAGCAGGTGTAAGTAAAGTACGGATTGGCTCCAAACTATTATTCATCAATTTCCAGCCCCAGTTTTCAGAGCGTTTAACCAGCCAGCGGACGAAAATCCACATTTCGTCGAAAGTTGTTCTTACGATCGTGCAGGGCAGTTACAATGAGAAGGATTAATTATTCTCCGTACCAGCTTTTGTAAATTTTAACTCAATATCGAATTTATTTCAATTCAAATTAGCTTTAATTTATACCTTCATCCAAAAATGCTGAAAGGCGTGATGATAAAACTATTACAATAATGTACTTTTTGTAGTTATTTTTTGAGTATAAGTATTTATCATTTCTCAATAATGTCTAAATTTAATAAAAAAGTTAAAAAAATATGAAATATATTAGTTTGTAAGTGCGCAAATAAATACACAAATGGACCAATTTTCGTCAAGAAACACATGTACGTACATATTTTTTAATGATTTTATTGAAACAAAAATTAAAATTCTAAAACATGCGTTTGCTAGATAATGTATTGATTTATTTTATTGCATGATTATATTATTTGAAATGGGTGTGGTATAATACCAAATCTTTTTTGAAAATTTAATAAATCTGCCAACGACCTATGGAATAACCTTATTATACTAAAAATTTTATAAAAAATTCAAAATTTATTACATGCGAATGCTAGATAAAAGAACAATCTTTCGAAATCCATTTATAATTTTTTGTGGAAAAGAGTCAATACGTCTAAAATCTGATTTGAAAATGACATATTTCTGGTTTTCTCTGGTAAAGCCCTCTTCAGGATTCAGTTGATTGCCCAGCCACACTTGCACTTGGTAGAATACACGAAACACGTGTTGATAAGCAGAAGCAGATGTTGGTGGGAGACAAGATAACTGCACTCTTTTATTGTTCCTTGTATTTTTCACGAAATTCATAAATCTACACTTGTCTATCGATTCCATTTTTTCGGAGCTCCATATAAAGCAAGGAGAAAGCGAATTCCGTAAGTGAGGATGACGTCTGCTGAAGAGTTGATGTTTTTAAATACTTCTGCGTTATCTATCAAATCATTACGTTTTTCGAACAATTTTAATACTGCAGTTTTTCCCCCTTTGAAAATTGCTGATGTCGTATCGCAGCCAGTTATCGCATATAGGAATAAAATATGAGCTCGACATTTTGGATATGCAGTTAAACTTTGTGACTAATATATTTTTGTTTGAATTTGAGCTTTCCCAAGTTTTAAAAAGTAAATGATCTTATCACTTGGAGTTCGTGCAGTCAGATTATTAATAAATCTACATCTTCTCCAACAACGACGGTTATATTGTTGCTACTGAATTGATCTATTGCGGTTTCAATAATGAGGACATCAGCATCATTATTAGCTTGTTTCACAAGAATTTTGGCAGCTGTGAATTCTTCACACAACATCGAAATCAAGCGAGTTTTATTGTGAACATTAGCGAGAAATTGTTGTTGGTTGGTTGGAACAGTCATTGATCGATCAAAAACTACATCAGACGATGAAGATATTTTTGTAGCTCGACGACGTTGTTCTGCAGCTTTGATATTTTTCATGCAATCAGTATAACCATCAAATACTATGGTAACGTTGTGACCGAAGTGTCTACGAACATACTGAAGATATAAAATCCGAAAAATGCAGGTTTACGCCGGATCCTATGGAAAATCCCAAAAATGCAGGTGTGCGCCGGCAGTAACAGGCAGACATTACTCAAGGCCAACCGACTAATGAATTAGGGATGGACGTTGATTTACTCAGAATCGTGTATTTTCCACGTATGAGTCACAAAAACCAATATTCCAATTGATACACCCGCGCCTTATGGCGGGTTCAAACTAAAACTATAAACTTAAAATTAAGGAGGAACAAATTAAAAAATGATTTAAGAAACGATACATTTATTCTAGTAGGACACAAAAGGCAGGTGTTAATTATTAATCTAGTGTTAGTCTTAAAATTACTTAATTAATTAGCCTTAAAATTAGAAAGTCTGTTTGCTTAATTCTACGGTAGTCTTTGTGCAATTGTTCAGAATCGAATCACTTCGGTGGTTAATATAATTAAAATGTTCAGTCACTTCCCTTTGGATGCTGATGATGGAGTCTTCGCGTACGCATACAGTCACTAGGCACTTTAAACTTAGTTATCTATTTCTTTCACTTGTTATTGCACTTTCACGGTCACTTGGTTGGACTTCTTGGCGGAAGATCACGAACGTATCGGTGGTTCCTGGTCGAAACCCGCGAGCCTGTGTTAATTTCGTATTTTCTAGGTTTGAAATCGCGATAAAACGAGAACGGTATTTCGTAGAGAAAAAAGTATTGATATCATTTTTGTAGAGAATTTTACGATCCACAAACTTTTACTGAATATTTTTTCGATAGCTCTTACCGTTTCAGAGATATACGCAAAAAACAAAAAAATGTGACCTTTGACCTCGAAAAAAAAACCTTGCCAGAGCGGGATCGATGGGGACTTTTGACATAGCATTCGTAATGACATATTCAAGACTTATACAAAAATTCAGCTTTATAAGAATTAATGTGAGGTCAGCACCTTTTTTCGTCTATTTTGACTGGAGTATGTACCTACCTCGATTCCTCGGTCCTAGCGGGTAGCGGGTAGACGCCGTAACTGGCGCGGGCGGGTGAGAACAATGCGTTTATTTGGCCGTAATACATTGTTAATTGTTAGATTGAAAAATAATTATAATTAAATTTAAAGATTGTGCTCAATTTTATCAATTTTATAAATAAACACATTACGTAGAAATACGATGAGTTATAAAATGATGTTCAATTTTTTTGGCGGTTCAGCGCACCATTGCACGTTAGCGCCAGCCGCGCCTGGTGTGAACCTTCTACGGGTCAGAAGGGATGTGCTCATTGTAACACATTTCTTCAGACTGATTCGTGGAAGGTTCGAAAACTCAGCTATCATGGAGAGCATTAGTTTCTATGTTCCCGATGGTTATCTCCGTCATCGACAGCATAGACTGTTTTATCTCCCGGCTTGCAGAACTAACTTGCCAGTTGTTGTTAGTATGATTGTGCTTCATTGAAATATAAATTACTTAACCCTGTTTAAATTTTAAATCCTATTACTCTTTTAAAACGCATTGAAATTTTATTTTGTGATGTTTTAAAATGAATAAATAATTGAATTGAATTGAATCATACTTCGAATAAGCACTACCAACATTATCTTCATTTTCAAATGCACATATTATTGACTGCTATCTCTATATATGAATATTTATTAATATACTCTCCATATCCGGAGAGATTCACGAAATTACAAATCCAATAGTACTTGCGCCTGCCAGGTGATGCTCCTCATGCTAGCTGTTAACGTAAGTGGCGCCATCTTTTGGCATTGATTTAACTCAGTTCTATTACAAAAGTAGATTTGGCGTCAAGAGTTGTATTCTTAGTCGGATTCTTAAATTTCAACCATACATTCGCTAGGCTATTAATACCGTTTGATGATATTTGTCTAGTGCCTTTCCAGACACTTAAGTATTAATGGTCCAGTTGTAAAATGTAGAACTACCCTTCCCGTCCAAAGTGTGTAAAAAATTAGAAATAACATTACGGGTTACGAATAACCTGACGATATTTGGCTTCCTCCTACTTCCGTCACAATGTGGAAAAAGTTGCTTGTGTCATGACGGAGGACTTATGTAGCTAGCAGAGAATTGAACCCGCAATGCCAGAACCAATGTTATTTATACAATTTCAGGCATGACGATCTTAAACAGATGCTGGATTCCACCAAAGATTCCCTGAAGCTGGAGGCCATGAAGAGAATTATCGGAATGGTGGCCAAAGGAAGAGATGCTTCGGACTTGTAAGTATAATTTCAATCTTTGATATTTTGGACGCAGTGGCCTACTAAGGCAAGTTATTTTAAGAATGTGTGCTCTGTCCCATCTGGATGCATCACACTCGGCCGACGAGTGTGAGTTGACTTTGAGTAAGATTATCCCTCACGTAGAGATCAGTTAAATATGATGGTGCCAGCCCATTCGATTCTTTATTGACAACTTAAATAATAAGCCACAATGTTAATCTGTATAACAACCATATAAAGACGTTTGGTTGTTTCCATTTTTTTTAAATATTAATTCCGCACAAGAGTCCCAATTGCCTGGAGCCGGTGAGACTACGGCATTCCCAATTGGGGTATGTTGTGACTAGTGACGGCCTCCATGGTCTAGGGGTAAGGCTCTTGACTCACAATCCGAAGGTCGCGGGTTCAAATCCCGGGTTGCGCAAATAAATTTTATGTGAATAATGTGTGTTATTTCATAAATAATAAAAAAAATAATAATATATACTATATTTGCGACACTTTCCAGAGTGGAAGATACTCTCAGTATCACCCTGGTGTAAGACCACCATTCAGAATTGAAATGTTGCTTGAAATGCTTTTAGCCGTGTTTGGTGACCAGATCGGAATAGCCAGGTACTTCCCCACCTTCCTCTTCCCCAAATCCTTCCCCTCCCCCATCTCCTTCCCCTCTCCACTACTTTCAGCCTCACAAACATACCCCAATCGGGAAAGCCATTGTCTCACTGTCTCAAGACTTGTCAGGTATTCATATAAAAAAAAGTCGGGAGGCAAATGAGACAAGGAAGGGGAAGTGCCTGGCTATTCAGATCTGATCACCAAATACGGCTAAAGCCATTTCAAGTGTAACACCAGATAATGACGGTATCTTCCAATCTGGAACGTGCTGCAAGTAAACGTTATTTTATTTTAAATTATGAAATTGTGAAATTACACAATTCAATTAAATAAAATTTACTTGCGTTTGCCGGGATTTGGACCCGCAGCCTCCGAATTGCTCGACCACGGAGACAGTCACACTTGTTCCCAGTTGTGTTATTATTCGGTTAGTAACTCTGCCACTGTTAATGTCGCTGCTTGTAACAGACGTATCAGCGCCTTTACAAGACTGTAAAAAAGTACCGGGTCTTAGTGCACGAACAGGATGAAATGGTAAAAATAATAATGATACTGACCTCCCGTGCACCCAGTGCCTGATGAGTGAGGGACACTGGATGTGCCAAATCCTCTGCCTGATCCTGGTGCGTAGCGGTCACCTAGAGTAGGGCCGGCTTTCTTGGAGAGACTGATGGCACCAGGAGTGAAGCAGGGAGAGGTCGGCGGGAGGCAGCGTGGCGATGGAAAAACTTCCCAGTGGGAATAATACACGAGTTGACTGTTGAGGTAGAACTGATTTATTTTGGAAAAAGCCACGTCTTATATACCCGATTTCATGCTAAAAAACGGTCACGTGGTACAAATTTAGGGTGGGAGGATTTACCTATCCCGTTTAGCATAAATAGCGCGGTTTTCTGTTGCCGCCTATTTTGCCGACCATTTCCTCGAAACTGGTCAATTAAATTTAAGTTTTTACAATAATTTTACAGCTTAAATTATAATAAATACAATGGTTTTCTTAATGCTAATGGGTTTCTACGGATATTCTTTATCCGTAGAATTTTTGTTTGATGAGTTTAGGATGATTTTACGTGAAAGTCTCGAAAATCTGCGCAAATGCTGATAGCGTTGGCAGTTTAAGAGTTACAGGTTTAATTTATGTTTCTTTGAATGCCCCGTAGGACTCTGCGATGAAACGTTTTTGTTTCATCGTCCTACGGGGTGTGTAACTGAAGTTATGTTAAAATATGTGTTCTTTGTAAGGGCAGTCCGCTTGACGGAGCCGGTCTTCCTGCTGTGCCATAACAGCCGAACGGCAAGGGAGGAAGGGTCTTCCTGCAGTGCCATAACAGCAGAACGGCAAGGGAGGGAAGGCAAACGGCCCTTCTCAGGGCTTCAGCCTAAGGCTGGAAATTAAGGCCCTCAAAGGGGTCTTAATTTAAAAATAAAGTAAAAGAAGGGAGGCAAGGTAGCCTGATAGCCTTTGCGGCCAAAAATAAATCATAAATTATTAAAATTATGATTCTAAAATGTCTCCCGCTGGCAACTTGGCACACAAGCTTTATTGGTTGCACCGGGGCATTGTACATAAAATAGAAAGACATATAAAATCATAAGTAAATAATGAGGGAGCGCAACACGTCGGTTACACTGCTAATAACACAAAAAAATCTAAAAGTAGATACCAGTGGCGGTTTTCTCTAAAGTGCGTTTGTGCGCTGAACCCCCATTAAAAAGATTTTAAAATAAAATAAACTTGTTTTATAATAATATACATATATTATTATAAAAAATAAGTTTGTATTCATTATAAAACAAGTTCATAATCATATTATAAATAGTGCTCCTTTAAAACCACCGCGTCGAAATCGGTACCTATTTCCATTTTGTGCGTGATGTGTTCCGCACAAAATTCTCTATAGAAAAATATCCTGGCACTTATAGATCCCTCTGACGGTGATTTGAACGAAACTATGCATTTCTTTACCAAATTCATTCACGCTTGGTGCGCCGATCACGAGTCATGTGATACCACGTGATCTCCGATCTTTCACGAGTAGTACCGATCGAGTTCGTCGCAGAATGACCATTGCCTTTGCACCTAGGGTTGCCATCTTCTAAAATAAAAAAGCCTGATTCTGCTCTCTGTAAGGCCGAACATTTTGCCCTAAAAGCCGGACGTACGTACATAATTTTGGACTTAACTTTTATACATAATAATAACAAATCTGTTACAAGTTGCAGTTGTTTATTAATCACGCATTAACCAATTTAATAACAACAATCATTAATCAGTCTTATCCTTGTCATCAGTTGACATTTGTATAGAATATAATGTCAATAACAAAATAACAAAATATTGTGTCTTCTGTCTGTAGACATACTAAACTTATAAAACATACAAACAAAACATAACTTTTTTCTGGTTAAACAGTTGACTAAAGTTTTTCGTTAAATAGATATAAAATGAAACATATTTATCTTTGTGGACAAAAAACGAAAAACATAAATTAAAATGAAATCTCGACTTCTCCAAATTATTCAAAAATTACAAAAATCTACCATTTTGTATATTTGGCGTTTTCACCTACTTTATCCAAAACGTCGTTTTCTTTGGAAATCATTTAATAAAATCCTTGACATGTCATTTTTAAATTATATGTACAATGTGTACACCATCTTAGCAATTGTTTGCAATTTATTGCGTTCCTTAGTCCACTGGGTGTTTATTAAAGAGAAAACTCTTATAAAGTAATATTCCGCCAATTTCAGAAGTTCGGAAGACAAAACCTGCGCGAACCAAAAAAGCCTAACAAAAGCCGGACAGGCCGGACATATAAATATTTAGCCGGACACGAACTAAAAAAGCCAAACATGTCCGGCTAAAGCCGGACAGATGGCAACCCTATTTGCACCGGATGAAGCTATACTTGAAATCCTATTTAGATAATATTTAGATTAATCTTTACTACGAATTGGTTTACATTATGAACATCAAAAAAAATGCTATGGATAAATTGAACCTTTTACTACGTCGTTTTGTATGGGTTGGAATTACAATAAAATTACTATTTACGTAACAAAAAATATAAGCGTGGATTACTAAAGAAATTTTTTCATAACTTTTGACGACCTCCGTAGTCCAGTGGGTAAGACTCTTGACTCACAATCCGGAGGTTGCGGGTTCGAACCCGGCATGCGCAAATAAATTTTATTTGAATAATTTGTGTTATTTCACAATTAATTCATTTAAAATAACATATAATATATTTGCGGCATGTTCCAGAGTGAAGATACTATCAGTATCCCCCTGGTGTAAGACCACCATTCAAAATTGAAACGTTGCTTGAAAATGGCTTTAGCCGTGTTTGGTGACCAGATCTGAATAGCCAGGTACTTCCCAACCTTCCTCTTCCCCACCTCCGTCCCCTCCCCACTACCTTCAGCCTCACAACATACCCAATTTGGGGATGCCATAGTCTCACTGGCTCCAGACGGGAGCAGTTGAGATTCTTGTGCGGTTTTCACTGTAAAAAAAAAATTCGACATGCCCAAACAATCTGAGGGTCCCTTTCTGAATCTTACTCATTAACCTTACTTTAGCATGCATTCTTTGCGAATCTCCACATTTCTCACATGGTCATTCATGGTTTTACACACATACGCCGCAAGGATCTCGTTTCTACAGTATTCGGTGTACTTTTATCCTTTCTCTGCCATACATTGGGGGGGGGGGTAAATAATTTGATAACCTTCAGTATTTCAATAACGATGTTGTAGAACAAAATAAGTTTTATGTGACCGACTTCAACACGATTTGGCTTCGAATTCTCAATTGTGAACAGTGGCGGCCGCTGTCCTGAGAATGTGGTAGTTCACTGACAATCCGTACCTGCTTATGATAAAAAAAATTATTAATTATGAATTTTTAATAAATAATTTATTTTCAAATAAACTGTTATTTCCTCTTATATATTCAACACTGGTTGCATTAATTTTTGTAATGAAATTAAATATGAATAAATTAGGTTATTGGTATTTAATAAAATCAATACAAAAAAAAACAAAACAATGACAATTATCACGCCACGGGTCAAACGCGCGCCGCTATACTGCGCTAGACGCAAAGTGATCTATGACATCTATGTATGATCTTCGCCGAAATTCGATTGTATTCGTGTCACCTCGGGTCATGGTTCATGGTCAATCGGCAAACTTCGGCAAGGATCGGATTGTTGGGCGTGTGGATTGAAGCCAAATTCTGGTACCAATAGCGAAATCGACGCTTCGATGTTTTAAATATCCCATACAAAAACATGATTTCGTTCGTTTGCAAACCGAACTACGAGGGCGCTCGGCGGCCGCGCTATGGGAGATTAAAAGCGTTCTCCCTGATATTCGTAGCATTATTAATTAATATTTTGAAATGATTAAATTAGAGATTCTATAGATTTAAATTAGAGAAATTAAATTAGAGATTTTATAGTCTTCAGTAAGTGTAAATAAAGTAAATTTAGACATTATAATTTGCAGTGCTGCATACGAACACACTGTGCGACCAGCCGCCCTTGATTGTGAATCATTAATTGTTTTTTAAAGCCTAAAACGAAACACGCTGTATAAAAGTTTTGCATCTGTGTGAGAACTGTGATGAAGTCAACTTAACTTGCGAGACCTGAATAGGTGCTAGTACTAGCACTCCATTGTGGACTGCTAGCTTTCCTTCCTTTTGACAGTTTTTTTTGTTAGCGCCAATGGCATTCAGTCCTCCATGGAGTTACCTGCATTTACTATATAATTCCTATATTTTTTTAAATAATTATGATCCACAATACCCCAAGGAAATGACATATTTTTCAATAAAAAGAAATAAACGTCACTACAAAAATATTAGTAGTAATTATATTTGTAACCTCTAGCCTAGCGTATGCTCACTGAGAAGTTTCTGGCGAAAAACCAGAAACTTTTCTGCGCCTTTGTAGATCTTCAAAAAGCGTACGACCGAGTCGACAGGAAAAAGCTATGGAAGGTGTTGTCCAAGTATGGAGTGAATACAAATCTCATACAGGCAATTGCGTCTCTGTACGAGGAAAGCGTTGCATGTGTTAGGGTGAACGGTGATTTTACGGGGTGGTTTGACATCACAAAAGGTGTTAAGCAAGGCTGCGTAATGTCACCATGGTTATTCAATCTATACATGGATAATTGTATGCAAGAATTGAAAGATGTGGGATTGGGCGCGAAATTGAATAGTCTGAAAGTATGTTGCCTGTTGTATGCTGATGACGCGGTGCTGATTTCTAACACTATGGAAGATCTACAGTCTCTAGTATCTAGGATGAACGAAGTATGTATGAATAATGAGTTAATGATGAATGTAAGTAAGTCTAAAGTCATGGTGTTTGAAAGAGAGAGTACGAAAACAGTGTGCGATATAGTAGTGAATGATGAATACTTGGAGCAGGTGGATGAGTTTGTTTATCTGGGTAGTATGTTTACGAGAGATGGGAAGGCTGATAGAGATATTGAAAGAAGGGTAAATGCCAGTAACTCCATTAATGGAGGATTGAATGCCGTTGGAGCTAATAAAAAACTTTCAATAAAAGCGAAGCTAGCAGTCCACAATGGAGTCCTGGTACCTACCCTGATGTATGGCACTGAGGCATGGAACTGGCAGAGGAAGGATGAAAGTAAACTGAATGCTGTTGAAATGAGATCCCTGAGACGTATGTGTGGTAAAACTATGTATGATCGTGTTAGAAATGTGGATATCCGCAAAGAATGTAAGGCTGATGTAAGTATAATGAGCAAAATTAAGAAAGGGACCCTCAGATGATTTGGGCACGTAGAGCGAATGAACGAAGAAAGTAGTGTAAAAAGAATATATGATGCAAATGTGAATGGTAGAAGAAGTCGGGGACGCCCGAGGAAGACATGACACGATCAACTGAATCAGATACTTGAGACGGGCCATGTCAAAAGTCAGAATAATAGAAGAGCATGTATGAGACGATGTATGAATGTGAGTGAGGCAAAGAGTGTGTGCCAAGACCGAGTTGTTTGGCGGTCCGTCCTCTCTGCCTACACCTGCGGGGAAACGGCGTGATGGTTAGTTAGTTAGTTAGTTAGTTTTAGCCTAGCTTGGAAAAATCAATAATTAATTGGTCAAACTGAAAACGCCGTCATTTGCTTTCAATAATAATTCATTCTTCAGTTAAATATTTAATGAACCCCGATCCAATCGACATAAACCAGGCTTTGACACCAAAGATATTAATTTACCAGCGGCCTGAAAACAATTATAATTATTGGCCAAGAGCAAAAAGCTAGCCGGGTAGAGACAGAGGGGACTTGTCGACTTGTTTCTTTTCGTTTTGTTTCTCAGGAGATAGCACGACCTCCCGGCGAAGATTGCGGACACGCAAGACCGTGTTAACCCACAGTCCACACGGACCGCTGCGCCGATACGCAGGCGCAGCGCAGGTACCATCCTTTAATGCAGATCACGACGTGAAATTACACGTTTATTTATAATTAACAGAATAGAAATCATTTGAGATGTAATGGGTACTTACTCGAGGCAAGTATATCCAGATGGGAGTTGGGGGCAGGCAGGTAATCAGTTTGTGAGAAATTGAGAAAGTCAGTTTGTTAAGAAATTGAGAAAGATGTGAGAAATCATGTCATGCTTGAATATAAATGGTTAAAATTGTTAAATAACATTGTAAGACCTCAATTATTAATGATTGGAAAAACGTGGTAATACATCTATTAATGGGTGGAAAACACAGTAATGCATATATGAACAGGTAGAAATACATGGTAAGACATCTATTAATGGGTGGAAAACACAGTAATACATTTATTAATGGGTGCAAAAATATGGTAAGACATCTATTAGTGGATGGAAAACATAGTAATACATATATTAAATGGTGGAAACACATGGTAAGTCATCGATTAATGGGTCTAAAACATAGTCACGCATGTTTTAACAGGTGGAAAAACATGATATGACATCTATTAATGGGTGAAAAACATAGCAATTCATATATTCACTATTAACAGGTGAAAAAACATGGTAAAATCTACCAATATTGACAATATAGAAAATATAATTATTGTTATCAAAGAAAGTGATCACATTACAATAAAATGTAAATTTACTTTGTTTTTGACCATTTATAATTTTGTGTACAGGGTGTTAAGGTACGTACTTGACACAGGATTTATCCGAAACTAGTTGATATAATGCAATATACAGGATGGTAAGATGAAGCCATACTAAATAATGCAAAATCATACAAAATCATATGTTTTTGTTTTGAAAATTGGATCACTTCATAGACATCCAAATTCAATAGACCAGAAATAACAGGTGAGGGGAAAAATCAACTATGGCGGTACGAAGAGGGGAAGATGACTGTCATTGGTTGAAAAATTAATCTGACAGTATATAGGCATCTCGCATTATAATATCATCATTTAGTTCTTAAAAGCAAAATCTGCTTTGAATGAATAGACCTTTATACATGGGAGCGCGAATTGCTTGCCACGATAATAAAATATTTGCGTAGGCCAAATGTACACCCCAAAAAGATTCGCCCGTTTTCACATAGCAATATTTTTTTGCCGTGTTTAGTTAAGACACTTTTACAAATGTTTCATAATTTACTTACCCCTGTAACCAGCGACGAGCACACTAAGGAACCGCCCACATTTATGTGCACACTGATATGTAGGTATGTTGTATAGCACAAGCTACTGTTTTGGCGTGTTATTTTTTCGTTAAATGTATAGATGTTAGCTTCGCGCTGCCCACGGCAAGAATGATGACGTCACACATTTTAGATTCAAGCGATTCTCTATCCCCTCCACATGGGGCGAACTGGCGCCAAGGAGGAGCTCCAGCCGGTTCCATGGCGAGGGGGAAATAATACGTTTTTATCACTTAGGGCAGGTCCAGATATATTCATATGTCCGTGGATCACTTAGAAGTATTATAGATACTTCAATTAAATACTGCGTGTAGAACATATCTTGGCCCTTAAAAATATCGGTCAATTTTTTAATAAGCCTATAAAAAATAAAGTATAAGGTCTATGAAAAACACTTTCAAGTCCAAACTCTCCTATTTATAAACCCCTTTTCGGATATGATTTTATTGTTTAATGTGGAAAATTCAGTTTCTTTTATAATACTCGCAAAACAAATTGATATTTACGCCCGAAGTTCACAAAATCAAATAAAATATGCATTTTCGCGTTGTTATTTTACAATACGGCCGGCAGTAGACGAATTTGGATTTTTAAAGTAAACTCTATGCCGACCACCGAAGGACTACTTAACTTGTCACGCCCGTTTTTTATCATTTCTCCCCCGGACGGAGCAGGAAACGGACGTTAGGCTCTGTGTCGCTATGTTCCGTGAAATCAATTTTAAAATTCTGTTTTAAAACAATAAACAATACGTAAAAAATGGGTTAAGGTTTTTTACAGTCCTTTACGAAATCAACCTATAAAAAAAATTCTCAAATATCATTTCCAACCTTTCCAGAAGCTTTTTCAAAAGTATTTTTAAACTCCTCCCATAAAAGGGCGTGAATTTCTATTTCGATTTTTTCCTGGACAATTGGAGGGTGTTGGTTATCCAATAAATGTCACTTTCTTCATTTACCGAGAATGCTAAATGCAATGCCAATTGTAAAATTAAGCGATCGAAATTTAAAATTTTCTATGCATTTTACCGTTTACTTTTACAATTAGCAGTGCAGTTAGCATTCTCGGTAAATGAAGAAACCCACCATATTTGAGATCCACAAAATTTTGTCAACAACCTTCCGATTTTTTCGAATTTACTCTATTGATTTTTTCATCTTTAATCTACCAAATTTCAATATGTAGCCTCACTGACCACAGGTCACAAGTTAGTAGTGCTCATAGACATCCAAATTCAATAGACCAGAAATAACAGGTGAGGGGAAAAATCAACTATGGCGGTACGAAGAGGGGAAGATGACTGTCATTGGTTGAAAAATTAATCTGACAGTATATAGGCATCTCGCATTATAATATCATCATTTAGTTCTTAAAAGCAAAATCTGCTTTGAATGAATAGACCTTTTTACATGGGAGCGCGAATTGCTTGCCACGATAATAAAATATTTGCGTAGGCCAAATGTACACCCCAAAAAGATTCGCCCGTTTTCACATAGCAATATTTTTTTGCCGTGTTTAGTTAAGACACTTTTACAAATGTTTCATAATTTACTTACCCCTGTAACCAGCGACGAGCACACTAAGGAACCGCCCACATTTATGTGCACACTGATATGTAGGTATGTTGTATAGCACAAGCTACTGTTTTGGCGTGTTATTTTTTCGTTAAATGTATAGATGTTAGCTTCGCGCTGCCGACGGCAAGAATGATGACGTCACACATTTTAGATTCAAGCGATTCTCTATCCCCTCCACATGGGGCGAACTGGCGCCAAGGAGGAGCTCCAGCCGGTTCCATGGCGAGGGGGAAATAATACGTTTTTATCACTTAGGGCAGGTCCAGATATATTCATATGTCCGTGGTAGTGCTCGACCGGAGCGGCTGCGACCGGCGGCCATCTGATACCGGCACAAAGGTGCACTTTATTGTGCAGTTCCTACACGCTCATATCTACATTCTCGTGCATTGTGCCATTGTGCATACACCGTATTATTCTTAATACGGACCAAACCAAACGTGCCACCGCATCGCGAGGGACATTCAAAATCGCTTTTAAGACAAAAAGTATAGTTTTGTTATCAGCTTTTGAAGTTTCGCACTGTGAATGTAAGAACTTTTAATGATTTTTAATACTTCAATACATCTAATTAAAAAAATACACTAAAGTACCAAAAACATACATTGATGGATTTTACCATATTATAAAACGTTAATTATAGCAAAGCTGTCAACTTCTTAAAATACTTTAGTGATACTCAGTTATTGGAGTTACTATTTTTTTTTTGTATTTCTTGGGCATTAACTGTGTAACAATTTCTAGACATTTTGTTTTGAAGAGTTTTACTTTCCATTTACATTTTTTACTTAAATGTTTAATTTTCTGCTACCGGTTTCGACACATCCGTGTCATTCACTAGCAAACTTAAAACTAACCGAGAAATTTATACAAGGACAGAAATGATTAGATTTAATTAGGTAGGGGTGGGTAATGAGAGGGGTGATTTTGGGGGAAGCGTAGAACGGTGGGGGGAGTCAAAATAACATGGGAACATCGTTAAAAGGGTGATTTTTTTTACGTGTAATTTTTTAAGTTAGTTTTAAGTTTCCAAACCCGTAGTAGATAAATTAAAATTTATCCAACAAATGTACATGGAAAGTAAAACTCTTCCAAACAAAAAGGAGTTACTATGTTAGAGTAATAAATAAAACAAAAAATTCTGTTTTAAACTGCATTATTAACGAAAGAACGATAATTTTTGACATAATAAACACAGTACTCGTTGTGTGAATTAATTATTAGTCAAAAAAGTAAATTAAAAGACAGTAAAAGTATAAAGTCAAAACGAAGCACAAAATACCATGTTCAGCGTGAATATGAGACTTCTTTACCTTCCCCTTTCGCATCTTCTACCACTTCCTTTCCTTTACCCTCACAACATTCTTCAGATTGGGGGTGCCATAGTATCACTGTCTCTGAGCAGTTCGAACTGTTGTGCGGTAATCACATAAAAATAAAAATGCTGTATTAAATGTCACTCATCCCAAAGTTCCAGGAGGGCGGACCGTCTGATTGGCAATCATCCGTTGTTAACAGCCCGATTGTCATCTCTAATGCGCAGATGTAATTTAGGCATACTGAGTCTGTTCTACAGGAATTTCAATGTAGCATGCTATAAGGAGCGAGCAACATTGATCCCCCATTCCACCATAGGGGCGCTCTTGTGAGGTGTCACATTAAAAAAAATTAAAAATCCCTCTCTGCGAAGAGCCTCCAATATTAGGTATCGGTCCTTAAAAGGCATTACAATGTTCAGATGGGAAGATATTCCGTTGTTGGGTTCACACTTCACGCGACATGGCTTTGTTATACGGAGATGAAATCAATCTGTGATTACGTTCCTGGTACACAGATGGCAGTTCCTTGAGAACATTTACTTTTACTTTGGTGCCATATACCATGTACCATTGTGCTTGGAGGAGTGAGTTTTTTTTAAACCACGGGAACCTCTGTGTTTATTTTGGAATTTATTCGAAAACCTTTTTTTTATAGTTGGTATTTACTGTCTACCAGTAGTTAAAATGTAATTAATAATGTCTATAATTTTTTTTAAACTTTATGAGTAAAATCTCAAATTATAATATTTAATTAAGAGGTAATAGCACCGGTGAGAAATCTCGACGGTAGGTATTTTAAAAAATTCTCGCTGTCGCACCGCGCTCAAAAAAGAACTAGCTATCGATGTGTTGGTGAGACCACGTGAGTGTTTGGCTTGTACACCCTCTCGCCCCCTTTGCGTCTCATGCCTACCGTCTTTCGCCTCATACCGCCATATCCAATATTCTGTTTAGATAAAGCATGTTTCGACTTATTTCGTCGCTAATGAAGTTTTTGAATCGGCCTTGCGGTGTGACAGAAAAAGGGCCCATTATTTTTAAACGCACGAGGTCTGCTATTGTCGGTTATTTATAAATATCGTCGATAGGTATTGTAACAATGTCTTCTGTTCACGCTTATTACCGACAAATTACGAATTATTTTACTAGAACTCTATGTAGGTTAGTAGTTTTAAAGTTTTCACTGTATTTGCGTTTATAAATATGCAGTCAAACCAACTACATCGAATTATTATATACATACATATGATTATTCTCTATGATACATTAGTTATTATTGAAAATTAGTATTAACCTCTCAGGCCTCGGGCCTGTTTTTCGAAAAGTCAAAATATTTCCGCTTTCCAATAAATTCCAAATAACTTTAATATTTGTGAACGCATCCGAAAACTAAAAACTGTTTTTGAAAGATGATGAAATACGCTTTCAAATTTTATAATTCGAAATAAACATATAATTTTGTTTTTATTTTATTAATAACTAGCAGACCCGGCCACACGTTGCTGTGGCTAACGAAACACAACGCCATTTACCCAACCTTTATAAAATCCACACCATCCGCTCGCCAGCTGCCCGCTGCGCGCTGCCCTTTGCCTAAATTGAATATTTGAATTTCTTGGCTTTTCTCTACTATAATAAGCATTTATTATACACATAAACCTTCCTCTTAAATCACTCTATCTATTGGTGAAAACCGCATGAAAATCTGTTGCGTAGTTTAAAAGATTTATGCGCACATACATTTTGAGCGACTTCATTTTATACTATGTAATGATGATGATACCACAAAACTTAAATTTCTACTCATATAATTTGGCACTTACCTATCTTATTAAAAAAAAAACTCAAAAATGCATATGCAACAAAAATGTATTTTTGACCGATTATCTCTATCTCTACATATTATAAAGTCCCCCGCGCCATCTGTCTGTCTATTCGCGATAAACTCGAAAACTACTGAACGGATTTTCCTGCGGTTTTCACCAATATACAGAGTATTTCGTGAGGAAGGTTTATGTATGCAATTTGTCAATGATTTGTGTAAATTGGTTGAAACATAACGATAATTGTTAGAAGTGTCGGAAATAAGTCCAGCCGCCTGGTAGCTTTCATCGAAAACGCTGCACAATCCTTTTGGGATATAACCAGGGCTGGGCAAAATACATGCTTTGCTGTAATTGAAATACAAATTACAAAATACTTTTTCGCATGTATTTAAAATACGAAATACAAAATACTTTCAAGTCATGTATTTGAAATACAAAATACAAAATACAGTATTTTAACCATTTTTTTCTTTCAAATACAAAATACAAATTACAAAATACAAAATACATTTGGTTTTGGTAGAACCTTTGGTTGCAATAAATTGTCATAAATGCCCTTATCTAAGGGTGCGTTTAAATAGAAGCAATGTTGAGCAGAGTGAAACAGAGACGTGCAAAAATTGACCAATCATATTGCTCAAAAGACACATCTCATCTCCGCTTCACTTGTAAAATTTGTGGTAAAGGACTCAGGTGTTAGGTAATATTATAATAATATATTATTATTATAACACGACATTTGTATAGCGCTATTTTGTTTTATTTCTAGTGACCGACCGAAGGTTCGGTTTCGGTTTCGTCAAGGTTCGGTAAAAAAATCTAGTTTCGGCATCAGTTTCGGTTTCGGCAGAAAATCTGCCGAACCTTCGGCCGCACCGAAACTCTGCATTTGTGAATTATCGCGTGCCGTTTGACTGACTTCCGGTGAGTTCGTGGCTCGTGTGTCATCCACCATCATCAACTGAGTTCGCTGGCCGGTCCGGCGTGCTTGTATTGTGAGTTTATGTAATCACAAACTTCAATTATTTTTATTTATTTCATTCTAATTTTAATTTTATTTAACAAGTGTAAATAAAAATTAAAATCTAATCTCCTTCAACGGAAGGGATCTTCTGAATAGTCCCTCCTTTGATGTGCTTGGTGTAAGGCCCTCCGTTCATGGAGATACTTACAATCTTCGTAATTGTGACGAAACCACAAGTACCCTGTTGATATACATACTACTTTTTAATGCTAGTCTCCGTACACGGCGCTATCCGAAATATACTATATAGTCACATGAGAACGGGTCGTTTCTATGACTCATTCTTGAGTTCAACAGCTCGGCTGTGGAACCCGGCCTCTATGTTTCCTCCCTCCTTCCTCTCCCCAAAAAGACCCTCCATACAGCATCTTCAAAGATGACATACGCCCTGAGGGAAATTATTTTTCTCTGGGTCTCTCATGTGGAGTTAATGTAAAAAAATGTTGTGATTGTAAACGCAATTAAAATTATAGTACTCAATTTATGAGGTCCTTACTTTATAGTGAATAAAAGTGTAAAAAATAAGCCGAATTTCAGTAAACAATAGATTTTTAACATGTCTAAAAAAGTTTCGGTTTCGGTTTCGGCCGAAACTGAGAAAGATATCGAATATTCGGTTTCGTTTTCGGTAGAAAATCCTGTTTCGGTCGGACACTAGTTATTTCACTTCAAGTGCGCTCTACTGTAATTAACTTAAAAATAGTTTAGTATTCAGTCAAATTATTCCTATAGTGCTTGATCTAATACTATGACACAAAAATGTACAATACAAAGCAATGACAAGCATTACATAATATGATACAAATATGATAGAAAATGTACAATAACAGTGCTATTATAGCACAGGACGTGTTGCCAACTCTAAATATTAACACACATAACATATAGCTCTGGATTCTAGCGTTTTTAGTCTACGTATTATCTATGTCAGTTTATTTTTCATTATCATTATTAAGATCGCTAAATGTATTTGAAAATGTATTTTGAAGCCATAAGTATTTGAAATACAAATTACAAAATACCTCAGCCCCATGTAATTGAAATACCAATTACAAAATACATTTTTAGGAAGTAATTGAAATACAAATACAAAATACGTATTTGTATTTCAAATACGTATTTCAATTACAAGTATTTCAAATACTGCCCAGCCCTGGATATAACAAAACAATTAATGGTGGGATATTCCTCTTTTATAGATCTACAAAAAAGTCCGCGAAGGCATATATCTATCTTTTACGGATAGCTTACTATACACATTATATCTAAAATGCAATTGATAAGAATAATAAGATAAGAAGATAGAATGCGTATAGTAAAAGATAGATATATGCCATCGCGGACTTTTTTGTAGATCTATAAAAGAGGAATATCCCACCAAGCGTTGTTTTGTTATAATCCCAAAAGGATTAGGCAGCGTTTTCGATGAAAGCTACCAGGCGGCTGGAATTTTTCCGACACTTCTAACAATTATCGTTATGTTTCAACCAATTTACACAAATCCTTGACAAATTACATACGTAAACCTTCCTCACGAAACACTCTATCTATTGGTGAAAACCGCATGAAAATCCGTTCAGTAGTTTTCGAGTTTATCGCGAACAGACAGACAGACAGACAGACAGACAGAAAGACGGCGCGGGGGACTTTACTTTATAATATGTAGAGATAAAAAAGGTTTAAAAATAGCCCACCTTAAGTTTTTTTCTAATTAAAATTACGATAACGAAAAAGATAAAAGCACTTACATATTTTATTAGACAATTAAATCTAAATGGATTTATTGTGTTGTGTGTATCATACGTGTGAGTTGACATGTTTGTAAATAATAATGTTTAAAATGTTAGATATATCGCTTGCTGAGGTTTGATTTGTACTCCTGTATTTTTGAGTTTCTTTAAGCAGTAAATACAAAAAAGGATGTGTTAGTTCGTTCAAAATTCAATCAAAAATGTTGGTCTTTTACCTATAGATAGATTTACCTACACATTTTTTTTAAATATTTATTACAGTCAGTTTGAAATAAAGGAAACAAATATATAATTTTTTTAAACTTCAAAACTTTTTATTTTTATTTTCAACTTTATAAAACCTTAAATTGTAATATTTAATTACATGAAGACAATATTAGCGAAACTTCAACCCAAGGCTTCAGGCCCAACTTCATAGTACAAAAAAAGTGCAAAAATCACTTACTTCGCAATTTTTGCAATAAAATAAAAGCACTTAGAAAAAAAACCAACAACGCTAAAGGCTTTGTACCAGTTCACATAAGGAAAAAGGTTGAAGCAAACGTTTTACGTATGAGAAAAGCTATAGTTTGAGCAGTAAATTACAGAAAAGAGCAAGAAAACACGGCACAAAGTGATAAAGTAAAAAATCTGAAAATGGACAAAAAAATGCCGCAAACCATGTTTTTGGTGATCATACAAAATGTTCGTCATACTACTGCAAGTCGGAGAAGTATACTAATGATCCAAATTTAGTAAGCGATCTTCAAGATTGTGGAACAGGACTGATATTCAACAATTATTGTCGTCTCTAATAGCAAATGCAGAAAGTCTTATTATTAACGTGACAAATAACACTGTGGAGCAATTCAACAACGTTATAGCCAAATTTATAGGCGGAAAAAGAGCAAATTTTACAAAAATGGGATAACTTCAGCAGTTGAGCTTCTTGAGCAGTAACTTCGTGGAATAGTGAAATGACAACCCATTCACGAATACAAAAAAAATCCAAGGCCACAGTCCTGGCAACTACACGAAGCACTTTATTGAAAGAAAACGACGTTCGAAGGAGACAATACAGAGGTGTCGAAAAATAAAACTAAGGTATTACGAAAACACGACAGAAAAGAGAAAAAAAGTTGCAGGGCCTGATGAAAATTATGGTCAATTGGAATTAGATCCAGATATGCCAGCTGAATTATTTGAAACGATAAAGAGGAATTTTTCAAAGAATTATCTCCATCGAATAAGGATGAACTCGAAAGGAATACGGTGGGCCAAAGCAATAATAATTTGTGGACAATTGAAAGGCGTAAGCGGCTTACAGCTTCTAACTTTGGACAAAAATATGTAAGCTACGGCCAAAAACTTCAGTTGCGAGAGTATTAAACTCGCTACTGTACTCGCCATTTAAAGGAAATATGGCCACAAATTATGGGAAAGAAAATGAAAACCAAGCAATTGAGCAATTTACAAAAGAAACAAAATTAGAGGTATTCGCCTGTGGACTATTTATCGATGAAAACAAAAACTTTTTAGCGGCAAGTCCGGATGGCCTTTTTGGCAAGGATTCTATAATTGAAGTGAAATGCCCATATAGTATAGTAAATATGTCACCAGAAGAAGGATTTGAACAAAAAAAATTGATAACTGTAAAATTGAAGACAATGCTTCAACATTAAAACGGAATCACAATTACTTCTACCAAGTACAAGGCCAGTTACACATTACTCGTCGTAAATACTGTTATTTTGTCGTGTGGAGTCCTAAAGGTTTGCCGTATGAAAAAATTGAAAGGGACGATTCAATCTGGCAAAAAATTGAACCACTGTTAAAAAAACTTCTACCACCAATGCCTTTTACCAGAAACAATTGACGGTCGCATATCAAGAAATTTACCGGCGAGAGAAAGATCTAAATCATAAATTGTTTAAAATTCATTGTATAGTGGTAAAAAATTTTGTACAATAAAGTGTTTACAAACAAAAAATTTCAATTAATCACTGAAGGCAATGTAAGCGACTCTCAACTAAAAATTTGAAACAGATTTTTTTTAAAAACATAAACCTCACATTGGAGGCACCGAGGAAAAATAATCGCTCAGGGACTTTGTTGGAGAAGTTGTTGGACATCATTGGAGAAGCTGTGTGAAGGGTATTTTTAGGATAAGGAAGGAAAGGAAGTTTTGGGTAGGGAAAAGGTAGGTAAAAGTATGAAATGATGGTGGAGAGTCCAGCTGTAGAGATCAAAAGATCTTCCTCTTCCAGTTTCTCCCAATCCGGCCCGCCACGCAGTAAGTGGACAAAATTATCCGCCACCAAAACCCATGCAGACCTCATCCGTGAACCCGGGAACCCAGGCTCTGTCACCAAACATAGAGGACCACTTGCGGTGACCAAGTGGCGGGGGTGTTGGTTATCCAATAAATGGTTCCCGGGGCGATGGTACCTAAAACGCCTCCCAAATTGAAAATTTATTATAGTACTTGACATAAAAAAATTTAATTTTGCACAATTTTAGTATGAAAGCTCGGTCAGTATTGGTATACCGCGATGAGTCACTAAACAGAAAAAAAACGAATAAAAAATATCGATTACTCGGGCAAGGACAACACTAGTCTACCGATAAAATTCTTTACATCACTACTTCGCATTATATGTATGTATTTGTCAAAACCCACGTTCCCCGGCCCCCCTCAGGAGAAATGAGCGAAAGGGACACCTGCACGTCGGGCCGAAAATACCTAAATAAAATCTTCGAAATCGATGTTTTGTATTCCCCATTTTTCTTCTCCAAAACTGGACGGATTTAAAAATTTTTTTTCACTAACTGTATTAAAATAAAATATTCTATGTCGGTACGTTTTGCTTTTTTTCAAAATACATTGTTTAGTTTGTATACTGAACGTTTTTTGACGGCGTTTAAATTAGGCAATTTTATTCATTTTTGGAAGGTCGTAACTTCTATGAGAAGTAAATTATCAAAAAAAACAAAACGTACCGACACGCTAGTGGTCAATATCTATATTATGTAAAAAAAAATTTTGCTCTAGGGTCAAAATCCAGAGAGATAAACGGGGAATACGTTTGTATAGAAAAGCGCAGCTAGTATTTCCTCTTAAATGAAGACAATATTAGCGAAACTCAATCGAAATCTGGAGACAGAAAAATCAGAAAAGATATTGGTTCCGCTGGGACTCGAACCCAGAACCCTTTTCTTACATGGAAACAGCTCTACCGATTAAGCTACGGAACCCATATTAATTCGGTCACTTTTAACTGTATCATACTTCGACTAAGAACTTTCCATGTAAGAAAAGGGTTCTGGGTTCGAGTCCCAGCGGAACCAATATCTTTTCTGATTTTTCTGTCTCCAGATTTCGATTGAGTTTCGCTAATATTGTCTTCATTTAATTAAATGTCTATAAAGATGGGTTAGGCTTGATGACTAGGATAGATGGCAATTGATGACAATCGCGGTTTCAAATCCCGGCGTAATTTGACTGTTTTGTACTATATCACAATTTAATAATTTAAAAATAAAATGGCGTACATATTTGCGGCACGTTCCAGAGTGGAAGATACTCTTCAGTATCGCCCTGGTGTAAGACCACCATTCAGTATTGAAACGTTGCTTAAAATGGCTAAGTCGTGTTTGGTGACTAGTTCTGAATAACCATATACTTCCCACTTTCCTCTTCTTCTCCTTCCCCTCCCTACTATTTTTAGTCTCACAACATACCCCAATTGGGGATGTAATAGTCTCACTGGCTCGGCCCGTTTCAGCTTTTAACCAAATAGTGATCAGCTGTCTAGAGTTACGATTTCGTTGTTATGTTGTTTTGTATTAGAAAAAACTAGTGAATACATGAAGCTTCGTACGATTTTCTTCACGTTAACTCCACATAGGAGGCCCTGAAAAAATAATTTCTCTGAAGGCCTACGTCATCTTTGGGGATGTTATGTGAAGGGAATTTTTAAGGAAAGTACGGAGATGAAGTTCTGGGAAGAAAAAAGTATGAGGGGTGGATAGGAATCTGGGGGTCACTGTGCAAGACGATGGGTCGAGAGTATCCAATTGGAGAGATAAAAAAAACGATCTCAACCGGGCGGCCTCTCTCAGTAGGTATACACCGCAGAGGGCTAGGTAAAGCTCACACCACAAACTCGGGCACCCCTAATAAGCACCAAACGTAGCGAATCACTTAGGTTGACTAATGGCAGAGGTGTTGGTTATTAAATAAATAAAATCAACGTCTCCCACATTGTCATTTTATTTTAATTTGTTACTATTTTAAATTGATTTCAGTGTCGTCTATTTTCTTGTCAGGGCAGTTACCACAACCTCCCTCTATCCATATCCTTTTATTTCAAGGCTGCATAAACTATTTAAAAGGAAAAACGGGAAGTAGACAGTAAGCAGTAGAGTGGGTGGACGAGAGGGGTGGCTGTAGGGGGAGACGGGAGATACATAGTGGGGGTGTGTCGGGGGGATTCGAGGGAGGAAACTCTAACTCTTCTTTGCCACAGCTTTACGATATCGCTACTGACAGCCTAGACCCAGACACAGTGGCAGCTCTAAAACATATACAATTAAAAATCTATATGAATTACTATGGTCCCTAAAAACAGTTATTCAACAATATAATATAGAGATAACATAAATATGTAGAACGCATAAAGGTTCAAGTTAGTAAGAATTTTTAAATGGTAAATTGCAAAATTATTTTAAGGGGTTACATGGGTCTGAAAAATTAAAAAACAAAAAATCCTTTACCTAATAGTACAATATAATAATATGTCTAGAATATTATTAACTATTCTCCTAAAGTTTAAAGTCAATCGGAGTAAAAGTCTAGGAAAGAGAGCCTTTGCGAATCCCCCGCCCCTTGGAAAAGACCTCGAAACTTCAAACTTCGCGTTTATCTCAAATTTTTGAAGTCGGTAGGCAAGATTTCTCAGAAACCAATGCACCGATATCATTAAAATTTGGCACACTTCTTCAAAATAGCATTGACCAGTCCTGGAACTAAGGATCTTTTTTCGACTACAAACAATTTTTCAAGGCTTAGTATAAATTGTACCAAAAATTAAATTATTTTGCGTACAACTCTGCCAAAAATTCAATTTTCAATTTTTTGAGAAATCTTTCTTTCAGGGACATTATACTTATCTACTAACAGATTTTTTTTTAAATTTCAGATGAAGCTATCATGAGTTATTCTGCCTACTGTGAGGACACTTTTTTAGGGGTCTCCGGTAACCAGGCCCCACCGGCTGAATTTTCCGAATTTTTTAAATAATTTTTTTTTCAATAAAGTTGAGAAGTTGTTCTTTTATGTGCTCAACACTTCGAATAAAATAATTAATACTTTATTTTATTTTTACATCAAGAAAATATGTTTTTTTACTATAAGAAATTTTTTTTCTTTCTCCCTTAGGGTGTCGTATTGTTTCGATTTCTTTAATAAAAAATATTCAGAATTGTTCTTCCACCCATTTACGCGTCAAGAATTCTTCTTCCACCCATTTACGCGTCATGAATTCTTCTTCCACCCATTTACGCGTCATTCATTCTTCTTCCACCCATTTACGCGTCATTCATTCGTCTTCCACCCATTTACGCGTCATTCATTCTTCTTCCACCCATTTACGCGTCTTTCATTCTTCTTCCACCCATTTACGCGTCATGAATTCTTCTTCCACCCATTTACGCGTCATTCATTCTTCTTCCACCCATTTACGCGTCTTTCATTCTTCTTCCACCCATTTACGCGTCATGAATTCTTCTTCCACCCATTTACGCGTCATGAATTCTTCTTCCACCCATTTACGCGTCATTCATTCTTCTTCCACCCATTTACGCCTCTTTCATTCTTCTTCCACCCATTTACGCGTCATGAATTCTTCTTCCACCCATTTACGCGTCATGAATTCTTCTTCCACCCATTTTCGCGTCATTCATTCTTCTTCCACCCATTTACACGTCATGAATTCTTCTTCCACCCATTTACGCGTCATGAATTCTTCTTCCACCCATTTACGCGTCATTCATTCTTCTTCCACCCATTTACGCGTCATGAATTCTTCTTCCACCCATTTACACGTCATTAATTCTTCTTCCACCCATTTACGCGTCATGAATTCTTCTTCCACCCATTTACGCGTCATTCATTCGTCTTCCACCCATTTACGCGTCATTCATTCGTCTTCCACCCATTTACGCGTCTTTCATTCTTCTTCCACCCATTTACGCGTCATAAATTCTTCTTCCACACATTTACGCGTCATTCATTCTTCTTTCACCCAGATACGTTTCATGAATTCTTCTTCCATCCTCTTCCGCGTCGTGTATTTTTCTGACGTCACTCATTCATTTTATGTATCTGATTTTTTTTAAAATCTTCTCAATAATATGAATGCATTCAAAATGTGATATGATTTTAAATTTTTCCCCTGCACTGCCTTCTGAAGACAGTAAAGTATCCGGTGTCCGGCACGTGTGCTTCCGATAAAGCGTCCATAGCGACTCGATGCCGGAAGTGCTCTCCTTCCTGCGGTACCCTTTACTTCCCCCAATCACCACCTCCACCCTTACTTCATACGAGCCTTCAGAAAACAATGATTTTACCGACAAGTTGAGATTTTTCAGACAACATACTCATTTCAGTTGTCGGTGCATTGGTGCGTGCGTGAAGTGATTGCGTACACAATGCGTAACTGGATGAAAAACCAGTTCCTATTCGGTCTCCGGTAACTGGAACCGCAGTGACACACATTTCAGATATCTCCCATCTCTAATCTCTACATTCTCAGCATCTCAGCGCAGCCCAGTGTTGCTAGATTCACGGTTTTTACCATGTTTTAACCGTTTTTTGGGGTCCTCCCTGATTTTCTAGCGTAAAAAGTATTTACTTTTGAGTGTGGTACGATTTTTTTGCATGGTTCGTGTGGGTGAAATCCGGAGTTCATTATAAAATTAAATTAATACATCACATAACTTTAATTAGGTACCCACACAGCTACTGTAAAATGCAGAAAAAAAATTATTGAATTTGTGGAAGAATTTCTTCTCCCTCATCATTTTTTAAAGTTATTTATCTTTTAATATTTAAAAAAAATTAAATTGAAGTTCCATAAATTAAACTAGATAAAAAAAAATATTTAAAAACCATCTTTTTTCCTGTTACTAAAAGGGAAATTATAAAATGATTGTTTTTAATACAGAATTAAAGATCATTTACTTGGGCACCGTTGTTTTCTTCTTTAAATTGTCAGTAAAAAATCAGTTTTTTACCCCTAAAACATGTTTTTTTTCCTTTCAGGACATGGCATCATTTGGCCCAATGTCCTTGCAAACTTTTCGGTCGGTATTGCAGATTTCTGTATTAGCATAATGTTTACCGCTAAAATCTGAAACGCTGTCAGAATAAGTGGCTGTCTCAGTGTATTCCATATTAGTTCATTTATGGTGCATTCTGTCCATTTCTTGGATTAGTTTATTTACGATTCTGTAATTATATCTATCGTCTGGGTTCTGGAGTTCTAGTCATCCTGGAATTCTGGATCGTGATTTATGTGTGCTTGGATCACTGATATATGAGAATATGAGTGCAGGCAGACTGTGAGCTACGAGTGTTGTATATTGGTATATCTGGTCCTGAATCCTGATTTCTGATCACTGGTAGTAAACAAAATCAAAACATGTCCAGTGATTCAAGTGATGACGAGGCTATAGTATGTTACTTATACCTACGATTGAGACGAAAGAAGAGGAGGTTTTGGGTGCACCCGCACCCCTACATTGAACGAAACATTCATTACAGATTAAATGTAGCAGCCAGGGAATTGTCAGAAGCTGATGAAAGATTTAGTGACATGTACCGAATGTCTAAAAGTACGTTTAAAGAACTGGTCCGTGTCATTACTCCATCTATCGTAAGAAGGAATACAAACATGAGGGAGTGTATTGGTGCTGAAGAGAGGATATTAATAACACTAAGGTATGTATGTAATAATTAACAAGGGTAGTTTTACCTTTTACGCCGGTCCTACTGTAATTTTTTTACATTAATTCCACACAGGAGGAACTGAGGAAAATAATTTCCTTCAGGGCCTATGTCATCTGAGATGCTGTGTGCAGTGGCGTAGCGAGGGGGGGGGGGGCAGTCCGCCCCGGGTGCCACCCGACAGGGGTGACACTCGACCGTGGAAAAAGATTTACGAAGGATATTGTCACTATAGTATTTTAGTATTTTATACATGAACACGGACTGTTATTTTCTTTCATATATTCCCCGTGGAGTGCCCCAAATTTTGTGTCTAGGTCTTTATATAGGCGAACATAGGTGGAGAAATCTGAAAATCTCTAGCCACCCCCCCCCCCCCCCTCCCCCCCAGGACGGACCGATTTTATGAAGTCTAAATTAGCGTTTTAAATTTTTTCTCAAGTCAACTTTAATAGGGGGGGGGGGGGGGGGGGGGGTTGGCACCACGCCCCGGGGGGGTTAAATCCGCACCGGGTGCCACCCATTCTAGCAACGCCACTGGCTGTGTGGTGGATCTTTTTGAGGAGAGTAAGGAATAAACATTGGTATTGAGACCCATGTTGTAGGAAGGAGGAAACACTATTGAACAAAAGAACGATTCGAAGAAGGTACCCATTCTCATGTGACACATTTAATGTCAACCGCGTACATATGTTGGGCACGCGTTTGGCGTGTTTCCCGACTATGCGCCGGTGCCAGAGGGATCAATGATGCTAGTTCCTCGGAGCATCTTCCATTGTAATAAATGTAGAATAAGGTTAGCATTCCCACCCGAAAAAAGATTGCAATCCGTAAAGCTTTAAAGATTGCAATCCATTTGTTAAGTTAGGAGAATCTATCAAACGGACCGCCCGTTTCTGCACAGAGTCAAGAGTTTTTTTTCCCCAAGTATTTTTGGGCTCCAGGCCAGAGGTGGCTGCCAAATTCAACCGTGGGGCACACTTGATTTAGCAGTTGCGTACTGCTAAAGTATCTGCGGGCCCTATACAGTTTACCCAGTTTTTGAGAGGCTAACTTAAATCTTGCTTCTATGGAACCCCCATATCTGAGCTGCTCACTTAGAGTTACACCAAGCATATCAATGGAGGGCCTGTTCGGAAGATTGCTTCCATTGATTTTCATTTCGATCCCTTTTATACATAATCAGACATGATTAGGTCTTTGAAACATTAATTCAACGAGATTATTTTTACCCGAGGTAACCGTTGCTTCGTAATGGCAGGAAAGGCAATGCTATCCGATATTTTTATATGAGTATTGTATACAAATCTCTTTGTGAAAGTCGCAAATAATATTATGTAAAAAAATGCTGTACTAGTCTTCCTCATCTTATCTTGTCTTTCACCTGGAAATACCTATTAGATAAATATTTACTTAACCACTCCGACCCTTAAACGTGTTTACATGACTATATAACAATAGTAGTCAAATACAATAAGCGTGTTTTCACGCTAACGCCGGTGTTCCCATAGAAATCGTTATAACGTTGTAATTGCTCTAGTGATAACCCTAAAACAAAAAGTAGAAGATCCATATTGAATCAATCACATCTCTATTCAAAGTTGTCCATAGAAATACTTAAAAAATACTTATTTTGTAGAAAGAGTTTTCACCCGCCAAATCGCCTACGTGCTGTTAGACATCGTATTTATCGTACACACAAGCATTTGCTTATTTTGGGAGAATATTTTAAAAAAATGTGTATATTTGTATTAATTATAATTGTATTGAGTTCTTTATATACTTTCATTATATTTATGTATCTTTTGTATGTATTGTACCAAAAAAAAAATTTCAATAAAAAAAATAAATAAATAAAATTGTTAATTTTGTAAAAAGGTGATGGGACAAACATGTTTATTATACATTTATTCAATAGAATAAGTTTTTTTTTACATAATCCGTGATTTTAGTACCGTTTTCACATAAAGATCCATCAATTTTTTTTATGTTTGCATTCCTAATTTTAATATTTACAAATGTTAATATTTATTTGTAACTAGCTTACCCGGCCACGCGTTGCTGTGGCTAATTAAACACTTTGTAAAATCCAACCTTTGTAACCACCGCCGTCTTTGAGTTTATCGCGAAGAGACAGACAGATGCCACGGAGAACTTTAATTTATAATACATACATAGAGATGGTGTGAAAGATTATAATAATGTGAATGAAATGCTTAGGGTAACTAACGTATTTAAGTTAATAAGGATTAATACTGTATTCGTCTAAATAACTTTCCAATTGTCCCATTGTACGTGACCATTTTTTTAGAAGATAGAATGGGTATAATAAGTTTTCCGTAAAAGATTGATGTATACCTTCGCGGAATTTTTTGTAGATCTATAAAAGAGGAGTATCCCAGCATGCATTGTTTTGTTATATCTCAAAGGGATTAGGCAGTGTTTTTGATGAAATCTCCCAGGCGGCTTGACTTTTTCCGACACTTCTAACAATTATTGTTATGTTTCAACCAATTTACACAAATCCTTAACAAATTACATACCTAAACCTTCCTCACAAAACACTCTATAAAGCTTGCGTGCCAGGTTGCCACCGGGAGACATTTTAAACTATTATTATTTACAAATTGTTATTTTATGATTATTCCGCCTCTAAGGCGATCAGGCTGCTTTGCCTCCTTTTTATTTTTTTTATTGTGACCCCAAGAAGGGCCATTATTGTGACCCCAGGAAGGGCCATTATTGTGACCCCAAGAAGGGCCATTATTGTGACCCCAAGAAGGGCCATTATTGTGACCCCAAGAAGGGCCATTATTGTGGCTCCAAGTGAGGGCCAGTATTGTGGCTCCAAGCGAGGGCCAGTATTATGACCCCAAGGAAGGGCCATTATTCTGGCTCTAAGGAAGGGTCTGCTCTTCCGAGCAGACTGCTTTTACCCCCTTTCCGCACTCAGCTGCCTTGCCACTAACAAGGTAGCAGGCTGCCGCTCCGCCTTTTAGCCCAACAGGGAATATGTATCCCACCAAGGCAACCTTGCCTTCTGCACCGCCAAGCAGACTGCTTTTCCTCCCTTACAAAAATACATTTACTCAAATAATTCCACTCACACACCATGTAGGACAATGAAATAAACATATTTCATTGCAGAGTCCTGCCGGGCATTCAGGGAAATAGAGCTTAAGCCTCTAACCCGTAAACTACCAACGCCATATGCATTTTTGTCCGAAAAAAGGAAAAAATTTCCTATTAGAATCCGTTTTTTTCCAATACAAAATTCCAGGAACCTCGTAAGACAATGAGACAAACAGGTTTCGGTAGCCAGTCTTACAAGGAACCTGGGAAAAACACTAACTTCTTAATACAACTTCTCATACTTAGCCAAAAGTCAAATACCTACCACCAACTTGTAAACTTCTCTTAAAACCATCTTAAATGCACCAAACCAAAAATCTACAGATGGAAAATACCCGTATAAATATGTTAGATTTAAGACATGTACCTTTATGTAAATATTTTACCCTGTAGAATTATTTCTAATTCGCAATTTTAAGCGACCACTTTCTTGGGCGACACCGGCAAAATAAGGTGCGACAGAAACGCCGCCCTATTTATAGTATCGGGCAAGGTCAAACCTCCCACCCCATTCCTGTACCATGTGACCCAAATTTCATGGGGATTTTAGTATATAAGGAGCCCGTTTTTGGGAAATAAATCAGTTCACCTCTTGAGTTCATCTCTTGAGTTCATCTCTTGAGTTCATCTCTTGAGTTCATCTCTTGAGTTCATCTCTTGAGTTCACCTCTACTCAACAAACTCGTCTTGTTATTATTTACTCTTCGGAAGTCCTTTCTACAGACAACAACCTCTGGAAGTCTGTCAGCTGCTGCCTCCTGCTGAAGTTCTGCCTGAACGAGAACCCGGTGCCTACCGCTGCAGTCGGCCCTGACTCTGGGCACTGCCAAGGCACCGCTCAGGCAGAAACTAGGCGTATCCAGGGCCATTACCACTGGATGTATGGAGGCCAGCCAGCTTTAATCACCATCATCAGCGTGAACCTCTGGAAGGCGTGCACGAGACCGGTCCCTTTTTTATAGTTCTTGTGACGACGCTGATACGTCTGTTACATCTGGACTACGACAAACATTTCAAAACCAAAATCACCTAAATCGGCCCAGCCGTTCTCGAGTTTTAGCGAGACAAACAAACAGTTTAAGATAAGAAGATAGAATGGATAGAGTAAGCTATCCGTAAAAGATAGATATATGCCTTCGCGGACTTTTTTGTAGATCTATAAAAGAGGAATATCCCACTATATATTGTTTTGTTATATCCCAATAGGATTAGGCAGGGTTTTCGATGAAAGCTACCAGGCTGCTCGACTTTTTCCGACACTTCTAACAATTATCGTTATGTTTCAACCAATTTACACAAATCCTTGACAAATTATATACCTAAACCTTCCGCACGAAACACTCTATCTATTGGTGAAAACCGGATGAAAATCCGTTCAGTAGTTTTCGAGTTTATCGTGAACAGACAGACGGCGCGGGGGACTTTACTTTATAATATGTAGAGATATAATAATTTGAAAGCTTATTTCAAAACCTTTCAAAAACCGTTTTTAGTATTCGGCTACATTCAGAAATAAATTTATAGAGCTTTGCTTTTGCTTTGCAGTTCGTTTAAGACAAAAAAACTTGCACAATCGCAAAATACCTGAGTGGTTAAACTCGTAGGCCCAGACTACACGAGCAGTTCTCCCGCCGCGGGAAACCGCAGCAGACACAATTTACTATGAACGTTGTATGGCGCAATCTACACGAGCGGTTCTCCCGTCGCGGCTGCTCGCGGATCGCAAGCGGGAGAAATTCGATCGCCACATGCAGCGGTTCTCCCGTGGCGGATAACCACCACTTTCATACTACATAAGCCGTTTCCCGCAATTGCATCATTTCATGCGAGAGTGTTGTTGATCGGTCGTGCGCGATTTCTTGAGTGGTTACCCGCGGCGACAGAACCGCTCGTATAGCCTGGGCCGTAGCTAAATATTTACCAACGTTGCTTCTGGCTATTCTCTACAAAATGTCCTTGGTCTTTGGTAATGTTTCATTGATAGTTGCATTTGTATCACGCACCGAACGTTTGCCAGTATTCTCTGTTTTGTTAATTGGTTTTAGGTATTGACTTAAATAATAAGGTTTATTGGCCTTGTATCTACTTGGAAGAGGTTTTTTTACTTCAAATGAATGTGGGTCTAACATTCCTCCACCTTTAATTGCACTCAGCAACTGAAAAGAATTTACATTCTGTGAATAATTTTATAATTGTGGTGTTTGACTAACAGTTCTCCAACTCACCTTGGAAGGAGATTTATTAAATGGGTAGAATAAAATTATTTACGTATAGATCTGGGTTTATTGATGCTTCGCGTGTACAAGTGTTAACCATGATAGTCTAACTATCTAGGAACTGGCTAATTGGAATCTGAGTGGGTGATCTCCTGAAGACTGCTTCTGAGCCCTTGGACCCTCTGTTGCCCAAAGCCTGAACTAAGCTAGCTGCCATCTAGCGAACTTTTGGGACAGTTCTTAGTACTGCCATCTACGTGATTAAGCAGGGAGCTTTTAGATACACTACAATAATAAAACTTTTTTTAGGTTCCTCGCTACCGGCTGCACTTTTGTTTCCTTGGCACTTTATTTTGCAAGAGGAGATACTAGTATTTCGAAGATAATAGCAGAAACAACATCAGTGATATGGGATACTCTTCATGATGAATATATGGCTACACCTTCAACTGAAAAATGGAAAGCCATAGCAAACAGATTCAACGAATTATGGAATATACCTAATTGCTTGGGAGCTGTTGACAGGAAGCACATAAGAATTCAAAAACTTCATAATACTGGTCCATCTAATTACAACTCCAAAAACCAATCAATTATTCTAATGGCCGCTTGTGACGCCGATGGATTATTTACCATGATAGAAACTAGATACTCCTGTAGCAACAGCGAAGGGGGAGCATTCCAAAATTTAAGTTTAACTCATTGGTTAGAAAGAGATGGTTTAAATCTACCCCAATCTTCCCCTCTGCCTCATGATGAAACTTGTCAGGAAGTACCTTATTTTTTTGTAGGAAATAATGTGTTTCCTTTGAAACGGTATTTATTAAGACCCTTCCCTAGTGATTATAAAATTGATAATAAAAAAAGAATATACAATTACAGGTTTAGTAGAGGAACAAAGACAATAGAACATAGTTTCAATACATTGTCACGCAAGTTTCAGGTTCTTTTAACTCCTGTTCGTTGCTTTAGCTACCAAACTGTCGCTAGCATATATCAAAAGCTGTTTGTATATTGCATAACTTTGTTGGTGTCAAAGATGGTTTACAGAATTCGGCACCCGTCGTTGAATGTGATCAAGGCAACCGGACACAAGAGTTTAACTTACAAGAAGTCGTTATGCAGGTACATGCAAAATCGTCCGGCGCAACAGTTCGGAAGTACATGAGTAATTACTTTATAAAACCCCATGCATCACTTCCGTGGCAATACAATTACTGTGAGCCTTCGTAATATATGAGAAATAAACTTATTGAATACCTGACTACTGTGTTATTACTGCAATTTCACTCCAAGCTTTGTCCATTGTGGTTTTCATTGAATATGCAGATATAGGGCTGATGACAGGGAGGTAAAAAACAGGGGTTTGTGAAGGGTCTGAGCAATACCTAATATTGATAAAAAAAATTGAAGTGGGTGGCATGCGCGGCTGGCGCTAATAGCCCATTCACACCATTCATTTATCGTTCATTTCGTGATTTCATTCCGCCTCTTTCCCTCGAAATGAACCGTGTGAACACGAAAGTGAATAGAGACAGTTCCGAATGAAGCATTCCAACAATGTTGGAATGCTTCCTTCGGCACTGTTCACTCGCAACCGGAATTTAAAATCACGTGACGCGAATGATGTGTGTGAACACTCAAGTGAACAGTCTTTCACTCGCAAATTAGTCGGCCGAAATGTTCTGGCGTGAGGACGAGTAGCCGGAGCGGCTTAAACGTCAAAATGCTCCGTTTAGTTCGCTTTTCGAAATAACTCCTACACGTCTCATAGAAATCCTTGTTTCTCCCTTACTATCATAGTGAAAAATATGATCTAAACGGTATTGGAAAGAGAAAATAATGTTCTATATATTCAATATAACGATTAACCACAAACGAATACGAATGTACACTTCTATGGAACCAAAGTTTTTGATCGAATTTGAAAAAAAAATTATGAAACATTGTGATTTTTTTATGAATTATTTTTATATGAAACGATAAAAAAGTGAGGTGACAGAAACGTTTATAATTTATTTGTCTAACAAAATAAGTGTGTGTTTTTATATTTCTTTTGTTAACCAGTAATTTTAGTTAGAATAAAAAGCAAGGAGAGCCATTTTTTAAACTTTTAAAAGTTTATATTAAAAATTACTCTATTTAAAAAATTACGTGGTTATTTCTAATAATAAATTTTGGAAGCATATTTCATCACCTTTCCAAAACAGTTTTTAGTTTTTGGATACGTTAATAAATATTCCATTTATATGGATTTTATTGCAAGCCGAGGCCTATTTTGGAATAAAAATATTTTCATGGTACAAAAATAGTGGTAGATATCAGTTTTCAGGTTATTATTTAACAATATGTTCATTTTATGGTGCTGAAATTTATTTACTGTTTACAAGAATCGCCAATTTCTCGTAATTTAGTTCGACGTTATCGGAAATGTCAATTGAAATCGTAAATATTCCCGAACATAGCCGTCAGCGCCGGACGAATTCCAATGCGGCCGCGACTACTCTCGACGACTTCGCAGCGAGAATGTCGAGTGAACTCTTCCTTCGAAGGAACCGTGTGAACACTCGGTGAAACGAGAATGGAACATTTCATCGAGTAAACCTTCATCCGAGTGATCCTTGTGACTTCAGCTTAAACGTGCAATGGTGCGCTGAACCGCCAAAAAAATTGAACAGCATTTTACAACTCATCGTATTTCTACGTAATGTGTTTATTTATAAAATGGATAAAATTGAGCACAATCTTTAAATTTAATTATAATTATTTACCAATCTAACAATTAACAATGTATTACGGCCAAATAAAAACATTGTTCCACCCGCCCGCGCCAGTTACGGCGGCTACCCGCTAGGAGCGAGGAACCGAGGTAGGTAAAATGCCAAACCGCGCGCCAGAGCTAAGCGCCCCGTAATTTGAATGATGCTCATAGTACAAATCCCAAAACGTCAGAAACATGTCATACTAAAAATTGGCTGGCCGTGCGCCGCACGGCCGGCCGACCCGAAGAGCTTCGGCATTCTTCGGAATTATTCCGAAGCTTTGGTTCCAGCGATAGTAAGGTTTGAACAAGATAATATTAAGTAATAATATTTCTCTTCTAAAATGTAACCATTAGTCAAAGGGTCAGCTATGCGTCTCGTGTGACATTATCTTGTTCGAGCCCTAGGGATGTACCTTTTTGACATTATTATTTGTTTGTTCGCAGGTCAATAACGACAGTAAATGGCGATATTGGCGATCACGCCGCAGAGTGAAACGTTTCTTGTGTGTTAATTATTATTAGATTATTGTGTTATTATTATTATCTTTGGAAGGTTGAGTATTTTTAAATGGATATCACATCCACCCTTTCCATTAATCTTCTAATAGATGTAATATCAATAGTAATGGAGTGTAAAATGTTTCTAAAAATATTGATACCCACCAGAATAATTGGATAATTTCTAGAGCGCCGTTTTAGTTATTTGCGTTGTACAATTTATTATGAGTTCCTAGGCTATATGTATTTTTATTATTTAAATTTACAAACAGATACATAAAACATACCTACTTACCTGGCAGGTCAATTCCCATATACGCATTTTTATCAGAATTTTTATGATTGGAGAAAACACTACTTTGCAAACATAGGATACCTTATTAAACTCTAGACATCAGCATGTTTTTATATCGCACGATATTTTTACTATTACAGTTACATGATATTTTTAGATAGCAAATAATGTAAAATTATGCATAATGTCTAGATTTTTTTTTAAATATAATATCAACCTTTCGTTTTTTATGAATGGCTTGGTGAACCACCTACAATTTGAGGCACCGGCCGCGCCTGGTGGGTGGTAGAAGTGAAACCTTTAGAAAACTAAAGTAGACAAGAGTGGGGAGAGTATGAAGCACTTTTTTATCAATGTGAAGGATGATTTTTTCCATGTTTTTGTCGTCGAATTCCAGTGTACCTTTTCCTATACATTTGGTCATCTTATTAGTATTTGTGTTTTCTTCTTCGGATTAGCTAGATGTCGCTATCTTTTGTGTTTTCTTTTGCCTGTTCATTTTGGAGTGGTTTGAAGATTGGATATTGATTTTACAAAAATAATAATTTATTTTTGGATTTCGTAGGATTTGATCCTTGGTCCGCTAAATGTCTGCCCGCTGAGGTTTGTCAGACGCTTTATACCACTGCACCAAAGGAGACTTGCATGTGACTGTGGATTTACAGTATTATATTGGAACCGAGCACCCTTGAATTAAATACCCTTGAATTAAACACCCTTAATTTAAAACCGTAATAGACAATCTTGATGACACTGAATAGCCAACTATGACCATATGACATTTAAAACTCTGCAAAACAACACGTCCTAAAACTATTTCCATTACCTATTAAAACTGAAAGGATTTGTATTTGACTAGAAAACCCTACCAAAAAAGTGATAATTATTTATTTTTGATACACGTTTAAATAAATTAACCAAGACATATTTTTGTTTACCACAATAGTTCTTTTATTTGTAACTTAATTATTATTGGTTTCTGAGTAGATAAATGACTTGACATCATTATAATGAATTTAATATTATCCCTTTAGGTGTCGGGTAAGACAATTGTCTTACCCGACACCTAAAGGGATAATATTAAATTCATTATAATGATGTCAAGTCATAATGACTTGACATCATTATAATGAATTTAATATTATCCCTTTAGGTGTCGGGTAAGACAATTGTCTTACCCGACACCTAAAGGGATAATATTAAATTCATTATAATGATGTCAAGTCATTTATCTACTCAGAAACCAATAATAATTAAGTTACAAATAAAAGAACTATTGTGGTAAACAAAAATATGTCTTGGTTAATTTATTTAAACGTGTATCAAAAATAAATAATTATCACTTTTTTGGTAGGGTTTTCTAGTCAAATACAAATCCTTTCAGTTTTAATAGGTAATGGAAATAGTTTTAGGACGTGTTGTTTTGCAGAGTTTTAAATGTCATATGGTCATAGTTGGCTATTCAGTGTCATTTTGACAGTTGAAAGGTCCCGGTTGTTTATTCTAACCCTGGTTTTTAGAGTCTGATGATTCTAACAATTCATCTGAGTTCTGTTATTACTCCCTTATGGGTTGTTTATTTCACAAAAAATTTAATTTTAAATTCTGTGAAACAACCTATACTAGTCCGTTTCAAGTTTTGAACAAATTGTGATCAGTAGAAGAGGACGACTACCATGTTAATGACCAGACCAGGAAAAATAATTGACATTTTTTATTTCATTTTCTAAAAGATGCATTTGTTATGAATGCTCCTGCCAGATTTTTTAAAGAAATTCATAAAATTGACGGAGGTACAGCATTTTATGTGAAACAGTTGTGTTGAATTACCCTACAGCAAAACTTTGAAAGTGTTTTTTCTGGAAACTATGTTTTTCAACCTTGTTGACAACATATTAAAAAAACTATACATTCGATCTGTGTGCACCAAGTCTTCAACTATTCGAAAATCCAGTCTATGGCACCACGTAAGATTTTTTTATAACCTGTTGTGATTTATTTTTATGAATGCTGAAAATTTTCCATAAAAATGGAAAATAAAATTCGCTGGTCTGCCACTTTTGTTTTTTAGATAATTTTAATATCTATTTAAAATTCCCAAGGTGCCACAGAGACTGGATTTTCAATCAGTTTTAGGCTGCGTTTCCATAGAAGCGGAGCTGAGCTGAGGCTTACCAAAATTGACCAATGATATTGCTCAAATCACACATCTCATCTCCGCTTCAGTGGAAACAGTATTAGCTGAGTTGAGAAGAATTATATTAAAATGTGTAGCGTGCTGTGCAGAGTGGAGCTTTGTCGTGCTGAGCGAGGCACAGCGATACGGAGTTAAGCTGTGTAGCTGTGCTAGGTGAAGCGGGGCGTGGTGGGGTTATGTGGCGTCACGCTCCTTGAGGAGTTCGTTGCAGTTTGAACTATACCATCATCGAGAGCGCACGTTTATCATTGTGAAGCGAAAGATATAAAAGGGCTTTCTTTTTGTTTAGCGACCACATTGCGTCCTCACTGTCTGACACACACTGTTTAACTGACTGCAACCAAAATGTATTCACAGCCCTTCTTGGCTTAACTTGAGCTAGCTATAATACAGCTTAGCTCAGCCCCGCTCGGCTCATCTTCAACCAGCTACACAGCTTAGCTCTGCACCACTCATCTTTGCGCAGCTTCAATGGAAACACTGACCTCTTTACACAGCCCCGCTTAGCTGAGCTCCGCTTCTATGGAAATGCAGCCTAAGACTTGGTGCATGCAAATCAGATGTATAGTTTTTTTTAATATGTTGTCAACCAGGTTAAAAATGTAGTTTCGAGAAAAATGCGTTCAAAGTTTTGCTGAAAGGTAATTCAACATACAAACGGTTTCATATAAAATGCTGTACATATGTCAATTTTACAAATTTCTTTAAAACATCTGGTGACAACTTAACAAATGCGTCTTTCAGAAAATGACAAAAAAAAACTTTTTTACCATGGTTCGAAGCTTGTCAGCTTTACAATAATTGTATTGTGTTGCAACACACCTAGAATTGAAGAAAAAAAAATTATTTGATGATAAATGTTACATATGAATTTTTGTGAAACAACTGGCCCTTATTGTGTAAAAGCCATATATTTTTTTAATTATTCGAGATCAGTGATGCACAATCTGCATTTCCCATTTAGTGGGGTGCACTTGGCCATGCAAAAAATAAATGTTGCGGTTATTCTTTGGAAAGCCTGGCCTGAGAAGATTTTGGTTGAAACGAACATTAAAGAAGCAGTACCTTTGAATTAGGGCCTAGATAATCAAAAAATCACTGAAAAGTGGAGAGGCTTATCAACAATTCATAAAAGTCAGAAAATGTGCACAGATCATGAACTTCTAAAAAAAATATATCTGCTAAAAAGGTTGTGCATCACTGTTCTAGATGTATATTGGTACTTACGTACATCAAGAAATATATTTTTTTAATTATATACCTAACTTTCATTTTGAAGCCCAGATTAATAACAAAGGTTTTTCTTCTTACCCTTCTATAATAATTATTGTAGCTTGTGGACTAAAATGAAAATAAATCTGTCATTTATAAAATGTATATTTTAAAAGTGGTTAATGCCTAATTGGTATTCTCGTATTTAGCACTTTTTACAGCAACATTGACCTTTATCAGAAGCGCAGTGCGGATTTGGTGTTTTCTTAGCCTTAGTTTTTTCATCAGTTTTCTTCTCAATAGTCAGACATTCTTTACGTTGAGGTGAACTGGAGCGGGCCCTCTTACCAAATTTTTCTTTTAAAACCGTAATAGACAATCTTGATGTTGTGTTTGTGATGGAATACCTGCCCCTTATGTTCACAGGAATTATAAATGGTTTTCCATCGTCTAATATTATTGCTTTGTTTTCAAAATTGTCAATGTACACATAAGCATCTTGGCGATTTGGCTTGGTTTTTTTGGATTTTCCAAAACAAGAGGTGGAAGTTGATGGAGTGGGTGAAGTTTTTGCTCTTGGTAGATTGGTATTGGACGGAGATTGATATCCGCTGTCTGCGCTCGGTGGCGCAAGACGATTGCTGGTTTGTACGGGTGGAGTTTGTGCTCTTCGTTGACTGGTATTGGACGGAGATCGATATCTGCTGTCTGCGCTTGGTAGTGCAAGACGATTGCTGGTTGTGGAAACTGCTCTAGGGGAGGTTGACAACAATGATTGATCAACTATGTATGACGTGGAGATAATCCTTGTCACCCCATCTGGACTTGTCACACAATATCTCCTTTCTTGTCCATAAGGTTCAGATCGTGGCATTTTGAAGCATCTGTAGTTTCGCTTGATTTGACCGATTATTTTTTTTATGAAATTAAGAATTTATTATGAAAATTAATCAAATATGACCATATCCATTAGTAATTTGCTCTTCCAGAACTCTAATTTTTTTTCGTTTGGACCATGCTTTATTCTATGTTAAAGCATTTCAGAGTTCGTAAATCACAGTGATTTTGTAAAAATTTTACAATGCAATTAAAAAAAACATGATAACTCAGTTAGCTATCAAAAGTTTTATGACATAATGTTATGTTTAGTTTTATTTCAAATTAGGAATTCTTGGTAATATAGTTTTTTTTTTTATAAATTTGGATAAAATAATTATCATTGCATTTTAGTACCTAATATTGCATTTTTTTAAATCTTAAATAATCTTAATATATAAAACAAAGTCGGGTTAGTTACACTATTTATAACTCGAGATCGGCTGCACCGATTTTAATGATCTTTGATTTGTTGGATTTGTCTCCGCCCCGGATAACAGAATAACTAATAAAACATCCCAAAAATTCACGAAAAAGAAAGTTATGAAGAAAATTATTTTTTTCATACATTTTATATGAAACGAATTCTCATATTTTGAAAGAACTGCAGCAATATTGTGATAGGTGTAATATTTAAGTGGGCGAGAATTCCAAAAATTCAAAAACGTCAAATGTCAATGCGCTGATTGTTTGCTTTTGTTCTTAATCATATAATGCTGCCCCTCTTTCTTACACACTAAATGTCAATAGTCGAAAATGAGACAAACGGTGAACGTATGTCCCTACACCCCTCCAAAGGAAAAATACAATAATAATAATTCTCCGAAATGAAACGCATTTTTTTACGTAATCTCCACTCAGGACCTATGTCATCTTAGGGGATGCTGTGTGGAGGGTTTTTTAAGAAAGGGTAGGATATGAAGTTCTGGGAAGGAAAAAGGTATGAGAGGTGGGTAGGAATCTTGAGATCCGTGTATCCGGTAGTGAATCTATCCCACCAACTGCAGTGCAAGGCCATTGACTTGTTCCGGAATTGACCTTTTACCTTGACCTTTCCAGCCGGATTCTTTCGACCCATTGGTCGAGAGAATCCGGCTGGAAATGTCAAAAGGCCTCTCTCAAACAGTCTCTCTAGATCCGGCCCGCCACGCATCAGGTGGGCAGACGCATCCGCCGCCAAGACCCGCACAAAAGTCTCCCCATGAACCCGGGCACACCTGCTAAATCACCAAACGTAGCTTTCCACTGGGTGATCTATGGCAGAGGTGTTGGTTATCCAATAAATGGTTCCCGTACCCGCTTCCTTTCAAAAATTCCCGCAATTAAGTGGAAAAGTAAGAAAACCACAAAAAATATAAATCCGTGCACAACGCCATCTCTGATACTGACAAAAACAAAACACGGACAGAAGATAATTTTTTACTTAAAAAAACAGTTATTGATTCTGAGGCGGTACGAAGTTCGTCGGGTCAGCTAGTGATAATATATTATAACTATAACATTGAGGCAAGATTCGTAGAAAATGCTTCAAAGTTAGCTCATCGAGGGGGCGATTGGCTAAAAAGTGACATAGCTTGAAGTCCATGTTCCACTGGGAGATTTGAATTAACTGCAATACAAGTGGTAGTGTTTTACTGCTATGTCACGCATTCGAAATTTCGAAAGCAGCTCGATGAGTTTTTTTTCGAAAAAGGCCCGTATGAGCTAACCTCGTAAAGCACATTTTCTACGAACCTTGGCTTTGAGTTTCTACCTAATTATATTAGGGGTTTAAATATGAAATTTATCAATGGGTATTTAGTTATTTACAATGACACGGAGTGTGAAGGTGAAAGGTTTCATTATGGATAAAAATATGATTGTCTGAAAAGACGAGTTTTAAGTTTAGCTCTAATTGAGTCTGAGATCAAGACTAAACTAAGTGAGTTGATTTCTCACTTCGGGATCTGACACTCTTAATTGAAAGAACGCTCATCTTAGTATCGTACCTTAACCCATTCATGACGAACCATTTTTTTCTCGAATTTCGTGCTAAAATTTCACAGGGGGGTTGGTCTTGTAGGTAGAAAACGGACATTTTTCTCAGAATTTAAAAAAATTGTTTCTTCACCCCCCAGGAAGCTAGAGAAGGGTGAGTTCCATATGGCACTTTCGGCAAATAACTAGTCGTAAATTTATTTTTTTCAACTTTATTGTACAGAAAGTAAAACTTATTTATGGAGGTAACCCTCGAAGCATTTCACGCATAGTCCAACCTTACACAAGATGCACAAGATATTTTTCCATACTTGTTAGTTTCCGTAATTGGAATTGGCCCAGGATAATGCGGGACGGAGGTGTCATACTGAATCGGCGTTTGACCTATTTGGTGAGTTTGTTGGGTGCCTTGAAGTGGTTCTTGGTAGCATACCTCTCGCAATAATGCTATGAGGAATCCCAATTGTCCCAATTTAAAATTACTCGTGGCTTCGCGCTTCAGAGCCAGCAATTCTGAATTGTTACTTCGATGACCCAGGTAAAAATGGACCATTTCTATTGACGAACAATGCGGTAATACAGAACGTTTTGGTCCATTCTATCAGTTCCGCCGCAAACAAGGTTCCTTGGTTCCCTGAAGACCCCACGAGGGAAGAAAGCTTCATCTCTCCTCTCCACTCCTTAGTTCCCCGAAGACTCCACAACGGAGAGTTCTCCTCCGTTTGGTTCCTTAAAGGCCTTACAAGGGAAGAATCCACTCCACCTTGGTTCCCCAAGGACCCCAGGAGAGGTGGCCTCATTTCTCCTCTTCACTCCTACGTGGTTTCCTGAAGGCCCCACATGGGATCTCTCCACTTCACTCCTCCTTGGCTCCCCGAAAGCCCCACGCTGGAAGAATGCACTTTCCCTTGGTTCCCTGAAGGACCCACAAGAGGAGAGGTCACTGAGTTGACCTCAGCTCTCCTCTCTACGGCTTCTCCTCCTAGTTTCTCCTGCAGGCCCCATGAAGAAAGTCCAGAGAGGTAGCCTCAGCACTTCTAATTTTCCCAAAAGCCCCTAGTTTTTGAATGGTCCAATGAAATTTTTGAAAAATTACATTTTGTGTATAGTGAGATCTGCCGAAAGATCCATATGGAACCAAAAATCAAAACCTTTAATTCACAGTACTCATTTTAACATAATAATAATAATTTTTCTAACAAAATTTTTGTAAATAGGCAGAGAATTTCATTCTCTACAAATCGTATTCAGTTTTGGAGAAAAAAATCAAATCTACTATATAAATTTAATGGATTACTTACTTCACTTGTTTTGAAATTTTGAAAAAATTGCACTTTTTTTCTAACTCAATAAAGACACGTCGGCACACACAAACGAACTGAACGCAACCAAGACAAACGTGTTGATACATGCCTGTAGACTATATTAAACTGTATTTGGCACTGCTATTTCAACATATCGGCATGATGTGACAATATGAATGCCAATACTTTTTCGAGTTCCATATGGAACCTTCGTCATGAATGGGTTAATATAGCGCTTTGGTAGCCTCCCTATAGCTGATGTTGACCTAAGCTGATGCTGACATAAGGGTGGATTGTCGTAAACTGACATTTTCAGGAATACACTGTTCCAATAAGTAAGCCGGAGCCATTCCAAGGGATATGATACCCTCAGAACATTTCGTAAACTGTCAAAATCTGTTTATATTTACATCGCTAGATGGCAGTAGCCAGATTTCAAAAGGTCAACATTATACTTGCGTTATGAACATCCAAGCAGTGTTGCCAACCCGAATTTTGAAAAAGACGTAGGTCAGACTAGAAAATTACGTAGAAACTGTATAATTTGGCTTATGAAAAGTTCGTAGATCTACGTACTTTTTTTTTTTAGTGAAATGAAGAAGTTAGGGTAGGTGAAACAGAATAAAACGAGTATTTTGTTATACAATTTATTTAAAGAGATACCCCTGGCCCCTGGTATTGTAAACTTACATAGGCTGCGGTAACCGTTTACCATGCTTGTTTGCCACATTTGTCGTAGGGTTTTTAGAAAATACCCACATGAGGTAAAAATTGCGAGGCGCAAATGACGCCGTTCTATTTATATTAGAACATTAACTTTAAATTCAGTTAATTTAAATGATTCACCTCTTCAAGGCACATAAGAAACTAGTAAATAAAAAAATTGCCACATTTGTGGTAAAAACAAAGAAATAAAAAAAAATCAATTTTCAGAATTTTCAGGCAAATTAAATTTTTAAGAGGACATAGGTAGAGAAACCCAGAAATATGTCATTTTCAAAAAAGTTTTTAGACGTATTGACTCTTTTCCACAAAAAATTATAAATGGATTTCGAAAGATTGTTCTTTTATCTAGCATAGTTATGTAATAAATTTTTAGAATTTTTTTTAATTTTTAGTATAATAAGGTTATTCCATAGGTCGTTGGCAGATTTGTTAAATTTTCAAAAAAGTTTTTGAATTATACCACACCCATTTCAAATAATGTAATCATGCAGTGAAATAAATCAATACATTATCTAGCAAAGTTATGTATTAGAATTTTAATTTTAGTTTCAATAAAATCATTAAAAAATATGTACGTACATGTGTTTCTTGACGAAAATTGGTCCATTTGTGTATTTATTTGCGCACTTATAAACTAATATATTTCATATTTTTTTACATACTTATTGTGCTAAGACATTATTGACAAATCATAAATAAGTTTGACCGAAAAATAATTTTGGGAAGCATTTAATTTTAATTAATTAACAGCTTCGCATTTGACGATTTTATCATAGCGCCGAAACACAAAATTTCGCAGTTCATTACGGTCCGAAACGTGGCCAGACGAGGACGTGTCCGCGTCGCTCTGAATTACAACAGTTTGAAATAATATTTTGGAAACGAAATGTAAATACATACGAATTCCTTGTTTCACGTTCGTAAAATCTACAGGGTTGACCGAATTTCATTTTCATTGAATATTTTTATGCAAAAAGTTTTATATTTAAAAATAAATGTTTTTATTTGTCCCTTATTATACGATACAAAAAACAAGAGTCCCAAATGCCCCATTTTTTTAAAGTAAAACTTCTTTACGCATGCTCGACACATGGGGTTAACTGGTGAATCGTTACGAAAAGTGGTGATTGTTACGAAAAGTGGTGCTGGTTACAAAAAATGACATGCGAACGGTAATCGATGCGAACAGTGATCAATTGCTAGGCGGGTCGGGCCTTTAGGCTCGCTTGTTATTCGTGTTATTGTTATATTGTTAATGGACTATTTGTCCGTAAATAAATAAATAAATAAATTATATACAGCGGGTACCCGGCATGCATGGGTTCGGAAGTTATGCGCGTACATACATTTCGGCGATTCATTTTCATTTATATACTAGCTGGTGCCCGGCATGCGTTGCTATGCCGTTCAACAAAAAATTGTTTCTCCCTGCGTGTCCTTTCCCATTCGTCCCGTTCACCTTCCGCTTCCCCTTCCTCTCCCGCGTCCCCTTCCCCTCAAACGTTCCCACTCCGCCTCCTCCACCTTCCGACTCCCCACTCCACTCCTCTTCCCCCGTACCGCCAACTCCCCTCACGAATTCCCTTCCCCCCTCCCAGGTTCTCCTCCCCCTCCCTGGTTCCCGTCCCTTTCCACCCGCGGCACCAATACCCAAGTTCCTATCCCCCCTCCCGCATTCCATACATTCAGTTCTGGTACATTTAGTTTTCAAACAGCTCACGTGCCACCCATTGAATTTTTAGTATACACATTTTATAATGCCAGAGCTCACCAGTAGTTATATACAAACCTTGTCCTGGCAATAACAAACACAACAAAAAAAGAATTATCCAATTTGGTGTAGTCGTTCGGAAGTTATGCGCGTACATACATTTCGGCGATTCATTTTCATTTATTAGCATTTATATATATGCCGGGTACCAACCTTTGCCATTTAATAACGAAATTGTTTCTCCCTGCGCGTCCTTTCCCATTCGTCCCGTTCACCTTCCACCTCCCCTTCCTCTCCCGCGTCCCCTTCCCCTTTCGCGTTCCCACTCCTCCTCCACCTTCCTTCTCCTCACTCTACTCCCCCCCTTTTCCGTCCCGCGATCCCCCCTCCCGAGTTCCCCTCCCCCCTCCCATAATCACCTCCTCCCTCCCGCGGATCCCCCTCTCGAATTCCCCTCTCCCCTCCCGAGTTCCCCTCCACCCTCCCGGGTTCCCCTCCCCCCTCCTGCATTCCATACATTCATTCCCGATACATTCAGTTCTCATACAGCTCGTGTGCCACTTATTGCAATTTTATTATACAAATTTCATGATGCCAGAGCTCGTGTCCTTTCCCATTCGTCCCGTTCCCCTTCTGCCTCCCCTTCCTCTCCAACGTCCCCTTCCCCTCTCCTCACTCCCCTCGCCCGCTTCCCCTATCCCTTAAACCCCCACCCGTTTTCCTCTCCCCCCGCCCGAGTTCCCCTCCCTTGTCCCCCTCCCCTTCCCTCCCTCATCCTTCACCCCTCTCCCATCCGCCACCTCCTCCCGCATTCCATACATTCACTCCCGGTACATTCAGTTTTCAAACAGTTTGCGTGGCACCAATTGCAATTTTATATACAAATTTCACAATGCCAGAGCTCACCAGTATATACAGAAACCTTTAGTCCAGTCAAGGAAGGGGGTGTAGAGTGCGTGAGCAGGGACCTAAGCGATTCCTTCAGAAACTTGTTTAGGGTGCTTAGGATGTGAACATACTAAAAATCCTGACGTCTAGGTGGTGAGCTAGGGGGGGGAGGGGGAGGGGGAGGTCCCAATTTTCGGGTTTCCGCTTATATCTCAAAAACGGTGCGCCGCAGAGGAAAATTTTTTGATAATAAGTAAAAGCTGATAAAATTATCTACAACTTTTATTCTATACGTAATTTTCGAAATCCCAGCCATTTTCGAGTTATTCGCTCCACAAATGTAGATATTTTCGAAAAAAATCATTTTACCTCACATTTTTCATCAAACATTCCTTCATATCGTCTAAAATATTCATCAAAGAAAAAAATTTATTCGAAAGAAGTTGTAAAGAATTTAATTTTCTTTTAGAATATATAGACATATGTAAATTTATCTTCAACCGTTCAACATTTACAGCAATTTGAATTTTTTTCGTAAAATGTTGTCATTTTCAGAAAGAGCTGTTTTTATCTTATTACTGACACACAACACTTGTTCGTTCGCCTAATAATATGTGTGACCACACTTTAAAACCAGTTATTAAATAAAATAGGTAAAAATCATATTACTTGAAAAATACATAATTGTATTTTATAATCATAATGTTTATTCTATTTCGTTACATTAAGCACACAAAATTATAGATCTCATTGTTATCACTATTCTCAATAACATCATGTTACATTCTCATCCTCCTTGGACGTGGGGGTCCTCGCAAGCGTTGTTCATCCATGGCATCTTCATCCTCAGTATTGGATGGTTCTTGCTGAATGGGCTCTATGTCGTCGTCATCGTCGTCCTCGGCAACAGGCACGCTATTGAGGCATCTCCCTTGGCAGGAGACTCGGAGACACGCTGCAGAACAGGTCAGCATTGCTTTTCGGCATCCACATTTGCCAATTGCACAATCCCTGGTGCAGCGGCAAAATATCATATTTAGAAGGACCTCCGGCGCTGGTGGATCTTTTGTTGTATTTGGCATCAGGGTCTCTCCTTCATGTTTCCACCCCCATTATTCAGGGGGCAGCTCAATCGGTGCACTGGGAATGCTGTTTAACTGCGTTCTCTGTTGGAGGGAGGGAGCTGATGTCAGGCTTCATATTTGCCACCAACCCTGTGAACGACTAAAAGCGGTACTGGTTAAGGAAGGTCTGTCTTTTTGGCGCCGCATACCATTTCAGGAAACATTTATTTCCAGCCTCTTCAACCTCGCCGTGAGTAGAGGAGGGGTTATAAAGATCATTGCCGCTTGCTTGATGAATTCTGACTCCAAGTACAATTTTGAGAAGCCCACCTTGCTTCTCCTGAAAGTTGCAGATGTTGTGTCGCAGCCGGTAAATGAATGTAAGAGCAGGATGTGTTCAAATGCACGGTGCTGCATCTTTTGGATGGACAGTGGCATTGTTTTGGTTTTCCCTCGTCCGTTGTCAGCAGCAGAATATCTTGGGTGGGAGGAGTGGAAGCAATCAAAAGGAAGTGAAAGCTTCTCACAAAACTGTGAGAGGAATGTTCCACAGCAATCTTCACAACAAGGAAGTCAGCATCATGTCCTGAAGAGTCTGTATCCCATTCTCCCGAAGCTTCGTCTGTAGTAAAGAGATGAAGTTACTTTTGTTGGTAGGATTGGATAACAAATCTTCCTTTTTAACGGGTATTGAAGTGTTCCAAGTCAAATTGATGTCAGCTGACCTTCTCAGTCTGTATCATCGCATCTGTTATTGTGATTTTGTACCGTTGGCTGGGTTTGGGTACCAATCAAATACCACAGTGTGAGTCATCCAGGATAGTGGTGGTTGACGTAGTTGATGTAACGATCACAAATTGTGACAAGGAAGGCATCTTTTTGCCAAATTACTCTGTGTAGTAGAAATTTTCCGTCCACAACTATGTTCACCTGAGACAGTAGACCAGTTTTTTGGTAGGCTCGAATAAGCTGTACAGGACAGATTTAGTTGTCTTCCACATCCCACCTTCATTGAACAGTGCCAAGGGAAATGGGGCCAACTCATACTCAAAGAATTTCTTCAAATCCTCATCTGATCGTTTGCTTATACACATCCGGTTAAACAGAAATGTTGGGTCAACTGCAACCTTTTCGTCGTGATTTTTTATCGACGAGCTGACAGAAGACATTGGGAATTGACATTATTTCATTGGCTTGTGGGAAGGGAGGATGTGCATCAAACCACTGACTGAGTTTGAAAATGTCTGCTGCATCTTTACTTCGGTGGGCTTGTCCGAGGTCCTTGTGTTGTTACTGGACGTGAAGACTCCACAATACTCTTCAAGGGAAGTGCAGATCTCATGAGTTGCGCTCATACCAACTAACCACTTCTAGTACATTGTGCAAAATACCTCTGCCTCCTGTTATGCCTTCTCGGCTTTTGAATGATAGCATCAATGTGGTTTCCATGGTCATATCTGATCATACGCCTTACTAAAAGAGCGTCGCATAATCGTCGTTGCACGTCGGTGTGTCAGTAATAAGATAAAAACAGCTTTTTCTGAAAATGACGACATTTTACGCAAAACCTTAAAATTGCTGTAAATATTTACTGGTTGGAGACTTATTTGCATATGTATATATATTCTAAAAGGGAATTAAATTTATTACAACTTCTTATAAATAAATTTCTTTCTTTGATGAATATTTTAGACGATATGAAGGAATGTTTGATGAAAAATGTGAGGTAAAATTATTTTTTTCAAAAATATCTACATTTGTGGAGCGTGTAAGTCAAAAATGGACGTGATTTCGAAAATTACGTAAAGAATAAAAGTTGTAGATAATTTTATGAGCTTTTTTTACTTATCCTTAGGAAATTTTCATGTGTGACGCACCGTTTTTGAGATATAAGCGGAAACCCGAAAATTGGGACCTCCCCCTCCCCCCCTTCCCCCTAGCTCACAACCAAGACGTCAGGACTTTTAGTATGTTCACACCCTAAGCACCCTAAACAAGTTTCTGGAGGAATCGCTTAGGTCCCTGCTCACGCACTCTACACCTCCTTTTGGAGCATTTATTGACTGGACTACTTTGCGGGCGTGCTCACAACAACTCACCAAAGTTTCATCGCAATCGGATGAACGGTTAGCAATTCACAGGAAAGTATGTAGAACAGTTTATATGGGAGAATTAAATTGTTGATTTTACTATCTTCCTCGCAACTTTTCCATATTTTCTCAACGTTTAAACCTTTCCTGGACTACGACAAACATTTCAAAACCAAAATCAGCTAAATCGGCCCAGCCGTTCTCGAGTTTTAGTGAAACTAACAAACAGCAATTGATTTTTATATAGGGGGGGGGGGGGGGTAAAAGAGGCGGGGGGGTGGAGGGTGGTTAGAGGTTGTGGGGTGAGAGGGGGAGGGGGTTGAGAGGGATGGGGGGTAGGCTTTTTTATATCCATTTTTCGTATTACAAAAATAACAAACATGAGAATCGGGTATGGGTACCACCGCCCCGGGAACCATTTTTTTGATAACCAACACGTTTGCCGTAGGTCATCCTTAGTGGTTCGCAACGTTTGGTGACTAGCAGGGGTGCCTGGGTTCATGGGGTGAGGTTTTTTCAGGTCTTGGCGGCGGATGCGTCTGCGCACCAGCTGCATGGCAGGTTGGATCTAGAGAAAGTGGTTGAGGGAGTCCCTTTGACTTCTCCAGCCTTACTCTCTCGGAACATCGCTTTGCACCGCAGTGGGAGGGATGGATTCATATATCCGCTCTCCTGGACACGCTGACCCCCACATTTCTACCCACCCCTAATACCCTTTCCTTCTCAGAAGATCCTCTCCTCCCTTTCCCTGAAACGAACCTTCACACAGCATCCCCAAAGAAGAGATAGGCAATGTGTCGAGCGATTGTAAAAAAAGGTCTCTCCCGATCCGGCCTTCTACGTAGTTGGTGGGGCAGATTCCACCGCCGCCGAGATCCTGACAAACCTCGCCCCATGAACCCGGGCTACCCGTACGGTGTTGATAATCCAATACATGGTTCCCGGGACGGCGGTACCCATACCCGCCTTCCAAATTACTGATACTATTTATTGACGGCCGGCGTGGTCAAGAGGTAAGGCTCTTGACTCGCAATCCGAAGGTCGTGGGATCGAATCCCGGCGTGGGCAAATAAATTTTGTTTGACTAATTTGGGTTATTTCATATAAAAATAATATATTTGCGTCACGTTCCAGAGTGGAAGATACTTTAGTATCGCCCTGGTGTAAGACCACCATTCAGAATTGAAACGTTGCTAAAAATTACTTTGGCCGTGTTTGGTGACCAGATCTGAATAGCCAAGTAATTCTTCGCTTCCTCTTCCCCATCTCCTGCCCTTCCCCACCACCTTCTGCCTCATACTATACCCCATAGTCATGTCATAGTCTCACTGGCTCCAGACGGGAGCATTTGGGTCTCTTGTGCGGTATTCACATAAATATAAAATTAAAAATTATGCACACGAATAAATATTTCAAAATGAGATATTTTTTACAATCCAACTGAATATTAGGTACTCTTTTTTTCATGAATACCGCACAAGAGTCCTAACTGCTCCCGTCTGGAGCCAGTGGGACTATCACCCCCAATTGGGGTATGTTGTGAGGCTGAAGGTAGTGGGGGAGGGGAAGGAGTTAGGGAAGATGGAGGTGGGGAAGTACCTGACTTTTCAGATCTGGTCACTAAACACGGCTAAAGCCATTTCAAGTAACGTTTCAATTCTTCCACTCTAATGGCCGTAAAATAAAATGAAAAAACAAAAACCAAAATATTAAAAAAATATAACAAATTGTTTTTTTGTGTAGGTATCTACTTTATACCTACTGTGTTTATGTATCTATTTATGTCTACGCACTTCAATACACAAATTACAAATAACTACTACTTATTAAAATTCTGGAAGCGAGAATTCAACATCTTTATCTGAACCATACTGTAGGTCCAGCTTCGCGTGAACTATAGGTACGTGAAACCCGGCTTCTAGCGGAACGAAATCTAGTTCCAAAAACGTCCGCTTGCAACGGCTGATGTGTGAGCGGTGCAGTCGGAATCGAAATTATGATTTGCTGGTATGACAGCCTTAATCCTGCGAAGGCTCGTTGCTTGTTTTCAAGCCACTTTTCGTAAAAAGTAAGCCTGTTAGCGTGTCAGTAGAGAGTCTGTTTCGAATGTTAATTTTCATCAAATTTATAGCGGAAAACAGACGTTCGACATTTGCACTGCTATGTGGCAATGTTTAAGTTTTGTGTAAACTGGGCCAATATGGGAAACATTTGAGACGAATCGCCTTTTCGTATTTTTGGAACACGACTCCAAAACCCACTGATTTGCTGATCCTGTTGAAATGGAAGAATTGTATTTCCGTCTGCGCGATTTCTTACGTGGCGTAGACTCTAGTCTGAAACGGAACGTAAAGTTACGGAAAGTATGCTGCTTCAGCTTACAATTTTCTAAAATTGTACAATTTGAAAGAAAATACGTAGATTCTGGGCCTAAGTTCGTAGATGTGCAGGAAAGACCTAAAATACGTAGATCTACGCAAAAAGACGTAGAGTTGGCAATGCTGCATCCAAGCACAGTATTTTTAAATATTGAAGTAAAAAAACAAACCATAACAATGAATTAAATGCCATCCAGCAGAGCTTGTACTGGATTCATTTGAGCCATTGTAGATTTTTGAAATGCTCTGAAATGTGTGAATATTTAGATACGCTAGTGATAGATCTTGCCACTGCGTTGAAAACGCATTGCAACGTGAATTGGATTGCAATTTGATAGTTGAGAAGACTTGCATATACATATGGCCTCCATAGTCGAGGGGTAAGGCTCTCAACCAGCAATTGGATGGTCGCGGGTTCAAATCCTGGCATGCGCAAATAAATTTTATTTGATTAATTTGTGTTATTTCACAATTAATTAATTAAAAATATTATATAGCACGTTCCAAAGTGGAAGGTGGAAGATACTCTCAGTATCACAACATACCCCGATTGGGAATGCCTTAGTCTCGCTGGCTCCAGGTGGGAGCTGTTGGGATTCTTGTGCGATAGGTATTCATACTTTAAAAAAAATGTATTACATTGTAATGAACTAGACATGAAACAACAGACGAATTGACTGGCAATTTAGTTTTCTCTGTTGGCAGGTTTCTCTGCACTGCTTTAATTTGTGTTACTTAATTGAAAGAACCCTGTGCTTCCAGTTATGTTTACTTGAGTTTTAATGGAAAATTCAGCATCGATTGATGGTTTGATACATGTCTTCAGGGTGATGTCACTTCCTGCAATATTTATTGGGGAGTTATTTTTTTTATTATTGAGGTTGGCATCATATTTAAATAAGCATTTACAAGCTGTGAAGGTGGGGCAAAACTATGCAAACCAGGGGTCCGTTCTGGGCCCAGTACTGTCCACAAATTATGTCCCACTGATGCGCTGAAGACTAGCAAGTTTATTTTTATTGCTAACCAGAAGAAATAGACGGTCTCAAAATTTGCAAAAAACTGAGTGTCTTGAAGCAATTACTCGGTGAATGACCTCAAAGCTAAATCCTTCAATGACTGAGTTTCTCTGGACTGCCACAAGCAGCCGTCAGCAAAACATTGATAACTCAAACATCTAAATATAAGCCCATTTCTGTCCTACCGATTGTCATAGCAATTCTCGTAGACCTTCAAAAAGCCTTTGACACCTTGAGTCATGAAATACTGATTAAAAAAATAGAAAAAACAGGTGTAACCGGTCCAGCTATCAAACTAAGAAAATCCTATCTGTCCAACAGAAACCAATGTGTTAACATAGGAGATAAAAACAGTCAACTCGAGAGTATAAACTATGGAGTTCCACAAGGATCAATACTGGGGCCACTTTTATTCAAATATACATAAATGACATCTGTCAGCTAAAACTACATGGTGAAATCTTCTTATACGCAGATGATACGGCAATATTTTACTTCGACAAAAACTTAAGTCTATTAGAACAATCTCAAACGGATCTTAATGTAGTGGACGATTGGCTAATAAAAAATATACTTATCTTTCTTATAGTATACAAAAATGAATCGCTCAATCTGTTGCTAAGCGCAAATCTCGAGAGCAGCTGAACCGATTTCGCTAATTCTTTATTTAGAATATTCCTTGAAGTACGAGGATGGTTCTAACGGAGAGAAAAATTAAAAAAATAGCGCAGATAATTGGATAATTTCAGAAAACCTAACGACTATCGTACGTTTGACACTTCGCGTGTTTGAGAATGACATTTTAAATCAGGATTCTATTTTTTAAAATCTTTAGGTTGATAAATTTATTTAAAGTAGGTACTCCCCTAATAGTTTGAATTGAATCAATAAATTTTAGATATTTTAAATAGGTATCTATGTTAGGTACCAAATTTAATATACACGAAAAATGGAAATTTGAATAAAAATTGTAAAAGGTGGCACGCGGGCTGTTTAAAAACTGAATGTACTGGGATTGAATATATGGAATGCGAGAGGAGGGTTGGCGGGACAAGGGAGCGGGAAAGGGAAGAGGGAAGGCGGGGAAGGTGGAAGGGGGACACGGGAGGGGGCAGGGGGACCTGGGAGGGGGGATGGGAACTCGGGAGGGGGGTTCGCGGGACGGGGGAAGGGGGTGGAGTGGAGAGGGGAGAGGGAAGGTGGAGGTGATGGAGTGGGAATCCAAGAGGGGAAGAGAACGCAGGAGAAGAAGGGGAGGCGGAAGGGGAACAGGACGAATGGGAAAGGACACTGAGGGAGAAACAATTTCTTTATTAAATGGCATAGCAACGCATGCCGGGACCAGCTAGTTAACAATAAATATTAATAAAACCGGTTACATGATCGTAAGCTCACCTAAAAAAATAATACCATTGCATAAACCATTACAAATAGAAGAAAGAAACCTACGTATTCTAGATAGCGAAAAATACCTGGGCTTATATATTGATAAACATTTGTCATTTAAACAACCGTAGAAAAACTAAAAACAAAAATCATCCCATTAATTGGTGTATTTGGTAGAATTGCTCATTTTCTACCAACAGAGGTAAAGAGGGGCTTATACTTTAGCTTAATCCAGTCCCACCTAAAATATTTAATAGAAATATGGGGAAACACATACGTTATGTACTTAAACGACTTACAAATAATACAGAACAAAGTTATTAAAAAACTCTTCAACTATAACCCAGACACTCCCACAAAAAAACTATACCAGGAAATAAACCTTTTGAAAATAAGAACATTGTACGAATATGTGGCGGCCACTTGTGCCGAATTAATTGCGCCGCCACTGGACTCCGACCGAACGCGCTAGAAGCACACTATGAAATATCTACAGCGTAAGGTACCACGCGCCCGCTGGTACATGCCTACCTACAGCGGAATAATAATTCCGCCACTTACGCGAAAGGCCTAGAACGTATGGCTGTACCATTCAAATGACCGCAGAAAGTTCGAGCGATATCTCAGCTTTGCGTGAGTTCACCCAGCATTACCTACCACGAGAGTAATTACTCGCCGCGGCTATATAAGCAGCCGATCGCTCGTCCGCTGCAGTCAGTCAGTACCTTCCCATCCATCGGTCAAGCAACACAGTCCGAGCAGTGCCGCGACCAAGTACGTGCCTGCGCCGGGCACCGGCCCCACGCAGTCAGCAGTGAACAACACTTGTCCAGTGTGACACCAGGAACGTTTCCAGCACCTTCGAGGAACTTCACCAACCACCAACCGGCAACGAGCCAGCAACCACCAACCGGCAACGAGCCAGCAACCAGCAACCGGCAACGAGCCAGCAATCAACAACCGGCAACGAGTCAGCAACCAGCAACCGGCAACGAGCCAGCAACCTACAACTCTCAAAGTTCCTTCCTGCGTCACGTGTGTGTGTCGACTCAAAGGCCACACAGCCTCGTCAACACGACGACGGTCGACCGCCTGGACCAAGGTCACTTCTACACCGCCATGGTGTAGAGCAACACGCCGGCTCCCTGAAGACCTGTGATCTTCACCGCCGTAGTCTCCTGACCTTCTTCACACATCATCACGCAGCAGCAATGCTAACGGCACCACTGTCATTCCACTCCGCTCTGCTTCAACCTCCGCTACGTAGCGCATAAATAAAGACTGACTCATACATCGACTGACGCCTTTCATTTCTCTCGCCCCGTCTCTACCGATCTGGCCCGCTCCCTCAAATATAACATATGTCTTTTAATCTACAAAATACAAAATGGACTTATACACACAAACACAACATTTATAAAAACATCACAAGTACACGAACATTATACTAGACAACACAATAAATTGTACACAAATAGGGGAGAGCAGGTAGGATTCGTACACTTTTTACATGGTCATGTAAAAGCAAAACCAATAGCTGTTTTAAAATAATTTCAATGGTGCTGAATTACCTAAATATCTGGCTTTAATAATATTGTAGTTCAGTGTTGATACAGAATAACATGGCAAAGCTATGATGAATTTACCTTAAAATGGAAATCGTACGAAAGCACCCCACATGCGTGGTACCTTGGTACATAGAGCAGGGTACATTCGTAATAGTGGGGAGCCTCCATACACAGTAATTGAAAAAGCTATTTATACGAAATTAAACATTTATTGAGATTAAAATTGAAACAGAATAAACCTTAAAAATAGCAATAATTAACAATATATTGTTTTACAAACAACTTGTTCAAATTTAAGTCATAAAATCAATATTAAAATTAACCATCATGCACTGCTATGATTTACTATTGCACATTATACATGTAAGATCTTTAAAAAAAAACTATGTAAACTTAAGATTTTGGAACAAAATTAAAAATATTACTACTATACTATATATACTCTGTACTTAAGTTAAGAAAGCGAAATATTATATTTCTTTTAACAATGCCACAGTTTAGGGCTAGTTCAGACACGGCGATAACCGCGCGATTGATAAAATCGCGCGGTTTGAACCGCAAAAATGTTGACTGTTCAAACATCGGCGGTTAGTTAGCGAATAGCGATCAGTTTCAAGATGGAAGTCGAAGAGGAACTAGCGTGTCTGTGGCTGCTCCAGAAAAAAATAAAGAAAAGAAGGAAAAGGCAGTATTGGGTGCACCCAATATTAAGGGATCGACTGACACATGGCCAATTCGTAACGCTATATCCCAATTTAAGAATGTTTGAGAGGAAATTTTTTGACTATTTAAGAATGTCAATAAAATCTTTTGATGAACTAATTGAAATAATCAGGGAAGATATTTCGAGCTCTGAAACACATATGAGGGCAAGCGTGTCACCAGAAGAAAAACTCGTAGTAACTTTGAGGTAAGATATTTATTTATTGTTCATCAAAATCAGCATATATATTTTCTATTATTGTAGAAGACTGCGAGGCAGTACTAAATTGAGATGATGGCAATGCTATTATTGTGGAAGACTGCGAGGCAGTACTAAATTGAGATGATGGCGATGGTGACCCAGGCGGAATAACAGCAGAAGTTGATCCAGTTGTAGTAAAATATCCTTGCGGAGTTGTATACTGTTGATTTTGCCAATACGATGTGTTAGGTATTATCTGGTGAGCACTGATGCGAACAGAGGGTGGTAAAGCTTGTCCTTTTTGTATAACCTGAAGTAATTCAATTTTGGTCGCTAAGCGTCGATTTTCCGGTACTTTTTTGAGTTCTTTGTATAACGATAAACAAAAAAGTTTATCGTCATCTTGTCTGGAAATACTATTTTCTTGAAGTTTATTTTCAAAACTTTGTCGTAACTCAATGCTTTTTTCAATTAAATCACTTATTCGTTCTTCTGGTATATTTCTTTTCTTTCGTTTAGGGGGACCTACTTCAGTGGCCTCGGTTGCATTAACATTTACTTGATGTGTCTCATTATTGTCTTCGCCTTGATTTTGCTGACTTATATTTGACTGTTCATTCATACTATTAGTAGTTTCATCATTGTCGATACACTTCTGCAGGAAAGAAAGACTTGAAAAATACATATATTGTGCTCCTTTACGAGCACCTGAACCGGAAGGAGTTGTTTTCCCTTTTTTGTATTCTTTATTGTAACAATCCCGTATGTTTTTCCATTTTTTTTTGGAGTGTTGTACCTGAAAATAATGTCATTATTAATTTTCTTGTTTTAGGTATCTTGGTACGGGTTGTTCATTTGGAGAATTAAGCTACAACTATCGCCTTGGAAAATCTACAATTACAGGAATTGTCCATGAAGTGTGTAAATCGTTATGGAAAAAGTTGGTTAGTAAAGTTATGGCCGAACCAACTAAAGATTTCTGGAAGAGAATAGCTCAAGAGTTTGAGAGATATGCGAATTTTCCAAATTGCATTGGTGCTATAGACGGCAAGCATATCCGAGTTATAAAGCCTGTCGATTCGGGATCATTGTATCATAACTACAAACATTTCTTTTCTATAGTGCTCTTAGCAGTTTGCGATGCCAATAATTGCTTTACTTATGTTGACATTGGGGCTTATGGCAAAAGCAGTGATTCCACAATATTCAAAAATTCTTTATTTTATAAACGACTGACAGAAAAATCATTAAATATACCACAACCTAAACCAATATCTAGTGTAGATTCAACACCACTGCCTTATGTCATAGTTGGGGATGAAGCCTTCGGTTTATCAGAAAATTTAATGCGACCATATGCAGGCAAATGTTTATCACATGAAAAAAGGATTTTTAACTATAGGTTATCAAGAGCCCGACGTAACATTGAGTGCACTTTTGGTATTTTGGCTAACAAATGGCGTATCTTTCATAGGCCTATAAATGTGAACATAGACTTTGCCGAAGATATAATAAAAGCCTGTTGCGTTCTACACAACTACGTGAGGAGTAGAGATGGTATAAAATATAAAGATTCTTTATATACTGCACCAATGACTAGTCTCAATACCTTGCATGCAGGAAGAGGGGCACCGTCATCTTTAAATATCAGAGATAAATTCGCTCATTACTTTGTGAATGAAGGGAGTGTTCCATGGCAAGATTCAAAAATATAATTATGTCATTAAAATTTAACTTACCTAAAATAGTCTTTTTTTCCAACGTGTCTTCACCATTTCCAAATATCTCCACCAACTCTTGCCAAGCTCGGTTCTTTGCAATCTTATCCGAATAATCCACACACTGAAAATTCCACAATGCAGGTCTTTTCTCCACTTCATCAATAAATACCTCTGTGTCAAAGCGATCCATAGCTAGCTCTCAGGCGTGCTCTCGTTGTGACGTGTTGATCGCGCGGTGCCCGCAACACTACTGAACACTGAGGAAGATCTCCATAGTAATAAAACCGCGCGGGCGCCGCACGATTCTATTTTCTAGCGGTTGAGTAGCGGTGACCGCGCGGTTGGACTAACCGCGCGATTATGTCTGAATGATTATATAAATACCTGCGTAAATAAGACCCACGCGGTTCCCGCGCGATTCTCAAACCGCGTGGTTCCCGCCGTGTCTGAACTAGCACTTTAAAGCAAAGGATTCTTGTAATCGCGTACAAAGCACAAATCTATAAGTCTGGCTGCACACCAGAGCCACACACTACATGCACGCAACATTTACATGCACACAATATTTACATCATGCATGCTACATTTTTGCTTGGAGTATATGTGTTGAGTACAAGCACTCCGGACACACAGTTGCAGTTTCTACTCGAAAATGTCGACATCATCTGACGACACGGATTTCTTGATATGGCCAATAATGAGAAAAATAAGACATTATTGGGTACACCCATTTAATCAAGATTCTGCAATTTACGGTAATTTAAAAAAAAAAAAAATTTCGCCGATTTTGGTCCAGATGATCCTGTAATCTGTCTATTGCTATAATCAGTGAGTCCATGGTTATATAATATAGGGTTTTTTCAACCTCTGCAATAAACTCCACATAAAATTCAGTATTGTCTTTCATTTTTGCAAACCACTGCGCTACAAAAAATGAACACATTCGATCTTGAATACATGTAGCGCGGCTAACGTCTCGCCACAAACTGTACCCGCTACAAACGTGTCCTTGGTGTGCATGCTTGCGCGCAAATATAGGAGGGCGTTATGTGTTGCGTTTCAAATGTGGCGCCACAGTTATCGTAATACAAGTGTATGTCTGGTGTGCGGTCTCGCTAAGTAAACTGAGTTTCAACATCAGAATCTGATGAATGAACGTATTTATGAAAAACTAATTTATAATTATTCAGTCAAATAGTATTTTTGTTACTGACAATACCTGAAAGTAAGAGGAAAGTCAACGGACCATTTGTTTGTTGATTGTCATCACTTTATAATATACTAGCGAGTTCCCAGCATGCATTGATAAATAAAGGAATTGTTCCCTTGACCCCTTCCCTCCCGCGTTCCCCTTCCACCTTCCCTGGCTTCCTTATTCACTCTTCCAAATACATCCGCCTGGCAAACCCCCCCATCAGCGTTCCCCTCCCCGACTCCCCACGTTCACTTTAGATGTTCCCAACCTTCCCCCCTTTCGTTCCCCTTGATCCCTCTCGAATCCCCTCCCGCCTTCCCTCTCTGCTGCTAAACTACGTGAAATCCATTAATTTTTCAAACAACTTGCGCATCACCTATTGCTAAAATTTTGATACAAATTTCATAACGCCAGAGCTCACTAGTATATATAGAAACCTTCAAGAGAGTATGCACAACAACTCACGAAAGTTTCGTCGCAATCGGATGGAAAGCATGGGAAATAATTTCATGACGATAGAGCTCACTATGTATACAGAAACCATCATGGACTTGTGCATGTCAAATCCCCAAATTTCATCGTAATCGGATGAATGATTTAGGAGCACTTGGGATAAACAAAGAAATATTCATTTTTATACTTTAAGATTACTTGTAACCTTATTTCTGAAAATACACATATTTTGCTGTAGGACATACAACGAGAGTCACGTCTTTCAGGTTGAAATTAAAACCAAATGACTTGTGGAATAATTATTTATTATTGCGTTGAATTTTTGGGCATTTATATACAAATTCGGAAAATAGCAAAACTACACTTTATTTACAAATACATATAAATAATCATCTTCATTTTAAATACTTAAGGTTGAATAGTTAAAATAAAAGCATCTTAGCATCATCCAGGACAATACAATATTGATATATAATATAATGTTTCTATGGGTAAACCAAACCTAAGTATGTAATAACGTGAAGAGACAAACAGCTAGGAAATGAGATCGTCGAGGGCTTTATCCCGATTACAGTTGTTTTTAAGTAATGCCTCGGCCACATTACTTTCAGGAAATCCTAAATCCATCAGTTGGCCCATGACCAACAGGTATTCAACAATCTGGAAACAAAAAGTAATGATGCGTTATTATTTACCGTCGTAAAATATGACACACATCTAATGATTATCTGATTGTTAACAGGAAAATGTGGTTTGTATTTCCGTAAGGACATTTTAATAAGCAATTAATTAGTAAACAGTAAATTGATAAAAATATTTAATATTATTGTATCTAGATCAGAGGTTCCCAACCGGTGGTCAGTGTTCCACAGGTGGTCCGCGAGATCTAAAATGTGGTCCACGAAACATTTATTCATTTACTACAAAACAGAATCGAAAGGTATCCAAAAGCTGATTCGTAACCGTTTTGGTGTTAATGATGGAGAGGTAGCTGAAGAAGTCCAGGAAGAGCACATTGAATTGCAAAATGATAGTAATTGCAAGGACGCTTTTAATTACGCAATTAACAATTTATCATTATTGTATCTTGTGGTCTCTGCGAGAACAAATATATGTCATAGTGGTCCCTGGTCAAAAAAAGGTCGGGAACCACTGATCTAGATAAAAGGCATGTTATGTATTTGATGTAATTAAAGCGCCAGAGAGGTGATTTTTTCACAAAAACAGCGCTATAGAAGTCAGCACATTATTACAGCAGTTTTTTCTCAATTGAAATCTTATGCCACAGGAAAAACAAGTCAAAAATAAAAATATCACCGTTAATTTTCTATGAAACAAAAAGAAAAAACGAAATTTCAGCAAAAATATTATACAATAATTAAAAAAAAAACGAGTGTGCTTTATTTAGATCACACAACTGAAGTAAAAGAATATGTGGGCGCACTGCTCTCTCTTGCTTTTACATTGTGATACGGACAATAGGCCTGTGTAACGTAACTGGCTATGAGAGAAAGAGAGAAAGAAAATGTGTGCTCACACCTCTCTCTCTTGCCCCTACAGTAATATATGAAGCGTTCGCCTCGCTTTTCGTAAAGCTCTCGTCACGCATTCGCCAACTTACTACCCAAGTCAAGCGTGCGTAAAGAAGTTTTACTTCAAAAATCATAATTGAAATGTGAATGTACTGCGAATGTACAGGAGTTTAAATTAACAGGAGTTTAAATTAACAGGAGTTTAAAACCCTAATGTAATGTAATGAATGAGTAATGACATGACTCATATTTCAATCAATAGATGTGAAGATAAATGAAAAGTTAATAGGGGAAATAATCACCTTCTTATCATCAACTCCAATTCGATGACAGGCTCGAGCCACTCGGGTCAGGGGAAAGCCCATAGCGCTGATATGCTTACACATAGACTGAAGGTTGGGGGGCAGCTCAGGGAATATGTCAGGCAGCTCCTCCTGGGGGCTCAGCCTCTCTGACTGAGGCTTCACCGCCACAGACTGCAACGCCGGACTGCAGTTGTGGGATCTGTCTCTCGCTCGCTGACGAGCCTCCGCCACTTCTTCATCCAACTCCCTCACAATGTCTGGAACACTCCGCGATCTAGACCCAATCGTCTTCCTCGGTTCTTCTGTAACCTCTTCACTAGGAATGACCACAGTATTCACATTCATCGGAGGAGAGTAAGTAGTATTAAATGTGGTCGCAGGGTAAAATGTATAGTTCCCATAATACTCGTAAGGATTATTCAAAGACTGATTAAATTGATTGCCGCCTTCATTGCTGATATCGAGGTTTGCTTCGCTTTGGCCGTTATGCGGGATCACTTTATCATTAATCTGATTGTACCCGCTCACATTGGGTATTTGTTGGAACATAGTATTAGAGACGGTGTAACCGTAATCAGGAGCGTAATATTGCCCCACGTTGGTCATCCCCGTGTGAGAAAAGGATGATTGTTCATTCCCACTACTATCGTAGTAACCATTATTCATTGCCATAGATCCGGGAGTAAACGTGTACGGTGCCATGGTAGAACTTAGGTCTTGCGTGTTAACATAAGCTGACTTGGGAGAATATATGTCGGCATTGTTAGTGGAATGTGTTGCGGAATATGTCTGTGTGGGGGTGAAGCCGTTACTAGGCTGACTAAGCATCGGTTGTTTACCGTAGCTTTCGTCCATATTGGTGTGGTGCACAATTGACTGATTGGTGTTTAGAACTTGGGCGAGTAGTTCCAAATCGTTGATAGTTTTCAGCTCCATATTGTCGAAAGGACTCGACGTGTCATTCTCGAAATCGGAGAAAGTGAGATTATCTACGTTATTTTTCATATAAGACGGTCGTATGTAAGACAGTTTGTGGTGACTTTTGTTACTAATGCTTTGTTGGAATTGTTGAATAGGATCAGGATCGTCCAAGAGATTCGTTGGGACACAAGTCCTGTGAGGAGAGACAGGGGTCGGCTGCAAAATGTCTGGCTTGGAACTCTCCAAGAATTGGTTGGATGAGTACATATTAACCATACAGTTCCCGTACGAAAGAGTGTTTTCCGTGTGACCTTCGGAATTAGTGATTTGCTGACACAATTGCTGATTAGTTTGCTCACTGTTGTGACTCACTGGTACGGTTTGGTTGTCTTGAGGCTTGCTTTCCTCCGTGTCATCGGGAGATATCTCACTAATCTCCTCGGTACTGGGATACGACACTTCAGAAATGCTGAGCTGTTTGAGTCTCTCTTCATTTTCTGTGGCTGCTTTTAGATCTTGCTCCCGCTGTTTAGCTTCTTCGAGTAGTTGCAACCGATGATTTCTTTCATTTCGTTCAGTTTCTCTAGCATTTTGCCACTCGATTAATTTCTTAAGCACATTATTTTCCAGACTAAAATCATAATGTATCGATTCGACCACCTCAGAAGACTTAGTGGTGCTTTCGATTATTCCGTAGGGTAGCGTTATTATCGGAGGAGGCTTGTACTTTTCGGATATTTTGACGGGAACACCGTCCATATAGTCCAAATAATTTCCAGAAAGATTCTGCGACATGTTTATCCTAAACAAAAGGTGCAAAAATTCGTTAATTTGTTTAAATCTAGATGTATTCACTAGTGGGTATAAATCACTTTCACTTTTAACGATCATATACATGAATTATTAATGCTACCTTGTCGATTTTTTTGTAAATTAAGCTCATTATTTTTCCTTTACACCATTACAAAATACGATTCCACCTGACAATACTAAAATGACAGCAACATCTGAGAGTTGCCATTTGCAATAATAACAATTCCCTTTGTCAACATTCGCCATTATTTTATTCGCCACAGCATCATCAGTATGACCAACTTGAGGTTATTGTAGTTGTCAGTTTGTCAGATTGTCACTTGTCAGGTGTCGGGGCCGAATTCGCATTTTCTGCCGCGAAGTGCGCAAAGTGATCGTCAATTTTCATCGGTTTTCGGTAAGGCTAATTTTTATCGTACAAAACCTTACTTTTTTATATTGTAGTTTTACTAGACATTTCTCAATAAATTAATGCAATTTACTTCGTCGGATGACGCATGTTATCCTTGTGTTCAAGGTAAACCTAGATGTGGGTAATACTTTTACCGAATGTAACACGAGTGAATTATGCACCATTCCTTGTGCAATTATTATTAGAAATGCGTAAATATGTATCATAAAGTTTAAAGTTCCTCTGTTTTGATATTACATCCACTTTCAGTCGACCAAATGTAAATACTAATCTATCTTCTCTTTTCAGATCGGGTTGTCACCAGTTGATTGTCAACTGTTAAGATTAATAAATCAAATCGTTATTAGAGTTTTTGGCCCTTTTTCTATTTGTTGTGCGTGTTTTCGTGTTTGATATTTACACAAATAAAACGTTTGTAATATTAGTGTTTATTTTTAATCCGCGATGGTAAACTAAATTGGGGGGAATTAATTTGACAAATGTCAGTGTGTGGAAATGGCGGGGCTTCGGATGTGACATATTATCACTATTTGTACTACCATCCCAGCGTGCCGGCCAATATGATGTTCTTCGGAGAGCTGAACGGGAACCAGTACTCGGGGGATATGCTGCACCCCAAGGAGCGGATGGGCCCCCCGCTGTACTACCAGTCGCAGACCCTCCCGCGTAGCCTGCACGGGCAGAAGAAGAGCCAGCACTGGGTGTCGAGGCGTCCCTTCCGGGCCCCCGTGCACCACGGAGACCAGGGGCACTTGTCCCCGGCACCCTCCGAGTGTGAATCGGATGACTCTGGACGCTCCAGCACCACTTCTTCCACCACGACTACATATGATAAAGGTACTTATTCACAAAATAAATCCTAGCATCTGTCAAGTTACACATACAAATTTATTGTTAGTAAATAAGTTGGTAGATTTTACCAAAGACGTTACATACTTAAGACGCGGGGTAGAAATCTCAAAATGGGAAGCCAACAACAAGACAATTGTAGAGTACTCGATTTCTAGTACTTTAGTACTAAACTGCCACGCGTCGAGTAAGGACGTGTCCTACTAGTAAGTAAATTGCATTAAAAAGCGCCAAAATTCCCTCCTGTGTGATGAGAAAATGTTTCCATTACACGGTAAACATTCGTAAAAGCGAAGGAATAACATTTCATTTGTAAATACATGCAAATTACTTATTATTATCGATTATAAAAATAATACAATTGCTTTCCGCCCAAAGATTTTATGCGTCATTAGAGAACTCAAGGCCTACTAAAGTACAGGTCTGGATGCGCAACAGCCAAATTATAAAGTCGATGCCATGCCGTCGCTAAGTAAAATTTACTTTTTATAATAATAATCTAATGATTCTTTATTTACTTGCCTGCGGTAAAACAACATACAAATCAGCAGAAATAACAAATACAATAACAATCAACGCCATTTGCAAATTATCATTGTTCATTATAGCTATTTGGCACCTCAAAATTCGACTGGTGCCCAGGCCTACTACTTTAGTTGGCCTTGAGACAGTATTTGAATGAACTTTTGAATTTTGAATACGAAAATGCCGCCCGCGTTCTATCTTTTGTTTCGTTCATATGCACATATTCTTTTAAGCGTCTATCTTTATCATACACAAATAACTTTTGAATTAAGAAATTATTGAAAATCGCTGAAAACAAAAGAGTTTTGATTAATTGCCACATTATATCTTGAGTTTGTGAGACTATGGCAAGTCTATTTATATAACGTCATAGGATTTTACCCCCTAATTCTTCTTTCCTCTAATTTATAAAACAAAATATAACATGTATTATTTAGACCTACTTATATTTATTTTAGAATTTTTTCAGTATTTCCTGTCATTTGCAGAATTTCTCTGCCTGCTTGAAAATATTACAATAAACGCTGTTTAATTTTATAATACAGTTTAGTTTCTGTAATCAAAACCCACAATAATCCCTACCTCCAGTAACACAAACCACCGGGTGATGGGGGAGGGCTGGATGGGTGGAAAACACAAGACGTTATCTATTGAGAAAAAAAAAAGTTTGTTTTCATGGCTCATCATAATTTCATGAATAATGCACTAGCACTGACTGCAGCACAACAAATACTGTGTCTTTAAATTAATTATTAGTAATAAGGAACTCCAGTGAAAAATATTATGGCTTTAAAAAAATATGTTCATATAGACCAATGAACGCTGATTCTGAATATATAAGTTTTATTTCATAATAAAACGTAGAGTTCTTAAAAAATATTAAAAAGTGCATTTTTAAACCTCTCGTCAAAACACACTGTAAAGTTGGTATTACTGAAATGGTTAGTGCTGACGTCACGCGTCACCAGTCATCATTGTATTGAAATTTTGATTATGTAGGTATGACAAAAGCCATCGGTATTAACAACATTTCATGTTATTCTTTATTTCATACTGTTTATAGAGATTTAGTTGATGTGTTTATTGAAACAATATTTAAGCCTCAATAATTCAGTATCAGTAATAGAGGTATCTCTATTAGTTTATCTCTATTATTTAAAATATTGAAAAACTACTGCACAAAAAAAAATAGGAATGCTTCTTCTAGGGAGAATACTTCGAACAACGGAACAACGGATTTCAAAATGGCGGCAGTAGATCAGCTGATTGCCCAATCCTATACTAATTTTTCAGCAGTGATGACGTCACACGATTTACCATATTTCCGGTGGTTTTCGGGGGGTCTATAAAAATTAAAACTTTGAAAATTATTTTAACTATTAAAACTAACTCTAAAAATAAAAATAAAAATGCAGTTATTTAAGTTAGAAGGTAAATAAAAAAAAATAAAAAAATTGGACTGGAGTTCTCTATTGATTTTCGCATATAGTTCCAGCACCGTGCTGATTGAAGTGGGGAACTTTGAGTTTGGGTTTCACACTGAGTTTGGGGAGCCATTTTTGAATGCCAAAAATATACAGGAAAACAACAACCACAATATAATGTTTCTGTAATTTTATTGAAAGAGTTTGTGCAAGACAATACTATGCCACCTAATCGTGGTTTGTAGATACATATATTATCAGCTTAATTTGTAGAATGCGCAACTACTATTTGTCAAATTTTACAGCAGACACAAAAAACCTCATAGTGAAAGAAAAATTAAAGATGGGTCCAATGACGTTATATAAATAAATAGACTCGCCATAGTCTCATATACTCACAATATAATGTGGAAAATAAGGATCACTCTTTTGTTTTCAGCGATTTTCAGTATAATTTCTTAATTCAAAAGTTTATTCCTGTGTGATAAAGATAGACAATCAAATAATGTGTGTGTATGAATGACATGAATACATGAGCGGGCGGCGTATTGCTTGTCACTTTTTGATGGAACGTTCGCTCAGTTCGCTGTCTCCTTTTCTCGAGGCCCACTAGAATAAAAGGTCCGGCTGCCTGTCAGAGTTTGATATGTCGAGCTATACAATAAATACAATAGGGCAACGACAGTATTCAAATGGTGGCGATTGTCATAAATACTTGTTAGAACTACTGATTTATGTGTTGTTTTATCGCAAGCAAACAAATAAACTTAGGCTGATTAGTCTACTTTAAAACAGTGAAGTTTACTTAGCAACAGAAATTTGGTTGTTGCGCGTCCAGACCCTCTACTTTAGTAGGGCTTGAATTTTCTCTAATGACGTTTAAAGCCGCAAGCGGGAAACATGAAAATTAATTGTAATATTTATAATAATCGATAATATTAAGTAATTTGCGTGTACTTACAAATGAAATGTTATTCATTCGCCTTTACCATTATTTGCCGTGTAATTGAAACATTTTCTCATCACACTTTTTTGGAGGGCATTTTGACACTTTTTAAAATGCAATTTACTTACAGGTAAGTGCTGGTAAGACGCAACCTTACTCGACGCGTAGCAGTTTAGTACTAAAGTACTAGATATCGAGATCGTTACAATTGTCTTGTTCTTGTCTTCCCATTTTGAGATTTCTACCCCTCGTCTAATTTAGTACGTAACGTCATTGGATGGGTCGTTATTTTTATTTATGTTCAGAACACTCAATATATTTCTGAATGTATTTTCGATCATCAAACATTTGTAAGTTATGGCTAAATCGGAGTTAGGAAGTTTACTTAATTCTCCGTAAGAACAGAAAATGGAGATAGGTATTTTGTAGAAGATACATACTTTTCTGCAAACAATTTTGAGAATAACTGTCAGAAAATTTTGGTAATAGGGATTTTACATTCACAAAAAGGTACGATATATACTTGTTGCAAAAATAGAGAAGCATGACAGGACAATATTAATACTGTGATTAATATTGAAGTTAAATAATATGACCTGAAATGATAAGGATGAGTCAAAAACAAAGTAGGTATAACATACCAAAACAAGTATGTTTACAACATACAAATGCCTGCAATTACTCGTGTGTGGTGTAAATAGCACAAATTAATAAAACAAAAACAAAATAAGGATATGATGCACTCATAAGGTACAGAATATTATAAGATAAGATTTTTTTAAAGATAAAAAATACTATAGTTAATTATTAGTATATAGGATGAGAAAAACAATAAGTATATGACAAAACATAGTCTATTTAGGTATATACTTTTTTTTAAATGCCAAAGTAGCCTCCGAAATTGTGCAAAATTCTTTAATAGCCAATATTTCATAATTTAAAACGAAAAATAGCTCAAATCCTTGCTATGTATTTGCCGAACCTTTTGATAAAAAAATATTATTTAGTTTGGTTGGGTATTTTGACCTCAAATCCAAAATTAAGGTTTGCATGAAAAGGGCGTTCATCTTAAGTTTAAACGTCACATACGTTATAATCTACGCATTCACAGATGGCGCCAATTAAATTATTTTAGGTTTTTAATACTTTTTGCATATTTTGCTTTAAAATATTGAGGTCAATTAATTGTTTGCGCCCGTACATATTTAATATGAATATAAATAAATAGTTTTGTCCATAAACAAACCCAAATCTTTCAAGAAAGACTAAAAAATACAATATTGGATTGAGTCACTGATACAAAATTGTATTTTTCAGTCTCTCTTGAAAGATTTGTGTTGGTTTACGGACAAAACTATTTGTTTATATTCATATTAAATATGTATGTGCGCAAACAATTAATTTACCTTAAAATTTAAAGCGTAATGTGCAAAAAGTATTCAAATCCTAAAATAATTTAATTGACGCCATCTGTGAATGCGTAGATTATAAAGTATGTGACGTTTAACCTTAAACACCTGTTCTAGGTCTGTTCCAGCTTTCTATCAAATTTTGATCAGACGACTAGCATAACAATATGACAGTTGTGCTTTTCTGTTGATCAAAAGCTGAATCACACCTTGAATAGAACCTTTCAAATGTAAAAAAATCAAAATGGCCGTTGATATATGGACTGAACATCATCTCTACAGATTAAGAAATTATAGTTAAGCCTGCTTTAATATATTTATCTTTTCAAAAGTAATCTTTATAGGATTACGGCGTCATTACGAGCCCAGCCCCATGAGGGTGAACCACAATCACGGCCACCACTATTTCCCGCGCTACCTGAGCGCCAACGAGGCTGTGGCGGCCCCCCTGCAGCCCACCGTGTTCTTCCACAACAAGCGGCGCTACGATGGCAGCCGCACAGCATTGCGGGGGCACCGCCCCCCCGGGGCCCCCTTCCTGCAGCACCACTATGCGCAGCCAGTCATCGCCCCGGACAAGTACCTGTCCAAGAGACACCTCGTTCAAGTCAAGGAGACTCCCAAGATGCTGCTCAATGGTAACTATATTATTGATTACCATTGTAGTTCACTAATTGAATTTAATAACTATTCAACGAGCGAAGCTAGCAGTCCACAATGGAATGCTGATACCGATTTAGATGTATAGCAGTAAGGTATGGAACTGGCAGAGGAAGGATGAAAGTAGACTGAATACTCTAGAACAGTGGTTCTTAACCTGTGTTCGATCAAACCCCAGGGGTTCGGTGAGTCAGTATCAGGGGTTCGGCGGAACAAGACACAACCTGAAAAAAAATTACGAAGAATATTGTCACTATCCCATCCCGCCCCATCCTATCTTCCCTTGTGGGGTCTTCAGGGAACCAAGGGAAAGGGCACTCTTCCAGCGCGGGGCCTTTGAGGAACCAAGGAGGAGTGAAGTGGAGAGAGATGATGTCCTCTTCCCATGTGGGGCCTTCGGGGAACCATGTAGGAATGAAGAGGAGAAATGAGGCCTATAAATCCCAAGGAGGAGTGAGGAGGAGAGATGAAGTCCTCTTCCCTCCTTGGGCCCGCAGGGAACCAAGGTGGAGTGGACCCTTTCCTTGTGGGATCTTTAGGGAACCAAGGGGAGGTGGACTCTCCGTCATGGAGCCTTCGGGGAACTAAGGAGTGGAGAGGAGAGGGGAAATGAGACCTGGGAAGACACATTGTTAAACCAGAAGATGTAGCTTCATTTCCAATGACAATCCTGGTGAACTTTATAAAAGAGACTGGGTTACTATCAAAGGAATGAAGTAAAATGCCTGATGGGCCTACGGCCTAAGTGCTCACGGGAAATATATATATATGTAAACCGTCTCCGTTCTTAACCTCTTGTTTGCCAGGGTAGGCCAGCAAAAGGCACCACCAATTATGACGCGGCATCCATGACACCCAATGACATTTCGTGTCCAGCGATTCTTGACACTGTCCTTCACAAATTTTGTACATAGAAGGGTCAAAATCGTAGATAAAGGAATTTTTCCCGCACATGCGCAAGAACTGCGCACATTCCCGCGCTCCGGTAAATTATTAATATAAATTATTTGGAGTGACTAGGCGCATTGCAGGTTTCGCTATGGTAAAGGGCGATAATAGAGCAAGCGATTCTGACCGTGTTCTTCATACACTTTCTTTATACATAAGGGTCAAAATCGCGTGTAAAGTTGCATGACACACCGGTGCACAAGCGGCAAACAAGGGATTAAAAAAAAAAAAAAAAATAGGCACATTATGTACTTCTTGTTTAGTATTAATTTGTACCCTGAAGATGCCTGAGTAAAGCGAAACCGGTCAGTTCATAAATTAATAAATCTCGTGGTTTTAAACAAAAAAAGTATTTTATTTTATTAAATGATATTAATAGTTCACAAATTTAAAAAAATATATATATTTCATAGTATTTGACACTTTAAACTTTAATGCATCTGCTCTGACATGAATAATTATATTTTATATTAATTAAGTTGAATAAAAGTGTTGTTTCAAAAAACTATTTATATTGCGTGTCCTAAAAGATTGCCAAAACGCAAAATAATGTTTCACTCATTATTTGAAGATATTTGAACATTTCCATTAGTGGGAAATTATTTCTTGATACTTGTTTGCGCACGTATCTATCTCTTGCGTCGCCACTGTCTGTCCTCTCCGCCATGTCTGGAGTCTGGACGAAGCCATTGTTTATTTATTGAAGATGTGACGGTATACGGATATACGGATGTGGGCCCATTGTGCTATCTCCCAGAGTTTGTTTTCAGGTCCCTGTTTTCCCACATATGCTGGTGTAATCCTGTTCCTCGAAGAGAGAGATAAACATTTTGTCATTCAGCCTGAGCACTGTAGCTCACATCTTGGTTTGGGATGGCTATTAAAGATAGTACATAATTCCATTCCCTGAGCAATAGGACAAAGCTATTAAATCATAGATAGATATTAAAAATCTCTTTTTTTAATTTTCATTTCAGGTTCAAAGTGGGACAAATTGTCGCAAGAAGTGTGGAATAAGTTTATGGTGTGCCAGCAAACGGAAGAGACCTTCGCCAACAAGATGAACTTGTGGAGATTCTTGTATGTGGCGATTAAGAACCAGTTTCCGAGATACAGCCTCTATCTGGTGGGGTCTACAGCCTCCGGGTTCGGCTCCAACATCTCCGACATGGACCTCTGCCTGCTGGTGAGGCCCCAGGACTCAGTGGACAGCAGGGCGCAGGCCCTGGGGCATCTTGATACCATCCTGGAATATATTATTAAGACTTGCGGTAAGTCAATAAATTTTTAACACATTACTGACAAATATGTCCAGAACGACAGTGTCCACAGCATTCCAAGCAGTGCCTTATCCACAAAACATATTTTTTTACATTAACTTCATTTAGGAGGCCCTGAGAAAAATAATTTCCCTCATGGCCTATGTCATCTTTGATGATGTTGATGACGGGGGCTGTAAGGAGGGTCTTTTTAACTTTTTAAGAAAACGAAGGAGACAACGAAGTTTCATTGTAGAAGGGAGAAAGGCAAAACATTCCACACCGAGCCGTTAAATTCAAAAACGAGACATGGAAATTACTCGCTCTCATATGACAAATGTCAACTTTGTACAAATGTTGGGCACACATTTGGCGTGTTTCTCGACTGTGCACTAGTGCCGAAGGGATCAGTGACGCTAGATTCTTGGTGCATCTTCCATTAAAATACTGGAGAACAAAGACAGCATTCCCATCCAACGCCTCTACTCTAAAGATTGCAATCCATTTGTTAGTTAGGAATATCTAAGTATCGACTATCTAACTTGGATAGGAGATTCTGCAGAGACCAGAGGTGAGACAGAACTCACGATTTGTGCAGGGCTAGCAACTGTGTACTGTTGAAGTATCTGCGGGCCCTGTGCAGTACGCCCAGCTTCTGAGAGGTTTAAACTCTGGCCTCAATGGAAACCCCGTTCCTGAGCTGGTCACTTAGGCTATCCGCTCATGGGAGGAACTGAAAACAACCAGTTGGCGACGCAATTGCAATCAACCTCCTGAACAAAATCGATATTTTTCTGATCTGACATATCGCAGATTACTCGAAAACTTGACAGGTAGTGAGCCGCTACCATGGTAACCTGTCAACGAGGAACTAAAACGCGACGGCCTCGGCGACTAACAGGCTCACGACCTGTCATGTTTTGACATGTTAGGTCAGAAAAATATGGATTTTTAATTAAATGAAGACAATATTAGCGAAACTCAATCGAAATCTGGAGCCAGAAAAATCAGAAAAGATATTGGCTCCGCTGGGACTCGAACCCAGAACCCTTTTCTTACATGGAAACAGCTCTACCGATTAAGCTACGGAGCCCATATTAATTCGGTCACTTTTTTAACTGTATCATACTTCAACTAAGAACTACCAACATTATCTTCACTTACTTAACGCACATATTATTGGCTGCTATCTTTATATATGATTACAAGATTCAACTCGAACTAAATGCAATCTAGATAGTGTCTGGATAAATTTTTATCCACTTTATTTGTAATACGCGACATCTATTGACTTTTTCTGCAAGTCTAGGATGAATATTTATTATTAATTTTTTAATCTTTATGAGTAAAATCTCAAATTATAATATTTAATTAAATGAAGACAATATTAGCAAAACTCAATCGAAATCTGGAGCCAGAAAAATCAGAAAAGATATTGGCTCCGCTGGGACTCGAAAAAAAATTTATCCAGACACTATCTAGATTGCATTTAGTTCGAGTTGAATCTTGTAATCATATATAAAGATAGCAGCCAATAATATGTGCGTTAAGTAAGTGAAGATAATGTTGGTAGTTCTTAGTCGAAGTATGATACAGTTAAAAAAGTGACCGAATTAATATGGGCTCCGTAGCTTAATCGGTAGAGCTGTTTCCATGTAAGAAAAGGGTTCTGGGTTCGAGTCCCAGCGGAGCCAATATCTTTTCTGATTTTTCTGGCTCCAGATTTCGATTGAGTTTCGCTAATATTGTCTTCATTTAATTAAATATTATAATTTGAGATTTTACTCATAAAGTTTAAAAAATTAATAATAAATATGGATTTTGTTCTTCAGTGGGTTGATTGCGATTTCGTCGCCAACTGGTTTTTTTTTTCCGTTTTTCCATGAGCGGATGGCCTTAGAGTTACACCAAGCATAAGAGTGGAAGGCTTCCCCGGGTACGTGCTGATACACCTGTATCATGTAAAAGATTTTCAGGTTACTTTTTACGATTACAAGCTGGCTGTATATTGCGGTACTTTTTTATATCTTGTAATGCGTGAGTTGTGCACGGTTTTTTTTAATGAAATTATAAAATTATCTATAAAATATTTATTGACTGCCTAGTGCGTGCTTATTATCTAACACTAATCCTATGCATTCACTAACTAGCTAGCATTCACTACTACCTCTAGAACCCCGGAGAAGAAGAATATTTGCAATATGTCAGCCGCTACAATATGCCCATTAACAATTTTGTTCGCTTTAGGGAAGTGCTCATAACAATCGTTGTGTCTCCCTAAAGCCCCGTTCTGATTGAGCAAGTATTTTAGTCGAGTGGAGAGTTTAGTAGTAACTGAACGCCTCCGAACACCGTAACTTTAGTAGAGTGGGTGAGTCAGCTCTTTAGTAGATTCAATCCATTTCGTTTTATTTTTCGGGCGAGTAAATACCCCCTCCACGCCTCCATGCGCACTGACAGGCGCGAACCGACCGTTTTAGTAGTGTTCATTTGTGAACGCGCGGAAATGTTGTGGTGATAGAAGCGAAGATGCTATCCTAAATTTATTTATTTATCCTGCTATTAATCTCTTTTCGTGTCCATAGTTAATTTATTTTCATATATAAAATAAACATTAAAATAAGCTTATTTAGCATTTTACTCTGTTTTGTAGCGCCCGTCATCCGCCGTCATCTTGCAACGGGCGGCGGGCACAAATGTACTCTACTTGAAAGTAATGCAAACGGTTTTCGGCGAGTCAAGTAGCGAGTGTACTCGCTACTTGACTTACTACTTGATCATTGTGAATGTACCTTTACTGTCATGGTGAGAAATGTTGTCCAAACGGTGTTAGAAAGAGAAAACACCACTTTAAATTCAAATCCAGAAGTTAACCACAGGTGACTTAAAATGTATCACCTCTGTCCAACCAAAGTTTCCGATCAAAATTTGAGAAAAATTTATGAATCTTCATGAATTTTTTATAAATTATTTTTACTTGAAATGATGAAAAAGTTGGTTACAAAAATGTTTTTAATACATTTAATAAATGTGTGCGTTTTTTTTTCATTTTCAATAATTTTAGTTAGAAAAAAAAGGATGAGACATTTTTAAAACCTTTTTATGTTTGCATTAAAAAAATTTATACCTATTTCAAAAAATCAGGGATGCCATTATCTCACTAGCTTCAGGCAGTTAGGAGCAGTTGGGATTCTTGTAAGGTATTCACATTTGAAAAAATATGTATATTTGCATTTATTTATTGCAAAGCGGAAATATTCTGGCCTTCTAATAGAATATGCCATGTAAATATACATAATATAAATGGGTTAATTGTGTGTATGTAGATTTTGAATGTTGTGTAATTGCAGATATGTTTGTGCAGCCAGAGATGATCAAGGCCAAAGTTCCGATCCTGAAGTTTCGAGATAACATGCACGGGCTGGAGGTGGATCTTAATTGCAATAATGTGGTTGGAATTCGTAACACGCACCTTTTGCATTGCTATTCCCAATGTAAGTACATACACATTTATTCTAATATTTTACTTTATTGAAGTGAAAAGTTCTTTAGCACCGTTGTGACTTGAAAATCGATGAAACGAAAAAGCGTCACTAAAAAGAGACAGATACATACATCTATAGGATTTAGCCTGCGAGAGAATGGGATAGGATAATTGGTCTCCTCTATATTGGTTTACATATAGCTCCCGTGAACACTTAGGCCCATTGTGCTATCTCCTATTTTACCTCATTTCTTTGACAGTAACTCAATCCCTTTTATTAAGTTCACTGGGATTGTCATTGGAAATGAAGCTATATCCTCTGGTTTCACAATGTGTCTTCCCAGGTCTCATTTCTCCTCTTCACTCCTCCTTGGTTCCCTGAAAGCCCCACGAAGGAAGAGGGTCTCATCTCTCTTCCCCACTACTCCTTGGTTCCCTGAAGGCCCCACAAGGGAAGAGGGTCTCACCTCTCTTCCCCACTACTCCTTGGTTCCCTGAAGGCCCCACGAGGGAAGAGGGTCGCATCTCTCTTCCCCACTACTCCTTGGTTCCCTGAAGGCCCCACGAGGGAATAGGGTCTCATCTCTCTTCCCCACTACTCCTTGGTTCCCTGAACGCCCCGCGAGGGAAGAGGGTCTCATCTCTCTTCCCCACTACTCCTTGTTTCCCTGAATGCCCCACGAGGAAAGAAAGCTATAGAAAGAGACTTCTAAAAAGAGACAGATACATACCTCTATAGGTTTTAGCCTGCGAGAGAATGAGATAGAATAATCCTCTTTGTGCGGTGCTTCGTAGCCTCCCCACTCTTGTCTACTTTAGTTAAGATTCTTTGTAATCAAATGCTGTAACGCTTGCCGTGCTTAACCCCTAGATCAATTTATGAAGAAAAAAAATAATAACTTGTAACCTATACAACCAATCTCTCAACTTATCAAACTGATTTTATAAGCTGTGAGAAGACTGGAGTTCGCGCGGACGCGATTTGACTTGTCAAAAACTTTTGAATGAAGAAGTTCTATGAATTACGTTAAGTGACTTTAGGATCGCTTACATGAGCGATTTACGGGAAAAAACTTACAAGTGTAAAGCTAGCCTAATAAATTGATAAAAATGAGAAAACTTTTGATAAGTGAAAAGTAATGCACAAATGATTATTTTCAAGGTTCTGTATTTTATTGACTTCGAAAAGCAATAAAATCAAAGAGTTTATTATTTTATAATCATTTGTGATTGGTTACCATTGTATTTGAATTCACTTTTACATTTATGATGGTTGTGTGCAATCAATAAATATGTGCATTTTATATTGTTTTCATTATAAATGTCTCTTCCGTTTTTTAAAAAAGAAATACAAATATTTCTCCTGCTTCTGTCTTTATAATTGAAAAAGTTATTACACATTTAAGACTCTAAATTAAAATAAGTTTTTCGTATAACAATTAATTAGTTCAGATAAAGTCAAATTATAATTTTTATTTCATAATTGGTTTTATGAATAAACCTGTGAAAAATTACAGGATATTATAATAATTGTAGGATTTGTGAAGCTAGAAGTATTTATGAAATATTTGGCTCGGGATCATTTCCTTTCAAAAACATTTACTACATTATTATCAATTTTCTTAATAATATAACTAGCTGGGGTACCGCGCTCAGAGAGTTGATATGAGATTGAGGGATCTTGCTTTATGTACCCATACCAATGGGTAGCCCCACCCATACAACAAAAGGCTTGGAATGGTTCACAATTTTCCAGACCATTCCACAATATACCAGAATGCTCTGGAATGTCGTGGAATGCTCTTGAATACTCTCGAATGTTCTAGAAATTTCTAGAGGGCGAAACTTCCTGCCCTTTATCTTCAAAAGCACGCCCTTCAGATAAAAACGGGAACCTTCTTTATGGATGGGGTATAGAAGGCCACCACACCATATAACTCCCTTAATCGTACCGGGACTCGTTTCTGAGTTTTAGTGGGACGCTCATTTTTTTACACTTTTATAATATACTAGCTGGTCCCGGCATGCGTTGCTATGCCATTTAATAAAGAAATTGTTTCTCCCTGAGTGGTGTCCTTCCCCTTCTTCTCCTGCGTCCTCTTCCCCTCTCGCGTTCCCACTCCGTCACCTCCACCTTCACCCTCCCCACTCCACTCCACTCCCCCCAACCCTTCCCCCGTCCCGCAAACCCTTCTCCTGAGTTCTCCTCCCCCCTCCCAGGTTCCCCTCCCCCTCCCAGGTTCCTCTCCCCCTCCCAGGTTCCCCTCCCCCTCCCAGGTTCCCCTCCCCCCTCTCGCCTTCCCCTTCCCCGCCTTCCCTCTTCCCTTTACCGCTCCCTCGTCCCGCCAACCCTCCTCCCGCGTTCCATATATTCAATCCCAGTACATTCAGTTTTCAAACAGCTCGCGTGCCACCTTTTACAATTTTTATTCAAATTTCCATTTTTCATGTAAGTACCTAAGATAGGTACCTATTTAAAATATCTAAAATTCTTGATTCGATTCAAACTATTAGGGGAGTACCTACTTTAAATAAATTTATCAACTTAAAGATTTTCAAAAATAGAATTTTATTTAACAATCATTGTTTTGCAAAATATCATTCTCAAACACGCATACTGTCAAACGTGAGATAGTCGTTTAGGTTAGTAATAGGTTTTCTGAAATTATCCAATTTTCTGCGCAATTTTCTTAATTTTTCTCTCCGTAAGAACCATCCTCGTACTTCAAGGAATATTCTAAAAAAAGAATTAGCGAAATCGGTTCAGCTGATCTCGAGATTTGCGCTTAGCAACACAATTAGCGATTCATTTTTATATATAAGATTATATTGACTAGCTGAAATCCCCGGTGTGTGTTGCCCACCCCTTATAGAGTTTTTTTGACATCAAATGTAGGTAGTAATTTTCTTATTTTATAATAATAATAATAATGTTTATTCCAGGATGTGGGGAGGATAGTGCAATCCCACACGTCCCATAAAGTTGTACATATTTACACAACAGATAAAGTAAAAAAAAATAAATAGAACAAACAAATGTAAAAGACATAAGCGATAATAGAAATAAAATAAATAATCAATTATAATGTAGGACGTGGTCTGGAGTGAGCTCGGGCCCAGCGCTCGCTCAGGCGTGGCGCTTGGTGCTGGAATGCTGCGATCACCACTGTGTTATCGGAAGCCATTAGCCGCATCCTGGCTCCAGTGACCCGGTGTCTCAGACCGGCGAATCCGTGTAGTCCTAGCTCCGTAAACATTGAAGATGCGCTGCTGTATCTTCTGTATCCAAATATAATTCTGCAAGCATCATTATATTGGATCCGGAGTCGTTCTATTGAGCTGGTACGGTAGTGACACCATGTTTCACATGTATATAGGTTAGTGCAAAATGCATTGAACAATGTTTTTTTTACATTGATACTGCATTTGAAGAATCTTCGGGCAATCATATTAGACAGTATACTGATACTTCTCCGCTGTCGTTCAATATCACCGTCATCCGAGAGGTCTTCAGTAATAATGTGTCCCAAGTATTTTACATTCTTAGATGCGTTTATGTTTTCCTCATTAAGTTTTACAGGGAGCATTGTCTCGGGATTTTTTCCATGGTGGAATGCAATTAGTTCCGTCTTCTTGGGGTTGTAGATCATGTTGTGGTCATTTGCATATTCTTCACAGATTTTTAATAATGTTCTCAACCCCTTGATCGACGGAGCTAGGAGAATCATGTCGTCCGCATAACTTATGTGATTTAGGCATAAATTATTAATACGACAGCCCGCCCTGGTGTCCAGGCGATTTGATAATTCGTCCATGTATACATTGAACAGGATTGGGGACATACACCCTCCTTGCCTTACTCCTGATTGCAAATATATCGGTTGGGAGTACGTACTTGCCCACCGTACAACGTTTTCCTGCTGAGAGTGCCATCGGGATAGTGTGTTGATATACATAGTAGGTATATTTCTAGCTTTCAATTTCTCCCATAAGGTTTTATGACAGACCCTGTCGAACGCTTTGCTCAGATCTAAGAAGCATCCGTATACAGTAGTTTTTCGTTTCTTGTAATATTCTATTATTTGCTTAGCGGAGTATATTGCCATATTAGTGGATAATCTGTACTTAAAGCCCATCTGATTGTGTTTAGAATTGAGTTTTACCTTCTATTTCAATCAGAATTACCCTTTCAAATAGTCTTGCAATTATAGTTGCCAGGGATATTGGCCGGTAGTTGCTGGAGTTGGTCATATCGGGCTTTCCTGATTTCAGGATCGGGGTTATAATGGTTTTCGTCATTGCACTCGGTAAATGGTTGTGTTTGAGGATTGCATTGAACAGAATGTTTAGTAGTTTAGGTATGTATCTACCTCCGTACCTTATGTGTTCAATACTTAAACTATCATGTCCCGGAGATTTACCGGCCTTAGTAGCTTTGATGGCCTTCATTATATTATTTTCAGAGAGGAAGACGTTTTGTCCATCATATTCCATAATATCAGGAGCAGTCGGTGCTTCGTTTCCAGAAATATCTGCAAAGGTTCTTCTAAATGTCCTGGCGATTTCCTCCGTATTTGTGGATCCGTCAATTTGGCTGGCGATTCGAGCGTTTGGTTTGATCAGATTGTTGCTTTTCTTCCAGAATTGAGCAAACTGTTTTGTGTCAAGCGATTTTACGATTTCGTCCATCTTTGTTTGTTCGGCAGAGTTTTGGCAGTGTTTGAGGGCTCTTTTAAACTCCTTCCTTTTCTGTTTTCTTTCATCCGCAATGGGGCCTTGTGATGGTCTCCCGTTTTGAATCCACGTCATCAATGCCGATCTGGATTTTTCATAGTGTTCCTTGACTTTCTGATTCCACCCGGAAATGTGACGATATGTTTTTGGTTCGCTTTGATTGCTCTCCCGATAGAATACAATGTCGGCAGCCTTTCTTAGGGCTTCCACGATATCTGTGTACATATTGTCCATGCTTTGCATATGATCGCATTTATCACATGTAGACTCAGAATTACATATGGATTCGGAGTGTCTTTGATATGTTACATGGAGTAATGCTTCTGCCACAGACGTATATTCATTGATTTTCTTGTTGTTAGTCCTTTGCCATATTATATTATTAGGCTGTTTCGGGACACTAAAGACGGTAGCAGGTAGGTTTTCAGCAGCGATTATGCAAGATGTCGGCCGGTGATCGGACCAGTCAGTATCATAGTGTATATGCAGATTATGTATTTTGTCCTTGAAATTATTAGTGCATATACAATGATCGAGCCAGGAAGTGGTATTGTGTGCATCGCTAACATATGTATATGTGTCGTTGGGTAGTCTTTCCATATCGATACAACTGTAGTTATTTTCAGTGTAGAAAAATGATAGTTCTTTCCCAAATACAGAAGATGGGTGAGCGTTGAAATCTCCCATCACGATGGTTTCAGAGTATTCATTGTCTTGAATGATCGTATGTATTTTGGACAGGTAGTTGGTGAAGTCAGTAAGGTTGTCGGCATGACATACCGGCATGTAGACAGTCAGTACACATATTGTCCCTCCTTTGGTGGTTATCTGAATACCAGCGATGCGGTCATCTCCACATGGTATTACGGAAGCTTGCAACTCATTCCTCCAAAGTGCCGCGACTCCTCCATAGGGTCGTCCCCTCAGCGGCCCGTTAGCTAAATCTACGGCAGATGTGCCCCATCCCTGAAAGTTTGGATGAATTTTGGATAGATTAGATGTTTCGTTTTGTAATAGCCACGTTTCTTGCAAAAGTATTACATCGTATATATCGCACATATCTATAATGAAATTAATGTTTCTTTTAAAGCTTTTGCAGTTTATCGAGATTATTTTAATTTTGTTCCTTTCCATTGTATTTTTTTTCAATAAATTTTCGGAAAACGGTACCTGTTGGCCAAAATTCTTTGTTCATGTAGGTTTTGAAATCCTTATTCGGTATAGTTAACTTAAAGGATCCAAACTGTGTGGGGTTTCGTTGAGTAATTTTTTCCACTTGGATGTTATTCGCAGTTATTTTACTATCAATAAAGTTTCGAATATTATTCTCAGTTACACTATTGTCGAACCTCGATACGTAGAGTGTTGTTTTTAGTTCGGCTATTTTAAGTGAGTTATCCGTTGCTGTGCCTGTTATATTTCTCGATCTACGTGGTTTTCTGGTAACAGTTTTAAAACCTTCCGTATTAGAATTCGTTGTCACTGATTTGTACGCATTTTTATCATATTGTGTGCGTATATTTTGAGCTAATTCAGGGTGTTGTACCTGTGATAGTTTCTGTTGTGCATGAGAGTTAGATGCAGCTATTTTATTCCATTGTTTAGGGGTATGCAAGAGAGGCGGCGTGTGCTGTATTATCACATTACTGCAGTGGGCATCGTCAAATTGTAATTCTTTAAGTGGCGGGCTTGGGATCGAGCGGTTCTTTTCTAGTGCTACTGGTATGGTGACCTTTAATGAATCCAAGGACGGCGATGTATTTACGTCTTGATTTCGAACATGGTTGTGATTGTTTGTTTTCAGTTCTTCCCTTAAAAGGGCCATTTCAGAGCGCAAAACTTCCAGATCGCTTTGTTTGGACATTTGCGATTGGATTGTAAAAAGTTCACCCTTTAGTCCCATGATATCTTTTAATAGACATGTTACGTCTATGTGATCGAAGTTTACAGGTGGTAATTTGTGCAGATTCTGAGCCACAAAGGTTGGTAGGGCTTCATTTTCTGTTTCCTTCAGTATTTTAATAATGTCGTATAGATTCTTGCACTTCTTACCTTCGCCTTTTCTCATAATTCTGCGCCCAACTGTTTGACTGCACAGAATATCTTTCGCTGCCTCCACATCGTCTTCGGAGAAATGTGTGGAGCATATTTGCACAGCAGTTAGTTCATCTAAGACATCAATTTTATTTTGAAGAAACGTTAAAAGTTCGTTAATAATCAGTTTTTCACTTTTTTTCGTGTTATTCATGTTGTTTTCGTAAACTGTGGCCGCACATGTAATTCGATCCTGTGCCCGAGCAGACAAAATGCTGCAAAAACTACTAAAACTTGTTTAAAAACATTAGTTATTCGAGAGCAAAACAAAAACTCGACAGCTGTCATTGACAGGTTATTGTCACATTTTGAAAATCAATTAAAAAGTATCAAAAAGTGGAAAAGAAGAGGGGTTGTTTTTCAAAATTCTCAGTGACCTTCTTGTTTTGAAGATCAAGTGTACAAAATTTCATCAAACTCGGAATAAAACTGTAGATTTCCAAAAAGTCACATACATGCTGCCCGCCCACCACAGACATTCTTCTTTATACAGGGTGTCCGGTGGTAAAGTGCATTAACTTCGGGAGGTGATTCTACATGATGCTAGGAGTAAAAAAGATAAACAACTTTTTCCGAAATTCCAACTTTTCATTTTCCATACAAAAAGACATACCTACTAAAAATCGTTAGTGAAGGTACACACTTACCAGTTGACAGTGTCAATGTGGCAACGTTGCATATTTATGAGTGGCACGTATCCATGGAAACAACATGTAAATTGTAAACAATAACAAGACTGACAGTTCGCCGTTTTACAATGTGCAACAAAATCGTATGTTTTATAATGTTTTAAACCAAATTCAACTGAGAACTGCACTAAAATAACAATATTCATATGAATTTACACTTTTTACTATACAAATTATTAATAACTAATTGAACACTTCACTAATATCATCGTTTTTCACTAATTTAACAAATTTTCAAAATGTCCACCTTCTGCTTGCAGGCAAGTATTGAAACGTCATTGACAAGAAGAAAAGAAACACGCGTTCAACAAACATGTTCTTTTAAGTCAATAAATACACACTAATGTAACAAGTTTCGAGTATTAATAACACAATTCTTACAGAGAAACACTGCAAGATACATTGTATTTGCGAATAAACGGTAAAATTCATCGCGAAGCATCTGCGGCGTATTTAAATATCAACAGCTGACTGACGGAATGGGGTAGCGGGAGTTCATTGAGCGCGGGGGGCGCGGGACGGTAGATTTGGAAACTATGCTAAATAGTAACGCCGGCACTACACAGCGGACCGATTTTACGTTTTTACCTGAAAAGTACTCTTAAAAGTTTGAATTTCGGAAAAATGTATTTATCTTTTTTACTCCTACCATCATGTAGAATCACCTCCCGAAGTTAATGCACTTTACCACCGGACACCCTGTATATATATATACTATATTATACCTACTACCTACTTTATCGCTTGGGTGGACAATCAATTTCAATTTTGAAAATTATATTTAAGAGGACATAGGTAGAGAAAACCAGAAATATGTCATTTTCAAAAAAGTTTTTAGACGTATTGACTCTTTTCCACAAAAAATTATAAATGGATTTCGAAAGATTGTTCTTTTATCTAGCATAGTTATGTAATAAATTTTTAGAATTTTTTTTAATTTTTAGTATAATAAGGTTATTCCATAGGTCGTTGGCAGATTTGTTAAATTTTCAAAAAAGTTTTTGTATTATACCACACCCATTTCAAATAATACAATCATGCAGTAAAACAAATCAATACATTATCTAGCAAAGTTATGTCTTAGAATTTTAATTTTAGTTTCAATAAAATCATTAAAAAATATGTACGTACATGTGTTTCTTGACGAAAATTGGTCCATTTGTGTATTTATTTGCGCACTTATAAACTAATATATTTCATATTTTTTTACATACTTATTGTGCTAAGACATTATTGACAAATCATAAATAAGTTTGACCGAAAAATAATTTTGGGAAGCATTTAATTTTAATTAATTAACAGCTTCGCATTTCACGATTTTATCATAGCGCCGAAACACAAAATTTCGCAGTTCATTACGGTCCGAAACGTGGCCAGACGAGGACGTGTCCACGTCGCTCTGAATCACAACAGTTTGAAATAATATTTTGGAAACGAAATTGTAAATACATACGAATTCCTTGTTTCACGTTCGTAAAATCTACAGGGTTGACCGAATTTCATTTTCATTGAATATTTTTATGCAAAAAGTTTTATATTTAAAAATAAATGTTTTTATTTGTCCCTTATTATACGATACAAAAAACAAGAGTCCCAAATGCCCCATTTTTTTAAAGTAAAACTTCTTTACGCATGCTCGACACATGGGGTTAACTGGTGAATCTTTACGAAAAGTGGTGATTGTTACGAAAAGTGGTGCTGGTTACAAAAAATGACATGCGAACGGTAATCGATGCGAACAGTGATCAATTGCTAGGCGGGTCGGGCCTTTAGGCTCGCTTGTTATTCGTGTTATTGTTATATTGTTAATGGACTATTTGTCCGTAAATAAATAAATAAATTATATACAGCGGGTACCCGGCATGCGTTGCAAGGCTGGGGATGGGGGATGGGGAAAGGGATGGGGATGGGGATGGGATTTTTTTTTATTGTAAATAATTTTTATGTTTATATCGCACAAGAGTCCAACAGCTCCCAAGGGAGGGAGGTTAAAGAAGAGTTGTGATGAGGTGGAGGGGGTGGCTGAGGGGGGGGGGGGTAAAGGAGGCGGGGATTGGAGGGAGGGTATGAGGGGGGGGGTGGTTGAGAGGGGGTGGGCGGGTAGACCTTTTTTATATCCATTTTTCGTATTACAAAAATAACAAACACGAGAATCGAGTATGGGTACCACCACCCCGGGAACCATTTATTAGATAACCAACACGTCTGCCATAGGTCATCCCAAGTGGTTATTTATTTGTTAATGGTTAATGATTATGTGATTATGAATCAAGTGATAATAGGCCACTTGCATGGATTTCATAACGACTTGGAAAAAATCATGTGGATAGATCTTTTTACTAAGATTAAGGAAAGGTTAGTAAAATTGTTTAGAAATGTACAGTTTTTTTTATTTTAAAATAAATAAATCCATTATTTGGGCCCGTGACATCACTACATGAAAATGTCCCGTTTCCGAAAATGTTCATATTAATTTTGTAATAATTTATATGGGATTTGTGTTTTTTTTTATATGGGATTTCAGGCGATTTTTTTGAATTTGACATTTAACGTTCTCTAGATTTATTGTTTGTTCTCTGCGAACTTATCATTTGATTTGACAGATGTTATGAAGAGAACCCTGTACATTTTACGCTGTCTGTACGTGTTTTAGAGGTATAATGGTAGTGGTGCTGATTTTAATAAAATCAAATTTTCTTATTATTATTATAATTTACAAGTACAAGTATATTACATTGTATTTAGTAATATAGACGTTGAACATTATAATTGATTTATGATCAATAAGATGTATCAAGGAAAAAAATATTTATGAGATGTAATATTTTTGGTATGCCTCGTTATTCTCCTGTGCCATTTCTTGTGGAAAACGTTATTTTTTTTTAAATGTTTTTCGACCATGTAATTATCATTTTTTCGCACCCATAAAATTATGTCCCGTCTTTCCGGTTTATAAAAAATGGTCTGATTTTTCGGATTGAAATTTTCAAAAAATCCCCAGGGTTTCAAAAATACGATTAAAAAAATACAGAAAGTCTATTTGCCTAAACCGGAAAAAAATTTAAAAAAATGTGATGCAATTGGCCTATTAAACAATTATAGTAGGTATATGGTGTAAGCACGTTGTAAAAAATTATCAAAAAATAGTTACACATTCAATAAATACTGTAAAATTTCTGTTTTGAACTATTACTAATAAAAAATGTCATTAAAGGACTGCGAAAGAGAGGCCAGACATCATGCGCTTGAAATTCCCATCAAAATGACAGTTTTAATTTGTGATTGTGTAATTCAAATTGTGTTTTTGTTAATAATTTCTGTTCTAATGACTAAGTCACTATTATATTAGTCTATTATCAATATATTTCATATTATTTTCCGTTTTAATCTATTAATAATGCCATTGTGCACACAAATAAATATTTCAAAATGAGACATTTTTTACAATCCAACTGAATATTACTCGGTTAATTTGGTTAAAGTACAATTAAAAAACAAAATATTTAAAAATTATAACAAATTTTTTATTCATGTCTATATTATATCATCTACTTTATACCTACTGTGTTTACGCATTTCATTTGTATATATTTATGTTTATGTACTTCGATGTACAAATTATAAATAACTGCCTACTACTAATTAAAATTCTGGAAACGACAATTCAACATCTTCACCTGACCCATACTGTAGCCGGCCCTAGCTCCGCGTGTTATGGTCCTAGTAGATACGCGAAACCAAGCTTGCTGCGGAACGAAATCTAGTTCCAAAAACGTCCGCTCACGACCGTTGATGTGTGAGCGCTATAGTCGGAACCGAAATTATGATTTGCTGGTATGACAGTCTTAAATTGAAGTCGAATTTAATTGTGAAAATTTTCACGCACAGACAACCAAGTTATTTATGAGGTTTTTTTAATGTTTTCAGTGGATTGGCGCGTTCGTCCTCTGGTGTTGATAATCAAACTCTGGGCGCAGTATAATGATATCAACGATCCCAAGAATAAAACTGTTTCGAGCTACTCACTGGCGCTCATGGTATTACACTATTTACAATGTAAGTACTGACTGCACCATACCAACTGATAAATATATTTTATAACTACTAACATGAGAGATATTAGGTTTTAAGATTAAATACGTGTTATGTACTCCAGGTGGTGTATCCCCCCCAGTCCTGCCATGCCTGCAGGACGAGTTCCCGGACAAGTTCAGCCCCTTGCAGGACATCCACCACATCGACATGTTTGACACCATGCTGCCCTACCACTCCAAGAATGAGCAGCCGCTCGGTGAACTGTTGTTTGGGTTCCTCAAGTACTTCACTGAATTCGAGTAAGTATTTTACCAGTGGGAAGACTATCAAGACTTTCTTCCTTCCCACGTATTCTGATTTGATGAACACAAGCACAAACAAACAATATAGTTTATTGTGTGGGTCCATCTTTAATGTAACAGCTGAATGGCTCTAGCCATTTTTCCTTACCAGTGTCGCTATGCCAAAAATCTTTTGAGTGGTTATCATTTTAAAATGTATTCTATGTATATAGTTTTATATGTTCAGTATAACTAGTTTGAACCAACTTCTAAAAACAGGTTTCTTGTAGAGACATTTTGGCTCTCAAAAGAAATCTAAATAATTGTACAGCTGATATTTTACTCTTTTGACTAATGAGTTTGACGACAACTGGCCTAGATTGTTTCATTTCACCATCAGGAGGACAGTTATGTTTTTTTTTTTGTTCAGGCTAAAGAAGGAGGTAGCGCAACACGGCATAATATCCCAAAAACTAATAACAAAAATACTTTTGGCCGTGAAAATCTAAAATCGTATCAGTGATGTTTTTGTTTTTTGTATGAAGTACAGTGAAACCCTAGTAAGTTTTCCAAAGGCCGGAAAAAAACAAATTTCTTAAGCAGGAAAACCTTCCAGTGAAATCCTCATAAGAAGTTTCGTGGCTTAAGAAGTTTGGTTTTTTCAGTCCCTCGGCCCAAAATTGACCCAATTTTTCCCACTGTATTTACATTGTAATGCAAGTTTGTCTTGTTTTCTCATATTTTTAATGGGACTACACTGTATAATGCTCTTTAGAGAAAACCACCACTGATGTCCTGCATCACCTCCACTCTAGGAACCAGGGTGGGACCAGGGCTTCTCACAAATGCTCTCCACTCTCTCCTATCTAATTCATGCTTCCAGTTCTCAGTCCTTCCACCTCTTCTACAATCCTCTTCCACGCATTCTATTCAACTCTTCCTCTGGGTCATTTCCACTGGGACACCCAACACAGTCATAATCTGTGATTTTTGGCATCTACATACAGTATTGTACATTCATTATTTTTATTTTTTGTTTTTTGGTCTGAATAAACTTTTTGTTTCAGTTACGCCCAAAATACTATATCAATTCGCACCGGATCGTGTCTCAGTGTGGAAAACTGTAGGGCTTCCCGGCGCAATGAACCTCACCAGTGGAAACTGCTTTGCATTGAAGGTAATTATTTTTTTATATAACATTTTTCAGAAAACATGCACTCCAGGCAGGTTTGTATTGCAGGTATTTGGATCATAGAAAGGCTAACTAAAAGTCTGAGTAACTTCAGCACCATGAAGTAACCTTTCCACCAACAGGGAAATCTCTCAATCTTTCGCCTCTAATGTGAAGTGAGAATCTAGTGTTAGATATTATTGCAGGTATTTGGATCATAGAAAGGCTAACTAAAAGTCTGAGTAACTTCAGCACCATGAAGTAACCTTTCCACCAACAGGGAAATCTCTCAATCTTTCGCCTCTAATGTGAAGTGAGAATCTAGTGTTAGATATTATTGCAGGTATTTGGATCATAGAAAGGCTAACTAAAAGTCTGAGTAACTTCAGCACCATGAAGTAACCTTTCCACCAACAGGGAAATCTCTCAATCTTTCGCCTCTAATGTGAAGTGAGAATCTAGTGTTAGATATTATTGCAGGTATTTGGATCATAGAAAGGCTAACTAAAAGTCTGAGTAACTTCAGCACCATGAAGTAACCTTTCCACCAACAGGGAAATCCACGGACATATGAATATATCTGGACCTGCCCTAAGTGATAAAAACGTATTATTTCCCCCTCCACATGGCGCCGGCTGTAGCTCCTCCTTGGAACCGGCTCGCTCCATGGGGAGGGGATATAGCCTCGCTTGAATCTAAAATGTGTGACGTCATCATTCTTGCCGTGAACAGCGAGAAGCTGACATCCATACATTTAACGAAATAACGGCAGCTTGTGCTATACAATATATCTACGTATCAATATGCACATAGCAAATGTGGGCGGTACTCCAATGTGCTCGTCGCTGGTTACAGGGGTAAGTAAATTATGAAACATTTGTAAAAGTGTTTTAACTAAACACGGCAAGAAAATATTGATATGTGTATTGGCGCGAGTCTTTTTGGAGCGAGCATTTGGCCTTAGCAAATAAGTTTTGAACGTGGCAAGCAATTCGCGCTCCCATGTAAAAAGGTCTATTCATTCAAAGCAGATTTTGCTTTTAAGAACTAAATGGTGATATTGTAATGCGAGATGCCTATATACTGTCAGATTGATTGTTCAACGAATGACAGTCATCTTTCCCCTCTTGCTCTCCATAGTTTGGTTTTACCCCTCATCTGTAACTGCTTGTCTATCCATTTGGATGTCTATGGGGAAATCTCTCAATCTTTCGCCTCTAATGTGAAGTGAGAAAACATGCACTCCAGGCAGGTTTGTATTGCAGGTATTTGGATCATAGAAAGGCTAACTAAAAGTCTGAGTAACTTCAGCACCATGAAGTAACCTTTCCACCAACAGGGAAATCTCTCAATCTTTCGCCTCTAATGTGAAGTGAGAATCTAGTGTTAGATATTATTGCAGGTATTTGGATCATAGAAAGGCTAACTAAAAGTCTGAGTAACTTCAGCACCATGAAGTAACCTTTCCACCAACAGGGAAATCTCTCAATCTTTCGCCTCTAATGTGAAGTGAGAATCTAGTGTTAGATATTATTGCAGGTATTTGGATCATAGAAAGGCTAACTAAAAGTCTGAGTAACTTCAGCACCATGAAGTAACCTTTCCACCAACAGGGAAATCTCTCAATCTTTCGCCTCTAATGTGAAGTGAGAATCTAGTGTTAGATATTATTGCAGGTATTTGGATCATAGAAAGGCTAACTAAAAGTCTGAGTAACTTCAGCACCATGAAGTAACCTTTCCACCAACAGGGAAATCTCTCAATCTTTCGCCTCTAATGTGAAGTGAGAATCTCTGTGAAGAACTGTGTGGCATTCACAATAATGATCACTTCTAAATTTTTTTTTTTTTTTTTTTTTTTTTTTACATTAACTCCACACAGGAGGCCCTGAGGAAAATAATTTCCCTCAGGGCCTATGTCATCTGGGATGCTGTGTGGAGGGTCTTTTTGAGGAGAGGAAGGAATGAACATTGGTCTTGAAGAGACCCATGTTGTAGGAAGGAGGAAACACAGAGGCCGGCAAATCATTCCACAGCCGAGCTGTTGAACAGAGGAACGAGTCGAAGAAACGACCCGTTCTCATGTGACAAATGTCAACCGTGTACAAATGTTGGGCACGCGTTTGGCGTGTTTCCCGACTATGCACCGGTGCCGAAGGGATCAATGATGCTAGTTCTTCAGAGCATCTTCCATTGTAATACCGGTAGAACAAGGATAGCATTCCCACCCGACGCCTGTGCTCTAAAGATTGCAATCCGTCTGTTAAGATGGGAGAATCTATCAAACGGACCGCCCGTTTCTGCACAGAGTCGAGGGTATTTTTCAGGTATTTTGGAGCTCCAGACCAGAGATGGCTGCCAAATTCAACCGTGGGGCGTACTTGTGATTTGTACAAGGTTAGCAGTTGTGTACTATTAAAGTATCTGCGGGCCCTGTACAGTACGCCCAGTTTTTGGGAGGCTAACTTTACTCTGGCTTCGATGGAGCCCCCATACCTGAGCTGGTCACTTAGGGTTACACCAAGCATATCAATGGAGGGCCTGTTCGGAAGATTGCTTCCGTTGAAAGAGACTAGATTTTCATTTCGATCCCTTTTAGACGTAATCAGACAAGATTGGGTCTTTGAAACATTAAATTCAACGAGATTATTTTTACCCCAAGAGAAAACACTCTCGAGGTAACCGTCCATTCTTTGCTTCAAAGCCCTACGAGCTGTTGGAGTTTGTGAGCCCTTTGGGGGCTTGTCAAACAAAAAGCTATCATGAACTGTACTGTCATCCGCGTAACAGTGAATTGGTGCACATGACAAAAGGTCGTTGATGTGCAACAAAAACAAAGTCGGAGACAGAACCGATCCCTGCGGGACGCCAGCATTTATCGAGTGTGAGGAAGAAGTGAAACCATCGACTACCGTCTGAATCGACCTCTCCCTCAAGAAGTCGGCAATCCACATACACAAGGATGCGGGAAGTCCGTAAGAATGCAGTTTGTTGACAAGTCCTCGGTGCCAAACCCGGTCAAAGGCCTTGGAGATGTCCAGTGCAACCGTTTGGGTCTCACCGAAACGTTCCAGGCATCGCCCCCAAACATGCGTCACATACGCGAGAAGATCACCGCACGAGCGGTTCCGCCGGAATCCGTATTGACGGTCGTTAATAATTTTGTTCTTCTCGAGGTATGTGAGCAGTTTGTCGTTGATCACACGTTCCATCACCTTAGACAGAACTGATGTGATCGCTATGGGGCGGTAGTTGGCCGGGTTGGAGCGGTCACCCTTCTTTGGAATAGGATGGATAACCGCTTTTTTCCAACCAGAGGGCACAGAGCCAGTCTTCAGGGACAATTTAAAGAGCTTCGTCAAAATTGGAGCTATTTCTGCAGCGCACCTCTGCAGTACCAGGGCAGGTATTCCGTCAGGCCCACTAGCTTTATTAACATCAAGCCCTCGTAAAACATGGAGTACTTCCCGATGCCGAATCCTCAGCTTTTTCATACGAAAACCGCAGTGAGGAACCGACGTCGGGACAGCACCTTGGTCATCGAGGGTTGAGTTATCCGCAAACATTTTACCTAATAAGTTTGCCTTTTCGGTGGCGGTGTTTGCTAGTGAGCCGTCAGGTCTGGTGAGAGGTGGCAAACTGGATTTGCAGAAATTGCGACCTATTGAGCTCGCAAGCGACCAGAATTGCCTGCTGCCATGCGGGCATGCAGCCAGCATGTTAATCGTTAGATATTCTTTTTTCAACAGGATTTGGCGGTAGAAACGGACCCACTGTATAGCGTTATTTTGATTCGTTTTATGTGCATATTTCAGAACCATTTGACATGAGCAACACGGCACGATCAGTGTACGATGCCGAAGTGTTCTCCCACGTCCTCAAAGTGTTTGAAAAGACCAGCCAAGCCTTGGAACAGCGTCTCTCCATCTCCTCCCTGTTGCCCCCGTGAAATGGAACACTCCCTCCCTCTGCTATCTCTCAATAAGGTATTATTATTAATGTATATTAAAATTGTACTTATGTTAATCAATGAGGAAATAATAACTATGTACTTAAAAGCGACGAGGAATCTTGGAGACCTCGTTCCTATTACTTACGGTCACAATTGGAAGAATCTACTTCCACCGTTATTGTTTCACTAAAATAAGCACAAAATACATAAACATTGAATTAGTATTGCAGAAATAACCAAACGTCCCATGATCTCGATCAAATAATTCACATAATAATAATGTAGCGAGGAAATATTGTTAACAAAGAAAGCGGCTGTGATTTTTGACTGTATTTTTAATGTTATTTTTTTATAGTCATCTTGGTGGGCTTTTCGTAATAATATATTAAGTACAATGGGGATATCAGCGCCTTAAACAGCTTTGCTCATTCTTTTTATACATACTTACATTGTAAATTCTATCAAAATTTCCTTGGCGCTCTTTACAGGAGCGATCTTTTAGTACAAAGATTTACATAATATATCATTTTTGCCGGTGTATTGGTAATATTAACGTTTATATACCTGGCCATTAATAAAAACAATGCCAGTCAAGGTGTAGGTAAGTAGGCACTTAAATAACAGTGTAATAATAATTGTAAACGTGTTATTTTTTTTGTATTGCAAATTATTTGATAAAATGTGTTCATTACTGAGTGCCAGTTTAGCGTTATTAATGTTATTATATAAACCAAATATTATGTGCCTGAATATTATAAAATGTTTAATATAAAAATGCTAACATTTCTTAGTGGTGTATAATGTTATCTAATGGTATTTATGTGGGAATATTTCTTGTTCTCACTTTAAAGTAAATATTAGGTTGCCTGGCAGCGATTTTACTAAAGTCATTGCATGAAGTTAGAAAAATACGTCTTTGAACAGTCTTGAAATTAATTGAAGAAATCTGAAAGATAGCATTCATTCCTGAGATTCTTGAAGTAAATTTGAGAATCCTACAAGACATTTCATGACATCACATTAATAAACTTGCTGCCATGCCCAGACGTGTGTTGTAATAACATAGAATATCAGTCTTCCTTTTCATTGTGATTCAACCTGCATAATACCCATTTCAAAGGAATAGAGATATGTCACGCACGGTAAAACCCTGTTAGGGAACGTACCCAAACTACGTGACCAACTTTTTGCAATTATTAACCCCCCCCCCCCCCCCCCCCCCCCCCCCCGGTGACCAAAATCCTAAGGAACCCGCCGCTCATTTGTATGGAGCGTGACCTTTTGAAGACCCCCCCCCCCCCCCCTAAAAGTGTCACGTAGTATGGGTACGTTCCCTTAATTCCAAAAGAAGCATAATTCGAAACTTTATCCAAAAAATGAACCAAGAAAAAAAAATTCATGCAAAAATATTTCATTTCTAATTTATTTTGGTCCCAAAAAAAATCGATTTTTGTAAAAATATATCATATTATTTCATAAATCTGAATCTAACAGACCGACTGCTGCGGTAATAGGCCTCGATTTTTCAATATATATGTAAATATGTCATATTTTTCTGAATTACTTAATATGTATCTGAATTTGAAGGGCCGTCCACAACTGTTATCGGCCCCGAAAATTAATTTATGCAATGTTTTTTGTGAATTTTTTTATCTTAAAATATTTCAATTATGTGGAAATTTGTTCATTCGACATTTGGTTTTCATGGTCCTGTGGATTTCAAATTAACGTGGGGTAATAATGTATATTGAATAAAATATTGCAGACGATTTTTACACAATCTTCACGCGGTATCGAATAAAAAATTGCAGACGATTTTTACCATAATCTTCGTACGGTACACCACCTTGTGGTAATTATATTTATTTTGTTGTTCTGGTTACTTGGTAAAGAGGGATGGAATACTGGTGTATATTATTTAGTTTTTGGGAAAGTTTATTATTGTTGCTACTGTTGATAGATTTATTTATCGCGGCCACATTATGTTTCTTATTGGCCAATAAAACTTAAAACAGTCATAATTATTGTGGACAAGAACTTTTTGTATCGTTCAGCCATACAGTTTGTCAAATAAAAGTAGAAAATATATGAGGGCACCACTGTTGATCAAATGGCAATACTAAACACACAACTCATGGTGTTAAAGTAAAGCTGTGTGTGTAACCTACATTTTTATAAAAAATTAAAAAGGCATAATAGTGGAAAAAATATTTTTTCGTTACAGTATAGATACCCGCCGATCTCAAAATTAGAATTGCGTATAGGTATATTATTATTATTATACCTTTGCAATTTTGTGTTAATATAATGAAGAATAACTTTAATGTAATAAAATATAAAGCACAGTTTAGAAATTGCTCACTTTTATTTAATACTAGATAAAGTACCTAGCGTTGCCTGGGCTTTAGATCATATCTCTAATTTTAGATCTGAATATATTTAACTCATTCAGATCTAAAAGTAGTGTAACTAAACTCACCATTAGTGATTCTTCCTTTCTATCTATTGTTAAATTCAAATTTATGTTAAATTAAATTAAAGCAAATCGCTTTATAAATCACCTTTTAACCTGTGATTTGCCGCTCGTGCGCCGGCGTGTCCTGATTTTGACACGCGATTTTGACCCTTATGTATAAAGAAAGTGTATGAAGAACACGGTCAGAATCGCTTGCTCTATTATCGCTCTTTACCATAGAGAAAACCGCAATTAGATTGGTGACTCCATATAATTTATATTAATGATTTACCGGAGCGCGGGAGCGTGCGCAGTTCTTGCGCATGCGCGGGAAAAATTCTTTGGTTTTGAACTTTGACCTTTCTATGTACGAAATTTCTCAAGGACGCTGTCAGAATCGCGGGACATTGGGTGTCATGGCTGCCGCTTTTTGCGAACGCTAATTGGTTACAACCAACCCCATTTACTCGCGGCATTCAACGAGTTAATCAAATTTATGTCATGAAGAAAAAATGTTTCTTAAAATGTGGTTTACTGTGTTCTATACATTCAGTGTAATTGCACTTCAATAAAATATTTGACAGTTAAATTGGTGTTGCCGGTCTACAAATTTAGTAGTTCAAGTTTTTATATTTTCTACTCTTTTTTGACAGACTATAAATGCCAAAAGTTTATTTTCTTCATAATATTTGAATTTATAGTAGAATTATTATCAAGAAACAACTCTGTGAAATTTTTGGACTGAAATTGTGTTAAACCTAAAAGCAATAAGTCTCGTCGCAATAGTTTTATAGTCAGTCATTAGAATTTTATTAAAAAGTAAAGCCAAGCTAACTATATATATTTATTTTCTGGTTTACTTTGAATCAGGAGTGATATTTAATTTAGAATTAACCTTATACACATTCCTACGTTATATTATATAAATCAAACGAAATGTATGAATGTTACCTTTAATAATAATTAATATATCTGTAAAAAAATATGCTGCTATATTTCGTAACATAAAAAAATGCAATAAAAAATAAAAAAATCTCATTTAATTTAGAATGGCAGAACATAAAACAAATTTGTATATGGTTTAAATACTTTTGTCGTTATATAAACATTGTTCTTAAATATTCACTTTTTTGTTCACATTCTTCGATAGAAGAGTTTTATATATATTTTGTATGTGTATTCCATTTGTGTATGTTCATAATATTGACAGTGAAGAAACGGAACCTCTTTGACTTTTACCCATATTGAGACGTTAATTTCATTGAATCCCCTTGACATATTTACAGTAAACCCTTGATTAACTGAGTTCGCATTAACCTTATCTACGCGGCTGTCACACAAGTGATTCAACTATCTGGTGGCTATCCCCGTATGCAGAAGTCTTCGTAAAGTTTTATTAAAACACACATTATGTCAAAACGTGCCGCATGATGGGATAGTTTGACGTTGTAAAGGTTAATAGGGGATAATCTACAGTACTGTATTGTAAAATCTTCTTCATTGAGATTTAATCTCATTAATAAAGGGGTCGTCCATTAATCACGTGAGGCTCGAAAGAGGGAGGGGTTTGGAAAAAAATCACGAAATATTACAAGGAGGGGGGGGGATTTAATGCGATATCGCGTGTATTTATTTTTCGTTGAACATTTCGTATTCTGAAAATTTCAATATACTTTGTACTAAAAAAATACAAGTGATTTTGGGTAGGGGGGGTAGTCTAAAACCTCACCACGTATCACCCGGGGGGGGGTTAAAAAGTTGCTAAAAACATAGCGTGATTAATGGACGACCCCAAACCCATAATAAGGAATGGAATTCTATAAGATGTCTTGGTAAATTGGTAAGAAATTTTTGTATTTCAAATTTCCAGCAATTTTTAAGGTGTTCTGTTTCTTCAGTGTGAGTACAATCTTTGTAACTTGCTGAGGTGAAAAAAAAGAAGAGGATTATCAATAGATACATAATTCCTAAACCTCACATTTGGAATTCTGTAAAATGATTGAAATTAATCTTTATAATGTATTTCTTTTAATTATTGTGCATGTTATCTCTACTTTTTACTTCATTATCCAGTCATTTCACTATCATCAATCAAATCTCCCATTTCTCGAATTTCCCCTACAAATTTTCAATAAAAATGCATATTTTGAATCAAATTATTATTGTTGTTATACAAATTTAATTCGTTGAAGTTTTTCATTTCTTTGATTCTTTAAAAATGTGTTTAGAACGAATTTGTCCATTCACCATTCTTTCATCCCGAATTATGATTAAATAAATAGAAAATTTTCAGTTGTTGTACTAAACACTATCTAGGCTTTCAGACACAGACATACATATCAAGAGTTGATATGGAAATGAATCGGTTTTTATATACTGCTTCATCACCCATTGTGATATGCAAACTTTGGTTGTTGATAAAACATCACCCAAGATTTTAGTGCCCTCTAGAGTCACCGTTTATCATAATCTATCTGTACAAATTAAAGTAAACAAGAATTCAGTCATTTCCCCTCATCTTGCTAGTGCTAGAGCTAGGGCAATTTGCCTTTTTTCTCGACATTCCGTCCTTGTCTGTGCATTGGTGGAAATTCTGATCATTTTATTACTTCTCACGAATTCAAAATTATTTGTGATTGCATTTATTCTCTTGTGTTGTCAAATTTAGCATTACAGTAGTCTCTGTGATCCGAACCACCGGGCGACTGGAGCTGTGTATGGAGAACACAAGATAATTAACCAAAAGAAAAAAGTGTAAGGCTGGGATTAGACTCGTAAATTTTTTCCTGTAAATCGCTCTTGTAAGCGATTTATGGCCAAATTACCAATGTAAACGACACCAAAAGTCACTTAACATAATTTACAGCAAGTTACAGAACTTATTCTTTCGGAAGTTTTTTGACAGGTCTAATCGCGTAATTATTGACAAAATCGCGTAAATTTGACAGTAGCAGGTCGTTGTTGACAGGAAGCCATCTTACCGCAAATAAATTTACAGATGTAAACGGTCGCATGAGCAGGTCGAACTTCCGAACAACTTCCGTGATCATTAATTACCACAAGTCGGATGCATATGTAAACGCTCCTGTGAGTGACCTGTCAAAATCTTTGTAATCCGTAAATTTTAATTACGAGTCTAACCCCAGCCTAATGTTTATTGAAATTTACATAAATTGCCTATTTTTATCAGTTTGATAAAGGATAGGGTACTCAATTAAAAGGGGTTTGGTAAGGTATAAGAGGGATTTTAAAAGTTCCAATGTGAGATCAGTTTGTTTTCAGCGGTTACTTCGTCATAATTTCATGAAAAATACGTTGAAATTTTGAAACATGGCGATTGCAGTACATAATATGCAAGTTTGGGTTTGCAAAGAAAAAATGTCCTTCTATTATATAATTATGGACAAAACATGTAATATTGATTGATATCTTTGCTTACGACCTTTATTTGTGTTGCATACTTAAAAGTTTTGGAAAATGTCAAACTTGCAGACGTTCCAAAAGCTCAGTTTTTAATTGTTCAGATTATAGAGACTATAATAGTGTACCTTTTTTCCTGTCTTGGCCACAGAAAGTTTATATTTTACACAAAAACTGCTCTCATTCGTTTACATGAAATCACCGTCCACGTGAGCTAAAGCCCCTTTAAAGGCTGAATTAGCCCACAACTGTGGACCGAGTAATTAATTTTTTTAAATATCTGTTCCGGGAGCAATTATGAGCTTGTGTAGAGTGTGTACAATACTACTAGTGTTAGCCCAATAAATAATGGATTTTCTCGTACAGTCAACGTTTCATTTGCAAATACACAGAATTGCAGATTTAAAATGAAAATGCATGTAAAAAAAACATAAATTTTGATGAAAATGCCACACTTTTGGTTTTTGAAAATGCCACACTTTAAATGGCGGCTATTCTCAGTGACTATATTGTCATGTAATTGAGTTCTTTTTTAATAAATTCATTATTTAACACTCATATTGTTAACTTGTGCATTTTTCCATTGGCATTATCACGTGTATTGTCATGTAATTGAGTTCTTTTTTAATAAATTCATTATTTAACACTCATATTGTTAACTTGTGCATTTTTCCATTGGCATTATCACGTGTAAAGTTGGTAGATAAAACCAAAACTCTGTTGATTATAAATTTGATATTAAATTCACTGCCAAAGATAAAAAATTTAAAACACCAAATAAAATAATTTTTAGGATAAATAATTATTTTTCTAGATTCACTTTTATATTCTCCCATTATTTATTTACACATTTGTTTGATTAAAATAAAGCTTCTACAATTTTTTTATGCTTTTTGTTAGTAAAAGGTAAATTGAAATGATCAGTTGGAGAAGAGTAATGTACTTTCTACTGAAACGGGAATTAAATATAAAAATTTAGTGTATACACAATCTGTGGGATTTCAAATCTTGATTTAAGGTGTCTCAATCAATCTTAACTTGGCACAGGTCACACTGGCTGTTTAGTCTCAGTTATAAAGAACTGATTTCCTGGTAAAATTTTATCCAACACATATTTTCTATTCAACAAGAAGTGATTTATATACATGTAAAAAGCATTGTAATATTTCAAAATAAACTCAATTTTGTCAAACATATTTTTTATTGTGTTTATAGTAAATGCCAAACTTTAATGCCGACCTGACGTTGATATGGAAATCGTCACAATAGGAGAGTTTAAGGTCCGAAAAGCGGAATACGGTGTGCACGGAAGGGAAGAAAGGCAGCCCTGTTTTACGCATCTTTCTTTTTCGTTTACGGTCATTCTAAAGTGACCCCGTACCCGCGCAAGAATGGATTGTATCAAATTAAGATCGGCATTTAAGTTCGGCACATACTATATATAACACTCCCTTATTTTCCTTGAATGGATATTATCTTTGTATTTTTTTCTTACCTTTTACCGAATTGTTGGAGGAGTTTGGTGAATAAAAATCAGTGATACTTCAGAAGTTGATTTATTGTAACTCTGAACTTTTTATAATAACAACCATAATATATATCATACTCTTCCTTAACCAGAGAAGAGAGTGATTTTCATTACCCATGTTAACTAAAACTGTTCTGGAATAATTAATTAATAATTACTTCAGAAACAGGCTAACTAATTATATTAATTAACCTGTTTCTGAAGTAAATAACTAAGTTCAAATGGTTGAATGATGACCATGTTTGTGCTCTTCCAATAAAATATCTTGTGTTTCAAGTTTGTTCATACTTTGGAAATTAAATGGATCTCAAATAATACATCACAGAAAGGTAACATGCTATTTTTTAAATTGCTTTCGAGATTACTAAGAATTGTCTAACTTCATCTTTTAGAGAAAATATAACATTTTTCCAGAAGTATGTGATACTTCCACCTCAATTTTTAACAAAAATATATTTTTATGTGTGTACAACCAATTAGATATTTGAATAAAATTTGATATCTGGTAAAATAAATAAAAAAAAATTAAAAATGGCATCTCAACAATACCCTCGTCATAATTTACGAGAATTCTTATTTTGACTCGACATCAAATCTCCAGCTACGAGAAGGTACCCATGATCACTCACCAAAAAATAACATTACGATAAACTAAATTGCGATTTACAAAAAAATCTTCACATGATTTCATTAACTGCCATCATTTGCCCACAACGGCCAGCTAACCTCGTCGGTAACATCACGCAGAGAGGTGAGGGGCGTGTACGTGTGGCCCAAGCGTCTACTTGTTCTACATTAACCCGGTGTCGGTGTCAGTGTCGGCTACTTCGGGTTGACATTCTCATTCAAGTACGACAGAAGTCAAATGCGCAAATAAAAATAGAAAAAAGAGTTGGTTGAGAAAATAATATTACTAGACAAATAGAAAGTAAAATTTAAGAGCCAACCGGAGACGGCGCACGGGCCGCAGAGCGATTCATCGGAGCGGCGCGGGGTCCTGCACTGCCGGGGGCCCCTCGGGAGCTTCATCAGGCCGGCCTGGCCCTGTCTGGGCTTCAGTAGGGCTGCGAGAAGCGTGCCGCCGGGTGATAGTTGCCCTGGTACGTCGAGTCCTGCGACAGCAGTCCCTCGGCCTGCGACTGGTACTCCAGCATCACCGACTCCTGGGACAGGTCTGGCTGTGACAAGCCCTGTGACAGGGACAGCCCGGGGCCCACCTGCGACAGGGGCTCCTGAGACAGCGGGCGCGGGGCCATGGGAGCACGGCGCCGGCGCTGCTGCTGGCAGAAGCGCGGTGGCACATGCGCCATGTTCATGAACATAGCCACGGGCACAGCCGGGGCGTGCAGGGCTGCCTGTGCTCTCTCAGGTCCGATGTATGCCAGGGGGTCATGGGGACGCCTAGGAGCTGCACGGCAGTATGCTCCTCCCGGAGCCATCGCCTCGCGCGCATCGTATGTTGACGTGGACATGAAGTGAGACCCGGGGTTGGAAGCGTTCACTAACTTCTTAGGTTTGGCGAATTGGATCATGGACTCTTTAAGATTTGTTAGAGGTCCCTCCACCAAAACCTTCTGCTCCTTATAGAAGCTTAACAGATGGTTCCACAGGGGCTGCTTCGACAGCACCTTGGGATTGCCCACTATTATGATTCCGTATTTGGCCCTAGTTAGAGCGACGTTAAGTCGTCGCGGATCATTTAGAAATCCTATACCTTGATGTTCGTTAGATCGAACGCAAGACATGATAATGATGTCCTTTTCTCTGCCTTGAAAAGCATCCACACTAGCTACCTCGATCTCTTGGTATAGCTTGGAGTGCAAGCTTCCTTGGTACTGCATGTGCTGGACGAGGTAAGCCCTCTGCCCTTCGTAAGGAGTGATGATGCCTATTTGTTCCGGCTTGACGCCTGCCTTCAGGAAGCGGGTGGTAATCTTCTCCACATTTGCAGCTTCCGTCCTGTTGAGGTAGGAAGTTCCACTCCCGGCGATTTCCTCTTGTCCCTGGGTGACATAGAAGAACATGGGCTTCTCTGGAATGGGCCAAGGAAAGTCGATTTTATGCAGCTTTCTTTCATCGGAGCTGACGCCGTTCTGCAAAGATCCCTCGTAGAAGAAGTTGGAAGGGAAGCGAGACAGCTCGGGATGCATCCGGTATTGCACCTCCAGACGGAAGGGTTTGATTCCTAGCACTACGAGCCTCTCGAATAAGCTCTGGGAGAGACCAGCCTTTGCTGCCTTCTTGCACATGACCACAGGCCCCAGCTGGCAGTGGTCTCCCACCAGGATCAGTTGGCGGGCGCCCAGCACCACAGGGACCATACACTCGGGTTCTGTTGACTGCATGCCTGAAACATTGCATATAACTTTTTTAGTACATATTCCTTTTGAAGGGAAAACCGCAATAAATAATGTACACAATTTGTACACAGCAATAATTACCTTCGTCAATCAGAATGGAGTGGAAACGCAGCCTGGCCAGCCTGGGGTCCCCGGCTCCTACGCAGGTGCAGCAGACCACGTCAGCAGCTTCCAACAAACGCCTCTCTGCAGCCCGACGTAAGGCACGATACCTGAAACCACACAGAATAATTCTAATATTGTTTGTATCTTCTAACAGTTTTATAGTGCAAATCATACTTATCTGTCGTATATTTGTGATACCGCTCAAAATTATAACTGGCCAGAATCAGTGGAACAATGTTATCCATTATAGGTAGTGCATTCAGTACAGTTAGACGTGTAGGTAGTATAGTCAGACAGGTTGTTTCATATAATTTGTACATTTCATCAAATTTTAAACTTAGAATTCAAGTTTTGTTATTATTTCATTGATTTATTTGTGTACGCACCTGATGGAAAAACAAAAAAGCAGAGTGTGCAATTCACATGCAGTAGAAGTGAAACCTTCAGAAAATTAAAGTAGACAAGGAAGTGAAACCTTCAGAAAATTAAAGTAGACAAGGCTAAGAAGCACCGCACAGAGGACTGATAGGCTACAAAGCACCGTACGAGACCGATTATACTATCTCGTCCTCTCGCAGGCTAAATCCTGTAGATAGATGTATGTGTTTGTCTCTTTTTAGTATTGCTATTTTTCATTTCATCGAGTTTCAAATCTCAACGGTGCTAAAGGAGTTTTCACTTCAAAAATATTGTGTTTCCAAAAGCACTTCAATAAGCATAATTAAAGCACTTCAATAAGCATAATTAAAGCGCAAACACTTTCTTTTTTTGAATGGCATTTCAACTATATGTAATTATTTATGTATATTCAGAATCAGCATTTGTTAAAATACTACACAAAATAAATATACATACTTTTTTTTAAGCCGTAATATTTTTCACTTAAGTTCTGTTTTGTTCAAATTCTGTGAAACAACCCAGGGGCCCTATTCCTGACGGTCGATCAAAAGTTCCTCGTTATGCGCCTCGAAGAGAGCGAAAATTTATCGTCGTCGCGACGAACTTTGCAACTTAGCTGATTGCATAGATACGCCAACTTCACACCACTCGCTGCTGTGTTTCTACTGGGTAGACCCACTCGTTGTTGTTGTGGAGTGACTTTTGACGTTTGGCGTCTAAGAATGTTACTTCGACCAAGCTCAGGAATAACCAAGTCGACTAACGGATGTACTTTCGACGGAGATTGCGAGCGAGAAAATTTTCGCTCTCTTCGAGGCGCATAACGAGGAACTTTTGATCGACCGTCAGGAACAGGGCCCCTGAATATCAGTAATTTACAGTTGTACCAAAAACAAAAGACTGTTCCCTAACATCGACCGGAAAGCAGTACGTACAGCGTGGCAAGCCACAAACGAACACTAGCAAACTATTAATAAAACATTGATTGCGTGTCATTCCTTTGCTTGCTGTCTAGCTGTAGATATTTTATCTGTTAGTTTGGAAAAAGCATGGAGAAACATACCTGCGCTCATCTCCAGCAGCCAGTTCTCCGGCTTCCTCCTTGAGCTGCTGCAGCTTGCGCAGTTCCCCAGAACACGGCTCCAAGGCACGCGCCTGACGATGCAGCGCCAAGAATGCCACGTTGGACTCCATGGCTTCTCGGGACTTGGCGCACAGACGCACCACCTAAATCATAAAATAATGTCATTTTCTGTACACATATTTAATAGGTATAACGAGGAAGAGGTTTACCGTCTTACACAGGTCAAGACCTGTGTAAGATTGTGTGATCAGGAGCAGGGATAATCACGGTGACATTTACCTTCAGCCCCGTTCTGTGAATCTTTTCGGTGAGCTGATCCACTGCCGTGTTGGAGGGAGCGCAGACCAGCACGGGACCGCCCCCCTGCCGCACTAGCTGGAACACAATGGTGGCTGAGGTGACGGTCTTGCCTGTGCCCGGGGGACCCTGGATCAGGGATAATGGTCGCTGCAGGGCGTGCTTCACCGCGTACACCTGGAATTACAATTTTATAAATTAATCATCTCTCGATGGTCTTGAAGGAGAGAAGGTTTAGATTATCATCCAAATAGTTACTTGCTGCCTATATATACAGCTCGCCACAAATAAGTTTGTAGTCGCTGGGGTAGATTACATGGATATAAAGAAAGTGCAGACCTTATAAAATTAGTTTTTCATTAGTTCCTCCTTTGTCTGCATCTTTGTATGCATTAACCACATAACACCGTAGATGGAGATATCTGGGTGTTTTCGGTTCGGCTATTTAATTAATATCATAATCCAAATATATTAATACGGAAACATATGAACTGCTTACGCTTACTGCTCTTTAACCGGTCAAATGCTGGAGACGCGCCGGCGCACGGGTCCTAATGCGCAGGCGCAGAAAATAATTCAAATATTTGAATAATATTGTTTTTGAAAAACTTTTGGTCTGCGATTTTGACCCTTATATGTACGACATTTGTATAAAGAACAGTGTCAAAATCGCTTGCGCCATCAGTACTCTATGTAGTGCTAAAGATTTCACTCGAATTGCCACACTGGATTATTTTTAAAACGATTTCTTCCATGACAATGCGCTGTCAGATTTTACCGCGAAATTAACGGTCGTTATCATTATCGCGATGTATTTGTATCGCGATTAAAACGTCGTAAAACCTATTAATTTACGTAATAAATGCAAGTAATGTGATTTTAGTGGATAGTTTATTGTGTTGTGAACGTGTTTCAGTCAATAAAATATACAATAGCTCAAAATTTATCAACAAAACATTCAATTCAAAATTCAAAGTGGTGGTTTTTTAGTGTTTTTTCGCGAAGTTCCGCGAAATTCCGCGAAATATCCCGGCAGCTGACCGGTTAAAACCAATGGATCCACCTAAATTTCTTTATTCCATATTTTTTGGGTTCTAATCTTTGTTGCTAGTAATTTTATAAAAAAATATTGGAAGGGTAGACTATGGAAAATCTTAGAAAGGACTTAGTATAGTCACCCATCATATGTGAACCGCAGAACCGCAGCCCAGCAACAGAAAACTCTTTCTCTGTTTCCACTTGGTGGGACTGTCATCAAGTGTGTGCTAACTAAAGTAAATTTCTCAAAAAGAGTCATGTCTTTCTTCAAAGTCAATTCCAGCTCTTGTTTCAACATGTTTTTGGTGTAAATTTAGTACTTTTTCAAACATGCAATCCCACAAATCCCAAATCTGCGGGACCAAATATTGCTAAAATTCCGTGGGATTGTGTTATTGTAAACCCTAATCGATTTGTGCATTCATGAAACTTTAGTGGTCTTCCATTCATCTTGGCAGTATAAATGAAGATCTGCGGAGGCTCTCCAAAAGAGTAGTGGTGGAACGGGGGGGGGGGGTGAATTTTTGAAAAATAGATGTTTACAAACTAGGTCGAGTGAGGTATCATTTATTATGTTTTCATTAGTACTGAATCGAATGAGTTCGATAGAATCCCAAGTCGATAGAATTAATATTTGGTGAGATAAGACAGGTTTTTAGTAATCAAACATAAAAAGTAAAGAAAATAACAAGGGTTAGCCGTCTAGAGGGGTTTTCCATAACTTTTTTTGGGAAGACTCTGCAGATCTTCATTTCACTGGCAAGATGAACATTTTATATGACTAAAGTTTCATGATTGCTCATTTATCAAACCCTATTTTACCTGAACTGAATACAAATTGATTATCGTCACAAACATACACATGCGAGAAAGATGGTATAGTGATATTGCATACTAAGTGGATGGGAATAGTTGAATTACCTGCGACCTGTTGAGATCAGGCAGGTTAGGTGCACTGAAGTGCTTGGGCAGCTGGCAACGGAACAGCACCTCCTCCACCTCGTGGCCCAGCAGGCGACGGTAGATGTAGCCCGACACCGAGTTGTCGTCCACCGCAAACTTCTTCAAAGCAAGTTGCATCCTGGAAACATCATTTTGATTTGATTAATACAATTATAAAGATGGGTGTTTGTTCACACACAATAAAATGTGTACTTCCATCCGTTCCAGTTAATTTGGCACCAAGACTTGTCTTCAAGGTAATAATTTGTAGTGACACTCATATTCACGTGTGCTAATTACGATTGTAAATTAAAATATCACTATGATTTCAAATATCATAGCAGTTTACTCTCTGCCTCAAATGATCAACATACCTATCGAAGGAGGTGCTCTTCCAGATAAAGTCCACCACGAAGTTGTTGGTGCAGTCGCTGGGAGCTCCGCTGTTGCTCTTCAATTCCAGGCCGATGTCGTCCCCAAAGTTATCGGGCACCTTGATCACGTGGCCCACGCCCGCCCACGGCTTGTGCAGTTCTCCAACGTACCTAAAACATCAATCACATCATTATCTTAGCCATAAAAGAGACAAGACCATCCACAAAAGGTCACTCAATCAACTGCCTACATTACAGGGTATCCCAAAATATTTTCGACCAAACTGAGAACCCATGGATACTCATGCTTAGTACCAATTGGAGAACGAGAGAAGAAAATAAAAATCACCAATGCGTTGGAGTGATCAATGCTCTCCATGCTGTGCAGTAACACGAGGAGTGGAGTACAATAAATAGTTCCCGGACCTCCCAAATTGATTGTATTGAAATTGATTAGTTTTGTCGGCTTACCGCAATCTCAACTCATCCCCGTGCATCAGCTTCATGTCTCCGTCGGTCTTGGCCAGCGTGAAGTAGGCAATGGTCTTCTTGTTAAGGCCCACGTCCCAGCGCACCTCGATGTTCTCCTGAGTCTGGGACTCCTTCAGCCGCTTGTCGTAGTCTGCCTCCAGCTTCACCAGCGGCCCAAACACGTTCTGGTACTGAAATCCATCCTCGTACCTACAAAAAAATTTTAATTATTAAAAGATTTTCATAATACACAATAATAAATATTTGGACGGGCTTATTATCTATAGGCATTTAACAACCAACCCGTGCAGGATAAGTCCATTATACGAGACCCGAGTTAACAAGAACGCAAGAGTCCCAACTGTCTAGAGTTTAGTTGTTTAGTAGGATTTTGACAACCCCAATTGGGGTATGCTGTGATGCTGAAGGAAGTGAGGAAGGGAAGGAGATGGTAAAGAGGAAGGTTGCAGTATCAGGCAGCTAAAGGTATTTCAAGCAATGGTTGGAACTCTCAGAAAAAATAATAATAAATCAGCTAAATCAGCCATGGTCTGATGGATCAGATTTAGGCATGAAGAGTACCTAACGATGAAGTGAGTTGGTTAGTTATAGTACCTCAGCAAGACCTGATGCGGCTCCTCGTCCACCCCTGGCTTCTCCAGATCCTGGAAGGTGGCGTCCACATTGTCTCTCCACAGCTCCTCGAGGCGCCCCATCTGCTGCGGGGTGATCTGGCGCGCTCGCACCTGCTCCGCCTCCAGAGGTACCTTCACCAGCCACGGCAGGAAGCAGCGGTCCGCTATTAGCGGCTTCCACTGTTCCTGGTCCCAGTTCATGTCCTTCAGAGAGCTCTGGGCTGCGCACGGTTGTCTGGAATAGAATCATTTCCATAAAATCACTGAACTTAACTAAATTATATAGTACAAGCCAAACTTTACGATTGGCCTGACGTTGATCAGAAATTGTAGCAATAGGCAAATTTAAGGACAGAAAAACGGCATGCCCCCCCTCCACCCACGCCCCTCTCTGTCGCACATATGTTTTTACGCATCTTTCTCTTTCGCTTACGTTCATTGTAAAGTCAGTAACAGCGCAAGAATGGATCATTTGGCGTGTACTTTAATGTCAGTATTAAATAATTTACAGCAGAATAATCTCAAACTTTTACTGTTATATTCTATATTATTAATACGCTAACGTCTAACGTAAAAAGAACTATTAAAGTTTTCATACTATAGTTTTCCCACGGAAGCGAGTTTTAGCTTTTAGCGAGTTTTTACTTCACAAAGAATCTGAAGATTTGAAATCAGCATTGTTAATTTATCCAAGAAAACCTTGACACCTTGAAATGAAACATGTATTCAGTGTTACGAACCTACACAGCAGCACAACGACAGAGTCCGCCTTGGCCGGGATGAAACCGAGCACAAAGACGTTCCTCACTCCGCAGGAGTAGCACTCCAGCAGGGTCTCGCCAAGAGGCCCGTCGCAGTGCAGGGTGACCTCCTTGTGCTTGGCGCGCACCAGGTGGTTGATGATGTGCGATCCTGATGTGCTGCCGCGCCCATTACAAAACCTGGACACACAAATACGGATTTATAATTACTTTCAATCATTATACAACAACTCGTGACTGATTGAAGTAAGCCATCGTGTGAGCACCACATGTCGCAGCTGCTTTCTTTTAAATTATCCATATCCAATACAACAATCGACGTTTCATTTATTTCTAGCTTCTTTAATATCTACATAATAAAAACCTTAAATATTGGCAATTCCCAAAAAATTTATTTTGCAACAAATTTAATTTTTTATAATCTTTTTTTTAACCCGACATTTGCCAATCGTGCACCGGTGTGTCAGGAGATTTTACACGCGATTTTGACCCTTATGTATAAAGAAAGTGTGTGAAGAACACGGTCAGAATCGCTTGCTCTATTATCGCCCTTTACCATAGCGAAACCTGCAATGCGCCTAGTCGCTCCAAATAATTTATATTAATAATTTACCGGAGCGCGGGGATGTGCGCAGTTCTTGCGCATGCGCGGGAAAAATTCCTTTATCTACGATTTTGACCCTTCTATGTACAAAATTTGTCAAGGACAGTGTCAGAATCGCTGGACACGAAATGTCATTTCTGCCGCGTCATAATTTATGCGTCTTATTCGACTAAAACTTCGTAAAACCTATCAATTTACGTAATTAACGCAAATAATGTTATTTTGGTAGATAGTTTATTGTGTTGTGAACGTGTTTGAGTCAATAAAATATACAATAGCTCAAAATTAATCCACAAAACATTCAATTCAAATTCAAGGTCGTGAAATTTCCGTGTTGTTCCCCGCATTCAACGAGTTAAATGTCTGTGAAAATTTTACAGACACAAGAAAAATGATAGCAACATAAAAGATACAAAAGTAGTAAAATCGGCATTCCAAAGCTTCAGAGCTCATTGTGGAAAGTCCTTACAAGCTGAAAACAGTTGCATTTATTTTTATTTAATGAATAAAAACTCAAATTGTAAAATTTTATTAATGAATTCAAAATTAGTGACACTCAATTGAAAATTTGAAACAGAAAAATCAGAAAGAGATACGATCACATTTAGGAACCGAACTGTAAATAATTACAGACATAAAAAGAGCAAATATTATGATTCTCGTAGAATTTTGTGGCCTCAATACAGATTTCCTTTTTCATAATTGAATCATTTTTTAATCCGTCTGCTTGGTTCAATATATTCACACCTCACAATACGCAAGCCTCAGTTTTGCGCGTAAAATCTGAAACTGTCACTTTGGATCGAGATTGTAAAATATCTATACAAGATAGCTTTCTTATTTCAAAGACAATAAGAAGCATTATTTCATTCTCTTTCTGGTTAAAAGAAAAAATACATATGTTTGCATGAGTGGAAGAGTGATAAATAGCTTTTAAAATGTAAGGTCGCTCGGGACGTTTTTGGTCTTATGAAAGTATAACGCGATTACGTGTTTTGGGATGTATTTGTTCCTAAACAAGCAGACGGGTTAAAAGAGTCGGCTAAAATGAATTCTCCAAATAAGAAAAGAACTGACCACTTCTTGCAGACATTGCACATGACCACGGTGCTGGGCTCGTGGATGCCGCAGTACTTGCAGGCGTGGTCGGGCAGCTCCCGGTTGCTGAAGAGCAGCTCATCTTCCTCCTCGAACTGGAGCTCCGTCAGCGCCTGGGAGGCACTCGCTATCTTCGAGCTGATGTCCACTGACTTTCCTAAGCCATTCACCTGGAATACAGAAAAATCATTTACATTACTACTACTAATTCCACAGGCTGCGCGAGGACATGCTGGACCTCCTATGAACAGAAACCTCTGAAGTTACCTGGGACAGTGACGCCTGGAGTGTCTTGTTATCTTGTCTTGTTAGATGTAATGTCACGAGGAGGAAATGCATCATAGGTTTTATTTTGGTAAACTACACATAATATTACTAACTGATAAAATGTAAACTGTCGATTTCCTGAAAATGAATAAATAATAATACTAAATAATTAATAATAATAGACGGAAGTTTTTCATTGGTGATAAAATGATTTAATTAAAAAAAATTAACATGCTTTACCAAAATGTTAAGCAAATAACAGTATTTTCAATACATTTAAAAAGATCGGTAACCAGACAACTCAACACAGTGACAAATCAACAAATTTTTGAAAAGTTAATAAAGTCATGAAAAATTGTGAAAAAAAAATAGTTTTTTAGTTAGGGTTGTAGGTTACTTTTTTCAATGCTTTTAATTACTTTATATCTCTTTTCAAAGGTGTGTTGTTTTCCTCTGTGTTGAGTTGTCATAGGACCTAATTTGGAGTTACAATAGTCTTGGAATTGATGCACAATGTATTTGTTATTTGCAGATACACTTTCTTTAACCCCAGGAATAAAACTCGTGTAGTATGAATTTCTTTCAATTAGCCAAAAAGCATGCTCCATTTCATGCGCCACAATCCTGAATTAATAGTAAATAATAAAAAGTAGTCAGTCATTTCAACAAACCAAGGAATCCCTATGTACATTTGTAGAATCTGAATTTGAGCCCTAAATATGGAAACTATTATCTAGACTCGAATTCAAGCTAAGTCCATACTTAATAAAATAATAAAGAACTTTTGTTTACTGATTTGTACATCCTTTCCCAAAGGGTTTCTCTCTAAACTGCTTATCTTTATTTTTTCTAATTTAACCAAAGAACATCTGTTTCGATATCAAACCAGGCTAAAAAACAGTAAAAATCAAGGATTACATAACCACAACAATGCAAGTTTTTCATGTTGAAAACAATAACAAAAAAGAATTTGAAGTAGGTACTGACTGTTAAAATCGAGATAACAAATAATGTCATGGCTTCTATTTTGTTCTTCTTTTATTGCCATTGAAAATCCTTGATAAAATAACATTGTTTAGTGGTGACAACAATAAAATGGTAGAATAGCTTGGTTTAGTTTTATGTAAATCGGAAGACATCTTCAGTAATAAATTACTGTCGTAAAATCTGCTGGAAAAAAGACAAAAACTTATTGGAGTACATGAAGCAATAGTTAATTTTACACACCTCATTTGTAATAAAATATTTTCTTGGTGTACAGTGACAATATTATTACAGCGGATATTATGAAGCAGGGAAGAAAAAGCGGAAAACAAGGGTCAGAACCAGAGGCGGCTCTAGAGGTTAGAAGTGGAAGGTCATTTAAAAAAAAAATGATATTATGATACAATATCAAATTAAATACCATAATATTCATTTGTAGATATCTCACGAGTTTGAGAGTCAAATTACATTTAATGAAGTAAATTATTTCATGCGACAAACTTACAATATGCAAAATCAACCTACGTTTATCAAACCATCTCTTTCAGATGCATAATATTCATCATGCTCTCTCCCTCATGGCAATGACCCAAACTGTCATTGCCATGCTTCAGAATCCGAAACATTTTAACATAGGCGACATAGTGTGTAATAATTGACTCTTACCCCCCCTCTAATTAATTAAAAGTTTTTTATGAAACTTTATGAATAACTAACTCTATACGTAGCGTTCGTCTCCCATTCGCATTCGTAGCCTTGTATCTCCGTCGCTCAAGCCGCTATCCCCTTCGTTCCTTTGGCAGCGCCTCGACAACCCTTTACGTAATACGTTTTAGGTATACGTGGCAAGATGCTCGCAATTAATCAACTTGTAATTAACCCCCTAACGTTGTGTTATTTTTTGTTTTAAGGGTTTGTTTGATATGGTTAATCCAGTTTAATTAATAATTTGTTTGTGGTAAACCCTTTGTTCTTTTAGGTATGGCGTGTTACCATTCACTAGGGTTCGATTTACAATGACTGACTCTATCTAACTTGAAAATAACTAATGCTACCGTTCGTGCAACTTCCTCCCCTACTAACGTCCGTTCTATACTTGTTTGTTGATGATTATTTCTTTTGAATTAACCCGCGTCATCCTCCCCAGTACCTAGTACATGAATATACCTTTATACAGAAAATTGGGAAGATCCTACCTTTAGTGAAACGCGGCGAATCCTCAGCTATCCTCGGGATGCTAACATATAAATTAATTTGACATTTGTACTCTAATTACGAAATTACAATCAAAATTCAATCAAAACAGGCCCGGGATGCACAAGTTCTACAGTCTACAGTCACAGTGGTAAGTAAAGTTTGTTAGTTAGTTTTGAGTTTTGGTAGGTATTTTTGGGAGATTACTAGGGATTGACATGAAACAAAATATGTCTTGCTTCGATTGGACTCCTCCATTTCCGCAACTGACTTGGTGAGGTTCAATTAAAACCGCCCGGTCAGCCTCCAATCCCATCACCTCCAGAGAATATTTTGATGGTCGCAAGCGACGAATGTAAAATCGACATGTTTTGCTTCCTGTCGGGAAAGGGTTTGATGTGTGTTTTTGGTTTGAAGGATGATAGTGGGAGTGTTCTCAACCAATACGCCGCTAAATTTATAATGGTGATACTGCTACTGTTGTTTGATGAAATGCCATCTCATATCGCTTGATGTGAGGATCTGCTTCGATTTATGGTGTGGTAGTCGACGTCCGGAAGTATTCAGGAATGCGTGGGTGGCACGAGGTTTTAGGTCGTGACATCCTCTAAGCTGAATTGATGATGATGATGAAGTCTTTCAGCATGTCGATGACTAGAGTTCCGGACTCCTATAGCATCGAACATGAACATTAAACCGAAGTGGATTAGACAAGCGGCAATGTCAGGAGGTCGGTGGAGCCGCTCCCCCCTCTGATCTCGCGAAGTTTGAATTTAGTAAAGGTGGATTTTGATGTCATCGGCCCTCGCCCCTGCAGTCACACAGCTCCTCAACAGTCCCGTTCTCCGTCCAGCACACCGCCTCGAACCAGTAGAAATGATGCTTACGTTTTCCTAGGCACGTTATAAACATGCGTCTGCCTTCAGCCGCGGTGAACATCGTTAGGTATTTGATTTGAATGAAAATACCTCCCCTCGCATGACGGAAGCAGGCGTGACGGAGGTGGGCCTCCACGTAGCACGTAGCTTCACGGACCTCCGCCCTACGATAGGTGATATCCCAAGCTCATCTCAAATATCAGCTCGGGGAAGGAATGTCAAACTTGGCTTCCAGGGCGCTGGGTCCAGGAATGAATGGCACCGGGGCGTGAATCCAGTTCTGAATCATCCATCCCTCCCATTTTCCCCGCTACTCGTTCGTCCAAAGTACATTCCCAACCTGATGCTGGATGATGCCCTAATTCTAATTTTGGAGAAGATTATGGAAATTTATCCGGTTTCCGACAAAGAGCCGCCGATCGATTGCTAAAACAACTCCGTATGTCGTGTTCTCTTCGGTCCGCTGACAAGGTAGCTCCCCACGAGCGTAATCAAAGGGTAGTGAAGCCAACGCGAATTTCGTCACTTCTTTTCCTTCATTAGGAAATAGTGTAGCCCACCGGCATCTCGTTCACTCCGCCCACTGACCATAACTGCATAAAGTGTAACCTACATCCATGGAATAGAGAAGCTTAACTCAAAATTGCTCCAGCAATCGCCAGCTCCAGCGTCGTAACTCGTTCGGTTAAATTTGAAAGAAGGAAATTTGCTAAATAATAATAGCAGAGCGCTGACGGTCTCGTTCAATCGCGAATACTAAAGATTTGAGCTAAAATGTGAATTTCGAATAAAATATACCTAACCGTAAAGTACTATATACCTAATCGTAAGATACTTCCAAGTGTGCGTTTCAACGAAGTCGAAAGCTAGCCTATGTAGGCCTCTACATAACAGTTTTCTTGAGATTCCTAAAGTTTGAGGTAAAAGGTGTCGGTTTTTTTTATTTTGGGATTGAGGATTCTATTGTATAAAATTTGTTAATAACCATGCAATACATCTGTTTTCCAAGCCGATATACCCAGTACGCACCTTGCCTAACAAATATCTTCAATTACTGAGTAAATTCTAAAATATTTGAGAATAGGTATTCCTAATGTAATGCAATTTATTATATTCAAATAAACCCCTAGCTTTGTTTTTCTGATGTAATGTCTCACAACACAATCGTAAGATACATAAATAACTATTGTCCGTTAAAATTAACAAAGCGTCCACAAAAGACACTCCCCTACAATCATTGCACTCGGCGGCCCCATTATGGTTATTGGTTCGAAAACTTCTTTAGCACCGTTGCTATTTGAAACTAGATGAAACGGAAACGAGCGACACTAAACACATCTATAGGATTTATTCTGCGAGTGAATGAGATACTAAAATCGGCCTCCTCTTTCTGAAGTGCTTCGTGGTCCATCGACCTCCCCTTCGTGCGGTGCTTCGTAGAATAAAATTGAACTAATTTTTTTCACTTGGTAACGATATTAAAATGAATAGACTCCACAATTAACGTATTAAATTCGTCAATCACCCGACGTTTAGTTTTCTGAAGGTTTCACCTCTACCGCAAGTGAATTGCACTCTGGTTCCGCACATCCCATCAATAGAAGGAAGTCTCAAGATTTATGACCCAAACCGAAAACAAACGCGTACCTCACTTTAATGCATCTCAGCATGACCTTGGTGGGTACACGCTCCGAACCAAATGAATATGAGCCCTTTTCTGCAAGGTCCGCACCAAATATGTAACCAATTTGTAATAAAGTAATTTTTTGTTTCTAAAATGCTGACAGCTGGTTTTCTAAATGAAAACTTCTTTTACACCGTTGTGATTTGAATCTAGATGAAACGAAAACGTGCGACACTAAACACACCTATAGGATTTATTATTTTTGTGAAACTTCTTTAACACCGTTGTGATTTGAATCTAGATGAAACGGAAACGTGCGACACTACACATCTATAGGATTTATTATTTTTGTGAAACTTCTTTAGCACCGTTGTGAATTTTAATCTATTCTGCAAGGTCCGCACTAAATATGTAAATACACTTGTAATAAAGTAATTTTAAACAAGCTTACCCAAAATTTTCCATGCTGCCAAATCCGATTTAATTTCCACATGCACTTTCGCAAGACACAAACTCTTCATGCAATTTTTTTTACAGAGTTGAAAACAACTGAATTCTAAATTTACGCCTGAATATTTTCACAAAATAGCGAACTTTCCGAAGTCAATTTTTTCAATTAAAACGGGATGTTTTGACTTTGTTTTATGCGTCCTAATTGCTGTTTTATTCCCCGTATACCCGCGACTCTGAAACACGTCCGTCTTCCTAAATCTCAACCAAATGCTCCCGTGATCTATCCCTAACTCTCCGTAACGTATATTCCCCGACGGTATTTATTTAAAATTATCCGAGCAAGATTGACCGTTCACTTCCGCGACCTTTCCCTGACTGTTTTTATTTAAAATTTGATTATCCGCGTTTTCTTGCCAATAAAAATTAATTATTTCCCGTCTACACGCCCGAACTACTGTTATCATTTCCTATATAACTGCGACTCTGAAAATCCGTCCGTCCCCGAGACCGAATCTACCCTGACTGTCTTATTTAAAAATTATCCGAGCAAGATTGACCGTTCACTTCCGCGACCTTTCCCTGACTGTCCTCTCAAAACCTCTCTCTTGATTCTCTGTATCTTAATTTCATGTCCCGTGTGTGGCCCTTGGCTCCGCAGTTTTTTTTTTTATTTATTACCTTCTTCTCAAAATTCTTCAAAATTCGTTAAATCCTTAGCGATATACTTAACTAAATGATCGAACATGTCAGATTTAATCACATTTTCGAAGAATTCTGACGCTGTTCCATGTTTTCTAGTTTTTTGTCGCAGTTTCAGGACTTCAAAATAGTAATTAATTATCTGCACTAGAAAAGCTAGAACGTGTCCCGGTCACACGTGGCACCAAGTCCCTTCCTTGCATTCAGAATGGCCTTCGCCGGGGGTCGCCTGTGCAAACCCATAAATTCATCCCTGTTCGGATATATAAATCATCCCTGCAGGTACTTGTGTTTCAGACATTATTTTAAATTGTAGAGCGCCCTTAGAAATCATCGGTGTATTATTATCATTACGGCGAGTTCATCACAGTCTCCCCTTTATGAAACAAAATATTTGTTGTAGGTGCAATTCCAAACTACAGCCACATATTTTGTTACAGAACTTTAGCAGTAGTCAGCCCGTTTGGACTCGCCTAAAATTATTTTCAAAATTTTTTTGTTTCCAAAATTGTTATGACAAATGTTTCCCAATCCGGCCCTGTCTTGTCCTTCCCTCATACGGCCTTGCCTAATGTTTTTTTTGTTGTTGTCGCAGCTACGGTCAATGTTCCTAGGGTCGCCTTCCCTTCTTCTAGGAATTTGTCTAGGTCCCGCGTCACAACTGTGTCATAATTGCTTTTCACTGCCTCCTGTTGCAAATCCCACATCTCCCTGTATTTAATTTACAATTTGCAACCCGATTTGATATAATCAACTACATATCTTGTTTTTTTTTTTTTGTATAAATCTATCTTTTGGTTATTCCGCAGACGGTGCCCGACCCTTGCAGAACATTGTAATGTAAATCATTTATCGCGTTTTCCCCTTTTTTTTTTTTTTTTTTTTCTCTATGAATATATATATATATATATTTTTTTTTTTTCCGGAGGCGCACCCGCCCGCGCCGTCCTGATGGCTTCCTACCTTTGTGACCGAAGCCTCTCGTTTATCACGCCAGTTGGCGAATTAGTTATTTTAAAGGCCTCCGCCAGCTCCCAATATTCAGCAAGGTGCGTCAGCATCGTCTTGCCACCGTTCGGTTCCTAGGCCGCATCTGACAACTTCCTCCTGAGTTTATTTTGGCAGACCTCGCCCCAATAATTTGCCAAGAAGTTCCTCCCATCTGCTACAATACATTTTTGACCAACTTTTAGCCTCTGCCTTGAGACTCTCTCGGGCCACCATTAATTTGTCCGTCCGCCTTGTTTTCCTTGTACACTCCCGCAGGTCCTCCAGGAACGAGATCGGATGCTGATTCCCTCCTTTAAAGCGGACTTCCCTCTCGCACTTCTAGCTGCCTTTCAATGGACTGTATCTTCTCCACTAGCGGTCCTAGCGCGTCTCGAATGATGCTGGTCATCTGCCCCAAGCTCACCTGCAACGGCGTCTCTCCCACGGTCTCACTGCGGCGGTGACCTCCTCTCTTGCTGAAGGCGGCCCACGTTCTTTCCCTCTAGATACTGATCCTTGCATGATTGATTATCACTTGAACTCACCAAAAATTTAATTATTTTATTAACTTATCACGACTAGCACTTTAAGTTCAAAGAGTTAATGTATTTTTTTTTTCTGTTCGTATCACAATTATTATTTATTTCGTATCACTTTTAAATTATCCTGTTGAGCTAATTTCGTGTAAAACATGTAAACATTATTTAAATCACTGTTTTTTTATTCATACCGTAACTCACTTTTTTTTTCTAACGCTCTATATGAATTCCTTTTTTTTTGTTTCCATTTGTAAATAAACCATTAGAAGGCGGCCAAGAACTCATAATGTGTTGTAAAGCGCCGTCACCAAATTATCCAATTATTATTATTACCCGACAATCGGTTTAATGACCTACTTAGTGTATCAAAAGTCTCCCCTCAAAATGAAACCGACCTTTTCTTTTCTATTGTGCTCATTCAAGCCGAACTGCACCATAAATCATGGCTAGACCTTCGTAACTGCATTTCTACGTCCCAATACCAATGCCAGTCACCCGTCAGTATTATTATTGTCTGGTGAAACCTTTTTTTTTTTCGCATTCTTGTAATTCTCGTACGCTGTTATCTCTTATCGGATTTTAAGAGGCTACATGGTGAGGTTTCGCTTAACATCTTAACTTGACACAATGGAAAGCATACTTTTAAAGCCCCTTCCTAGTCGGTGTGTCTCCCCTTAAACATGTCCTTTCGGTTTCAAATAATGGATTGCAACCCGCCCGCCTTGAGGTCTAGTGTATTTTTTTCATAACATTCCGTTATTATACGAGTGTGACCGACCTTTCATTTTATTTGTTTATTCTTTTCACACATAGCGGTCAGTGTGTATCCTATTTCTTTTGTTGCGGTTGTCCTAAATTAAACAATCACTGGGGATAGTATCATCAAAATTGTAGTTCTCAACTGATTAAGAAATGCCAACTGTCTGCAGTAATCATTTTATTCCCCAAGATTCCTACTATTAACTCCTGACTATTTAACCTCGTGCTTAATTTAAATAAAACATTTTGGATACGTTTATTCTGTAAGCCGGGTTTCATGACGCTTGAATAGCTCAACTACCTACTCCTTTGGTTTATTTATTTATTTTTTTCTTCCACTACGCCATATTCTATCTTTCGTATCAAAACTGGTATATTTACAACCTATTTATTTTATTTTTTTCTTCGGTAAATAGAGCTACTCGATGTTTTCCTGATCGTATTGTTATTATTTTGACTAATCGTCCGGCCTAAACCCGAATTCTACAACCGTTCAAACCTAATTGAAGGTTGACTAACTTCAATATTCTCACCAAGGTGAAGTGATATTGAATGTACTTTATTGTAGGACTATCTCCCCTAATAATGTAACACCCTTTCTCACTGTTTCTTATCGGAGGTTGGATATCATTAACTATTCTTGGTTAATTTTGTTCAAATATTTATTGACGTACGGCGCGTCTCCCCTAATAATATGATACCTTTATCCGGCGGCTTATTGAAGGTTGGATATCATCAGCCTACCCTTACTATTTTTATCTGTTTAAGCTGATGTAAGCATTATTGTTTCAAATTCCTCTGCTAATCATCTATTGTCCTAGTAATTACTTTGTATTTTCTACTTTGATGTTTTCAGTCATTCTCGATGACAACCGAACCGTAATACCTACTGTATTATTTTTTTTCTATTCTTGTGAATGTCATTGTAAAAAACCCCAGCAAAATGCAACACTTTTTAAAACCATACCTCCTGGTCACTTAGCAATACTGTAATAATGAGTCTTTTACCCCCCCTCTTTAATCATTAAATGTTTTAAATGCTGTTCCTTCAAAGCACATTTGAATTAGAAAATTCGTATTCGTATTCGTAGCCTTGTATCTCCGTCGCTCAAGCCGCTATCCCCTTCGTTCCTTTGGCAGCGCCTCGACAACCCTTTACGTAATACGTTTTAGGTATACGTGGCAAGATGCTCGCAATTAATCAACTTGTAATTAACCCCCTAACGTTGTGTTATTTTTTGTTTTAAGGGTTTGATATGGTTAATCCAGTTTAATTAATAATTTGTTTGTGGTAAACCCTTTGTTCTTTTAGGTATGGCGTGTTACCATTCACTAGGGTTCGATTTACAATGACTGACTCTATCTAACTTGAAAATAACTAATGCTACCGTTCGTGCAACTTCCTCCCCTACTAACGTCCGTTCTATACTTGTTTGTTGATGATTATTTCTTTTGAATTAACCCGCGTCATCCTCCCCAGTACCTAGTACATGAATATACCTTTATACAGAAAATTGGGAAGATCCTACCTTTAGTGAAACGCGGCGAATCCTCAGCTATCCTCGGGATGCTAACATATAAATTAATTTGACATTTGTACTCTAATTACGAAATTACAATCAAAATTCAATCAAAACAGGCCCGGGATGCACAAGTTCTACAGTCTACAGTCACAGTGGTAAGTAAAGTTTGTTAGTTAGTTTTGAGTTTTGGTAGGTATTTTTGGGAGATTACTAGGGATTGACATGAAACAAAATATGTCTTGCTTCGATTGGACTCCTCCATTTCCGCAACTGACTTGGTGAGGTTCAATTAAAACCGCCCGGTCAGCCTCCAATCCCATCACCTCCAGAGAATATTTTGATGGTCGCAAGCGACGAATGTAAAATCGACATGTTTTGCTTCCTGTCGGGAAAGGGTTTGATGTGTGTTTTTGGTTTGAAGGATGATAGTGGGAGTGTTCTCAACCAATACGCCGCTAAATTTATAATGGTGATACTGCTACTGTTGTTTGATGAAATGCCATCTCATATCGCTTGATGTGAGGATCTGCTTCGATTTATGGTGTGGTAGTCGACGTCCGGAAGTATTCAGGAATGCGTGGGTGGCACGAGGTTTTAGGTCGTGACATCCTCTAAGCTGAATTGATGATGATGATGAAGTCTTTCAGCATGTCGATGACTAGAGTTCCGGACTCCTATAGCATCGAACATGAACATTAAACCGAAGTGGATTAGACAAGCGGCAATGTCAGGAGGTCGGTGGAGCCGCTCCCCCCTCTGATCTCGCGAAGTTTGAATTTAGTAAAGGTGGATTTTGATGTCATCGGCCCTCGCCCCTGCAGTCACACAGCTCCTCAACAGTCCCGTTCTCCGTCCAGCACACCGCCTCGAACCAGTAGAAATGATGCTTACGTTTTCCTAGGCACGTTATAAACATGCGTCTGCCTTCAGCCGCGGTGAACATCGTTAGGTATTTGATTTGAATGAAAATACCTCCCCTCGCATGACGGAAGCAGGCGTGACGGAGGTGGGCCTCCACGTAGCACGTAGCTTCACGGACCTCCGCCCTACGATAGGTGATATCCCAAGCTCATCTCAAATATCAGCTCGGGGAAGGAATGTCAAACTTGGCTTCCAGGGCGCTGGGTCCAGGAATGAATGGCACCGGGGCGTGAATCCAGTTCTGAATCATCCATCCCTCCCATTTTCCCCGCTACTCGTTCGTCCAAAGTACATTCCCAACCTGATGCTGGATGATGCCCTAATTCTAATTTTGGAGAAGATTATGGAAATTTATCCGGTTTCCGACAAAGAGCCGCCGATCGATTGCTAAAACAACTCCGTATGTCGTGTTCTCTTCGGTCCGCTGACAAGGTAGCTCCCCACGAGCGTAATCAAAGGGTAGTGAAGCCAACGCGAATTTCGTCACTTCTTTTCCTTCATTAGGAAATAGTGTAGCCCACCGGCATCTCGTTCACTCCGCCCACTGACCATAACTGCATAAAGTGTAACCTACATCCATGGAATAGAGAAGCTTAACTCAAAATTGCTCCAGCAATCGCCAGCTCCAGCGTCGTAACTCGTTCGGTTAAATTTGAAAGAAGGAAATTTGCTAAATAATAATAGCAGAGCGCTGACGGTCTCGTTCAATCGCGAATACTAAAGATTTGAGCTAAAATGTGAATTTCGAATAAAATATACCTAACCGTAAAGTACTATATACCTAATCGTAAGATACTTCCAAGTGTGCGTTTCAACGAAGTCGAAAGCTAGCCTATGTAGGCCTCTACATAACAGTTTTCTTGAGATTCCTAAAGTTTGAGGTAAAAGGTGTCGGTTTTTTTTATTTTGGGATTGAGGATTCTATTGTATAAAATTTGTTAATAACCATGCAATACATCTGTTTTCCAAGCCGATATACCCAGTACGCACCTTGCCTAACAAATATCTTCAATTACTGAGTAAATTCTAAAATATTTGAGAATAGGTATTCCTAATGTAATGCAATTTATTATATTCAAATAAACCCCTAGCTTTGTTTTTCTGATGTAATGTCTCACAACACAATCGTAAGATACATAAATAACTATTGTCCGTTAAAATTAACAAAGCGTCCACAAAAGACACTCCCCTACAATCATTGCACTCGGCGGCCCCATTATGGTTATTGGTTCGAAAACTTCTTTAGCACCGTTGCTATTTGAAACTAGATGAAACGGAAACGAGCGACACTAAACACATCTATAGGATTTATTCTGCGAGTGAATGAGATACTAAAATCGGCCTCCTCTTTCTGAAGTGCTTCGTGGTCCATCGACCTCCCCTTCGTGCGGTGCTTCGTAGAATAAAATTGAACTAATTTTTTTCACTTGGTAACGATATTAAAATGAATAGACTCCACAATTAACGTATTAAATTCGTCAATCACCCGACGTTTAGTTTTCTGAAGGTTTCACCTCTACCGCAAGTGAATTGCACTCTGGTTCCGCACATCCCATCAATAGAAGGAAGTCTCAAGATTTATGACCCAAACCGAAAACAAACGCGTACCTCACTTTAATGCATCTCAGCATGACCTTGGTGGGTACACGCTCCGAACCAAATGAATATGAGCCCTTTTCTGCAAGGTCCGCACCAAATATGTAACCAATTTGTAATAAAGTAATTTTTTGTTTCTAAAATGCTGACAGCTGGTTTTCTAAATGAAAACTTCTTTTACACCGTTGTGATTTGAATCTAGATGAAACGAAAACGTGCGACACTAAACACACCTATAGGATTTATTATTTTTGTGAAACTTCTTTAACACCGTTGTGATTTGAATCTAGATGAAACGGAAACGTGCGACACTACACATCTATAGGATTTATTATTTTTGTGAAACTTCTTTAGCACCGTTGTGAATTTTAATCTATTCTGCAAGGTCCGCACTAAATATGTAAATACACTTGTAATAAAGTAATTTTAAACAAGCTTACCCAAAATTTTCCATGCTGCCAAATCCGATTTAATTTCCACATGCACTTTCGCAAGACACAAACTCTTCATGCAATTTTTTTTACAGAGTTGAAAACAACTGAATTCTAAATTTACGCCTGAATATTTTCACAAAATAGCGAACTTTCCGAAGTCAATTTTTTCAATTAAAACGGGATGTTTTGACTTTGTTTTATGCGTCCTAATTGCTGTTTTATTCCCCGTATACCCGCGACTCTGAAACACGTCCGTCTTCCTAAATCTCAACCAAATGCTCCCGTGATCTATCCCTAACTCTCCGTAACGTATATTCCCCGACGGTATTTATTTAAAATTATCCGAGCAAGATTGACCGTTCACTTCCGCGACCTTTCCCTGACTGTTTTTATTTAAAATTTGATTATCCGCGTTTTCTTGCCAATAAAAATTAATTATTTCCCGTCTACACGCCCGAACTACTGTTATCATTTCCTATATAACTGCGACTCTGAAAATCCGTCCGTCCCCGAGACCGAATCTACCCTGACTGTCTTATTTAAAAATTATCCGAGCAAGATTGACCGTTCACTTCCGCGACCTTTCCCTGACTGTCCTCTCAAAACCTCTCTCTTGATTCTCTGTATCTTAATTTCATGTCCCGTGTGTGGCCCTTGGCTCCGCAGTTTTTTTTTTTATTTATTACCTTCTTCTCAAAATTCTTCAAAATTCGTTAAATCCTTAGCGATATACTTAACTAAATGATCGAACATGTCAGATTTAATCACATTTTCGAAGAATTCTGACGCTGTTCCATGTTTTCTAGTTTTTTGTCGCAGTTTCAGGACTTCAAAATAGTAATTAATTATCTGCACTAGAAAAGCTAGAACGTGTCCCGGTCACACGTGGCACCAAGTCCCTTCCTTGCATTCAGAATGGCCTTCGCCGGGGGTCGCCTGTGCAAACCCATAAATTCATCCCTGTTCGGATATATAAATCATCCCTGCAGGTACTTGTGTTTCAGACATTATTTTAAATTGTAGAGCGCCCTTAGAAATCATCGGTGTATTATTATCATTACGGCGAGTTCATCACAAGTGCCATCTCGTTTCATTTATGGTGCGTAAAGACGAGACATGATATTGACCCAGCCAATCATAGTAGGAAAGAAAGCTTCCATACATATTATGTTTTACTGTCACCTTTTAATTTTTGGAGGTTTTTGACCAATTGATCGAGGGAAGGACCGCCGCTGGTCAGAATTTAAATTGATATCAATGCTTGTATGCATAGAATAAAGAAAAACACAAAAAATGCAATGCCAAACTCCGATGAATTAAAAGAGAAGATAGGTTACTGAAACAACACAAGTGGTTGCACTGATCTAGGTCCAGTGAACATACTTGATATTTATTGCATTTAATACAGCACATAAGTTCTTTCGTCAGACAAGCTGTCACCAGCTGTCAAATCTTTCCAAAAAAAAATGGAGTTTCTTTTCCATTCGTAAATAAACAAATAAATCACTGATAAAATTTAAATATATATAATAAATATAAATATTAAAGGTAATTAACCCTTCGAATAATAAGAAAATAATTTTCTGTCAAATTTTGCCTATCAAGGTTTGCGCGCAAAATTTCTGATTCTTCCCATGCATTTTAAATGCTCCTATTTGTTGGTTTTTTTTAACGCTTTTGCAAAAACAAAAATTGTTCTAAAATCTAGATAAAATAATTTTTCCCGTGTGTTTATTAGAAATCGACATTTTTGTTTCTAAATATTAAAATTTTAATATTGGAAATTTAAATTGGCTAAAAAATGCAAACCTGCGAATATTCGAATTAAAGTAATTAAAATAGAATAAACTTAAAATTTAAAATACAGACTCCTTTTCTCAATAAAATTTGTAATAAAACTGTCACCTCACTTTTTATCACTTTCATACAATTTTATTTTAAAATTAAATGTGTGATACGTCACAAATTGGTGAAAAATTAAACCATCACTTTTGATCGGGATTTGTAAAATATCTGAAAAACCTAGCTCATATAATTCTGAGACAATGAGAAGCATTATTTCATTCCGTTTCTAACATAAAAGAAATCACAAATATTCACCTGACAGGAAGAGAGATATCTAACTTTTAATAATGCACTGTCGCTCTGGGACAATCTGGATCTCCTGTTATTATAACGGCATATGATGTTTTGGGACAACTTGGGTCTCCTGTGATTAGACGGGTTAACCTTTAGACGCCCAGTGGTCCCATAAAGGACCGCGGATTTGCGTTGTTCAATGCCCAACGAACATTTTGCTATCAGTGATTTATTATTATTATATAATATGGTTCCGTGTGGGATTGCAGATTTGCATCATTCAATGCCCTACGGTGCCGTACGGGACCGGTGATTATGGTGCATTTCGCTGTAGGATTACACTGATTTATTATTATAGTAATTATAATATTTCACAAAAAATGCTAGGACAGTGGGCTACCTTTATTGCAAGCAGCGCACAAGCGTTTAAAATTAATTTCTAAATATTTTTTTTATTTTTGAAGATGTTGTAAAAACAAATACCATTTCAGAAAAAAGACAAAATTACCTTATGATTTTGTATTTGAAATATACTTAAATATTTATAAATTGCAATATTTAATTTCAAATATGAAAACAGTTGAAAAAAAAAGCTTAAAAACAAACATTTTTAATCAAAATATTGATAAATTAAAAAAAAAATACAAAATTCAAAAAACATAGACCATTTTATTTAAGGAATTTGCAAGACAGCTGTCACCTTGCCTTTTCCTCGTTCATTCATGTTCGACATAATTTTTTTTTTTTAAATTTGCTTTAAATTCCCAAAAAAACATAAAAAAAAAAATTAACATTTTGAATGCATTGCTTGCACATCTTAAAATATTTATTTCTTTGATGTGTGTTTACCAAAACAGTACAATCTCACTAATCCGGCACTTCAATAGACTGATACATCCAATAATTCGGCATCCTCCGCCCGCGCCTCCCTCGCCTCTCTACGCCTATGCGCTCCATCGTTGCGTCGTAGTCTAGCAGTCTAACCTCAAAACTTATCTCATGTGCACATGCGTATGTATTTACCTGTTGTTTTGAAGTATGAATAGTGGGTATATTCTCTTTATGAAAAGCTTTGTTTTATTTATTATGATTTTTTCTCTATAATCCAGTAATCCCAATATTCCAATAATCCGGCACCCTCTGGTTTTTAATAGTGCCGGATTAGTGAGATTGTACTGTACATGTATTAGACATATGTTGTAAAAAAAACATCATTTACAATTTTTTTTATAAAATTAAGACCATAAAATTCTATTTGAATATTGATATAATCGATTACCCCATTTTCTAACATAACACGAAAGTTCAATTTACAATGTGCAATTATTGTACGATAACTTGACTAAAACTGACAAAAAATTACAACTTATTTGTGAAATTCAAATCCACACCACGCCGCTCGCTGCCTGCAGCCGCTGCCGCTTGGCCAGATATACCTATTATGTATTTCAACCAATTTACACAAAATCTTGACAAATTATATACCTAAAAACCTTCCTCATGAATCACTCTATCTATTGGTGAAAACTGCATGAATATCCGTGGCGTAGTTTAAAAGATCTAAGCGCACATACAGCGTAAGCGACTTCATTTTATACTTAGTAATAATAATAATAGTAATAATAATAATAATAGATCTTCATACAAAAGTGTACGCTAGTGCTATCACTATATGTAATAAGTTAGGAGTTAAATTAATATCCTCTGATGATAGATCATATAGTTATAGTAAACCAGAATGGCAGATTAGATTAGAAAATGATGTAGTATTTTTAAGAAGTAGTATAGCTAGAGTAATTGAATATAAAAATGGAAATAGAAGTAGGAATATTTTGAGATATGTAGATGAAATTGGGAGAAAATTTGGTTATAGCATTGGTAGTAATAATAATGAAAATATAATCAATGATTTATTAGATTTATTAAAACAAAAATTAGGTGTAAAAGCTAGTAGATTAAAAAGATATAATTATACGTATAATAAAAGAAATAATAATAGATTATTTCAGAAAAATGAGAAAATATTTTATTCCAAACTTGACGATAAACAGAATATTATTTCGAATAATAATATTCCGTTGCCATCTGAATCAGATATGCGCGATTTTTGGACAAACATTTGGAGTAAAGATATAAAACATAATGAGGCAGGTAACTGGATAGAAAATGAAGAACTCAATTGTTCAGACATTGAACAAATGAGTTTTTCTGATATATCGGTTGAATTGTTAGCCAAAATTATAAAAAATACTCATAATTGGAAAGCCACGGGTTGCGATTGGATACATAATTTTTGGTACAAACGTCTAACTACTTTACATCCTCTTTTTGCAAAAAATCTTTCAAAACTTGTCAGAGAACCTCAAAATTTTCCTAATTTTCTAACTAAGGGCATTACTTATATGTTGCCTAAAAGCGAACATATTAATAATCCCTCTCAATATAGACCCATTACATGTCTACCGACAATATACAAAATTTTAACCTCTTGCTTGACAGATTTAATATATACTCATTTGGATGAAAAAAATATTTTATCTGAACAACAAAAAGGTTGTCGCAGAAAACATATGGGATGTAAAGAACAGTTAATTATTGATTCTGTAATTTTAAAACAAATTCAAAATCAAAAGCGTAATTTACATACTTGTTATATAGATTATCAAAAAGCTTTTGATAGTGTCCCGCACTCGTGGCTAATCAAAATATTAAAAATATATAAAGTTAACCCAATTATAATTAGCTTTTTGAAAAATATTATGTCCTTTTGGAATACAGATTTGCTAGTTAATTTAAAAGGTAAGAAAATAGTAGTACCGGGCATTTCAATAAAAAGAGGGATTTTTCAAGGAGACTCATTGAGCCCTCTTTGGTTTTGCTTAGCATTGAATCCCCTTTCTAAAATGTTAATTAAAAGCAAGTTTGGAATAAAAATTAAGGGTAATACAAGAGAGAGTAGTATAGTTTCACATCTATTATATATGGATGATATAAAATTATTTTCAAATTCTGAATCAAATTTAGAGAAAATGATTAAGGTAGTTAAAATTTTTTCAGATGATATTAAAATGACTTTTGGTTTAGATAAATGTAAAACTATCCATATAGAGAAAGGCAAAATTGTAGATGGAGACGAGGGTATATTTAGAAATTTCAAAATTCAAAGTATGAAAGGGGATGAGGTTTATAAATATTTAGGATACCCGCAATCGAATAGATTAGATCACACTAGTATTAAAAATGATATTAGGATTAGATTTCAAACTAGGATCAGAAAAATTTTAAAATGCAATCTATCTGCTAAAAATTTAGTAAAAGCAATAAATACTTGGGCAATACCTCTACTAACGTACTCATTTGGCATAATTAAATGGTCCAATACAGATTTAGATAGTTTAGAACGATTAATTAGAACTACGTTAACAAAATTTAATTGCCATCATCCAAATTCAGCTATAGAACGAATTAATTTACCTAGAAATTTAGGAGGTAGAGGTGTAGTCAAAATAACATCTTTGAAACACAATCAGGTAGAAATGCTTAGAAATTTTTTCCATAGGAAAGCTAATAGCTCAGAAATGCACAAAATAATTTGCAAGGCAGATAGAAATATTACACCTTTAAATTTATATGACGAGAATGCCAACAATCTTATAAATACTAACCAGGAATTATTAGATTCCTGGTCAAATAAAATTATTCACGCAAAACACTTCAATTATCTCAACCAAACGTATGTTGACAAACTTTCGTCAAACAAATGGTTGAGTATTGGAGAGTTGAGCGCAGAAATAGAAGGATTTATGCTTGCAATTCAAGATAGAGTCATTAATACTAAAAATTATAGAAAGCATATAATCAAAGATATAAATCAAATTGATGATTTATGTAGAAAATGTTTGGCTTTTCCCGAAACTATAGAACATATTATATCGGGATGTTCTATATTAGCGCCTTCCGAGTATACATTTAGGCACAATCAGGTTTTAAAAATAATTCACCAAAGTTTGGTAATTAAACATAACTTGATTGCCGTAATGTAGTACCTTATTATGAATATGAACCAAATTCATTTATAGAAAATGAATTTTATAAAATATATTATGATAAAACTATACTAACAGACAGAACAATTAGTCATAATAGACCTGATATAGTTTTACATGACAAAATTTAAAAAATAACTTATATCATTGATGTAGCTATTCCAAATTCCTGTAATATTCAAAAAACTGTTTCTGAAAAAATTAGAAAATACACAGATTTAGGAAATGAGATTAAAAGAATTTGGCATTCTCGGACTATAAAAAATATTACCATTTGTTATTTCGGCCACTGGCATAATACCTAGGAATCTGATTCAAAATTTAAGCATATTAGATTTGTCAAAGAATTTGTATATAAAAATGCAAAAAGCAGTAATTTTAAATACATGTAGGATTACAAAAGATTTTTTAAATATTTATATTGAGGGATCAGTAGGATTTATAGGTTCAATTAGAAATGCCACAGAGCCGAACCCTCTGATATGAAAATATCTGGAGTCGGTGAATTATATTCCCATTTGGTCTCTAGTAGGTTGACATGTTGTTCTTGTATTGTTTTGTATTTATAATACTTATATAGTGCTATTGCATAACGTGGATTCACTAGATGATCATTTGGGGAAGGGTATGAAAGGGTTTAGTTTTTCCTTCTTTTTTTTTTTTTTTTTTTTTTTGGGGGAAAATTTAACCCGGACATTTAAATCTGGTGTTTAAAAAAAATAAAAAAAAGAAGACTAAAGAAGATAAAAATAATAAACAAAAATTTTAACAAAACAAAAAACGACTTCAAAAAATGCACTAAAAAGTTAGAAAAAAATTTCGTATTCTTCTACAACTTCATAATCAATTTATTTTTTCTACTCATCAATATGTAGGTACAATTGTTATTTATGGAGTCGGTGTCAGTCAAGGTAGGTTTGTAACTACATACATTTTTTTTTTTTAAAAGCGGAGACGGTTTACCATTGGTTCCCGTGAGTACTTAGGCCATGGGCCCATTGTACTTTCTCCCATTTTACCTCAATCCTTTAACAATAACCCAGTCCCTTTAATAAAGTTCACCAGAGTTGTTATTGGATATGTGGCTAGGTCTTCTGGTTCTACAACATGTCTCCCCAGGTGTCTGAGCCTAATTCCCACCAGGGCAGGACATTGGCACCATAAGTGAATTGGAGTCTCTTCATCCTCTTCACATTTTCTACATCTACTGGTGCTTTCCACTCCTAATAGCTGCATGTGTTTCCTGAGATGGCAGTGTCCCGTTAGTAGGCCTACCAGTTCCCTCAGCGAGTTTCTGTCCATATCGAGTAGTTTCCTGGTCCGTCTGGGGTCGGGTCCGTTTACGAGTACTTTGGATTGTCTCATTCCGGGTGCCCTCTCCCATTTCTTCCAGTGCTGGGATTTGACCCACCTCTCGATATGTAATTTGGTGTGGCAAGCTGCTACTCCTACGGCCGGCTCAGATCCCGCAAGTGGTGCTTTCCCCCCTTTGCCTGCTAGTTCGTCAGCCCGCTCGTTGCCCTCAATACCCTCATGTCCTGGTACCCATATCAGGGTTATTTTATTGATGGTAGCGAGTTCTGTAAGAACGGTTCTACATTCCATCACCAGTCTGGAGTCGCATCGGTTACTTTCCAGTGCCATAAGGGCTGCCTGGCTATCAGAACAAATAGTTATGTTCTTATTCCTGTACCCGATACGTATATTCTCCTGTGCGCAGGCCAAGATGGCTTTCATCTCAGCCTGAAACACAGTGCAGTGTATTCCTTGAGGTATACTTAGTTCCCTCTTGGAACCCTGTCTGTAAACATACCCCCCCCCCGTGGGGTACATCACATCAAACTGCTGTCTGAAGAAGTATTCGGCTTGTTTGCCGTCCTGCTTCATTCCAGCTGTCGGGCTAATTGCCCTCAGTCTTGTTCCGATCTCCGTATGACTGTTTTTGGGCAACTCACCTCTCCACTGACCTTTGCATTGTAACCTGTAGGCTGCCGCCATCGCCGCCCCCTCTATTTCTAAGTTTAATGGGAGTAGATCTAGCAGCACTCCCATGGCTAGTATTGGAGTGGTTCGCATAGCTCCTGTAATTCCTCTGCACGCAAGTCCCTGTATGTGGTTGAGTGTGACCATCACTGTTTTCAGTGTTGTTCTCCTCCACCAGACCGAGGCTGCATGCATGAGTCTTGGTTTCACAACGGCTGTGTACAGCCATCGCATCATTTTGGGTTTGAGTCCCCACGTTGTGCAGCAGATTCGCCTAGTTGCCCACATGAGAGCACAGGCTTTTCTGCTTACAGTCTCCACCTGGTTTTTCCAGCTCAGTTTGGCATCTATGATGACTCCGAGGTACTTAACCGTGACAGAGGGTTCTACTTCCTTTCCGTAGAAGGTTGGATTGCTCCATCCCTCTAGTTTCCTTTTGCGTGTAAAGATGACTAGTTCTGTCTTGTCTGGGTTAACCGACAGCCCTGTTTCTTCACACCATTCTTCCACTGTTGCCAGTGTTGATTGTATGAGGCCTCTGGTCGTGTCTGCATCCCAACACCTTATTATGGTTGCGATGTCATCCGCGTACCCTTGAGTATACAGGCCCTTGTTGTTGAGTTTCCTGATGAGGTTGTTCACCACCAGGCTCCACAGCAAGGGTGATAAGACCCCCCCCTGTGGACACCCTCGCGTCACCAATACTCTAAGTATCACCTCACCCCTTTTCATCGTAAGAATCCGACCTGAAAGCATGTTCTTCAGCCACCTTCTAGTGGTTTTGTCGAGTCCATGTCTTTCTGCCGCTTCATCGATGGATTTAATAGTGGTGCAATTGAACGCTCCCTCTATGTCCAGGAAGAGTCCTACCGCTAGTTCCCCGGTTGCCTGCGCCTGCTCCAGTTTGTATACCAACCTGTGCAGTGCTGTGTCAACCGACTTACCTGGTTGATACGCAAATTGTAACTCATGGAAGGGGTTTTCTCTCAGTGCCCCGTCTCTTATGTGCCTATCCATTAGCCTCTCCATTGTCTTTAGAAGAAAAGAGGTGACGCTAATTAGACGGAATGCGCCTGGTTGGTCGTAGTCAGTTCTCCCAGGTTTAGGTATACCCTTGTTTTCCTCCATGGTGTGGGGATGTATCCGAGGGCGCAGCACGCCCTCAGGATCTTAGTTACCGGAAGCAAGATTGTATCTAGGCCCCTCTGAAGAAGTGCCGGAAAGATACCATCTTCTCCCGCGCTTTTAAAAGGGTCGAACCTTTCGATTGCCCATTTAACTTTGGAGGGAGTCACTATTTTAGCTGAAGTGTCCCAGTCCTTACCTTCCCGCATAACTCGGGCTGGTGGTGGCCCGGTGTCACCTGCTTCTAACTTTTTGTAGCCGGGAAAATGTTTCCCCAGCAGTTCCTCCAACTCCTCCTCGCAGTTATCGATGAAGCTTCCAACGGATTTCCGAAATGGGCCTTTAGCTGCCCCTGGGTCTTTAGCAAGGATTTTTTGAATTCTTGCCGCCTGCGGGATGGTTTCCACCTCCCCGCAGTACTTCTCCCAGGAGTCTGTTTTGGCTATCCGGATTGCTTCCTTGTACTCTTTCTGGTAATGCTTGTGAGCATCCCAGTTTCCAGATTTTTTGGCCCTATTGAAAGCTTGCCTTACTAGTTTCCGTAGCTCCTGCAGTTTCCTGCTCCACCACGGCATTTTATCCCTGGTACTTGTCTTCAGAGGACAGCTATTTTCGAATGCCCCTATCATCGAGTCCCTCAGTATTTCTACTGCGTCCTCAATTTCTTCAGGGCAGCCTATTTCGCTGGGAATCTAGTCATTCCTATTTTTAGTTCCTCTGAATACCGAGTCCAGTCAGTTGCTTTTGGGTTCCTGTATGTGTCGGTCCCCGTTTTATTTGTCTCTCCCTCTAGTTCAAATACTATGTGCCGGTGATCCGACAGGGATGGTTCATCCGACACTCTCCATCTTGAGACTCCCAAGGTTCCTAGAGTCAGGTCTATCACCTCCTGTCTGTTACTTATAACAAAAGTAGGTTCCCTACCTTTATTGAGAATCTCAAGATTCACTGTCATCAGGTATTCCAGGAGGTCCTGTCCTCGTTTGTTGATGTCCGTACTCCCCCACACAGTGTGGTGCGAGTTAGCATCTACTCCGAGTATCAGTTCCCTACCCTTCTCCCTGCAGTCCTGGATGAGTCTCATTATTTCCCTTGAGGGTGGTGGTTCCGCAGAGTCATAGGGCATGTATGCTGATGCCACCACTACTTCCCTGCTTCTTTGATCCAGCGTGACCTGTAGCTTCACAGCCACCAGGTCCCTGCTGCAGTGATCGGGGAGCAGTGTGCCTGCTATCCCTCTGATGAGAATGCAGGCCTGTGGTCTTTCCCCCGACTCCTTGTAGTAGAGTAGACCCTGGTCCATGTTTAGTCCTCTGACCTTCTCCCTGTAAGTCCAGGGTTCTTGAATCAGCGCGACATCCACACGGTCCCGGGTAACTCTCCTGTTGAGCACGGCAGCCACTGCTGGGCTGCGATGTAAGTTTATTTGAATGAAATATAAGTTTTTAGCCATTTTTCTAATCCTTACCCTTTACATCCTGTATCCGCTCCTCAGTGTTGGGTCCGCACACCGTAAAGGTGGCCTTCCTTATACCGACGTGCGCCGTCATTCCCATTTCCCGCAGCACCTTCACACTGTCCTCATCCACGCTCATGATCAGGCGATATCTATCTTTCTCCCCGATCGAGTCGTGGACGATCCACTTTTTTGTGTGAAGCCGCGGGGTCTGGTTCTCCAGCTGTTGCAGCAGCCTCTCGGTGCTTACTGCACCGTTTTCAGGGATTACCGCCTTTACCTTCACATACTTCGGCAGTTCATCTAACCCTACCACCTCCAGGTCGCAACCCTGCCATTTCCGTAAGGTTGGCACTATCTCCCTCAGCCATTTCTCTGACTCCTTGTCGGAGCAGGTCATTCTCAGGACGCCCTTCTGAATGAAGCACTCGTCGAATCCGGGTCTGAACTGTCCTTTTGGGATGCTCAGAATCAGATCGCCGGCACCTTCACTTGGAAAAACTTCACTTCAAAAGAAATTGTTAAGTCAATTGATTTCCCAGATGGAACTGAAGAAGAAGTAGAAAAGATAGCGACTAAATTTAACAAGCATTTTATTTCGAGCATAGATCTTATAATTGAAAGTATTCCACAACATCCTGAGAACCAACTAGACGAGCCTACACGCACCCATGAAGAATTTAAATTTAAAAATATAGATTTACCGTACTTGAAGAGGGTGTTGAGTAATATGAAGTCGAAGGAATCCCCAGATGGTATCACAATAAATATAATCAAAGACTCTATACATATTATTGGCGAATCGATGGTCCAAATTATCAATGAATCTTTGAATAGTGGAGTATTCCCCAAAACTTGGAAGACATCTGTAATAACTCCTATCCCGAAAATTGATAACCCAAAAAAATTTGACGACTATAGGCCGATCAATTGTTTACCCAAATATGAACAAATACTGGAACACATTGTAAAGGAGCAATTAACTGAATTTATTGAGGCCAAGCAGATATTAGTTCCACAACAATCTGGTTTTAGAAATAAATGTTCGTGTGAAACCGCTATTAACTATGTCGTAGATGAGTGGAAAAATTTTAGAGATAAAAAAAGTAAAATTATTGCAGTATTTCTAGACTTAAAGCGGGCATTTGAAACAATCGACAGAGATAGATTAATCAAAAAATTAAGTAACATTGGAATTAATGGTAAAGAAAGTAAGTGGTTTGCAGATTACCTATCAGAAAGAACACAAATAACAAAATATGGTGGTATAACATCTGAACCACATAGTACTAATAAAGGCGTTCCGCAGGGTTCTGTCTTAGGTCCATTGTTGTTCATTATATACATGAATGATATTATCAAAGTGTTAAAGCATTGTTCAATTAAACTATTTGCTGATGATACGTTGTTATACATAGCCAGTAAAAATTTACAGGACGCCATTGAAAAAATACAAATTGATTTAAATTATGTAGCGTTTTGGCTTCACCAAAACAAACTGAAACTGAATGTAGCGAAAACAAGGTTTTTAGTTGTGGATAGCCTAGGTGGAAACGAGCAGGCAATACTAAAAATTGATAACGAAAGCATAGAAAGGGTTAACAGTATTAAATATCTGGGTGTAATATTGGATGATAAATTGAAATTCGATGAACATTTAGAATACATAACAAAGAAAATTGCTAAAAAAGTTGGATTCCTAAAAAGGATCAGAAATAACTTGGATCTGAAGACAGCGCGCCTTGTTTATAATTCTATTGTAACTCCGCATTTAAATTATTGTTCTAGTGTCTTATTCTTATGTAACGAAGCCCAAAATAATAAACTACAGGTTATACAAAATAGGGGGATGAGGATGATTTTAAAATGCAACATTTTTACTAGAGTTAAAATTATGTTACAAAATTTAAATATGATGACTACAAAACAACATATAATATATAATACATTAACAATGATTTACAAACTTAAAAATAATATGCTCCCAATTTATCTGCAGAATACTATTGTGTTTCAAGAAAATGTTCACAATTATCCTACGAGAAGACGCGGAGACTTTAGGCTTCCCAAAACTAAACTTTCGTGCACACAAAATAGCGCATTTTATAAAGGGCAAAAACTATATAACAGCCTGCCAAATGTTGTAAAGGAAGCCTCAAGTCTCAGCACTTTTCGAAGGATATGTGCATTATATGTAAAAAATAGTTTTTGATTATTTACCAATGTTATTCTCATATCTTATTCTTTTATAATGTATTTTTGTCTAGCTATCTTTTTTATTTAGTATTCTTTTTTAAAATGTATTTGTAAATGTTACTGTACATACTTGTTAATTGTATTTTTTTATATTTTCCCACTAGATGTATGAAAATATTTACGTACATCTAAATAAAAATTTCAAAAACAAACAAACAATCACTCACAAGGGCCTCCTGCTCCTTTGTAAACTCCTCCTCCCTGTTCCTATGGACTATAGCCACGCTAATTTTATTGTCAGCGGCTTCCGCCTAGGTGGCAGGGGTGGGAGTTCCTCGGGGCTTTTTCCGGGCATTTTCCGGTGTTAGCCCAGAGGATTTACGTTCCGGTGAGGTCCTACTCCTCTTCCCGGCTTTTTGTTCCCTGGGCATTCCTGGTTGCTCCCGGTTACCCTGTAGGGTCCCCGTTTGCTTCCAGTCTGTCCCTGGTTTTTGAGCACCGGCATGGCTATCCTTCGAGGTCCTTGGCTGTCCCCAGTTGTCTTTAGAAGTCCCTGGTTGCTCCTGGTATCCTCTATTTAGTCGCCAGTTGACTCCAGAGTTTCCCGGCTTTGCCCGACCGATTTCCTGTGCCAGAGGTCCCCGGTCGGAACCCCGCCTCTCCTTGTTGTATTTTTTCCTCGCAGCCCCACTGTCTTTTTTTGTGAATGCGAATTTTCCTCACGTCATCCGTAAGGGCATTCACCACATCTTTCTCCGCGGTGGCTGTTGGACGGTCCTCCTTTACGTCCCCCCTTCTCCCCCGGTTCCTCGAGGGTCCCGGTTGTTGGGGGTCCTTAAAGGAGTTAGTTTGCAGGTACCGTGAAGGTCCCTGCTTACCCGCATCTGAATCCCTTGGAGGATCCAGTCGCGTTATGTTCTTTTGAGGTTCCTCTTTTCTTGGGTTCCCCGAGGATCCCACAAGGGAAGAGTCCACCTCGATGTCTCGAGTCTCATCTCTCCTTTCCACACCCTCTCGGTTCCTCGAAGGCCCCAAGAGGGAAGAGTCCACCGAGGTGGCCTCATCACTCCCTTCCTCTCCCCTCAGGTTCCCCAAGGGCCCCTCATCGTTTGTGGTTGTTTTATTTTTATTAAATTTGATTTTGACATTTAATCCCACAAGTATCTAGGGAAATAAATGGTCCACTCCAGCAGAGCCCCGAATGCTGGGGTAAGGTCTAAATACTCAGAGATTCGACCTTGTGTCTCGGAGGCACCGTTCGTGACACTGTTTCCCAGTGCCATTCAGCCCTAAGCACAGTAGCTAACACCTTAGCTTGGGATACATACATAGTTATAGGTGAGATGTGCTTGTGTCGCACGAGCGACTTGACGAGGCGAGAGCGGGGCTGCGGCGTAAGGGGAGCTGTCAAGTGAACACGCCGTGCCGGACCGGGTACCTTTGCTGACACCGACTCCAAAAATAACAATCGTACCTACATATTGATGAGTAGAAAAAATAAATTGATTATGAAGTTGTAGAAGAATACGAAATTATTTGGTAATTGTAAACGTCAAAGGTTAATACGCACTTTTTTTTTATAAAACTTTTAGATTCTTCTTAATTACCACAAAAGACAACTATTTGCATTGGGGGAGGTTTAAAATGTTACATTTTTAATTTTATTTACGTAAATTGAAAATTTGCTTTCACACTGTCAAATCACTCTGTTTGCAGTTCGAAACAAACGTCAACAGTTAATACGCACCTTTTTTTGATAAAACTTTTAAAATTAAGATAATATACACAAGCCCGCTACACAAACCCTGCTTTGCCAGACAAACCATTCAAAAACGTAGGCTGTTTTTTAAAGTAAAGATAACATACACAATCCCGTTACATAACCGTTGACGTTTGTTCCGAATATTTACCAATTATTTTTTTATTATTAGTGCATTTTATGAAGTCGTTTTAAATTTTGTTAAAATTTTTGTTTTTTAGTGAATCTGAAGTACACTAACTAATTTGTTTGAATATGAGTAGACCTACTAAACCTGCTGCTCATATGAGACAGACATAATTTGACCATAATGATGTTAGGGTCAAATTAAGAGATTCGGCCGAGCGTTGTTAATTTGCTCATAAGAATTGAAGAGTTCCGTTACTTTGTCATGGATCCCATAATCATATCCTAACCAAACTCTCATCAAACTATCCTTGAAGTACATCCTTTCCAATAAAAAAAGAATCATCGAAATCGGTTGGCGTGATATTGAGTTATTCGTCCATTTGTCGCGCACATACTTAATGCAAATTTAAGTCTTATATGGTTTTCTCATGGATGCCATTGTCGGAACTGGACCAAATTAAAATGGGACCACACGGGAAGCACCAGCTTTCAATTAAAAAAAGAATCATCAATATCGGTTCACTCAGTCGAAAGTTCGGGAGGAATGCAGATCCCGCCAATGTGGGGGATTTTAATAAAAATGCACTTTCTAGATGAGAAAAGTGTGGAAAAGTTGAATAAAAAAGAAATTAAGCGCGCTTGGCAAAATTGAGGGAGATACAGCCGTTTAAAGAATGAATAAAATGACACTTCGTGAACTTATACTATGCCATTTTGTTACTATTATGTTGGTATCTCAGACTTGCTATTAACGAAGGTTGATACAATTGTAGCCGACTTCATGTGATAGATGAGTTATTATGAAATTTTTCTAGCGGACTTTTTTTCAACGATTTTTTAAACTGTTTATCACCTTCCAAATTAAAGTAACCTAACCTAAGACTACGCTAAACATGGTTTTTTGTAACATGGTTTGTGCCCCTTTATAACGCCTACTCGCGTCAACGCAAGAAAAACATCCCAGTTTTCAAATAGTTTAGCGGCTACGCTAGGTTTGTGTAACATGGTTTATGCAACATGGTTTGTGCCCCTTTATAACGCCTACTCGCGTCAACGCAAGAAAAACATCCCAGTTTTCAAGTAGTTTAGCGGCTACGCCAGGTTTGTGTAACATGGTTTGTGACCATTATTAATTCTGTTTTTCATAATTACGTGTATATCACACGAAGTTAGGTACAATCGTATCAACCTTCGTTTAAAGCAAGTCTGAGATACCAACATAATAGTAACAAAATGGCGTAGTATAAGTTCACGAAGTGTCATTTTATTCATTCTTTAAACGGCTGTATCTCCCTCAATTTTGCCAAGCGCGCCTTAATTTCTTTTTTATTCGACTTTTCCACACTTTTCTCATCTAGAAAGTGCATTTTTATTAAAATCCCCCACATTGGCGGGATCTGCATTTCACCCGAAAGTTCTGAGGTAACAAACATAAAATTAAAATAAATAAAAAATTTAAAAACATACGGTCGAATTGAGAACCTCCTCCTTTTTGAAGTCGTTTAAAAAGAAATGATCAAATTGACCATTTTACGAACAAAACACGATTTATAGAGAGACTACAAGAAAGGAGTCTACAAGACATAAATATCTTTAACCCAATACTGTGCAGGGTGCCTGGTACTGCTCGGCTTGCGGTAAAAATAATCACAATTGTACACGCGTTATTCGATGTTGCCAGATTCAAATAATATGGAGATTTTTTTAATTAGTGACAAATCGAATCTAAAATTGTACGGTCTTTATAATATACAACTAAATCACCGTTTAACGGTAGGGTGGTGATTTTTTTATTAGTAAGGCTGTTAATCTTTGATGCATGTTTCGTGATATAAGTCTGACTTTTTATTTTCTTAAATTTCTGTGTTGCAGTTTTGAAATGGCTTTGGCCGTGTTTGTTTTGTTACCCAGATCTGAAAAGCCAAGTACTTCTCCACCTTCATCTTTCCCACCTCCTCCTTCCCACTACCTTTACAGCCTCACAAAATACCCCAATTGGGGATGCCATAGTTTCACTGACTCCAGACGGGAGCAGTTGGAACTCATACAGTATTTACATAATAAAAAAATAAATGTACAACCACAATTAAAAATTAATTTTCAATGTTACCGCACTGTGACAGGATATAAAAATAACGGTAAATATCGGTTCGGATTGGCCACGCTTATTACGAATAATTTTTAGAAAAAAACTTTAGATTCGCCTTAATTACTATAAAAGGAAACTTTTTGGCTTTGGGGCGGCGGAAAATAATGCATTATAATTTTCAATTGCATAAAACCAAAATTCACTTCGCGAACCGACGACGCAGCGAAAATCCGCAGCCGTAGCTGTCACTGTTATGGACTGTAGCTGACTTCGTGGGATAAAGCGCGTAATTATGAAATTTCTCTAGCGGGCTTGTTTGTGTAACATGGTTTGTGATACAAAAGAATGTGCCCCTGTATAACGCCTACTCGCGTCAACGCAAGAAAAACATCCCAGTTTTCAAGTGGTTTAGCGGCTACGCTAGGTTTGTGCAACATGGTTTGTGATTCGCGGTATTTCATGCAGGTATCCCACGAAGTCAGCTACAGTCCATAACAGTGACAGCTACGGCCGCGAATTTTCGCTGTGTCGATTCGCGAAGTGAATTTTGGTTTTATGCAATTGAAAATTAAAATGCATTATTTTCCGCCGCCCCAAAGCCAAAAAGTTTCCTTTTATAGTACTTAAGGCGAATCTAAAGTTTTTTTCTAAAAATTATTCGTAATAAGCGTGGCCAATCCGAACCGATAATTACCAAAATAACAATAACATAACAGGCTGTTTTCAATAAAGGCTGCAAATTCACGATCTCGGTCCTTCCCATTTTATATGGCAAATTTATGGAATAAACATCAGTTTGTTTACCCAGAAAGTAGTTTTGTTTAGTAATGAAATAAAAAAATCTAAATCCCAGAAGTTCAATTTGGTTTTTGAAGACAATAAATAACAATTTTCTTATAAAATACGGAAGACCCATTACAAAACCTATTCGCAAGATATTATTAGTAGTCAGCAATGTACGTATGTTATAAGATGGAGTAAATTATTGTGCAATAATCAGGTAGTTGTCAATCGGCGAGTACAGAGTATACAGTTTTATCACATTTATTAACAGATAACATAACACTATCGGAAGGGGCTCAGCCTAGTACTATCTTTGATACGAAAACATAACTTCACATCGAGCATTATATAGCAAGAAAAGATGTAAGGTTAATATATTTGCATGCGTTTTAAGTCACTAAATGGAAATGACACAGTGTCATTATTTGAAAATGCCATCACATTAATTGCAAAATATATTGATGAACTGACTAACCACTTTTTAAAATAATAAATCCCATACAATCACAAGAGCACATATTATTGACAACGTCATGTACATAACTTTGCGAGATATTTGACGCAGTTGCTCACCTGATTGGAAATACCGTGCGATCCATGATCGTGCTGGGAAGCCTGGGTCTGGCTTTGAGACGGCAAGGTAAAGTCCGTGAACTCGAACTCGGATCCTTGAGTGTCAGCTCCGATAAGATCACCTTCTTCGGTCTCAAGAAACGTGAGGGTCTGCGAGCTGGGGCCGTAGGCATCGACACTCATTATGTTCATTAAATATCGACAAGGAAATTAAACAACATTAGCCACAGCGAATTAACGCTTAAAATCTATTTGAAATAAGGAAACAAGATCAATGACAAAATAAAAACGCATAAATCACGCGTTCGCGCTCCACACCGAAAAACACCAGCTAAACAGCTCGAGAAGAAGCAGCCATTTTTAATAGACTACTCTTTCCATAAATAAATGACTCTTTCTATCAATAGACAATTAATAGACTACTTGTTTTTTCTGCCCGAACTCAAGGTTCGTAGTTCGTAGGCACTTTTCGGAAAAAAAACCCATCGGGCCGCTCGCAAGCTCGTGACGTAGCGAAGTCCAGTTGAAGTCGTTTTTTTCGCTTTGCTATTATTTTTTAAGTTAATTTCCTCGCACATGTTTGTGCCTACGATTAGAATTAAAGTCAATATAATGTTATTTTGAAGAGTAAAACTACACAATAGTGAAAGGTAAAAAAAGTCGAGGACGCCCGAAGAAGTCAAAATGCATTATCTCTGCACTGGAATGATATACGAAGTCGAATTAAAGCCTATATACTTAACGTTTTTTTTAAACGACTTCGAAAAGGAGGAGGTTCTCAATTCGACTGTATTTTTTTTTTTTTTTTATGTTTGTTACCTCAGAACTTTCGACTGGGTGAACCGATATTCATGATTCTTTTTTTATTTGAAAGCTGGTGCTTCCCGTGTGGTCCCATTTTAATTTGGTCCAGTTCTGACAATGGCATCCATGAGAAAATCATATAAGTCTTAAATTTGCATCAAGTATGTGCGCGACAAATGGACGAATAACTCAATATCACGCCAACCGATTGCGATGATTCTTTTTTTATTGGAAAGGATGTACTTCAAGGGTAGTTTGATGAGAGTTTGGTTAGGTTCTGATTATGGGATCCATGACAAAGTAACGGAACTCTCCAATTCTGAAGAACAAATTTACGATACTCGGCCGAATCTTAATCGAATTAGTTAGTGTACTTCAGATTCACTAAAAATCAAAAAAAAAACCAAAATTTTAATAATACAAGAACACGACTTCAAAAAATGCACTAAAAAGTAAAAAAATAATTTCGTATTCTTCTACAACTTTATAATCAACTTACCTTTTCTACTCATCAATATGTAGGTACGATTGTTATTTTTGGAATCGGTGTCAACCAAGGTACCCGCGGCCCGGCGTGTTCACTTGACAGCTCCTCTCCCGCCGACACCGACTCCAAAAATAACAATCGTACCTACATATTGATGAGTAGAAAAGGTAAGTTGATTATAAAGTTGTAGAAGAATAAGTCGTTTTTTTGTTTTGTTAAAATTTTTGTTTATTAACGGTACAGAAGCCAATGGTGGTACAGAAGTCAATGATATGAAAAGTCGGGAAAGCTAGAGGAAAACACGGCGCGATCGAGTGAAACAAATACTTAAAAATAACCTTTTTCAATTCTTAACAATTCTATTATTTCCACAACTATTTTTTTTAATATTTATATTTATTTAATGAAAAGAACATGATTTTATGAATTTCTACGCCAATGAAGAGTACTAACTCTTGAGCTTGGCGTAGGAGTTATTTTACAACCATTTAATTTTTATAACATACATTTTACTTACAGTATACAATAAATATAAACTAAATATAATATATAAACAACTATTTTTCATTTTCATAACATACATTTTACTTAGTGTATACAATAAATATAAACTATGTTGTGATGTTAATTTTTGATATGCTGTGAATTGAAGTTATAACATTTTGATTGGTGTTTTTATGGTTGTTGATTTTTTTTAAAGATTAATTTGACCCTTTTCTTGAATGATACGATATCTGTTATTTTTTTATTTCTTTGGGAAGACTATTAAAATATTTTATGCCTTTGTAAATATAATTGTTGTGCATTAGTTGTGTTGAAAATAGAGGAATTTGGATGGTAAAATTTATGTCTTAATGATGAGTTGAGTTTAAATTTTTTAGTTACATTTTCTTTGAATATTTGTATTTTTGAATCTTTTTTATAGAGGTCTTCAATTTTTGGTACTTCGAAAATTTTGAACAATGATGCTGAAGGGAATGTTGGTTGTTGTTTTTAAAATTACTTTAATAATTAGTTTTTGTACCACTTTTACAGGACTTAAATTTTTTTCATATGCACCTCCCCATCCAATGATTCCATACTGAATTAGTGATTGGACTAGTGCGTAATAGACTTTTTTTAGGTTGTTTAATTTGAGAATATTTCTTAATCTAATGAATATATAGATACATTTCCTATATATTCATTAACAAGTTCACATATGTGTCTGTTCCATTTCATATGTTGGTCTACAATTACACCGAGGTACTTTATTTCAGTTGCATGGTTTAATATGGTACATGAATTATTACAGACATCTTTGTTACATATTTTGTTGTGTATAGTGCAGGGGCGTAGTTACCGCCATATCAGCCGTACCAATGATACGGGGCCCCCGGGCTACAGAGGCCTTTTGTTTCTTTTGTGAGAAATCTTTATCCTTCATTTGGGCTCCCCAACTAATTTTGATACAGGGCACGCTACTCCACTGGTATAGTTATATTAATGTTGGGATAAGTTTTGGATTTATTTATTGAGAAAGGGATATAAACTGTTTTTTTTTTTTTGCATTGATTGTAAGAAGGTTTGTATCTAACCAGGTTTTTAGGATTTGGATGTCATTATTTGCATTTTCATTTACAATTTTCCAGTCACTACCCTTAATTATGATAATCGTATCGTCCGCGTAAGATATAACGATTCCTCTGAGGTTTTGTTTAAAAATATCGTTTACGTACATGATAAAAAGAAATGATCCCAAAACAGTACCTTGCGGTATCCCAAAATCACTTGTGAGTAGTAGACTTGATGTGTGATTAATTTTTACAATTTGTGTTCTTTTGTGAAGATAACTTTTTAGCCAATTTAGTGCTCTGTCATTGAAACCCACAACCTTTAATTTTTGTATTAATTTGACATGTGATATACTGTCGAAAGCTTTTTGGAGATCTACAAAAATACCAACACATTTTAATGATTTGTCTAAAGCGTCTTGTATAGTACTAGATAATTTAGCAATGGCATCTTTTGTGCTTTTGTTTTCCATGAATCCAAACTGGTTTTCGTGAATTATGTTATTGGTCTTAATGAAATGAGTTATTCTTTTTTTGGCAATTTTTTCACATATTTTTGCAATGTTTGATAGTAAGGAAATAGGACGGTAATTGGTTGGTTCTTCCGGATTGCCGGTTTTAAATATTGGTACGATTACGGATTGTTTGTACATGGACGGAAATATTCCGGTTTGAAAACTTGCATTGATTATATGAGTTAATGGTTTTGATACTTGTGATTTTATACATTTCAGTGTTTGTATTGTGATCCCATCAAAACCTGGGGCAGAACCACCTTTCATACTTGTAATGATTTGTTCGATTTCTTCTTTTGTTGTTGGTTGAAATAGTTCAAAGGTACACTCATTATTTACTGTAGTGTTTGGGTCATTTGGGGTCAGATCTTGTTGGATTTTGCTAGCGAGGTTTTTTCCTACATTTGCGGCTTCTAAGGGTTTATCTTTACAGCAATTTTTTGAATCATTATGTCTTATTGTGTTGATTTATTGTTTTATTTTTGAATTGTTTTTTATCTATAATTTCATTTATGATGGACCAAGTCTTTTTACTGTCATTTTCAGCTAATTCAAGTTTTTGTTTGTAGTAGTCATCCTTTATGTTTTTTTTATAAGATATGTAAGTTTTTTTTATAAGCTTTGAAATGTTTTTGTAATGTTATGTTTTCCGGTTGTTTTCTATATTGTCTATAAAGTGTTTCTTTGTGTCTAATTGAGATGATTAATCCTTGGGTTATCCAAGGTTTTATTGGCTTAAATTTTGAGGATGGTTTTTGAGATGTGATATTCCTACAAGCATTTATGTGTAAACTCAGTTTTTTTATCAAATATTTTGCAGCATTCTTCTACATCGTTACATTGATATATTTCTAGTCATTCTTTTTCGTTACTTAATATTTTGGTGAGAGAATTTATATTAATACTATGTTTGTATTTATCAGTATTATTAACCGGAGTTGTGGTTGGTAATGAGAGGTTTTGATGTTTGTAGTCGTATTTAAATATACATGCATAATGATCCGTTACAGTTGTTTTATTACAGCAGATGATATATTTTGTATATCTTTGGTATTGGTAAATATATAATCGATACAAGATGGTCGTTGTCCAATAATGTTTCTGATATATGAATTTATACATGAAATGTAATTTAATTCTGCTAACATATTTAGATATTTATCTTTATCGTTAGAGTAGTAATCATTAGCAATATTCAGGTTAAAATCTCCGATGATTATTGTTCTTTTGTTTTTATGATGTAATATATTTTTTAATTCTTCTATCTATGTGGTTAGAACAGAAGAGTGTGTCCGATAAATAGCAATGATATAAAATGATTTATTCATAAAATTTATCTCCAAGTTTAATAAATTTACATTGTTCACCATTATTTCATCTACACTTGTGACAGCATAAATATTAGGTACAAATATGTCAACGCCGCTATTTCTGTTAATTTTATAGGTAATTGTTCGGAACAAACGTCAACGGTTAATACGCACTTTTTTTATAAAACTTTTAGATTCTTCTTAATTAGCATAAAAGACAACTATTTGCATTGGGGGAGGTTGAAAATGTTACATTTTTAATTTTATTTACGTAAATTGAAAATTTGCTTTCACACTGTCAAATCACTCTGTTTGCAGTTCGGAACAAACGTCAACGGTTAATACGCACTTTTTTTATTAAAATTTTTATTAAACTTTTAAAATTAAGATAATATACACAAGCCCGCTACACAAACCCTGCTTTGCCAGACAAACCATTCAAAAACGTAGGCTGTTTTTTAAAGTAAAGATAACATACACAATCCCGTTACATAACCGTTGACGTTTGTTCCGAATATTTACCATTTTATATTTTGTGGCGTAGTACGAGTAACCCGGTATATTATAATTAATTTCGCTCGATGAATGCGTCTCTGATAATATTATACAATCAAGTCTACTTAATTGTCTAATAGTTATAAAAAATTCTTCAAATTTTTTTTCGAAACTTCTCACGTTCATGTGTATTATTATTAGGACGGCTGTAGGTTTTACTCTATAAAATCGTTTGTTTTATTTACTGGGTCAAGAATTCTTTCGTCTATTTTATATGATTTATCGATTGCGTTTATTATAAAGTCGTTCATTTTGAGGTAGTAATAAATATAACAATAATGTTGACGCTCGGCTGGAAATACACTTCACCTTTGCAAATATAGTAATATATGTGTTGACTTGTGTATGTACAAGAAATGTAGGACTTCATTATGAAATATTTTGAAAATATGTAAGTGTTGTGGCTATTATATGCTGTTTTTGTGAATTTGTATATAATGAAAAAGGTATAAGTAATTAAAGTGGTTTAGAGTGTTGACAAAGCTAGGAAAAAAAAATTATAATAATAAATTCAGGGTACGTTGGATTTAAAGGGTTACAAATACGTGTCATACTTATCATTGTAATGGAGTTTATGATAGGCAAGATAGGAATAATATTATCAATTAAGATATGATTTGGGTCGTTAATAAGATATCAGTACTAAGATAACAGATATAGTATATCAGTACTTGGGAGTGAGTGCGGTTGTACAGTAGGGAAACATAATAGAAGCGTATTTATTGGGTGTGGATTTTCATATGTAGAGGAAAAATTTGATATCTCCTTAGAACATATTATCATAATAATTAAACCTGCAGAGTTATAAGTGGTACAAATTATATCCATATTACTATAATGTGCATTAAAGAAATAGAGTAGGTGATGAGGAAATATGATAATGAGATTTTTAATGTTCATTATACTATAATGAAGTAGCTGGACGAGCTGGACATTAGAGTTATGCATACTTTGTGTCGTTAGTCATTTTATGGCGTTTTACTCGTCCGATTTGTGTCATTGCGAATTGATATTATATTCGAGTCATCGGTCTGTCTGAGTAAAATACGACCTGATTTCGTACATTAGTATTATAACATACATAAAACAATAATATTTATGAATACAAATATGTGTTAATAATCGAATTATTCCCAAGTAAGTGAACACAGAAGTTAGTATTAGTGATGAAGTACATAGCAGAATAAATATAATAAAGAGTGGAAAAGAGCAAACCTCGTAAGTATATTGGGTTCGAATGACTGAATGATGTGAATAATCACAGGGTATGATAATGGCAATAATAATAATAGAACCTTCATCTTATAATCGTTGTCGGCAGTACCTAGGTAGGTATATTATGTTTGAGATAATCATAGACTTGGGAAGTCAGCTTGTTTTCATCGGATATAAGAATTGCGCCTGATTCTGTATCTTTCTGCAGATAAATACGTCCTTGCTTGACCCATGCAAATTGATATTGTTTCTGTCTTGCGAATTGGCGAGTTTTATACCAAATCTGATTCGCCCGAAATGTTAGCTGCTCAGATACATAGATCGGCAACCGGGGGCCGGCGATACCAATATTTACTGTTTGAAAGATTTCACATCAGCTGGCAGTTGTTTTCTAGCCATGTTCGATTTTAGTTTAAGAACAATTGTCCTGGGTTGCTTCTGATTATGATTTTTTTTTGTAGACGATATACAGCATCGATGTCCTTAGTTTCTATGGGAGATCCTGTTGTTTTGAAGATGTTGAAGACCACGTCTTTTAGTGTTTCATCCTTGATGTCGGGGATGCCTCTTATTTCTACATTACAAGACTTTGAGGCCCTCTCTTGGGAATCGAGACTATTCTCCAATACTGCGATTCTAGCTTCCAGTGCAGAATTCTTTGCTGTAAGCTCATCATTTCGGTGCTCGACTTCACGGATTCTGCGTTCATGAATTGTATGCTTTCCAATATCTTGTTGTTTTGGTCCATGATGTCGTTCTGTTTTTTTTTCCAGGTTGTTTGTTTTGGTCATGACTAAATCCAGAATATCTTCAAGATTAGCGGGGGACGATGACGGTGATGTAGTAAGGACGATGACGGTGATGTGAACTACACCCAGTTTTCAGGTAAACCTGAATTCATAACCTCAAAACTTTTCTCTAAATCAGTGGTTTTCGGACGGACAAAAAAATCAATAATTACTGTTAGAAATAAACTTGAAGTATCATACTTCAAGTTTATTTCTACAAGTTCAAGTATGTATAGGAAGCTTTATGAAAGTGTCATAACAATAGAAAAATTAAATGTTTAATAGAGACAGTTTTCTGTACTGTGATGGAATCTCCACAGTACACCAAAATATCTAAATCCGCCCTTGCATATATAATCACTGGTTAAAAATGCCCGAAGTCGTGTTACTCTACATAAAATTGCATTAATTGTATTTGTGTGACTTGATTGTTAAATTCTTGTTTTAATCAGAGTATAAAAAAATAACAATGAGAAACGTATTTCGTTACACGTGTACAAAAAATAGATAGAGGGTATGGGATACAGCTATTTGGTAGTAAGAGTCGAGGGGTACGCAGGCTCAAAAAGGTTGACAACCGCTACTCTAAATCATCTGTTACCCCGAGCAACGGGGTTTTCACTCACTTACGCAGGTTTATACATACCACTACATACTTTAAATACATCCACAAACATACTTTTAACCACTATTGACTTTGGCAGCCACCTCTGATCGAGCCCCAAAATATTTTTAAAATCCTTGACTCTGCTGAAAAGGGTGGTCCGTTTGATAGATAGATAAAGAAAACGGATCGCAATCTTTAGAGAATAGGCCTCCGGTGTGAATGCTGTCTTTGTTCTATCGGTAATTCAATGCAAGATGCTCCGAGGAACTAGCGACATCATTCCGGCGCATGTTGGGGAAACACGCCGATGCAATAAACACACCAAATGCGCGCTCGACGTTATTTGTACCTTGTTGACATTATTTATTTAATGAGTACGGGTCATTTCTACCAGCGCCGGATCTGCCATACGTTCAAAAACGTGCAAAAAACCTGGCGCCAACTCCGAAGGGGCGCCGTGAGAAAATAATATTGTATTAAAAATTTGTTATAATATTCCCTGAATCGTTTAAAAATTACCCATAGTACGAAATAATTATTACGCTCTAGCAACACTTTCCAAAGATACAGACTGCGCACGCATCTGGTTTGAATTCAACGAAATTCAACGATTTACGAATTTATAGTCAGTTACAGAATTTTTTTACAAATTCCATATATTTAGTTTAAACGTAAGATCTATTTTTCCATATATCTTTTACCGTCTTTTACGACGAATGAGTGCGATCCAAATTCATTAACCAATCACAGCGCCGTACTTTTATTCAAGAGAACAAACAAACAGACGGCGCCTTTCAAAATGCTTTTGTACGATTTAAATCTCTAGGAGAAGGGACTTAAAGACCATTTTCTTATGAAATCTACAGTAAATTCAAAATTTCATTAGCATAAACATCGCACGGTTTGCAAGGTTGCAACTTGTTAACAGTTTCATCATTGATTTGACAGTTGAAGTTCGTTAAATGTACCTATAATTAATTTCTATTAGATTTGTTATTTTACAGTCAGTAATAATCAGTGTAAGCATCTTTCGTAAGCCGTTGATACCATAGATACGTTCGTGTTTGTTCGCTCAACACAGAACACAGGGGAAATGGAAATGCAAGGTACAAATTTGAGGATATATTATTAGATTTTTTAATTAATAACTAAATTTCTATTGGTTGTTAGAGGTTGTGGATTGTGGATTACAATGAATAGAACAATAATTAAAAAAAACTTTCAGGCTCGAAGAATCTAAAACTTAGAATTAAAGAACATAATGACATAAAAAAACTCGTTTCAAAACTCAAAATTCCATTAGTTTATTAGTTCAGAAAGGTCCTGTACAATTGAAAGGTTTTGATTTTCCTATTACGAACAAGCGTAAATTTAGTACTGAGTATTATTACAAGAAACTGCCTAATGGAGAAGAATTACATAGATCGTGGCTTATTTATTCGAAAACTTTAGATAGGGTTACACCCTTTATATGTCTTGATTTTATTTGATAAATTAGTGTAAAAAAAAAAATTAAATAAAAAAAAAAAATTGGGGTAAACGAATTTTTAATCAAAATAAAAATGTAGGGGGGGGGGCGCCATCGGTACCTACTGCACAGGGCGCTAGATTTCGTAGATCCGGCCCTGATTTCTACGACTAAAGATAACATCTTTATATAGATGTTTCTTGTGGATGAGTTAAGCTTTTCTTGGGGATACTTACTCGCCCTTTGCAAAAACCGCAGAATACTTTTAAATTCTGTCAATTTCGTTCTTTAGCAAGTACCAATCCGCAATCGTCTGAGAAAAATACAAACACCGAGAGGTAGTAGTTTCAAACCCTTAAATTCTTAGTGAGAAAGTCAAATGGAGGTATTTTTCTTCTCAACAAATTTTTTTAATACCCTCACAATAATTTATTGGTATTTCGTATTGAGATATAATTTATTATATCCTGGAAAATCAAATTTAAAAAATATAAATTATAATATTCTACAAATAATAACAATAAATCAATTTTTACATGACAAAATTAAAAAAATAACTTATAGTCTGTCAAAAAAGAGTAGAAAATATATGAGGGCGCCACTGTTGATCAAATGGCAATACTAAACACATAACTCATGGTGTTAAAGTAAAGCTGTGTAACCTACATTTTCATAAAAAATTAAAAAGGCATAATATTGGAAAAAATATTTTTTCATTGCAGTATAGTGATACCCGCCGATCTCAAAATTAGAATTGAATATAGGTATATTATTATTATACCTTTGCAATTTTGTGTTAACATAATGAGGAATAACTATAATGTAATAAAATATAAAGCACAGGTTAGAAATTGCTCACATTTATTTAATACTAGATAAAGTACTTAGCGTTGCCTGGGCTTTAGATCATGTCTCTAATTTTAGATCTGAATATATTTAACTCATTCAGATCTAAAAGTAGTCTAACTAAACTCACCATTAGTGATTCTTGCTTTCTATCTATTGTTAAATTCAAATTTATGTTAAATTAAATTAAAGCAAATCGCTTTATTAATCACCTTTTAATAAAATTTATGTCATGAAGAAAAAATGTTTTTTAAAATGTGGTTACTGTGTTCTACACATTCAGTGTCATTGCACTTCAAAGAAATATTTGACAGTTAAATTGGTGTTGCCAGTCTACAAATTTAGTAGTTCCAGTTTTTATATTTTCTACTCTATTTTGACAGACTATATATCATTGATGTAGCTATTCCAAATTCCTGTAATATTCAAAAAACTATTTCTGAAAAAATAAGAAAATACACAGATTTAGGAAATGAGATTAAAAGAATTTGGCATTCTCGGACTATAAAAATATTGCCATTTGTTATTTCGGCCACTGGCATAATACCTAGGAATCTGATTCAAAATTTAAGCATATTAGATTTGTCAAAGAATTTGTATATAAAAATGCAAAAATCAGTCATTTTAAATACATGTAGGATTACAAAGGATTTTTTAAATATTTATATTGAGGGATCGGTAGGATTTATAGGTTCAATTAGAAATGCCACAGAGCCGAACCCTCTGATATGAAAATATCTGGAGTCGGTGAATTATATTCCCATTTGGTCTCTAGTAGGTTGACATGTTGTTCTTGTATTTATAATACTTTATAGTGCAATTGCATAGCGTGGGTTGACTAGATGATCATTTGGGGAAGTGTGTGAAAGGGTTTAGTTTTTCCTTCTTTTTTTCCTTTTTTTTTTTGGGGAAAATTTAACCCGGACATTTAAATCTGGTAGATAAACAATATTTTATCGATCTAAGCTATCTGGATTCTGCAAAATATTCTACTTTATTGGTATTTTCATTTAAAATTTATCATGATTTTCGTTTTTGCGCTTTGCCACAGACAAAAAATTCCATCACGAGTGGGCACTGGAATCTCTGTCATATTGGTCATATTATTTCGCAGTGCCAGAATTTTTTATGGCTGTAATTTCGTAAGTTCATTTTTTAGTGTGTGACAATAATATTATTATTTAATTATGCAAACATCTGTGGCACATAAAATTCACTTTTCAATTTAGTCTTAAGTGTCAGTAGTTTGCTAATATAATAATATATTGAAAGCAAGTGTAAAATCTATCTGAAAGAATAAGCAAAATAATCACGTCTAGTTACCCATAATGGCGTTTCCTTCAAAGAATAGTGATTTTCAAAGAGTGCCCCGCGATAATATGAATTTGAGGCAGGAAGGGAATCAATCTCTTAAAGATGCACCGCAAAACATGCAACCCTCAAATCGCCAGGGAAGACTGGGAGGCGCAGAACGCGAGGATTCAGAAAATGGACCGGATGAGCTCTCCCTTCCTTCCAACTCTCAAGAGCCGCCTGCATACAACTGGCAGGCGACAAAGGCAACTCTGAAAGAAAGGATGGGGTTCCTGTTCAACAGTGACATCTTGTGTGATGTCCACTTTCTCGTGGGCAAAGACACCCAACAGCAGCGTATCCCCGCTCACAAGTTTGTCCTCTCAGTAGGCAGTGCTGTGTTTGATGCCATGTTCAACGGGACTTTAGCTGCGACTTCCGATGAAATAGAATTACCAGATGTCGAACCATCGGCATTCCTGCATCTTCTGAAGTTTCTGTATACTGACGAGGTTCAGATTGGACCAGAAACAGTAATGACCACTTTGTATACTGCCAAGAAGTATGCAGTATCCGCCCTTGAAGAACATTGTGTTGACTTCCTGAAGAGCAACCTCGGCAGTGATAATGCCTTCCTGTTGTTAACTCAGGCTAAATTGTTTGATGAACCGCAATTGGCTGCACTCTGCCTGGATATGATAGACAAGTACACGGCAGATGCATTTAATGCAGATGGCTTTACCGATATTGACCCAGCCACATTGAATGCAGTTTTGGAAAGGTGAAATTGCATATAATTATGAATCACAATAACTTCTTTTTGTAAATGTATCTGTAGATTTTTTCTGTACTCTGCAAAGGTCGTGTTCTTTCAATGTGTGAAGACATATGACAGTAATCTTTATTTTTTACAATTTGAAAACAGCTGTCAGAAACATTGATCAATAAAATTGAATTTTTGGGAGGTACAAGCAAAGCAATCTTTAAAAAGTAATTTGTGCCTTATAAACACTTGTGATTATTTGAAAGAAACTGATATCTTTAAATGTCAAAATTATATGTAAGTATACAAATAAAATAAAAACTAATTGAAAGAATAGTCCAGAAATTTATGGACATATTCATGAAATAAACTTTTTATTCATGCTTATAAAAAATAGTTATAATTGAGGTTGCTGGAGATTGTTTTTACTGCCTCTGTACAACTCATCTGTGTTAATCTCTTTAATTTAATCCTTAATGTTAATTTTTCCCCTTTTCCATCACACAGCGTCCCGTATCAGTAATTTGCTTCCAGGGACACCCTGCGCATAAGGGAGGCGAAGATATTCACAGCGGTGATCCGCTGGTCCGAAGCGGAATGCGGCCGCCGCCAGCTGCCTCTGACCCCCGCAAACCAGCGAACCGTAATCGGCCGAGCCTTCTCTAAGATCCGGTTCCCCATCATGTCCGTGGAGGAGTTTGCCACCGGTCCGGCGCAGAGCGGGATCCTGTCCGACCGGGAGTGTGTCCAGCTGTTCCTGTACTACATTGTCAATCCAAAACCGCCTGTGGATTTCTTGGATCTGCCACGGTGCTGTATGACTGGCAAAGAACAAACAGTTCACAGGTAATTCAAATAAATAGATCAAATTAAAAATCAGCTAAAAATCTTTTATCAACGGATAAACTATTCGATAGAGAAGTGAGTTCCGCCTATGTCTCTATACTTATTTAGTTCATTCTTTCAGTGAGAGCAATTATGTGGTACAAAATTATATTTCAGCACATAAATAACCCTTTATATATAAACAGGCTGGAACACAACCATAATACTCGTTTTAACTTTAATGAAGGACTAATTGTACCTAAACATACAAATAAATATGGACAAAGAACGTTAACCGGTCCGCAACGTAAGCAGATATAAGCGTTAGAAATGGGACAGCAGTCAAGTACAATAAGCGTGTTTATACATCAGCGCACGTGTGTTTACATAGAAATCGTTCTAACTCCGTTATTAATTTAGTTACATCCCTAAACCAAAAAGTAAAAGGTCGATAGTAGATCAAGCTCTACATCACTATCAAGTTGTCTATAGAAATACATAACAGGAATCAGCTGTCAGTCGCGTAGTTGACAAAAATATTTACCCGCCCAAATTTAGTACCAGCGGCCTGTCCGCGCTCGAGATTTTTAATTTTTATTAAATATTTTTATATGAAATGATATAAAAGTGACGTGACAAAAGTGTTTATTACACATATATACAATAGAATAAGTATTGTTGTTTACATAATCTGTGATTTTAGTACCGTTTTCACATAAAAACATCATGTGAGTCATTTTAACCTATTTTTAATGTTTGCGTTCTAAATTTTAATATTTACAAATGCTAATATTTATTTATAATATAATAATTTGAAAGCTTATTTTGTAAGCTTTCTAAAACAGTTTTACTATTCGGCTACGTTCAGAAATGTTTCATTTATAGAGCTTTAATTGTGAAGCGGTAATAACAAAAAGTTTTCGTAAAATGTCATTTCGTTCGACAGTTAAAGTGCTTATATGGCGATTTCCTGAGGGGTTAAATTACATGATTCCCAGTTGTTTAAATATGCTTCCAGCTGAAATTAAAAACTGTACCCAAAACAAACAATTGGTGAACTTACTGAAGACTTGGCTTACGGAAAGAATTAATTTGTATTAGCTTACAATAACATATTATTTATTCTAAAGACTTTAAAATTGTTAATCATGTTTTCATAATTTTTCTTTTATCCAAGTATATTTCTGTAAAAAAATTAATTTAATTTTATATCTATAATTGTAAAAATGTATCTAAGTATATTTCTGTAAAAATTAAATTTAATTTTATATCTTTAATTGTAAAAAGGTAATTATTAAATCTCTATAATAAGATCATTAAAGTAAAGAACCCGTTAGACAAACTGCTAAAAAGTAGTTTATCGTGAGTTTTTGTCTTATATTTGTAAAATGTATAAAATAAAAAAATTATAATAATACTACCACTAGATATCAGGCACAGTGGCAAATGAACGAAACCAAACAATGACATCAGTTATATGTTATGTAATAAAACCTCCAATACTCACACCACAATATGGTTTAGAAGTGCCGCGGAAAGTTGATACTCCTCAAAAGTTTTTTTGTCTCTTCTGCACAATTAGGTTTTTAATGGACGGTATTGTTTATTTGTCGATGATGTGCTATTATCAATAAAAAAATAAATTAAAACAATCCAGCAAAATATCTGAATTGGAAGAAATGAACATTAAAAAAATTATTCTAAATTCATACATTAGTTCCACTTTTATAAAGTATACCATGTGGACAAATGATTATGTTTATCAAAAATACCAATTTCGGTTTTGTGTAACTCTGGTTCAATTGTTTTTTTTTAACATTATTTCCACACAGGAGGCCCTGAAAAAAATAATTCCCCTCAGGGCCTGTGTCATTTTTGGGGATGCTGTATGGAGGATCTTTGTAGGAAAGGAAGAAGAGGAAGTTCTGGGAAGGAAAAAGGTGTGAGGGGTGGATAGGAATCTGGAGGTCAATGTGTCCAGGAGTGACGTACATATGAATCCATCCCTCCCTCTGCAGTTCTAGGCGATGGATCGACTGAGTCTGGCTGGAGAGGTCAAACAGGTTTCACTCAACTAGTCTCTCCTGATACGGCAGTAAGTGGGCAAACACATCCACCGCCAAGACCTAGACAAACCTCGATCCATGAACCCGAGAACCTCTGTGAAGTCACCAAACATTGCAAACCACTTGGGTTTTTGTTATCCAATAAATGGTTCCCGGAGCAGAGGTACCCATACTCACCTCCCAAATCAAAAATGATCACTATCCCTCATTTACCCAATCTTCATTTTTGTTACCAGGTTCATTCATACGGAATCCCGCTGGGGTTACAGTGGAAGCTCCGACAGAATACGATTCACCGTTGATCAGAGGATCTTTGTTGTTGGATTTGGACTGTACGGATCATTCTTCGGCTCCTCTGAATACGAAGTTCAAATTCAGGTGATTTTACTAAAATATATTTATGAACTAGCTGGTCCCGGTGTGCGTTGCTATGCCATTTAATAAAGAAATTATTTCTCCCTGAGTGTCCTTTCCCATTCGTCCCATTCCTCTTCCGCCTCCCCTTCTTCTCCTGCGTCCTCTTCCCCTCTCGCGTTCCCACTCCTTCACCTCCACCTTCCCTCTCCCCACTCCACTCCCCCCCCCCCTTCCCCCCTCCCGAGTTCCTCTCCTCCCTCACACATCCCCTTCCCCTTCCGCGTTCCCCTTCCACCTTCCCCGCCTTCCCTCTTCCCTTTCCCACTCCCTCATCCCGCCAACCCTCCTCCCGCGTTCCATATATTCAATCCCAGTACATTCAATTCTTTCTTTGGTAAATATTTCCCTATCGAGTCCACGCTCAAAACACACTTTAAAAAATTAAAACAAATTGTACTAGGTAGATAATGGTTAGTAATAAGTAATTCAGTAACCGGAATTGAAAAATATTGCCTTTTAATGTTTTTTTTTAAATTTAAAAAATGCGAAATGTAATTTTTCAAGGACCGCCATGTTAATTACGACGATGAAATACGCATTTTTAAAATAAAAAGTCACTTTCTGTCAGTTAGACAATAACAAGTACGAATTGCAATCTTCGGAAATGATTAATAATGCGTATTAATCATTATGAGAGCGAGACGTTTGCCGTCGTAATTTACAACATGGCGTTCCTTGAGAAATGACATTTCGCATTTTTAAAGATAACAAAATAACAATTAAAATGCAATATTTTTCTATTCCGGTTACTGAATTACTTATTAATAACTGTAATCTACCAAGTACAATTTGTTTTAATTTTTCAAAGTGTGACAGGGAAATATTTACCCTTTCTTTTACAATTCTTTTACAATTTTTGTTCAAATTTCCATTTTTCATGTATATTAAATTTGGTACCTACCTAACATAGGTACCTATTTAAAATACCTTAAATTCTTGATTCCATTCAAACTATTAGGGGAGTACCTACTTTAAATAAATTTATCAACTTCAAGATTTTCAAAAATAGAATCAAACAATCATTGTTTTGCAAAATGTCATTCTCAAACACGCGAACTGTCAAACGTGCGAAGTCGTTAGGTTTTCTGATATTATCCAATTTTCTGCACAATTTACTTAATTTTTCTCTCCGTAAGAACCATCCTCGTACTTCAAGGAATATTCTAAAAAAAGAATTAGCAAAATCGGTTCAGCTGCTCTTGAGATTTGCGCTTAGCAACACATTTAGCGATTCATTTTTATATTTAAAGATACAGCAAACTAGTATGAAAAAATATAATTGGTTGGTATGTAGTTCACACCCAGGAGTTGCAGATTCAATCATCTGCAAGCTAAAAGGCCTTATACACCTCACTAAAATCGGAGGCAATCTACTGCGTTTCTTACTCGCTCGCACATTGGATATTTCACTCGCTTGCTACCCAATATCGTAGGGTCGCCTGCCACCCCGATTGCCTCCGATTTTAGGGAGGTTCAGTTTTTTAGGAAAGGACAGTTCGTGAGCCGCTACCATGGCAATCTGTCAACAATGCAACTGAAAAATCAGCACTGCTGATCGCCATGGCACTCACTTTTGACAGATTGCATTGTTGACAGATTCCCATGGTAGAGGCTCACGAACTGTCAAGTTTATCGACAAAAAAATATTGACTTTGTTAACCCCTTGTTTGCCGCTTGTGCGCCGGCGTGTCGTGAGACTTTACACGCGATTTTGACCCTTATGTATAAAGAAAGTGTATGAAGAACACAGTCAGAATCGCTTGCTCTATTATCGCCCTTTACCATAGAGAAAACCGCAATGCGCCTGGTCACTCCATATAATTTATATTAATGATTTACCGGAGCGCGGGAACGTGTGCAGTTCTTGCGCATGCGTGGGAAAAATTCCTTTATCTGCAGTTTTGACCTTTCTATGTACAAAATTTCTCAAGGACAGTGTCAGAATCGCGAGACACGAAATGTCATTGGTGTCATAAATGCCTCGTTTTAATTGGTGGTGCTTTTTGCTGGCATACCCCGGCAAACAACGAGTTTACGAAGTTGATTGCAATTGTGTTGAGAACTGTTTTTTTTTCAGTTTCTCCATTAGCGGAGGCCTTAACCCACAAATAATTGCCAAGGTTGCCTCTAAAATCGTGAAAAATCGATTTCTTTAATTATTATTCACATTGTGAATAATTATGGCCTATGTCTTATAATTTGAAACACAAAGAAATAATATAGCACATATCCATACTAGATATTTGCTACACATTTTGATTTAAAACACAATTATTCGGTGATCAAGTTTTTATAGCCTCAAACCTTCGACCAAGTATATCTAGACGGGGCGTGTAGGTCTTAAAAATGACACCGGAACCAAAAATATTGGTTTTCAAAAACATTTATCAAAAAGAAAGTCCTTTACCTCGCAGTCAAAAGATCGCAAGAAGTATTGGTTTGTACCTTTAGGGAACGTACCCAAACTACGTGACCAACTTTTTGCAATTTTTACACCCCCCCCCCCCCGGTGACCAAAATCCTAAGGAACCCGCCGCTCATTTGTATGGAGCGTGACCTTTTGAAGACCCCCCCCCCCCCCCCTAAAAGTGTCACGTAGTATGGGTACGTTCCCTTAGTTGGTCTGCGTGGAGCTAATTTGTTTTCCAGCAAGTTCACGGTAACGGAATTACTAGCTTTGCGAAGATAATTTTTAAAACACAAATTTCAGACAGTTAGAAATATTTTAGGTATGGGCTATTGCGGACTTTATTATTAACAATTTAATCAGTTATATGAAAATCTAAAAAAATATGTACATAACATATGAATTCGAGGTAGCGTATCGAGAAAATAACATTTAAAAAAAATGTTTAATTTCTTCCTAGCAAAACAACTACGTCATGCAAGAGATGCAACGGAATTCGATGGGTAGTTGTATTATGAAATTTCTCGTAGGTGGTGTCACTTTGTGATTGGAAATGGCTATGGGAGGGCTAATCTATAGTTAATATATCGATGCCTCAAACCCAAATTTTAGTTTTGTATGAAAAAGGCCACGCAGCCCTTCCAATTAATACAGCCTTTTGAATGAGTTGTCTTAAGTCTTTCTTCTCGAAGAGTAAAAATGAGTGAAGTTATTCCAGTGTTATTTTATAGCATATCAAACATGTAAATCACAGAATATTGCTTTTCTCATTATCTCAAAATTAATCTTTGGATATGTCTGACTAATCAACTGGACGATTGATGTATTGACAATGTAAAGTGTGATTTTTTTGTGTGGTGATATGGTGATAGTTAAGACATGCATTATACTAAATACATATCGTCGCAATAATTCGTAGAATGCATAACAACCAAATGTCAAATTTTACAGGAGGCACAAAAAACCTCGTAGTGAAAAAAAATGAAAGACGGGTCATTGTTTTTATTTACGTTCCGAACATACAATATATTTCGAAATTTATTTTCAATCATTTAACTTTTGTAAGTTAAGGCTTTCTATTTCAAATCAGAGTTAGGAAGTTTACGTAAAAACTGAGAATGGAGATACGTATTTTACAAAGATACCTACGTACTTTTCTGCGAACAGTTTTATGAACAACTAGCTGAAGACTTGGGAGATTCAAAAATTAAAACACAACAATACAGAACCGCAGTATTAATTTTATAAATTACTTCCTAACATCCTAATTGACATTTATATTTAGTCTCAGTATGTAAGAATAACATGATAAATATAATAGTATTTAGTACACAAAGCATAACAGCACAATACTAATACTACGAATAATTTTGAAGTTAAATAGTAAGACCTGAAATGGTAAATAAAATAAAGTATGTGGAGTTAAGGAGTTTCGAAGTATTCGCGAGTAAAAATGGCACCATTGTGTTACGCAGTTTCCTAATTTGTGTTTATCTAAAAACATATATTTTTTTTAAATTTGCGAGTTTTACTAGTCGATGCGGGACTAATTTTAACACCAGATGGCATTTAAAACGTATTTTCGAAAAATTTGGAGTTACGCAGTCAACGAATTAATGCGACGATAAAAATAACCTAAAGGAAGTTGAGTCATTCTTCCACCTGTGTCCTCACTTGCAAGTTGAAAAAAGAAACAAGTTATTCAATATATTTTTTAGATTTTAATGCCTGCTCATAATGCTGATGCTTTATTTTTCAGATTATTCACACTGTTTCTAAGAAAGTGTGTGGATCGAACAACACTTCATTCAGCTGCGATGGGACAGACGACACCTTCCGGGCCATGTTCAAGGATCCTATTGAGATATCTCCCAACACGTCTTATGTTGCCAGCGCCACACTGAAGGTAACAATTTACTTATTACTTGACATTGGATTATATGCAGTACAAACCACGCAATTAATATGCACTTTCAAGGGTTTTTTACTGCACAAGAGTCCAAACTGCTCCCAACCACCTGGAGCCATCCTGGCATCCCTAATTTGGGTATGTTGTGAGGTTGAAAGTAGTGCGGAGAGGAAGGAGATGGGGAAGAGGAAGGTGGGGAAGTACCTGGCTATTCAGATCTGGTCATTAAACACGGTTAAAGCCATTTTCGTTTCTATTCTGAATGGTGGCCTTACCCCTCGACCGCAGGGGCCATTTAATGTCAAAAGGTGGGGAAGTACCTAGCTATTCAGATCTGGTCATTAAACACGGCTAAAGCCATTTCAAGCATTGTTTCTATTCTGAATGGTGGCCTTCCCTCGACCACAGAGGTTACTTAATGTCAAACAATGCGGTTCAATGTTGCATGCTAACAATTTGAGAGATACGGGTACTGCCGCCCTGGAAAACATTTTTTGAATAGTCAACATCTCTGCCATAGGTCACCCCAAGTGGTTCGCTACGCTTAGTAACTTGGGTAAAATTTGTCCGGGTCTTGACTGCATGGCGGGCCGGTCCGGGAGAGACTGAGGGAGATGTGTTGACCTTCCCAGCAGGACTCTTTCGAGACATCACTTTGCACCGTAGTGGGAGGATTGGATTTTTTTATTTTTTTTTGGCTCGCCAACAGAATATATCACATATAATTAATACATCAGTTAACAATTTTAATATGGTTACAGTGATAATTCCAATGAGAGGTGAGCACACCATTCATCACAACATTCTTAATTAGTTGTAATACATAATAATAAATTAAAGTACATACATAAAATAAGAAGAATCAATAATTACAAAATATATTCACACATGAATATATACATACATTTATACACATTTTATAGGTCTAGGTGAGGAGATCATCAGGGATATGTAAGTATAAGTTCCTTCTGAAGGCAGCAATTGAGTTTGAAAATACATCTAAGTCTTCATGTTTGCAATATTTATTGTATAACCGAGTCATTCTCGAGGTTCGTTTGAAGAAACTTGTATTAATACGGTAAGTATCGATCCAAAAGGTTTCAAGGTTTCTCATGAATTTCGGCCTTATATTAAGATTAATTTGATTAATTAAATATGAATCATACATGTTGTTTATGATTTTAAACAGGAAGATCAAATCTGAAATGTGCCTTCTTTTGACAAGTGAGACTTCTCTAAAGTGAGTGAGTCTTTCAGCATAGTTATCTAGATTCCGATGTACTCCAGATTTGTAAGCTAGTATTCTTAAGTATTTTTTTTGAACAGACTCCACTTTGTTGCTATGAATTGCATAGTGTGGGGACCAAATCACGGTGCCATACTCTAAGATACTTCTTACATATGAGTAGTACAAGATTCTGAAGCTACTGGGATTCTTGAACGATTTGGTAATTCTAGTGATATATACATCCATCTAGTGATATATACATCTGTCACTCTTAGACAAACCAAACCCCAGATTCCTACCCACCCCTTATACCTTTTTCCTTCCCAGAACTTCCTCTTCTTCCTTTCCTATAAAGTCCTTCCAAACAGCATCGCCAGATGACTTAGGATCTGAGTTTCGTATAATTCAAGAGAAAACTTCTGTGATCGTTCTGAAAAATTGTTATCTAGATAGATGTTCTGCTTTCGTCTTCTTCTGCTGTTTGTAATCTACATCACTGGTCCATTTCAGGGTTCGGACTCCTACTACGGCACAAGGGGCCAGCGCCGAGTGGTGGCCGAGTGCCGAAACGGAGAGATGGTGGTCTTCCAGTTCTCCTATGCAGCTGGAAACAACAATGGAACCTCGGCTGATGATGGCCAAATACCCGCCATCATTTTCTATACGTAAACCCTTTGTGATAATGCTTTTATTTTTAACGTTGAGTACATATTTTATCTGTTTTGATTTTCTCAAAATCTCTCTAACTGAACAGAACTGTGGTCAATGATTGTAATATGGAATTATTTGATGTGAAAATGGTGGATCAGAATCTTACATTTTTATCTTATATCCTTGATTTTAAGTTTGTGTAACATAATAAAACTTTTTCTACATAAGGATGCAATTGGTTTAGTGTGAATGATAGGAGGATATTACTTAGCGATAAACAACCATTTATTTATCATAAACGGTTGTTTATCAATTGTCCAAAATTTAAAACACGTTTATTGGTAAGGCTGTTAAGGTTTATGCTGGTCTCACATGAACGCTGTACTCTCAAGACTTGGCTTATTTCGCCATATCATTTGCCCACGCTCGCCGTACATTCGCATTGGAAATCATAAGAGTGTGGCGCTCCTGTGAGACCAAAATTAGATGTCTAGATGATTAGTCAGATATCTCCGAAAAATCGAAATTTGCGTCGAGTATGTAGTTATATGTAAAAGTGTACCTTCTGTGCTGCAAAAACAGCGCTATATAAGTTGTCCAAATTTATTATTATTATTATTCTATCTGGTACAACACTCAGATTACTCATAAACACCACCAAATCAATTATAATGCAGAAAAACTTGTAAGTAGTGAATTAGACGTAGTCCAGCGGTAAGGCTTTTGACTCGCAATCTGAAGGTTGCGGGATCGAATCCCGGCATGTTCAAATAAATTTTATTTGATTAATTTGTCTTACTTCACAATTAATTAATTTAAAGTAATACATAGTATATTTGCGGCACTCTCATTATCGCCCTGGCATAAGACCACCATTCAGAATTGAAATGTTGCTTGAAATGGCTTTAGCCGTGTTTGGTGACCAGATCTGAATAGCCAGGTACTTCCCCACCTTCTTCCTCCCCACTCCTCACTTCCTTCAGCCTCACAACATACCCCGATTGGATATGCTATAGTCTCACTGGCTCCAGGCGGGAGCAGCTAAGACTTATGAGGTATTCATACAAAAAAATTAAACAAAATGTTGATGTTTTCTGGGTCACTAGTTGGATATTTCAAAATGTCGTACTAATGTACCGGACCGTTATCTCTCCCGGTGTTATTTTATAGCATATTTAATATGTAAAACAGATATAAGTAAATAATATTTCATTTGTTGTGAACATTTGAATACTGCTCTCCCCATTATCTCAAAACTAGTATTTGGAGATGTCTTACTAATCAACTGTACGATCGATGAATTAGTGGAAGTTTCAGGCTGTTTGGACAGCAGCTCAGATGGGATGCAACTATTCAGTTTTTTATGTGGCATTCAGCCGATTGCACCTGTTCGTAGAAACAGTTCTACATACTAATCTAATTGGAGCAAAGCCCAATAAATACCATTATTTGACTTGCCTAAGTTCTTAAACTTATCAATGCGGGTGTTGCACATGTGGTCCATCAGCAGCCATGCGGATGTCGCATATGTGATTTATGAAGTATCACTAAAACTGTGCCGAGTGATGTGATAGATTGTGTTAAATCGACCAGAGTTGTAGAGGTTAAATGGAGATGAGAAGAGAATTCCCAAGCCAAGTAAAAATAATTACATTTACTTACTGTGATGGGCTTTTTCATTTATTTTTATTTGAATAAGTTGAATGAAGGTTTTTGTGATCCTCTATTATTGTAGGGTAAATAAATTTATCGCTATCAACATCGTTACAGGAAAGCAATACTGCTGTAACAACAAGAAATTGAATCTACCTTCAGAATTTAGCCACTCGAATAATGACTAAGTAGGGTGATTTAAAAAAAATTATGATGAATTAAATATTTCTTTTTATAAAACCTAAAAATATAGAATAAACGTTGAAATCAATGTGGATTCATTGGCTTCATACTTTCTTTATTTGTGTTTGGTATGATATTTATTAAATTGAATGATTGATTCGAAAACCGAACACACAGAAATCTCCGTCGCTCGAGTAATAAAGATTTAATCATTTTTAAACTAGTGGTCATAGAATCTTCACAGAACCGATGAAATAAAATACAGTTTTGCACAAATACAAACTGTGTTGCTTTTGTGTGATGAAATGTTCATGTGGTTTACTTAAATCTAAGTTCTGTCCTGTTTTAAATTATCCACATTCAGAATTTCAACAATTTTTTTATGTAATGATGAAATTTAATGATCTCTAAGACTGCAGTTATTATATGTATTTATTATATGTATTATTGTATGTATTTAAATATCAATTTCCTTTGTTTAAATTAGACACTTTACATTGATCACTTCGCACTCTCGCAGCTAGAATGTCTTTGTTGAATATGTTGTTAACATGAATCAAGATTTTAATGTAAACATTTCAATTTAAAAGTATGAATTATAATTCTTTCAAGTCTTTGCTCTAGATTTTTCACAAAAATGGCACTATACAAATTATCCAATCATTTTTATAGTACACGCCACATTTTAATACCAAGCTGACTTTGATGTAGAAATCATCACAATACGCGAGTAAAGCGGCATGCCTCCCCGCCCACATCTTTCTCTGTTGCACATATGTTTTACGCATCTTCCTCTTTCACTTATGGTAATTGTAAAGTCAGTAAAGTAACTTTATTATGTGCTTTGGTAGTTCAAATTTAGTGCTAGAAAAAAATCTAAAAGTTTTACTTTGCTTATTATAGTATCCGTGTAATTTTGAGACGATGCACTTTTCTCTGCATTATTTCAAAGGTGTCACATACTATCAAATATTAACACAAAATACTTATTTTTTTAGTTAAGACAGCCTAGTGGCCGGGGTGCGATTTATGTATTTATTTATTTTGGTTCAAATGTAAAGAACTCTTATTTATTATTAGTTTTTATTATGAAATTTATATTAAAAAAAAAAGAATCCAGAGTACAGGGTGAATTCGAAATGGAAATCGATAATGAGGTTTTTAAAGTAGAAATATTGTAAAAATCATGAGTCGAATCTTATTAAGAGAATGGGTATGTAAAATTAATGGCATATAAAAAAAAAAGTAAAATTTAATGAATTTGATAATATCGATACCTCAGTTCCAAAGTGTAACAACTCAAAAAGCATAGTTCTGAGATAATCAAGAATCTAGATTTTGGGCAGAAAACTAAATTCTACTAAACACATAATTTTTGTATATTTTAATGAAATTCTAGGATTTCAAAAAATATATATTATTTATGGTAGTGTAAAGATTATTTATTTTTTTCTGATATTAGTTGGTTTTCACATATTTTAAAATGATTTCATACTTATTACAGTATTTGGATCTAAAATAATTGTGATATTTCTGATTTAGTGTCATGGTGTAGATTTAGAATTGTTATCAAAGATATTGAAATGCAAGAGGTGCTATCCGTAGTTTTTACTGGGTGAGACTGTGTTTTCTGTGTTGCCGATATTGTTAACCGATACTACTGCACGGACGATAATTCCATCCAACGCTAACGTCCAGCGCCGGATCTGCCATACGTTCAAAAAAGTGCAAAAACCTGGCGCCAACTCCGAAGGGGCGCCGTGAGAAAAAAAATATTGTATTAAAATTTTGTTATAATATTCCCTGAATCGTTTAAAAATTACTCACAGTCCGAAATAATTATTACGCTCTCGCAACACTTTCCAAAGAAACAGAACGCGCACGCATCAGGTTGGTATCAACGGCTTACGAATTTATAGTCAGTTACAATTTTTTTTTACAAATTCCATATATTTAGTATAAACGTAAGATCTATTTTTCCATATATCTTTTACCGTCTTTTACGACGAATAGATGCGATCCAAACTCAATAACCAATCACAGCGCGGTATTTTTGTTCGTAAGCCGTTGATACCATACGTCAGTGTTTAGTGTTTGTTCGCTCAACACAGGGGAAATGCAAGGTACAAATTTGAGGTTATATTCTTATTATCACTGCTCACTGTCTCTCGTCGGGACTGCCTGTTGCTAGTCAGAAGCTGTATATGCTATTCTTGTGTTGCACGTTGCCATGATAACGTTTTGTATTTGCTTTTTCTAATATTCGCGTTGGGTATATAGGTACATAAACGCAGTAAATCTCAAGAATGTCTAATGGACCTAGTTCAGCGAAACCACCCGCATTGTCTCGTAACCTATATTTTAAATCATGGTACGGGCACAAACAAACAATTCGTTGTATTATTTTAGAGCATAATTGGCAAAGAGTTTTTCCTAAAATAATTAAAATAGCACCATAATTTATGTTTACCCAATAGATTCAGAGAGTATAGGGCTCCTGGCGATCCTCTCTTTAAAAAAAAACGAGTGTGAGAGCTACCGCCAGGTCACTTGGAAAAGTCACACCCTTTATATGTTTTGATTTTATTTGATAAATTAGTGTAAAAAAAAATAATAATTAAATAAAAAAAAATTGGGGTGAACGAATTTTTCATCAAAATAAAAATGTAGGGGGGGGGGGCGCCATCGGTACCTACTGCACAGGGCGCCAGATTTCGTAGATCCGGCCCTGCTAACGTCGTTACCCTTGGCGATTTTCAACTGTTGAAAATAACTGTTTAAAATAACGTCGATGTTGACGCAACTATATTGTACAATCAAACATCAAACTAAACGTATAGGAGATCGACACGATACAAACAAAAAAACAAACAAAAAATAGATCAAAATCGTATTAGGGAATCCCTTTTAACGTATGGTTCCCCGGATCATTGATGTATTATTATTATTATCTCTGTGCCCCACACAATAATCCTATAATAACATTAAAAGTTGAAACTGTTGGAAGTTGTTGGTTTCGTTGTTGAAAACATTACCCTGTTGAAATATTAAAGACATTGAAGATATATTTTGCTTGTCACTGATAAATTCGCTTGTTGCTTGGCGCTACGGATCAGCCATGTCAGATGGGAAAATCCAAAAAAAAGTGTACTATGTAGGTACATTACCAAAATACCATTTCAAATTAGGTATAATATCGTTCACGAAGTGTGATCTCTTGACCCTTTAGATTTAACAGGCCAACACTGTTGAAAACAATAGGTACAAAACGTAGCTGTTAGGCGGCCGACATTGATAATTAATAATTATCAATAGGTTATTTTTTGCTTGTCGTTGATAAATTTGATTGTCCCCTGGCGCTGCGTATCGGCCGTATTGGATGTGAAAATAAAAAAAAATGTGCAGTAGGTACGTACATTACCAAAAGACCATTTGAAATATCGAGTAATGTTGTTCACGAAGTGCAAACTCTTAACCCTTTTTATTTATTAGGCAGTTGAATCGTTGACTGCGTTGAATAATATTCGCATGTAGGTATTATATTTCAACTATTGGCGCTAATTATTATCAACACCGTTGGACGTTGAAACAATATAACTATTGTTTCCAATGGCTAGTTATATTTTGATACAGAACTACTGAACGCCTTCAAAAAATCAACTAAATGAACAAATTCTTTCCATATTCAATTAGTTAGTAGTCCGCTGACGGTTGGGTGGCCATTGTAGCATATCTCTTGTATTTCTTGCTGTAGTAAGGAAGTGGTATTTTTAAAACAAATAATTGTAAAGAATAATAACCATCATCATTCGAAAATAACCACAGATTAATACTTGTCACATTTTGGATTTGGTAGATATCAATTAAAGCATTTCCCCCTACTTATCTCAAAACTGCAATTTTTTTTAGTTGTTACACTTTACAACTGAGGTATCGATATAATGTATATTGAATCATGATTTTGAGATATCAAAATTATTTTTTAATTTTTATTCTATGTATGTTTTTATTACTACTTATTTCAAATATTATTCAAGTAAATTGTAATGTGTGTTTAGTTAGTGTGTAAGTATGTTATTATACGTATGTTACCTATAAGGTAATGCGCACGAGTGTATATATACGGGGTGTTAAGGGATGTACTTGACTTACTTTAACCAGTGATTCCTGACATTATTTGGATTAAAAAATGTAAATGAAATTTTGGTCTCCGGTTACTTTTTTGATGTTTTATTTTTTCTACAAAAACATAAAAAATGGTAGTTTTTGAACAGTTGGAGGTGGGGTAAGGGGTTTGTCAGACACCCGGCTGAGTGACCAGTGACGACGTGCGGAAGAATTTTTTTTTGTTTGATTTTGAAGAAAAAAATTTTGAAAAAAAAAAAAAAAATTTCGTCAAAAAAGTCACCGGAGACCAAAATTTAATTTACATTTTTTACTCCAAATAATGTCAGGAATCACTGGTTAAAGTAAGTCAAGTTCGTCCCTTAACACCCTGTATATTGGTTATTGTTATGTTTCACTATATTATATTTGTAATTCATCTCAAGATAATTTAATCAATAAATATGTGCATATGTTTTACGTCAAATATACATTACTTAAGCCCCTCTACAGCAGCAACCAATGTCTTGTAAAAGTGCATATAATTGCATAAATTCGTTTTTTATCAATTTCCACATTTTAATTTTGCTGACAATGAAAAGCTTAACCTACTCAATTAGGTTAGTAAATGTTAAGTTGTTCTTTATAGTATTTTGTGAATATAAACTGAAACATGAAAATTGATAAAATAATTTATTTATGTTAAAATAATCGATAAAATAATTTATTTATGTTAAGTTAGCTTTTTTTGCGATTTACAGCTCGAATGAATCTTATATATTAACATGAATTTGTCACTAGTGTGGAGGGCCATTAATTCATCTAGAATACTTTGACGTCAATATGTGAAATTATTAATTTTGTTTAAATTTTTATTTTATAATTAAAGTTGGCATCACATGCTTTTGTGCACTTTATCATTGATGAATTGTGACTATTAGATAGGGCTGTCCGTAAAATAAGGTCTCCAAGGTGCTGCGGTCACGAGGAACAATTTTACGGGAATTCCGGCAACACTGGCGTGTAGCCTGGTTCCCCTACACCAAATCCCCACCAAGCTGCACTCTCTGCGATATTTAATCTCGGCGTGGCAGAAATCGCGACGGAGCTTCCGCTTCACACCTACCAGGTGTGAATTACGCTCTATAATTAGTTTTTTTGTCCAAAAAACAAAACCCCGGCAGAAATTCAATCTCAGCTACTTGAAACGTAAGGAAAACAGTGTATGAGTGCAAAAACTTGCGCAAATGGTGCTGAGAATTTAAAAGCGTGGCGGACGGCCATCGGTTTCAGACGAAAATATTGCCGAAGTGGAAAAAACAATGAATGCAGAACGACGGGTGACGGTTCGGGAACTCTGTGATATGATGATCCCTGGTGGCAGAAGACCATTATTGACAAGATTTTGACAGAACATTTGGAAGACCTCAAGGTCTGCCTAAGGTGGGTCCCAAAATGCTCACCGAAGATCACAAACAACAACAACAACAGCCCGCGAATTCCTTGAGTGCTACGACATCGATGGCGAAGAATTCTTGGACTTAATTGTGACTGGGGACGTGACCCGGATACACTACACGACACCAGAAACAAAGGAACAATCCCAGCGGCGGCATTCAGATTCGCCGAAGCAAAGTTTAAAAACTAATTACTGAGCAGAAGTCACACCTGTGGAAGCTCCATCGCCACGCCGAGACTAAGCGTCACAGAGGGTGGATCGTGGTGGGGATTTGACAAGGGGAAACCAGGCTACACGCTAGTATTGCTGGATTGCGCGTAAAATCGTTCCTCGCGACCGCAGCACCTTGGAGACCTTATTTTACAGACTGCCCTCGTATTATGTACGTATAAATAAATTACTAAACTTGTTTATTGCTGTTTTAGCATTATGTGTTCCAGTTATCTGAAGTAATCATGATCTGTTATCAAGTATTGAATTATATTATGTATTAATATCAATCAAAATTATATGAATCTCTTTCCCTGAATGTGATCTCCTCCCTTATGATAATGTAGAAGAAATTAAATTAAATCAATATTTATCTGTAAGTAATATAATTATGAGCTAAATTGATTAAAGATATATATAAATATTTAGTAATATGTCAATCTTATTGTGACAAATTACTCTTATTAAATAAATGAATAAATAATTTTACGCCAAAATTGTAATTTTATTTGTTTTTTTAAATATATTTCAGTATTTTGGAAAATTATTCCGCACCCATAGAGTCTGACCATTGGTAATATTTCTCAGCCAACAATTTGGCTGTCGGCTTTATTTTGTCTATGGACGACTCCAAGTCATAGTGTTTTATCACATTGTTTGTATTTTGTGATTTACCTGCAAAATTAAGTTAAAAACATTTTTTTAAGTTTAACACTGATAACTTTGCAGGCAGCCAAAAGAGGATCTAAAGATGCCTTGTCATTCAGTCCACATCCTGTCAAAATATTTTCAGTTACTTTTCTTCAAACTTATTTGTTTTCTTTTAATGAAAATTATATTATGTAAGGGAACGTACCCATACTACGTGACACGTTTAGGAGGGGGGGGTCTTCAAAATGTCAAGCTTGGTACAAATGAGCGGCGGCGGGCTTAGGTTTTTTTTCACCGGGGGGGGGGGGGGGGTTAAAAAGTGCAAAAAGTTGGTCACATAGTATGGGTACGTTCCCTAAAGTAATAAAATGAGAAAATCAATGAAAAGTGATAAAAAACTGATTATTGTCAAGGTTTTGGCATTCATGGACTTTGAAAATCTATAAGGCCGGTTGTAGTGCACGACTGACGGTCGGTGCGTACCACCGATCGCATACCACCGACCGACCGTCGGTGCGTACCGTCAGTTCACGCTTGACCATTAAAATAAGATTAATTACTATTATTATTAATTCGCGTTCGGAGTCGATGTATTTGTTCATGTTCAGTACGAAATCACTTTTTAACGACGATGATACAGACATCCGTACGATCGGTAAACCGATCGATGCAACACTGTCTAGCTCGTCCGCATGCGCAAGCGCTCGACCGACGATTCTCGTACGCACTGCATAGCGATATGCGCAAGCGTACGGTCGGTCCTGCACTGAACGATTTATGAATTTTCATACAAATGACAAGCGAGACCGACGTACGCACCGACCGTCGGTCGTGCACTGTAACCGGCCTAAAAAGTTCCGATAATAATTATTACATTACAAGACCAGTATGTATTTCTGCCAGTTCAACTTGTGTTTCCAGCTTTACCCATAAAAAGATTGTATCATTTTTGTTGCTTTATTTTAATTACTTATGGTGGGTTTCTTTATTTACCGAGAATGCTAAATGCAATGCTAATTGTAAAAGTAAACAGTCAAATGCATAGAAATTTCGATCGTTTACTTTTACAATTAGCATTGCATTTAGCATTCTCGGTAAATGAAGAAACCCACCCTTAAAGTCTTCTTTTTTAAATGACATATTATTATGTTAAATTATGATGTTTAGATAATAAATTAATTGTTCCAAATAAAGTTCCTACCAGTTCTAGAAAAATATTTTGAACTGGCATCCCCAATACAACAACGGTGGCAACTGGCAACACCACAGACTACAAAATTATCCGTGGAAGGTAGTAAATACATTTTTTTCCTTCATATTGTACATAATTTAATTTTTTTTTTAAATTTTTTTTACCATTATTAATTACCTGAGCTCATTTCATGTAGACATTTTCTGACTGTAACCATTGCAGCTTCTTTACAAACGACCCGAATATCAGACCCGGAATATCCCTCAGTCATTTCAGCCAGCATACCACAATCTACGGAAGATGTTTCAAATTCAGAATTTTCTAGAAACATTTGGAACATGCTTTCTCTACAATCTGCATCTGGTAAAGGGATGTAAATTCTTTTTTCTAGTCTTCGTAAAATAGCTGGGTCTATTTCCCTAAAAAAAACATTTACATAAATTGATTTCAAATTAATATTACAACTATCACAGCCAAAGTTAACATGTAAAAATTACACACACAGACAATGACGTTATATAAATAGACTCGCCAGTCTCGCATGCTTGCAAAATAATGTGGCAAGTAAGCAACACTCTTTTGTTTTCAGCGGTTTTCAGTAATTTCTTAATTCAAAAGTTATTCATTTATTAAAAAGTTATGCTACTTTCATACTGAAGCCAAACTTCCAACTCGAACTTCCAACGCATGAACTATCCTTCTACGCAATCGTCCGAAAGTTTGAAGTTGACCTCAGTGTGATCGTACCATAAGGCTACGAACGCACAGGCAGGTGGCTGGCTTAGCGCCTAGAGCCTAGTGGCAAAAAACCAACACGTTGGTTCACCTGGTAAGACATGACCTTACTTGACGAGTGACAGTTTAGTACTAAAGTACTAGATATTGAGATCGTTACAATTGTCTTGTTCTTGTCTTCCCACTTTGAGATTTCTACCCCGCGTCTAAAGTATGTAACGTCTTTGCACACAGATACATTGCTTGCATACAGCACATTTTAAACTTGTTATTTGACTCCAGAAAAGAAAATTCCAGTGAAATTGAAAAATAAGTTGATAATAAAAAGAACACACTGTAAAACTTTATAAATAACTAGATATACTTTTCGATAAAGCAATAGGTAAGTAGACAGACAAAAGATTTTTCTCAACAATGTTTGGCCAGGATGTCACTGTCGGAAACATATAATACAGGGTGTCCGGGGGTAAAGCGCATTAACTTGGGGAGGTGATTCTACATGATGGTAGGAGTAAAAAAGATTAACAACTTTTTCCGAAATTCTGACATTTTTTTTCCCATACAAAAAGACGTACCTACTAAAAATCCTTAGTGTGAGTACGATCTTACTTGCTGAAAGCCTGCCGGGCGCCCGACTCGATTGTGATTGGCCCGTATCGTAACAGCGGAAAGTAATAAATCTGGCCGCACACGCCGGACTAATTTTATCTTTTTGCCTCAAAACTGCCCCTAAAAGTTGGAATTTTGAAAAAAGTTATCTATCTTTTTTACTTGTACTATCCAATGACGTTATATAAATAAATAGACTCGCCATAGTCTCATATACTCACAATATAATGTGGAAAGTAAGGAACACTCTTTTGTTTTCAGCGATTTTCAGTATAATTTCTTAATTCAAAAGTTAATTCCTGTGTGATAAAGATAGACAATCAAATAATGTGTGTGTATGAATGACATGAATATAGGAGCGGGCGGCGTATTGCTTGTCACTTTTTGATGGAACGTTCGTTGTCACCTTTTCTTGAGGCCCACTAGAATAAAAGGTCCGGCTGCCTGTCGGAGTTTGATATGTCGAGCTATGCAAAATACAATAGGGCAACGACAGTTTTCAAATGGTGGCGATTGTCATCAATACATTATTAGAACTACTGATTTATGTGTTGTTTTACCGCAATCAAACAAATAAACAGAGTGTTTAGGCTGATTAGTCTACTTTAAAACGGTGAAGTTTACTTAGCAACAGAAATTTGGCTGTTGCGCGTCCAGACCATTAACTTACGTAGGACTTGAATTTTCTCTAATGAACCGCGAGCGGGAAACATGAAAATTAATTGTAATATTTATAATAATCGATAATATTAAGTAATTTGCGTGTACTTACAAATGAAATGTTATTCATTCGCCTTTACTATTATTTGCCGTGTAATTGAAACATTTTCTCATCACACATGAGGGCATTTTGACACTTTTTAAAATGCAATTTACTTACTGGTAAGACGCAACCTTACTCGACGCGTAGCAGTTTAGTACTAAAGTACTAGATATCGAGATCGTTACAATTGTCTTGTTCTTGTCTTCCCACTTTGAGATTTCTACCCCTCGTCTAATAATATGTAACGTCATTGGTACTATCATGTAGAATCACCTCCCGAAGTTAATGCACTTTACCCCCGGACACCCTGTATATGCACCAATATGCATAATCCTAAAGTTGTGCAACCGATAACTATAATATATAATACAATCATTTAATAACATGTATGAATTATTAAATTTTATCTATAAAAAAAACACTTGGATCATGTAGTATATATATCTGTCACCAAATGACGCGACCACATGAAACTAGTTCTATCTCCTTTTCTGTTATGATCAGACACGTACATATAATAAAAAACAGATTTAGAAAGAGAGAACACCAAGCTTTCTCTTTGCATTTAAGAGTTTACCATAGAAGCTTCCGTGTAATTATAATAAAATTAAGTAACAGAAAAAGTTTTGCCAAAATAGCAAACAAACTGAGCCGCCAAACAGTTCATCTATTAGAGGTTTGCTATTTTTAAAAATAATAATTTTTATATAAAACAAAACAGTAAGGGGCCGTTCAAGTATTATGTAATGCAAATTGAGGGGAAGGGGGTCTTGTAAAATGTTACTGTGCGTTACCGGGGCAGTAGGGGGGTTTGAACAATGCGTTACATAACATGTTTTTTTGTTTAAATAAAAATCTTGGGAATTAAATTCTTCCAAGTTGGCAACCCTTTTCGTTTATGTTTTACAGAGAATCCCTCGATTGTATTGTACGTCATTTTTATTTTTTTTCGTTGTCAGTATTCGTTAGTGTTTTAAACACGAAATATGCATTAACACAAATTGCTGTAGTCAGTGTTGTTAAAATGAGTTTGTAGGTAATATAATGTCCTCAAAAGCGGGAGATTTACATCATCAGCAAACGCGATTAAAACAAGAACAAAGGTATTTAAGCGACTTTCCAGTACTTTGCGCAACTTAATTGTGACTTTTAGGTAAAAATAGTCACTTGGGTGTTGGGTAACATTTAGGGAGGGGGAGGGGGGGGTACAGAAAAACGTTACGGCGCATTACATGGGGGGAGGGAGGGTCAAAAATCTTTGACATAAAAATTGCATTACATAATACTTGAACGCCCCAATAGGTGGCAATAACTTATCTGATTCTATCTTATTCTGATCTTTCTAGCTGATTGTGATTTTAGTTTTGTACAAAGTAAACAATGTTTACAAGAAAAAATCCATTGGTAAGGAATTTTTAAAAGTTTGGCTGTGCAGCATTCATATAAGTACTTGGTCAATAATGTGGAGTATTCAAAAATTTAAATGTTTATTTGCAGTGTTCATTTTGTAGTTTTTTATCTGCTTTCACTTGCTTGCAGTATTTTATTTTAGGATATGTTAAAAACGAATCTATTTGAAATTGAATGTTAGGCGGGAATATTTGATAATAGATAGTATGTAAAGATTTTGTTTATCTTACCATGGCAGATTCGATGTTGCCAGGAATAAAATATTTTCACTGTCCTTTCCTAGTCCGTCCAGTTCTATAAGAATTTCACTTTTTAAACGTCTCGATGCTTCATGCTCTGTCGAGTTATCTCGTTTAGATGCCAGAGCTTCCAATTCATCTACAAATATTATAGATGGTGCAAAATATCTTGCCAAATCGAATAACACCTGTAAATGCATTTAAATAAACATACATGGTGTCCAGAAAAGTGGTATAAGCTGGAAACCAGTGAATCTACATCATATTTTGAGTCGATTTTGTGGCACAACTTTTTTGGTCAAAATTGAAAAAAAAATCGGTCATACAGAATTACTAAAGGGTGAGATTTGTTTAGGTCTTGGTGGCGAATGCTTTTGCCCTTCTACTACATGGCAGGCTGGATCAGGAACATTGGTTGAGGGAAACTTAACCTAGAACTCTCCAGCAGGACTGTATAGACCAAAGATATTGAAATATAAGTAGATGTGCTATCTGTAGTTTTTGCTAGGTGGGACTGCGCTTCCGGGTGTCGCCGATATTGTTTACCAATTGACAAATAAACTAAATGAACGAATAATTAACGAATAAACCAAACGAACGTTAAACTAAATGAACAAATTCTTTCCGTATTCAAACTATATTGTTAACCAATACTAATGCACATCTTCAAAAAATCAATGAAATGAACGAATTCTTTTTGTATGCAAACTACTCTAATTGGGGCGTAGTCCGCTGACAGTTGCGCGGACGCCATAGCATATCTCCTTATATTTTAATATCTTTGGTATAGACCCATCTTTCCTATTTCCATTCCTTTTTCCTTCCCAGAACTTTCACTCCTTTCTTTCCTCAAAAAACCCTCCACACAGCATCCCCAAAGATGGCACAGGCCCTGAGGGATTTTTTTCCTCAGGGCCTCCTGTGCAAAACTATTGTAAAAAAAAAACTAGAGACTATCAGCCGTTTATAGTCTTTTAAAATACGTCGAACTGTAGACCTGGCTCCAAATGATTGTTTAACTCTTTAGTTACCACAAAACAGAAAAAAATTGTTCAAAATGCACAGATTGAAAAAAAAAAATTTTGATGTAGATTTTCCAGTTCCCGCTTGTACCATTAGTTTCGAGACAAAGTACCTATATATAAATTATAATTATGGGTTGTAGAGCCAATAATGATGATGATGATATATAAATATGTTTTTATATTTATTATCCTCGCCAATGTACGCAGATTTCTGCTCCTTCAGTAACTGTGCAAAATAATTTTATACATTTAATGCGGGAAGAGAAGTAGCTGCTCTCACTATCGCCCCTGCGATTCTCAGCCTTCCCCGATTGAATGTGCCATGTGTTGGGAATCACTGACCTAGTGCAAATGCCACACCTGTAATATTTATTATGGAATTTATTTACTGATACCTCAAAACACTGCCCAGAACTAGTAGACCATGGCACCATAAATATATCAAACCACCCACTGGGCAATTACCTGATGATCCCCCCAGTAGCGTAGCGAGGGGGGGGCGGTCCGCCCCGGGTGCCACCCGATAGGGGGGTGATACTCGACCGTGGAAAAAAAATTACGAAGGATATTGTCACCAAAGTATTGTATACATGAACACGGTCTGTTATTTTCTTTCATATGTTCCCCGTGGTGTGTCTTGGTCTTTTTATAGGCGAACATAGCCTATATTTGTGAAGAAATCTGAAAATCCCTAGCCGCCACCCCCCCCCCAGGATGGACCAATTCAAGTCAACTTTCATAGGGGGGGGGGGGATGACACCACGCCCTGGGGGGTGACATCCGCCCCGGGTGCCACCCATGCTAGCTACGCCACTGGGTCCCCCCCATTAGTGGGTGATAAGTAGTGCAGGGGGTCAGCAGTTAAAATTGTTTTTGCTTTTGAGTTTTATTTAGATGTATTCAAGATTTTTTCATACATCTGGAATAGTGGGAAATTATATAAAATAAAAAAATACGGTACGAAATACAAGAAAACGGGTATAAAAGTAACTGAAATTATCTTAGTAAGTATCTTCATTCACAAATCATAATTTTTTGTCACATATCCTACGAAAAGTGTCAAAACTTGTGGCGGCTTTTGGTAGGTTATTATAAAGTTTTGTCCTTTACAAAACATGCTATTTTGTGTGCAAACAAGTTTAGTTTTGGGATTTTTTAATTATTTATATTTTTTTTCAATTTGTATACTTTGTGCATTTACTTTATTATAAACATTGTAGATGCTTTTTTGTTAAGATTTTCGTTTGATGCAGTTCAAAGGTTTCAGTTTCATAAAATTCCGAATGATTTAGTACTTGGGCCTAGTAAAATTTGGGGGGGGGGATGTTTAAATATTTTAATTCAAACAATGTCTCGATTCTGGGTGGTGGTATTTCGCCAGGGCGGTACTGAGAGTTTTTTATTATCTGTACATTTAAAATAATATTTTATGGTCATATCATATAAAAAACTATTTCTCGTATATTAAAAAAGCATGCATTTATTTTCTTACTCTAATATTCTTTTCCGACTCTCCTCTCCATTTGCTCAATATGAGACTTGCTGATATATTGAAAAACGTTCTGTTAAATTCGGTAGCCAAGGCCTTGGCTAGTAAAGTTTTGCCGCTCCCTGGAGGCCCATAGAGCAGTATGCCTTTCCACGGAGAAACCAACCCTTGGAACAGGGTTGGATATCTCAGGGGATAAATCGCAGCTTCCCTCAGAGATAATTGGGCACTCTCTAGTCCCCTGATATCACCCCAAGAAACTGCAGAGTTCTTGCGTCTGGTCGTTTGGTAGATCGATTCCGCAATTTCTTTTAATTCCGGTGATAACTCTGCTGTGAATTTAGTTAAGGGTTTGGTTTCTATGGGAAACTCAAAAATTCCATTGAGTTTCGTCACCCCGCTATCGTCACCCTGAAATAGAGAGAATTTATTATTTTTCTTATTAGAATCCAGCAGACTCGAGAACAGTTTATTCTTAAATGTTTTGGTGATATCTTTCTTTGATTCATCATCATCATCACTATTGGCGCTACAACCCCTGGTGGGTCTTGGCCTCCTCAAGAATCTTCCTCCACTCATCTCGGTTTTGTGCCAGCTCTCTCCAGTTTAGAAGCTTTCAAGCCAATCTTTCTTTGATTATGTAAAAGAAAAGAAAAAGAAAGATTTATTAACTCTAATTTGTGGAATGGTCGTGTAAAATGTGTTCACGTTTCCTTCAAAATTCATAAGCGATTATCTTCGTTATTAATTAATATAGGTATCCGCTTGACGCATTTACATATATATTTTTAGAGAACCTTATTGGAAACATTATTCGAAAACTTATTCGAAACATTCAAGTTTCTAGACGGATTTTTTATTTTAAAAACAATTCGATTACGTACGCCCATCACTACTACCAACTAAGGACGTTTCGCGAAAGTACCTACCGAATACCAACACAGGTTATACCTACCTAAAGCGAGTGTTAAAAAAAATAATATGTAGGTACCCACCCTGTCTTTTAGTTGCGTAATGATAAATGCTTCTTCTGGAATTTTCTTCGGATCATCTTCACTCTTAATTTCTTTATTATATTTACCACCTTTGCGAGACTTTGCGTTGTTCTTTTTTGGATCTACGTTTCCAATGTTTTGCTGCGATTCTCCATCTTTAATTTTCTTACAGATCAATGGATTCTTGTTAAATTTAAAAAAGTAATAATTAGCGTAATCTTGCAATATGATGTCCAAATCAATATTGTCACACACTTGGTATTCATTGGTGAGACGTGCTTCTGATAAAAGGTGGTTAGCAGTTTCAAAAAGTCCTTCGTCTCTTAAATAATTACTTATCAAGTATAATATATTTCTTCGTCTCGTTTTAGTGGAATTCTCTTTCTGCAAAATTAGAAAATAGGTAACTAAGGGGGCATACATTAATTACGTAAGCTCAAAAGGGAGGTGGTCCATCAAAATCTCACCTTACTTGAAAATAATATACGAAGTAGCCCAAATCCCTATTAGCAAGGTATATATGTATAAAGCCTTATCACACACAGCTCCACATACGAGGCCCTGAGGGGAAAAATCCTCAGGGCGAGAAGATGGGTCGAGAGAGTCCGGCTGGAGAGGTCTAGATTAGATCTCCCTCAACCAGTAGGTGGGCAAACGATTTCGCCGCCAAGACCTAAACGGACATCACTCCAATGAACCCGGGCATTCCTGCTAAGTCACCAAACGCAGCGAACCACTTGGGGTACCTATGGAAGGGGTGTTGGTTACCCAATAAATTGTTCCCGGGGTGGCGGTACCCATACCCGCCTCCCAAATTGAGTTCAATAATATTCAACTCAATTTGCACTTGTCTTGCACAGATCCATGCCAACTCAGAATCAAGTCAACTCAATTCTTTGAAAGTCATTAAAAGCTATGAAAAAATCATTTTAAAATAGCCCATAACCCTAACCAAACGTAACCTATTTAAACAATTTTTCATCACCTTTAATGACTTTTCAAAGGAGGTTCTGAGTTGATTTCATTCTGAGTTGTCCGTTTACACAAAGAGTAAGAGGATACGTTGATAATCCAACAGAGATACTGCATAAATGCGAGTTTGCAGAGGAAATGGGTAGGTACCTGCCTAATACGATGACCCTTTCTAACAGCCTAGAATTTATATCTATAAATAGAACCGAAAAAATAAACGTGTTCAAAATTCGAATACTAAATGCACAAATAACATATAAAATCTAGCTTACCGCCTCTTTGGAATTGTTATTAGCACTAAATGATATCTCAAGTGACATTTCGTTTTTAAAACCAGCCTTTTTTAAACAATTTCGCTGTAAAATCCACTGGATTCAAGCCTAATAAACTTCTCATTGCTTCTCTAGTGGTGTATTTTGAATTTATTTGACGGTTGCCATGGCAGTATATTTTTAAAACCCTGAACATTAGGGGAGGGGAAGGGATTAATGGAACTGTTAGTAAATAGTACCTACCTCATGGCGGCTGATTTCTTCGACGTAGGTACGTATTATTTTTCCGTGAATATTGATTTTCTTTTTCTGTTTATTCGTGAAATCGCGTTTGATTCTTTTCAATCTGTTGTAACAGGTAGCATGCTAGGTATAAGGAATCACGCGATATAACACTGACCGGACAACTGAGAATGAATTTAACTCGACACCTCATTTGAAAAGACAAATTAAAAGTTATGAAAAAAATGGTTAAATAGATTACGTTAGGTTAGGGTTAGGTTATAAGCTACCTTAATTTTTTTTGTTCATATCTTTTAATGACTTTTAAATGAGTCAAGTTTATTCCGAGTTGCAGGGCCGGATCTACGAAATCCGGCGCCCTGTGCAGTAGGTACCGATGGCGCCCCTCCCCCCCCCTACATTTTTATTTTGATTAAAAATTCGTTCACGAAATTTTTTTATTTTAATTATTTATTTTTTTACACTAATTTATCAAATAAAATCAAGACATATAAAGGGTGTAACTTTTCCAAGTGACTTGACGGTAGCTCTCACACTCGTTTTTTTTAAAGAGAGGATCGCCAGGAGCCCTATACTCCCTGAATCTATTGGGTAAACATAAATTATGGTGCTATTTTAATTATTTTAGGAAAAATTCTTTGCAAGTTATGCTTTAAAATAATACAACGAATTGTTTTTTTGTGCCCTCTACCATGATTTAAAATATAGGTTACGAGACAATGCGGGTGGTTTCGCTGAACTAGGTCCATTATACATTCTTGAGATTTACTGCGTTTATGTACCTATATACTCAACGCGAATATTAGAAAAAGCAAATACAAATACGTTCTCATGGCAACGTACAACACAAGAATGGCATCTACTAGCTTCTGACAGGCAGTCCCGACGAGAGACAGTGAGCAGTGATAATAAGAATATAACCTCAAATTTGTACCTTGCATTTCCCCTGTGTTGAGCAAACACTAAACACTGACGTTATCAACGGTTTACGAACAAAAATACCGTGCTGTGATTGGTTATTGAATTTGGATCGCACTTATTCGTCGTAAAACACGGTAAAAGATATATGTAAAAATAGATCTTACGTTTAAACTAAATATATGGAATTTGTAAAAAAATTCTGTAACTGACTATAAATTCGTAAGCCGTTGATACCAACCAGATGCGTGCGCATTCTGTTTCTTTGGAAAGTGTTGCTAGAGCGTAATAATTATTTCGTAATAAGGGTAATTTTTAAACGATGCAGGGAATATTATAACTAAATATTAATACAATATTTATTTTCTCACGGCGCCCCTTCGGAGTTGGCGCCAGGTTTTTGCACGTTTTTGAATGTATGGCAGATCCGGCGCTGCCGAGTTGTAGTAAAACCGGTATAACATTTTGTTTCTGTCATGAGCTAACCAGTACTAAAGCGGAAATTTCCCGGAAAAATAGGGCTTAAATTTTCACACATTGAACGTAAGTGCTATTTTTGAACTCACAGTATAATAATAAGAAGATACACGCGTCGCCAAATTTTTCTCTATGACAAAGCCTTTTAATATAGAGCGATGCAATGCGAAGTATGCAAAGTCATGTGTTTTTGGTTTGAAAAACATATTTTTAACTAGTTTTTTCCCGCGGCTTCGCTCGCATGGTGTAAGGGGGGTTCCCACTCCGCCTCCTCCACCTCCTCCATCTCTCCCTCCCTCCCGCTTTCCATACATTCAGTTTTCGAACCTCGCATGCCATCAATAGCAATTTTTTTATACAAATTTCATAATGCCAGAGCTCACCGGAAGTTTTATAAAAATCTTGTCCTGACAATAACGAACACACAAAAAAAGAATTATCGAATTGGTGCAGTCGTTCGAAAGTTATACGCTTAGCAACACATTCAGCGATTCATTTTTTATATATAAGATTAAATACTGCGAGTAGTACACATCTTGGCATATTATTTTGATAAGTCTTTTTACAAACCTAGAAAATATATTAGGTCCATAAAACTAGGTATAGTTTTTAAGTGCAAAATGTCCTACTTATTTCTCTCTTTTCGGGTATGATTTTATTGAATAATAACGGGTCGCTTCTACGACTCGTTCTTGAGTTCAACAGCTTGACTGTGGAACGATTTGCCGGCCTCTGTGTTTCCTCCTTCCTACAACATGTTCACTTCTTCTTTTTAAAAAGACCCCCCACAAAGCATCTTCAAAGATGACACAGTCCCTTAGGGAAATTATTTTCCTCTGGGCCTATTGAGTTTTCCTCAGGGCCCATAGGTCACCCCAAGTGGTTTGCTGCGTTCGGTGACAAAGCAGGGGTGCCCGGGTTTATGGGGTGAGGTTTGTCCGGATCTTGGCGGCGGATGCGTCTGCCCACCAACTGCGTGGCAAACCGGATCGGGAGAGATTTTTTGACCTCTCCAGCAGGACTCTCTCGGAACTTTGCCTTGCACCTCAGTGGTAAGGAAAGATTCATTCTTCCGGCACTCTTGGATACACCGACCCCAGATTCCACTCCTCATACCTTTTCCTTCCCAGAACTTCCTCTCCTTCCTTTTCCTAAAAATACTCTCCAAAGAGCATCCTCAAAGATGACAAAGGCTCTGAGGGGAATTATTTTCCTCAGAGCCTCCTTTGTGGAGTTAATGTAAAAAAGAAGAAGCACACAACACAAATACAGTTCCACTGTATTTGGCGCCTGTCGCGAAGAGAATTTGCAAACTGTATAACTTCAAAGCTACGTAGATGGTTGAAATTCTTTTTTTAAGGCGCGTGATTGGCGCAAGTGAAATGGCGAAGGTGGAAATAAAAGAGAGGAACTTCTGGGAAGGAAAAGGGTTAAAGGGGTGGTTAGGAATCTGGGGGTCGGTGTGTCCAGGAGTGACGGATGAACGAATCCATCCCTCGCCTGCGGTGCAAGGCGATGTTCCGAGAGAGCCCTCTTGGAGAGGTCAAAAGGTCTCCCTCAACCAGTCTCTCTCGATCTGGCCTGCCATACAGTTGGTGGGTAGACACATACGCCGCCAAGACCCGAACAATCCTAACTGCGCGATTCTCACCCTTGATGGTTTACAAGCGCCTGGGTGCCGTTTGACTAATAAACAAAGAAATTCTCGCAATAGGTAGAAAACTCGGATAAAGTAAATTAGGATTTTATGAATAAATAAATCGTGAATCTAAAATACACTTCATCCCGTAGATAAGCTATCCAAAAAGTAGGTAGGAGATTACTGTAACCAATAATATTTCGATGGTAAGTTTGTGTGGCGCCGATTTATGAAAAATAATTTCAAGGGCGATGTGTTGGTGTAAGGTTATAGTAAGTAAGTAATGGAAGTCGAAATATTAGCGTTTTGAATTTCTCAAGTCAACTTTCATAGGGGGGGGGTGACACTAGGGGTGGCTTCCGCGTAGGCAACTGCCTAGGGGCCCCGCATCGGCTAGGGGCCCCGCGTCCCGACAAAAATGACTTGCTTCAATTAGTGAGCAATTCCGACACCCATTTCGGAAAAAGTCAGCTTTCAAGATGTTTTAATTTTTTTATTAGGAACATTAACAGGTTAATAACATTAGGTACATGCATTAAAGAAAACAACAAATTATAATAATTAGGTTATAACTCAATAAATAACTAATCTTCACATCATGCACAAATAATAAATAAACAGTCTACAATTAAACCAAATATATAAACATAGTAGTATTTTACCTTTCTTTCCTTCTATTTTTTGCAACATTACTTGGTATCTGAAGTGATTGAAGGTGTCTTGTGTAGTTTATATTGGCATTTGTTTTGTTTTATTTCTAATTACATGTTTAAAATATAAATGTTGTACCAGCTTCAGTATGCACTACATATGTATCTTCGTTAGTTTTGCTCCGATTTACTTGAAATTTTGACACAACACTCAATATACTGACATGTTGTACGTTCAGAAAAAAATCAAGAAAAAGTTTTAAAACCTTACCCTCCCCCCCCACTTAAAGCCTTGTTAAGGATTTTTTTATCAAGGGAACAAGGAGGCCCCATCAACCCCCCCCCCCCCCCCCGTTAGTCCGCCATTGGTAAAGGGGCCCCGAGACGTGCATTGCCTAGGGGCCCCGACATGGTTAATCCGGCCCTGGGTGCCACCCATGCTAGCTACGCCACTGGGTGTAAGGTAGGTGTAAGATATTATTAGCGCCGATACGACGGCTGCAATTGAGCCCGCATAAAGTCGGCCCTGAAGCAATCAAGAGGATGGTGCAAAATACCCTCTCAATATTGGATTTAAATTACTATCAAACGTTCTATGGCGTAGAAAGCATGGTCTCTATTCATCTATTTCATTTTAAATAGATCACAGAAAAGATGAAGTGGGAACGCGGAACGCACCAAAACGTAGGTACAGTTTGACACAATATTTTACAGGCTGCCAAACAATGACGTTACATAAATAAATAGACTCGCCATAGTCTCATATACCTACTCACAATATAATGTGGAAAGTAAGGAACACTCTTTTATTTTCAGCGATTTTCAGAATAATTTCTTAATTCAAAAGTTTATTCCTGTGTGATAAAGATAGACAATCAAATAATGTGTGTGTATGAATGCAATGAATATAGGAGCGGGCAGGAGTCCAGATACTAATATCTACAGCCTGTATGTCTGACGAATATCTACAGCTCATATGTTGAACTAATATCTACGAACTTCAGAGTGTTGATTAATATCTACAGAGCTTAGGTTGAACTAATATCTACAGAGCATAGGTTGGACTAATCAGCTAAATGTGTCCAATAGTCCGATATTAGGGATTTTTACATACATACTTACATAAATTAAGTTTTTTAAACTGCATACTCAATATTACGTTATTCCAATATGCTATACACAATTGCAAATCCAACTCTGCCAGTGCTGTAGATATTCGTCAACACTTTGGTTCTCATAGATATTAATCAACAGTTTGAGCTGTAGATGTTCGTCAACACTTTGATTCTCATAGATATTAGTTCGATTTTTTCAGTTTTTGGAATTCCTGTAGATATTAGTAGACGCCTCCGCGGGCGGCGTATTGTTTGTCACTTTTTGATGGAACGTTCGCTGTCTCCTTTTCTTGAGGACTCCAGATACTAATATCTACAGCCCGTATGTTTGACGAATATCTACAGCTCATATGTTGAACTAATATCTACGAACTTTAGAGTGTTGATTAATATCTACAGAGCGTAGGTTGAACTAATATCTACAGAGCGTAGGTTGGACTAATCAGCTAAATGTGTCCAATAGTCCGATATTAGGGATTTTTACATAGGTACATACTTACATAAATTAAGTTTTTAAACTGCATACGCAATATTACGTTATTCCAATATGCTATACATAATTGCAAATCCAACCTCTGACAGTACTGTAGATATTCGTCAACACTTTGGTTCTCATAGATATTAATCAACAGTTTGAGCTGTAGATATTCGTCAACACTTTGATTCCCATAGATATTAGTTCGATTTTTTCAGTTTTTGGAATTCCTGTAGATATTAGTAGACGCCTCCTTCTTGAGGCCCACTAGAATAAAAGGTCCTGCTGCCTGTCGGAGTTTGATATGTCGAGCTATACAATAAATACAATAAGGCAATGACAGTTTTCAAATGGTGGCGATTGTCGTCAATACTTGTTAGACCTACTGATTTATGTGTTGTTTTACCGCAAGCAAATAAATAAACAGAGTGTTTAGGCTGATTAGTCTACTTTAAAACAGTGAAGTTTACTTAGCAACAGAAATTTGGCTATTGCGCGTCCAGACCCTTTACTTTAGTAGGACTTGAATTTTCTCTAATGACATGTAAAACCGCGAGCGGGAAACATAAAAATTAATTGTAATATTTATAATAATCGATAATATTAAGTAATTTGCGTGTACTTACAAATGAAATGTTATTCATTCGCCTTTACTATTATTTGCCGTGTAATTGAAACATTTTCTCATCACACAGGAGGGCATTTTGACACTTTTTAAAACGCAATATATTTACTGGTAAGTGCTGGTAAGACGCAACCTTACTCGACGTGTAACAGTTTAGTACTAAAGTACTAGATATCGAGATCGTTACAATTGTCTTGTTCTTGTCTTCCCACTTTGAGATTTCTACCCCTCGTCTAATAGTATGTAACGTCATAGCTGCCAAAGGGAGGAATGAAGAAGAAACGAAGTTTTTTTTAAATATGAAAAATTAATTCTATCACCATGTGCCCTAGTCTCATTCGCACCAAACAAAAATAACCCTAAATAGTAATCCTAATAATCCGAATAGACTTTAAACTTTTATAATAATATCTAATATTTTATTTGGATGATTTATATAGCGTCGTTATTGTGAAAAATCACCTCAAGGGCGCTGTACAAATATAATACACTAGCTTTTGCCCCCGGCTTCGCTCGGATAGTATTAGGGGGGTTCCCACTCCGCCTCCTCCACCTTCCCTATCCCCACTCCACTCCCCCCCTCCCCCTCCCCCTTCCTCCCCCTTCTCACAACTCCCCCCCCCCCCCATTGTCACCCTCGTCACCCTCTCCATACCCGTTACATTCATTCTTCAAACAGCTCGCGTAACAATCAAACACGTTTTTGATTGTTACGCGAGGTAATCACCTACATGTAACCTTGTATATTTATGATGTTAACTATATTTTTTTTGTAATTTTCTTCAAACCGTAGTTTTCGCTTCGTTTCTCATCTAAATATAATAAATGCATCAATAGGTTTTATTTGAATTCCCGATAAATCAGGTCCAATTTTGTAAACGGATATCCAAATAATTTTCTGTTCTAATATTACTTTATAGGTAGTATTTTATGATTTGTGTGGATTCTTCCAACTTCCAAACTCTTCCCAATTTCAAAACGAAGCGTTAATTCAAAACAAAGGTTTTCAAAACAGATTAGGTACATTGAACCGAAATTACAGACAGAGGCACAACCGAAATTAGTACCTATGTAAGAACTTATTTTTAAGAATGAAAAACACTCCCCGGTTACGAATAACCTGAAAATATTTGAATGGGCTCGGCAAAAAAGGCTTTAGTAAAAAAAGACCATTCAGAATATGTACTGCAATGTACAGCAAGACATACTTAACTTTGCAGTCAGTGGCTTCTCTGTTGCTGTGGATCTGTGCTGTGGATACAAAAAATCTATAGATTTTAAAAATAGTTCGTTATTTCCTCCATTGGCCGGCTGCACATTAGTGCACATGTCTAGTTTTTTGTCGGCCTCCGTGGTCCAGGGGTAAGGCTCTCGACTGGCAATCCGAAGGTCGCGGACTTTGTGTTATTTCACAATTAATTAATTAAAAATAACATATCGTCGCTTACATTAACACCGCGTATCTCATTCTACATTCTCTAAGTTTACAGGAAGAACAAAAAACCGTTTAGTTTATTAAATAAAAATAGCACATCTTTGAAAAAAGGGTCAACTAATATTTAAAGATCAGTTTTTTTCAATAATAATTAATAAACATACCGTTAGGTATTTTAAAAACACTCGCGGTGTACAATACAAAAGACGCTGAATAATGAGATGCGTTGGGTTATTTTGCGAGAAATAATATTCTTTGAACTTTTTTTTAAATAATAAATCAAAAATGATTATAAGAGCATTCAAATAATTTGTTTGTCGATTCAAAACATGGCGCACGCGTAGTTTTTAAAAAAAGTCACGTAAAAAAGTACGCGGTGTTATAACGAAAGCGATGATATACCTAGGGGGGCATACATTAATTACGTGAGCAGTTTTTCTTCCAATCTAGAACCCCCACCCCCTTGGTGAGATAAATTTGAGCCACTTCGTATATTCTTTTCAAATTACATGAGACTTTGCTGAACCCCCCCCCCCCCCCCTTTTTGAGCTCACGTAATTAGGTAATGTATGCCCCTTGTGTGGGATCTATTTTGTGAGATCTCCCTGTCATATTTGTGTGATTTTCTATGGCTGTCAATTGCTTTTTCTGTGGGTACTCAGGCCCACTCAGGCCAGTTTCGCCGATTCGTGACAGCTCACAGTTGAAATCTGACAGGAGATCTCACAAAATAGATCCCACAAAAGATATAGAATCGCTCGGCAGAGTGGAAGACACTCTCAGTATTGCCCTGGTGTAAGAACAAGACCAGGACGCTCAGAATTGATACGTTGCTTGAAATGGTTTTAACCGTGTTTGGTGACCACCTTCCTCTTCCCGATCTCCTTCCCCTCCCCACTACCTTCAACAACACACCCCAATTGGGTATGTTGTTAGGCTGTAAGTACGCTATAGTCTCACTGGCTCCAGACGGGAGCGGTTGGGTCTCTTGTGCGGAATTCACATTAAAAAATGTAATTTTTTGTAAAAGTAAATCACAATTTTTTTTTTTTAAAACCTTTTTCATTATCTTAAGTACCTACTATAAAAAAGACAAACTTTTGCATTTGGGCATACCTATGCGAATGGCGGCTATTTCATTTTGTTGACATTATTTTAGAAATTTTGAATTGAGTATTTTCCATCGGCCCAAGTGCAAAAAATTGTCTTTTATAGTAATTAAGATAAATCTAAAGATTTTTGTCCAAAAATTATTCATAAAATTAACATATACAAAAAAGTTTCTTTTGATTATCCTAGCTACCAAAGCTAAAGGAAGAGCTAGATTCTCCCAAACTTTCTCCATCATTACTTCATCCATTCCTCTGTCTTTCGCCTCTCATCCTCTAATGTTCCTCGGGAAAATAATAACAAGCTGTAGGAAAAGTATCATTAAAAAATCTGTTATTTGTTTACTATGAACTATGAAATCATAATAAGGATTATGCGGCATCTAATTTCTATTTCTCAAACCAGAATTAAATTTGAAAGAGGTCACTATTTACAACTAAACTGCATCACGAAACCATTGGATCAATACTTGTGCACATCAAAAGGTTCAAAAATTCTCTCGTAGATGGCGATAGTCTGCATCTTGCTACGTTGCTACTACCAGAGTCAGATAAGTATATTTTAGAAAGACGTTAATACCACATATTTCTACATTTATTTCACGATTTTATTCTAAATAAATGTGATTAATTTTTTTTCTCTGCATTAATATTTTATTGAATTTATATTTTTGACCTAACTATTGACGAATAGAAGCTAATATGACTGTGTTATGTTTTCGTAATCACAAACGCTTCCATTTTGATCGCCATCTTTCGGTTTGCTTTCACACGTCTACTTTCGCTAAACGAAACAAATGAAGTATCTGCATTGACAGTGATGAGGTTTCGTAGTATTATACGTAAAGGTCGGTAATTTATATTTTTTTACTATTTGATTATCATAGAACCCTGCTTTACTTTTGACTTTCAACTTTATCGTTAAAGATGTGTTTTCTCCCAAACACACCCGAAGCCGCTAGGCTGGGTTTTGCATCTGCCACAATTAAATTTATTATATCTTATAAAGTTAAGAAGTTAATCTTATGAAACTTTCTTTTAAGGTTCTCAAAGCTGATGACGTTTGATACAGGAATTTCGTTCTAGACGATAGTTTCTCGATCAATATACGTCCAAAGAATCAAGATGTCAACAACTAAGCAAGTAAAAGTTGACAACTGGGGAGTTTTCTTCCTTCAGCGTCTGAAGCATTTCTTCAACAGGACGGACTATTGTGACTTGACTTTACAATTTCAAGATTATGCCCAGTTGAAAGTCCATCGCCTGGTTCTTAATGCCTGCACGGAGTACTTTGAACTTTTGGAGAGAACTTGTGAGATGTACGATGATTGCTTGGTGATGCCGGATGACCTACAAGTCGATGTGGTCGTACCGATAGTAAACTTCATGTACACGGGGCAGCTAGAGTATGAATTCAGTCTTTTCGACCGTCTGTATTCCACTGCTCAAATAATGAACATGACAGTTCTGACCAAACTCCTGGATGCCCAAAAGGGGGACCCGACTCCTTCTCCGGGGAACATCATCGTAATGAACGACCAGATTGACAGGAAGCTCAACATCAAACCTACGAGTACGGACCTAAGCAACTTCTCCAAGAAGAGGTTAATGAATCGGCGCCAGTATGGCCCAGGCCCCGGTCTGAAGGTGGAATCTTCCAGTAAAATGTTTCCCTCCCCAAGAACCAAATCCAAGTTTGATACACCCCGTCCCACAAGATATGAAGTACCGGAGGAACTTGAAAATGAAGATATCTTCGAGTCTTCCTTTGCAGATATTTCATATGAAAGTCGACCGTTAATGAAACCGGCTAAGAATCGAGATATGCAAGGATCGGTGAGATCCCAAAATATATATGACGAAGCTTCGTGCTCCAGGAAGTTTGAAGAACTCCAGCGTGGAACTTCGTACAAGAGGCCGCGCTCCTCGTCCTCCGACAACCCCGATGGCAAGCATATAGATCTAGACCAAGTCAATGAATTTGCCTACCAACAGAAGCTGCGATCAGAGTATATAGCGCAGGATGATCAATCCGATGATGATATGTTCGAGTCCTTAAATATTGAGTATGAAAATAAAGACCCCTTGAGCCAAAGTCTGGTCAAAGAGGATTCTAACCTCCTCTTCAGTCAAATCAATGACAATTCTCAGAGTAAAGGTACCAAGTCCGCGGCCCCCAAAGACTCCCGGGCCACATTCAACCACGCCAAAATAATCAGCGAAGTTTTAAAGAAGTATCCGCATCTTGTAAAGAATAATAAGAATATTAAATTAAAAATAATGTCCGGAGCGAATAAAGCTCAGTTGAGCCCTAAAAATTCTCCTAAATCCTTCACGCAACCCCAACCCAAGAAGTTTGCTCACAACTCGTCCATGAAAGGTTCCCAGGATGATGGGGATGTAAAACCGGAATGGACATACATCAGTAAGAACATGAACTCAGAAGCCATGGCCAAGCTGGTGTCTCTGGGTGCGGGCAACACAACGGGGCCGTGGCTCTGCCTAATGTGCGGGACGCCCGGTAAGGCCTTGAACTTCTCCACCTACCACAACTACTATCAGCACATGGTGGTGGTGCACAAGGAGAAGATCTCAGCCAACATCTGCGAGTACTGCGGCTACAAGTCTGGTAAGAGGAACCACCTCCTGCACCACCTCTACACCAAGCACGATGTGCCCCCGCCCTCTACGCACAGCTTCCCCAAGTGCAACCAGTGCTCCTACATCGCGCTCACCGAAGCTTTCCTCATCAAACATAAGCTGTCCCACTTGGACAATAGGGAGTTCTCTTGCAATGTCTGCAACGCCATGTTCCGCACCAGGTCTCAGATGCTCTTCCACATCCAAGTTTCCGGACACAAGATCAGTCCCGACAGAAAGGCCTCCAATCAATGTGTGTATTGCAACAAAATATTCTTAAGAGAAACGAATCTGTATACTCACTTGAAACTGGCTCACAAAGAATTAGCCAGAAAAGATGGAATTATAGACAATTCCGATGAAGAAATCTATGATGATGAAATCAATTACGCAGATAGCGGGCAAGGGAAGTATGGACAAGAAAAGCATGTCCAGATTAAAGAAGAATACCAAGGGAATATTCAAATAATATCTAATAATGTTATCAATAAGCGAAACAACAGAACTACCCAGAAAGTGTTGAATTCCCAGCTTATCAACAAGAATGCTATTGAACAAGTCAGAAAGGCCTACACTTCCCCCATACGGAAACTCGACAGAGGAGAATCATCCAGCATGATGCACATGATGGACCAAAGCTCGGAGGTGGAAGCTTTAGGAAGTGTTTCCAGTGGAAGTCTGGGACTCGTAGACCGCATCGTCGTATTGAATGATACGGAATACATTCTTGAGTCGGGGGAGGGAGATGCCATTGAACAGACAATAGGTCATGTCCAGGTAGGGAACGAAGAGCTTATCCTCTCCAATCTACCAGGGGATGAATTTGACAACCCTCCAGAGGTCAGTAGACCCCAGCAGACTTCCGCCCCTCAATCAGTAGCTGCCAAAACATTCAAGCCGGTGCCAAAGAGTGCACCCGTCAGAAGATACCTTCATAGCCAAAACCAACCTATTCAGATAGTTGTGTCTGGGAACCAACAGTTTAAATCCATCGCCTCCACGGCGCCCCTGGTGTACACCACAAGCAGCTCCACTACTGTAGATTCTACTGTAAGATATTTGCAGGCACCGCCAAACACTGTTCAACTTCAAAATACTTCTCAAGGTAACGTCATGCTTCTCCAGGATCAGGACTTCAATATGAGTCAAGCAATGCCTGCTGACGGTTCCAACATTGTCGTAGTGTACAGTCATCCGATAGAAGAAGCTGGTAAAGATTATGTTCAGGTCGATCAAGGTCAATTTACCGAGGTTCATGAACATGAATTTGCAAATTTGGGTGATAATCTGCAAGATCAGGAAATTGAATCACGCATCGATAATGCTGAATCAGTGGGAACGGAATCGGAGGTTATCCTCTCTGAACAAGGAATTGTCCATGAAACTGTGGAAACTTGGCAAGAGGATGCTATGGAAACTGTGCATGAAGAGACCGGTAAAGAAGATGTGATGGAAGAAGTGCAGTGTTCAGAAGATGTGGTTATTCACCAGGAGATTCTACTGAATGAAGATGATAAGGTCACCACTTCTGAAGATTTATCTTCTGAAGTGCATATTGAAAGTAGTGACCCCCTGGCAGATATGCATATTGTCACTTTGGAACCCAATGAAGTTATCATTTCTGAGCAAGAGGCGGAAAATCATATCTCTTCTGAAACTGACATAGATGAACAGCCCAACGTTATTGCAGATGATAACTTAAATGCTAATCTTGAAGAAGTATCTTCAAGCGTAGACCAAGAAAGCATGGAAGAACCACTTGGTGAACATGGTTCCATCGATCAAGATGAAATAGGGAGTATAGTCCAGTCAGATAACCTCATTGTGATAGAACCGGATGAAGCAATGGAAATAGGGCACGATGAATCTAGTGTTATAGATAATGAAGTTTCTGTAGAAGCTGTAGAAGTCGAAGAAAGCGTTGAACACGAAGGAATCATTGAACAAGAAGGAACAATTGAACACGAAGGAACAATTGAACACGAAGGAACAATTGAACACGAAGGAATAATTGAGCACGAAGGAACCATTGAACACATAGAGAAACTTGCTTCCGAGTGGTCCGATGACGAAACGTCCCAAAACAAAGTATGTAGCCAAAATTTGGACAACTCTGAAATGGGAAAGGAAGAATTGATGGTAGATCCAGCCATGGAAGTAGAGGAATCCATTGAAAATATCGAAAAAGAAGTTCAAAAACATATTTTACAAAAAGAAAGAGAAGCAGAATCTAAATCGGCATCGCCGTCAGCCGAACAAAGTATCGAGAGCCCTGAAAAATCATTAAATGACGATAGTGTCGAAGACATCCCAATTAATGAAAGTACAGAAGATGTACCATCAAGTAATGATATTATTGAAGAAGTTGTTCAAAATAGCGAGAGTGAGATTTTAAATGAAGAGCTGGCGGAAGACAATGGCCATGATGTGGATGGCTCCACCACCGAGGAGACACTACCCCGCATCAGTTCCACCCTGAAGCAGAAGACTGTCGAGAAGATCTCCAACCTCTTGAATGACTGGGAAGACAATGACTCCCAGTCGGAGGCTGTTGGAGTGACTGGCAAGAAAGAAACTGTTGAATCCCCAAAAGACCCCATACATAAGTTAGTAAGTGATTGGGATGATGAAGAAGATAAATAACTATAAACTTTTTAGCAGTGGACCTACGATATTTAAGCAAACTTATAGGAATTTATTTTTTATTTGACTTGTATTAGTTTGAAGATAATTTTATCTATCTTTACCCTTATACATACAGACATATTATAATATTCTATTTGGTAATATCTAATAATAATGCATATTACCAAGCATGATTGAATGCATATTTTTGTTAAGTTATGCACTTTCCAAATCTTTTGTATGAATTTATTGTAAGTTGTTGGCTGAAGTACATTAAAACATATTCAATCTTTTCATGAGTACTAATTTATATACATAATTTTTACATAGCAACATACAGTTATAATTTGAGTTCATTACTCGCACGAACAAGTCAGACATGTTCACAATGAACTCAGCTTAGGCTGGTAATATCATAATCACATTTTTTTAGGAGTTATTATAGCTGGTAATGGTTATTTTTTTTTTGTATTCAACCACTTCAATTGTATAAAACTGTACTGTTATAAAATCCATGTCTAAAGTGGTAGAACCATATTTTTGATTACTTACTGCGATTACAAAACATTTGAAATATCTGGTTTCAAAAGTTTTCTATTTCAAGTCCATTAATATGGCCAATTCTTTTGAATTGAAATACATAATAAATAATACGCAATAATATTATTAACTTCTAGCAAATTATTGATGAACTTATTAATCATTATAAAAGGTGACCCAAAATTAACGTAAGATTCGAATTTGTGCAGTAGGGTGTCCCAAAATTAACGCAAGATTTGAATTAAATAGAATCACAGTTTTTAATCTTTAGATTGTTATTTTCTTTTAATGAATCATAAAGTACATAGGAAAGGGTTATTTACTGCACAAATGCAGCAATTCAAATGTTGTGCTAATTTTGGGTCACCTTCAGTTCTATTATTGTTAGGGAACGTACCCATACTACGTGACACTTTTAGGGGGGGGGGGGTCTTCAAAAGGTCACGCTCCATACAAATGAGCGGCGGGTTCCTTAGGATTTTGGTCACCGGGGGGGGGGGGGGGGGGGGGGGGTTAAAAATTGCAAAAAGTTGGTCACGTAGTTTGGGTACGTTCCCTTAATTGAATATCATTTTGAAAAAGTTGCTTTAAAATAAATTATTTATGTTATTCCAATATAGCGGACCTCCATGCTTAATTAGTGATCAAATTCTTTGTAAAATCTTAGATTCAATCGAAGATTTATAAATCTTGATCATTTTTCTACCGATTTCCATGTTTTAATGTCTAATTTATATCCTCTTGTTATAATAACCTCTTAATTTTGTCAGCGCTCTGAGGTAGCCGGGAAATGTTAACATGTTCGATATAATATTGTGTTTTGTTAACCCATTGGCCACAGAATTATTGACCTGAAAAATTGGCTTTCACCACTGAATTAATTTTGTATCAAAAATTAAAAACCTGCATTGGTGTACTAAATCTATTGTAACTTTTGAACCATATATTCAAATGAATCAATTTCTTTAAATTTGTTTACACGTTGGATTAAGGTAAAGAAAAACATTAAAAAAAATTTAATTTAAATATTAAAATATGTGTAAATAAGGATGTATACATAATCTTATCTTTTTTTCATAATTTTTTTCCACATTTTTATTCAAAAAGTTATAAAAAAAACATAATACTCATAAATCGAACAATAATAATTTTTGTTATATACATACATGTATACTAATAAAATAATTTGGTATGATAGTCCTCAAAGCAATCAGGGACGTTCAGGGTCACTACCAAAAGCCTAGAACCACTCGCAATTTTGAAGAAATTAAATGGCGGCTGGCTGCTTACGGAACACAAATATCAGGGAAAAAACATATTATTGCCAATTCTACGAAATGAATGATTAATTAATTACCTACAGAGCGTTCGGCATTTAAAATTTTATTCAAAAATGTCACTGTCGCGCTCGTTTTCTGTTTTTTGGCGGACCTTCTCTAGCCCGTCAGCGTGCCGGGGTTTGTGGTTAAGAACCTGAGTTGCATACCCGGCAGGCTGCCGGGGTTTGTGGCCAATGGGTAAATATAAATTATTATTTAAAGCATGGATAGAAAATGTATTTATGTTAAACTAAGTCCCTTCGTACACGGAGATATTTACAAGCGACTCGAGTTTGATGCGAGTAGCACAAGCACCCGAGTACCCGCCATACTTTGTTGCTAGTGTTCGAACACGACTACGGTTACATAGTTGAATACCACTACGCTTGTAGTTAGTACGCTTGTTGCATTCATATCTATTACTATCCGTTTGACATTTGGTAGAAATGGCGATCGATCTTGAATGGAATAACAAAACATTTAATTCAATTCCATCTAATTTATTCATTTTAAAAACTTTACAATGAATTAATTTTTTGGAATGTTAAATTTGGGGTAAAGTTCGGTTTAGGGGCGGCATTCCTAGATAATAAAACTAGTTTTTTTTATACTAACTATGGGCCGGAAAATCCGAATCTGAAAGAATTAGGCGTCGGCAAGCAATATTAACTGAATTACACGACTTTAAAATTTTCTATTAACAAAGGAAAACAAGCCTATTGAATGCATTGACACTACAAGTCATAGAAAAACAAGAAAGATGTTACACCACATAAAATTAAGTGTTGCCATTAAGCAATAATATCAATAACTAATTTAAGTAATTATTTTTTATAAATTTTACTCACTTTTGTGTCACAAACCATGTTACATAAACCTAGCGTAGCCGCTAAACTACTTGAAAACTGGGATGTTTTCTTGCCTTGACGCGAGCAGGCGGTATAAAGGGGCACAAACCATGTTACACAAACCTAGCGTTAGGTTAGGTTACACATTTTTAAGACTGCGAATTTTCATACTTTTGGTCTAAGAATACGGCCGTTGAGATAGTCATAATTCATCAGGTTAATGTGTTATGTGATGAATTATCATGTGAGGAAGTATTGTGTCGGAAAGTTTTACATTATTGATATTATTGCTTAATGGCAACACTTAATTTTATGTAGTGTAACATCTTTCTTGTTTTTCTATGACTTGTAGTGTCAATGCATTCAAAATGGCATAATTAGTATAAAAAAAAAAAAATTATCTAGGACTATCGCCCCTAAACTGAATTTTTTCCTAAATTTGTTCTGATTTTGTTCTGTATTTTTCTTTTGAATACTACGTATTAACAAGTGCACCAAATTTAAATAAGAATCCTTTGACATTCTGTAGAAAGAATGACTCTAGTTGTCACCATCTCATGCAATTCCCTGGCGGCAATGTACTACGCCCCACAGTTAATAATTCTTTCAATGTATGGGTGATCACAAAATCTTTTATTAGATCTTTTTAATTCTTATGATAAAGATAAACAAGAACATTGTCTTCATCGCTAGTCACTTGGCATCGTATTAACTCCACATGAAAAATGGTCAAGTTCAATGTATTTCAGGTAGCGCTGTGTACGGAAATCAGCATTAAAGAGTAGTATATCCGTAGGCTGCTTGTGGATGCGTCACAATTAAGTTGTTTGTATATCTCCATGTACAAAGGGCCTAACAGAGTTATTTTATTTTTTCTGACTAACTTCTAAATTTTCACTGTTGATTTCAGCTTATTCTATTTTGGTAATAACTTACTTGTTTTTAGAGAAATGACTGTTGCAAATTGTACATTGTTTATCAGATAATGTGTTTATATATTTATAAAAAGAGTATATAATCTACCGTAAGTAGTTTCCCCAGAATAACTAGTTATTATTCAGAGAAAAGATTTTTTAAGTAAACCAGGTATCCGTGGATACGCTGGTAAACAAGAGGTGAATGGCTTGGATCTTCGGTTGAATCTGATTTCTTTCATATTTTTACAAGAATTGTTTTGCGAGTGTGGAGAGCTGGAAAAGGTGCCTGCATTTTTGTACCGTTCATCACAGTTGTATAGAATGTTTTTTTAACGTAATATATTATAATACATATATAATTTAAATCAATATAATATACTTAGTAGTAGCTTTTTATCTGCACTTAAATTTGTATTGTTTTGAAAATAGAAAAAATAAAGGTTATATGGAATTATCAAATATGCTTGTTTGTTATTTCAATTCCCGATGCCCACTTAGGGCCGCCAAGAGCCCGAGCGAGGCCCATTTGCAAATCTGATTTACTTTACTTTCTTTTATTATATTTCCCAACCATCTGGAAGCCAGTGAGACTATGGCATCCCCAATATGTTGTGATGCTGGAGGTAGTGGGGAGGGAAACTGCCTGGCTATTCAGATCTGATCACCGAACACGGCTAAGCCATTTCAATTCTGAAAGGTGATCTTACACCAGAGCAATACTTGGAGTATCTTTCACTTTGGAACATGCTGCAAATGCACTTTGCATTATTTTTATTGAGTCAATTGTGAAACTACACAAAAGAATTAATTAAAATTTACTTATTCATGCCTAGATTTGAAACCTCAACCTCTGGATTGCTAGTCAAGAGCCTTTTGCGGGATTTACACTAGCAACTTCTGCTTTGCGGCTAGTCACCGTGTCATACAGCCACTCCATTTTTGCAGGCGATTAATATGGCGTATGACTAGTTCCATTTTCTTTAAAAATGTTTAGCAGAACAGACGTGCCAGTGTTGAAATATTTGCGATACGTAATTCAAGAATTGCTTGTAGAAAAAAGGTTAATTTTTTAAGTTACAAAGACTGAAGTTAAGCGGACAGATTGCATCATTCATCAAATGGATTTCTGAATTTTTTGTATAAAAGAGTGATTTTTAGACTTTACGTCACTTAGGGTATTGTATCTTCGTTGACAATATGCCCTATGGAATTTTTTAAAAATTTATTAATATTAAATTTAATAATGTTATTCAAGTTCCGCAAGTTTTTTTAGTATGTATTTTTGTTACAGCTGTTTCGGTTTACAAGACCATTTTCTAACTGTGGTTAATCCACTAGAGACCACCTATTTGTACGATTTTAAATTTCAATTTTAAATAAAATTAAAAGGAGTTAAACAATTAATAAATTAATGCCCCAGGGAACTTATTTCATACCAGTGTGGAGTTAATGTTTAAAAAAAAGGTTATGGCTGCCTATTACTAATGTAGGTATTAAAAATATTAGTGAATATAAATATTGAAAGCATTATTATGAGAAATATTATCATTTTTATTAAAATAAAAAAAAAAACTTTTACTCTACCATTTAATTTATAATAATTCATAAGGAAATTGAGGGAGGATGAACTCAAAATCATCCCTTCTTTATTTGCCACATTAACATAAAATATACTACTAACTAGAACATAACATAGGTATGTATATAGAAGTACTTTTTGATTATATTCATTTGTTCATGGTACATTCATTGGAACTTGTTTGTTGTACTGCTTTTTACATTTTGTTTATTCTAATTTAACCAACTTATCTTTATTGTTAATTTATCAGCAACATTATACACACACGCTGTTTACCATTGTACCATGTTATAGCAAAAAAGGTTGTCATTAAGTACCTGCTGACAAACTACATAAGTAGTTCAATAGGTTCTAAGGGCGGATCCAGGTCATGAGGGTCATTACCCCCCCCCCCCCCCCCTGGACTTGGTCCAGGACCTAGTTGGACCTACTTTTTACTTGTATCTATTATTATCAAAATTAAATTATAACTTCTTGTGACTTGACCACGACTATGTGACCCCCCCTCGCGCTATGTGACCCCCCCCTGGCGCCAAAGCTGGATCCGCCCTTGATAGGTTCGAATGTAAAAAAAAAAATTGAAAGATTTTCTAAGTGAACTTAATATACATTTCTGAACTACATAATATAGGTATCAGGGAGAGTATTAACCCTAGATCACTAACCTTCATCAAAACGACGACGCGGACTCGAAAAAGTGGTATAAATTTTGAGTGCGTCGTCGTACCCATTCCAGATTTCGGCTAATCTCAGACGACCTGCAGCTCGCGCGGCGCATGTGAGTGTTTTTTGTGTAGGGGCCCTGTGTGCCCTGTATGCCCAAGTGCAACAAATCCTTGTGTGGCGAACACAAACTTGAAATTTGTCACAAATGTATTAATTAATAGTTTTTTCTAAAATGTTTCTTTCTTTTGTTGATTTTATTACTTAATTTTAATATTTTAAGTCTTTGTTTTTTTAGTTAATAAGATTTAAGCATTTAAAAAAACAAAAATTTTCAAATGAGTAAAAACTCTGGTCTCAATTAAAAGACTGCCAAAGTAATTAAAATGTGATTTTCGAAAATAAAAAAACTTATAAACATGTTAACAAATGATTATTGTAATAAATAAGTAAAACGCATATAAACATTTGATTCCACAAACCCTTAGGAGCCTCCCTTTTATACGGCGTAGCCGAAACGATGAAGGTTAGTAATAAGCGTTGTAAAATAAGGTTAGTGATCTAGGGTTAAAGTATCAGGGTAATCAATGAAGTTGAGGGGGGATAGACTGCAATCATCCTATGCTGTTTTTGCAGTAAAGCAACAGTATTAATTAATAATGTAGACGTAATAACATTATCTGAAAATGATTGTACCATGAATAGTAAGGAATCAATATAATCAGGGGAATGGGCTGCAACCGTCTCACAAGCTAAACCTTACTTACCACGTGGATATGATAATAACAGTGTCTGAAAGAAGACATACTTACTACAAATAGTAAATAATTCTAACTAACCATCACGCCGTTTCCCCGCAGGCGTAGGCAGAGAGGACGGACCGCCAAACATCCCGGTCTTGGCACACATTCCTTGCCTCGTTTACATTCATACAACGTCTCATACATTCTCTTCTATTATTCTGACTCTTGACATGGCCCGACTCAAGTATCTGATTCACTTGGTCGTGCCATGTCTTTCTTGGGCGTCCTCGACTTCCTCTACCATTCACATTTGCGTCATATATTCTCCTTACACTCCTTTCCTCGTTCATTCGCTCTACATGCCCAAACCATCGGAGCGTTCCTTTCTTGATCTTACTCATTACGCTTACATTCTTTGCGGATTTCCACATTTCTCACACGATCATACATGGTTTTACCACACATACGCCTCAGGGATCTCATTTCTACAGCGTTCAGTCTACTTTCATCCTTCCTCTGCCAGTTCCATGCCTCACTGCCATACATCAGGGTAGGTACCAGTACTCCATTATGGACGGCTAGTTTCGCGTCTTTGGACAGTTTTTTGTTGGTGCCAACGGCGTTCAGTCCTCCATTAATAGAGTTACCAGCATTCACCCTTCTTTCAATATCTCTATCAGCCTTCCCATCTCTCGTAAACATACTTCCCAAATAAACAAACTCATCCACCTGCTCCAAGTATTCATCATTCACAACTATATTGCATACTGATTTCGTACTCTCTCTTTCAAACACCATGACTTTAGACTTACTTACATTCATCATTAACTCATTCTTCGGTATACATAATCAGCAATTCCATTGTTTTTCCCATTTAAAAATATTTTTCCTTAGAAGAATGTTTATTTTTTCATTCAAACAACTACCTAAAAACGTCAGAATTACAAAAAAAGTCATTTAGCTTTTTTCTTTGTACCATTATGTAGAATCACCTCCCAACGTTAGTGCCCTTTACGGCCCCGGACATTTTGTATACAAGTATATATAGCTCACAACAAAACAATATCTTGTATATCGAATAATACAATTTCACCGGGGACACAAAAACTATCTAAAAAATTGAATTTATGCTCCAAATTCAAATGGTCTTTTATTTAACAGTTATATAGTTTATTTGTCCACTCATGAAATAAATGTTGTGATTTATCCATTTTAGTTGTGGATAACCATTTACTTCTAACAATGGTGGCTTTATATTGGATCATGCAATACTATGTATCCCTGTGTATGACAAATTTCTGATGTTAGTTGGGGCTGCATTCATTGAGTTGGGCCCATAAGGAATTACTTTAAGTGAAAAAAAAAAACTTTAAAATTTTTATTTGGTCAGAATACACTGAAAAGTCACTTTTGACAAATGGGCAGGACACGGGATATTAATTGTTTTGTTATGAGCGATATCCTTTATCATATCCAAGTGATAAAGATTCATTTATTCTTCGTTAAAAAGAAGAATTTTGCATCACCTCTATTATTACTGACATTCTTTAATATTTTTCATCAAGTACAAGCCACCTTCTAAAATGTGTTGATTAAAAACGCTGAGTAAGTTCTCAATTTGTTTATTTTTGCCCAGACTTCTTTCACTTGGTATGTTTTAAAGTTAAGCTAAGGTATTTATAACGGTTCAAGGCGAGTTCATCGAAAACGAGTTCATAGAAAACGAGTTCATCGAAAACCAATTCATCGAATGACCAATTTAGCGAATCGCCAATTCATTGAAAAAAAATATTTTGTAGATATTTGAGAGAAATGCTGAGCGGACCGGGAAGTTAAAAAAGCATTGGTCAATTTAAATTGACAATAAATTTATAAATAAAAAAATTGATAATAAAACTTTGGACAAGGAAACTAATTTACATAAAATATTAATTAGTAAAATGGTTTTCATAAACAAATATGAATGTGTTAACTATAAAACACGCGCCGAGAACCTATTAAATTAGTAATTTATATATTTTAATAGAGAATTCAGTGAGAAATCCTCCGGTGCAATTTTATTTTTCATATCAGCTTCAATTAATTAGTTATTAACGATAAAAGATTAATAAAATTTGACTGTAAAGCGTACATCTTTTTATATAATTGCATAGAAAATCGTGCGCTGAATTCGAATATATAAATATTATAGTGATAGGAATAAAAAAAACTTGTGTAATTAATGGATTAAGTATGCAAGATTTAACAATTTTGTAGCACAGTGTTATCAATAGACCAAGTATGATAGTTATTAGATTAGTGTAGTCTTTCAAGTGCTTTTTTAACTTCCTGGTCCGCAGAGCATTTCTCTCTAATATCTACAATTTTTTTTTCTTTCGATGAACTCGTTTTCTATGAAGTCGTTTTCGATGAACTAGGTTTCGATGAACTAGGTTTCGATGAACTAGGTTTCGATGAACTCGTTTTTGATGAATTTGCTTTCGATGAATTGATTTTCGATGAAGTCGTCGGTTACGATTTATGACATAATAATATGTAAGGTATAAAAATTTTTGCAGCCCTAATGTATCAAATCATTTAAAACATATTTTTATTTACATTTGAAATAGCTTAATCATCTTTAGGATGGATAACTAACCTTTTTTGAGACAGGTTACATAATGAAATTAATGAATCTTCGCTTTTTCACATCATATATTTTACATCTACCTCTATTCATTATTTTTCACTAATAGCTAAATCTTTTATTTGAACACAAATAAAACAATATTTTCTAGATCAATTGACTACATTTTCATCATAGGGACGTGGAATCCGAACTTGTTTCCAGTTGTCGATATCTGTTTCCTTTATTTTATCATATTCTGATTCCAATGTGACTTCTCCGGGTTTCTTCATTCCAATATCTCTTCTTTCTTCTTCTGTCATCAAGCTTTTTTGTGAATATTCATATCTAAATAATAAAAATATTAATTTTATTGCAAAAAATAATTTTCACACAAAAGACATTCTCCAACGTTGAATGTTATAAATTAATTAAAATAGTGTAAAATACCTAATAACCTCACCTTAGATTAGTAAATTGTTTTAAAACAAATGATCCTCCAACTACAAGTGTAAAAAATGGTACAAATAATTTTATGAATTTCTTTTTTGATAATTGTTTTATCTTAACTCTAAAGCTTTCCATTATACAATTTTTTTGTAAATTTAATCACTCTTTATCAATTCCCCGTGATAATATCTGTCAGTCCGTGTGACTGACAGTTCTGTCCATAGAAATACTACGTTCTGTCACACATAGATTTCATACTAGAGTTAGAGATGGTATGGGTGTATGGTTCTGCATTTTTCCAGAGGCCTCCGAGGAGTGTTTTAAAAGAACTCGAGTTCTAAGAGCAGATCCCGGGTCCGAGCGGAATGGGTAATGCGTCACTTCATTTGGATAGGGTTCTAACTTCGCTTAACCTTGTCCTGAGATATGAGGTGTCAAAGTTTGCAAAGATGATTTCTCATAATCTGTTTACAAATTTCCGATTTTGATGTTGAACCTTGTGTAAAGCATTTTAATTGAACATATTTTAAATGAAAGTATTTAAAAAGGACGTAAACTTACCCTTTTAGAACATACCTAAACATACAAATAGAACCCTGTGTCTAATTACATTACCCTAATGCTATTCCTGGCTAGGGCCATGCCCTATTAAAATATTTTCCATTAAAATATGATAAACTAAAATTGTTAAATAGATTTCGAAAATTCGTCTTTGGAAACTTAGAAACCTTGGAAAGAAACCTTAGAAAATGGTAAGACGTAGTTAGAACCCTATCCAAATGAAATGACGGACCATAATGCGCCTCGTATTTAAGATCAACTGTCAGATACAAACAAAATAGAGAGTGTAAGTGATGTTAGAACCTTGTGAAATGAGTTATTATTGAAAAAGCTTGAAGTTAGAACTTTGTCATACTTATATCTACGAAAATAGAACACAGATGGTTCTGAAAATTATTTTGGTTACAGAAATAAGCAAAAGAAATGATTTGGCATTCAAAGGTCATTTTTGAAAAAAATATCAGTTAGAACCCTATCCAAATGAAGTGACGAATGAGTGCTGTTGCGGCGCACCGAGCCGGGACGCTAGGGTTCGGCCAAGAACCCGGAGCCGGACCCAGAAAGAACCTGCGCAAGAATTCTGACAAGAACCCGCACAAGAACTGGAACCCGAAGTGAAGATGGGTGAGTTCTGCATTTTGCCGCGTGTGTCCCTTTAAAAGTACTCGAGTCCTAGAATCACGTCCCGGGTCCAAGTTGTTGGGTACGGATTGGGTACTGGGTGCCGTTGCAGCTGGAACCGGACCTTGGAGTTGGAACCAGACAGAACCCGCAAAAGAAATCGAGGGTGGCGCGAGCCGTCATGGGGGTGCCGATGGAGGCATTCGGGTTCCGGCTCTGGGTCCGGTTTTAAGTTCCGAGTTTGGGTCCGAGTCCTGGACCGGGTTCTTTGGGAGAGTCGATTTGAAAAAGGAGTAGGATCCGCTTCCCACAAAGAACCCGAGTTCAAGAGCCCACTCCAGCTGAACCTACAAATCACTATTTCATACTCATCCACGTCCGTTGGTCTATCATTTCTCTTTCATAATTCATAGATAACTTTTGTATTTTGCTTGTTTAGGCCTAAGCTACACGAGCGGTTCTCCCGCCGCGGGAAACTGCTCGAGAAAGCTGGCGGCTCATATCAAACTACACGAGTGGCGGTTTCCCGCCATGCTACACGAGCGGTTCTACCGCCGCGGCCGCGGGAAACCGCCCGTGTAGTATGTGGCGGTTGAATTTCTCCCACCTGTGAACCGCGAACACCCGTGGCGGGAGAACCGCTCGTGTGGTTTGCGCCATATAACGGTTTGCGCCATAGTAAATTGTGTCTGCTGCGGTTTCCTTTGAGTTCTTCATTTCAAAGATTTCACTAAAATTTTGTCAGTTTATAATTTTTTTACATTACGTTTTACTAGGAACCTTGACCTACGTACGTAAAAATGCTGTAAAACATAAAACGTACAAACATTTGACAAAAAAAGTTAACAATCTCATTTTGTACTAAAGTAATATAAATAGCGGTAAGTTTATTTACCGTTAATTAATCGAAACAGCTTGGGTGGCTTTCACTCAATGATTATAGCCAGTCTAGGGGTCTAGGCAACGCACGTCTCGGGGTCCCTTTACCATAGGGGGCCCTAGCCGATGCTTAGCCCCTAGGCAGTGGCCTACACTGCGTTATGGACCGGCTTAAACATGTCGGGGCCCCTAGGCAGTTTCCCACACTGCCTTATGGATAATACGGCACGATTACAGTAACTAATAACAACGATAATGTATTATAATTGTGATAGCAAGTATACCTAGTTACAATAAAATAATTAATTGCACTTGAAGATAAGTTTTAAGATTTTCACGGCCAGAAGCATTTTCGTTATATGTTTTTGGGGTGTTGTGCCGTGTTGCGCTACCTCCTTCTTTAGCCAACGTTTCGGACATCGTTGCAGTGTCCATCATCAGGGCAGATCCGGCAGATCTGCCGGATCTGCCGGATCTGCCCTGATGATGGACACTGCAACGATGTCCGAAACGTTGGCTAAAGAAGGAGGTAGCGCAACACGGCACAACACCCCAAAAACATATAACGAGAATTGCACTTGAAGATTATAAAACTTTTGTGTACCTCCTAAAAATATGGAAATGGAAAGAATGAAATACTTTTTCAGCAAGGTAAAATCGGGAACATAACTGTATATCGCCATTGAAGTTTTTTTTTTCGAAAAAGAAGCCATAAAAATATACAATTATATTAACTCTTTACAATAATATAATATCGAAGGTACAAAACCATATTTTCGTGAAAATAATGATAATTTGAATCCACAATAATAATTATTCTACTTTTTCGTGTAAATCACTTGGTTTTACAATTAGCGTCTAATTCAAATTATGATTTTTTTTACATTTTAGATATTTTTTAATAACTTTTCAAATTTTTAATCATTATTCGATAATGCGGGCGTCAGTACCAGTGCCCCTTGCTGAGCCCGCAATTTTATAAAATATAATAATTACATTAAATAGTGAAAAATTAGGCTATATATATTATTATTATGATGTACGGTTATGTAATGTGTATATTGTGATATAATACTTCGACATGTATTGTGAAATATTAGTATATTATTTTTATGAACCAGTCATTTTGAACTACGTACAAAATATACATCGTTATGCAAGATGGGTGCCTTTTTTGCGATAATAAAAAATGGTAATGGCAACACCGGCAACACCGCTCAGTTTGTTTAGGAATGGAATTTATCACCAGAGGCGCCAATAGTTGTATGAGAATAATCATGGCCGATCAAAATATCGCGATATCTCTTCGTAAAAACTGAAAATATTTCAACTAATCAGTTAAAAACTGATCATCGTGTTTGATTAATCAAATTTTCATGTCATTAAGTGTTTCCGAAATCTAAAGGGTGAGGGTTTCAAATTATGTTAGAATTATTGATAATAATCTCCGTCTTAGGATTTTATGATTGCTGAGATGTAAACATTCTATGAAATACAATCTGTTTATTTTTACGGATTTGTGTCAATCCTTCCGGATTCAGTGAATATTATCCTCTCATTGTTTAGTGACAGGTACTACGATTACGTGATTTTTGAAGCATTGGGTTGGTTTCCAACAAGTAATGTTTTGGTCAATTTCTATTTTCATTCAATTTTGTATTTTTCTTCTTTTCAGGATAACAACTAGCCCATCAAAATGTCTATAAAGGTGAATTTTGAAATAGGACACGAAGCTTCTATCAGGACTAAGAGGACCCCGGAAGGATTTACTCATGACTGGGAGGTATTTGTCAGAGGTGTTGAAAATGCAGATATCAGCCAGTTTGTTGATAAAGTAGTTTTTCAACTGCATGAGACGTTTCCAAAGCCAAAACGAGGTAAATACTAATGATCCATAATTAATCCACATTAATCTAACAGAGTCCTTATGTTATCTTCTAATTGATAAAATTTGTATAAAAAAGTTTGTTTTCAGGGTCCTTTGCTTGTTCAGCCAGTGCTAGGTTACATTGCTTTTTATTTACATTGCGCTTTTTCATCTTTTTAAAGATTAGGCAATATTACTAAATCCACGAATATAACCCTTTTGAATATTGTTTATTTTTATTGACAAAAATAAAACAAAACTAGGTAGTATACGGATGAACAAACTTTCTTCTAAAGAAATAAGAGGGCATAGAGGATAACATATTGTTTGATCCCCTCATATCTGATATTAAGTGTAAGTTGTACCACAGCATAAAATAATGAAGTGTGTATCTTTACAGTTACAAAGGAACCTCCATACTGCGTGAAGGAATCAGGGTACGCCGGCTTCAATCTGCCCATTGAAATCTACCTGAAGAACCGAGATGAGCCCAAGAAGATCCGGTTCAACTATGACCTGCACCTGCAGCAGTCAGGGCCCGCTATCATTAAGGTACAAAAAGAAAAATTTGTATTCCAAAGTCCATCGGAAGAGTTTCGACGCAAACTTCTTAAAGGAGGCGGCATGGTCGTCACCAACCCCTTCTCCCTCCACGCCAATGCAGATCAGGAGAGAAATAGCAGGGACTCTTTTACAGATGAAAAACCTCAGCAGCTAATTGGGAAACCTAAACTCGGGGGAGACAGTTCAAAAAAACATAAATCTAAGGAACACAGATCTGAAGATCTCCCGCGGCCTTCAAATAACTTTGTTCACCTGTTTGGTCCGCCCATTCATAAACCTTCCCGGATATCCCCCAATCCGGACAAACCACCACTTGTCCCCAAAGTCGAAAAGAAGGACAAAGAAAAATCTCACTCCGAGAAGGACAAACAGAAAATCAAACATGACCTCAAAGAAAAGGAGCACCGAGAGGAGAAACCCAAAATAGCTAAAGAGGACAAAGACAAATCCAGGGAAGAAAAAAGGTCTAAAGCTCATAAGGAAAGGGATGCGGTTAAGGAAAAGAGTTCAAAGCGGGTGGCGGAGAGACCCCCCTCTCCTGCCCCACCTCCCAAGAGAGCCGCACCCACCCCACCACCTCCCTCCCCAACCCCCAGCCTCAAGGTCAACAGCTCCTTGCCCAAGGAGGAACCCAAGCCCATCAAGTATAGTGCAGATCCAGTGGACAGCAAGAACAAGATGCCAGCTGCTAAAGCGCCCGATGCCAGTCTCCCCAAAATGGAAAAGAAACTCAAAAAGGATAAGAAGAGTCACGAAAAAGATCGGGATAACAAAAAAGAACATAAAAAGGAAAAGGAAGCCAAATTGATTGTTCCAGAAATCAAAGAAACCAAAATTAAAGAACCTGTACTTGTTAAAGAAATCCCTCCCATCAAAGAAAAACCAGTTGTCAAACCCGAGAAACCATTCAACAAGTTGGCCCTGGAAAACTTTATTAAGAGTCCGGCTGAGACTCCTAAGTACCCTGATGGATCAAAGCACAAAGACAAGGGAGACAAAGAAAGAAAGCACAAGCATAAGAAGAAGGATAAGAAACGTGATGAATCCAGAGACAAAAATAAAGAGTCTGGAAGTAAGGAGAAAAAGCACAAAACAGATAAGCACTTGAATAAAGAAAAAATACTCATAGAGAGTAAAGAGTCTCCGAGTGTACCCGAGAAGGTGGATCCTAATACGATACCCCGGGAAATTGATAAAGTCACTCCCATACCTAAACTATTCAAGGAAAAAGATCGAAGCCTTCTCACCATTTCTCCAATTTCCATCGACACAAGTTCTCAATCCAGTTCCAAAAGTGCTTCCAAGACAAGCAAATCATCCAAAAACCCTCCGAGCTCCATGCTGGAAGAATTGAGTTCGCACAGTGAATCTGACATATCAGTCATGTCCGAAGATGAAGATGTATCATTAACTTCGGAAAATAACAGTAGATCTTCTAAAGTACCTACTAAACCACCTGCCGAACCTTTAAAAGTAGAACCAGTTAAAAGTGTTATTCCAGAGATTCCCAAGATTGAAAAACCCCCCGTAGAGAAAGCCGAGAAGAGTGGTCAAGGGTCCAGCCATAAATCCGCAAAGAAAGATAAACCAAATAAGCACGAAACTAAAGAAGAGAAGAAGCAACGCAAACGAAAGAGTAGTTCCAACGTAGACGATTCCGAGAACAGTTCTAAATCTTCTAAAGTCGCTACTGAACTGATTGAAACTGGATCCAAAAGTAAGCGTTCGGAAAACAGTGGGCTGCTGGAAACGTCTTCCCGGCTGAAGCCGGAACCTTCGCCGCGCGTTAAAACCGACACCAAAGTTCAGGACGACGGAGTTTCAAGTAGCCTCAGTGACCATCCCCTCAAGTGCGAGTCTCCCCTGAGCGAGGACGCCTCCCAGCTGGAGAGGAAGCAGATCTCCCCCGACTACATGATCCAGCTTAAGGAGCTGCAGCACAGGATCATGACCATTCAGAGCAACGAGGAGCTGGAGAGGGTGGTGAACCTGATAGCCGAGACAGGGAAATACGAAGTTACCAAGAAGACGTTTGACTTTGACCTTTGCCTCCTGGACCGCTCTACTGTGCAGCAGCTGCAAGACCTGATTGGGTGCGAGTCCCGAGCGTAGTTCTGACTGACTGCTGCGGTGTTCAGTGTTCAGTATCCAAACTTTGTGCTATACTATTGCATTCAATGATAACAGATAATCATCAGCCTGTACTTTATCACAACTACCTACATTATATTATTTACTATTTGTTTTTATATTTATATTTTAAAGAATTAACAGTTATTTATACACCTATGTTATATAAACTCAAAGCATGTTCACCAGTGTAACTATTTGGGCATTATACCTAGATAATCTTTTATTTATGTGATACTTTTCTTCTTAACACACTATTTGTACTTAAAATGTGAAGTATCTCCACAAGCCAGCTTCGTATAATGTATGTACATAATATGTATATATAATATTTGTACTATTTCGCTTCATAAAATTAAATAATGATAGTCTTTAGCGCCTTAGAAGGAAGCTAATTTTGTATTGCTTAATCTTGGAGAATAATGTTACCTAACATAGATCATAAACATGGACTACTTGTAAATATCATAACAACTGTCTCTTTCTTCTTAAATTGTAGAATGTTTCATTTGGTCACATATTAGACTAAAGTTCTCTTTACCTCATTACACTGGAGAAGTATGAATAATATTGTTCTAATTTACATCTACACTAAATATTCAAGGTTTTTCATTTAAAAAAATAATAATAATGTGAATTCCGCACAAGAGTCCCAAGCGTCTGGAGCCTGTGAGTCTATGGCATCCTCAATTTGGATATTTTGTGGGGCTGAAAGTAGTGGGGAGGGGAAAGGAGTATTTAAATAAAGTCATGAATTAATATCAATTCGTTATTTCTTGCTCACATTTTGAAATTTTTTGCTGATTTAGCTATTTGTTTTGACAAATGTAAATAAAAGTTGCAAGATTTTCCTTGTTTTGAAGTGGAGCATGTTTCTTAATTTCCATAAAGCATATTGCGTAACAGAAATATCATTTATATTTCAACAACTGTGCTTTGACTGTAAACCTATCAACAGTTTATGAGAGCATATTTGTTTTTTTTTCTTTGTAGTTTTGTCGGAATGTGTCCAGAAAAATTAATATTTTAGAATATGCAATACTAGTTTTAAATACAAATATAATTTTTTCGGGTCAAAATTACTAAGGCGAAAAAACCCGTAAATGCAGATTTGGTATTTTTTGTTACTCGAAGAACATGTCGATTTTATCACACAAAACATAATAATAATCCCTACCTTGAATTTTTTTCTGCTAAGCCCTAATTTCTTCTGGGAAATTTCGTAAAAAAAATTGCTCAGAAGGTGGGTTGGGAAGTTGTATTAAAGCTTTTCAAACTATGATATTTCTAGTTTTGTTAATTTTCATCTTGAAATTTTCTTGTCGGAGACGCTGTTTGAAACTTCAACGGTTCTTTTTGAAAATAACAGAAGGCGCCAGTCCCGTTTAAAACAATCCAAAATGTAGTCATTAAGATAATAATACTATCAGATTTATATCCAAGCATTTTTTATTTCTAATATTAGATATTATTTCTAGTTTTGTTAATTTTCATCTTGAAATTTTCTTGTCGGAGACGCTGTTTGAAACTTCAACGGTTCTTTTTGAAAATAACAGAAGGCGCCAGTCCCGTTTAAAACAATCCAAAATGTAGTCATTAAGATAATAATACTATCAGATTTATATCCAAGCATTTTTTATTTCTAATATTTGATATTATTTTGATTATGTTCCCGAACTTCTATATAGTAATATTGTACGGCAAGACAATGGTGCATTATGTTTGCTGAAATGAACGTAAGTTATTTTATTTTGTGCAGTGCTGAGGCTGTCGGCGTAGCGTTTGTTTAAGAGGGAATAATCAGAGAAAACCGGAAATATGTCATTTTTAAATCGAATTTTAGACGTGTTGACTCTTTTCCACAAAAAATTATAAATTGCTTTCGAAAGATTGTTCTTTTATCTAGTAAATGTATGTTTTAAATTTTGAGAAACAATGATTATTTTTAGTATAATAAGGTTATACCGTAGGTCGTTGGCAGATTTGATCAATTTTCAAACAAAATTTTGTATTATACAACACACAAATCATATAATCATGCAGCAAAATAAATCAATAAATTATCTGGAAAAGCTATGTTTCAGAATTTTAATTTTAGTTTAAATAAAATCTTTAACTTTTTCCACGCAATCGTAACAACAGTTGATACGGCAAAAGCCATGCCTCACACGCGCCCGTATCAGCCCTTGTTACGCTAACTTCGACTGCCGATATAACAGCGCTACTATGTCACAGTATTTTTTCCCGCTCGCTAGGATATTCGTGTAACTATCACGATGCTGACATATTCAGGCATATTTCGAAAGTAAAAATTTTTTTCGTACAAAACATCTATAATCAAGTGAATGTGTCCTCGTGCCTCGTGGTACTTGAAATATGACATATACATACCGCGTATGGGTATTGAAAAAACGGAGTAGTTCAACGCGGGGAAAAGGTTAAAAAAAAGATTCGCGCACGTGTTTTGTGACGAAAATACTTCAGTTTGTCTATTTATTTACGGTCTTACAAACTAATATATTTAAGATTTTTTTACATTCTTATTTTGCTTAGATATTATTGAAAAATTATAAATACTTATGATCAAAAAATAATTACAAAAAGTACATAATTTTAATAGTTCTATCATCACGTTTTTCAGCATTTTTGGATGTAGGTGTAAATTAAAGCAAATTTTGAATGAACTGAAATCGATATTGAGTTATAATTTAAAAAAGCTGGTATGGAGAATAATTAATCTTTCTCTTTGGAACCGCCCTGTACGATCGTAAGAACATCTTTCGACGAAATTTGGATTCTCGGCCGCTGACTGGTTAAAGGCCCTTAAGCACAAAAGCATCAAGTGTGAATTTTTTTAACTACTACAAATCAATAATCATTTTAAACAATCTCCGCTGACCGCCTCGTTTATAAATAGCAAGTTTATTGTCAATTTTTTCCTTAGTTTTGGACTGGTTTCTGTTTAAATATTAAATTCATAAATTTATTGCAGCCTGTGCCAAAACAAGATATTCTCATGTTCATGATGTGACGATTGAGTACATATTACTGATATGTTTCCAAAACAGGTACACATGTGAATATTGTACATTTATACATACATAATCATATATTTATAAATATGGGGATTGCCAATAAACCTGATGCATATAAGTTTTTGAACATTTTAATTGTGTATTTAAAATATGAATTTGTTCTTAATCACTTTGTTGTTTATAAATATTGCCTGCACTAATTTATTTATTTTAAGTATTTTATTAAGCAATATGTATTCATTAGTAACTTGTAGATATTTTATCATAATGCAGTAGACATAAAACATTAATTTTAATTGATATGAAATTGTGTCTTTAAATAATGAAGTTTATCATTTATTTATTAGCGAAGACATTTTTATGGTTGTAAATAATTTGTGGTTTTCTTAGAAATATATTAAACTTGAAATAAGGAAAAAATCGTACTCTAAATCATGAAATTGGATTGTGGAAGATGCTGCAAACTCTTTTAATGGCTGTTTTTGCTGTTTGTTTGTTTGTTTCCAAGTAAATAAGTGATTTAATTTGTTTTTCCTACATGCAAATAATGATCACTGATCTCATAGATTTAAATCGATCTGATTAAAAGGGTGGTCAATTTTCAGAGTTCTGATTTCCTGTTTATTTTAATGTGTTTAAAAAAGGGTTCTTGTGTTTTCCATAAGTCTTTCTTGAATTGTTATTGCATTTTGGTAAATAATGACCATCAATGATATCATATATATATTTTTTTAAATTTTAAAAACATCAATTCCAAACAAAGATTGCAATATGTATAATAACTAAAATTTCCATCACATAATATTATAATTAAATAAAATTTTTACAAGCGGGTTGTAAGGATTTTTATATGCAGCCATGTTAAATGTCGGTGTTCAACCATGGTCGTAAAATTAATAAAATTTCTGATTATGGTCTAATTTAATAATAATCAGTAATTACCTATCAAATATTGTTACGCTTAGAAAACAGTGTTCCTATCGGCCAAGAGCATCCGACGACTTTGTTTTTCCAGAACCTAAAGTTTTTGGTTTGTATTTTACTCCCAAATATTTTATCTTTTTGTTTGAATTAAATCTTTTTTAATACTATGATGTATATGGAAATTTAAAAAATATGTATGTGAAAATACCAACCACAATCTTTTTTATTCGGAAAATCAGAAGAAAAGTCTTTGCTTGCCACTGTGCCTATCATTTTTTTTTGAATTTCTGCTTATTTTTACAAAACAAAAGGCATTAATATTAATTTTTAGGTTCAATTTTGCAGAAATAAATAGCAAACTTCAAAAAAACCTCAATAATTTATATTATATTTTTTTTCCTTTTTTTTTTTTTACTTATTACATAGATAATTTAAAGTTGTGTGAGGTTGACACAATAATTTCATGGAATTATTTTAATCATCAAAATGGCGTCAAAGCTTTAAAATAAAACAATGTGTGCAATCTGTTAAAAATTTCAGTCACCTCTGGTGCAATTTGTTCAATATTAATTATGTAAGATAAAAGTATCTTAGATGAATAAACAATTCATCCATATCTCAATAATGAAATAATTGATCAAATCTAAAAAATTAATAGCATTTTATAAAATATTGATGAGTTTCCTTGCATTTACGTCGTATTCATTGTTACGATTTTTTCATAGACATATGAATATTAGTAGACCAGAACATAAAGGTGAGGGGTAGACAACAACTACAGTGGGGCGCAGAGCGGGAAGATGACTTTGGAGATATGTGATTCGTCGATAACTCAATATGACAGAATATAGGCATCTCGCATTATAATATCACCATTTAGTTCTTAACCTCCGCAGTGCCGCTCGTCAACCGGTGTGTCATGAGATTTTACACGCGATTTTGACCCTTATGTATAAAGAAAGTGTATGAAGAACACGGTCAGAATCGCTTGCTCTATTATCGCTCTTTACCATAGAGAAAACCGCAATTAGATTGATGACTCCATATAATTTATATTAATGATTTACCGGAGCGCGGGAGCGTGCGCAGTTCTTGCGCATGCGCGGGAAAAATTCTTTGGTTTTGAACTTTGACCTTTCTATGTACGAAATTTCTCAAGGACGCTGTCAGAATCGCGGGACATTGGGTGTCATGGCTGCCGCTTTTTGCGAACGCTAATTGGTTACAACCAACCCCATTTACTCGCGGCATTCCACGAGTTAAAAGTAAACTCTGCCTTTGAATGAATAGACCTTTTTACATGGGAGCGCGAATTGCTCGCCGCGTAATGTACAAATTTGCTAAATACGGCAAAGTAAAGTTCGCTTATTTTCAGACTCCAATATTTTGTTGCCATGTTTCATAATTTACTTGCCCCATTAAACATCGACGAGCATACGCCATGTATCTCGACGCTGGCTCGGAGAAGAATGATGACGTCACATTTTTTTAGATTCACGCGAAGCCATACTCAATCCCAGCCGATGGAACCGGTATGGGAAGGGGGAAATAATACGCTTTTATCACTAAGGGCAGGTCTAGTAATATTCATATGTCCATATGTCTATGGATTGTTTTGCATAAAATAATGTTCCTTGTGTGATATATCAAGGGGTGAGTGTGTAATAATATATATATATAATAATACATAACAGACTCACTCCCCAGGAATTCAAATGTATGTATGTTACTCGTGACACATTTAACGCCGTGTTAGCTTGCGCAAAAGATACAAACTCACCCCCAGATATTTATTTTTACATTGCTGAAGCACCCAGGGATACTAAGGCTTTATTTTGCTGAAAAGGGATGGGGTGGTTTTTCGAAATCTAATGTAGACAGTGGCCTTCCTCTTCTTTTGAAGGTAAAGTGTGCAAAATTTCATCACTCACAAATTTTCGAAGATAAAGAATTCCCAAGGTGTGGAAGGTTACACAAGTTATAAAGGTGGGAAGCATTTTATACAAAATGTGTGAATTATTTGGTGCTGTGTGCTTCCAAGTATACATACATTATCTTCTATTGAATTCCCCCAAAAGTTCTTTTCTGATTTGACAGTGTTGGTCTGTCAATATTGTTGAATAAGCTGAATTTTTTTTTATGTGTTCTTATTATTGTAATTTTTAAACCCTGAAAAAATATTTTTTGTATATTAGATAATGGTTTGTCCATTAATGCAATTCACAATTTGATGCACAAGGTGTAATTAAAAATATATATTTTGGGTTAATCCATGCTTTCAAAGCATTACGCATTGTAGTACACGCAAAACTTTAAGACTGACTTGAACATGGTACATTCCAATCTTGCGCTCGTACTGACTTTACAATGAACATGTGAAAGAGAAAGATGAGTAAAAACATAGGTTCGACAGAGAAAGCCGTGGGTAGGGGGGCATGCCGTTTTTCTGTCCTGAAACTCAAATATTGTGACGATTTCTGATCAACGTCAAGCTGGTCTTAAAGTTTGGCGTTTACTATACCTACAGTACTATACGTATAAGTTGGCGGTCGCGTAAACATAAACTAATGCTTTATATTTTAATCTAGTAACCACACCTACTACCGTTATGTTTTAGAAGACAGCGCCCTCCTTTTTCGCCAACTTGCACTGTACCTCGTTAATTTTGTAGCCCACAAACATAAACGTTAAGGTCAAAACACGTATTTTGACCTTAACGCTATGCGTTAAGGTCAAAATACGTGTTTGTGACGTAATTAATGTTAAGTAACAGGCTGTTAGTAAACAATAAAAGATAGAGACTTGGCCCCCTGTTCAGATAAATTATTTGAAAACATTGTACTTTTCTGTCTGCTTTCTAATAATTTTGTTTTTCCTCTATTTATTTCTTTGTTTCTTTTCTTGCCTAGATTTATTTATGGCGGGTTAAAGAACTCTGCAAAGAATTTACATATTATATTTCATAATATTTATTGTTTTGTGATTAGTTTTTGAAACTCCAATAAACTGTTTTATAAATATATATTTTAAAATTTCAAATTAATTTTGATTTATGGAATAAATCCTATCCCCATTTGATTAGGTACATTTTTATGTCAGCTGTATTTTATTGACGGCTTCTTACGTGTCACAAAAATGAGCTCTTAGATATTTTAGTTAGGATAAATCATAGGAAGAACTTACTTGTCTCCTTCTGGCGGGATTCAATAGATGACTCTATCACCTCTCCAAAAGTTGACCGAAGAAGCCAGAGCGGGGTGTACGATGCCTGTAAAGCATACTCGAAGCAATGGTGTCAATTTAGGAGAGGTATGTAAGCAAGGTAGGTTGGAGTTACAATGAACACAAATACTATCCTAAAAAGTGCCAACAGTTGATGTAGTATTTATTATTTGTGGTGAACCTTTCATCACAATAGGTGCCAGTAATTGTGTTCAAAATAAATTCCATCACCTAGAGTCAAAAAAACTAAGATATGTATTTCAACGAAAAGATAACCATACTTGCCTGTGGCCTCCGTGTGAAAATCCCTAAATGATGTATGTTTCTTTGATTGTAAGGATCCTTTTATTCACTTACGATCTTTGTATTTCAATAGACTATTATCAATCCCTCAAATAATTGTCAGCTTAATCAAGAATGGCCTTTGTAGTTCTTAAAATGGCCCAATGTCAATAAATTGATATTGGGCCATTGCACACGATCAAAATCAACTTAGGATACGTTCGTAAATCAACTTAGGATGTGTTAAAGAACCAACTGGGCATTTTAAAATCAAATGAATAATCGATAGAACAACGTGCTCTAAATGCCAGGCGCTTTATGTATCAAGTTTTTTTTTTAATCAAACATATAACTTACGATAACTGCCCCCTAAAACTGCCGGTTTGTCGTCGTCGTCCCCCCCCCCCCCCCCCCCTGTAGATAGATATGGGGCAGGCGAATTGAGAATCGACGTATTGAGACCTTAATGAAATAAGAGTTAATAAAATGATAAATTACTTTTTCTGTAGTTGATTTATAAGTGTGTACTGATCATTTTTTTCATCCTCCATTCACCAAATTCTAAAAATTTGTAGGGGTTTCCTGTTTTAAAATTATTATTATGTATTAATACGATCAATTTGAAGTTGTGAACTGAACGTACAATAACTCGCTCGCACCTTGGGTGAGGTAGATTGTTTTCAATAAATTTCCTTATTCGCCTTTTTAAAATGCGTAAAATAAAATTTGTGTCAGAACAGTATTGCTTTTATTTTATCATTTTGCTCTTTTGGATTTGTTTTATTTTATTAAAATAGTTATTCTAGTTTGTAATTTTTTATTTTATTTTGTATATTTCTCACTTCAATTATTTATTTGTTATTTGTATAGTATCCTAGGCTTTTATAGAAAAATAAGCATGTTAGGAGAAAAAGATATTTTACCGTACTCAATCATTGTAATGTAAAAATCTTCTTATAACTATGAGAATGACGATGCTATAAACTTAAGATTTTATCTTCTCCGAGAAGAGTGTTGCTAGAAATAATACTAATTCTGAACTATTGAAAATACATATATTTATAAAAGCATATTATAAGAATAAAGTATAAATTGTATTTGTTATTATCATGTTTAGTGTGAACGTTATTTCATGATGCAAGCAGATACATGCGACTATTTTGTCTCTTAATGATGTAATGTTTTATACATTTTGTGTCTGTCTTATTTGAATAAAGGGAATGCACAAAAAATAATATTTTTATTTTATTGATTTTTATTATCACAGTTGAGTTTTCCGCCTGCCAAAATAAATATATTGACACAAAGGTACTTACTGAAATAACGGCAGGTAATATGGAAAGCTCGGAGCAGATGGCGCTGGTGTAGTCGGATATCATTTGCATGATATACGACTGCTATGTGATTTGGTAAAATGGATAAGATTTTTTGAAGTGAAACTTCTATAGCCCCGCTATGATTTGGATTTCGGATGAAACGGAAATGACGATTACTGCAACTGCGCTCATTGACCGCTTTGATTATGATGTCACTTTTCAATTATTGGTTAAGATTGTTTTGGTAAAGTTTCTACCGCATGTAAACTGCACTCGAATTTTTAAGGATTTATAGGCACTTAAAAAAAAATGGTTGACATTGAGAAATATAAATGCAAAAGTAATTGGGAAAACCGCAACTTATATTGTATTTCAGGTTGTTTTCCCATGAACATAGTCTGAACTAAATATTTATTGCAAATGCGAAAATTTTATATTGGTTTATATTAATGTTTTTTATTTATTTATTTTAAAATTTCAATGCCTTGATACAGTTCTTAAATATAAAAAAAGATGAACTTGAAGAAATAAACACCATATGAATAGTAGGTATAAAGATAAATCATCCGCAACTTAGTTTTTAAGTTGCGGATGGCGTAGAAATAATCAGGTTAGTAATACAAAATTTACAGGATCAATATAAATAATCCACAAATATATGCAATAAGTCCTTTGCGATGCTCCTTAAATATCGAAATATGCTATATAAATATTTTTGGGGAAACAATTTTTTAAGCTGATCTCCGGTACTGTACTGAATCCACCTATGTTGAAGAATATTAACTTATATGTCCCTAATGCGTATACTCGTGGGAGATTCCACGCACTTTTTTATGCTCCGAAAGCGAGAACTTCTTCCTTTCAGAATGCGCCATTAAACAGAGCTATTCAACGGCTTAACGATTCTGCACTGAGCATCGACATCTTCAATGTTACCTATAGAGAGTTCAGTAACTATCTTTTGACATACGTCTCAACATAGTGAAACTGCCCCCTTGGCCTTTTTTTCTCTTAAATTTTGTAAACTTCTAAATAATAATTTGGTGTATAACTCTGTTTTATGGAGAACCTGAAAAAAAAAAATATTAAAATATCATTCAGTACCTATACTTAGTGGTATATTCTTAAATAATGGTAAACTCATATTAAACTAGCAGACCTGGTCACACGTTGCTGTGGCTAACGAAACACAACACCACACCATTACCCAACCTTTTTAACCAACGCCATCTGTTAAATCAAATCCACTCAGTCCGCAGTCCGCTTGCCAGTCCGCTGCCGCTTGGCCAGATATATTTCAATCAATTTACACAAAACCTTGACAAATTATATACCTAAAAACCTTCCTCATGAATCATTCTATCTATTGGTGAAAACTGCAAGAAAATCCAATGCGTAGTTTAAAAGATCTAAGCACACAGACAGCGGGAGCGACTTCATTTTATACTACGTAAAGATAAGTCGATATTTGGGGTGAATTTGTTTCCAAGTGTGTGAAATCGAGGTATAGGTGCATGTATGTGGTAGTTACGAATAATATATTTTGCCTTGTTGCTCAATAGGCCACTTGCATGGACTTCATAATGACTTGGAAAAAATCGTGTGGATAGAGTTTTTTACTAAGATTACGAAAATGTTAGTAAAAATTTTTAGAAATGTACAGTTTTTTTTTATTTTTAAATAAATAAATCCATTATTTGGACTCCTGACGTCACTACATGAAAATGTCCCGTCGCCGAAAATGTTCCTATTAATTTTTTTAAAATTCCACACTGATTTATTTTTTTATATGGCATCACTTTGATTTCAGGCGAATTTTTGAATTCGTTCACTAGATTTATTGTTTGTTCTCTGCGAACTTATCATTTGGTTTGATTTTTTGACAGATGTTCTGAAGAGAACCCCGTACAATTAATGGGTACGGGGTTCTCTTCAGAACGTGAAGATGATGTCGGTACATGTTTTAGAGATATAATGATTATGGTGCTGATTTTAACAAAATAAATTTTATAATATTCTTATTATTATTACAAGTTCAAGTACATTGAATTTAGTAATATAGACGCTGTACATTATAATGATTTATGATCAATAAGATAGATCAAGGAAAAAAATATTTATGAGATGTAATATTTTTGGTATGCCTCGTTATTCTCCTGTGCCATTCGTGTGGAAAACATTCTTTTTCTTTTTAAATGATTTTCGGCTATGTAATTATCGTTTTTTCACACCTATAAAATTATGTCCCGTCTTTCCGGTTTATAAAAAATGGTCTGATTTTTCGGTTTAAAATTTTCAAAAAATCCCCAGGGTTTCAAAAATACGATTAAAAAAACAAAATACAGAATGTCTTAGAATATTTGCCTAAACCGGAAAAAAATTTAAAAAAATGTCATGCAAGTGGCCTATTAGGTACCTTGCCTAATTCAGAGTGAATAATTTTAAACAAAAAAGTTAAGTTATTTTTCTTTCTTCTATTTTCATTTCTATATGCACAAAGCAGCACTGAGACATTTATCACTATTATTATTAAACTTTTGTAAAAAAACTTTCACAATTGTACAGGAATAACGGCTGACATGATACGCAACTACACCAGCGCCATCGACCGATTGAGCTTTTCAGATTACCTGCTGTTTGTTGGCCATACGTACCACCACCCTGGGAATCATTCATTGAATAGCCAACACCTCCACTATAGGTCACCCCAAGTTACCTTTGGTGGTAACCCACTCCATGTAAGGGTGGCGGGGTTCATAGGTTAGGTTTGTTCAGGTCTTGGAGGTGGATGCATCTACCAACTTCCACAGATCCATGAAGGGCTGTATCATGAGAGACCGGTTGATGGAGACCCTTTGACTTTTCCAGCAGGACTCTCTCGACCCGTCGCCTCACTCCCAGTAGGAGGAATGGATTCATACATCCGTCAATCCTGGATACACTGACCCCCGATTCTTAAGGCGGAAAAATACTTAAGTGTCATGACATGCCAGAAGCACATCAGTTTCATACATTTATTATGCTTAAGAGACATATTTGTAGGTCGTGTCGTATCGTGATGCCGACTGCTCGCCACCGATTGCGTCAGAGCGGTGGTGGGGGGTATGATGCGACACGACACAACATGCAAATGTGTTTCTATACCGCGTGGCTTGTGGTGCATCATTAAAAGACGTGAACAACAAGCGGAAGCTTGTTTCTGAAAAATGACTGATGAGCTTATTGAACTTGTATGTCAACGAAAAGTTTTATGTGACACAGAGTGTAAAGAGTATAAGGATCAGTTGATCAGAAATGCTGCTTGGGAGGAAATTGCTGAAATATTAAATATTGTGCTTTGTTCATTCTAAAGTACTGATGGAATTTCTCTTCATCACTCTCTAGTTCTTTAACAAGATGATGAAATTCACCTTTGTTCTGTCTCTCTCTGTTTGTAGGGTGAACCCAGTACCTTCTTTTCTTTTTTTTTGCCCTCAAGAAGCTTCATTGCTAAGATAAATTGAAGTTCTTCATCAAAATCGATACCCATATCAGAAGAAAACATGCACATTTTAACGCTGCAAAGGTTTGATATCTTCTGTGCCAGAGCACGCCACGAAAAGACACATTAGTGTGCACACTCACCGTCATGACAGAAAGCACCACGACACATATGTTTGCGCCTTTACCCGCCCCTCATACCCTTTGCCTTCACAGAATTTCCTCTTTCTTTTCCTTGAAAAACCCTCCACACAGCTGAGGAAAATTATTTTCCTCAGGGCCTACAGCAAGGATGTAAAGAAAAATTTGCAACAAATATTGATAGCCAGCACTGCAGGGTTTATAAATAAGGTAAGGTTTTTAAATAAAAAATAAAGATACCCAAATCCATTTGAACCATTATTTTATTAAGCAGTCAAACGAAGAATATAAATTGAAATAATATTATAACAAAAATCTGTTTGTAACAAAAAAATTAGTCAATAACATAGATAACTTGGACAGACAATTTTCATATTGTTTGCAAAATAAAGACTCGTGTCTTGTTTCCATTTTCTCGCTAAGTTCTGAAAAGCCACCAGCTATTTTCAGCCAACACCAGAGAGGCACAGTCATCTCTGAGGACTCTTCTTCTTCTTCTGAACCATCTCTTCCTCAACCGTAGATTATATATCCTGCCCTTGACAGTACTAACTAATCGTGTTCACCTCTTCCTGACGCCTTTACTGAAGCAATGTTTCCATTTTGAGCAAAAACCTTGGATACTGTCTATTGCGACACCGGCAGACTGCGCCAGTCCTGTGTAGCTGAAGTCCCTTTGTTCTGTGTATGTAGAATAATTGGACCCAGTCAATAACACAACTAAAACAGAATTATTTTCATTATTTTTTGGAGGAGAAATTCCGGCCAATTCGGCATTGGTTTTGTTAGTTTCCTCACCGGTGTTTTCTTGACCATCTCCTGAACCGTTGAACTTCTGGCTGTTGTGGGAGGACTCGGATTCTTTTGATAAGAAAAAGTGACAGAATTCAATGACTTGGATGAAGTTGTGGACATCGCGGTGCATCTTCTTGGGGTATTTGACACATGGGACGGGGGCTGTTTCCGAAGGGCGCTGGGTACGGATGAAGCGAGAACCATTGCGCAGCTGCAGTTCCAACCACCTGATGGCGCTGCGAGCTGCTCCTGATTCCTTCTTCAGCTCATCCATTGTCTGCAACACTGGAACAAAAATGATTACATTAACAAGTCATTTCACAGAACAAATCTATCAAAGGGAGGAATTGGGAGAAATAATTTGGAAGCAAGTGCTATTGACGGTACAAACAGGTAGGCCAGACAACCGTGCAACATCATTGGTGATTCTGCTGATGCTTCATTTGCTGATGATTCTTCTGATGGCACATTTAAGCCAATGAGCACCAAGCTACATAGTATGATGCATAAACACGGAACTATAATCTAAAGTTGCTTCTAATGCCACGTATATAATACTAAACACTAGTTTACATGCATATTTCGCAAGCTCCATTGAGTTTTCTTTATGTTTGATACAGCTGAACATAAAAGAAAGTATTTTTTTGGTGCATTATGAATATTATTCATACCAAAAAGAAACTATCCATTGCCAACTCAAGATGTCCACATATCAAAGTATATGATTTGAAATTAAAAGACAAAAAAGTTTGTCAGAAAACATTCCTTCGTACTTTGGGCATAAAAGAATGAAGTATTGGTTAGTCAACTAGGGATTATAATAACACATATTGTGGTTAATCATACTGAATAACGTATGAATGTTCCCAATACACCACCAATGAAAGGGGACAGATAAAAAAAACTCACTGTAAAAAATTTATTCAGTTCCTTCCAAAATGACCATCTATATACTGCAGGCAAACATCTACAAAACACTATTTTGAACCAATCAAAACTAACTACAATTGAATCGAATTTACAGATCATTATATTTTAAGACAAACTTGTGGTTCACAATTTGACGGTTTACAACCTAGAAAATAATCATGTAAAGTGCTATTGATTTGTCCAAACAGAATCTAATTAACAAGCAATATGCTGCATTTTTCGTCCTAAATTAAAAGCTAATTTAAATTAATTTATTTCAAACTAATTTAAGAGCAACGACGTATGCTGCATTTTTCGTTGATTATATTCTAAGTTACTTGTTAATGATCTGAAACTTTGCAACTACTTCACAGATGACTGCACCGCACAAAATAGAAATAACATTGTTTCTAATGCACTTTTGAAGCTAGCAATGCAGAAAAATATCACAATAGAGAACTCCAGTCCAATTTTTTCATTTTTTTTTAATGAATAATAACTAACTTAAATAACTTAAATAACTGCATTTTTATTTTTAGAGTTAGTTTAATAGTTGTTAAAGTTTTAATTTTTCAAGACCCCCCGAAAACCACCGTATGTATGGTGAATCGTGTGACGTCATCACTCCTGAAAAATTAGTATGGCTTGCGTCATATCATACATTCCCATACAATGACTTTACGGTGACGTCACCTTGACAGCGTGTTTTTATGACCCAATTAAAAAGGGACTTTTTAATAATTTTTTAAAAACTCTGCATTTAATATTATTAAATAAAACTTGTATATTCAGAATCGGCGTTTATTGGTCTATATGAACATATTTTTTTAAAGCCAGAATATTTTTCACTGGAGTTCCTTATTACTCAATTTCTTTTTAGAAAGAGGTCACACACAAATAGAGTGACTGCACTCAGTAATAAAAAGAAAACTCATAAACAGGGAGATTTTTTTGTCAAGTTTGATTACTAGAGAGGCACGACTACAACCACAACCTGGAGTCTTGATGTGGAATCAGGAGACATCGCAAACAACTAATCACCCCGGCTTTATTAAAATGAAAGGAATATGGTGAAGCATGTGAGCTACCACCACTGAGTCTTTCATACCTATAGTGGGGATCAGCACAATGACCTTCCTGCAAGCCACCAGCTGCTTGACCAGGTGTGTCTGATCACAGAGAGCCTCCGTATCCAGCACCACGTAGGCTGGCAGCTGCGGCTTCCTCTTGGCGCTGACCTCGCTCTCCAGTGCCCGCACCTGCTCTGAGAGCCACAACCGCCCCAAGCTCTTCATCAGGGAGCCGCCGGCACCACTTGTTTTACCCACCTCGTCCTCAGGCTCCGATTTAGACTTGAAAGCTCGCTGGAAGAAAGAAGATTCAAAGTAAGAACTACAATATTTTGAAGTAAAATTCTCGCAATTCTAAGCAATTTACACTGCATAATGTTTCTGTCTAAGGGCGGCTTGCACCAAAAGTTAAATTTGATTTATATACCAAGTTAAACACATTATTTGATTTAAGTCTACTTGGCGTCTTGCACCACAAAATTTAAGTCGTTAAACGCATTTAAAGAACTGTCAAAGTTAAATACCCAAAAAGGGCTGTTTAAGTGAGTTAAACATGTTTAGCGAGCAAGTTCTGTCAATTTTTTTTTAGGTTATTCCTTCGATTTCCGATTGTCTAATATTTCTGAAATCTGTCTCATTTATTAATTTGTATTCACGATGAATATTTGGATTTTTTATTCTGAAGTTGACAAAGAAATTATAGATTTTATAGGTAGACCGTTTGTAGTGAGAGAAGTATACACAAGAACAAATTTATTTGATACAGTGCCAGATAGTTTCAAAGATTTCTTAACATTCATCAGCACGATCAGCACAACAGCGAGGTGCTCGCAATACTCATTATCGAGGAATATTATGGAGGAATACTTTGGAAATGATTGGTTTATTTATGTTTGGAATGTTGTAAACTTAAATTATACCTACAGAATTCTTATAATAGTTTAAAACAATCTACTCTGATATTTGTTTTATTTTTAAATCTAACAACAAAACCTCTTTTTGCCCCATTTCATGGTTATTTTTGTTTTATTTTATTTTTTCTTCTAATCTAGATGATTAATTAATTTTTTTTACTTGTGCACGATTTCTATTTGTAATGACTCTTTTTGTAGCTGAACCAACTCCATTACTAAATTGTTCCTCCTTCGAAAAGTTAAGAGCTCTCGCTCGGGATTTATTTATTTGGGCACTCATTTTCTGGATCAAAATAATACACTACGCAACCACAACATAACCACAACATAACCTCAAAATATTTTGACACTCGCAAATTTAAGCACCCCCTACACGGACAATTTGGAGCGATCGTGCCCCTCGCCACTTCAAGTCGCTGTGCAGAAAGTGTGCGTGTGGGTGGTGCTAAGGAAAGATGCAACTGTTTTACCGACGGGTTAACGGCGGTAACTGTTTTACCGATGCTAAATGACATTTAACTAAATAACCGCCTCAACTGCTTGGTGCAGGACGAAACTAAACACATTTAAGTTAAATGTATTTAGTGACTTAAATGCATTTAGTTAAATACAATTTAAGATAAAATTAGCGATAGTTGGTGCAAGCCGCCCTAAATGTAACTACGTTGTAAATTTACACATTCCAAGATTGCTTAGATTCGGAATGTTCGGAAGTTTTATTTAATCGACATACTCAGATTTAAGGGTCTGGTTTCAAGCAAGGCGCTAAACATCATTTTACATATTTCGAGTACAGGCGCAAATAATATATCTAAAAATTCTATACTGATAATTTGAAAAAGGTCTAAAGTTACTGGAGAATAAAATTTCTAAATCAACGAATAAATAATTTAAGAAGTGTTGGCTTCTATTGAAAGTACAAAAAAGTAGCAGTAGCAAAATGACAGGACATTTTATGAATAAGTGAGATGTATTCCCGCATAATACCTTTTGATGCTACAAAATTGTTATAAAATTGTAGGTATTTATTTTAAACGTATTTAAATGGGAGGTACCTATTTTCAATTTCCCCTGCAAGATGCAAATTTTTCCCACTTGTTCTGGGAAACTCTAGAAAAATTGATTTGAGAGCACAAGCACGAACAAATAATATAGCTTATTGCATAGGTTCATCTTCAATGTCACAACTATATGGCGCTTTAGCCATTTTTCCATTCTAACATCGATTTGTAGTTACCAGAATAAACAATCATGTTATTGGGTAATCACTTTAATAATAAATAGGGTAAATTTTCGGGATTAGTGTCCATGGTTATTACGAATAATTTTTAGAAAAAACTTTAGATTCGCGTTAATCACTATAAAAGGAAACTTTTGGCATCACGGCCGGCGGAAAATAATGCATTTTAATTTTCAATGTCGTTAAATAAAATTTCCCTTCGCGAACCGATACTACGACAGCCCGCCCGCTATTTTGTCACTGTTATGTCGGTATCCCAACATACAAACAAGAGCAAATTTGTCTAGCGGGCTTGTGTATGTTATCTTTACTTTAAAAAACAGCCTACGTTTTTAAATGGTTTGTCTGGCTACGAAGGGTTTGTGTAGCGGGCTTGTGTCTGTTATCTTTACTTTAAAAAACAGCCTACGTTTTTGAATGGTTTGTTTGGCTACGCAGGGTTTGTGTAGCGGGCTTGTGTATATTATCTTTATTTTAAAAAACATCCCAGGATTTGAATGGTTTACAGTGACAAAATGGTGGGCGGGAATTTAAAATTAAAAAGCATTATTTTCCGCCAGCCGTGATGCAAAAAGTTTCCTTTTATAGTAATTAAGGCGAATCTAAAGTTTTTTTCTAAAAATTATTCGTAATAGCCATGGACACTAATCCCGAAAAATTACCATAAATAGTAAGGCTGGTTTTAGTCTCACGCTCACCGTCAGCGCTCATAGATCAGCGCGTAGTTCATCAGCGCTGAGGCTCAGCGTGGCTCGTTTCAGTATCGTACTGACCGCCTCACTGCACAGACGAAGACGAAAATGCGGAGTGTATTAGTTATGGCTGCTTTGCACTACCTATCCCAAAAAAATAAATTCGACGTCCGCTCCCCTCGACACTAGAACGCTCACTGAAAGCAGAGGCGCTCGTGCGATCGTCAGCACCGACAGCTACGCGGCGCCGACGCGTACGGCCGCGTAGCCATCAGCGCTGACCACCTTGCGTTCTGATAGCTACACGTCATTCAAAAACGCTTCCTAGAAGTTCATATATCTCGACCATCAGCACCGACAGTGCGCGTGCGGTCGGCGTAAGACTAAAATCAGCCTTAAGATTTATTATAATATATTATAATTTAATATAATTAACAGTGGTGAGGTTTTACGCAATCTCGTAAATGAAAACAACAATTTATTTTTAGTATGATAACATATTGTCAACAGATAGATGATAACAAAATTATTCAGCATTCGACTTGATGTAAAATTGCTGCAAATATTTTGAATCCCAAGTAAGGAATGAGATATCCAACACATTAAACTCAGGTCGGCAATGAGGCGGGGGAGGGGAGGGAGGCTGTCCCTCCTCTAAAAAAATAGAGGAAAAAGATAAGAGTATCCATACTTTTTAATTATAGTATAAGGTAGTCTAAGGCTGCTCGAATACAACATTAAAGGGAAAACATTATGCCGAGTCAATAGCTTTAAAGATCTCGGTGTCGTCTTTGATCCCAAACTGACATTCTCGGATCATATATCACGGCTCACTCCAGCATGCTACAAACTCCTGGGTTTTATCATCAGAATATGTAAGCAATTTGATGACCCAGATGCAATGATAGCCATGTTTGATGGAGTCATAAGAAGTAAGCTGGAGTATGCTAGTGGTGTGTGGACTCCGCACCAAGTGAAATATATTAATATGCTAGAACAAATTCAGAAAAAGTTCCTTAGGTATGTCTATATGCGGATGAATGGAACGTACCCGAGATTCATGCACCATATGGAATTACTTGAGGCAACAAATAGATTTAGCTTGGAAACTAGACGTTATGCAAATCTTGCAATTCTTAGTTTTAACATAATCCATAATCGTATTGACAGCCCATTCCTCTTAGAATGTTATGGCTTATACATGCCTGAAAATTTCAGCCGTAGTCGTCGACACGACTTGTTCAAAATACCAAACGGCAGAACAGATGTTCTAGCACAGCATAGCATGACAAGAGGAATGGTGCTGTTGAACGAAATATCGGAAACACTAGATATATATAACTCTTCTTTAGATAGCCTTAAGATTTTTTTGTATAATAATCATCTTCCTAGGTGTTAAGACTGTCAAAATGAGAAAATTGTACAGTAATTGGATAAAAATCTGTTGTACAATTTAAAAAAAAAAAAAAAAAAACAAAAAAATATGTGAAAAAAAAAGTGAGAATGGGGCCGCGAATTACGGGAAAGGAACAAAGTTTCGTGCCGTTTGCGGTTGATTTGTTGATGTATCCAGTAGTACCTACAGGTGAAGTAGGTACGGCTGTTTTGAATGTACAGTGAATTATTTGCAGTTGACAATAATTGAGTCCTATAATTTCAAAACCGGCTATATCCGATTTTTGACGAAATGATCTGGGTATGACATCTTGTTTACATTTTTGCGAGGAATAAGACTAACCTAAAATTGAGTTTTAAAATCGCCCTTATCACAACCAAAAACCATGTTAAAACTGCGAGTGAGAAACAAAAGCCGCTATATCGTTCAAGAAGTTGCTATCAAAACCCGCTATATCGGAATTCAACCAATCACGAGCAGTTGTTTTGTCAAGATGGCGGGTGTAGAAACACGCCCCTCAGGCCAGTTGAGTTTCAAAAGCCTCCATATTCCATACAAATCACGAACTGAGTATCGAAATCCGCTAAATCCATTTTATTTATCCAAATTACTTAAATATTTCTAGACATATATTGAAAAATGAACACTTTTCGAATGTATATTACTTCAATTCATTATATAAAAATGAAAAATGCATTTTTTTATTTACGCTAGAGATGTGACAGTTTTTGCGGTTTTCTCCGAATCAGTGAAAGTTAATATACCGCTATATAGAAATTCAACGACTTAATTCACAGTTAATAATGGTCAACCTTTTTTGTGTTTCGAGAATTAATTTACTGTTTAACAAATTAACGCACATTTTTATTATAGTATTTATAGAGGAAAAAAAATCCCTCAGGGCCTATGTCATCTTTGGGGATTTTTATTGAAAGGAAGGAGAGGAAGTTCTGAAATTGTTGAAAAACGTATTTTGGTGAAATTTAACTATATTAACGGCCTTTTGTTTAACTTTTATTTTTAAAGTTAAAAACAAAAGGCCGTTACTATAGTTAAATTTTACCAAAATACGTTTTTCAATCAATTTGACTGCTTGTTGTACGTTACTTTTAACTTTTGTACTTACTTTCCGAAAACCGATAGTTACTCTAGAGCTACTGCGCCATATTGGCATCATTGGCATATTTGACAGTTCTGGTCGAAGTAATGTACGGAAATGGGTGCTTCAACATTGATTATTAATCAGTAATCATGATAAATATTGTAGAAGAGGATAATAATACATTTAAGCATTAAAATGAATCATCAACATAAAAAAGTTTTTTTTTCAACTTTGAAGATTTTTAAAAAATAAATCGCACGTTGTGCCACAATCCGAAGTATGTCAAAAAAATACAAATAAATAGTAGTATATCTGTGTGTAAGGATGGAATGGCCAACCTTATGATTCCAGAGATATCCTCATTTTTAATGTCAGTGCCATACAAATTTTTCTTAAAAAAATTATAACTTCGTCATTTGTACACGCAATTGCTTCATACGAAATTTGTAGCATAGTAATGATCAGCAGAATCCATTTCCAGCAAAAAAAATACCCTTAAAAATTCAAGCCTCTATGTCTATGAAAGGCGATTTTCAGCCCACTGTGCGGCGGTACCCATACCCGCCTCCCAAATTGAGAAAAAAATATAATGTAAAACCTTTTCCGTGGTGAATATTTCAAAAGTAAAATATATGCAAGACTGTGTTTGAGAAGCCAAAAGAAATATTATTGAAATTATATTAAAAAAATATGTATTTGAAGATCACTGATTTGATCTTCCGCTAATCAGGTATGTTGGTACACATACGTATTACTAAAGAAATATGTTTGTGCAATAGATACTGGATTCTTGGCGGATCATCTTGACTTTCAGATATAGATTAGATTTTCTGTCGCACACAGACGGGGATACAGTTCCCCTGCCTTTATGGGTGCTCGTGTGAGGTGTCACTTAATAACGAGTGATGAGGAAAGAAAACACTTGACAGTTGGCGAAGAATTGGATAATTTCATTTAAATTGCTTTCAAGTTCAGAATGACAATTTGATATTAGGTTCTTACATATGAAAATGGCGTTTTGCCGTACTGGCAACTTTGATCTCAAATATCTTCTCTTTGGTTGGGAATTCCAAATTCAAATTTATACAGTTATTTACTTATGTATTTGTGTTTCGGAAATTGTAATTCATTTGTTTTTTCCTTAAATGTCTTTTTTCTTTGCGTCACTTAGTTTACAAAATGGAAAACTTGAAATATCGCGTTATTTACGAGTACGAGTTCCACCGTGGCACCAGTGCTGCAGAAACGGCTCGAAGGATTAATAATGTGTATGGCGACGGTGCCGCAAAAGAAAACACAGTGCGTTTTTGGTTCCAACGTTTTTATTCTGAAAATTTCGACCTGCAGAACAAGCCCCGTGAACAGCCGGAGACCAAAGTTGATAATGAAGAATTGAAGGCTATTGTGGAAGCGGATGCATCGCAAACCACGTCCGAGTTAGCTGCAGGCTGCGGTGTTAGTGATAAAACTGTTTTAATCCACTTGAAGCAAATTGGGAAGATGAAAAAGCTTGAAAGGTGGGTACCTCACGAATTGAGTGAAGAAAATCAACAAACACGCGTTAGAACGCTAGACCACACTGCACAACAGACGGCTACCAAATTAGAGGAGCTTCAATTGGAATGTCTAAGACATCCATTGTACTCTCCGGACCTTTCCCCAACAGATTACCATTTTTTCGAAATTTGGATAACTTCTTGTAAGGGAAAAAATTCAACTCCGATGGGGCAGTCCAAACCGCCATCAAAGATTTTATTGATTCCCATCCGAATGGTGTTTTTAGTAAAGGGATCGATGAACTACCTATGAGATGGCAAAAGTGCATAGATAGCAATAGTACATACTTTGATTAAATAAATATATTATATTAAAAAAAAAATCGACTTTATGTTCCTCCCATACAAAATGCCAATTTCATATGTAAGGACCTAATATTAAATGCACAATTTAATGTTATAGGTCAAGAAGAAAGTGGTTTTAGGCGATATTTTGGTTAAGTAATATTTACCTGATTTTTGGAGTGGTGAATGTCTCGTGTTGTTTTGCCATGCTTTTTAAAATTGGAGACTGGCTTCCTATTGGCTGTCTTCTTCAATATATATAGCTTTAAACGCTTGTTGTAGACTATCCCTACATTCAACTTTACAATAAAAATACCAAAATCTAAAAACTTTAACAGCCGCACAGCATTAGCCTCCTCTGGGGATAAATTGGAATTTTGGTTACCCCAATACAGGCCTTTGAATCCTTTCTCTAGAATATCCAATTTTTGGACTTCGTGGTCCTCTATTAGGGGTGTTTTTCTGTATGAGTATTTCAAGGCGAAGAAATGCTGGTGGAAAGGTTTTAAAGAAGGATGGTATTGATTGTCAATGGTGTAAATATTGCGGACAAGTTTAGGGAATATCTGCCGGTGAACAGTGTTCAAGATGTCCACCAGAGTCTGGAACATGGCTCTTCCACTGGGGCCACAGGAAACTATCAATTCCACCTCGCCGTAAAGCCAATTCAAGAGTAAATGCAACGCCATCAGAATATTATCATTTTCCAAAAACTCTTTCAATAAACCCTCATCAAACTCTTTAACAACACTGTTGGACTCTTCCTCTAGTTTGGGGACCTTTGGTAGATCTCTCCCCGAGTCCAGAGGCTTTTCCTCGCGCTCTGGAGAATTTACAACATCAGGTACGTTTATATTGTTGTGTAAATCATCATGACTAGATCCCACACTGTTTTTATCATTAGATTTTTCTTTAGTGTCTGTATTTTCATCGTTTGATGAGGAGGCCGATGAATACGAGTTGACGCTGATGTTATCATCATCTGATGAAAAGGAATTTTCAGAGTTTTCATTGTCGGAACCACTTTCTTCGCTCATGTCTTCCGATGCAGTTTTATCTGAGCTATCAAAAGAATTGATCCGACGCCTTCTTCTCCGCAACTTTTGTAAGATCGATGGTTTTTTAGTTTTGTTTTTAGTTTTTGCAACATGGTTTCTCTGCGGTATTCCATTTTGTAGTTCTTTCTTGTTAACTTCGACATCTTTTATCTCCCAATGAGATGCCCTTCCAATGAGCTCAATATCCGGAGATTCAGACTTTAAGCTCGCATTATCGGTGCCATCATTGCTTTCTTTGACTGATGGAAGGTGTTTGGTAGAATGCGATTCGTGAAAACCATTTTCTACAAGACCGCCCGGAGATGATCCCCAAGCGCTTTTGCGGCCTCTTACCTTCTCCCTATAACTGTCGATGATCTTGGAAGGGTTAGCTATCTCGAATCCAATGTCTACAAGATCACTTTGTAGTTTCTGCAGGACTTGGGAAAGAACGGCAAATGTAAAAGCTTTCAGGGGAAATAAATGCGAAGAGCGCTCCTTCTGTAGCTTATCCATACACAGCAAAATTATTATCACAAATTTATTAATAAGTTTAGGATTCAGGTATTCGGGGGTGACTTCATTCTGAAGAATATACTTTGCGTATTCCTCATGGCACGTAGTTCTATCGGGGGCGACCAGCGGACGGAACTGAATGCACTCCTTCAGGTCGTACAGGGCGCCATTGCACAGCTCGTTGAAATTAGGGATATCTTTCTCAAAGTACCAGCAGTCCACGAGGGACAGGAACTTGCAGATTAAATACTTGACGGACTCCTGTTGATCTATGATGTCAGGATTCTTCATGACGCTTCCTTCCAGCATTTTAGAGTTCTTGTCAAAAATCCTGAGAAGATTCCCATGGGCCCCTTCAAAAGGGGTATTGCACGATAAGCAGCTAATGTAGTAGCGTACCGAGTCCAGGTGATAGTTCTTCCCCGTGTAGAGGGTGCCCAGCTGGTTGTAAGGCATCCCCGAGTTGGGGTCTACGCTGGCAGCTTGAAGGTAGTACCTGTACGCCATGGAAGGGTCCCACAATTCCTCGTACTCAGTCTTGTATCTGCTCAAATCCCCCAAGTAAATGAGACAGGTTTGGATGAAGGATTTGGCCCAGTCTTTCAACTCTCCCGCCCTGTCGGAATATTTGTCGGTGGTAGGTTTGACTTCAATATCGAGCTGCGGGTAATCTATTTGATTGGTTAGTTCCACGTCGATTTCCGTCTGCGCCTTGAAGATAAGATGGTGGTAGTGTCCTATGCCGGAGTCGATGTGCGCGAGGAGAAGGTCTTCCTGTCCCTTGTTGTCTTGGCGGATCCTCTTGGCCGTGGAGACCACCTCGTAATACCCCTTCCTCCACAGCAGCTCCTGGGCCTTCCTTCCGTAAAGGAGGGGGTCAGCGAAGATGAGTTTCTCGCAGTTCTCTCGAAGCTTCTGCCGGTGGACTTCCAGGGAGGAGGAGAACAGGTCCACGATGGACTTGGAGAGTGCACTCCCCTCATCCACCCGCCTGGCAGCTTCACTGATGTATCTGAAAAAGATTCAAATCAGAATATTAATTCTGCTTAGGAATAATAATGAATGTATTACAATATAAAACAAAAAAGTTCTGGCTGAAAAATACTAACTAATTTTTATTTGTGACGTTTTTGTTTTTCTAATTGTATGTATCTGTATTTAATTGTATGTATTAATTGTAGATTTTTGTAATTGTGTAATAATTGAGTTTTATAGCTGGATTGTTCTCACGTAAGTAGGAACATCTGTAAAACCCGGAATAAATAAATATTTTAACTGAAAATGTATGGCTAACATGTTGCACGTGTTCCACGTAATCCGTGTGTTTGTATATTGACTTCTAATCTCACTATCCACGCATTACAGAAGTGCGAACACAACCCCTAATAAAAATAAGACATAACATATTAATTTCAGTTATATTTTCAAATGTTTTAGGTAAATTTTTGAGATCGCTGGCAATGGTTAATACGCACTTTTTTTTGAAAAAATCTTTTGATTCACCTTAATTACATTAAAAGACAACTATTTGCATTGGGGGAAGTGGAAAATATTTCATTCTAAATTTCGATTACGTAAAATTAAAATTAGCTTTCATTCTGTGAAACGAGACCGTCCATTTTCAAACATTATTTTCAAATGTCATTTTGTTATGTTGGTATTCTTGTTACTGTACGAAAAGATGCTAGAGCAAAGCGTAGCAGACTTCATGGGAATTCTAGGTTTGTGTAACATGGTTTGTGATACAAAAGTAAGTGCCCCTTTATGACGCCTACTCGCGTCAAGGCAAGAAAAACATCGCAGTTTTCGAGTAGTTTAGCGGCTACGCTAGATTTGTGTAACATTGTTTGTGATTCAAAAGAAAGTGCCCCGTACCTTCAAAATCTTCTAGCCATTCGTTATACATTCAAGTGTATCAGGAAAACCAACATACCAAAGTGACAGCGAATGAGCTAATAGCTAATGGCATACAATCTCACAAGACGAAAGCTAATTTCAATTTTACGTAATCGAAATTTAGAATGAAATATTTTCCACTTCCCCGAATGCAAATAGTTGCCTTTTAATGTAATTAAGGTGAATCAAAAGGTTTTTTTTTTAAAAGTGCATATTAACCGTTGCCAGCGATCTCCAAAAATTAATATGTTTTAATTTTAAACATTTTTATAATTAATGTTGGTATTAAGAATTAGGCAGTTTATCAATATTATGATTGTTTGTCCTTTTTAGCGTATCTTGGTGTTTCACTCCTTATTATTTGACTTTATAGCAAGACATCTTTTACCTTGAATGTAAGTAATGTGTTTGAATAAAAATTGGGAGGAATGCAGATCCGGGCACCACTTTTTTTTGGCAGAAAACCATGTTTTCACCGCGTTTTAAGTTGAGAACTTTAACCTGGAAGGTGAAAAAAAGTGCGGAAAGCAATAAAAAAAAAAATTGAATAAGTAATTAATTTTCAATTACGTTAAGAAAAATTTCACTTCGCCAAACAATACTGTTAGTCCACCTGCCATTTTGTCACTAACCTAAAAGAAAATCAGTGTTGCCAACTCTCAAAAATATTTATCCCTAAACTAAACTCAAAAACCCCTAGAAACCGACAAATTACTTGAAAAATTTAAAAATAATAAATTTAAAATTTTTAATTACTAGCGGCTACGCTAGGTTTGTGTAACATGGTTTGTGATTCAAAAGAAAGTGCCCCTTTATAACGCCTACACGCGTCAAGGCAAGAAAAACATCCCAGTTTTCAAGTAGTTTAGCGGCTACGCTAGGTTTGTGTAACATGGTTTGTGATAGAAAAGAAAGTGCCCCCTTCGTAGCGCCTACTCGCGTCACGGCAAAAAAACATCCCAGTTTTCAAGTAGTTTAGCGGCTACGCTAGGTTTGTGTAACATGGTTTGTGATAGAAAAGAAAGTGCCCCCTTCGTAGCGCCTACTCGCGTCACGGCAAAAAAACATCCCAGTTTTCAAGTAGTTTAGCGGCTACGCTAGGTTTGTGTAACATGGTTTGTGATAGAAAAGAAAGTGCCCCCTTCGTAGCGCCTACTCGCGTCACGGCAAAAAAACATCCCAGTTTTCAAGTAGTTTAGCGGCTACGCTAGGTTTGTGTAACATGGTTTGTGATAGAAAAGAAAGTGCCCCCTTCGTAGCGCCTACTCGCGTCACGGCAAAAAAACATCCCAGTTTTCAAGTAGTTTAGCGGCTACGCTAGGTTTGTGTAACATGGTTTGTGATAGAAAAGAAAGTGCCCCCTTCGTAGCGCCTACTCGCGTCACGGCAAAAAAACATCCCAGTTTTCAAGTAGTTTAGCGGCTACGCTAGGTTTGTGTAACATGGTTTGTGATAGAAAAGAAAGTGCCCCCTTCGTAGCGCCTACTCGCGTCACGGCAAAAAAACATCCCAGTTTTCAAGTAGTTTAGCGGCTACGCTAGGTTTGTGTAACATGGTTTGTGATAGAAAAGAAAGTGCCCCCTTCGTAGCGCCTACTCGCGTCACGGCAATAAAACATCCCAGTTTTCAAGTAGTTTAGCGGCTACGCTAGGTTTGTGTAACATGGTTTGTGATAGAAAAGAAAGTGCCCCCTTCGTATGTATACTAAAGCACCGTTTACATGCACACTTCAGAACGATCGAATCCCGCGCCACTTCAGGCACTGGTTTGTCTAGCAGGATTGTGTATAATACCTATTATCTTTACTTTAAAAAACAATCTACGTTTTTAAATGGTTTGTCTAACGGGATTGTGTATGTTATCTTTATTTTAAAAAACATCCCCTGGTACTGGAATGGAGACAAACCATTCAAATCCTGATTTGAATGGTTTGTCTCCATTCCAGTACCTACGCGCCTTATTATTTATTCCCTACAATCGTATCTAGGCTCTTGTATCGGGTATCCCTACCAACAAATTAGTATCAAATGGCGGACACAGGCGGACAATATCTGTTCATGAAGTGTCATTTCATACATTCTTTAAACGGCTGTATCTCCCTCAATTTTGCCGAGCGCGCCTTAATTTCTTTTTTATTCAACTTTTCCACACTTTTCTCATCTAGAAAGTGCATTTTTATTAAATTTCCAAGTGGTGCCCGGATCTGCATTTCACCCTAAAAATTTATAAATCAATTATCCAGCTACCGTTGATGGTAAATAAAAATATTCATCAATACTCTAAAAATAAACAGTGTCATTTCTGTATTAACATATTATGGCGAATAACCTGTTTGTTAAGTAAATTTCCAAGATAAGTAGGTATATGTGGACCAGTGATTCTATGGGGGGTTTTCATCAAATGTCAAAGGTTACAGTCTCATCTCAAATAACAGAACACGAAATACCTAACCGAATATATTCATATTGAAAAATTGATGACACAGCTGTAAAAACGTTATATTTTTAGAAGTAAATACGACCCGGAGGAAAAAATATACTATTGTTGTAATGTCACTAATAAATATGGTAGAATAGGTTATGTCGAGGGAATGTCTGGATTTTAAATGTATGTTTTTGAGAAATATGCAATGCAAGAACAAGGATTACAGTTCAATGTATTATTTGCATGAGCAGCTAGGATCATCAAGTGTCAGGGTCGCAGATAATATAATAAAGATAAGTACGAATCTGCAACGCAAAAAGACAACAAACAAGAAAGGCGGTATATTAATTGAAGAATTACCGGTATAACTTCCTAGTGAGAGCATTGCGCTCGGTGGCATCACCCTCCAACGTCTGATTTAGACTTTTCTTCATTTTTCAAGTCATTTTCTGGGAAACACATGTCAAGATTTCAACATTACATTGCCAACGTAGTGTGGGTCGGCACTTGTCAGACAGAGAAAATGGCTACTCATCTCCGGATCATTCAATTTATGTATCTGCCACAAGCGCAACACCATAACAATTTCGATTATAAAATATTTAAAGTCATAAAAACATTTTCCGTCGATTTTCGTCTTTGAAAATGATCGTGAAACAATACAAAATAAAATGATTTCACCGCTGCACCACGACGTGATGGAAAACGGAAAATTGAATGAATCAGAAAGATGTGTCGGCATTAATGGCAGCTACTATTTGATTGGGAAACTGTAATTTTTTTAGTGAACTTTTTTATTAACGATAACAGTATACACAGATGCCGTTAGTGTTGTGATATGGTTACGAACGACTAAAGATTTTTTCTAACGAAAATACTATTCATAGATGTCGTTAGTGTAAAGAAACTAACAACAAGAATTTTACCAAAAATACTGACCTACATTATTTATAAACTACAAGCACATAAGTAATATTATTTTATTTTATAGACGAAAATTTTACTGATTAAAATTTCTATATTATTAACTAATTAGGTATTCTATAATATTCCGTATAATTGTGTAACGAATCAAATGACGCGGTCGAGTATCAATTATTGGCGGGAGAATCAAATAACCATCGATTAAATTTCAAGCAGAAGTGAAAAAAAAAGTTTTTCGTAAGTTTTTAGAAGATATTGGCTCTGGAGTTCATAGGTGAAAAGACTCTTCTCAGCCTTCAGTACCGCCTTGTACACAGGGCCGGATTAAACATGTCGGGGCCCCCAGGCAATGCACGTCTCGGGGCCCCGTTTACTCTAGGAGACCCTAGCTGATACGGGGCCCCTAGGAAATTGCCTTGTACATAAACTACATAATATGCGAGCTCTGGGCCAACTAAAGGGAACCATCGTTAAAGGGAAGGCTTCGAGTGAACGCAATAGGTACAATATCTATGCCTACCGCATACCATTCGGGCTTCCCAGGAACTGCTGCAGCGCCTCCTCTATGTTCACGGAAGGACGAATAAGGAACTCCAGTGAAAAATATTATGGATTTTAAAAAATATGTTCATACAGACCAATAAACGCTGATTCTGAATATATAAGTTTTATGTAATAATATAAACGTAGAGTTTTAAAAAATATATTAAAAAGTGCATTTTAAACGCCTCGTTAAAACACACTGTAAAGTTGGTATTATTGAATGTTTAGTGCTGACGTCACCCCTCACCAGTCATTGTATCGAAATGTAGGTATGACACATGCCATCGGTATTAACAACATTTCATGTTCTTCGTTTTTTCACACTGTTTATAGAGATTTAGTTGTTGTGTTTATTGAAACATTATTTAGGCCTAAATAATTCAGTATCAAAAATAAAGGTACATATCTCTATTAGTTTATCTCTATTATTTAATATATTAAAAAACTTTAAAACGTACGAAAAAATCGTATAATATGCTACATATCATAATGCTACCTTCTCCACGGCCAACTCTGCAAACTTCGAAATCCAAAATGGCCGTCATCGAACAGCTGATCGGCGCCGTATCTTATTTGCCTACTATACGTTTTCGATAATATTAATTTTAAAAGCTAAAAAAATAAAAATTTCAAACAATTTTTATACCACTCTTCCGTAATAATATTAAAAAATATAATATAATAAATAAATAATGTTTTAACTTATCGAATAGTCTCATACTTTCATCCATATAACTTTCATTCATAAATATACCAAATCACCCACCCGTCAGGGGGCGGGGAGGGCGGTCCGCCCCGGGTGCCACCCGAAAGGGGGGCGCCGGGCGACACTCTACCGTGGAAAAAAATTACGAAGGATATTGTCACGAAAGTATTGTGTACATGAACACGGTTTGTTATTTTTTTCTCAAATCAACTTTAATAGAGGGGGAGGTGACACCACGCCCGGCCCCGGGGGGTGACATCCGCCCCGGGTGCCACCCATGCTAGCTACGCCACTGGCATAATATAATAATAATAATACCTGTGTTTTAAAATCTGACTTTCGATTCGTGTGCACCAAAACAATAACTGTGCAATTGGGGAGAAAAAAAAGAAAAACTAGATGTAATTTTAGTATAACGGCGCGGAAAAATACATTTTTCTTTCTTTCGAAACTTACTATTGAGGACATTTGTAAATTTATTGTGTTTGGGGCCGATATGCGACCGCCCCCGGACACTATTCTTGATGGATGAATTTGGAATGGACCCTAGAACCGTAACAGATTGGTCCTCATTTTGCAGGGAGGTATGCATCCACTGGTGCTACCAAAAGAAAAAGATGATCGGCGGTGTCGGAGTGATAGTAAAATTAGACGAGGCAAAAACATGCAAAAGAAAGTATAACCGGGAAGAAGGATTGACGGGAAGTGGGTTTTTGGTGGCTGGTAAAAAAAATTGTATGTGACGTTCCGCATCGTTCAAAAGTTACCCTTTTGCAAGTGATCAAGGAGAACATACCTACTACTGGGTACGACAATAGTTTCTGATTGCTGGAGAGCCTATGATTGCCTCGGGGATGAAGGATTTGTGCAACTCAGCGTAAACCACAGTGTTACTTTTATGGATCAAGTGACCGGTGCTCACACACAAAACATTGAGCGTTACTGGAGGGATGTTCGGGGAAACGTGCCAAGGTATCGGAGGAGTGAAGCGCACTATGAAGGGCAGTTCTGCGAATTCCTTTGGAAGAGGTCGCTTCCGCACTTCGTTCTTCAAAATGGCGAGTGCCCTCTACAATCCGTATGTAGATCAAGAAGGTGCTGACGCGGAGGCAGGGAGTGCCGCTGGGGCCGGGAGGGATGCTGAGGAATGGAGTCATTATGATTAGGGAAGCTGGGAGTGGTGCTGAGGCTGGAAGTGAATCGGATTAGGTATGTGAGCAAATTATTTTACCATGAATTTGTTTTTTATGGTTGGCACTACCGATATATGTCACTATGTGGTTTCTATGGATAAGATTCAATATGGCTTCGGCGTCAAAACGGAAAATTACGGAGGTACTTTATTTTTATAAATATTTGCCTATTAAAAGCGTGCGGCGTCTTCTTCATACTTTACCACTTTACTGGTCTAAAGTAAAGGTTTGAATATAAGTGTAGCTACTTATGTTTATAGATAATAAGATTTATAACCTATTTATTTTGCCAATAATATACCAATATTTTTTTTTTTTTTTTTTTTAACGCCCTTTTTCGGGGCTTTTACATATGAAATAGTAAGAAATACACAGTATTTATTGTACATAACTGAACAGCCTTCGTAACAATATTTTATATTTGTTTAAAGATAAATTGAAGATGTCCACTGACTTGGTATAATTGTTTCCCTCCATTAGTATTCTGGGCAAAGAGGAATACATATGGTAGTTAGTTCCAGAATTACTGCACTTAAATAAATCCTGACTCCTAGTATTACGTATTGGAATCCGGAAGCTTATCAATTCGAGCAATATCGGACTGTCAACTAAATCATTTAGAATATTATAAAGGTGTGGCTATTAGGTATTTATAATCCACTTTAGTACCAAGGTAGGTACCTACCCACGCGAGGGCGCATAATCGTGTTTCGAATCCAAGGGCAAAAAACTACACAAATATACTTTTGAGATAAGTGCAATAGTTTAATACCTATTATTATATTATTTAATATAAAGTCACATAATTCTAAATCTCTCTTTAAATCCCGTATCAATCATTGGATATTTGAAAAGGGAAGAGATTTCTTCAAACAACACACGAGAGCTTAATCTAATATATAAAATTCTCGTGTCACGGTGTTTGTTACCATACTCCTCCGAAACGGCTGGACCAATTTTGATGAAATTTTGTGTGCTTATCTGGTAGGTCTGAGAATCGACCAACATCTATTTTTCATACCCCTAAATGTAAAGGGTGTTCCGTGTTCCACTCCGAAGAAAATTATTTTCCCCATACATTTTGTATGGAACGAATTCTCCTATTTTTAAAGAACTGCAGCAATATTGTAAGGGGTATAATATTGAACTGTGAACCGGGGGAGGGGGGAGGGGGGAGGGGGGTAGGGGGAGGGGGGAGGTGGGAGGGGGGAGGGGGGCGGGGGGGAGGGGGAGGGGGGGGAGGGGGAGGGGGGGAGGGGGAGGGGGAGGGGGGAGGGGGAGAGGGGAGGGGGAGGGGGGAGGGGGGAGGGGGGAGGGGGGAGGGGGGGAGGGGGGAGGGGGGTGGGGGGAGGGGGGAGGGGGGAGGGGGAGGGGGGAGGGGCGAGGGGGTGGGGGGAGGGGGGAGGGGGGAGGGGGAGGGGGGTGGGGGGAAAGGAACGCGAGAGGGGAAAGGATACGCAGGGAGAAACAATTTACATCCAGGTATGGTACTCTTCCAATAAAATCATGCTTATAAATTCTAGAATTAGAATTTCTCATCGTCATCACACATACATATGCGATGAATTAAAACTACACTCAGAACATGAAAATGGTTTTTCGTTGATTCTGCCGGCACTTACATTCTGAACACAAAACTGGTTTTAAATTAAATCTGTATGTGGTGAATTATAACTACACTCAGAACACCGGGGTGGAGGAAAATTTCGCCTCGCCCTTATTTGGGTACTTCTAGCGGCGGGGGGGGGGGGGGGTGTATATGGAAATCCTATTTTTTTATTACGACCTTTTTATACACGAGCCGGATATTTATTTAAATCACATTTGACAAGTATTCTTTCAACGAAAATCATGTTTATAAATTCTTGATTGATTTATTCTGCGTTAGAGTCCCCAAATAATAGTTATACGGACGACAATCAATTTCTTAGAATTTTACAGAATTATGTAACTCAAACGTAAAGTTTTACTCGATGCACGATGAATCGGCAACTCGTTATTTAATTTACCGTTGTATTCTGAACACAAAACCATTTTGTGTAGGGTGAATTAAAACTACACTCAGAACATAAAAATGGTTTTTCTTTGATTCTGGGATTAAATAAACAGTCTGCAACTAGAATTATATAACTGCGAATAACAGAACTTTTTCCTTCGAAATGTGTCAGCAGATGAAACCAACTGGAATGTTACATTCTGAACTGGTTTATATTAAATCTGTACCTGGCGAATTAAAACTACACTCAGAACATGAACATGGTTTTTCTTTGATTGCGGCAGTACATACAGAGTCTGCCACTAGAATTTTATAACTTCACTTCAAATCAGACAATGTTTTCCTTCGAAATGTGTCAACTGATGAATCCACAACTGGAAATTTACATTCTGAACACAAAATTGGTTTAAATTAAGTCTGTATGCGGCGAATTAAAAATTCACTCAGAACATGAAAATGGTTTTTTCTTTGATTCTGGCAGCACATAAATAGTCTGCAACTAGAATTTTATAACTGTACTTCGAATAAAATAATTGTCCCTTTCGAAATGTATCAGCAGATGAATACACAACTGAAATTCATTCGTTAATACATTCTGAACACAATACTGGTTTTAATTTTAAGAGTGAATCTGTTTGCGAGTTATCAGCTTTAATTAGAATTACTCTCATAATATGCGTGCGGTTTTCTTACGATATGCGAAATTTGCAGCTTTAAAAAATATAATTATAAATATTTTTAATAAATAATAAAAAAAGAGTTGGATTCGGAAACGAAAGTATCAGTATCATAGAACATTTTCAAATAATGATTTGAAATGGTTTAAATTTTTCCAAGATAATAATATTATTTATTGTGAAAATTTGCCGCCCCCCTTAAAAGTGCCGCCCGGGGCGGGCCGCCCCCCACGCTACGCCACTGTGTCTAATATATTATTTTCTAAAACTACTTACTATAATATTATTTCCTACCTACTGACTAAAATTTGGACTTTACAACATTAAGACATAATCCACGAAAAACTGCAAGACTTTTAGTTTCCTTAACATTTACCGGGAGTTCATTGAACATTTTAAAACATTTATGATAAATGTTGTTTTGTGTTCCCGTTTGTGTTTCTCCCTGCACGTCCCTTCCCATGCATCTCCGTTTCCCTTCCCCTCCTGCGTTCCCCTTCCACCTTCCCCGCCTTCCCTCTCCCTTCTCACGCTCCTCAGTCCCGCCAACCCCCCTCCCGCGTACCATATATTCAGTCTCAGTACATTCAGTTTTCAAACAACTCGCGTGCCAGCTGTTACAATGTTTTTATTCAAATTTTAATTTTTCATAAATTACAAATATTCATTTTAATAAGAACAATCAATCGAAACTGGTACCTAACATAGGTACCTATTTAAAATATCTGAAATTTAAAAAATCCATAAACAATTCTTTTGTTACAAAAAAGCTGCCTGCTAAATTCAATTTCATCAAACATGCGAACTGTCAAACGCGCGAACTGTCAAACCTGCAAAGTTAAGATAGTCGTTAAGTTTTCTTAAATTATTCAATTTTCTTAATCTTTCTTTCCGTGAGAACCTTCTACAAAGTATAAGAAATCTTTAAAAAAAAAGATGAATGAAATAGGTAAAGTCGTTGTGTTATGGCGTGACCAAGGGAAACAGGGATTCATTTAAATATATATATAGATTAGTTATAGGCATTACTTCATGTACTACTGTTTTCAGATGTCCTACTAGTTCATCGGCTTTTCCGTCTAAATTTCCTTGTTTATCGCAGATCCGCTTTTTGTTTTGTAATGCATAATTACATAATTTATCCTTATTATAGTTCTTTTTATTCCTGTACGTTATACTTCGTGTTCCCTGAGGCTTTGGACTATTATAGTGATCAGATATTTTGAGTTCTTATGCAGCATTAACTTCGGCGTAAAAGACATTTGAAATTACCAAATTAATCATGGTTTTAGAGTTTTTTCACATTCTTGTATATTTTTTGACAAGTTGCTTCCAACCTAGGCAATTTATGATGCTTTGTAATGTTATCCTTTTTGTATTCGTTTTCATCATGTCAATATTAAAATCTCCACAAATGATTTTATCATGTCTCTTCTATTTTTTATTTGCTTACGGCACCATTCTTCAAAAAAATCTAAGAATTTTGTATCATTTTGATTTGGGAAATGATGAATAGCTGCATAGGCTCCCCGCTTAAAATCATTTTGAATTTCAATAGCCAGTATCCACGTATTATTTTTTATCTGGTACCGCATTTATTGTGACTTTGTAAGAGATATTGTTTTGAATTAATCAATTAATATGATAACTCTACCAGTACGCCTGCTAATATCTAATTGTCGAATAGCCTTGAAATGTTATTTCATTTTGGTTAATTTCTTCGATAATATAGGTTTCGCTCATCATCACCATGTGCGGTGTGTAATATTTTAGTCTTGTCCTTGTCTTGTCATCGACTTCTTCGATATGTGCTAGTAAACTAGCTATGGGTTTCTCTGGGTCTCCTACCGCCCCCCTGAAACTCTGAAACGCCCCCCAATTTTCACTTTGCCTTCTACCGCCCCCTGAGGGTCTGAAACGCCCCCCAAGGGGGCGTTATCGCCCACGTTGGGAACCTATGATTTAGATCAATTCAGCTAATAAGACAACAGTTTTTGATTCTGAGGCGGTACGAAGTTCGCCGGATCAGCTAGTATTACAATAAAAAACAAATAATATTAATATTAATTAAAAAAATATTACAAATTTAATTAATCAATTACTTTAACTTAATATTGTATTTAAAAAAAATCAAACAAAAAATTACTTTCTCTAACACTCTTTCCAATTTCTTTCATAGAACGAATATCAAAAATGACACCAAACATGTACTCTCGTGCAGAAGATTACTTACCTAATTTTATTTTTATTTCAAGAAGAATAATGCTCACCAATGTTTATTTCAATCTTCTTTAAATTTTCTTTATTTCTTAGATAACTTGCAAATTCTTATATTTTTATCTGTTTTTAGTTTTATTTATCCCTAAATATGTTATTTTTTTCTTTTCTCTTCTTATATTTTATTATCTGTTTATATAAAATTATATTACATGTATGACTACCACAACACGGGCAAAAGCCTAGTATGGTAGTCAAAAATGGCCAAAAATGTAACATTTAATCATTTATGAAATAATAAAAAAAAAATTAAAAAAAAATTATTAGATAACTCAAAACTGCATTTTTTGTGTTGTTTCGCCCTGAAGCCTCCGAATCTATCTGCGGCACAGTGGTTTTGCCCAGGCCCGCCGTAAGCTGCGTGCGGGGCACACAACGCACGCGGGCGGCACACTCAGTGGGGCGGCAAATACACTGATCTCGTCAGTCGTCATGTTCAAACTCATTCTCGTTAATCAGTACAGCATTAAAATGTCATTAAATTTATTAGGTACAAGCATTGTCTCGTAATAGTTATTATTTTAATTGCCTTGCAACAACGCCATCCATCCATCCACTCTGCTTTTATAAATCTCACGGCAACGGTACGCGTCAACTCATTTCTTTGGTACGAGTGAGGGACATGCAAGAAAATGATTACTTTTTTTTTTTCCTTTAAAGGATGCAGACATACGTACATTGTTTGTCTCATTGTTACCTATCTATTTAGTGTGTAGGAAAGATTTGCAGCATTATTGTGATGAACGTACGTGTATTGCCTTTTTGTGCCGTCGCCGTGCCGTAATCGTGGTAATAATAAAAACGGTGGGTAGGTATAATATGTCGGAATTAAGATGCGAATCGTTTGCAGGTTAGAATCAACTTAACAAAAGTACTCGTAGTTTTGGTGTATAGAATGAGAGCCGGACCTGGGTTCGCCCAAACAGCTGATTTGTGTCTACGAGCCAATGCTTATTTTAAATACTTCTGTTGATAATGTAAGTGCCCCCAGTGTAATAATACGTTCGTGTATTGCGGCTGGCACAATATATTAAAATATTTATCAAGTGCCCAAAGTACGCACTCACAAAAGTAACCGAAAAAACACGTATTCGGAGCGCCGCCAACTTGAGAGCCTCTTATGCGACCTCCTACAAGTGGGAAAGAGAAATAACTACACAGAGTAGTCCACGTGGACTCAAGAAACAAATGTCAAACAAAACCAACCAATAGACAGTCACTTTACTAATGTATTTCTCACCTCTTCCCATGAAAATAAATATGAGCTTACGTGTGTAAGAGCGAGACACCACTCCAGGGAAGCATGATTTAATATCGGCGAGAACGGGGCGGAAGATGATCCTACCACAAAAGATATAAGAGACGGAGCGAGGGGTGTACTTTTTCTCTATCGCTCATGTTTAATTTAAATACTCGCCTTTCTTTTTCTCTTTCCCACCTTAATTATATAGCATTTATGGTTACCCTGCGCCCGGCATGGCTATTGAAATTTCTTCACGGAAATGTTTTTGTTTTTTTTTTCCGTCGAGCAGTAAAAGGGACTAATAGCCCCTCCATAACTTACCCACTTTCCCGAGAAACAGAAATCTCGATATTATTATTTTTGAATATTTATGTCCGAAATTCCAGTTTAGAGAGCAATGTTTTTATTATTAGATTAAGTAGGTAGATACCAACCTACTGGGCGTGGAAAATTAGATACCCTTAAACTTTGTCAAGGGAATGGGCAAGAAGTGTTCAAGAACGTTCTAAGTTTCAAGGTACCTACTTGAAAGTTAATAGATTTGAAATGAAAGAAAAAGAGGAAACGGCGGCATTTTGTCCATTCAAACGAATTCCCCTATTTCCTCGAAGTAGGTAGGTACCTATTCAGATTCTATAATACCTAATCAAATTTATTGGATTATTTCTGTAGCGCCTTTTACGTGGTAAAATCACCTCATGTGTGTAAATGTACAGCACATACCTACAGTGAATTCAGTCTTGCTTTCCGTGATAGATCTTAAATATGTAGTTTGAATATGTTTCAGATCAAATTCTCCTGATAGAAGGCTTGCGAGTTCCGTGCTTCGTCACGGACAACTTGGGATTCCATACTGTTTAGATTTATCACGTCGGGGTCACCACTTTGGGGGTTATGTGCGTTTTTATGGCAAAGCGAATAAGCAAGACGATTCAATACTTACAAGTTTATTAACACTATTAACAGACACATAAATCTCCAATTTAAATATATGCAATAATAAAGTAATGTGAAGGGCGAACAAATATTAAAGACCAGCGACTCCTGACCGAGAGTTAAAGCAGAATGAATCGTTAGTTTTTGATGCAAGCGAGGCAAGTTGCTTGAGGAAAGGTCTGCATCCAATTGGTGCCTGAGGGACCAATCGGGTGGCCAGACGATGCAGAATAGTGTCCTTTGTTCGTCCTCCACAAGAGAATCAGACTTTTGGCTTGATTTCTTTTAGGAAGGACTATGTCTCTGTAATTCAACAACAACCTGTTGTTTGACAATGAAGACTGTTACTCTGGATCTGTCCTTGCCGGAGAGTTCGCTCATGTTTACGTTTGCTTCGTCAAACTGAACTTTTCGCTTACGATTCCTCTTCATATCGTACGCATAATTTGGTTCACCGCTCGTTTCCACTGCTTTTCAAGCACAATAATTAAATGTATCTACTGACTTTCCCCAAATCTTCTAGATACCTAGTATTGCCAAAGACCGATAAAGAGATCGATATCCACAAATCCACATTGTTAAATTTTTGCAGGATATCATTCTGCAGCAAGATCAGGAAGCACAAATTCCAGAGAGTCAATTGATTTAACGGCTGAAGCTTCAGAACGCGCAGTAGGATCTCTTTTCAGGAGCAACATAGACTTAGGTGACACGCCGGTTCCATTTTGGTAAGTTGTTGAAATACTGTGCCTTCAAAGTGTTCCATTTTGGCATCTAGTCGACGGCTCTTCCGAATTGGGAGTCCTAGGAAATATATTGAAATATTTATCAAAAATAGGTCTTTGACCGGGGGGAGGGGTCCGGCCCTTATTACGTGACAAACGAGACGAAATTTCCGAATGAAGTTTTCCTAAAAAATATCATTTTATGATTGAATTATCTACTGAAAATAAGGTAAATAATGATCACAACATACATGGTAAAAGTTACTACCTACGCAGAGTGTTTATCTTGTGCTGTAGGTAATTTCCAACCCATTTATCAGCTCCCCATCTTGAGCCATAAGTCGTGTCATAAACATTGTCCATGGAGGCGATATTGATGCAGAATTAAAGGTATTTATTTTTCAAACCTGCTAATTATTTTTTGTTTATGTCGTGGGCATGCTGTGAACCTACCTTCCCACCAACCTAACTACCTTTCAATGGCGTGTCGTGACTTCTTTCCATTTCAGTGGGTACCCAGCATCTATCTACCTTTTTTAACTCAATGTATCTACCAACCATAATTTACTTTTCAGAACCAAAATGTTGTGTTTGAGGATTTGTATTTCTTTATCAAACGCTAGCTGGTTCCCGGCATGCGTCGCTGTATATGCCATTTAACAAAGAAATTGTTTCTCCCTGCGTGTCCTTTCCCATTCGTCCCGTTCCTCTTCCGCCTCCCCTTCCCCTCTCGCGTTCCCACTCCGCCTCCACCACCTTCCCTCTCTTCACTCCACTCCACCCTTTCCCCCGTCCCGCGAACCCCCCTCCTCCCCCTCAAGGTTCCCATTCCCCCTCACGGGTTCCCTTCCCCCACCTCCCGCAAACCCCCTACCCGAGTTCCCCACCCCCCTCCTCCCTCCCGCATTCCATACTTACAGTCCCAGTACGTTCAGTTTTCAAACACCTCGTGTGCCACCTTTTGCATTTTTTTTGTACAAATTTCATAATGCCAGAGCTCATCAGTAGTCTTATACAAACCTTGTCCCTACAATAACGAACACAAAAAAATCCAATTTGGTGCAGTCGTTCGGAAGTTATGCGCGTACATACATTTCGGCGATTAATTTTTATTTTTATAGAAGATAGAAGATAGAAGATAGAAGAAGAAGACAGAAGACAGAAGACAGAAGACAGAAGACAGAAGACAGAAGACAGAAGACAGAAGACAGAAGACAGAAGACAGAAGACAGAAGACAGAAGACAGAAGACAGAAGACAGAAGACAGAAGACAGAAGACAGAAGACAGAAGACAGAAGACAGAAGACAGAAGACAGAAGACAGAAGACAGAAGACAGAAGACAGAAGACAGAAGACAGAAGACAGAAGACAGAAGACAGAAGACAGAAGACAGAAGACAGAAGACAGAAGACAGAAGACAGAAGACAGAAGACAGAAGACAGAAGACAGAAGACAGAAGACAGAAGACAGAAGACAGCAGACAGAAGACAGAAGACAGAAGACAGAAGACAGAAGACAGAAGACAGAAGACAGAAGACAGAAGACAGAAGACAGAAGACAGAAGACAGAAGACAGAAGACAGAAGACAGAAGACAGAAGACAGAAGACAGAAGACAGAAGACAGAAGACAGAAGACAGAAGACCGAAGACAGAAGACAGAAGACAGAAGACAGAAGACAGAAGACAGAAGACAGAAGACAGAAGACAGAAGACAGAAGACAGAAGACAGAAGACAGAAGACAGAAGACAGAAGACAGAAGACAGAAGACAGAAGACAGAAGACAGAAGACAGAAGACAGAAGACAGAAGACAGAAGACAGAAGACAGAAGACAGAAGACAGAAGACAGAAGACAGAAGACAGAAGACAGAAGACAGAAGACAGAAGACAGAAGACAGAAGACAGAAGACAGAAGACAGAAGACAGAAGACAGAAGACAGAAGACCGAAGACCGAAGACAGAAGACAGAAGACAGAAGACAGAAGACAGAAGACAGAAGACAGAAGACAGAAGACAGAAGACAGAAGACAGAAGACAGAAGACAGAAGACAGAAGACAGAAGACAGAAGACAGAAGACAGAAGACAGAAGACAGAAGACAGAAGACAGAAGACAGAAGACAGAAGACAGAAGACAGAAGACAGAAGACAGAAGACAGAAGACAGAAGACAGAAGACAGAAGACAGAAGACAGAAGACAGAAGACAGAAGACAGAAGACAGAAGACAGAAGACAGAAGACAGAAGACAGAAGACAGAAGACAGCAGACAGAAGACAGAAGACAGAAGACAGAAGACAGAAGACAGAAGACAGAAGACAGAAGACAGAAGACAGAAGACAGAAGACAGAAGACAGAAGACAGAAGACAGAAGACAGAAGACAGAAGACAGAAGACAGAAGACAGAAGACCGAAGACAGAAGACAGAAGACAGAAGACAGAAGACAGAAGACAGAAGACAGAAGACAGAAGACAGAAGACAGAAGACAGAAGACAGAAGACAGAAGACAGAAGACAGAAGACAGAAGACAGAAGACAGAAGACAGAAGACAGAAGACAGAAGACAGAAGACAGAAGACAGAAGACAGAAGACAGAAGACAGAAGACAGAAGACAGAAGACAGAAGACAGAAGACAGAAGACAGAAGACAGAAGACAGAAGACAGAAGACAGAAGACAGAAGACAGAAGACAGAAGACAGAAGACAGAAGACAGAAGACAGAAGACAGAAGACAGAAGACAGAAGACAGAAGACAGAAGACAGAAGACAGAAGACAGAAGACAGAAGACAGAAGACAAAATTATTATTATTATTTTGTTAACTTATTATTTTGTAAACATGTGGGGTGACCATGTGCTGAAATGTGATTTGAAATAATACATTATGGTATAAATTTAAATAGGACTAAGATGAAAAGAAAAATATATTTATATAACATATTGCTAGGTAGGTAGTGTAGGTGGGACCTATATTTTATCATTATTATTTTTAATTGATAAACTAACGTTTAAGACAAGATTTTTATGCATAGCACAAAGGGAAACAATTATTATCTTATAGGTACATATATAAAAATGAATCGCTAAATTTGTTGCTAAGCGCAAATCTCGAGAGCAGCTGAACCGATTTCGCTAATTCTTTTTTTAGAATATTCCTTGAAGTACGAGGATGGTTCTTACGGAGAGGAAAATTAAGAAAATTGCGCAGAATATTGGATAATTTCAGAAAACCTAACGACTGTCGCACGTTTGACAGTTCGCGTGTTTGAGAATGACATTTTGCAAAACAATTCTATTTTTGAAAATCTTTAAGTTGATAAATTTACTTAAAGTAGGTACTCCCCTAATAGTTTGAATCGAATCAAGAATTTTAGATATTTTAAATAGGTAGATACCTATGTTGGGTACCAAATTTAATATACATGAAAAATGGAAATTTGAATAAAAATTGTATAAGGTGGCACGTAGGCTGTTTAAAAACTGAATGTACTGGGATTGAATGTATGGAACGCGGGAGGAGGGTTGGCGGGACGAGGGAGCGGGAAAGGGAAGAAGTAAGGCGGGGAAGGTGGAAGGGGAACGCGGGAGGGGAAGGGGACGTGTGAGGGGGGAGGGGAACTCGGGAGGGGGGTTCGCGGGACGGGGGAAGGGGGTGGGAGTGGAGTGGGGAGAGGGAAGGTGGAGGTGACGGAGTGGGAACGCGAGAGGAGAAGAGGACGCAGGAGAAGAAGAGGCGGAAGGGGAACGGGACGAATGGGAAAGGACACTCAGGGAGAAACAATTTCTTTATTAAATGCTGGGACCAGCTAGTAAGCAATAATTATCAGCCTGAAACCCTCATCTACATTGAAAAAATCTTCCTTGTTTTGAGGTGGAAAAATGTAATAAGCAGTAATTGTTGAATGAAACACTAGTATATATTGAATTATTTGGCGGGTATTAGAAAAGCCGACATAACTCAGTGGTAGAGCACCTGACCGGCAATCAGAAGGACACGGGTTCAAGTCCCGTTGGCGGCATGTATCTTTTCTCGGAAGATTTTTTCAATGTAAATGAGTGTTTTAGGCTGATAATTATTGCTTATAATAATTGTTACCCTTTGTGTTATGCATAAAAATCTTGTCTTAAACGTTAGTTTATCAATTAAAAATAATAATTAATATTTGACAAGTTAAAGTATATCACCAAAAAATGTAGACATAATTTGTCTCGACGCCACCTAGCGAGAGATTTAGCACTAACAATGCCTCTCTCACAAAAATAAAGTTGGTTGTTTTCAGGTGGAAAAATGTACCTAATAAGCAGTAATTGTTGAATGAAACACTAGCATATATTGAATTATTTGGCGGGTATTAGATAAGCCGACATAGCTCAGTGGTAGAGCACCTGTCCGGCAATCAGAAGGACACGGGTTCAAGTCCCGTTGGCGTCATGTATCTTTTCTCGGAAGATTTTTTCAAAGATGAGTGTTTTAGGCTGATAATTATTGTTTATAATAACTGTTATATTTTATCAATTATCTAAATTCTTCGCACGATCAGTTACAATTTTGTACCTGTTTTGTTTACACAGGCGTCGGATGGAAATGCTACCCTTGTTCTACCGGTATTTCAATGGAAGATGCTCCGAGGAACTAGCGTCATTGATCCCTTCGGCACCGGTGCATAGTCGGGAAACACGCCAAACGCGTGCCTAACATGTGTACACGGTTGGCATTTGTCACATAAGAGCGGGTAGCTTCTTCGACTCGTCCTTATGTTCAACAGCTCGGCTGTGGAATGATTTGCCGGCCTCTCTGTTTCCTCCTTCCTACAACATGAGTCTTTTCAAGACCAATCTTCATTCCTTTCTCTCCTCAAAAAGACCCTCCACACAGCATCTCAGATGACATAGGCTCTGAGGGAAATTATTTTCCTCAGGGCCTCCTGTGTGGAGCTAATATAAAATAAAATGTAAGTATATTTATTTTATAACCGTGCCGCTACCGAGTGTCAGGCATTTTAAAGGAATGCCGGGAAGTGTAGATCGTATTACAAGCAGCAAATATTATATTATTTGGGAAAAGTGTATTTCTTTTACTAAAGTACCTGTCAGATGATTAATTAATTTTTATCGAGTGGATACGTGACTTCTCATTAGTTCCGAGATTATTTTAGCTGACGGGAAACTTGTGTTACTTAAAAACTGGATTCTAATTGAGAGTTTTTTTTTAATGTTAGAGAGTGTCAAATTGCGATGGCCGCCCACCTTAGAGTAACAATATAAAGAGACCGCACTATGCGACATGTTGTTAGCAGATTTTGACCACTAGGGATAGTCACTTGACCATTAGGGAGTTGGCTTACAAACTGATGCAGGGTTGTCAAAAATTAAGACAATTAGGTATTTTGTCGCGACTCGTATCTAATAGCAATTTCTGTTTTAAATAAACATATATTTTTATATCTACATCTATATTTTTTTTTAAATATAGATATTAGATTATAAATAAAAATACAAACAACGAAACTTTTTTAATTTATTTATTAATCTTAATGGCATAATTACACACTAATATATACATTAAATAAAGTTTTTTTTAAATATATAACCATATAAATCGAGTTACACCTTTCTTTAGAGTAGTGTTCATGTTAAAGAGGTTGAGATTTAAATAACATTTTAATATATATTTTAGAAAAAGAGTAATAAACGAAAAAATTAATATTTATACATTTATATATATAACATATATTTTTATTAGTTGGTGGTAAGTAAGTAGTTTGTTAGTCATTAGTCATTACGTAAAAAAATTTATAATAAGTAAAATTTGTTTTATTTATTTATTTTGTTGGTTTCTCTGTAAAAGTGCAACCCTTATTTCAATTTTGTTTTCATGGATATATTTCTATTTTTTACATCTATTTTCGAATTTAATCTCTTCGCCTCTTCTGACACAGTCGGGGAGGACACATTTTTTGGTATAATCTGAAAATATTATTTTGTATTAGTCAATAGTAAGTAGTTTTAGTAATTACTTTTTTTATAGTTTTTCATGGTGGTGTCAAAAAGAAAAATATGCATTACCTTCTATACCAAGGGTACTCTTGAATTACAAGGCACCGCGAAATCCTTCAGATGAACCCTTGTTTGTGTCGTATTGAAGTGCTCACTTATAAAATGGGCTGAACATATTGCGCTATGGTATTTTGGAGACCAATTTTCTCTATATGTTGCTTTAATCCATGCGTTAAGTCTGTTTTTATCCTTGGGAAATCTGTGAATAGTTAAATATTTAATAATAAACCAATTTTAGCACAGCCCTGAATTTTTTACAACGAAAAAGAAACGCAAAGACAAAGACTATTCTGTCTCTATACATTCGCCAACAATTTAACGTTGATATTGTAAGATAGAAAGAGACAGAGATACATTCAGTCTGCCGACTGAAATCGGTATGTTGCATTCTTATAATTCAGGCAAGATTTCTAATAACTAAAACAGATTAAAAGTGCATTAAAACGCAAACAAATCGAAAGTTTATTATATTTATACAAATAGTGAAGGAATGTTTAAATATTGGTGGAAGTTACTTATGGTGTTTGTAGTTTAACGTATTAAATATTTGAGATCAAAGATTGAACACAGCAAAAACCATGAATTCTTTAATAAATACCTGTGAAAACTGTTTTTTTTTTATCCTTTTGTACTACGGTTGACGCACCCATACACTGCACATATAGCCATAGCGTTTTTTTTTTAATATTTCGCTCAATTAACGTAATTATAACAATATTTTTGCACTTTCGACCCTTCGCACGTCTGACAGATCACAACAGTGTTAAGTTCGCGCGCTTTCAAAAGTGGCTACATATGGTTTAAATCTTATGTTTTTAACAGAAAACGTTTGTCTCTGTTTCTCACACGTTCATGGAAACGAGCGGAAAGGGAGAGCTATATTTTCCGAATTTGTCAACGATTTGGACAAATATTAGTACTCCCTCTCTATATTGTTACTCTAAGCCGCCCACCTAATTACATAAAATAAATATTTTTTTATTACGATTCGATATTCAAAATATTTAACATTTAAGAATATATTACGACTAAAATAAATTTTAATTCTAACTTACATCATTTTGTCTGGGCTTGTGAATAATAAAAAATAAAACATTAATTTATGTATGGTGCTTCTATGTTAAAACTTAACAACCTTTTTTAATGTCAAAGTTTTTTTTTTGTTGGCATAATATGTGATGTGATGATCAACTGCAAGTAATGTAGGCACCTACCTACTAATGGTGAGCTCTGGTTTTATGAAATTTGCAATTTTTTTTTTTAATTTTTGGTAAATAAACTTAACTATTTTCAGCTGGATATATTGTTTCCATCACGACCCATGGCGCTTTGACATATGCATTTAATGCTGTCCAAAATCATGTGCGTGAAATATCGAGCGAAACTGGGTAATAAAAATCGAGGTAAAACTAGTTACATATGGTTAAGCCGTAAGTTGTTATAGTGGTTTATCTAGTCTGTAGTTGAAAGTAAGATTGTAGTAATATATTATGAATTTGCACAGCGCCCTTCAGGTGATTTTTCACAGTGATAGTGCTATATGTATAAATCATCCAACTACAAAATATGGGATAAAATCTCTGAACTATGTTGCCTATACACTATACACTATATACTTAGCTTCCAGATATGTACAAGGGAATCCAGCAAATAAAAAATTCAGAGTAATGCTTTAAAAGAATATTTTTTAAGTACATTTAAGGATGAAAATCTAAAAATTAAATAATAGATTTCTAAGTAGGTAACAACATATCTCATAATTTAAATATTTTGTTCATCCAAAATCCAAGGTCCACATAAACGCGTAGGTAGGTTCTTACTTATCTACTCATTAAGATACATTAATTACGTGAGCAGTTTTTCTTCCAATCTAGATCAACCCCCCCTTGGTGAGATAAATTTTGGCCACATCGTAATTCTTTTCAAGTAGACCTGAGATTTTGCTGGACCCTCCCCCCCCCCCCGCTTTTTGAGCTCATGTAATTAATTTATGCCCCCTATCAAGCATGAATAATATCAAACAACTGATTCCGTTTTTAAAAAGTAATCTGTGTTATTTGTTTAAAATTCTCGAGCTTCTGAAACGGACTTCTGTTACTAACTCTAAGGTACCTCCCTACCTACCCATAAAAATATTGTCTCGTGTATAGTGTGTTCGGCATTGTAGTGGCTAGCTCCACGGACAACTGGGAGGACAAGGGTGGCCCGGCTTGTATTATCAACCTTGAACGTACTATACCGTAGGGATGTGGCAGACAGAGGCAGAATCGTTTCGAAATCGTCAATATACAAGCAGATCGAAAGTAAAATTAGTCGTTAATTACTTTTAAAATTATTAAAATTTATTCATGCCGCCACCTTCGCCTGTCAAATCGAGCCACAGAAGACCAGGCAGAACAAGCAAGCTTGAAAAAGGTCGTACACGATATTAACAAATGGATAAAATAATTGGAAAAAAAATTTGAAATATTATAATAATTAGTCACAACCTCACAACCCACGAAGAACGGTGAGTCACCAAACTTGCGGTAATGAGATATTCCAATTTTAACCAGCCTTCTATTTCGATTTTAGTGGTTTTAAATCGACAATGTTATATTTCTTTGTGCAGAACTTGGAATTATTTAAAAAAAAATAAATGAAGACAACATTAGCAAAACTCAATCGACAATCTGGAAACAGAAGATATCAATAAGATATTGGCATCTCTGGGTGTATCTTTTTCTGATTTTTTCTGAAAAATTAAAAAAAATATACCTATATGAAATTAATAATAATAATAATAATTGAATATTGGATAATTTGTAGAGCGCCGTTTTTGTGAAAAATCACCTCAAGGGCGCTTAACATATGTGAAAGAGGTAGGTAGTGATTGCAACGGTACCTACCTCTTATAAATTACCTTAGTAATGCAAGTTTTTTTCTTAAAATTCGTGACCACAGAAAAGTGATTCCGTGTTGTTCTTTTTTCCGCATTTTTATTATTTGGCCAAAGGGTGTTGGGTACTGGCAGGGGCAGTTCCTTGATAAGGGCATTGGTGCATTGCACTGCTTATCTTCAGTCCTCACATAATTTACAAAACCATCTGTCTATGCGTCTGTGTACCAGTCATCATTGTACGAAAGTAGGTGCGCCCTAGCAGGGGGGCCTGTGCAGTATGCACGGAGTTTGTAATCAGGGTAGGCAGTAAGAAAACAACAAACAAATTGATACGTACCGATTTTTGACCGGTCAGTGGTTGAGTGGGCATAGCGCTTGGGTCCCACCCAAGCGTCGCGTGTTCGATTCCTCGGCTGGCTAAATCCTCCATCACAACACAAGCAACATTTTCGGCTTTCTGTGGTGGTAGTAGGAGATTTTCAAACATTGTTGGGTTATTCGTAACCCGAGAATGTTTGTCCTTTTTAAAAAAAAATCTAATATTTAAAAATAATTCCTAGGATAGCTATATCTATATAGCTATAGCTTGGTGCTCCGAAACTGTGACAAAGACAGATTATACTCATAAAGGCAAATCATACTTTAGAGCAGTGGAAATATACGAGCATAAGTTTATATTAAGTAAATATTATTATAATAATAATATTATTATTAAGAGGATGCCACAAGCCAAAAATGTATGTATTCTTAGTATGCCTTGTAACGCCACGATGTGGGTAATAAAGGCATAAAAAATTGCTCGGCAAAGGGAGTCTGGAAGTCACGATTTCAAGCGCAAAAGTGGATTTTATAAATTTTGTGAATAATTTTCAGAAAATCTTCATTTTATCCATGATATATTTTTTTTATTTATAATTTAAACCGATTCGTAGTAAATATTAATCTAAAATAGTGATTTAGCATTAATAAACAGTAGCCAATGCGCCTGGAATGGATTAGATACCTACTTTACGAACATTATTTATAACTAGCTTTTTCCCGAGGCTTCGCTCGCATGGTATTAGGGATTCCCACTCCGCCTCTTCCACCTTCCCTCTCCCCACTTCACTCCCCCCCATCAACGCCCCTCCCCCTCCTCCCACCACACCCGCTCCACTCCCCCCATCAACCCCCCTCCCGCCCTCCTCCTTCACCCACCCCTCCCCCCTCCACCTTCCCTCTCCGCACTCCACTCATCCATCAACCCCCCTCTCCCTCCCCCTCCTTCTCCACCCCACCCCTTCCTCTTTCTTCCCTCCCCCCTCTCCCACCCCAATCCACCTCCTCCACCTTCCCTCTCTCCACTCCACTCCCCCCATCAACCCCCTCCCCCTCTCCCTCCACCCACCCCCTCCCCTCACCCCCTACCCTCCACATTCCCTCTCCCCACACCACTCCCCCATAAACCCCTTTCCCCCCACCCCCTAACCCTCCCCATATCTTCCTCCAATTTTTCCCCTTTCCCCTTCCTTCTCTCCTTCCTCTCCCTGCCCCTCCCCTAACCCCCTCCTCCCCACCCTCCTCCCCCCTCTCACCACTCGCATTCCACACATTCATTCCCGATGCATTCAGTTTTCAAACTGCTCGCGTGCCACTTATTATAATTTTTAATACAAATTTCATAATGGCAGAACTCAACGGTAGTTTTATACAAAATAACCAACAAAAAAAAAGAATTATCCAATTTGGTGCAATCGTTCGGGTTTATGAGCATACATACATTTCGGTGAGTCATTTTTAGAGATAGTTATTAAATACGACGCCAACAAAGCACTCTTTTTAGGGTGAATTGCCTAATTAAAAAAAACGTATATCGTTTGCAAGGCGACAATTGGTTTGTTTTTTTTTTGACATTTGCAATAAATCGATTTTGTTAGGGACAGAAAACGTATGATAAATAATTTCATAACGCCAGAGATTATTCATAACGCCAGAGCTTACCAATATATATAGCCTATAGTACTCGCAAATAATGTAGCTTTCTATTAGTGAAAGAATTTTTAAAGTCCATTCAGTAGTTTTTGTGTTAAAGAGTAACAAACATACATCCATACAAACTTTTATAATAATAGATAGATAGTAGATAGTAGATAGTAGATAGTAGATAGTAGATAGTAGATAGTAGATAGTAGATAGTAGATAGTAGATAGTAGATAGTAGATAGTAGATAGTAGATAGTAGATAGTAGATAGTAGATAGTAGATAGTAGATAGTAGATAGATAGTAGAATGTTAGCGCTCCAACATTCCCCATTAATTAATTTGATAGTACCTATGTAACGCACCTTCTAGGTACCCACATTTTTAAAGTGAAATGCACTGCTGAAAATTTCAGTCACGGGCCGCATCTGGGCGTTGGTCGTGTTAATAATAGGCCAGTGGCGCGGAGGGGTTTCCGCCTTTGAAGCGGTGAGGGAAGATTATACCAAATAACCCTATTTTTTATTATGGAAATACCTCTTGGAAAGGATGCTGCAACGATTAAGCAGGTACGCGCTCGTGTGAGAATAGTTTAACAATAAGGAACGGGTTCAGCATAAATTTCTTAGGTATCTACCTAATTACATACATAAAATTTTAAACTCGAAATTCCAATTGAAATTATTAATTATTGACTGAGTTTGATGCATCAATAAAATAATTTTAGATTTTTACGTCCAAAAGATCTCGTGATTTATTTTGGGAGTATTATGCAGTGTTGCGCTACCTCCTTCTTTAAACAACATTTCGGAAAAAGTTATTGTGTCCAAAGAAGAAGGAAGCCAAACACGGCATAATACCCCAAAAATAAATCACGATAATTCAAGCAATTGCATAAACGCTGCCTGACTGGAGAATTATTTAGACCTAGCTGTATTACAGGAGGCGTCTACTAATGTCTACTGGAATTCCAAAAACTGAACAAATCGGACCAATATCTATGAGAACCTAAGTGAGGACGAATATCTACAGCTCAAACTGCTGACTAATATCTATGAGAACCAAAGTGTGGACGAATATCTACAGCACCGGCAGAGGTTGGATTTGCAATTATGTATAGCATATTGGAATAACGTAATATTGCATATGCAGTTTAAAAAAACTTAATTTATGTATATATATCTATGTAAAAATCCCTAAATATCGGACTATTGGACACATTTAGCTGATTATTAAGGATTTGGGTTTTTGTTTTAACAGCTTTCTTTATTTCGAGTGCTTCTAAATTATTTAGTCTGTTACCATGACCATTTCTATGTCAGTTAGGTTAGGTTAGGTTAGGTTGTGGTGCCGTGTATTTCGAAATAAATAAATAAATATCTTTGTATTATGACCTCCGTGTTTGTTTAGTAAATTATTGTCCTCGTGAACAGCAAAATACGTAATATTATGCAAAAACTTCATTTACGTACTTTAAACGTTTAAGCCTTTACGTAATTAGTAATTACGTAATTGAAGTAATTTATGCTTTTCCGTACAACCTCTTGCTCAGCTGCCCTCTGTAGATATTAGTCCAACCTACGCTCCATAGATATTAGTCACCACTGGGACCGTCATAGATATTCGTCCGACCTTAGCTCTGTAGATATTAGTTCTCACTCTGAAGTTCATAGATATTAGTCTAATATACGAGCTGTAGATATTCGTCCGACATACAGGCTGTAGATATTAGTATCTGGAGTCTGTATTACATGGTGACCGGACAACTCAATAACATACAACTTCAACACCTCCTTTGAATAGTCATTAAAAGTGATGAAAAAATGGTTAAATAGGTTATGTTAGGCTAGGTTTTGGTCTATTTTTCAATTTTTTTTCAAAGGGGTGTTGTAATGCCACTTTGTTGAGTTGTTGTGATTAAGCACCTAATTGACTGCCATCATTGCCTCTATCAAATTCCATGTACCGACAAAATGTAGGAACACAAGACAAAATGTAACAGTTTTCTGCAACACGTACACAGTACACAACCCACTATCAACACTAACCAATAAGATGCATGATCTGTGCAACAAGTTTGTGGGTTTTATGTAAGTTTAATAAAACAATAAATTGACTATAATTACTCTACCCGACAGGAGAGTTATTTAGACCTTGTTGTATTATATAGAGTCATCAAACACCTAATTAATAGCCCTACCATCGTCGCCACTATTTGACCGACAGGAACACAAGACAAAATGTAACATTTTTCTCCAACACATAGGCATACTATACAACCCCCCGTCAGCACTGACCAATAGGATACATGATCTGGGCAACAAGTTTGTGGGTTTTATGTTGATGAATCAATAAATTGCATTCATTGTTTTTGTGTTTAATTCGTAGAACTCCTTTTAATTTTTTAATAATTTAATTTAAATTAAATTTAATAATGTATAATTATCAAGTTCTGCAAGTATTTTAGTTTTTATTGAAGTGAAACTTCTATAGCCCCATTGCATTCCAAATCACAATGGCATTGCGAAACATCAAACTCATATCAAGACTCCTATTGGTTGAGATATAAAATGGAAATGAGGCTAGGTCTGCGCTCATTGGCCGCTTTGATTATGAACTCACTTTTCAAGGCTCCTTTGTTCTTCATTGGTTGAGATGGTTTTGGTAAAGTTTCGCTTCTACCGCATGTTAACTGCACTCGATTTTTTTTTCAAAACACGTCTGGTTTTTTTTTCAGTTTTTTTATTTTGTAATTATCATAGTTAAAAATAAAAAATAGAGTTTTCTTTTTTCCATGTTCTAGCCATAAAACTGGCACACTTTATTTTACTACCGTATTTTACTTTTTAGTTTTTTTTATATGTTACAACATATAACGTTTTCGACATTAGGTCTGGTGTTTTTAAATTTTCATTATTATTAGATATAATATATACACTTAGTAATTTTTTCTACTTTTCTCTCTTTTTTTATCTTATCTTATATTGTCTGTATCTTTATATATTAGACAGGATAGCTACGTTATCCCTAGACAGCTTATTAGTTCCTAACTATGTATCTAATATTAAGTAAAAAAAAAACTTAATAATTATCGACTTTTTAATTATTTTTTGTGCGTGATGTGAACATTAGTTATTGGGTTATAACCTAATTATTGTAATTTGTGGTTGTCTTTAATCATTTTTGTCATTTTTACATTATAGGTACTGAACCTACACTTTAAAGACGTTTTGTTTGATTTTCGATAGCTGATCTGTTCTGTCTTATAATCTAAGTAAAAGTCCAGCTGGGCTTAATACCAAATACAAATAAAAATAAAGGTAGAAAACAACTCTTGATGGGCGAAAGAGTTCTAACTGCCTAAAGAAAGTGGGTTTGTGCGTTTGTTGAAGGGTAGGTAACTCTAATATTGGAGATTTTTGTGAGTTTGAATTGAGGTGGAAGGAATCGAGGGAGGGGAAGTAGAAAAATAACAATTTTTTGTTGAGAAGTTCCCAGCAGCTATTTTGTTGATGTGGTTTATCTCACTTGTGAGCTTTTAGATCACTAATAAAATAATCATTAATATTACAAACGATTAAACAGAAATTGAGTAGGTAAAGGAAATAAAATTAATTTCGCTTAAAATGCTTCAATCTAGTCCGCGTAGGTATAAAGAGACAGATTTAGGGGGTTCAAACCAGCCCCCCGCCATCAGCCTCAGTATTGCGTATGAAAAAAAGAAAATAGTAGGTACCTACCTACTCGTAGATATATTAATCCCTGGAAAATAGAACAATAATATTTGCACCCTCTTTCATCAACGCGATGCAAATAATATGTTTTGGTAAGAAGAGGTCCCCAAAAAATTCATTTTCCAACCCACTCCCCCTTCTTCCTTGCCTTTCCCTTTAGGATCGAATCCTCCTTAGGGTCGAACCCCCCCCCCCCCCAAGTGATTGCTATAGCTACAACCTTTGCTTCAGTGATAAGTCATGCACAGACGGAAACTTCAAAAACATAATTTCAAGGATTCAGACAAAACGGTAGTTAGGAAACTGCCTACATTAATTAATAAACACCTAATTTTATTAGAAAGTAGGTACCATTTTCCCTAAGTCACGCAGACAAGGATTTGGATATTATTTGTGTTCAGATTTCCTAAACATGAGTTTACTAACTCTAACGTAATGACTAAATGGATTATCTAAAGATACTTTACATGGAATTTGTTTTAAAATGGTTTTTGGGAAAATGAAACTCAATAAACTCTACTGCAACTTGAGGCAGGATTTCACTCCTTGCGTAGGATATTCTTGGGTTTAATATATTTAAAATTTTCATTCTCACTATATGTAGCGAGAGAGTTTATGGTGGGGTTTTCATGTCGGGCTAATAAAATTTTTCAGAATGTGTAACAATTACGTTCTTTATCAGAGGAATGTTTGTGTCGTTGTGAAGAGTGTGAACCCTGATCCACTTCGGCGCATTCAACGCAAGTCGAATGGCTTTGTTTTGCAGAGTTTGAAGCTTGTTCATGTGAGTGTGTGCTGCATGGCCCCAAATAGGCGCAGCGTAAGAAAAGCCCGGCCTGATAGTCGTCTTGTAGAGTAGTAATTTAATGTCTGATGATAATCTACTTTTTCTATCTAGCATAGGGGTAAAGTGCAGCTATTGACTTATTTGTTGATTTTACTTTATCATTAATATAATATGTTTTTACCATGTTAATTTTGAATATAGGGTGACTCCCAAGTTCAGTATTTTATAGATTTTACCCATGGAACTTTTTTTCCCAAACATTACTATATTCGGGGCTGCTTGAGCCTTCTTTTTGTAAATACAGTGGCGGCACTTTTGGAGGGGTTTATTGAAATTCGCCATTGTTTGCAGAAGTCTTCGGTTAGAGTGGCTTGGGTCTGTACGCGGCTTGTAGCAGTGGTCGCGACAGTCGCGGTATCGTCACCGGATTGGGTTATTTTTACATTATGATTGACTGGTTTGGGAAAGTCACTAGTATATACGTTATAGAGTTTAGGTGACAGTTGTCCGCCTTGGGGGACGCCGGCTCTTTGTAGACGATCTGTGGAGAAGATCTCGTCTAATTTTACCCTGAATGTGCGATCCGTAAGATAGCTATGGATGATTTTGATAAAAGATATTGGAAAGCCTAGGAGGAACATCTTATAAAGAAGGCCATAATGCCAAACTCTGTCAAAAGCTTTGCTAACGTCAACCGAAAGGTTTACCGTGTGTTCAACCACACTGAGTAGTTGGTGTAAGGTCGAATGACCCGCTCCGAAGCCGTGTTGGAAATCTGGTATTATTTTTTTATCTTGAATAAATGAATCTAGTCGTACGAGGATAATTGTCTCTAGTATTTTACCTAGGCAAGGAAGGAGGCTAATTGGACGATGATTTTCGGTTAAAAGTGGGTCTTTACCTGGTTTTGGAAGTAAAATTACATTTGCTTGTTTGAAAGCCTTTGGAAAACAATTTAGTCTCAGTGACGCATTGCAGATGGCTGCTATTGCACATATGCCTTTTAATGGGAGGCATTTAAGGACTTTGTTTGAAATGCCGTCCGGACCGGCAGCTTTCTTAATTTTCAGAGATGAGATAATTTTTTGAATTTCTTTAGGTGATGTGAATTTGATGGGCAAGTCAACAGATTCAGTACTTATAATTGATTCTACTTTTGAATCCACCATTGAAACAAATGAGGGATCGTCGTGTTCAGTTTTTGGGGACAATTGCGCTACAAGGCTATCTGCGAAGGCTTCTGCCTTGTCAGCAGTTGAGTAGGTATACAATTCCGTTTGGGCCTTGAAGGGGGGATATTCTGGTCTTTGGACGAATGAGTTTGGAGAGCTTCCAGAAAGCTGATCTGTCGTCCTCAAGGGAAGAGATAAATTCGTGCGTTCATTGCGAAAGTCGCTTAGGGCATCTCTCACTTGGCGTGGTAATCGGTTGTAGTCGATAGGATAGGATTACAGCTTTTTTGCCACTCTTTACGAATATATTTTTTTTCCCTAATAAGAGCTTTGATCTCTTCGGGAATTCCGTGACGACTTGAGTCTTTATACGTGGGTGGTTTGACCCTAAAAAAGGGGGGGGGGTGGGCTTGTAAAATTTAATAGAAAGTTTTTTGGGTCATCTATTTACCACAACTTATTATTTTCACCACGTTGATAAACGTGATGAAAATAATATTGTTGTATTTTTCAAGAATGTACCTAATCTTCGATTACCTACTATTCTCTTTTTTCCTACGCAATATCTACTGTGGCTGATGCAGGGTTTAAACCCTCTAAACCCCTTATATACGTCCTTGCACTCAGACAAAATGTGTGTGCCACTGAGGTCATAAAAATGTTACACAATGATAGAGAGAAGGAGATAGGCTAATTGAAGCGTGGAAACTTTTAATTCTGTAAAGCCACAGCTCGCAAATTTTCAATTATTTCCTGCATGACAAGAATTAACAGTTATATTGAAGTAGGTAGGTGATATTAAATCTTCCTTTAGAAATCCTCATTTCTTCGTTATCCCTTCACAGGCCCGGACTGGCCAGGTCCGCAGGTCCGCGATCGCGGAGGGCCCCCGGCACGAGGGGGCCCCGAAGGGGCCCCACCAAACGTCCAAAAAAATTGTCTTGTTAGTAGTTATAATGCCCGGTGAAAAATCAAAAGATGAAACAGATTCTATTTCAACAGTTCAACATTACAAAATTGTATATTTTGATATTTTAGACTGTGCTAGGATGAGTATTGAAGAAAGATTTTGCGCAAACAAAGACGTTTTTACAGGATTGCTCTTGGTTGGACCCAGTACCGAATTATCCCTAAGGCAGAGTAGGCAACTGCCTAGGGGCCCCGCATCGGCTAGGGGCCCCGCGTCCCGAGAAAAACTGACTTGCTTCAATTAGTGAGCAACGAAGTTTCGGAAAAAGTCAGTTTTCAAGATGTTTTAATTTTTTTATTAGAAACAGAAAACAATAAATTATAATAATAATTAGCTTATAATCCAATAAATAACTAATGTTCATATCATGCATAAATTAAAAGTCTATAATTAAAACAAATATAAAATCATAGTTGTATTTTACTTTTCTTTCCTTCTATTTGTTGCAACATTACTTAGTATCTGAAGTGATTGAAGGTGCCGTGTGTGGTTTATGTTGGCATTTGTTTTGTTTTATTTCTAATTATATGTTTAAAATATAAATGTTGTACAAGCTTCAGTATGCAGTACCTGTCCTGTCTACTTGCTAAAATTCTTTGGGAAAGGTTGTCTGGAAGAGATCAATTTAGTGACAAGACGGCTCTTTGTAATAATTTTTTTAACAATATATATTTTTGTTTCTACATATGTATGTTTCCTTTTATGTGCAATAAAGGGTTATTGTATTGAATTCTTCATTAAATGGGGTGAAGGCATACCTTTTGTAACGTAGTAAAAGAATAGATTAATTATGAATAAAATTTTGTTTTGGTAGAAAAAAGAAAAAAAAAAAAGAAAGTTAGAGAAGGGTAAAGTGCAGTGGCGGACTAAACCCGTCAGAAGCCCCGGGCGGCAAAGTTGAATTAACCCCCCCCCCCCCTCCCCTTAGTGAAGTTGATGTAATTTTAAAAGTATTTTATTCAGTTCACACGGGCCTCTGACTCTGGGGGGCCTCTAAACGCCACTTCCCTTGGTCAAATCCTAAACAAGGCTTTAAGGACACTGCAAAAAAAAATATTTTTATTTCATTTTCTGAAAGACGCATTTGTTAATAATGCTCTCACTATTTGAGGAAATTGGTAAAATTGATGGACATACAGCATTTTATATGACACCGTTTTAAACAGTTTGTATGTTGAATTATCCTCAGCAAAACTTTGAAAGTGTTTTTCTCGAAAGTTTTTTAACACGTTTTTCAACCTGGTTGACAACATATTAAAAAAAACTATACATTCGATTTGCATGCACCAAGTAACGTAATATGTTTTCCTAGGTAGTCAGAGGGAGTTTTTTTTTCGATTTTTTTTATTTTTGACAGCATTTTGAAGTGAAAAACGCGATTTTCGCTAAAAAATTTCGGTGAATTTGTTATTATAAAATGGTAAAAAAAAAACTCATCGCATCGGTCAAGTGTCACGTCAAGTCAAGATTTTGAGTTATGATAGTTATGATGTTCACAAACTTCAGAAATATTGTTTGCGAGAAAACCGATTTACAATTTTTTATACTCGAAATATACTTGAAACGCTGTACCTTCGTTAGTTTTGCTCAGATTTATTTGAAATTTTGACACAATACTCAATATACTGACATGTTTTACATTCAGAAAAAATAAAAAAATAAAGTTTTAAAACCTTCACCCCCCCCCCCCCCACTTAAAGTTTTGTTAAGGATCTGATCAAGGGAACAAGGAGGGGTTTGGAGGCCCCTTCACCCCCCCCCCCTTCACCCCCTCCTCCACCCACCGTTAGTCCACCATTGATAAGTATCTTGAAAATCCAAACATTTCCCACAGAAGCTGTGCACAGTGTTTCTAATGTGTGTAAAATCGAAAGAAGTCGGCTGTCGATAGAGCTGCGACGGTTTGCACAACAATACAGCAACTTCATAGCGGCAGAGTCCACTGAGAACTACGGAGACAGATGCAGTGACGAAGAAGACGATTTGGACCCAACGGCAGCGGAAACAAATGCTGACATTTACTGCTCTGAAAATAGATGTTTCCAGTGTTTGACATGTGCTTTTTCTGTTCTGTTTGAACTTACTCAATTCTGGACTGTTTACCAACCTTTATATTGTATATAAATTTGTTCTTACCATACCTTGTACCTAAGTTACATGTGAACGAGTTTTTTCTAAACTTAAAATCGTCAAAAATCGACTTCGGTCGTCCTTAGGCCAAGACCTTATGTCCAGTCTGCTTTTTATTAATGTTGAGAGGGATTTATTTTATAATTTGGACAAAAATAAAATAATATATGAAGTAGCTTTAACAAGTGAATAGCTTACAAAGAAACTGTTACTTTAGGGCTAGGGAACCAAAATGTCGAATCATTTCGGTTAAGTTAAGCCCCTTCTATTCTAGTATACAACATTGTAAACTGTTAAACACCTAATTTTCAAAAATTATCCGGTGGAGGACCCCGGACCCCCCCGTTTTCTAGAGCGCCCCCCCCCCCACCCCACGTTAGGGGCCCCTTTACAGGTTTTAGCGGAGGGCCCCAAATGGTCCCAGTCCGGGCCTGTCCCTTCATTATAATTATGACTGTAGGTAGTACCCTTCGCAGGTAGATATTACTTCTTGTGTACAGTTCCTAGTTCCTTCCTTTTCATCTGATCGTGTGTCGGTTAATTTACGGCCAGCCGATGACAGATGGCTTCGGCTCCCGGCGACGCGACATGTGCGAACATTCGGGCCAAGATTGCATAATAAGGGGCTACAGGCTACGGTTAACAGGTAACAGTTAACAGTTAGGTGATTAGTCGGGACTTACAAGTTGAAACTCTTTCGGTTAGGTTGCAAATGTCGTGTTATGAATTAAAACCAAGTAGTAATTCTGTGAAAAGCAGACCTCGCATCCAAAAAAGTTTGTTTCAATTTTCTCTTATTTAATAAATCAAAACCAAAAATTTTCTCTGAAATCATAATAGGTATTTGTAAGTAGGTACTTAAATGTGAACCATAATATTTTGTTTTTAACATTTTTTAAATTTCAAATAAGGAATTATACAATTCCCCATTCATGGTCCAATTTCTGTGACGATTCTTTTTTCAAATTTTCTTCAGGTACTATAGTTACATTCGTTTCGACTGCTCGTAGTAGGAACCACAATCGTGCGAATTTTGGCGGGAAAATATAGTAACGTAGACAAATAAAATTCCAAATGGTCGAGTGAAAACAGACTTTAATTCGGACGAAATTTTTAGGAGAATCAGTGTTTTGAATATTAAGCAAATTTACGCAAAAACCTATTAATATAACTACGACTTTTTAATTATTGACCTTACAAAGAGCATGGCCTTCCGTGATCCACCCTCCTTAGCAAACCTCTTTAAACCCAGAAAGGGCATAATCTCTTACTTATTTTCTAAAACAACATTTGGCTGAAGAAATATTAAAAAATTTTCATGTACAATGCACTTCCACTGTCTATTAGAAAGAATATAAAATACTCTAAATATAAATTGGACACCAAGTCTTGGATCAAGAGCCAAGTCAGACGATTTTTTAAAACCCCATTATAAGTACCAAATATTTATAATTAACATATAAAACCAAGTGTGACTATTAATTAGCTTCTTATTACCAATGGTACAATGTTAACTTATTTTATTTTATGTAATTTTTATTGTAAACTGTGCTTGTTTTTAACACAGGATTTCTTAGCGAGACAGGCGCAGTAGTTACAAGTAGTTTTTTTAGATTAATTTTCTTTAGGACCTACGTCATCTTTGGGGGGCTGTGTGGAGGGTCTTTTTGTAAAAAGGAAGGAGTGTTCCTGGGACTTGAAGAGACCCATATTATCGAAGGGAGGAAACACAGAGGCTGGCAAATCGTTTCACAGCCGAGCTTTTGTATTCAAGAACGAGTTGTAGAAGGGTCCCGTTCTTAAGTGACAAATGTCAATGTCAACCTTTCGTGTTTTTCCCGAATATACACAGATTTCGAAGGAATCAATGAGGTTAGCTCCTCGGATTAACTTCATTTGAAATACCGTTAGAACAAGAGGACGCCTGTGCTCGAAGGATTCTATCAAACGGAGTTTCTGCACAGAGTCGAAGGTTTTTTCAGTTATTTTGGGGGTTCCATGACAGTTGGTCCGACGAAAATTGATCCAGCGACAGTTGGTCCGCCAACAGTTGGTCCGCCAACCGGGTATACCGCACAAAAATCTCAACTGCTCCCGTCTGGAGCCAGTGACACCATGGAATCCCCAATCGGGGTATGTTGTGAGGCTGAAGGTAGTGGGGAGGGGAAGGAGGTGGCGAATAGGAAGGTTGGGAAGTACCTGGCGATTCAGATCTGGTCACCAAACACGGATAAAGCCATTTTCAAGCATACCCGGCGATTCAGATCTAGTCACCAAACACGGATAAAGCCATTTTCAAGCAACGTTTCAATTATAAAAAAATATAATATCAATATGTCAATGTGATCTGAGGCAATGCATATCATTGGCCACTGCCTCATAATTAGGAGGGTATGACGATAATCCTGTTAGCAAACAATCATAAGGATGCTCATCGGTGAGTCGAGATCTATATCTTGATTTTATTAAGTTCATGTTTGAAAACAAGGATTCGCATAAATATGTCGAACTGAAAAATGATTAAATTTTTTATGCGGCTTTTTTCAAAAATGGGAACTTTTCTCTGTCCACTGTATTCCAAAAGTCCTCTGATATTAAGGATTTTAGCTAAATATCATTCTTAAGGTCCAAAATTTCTAACTCTAGTTCTTCTATCTTACCTTGAACAAAATCTGCAGTACAATGCGTGATGTGCAATAGTGAATAGCACTTCCCGTTCCAGGCTAGCGTGAAGAGTACAGTCTGGCACGCCGCGGCCGCTAGACAAGTTGCGAAGTACTGTCAGCAAAGGAACCACTCATACAAACAATATCGCAAACATACAAACGTATTTAATAAACCTACGCACTTAAAAACTTAAAACTCTAACAAATAAATAAAAGGCCGACAGTTGATCCTTCATCTGATCAGTCATAGTCCCATTGGCTCCATACGGTTGGGAGCAGTTGGTACTCTTGTGTTAAGTATTTTCATATAAAAAACGTTATTTTATAAGAAAGTAGGAATCTTTAGCGGTTTTTTGCTAAACCGACTGCACGTATAAGTGTGAATTATTTTGTTATTGGCGTATGCTTCTTCGGATAATCGAAATTGTTAGTAAAAATATTTTTACAGCGGACTTTGGTTGAACGGCCGTATATCCTATTTGCATGCTTACTTGAAGAAAACATCTCTTAAGATGAAGCCATACTAAATAATGCAAAATCACACGTTTTGTTTTGAAAATTTGATAGCTTAGAAGTATTATAGATGCTTCAATTAAATACTGTGTGTAGAACATATCTACCTTGGTCCTTAAAAATATCGGTCATTGTTTTTATAAGTCTTTTAAAAAGCCTTTAAAAAAATAAAGCATAAGGTCTATAAAAAACACTTTCAAGTCCAAACTCTCCTATTTTTAAATCCCTTTTCGGATTTGGTTTTATTGTATAATGTGGCAAATTTAGTTTATTTTATAATAATCGCAAAAAAATGATATTTACGTCCGAACTTCACAAAATAAAATAAAATATGCATTTTCTCGTTGATATTTTTGACATCAATCAATACGGCCCGCACGAATTTGAATTCTTGAAGTGACCCCTATGGCATGGGCACAAGAACCATGCACTGGGCAACATCTATTTCGTATTAGTCACGCCCCAACCGGCGCGGGAGACAGTCGTGTGACTCCGCGTCGCTTAGTTTCGTGAAATCAATTTTAAATTTCAGCTTTCTTACAATAAACAATGCGTAAAACAGGAATTAATATTTTTTACAGGCTGTAACCCGTAAAAAAAAATCTCAAATACCTTTTCCAACCTTTCCAAAAGCTTTTTCTCAAGTATTTTTAAACTCCTCCCATAAAGGGCGTGAATTCCCATTTCGATTTTTTCCTGAACTATTGGATCGCCTTAAACTGTCGGCCGGACCAACTGTCGGCGGACCAACTGTCGCAGGATCAATTGTCTCTGGACCAATTGCCGAGTCACCATTTTGGATCTCCTCACCTATCACCCGTATAACAATGCATTTTTTGAAGATAGAAGAGTAAAAATCTAATTTTAATACCATGAAAAATAAGTTGGTGTAAGTGGGTAGGTACCGACCTACCTACAATGTCCATCTATATTATATCCATACTCAAAGGTCCATCGTAATGAAAATCAATTTAAACGAATTCCTAACTCCAATTGAACGAGTCAAACAAAATAACAATCAACGATGAAGATTATTGAAGAATAATAAACGAAGAATGATCACGAATGTTATATCAATCACGATTCCCCAACCGATGTTCATAATGTTATTTAATGATGATGGAAGGATTTCATCTCGTGGTAATTTGCTGCAGTGAACATAAAAAAGTACCATCAAGAAGACTTGTACTTTTTTTGGCTTTAATGAAGCACGAATATTTAGTGGCGCTATGTGAGAAATGTACCGCTGTATAAAATAACACGCTCTTCTAATGTTACTTTGTTAGAAGTGGTGCTAAGGCTCTATTAATGTTATTAGTGTTACGTATACAGATAAAAATTAATGGCACTTTAACGTGCTGTGTGTAAACGAATCAGAACTCATTTTGAATTGGTGTTATTATTACAGGGTGGCGCAAAATTAATCATCCAATTTTGTTTTTGAATAACTTTTTTACTAAATAAAAAAAAAAATTTTTTAGTAATGGAAATCTTTATTTGGACTTTTACAATTTTTTCTGTTAAGCGGAAAAGATAATATCCGTCAAGTGGCTGCCGCCAGTGTTGGTACACGTTTGTGCCCGTTTTATCGCATTTTCCATAACTTTCCGCAAGATTTCCAGTGATAACTGTTCGCATTCCTGTCGAATATTCTCCTTAAAGGTTACGATTACCTGAAGCTTGTTGGCATAAACCCCAGACTTCAAGCAGCCCCAAAGAAAGAATTTTGGGATGGTTAAATCGGGCGATCTTGCTGGCCTTGCCAAATCGCCAAAACGTAAGTTTACGCGACCAGGAAATGCTTCCTTCACAATATCCATTGTGGCTCGTGCTATGTGTACGGTTGCACCGTCTTGTTGAAACCACATTATGGCCCTGTAGCGTTCGCCAGTAACAGTGACTGTAATGCCAATGGCGTCCTCAAAAAATCACTCCTCCCGCGTGAACGCCGCACCACACAGTGACTTTGAATGGATGTAATGGCTCTTCATGCATCACACGTGGATTTTCAGTGCCCCAGAAACGAAGATTTTGCTTATTGACGTAACCGTTTAAGTGGAAATGCGCCTCGTCGCTCATGATGACTTTCGACACAGAATCGCTAAAAGCATTAAAGCTAAAATCGACACAATTATTCCACGCTCTTGTGGAGTATAGGGCTCCATTGCTTGTTTGTTTGAATTCTGCAGCCGTCTAGTTCACAAATGTCAAATATGATTGACATACGACGCCATTTGCAAAAATTATAACAAATTCCGATAGGGTGATTAATTTTGCGCCACCTTGTATTATGTACGTAGAGTTCTTCTATATTTTAAGATGGTCGATTAGAGGTGAGAATCTTGGTTAGATGAAAGAAAGGGTGTCTGTGGCAGATCGATAAGCTATTTCGCTCTGGGGCTAAAGTCGGAGTTCAAAGCAGATCAGGAAAAATCAAATATGTATTTAATTTATTATTGGTTTTTCAACTCTTTTCAGAATTGACAACGCTCTCAATGAGAGACCATTAATTTAAAACTTAAAAGGTGCTGAAATGGTATTAGTTCTAAGGTAAATACCAGCCCCGGATCTAATGGGGGGCAAGCCGGGGCCCATGCCCCGGGCGGCAAGTTCAGAGGGCGGCCAAACTCAACTTTGACCACGGAATAAATAATAGTACAAGTAGAGAAATTTCACGGCCATATTAACTCGACTGATACCCAGAGCCCTGAGTGAGACGTGCTGCACGAACATTTATTATTCGCGAGGCGCGTAGGCATAGTTCAAAATACGCACCCGACCCGCTCGCCCGCAGGAACCACAGATCGCGGCAGCACGCGTCTGCTCTGGTTACCGTGCGTGCGAAAGAGATGAAGCTATATTCGAAAACTCCCTCGTCGATCTCTCTCCACGACAGTGTTTTGTTTTAAAAATGTGTCAAAAGTGTGTTGTTTATTTTTACTCTTTAGTACTTGTTGATCAACCGAAGGTACAATACTGATGTCATTAGTGTCGCATCAATAAATCTATCACAGTTCATCGATCGCTTTTCTGGGTAAGTATTTTATATAACTATCTTATGCTTTTTAAGTTACTATATTTATTTTTTAAACTCAATTTAATACGTGCAATCACTTACGTCGTCAATTCGTCATTATTCAAACTTACTTAAAATTTTTACGTCGTTATGCGTGTCATGATTTGTTTATTACACGATGGCAGCCATCATATGACTGAGAAGTAAAACAGCCTTTTTATTTCAGCTTTTATTTAAATACAATGCAATGTAGCAGTTTAAAACTAATAAGCAGCCAGCAAGATAAATTTCAGTTGTGATTTCATCTGCTGAAGCATTTTGATGGAAACCATTCTCGTGTTCAAAGTGCAGTTTTAAAATTCTGGTTGCAGACTATATGCAGCCAGAATTTAAGGAAAACCATTTGCATGTTCTGGGTGTAGCTATAATTAAATTTCTTAATTAGTTACAGTAAAACCAGTTCATTGATTCGAATATGGCCCACCCCCCCCCCCCCCACCCCCCCCCCACCCCCCCCCCCCCCCCACCCCCCCCACCCCCCCTCCCCACCCTCCCCCTAGCAAGGTTAAAATAAATATAGATACCTAAGTGGGCGGGGGCGGCATTTTTCAGTTTTTGCCCCGCCTAAAAAAAAACGAAGATCCGGGGCTGGTAAATACCTACTTATTTTCCAACGTCATTTCCCCAAAATAGGCCACTTGCATCACATTTTTTTCCGGTTTAGGCAAATATTCTAAGACATTCCGTATTTTTTTTAATCGTATTTTAGAAACCCTGGCGATTTTTTGAAAATTTCAATCCGAAAAATCAGACCATTTTTAATTTACTCGGTTAGCCAAAGGCGCATTTGAAGTGAAATAACACAAAACTACGCTTACAATCATCACGGTGTTATTATTATAACAGTCAGCGAAACACAACGATAAAAAGGTGGATTAAAAATATTCACTGCACACAGCCTACCTTTGGTAACAGAGCAATGCAAGTCACTGCTAACTACAATAAATTAAATTTGGAAATACCTTTTCTGCTCTGCAAATACTTACTACCTACTAGTAGCAGTTATAAACTTTTTAATCATCGAAGGCAATATTATCCACTCTCAATCGAAGGCAGTCGATAATATTGTCGATAATATTAGTCGTTAACCTTACCTAACCTAACCTAACTACATTTTATTATATTTGAAAAAAAAAACCTTTTTCGCTATGTAAATAACTACCTACCCACCTAGTATCAGTTATAAACTTAAAAAAAGAGGAGAGGCTCCTCTGATTGTCTTTAACCATAGAAGATACTTGAGATGTTATGGATACTTGAGTGGCAATCGGCCAACGTGGGGAATGCCCATCTCATACAAGGCCCTCATTGTTCTCAGTCTTGGTTCTCATTGCCTCGTAAATTCTGGTCTATCATCAATAGGACAAGATGTTCCCAAAGCCGCTGTGCCCTCATGATGCATAGATGGGAGCTCAAAAAGTCGGCTATGTGTGAATGCGATGCGGTGCAGACCACTAAACTTGTGGTCAACGAATACCCGATTTATTCATTCCCCGGCGGGATTGGTGAGGGCCATAGGGAAACGCCTGAGGCCCTAGACTGGCTTGCAGACCTAGATATCCTCCTTTGACCCCTCACCATAGAAGAAGAATCACTGAAGACAACTTTAGCCACTCTTAATTGAAAAGAGTCGATAGTATTTCGTTTGAGCGTCGCTAATATTGTCTTCAATTACAATTTACCTTTTTTTCCGAAAAATCGAGAAAATTACTTACATTGTAGAAAATTTCCAATCTTCGTACCACTACTTTCTATGTAGGTATACGTAATAGGTATACTTTGTTATTTTAATTCAGCGCATGTAACAGGTAGGTTGGGTAGAGTTTAAGCTTAAACTTTGATGGGTTCACATCGATAAGCCGGACATTTTTCCTATGGCCTCCGCTGCCTTTCAACTAAGCTCTCGCATTAGTTAACGTACCTGTGCCACCCCCACCCCTCCCCCTTCAAACACCCTCCACCCCACGTCCCCTACCGTACGACAAAAGATTAAGGGTTATTATTACAATAGATAGTTTTACATTATAATAGGTACATATATGGATAGTTCAAAAATACCCAGAGTGGAAAAGAAATGAAAGGCTTCTAGTGGAAATATTTCATTATTAAATATGTAATCATAAAGATGATATCCATTTCCAGGGTGATATTGACGGTGATTTGAGCGATCTGTTGGTGACCTTGGCCAACTATGCACCTTGTACCTCCACAGACCCCTTCCATGCCTTACCCAATATACACTGCCCTATGCCTTGTGGGGGATTGACCTGAAGGCGTACCTATTGCTTCTAAGATGACCTGTCAGGCAACTATGCGATGATAGCCCTCGTCTCCTAGAAGTCCTTCACTCCTGAACTTCTCCGTCAATAAAACTTCAGTAGTCAATAAGCCACGTTCCAGTACTTGAGGAATCTCCTAAAGGTCATATTATATTTGTAGATTTATGACAGAATTTTCTTTAGTGTTTTTGACTTATTCGCTTGTTTTTCTAGTTGTATTTAACAAGCATAATAAAATTGGGCTGTTATTGGTGCTAAGGAAACATTTCAAACTCGGTTATGTGTCAAATTAATATATTTTAAACGGTTTAGATACCGACTTTAATTCAGTGACATATTTTTGTTTGTAGGCTCGAGAACGAACCCTTCAAATGGAAATAATTACATAATTAATTATGTTCCTAAATATTTCCTGTGTAGGTTTTTGTTCTGAAACCTATCGATTTCACACGACTATTGGGCAAAAAGCGATATTCCATGATGTGAGAAAAAATGCCTTTCATTTATCTATCTTTATCAACCATCTAGGTTTTTTTCCGTACCCACCTTTCAGTTCTGCCCCAAGGTAAGCTGCCTACCGACTACCTGGTAGAAATACCAACCTATAAGCATACCTACATACCTTTTTCTTTTGTAAGCAATAAATTATTACCGATAACCCTTACTTCCGATTGAATGAAAGAGCTTATTGCAAAAAATAAGGCTTATGGCGCGAAGGGTACCCACCTAGGTAAATAAATACCAAGGGCGTGCTGGTTTTTTATCGGTTATCAGTTATCATCCAGAAGATTTTGATTTATTGTTATTTCATAAATTGCCAAAAATACCAACTTTTCCCCCTGTGATTAAGATGCTGAAGCCTTTTAAAAATGACCTAAAAATCTTTTGATTCCAGAGTGAAGTAGATAACCTATATTATTCCAGGGGAGTGCAGTAATAAATTCCGATAAATTAAAGTTTTAAACTCTCTGTAAACCAACACTTATTTTTCTCTATCCACTCGTAAGTAGCAAGATGTGTATATTATGTACTTATCGACTTGGAGGTATTTCACCACCCTATTGATATCTGCCAAAGGCACTCTTCATAGGATAACCTATATTTTAGTTTTATACGATTTATTTGTCCATAAAGTTCGTTTTTACTATCGGTACTAGTTACTATCAATAGTGGATATTTAGCGGATAAGTTGAACCTAGTATTCGACCTATTACAAGTAGTGTTTAGTTATTAGTTATTATGTTTGAGTATTGTAAATTATAATGGATAGTTATTTTGACAGCTTTTCAAAACGATGTTAAAATAACTCCTTAACCAGTTATAGAAACTGCGTAGAGATACCTATGGATACTCTAATATTAACCGATACAAGAAAAACATTTTTTATAAAGATAAAATAAAACTATTCGAAGTCACACATCTACCCTGATGATGAACACTGCAACGCTGTCCGAAACGTTGGCTAAAGAAGGAGGTAGCGCAACACGGCATAATATCCCAAAAACTAATAACAAAAAAAACTATTCGAAGTTCCCTAAATTTTAGAAAAGGGAATTAAGGAGAAGCTGTATGGAGGGTCTTTTAAGGGAAAGAAAAGTTCTTGGAAAGAAAAAGGTATGAGGGATGGGTAGTTAATGTGACCAGAAGTGACGGGTGTTTGAATCCATCCCTCCCACTGCGGTGCAATGTGATGGATCGCGAGGGTCCGGCTGGAGAGTTCGAAAGGTCTCCCTCAATCAGACCTCGAAAAACCTCACACCATGAACCCGGGTACCCGTGCTAAATCACCAAACGTAGCAACCAATTTCGGTGACCTATGGCAGGGATGCTGGTTATAAATGAACGGTTTGAGGGGCGGCGGTACCCATACCCGCAACCCAAATTAAAAAAATACAAATTAATAAAATTCTGCTGTGTGCGAAACCCAAAAAATCACAGCACACCGCTGGTAAGACTGTACCAAGCTGGGCTGGGTACCAAGGGCGAAGGTATATAAAATCTACCTCTTCTCAAGGAACTTTATTGCAATAAATCAACAAAAGTTATTGAGAGGGTTCTCGACTATTTTTAAACCACTAATCTTTGGTTCAAGTAATGCGTATTCCTACTTCACTCAGATTCCTAATTCCTAATCATTAAAAAACGTGATCCTACTTATCAGGGTAACAAAAGTTTCGAACCTGATGTAGAAAGGAAATTTCTTTCTTAGGACATCAGACTTCACCTTTCGAGAGTAGGTGCCCATTATAACCAGCCATTGTCTGCTTTATTGGGGTGTATTGTTTCACGATGATATTAAAATTTTGGAGGTGTTTCTGTAATTAACAAAATAACGATCAGTCTAAAATCTTTTCAATCGATTTTCTAGTGCAGTAACTTTGCCTGGAAATAATAGAGGCCCTGAGGAAGAAAAAATCGCTCCGGGCCTATGTCATTTTTGGAACTGCTATGTGGAGTATCTTTTTATGGAAAGGAAGGAGAGGAAATTCTGGAAAGGAAAAGGTAAGGGTGGGTAGGAATCTGGGGGTTAATGTGCCAGGAGTGGCGGACGTATGAATCCATTGCGATAGCGTCTAGATTAGGTCTCCATCAATCAGTCGCTCTCAATCCGGCCCGCCTCGCTTTAGGTGGGCAAATGCCCTCACCATCAAGACCTAGACACACTTCACCCCATGAACCCGGGCACCGCTACCAAGTAACCAAACAAAGCCAACCACTTGGGATGACCTATGGCAGGGGTGATGGTTACCAATAATAACCCATAACCGCCTCCTAAATTGGAAATTATTATGGCACAGTTATTCCACGTTTTTCTATTAGAAGAAATTCTTTTTCAGTTCTACATTATTCCTGGCCCAGTTTTTCATCTCGTACATTGCATTTTTCGGTTAAGATGAAGCCATATTAAATAATGCAAAATCATACAAAATCACATGTTTTCGTTTTGAAAATTTGATAGCTTAAAAGTATTATAGATGCTTCAATTAAATACTGTATGTAGAACATACCTTGGCCCTTAAAAACGTAGGTCATTTTTTTTTGCATAACCAGCCCAGCGGAATTTAGATGCAAGCTAAAAACGCATCTTTTCAGACACTCATTTCCTTAAATTCTTCATTCTATAATTGTTGATGTCCACGACGATTCATTTTCATTAATTTAAGATTAGCTTGTGTAGACCAGCGTTTAAAATGGTCTCCACACATAAATATTCTGAACAACAGAATAAGGAAACTAACATATATATTTAGATGTTTAAGAGATATTTTAAACGAAAAATTACTTAGAACCACATACTTCGCTTTCTGTCAATCAATTATACAATACGGCATTATAGGATGGGGCGGTACACATAAAAATCAAACACAAACAATTTACATATCACAAAAACTAATAATAAAAACAATTTTAAAAAAACCCTACTCATATTCGTCAGAACTTTTATTCAAACAATTTAAGGTCAGAAAATTAAGTGCATTATACTTTTATCATGCAACATTACAAATTTATAAAGATAATATTAAAAATCAAGTTGCACCCTTTAAAAATAACAGAAGTCTTAGACAAACATCAATACTTCCCACTCCAAAATGTAAAAAAAAAATTGGACAATTGAGTCATAAATATCTCGGAGCCAAATTTTTTAATTCATTACCAGAAAAAATTAGAAACATGGATACCAATATAAAAAGTTTTAAAACTCACCTAAAAAATTATACTGAAAACTTAAACTGAATGATATTAAAAAAGCAATACAATAACACCCCCCCATACACACAAGCCTTGCTTAATTATGGGGGTACATCAAATATTCTACTATGTAATTAATTACTGTATAAAATTTATTTGTAATTTATGTACCTTATATTACTAATAAAAAAAATAAAAAATGTTCCTATAAATCCAGCTTAGATCATTATTGCACCAATAATTCCATTAAGATCATTATTTCACCCGTGTTCATAATAGTAATATTATATAAGAACTACCTCCTTCTTCTGGCGTTAATAACACTAAAATAGAATATAATATGTATAAAATGTGTATGTACCTATGTATAAAATTTATAAATCCTCAAACTACTTCGACTCGCAGCAATAACTTATCTATGTTGCGAGTTTGTACATATACCTACTGAACTTGTTTGTTGTTTGGTTTTTAATGTTATCATTATCACTGACAATAATGGCAAATAAGTATTTTGAAATGTTGGTACTAATGTTAGTTTTGAGTCTGTAACTTTAAGTCACAGTTGTAAATATGTATGTCATTAATCCACTAGTTTTAAGTCAACTATCGTAAGTCTTAGTCATAAGTCACTAGCTATAAGTCTTAGATTAAGCCACTAGTTACAAGTCTTAGATATAAGTAACTAGTTAAAATTACAAATCTTAGTTTTACCAATTTTATTACGTATTTACTTGTACTGTACAGCGCCCTTGAGGTGATTTCTCACAAAAACGGCGCTATATAAATTAGCCAAATATTATTATTATTATTTTTTAATAAGCCTTTAAAAGTATAAGGTCTATAAAAAACACTTTCAATTCCAAACTCTCCTATTTATAAACCCCTTTTCGGATTTGGTTTTATTGTATAATGTGGCAAACTTAGTTTCTTTTATAATAATCGCAAAAAAATTGATGTTTATGCCCGAACTTCACAAAATAAAATAAAATATGCATTTTCTCGTTGTTATTTTTGACATCAATCAATACGGCCCGCACTTTACGAATTTGGATTCTTGAAGTGACCCTTATAGCATGGGCACAAGAACCATGCACTGGGCAACACCTATTTCGTATCAGTCAGGCCCCACCCAACCGGCGCGGAAGACAGTCGTGTGGCTCCGCGTCGCTTAGTTTCGTGAAATCAATTTTAAATTTCAGTTTTTTTACAATAAACAATGCGTAAAACAGGAATTAATATTTTTTACAGGCCTTTACGAAATCAACCTGTAAAAAAAAATTCTCAAATACCTTTCCAAAAGCTTTTTCTCAAGTATTTTTAAACTCCTCCCATAAAGGGCGTGAATTCCGATTTTTTCCTGAACTATTGGATCGCCTTAAGTAGGATTTCTTCAGTTGTAAACAGCCACAAAATAAGAACTGCAGCAGGAACGAAGTTAGGTACTTTGGTTTATCCCTTCAACAGCATAATAATAATATATAATATAATGTAATATGTGTGTAGGTGAGCAGTAAGCAGTGAGCAGTTGAATGGAGTCCTGATACGGATCTGCCGGTTGAATGCGCATAATGAGACTATTCAGGTATTTCAAAGGAGGACGCGAATGGAAAAAATCCGCAATCTTTTCTGGGGAGGTTGTCTGTGAACCTCGCCCGGTTTGTCGACATTAGTTTAACTGTGTCCATCATAAATTAAATAATTATGTCATGTCTCATTACGTCAATTAAACAAAGTATCTGACAGTTTCTATAACAGCCAGGTGACAGCAGACCGATGTATATACTCTCAAATAACATAAATGCTAAGGAATCTATGAACATAATCAAGCCTCCATCCCATCTAAGCATCACACATTTTGGGATTGAAATTGGTAAAAATCATAAAATAAAAATAATAAGTAGTAGATATATTTGTGACACGTTCCATAGGGGAAGATAGGTACTTTCAGTTTCGCCCTAGTATAATACCACCATTCATAATTGAAACGTTGCTTGAAATGGCTTTAGCCGTGTTTGGTGACCAGATTTGAATAAACAGGTACTTCCACACCTTCCTCTTCCCCGACTCCTTCCCCTACCCACTACCTTCACAAAATACCCCAATTGGGGATGCCATAGTCTCACTGGCTCCAAACGGGAGCAGCTGGGACTTGTGAGGTATTCACGTAAAAAAAATAATAATCTTGTATCTATAAACTTTTTTCAACACAAATATTGTTAAGGTTGCGTAGATCCAAGGTGTGGTCTCCAGATAGTCTGCAGTCAGGGTGTAAGTTGAGCTGCTTTTGTGGATTTCCTTCTGTTCCACACCAAGGAACGTACAGTGAGATAGAGTTTGCGGTGGTTATCCTCTGTTGAAGTAAAAACACTTGTGTTTGTACTGGATATTTGAAACTGTGTATTCTTTGAATAATTTTTCAGCGAGAGATTCTGGTCTGAACACTTGACTGGCGATAATAATGAGTGTAATTCTTAAAGTCTAGTAGAAGCGAAAAGACGAATTGAGATTAAGAGAATCGAGCAAAGAGAGGGAATGCAAGGAGAATGACAAGCCATTTTATAAACAAAAATTAGAAAGTTTGACGCGGCCACAGACAAGAGAGAGCATAGACATAGAAATTAAGGTAATGTTTGAATAAAAGGTGGCATAAACAGGAAAGTTTAAAGTAAGAGGATCTACACATCGAGATTAGATAAATGAGAAATTAAAAGTGTTCAGTGCTAAATGACGTTAAATATAAAATAGGATAATCACAACACACAACATCCAACAAAGGTAAAATCTCATTAATTAATTTAAAAAATAATGCACCATAATTTCTCGAAGATTTCACTGATTCTTACTGTGAACAAGTGTTGAACGTGGTAGGTAAACTAGCATTTAAAAAACGGACTGCTTTACACCTACTTACCAACACTTTATATCTTTCCAACTAGGAAATAAGTGGCTTTTTATTCTGCCTAACAATTATTATTATTATCTAATGATATTTGTATAGTATAGGTATAATGAACATGGCTGTGGAACAGTATTAATGACAATGACAATAATATCTACTTATGGGAATTATTGTGTATTGCGAGAATTACTGTGTGTTGCGAAAAATTTCCTCAAGGACGCAATACCTTTTTTCTTCTTTTTTTCCTCCTAACTCGATATAAAAACTAGATATGTAATAATAACCATATTTGAATGATTTGTATAGCTTCGTTTTTGTGAAAAATCACCTCAAGGGTGCTGTACAAACATATCTGCAGCATGCAGATGACCGGACAACTGGGCGGCACTTTTAAGGGTCGGCAAAATTTCACAATAAATAATAATAGTAACTTTTGAAAATTTTAACCATTTCGTCCATATTTTTGTTGCACCAACGATTCAGACCGATTGAAATGGGCACGGAATTTTTCATTACTTATTCTGTGACAAACCTGGAGAATCCCCTTTCTTTAAATGAATGTATAATAATGTCATCTTGATCACTGCAGCGACCGGCAACACGGTATGGGTCGAACTTTGTTTTGAGCTTAGATTGTTTATGACTAATATTCAGTGAGAATTATTGAGAGAGGTCCGTGGGCGATGCGCGACAATTCTAAGAAAGTTTCATGGATCATCGTGTGTTCCAATGGATCATCAAGCCATCCATGTGTTCCAAGTACAAAAGTAGGAGGAAAACCATTTTCTTGTTCTGGGTGTAGTATCTGAGATAAAGCTGAGGACGCGCGTGCAGATTAACTCTTAACAGATTAACCAGTTTCATGTTCCGAATGATCTGTCAAAATTTAAGGAGCGGATTAATCTGCTGACGCATTTCGAAGCAAACCGTTCTAATATTCCGAGTGAAGTTAAAATTTTTGTTTCAAATCATTCTTCAAAGTTCGTAATTCGTAGGAAAAAGCTTACAATGCATTATTTGAGAGTAGGTACTACTAATTAAAGCTGAGGACACTTAAGCAGATTCACCCTTAATTTAAAACCTAAAATATTTTCTAATTCGAAGTGCATTGGAGGTTATCCACCACATACATCCATGTATATAAATTTTTGGGCTTAATGCCCGTTTTATGTACTTAAATAAAAAATAAAAAAAAATTAAAAAAAATACCCGCCCCGGTGTAAGTAACAGATGGTTAGGTACTACTTCAGGGCTCTCACAAGGACTCTATTTTTTTATAGAACGACCTACATTTATAATTAACCAAAACTAGACCCTTATTGTCCCTGCATACGTTGTTAGCAAGCAGTATGCAAGTGCTTGATCTGATGACACTGATGATCTTCGGGCCTTCTCCATACTAAACGGTTTGTCATCACTGATGACAAACCGTTAGTATGGAGAATGTCATCACTGATGACAAACCGTTAGTATGGAGAAGGCCCGAAGATATCGATCTAGGGATTGGTTAATTTATGACTTAAGACTTAACTGTTTGATAGCATCCCCAAACTGTTTTGGAATTCCCCGCAAGCAGTGATTGCAAACGCGTACAGCCTCCCACCACTTACTTCAATGCCATCTATGGGCAGAATAAAGAATTAGCATGATATGATTCCTTGATTAATTCGAAGCTGTTCAGTTAGATGTCGCTACACTACACTAATAGGTAGTATTTATTTCTCAATCATGTCACACTTTGAACAAACAGTTTACTAGTTGTTACTAGTATACGAGTATTATCATAGTCGATGGTATTTCTTAAGGTAGGGCGCAGGTATTTTAGGCGAAGGCATTGCCCCATACCCCCCCCCCCCCCCCTTAGTTACGGCCCTGCTCCATCTTTCTTCTAACTAGGTACAGACTTGGGGTTCATCGATCACTAAAACAAAACTATCTGTACAATGCGTACGACCAATGAACAAGATGCTGCATTAAAATGTAGAAAATATACAGGACCAAATTTACCATTTATTACCATTACTGTTTTGTGTAAAGTAGCAGTGGAGTCGGTGCCTTTTTGCAATGTTTTCAACTTTTCATTGAAAGTATATTTGATCATTTAGGTAATCTGAAAAAAATTATCAATTTGTGAATCAGCCAGAAAGCGATATAATCTTCAAAAGAAATGTGCATCTTTCTAACGCTCTATCCACACCCATTCCCCTTCCCATTCCCGATAGTCATTATTTGGTGTAGGTGCTCCAAGTCCACAATCCGCCAACAAAGAAATACCACCAAGCAACAATATTTTCGCTTTAGCAACTGTGTATGCAATTTGTAAGTACGTAATAGTACATTTTCTCTTATCATTCTGATGGTGAAGCAAAGTCGGAATCTTAGAGAAGTCAGTGGGTATGGGTTTCAGTTGATAAAAAGTGGATTATTCATCCTTCCAAGATTTAATATTCCAGAATGGTAGTGAGCTGCATTAAATCTTGTGCGTTTTATTCCTATGGGAAATGTTGGGAAAGACATGGACAGAGGACGTCCTTATTTGAGCGAAGGACCGGTCCGCGGCTCAAGGCTGTGGGTTGTAAGATACCTATATTCTAAGGGGGTGATGATTTTCAATCTTTTTATTGCCAATTTATACATTTTAAATTTGTTCACGGGTCGCAGGTGGTAGGGTGTAATAAACATCTTCTCATGGTTAACATTGCAATAGGTGGTGTCGCAAATATATTTGTATTTTCTAAAACAAATTTTTTTTATAACTACTACAGGGAGCAAAACAAAGCGCCGGAGGTGAAAATTTTATACCTTTAGGGCCAAACCAATAAACGTTGTCGATTTTTATCACTCTCAAATATTAAACAACACATAAAAATACAGAAAAAGACACCTTCTACGCAAAGCTCTCGAAAACCTATCAGGACTGCCCAAACCATGATGTCAAGATAGTGATAGGGGATTTTAATGCAAAGATAGGAAGGGAATCAGTGTATAGACCTACAGTTGGAGCACATAGCCTGCACGCAGAATCTAATGATAATGGTACAAAATTAATTGATTTTGCAACGTCCCACAATATGATTGTGAGTAGCACATGTTTCCCAAGAAAAGATATATATAAAGGAACATGGAGAACACCAGATGGTAGAAATGTTAACCAGATAGACCACCTACTTGTTGAGGCAAGGCATAAATCTGATTTAACGAGCATACGAACATACCGTGGAGCAAATGTTGACTCGGATCATTACCTTGTTATCTCCAAAATACTGAGTAGAATATCAAACGTGAAGAAACAGAGGGGATCACGCACAAATAAATTTGATATTGAAAGCCTAAAAGTACCAGAAACAGCAGAAAAGTTCATTACAACCATAAATCATAAGTTGGATGACATCAGCGACCATGTGGAACAACATGATATTAACTCATACTGGGATGGTGTTAAGTCTGTGATTACCAATGCAGCTGACGAAGTTCTGGGAAGCAGGCAAACACAACCAAGAGAATTATGGTTCGATGCAGAATGCCAACAAGCAACCAATGTGAAGAATGACGCATATCTAAGAATGCAACAGCGACATCGTACACGGCAAGCAGAGATGGAATACAGAGAACTAAGAAAGCATGAGAAAAAACTGCACAGAAGGAAGAAACGAGTATTTCTCGAGAACCAAATCAAGGAAGTGGAACTAGCCAAGGCCCAAAACAGAAGTCGACTTTTCTATCAGAAGGTAAACCATCAAAGAAAAGAATACAAGCCCAGAATTACAATGTGCTACGACAGCGAGGGAAATATTTTGAATGAAAAGTCAAGAATTCTGAATAGATGGGTGGAATATTTTGATGCTCTGCTAAACGGAAGTGTAGATGAGAGTGTGGGTGAAAATTTGACAAGGGATGGAAACATCACTGATGGTGGTACTAATGATGATGACAATGTCGAGCCGCCACCAACATTAGAAGAAGTAGTGGGTGCCATTAAAAGTCTACATAACAATAAATCACCTGGAACTGACAACATCTCTGCAGAGTTATTCAAATATGGCGGAGAGAACCTTCAAGTCCATATATATAATATCATTAAATCCATCTGGTGCTCTGAGACTCTGCCAAGTGAATGGAACTGTGGAATAATTTGCCCTCTTCACAAGAAAGGAGACCCTATGAACTGCTCTAACTATAGGGGCATAACGCTGCTGAATATCTCATACAAGATCCTATCAAATGTACTGTGTGGTAGGCTTATGAAATATTCGGATGGCATAATTGGCCAATATCAAACTGGGTTCCGTAAGGGGAAATCTACAACTGATCAAATCTTTTCACTGACACAGATACTGGAAAAAAACAATAGAATTTAATGTTGATACATACCATCTCTTCATAGATTTTAAGGCTGCCTATGACACGGTAAATAGAGAAAGACTGTACAGAGCCTTGGATGAATTTAATATCCCAAGAAAACTGGTAAACTTAGTAAGGCTCACAATGTCTAATGTTGAGTGCCGAGTCAGAATACAACAGGATCTGTCAGACACCCTAAAGACCTTCAATGGACTAAGACAAGGAGATGCACTTGCCTGCATTTTATTCAATTTAGCGCTGGAAAAGGCCATCCGAAATGCAGGTATACAAACCACAGGCCTTATTTTTAACAAGTCTGTTCAGCTCCTTGCTTATGCTGACGATATAGATATCATCGCACGCTCAGAATATGAACTAAAATCGGCGTTTAAAAGCTTAGCTACGTCGGCAAGGAACATGGGATTGGTCATCAACGAGGGGAAGACAAAATATATGCCCGTACATGGACGCCAGAAACCACCAAGTATACAGATAGATAATTATACATTTGAAACTGTCAACGAGTTTGTATATCTCGGTACTATGGTGACAAATGACAACAATGTATCCAGCGAAATCAAAAGAAGAATAGTAGCTGCAAATCGATACTACTTTGGGCTACAGAAGCATATGAAATCTCGCCACCTTACCAGAAGAACTAAAGTCCTGCTTTACAAGACCCTTATACGACCTGTTCTTATGTATGGTTCGGAATGCTGGACAATCAGTAAGGGTGATGAAGGAGCCCTAGAAAGTTTTGAAAGGAAGGTGCTGCGAAGGATTTACGGCCCAGTCTGTGATAATGGAGAATGGCGTATCAGATACAACCAGGAGCTATACGATCTTTACGAGGACCCTAATATCTCCAAGGAAATCAAAACTGGAAGACTCAGGTGGGCTGGACATATCCAGAGAATGAGCGAAGGAGATATTCCAAAGCGAATTATGGATGGTGCACCTGGGGGTCGGAGAAGAGTTGGAAGACCAAAGCTTCGATGGCTGGATGGAGTGGTGAAGGATGCAAGCACCATCGGCATCCGAAACTGGCGCAACGCAGCACAACACCGACAGTCATGGAGGCAGGCTCTGCTGGAGGCCAAGACCCGACCTGGGTTGTAGAGCCACAGATGATGATGATGAACTACTACAGGGAGCAAAACAAAGCGCCGGAGGTGAAAATTTTATACCTTTAGGGCCAAACCAATAAACGTTGTCGATTTTTATCATTCTCAAATATTAAACAACACATAAAAAAATCGTTTGTGCAGTTCACACGCGGTAGAAGTGCAACCTTCAGAAAACTAAACTTCGAGAGAATAAGACGAATGTAGAGTATCAGTGGCAGGATAATTGAAGGGTTTATTTATTACAATATTGTTACCAAGTTTAAAAATTATTTTTCCTTTTTATTCTACAAAGCACGGCACAGAGAGGACACCGATTAGTCTATCTAATTTTTTCACAGACTAAATCCTGTAGATGTATGTGTTTTCTCTTTTTAATGTCGTTCGGTTCGGTTTCATCGAGTTTCAAATCACTACGGTGCTAAATAAGTTTTTAAAATTTTAGGCGGCTGATTCAAAATTGTTTAAATAGTTGGGCGCAAAACCTTTTCGTGTTTCGTAATACAGATTTTAAAAAACGTTAATAATATTTGATCGTAGCTCCTTGTTTTTAAGAACATCATTCGAAAGCGTACAAAAAGCTTAAATAAACCTTTTGGCAATAGACAATATTGAATATTTTGTTTTACCGTAATTTTTTTTTTATATTAGACGTTGAAATTAAAGTTGGCCGTATGAAAAGACTTATGGGCGGCAAGAAATGGCTCGAGGGCCGCCAGTTTTACTCATCCCTGCTCTTAGGGCTGTAGCATCAGAAGGCTGTTTCAAAGCTGACTCATCTGGTTTAATACGAAATATCCCGTGGATTTCAGTGACATTGATCTTGAAAAAAATGTCGATGTATCCCAAAGATATTAACTAATTAACTATCTAACCGTCACGCCGTTTCACCGCAGGGGTAGGCAGAGAGGACGGACCGCCAAACAACTTGATCTTGGCACACACTCCTTGCCTCGTTCACATTCATGCATCGTCTCATACATGCTCTTCTATTATTCCGACTCTTCACATGGCCCGACTCAAGTATCTGATTGCCATGTCTTCCTCGGCGTCCCCGACTTCTTCTATCATTCACATTTGCGTCACCATAGATATTGAAATATAATTTGAATATCTTTGATGTATACAGACGAATTGAATTTCTGACCTTAAAAACATACTGCCACACTGTACTAGATATAGTCAAAAGACTAGACTATAGATAAATTACCAAATTGTTTCTTCATATTATGTATTTAGATATTAGGGGGTGCTTTGCGGATTGTAAACTCATAATATTCCCGGATTACGAATAAGGGGGGGGGGGGGGGCGGTCCGCCCCGGGTGGCACCCGATGTGGAAAAAAAATTACGAAGGATGTTGGCACAAAAATATTGAACTATTGCTCCCCGTAGAGTAGGTACCCCGAAAGAATTTTGTGCCTGACGGTCTTTTTATAGGCGAAAATAGCCTATGTCTGAAATTCTCTTACCAACCCCTCCCCCCAGGACGCACCAATTTTCTACATATTTGACTAGGTTGTTTTGTTTTTATTTTTTATGAAGTCGAAATTGGTGGGAAGACCCCACGTTATCCGCCCGGGTGCCACCCATGCTTGCTACACCACTGCTACCACACGCCAACTCAGCCACTGATCGGTCGATTATATGATTATATCAATGAGGTAATCAAATAAAATTTATTTGCCCACACCGGGATTCGATACCGTTTCCTTCGGATTACGAGTCGAGAGCCGTAACCCTCGACCACTCGCACATTCGGTTGTTGAAAAATGAAATGATTTGTATTTAGTTAAAAATTATTTGCAAGGGGACATGGCTGCAATATTGGGAGGTTAAAAGTCCGAGTTCTAGAGGTCATTGAACCGGAATTACACAGAAATTATTATTTTTAATGTTCTATCATTCTTATTTTGAAAATGCCACCATTTTGGGAATACCGAATAATCTTACAATTTGTATGTAGGAATGTACAACTGTAATTAGTAACTAGGTACTCAAGGTTGTAGGTAAGATGTTCGATATTTCATCACTGTAATTAGAGGATCGCGTGTTGTGATCATGTTCCACTATTTAGGGGTGTCATGTGTCGTGTGTAAGCCAACCACGTGGAACTAATGGACTAGAAGGCAGGTTAGTTAAAGGGATCTAGTAATTAACTGATTAATTTATAATGCCTGTCCTTTTTACCGTAATCTACATTAATAATATGTAGGCTAGCCGGAATTTATTACTGAAATTTTGGCGTTTTTTTTTTTTTAAATTTATGTGAATACCGCACAAAAATTCCAAATGCTCCCTACCGCCTGGAATCAATCAGATTATGGCCCCTCAATCGGGGTATGTTGTGAGACTGTAGGTAAATGGGGAAGGGAAGAAGATGGAGAAGAGGAATGTGGGGAATGCTGGCTATTCAGACCTAGTCACCACACACGGCTTTTAAGCAATTATTGTTATTTTGTATATTTATTTATCTATTTTAATTTTGGCTACAGGTATCTAAAAACATCAGAAACGCCCGGGGTCTCAAAAGTTGCATCTTACAAAGAAAATGAGAACTGCATTTAATTTTTTTTTTTAAATGGTTATTAACCAGCTAAAATGCATTGAAAATCAGAAAACAAACCTAAAACCACATTTAAAAAAAAATTAATAATTTTTTTTTCCAGTAATTTAACCTTTTAACGTTTGTTTATTATTAAAAAATGCGTATAATTGACAAAAATGAAAAAAAGTCCAAGTCAACAAGAAATCTGATTTTATCCAGAAAAAGTGTTATTTTCCCCTTTTTTATTTTTAACCAACACATCACATATGTTTAAAAAAATGTTTTTTTTTGGTTCTTTGAACTGCAGTTATGGAATGAAAAATAAGTTCGGTACAAAATATAAAATATGAACCCTTTGTATTATTTTTTACCAAATCACGAAAGCGGGCTAATTGTAAACAATAATTTCATTTATTTCACGTTTTCGAATAGCTACAGATTATACGAAACTTTTGAGACCCCGGGCGTTTAAATATAAGGCCATTTTTTTTTCTCTCTATGGAGAGCGACACACGCTAATATCCGTATCGGGACAGACATAGGAGGTACACAAATGCTTACAAACATACATAAATTCTAAGATTATATATCTACATTTTAAGATTCTTTCTTTTTGGTTGATAGAATTATCCTCCAATAAAATCAAAAAGAAAGGTGAAAGGAAACTACCCTTAAAACTGAAAAAAATTGGAATGAAAACTAAGTTAATTTTTTAAAGATCTTTTCCTTTTTTTAAAGAGAATAATCTGACAATATATACTTTAATTTCTCCTACCATCTTTTACCGTGATATAAAAGGAAGGATAACTTACCTAAAATAGGATTGCACCGCGAAGCTAGGACAAGAACTCAACGCTTTCAATATCTCGGCTACTAACCGGGCAATCACCAAACTAATCTCCAGAAAGTCACAAAAATACTAATATAATTCAATGCATTAAAAAGTTCAATTCAACGTTCCTCGTGGAAAACCTCGAATAGAATTTAAACCCAATAGGTACAAAACCTACTTAAAGTACTCGTAGGTACTTACTCAAAGAATGCGCAAGGCAAAATAATAAGGCGAACGGTAGCGGGATTAAACGGTAGATGTCACTCAATTAAAAGCAAGACACAATGGACAGGGGAGTGAGTTAATAAACAGGCTCCACTCGACATGCCCCATTGTGTTAAAAACATATTCTCTTCGGGCCGTGTCTCAGGGGTGGTGAACTGTTCTGCCGCTAACTTTAATGTGAAACTTTAACAATCATGATTTTTTTAGTTTAGTTTCGAGCTGACTTGGTAGGTATGTAGGTAATAGGTGAATAGATATTAGATAACACGATTTAAGAACATTTCTTTATACAAGCAGATAAATTAATAATAAACCTATAAGGCGATGCATCATGTCGTGTAACATTTGGAGTCGGACCGCTAACAATGATAACACTCCTTGTAGCTGGCGGAGACGCGAATCCACGCGCGGTTTGCGCATGCACTCGGAAAAAAATTCGATAAAAATATGTTGGTCTGCGATTTTGACCCTTCTATGTACAGAATTTGTATGAAGGACAAGGTCAGAAACGCTTGCGCCAACATTTGCCCAGGATATAGGCAAAAATTTCATTCACTTGGCAACCCCAGAATATTTTTAAATGATTTTATCTGTGGCATCGAAATGTCAAATTTGCCGCAATTCTTTCTGTCAAAATCCGATGCGTGTTACTTGACAAAAACATCGTTAAACCTATCAATTTACGTAATTAACGCAAGTAATGTTGTTTTGGTACACAGTTTATTGTTCTAGGAATGTGTTTCGGTCAATAAAATATACGATAACTCAAAATTAATTTACAAAACATTCAATTCAAAATTCAAAGTGGTGCTTTGTTAGGGAATTTTCGAGAAAGGGTCTGGCCTTTAACAGGTTAGCCGCCGCCTTTTTTGATTCACGCAAGAAATAAACGTCGCCAAAAAGTGTGTTCTATTTTATTTTGCGAAGCTCAGGCTTAAATACTTAAATGTTTTGTGACCGTTTTCTAATGAATTTAATTTTTCATATTTTACGATAAAACTATTAGAAAAAGAGTTTATAAGCAGGAGATTTTGACCTTTAAAGGCCCCCGCTCGTTGCGGTTATCAACCTTCGAGTTCAAATTTGATATTTTTGCCCTTTTTATCTAGAAAAAAAAATAAAGTATCTGGCCTTTAAAAAATTAAAAATAATCTTGGCCTGATCCTTTATTTTTTAAATAACAGGTGATTTTTTACAAAACTGCTCTCTACACATCATCAAATTGTTATTATTATTGTAAATATTTGACATTAGGTACTTATCTACACCTATTATCTTTTTTTTTTAAATGAATACCGCACAAGAGTCCCAACTGCTCCCGTCTGGAGCAAGTGAGACTATGGCATCCCCAATTGGGGTATTTGTGAGGCTGAAGGTAGTGGGGAGAGGAAGGAGATAGGGAAGAGGAAGGTGGCGAAGTACCTGGCTATTCAGGTCTGGTCACCAAACACGGCTAAAGCCATTTCAAGCAACGTTTCAATTCTGAATGGTGGTCTTACACCAGGGCGATACTGAGAGTATCTTGCACTCTGGAACGTGCCGCAAATATACTATACAGGGTGTTAAGGGACGTACTTGACTTACTTTAACCAGTGATTCCTGACATTATTTGGAGTAAAAAATGTAAATGAAATTTTGGTCTCCGGTGACATTTTTGGTGTTTTTTTTTTTTTGTTTTCTATAAAAAAATGGTAGTTGTTAAACAGTTGGAGGCGGGGTAAGGGGTTCGTCGGACATCCGGCTGAGTGACCAGTGACAAAATGCAAAAAGATTTTATTTTGTTTGATTTTGAAGAAAAAAATTTTGAAAAAAAAGTCGTCAAAAAAAGTCACCGGAGACCAAAATTTCATTTACATTTTTTACTCCAAATAATGTCAGGAATCACTGGTTAAATTAAGTCAAGTTCGTTTCTTAACACCCTGTATATTATTTTTAAAGAATAAATTGTGAAATAACACAAATTAATCACATAAAATTCATTTGCCACGCCGGGATACGACCCCGCGACCTGATTGCGAGTCAAGATTCTTACCGCTGGACTACGCCGGTCGTCAATTAGTTATTAGTTAGGTCGGTTTTTTTTAAAGAAAACATGCATCTCCAGTTACGAATAATCTTACAATTTTTAAAAATCTCCTACAAACATTAAAGAAAGCGGAAAACGCTGCTTGTGTCGTGATTGAGGAATTTTCGTGTAATTGAACTCACGACGCCTGGGTGATGCGCGTTGTTAACACAGCCACTAACCGGTCGAATGTATATTTGGTATATGCAATGATCACGGCTGCATGTTTGAGAATGCATAAGAATGTCGAGAAAGAGTTGTAAATCGTGACAGAGAGATGTGGCGTGTTTAGCTTTCTGACAGCAAACAACCCCCGAGATAAAACCACCGCGCAATAACTGGTACCACCTACCTATCAACCAACCACCTTCTACCAATAACATTATATGTTATATACAATATATAGACGCGCGGTAGAAATCTCAAAATGGTAAGCGAAAGACAAGGCAATTGTATTGTCTTCAATTTCGTAGTTTTAGTACTTAAAGCTCTGCAACCGGGCCCGAAAAGAAGAAGATGGAGAGATACAAAATTACAAATGTTAGAGGAAAGCGCTTACATTTACAGAGGCAAAATCGATGCGAAAATGTTGAATAAAACACGACTCGTTTAAAATATAGCAAAAATCTCGCGGGCATTGTCTTAAAAAGCATTTAAAGAAACACTGTGAATTTTTTCATACATATAACTTGAAAAATAACTGAAACAAACGTGTTAATAATAATTTTTGGAGCATATTTTGCGATTTTTTTCTATCACGGGAATTTTATATAATTTGCGTTTCGGCGCGGGCAAAGTCTAGATATTATCTTCAAGAATAACATATATTTTTAAGAGCTTTGAAACTTAACGTGTTAAAGGGAAATATGTAATAAATCGGTACAAATTCGGGTTGCGGGCCCTTAACTCCACGCGTCCCGTAAGGTCGTGTTCTACCAGAAAGTAGGTATATTGGATAAAAAAAACGCTAAAATGCCCTCAAGTGAGATGAGAAATGTTTAAATTACATGGCAAACACTAGTAAAAACCAAGGAAAGGGTAAGGGTACCGCCGTCCGGGAACCATTTATTGGATAACTAACACCTCTGCCATATGTCACCCAAGTGTTTGGCTACGTTTGGTGACTTAGCAGGGGTGCCCGGGTTCATGGGGTGAGGTTTGTCTGGATCTTGGCGGCGGATGCATCTGCTCACCAACTGCGTGGCAAGCCGGATCGGGAGAGACTAGTTGAGGGAGATTTTTTGACCTCTCAAGCAGGAACATTGCCTTGCACCGCAGTGGTAAGGATAGATCTGTCACTTTTGGATGCACCGACCCCAGATTCCTAACCACTCCTCATGCCTTTTTTTCCTTCCCAGAACTTCCTCTCCTTCCTTTTTCCTAAAAAGACCCTCCACACAGCATCCTCAAGATGATATAAGGCAAACAAAGGCCTCCTGTGTGGAGCGAATGTAAAAAAAGAATTTTGTAAATATACCCAAATTATTTATTATTACAAAAAATACAATCAATTCGATTTTTTCCCGTAGATTTTTAGCGCCATTAGAGAAAAAAAGATAGCAAACAGCATTCCGTTTTCGTCTTATATGTATAAACGAGTAAGCGTATCTTGGCATGTCAGTCGCGCACGTGATGTAGAATGTAGCATTCGACGCAAATCTGAAAACGCCGCCCGGTTCTACATCTATTTCGTTCATACACACACTCTTTTTGAATGTCTGTCTTTATCGTTCATGAATAACTTTTGAATTAAGAATTTACTAAAAACATAAGAGCGTTTCTTACTTGCCATATTCTATCTAGACTTTGTGAGACAATGGCGAGTCTAGATGTAATGTATAACGTCATTGCATCTACCATTCTAACTGCTACCTACCCACCCAGGACTCCAGTTACTAATATCTACAGCCTGTATGTCGGACGAATATCTACAGCTCATATGTTGAACTAATATCTACGAACTTCAGAGTGTTGACTAATATCTACAGAGCGTAGGTTGAACTAATATCTACAGAGCGTAGTTTGGACTAATCAGCTAAATGTGTTCAATAGTCCGATATCATGGATTTTTACATACATACTTACATAAATTAAGTTTTTTAAACTGAATACGCAATATTACGTTATTCCAATATGCTATACATAATTGCAAATCCAACCTCTGCCAGTACTGTAGATATTCGTCAACACTTTGGTTCTCATAGATATTAGTCAACAGTTTGAGCTGTAGATATTCGTCAACACTTTGATTCTCATAGATATTAATTCGATTTTTCCAGATTTTGGAATTCCTGTAGATATTAGTAGACGCCTCCCCCACCCAGTAGCCAGTAGGCCTCCACGACCGACTGGTAAAGGTAAATAGGTATGTGGGTACTTAAGAAGTCAAGAAAGTATTAAATAATCGCGTCTCAGGGTTTAGCTGGCCATTATAATGTCACACAAAGCTGTCACCATTGCCAGTGGCGTATCGCGGACGCATTCGTTCCTTACTACGCGTACTTGGAATATCCCAGTGGCGTGGCGTGTCCATAATTGAAATTTTATATCATTGTTAGGCAAATAACAAATGGCGGTTTTCTCTAAAGTTCGTTCGTGCAGTGAACCCATATAAAAATAAGGAAATAAGGCAAACTTGTGTTATAATTTTATCAAACTTTAAACAGCCGTCCGAATGATACTCGTGCCAAAAATATATAAAACAAGAGCAAATCTTATAGGTGCGTTGTAAACATCAGCAACCTTCCGTTAAATATCTTAGGTTTATAAAATTGTGCTAAGTCATAAAGTCATAATTCAATAACTATTTTCGTAACTATGGAAAAAGTATTGTAAACAGTGCAGGCGCCGTATCCCGCTAAAAAAGAAGATGGAGAGATATGTAATTACTAAAGACCGGATTATATGCAAATGCATATGCATTTGCATATTTAGACCCTTTCAGTGGTACTTGCATATTTTAGCAAAAAATTTGAGATCTTGCACATTTACGTTCGATCTCGTTCATCGTTCACATAGTGACACTATAAACGTCAGATAGCTAAGTGCGCGGCTAGTGAACTGATCGCTCCGCGGCTAGTGAAAACGCTTGAAACTCATGGATTGGCGTTGAATGAATCTACTCAGGTTATGAAGAAAATTTGCCTTATGAATTCCTCGTTGCCAAAGCCATTCCCGAGTAAACTCAAAGAACAGTTTGAAAATTTACTGAACAATAACCCAGGGTTTGAACCCTTGTGCCAAATTGATAGCTTCATCAACGGGGCAGGTGAAATTTTGCCCGGCACAATAAGTTCAAATATCGCACCCAAATTTAAATTCTGTCCAGTCACATCAGTAGATGTAGAACGATCCTTTTCCTCTTACAAAAATATATTAAGACATCGTAGACACAATTTGTCTACAGAACATGTAGAACAGTACTTAGTCATATTCGTTTAGAAAAATTATAAATTTCTCGTTAAATACATTTTGTAATTGATATTTTCTAAAGTACGATTGTTATCCTTGAGAACTAATAGCTTACTAAAATAAAAAATATTTAAAAATATGACTTCCTGTATTATTTCATGTTGCATATTTTGGCCCTTTTTATGGATTTTCGTGCATATTTTAGCTATTTTTATTGCATATTTGCATGCATATTTTGGGCTGTTTTTGTTGCATATAATCCGGTCTTTAGTAATTACGAATGTTGGAGAGAGTGCGCTAATATTTATAACGGTAATATTGAAGCAAAAAATTGTGAAAATGTTAAATAAAATAAGACTCGTTTAAAATAGAGCGAAAATCTATTGGGGGCCCTCTAAAACTACATTTAAAGAAACACTGTGAATTTTTTCATACACATAACGTGTAGGTATTATGGGCCCGCAATCCGGATTTCTACCGATTTATTACATATTTCCCTTAAACACGGTAAGTTTTAAATCTCTTAAAAAAAAATTTTATTCTTAAAGATAATATCTAGACTTTGCCCGCGCCGAAACGCAAATTATATAAAATTCCCTCGATAGAAAAAAATCTCAAAGTATGCTCCAAAAATTATTATTAACACGTTTGTTTCAGTTATTTTACAAGTTATAGGTATGTATGAAAACAGTGTTTCTTTAAATGCTGTTTAAGATAAAGCCCGCGAGATTTTTGCTCTATTTTAAACGAGTCGTGTTTTATTGAACATTTTCGCAATTAAATTGTAAATGTTAGCGCTCTCCTCTAATATTCGTAATTTCGTATCTCTCCATCTTCTTCTTTTCAAACCCGGTTGCAGAGCCTTAAAATAACTGAAGCAGTCGTGAAAATAATAAATTTCGAAGCATTCTTTGCGATTTTTTTTCTATCGAGGGAATTTCATATAATTTGCATTTCGGCGTGGGGAATGTATCTACCTATAGATATTATCTTAAAAAATAACATATATTTTTAAGAGCATAAAAATTTCAAATTTCAATTAGAAATTCGGGTAGCGGCGGCTTAACAAAACAATCCAAAATTTGGCCACTCTACGACCTTAGATATGGTGACGTTCAGTTAGAGATGTCTCAACCGCCATTGGTGTACCTACTCGTAGGTACATATTACTTTTTAGTCTCATAATTTCTCACAAACCACTTGGGGTGACCTATGGCAGAGGTGTTGGTTATCCAATAAATGGTTCCGGGGGCGGCGGTACACTTACCCGCCTCCCAAATTGAATTTAAAGAAAAATAATATTTTTTAATGTTTCATATAGGTACTAGAACATTATTTTATTATCAACTTTGGATGTGACCGCACGCCGATGCGACTTAGATAGGTACATACCCACACATATGGTAAGCATAAACATATGCCACGCATATATACATACCTTACCCACTCGTACAGGGAGGAAGGAATGGCTACTAACTGTAAGTACCTACCAACCTGGCTACTGGAGTGTCCACTTCAGGGTCGAAGGAATGAAAAGATTAACATAAGAAATATTTGTATTTACAAATTATTTAAAAAAAAATCCAATGAAAAATGCTTCCTTTTACTAGGAATTAGGATACTCGAAACATCAAGAACCACATCGAAAATTAATAATTTGGACAATAGAATGTTGCCACCTATTTAAATTTAAAAAGGAGATTTAAATAATTATCCAGACTTTAAAAAACGTTTTTTAAAAAATGTTTTTATTAGAGTCCTGATTGCTCCAAAGCATCTGGAGCCAGTGCGACTATGGCTTCCCCAATTGGGGTATGGAGGGTATTGGAGTATCTACTTATGCTGAATAGAAGATGATAGTGGGAGGTGGGAGGGAAGGAAATGGGGAAGAAAAGGGCGGGGAGCACCTGACTATTCAGATCTGGTCACAAAACACAGCTAAAGCCATTTTAAGCATCATTTCAATTCTGAATGGTGGTCTTCCATTCTTCAGGGCTACAGGGATACTGAGAGTGTCTTGCACCTTAAATTATTTAAAGTTATTAAATTGTGAAATAAATTGCGGGCTAAATCCTATAGATATACCTACGTACAGACAGACAGTCGTATCCATAAACTCAAAATCTTTCATCTTCACATTCAATGCCCGCGACACCGTAAATAACTAACCTGTAAAAACGTAGAAAAAAAAATGTAAGCGTTTGTGAAGGTCATTTCATGAACATTCTCCAGCCCTAAATATCAACAATACTTTTGCCACTAATCTCCAATAGTCCTACATTCTCCAGTATTTTAAAATAAATACCAACTCTACTTTTGCCACTAATCTATTCATAAATGTAATACTTGGGTAGTAAATAATGTTAAATCATGCAATGTCCAGTGTGTTAACTGTTATGTCCTCCGCGTACAAAGCCGTATCTTCTCCAAGCATAAACTTATAATTAAAGTGTGTTTATCGGAAGTGACCAGTCAGGTAAGTATGTTTCTGTATCCATTTATAAATAGTAAAATTAGTTAGAACCTAAGCATTCCTAATAAATTGTACAGCGCCCTTGAGGTGATCTTTCACAAAAACGGCGTTTTATAAATTATCCAATTATTATTATTATTACGTGTTTGTCTCTTTTTAGTGTCGCTTTTTCATTTAATCCAGTTTCAAATCACAACGTACAGCGTTTACAGCGCTCTTGAGGCGATTTTTCGCAAAAAAAGCGCTATATAAGTTGTCCAAATTTATTATTATTATAATGTGCTAAGGAAGTTTTCACCTCAAAATCTAGTTACATGTTTCAGAACCTTTACATAAGGAGGTGTTTGAGTAGGTACCTAATAATTTTATTTTTCTGAATTTGTCAACGCATTTTGGAATAAATCATTACTTTTACAAAAATAAATAAAGGTTTCAACATTTTTACATGATCATTTAAAATACTCTCCCTTCGGAAGACAGGGTCATAATTTTTATTGAGTTTGGAAGGTATGATTATTAAGTAGGCAAGGTCACAAAAAAACGCAATCCGGACCTGCAGCGGTCGCGTCCTGCATTTTTCAAATCAGCTGCTGAATAATTCAGAACTTGGCATCTTGGCTGCAGAGTAAAAATACGACTTTTGTTGTGCCTGCCGCGGCTACCAGGAGCACAGAAGTTAGTAGCGGTCTACATTGTAGGACGATACCCACCAATAATAGTAACCAGTAACCGGCTCATTGTACTGGAGTACCTACTCACCGCGGACCAGACAATCCAACATGCACCCTGTTGATCCGTTATCTCACACGACATTCTGCGCTCCCGGAGGACTGAATTGATTGGGACGGTTAATCTGCATTTAAATGTTTTGAGTACGAAGGCTTTTCATAATTTTAGAATTAGTACCAATATAATTTGATACTTAAGATTGAAACAAGAATTTACATAAAAGTAACATTTTTGCACAAATTTATAGGAATTCATTTTCCAACTTTTTTTCTTAGGACATTGCACGCACATTGCTCAGCTTTATGGACTATGGATTGCACTTCTCTGATATGTAGGTAAATTATCAGTTATATTATAGAAGCATTATAACTTTACTATTCGACGAATAATAATAATCATAGTCGCTCAGTGAAGTTATGAAGGACAGAGACATGCCAATAAAAGCTAAAAGAAAAGTCTATAACGCTTGTATTCTGCCCTGTTTAACATATTATGGTAGTCAAACACGGACACTAAAGAAAACCTTAACAAATAAACTTAGCGTCTGTCAAAATAGCATAGAAAGAAGTGTCATCGGAATTAATAGAAGAGATAAAGTAAAATTAAGAGAAATAAAAAAAAAACAGAACTCAATTCAAACATGTACATTCTGTACATCGAACACTAAAATGGCGATGTACTGGACATATGTAGAGAGAAATGGACCAGAATAGTAACAGAGTGGTATCCAAGAGACGGTAAAAGAAACAAAGGTGGATAAACGAAAAGATGGGAAGATGATCTAAAAAAGGTGGCTGGTCCAAAATGGATCAGAGTTGCAAAGGGTAGAGAAAAGTGGAAATCTTTAGAGGAGGCCTATGTCGAAAGACAATCTGTTTCTAAAAATAATGACCCAAACGCTGATTATTTAGAATAATATTTTTAAAATATATATATTAATTAGATTAGAAAAATGTTTATAATTAAACAGCAATAAAGGCTAATTTTAATTTTTAATAATCATAATATTTGGATGACTTGTATATCGCCGTTTTTGTGAAAAATCACCTCAAGGGCGCTGTACAAACTTAATTTCTGCAATCTTACATCTAACTACAAACTAGATAAACCATTATAACAACTTATGGCTAAAAATTGCATCCACCGTTTGTTGATCACAAATAGGAAACACGATGCCTGCGTAAAAATGTACTGTACAGGCAGAAAATATACAGGACCGTATTTACCTGGGAGATCACTTAACACTGTTTATTGTTTATTTTCAGAAATTTACTTAGGTACAGTTCGCACGCAGAGGACATAATTGTGAATTAATCCTGAATATATTTTAATAATTATATGTGATACTCGTATGTTCTTTAATGAGCGTATTTTGGAAAACAAAAGCAAAATTTTATGATTGGCGGTCCAACAGTACAAGGATTTGATGATTTGATCAGAATATTTATCTTCCTAAATGTGATCCGTCTCTCGGTAGGAGACAGCTTGATGTGTAAGGATTCGAATAATGTTAACCCAATAAGAAAAGTGTGATTAAGACATATTATTGGCAAAACGAGGATGATACTCTCAGCTCTCAGATAGGTATATAAGTAAAGGGTAAGAGAGCCCAAAAAGGTAGGTTTTTAGTTTGGACCTAAATTCTGTTGAGCTTGTTATGCGTCTTAGTTCCGGACGGAGTTTACTCCAAGCCTTAGATCCAGATACTCCGAAAGCGCGATTTCCAAACTTAGTATTTGGCTTGCATTTAGATTCCATTAGTCTGCCTGTACCTGATGATGCTGCTGATCTAAGGGTTGACTGCCTCGAACTAGTATTTTCCGGGACACATAGTTCAGAAATGTAAAGTGGAGCCATTTCAATGATTGATAACACCATCTAGCACAATTTGTACTAAATCTTAAGTACCCACCTTCCTGATTTCAGTTTAATAACGGCACTCCATGACAATTTTCGTGATTTTCTAGAGCAAAGAATTTTCGTTTGGTATTTTTGTTAATGAAAGTGTAACAGACGGATCAGCGTCGCCACAAGACTGAAAAATAGTACCGGGTCTCAGTGCACGAACAGGATGAAAATGATAAAACAATAAGGGTACTGACCTCCCGTGCACCCAGTGCCTGATGAGTGGAGGACACTGGATGTGCCTAATCCTCTGCCCAGTCCTGGTGCGTGTCGGTTGCTTGGAGTAGGGCCGGCTTTCTTGAGGAGACTGATGGCACCAGGAGCAAAGCTTAGGCAGAGGTCGGCGGGGAGGCAGCGGGTGATAATAAACTTTCCCAGTGGGAATAATAACACGAGTTGACTTGTTGAAGAAGAACTGATTTATTACCCAAAATGCCCGGTCTTATATACCCGATTTCGGGATGAAAACCGGTCACGTGGTACAATTTTAGGGTGGGAGGATTTACCTAGCCCGTTATGTATATAAGGTGTGCCTTTCTGTGGGCCACCTATTTTGGCAATTACTTGCTTGAAAGTGGTCGTCTAAAATTGGTTTTTTAAAATAATTATACAAGTCATATTACAGTATATACAATGTTTGCCTTAATATTAAAGTGTTTCTACGGATATTCTTTATCCGTAGAATTTTTGTTTGATGAGTTTAGGGTGATTTTAAGAATGTTCGACATTTTGTCGGTAGGTATTTACATTTTAACAAGGTATCTGAAGTGTTACGAAGAAGTTAATATTTTTCCCAGGTCCCCCGTAAGCCTGGCTATCGAAACCTTTTGGTCCCGTCGCCTTACGAGGTCCTGGGATTTTTAAAATGGAGAAAGAGTGATTTGATGCAAAGGTCTCGAAAATCTGCGCAAATGCTGATAGCGTTGGCAGTTTAAGAGTTACAGGGTTGATTTATGTGTCTTTGGTTGCCCCGTAGGACTCTGTACTGAAACGTCTTAGTTTCAGCGTCCTACGGGGTGTGTAAATGATGTTATTTTGCAAGCAATATGAGGGCCCTGACTAGGGTCTTTTGGCTTTGTAGCCGGAAAAATGGCCCTGAAGGCGAAATAATAATGATTCTAGAATGTCTCCCGGTGGCAACTTGGCACACAAGCTTTATTTGTTGCACCGGGGCATTTGTGTATAAAGAAAAAGACATTTTAGAGATGATCAAATGTGTTTGGAAAAAGATCGTTGCTGGCGGCACGGTATTAATGAACTTAGTGGCCAGAACGAAAGGCCCTTAAAAGGGTCGTAATTAAAAAATAAAGAGCAGCCCGCTTGGCGGAGCTGCCGCCTCCTGCAGTGCCATAACAGCAGAACGGCAAGGGAGGGAAGGCAAATGGCCCTTCTCAGGGCTTCAGCCTAAGGCTGGAAATTAAGGCCCTCAAAGGGGTCTTAATTAAAAATAAAGTAAAAAAGGGGAGGCAAGGTAGCCTGGTTGCCTTGGAGGCGGAAATAAGCATAAATTAGCATAAATTATTAAAATATAGGAGTCTAGAATGTCTCCCGGTGGCAACTTGGCACACAAGCTTTATTGGTTGCACCGGGGCATTGTACATAACTAGAAAGACATATAAAATTATAAATAAACAATGAGGGAGAGCAACACGTCGGTTACAGAAAGGATATTTTAATCTAATATCTAATATCCTGACAATACGAAAAATATTGGAAAAAAAATACGGCATCTTCATTAACGGGGCAATACAACGAAGAATCAACAACATCAGAAATGTCCTCGTCATTGAATCCCGGCTGGCTTCAGGATCGAGCACCGAAGATCACTGGAGAAAGAATTGTCCTCTACAATTTTCAAAAAGCGGTTAATAATAAGACAATTTGCAGAGCACCGTTTTTGTGAGGGCGCTGCACAATTTAAAATGTGTTATTATCTACCAGTAGACACCTCGAAGAACCAGTCCACGTATATATGTCTACCTACATATGATAAATACAACAAAGCATACTCGTACATTGTTGCTTTTGTCTATTGAACAATTACACAAAAACAATATTGCAATTTAGCACTCAAAGCAGTAAGGACACATGAGTAAATTCTATGACTCACTGACATGAAAACAGTGCTCCAAAAGTAACCTTTCAGTCCACTTTCTAAGATTTAAATCAGCATTCCTTGTTGAAAAAAATTACAATCTGATGACCAACCACAAAATAAAAAAAACACGTTAAGAATTTCACAGTAATTGATTAACTCTCGTAATATATTAAGTGTTTATTAGCCGTCATTGAGAATAATAAAAAGTACCATCGTAATTTTATCGGTCACACATAAACGCCATTCAAAGGCCGGCCATAATAAATTCTCTCACGACGCTAATACCCGCCAATCAAAACAAAACACGACCGAAAAAGCACACAAAAAGTCAACGGAGAGGAAAAAAGAAACCGAGGAAAAAAACGACCGAGGGAAAAAAGGCGAAACTAAAGCCCAGAGGGATAACATCTTGGAATGGTTCCCCATTCCCAGAATGTGGCCGCTTCCAGGAAGCAGAGGAACAATGTGCAATGTGTGAAATCGGAGAAGAAACCGGCCAGTTTTTTTTTTGGTGTTTTGGACCAGTGTGCACTGATTTGGGTTCTGACAGGCTATTATGTTTTGATACGTGTGTTTTATTTGTGAATAGGTTCATTAAATCCATTAGATCACGACTTTTTATTGATTCGGCTTTATAAAATTTTGAGTCTTGCAACAGACAGAACTTATACTTACTACCAAGACAGAATTTTTACTTTGTTAGAGAGTTGAAGTCAGCTTGCAAAATGCATTGACAATCTTAGAACCTTATTTAACACTACGTACGAGTACATATTATAATAATTATGTTAGGTAGGTACCCCAAAAAGAGTGGTAGCCAAACAACTCTGCCTTTGAACACACTCATTGCTTCATTCAAATTTATACATCATCTTACACGTATACCTCTATCATTCTGACACTTGACATAGTCTGACTCAGTCATTTGGTTCACCAGGGCGTCCCCGACTCTTCTACCATTCATAGTCACGTCAAATATTCTTCTTAAACCCATTTTTTTGTTCATTAGCTCTGCATGTCCAAACTATTTAATCGTCCCTTTCTTTATCGTACTCGTAGGTGTGCTTACGTTATTTGCGAATGTCCTTATTTCTCATACGATCATACGTGGTTATATCACGCGTATCTCATTTTATACAGCATTCTGTTCACTTTCATCAATCGTCAGCCAGTTTCATGCCTCACTGCCATGCATCTGGGTAGGTACCAGCGCTCCACTGTGGACTGCTAGTTTCGCTTCTAAATCATTTAACCAAAAATGACCAATGCGTCAAACAACAAAAAATAAATCTAAACTTGAGCTGGATAGATCCCAAAACACGATACATGTGCAATGTGCATGTCTCTCAAAATTCCTAATTTTGTGTTCACATTTAGAGCAGAAATTCTCTAAATTCTTCGATCTACCGCCCGGTTCTAGCCCCAGGCTCTCATTTAGTATTTCCCTTCATACAAATGGCCTGTCCATCTTCTATAAATCTTAATACCAAGCCTATCAAAACTACAATAGAATAAGGGTCATTAAATAAAAATAAAATAATCGTTTCAACCATAAAAGGGTCAAAAGGGACATAAAAACACAATAATGGAGACCAAACGACATCCAGAGAAAAGACTGGGATTTGCTAGTGCCTTAGTTTTTTATTGTTATGTTCTACGTATAAACGTCAAAAGGCTTTGGCAGTCGGAGCGGTCCAGTTCCCAATGCACTGAGTCAGGTATAAATGTTTTAAGTAGTAATGTTGAAAATGTCAAGAGCTTACGGGGCTTCAATGGCATCCAGTTTTTTTAGTTTCGTCTCGAGATGTTGAAGTGAGATTTTCAACCGACAATTAATTACTTTTTGCGTCGCGGTTTAATTTATTGCCGAGATGGCTATCAGGATCGGTTAAAACATGTGTGCAAGAAACTCATCAGTGTTATTTATTATATTATGCAAGATGGCCACATAAATAAATAGATAGGTACCTACCTACTAACCTACTAAACAATGAGTTGAATGATTTTGTTAAAAATTTTAGGTTGTAAATTTAATAGATTAATAGATTTCAATTCTGAATAGTGGTCCAGCCACTTGTTTAGTTGTGAAGTTACTTTGGGTTAGGTTTAAAGATAGGTTTGATTGGAATAGATTTTTTTTACATTAGCTCCACACAGAAGGCGAAAATAATTCCCCTCAGGGCCTATGTAATCTTTGGAGGAATCTTTTTAAGAAACAAAGGAGAGGAAGTTCTGGGAAGGAAAATGGTATGAGGGGTGGGTAGGAATCTGGGGGTCAATGTGTCCAGGACTGACCAAACGTATGAATTCATCTCTCGCTTTGCGATGGGTTCAGAGAGTCCGGCTGGAGAGATCTAGGTTAGGTCTCCCTATACCAGTCTCCTAATCCAGCCCGCCACGCAATAGGTGGGCAAACGCATTCGCCGCCAACACTTAGACAAACCTCATCCCATGGACCCGGGCACCCCTGCCAAGTCACCAAACGTAGCGAGCCACTTGGGGTGACCTGCGGCAGGGGTGTTGGTTATCCAATAAATGGGGAGGAGGTACCCATAACCGCCTCCCAAATTGATTAAATTGGATAAGGGTTTTTTAGGTTATCCAGTAGAATAATATTGTCAAATTCGTAACATAAAGATTGTTTCTTTAATCAAAAATACTAATCGTATGTGTGTCTGTCTGTTTCAATTGAACTCTGGTTCAAGGCACTCTAATTATCAGAAATATCTTTTTCAAGATATGAATTTTTATCTAATATCCCGTGATTTTCCCGGATCTGCGCTAGTTTACACAAATTTTGGTGGAATGAGTTATACGGGTGATAAAATTTGGTGACTTCACAAGTGGTCATAATTTAGATTTCAGCCTGTTTTTAGGGAATCCATGACTTATAGTCTATCAATAAAGAGGGCTATCTAGGTACCTAGTTTTCAGGATCTAGGATCTAGCATCTATCGGTGAGTTTCATTATTGTCCGCGCATTGATGTCTTTTGTTAAGGTTCCCTGATATTCGAAGCTCTGTGAACAAATTATATAATCATAATGATAATTTAATCAGTTGCACATTGCTGATTATTCTGATAACCTAAGTAATTGTTAATTAAACATGTCATTACATTATATCTGCATTCAACAGAAACACAAGTACTTGGTTCACTTTTATTTTACTTACAAACAATTAAACAAAAAATGTCGCATTAATTAACACGAAATTAAATGTAGTAACATGAAATAATTCGTAGGTACCTCCCTACTTTGCAAATTTTGATGTAAGTTGAGATAACAGCAATTACATGAAGATAGATTTATTATTGCAATTTAGTTTCCTACCTGTGGAGATCCGTGACTTTTCAAAGAACTAGCCCCTCAGGCTAATTTGTTCGCTTTTGGGAACAACTCATGTAGGTCTCATGCAGGCCCGGACTGGCCAGGTCCGCAGGTCCGCGATCGCGGAGGGCCCCCGGCGCAAGGGGGCCCCGAAGAGGCCCCACAAAACGTACAAAAAAAATTGTCTTGTTAGTAGTTATAAAGCCCGGTGAAAAATCAAAAGATAAAACTCTATTTCAACAGTTCAACATTACAAAATTGTATATTTTGATATTTTAGACTGTGCGAGGATGAGTATTGAAGAAAGATTTTGCGCAAACAAAGAAGTTTTTACAGGATTGCTCTTGGTTGGACCTTGGACCCCAAAAAGTTTGACTTTATCTTGAAAATACAAACATTTCCCACAGAAGCTGTGCACAGTGTTTCTAAACTGTGTAAAATTGAAAGAAGTCGGCTGTTGATAGAGCTGCGACGGTTTGCACAACAATACAGCAACCTCATAGCGGCAGAGTCCACTGAGAACTACGGATACAGATGCAGTGACGAAGAAGACGATTTGGATCCAACGGCAGCGGAAACAAATGCTTACATTTACTGCTCTGAAAACAGACAATGTTTCCAATGTTTGACATGGGCTTTTTCTGTTCTGTTTGAACTTTCTCAATCTCAATGACGTTACATTTATTTATATAACGCCATTGCTCAATCTGAATTGTTTACCAACCAGTAGGTATATTGTATATAAATTTGTTCTTACCATACCTTCAAACCAAGTCACATGTGAACGAGTTTTTTCTTAACTTAAAATCGTCAAAAATCGACTTCGGTCGTCCTTAGGCCAAGAACTTATGTCCAGTCTGCTTTTTATTAATGTTGAGAGGGATTTATTTTATAATTTGGACAAAAATAAAATAATAGATGAAGAAGTAGCTTTAACAAGCGAGTTGCTTACAAAGAAACTGTTACTTTAGGGCTAGGGAAGCAAAATGTCGAATTATTTCAGTTAAGTTAAGCCCCTTCTATTCTAGTATACAACTTTGTAAACTGTTAAACACACAGGTTTTTTTTAAAAATGTTAGTATGGTTTTTCTAATCCCTAAAATCCGTTTGTCATTATTTTTACTACAGAAATAATTTTGACATAATTCATTAATGCTTTGTTATGAATAAAATCCTGCCCTTTATTTTGAACTCCGTTATAATTATTGACTGTTCTACAACATGTGTTTAGTAGTGTTGTGGTATCCTAAAAATACTGTGAATTTCTTATTTCAATAAATAATAAAGTCAACGAAAGTCGAAAATCATAATATTCGTGTAAAAACCTATCTGAATTTCTTCTTCTTTATAGGTGCCAATATAGCGTAGAAACGCGTTTTCATTGTTTTCAAGCACCTAATTTTCAAAAGGTTTTAGCGGAGGGCCCCAAATGGTCCGAGTCCGGGCCTGGTCTCATGTCATAGAAATCGTTGTGTTTCCCTTATTATCATGGTTAGAAATATGATCCATATGACCACTGACCACTATAAAAAGTCCTAAATTCTCCAGTCTTTCAAAATAAATATCAACTCCACTTGCCACTAATAATTAATAAATGTAATAGATACCAATAGTGATGGGGGTAGCAGATGTCAAATCGTGCAATGTCCAGTGTTTTAAATATAATGTCCTCCGCGTGCAAATTCGTATCTTCTCCAAGCATGAACTTTCTAATTGTGTTTATCGGAAGTGACCTGCCAGGTAAGGGGGCGTTCAAGTATTACATAACGCAATTTTAGAAGATTTTTGACCCCCCCTCCCCTCCATGTAACGCGCCATAACGTTTTTTCTGTACAACCCCCCCCCCCCCCCTCCCCCCCTAAACGTTATGTAACGCCCAAGTGACAATTTTTACCTGAAAGTCACAATTAAGTTGCGCAAAGTACTGGAAAGTCGCTTAAATTCCTTTTTTCTTTTTTTAATCGCTTATAACATCCTTTAATAACATCATTTATATGTTCCATAAATTTTTATTTATTTTTTCTTTTGCCGTTTTCTAAATTTCGTTGGCATTGTTGCGCTGGCAAGTCAGCATGAGAACTTTTATAGGCCAAGAACAGCTGATGGTGTAAATATCCCGCTTTTGAAGACATTTTCGACACTGACTACAGCAATTTGTCTTTATGCTTATTTCTTATTTCGTGTTTAAAAACGAAAAGGGTTGCCTTAGAAGTTTTTAATTTTCTAGTTTTTTAATTAAATAAAAAAAACATGTTACGTAACGCGTTGTTCGAACCCCTTCCCCCTCCCCGTAACGCACGGTAACGTTTTACAAGACCCCCCCTCCCCCACAAAGTGCGTTACGTAATACTTGAACGGCCCCTAAAGTACCTAGGTATGTTTCTGTATCCATTTGTAAATTGTAAAATTAGATAGAACCTAAGAATTCTTAATAAATCTTAGTGCGCCCTTGAGGTGATTTTTCACAAAAACGGCGCTCATTATTATTATCTTATTATTATTATAGTTCAGTGAAAAGTCACGGACCGCCACTGGTGCCTAGGCATACCTATGTATAGTCGATTCCTTTTAATTAGTACACCGGTTTATCGGGACAGCTGGTTATTTGGGACAAAACCTGAGGAACAGAAACCAAATAAAGAAGCTAATAGACACTAATTAACGTCGGTTATCATTTTATTCGGGATTTGATTAGAAACAAGTAGGTAGGTAAAACTAATATGAAAAAAAAATAAAGAAGAGTATAACAACTAATTTTGGAGCAGAAAAATATATGTAGACAACCAAATAATATATATTTGCAATAATAATGATTTTATTAGTGTATCTACATATTATACAACAATTAAAAAATTGAAGTCTCCCTTCGTGAACCCACCTTAAGGCGAAGCTTAACGTCAAATCGATTTACATTATAAATACAAAAATATGCTTTGGATAAATTGAAACTTTTCCTGCTTTACCTCCTTAATTTTAATAGAATTAAAATACAATTGTTAATTTGGTTCTTTATGAAAAATATAAGCGGAAACCAATAAAAATTATTTTTTCAAAAAAAATGTATGAACGCTTGCAAGAAACAACTTTCTAGGATACGATCAGTGGCGGATTTGCAGTCTTAGCCGCCCTAGGCCCCAGGCCATGAAGTAAGTACAAGCCGCCCCTTTCTCAGTACCTATCATATAGAATACATAATGAATTTACGTTATTACCAACTTTTATCGAAATCGATTTAGAAATTTAGTTAACTATAATAGCTGCTGTTTGTAATACTTTCTAAGGTTTCAAGGATAATTGCACATTTAAACAAAACATTAAAGCAGTTTTAGGATTTATTTATTTAACTAGTTTAACAACAGGTTTATTCTCTTACAATATATTAATAAGTGTTTCACAATATGTTACAAAACTCGTCTGCACTTAAGTGCAGCAAAATCATTAATTAACTCTTCGCAATCCTATTTCCTTAAAAATCTGCTTCAATGAGCAAAGCAAGATCGTTTAAGCTTTGCTCCGTCATTGTTGTGCGTAAATAAATTTTAACTTGTTGCAACTAAGAAAACGGTCGTTCTGCAGAACCGTTACTGGCGGGAGTACACACACACAAACGAAAAGCAATATCCACGTTTGGATAAGTGGTGTGATAACCTTCAGTTCGTTACCATTTCACTGTTTCTAACCTCATTTTTCACACTGCAGTGAGCACGAAAATGGAGACATTCTTCTGAAAAATTGTCTTCTAAGTCAGTAGAATAAACCATTTGCAATGCTTTGTCCTTTTCTTCCACTGCAGATGCGCTTAGTTTCGTCAAGTTAGTAATTCTTTTTATTTTTATTTCTTGTTATCATCAGTGACTCTTTTATTTTAATATCTGGCCACCCTAGGCCCGGGCCTACTTAGACCTTAGGGCAAATCCGCCACTGGATACGATACACTACAATAGCAGCGCAGTGACATCATGACTACATCTACAAATGAACTGCAATGTGTGGGTGTAGAGCTAGGATTTAGAAGTTTTTAATGCATTTTGTTCCTGTCCTTGAAATTTCGAAAGCAAAGAAGTTCATTTTGAAGAAACCTGTCAATTATTTCAAATATAATTTTCAATATTAGATATGTTTGGTTTTAAGATATTTAAAAAACACTATCCGTCTTCTAGGGGTTAAAAAAATAAAATTATATGCGTAAATTTTCATTGATTATCTTTTTTCTTTCTTCAAGAGAACTCGAATAAATGTAGATAATACTCGTAGGTATGTATCGCACAAAAAAGCTTAACAATTTATTTCTTTACCTCCCTTAAACTTCGCTTATTCAGGACAGGCGCTTATTTGGTATAAAATGTTTGTCCCAATTAAGCGGAATCGTCATCTGCATTTATTCGAGTATATAAAGGGGAGGCGTCTACTAATATCTACAGGAATTCCAAAAACTGAAAAAATCGAACTAATATCTATGAGAATCAAAGTGTTGACGAATTTCTACAGCTCAAACTGTTGATTAATATCTATGAGAACCAAAGTGTTGACGAATATCTACAGCACTGGCAGAGGTTGGATTTGCAATTATGTATAGCATATTGGAATAACGTAATATTGCGTATGCAGTTTAAAAAACTTAATTTATGTAAGTATGTATATAAAAATCCCTAATATCGGACTATTGGACACATTTAGCTGATTAGTCCAACCTACGCTCTGTAGATATTAGTTCAACCTACGCTCTGTAGATATTAATAATAATTAATAATTGGCTAATTTATATAGCGCCGTTTTCGTGAAAAATCACCTCAAGGGCGCTGTACAAATAAATATATAAAAGAATTAATATTACTGGCTTGTAACTAAGATTTACAATTACAACTAATGACTTACATCTAAGACTTATAGCTACTTATATTACTGGCTTACAACTAAGATTTACAATTATAACTAGTGACTTAGCTCTAAGACTTATAGCTAGTGACTTATGACTAAGACATATAGATTCTAACCTAAAACTGGTGACTTATTAACACACATATTTACAATTAAGATTAGTGCCAGAAGAAGTAGGAAGTTTTTACATAATAATACAATTCGAGAATACGGGTGCAAAAAGTATGATGAAGGTTAACTGGATAAAAATTGTCTTCTATTAGTCAACACTCTGAAGTTCGTAGATATTAGTTCAACATATGAGCTGTAGATATTCGTCCGACATACAGGCTGTAGATATTAGTATCTGGAGTCTATAAAGGTTCTACGGTAGGTAGGTACCCAATTGCCCAGGGGAGTACCTACCTCCAGATCAGTTTGAATAGAGGTGTAAAAACTACGAACAAAGCGCCTACAACGTGGTACATTTCCACACAGATATTAATCTCGTGTATTGAAACATACTAGAATATAAATTTTAATTATTATTTTACAACCTACTTTATCTCTGTTCTTTAATCTGAACTCATGTGTTTAATTGCTTTTTAATTGACTACGGATATAAGTTGAACATCCCATCTTTCAATGTGGAAGTGTTGGAAAATAATAGTAGGTACCGGTATACCTAGGTATATCTAGTGAGAAGTGTGTTCTTCAAGAAAATCTTTTTTTAATTAGGAAACAATCCTACTTCTGTGAGAGCATCTTAGTATGGCTATTTTTACGTCTAGGTTTCACCCCAGTTTTAACACACCATTTTTATTGATCATAGATAATAAATGATAAAAATAATTAGGTAGGTACCTATACCTACAACTATACCTAAGGCTAACGGCATCCGTGATTGGGGGGTGAGGCTCTAGACTAGCAATTCGAAGGAGGCGGGATCAAATCCCGGCGTGCGCAAGGAAATTTTGTTTGACTAATTTGTTTCATTTCACAATTTAGTCATTAAAAATAATTTGCAACACGTTCCATAGTGGAAGATGTAAGACCACCATTTAGAATTGAAATGTTGCTTGAAATGGCTTTAGCCGTGTTTGGTGACCACATCTGAATAGGCAGGCAGGTACTTCTTCCTCTTTCGCACACCCTTCCTCCCCCCGCTACCTTCAGCAATACAACATACCCTAATTACATAGAGATGGGTGTATATCAATTCTCAATTATTGAAAATGCCAAAGTCTTGCCAATAGCTCTAGACGGTTGGGATCAATTGTAATCACCATTTGAAAATCCACTTTAAAATGCTGTGGAGAATTCATCTTTTGAGGTTCGTTACTTGAGGTGCGTTGAGGTGCAATAATAATAATCTTTATATTTTTCTGTGTCTTGTTCTTTTTCATATTTCGTTCAGATTTGAAAAGTATTATCTTCATCTTCAATCACTATCAATCTATTAAAACTTTCTTTTTTAATCCTGCCCAATTACATTAACTTCGGCCTTGCATTATTTTCGTGATTCAGTCCCCGGAAGATATATCCTACCAATTTTCGTAGAGCCTATTATGAAGAATGATTGGCATTACAAACGCATTAAGGATAAGATCAAGAGACGGCCACATAAATGGCCATACAGAAACGTGTAGCGAGCGAGGATTTGTTTGATTAGCATAGTATAAAAGAGAGGCAAGCGATTGACACCGCGATATCAGATAGATTATTTAAAATACGAGAAATTTAAAGTCCCTGATTTTGTGGGTTATTTATTTAAATATTTGGTTGTATAAAAAGTTTTTATGCTAAGCCTGACAAATATCACAGTGTGTGTGCTTGTATCTATCTATCTATCTATCTATTCTATCTATATATCTTCTATATATCTATTCTTCTATGTAAATAAAAATGAATCGCCGAAATGTATGTACGCGCATAACTTCCGAACGACTACACCAAATTGGATAATTCTTTTTATTGTGTGTTCGTTATTGTCAGGATAAGGTTTGTATAAAACTACTGGTAAGCAGTGGCGGCTCGTGACTTTTTGTGTGCTAGGGTGCTAATATTTAAAAAATGGCATCATGGATGTTGTCGTATGCGAAAAATATATATTTTTTTTTTTTCAAAAATCGGTGTTTTGTATGAAGATTTTTCAGGAAATTGGTGCGCTAAACACCGCCAAACTGAAACTTTCTGAAATTTTTCATACAAAAAACTGATTTTCAAAAAAAAAAATAATTTTTTTTTCGGCTACAACATCTTCATAGTGCCATTTTTTTTAATTTCAGCACTCTAGCACACCCAAAAGTCACGAGCCGCCACTGCTGGTAAGCTCTGGCATTATGAAATTTGTATAAAAAAATTGCAATAGGTGACACGCGAGCTGTTTGAAAACTGAATGTACCGGGACTAAATGTATGGAATACGGGAGTTAGGAGGGGGAAGGGGGGTTCGCGGGACGGGGGAAGGGGGAGAGTGGAGTGGGGAGAGGAAAGGTGGAGGGGACGGAGTGTGAACGCAAAAGGGGAAGGGAACGCGGGAGAGGAAGGGGTGGAGAAAGGGGAACGGGAACGGGACGAATGGGAAAGGACACGCAGGGAGAAACAATTTTAAATGGCATAGCCAGCGGGAACCAGCTAGTAGTAAATAATATTTAAATAATTGAAATAACACCATCGCGGATAGGCGTGTTATTACAATACGTTGTACCCCCCAGCCAGGAGCATTCATGTTCCGGTGAGACTGGTACACCGAGGGGCACTGATTTGTTAGGACTTGGATTACGTGCTCTGAAGATGGGAAGGAGGTTGGAGTTTAATCGACCGGTATACATGGCAACCTAATAAGCCAACATTGGAATTAAGGATAGGCAGGATTAAAGGAATGGATTGGGTGTTATGATTTTTTTTAATCCTTTATGGCTTCCTTCTTCTTCTCTGATCTTCTGGTCTATTTCTGGATTTTCTTGGCTGGTCTTGCCTCTTCTTGGCCTCCGTCTCTTCTCCACTCTTCTTGTGTCTTTTTGTTTCTTGTTGGGTCTTTTCATCTCTTTTTCGTCTCTTCTTGGCACTTCTTGTCTCTTTTTGTCTATTATGTCTCTTCTTGTCTCTTCTTGGATCTTCTTGACTCTTTTCGGCTCTTTTTGGCTCTTCTCGCCCCTTTGTGGCTATTCTTGTATTTTCTCTTCTTGTTTCTTCTTGTCTCTTATGGGATTTTTTTGTCTCTCCTTGGCCCGTCTCGCCTCTTCTTCTTGTCTCTTCTTGATTCTTCCCATCTCTTCTAGGCTCTGCTTGGCGCTTCATCGAGTTAAAGTAAAGTAAGGAAAAGTAAGGTAAAGTAAGGTAATGTAAGGTAAAGTAAGGTAATGTAAGGTAATGTAAGGTAACTAAAACTAACAAACTAACCATCACGCCGTTTCCCCGCAGGGGTAGGCAGAGAGGACGGACCGCCAAACAACTCGGTCTTGGCACACACTCTTTGCCTCACTCACATTCATACATCGTCTCATACATTCTCTTCTATTATTCTGACTTTTGACATGGCCCGACTCAAGTATTTGATTTACTTGATCGTGCCACGTCTTCCTCGGGCGTCCCCGACTTCTTCTACCATTCACATTCGCGTCGTATATTCTTCTTACACTACTTTCTTGTAAGGTAATGTAAAGTAATGTAAAGTAATATAAAGTAATGTAAAGTAATGTAAAGTAATGTAAAGTAAGGTAAAGTAAGGTAAAGTAAGGTAATGTAAGGTAAAGTAAGGTAATGTAGGGTAATGTAAGGAAATGTAAGGAAATGTAAAGTAATGTGAAGGTAATGTTAAGTAATTTAAAGTGATGTTAAGTGATCTAAAGTGAAGTGAAGTGAAGTGAAGTGAAGTAAAGTAAAGTAAAGTAAAGTAAAGTAAAGTAAAGTAAAGTAAAGTAAAGTAAAGTAAAGTAAAGTGAAGTGAAGTGAAGTGAGATGAAGTGAAATGAAGTGAAGTGAAATAGTGTAAAGTAGAGTGAAGTAGTGTGAAGTAGTGTGAAGTAGTGTGAAGTAGAGTGAAGTAGAGTGAAGAAGAGTGATGTAACGAAAAGTAGTGTGAAATAGTGTGAAGCAGTGTGAAGTAGGGTGAAGTAGGGTAAAGTAGGGTGAAGTAGGGGGAAGTAGAGTGAAGTATAGTGAAGTAGAGTGAATGGAAGCGAAGTAAAGCTAAGTAAAGTGAAGTAAAGTGAAGTAAAGTGAAGTAAAATGAAGTAAAATGAAATAAAGTGGAGTGAAGTAAAGTGAAGTAAAGTGAAGTAAAGTGAAGTAAAGTGAAGTAAAGTTAAGTAAAGTGAAGTAAAGTGAAGTAAAGTGAAGTAAAGTGAAGCAAACTGAAGTAAAGTGAAGTAAAGTGAAGTAAAGTGAAGTAAAGTGAAGTAAAGTGAAGTAAAGTGAAGTAAAGTGAAGTAAAGTGAAGTAAAGTGAAGTAAAGTGAAGTAAAGTGAAGTAAAGTGAAGTAAAGTGAAGTAAAGTGAAGTAAAGTGAAGTAAAGTGAAGTAAAGTAAAGTTAAGTAAAGTTAAGTAAAGTAAAGTATAATCAAGGCCAATGTTCATTTTCAGTAAAGTAAAAAAAAAGGCTACAGAAAATTTTAATCCAGTAAGAAAAGTGTGATATATTAGGTATGCAGATTAGACGTGGGCAAAATGATTCCCAGGAGTGAATAGATCCCGTCTAATTCCCCCGGCCTTTTGAATTGATTCCTTCTATTCATTCCTTTACTTCAATTAATTCCAAAAAAAAAAAAAAAAAAAAAAAAAAAAACACTAGAGTGAATGGGGAGACTACGAAACACCGCAGCACCGCACAAAGAGGAGACTGATAGGCTACCCAAGCACCGCACAAAGAGGAGACCGATTATTCTATCTCACTACCTCGCAGGCTAAAACCTATAGATTAATATGTTTGTCTCTTTTTAGTGTCGCTTTTTCGTTTCATTTCAAATCACAATAAGTGGGGAGGCTACGAAGCACCACACAAAGAGAGGACCGATTATTCTTTCTCATTATCTCGCAGGCTAAATCCTATACTTAGATGTATATGTTTGTCTTTTTTTAGTATCGTTATTTTTCGTATGTAAAATGTATTTATAGCTAGCAATTAAATCTTTAAATTAAACAGTTTTTTGTTTCACCCCTAAAGATTTACTTATTTTATTTATTAAACTTAAAAGTATTTTATGACAGCTGACAACAGCTGATCGGCCCTATAATATATGCAAATTTACATATTACATCTACCCAAGATCCACGTCTAAAAGTAGGTAGGTACTTGTATTCCAATATCTTTCATACGTGCCAAAAAAACGATTACAAGTGCACTATTTTTGCTTCTCAATTTTCTAGCCGATGCGATGCCGCGATGTTCGGATTCAATGTCGAAAGTTTTCGGCTAACTATGTAATGAAATTGAAGGCTTGGCCCGCCGAGGAATTGGTGAACCGCTGCGCTCGGACGGATTAAGGGCCGGCACTGAGCAATGAATTAGTCACTTTTGACTAGTGTCTTGTGTCTTACCCCGCAGAGACTCGCGAGGAGCTGCGTTTCGGATACACTCGAGCCGAGATTGACGTGAATCGATGGCGATGTAAGACGATGACATCTGACGTCATTTCTAAGTCTGAGGTTAACTAGAGACAACGTCACAAGTGAAAAAGACTTTTAGTTTTAATTCCTGAATAAAGCGCTTCGGACAATTTCCGATAGCGACAGACTAGCTACGAGTACCTGGGACGCGGACGGGACGGGACGCGCGGGGACCTTAGGACAATCTCAGGACATTGACTACGACAAATGATTAATTCCTTGCGTGAAAGGGACGCTCGGACAATTCGGCTGAATCGCGGCCGCGTTTTGTTTGATCTATGGGTTTTTAGAACGGCGGCCGGCGATAGCGGGATACGAGTCGTTCACAATACTGTCGACAACTTCGCGGCGCGCCGCCCATTGAATAATATTTAAATACGGTATTTAATATATTTTAAAAATACCTATGAAACATTATAATATTTAAATCGTTTACGGAACACATTATTCATTGAAATAATTTAACAGTAAAATAAATGGAAATTAAACATTTATGTTGCCGTTAAAAATGATACAACGCCAAGGCCGATACAAGGCCAAAGGTAAGGAATGAAGAATCAATTCCTTTTGAAATTGAGAATCAGATCAAGTGTGTCACAAGATTGAATTTATTCATTTAATTCGGTCATTCAATTTTGCCCATGTCTAAAGCAGATTATAGCCAATACAAAAATCTCTCAGGTAGGTATATTTTTAATTTAACGGATTACCGTTAAATTAAAAATATTAATAAAGAGGTTAAAAAAAAGTTCTTCAAGTAGAGTGAAGTAGAGTGAAATAGTGTGTGAAGTGAAGTGAAGTGAAATAAAGTGAAGTAAAGTTAAGTAAAGTGAAGAGAGTGAAGTAAAGTGAAGTAAAGTGAAGTAAAGTGAAGTAAAGTGAAGTAAAGTGAAGTAAAGTGAAGTAAAGTGAAGTAAAGTGAAGTAAAGTGAAGTAAAGTGAAGTAAAGTGAAGTAAAGTCAAGAAAAGTCAAGTAAAGTGAAGTAAAGTGAGTAAAGTGAAGTGAAGTAAAAGTAAAAAATAAGTGAAGTAAAGTGAAGTAAAGTGAAGTGAAGTAAAGGGAAGTAAAGTGAAGTAAAGTGAAGTAAAGTGAAGTAAAGTGAAATAAAGTGAAGTAAAGCGAAGTAAAGTGAAGTAAAGTGAAGTAAAGTGAAGTAAAGTGAAGTAAAGTGAAGTAAAGTGAAGTAAAGTGAAGCAAAGTGAAGCAAAGTGAAGTAAAGTGAAATAAAGTGAAGTAATGTGAAGTAAAGTGAAGTAAAGTGAAGTAAAGCGAAGTAAAGTGAAGCAAAGTGAAGTAAAGTGAAGTAAAGTGAAGTAAAGTGAAGCAAAGTGAAGTAAAGTGAAGTAAAGTGATATAAAGTGACGTAAAGTGAAGTAAAGTGAAGCAAAGTGAAGTAAAGTGAAGTAAAGTGAAATAAAGTGAAGTAAAGTAAAGTAAAGTGAAGTAAAGTGAAGTAAAGTGAAGTAAAGTGAAGTAAAGTTAAGTAAAGTTAAGTAAAGTTAAGTAAAGTAAAGTATAATCAAGGCCAATGTTCATTTTCAGTAAAGTAAAAAAAAAGGCTACAGAAAATTTTAATCCAGTAAGAAAAGTGTGATATATTAGGTATGCAGATTATAGCAAATACAAAAATCTCTCAGGTAGGTATATTTTTAATTTAACGGTAATAGAGGTTAAAAAAAAGTTCTTCAATGAAATCAAAGGTGTGAAATTTAAATGGAAACAAATAACTCTCTCCCTTCATTATGTTAGTTTTATCGACCTTTTCACACAGAGATCAAAGTGATAGATATTATTGAACGAAACAAATGGAAAATGTCATAACCACCCGAGTGGCGAGTTATGACAAGAGTGGGTCAGATTGTGACTTTTGACGAACATTTTAATAATGCAATAGGTACCTAGTTAAGTGATAAAAATTACATAAAATATGGGAATTGCATTCGCACTCTCATTTGCACATCTGTCTCACTCCACTAATACCTGATTCCAGAAATAAAATAAAAATGGTTTCTTAAACACGCCACTGCGTCACTACTGCCACTAGGCAGAAGGAGAGATTCAACAATAATGCGAGAACTCTACAGCAGTGGCGTAGTTAGCATGGGCAGCACCCGGCGAGATGGTGGTGTCACCCCAAGAATAAATGCGGTGTCACCCCAAGAATTAGTAATCCTCAAACTAGATTTTGGATAATGTTCTACCTAATATCGAAGAAAATAATTTAGGGATTATGATTGTATATGTCAATCAATAAGTAACAATTCACTTCACGAGTTCACATCAATCACAATGTACGAAAGATATGAGAATGACACTTGACACTGGTGACAAAAAAGGATTATTTCAGGGGAATCGCCAACCTCTCAACAATAGTTAGAGCTAGGAACAAATTAACCCCCCCCCCCCCCCCCCCTCCCCACCCCCAGCTACGCCACTGCTTTGCAATTCTGTGTTTGATATTCTAAAAAAAAATAATAAAAGTTACGCTATTATATTTTGTTATCTCTCTTCGTAGGTAAGTACCTATATTATATAATAAATCTCTGTACAATTTATGACACTTCAATTTCCTAATTATTTCTAGCTAAAACGCGAAAGGGGATACAGGGGCAACAGCGGAACGTGTGAATCCTATCATCGGGGAAAGGCGGGCTGCTAGTTTATTGGGTTAGATAATATGTTGGTGGTTTGCACTGAACAGAAAATCCATAGAAGTGTGTTCTAAACTGATAGATTAATTAAATTTTTAAAAATATTCAATAAAAAAAAAATAATAAAAAGTTTCCAGAAGTAAGGTAAATTTAACCTTACTTCTGGCACGCGGACACACTCTATCGGGTTACGTCTTCGGTGTTGTTGAGTTGGTAGGTAGTATCAGTACCGGATTATCCCTAAGGCAGAGTAGGCAACTGCCTAGGGGCCCCGCGTCGGCTAGGGGCCCCGCGTCCCGAGAAAAACTGACTTGCTTCAATTAGTGAGCAACGAAGTTTCGGAAAAAGTCAGTTTTCAAGATGCTTTAATTTTTTTAATAGAAACATTTACAGGTTATAATAACATTAGGTACACGCATTAAAGAAAACAACAAATTATAATAATAATTAGCTTATAACCCAATAAATAACTAATGTTCATATCATGCACAAACAATAAATAAAAAGTCTGTAATTAAAACAAATATATAATCATAGTTGTATTTTACTTTAACTTTCCTTCTTTTTGTTGCAACATTACTTAGTATCTGAAGTGATTGAAGGTGCCGTGTGTGATTTATATTGGCATTTGTTTTGTTTTATTTCTAATTATATGTATAAAATATAAATGTTGTACAAGCTTCAGTATGCACTACCTGTCTGCTTGCTAAAATTCTTTGGGAAAGGTTGTCTGGAAGAGGTCACTTTAGTGACAAGACGGTGTCCTTTTATGTGCAATAAAGGGTTATTGTATTTTATTCGTTTTCTTTATTAAATGGAGTGATGGCATACCTTTTGTAATGTAGTAAAAGAACAGATTAATTATGAATAAAATTACGTTTTGGTAGAAAAAAAAAGAAAAAAAATTTGGAAGTTAGAGAAGGGTAAAGTGCAACCCTTCAGAAGCCCCGGGCGGCAAAGTTGAATGAACCTCTCCCCTCCCCCCCTTTAGTGAAGTTGATGTTATTTTACAAGTTTTTTATTCAGTTCACATGAGCCTCTGATTCTGGGGGCCTCTAAACGCCATCATGTTCCCTTGATCAAATCCTAAACAAGGCTTTAAGGACACTGCAAAAAATATATTTTTAATTCATTTTCTGAAAGATGCATTTGTTAATAATATAATGCTCTCACTATTTGAGGAAATTGGTAAAATTGATAGAGATACAGCATTTTATATGAAACCGTTTTAAACAGTTTGTATGTTGAATTATCCTCAGCAAAACTTTGAAAGCGTTTTTCTCGAAAGTTTTTTAACACGTTTTTCAACCTGGTTGACAACATATTAAAAAAAAACTATACATTATATTTGCATGCACCAAGTAACGTAATATGTTTTCCTAGGTAGTCAGAGGGAGTTTTTTTCGTTTTTTTCGTTTTTTTTTTATTTTTGGCAGCATTTTGAAGTGAAAAACGCGATTTTCGCTAAAAAATTTCGGTGAACTTGTTATTATAAAATGGTAAAAAAACTCATCGCATCGGTCAAGTCAAGTTTAAAAACCTTACCTACCCTACCCCCCCCCCCCCCCCCCCCCTTAAAGTTTTTTTAAGGATTTGATCAAGGGAACAAGGAGGCGTTTGGAGGCCCGCCCTTCCCCCCTCCACCACCCGTTAGTCCACCATTGGTAAGGGGGGCCCCGAGACGTACGTTGCCTAGGGGCCCTGACATGGTTAATCCGGCCCTGGGTAGTATTGGCACCAGCAGTGCTCCTCGCTCCTCGCGGGCAGGCTGTCCGTATTGAATACCTGCCAGCCCATTGTACCTGCGCAGCCCCCCCTCGCCGGTCGCACCTACCCGCTGAGGAGCTGCTCCGCCTACCCCGCCGGGACAGGGCGAGGCGACTCAGGGTGATGCTAGGAGGAGTGATGTATTTGTCCAAAATAGGGATCTAGAAGAATTTATTGTAAAAAATCTATTACCTTTGAAATACGTGTGTATCAGCACATAGATTCCCGAAGGATTTTTAGCGAGGATTCCTGAGCATAGATAGTTACGAATACCTATTTGAAGCTAACAATGAGAATGTCGTTTTAATGTCCGAATATATTTTTTCCAGAAAAAAAAATCTGTCACACGTCACCACTAATCACACTGCCACACGTCGTAACAGGTCACGTGATGACAGCCGCTCTGTGGTCTCTACGGTGCTGCTGGAACGAGACGGAGTACGTATCACGTGATCCACTAAGCCAATAGCCATTTGCGATGGAGTAACATATTTTTTTAAATTTATCTATTGGAAAAAACATCACCAGACCATTTTTAAAAATCGAAAAAGCTAGGTAGGTATGTTCAGGAATTGCTACTGAACTAAAGTTGATGCAAACAAGCAAACCTATGATTGTGTGTATTGGTGCATAGGTGCCTAATCCATACACATCCAATAGTGATGTGCTAGAGAAACGTAACTGAGAAACAGCTTTTTGTATTGTTTATGCTTGCTTGATGTTTTTAGCATAATGTTTATATTTTGCTACTTCTAATTTCTGTTAACTTCTATGTATACATAGTGAAAAACAACTATTAAACTTTGCATTCTGTGAACATTTTTAAGTGGACTATTAACATCTACGCGTTTTACAATGCCAATCTTATGACTTTTTTTATAATAATACTCTAATAATAGTAATAATAATAATACTCTCTAAATGTTCCAAAACAATAAATAAATAAATAAAGGGACAGCAAAATGTAAACGTTAACCGAAAACGATTAGGTACTCTTTCTTTGTAGGTAGTTAGGTGCCCATGTAGTTTGAAAACTATTCAGTGTTTTATATTTTGAAAATTGACTTTATACAATTTTATTGAAATTTTCTTTTCTAAAGTCGATTAACACACTTCCAATTATAAGCTTGCTCTATGCATCTGTACGAGTAGGTAAATAACTACCTATCTAAACTGTGTTGTGTTCAACTTCCAGATTCTTGACAGGTGAATAGACAGATAGCTAGGTAGGTACCTACCAACAAGAATTAAATATGTAGCTATTAGCACATTTGTTTTGATGACTGTCACCAATCATCAAATTATTCGCAGACATTTTTAATTGGCAAAATAAATCACATAACCTAAAACAAACATTAAAAAAACGTTTTTCCAGATAAATCTGCCCACGAACCAGGTGCAAAACGCGAAAAAATCATGTTTTAAAATTATGCAGATGAGATTCGCGATTGAGAAATGTTGGTATTCGATTCTGCCGAAAAATTGTGATAAACAAAATACTGGTTGTCTAATGAACGATAATTATTCGACATAAATAAGCATATTTTCGGTAATAAACTGACATTAAGCGGAGTTCAGACAAAAAAGAAATAAAAAGAATGTGTATTTCTGTGTGACGACGCGACGAGCCGGCCGGGCTAATAACCAGTAGGGAGCAATGGGGCATGTATTTAATGTTGGCATCTATGTTCATATCGGATACCAACAGTGTGCGCAAAAGATTGGCACACATTGTTTATTTAATTTTTTAATATTTATTTATTTATTTAATTTAAATACAAAACTGATAAGCAAATAATCTGATGAAGCTACTAAAATTATCGAATGGTGTTTCATGAAACTCAACCCAAAATTTTATTTTTTAAAGAAAGACAAACATTTCCTGGCAAATTCTCCTACAATTACCAAAGTGAACGAAAAATGTTATTTGTGTCGTGAAAGGAGGACTTAGCCAGCCGAAAAATTGATCATACGATGCCATTATGGGACCCAAACGCGATGCCAACTCGGCCGCTAGCCGGATATCTCAATCATGTGCTTCGCAACAACTCAATGATGTTTGAAATGTTCACTTCAATTAAAAATGAAGTGTTTGTTTAATATAAGGTATGTACCTACAAAATATACTTACATAAAGCAAATATTAAGCAAAGTCACGTAGGTAGTAGCAGCGTTTTAAGAATAAAAATATTAAATTCGCCATTTTTATACCTAATTAAATTATATACATCAGTAGGTACTGAGTACTACTTTTGAAAAACACTTTTGGAAAGCAACGTTTTTTTGTGCACAGGTGTAGGTACCTCCCTGAGTTTTCAGTTAATGTATATATTGTAGGTAAGTCATCGTTATAGGAATTATTTTTCGTAAAACAATTTTATTTTAAAATGAATCTATACTTATACTATACATTATACATACATGTACAAACCTTGCTATTGAATCTAATAACAATAAAATTAGATGCACGTGATTTACTGCTTTCCTATCTGCCAAATAAATTATTTAGGAATGATTTTAGAAAGGGGTCACCGTCAACCAAGTTAACATTTTATTTTAACCGCTGTCCACGATCGCGAGCTGAGACTATTTTTCTGAATACCCTAGGTAGATACCGACTCAATTTTTCAGAAAAAAACCTCTTGCTTAGATACTCTATTCAACACAATTAGTATGTAGCCAATTTTAATGTAAATAAATACTGCAAAATATTATTTTTATCTTAAAAAAAATCTTCCGTATATCGTATTCCTTGTTTTTAATAAAAAAAAAACATTTTTTTAAATACCACTTACCTACCTGGTGTTCATCAAAAAAAAATTAAGTTATTTACATTAAAATCTTGTCAAAATGTACCTTCCTGTCGCTGTTAAACTTATCCAACCTATATTATTAAAAAATGTTTTGTTGAAATCCAGCCTACGAATTATTCTTTAAAAAAATATTAAAAATGTTTACTTATTTCATTACAAAAATTTGGCCGATTGTGTCAGTTGGATGAATGAATTTGATTAACGTTATTTAACTATTTTTGTTGTTTTTATATTAGGTAGGTATTTGAAAAAAAATGTTATTTACATAATATAATACACCGCTTTTATAGCAATAGTTATAGATAAACCTACGGGTTCGAAATACATTACAAACTGTTTGCTCTAGAAAACGAATAAAAAAAACGAGTGTGCTTTAGACCACACGACTGAAGTAAAACTTCACTAACTTATAAAAGAACATCCCGATAACTGTTCGCATCGATTACCGTTCGCATCACACTTTTCGTAACATCACCGTTTTCGTAACGCATTCACCAGCTTACCCCCCGAGTCGAGCGTGCGTAAAGAAGATTTACTTCAAAAATAAAATAATTACTTAGGTTCTCATTTAATACCATCAGTAAATGAAGTAATAATGCCTGTTAGAAAGAAAAACATCAACATTGTCATTATTTGAGAATGAAATCAATAACCACTCAATCAACAAATAATAATTAAATACGCAAGCAGGTACTCAACATATAAAGGTGAGCCAACTCTCTTGCGCAGCGATATCAGCTCGTGAAACTCTATTCCCTCGCCGGCTTGAGCGGGCCCCGCTAGATTTTATCTCTCTACTCGAAAAATGTACGTAAACACGCACACCGTCGCGCCCGTGTCTGTGTGCACACACACCAGCGCGCCGGCACTACACATGTACACACTTGTACAGTCAGCCGCCGCGGTTGTCTTTTTTCTACCATTTTTGTCGGTAACCTATACAAATTTATGTTCTGCTCGCACACGCTTCGACCCACCGTACGTTCGCGACCAGACTGCAAAATTAAGCGAACAAGCTTAAAGACAATACATCGAAAATTTTGAAAAATTCCACGCAGTATTAAAATATTTATGCATGCAAGTTGAGCCTTTTTGTGAGGTAGCTTATTTTTGCTTGTACGTTGAGTGTTGCGGTAGGAATGTGAGGACGGGGCTTTCGCCCGCTTGCTCACGAGTCCACGTGGACTGCATTGAAAATGCTACACTTCGCGATAGAATAAAAGATTTCACCTCCATTGGACGCTTTTGAGCGTTCGGATTGGCTGAAAAGCGAAGAACGCTTATTAAAGGCGTGGTTTAACCGCTTCGGGAGTCGCGATAGGTTAAGAGAGTGTTGTACCATCTCGCGGTTGGTTTGTACGATTTTTGTGAGATGTTCGGTCCACGTGGACTCGTTTATCTATTCGTGTTGGGTTTGAGGATTGGTTTGAGGGGCCGTGGTGGTTGGGCGGGCGGGAGGGTGGGAGGGGGATTGTGGGAGGGGGGGAGGGGGTATAGGGGCAATCAGTATGGGCGCGCTGGTATGAGTGAGTTGCGCCTGTGTGAGTATAGAAATGTATGGAAGCTTATAGAAGGCGACCATATTTATAGGGGTGCAATCAGGAACGCGAGAGGAAGGGAGACGCGTGGTATTTTTTTGCCTGGTAGAAAGAGAGAAGCGGTGCATATTCGCTTGGCAGCCATTTTGAGAGAGAATGTTTTTTTTCCCTTCGCGCGCCTTTTAGGAAATCGAGTTTTCATATCAAACATAATGCATTCGGGTGGAGATATAATAACAGATAAATATGGCGGACGGGGAGGTAGATTTTTCAAATTATGCGATGACCCGGCGATAATTGATTGGTCAACCGAGATTACAAGAGTTTATTTTTACAAAAATACCAAGGAAATATTTTATTTTTCTTCAATTGACTTGGCAGATAAATCTTTCTATAGGAATTTTGCTTTCTTAGACAATCTAGGTACCTAGATATAAATCGAGATAAGTACCTACCTAACCAGCACGCCGTTTTCACAGGGCAGGCAGAGAGAATAATACATTAGCTCCTTTAGGGCCTATGTCATCTTCGGAGATGCTGTGCGGAGAATATTTTTAGGGAAAGTAAGGAGAGGATGTTCTGGAAAGTAAAAAGGTATAAGGGGTGGGTAGTTGGGGAGTAATCTGGGGGTTAATTTGTCTAGGTGTGGCGGACGTATGAATCTATCCCTCCTACTGTGGTGAAAGCCGATGAGTCGAGAGAATCCGGTTGGAGAGTCTTTGTTAGGTCTTAACCAATCTCTCCCGATCCGGCCCCACGCAGTAAGTGGGCAAACGCATTCGCCTCCAAGACCCAAATTAAAATAGATACCTACATAGTAGGTACATTAGGTTAGGTTAGGTTTTAAAAATGAGGACAGATCATACTTTGTCTATTAATATTCTTTTCCATAATAGGTAGGTACTTTTTTTTACATTAACTCCACACATCAGGCCCTGAGGAAAAAAAATTTCCTCAAGACCTACGTCATCTGGGATGCTGTGTGGAGGGTCTTTTTGAGGAGAGGAAGGAATAAACATTGGTCTTGAAGAGACCCATGTTGTAGAAAAGAGGAAACACAGAGGCCGGCAAATCATTCCACAGCCGAGCTTGTTGAACACAAGAACGAGTCGAAAAAACGACCCGTTCTCATGTGACAATTGTCAACCGTGTACAAATCTTGGGCTCGCGTTTGGCCTACACAGGTCTTCTTCTTCTTCCTTGCGCTGTCCCAACTCATTGCCCAGGTACCTAGGCTGTTGGGGTCGGCTCTTCTCGTTCTCAGGTTGTAATTTCTCCTGTTCTGGGTATCGCCTTCATCCAGGCCATTTTTCTGAAGAATTTTGGCGCATTGAGTCATCCAGGAGTTCTTCGGTCTTCCTCTGGATGACTGTCGATGAAGCTCCATAGACATTGCCTGCCTCACTGTGTGGTCCGATGGTCTCCGTCTTATGTGTCACTCAACTGTCGTTCCTCCAGCTTAGGTACTATTTATGTCTGTGACACCCAGGCAACCACGAATGCGTGAACTTTTGATCTTATCTGGCCTACACAGGTATATGGTAACTATTGATTTGTTTAACTTGATCGTGCCATGTTTCATAAATAAAGTATTAGGTAGATACCTTCCTATCCTAAATGGTTAGGTTAGTTCGTTCATCACGATAACCTAGAAAGTAAGAATCGAAATCAATAGGTGTTTACCTACCTGTTTATTGGTTAAAATTTATTAGAAAAATATCAAATCATTCAAAAACAGAATTAATTATCCCGTGTCAATGTTGGCGGGAAAGACGATGTTTGAATGCAAAAATTCCAAAAGCCGTTCGGAGGTCCCAAAGTTCCCTAAATTTGGCTATGGCCTCGTATAAAGAGCAAGGGGTCCGTTATTATCTTATATTCGTAAACATTCTGCCCAAAAAATGACCGCCGTTTGTGTTTCGGTGTGGGACAGGCACCTTCCATTGTACCTGTGATTCTCAAACTTCAAGTTATTTATTATTAATTTTGAATATGTAGATACCTACATAGCCCCCAGATTCTTTAATAGTACCTCCTACACAATTTCTAACCCTGTACAAATCACAAGTGCGCCCCACGGTTGAATTTGGCAGCCACCTCTGGTCTGGAGCTCCAAAATACCTACCTGAAAATACCCTCGACTCTGTGCCTAACATATGTACACAAACACACATATGTATTTGTCACATGAGAACGGGTCGCTTCTTCGACTCGTTCTTGTGTTCAACAGCTCGGCTGTGGAACGATTTGCCGGCCTCTGTGTTTCCTCATTCCTAAAACATGGGTCTCATCAAGACCAATTTACATTCGTTCCTCTCCTCAAAAAGACCCTTCACACAGCATCTCAGGTGATACAGGCCCTGAGGGAAATTATTTTCCTCAGGGCCTCCTGTTGTGTGGAGTTAAAAAAAATGGTCTGAATGGCCAGGTAGGTACTGCCCCGCCTTCTTCTTCCTCATCTCCTTCCCTTCCCACTACCGTCAGCCACACGACTCACAACATAACTTAATTGCGGATGCCATAGTCCCACTGGCTCCAGACGGCAGCAATTGGGACTCTTTTACGGTATTCATATTAAAAAAACGGTAGAACATATCTCTTAATCTACTAACGTTGGTCCCTGTCACAATTATTATGTTCACAACTCACAAAACCTTTCCCGCCATTTAAAATTAAATTACAAACTCGTCATTAGGACAACATTAAAATAAATAAAAAATAAAGTCACAACTTTCGGCCGCTGCGCTATGGGTAGGTATAGGGTAGGTACAGGGTACAGGGGCCACATGCCTTGGTGTAGCGCATGTGAGCATGTGCGGTACACCCTGCCCGGGCGCGGTGCATACTAACAGTAACACCTACGACAAAATTCCCCACCACCCTGTGGGTAGGTAGGTAGCTAGTGTGTTCTGGGCCGGACGGAAAAAACAATAAATAAATAGCGCATCGCCGACGGATACGCGAACAGACTACACTGTTGGCTGTATACAGCTCGGTCGAAAGTCAAACACACTAATATTACCTATTAACCTATTATTATTTTTTTGCTTTTTGAATGTTTTTTATTAAACTTTTGTGTAGGTAGGTAACCTAATCTAACCTAACCTAACCTACCTACCTACCTACATTTAAAGTAATTGACCGGTCAGTGGCACCCAGGCGTCGCGTGTTCGATCCCTCGGCTGGCTAAGTCCTTCATCACGGCTCAAGCAACATTTTGGCTTACTGTGGTGGTAGTACCTAGGAGATATAAAATTTTGTCGGGTCATTCTTAACCAGAGAATATTTGTTTTTTTTTTTTAATTTATCAGGTATGTTTGCGGAACTTTCCAAAGTGGAAGATTCTCTCAATATCGCCCTGGTATGTAAGACCACCATTTAATATTGAGACGTTGCTTGAAACGGCTTTAAGCCGTATTTGGTGACCAGATCTGATGTCCCCACTCCCCCACCTTCCTCTTTCTCATTTCCTTCCCCTCCCCACTACCTTCAGCCTCATGCTATAGTCTCACTGGCTCCAGGCGGTTGGGAGCAGTTGAAACTCTTGTGCAGTATTCACAGAAAAAAAGCCTCCTGGCCACGGACATATGAATATATCTGGACCTGCCCTAAGTGATAAAAACGTATTATTTCCCCCTCCACATGGCACCGGCTGGAGCTCCTCCTTGGAACCGGCTCGCTCCATGGGGAGGGGATAGAGCCTCGCTTGAATCTAAAATGTGTGACGTCATCATTCTTGCCGTGAACAGCGAGAAGCTAACATCCATACATTTAACGAAATAACACGCCAAAACGGTAGCTTGTGCTATACAATATATCTACATATCAATGTGCACATAGCGAAGGTGGGCGGTTCTCCAGTGTGCTCGTCGCTGGTTACAGGGGTAAGTAAATTATGAAACATTTGTAAAAGTGTTTTAACTAAACACGGCAACAAAATATTGCTATGTGTATTGGGGCGAGTCTTTTTGGGGCGAGCATTTGGTCTTAGCAAATATGTTATTAACGTGGCAAACAATTCGCGCTCCCATGTAAAAAAGTCTATTCATTCAAAGCAGATTTTTATTTTAAGAACTAAACGGTGATATTGTAATGCGAGATGCCTATATACTGTCAGATTGATTGTTAAACGAATCACAGTCATCTTTCCCCTCTTCGCCCTCCATAGTTTGGTTTTACCCCTCATCTGTAACTTCTTGTCTATCCATTTGGATGTCTATGCTCCTGGCTCAAGCACTGTGCATTATGAGAGTTATTGCATTATTTCAAACCAATATTTTTCCCACAATTTTTTACGGACTGCACCTCACTACAGAAAAATTACTTACAGAAATGGACTCCGTCTTGCGAGGATAAAATAATTTTGTCTAATATTCTTATGTTTTTCACATAAAAATATCTATTAGACAAAATTTTGACATTAAATTATGCTTGAAAACTTTGCAAAAAATGATACCAATGAGTATTGAGATTTTTCGTTTTTCGATATCGAAAAAAGATGATTCAATAGGTAATGTAGTATGTGTCGCGTGGCAGTTGGGACTCTTTCGCCACATTCAAATAAATGAATAAAACACGAAATATTCAGGTCCCTAATTTATTTACCTACGTAGCTACCTTCCTATACTGAGTTTTTGAAATTAGCTTGTTGAAGTGAAAACGTAAGAACTTCTGTAAAACGTAGATATGTTTTATGTTTACCTATTAAGTACTTTTATTGATTTAAAAAAAAAAACAATTTAAACAATACGATGCATAGCATCTTTTCATTCCCCCGTCAGACAAAATCCTGGGTGAGCGAAAGGTATAACTGAACGAAAATAGATAAATATATTTTTTTTGTTTTTTTTTTGTAGGTGCCTGGCGGGCTGTGGTAGGTACTGCAGAAAAATGCATAGGATTCCATGGACTGCCAAAAGTTCAAATGTGTCCATTCTGGAAGAGATAGACATCCACAATAGGCTTTCAACTATCTGCCGATAACATAGACATTTTAAGATGCTTTGGACACGTTGCTCACCAAACTACGGACTCACAGTGACGACACCATCCCTGCAATGAGGAACCAACTTGAGAAGAAGGTACCTAACATTAACATTGACCCATGTAAAAGCACTGTTTGTGGCGTACCGTGCCATTTTTCCTGTTCAGAAAAAAATAATCTTCTTTTAAAAGAAGTTTTCATATTTTCAATCCGGGGGTTTCTCCATGTCAGAAGGGGGGGGGGGGGTGTATTCAACAGAAACTTTACAACAGTGCACTTAAAAAAACCTGAAAAAAGTAGTTTTAATTTATGGAAATTTCTTTTCAGACATGCACATTGAGGAACTTCAGTGAAAAATGTCATGGCCTAAAAAATGTACCTACATTTATGTAGATTTGTAGATCAACAAACGCTGATTGCGTAAATTTAATTATATATTTTCGTTACTTGTTTTTGGGGTGTTATGCCGTGTTGCGCGTAAATCCTTCTTTAGCCAACGTTTCGGAGAGCGTTACAGTGTCCATCATCAGGGCAAACTTGTGGTTGATAGCGGTGAAGTGTAGTAATATAATATCTACTTTGAATTTGTTCTTGAAGTCCTGGGAAGACCCAAAACTCATCTGTTCTTTAAGTTAGATTGTCATTATTAATAAAAAATATACTAAAAATGGACTGGAAATCCTCATAGAGATCATTAACCGCACGTAGGTTCTCACAAGATCCTCATGGGTACCTACCTAACCTCTTTAAGTTTTTTTTACATTTTTACAAAGTAAATTTGTACCCCAACGACAACCTGGCCTATAGAGATATCTTGGTATCTACCTACTAATCCTATCTATTTTTAACCTGTGTAAAAACTTTGTTTGAAGATTGAAGCCATTCGTTCATAATTAACACGCATAATAATTATTAGACGTTTAAAAATATATCATGACCCTAAGTAATTTTTACAAACGGCATTCCGTGAACTATTTTATACTTGTAGTTTTGTGAACACGGTAGACCTGGCGTAAAAAGGAATGTTTCTAAATATTTCTTATTAAAATAAATCATAACAAAATCTCCCATGGTATTATGAGATTTGTAATAGACAGGTAGGTACTTAAATACATACCTACTTAATTACCAATAAACTATTACCCAGGAATGTAGATACTATTTTCAATTTGTCCAAAGAAATGACAACATCTAAATGACAATTCTTTTTCCTCCCTCCCTCCCTCTCCCTCCTCCCTCTCCGCTCTTCCGCCACTCTCCCCCCTTCCCCCACCCCTAACCCCACACCCCAACCCCCTCCACCCTCCACACTCCCTCCTCCGCCCCTTCCCCCCTCCCATCCCCACTCAATCCTCCACCCTCCCGCTCCCCCTCCCCACTCCTCCCTACAAATCCACAAATTTTAATCGCAATCGGATGAACGGTTTAGGAATGCATAATTTCATGACGCCAGAGCTCATTATTGTATACAGAAACCATCGCGGGCATGCGCACATCAAATCCCCAAAGTTTCATCGCAATCGGATGAATGGTTTAGCAACGCATAGCGGACATACATATGTAGGTACAAACATACAAACCCAGAAACAAACATATCTATATATATATATAGATTAGCATAATTTCAGGCAGGATTTACACTTTCAGTTTTTCAAAGCAAATTGTTGGACATTGAAAATAAAACTTTTTAGGGTTTTTGAATATTTTTTTTAGTTTGGAAAAAAGTCAAGGCATAAGATCCCACCTCTTTGAACAAGAAACAAGGCACCTGTTCCTTATCTAAAAACAACCCATTCCTCGAACAATGTAGGCAATTATTAATGATTCTGTTTTATCTCCGGCTGATCTGCTGAGGCAGATTGGTACCTATGTAAATGAATAGGTAGGTGTATTATCGCTTGCCACTAAGAGGTGCATTATTCGCAAGTCATGCAGGGAGATGTTACAAGTGCATCCACTCAGGTCGGGTAAGATTAATAACTTTGTGATATTGAGATATTCTTGTGAATTCGATAGGCAGATTGGTTAGGTACCTACCTACCTACCTAGAGTGACGTGCCTTTTTGAACAGCCAAAAATGTTAACATACCTAATGAAACTTGAACGAACCGATGTACCGATAGATGTCTATGGCTTTATTTAAAAATATATATATTTCAACATCTTGTAAATAAACACGCTGAAATCCAATTAAATGAAGCGAATATTAGCGAAACTCGGTAAAAAATCCGGAAACAGAAAAATCAGAAAAGGGTATTGGCACCTCTGGGACTCGAACCCAGGAACTTCGGCTTTCCAGGCGCTTTGCTTTGCGCTTCTCAATGCTATTCCTCAGGGGAGGCGTCTACTAATATCTACAGGAATTCCAAAACTGAAAAAATCGAACTAATATCTATGAGAACCGAAGTGTTGACGAATATCTACAGCTCAAACTGTTGACTAATATCTATGAGAACCAAAGTGTTGACGAATATCTACAGCACTGGCAGAGGTTGGATTTGCAATTATGTATAGCATCTAGGAATAACGTAATATTAATAAAAAATAAAAAAAATGAGATGAGCATGAGATATATATTGTGCTGTAGCAGGTATACCGGGATAAAAACCATGCAACGCCAACTCAATATTTTAAGTGTGTGGCAAAGATTAGTTTTCAATACCCTAGTTTTTATTTATAAGTTAAAAAATAAAATGTTACCAGATTATATGTTGAATAATGTTAGAATCAACAGTACAGTTCATTGTTATCCTACGAGAAACTGCAACGATTTTAGGCTTCCTAAAACAAATTTATCGGGAACACAAAATAATATTTATTATAAAGGTTTTAAAATGTTCAATGAACTCCATGTTAAGGAGGCTAAAAGTCTTGCAGTTTTTCGTGGATTATGTCTTAATGTTGTAAAGTCCAAATTTTAGTCAGTAGGTAGTAAATAATATTGTAGTAGTCATAGAAAAGAAAACATTAGATATACCTAACATGTCAAATTTTATATCTAAATAAAATACACAATAAAAAAAATAAAAAATAAATATTGCGTATGCAGTTTAAAAAACTTAATTTATGTAAGTATGTTTGAAAAATCCCTAATATCTGACTATTGGACACATTTAGCTGATTAGTCCAACCTACGCTCTGTAGATATTAGTCAACACTGGGACCGTCATAGAAATTCGTCCGACCTTAGCTCTGTAGATATGTTAACATTCTGAAGTTCGTAGACATTAGTTCAACATATGAGCTGTAGATATTCGTCCGACATACAGGCTGTAGATATTAGTATCTGGAGTCTTCTTCAGGTACCTAGGTACTGCATAAATCGTAATCTTATCTATTTATATTCGCCTGTAGATACATGTACATATTAGAAGGTACCAAACGTCATTAGTAAAAATTTCTTATATCTATGTACCTATACATTTTTTTTAATTTTGAAAATCACCACTTCTTCAAGAAGTAGGTCCTACTTCGAGCTCGGTTAGCTGCCGATTCCAAAGACAAGTATGGGCCGCCACCGCAACGCCACGGAGGTCATCACAAAAGGTTGGATGACAGTTCTGAGGTTTGAGGTTTGGCTGAATCATGTCCGCTTCGACGTTTCCTAGAATTTTGTTGCCTACTGTTGAAACTAACATTTTTTTCTCATGGCTAAGTGGAAAGTATCATTAGGTATTACCCTAAGTAAATGGAAATACTGTCGCATAAGCTCAAAAAATGATTGTATGTATGTAGGTACCTACCTGTATATTTTTAGGGATAAAGTTCCCTTTGTTTGGAATTTTTTGTTATCTCTTTAGGTAAGTTTGCTCATTTCGGCTTTGCATTCGTTTCAGATGTTTTCAATCGTAATGTGTTATGAATGTGTTACAGGTCTGGAGAATTCTGGTATACTGCAATAACAGTCAAACTGCAGCGTATTTCGCAACGAGGACCTACCAGCATAATGATGATATACACCAAAGTGAAATTACTTTAAGACAGGTCCTACTCGGGATACCTGCGTTATGCCGGAACCGTTTAGCATGTCCGACCGAGATACTTGTGGCCATGTATCTGGAACGGCGAGCACTCATAAACTATTTATGTAACAAGATATTCCGAAAATATGCACCTAACGCGAACAATAATAAGAAAATTAAAAAGCTGCCATGTAAATTATACGTCGCGCATGAAAAACGACACCTGCCGGACGGTGGGCTTTTTCGGTTTAATTATTTCGTATTTTATTTAAAATTAATGTGAGATGCTACCGGAGCATGGCAACGCCGAACCGCGAAGAGATTACTACGAATAAAAATGACTAATTAAGAGATAAAGTAAAATAACGCTATTTCATTATTTTGTGGCAACGATTGTGAATAGGTACTCATGTACATTGCACATGTAGATATGGTTTATCTCGACATTACCCGGCACAAGGTTTCACTCAATAAACGATAGCCAAAAGAGTATATTTTTATGACGTTATCGAAATCCATATACCTAAACGTTATCTATCTAAAAATGTAAGTAGGTACCTATCTAGCCACATTTCGATTGGTGTTTTAATAATCGCACACTTTATAAATTTAATTAAAAAACCACAGAACGAATAATTCTAAAAATTATAGTATTTATTCACTGATGTAACTAGTGAAGGGAGTAAGTGGGTTGGCAACTCGAGTCATTCTACTATAAGCCGAAAGTCCTACCCACTAGGTAGGCACGATCAAGTACTTGTGTCACGAAAATCACGAAATTTTAACGCCAAACCTTACGAAGAGAGAAAACCTTACCTACTTACTTTTAATTACATCATCAAAGAAAGATACCAACCAAAGATATTGAAATATAAGGTACCAACTGATCTCGTATAGGACAGGAGGCTCTAAGAAGAAAAAAATCTCAGGGCCTGTGCCATCTTTGGGTGCAGTGTGGAGAGAATTTTTAGGGAAATTAAGAATTAATTTTTCAAAACAAGCAAACACATTGTGAAATAAAAAGAAATTGCTTGGTTTTCATATAGTATTTTTATAACAGTTCTGGTGATGGTACGGAGGTATGTACCTACAGAATCCGGTAGAGTATAAAACAATGAAGTGACTTAAAACCAAGTATTTTATTTTTATTTATCTATTTAAAACTAGCAGACCCGGCCACACGTTGCTGTGGCTGTCGAAATACAACGCCACGCCATTACCCAACCTTTATAACCAACGCCATCTGTCAAATCAAATCCACACCGCCCGTATGCCAGCCGGCTGCCCGCTGCCCGCTTGCCAGCCCGCTCCCTTTATTTATATATTTCAACCAATTTACAGAAAACCTTGACAAATTATACCAATACCTAAAAACCTTCCTCATGAATCACTCTGTCTATTGGTGAAAACTGCATGAAAATCCGTTGCGTAGTTTAAAAGATCTAAGCGCACAAAGGGAGCGAATTCATTCTATTTATATGTAATAAAGATTAAGAATTGGAAGTTCTGTGAAGGAAAAGGGTAAAAGGGGTGGGTAGGAATCTGGGGCTCAAAGTGTCCATGAGTGACGGTTGTATTAATCCATCCCTCTTACTTCGGTGCGAGGCGATGCGATAAGAGAGTCCGGTTTGAGAGGTCTATGTTAGGGGTAACCGACGAGTTCATCGAAAATCAATTCATCGAAAGCAAATTCATCGAAAACGAGTTCATCGAAAATCGATTCATCGAAAATCAATTCATCGAATGATCAATTCATCGAAAATCAATTCATCGAATGATCATTTCATCGAATCGCCAATTCATCGAAAATCAATTCATCGAAAATCAATTCATCGAATGATCAATTCATCGAATCGCCCAATCATCGAAAAACATTTTTTTTTAGATATTAGAGCTGTCAAAATTAAATACCCAAAAACGTCTGTTTAACTGAGTTAAATGTGTTTAGCAACTGTCAGTTTCGTAGTGACAATGCAAAATTTATAGGTTATCTCTTATTTCTGATTGTCTGATACTGCAAAAAAGGGATATCTAAGGAACGGTGACCAGACAACTCATAATGAAACCAACTCATAAACAATTAAGAAGGGTCATTAAGAGTGATGATAAAAAATATTTAAAAATTGGTTAAATAGGTTAAGTTAGGTTAGGTTAGGTTAGGTTAGTTTAGGTTGACCAATGCTTTTTTAACTTCTCGGTCCGCTCGGCATTTCTCTCAAATATCAACAAAATATATTTTTTCGATGAATTGGCGATTCGATGAACTGATCATTCGATGAATTGGATTTCGATGAATTGATTTTCGATGAATTGGTTTTCGATGAACTCGTCGTGAACCTATGTTAGATCTCCCTCAACAAGTCTCTCCCGACCCGATCCGCCACGCAGTAGGTGGCCAAGACCCACACAAACCTCCCCCAACGAACCCGGCTAAGTCACCAAACGTAGCGAACCACTTGGGGTGACCTATGGCAGGGGTGGCGGAACCCATATGCGCCTCCCAAATTGTAATTTGCTTTGAACGCCTGTCTCGACATAGTCTAGTAAAATATATAGTAATGATTTATGACTGGAGAATTGTGTACCTAAGCTAACAAACGGTAGGTAAGTTAGTTCACTGACTTTTCAATTAAATGTAGCAGGACCACCAACGTTCATGTATCTTTATACATCTAAAATGAATTTGCACAGGTAGTCACTAGTCACTAGTCACTAGGTAGGTATATACCATTCTAGCGAGCGTAATCTGCACGAGTGGAATTAATAGTTCACCGGCGTGAATGCGCCGTCATGTTGTGATGAATTAAAACCAAAATAACGTCACGACAGATCTTACGGTTGATTTCTTCGACAGGTGAGTTATTGTCACCTTTTGATATACCACCGTGTCTGTGGGAACAAATAATAACTATTTCTATGATGTTTTATGAATGCAAGTTGTTCAGATTTATTTATCGATCCAGAAAAACTTATATTGTAGGTAGTAGTGGCGGTCCGTGAGTTTTCATTGAGTTATAGCTCTAAGATTGAAAAATATGACGTTATTGACGGTGTTGTAGCTGAAAATGAATTTAATTTTTTTTCAAAATTTCAACTTTTTATATGAAGATCTTCAGGTCTCTTCCAGGCAAGACTGAAGGATCTTCACACAAAAAAGTTGAAATTTTGAAAAAAAAATCATTTTCAGCTGCAACACCGATAATGTCGTATTTTTCAATCTTTCAACACTCTAGCTCACTTAAAACTCACGGACCGCCACGGTAGGTTGGTATCGAAAATATTTTTAACCCTTCAGGTCTGGACCATATTTTGTCAGAAGTTCAAAATATTTCCGCTTTACAATAAAATCCAAATAAATGGAACATATCTGAATGTATTCGTAACTGTTTTTGAAAGGTGATATATATATAATATCTACGATTTCAAATTATATTAAATAGAAATATATAATTTTTTAAATTGTAACCTCACTCACCTATGTAAAAATAATTAATAAAAAATTCCCAAAGTTTCACGAAATTTTTTCAAATTGCGTTCCAAAATTCTTTCATGGAGGTCTGCATTTTACTTATTTTGTGGTTAACTTTTATAATTGAATGTAAAGAGTGGTGTTTTCTCTTTCTAACACCATGTCTGCAACTTTGATAGGTAATAAGGAAGACCAGTATGAGTTGTTCCGAAATCTGAACAAATAGATTTTGCGGGTTAGCCAGTGATTCTGAGGTTATTTGGAGTAAAAAACGTGGATGACTTTTTAGTCACCGGTGACTTTTTTTCAACTTAAAGCTTTAAAAAAAATCATACAGTTTTGTTCGGGGTTGGAGGTTGGGCGGATACTCGGATGAGTGACACCAGTGACGACAAGAGAAAGAAAAAAATCATGTAATTGCAAAAATATATAAATAATTAAAAAACAGAAATGTCACCAATATTTTCATTGACATTGTAGGTAGCAGTGATGTCTGAAATTTTGCACACTTAGAAATGTCCATTCCCTACCCCTTATAGCGCGGAACCTTGTGTCTTATAAAACAGAAAAATGTGTGCTGTAGAAGCAAAAAAATTAATATTTGTTAGAAAGCTTCTTCTATAAACCAGAAAATTTCTTCTTCTTCTTCGATGGCGCTACAGCCCATATCGAGCTTTGGCCTCCTGCAACAGTCGCCTCCAACTCCTCCTGTCCTCAGCGGCTGACTTCCAATTTGGTACCTGGAGAAGATGTGCTGCATCCCCTCTTACTTCGTCTTCCCACCTCAGTCTGGGTCTTCCCACTTTTCTCTTTCCACCTGGGTGTCCATTAAAAATTCTTTTTGGGACTCGTGTATCCGGCATTCTCTGTACATGCCCAGCCCATCTCAGCCTGAGGAGTCTCATGTGTGTTGAGATGTTAGGTGCCTTATATATATATATATATATATATATCAAACAATTCTGTATTGTGCCGGATGCGCCACTGTTCACCCTCTTTCACGGGTCCACACATTCTTCTCAGCACTTTTCTTTCAAAAGTATCCAGCATTTCAGCCATCTTTACCGTCAGTGTCAGCGCCTCACATCCATATGCCAATACAGAGAATTAGCCAACCAGAAAATTTACCTACCTATTTTCTGAAAGCAGCAAAAACTATCGAACCGTTAGCATTGGTGTAAGTACTACCAAAACTTATAAAGGTAGGTAGCTTGTCCTGAATTTCTATGCCTGGTTTTCGGCTAACATCGTAATTTCCATCACGAGCCGTGAAGCTTTCAAATTTCTATTTAAGATGAAACCCGGTCTACCAAACCTGCTTTGCAGCTCGGGCTACTAATACTTAAATAAAATTATGAAAATCTTTCTGTTTTGTATTCGCCATTTTTCTCCTCCAAAACAGGACCAATTTAAAATATTTAAATTAATAAATTACTTTGTTTTTACCACTTTTATTGTTTACAAAACCAACATGTTTCGTGAGCAATGCTCACTTCTTCAGGGTTTTTTTTTCATCAATAAAAAAACCCTTAAGAAGTGAGCATTGCTCACGAAACATGTTGGTTTTGTAAACAATAAAAGTGGTAAAAACGAAGTAATTTATTAATTTAAATCAAAATGGTGCCACAAAATAAGTTTGCTGTGTTAGAAGAAGTTAAAATATTTCTTTTTACTAACTGCATTAGAAGATAATACATTATAAAAAATCACTGTTTAGTCTGTACATATGTAGATGGCGTTCAAACCTGACAATTTTAACGATTTTTGGAGGGTTCTTACAAAAGAAATGCAAAGAAGAAACTTATCAAAAAAACCAAAACGTACCGACATGCCAGTGGTCGTATCTAGAGGAAATTGGGAAATACGTTTGCTTGAATAAAACGCGGCTTTTCCTTTTAAATGACCAAATGGAATTTTTTTTTATTGCGATAAACTGCAAGATGTAAAGCTGGTTTTTGTAAGATTATAAAAAGTTTGGGAAACAATTACCACAAAAGATTTCCTCAAGTCCATAGCTTAAAATATGTTAAATTCCTTCTGCTATCGACATTAGCACACACTTTTAAATACAAATATCCTTGTATTATAATAATAGTATTTAGATAAGGTATAGATAGCTGGTAACCAAACACCCAGCCATTTTCTAACCGCAATAAAATAATGGTTTGCCTTTTCATTTGAAATGACCTGTTCAAATGATTTAATTCTTCCGCAAAACACAATCTCCATAGATTTTATGTAAGTCTGGACGACGTTGGCGCAGACCACAGGTTGTGGTTGCGGCTGACAACCACAAAAACATTAACACAACAACAACAGACCAATATTGAATACAGCGCAAGAGTCCCAACTGTCCGGAATCATTGGGATTATGTCATCCTCAGTTGTAGTAAGTTTTTAGGCTGTACGGAGTTGGGAGGGGGGAAGAGATGGAGAGGCGGAAGGTTGGGAAATAGCTGACTATTCAGATCAGGTCATTGTAAGTAATCAAAACCAACTACAAAGTGGCCCACCAGGCAAGCATGGTTCTGTCTAATATTGTTGGTTACATACGGTTACAACTAGGTTAAATATTCGTGTTTCACTTTTCAGTTGATGTTGTATTGTTGTATTGTAGATATTTTATTTAAATTAAAAAGCATGTTTTTATTTTAAGGCGATCCACTAGTTCACTACTGTGCCGTCGACAGTAGTTCTTCGGTGGACGCCATAGGGGTCACTTTGAATAACCGAATTCGTCGACTAGCGGCCGTATTGTAAAATATCAACGCGAAAATGCATATTTTATTTTATTTTGGGAAGATTGGGTGTAAATATCAACTTTTTTTGCGATTATTATAAAATAAACTGAATTTGCCACATTACACAATAAAACCATATGTTTATAAATAGGAGAGTTTGGACTTGAAAGTGTGTTTTTTAGATCTTATACATTATTTTTTTATAGGCTTATTAAAAAACTTATAAAAAAAATGACCGATATTTTTAAGGGCCAAGGTATGTTCTACATGCAGTATTTAATTGAAGCATCTACAATACTTCTAAGCGATCAGATTTTCAAAACAAAAACATATGATTTTGCATTATTTACTATGACTTCATCTTAAGTATTTTTTTTATTATGTAACCCACGAGCGTTTAACCAGCCAGCGGACGAAAATCCACATTTCGTCGAAAGTTGTTCTTTACGATCGTGTAGGGCGGTTACAATGAGAAAGATTAATTATTCTCCGTACCAGCTTTTTTAAATTATAACTCAATATCGAATTTATTTCAATTCAAATTAGCTTTAATTTATACCTTCATCCAAAAATGCTGAAAGGCGTGATGATAAAACTATTAAAATAATGTACTTTTTGTAATTATTTTTTGATTATAAGTTTTTATCATTTTTCAATAATGTCTAAATTTAATAAGAATGTTAAAAAAATCTGAAATATATTAGTTTGTAAGTGCGCAAATAAATACACAAATGGACCAATTTTCGTCAAGAAAAACATGTAGGTACGTACATGTTTTTTAATGATTTTATTGAAACTAAAATTAAAATTCTAAAACATGCGTTTGCTAGATAATGTATTGATTTATTTTACTGCGTGATTATATTATTTGAAATGGGTGTGGTATAATACAAAATCTTTTTTGAAAATTTAACAAATCTGCCAACGACCTATGGAATAACCTTATTATACTAAAAATTAAACAATTTTCTCAAAATTTATTACACGCGAATGCTAGATAAAAGAACAATCTTTCGAAATCCATTTATAATTTTTTGTGGAAAAGAGTCAATACGTCTAAAATCTGATTTGAAAATGACATATTTTTGGTTTTCTCTGGTAATGCCCTCTTAAAGGCAGTGCCTTTAGTAGGTTCCCGTTACTTGCATTTGTTTTTTTTAAATTTATAAGTACCTATGTTTTTTTTTTAAATATAATTTTGTAAAATTTTTTCATCACTTTTGAAAAGGTAGATTTCTTAATGACCTAAGTTGTCTTGGAATTATTATTATATTAATAACAACACAATGTAAATAAGTAACTAATTACCTAATACTTTTTACGCAGCACCATTCTTATTGGTGAAATTGTAAAATTTTTGTTTTTTACATTAGCTCCACACGGGAGGCCTTAGAAATATAAGTTCCCTCAGGGCCTATGTCATCTTAGGGGATGCTATGTGGAAGGTGGAAGGCCTTTTTAAGGAAGGGAAGGATATAGGAAGTTCTGGAAAGGAAAAAGCTATCAGGGGTGGGTAGGAATCTAGGGGTCAGTGTATCCAGGAGTGACGGACGTATGAACCCATCCCTCCAACTGCGGTGCAAGGCGATGGGTCGAGAGAGTCGCGGAAATGTTCCGGAGTGGAAGATATTCTCAGTATCGTCCTGATGTAAGACCACCATTCAGAATTGAAACGTTGCTTGAAAATTCTTTAGCCGTTTTTGGTGACCAGATCTGAATAGCCAGGTACTTCCCCACCTTTCTCTTCCCCTTTCCACTATCTTCAGCCTCACAACATACCCCAATTGGGGATGCCATAGTCTCACTGGCCCCAGACGGGAGCATGTGGGGCTCTTAAGAGGTGTCTATTCGTATAAAAAAATAAACACTAGTAGGTAGGTACCTACCTATTACCATTTCAAGCAATGCTTCGATTCTGAAAGATTGTATTTCACCAGGGCGATAGGTAGGTACCTACTTTACAATTCTGTAACTTTCCTACAAATATATAATATATTTTCAATTTTTGGAATGGAAAAATGACAAAAAGATTCGGTCGCGTCTAGGAATTGAACCCAGAACAATTCCTAGATTCGAAAAATTCAAAAAAATTTAAAAATTAAAGTTTAAAATTTTCGTTTGATAGTCGCTCATATTGTCTTCAGTGATTAAATATTATTTGTTACTAGCTGACCTGACGAACTCAGAACCAATAACTCTTGTGTTAACTTATTGGATGAATTAAATTCAGTTTTCTTATTAAGTTAAAAATTACACAATGAAGCAATTATCGATGCGCAACTAACTATCCGTGTTTTGTTTTTGTCAGTAGATATCAGAGATGGCGTTGTGTACGGATTCATATTTTTGGATATTTTCTTATTTTCCACTTACTTACCACGCACTTAATTGCGATTCATTTTCTTTATACGTGTGAGGGATGTGTATTACAATAATTGTATTTTTACTTTGGAGGGGTGCAGACTTACGTTAACCTTTTGTCCCATTTTCGATTGTTGACATTTAGTGTGTAAGAAAGAGGAGTAGCATTATATGTTTAAGAACAAAAGCAAAACAAACAGCGCATTGACATTTGAGGTTTGTGAATTTTCGGAATTCACTCACTACTCAATATTAGGTAGGTACCTGTACTTATCACAATATTCCTGCAGCTCTCTTTCAAAAGATGAGAATTCGTTCCATGCAAAATGTGTGAGGAAAAGAATTTTCTTCGTAATTTTTTTTTCATGCTATTCGGGCGGAGACAAATCCAACCAATAAAGATCATAAAAATCGGTCCAGCCGTTCTAGAGTTATTAATGGTGTAACTATCCCGAGTTTGTTTTATATATTAATATTAAAGTATTATGTTAATTAAACCTTAAATAAAGCAATTTAATAAGATGCATTTATAACGAATTAATTTAATTTTGAAATTCGTAGTTGAGATTCTTAACTGATCTTCTTCGGAGGTCTTATTGTCGTGCCAATTACCGGAATAACGACAGCAGGAATGAAGGCACGATCCTACAATGTATGATTGTGGATGTAGCAAAGAATTGTATGGCGATCCATCCTCTTGTCTTGTCCTGCGGGGAAATGCGTAAGCTCATTGAATTCCAACCAACATTAAAATGAACCCATTCAATCTGGTGGGTAAGTTCTTACCCGTAAGAAGTACCATGTCCGAGGAGACACCAACTACCTACCAGGCCTTGTCCCAGGGTTGCGGCTGGTCCGGTCTCCTGTCAGGGTGGTACAACCGGTGTCGCCAATGTCGCCAATGTCGCCACCCGCCGTCGGTGTTGTCTTGTCGCCTTGTCGCCTTGTCGCCAGGTGCGGCCAATTAAGGCGACACATTACACCGCGCGGGCGCCGCTAATTCAATCATGCCGCTCCCGCTCTGCACTCGATAAAGGAAGAAGAATTAATAGATGGGTTAGGGTTTAATAGAAAAGTGCTTTGAAAAAGGCTTATTTTACAGGTTTCTGGGAAAGCGCTTTTGAATGAAATATCTTGAAATAAAGAAGTTTAAAATAAAGCTGTCATTGAAAAATAAGTCATTATTGATGTTGTTGTAGCTGAAAATGATTTTTTTACAAAATTAAATTTTTTGTGTGAAGATTTTCAGTACGGGGAGGTAGGTACACGTAGCTAAGGTGTCTGAAAAAAATACCTACTGATATCAATGTGTCTGAGAACGAGGTTACTGTAATTGAAGACTGAAATAAAAATGTCTGAAATAAATGTGTGTCTGATATCATGAAGGTTTACATAAAACAAGGTTTCTGAAAACAACATTACTTACTGAAATAAATGTGTGTCTGATATCATGAAGGTTTACATAAAACAAGGTTTCTGAAAACAACATTACTTACTGAAATAAATGTGTGTCTGATATCATGAAGGTTTACATAAAACAAGGTTTCTGAAAACAACATTACTTACTGAAATAAATATGTGTCTGATATCATGAAGGTTTACATAAAACAAGGTTTCTGAAAACAACATTACTTACTGAAATAAATATGTGTCTGATATCATGAAGGTTTACATAAAACAAGGTTTCTGAAAACAACATTACTTACTGAAATAAATATGTGTCTGATATCATGAAGGTTTACATAAAACAAGGTTTCTGAAAACAACATTACTTACTGAAATAAATATGTGTCTGATATCATGAAGGTTTACATAAAACAAGGTTTCTGAAAACAACATTACTTACTGAAATAAATATGTGTCTGATATCATGAAGGTTTACATAAAACAAGGTTTCTGAAAACAACATTACTTACTGAAATAAATATGTGTCTGATATCATGAAGGTTTACATAAAACAAGGTTTCTGAAAACAACATTACTTACTGAAATAAATATGTGTCTGATATCATGAAGGTTTACATAAAACAAGGTTTCTGAAAACAACATTACTTACTGAAATCAAGGTATCTGAAACAAGATTATCTACGTAGGTATCTACTAAAAACAAGTTGTCTGAGAACGAGATTATCCACTGAAATTTAGGTGGCTGAAATTAAGATGTCTAAAATAAAAGTATCTGATATCAAGTTTGATACCAAACAAGGTTTCTGAAAAGAGGTATGTAGTTGCAATATTCCTCGATATCACTGGTGCCTTCGATCACGCGTGGTGGGCAATGATACGTACAAAGGTGAAAAACAGGCGGTGTTCCAACTTATTGTTCCAAGCCATCGATGACTACCTTTCTGATCGTACGATTACGATCAGTTTCGGTGAGTTTTGTATCCAGAGGGAAGCCGACATGGGATGCCCGCAGGGCTCCATCCTTGGACCCGACCTGTGGAACATCTCCTTTGACGACTCCTCCAGGTTACCCTTGCCTGAAGGATGTATCGCTGTCGACTACGCTGATGATAAGTTGTATCTGGTCTCTGGGGACAGCAGAGAGGAAGTGGAGAGTAAAGGCAGTGAAGGTTTGCAGATGTTCCTGGACTGGGGTGAAAGAAACAAGATGACTTTCGCTCCCCACAAGACCAAGGGCCTCCTGATGAAGGGCTCTCTCAGTAGAGCAAGAAATCCTACCATCAAAATGGGAGATTCTAACATCCGCTTTTTTGAAACAGTGAAATATTTAGGAGTTACTCTGGATCGATCGTCCTCTTTTCTGGCTCACGTCAAAGAAGTATCCAGCAAGGCCCAGGCTCTCTTCTTGAAGCTGAGGAGAATCTCCACAGCTGAGTGGGGATTGCGTAATCCGGCTCTGCGAACGCTATATAGGTGCGTGTACGTGGCGCAAGTCTCGTATGCTGCCTCTGTGTGGGAGCACCGCCTGGACAATTCGCTGATTCTCTTAGCTCTCAGGCGAGGCCAACGAACCCCCTTGCTGGCACTCTCTGGTGCGTATAGAACCGTTGCTTCGGACGCTTTACCCGTTTTGGTTGGCATTTTGCCAATCGATCTGGAAATCAGGGAAGTGCTCACTAAGCAGAAATTAACCAGAGGAACCCCGGCCACTCACCTAGGCGTTGTTCTGACACCGGGCGGGCCGGGGACTCTCCCTGGGCTGCTTCGTCAAATGAGGGATCTGTCGCTCCAAGAGTGGCAGGTCCGTTGGGATAGAACGAATATGGGAAGATGGACTTTCTCTTTCTTCCCATCAGTTAAAGTCAGAATGGAAGGGGTCTTTCTCAAGTTGGACCACCACATCACCCAGCTTCTATCCGGCCACGGGGAATTCAGGGGGAGACTTCACGCCCTCTCCCTGTCCCCTCACCCCAACTGCGCCTGCGGGTGCACGAACCAGTCGGCGGAGCACATTCTGTGGCAGTGTGAGATAATGAAGGACGCAAGAGAGGAAATGCTTGATGGTTTGGACGTACCAATCAGACCAGTGTGGAACACTGATCTGGTTTCGAACAAGACGAACTTCGAGTGCCTGAGGAACTTTACGAGAATCTGGGTTGAGAGATGGCCTGAGCTTAGAGTCGCTGATTAGTAGATTTTGACACCAGGTGTACTTGTTTCTGACTTAACACGGACTTTTCTTGCTTCCATTCTTTTACAAACTCTGCTCAGGATGTACAGTTTTATATATTTTTTTCATTTTTATGTTTATTGTTTGCATTTTACATTTTTTATGCTTTTACACTTTTATGTTTATTTTTTCTTGTTTACACAGGCCCTGCGTTATTCACGCTCATCTTTATTTTATGTTTTCTTTACTTTACATGCTTATGATTTATTTTTCGTTATTTGGTGCAATTATACGCCCAGCGATGACTCCCACGCGCTCTTGTTTATTTTTTTTTTTGTTTTGCGGTTTTCTACGCTTACATACATTTCTTTTCATTTATGCTGTACTACGAGAACTGAACTCAGTTGTTCGTTTTTGTACCGTCCTTCTCCCCATATAAGGGGTTGGACCCTGGACCGTGTCCCCGCCTACGTACCATGGCCGGTCTTCTAGAACTGGTGGAGCTGCACCTGTTTGCCGCGCCACACCCCGTGACATGAAGAGGCTGGGGAGAAGGCTGAACGACATCCGAAAGCTGTCCGTCCCGCCTCCGGCGACCCGACGCTTCTCTTCCTAGGGTCTTCTTCATGTTTTCCACTTACTGTCGTTTAGGCACCACCGGCTAGCTGGCTTAAGGACGACGCTGCCGGTTGTGGGGAGGCCGGACAATCAGCCTCCTTCACTGTTTCGGGGACTGCCGGCAGCCAGGTTGCGGTGACACCGGTTCTTATCTGTACATATGTTATTTTACTTTTGTTTCCTTTTTCTTTTACGTACAGTGCTCGGTGCCGCCCGCCGGATTATGTATGGTCATGTCTCCTGCTGTCTTGAGCTGATTACTCATGACAGCTGCTGTCATTTTGGATTATTTTATATTTTTATTTTTTGTTGATGTTACTAACAACTTGTTTGACTGTCCACGAGGCTCACTGCTTTTGCATTGACACCTCCATGGGCTTTAGAATTGTAGAGATTGACCATTACAGTATAGTCCTGTAGGCGCGTCCGCATACCGCCACCTAACACAGTATGAGGGGACATTGAAGGTCTAGATTCGTTACATTAAATGTAGAGCCGTTTATTCAAAAAAATTAGATTCTTGCGAGAACTCCGAAGGGGCGACCATAAGTTGCCTATACCGGGGTGGGACAGTGGTGGGTACTTCAATGAAATCAAGATGTCGGAAAACAAGCTTAGGTACTTACTGAAATCTAGATGCCTGAAAATAGCCCAGGCAACGAAGACCAAAAAATGCCAAATAGGGGAAATAATTCATATAGAAGCCAATTTTGGCACAGTTGTAGGGGAAGGTGTCCTTAACAAAATACTAAAAGTACTGGGGGGTGGGGGTGGAGCTAAGGGGGAGGGGGGGGGGGGGGGTTTAAAGGTCCCTCTTTTCAGTTTTTCGTTAATAACTCAAAAACTACTGCTTCTAGCGAAAAAGTGTTCAGTTATTAAATTATCTACATAAAATTCTCTACAAAAAAGGTTCTATTTACTTTTTTGCTAGGATCAATGCTTAAGGAGATAAGGAGGGGGGAAAATGTAAAATTAAAAAAAAAAACTGTTTTAATTTTTAAAAATGAAATGTTTGTCGGTAAAAAAGAAATGCTTAACGTTAAAAAATCAAATAATTAGTTCTTAAGGATGTACCTTGAACATAAAATTTCATCAAAATCTAAACTTTCATCGTCATAAATGCTGTCTTCGACGGGGGCTCCGTTCATACATGAGCCGAGGCAGCCGCAGGCAACGGAGCAGGCAATCCCTGCTTTGCGGCAACCGCAGCGCATCCCACACCCAGTCGTGCATCGGCAAAAGATCATGTTCAAAATGAAGATGGGTGCCACAGGGTCGTACGTGTTAACTGGGTTAAGGATCCCATCTTCTCCCTTGACCCAACCACATTGGATGGGTGGTAGGGGGTTGCCTAGCCACTGTTGTATCTGTAAAAAAGTAATGAGACCAAGGTAAGCATTCATCACAAATAAATATCTGTAATAAGAAAGCAGTATTTAAAACTATATGTAACTGGATTTAATTACCTGTAGATATACTCTGAGCGAGTGTTGCTTTGAAGCTCCTCTGGTGGGAGGAAGAGTGGCCATGTCTGATTTGGGCTTCATTGACGCTTTCAAAAATGCCGAGTACCGATGTTTGTTTAGGTTGTCTTGATGAGCAGGCGCTTTGTATACAGCCAAAAAAAGTTTCTCGCCACCCTGTTCAATATTCTCAGGTGATGCTGAGGGATCAGAGAATATCGGTGAAATGTCTTGGGTGAGGCCAGGATTTTCTGTGAAGAGCTTAGCGATTCCCACTTTACTTTAGGAGAATCGTTTTGGCGATTGGAAGCTGTTGAAGTTGTCGCACCGAAAACAATTTGGTCTCCACATTCCCACGGCCCGGCTTCATGAAATATATATGGATTGATGGTGGTGCCAATCCAATGAGGAGAACTAACATCCTCCCCAACTATTGCTACATTTGAATATAGATCAGCTTCATCCAACCCACACCTCACAAAAGTGCTACCAGCATCCCCTGCAGCAACAGTTGTTTTAATCCCGGCTGCTGTCATTTTCTCGCTGAGCAAGTGAATCAACCTTTTTTTGTTTCTTTCATTAGCAAGAAAATGCTCCTGTTGAATGGTGATGGTCGTGTTTTCGTGAAAGTTGATGTCAACAGAAGTTTTTGTGAGCCTCCTTCGCTTCTGCTCCGCTCGAAAGAAACAAAACAAGGTTGATTCACTTGCTCAGCGAGAAAATGACAGCAGTCGGGATTAAAACAACTGTTGCTACAGGGGATGCTGATAGCACTATTGTGAGGTGTGGGTTGGACGAAGCTGCTCTATATGCAAATATAGCAATAGTTGAGGAGGATATGGACTTGTTAGTTCTCCTCTTTGGATTGGCACCACCATCAATCAATATATATTTCATGAAGCCGAGCCGTGGGAATGTGGAGACCAAATTGTTTTCGGTGCGACAACTTCAACAGCTTCCAATCGCCCAAACGATTCTCCTAAAGTAAAGTGGGAATCGCTAAGCTCTTCACAGAAAATCCTGGCCTCACCCAAGACATTTCACCAATATTCTCTGATCCCTCAGCATCACCTGAGAATATTGAACAGGCTGGCGAGAAACTTTTTTTGGCTGTATACAAAGCGTCTGCTCATCAAGACAACCTAAACAAACATCGGTACTCGGCATTTTTGAAAGCGTCAATGAAGCCCAAATCAGACATGGCCACTCTTCCTCCCACCAGAGGAGCTTCAAAGCAACACTCGCTCAGAATATATCTACAGGTAATTAAATCCAGTTACATATAGTTTTAAATACTGCTTTCTTATTACAAATATTTATTTGTGATGAATGCTTACCTTGGTCTCATTACTTTTTTACAGATACAACAGTGGCTAGGCAACCCCCTACCACCCATCCAATGTGGTTGGGTCAAGGGAGAAGATGGGATCCTTAACCCAGTTAACACGAATGACCCTGTGGCACCCATCTTCATTTTGAACATGATCTTTTGCCGATGCACGACTGGGTGTGGGATGCGCTGCGGTTGCCGCAAAGCAGAGATTGCCTGCTCCGGTGCCTGCGGCTGCCTCGGCTCATGTATAAACGGAGCCCCCGTCGAAGACAGCATTGATGATGATGAAAGTTTAGATTTCGATGAAATTTAATGTTCAAGGTATATCCTTAAGCACTAATTATTTGATTTTTTAACAATAAACATTTCATTTTTTAAAATTAAATAGTTTTTTTTTACTTTACATTTTCCCCCCTCCCTATCTCCTTAAGCATTGATCCTAGCAAAAAAGTAAATAGAACCTTTTTTGTAGAGAATTTTATGTAAATAATTTAGTACCTGAACATTTTTTCGCTGGAGGCAGTAGTTTTCGAGTTATTAACGAAAAACTGAAAAAGGGGACCTTTAAACCCCCCCCCCTCCCCCTTAGCTCCACCCCCACCCCCCAGTACTTTTAGTATTTAGTTAAGGACACCTTCCCCTACAACTGTGCCAAAATTGGCTTCTACATGAATTATTTCCCCTATTTTTCCTTCGTTGCCTGGGCTAAAACAAGATTAGGTACCTACCAACTGAAATCAAATAAAAACACACGGTTCAGATTGCTTCCATATTTGTATCCCTGCAATGTGTACATGTAAAAAAAATATTGAACTGGTTAAAGAATACGTTTACTTAGGTGTAATTATTGACTGCTTTTTCAAACGGGATTTACAAATAAATAAAGTCTGTGAACGTCTGAGATCTATTGTTAGTAGATTATATAAACTAAAATTCTATGTTCCAATATGCACACTTCGAATAATTTATTTATCATTAGCTGAATCTATTATAAGGTACGAAATTACAGCTTGGGGACTTTCCTGTAAGACAAATGTAAATCACGTTCAATCAGTTCAAAATTCATTAGTTAAATTATTAGCTCATAAAAGTTTATACGAACAAAGGCACAATGTTCCGTACTTTTACCTGAATCTCAAAATTCTCTGAGTAAGAGTCTGTGGCATAAAATTATTTTTCAGCATATGAATAGCTCTATATACATACATATATAGACTGGACCACACTTACAATACTCGATTTACGTTAAATGAAGGACTAATCGTACCTAAGCACCAAAAAAGAACGCTGGACTACATGATACCTACTTGCTTAAATATGTTACCTGCTAAAATTTTTAAAAATGTACAAATAATGTGAAAACAAATATTATATTGAAAAATTGGCTCGCCCAAAGAAATAGGTAGTTTGTATTAGACACTACACAAAAAGCCTGAGAGCGATATTACTGAAATAAAGATGTCTGAAATAAAAGTGTTTCATAACATGTTTGACATACAACAAGGTTTCTGAAAACAAGATTACTTACTGAAATCAAGGTGTCTGAAAATAAGATTACCTACCTGCTGAAATCAAGGTGTCTGAGAACATTACTTAAATTCACTATCTTCAAAAACAAAGATGTCTAAAATAGAAGTAAAATGAAATAATGATGTCAAAAGCCATCTACCTAATCAAAAAATCTGAATTTAAGCTATCCGAAATCAGGGTGTCTGAACTAAAATCAGAATGTCTTAACTGATATCAGGGAGTCTGAAATAAAAATATTCGAAAGTAAGGAGTCTGAAAACGAGGCATCTGGTACCTACCAAGATGTCTGTCATACTGTAATCAAGGTGCTTGAACGCAAGAAATCTGTTATTAAGGTATCTGAAATCAAGATATCCGAAATAAAGATACTTTTAAAGCATGGCAACTGCAATCGAGGGGTCTAAAAGCAAGTTGAAAGGAAGTTTTCTTAAATAAATATAAATTAATTTTATAGCGGTTTTTTTTACATTAGCTCCACACAGAGGGCCCTGAGGAAAATAATTTCCCTCAGGACCTGTGTCATCTTAGGGGATGCTGTGTGGAGGGTCTTTTTAAGGAAGTGAAGGATAGGAAGTTATGGAAAGGAAAAAGGTACGAGGGCTGGGTAGGAACCTGGGGGTCCACTAAATTTAATATAAAAATTAAAATTGTGTATTTCAAAATGAATATAGAAAGCGTGTTATATTAGTCAGGAAGAATTTCTGAGACAAACAGTAGGTACCAAACTATACCTAGTTTTATTCTGAGTAGCTGTGTCCCCATTAAGCTGTGCCAAAAACGTTTTCCTGCATCCTTTAAAATTGTATTATCCGCGGATCAAACTCCTTCGAAAATGGAAAATGTCGCCATTGGCATTGTCTTGCTCTATTTATGACGGCGTATTCAATGTCACCCTGTTGGAGATGTGGTCGGACGGGCTGGTAAGGATGTATTGCAGTAGATGTACACTAGGTACTAGATAGGTGGGTGTCCACACACACCACTGGTCCTGAGCGGCCGTGTCTAATGAGGAATAGAAGATGATAGAAGGAAATATTTCCAGGTAGTAAAGAAATATTTTAACGATGCATGAAAAAATTGATCTGATGCTTGCAGGTTTTATTGCTGTGAAAAATAATAATAATTCTAGTTGGTAAGTTGTAAATATCTATTAAGACCGGCTTGACAAGAATCGTCGCAATAGGTGAATTTCAGGACAGAAAAGTGCCATGTCCCCCGCCCACGCCTTTCTCTGTCGCACGTATGTTTTTACACATCCTTTTCTTTCGCTGACATACATTGTAAAGTCAGTAACTGCCCGAGAATGGAATGTACCTTGTTCAGACCCGGCTTTCCGCATTTCTACCGATTTATTACATATTTTACTTAAGATGAAGCCATACTACATAATGCAAAATCAAACAAAATCGTATGTTTTTGTTTTGAAAATTGGATCGCTTAGAAGTATTATAGAAGCTTCTATTAAATACTGCGGGTAGAACACATATTGGCCCTTAAAAATATCGGTCAGTTAATAAGCCTATAAAAAAATAAAATATAAAGTCTGTAAAAAACAGTCCAAATTCTCCTATTTATAAACCCTTTTTCGGATATGGTTTTATTGTTTAATGTAGCAAAATCAGTTTCTTTTATAATAATCGCAAAAAAAAATGATTTTTACGCCTGAAGTTCACAAAATAAAATAAAATATGCATTTGTGCGTTGTTATTTTACAATACGGCCGGCAGTAGACGAATTTGGATTTTCAAAGTGAACTCTATGCCGTCCACCGAAGGGCTACGTAACTAGTCACGCCCGTTTTTTTTATCAGTTCGCCCCCGAACGGAGCGGGAAACGGACGCTACGCTCCGCGTCGCTTTGTTCCGTGAAATCAATTTTAAAATTCTGTTTTATTCCAATAAACAATGCGTAAAAAATGAGTTAATGTTTTTTACAGGCCTTTACGAAATCAACATGTAAAAAAAATTCTCAAATACCTTTTCCAACCTTTCCAAAAGCTTTTTCTCAAGTATTTTTAAACTCCTCCCATAAAAGGGCGTGAATTCCGATTTCGATTTTTCCTGTTGGATCGCCTTAAACACTTTAAGTTTTAATTTTTTATTTTTTTTACATAAGTTTTTATTCCAGCAGGGCTGGGAGGGTAGTGCAATCCCAGTCTGCCATGTATTACATAAACTATAGTACAATAATATTTTACAGAGTAAATGAAAATCTAAAAGAAATAAAATATGATAACGTATTAGGTAGGTACCTAATGAAAACAATAAATAAAAATTAAATTCGAACATAAATAACAAAAAATTAAACAGAAATTAAAATAAAAAAAAAAAAATATTTGCTAATAATAAAGCTTTAAAAAAATGTTATTCTTAAAGATAATATCTATACGTTACCTATACGCTCAGAAAATTATTATAAACACGTTTTTTTCAGTTATTTTACAATTTGTATGTATGAAAAGAATCACAGGGTTTCATTAAATGCTTTTTTAGACATTCCCCGCGAAATTTTTGGTCTATTTTAAACGAGTCGTTCTTTATTAAACATTTTCACAATTTTCGCTTGAACATTATCGTTTTTAATATTAGCGCGCTCCCTCGAATATTCTTATTTACATAGATATCTCTCCTTCTTCTTCTTTTGGAGAGGGTATAGGTACACCTCAGAGTAACAATATAATTTTATGTTGAAGGATCAACAGACGATATCGTATTTCGTACTTGAGAAAATCTTCTTCCAGAACTCGATGCTAGGTAAGTAAATATCTACCCACCAACTGATAGTTTTTCAATTACAGCTTCCTTTAGCAACAATTATTCAGTGGCGCGTAAAGAATCCAATCACCCGTGATGTCGGATTCCGCGCCATTCCTCTGGCCGGCTCGTTCCAGTCCGCCCCGGGCCCAGTGGGCAGTGGCGTGCGTCCAATCGATTCCGCGTGACGCCGGGCAACAACGCCGGGCGTTTGTCAGCCCTGCCCGTGAAATCGGTCGCCGGAGAACAACGCCGGACCGTAGCAGACGTTCAAACAACGAAACGAACCGTGGATTGGGGGCATCTGACCGTGCAAGACGGGCAGTGGCGCAACGGCGCAAAAAAATTAATATAGGTTTGCTAATATGAAGGGTGAGAGCCAAGAAGTTGAAGTATTTAAGTATTGACCAATACTCCATTTTATCGGAGAGGAAGGCAGCTAATATCATGAATCACCACAAAACATTGTTGTGGAACGCACTCCTTAGATACGTTATTCATATATCGTCTCATATTTTTTGTTTTTCTTTAGAGGTATCTAACTATCTTCAGGCTCCGTAGTAAAGGTCCAAAAAGAAGAAGAAGATGGTTTGAAAGGGAGTTATGTAATAAAAGTGTGTTTCTAATAATGTACCTAATACTAAAAATAATTCCGAAAGAATTTATAAGATCTGAATCAAAAGATTTTTTTAACCTTAATGTTTTCAAAATTATTAAACACAACCTACTCAAAAAATACTTATCTCATATTTAAATGAAAAAATGATTTCCTTATTGAACAACACACTTACACTACAAGTCTACATAGACAAAACCTGAAATTTACTAAACATCATCTTTTGGCCAGAAAAAACATAATTTTTGCTTATGTTCCAAAATTATATAATGCCCTTCTAAATTAATTTGAAAATACCATGGAGATAAATAAATTTAACAACAACATAAAAATATGGCTAAGTAAACACCAAGTCGAGGAAATGATAAAAAAACGAGTGTGCTTTACACCATACGACTGAAGTAAAACTACACTAACTTTTTATCTCCCTCTTATCCTTACCCTCCTTATCCTCATCCTCAGCCTCGTCCTCGCCCTCGCCCTCGCCCTCGCCCTCGCCCTCGCCCTCGCCCTCGCCCTCGCCCTCGCCCTCGCCCTCGCCCTCGCCCTCGCCCTCGCCCTCGCCCTCGCCCTCGCCCTCGCCCTCGCCCTCGCCCTCTACCCTCTACCCTCCTCCTCCTCCTCCTCCTATTGGATTATTAGTGTTATCTTCATCTTCAATTATACTATCCTTTGTATTTAAAACAGTAGTTAATAAAAATAAAAAATAATTTTCTATATGTAATAAAATTATTTACATAATGAAAATGAACAACCACACTAATTGGTTATACTGAAAAAAGTATTCATGCCTATCTCCTTGCCTGCATATTAAACGTAATACACAAAACCGACATACGCCACTGGTATCGAAACCGAATAACCCATAGAATCCTTTGTCAATTGTGAGAAACCAAAAAGCCTGATACAGATTATCTAAAAGTACCTACCTAAGTAGGTTCTGTACACCGGAATGAAATTAAAAGAGGAAGTTGATTGGGCTCTATTCAATAACAGCTGAAGCGTGACTTCACTTTGTCCTTTTAATTGTTTTGTTATTTTATTTCTGTACTTAATGATTCTAATCCGTTTAGATGTCAGTGGCGTACTGTGATTTTTGTGTTTTTTTCAGGAACAAATAATAATAATAAAAATTCTGTTTCTGAAAAAATAAGAAAATATACAGATTTAGGAAATGAGATTAAAAGCATTTGGCATTCTCATACTATAAAAATATTACCATTTGTTATTTCGGCTACTGGCATTATACCTAGGTCTCTCATTCAAAATTATATTTGTCAAAGAATTTATTTATAAAAATGCGAAAATCAGTCATTTTAAATACATGTATAGGATTACAAAAGATTTTTTAAATATTTATATTAGAGGGATCAGTAGGATTTATAGGTCCAATTAGGAGTTCTATAGAGCCGAACCCTCTGATATGAAAATATCTGGAGTCGGTGAATTATTTTCCCATTTGGTCTCTGGTAGGTTGACATGTTGTTCTTGTATTGTTTTGTATTTATAATACTTATATAGTGCAATTGCATAGCGTGGATTGACTAGATGATCATTTAGGGAAGTGTGTGAAAGGGTTTAGTTTTTCCTGTGGGGAAAATTTAAACCAGACATTTAAATCTGGTGCGTAAAAATTATTCCGGGCTACATCGCCACACGCAGAGGTTGTGCAATGAAAATGTAATCCGTGTTGGCAATACATAACATGCAATAAAATATATTTAAATAAAAGTGGGAACAAAATAGCTAAAAAAGGTTTTAAAGTAAGTACAGATAGGTACGTCTATCGTCTACGTCTATAAATTAGGAATATCTGTTTGGTTCTTAAACCAATGTACAGTATTGTTTCGGGATTGATGAAATTTTGCACACTTACCTCCAAACAAGAGGACGGTCACTGCATAGGTACATGATATTTCTAAAAAAATACCCCAATCCTGTTTTCCCACCAGATATTTGATACTTCTTTGTGAAAATTTGAACACTTGACGTTCAAAAAAAGAGTAAAATGAATGTCTATATTGGATTTCAAAAAACTCTGCATAAAGCACGGGCAACGCGGAGGTCTTCAGCTGGGTGACTAGAAATGTAGAAAAAGTTTAACAGGAGTGTTAAAGTTAATAATTTTGACATAATACGTCGAAAGTTCGTCTTAAGCAGGGTCTCCTCCGAACGAAAACATGAACATTTGCTTACACATTGCCAATAGGTGCGTGGCCTTGCACATTTTTGTTTGCACGCCCACATCGCCAATGTTTACAGTAGGTAATGTGTAAGTAAATGTATGACACATCCATTATTTTGCATTGGGGTGAATTTAACCGTCTATTTTAAAATATATATATATATCTACATTTATAGGTAAGTTCATACCTACATATACTTTTGCGTTGAATAGAATAAAATTGGAAGAAAGATCCACTGTATGTAGGGTTGCCATACGTCCGGAATTTTCCGGACAAGTCCGGAAATATATGTCTTTGTCCGGAATGCGGGGGGAATTCTAAACAGTCCGGAATTTCTACAATTAAGTGAAATTGATATAAAAAATGAAACACCTAGTTATTTTTATTTCAAATAAAGTAAAAACATCACTTCTGATATTTAATTAATTTTAAACAAAATGTGTAGAAATTTTTACACTTAATGCCCAAAAAATACATAAAAGTTTATTATATATATAAACAAAAAATTTAACAAAACAAAAAAACGACTTCAAAAATGCACTAAAAAGTAAAAAAATAATTTCGTACTCTTCTACAACTTCATAATCATCTTACTTTTTCTACTCATCAACATGTAGGTACGATTGTTATTTTTGGAGTCGGTGTCATTCAAGGAAGGTTTGTAACTACATACATAGTTTAGGTGAGATGTGCTTGTGTCGCACAAGCGACTTGACGAGGCGTGAGCGGGGCCGCGGCGGGAGGGGGGCTGTCAAGTGAACACGTTGTGCCGGGTACCTTTGCTGACACCGACTCCAAAAATAACAATCGTACCTACATGTTGATGAGTAGAAACAGTAAGATGATTATGAAGTTGTAGAAGAGTACGAAATTATTTTTTTTACTTTTTAGTTCATTTTTTGAAGTAGTTTTTTTGTTTTGTTAAAATTTTTGTTTATTTTTTGTTTTTTAGTGAATCTGAAGTACCTACACCAACTAATTTGTGTGAATATGGATAGACCTACTAAACATGCTGCTCATATGACCCAGACACAATTTGACCATAACGACGCTAGGGTCAAATTAAGAGATTCGGCCGAGTTTCGTTAATTTGCTCCTAAGAATTGAAGAGTTCCGTTACTTTGTCATGGATCCGATAATCAGAACCTAACCAAACTCTCATCAAACTACCCTTGAAGTACATCCTTTCCAATAAAAAAGAATAATCGAAATCGGTTGGCGTGATATTGAGTTATTCGTCCATTTGTCGCGCACATACTTAATGCAAATTTAAGACTTATATGGTTTTCTCGTGGATCCCATTATCGGAACTGGACCAAATTAAAATGGGACCACACGGAAAGCATCAGCTTTCAAATAAAAAAAGAATCATCAATATTGGTTCACCCAGTCGAAAGTTCTGAGGTAACAAACATAAAAAAATAAAAAATAAAAAAATAAAAATAAAAAAAATACAGTCGAATTGAGAAACTCCTCCTTTTTGAAGTCGTTTAAAAAGAAACACCTACCACTTTCCAAATCTTTATTTCAATGTTCGCCCCCCACCGACGCGGGTTTTGACCAAGCCACGATGCATAACGACATTCATATTATATTTATTTTAAGAAAGTCAGGAATTTTCTCCGGGATGATGTATGAATAGGAAGCAGAAAGCATGCACGTACTTCATTTTTTGGCTACGTATTTATTTGATATTCTGATATTTTCTGTCTTCTTCATTTTAATGTAAGACGTGTGAGAAGGAGGTAAATATGGAATAATTTATTTATTTATTTAATACAAACGGCATAAGTATGCCATAAACATTAATAACATGTCACAAATTCATATTCAAAATATTAGTAATGGTAAAACAGCGTATGTACAACAGTTAATTGTGACGATACATTGGGAAGTGACACCAGAGATATATTTACATGCAAAAATCTGTAATACAAATAAAATTAATAGTGATTAAAAAATATGATAGCATAGCCTTCTTGTACCCTTGTTCCGTGCAGTTAAATAGATCTATCACATCTGCATATCTATTAGTAACTTCATGCAACCTAGGTAAAAGTGAGTGTTTCGTATACTCAGTCCGATTATTGTAAGATTTTAGAACGAGTGGTTCTCGTGAGAATATGAAATTCAATGAGCTTAGTTAGATCAGGACTGTCTATTCTACCATTTACAATTTTGAACATTAATATTAAGTCGGATATAATTCTTCGATCTGACAGTCTTAGTAAATTAGCACGACAAACGTCATTTATCGATGACTTACGAATGTCAGTTTCTGGTGTCTGGGGTCACAATACATTTTCCCCAAACGTTTGGGTTTTCAATTCCTCGGCTGGCTAAGTCCTCAATCACGAAACTGTGATTTCCGCTTACTGTGGTGGTGGTAGGAGATTTTCGAATATTGTCAGGTTATTCATAACCTGTTTCAGTTTCTTTCTTCTTTTTATTTACTAACCCTTTTATCTATATGTATATATTTTTCTCTATAGATTACAGAAGAATTATTCCACGGGCTGCCACCTTTATTACTCTTTTGTATTATGTTAATGTAAGTACTTGAGTACTGCTTTCTAACCCCACATGCATGGACATTAGAGGGTCCAGAATCGTTCAAATAAATGTAGCTTCATTCAATAAACTAGAGTCTTGGCGTGTGCGGTGAATTGAGGCGTCTACTAATATCTACAGGAATTCCAAAAACTGAACAAATCGGACTAATATCTATGAGAACCAAAGTGAGGACGAATATCTACAGCTCAAACTGCTGACTAATATCTATGAGAACTAAAGTGTGGACGAATATCTACAGCACTGGCAGAGGTTGGATTTGCAATTATGTACAGCATATTGGAATAACGTAATATTGCGTATGCAGTTTAAAAAACTTAATTTATGTACGTACTCGTATGTACGTAAAAATCCCTAATATCGGACTATTGGACACATTTAGCTAATTATCAAGGATTTGGGTTGTTGTTTTAACAGCTTTCTTTATTTCGAGTGCGTCTAAATTATTTAGTCTGTTATCATGACCATTTCTACGTCAGTTAGGTTAGGTTAGGTTGTGGTGCCGTGTATTTCGAAATAAATAAATATCTTTGTATTATGAGCTCCATGTTTGTTCAATAAATTATTGTCCTCGTAAACAGCAAAATACGTAATATTATCCAAAAACTTCATGTACGTACTTAAAACGTTTATTGAAGTAATTTATGCTTTTCCGTACAACCTCTTGCTTAGCTGCCCTCTGTAGGTATGAGTCCAACCTACGCTCCATAGATATTAGTCCAACATATGAACTGTAGATATTCGTCCGACATACAGGCTGTAGATATTAGTATGTGGAGTCCGGTGAAGGAGGAAACCATATACCATGTTTCCTTATAACGCCGCTGGGAAAGTGGTTCCCTCCAATGTTTCAGTTCTTTAAAAAAAAATTCCGACAGAAATATCAAAGCACGCCATTGTTAATTAGTACCTAGTTAACACGGTAAATAACAAGTTGCGGAAATTCCCTGAAATACGATGTTAGCTCAACACTTAGATCCCCTTATCAAATTGTTCACAATTATCTATTATCGCATAGCGACATTTTTACATTAAGTCTGTGCAGATTTGTGTAATTTCCGATTTAAATCGGTGACTAGCTTTAAGATATTTGTTTCGTAATGCAGTCGTAAAAATTATAATCGCTGAGTGTAATTTGTTCACGGAAAACCGTGTGATTATCCCGGATACCTGTGAAGAACAACTTAATGGCAGTAGGTAAGGTAGGAAGCTCCAATCGGTAAGTGGTAAGTGGTAGGACAGTCTTCTGTAGTTACCATGTTGTGGTAAACCCGTAAAAATTGTTATTAGATATTGGTCATGGTTTTTCATTCAAAAGGACTTTGAGTGGGTGGTATTATTAGTACAGTACAGTAACAGTAGTTTTAGTAAAAAAAACGTAAGGTGAGCTATTTTTAAAACCTTTTTATGTTTGCATTCGAAATTTTAATATTTCAATGATTTTGTATGTTTTTTCTAATTATAAAATTTGAAAGCGTATTTTAATACCTTTCAAAAACATTTCTTAGTTTTCGGATATGTTCAGAAATATTCCATTTACTTGGATTTTATTACAAAGCAGAAATATTTTGACCTTCTCACAATATATAATTTGAGATCTCTATCACTGTACGCGTAGGTATGTTTGTGCAAGGTGACTTGCACTTGATACGAAATTTATAAAGACGTAACATCTACGAGTTATCAATTGATTTTTGAAGATGGTAAAAAGTTAAAACCCTCTGAAATCAGTTACATAACAATATGTAACTTGCAAAAAACAGTTAAAAAACAGTTAAAGTTGCTGGTTCCAAAAACAGCTAGTCACCGGGACAAAGAAACCGCGACAAGCATTACGTTATGACGTCATATATAATATATAGACGCGTGGTAGAAATCACAACGTTGTAGGTATTATTATTTACAATTGCCAGTTCATAATCATACCATCCACCTCTCCATACCCGGAGAGATTCACGAAGTACAAATCCAATGGTAGGTACTTACGCCTGTCAGAGCGACGTTCCTCCGTTCCTCATAGATATATGTTAACGTAAGTGGCGCTTCTTATGGCATTGCATTCGATTTGGCATTCGGTTCTATTACGAAAGCAGATTTGTAACAAACTCCACGTACGTAAACTGGTTTGCGTAAGGCGCGGCTTCAGAGTTGTACTCATTGTCGGATTTTTAAATTTCGACCTTACAGTCGCTGGCGTAATAATACTTTAGAATAATAATCCACTCGTATCGCTACGGAGGAGTGATGTTGGGCACAGTTTTTTATAAACATTAAATATAAAATATTCATATTTTTGAATGTAGCTATTACTTTGTGGTTATCCATTATAGAATAATGAAATAATTTTACTTTGTATAAACCACTTATTTGATGTGCAAATCCGACCGGTTTCGGAACAAACGTTCGTTCGAAACTGTCAAATTAGTATAAGCTTTCCCTGACGAAGGAACGTTTGTTCCGAAACCGGTCGGATTTGCACATCAAATAAGTGGTTTATACAAAGTAAAATTATTTCATTATTCTATAAAATATTCATTCATAATATTATTTATTTAATATCTAATATTGTTTACGTGCACAACTCAGATATACGAGTGCACTTGCAATTAATTTTATTGAACTCTAGGTATGATTTATGATTATCTCCGTCATTAATATATGTATTACCCCCCTCAGCTTCGTGCACCCTTGTAGTGCCCATCATCAGGGCAAATTATGTTATGAATTTATTAGTGAATCAGTCACACCGCCTTAGTCAATCCTCATTATTGTGGTCTACGGCCTACACCCATCGCTTCTAGGAAATACCAATCACAGCCGAGTTAATACCAAGATGTGTTGAGTGTTAACCCACCATTCCCATTAATGTTAATCGGGTGCTTATTAGGTAATACCAATTGCTTCTGTAATTAGGCGAGCTCGATTGGCTTTGGGCCTTCTCAGTACCTACTTAGGATTCAAATTCAAAGAAATTAACAGTACTTACCGCTTTACCACTTATTATTAAGTGGCGTGGAGTCCACAAAGCCTGAAAAGCTGTGCCTATCCCGAGAACAATGTGCCTAAATCTTAACCATAAAGTTTTTGAAAGTGACCAATTTCTGATGAACGTGTATTTTTCCGTGAATTTAGTCAGCAACTTGTACTATCGTGACTTATTTTAGGGATATTATATCGTGTTGCGATTCCTTCTTATTAGGTCAACGTTATAATGCCCAAAAAATAAATCACCATAATACTTTTGACCATGCAAATCTCAAATCGTACCCAAGAACTTGCACGTCATTTATTCAGCTGACGACAACAATCGGTCATAAAAAATATGTATAGTTTTAAGTCACTAGTTTAAGTGTTAGCCGTAAGTCACTAATTACTAATCTTGGTTATGAGCTTGTAATAATAAATCGAAATTATAAATTTATGGAATAGAGTATAGGTTGTATAAATTAAGTTGTATAGCGCCCTTGAAAAACCATTTATTCACAGTCTACAATTTGATCGTAGAGCCATTCACGCCGTTGTTAACCAAATGCTCATTCGATTGACCTAGTTTGAATGCCAAAACATTGTCTCAAGAAGGTTTAAACACCCCAAAGGTCAACCTACATTTGACTCTAGGTCGTTGTTTCTCAACTTTTGGTATTAATGCCTTGCCCATTTTAACGCTTAATAAATTCCTTGCACCCTCCCCCATAATTTTAAAATTAACAAATCTTATAAAGTACCTAGGTATATTTAGTTTCGAGAAATACGATTACTTAAATAAAAAAAGTATTATAAAATATTATTTCTTATTACTTCCTAATGATTTGAGCATTACCACTTAGACTTAGATCATTCAAACCCCCTCCTCCCCGCCTGCTCTAGGTTATAGATATTAGGTATGTTCAAATTCTCACGTTTTTTAACATGATGAACCCGTCAATTGAAGTGAGACTTCCACCGTTTACATGAGTTTTTTAAACACATTAATTCATGATTGAAGAGTATAAAGTGCTTTGCTCATTTTTGCTTACCTACTTCATAACGGTTTTGCAAAGTGGGAAACTATTTAGTAATAGAAGATGTCTATTGTGTTGTACGAGGTGTATTCATGATGGGAAAGGATAACCGATTTATAATACCTACGTTTTATCAATAAATTGGAATCGGGGTGTAAAAGAAGAATATTTGGAGAAATGTAAGAAAATGAGGTCTGGCAGACAAGAAACAACCACCATGCATACAAACTGCTTGAAAACTTGTTGAAGATTACATTCATGAGCCATTCTGAGACTTCTCCGCTGGGAACGACAGTTAGCAAAGTTGGAACCCTCAAATAGGTTTCAACATCTAAACTATTTTATTCGAAAAAAATAATAATTTCCCTCAAGGCCAGCAGACGCTGTGTGGAGGGTCTTTATGAGGAAGCAAAGGAGACGAAGTTCTGGGAAGGAAATATAAATGAGGGGTAGAAGAATCTGGGGGGTAAAAGTGTCTAAATAGGAGTGACGGACGTAGGACCATCCCTCGTAGGTACTGCTTGCAGTTTTGGGACATTAAGAGGTCCATTGCATACATGCAAACACTGCAACCTTGGGCAAGGAATTGGAGGGAGTCAACGGGAAACCAAAAGAAATAGAGATGATTCATGGCGACCAGACTCTCCAATGGTTAAACTGTCAATGTGTCTAAAATAAAATAAAAATTCAAAAGCATTCCTCCTTAATAACATGTTCTTCGTTAGTGGGTACCTAATTGAGTGTTATAAAATTAGCAACTTTATTTGGCATGTTGTAGATACCTTATATACAAATTATTATTTTATACAAATTAATTTCTCGGTCTGATTAATTAATCACTTTTGTCATTAATTTTAACGAAATGATTTCTACAACTTTGCAAACAATTATAAAGAAAATATCAAGAATGGTAGTTTCCTACTTATCTCCTGGTGATTTGTGATAGCGATCATTCTCGCTTTATTGTATTCATTTTAATTGGCATCCCGTGGCTTGTTCTCGTATTGTATTACCTATTCACAGAAAATAAATAAATAGGCAGGTGGTTATGGACAGGTACTTATTACTGGTATTAACAGTCTTCACATACACAAGCGCAGATCACGGATGCTATAAGTAACAAGAGATCACGACTGAGGTTTATCATACAATGGTGAAGAATAGATTTATTACAAGGAAGGCTTTATAAGTAGGAATAAACTTATTATTAGCATTGAGATCGCGAAGCAAAGGAAAAAGCGACTTGAATTAAAGCAATCCGTCCTTCAAAAAATATGTTATGTAGGTTATTTTTTTTTTAATTCAATATGATTTTATTCAATGGATATTTGTACCCGCAACTGCAAGTAATTTGTCAGAAGGAGATACTTAATCGATTTATTTTTTGTATAAACAGCTACATTTTACCCACTATCCCATATTTTTAAGATTTATAAAAAAAAAAACCGTGTGTAGGTACTTATTCTGGACTACATCGAATATTATCTTTTCTGTGTTCTGTGAGGTCTATTAGACAGTCACAGAAACAAATACGTATCTATTAGAAAACTCAATTTTTAATTGGTAACGACTGTTTGTTTTCGTGATCTGTCAAAATTGACTACTGAATTTTTTCCGGACTCTGTTTGCCAAGCGATTTTTAGGCCCATTACCTGTATTTTTTTTAAACATTAACTCCTCACAAGAGGCCCTAAGAAAAATATTTTCCCCCATGAATCCACTCCCACTGCGGTACAAAGTGATGGACCGAGAGAGTCCGGCTGGGGAGATAAAATGTCTCCATCAACCAGTCTCTCCCAAGCTGGCCCGCCACGCAGTAGATGGGCAGACGCATGTATCGCCAAGATCTAGACAAACCTCACCCATGAACCTGGACATCTCTCATCTCAAATGTAGCGAACCACTTGGGGTAACCTATGGCCGGGATTTGTTAATCCATTAAACGGCGGTACCCATTCCCGCCTACCCAATTTTGAAAGTTAGTACCGTTTAGTAAAATGTATTAAAAAATCTCGGAAAAACTCATTTCAAATTGCAATACCGACTGTTTTGATGAGACAGAGCTTCTAGCACTGAGCTGTCCACACTCCCCAACATTAGCACGGGTTACTTCCATAAATACCTATTTGTAACTTGTTACTTTGGTATCTACTTTCACCGTCCCGCTGAATTCCCAGTCCTACAAGCAAATTACCCCCGTGGAGTTGTACCTAACTACCCGTGGCTTTGCCCCACGCTGCACGGAACCGTGGAGTGCGTGCGGGCCGTGTTAATGATGTTAACACGCGTGTTGGTGGAGTAGTTGGCTTCACAATATACACCAACTATATTATACAATCCACTATACATTGTATAGTATACTGTGTAGGTACTAATTGTGGGTAGTGGTTCAACACACTACAACTACACACCGCCGTCCCCAACACTAATGTTTGTATTATAGTTAATCGGTGTGACTAACGACGAAGCCCACGCTAACACTAACAGCTAACATCGAACAACTAACAGCGTGTTCATTGGATTCGATGCAAGCTTTCTGGTATCGTAACAACTCTATAATATTATACCAGTACATCTTTACAATGGTAAAAATTGTTGGCTCTTTTTTATGTCTAACATTTGGTTACTGCACTGGACAATTCATCAAATTTCAAAGGTTTTCAAGTGAAAACTTCTTCAGCACCGTTGTGATTTTAAACTCGATGAAACGAAAAGTGACGACACTAAAAAGAGACAAACACATACATCTAGGATTTAGCCTGCGAGAGATTTGTGTGGTGCTTCGTAGTCTATCGGTCTCATCTTTACGCCGTAGCCTCCCCACTCTTGTCTACTTTAGCTTTCTGAAGGTTTCACTTCTACCGCGTGTGAATTGAATCCTCTAATTTTTTAAGTGAAATCTTCTTTAGCACTGTTGTGATTTGAAACTCGGTGAAACTAAAAATAGCGACACTAAAAAGAAACAAACACATACATACATCTATAGGATTTAACCTGCGAGAGAATGAGATAGACTAATCGGTCTTCTCTTTGTGCGGTACTTCGTAGCCTCCCCACTATAGTCCACTTTAGTTTTCTGAAGGTTTCACATCTGGTTTCAGTCTACGACAGTAGTGTAATTAGTGATCAGTGAAAGTTTTATACCAGTTCTGTTATTATTATCGTCCAGTTGCTTCACAGAACTGAAATCATACAGAACTCAAACAGCGCTGACCCGTGAAATACGACGGGTTAGTTTTATGCCGGCGCCAGACATGCATGATGTGTTCACACATTTGAAGACTTTGCGCACACCTTTGTTCACTTATGTGTGTCTCTGCCAGATATGTGTTCAAAGATTTGATCACTCCTTTGAGCTCACAGTTTTCAAATAGACCTCACATAACATGGACGACGATTTGGTAGTCACAGTTTGCTTATATTATTTATGTGCTAGTAATTATTAATAATTATTTAATTATTTTGGGTCCCATATGTCAGGCTCTCCTTGTAACAATTCAATGAATTCGAACACGCCCTCATTGTTCCACTCCATTATAAGTTCGCTTGGTTATAGCTTGTTCGTGTACGCACGCGGCACGACAACTCTCCACGGCAACGCTCGAGCTACTGGGCTTCGCGCAGTGTGGCAGGCATGCAAACATTTCGACGCTGATCCCTTTGATGTGCGCTAAAGAAACCGACACGGAACGGCAAAGCGCACATATGTGCCCAAATAAGTGAACAAAGTATCATTTGCCCGTGCCACACATGTGAACACATATTTGAACACATCTTTGAACACATGTCTGGCGCCGGCTTTAGAAACGCTATTGCGTGCTAATATCTCGTCGAAACGTGATACACAAATATCACGCAAGTAGCAGTGCGCGGGGGCTGGATTCGGTAGTTTCCGGTCATTCGGTTGGGACAGTTGGAGGTCATATTGCATTAATTGGAGGTAAAATCTCCATGCCGTTGACTTTCCTTGTGATACATTCCTGCTGCTGAGGGATCCGTAGTAACTTAAATTTCTGTTACAACATACCTACGTGGTCTTTAAGAAAGAAGAATAAATTTCAACAGATCTCTCAGCAGGGTGTAATTAAAAAAACTTATTTTCTAAAGCAGTCAAAATAGTATGTCATTGAAGAAGAAGATAACACTAAGGCGTAATTCGCACGAGACTTTAAAAAGCGCTGCGTTAAAACTCGGCGTTGGCGCTTTTATAACGTTCTCGATATGATTGTTCATACGAACGCTTAAAAATCACTCTTGTTTCGTTCTCTTCAGTAAGACGTGGAAATGGTTTCTGCAAAATTAATAGCAATAGCGATTTGTGTTGCTGGAAGACGAAAAAAAAAAACAAAAGGCATTCTGGGTTCATCCTCTGAATGAACTGAGATACTTAAAAGAAAGGGCAGTTTGTGACACTGTACGAATTAAAGCAAGAATTAAGGCAATACCCTGATAATTTTTTTTGTTATTTTTGAATGTCTATTACAACATTTGACGAACTGTTTACGATAGTAGGGCCTTAAATAACACTTCAAGATACCATGCGTTTGGCGACACCACCTGTACAACGACTAGTTTTATTTACCTCACTGTAAAATACTGTGGTAAATAAAACAATAATTACAAAATAATTTATATTTATTCAAAATTTAGGTATTAAATTTAACAATCATCTGGAGATAAGTAAAATTCTTTTGGTGAACTTATATAAGTCAATGGGCTCTGAACAGTTTTTGAACTTGATTCGTCAGTGTTGGATGGATATGGGCAAATATTTGGGTTGAAAGTGGTAAAAAAGCTTTGGGCGGAGTGTGGCCTAGAACTTGGTGCAGGTGAATTAGCGGGGCGATATCGACGTTTTTCTAGAATCTTAACTACTTTAGATGGAAGTACAGGATTAACGGATAAAGATTGATGCACCGGCGCTATTTTACCGCTCGTGTGAATAATAATACGAACTTTCATATGATCTATTCCCTTTAACGCCCAACGCCCAGCGCCCAAAATGCAACACTGCTCGATAAAAAAGCGTTGACGTATGAATGTATACTTGGAAATGCATTTGTTCTATTTGAACGCTTTTTTAACGGACGAGGCCTAATACTCTAAACGAAAATATGAAGGAGAACAAGAATCAGAAAAATAGAAAAAGATAACAGTCGCAACTGGGTCTCGAACCCAGAATCTCTCGTCTAACAGTTAACCGGGTCGGGAGCCTTTACCAATTCGTCCATTGTCACCTTCCATCAAATTGTCATAATTGTCAATCTCATATTTTAAATTTTAGAATTAACAATATTATCTTCGATTAATTTTTCCATATTACAGGCAACTACATTTTTTAATTGGAACAAAGACTTGGTTTGTCACCTAAGTAGCATTGAGGGGAATAACCTTCAAAAGTTTTAAAAAGAGAGTTGTTCTTATAAAAAATTGAAAATAGTATGTTTTCACCTATCACCGACAGAAATTGGTATAATAATAATAATAATTGGATAATTTATAAAGCGCCGTTTTTGTGAAAAATCACCTCAAGGGCGCTGTACAATTTATTAGGAATGCTTAGGTTCTAACTGATTTTACTATTTACAAATGGATACAGAAACATACTTACCTGGCAGGTCACTTCCGATAAACACTCTTTAATTATAAGTTTATGCTTGGAGAAGATACGGCTTTGCACGCGGAGGACATTACAGTTAACACACTGGACATTGCATGATTTTACATTATTTGCTACCCTCATCGCTGTTAGTATTACATTTGTGAATAGATTAGTGGCAAAAGTAGAGTTGATATTTATTTTAAAATACTGGAGAAATTAGGACTATTGGAGATTAGTGGCAAAAGTATAGTTGATATTTATATTAAAATACTGGAGAATTTCGGAATCTTTAGGGCTGGAGAATGTTCATAAAATGACCTTCACAAACGCTTACATTTTTTTTTCTGCCTTTTTACGGGTTAGTTATTTACGGTGTCGCGGGCATTGAAAGTGAAGGTGAGAGATTTTGAGTTTATGGATACGACTGTCTGAAAATGTGAGTTTTAAGTCTAGCTCTAAATTCATATGTTTAATTATTCGTGGTTATGAAGTTACAGTTAGATGTAGTAGTAGGTAATAGACCGTGGGTTGTTCACGCGGATACAAATTCTCAAGAAAATTCGTTAGCAATTCAGGTGTTTGAGGTATGAAAGAGCCGAAGTCAAGGGGCGCTTAAAAATATATCTTCCCTATAATTCCGTAATGGCCGAGCTCACCGGATCACAGTTCGAGTCCAGAATCTCTGACATCACTTTCTGTAGATTTTTCTCAAAAAATATTTCTAATGATATTAAAATGACTTAAGTCGGAAAATGGGTCTGTTCGATTTCTCCTCTAATTAAAAAAAATATAATTGAATATAGTCTCCAAGCAATATTAGCAGGACACAAACTAGCCGACCGGTTGATAGAAAACTGGAATGACATACCCCCAGGTACAGTGGATCGTCATGGAATCACGAGTCATGATCATGGGATATCCTCAGGGGATAAAATCTAGATGAGTAGGCAGCAGGCAGAGATTATGGATGAAAGATGGCAGATGATAGATGAAACAGAATTATGTACGCAGTTGTATGCCACACAAGCGGTTCTAGGGCCCAGGGGTCTTGAACTTGCACAGTTAATGGCACTCTGGTTTCAATCAAAGGAACTGTGGAACCAAACTCTTGACAATCAATACTAACTTCATCTCTGGCCTTTTAAATGCCTTCAACTATAAAATATCACCCAGAACTGAGAACGGTTAGAACAGCAAACATTGTAAAGTGGTTTGCTTTTTCGGTAGTAGGCAATAATCACAGAGTTTTTGAATAAAAATTGTTTTCTCAAAGATAAATTATATACATGACTTTTTAGCATCACAGTAGTCGTGGGTTTTATTTTGAATTTTGCTTTCAATTCCCCTGTAAAGATAAAAGATAAAGTTTTAGGTATCTTTTCTAAATGCAATACCCATTGATATAGATAGATATTAAAACCTGTTTTTTGTATTATATAATAGAAAATCTCAACAAGCAAAGTGTGCACATTTTTAGTGATTCTAAGAAAGCAGAAAATGTATTAATAAGCCATTCCATCTTCACAAATTACAGCTATAATTAGGTACCTGCTGAAATTGGTTGAATAACTTCTGTAATATTCAACAGTTTTTTAAGCCACCGAATTATAGGCACATTACTACCATTAATTTAATTCTCTGAATCACTTTAACAACGTATGTAACAAAGCAAGTTCCGCCTATACATCATCACGAATGTACGTTGGTACAGTGCACATACAGGCTGCGATTGCGGAATCGCATATATCGCGAATTAACTTATCGAAGTGATTATTATAAGGTATTTATGGTATGTAGTACCTATGTATGTGATTTTGTGTCTCAAACTTCCTTGGTCTTTTTCCGTATGGCTTTTGTGGCTTTTTCTAATTTTTATTTATTACGAGTATATAATGTTTATTTTTATTGAAAGTTATATTCTAACTTTTACTTTATGAAAACCTCCGTAACAGACTGGTAAGTTCGCTGGCTTTATATTCTGAAGCCGAGGTTGCGGGTTTGAAATCCGTCGTGTGCAAATAAAAATTATTATTCTTATCTATTTTTAATAAACAATTTACATAAACACCTAACATAAAGCTTTTTTTAATATATAATATAAATCGCGTTGCATATTTTTTAGAGCAATGCTTATGTTAAAATTGCGGAGAAACGTATGTAAATAACACTTTAACATAATTTTTTTTAGAAAGGGTAAAGAGCGAGAAAAAAATACATATTATACAATAAATATAAAATAGAACAGAAAAAAAGAAGAGATGCAAAATAAAGGAGAAAAAAGATATCAAATTTTATTATTGTTAATTAAAAGTGTCGTTTCAAAATAATTTTAATAAAACGTAGATACCTTACTGGCATACTGGGACCGTGTTCCTGATTCTTAAATAGACAGGTTCTTTCACTATTGCCTTGGGATTGGGGGATCATTCGAAATCGATCTTTTATTTTTTTATATCAGAAGTTGCTTTAAATGACACCCGTGTGCAGTGGCGGCTCGTGACTTTTGGGTGTGCTAGAGTGCTGATATTAAAAAAATGGCATTATTGATGTTATTTTTTTTTATTTATTTTTTTTTGAAAATCAGTTTTTTGTAAGAAAATTTCATGAAGTTTCAGTTTGGCGGTGTGCCGCACCGATTTCCTGAAAAATCTTCATACAAAACACTGATTTTTGAAAAAAAATAAAATATTTTTCGCATACGACAACAACCATGATGCCATTTTTTTAATATTAGCACCCTAGCACACCCAAAAGTCACGAGCCGCCACTGCCCTTGTGTATTGATCAGATCTGAATAACTAGGTAGGTACTTACCAACCCCAAACTTTCCCATTTTCTTCTCCAAACCACTTGTTTTATTATTATTTTTTTATGAAATTATTACCCAATTGGGGTAGATTGTGAGGCTGAAGGTAATTGTGAGTTGTGAGGGGAAGGAGATGGGGAAGATAAAGGTGAGGAAGTACTTGGCCAGTGGCGTAGCTAGCACGGGTGGTACCCGGGGCGGATGTCACCCCCCGGGGAGTGGTGTCACCTCCCCCCCCCCTCCGCCCTATTAAAGTTGACAAAACGAATTTCAGATTTATCCACAAATATAGGCTATGTTCGCCTATAAAAAGACCTAGACACAAAATTCTGGGCATTCCACGAGGAACATATGAAATAATATAACAGACCGTGTTCATGTATACAATACTTTGGTGACAATATCCTTCGTGAATTTTTTCCTACGGTCGAGTGTCACCCCCTGTCGGGTGGCACCCTGGGCGGACCAACCCTCCCGCCCCCCCTCGCTACGCTACTGTACTTGTACAGATCTGGTCACCAAACACGGCTAAAGCAATTTCACTTCATAGCATCACAACATGTCTACTACGAATGAGTATGCCTCACCGGCTCCGAGCAAGTTAGGACTCCCACGCGATCGGGCACTCAAAAAGACGTCGGATGGATTGTTTAAAAAAAATTTGAACAATTCATCTAATATTTGAAGTTAATTTTCACTTATCATTCAAGTTCTGTGATTATTTCGGATTTATAAAGCAACTGGCCTATAATGCTTGAGGTGATTTTTCACAAAAACGGCGCTATATAAATTAGCCAAATATTATTATATTATTAATGATATAATAACAGAACTTTGGTAGAACTTTACACAGAACGAAAATTAACTTCAAATATTTAATGACTAATTCATTTTTTAACAACCCATGGTTACAGAAAAGTTAAAGTGACATAAACTAGCATCGTCGACCTTCCAGAACATCTGGAAAACGTGAAAACCGCGAAAGTTAAACACGGTATACCTACCTATATTATAATATCTACTTTGTACGACTTTGTAGCAAGTGGGTTATTATTTGCATTTAAACATTAATGTTTGCAGTTGTATGTATGTCTGAAGAAAATTTCGCGGTTCGTTTGTAGATTTATTCTGAACATGCAATATTTTTTTATGTATGTACATCTATTGTGCGGTAGGTACCTAATTAGTTAGGTATTTACCTACAATAATCAAGCAAACCCACCCAGAATTATTACGTGTAATTTTCAACTGGTGATGTTATTTCAGGGTCGGCTCGTTGAACACTTTTGAATCATTGATTGTTATTTCTACCAGTCCCTATTGAAACATATTTTTCAATTTAAAATAAGAAGTACAAACAGTATTTACATGGTAGGTACCTAATAGATCTGCATGCTCTGTTTTTTACAAATTTATAGCTTCGAACTTTTACTGAACGTTAAGATTTTGTATTTACAACACATACATTTTACAAGAATTTGATCGCCGGAGGAATACTGTCGGAACAGATGTCGTTAGTACAGGAGTTATTTGTAGTTTTAAGGTGTTTCAACAGTTTTTTTTTACATTATCTCCACTTAGGAGGCCCTGAGAAATCCCTCAAAGCCTATGTCATCTTTGGGGATGACTTTTTAGGAAAGAAAGGAGGGGAAGTTCTATGAAGGAAAAAGGCACGGGGTGAATAGGAATTCGGAGTTCAGTGTATCCAGGAGTGAGTGATGGACGTATGAATCCATCCTTCCAACCGTAGCGTAAGGCGATGTCCCGAAAGAGTCCTGCTGGAGAGGTCAAAAGGTCTCCCTCAACCAGAGTCTCCCGATCTGGTCAGCCACGCAGTTGGTGGACAGACGTATCCGCCGCCAAGATCCGGACACACCTCACTCCATGACACACTTGGGGTGACAGTATGACAGAGGTGCTGGTTATCCAATAAATGGTTCCCGGGGCGGCGGTACCCATACCCGCCTCCCAAATTGAACGTAACCTATCAAACTATCTTCGTCACCTCCGAATGATTACGAAGATAGCCGATCGTATCTGATCTACAGGTGGGCACCTTCAACGACCATTTCTCCTGCTTCAGATTAACACAGAGCATCATTTAGAACAGCGTTTTTTACCTTGGGACTTTTGACTGGGTGAACCGATATTGATGATTCTTTTTTTTATTTGAAAGCTGGTGCTTTCCGTGTGGTCCCACTTCAATTTGATCCAGTTCTGTCAATGGCATCCATGAGAAAACCAGATAAGTCTTAAATTTGCATTAAGTATGTGCGTGACAAATGGACGAATAACTCAATATCACGCCAACCGATTTCGATGATTCTTTTTTTGTTGGAAAAGATGTACTTCAATGGTAGTTTAATGAGAGTTTGGTAAGGTTCTGATTATGGAATCCATGACAAAGTAACGAAACTATTCAATTCTTAGGAGCAAATTCACGATACTCGGCCGAATCTTTTATAGGCTATCCGGACCTTTGAGTCACCTACCGTAACGTCGTTATGGTCAAGTAATATCTGTCTCATATGAGCAGCACGTTTAGTAGGTCTACCCATATTCGGATGAATTAGTTAGTGTACTTCACATTCACTAAAAATCATAAAAAAAAACAACAATAAAAAAAAAAAACAAAAAAATACTTAAAAAAATACACTAAAACGTAAAAAATAATTTCGTATTCTCCTTTTTTTTTTCTTACAATCCCCAATTGGGGTATGTTGTGAGGCTGAAGGTAGTGGGGAGGGGAAGGAGATAGGGAAGAGGAAGGCGGGGAAGTACCTGGCTATTCAGATCTGGTCACCAAACACAGCTTTAAGCCATTTCAAGCAACGTTTCAATTCTGAATGGTGATCTTACACCAGGGCGATACTGAGAGTATCTTCCACTCTGGAACGTGCCGCAAATATACTATATATTATTTTTAAATGAATAAATTGAGAAATAACACAAATTAATCAAATAAAATTTATTTGCCACGCCGGGATTCGATCCCGCGACCTTCGGAGTGCTAGTCAAGAGCCTTACCACTGGACTATGCCGGCCGTCAACATAATAACCAACTTACTCTTTCTACTCATCAATGTGTAGGTACGATTGTTATTTTTGGAGTCGGTGTCAGCCAAGGTACCCGGCCCGGCGTTGTCATGTGACAGCTCCCCTCCCGCCGCGGCCCCGCTCTCGCCTCTCGCCTCGTCAAGTCGCGCATACGACACAAGCACATCTCACCTATAACTATGTATGTAGCTACAAACCTGCCTTGACTGATACCGACTCCAAAAATAACAATCGTACCTGCATATTGATGAATAAAAAAGGTAAGTTGATTATTAAGTTGTAGAAGAATCCGAAATTATTTTATTACTTTTTAGTGCACTTTTTGAAGTCGTTTTTTGTTTCGTTAAAATTTTTGTTTTAAATATTTCATGTTTCGAGTCACCCCTGGTTACGAAGGTGTTAAGAATATGGCCGCCAGCAATGGGACGGCGTAATAAAAGAATTTAGTATTTTTGTCACAATTGTAAGAGGATATTTGCAAAGTTGATCAAACACGAGAGATATTGTTTGTATAACAAGGTGCGATCACTGTTAACGCGCCGGTAAATAAGAATAACTCCGTGTTTACCCCCAATTAGGAAAATACATATCGTCATCCTCAAAAGTCTACATTCTACTGCGCACAATTATTATTGGCATTTTCCTCAAGATTTAGGTTTATTTACATATTTGGGTAAAGGTTGTGTCATTATTGACATTAATAAATTTAATATAACTGATCTATGTAAAATGTGCTAATAATGTCTCTTTGGTGTGCTCGTTGAATTAGAGAGTCTGGAGTTTAGCACGTAGGTATCTAAGTACAGCTTGACATAGATAGCTTTGCAGGTGGCCAAGGAGAGATGTAGGCGCAGATATATTGCGATTCAATTGGACTGAATAATGGCCTTGCCCAAGGCTCAGTGCTGGCCCCATCACTCTTCAATATCTATACTCGAGATCTTCCTCACACTGAAGGCAGAAAATTTGCTTACGCAGATGACTTCGCCATCACAGTCCAAGCCAAAACCCTCAATGCAGCAGAAGAGATCCTTAATTCTGACCTCAAGGCTATGGAAGAATTTTTCCTCAATTGGCGACTAAAGCCAAATGGGTCGAAAACAGTTGTGACAGCTTTCCATCTCAGTAATTCACAAGCAAACGCAAAACTCTGTGTTCAGTTTGATGGAAAAAATATTTACCATGACCCCCATCCCCGCTATCTTGGAATAACTTTGGACAGGAGCCTGAATTACCGGAAACACATGGAAACAGTGGGCAAAAAAACCAGGACAAGACTAAACTTAGTCAATAAGCTGGCTGGTACTAGCTGGGGATGCGACGCCAACACGCTCAGAACGGCATCCATTGCCCTGGTTTTCTCAGCAGCTGAATACTGTGCTCCAGTATGGGCCAGAAGCGCCCACACTTCCATGGTCGACGTTCAGCTTAATGCCACAATGCGAACCATCAGCGGAACCTTAAAATCGACTCCTCTTCCTTGGCTCCCCGTACTTGCAAATATAACCCCGCCAAATATCAGGCGAGAGATTGCAACACTGAGGGAATACAAGAAGGCGCTGCAAAAAAGCGAAATACCCTTGCACGATGATGTCGTTTCTCACCCGGCATGCCGCTTAAAGTCTCGAAAACCCTTCTTGACGGAAGGAGAAAGACTCCTTCGAACACCTCTCACCCCAGAAGATAGGTGGAAGCTTGAGTGGCAATCAGCTAACGTCAAAAACGCCGATCTCGTGCAAGACCCCACTGAGAGACAGCCTGGGTTCTCATTGCCTCGCAAACTCTGGACTGCCATCAATAGAATAAGGTGCTCCCATAGCCGTTGTGCTCACATGATGCATAGATGGGGCCTTAAAGAGTCGGCGACGTGTGAATGCGGTGCGGTGCAGACCACCGAACATGTAGTCAACGAATGCCCGCTCCATTCATTCCCCGGCGGGATTTATGAGGTCCACAGGGCAACGCCTGAGGCCCTAGACTGGCTCGCAGACCTAGATGTCCCCCTCTGACCCCCCACCATACGAAAGAAGAAGAAGAATTGGACTGTAATCAATAATTTGAATATAATAAAAAAATATAGCGTTTCAATGTGACACAATTATGGGGATTGTGGACAGTTCTGACTCTCTTGCTTGGGTTTCTCGCAGCACGTTCTTGTTATGTTATTATGGCACCGATAAATTACTTGGCTGAGCACATGCACAAGTCTCCGTTTGAATCGATATTAAAGAACCGGGGTATTAGGGAGGTGAAATCTGCAGGGTGCGTCCTTTAACAGATTCCAATAGGCCACTTGCATGGATTTCATAACGACTTGGAAAAAATCATGTAGATAGATCTTTTTACTAAGATTAAGAAAATGTTAGTAAAATTGTTTAGAAATGTACAGTTTTTTCTTATTATTTTTAAATAAATAAATCCATTATTTGGGCTCGTGACGTCACTACATGAAAATGTCCCGTCTCCGAAAATGTTCCTATTAATTTTGTAAAATTCCACACTGATTTATTTTTTTATATGGCATCACTTTGATTTCAGACGAATTTTTGAATTCGTTCACTAGATTTATTGTTTGTTCTCTGCTAACTTATCATTTGGTTTCACTTTTTGACAGATGTTCTGAAGAGAACCCCGTACATTTAATGATGTACGGGGTTCTCTTCAGAACGTAAAGATGATGTCGGTACGTGTTTTAGAGGTATAATGATTATGGTGCTGATTTTAACAAAATAAAATTTTACAATATTCTTATTATTATTATAATTTACAAGTACAAGTATATTACATTGAATTTAGTAATATAGACGCTGTACATTATAATGATTTATGATCAAAAAGATGAATCAAGGAAAAAATATTTATGAGATGTAATATTTTTGGTATGCCTCGTTATTCTCCTGTGCCATTCGTGTGGAAAAGGTTCTTTTTTAAAAAAATGATTTTCGGCTATGTAATTATCGTTTTTTCACGCCTATAAAATTATGTCCCGTCTTTCCGGTTTATAAAAAATGGTCTGATTTTTCGGATTGAAATTTTCAAAAAATCCCCAGGGTTTCAAAAATACGATTAAAAAAAAAAAATACAGAATGTCTTAGAATATTTGCCTAAACCGGAATTTTTTTTTTAAAAATGTGATGCAAGTGGCCTATTACACACACTAAGAGATCACTAAATTGGTAATCTGCAAAAAGACTTCTTTTGCATGGTCGACGTTAAGAACTGAGAGATCAACTCCTAAATGAATTGATCATTGCACAAGTTCCTGTCTGTATATGTTCCTTGGGAGTTATCGTTCCACAATATTACATGTAGGGATGTAGGTAATATTGGCACATATTGCCAGAAAGTATAGATTTAGAAAGTAGTTAAGATGAAGGGGTTTAATAGTTGTGCGATGCGGGCAGGGAGAAATTTACCGCACTTTGAAGGATTGGTGGTTCCGAAATGTAGTACCCAAAATATTTAATAAATTACCAATGACAATTAAAAATAATATCTACCATTTATTCTGCAAAGGTAATTATAATCTAAGAAATTGGCTATTAAATACAGATGATTTTTATTGATGCCCTACCGAAGCTTTTGGTTTGCTAATAGGCCACTTGCATCAAATTTTTTTAAATTTTTTTCCGGTTTAGGCAAATATTCTAAGATATTCTGTATTTTTCTTTTTTTTTTTAATCGTATTTTTGAAACCCTGGGGATTTTTTGAAAATTTCAATCCGATAAATCAGACCATTTTTTATAAACCGGAAAGACGGGACATAATTTTATAGGTGTGAAAAAACGATAATTACATAGCCGAAAATCATTTAAAAAAAATAACGTTTTCCACACGAATGGCACAGGAGAATAACGAGGCATACCAAAAATATTACATCTCATAAATATTTTTTTTCTTTGATCCATCTTATTGACCATAAATCATTATAATGAACAGCGTCTATATTACTAAATTCAATGTAATATACTTGTACTTGTAAATTATAATAATAATAAGAATATTATAAAATTTAATTTTGTTAAAATCAGCACCATAATCATTATACCTCTAAAACACGTACCGACATCATCTGCACGTTCTGAAGAGAACCCCGTAGATCATCAAAAGTACGGGGTTCTCTTCAGAGCATCTGTCAAAAAGTGAAACCAAATGATAAGTTCGCAGAGAACAAACAATAAATCTAGTGAACGAATTCAAAAATTCGCCTGAAATCAAAGTGATGCCATATAAAAAAATAAATCAGTGTGGAATTTTAAAAAAATTATAGGAACATTTTCGGAGACGGGACATTTTCATGTAGTGACGTCACGAGCCTAAATAATGGATTTATTTATTTAAAAATAACAAAAACTGTACATTTCTAAACAATTTTACCAACATTTTCTTAATCTTAGTAAAAAGATCTATCCACATTATTTTTTCTAAGTCGTTATGAAATCCATGCAAGTGGCCTATTGGAATTCTCATTTGGACTTATTATTTTATAATACCTCGTGTGCCTACCTACCTATAACTACACTATTGATGTGATTGTTCATTTGCAGTTGTTTGTTGTATAACGATTTTACCGCTATTTATATTTTTTAAACTCGTTAGTGGCAGACAACTGAAGTTGAGCAAAAGTACAAGAAAGAGAGATCCCTGTTCTATTATGACTTTTCGAAAGCGTTATCGCAAAGTCACCCTCCGTGTCACGGTGAACACTATTCTTACCAATCTTACCCACATGTATATATTCACTTAACTCACCTACTACTGCACAAAATTATGTAATACTTTAATTGGTAAGTATACGCCTATTATTTACAATCCCATCTTCTTCAATCCTGACCATGACAATAGTAGACGTGATCTACTTAACTTAGCGCATTTGCTACTAACCTAGAAACCATACAGCTACTCAAGGGCGGATCCAGGATTTTTTTCTGAGGGGGCACAAGGGGCGGACGGGCAAAAAAAATGCACAAGGGGCGGACGCGCAAAAAATCAACAATTACTGTTAGGATTTTTTTCTGCGGGGGGCACAAGGGGCGGACAGGCAAAAAAATCAACAATTACTGTTAGGATTTTTTTCTGGGGGGCACAAGGGGCGGACGGGCAAAAAAATCAACAATTACTGTTAGGATTTTTTTCTGCGGGGGGCACAAGGGGCGGACGGGCAACAAAATCAACAATTACTGTTAGGATTTTTTTCTGGGGGGGCACAAGGGGCGGACGGGCAAAAAAATCAACAATTACTGTTAGGATTTTTTTCTGCGGGGGGCACAAGGGGCGGACGGGCAACAAAATCAACAATTACTGTTAGGATTTTTTTCTGCGGGGGGCACAAGGGGTGGATGGGCAAAAAAATCAACAATTACTGTTAGGATTTTTTTCTGCGGGGGGCACAAGGGGCGGATGGGCAAAAAAATCAACAATTACTGTTAGGATTTTTTTCTGCGGGGGGCACAAGGGGCGGCGGGCAAAAACATCAACAATTACTGTTAGGATTTTTTCTGCGGGGGGCACAAGGGGCGGACGGGCAAAAAAATCAACAATTTCTGTTAGGATTTTTTTCTGGGGGATGGGGGGGGGGGGGGCACAAGGGGCGGACGAGCAAAAAAATCAACAATTACTGTTAGGTTTTTTTCTGGGCGGGCACAAGGGGCGGACGGGCAAAAACATCAACAATTACTGTTAGAAATAAACTTGGAAGTATCATGCTTCAAGTTTATTTCTATAAGTTCAAGTATGTATAGGAAGGTTTATGAAAATGTCAAAACAATCGAAAAATTAAATGTTTAATAAAGACAGTTTTAGCTTCTAAGTATGTACTATGATGGAATCTCGACAGTACACAAAAATAGCGTCTGGGGGGGGCACGTGCCTCCGTGCCCCCCCCCCCCCCTAAATCCGCCCTTGCAGCTACTTCCACCGCCCTGAAAACTTCAAAGGGAATTAATCAAATAGTCGTGGAGTGCGGTGACTTCGAACACCGTGAGTGAAGTTAGACGCAAGGCTATCTATAGGTAATTTTACTTTGTAGTGCCGTTTTATGGCGTCATTATATTTTTTGTGCGTTTATTTCAGATAATAAATGCAAATCAGGTCATTAAAATATTAACACTTTTATGCATCTAGATCCGTATTTCATTTTGTCAAAAATATAGATATAAAATTTGTAACACAATTTGAACTTTCTGCAACGCAATCAAGGAACGGTTCTCATCATTGCCTTAGCAAAGAAAAATATACATTCCTGGTGTATGATGCTGAATTGTGCAAGTTTATTCTGGTCAACCTATGTATATAATATGCGAGTAAACATTTTCTTATGAATATAAACAAGTCTGAAATCTGAAACATTGATGTATGCAGGTATGTTGTACACACCTGATCTAGATTAATTCAGCACTCCTTTTTGATGATTTAATCTTTTAGCTCATTTAGATTCACCCAAGTACTGTTTTATTTACTGATTTAAAGGTATTTATCCCGTTTTAAAAGCTGTCTTTACAACCCGGTTTCGCCAGAGTGTAGCATCCACACGTTACTATTTATTTATTATTTGTTACTTCATATGTTTATTTAAAATATATTGCAAAAATTATGAAAATAAATTAAACACTTTGTATTTAACCACGAATTTATTATATTACATATCGACCGGTTTCGCTTACATCAAGCTTGTATATATATATTGTTTTACAATCCAAATATTAACCTCAGTAGGATCAGTAGAGGCCTGCATCGAGTAACGAGATTAATAATATTTATTTATCAATAGTAACAGATTCATGGAATTTTTAAAGTTTCATGTTGTGAGTTGAAAATATTTTCATTATGTTATCCTCAAAATATTACACAAAAGCTGTTCAAATATTTCAAGGCAACAGAACTAACATTTAGTCAGATTTTATACATTCACTGACTTTCTGCTATATTGTTAAGATAGGTACTCGTATACTAGAGGGCTGCCTTCTCTGATGCGTAAAAGGTTCTGTTAAAAAAATGTGTCATACACAGTCATGCTCTGCTGTATATGGTCCAATCTACAACACGGATGAGAACCTGGACATTAAGAAATAAGGCAATCAACCAACTGCAAGCATCCGCGATGCGGATCCTGAGAAAAACACTTAGGATAAGATGGGATTCCTTTACATCCAATGCCCAAGTTTGGGAACTGGTGACATCCATCATTTATTGTAAGACTGTTTGGACACTTACAAAAATGTGACTAATATGAGTTCCCTAGTTTGATCCCGGAAAAAAAGGTCTTTGGATGATACAAGAGAACCAGAAAGACGAGTAGGAAGTAAGTATACCGAAGATATGGAGTTATCGGACCAACATTCCAATGGAGATGCAGATCTTGCACGATGATGATCTTGAAGATGACTGGAATGAATTCGGGTTTCTGGACTGTCAATCAAACTAAAGTATGAAAATGATAGATATGGATGATGATTGATGATGAAAAAGTATAATTGTAGCGTCTTTTATATTCTCTCCAGAGAATAACTTCATATGGTAAGTACTGGGACCTGTATTCTCCAGTACTTATTATCCTTATCACCTACGGATGCTTGATTGAAAGACTTAGGTTCTTAATAGCACAGTGACCACTACTAGGTACATCATAGACTATTATGATACATTACAAACACTGAGAATTTTATTTATTTAAAAAATACTTGTTTGGGTGAATTTGAAAACACTACAATCTACGAAACTTTCACGAAATACGAGTCGCTGCAGGAATTTTTAAAACCGGTTCTGCAAGGATCATAAATAAGTAAGGTCTTTCTTGGAAACATTTAATCCTTGTTAAATAAAATTTATAATTAGTAAGAATTCCAAACATTTCGGGTCGAGCATTCCATGCTGATATCTATTTAGTTATTAAATTGTGTTTTTTTACGTGAATACCACGCAAGAGTCCCAACTGCTCCCGTCTGGAACGAGTGGGACTATGGTATCCCCAATAGGCCACTTGCATGGACTTCATAACGACTTGGAAAAAATCGTGTGGATCACGGACATATTTGGATGTCTATGGTGTGGATAGAGTTTTTTACTAAGATTACGAAAATGTTAGTAAAAAGTTTTAGAAATGTACAGTTTTTTTTATTTTTAAATAAATAAATCCATTATTTGGGCTCGTGACAATGTCCCGTCGCCGAAAATGTTCCTATTAATTTTATAAAATTCCACACTGATTTATTTTTTTATATGGCATCACTTTAATTTCAGGCGAATTTTTGAATTCGTTCACTAGATTTATTGTTTGTTCTCTGCGAACTTATCATTTGGTTTGATTTTTTGACAGATGTTCTGAAGAGAACCCCGTACAATTAATGGGTACGGGGTTCTCTTCAGAACATGAAGAGGATGTCGGTACATGTTTTAGAGGTATAATGATTATGGTGCTGATTTTAACAAAATAAAATTTTATAATATTCTTATTATTATTACAATTTACAAGTTCAAGTATATTACATTGAATTTAGTAATATAGACGCTGTACATTATAATGATTTATGATCAATAAGATGGATCAAGGAAAAAAATATTTATGAGATGTAATATTTTTGGTATGCCTCGTTATCCTGTGCCATTCGTGCGGAAAACGTTCTTTTTTTTTAAATGATTTTCGGCTATGTAATTATCGTTTTTTCACACCTATAAAATTATGTCCCGTCTTTCCGGTTTATAAAAAATGGTCTGATTTTTCGTATTGAAATTTTCAAAAAATCCCCAGGGTTTCAAAAATACGATTAAAAAAAAAAAAAAAATACAGAATGTCTTAGAATATTTGCCTAAACCGGAAAAAAATTTAAAAAAATGTGATGCAAGTGGCCTATTGAGGTAGGTATTATTGCGAGGTACATAATTAACAATAATTTAATAATAATAATACTTGGATGATTTATATAGCGCCGTTTTTGTGAAAAATCACCTCAAGCGCGCTGTACAAACTTATGATACATTTCTAAAATATAAAAAAAACTACAAGCTAGACAAGCAATTAAAAACAACTTACGGCTAAAAATTACAAACACCGGTTCATTGATCACCGATACGAAAATATATGTACAAAATTTTGACCAATGAACGCGATGCTGCCTAAAAATTAATGAAAACAGGACCATACTTACCTGGGAGGTCGCTTGAAATTAACACTGTATATTGTCCATTTAAAGTAATTTAGATAGAGTTCGCACGCAGAGGACATAATTGTGAACACATGTTATTTAATCCTGAAAAATATTCTAATATTAATATGTAATGTAGGTATTCTTTGATGAGTGTATTTGAAAAGTAAAAGCAACATTTAATGGTGGGTGGTGCAGTAGTACCTATAAGGATTTGATCTTCCTAAATGTGATTTGTCAAGAGACAGATTTTTTATTTTATTTTTTTTTATTTTTTTATTGAAACCTATAACAAAGTTACAATTTTACAACATAATATATACATCAATACTTCTATCACTCTCCTAATAAAGCAGCTGCTTGTGTTTAGGAGAGGAAAACTAAAAAAAATTACATTTGTTTAAATTAAAACAAAAAATATTAGTAATTTAATAAAAAATATTAGTGATTTTATGAGAAAATACAGATAAAAGTAATAAAAACATAGGTTAGTTAATCAATGATTTAAAGTATTGATAAGGCAAAAACATATTTCTAAATATGCAATACATATTTCTAAATATAATAAACAATAAGTTAAGTTATGAGGTAGTACTAGAATATTTTAATTTAATTTTTTTTTATATTTTTCGTAGCTTTCTTCCGATCGTATATCAAGGGATAATTTATTAAATAATTTTATACCCTTGAATGTATAGTGATGCTATGCTGTTGTGGTTCGCACTAGTGGCACGGTAAATCCTCTAACAGATATTATTCTTTTGCTTATATTTAATTGTGGTAAATTATTTTTACTAAAATCTTTATGTATTTGTAATAGTGCAATTTTGTCATAAATTTTTGTAAGTGGGGGAACCGGGAAATCTTGAAAAACATTTATAGTTGGATAGTAATAGGGCTTTTTAAGGATGATTTTTATTAATATTTTTTGAATTGTTTCCAATGGGAGAAGGGTTGCTTTGTATGCACCCCCCCAAGCCACGATTCCATATTGTAGTACAGAGTGCGCAAGTGTATAATAAATATCTTTTAGTATTTTTAATGATACAGTATTTCTTAATCTAAAAAATATATAGATCAGTTTTCTCATTCTGTCTACTGTGGAATTTATTTGACTTTTCCATTTGATGTTATTATCGATAATTATTCCAAGATATTTTATTTTATAGATTGATGTGTAAGGACTCGAGTAATTTTAATTCAGTAAGAAAAGTGTGATTAAGACATATCATAGGCAATACGAGTATGATACTCTCAGATAGGTTTATTTAAATTAAGAGTATGAGATCCCAAAAGGGTAGGTTTTTAGTTTGGATCTAAACTCTGTTGGGCTTGTTATGCATCTTAATTCCGGAGGGAGTCTATCCCAAGCCTTAGGCGCAGATACTCCGAAAGCACGATCTCCAAACTTAGTATTTGGGTTTCGTTTAGGTTCTATTAGTCTGGCTTTAGCCGATGAATGTGAAAATGAGAATAGAATTAAATAAAATAATAATTTCTTTTCTAACTCACTGCCATTAAATTTCTCCATAAGGTTAGTCGGATAGGATGGAATCAATCTCTTTGATGGAATGCCCCACTTCTCTGACTTGGCACCATTAGTATATTATATTTCTATGCTTGGCACACACTTTTTGTTCTATCCACTCGACTCGTTTAAAAATCTCGCGGGCATTATCTTAAACAGCATTTAAAGAAACACTGTGAATTTTTTCATACATATAACTTGTAAAATAACTGAAACAAACGTGTTAATAATAATATTTGGAGCATACTTTGCGATTTTTTTCTATCGAGGGAATTTTATATAATTTGCGTTTCGGCGCGGGCAAAGTCTAGATATTAATAATAATAATAATTAATTTGAACAAATTATATAGCGCTGTTTATGCGAAAAATCGCCTCAAGAGCGCTGTACAAGTTAGCATGGATTTTACTTTAGAATTTACTTAACTATGTAGGAGGCTAGATAACAACTCGTCTTGCAGCTATCGAGCGCATGGATTATTGAAATTCTAGCCCCCCAATAAATTAAATAAAATATCTTTTTATATGTACGTATTTCAATTTACTTAACTATGTAGGAGGCTAGATAATAACTGCAGCTATCAAGCGCATGGATTATTGAAATTCTAGCCCCCCAATAAATTAAATAAAATATCTTTTTATATGTACGTATTTCAATTTACTTAACTATGTAGGAGGCTAAATAATAACTGCAGCTATCAAGCGCATGGATTATTGAAATTCTAGCCCCCCAATAAATTAAATAAAATATCTTTTTATATGTACGTATTTCAATTTACTTAACTATGTAGGAGGCTAGATAATAACTGCAGCTATCGATCGCATGGGTTATTGAAATTCTAGCCCCCCAATAAATTAAATAAAATATCTTTTTATATATACGTATTTCAATTTACTTAACTATGTAGGAGGCTAGATAATAACTGCAGCTATCAAGCGCATGGATTATTGGAATTATAGCCCCCCAATAAATTAAATAAAATATCTTTTTATATGTACGTATTTCAAGATTATCGGAATATATATAATTACTCTCACACTACAGCATTTGAACCTAGAAATTACCTTCAACATTACCTTCAAGAATAACATATATTTGTTAAGAGCTTTAAAATTAACCGTGTTTAAGGGAAATATGCAATAAATCGGTACAAATCCGGGTTGCGGGCCCTTAAGGATTGGTCCTAATTGACGGCCACCGTAGTCGAGGGGTAAGGCTCTCAACTCGTAATCCGAAGGTCGCGGGATTGATTCCCGGCGTGAGCAAATAAATTTTATTTGATTAACTTGTGTTATTCCGCAATTAATTAATTAAAAATAATACGTAATACGTAATGTATTTGCGGCATGTTCCAGAGTAGAAGATACCTACACTCAGCATCGTCCTGGTGTGAGACCACCATTCAGAATTGAAACATTGCTTGAAATGGCTTTAGCCGTGTTTGGTGACTAGATATGAATAGCCAGGTACTTCCCAATCTTCCTCTTCCCCATCTCCTTCCCTTCCCCACTACCTTCACCCTCACAACATACCTACCCCTATTGGGCATGCCATAGTGTCACAGGCTCCAGGCGGGAGCAGCTGGGACTCTGGTGAGGTATTTATATGAAAAAAAGCATTGGTCCTAATTATTCCGAATTTTAATGGTTCTTACATAATTCGGCTACTTATTTATTAACCGCTCATAACATCCGAGATAGCGATTTAATTGTCAAATTAAAATGTCTAAAGTCACCCCAATTGAGTTACAAGATAATTTTAGAGTAATTACACTGATAGCATAAACCCTCACTCAAAAGTATTCGAAGTCACCTCGATCTATTACAACTACAGCAGTCGGTACGCCAAAAGCCTAGCCTACAAGACACAAGTCCCTTGCTACTCGCTGTCCCGGCACCAGGCAGCTAGGTACCAGGGAGGGTTGTAATTTGATGATGGTGAAGTGTTCCCCCCTCACTAGGGTAGGTACACGGTACACGGTACGGCACTCACCAATGTTTGCGGCTCACACCAGCCAGTGTTGCGCAGGAATACCCTGTACCTTATACTATACCCTGCAGCGGTTACGTGACAAAATTACACATGCTTGAATTTTGCGTGCCAATATTACATGCGGATGGAATTACACGTGGAAGAAATTACAAATGGAGAGAGTTAGACCAACTTACTGTTGTTATACACCAGTGGCGGTCGGTGACTTTATAAGGGATGCTGGAGTATATATCTAATATCAAATGTAAAAGTCTATGTACTAACACACGAACAAGATGCAATTATCGACAAAAATAGGTATTCTGAAAGGTATTCAATGTATCAAACGGATTCGGCTATTCAAGACAACAAATAACTGTCGATAGGTGATAAGGCAAACAAATTGGTACCAAGTCCGATCGCTTCGGATAAGCTATTCTGTGCACTAAGCCTATAAGTATTAAAGTCGTTTTTTGTGCGTTGGATGCTCTAATGGAATCCCTATTTGGCCTTATTTCAATCATGGCAGGCTTGACTAAACGCGCATGCGCGAATATCATAAATATCACACTCGTTCGTGCGTAGTGGACGCGGAATGAATGGAGCATCCACCGTTTTGCTAGTGTTGGTGAGTTTTCGCGACGTCGAGTATTGAGAATGTATACATATTACATATATATTTCGCCCTTCTCCGTGTGTCGTGTTAGTGTTGGTCTCTGAGATTGGGACGGTGGCGGTGTCGTTATTACAGTATCTAGTGCGGTTTACGGCTTAAAAAATAAATCCAAGGCTTTTTAATTGGGAATAAATACATAATAATTATTATTATCTATACTTATTTTAAACCTAGAAAAGAAGGGAAGCGCAGCATCCACAATGTGTATGGACGGACCGCGCCTGTTATACCTATTGTTATTAATTACCCACGTGGAATAGCCTAATACGATTAGAGATAGCTACCTTAGGGAACGTACCCATACTACGTGACACGTTTAGGGGGGGGGGGGGGGGGGTCTTCAAAATGTCACGCTCCATACAAATGAGCGGCGGGTTGCTTAGGATTTTGGTCACCGGGGGGGAGGGGGGGGTTAAAAATTGCAAAAAGTTGGTCACGTAGTATGGGTACGTTCCCTTAGATATGATTAGAGATTTTCACGACAAAAGTATTATTATTGGGTTATTTTGCCTTGTTTATCCTTCTTTAGCTAACGATTCGGACAGCATTAGACTGCAGTATCTGTAATATCTCCACCAGAGAAATTCTTTATAAGTAAGAACTGGGACCAGTATTCTCCAGTACTACAGGATGTTTATTAACGACTTAGGTAGCGTGAGAAGAATATATGACGCAAATGTGAATGGTAGAAGAAGTTGGGGACGCCCGAGGAATACATGACAAGATCAAGTGAATCAGATAGGTACTTGAGTCGGGCCATGTCAAAAGTCAGAATAATAGAAGAGTATGTATGAGACGATGTATGAGTGTGAGTGAGGCAAAGAGTGTGTGCCAAGACCGAGTTGTTTGGCGGTCCGTCCTCTATACGGCGTGATGGTTAATTAGTTAATTAGGTTCTTTGAATCACAGTGATTGATTATTTACGTAACCTGATTTGTAATTATAATTCGGACGACTAAAGTCCTTTCTGACTGAAAGCTAGGCTGTATCTGCGAAGCTCTAGAATTATAATGACTTTGCACATCTACCTTCGGTTGCCTTCGGCGCATCTCGGATACGAGACCACGTGACCCGAAGAGCTAACTAAAGTAACGTGAGAATTTATCATAGACTAATTACGATACATTACAGTATTCATCATCAAGGCAGGTGTATAATGATTACACATCTGCCCTGATGGTGGACACAGTAATGCTGTCCGAAACATCGGCTAAAGAAGGAGGTAGCGCAAGAGCGATTCACATGCGGTAGAAGTGAAACCTTCAGAAAACTAAAGTAGAAAAGAGTGGGGTGGTTACGAAGCACCCCACAAAGATTATACTATCTCTTTCTCTCGTAAGCTAAATCCTATAGATGTATGTGTTTGTCTCTTTTTAGTGTCTCTATTTTTCATTTTTTCGAGTTTTAAATCACAACGGTGATAAAGAATTTTCCAAATCAATAATAATAATAATAGTGATGATATCTCTACATATTATAAAATTAAAGTCCTCCGCCGAGTCTGTCTGTTCGCGATAAAATCAAAAACTACAAAACGGATTTTCATGCGGTTTTCACCAACAGATAGAGTGATTCATGAGGAAAGTTTGGGTATAATTTGTCAAGGTTTTGTATAAATTGGTTGAAAAATATTATATATAAAGGAGAATTCCTGTATGTGGTGGACAAGCGGGCTTGCAAGCGGGTGGCGTGGAATTGATTTGTATGCAAATCAACAGTTTTATACCGAGGTTGATGAAATTTCGCCAATGTTACCTTCAAAACAAGAGGAAGGTCACTGTCTACATTTGATTTTGAAAACTCAATGTAAAGCCCGGGCAACGCCGGGGACTTCAGGTAGTTAATTTCTATCTAATAATAGACATAGTAATAATTATAATAATTTATTCCAGAAAGATATGCAGGGGTACTACAATACAATACATTCCATATTTCCGAGTAAATATTAAAAAAAAAAAAAAAAAAAAAACAGTTTTTTTTACGTGTATAATTTGAGTAGGTGTAATTCTTTAGTACGTCAAATTGACGCCCGTGTAATTTGACGTTCTGACTCCCCTGTAGCCAACTACAGTTCTGTACTTGTACAGTCTACAGCCCCGGTATAATATTCCCTGGTCCTTCATTAGCGTGCCATGCTCAGCGATTCCTTTTCATTTACTTCCCTACTTATTACTATTGTCACTCTAGTGCTAGTGGAGTACTTCCTTATGAATACGTTGCAGGGTAACGATGGTAACTAGCAATGAATATATCGCTTGTACATCTATAATAATAATAATAATAAAATTCGGAATGCTGATGATGCGGTGCTGATATCTAACAGTATGGAAGATCTACAGTCTCTCGTGTCAAGGATGAACAAAGTATGTATAAAGAATGAGTTAATGATGAATGTAAGTCTAAAGTCATGGTGTTTGAAAGAGATAGTACGAAAACAGTGTGCAATATAGTTGTGAATGATGAATACTTGGAGCAGGTGGATGAGTTTGTTTATTTGGGAAGTATATTTACGAGAAATGGGAAGACTAATAGAGATATTGAAAGAAGGATGAATGCAGGTAACTCTATTAATGGAGGACTGAACGCCGTTGGCACCAACAAAAAACTGTCCAAAGACGCGAAACTAGCCGTCCATAATGGAGTACTGGTACCTACCCTGATGTATGGCAGTGAGGCATGGAACTGGCAGAGGAAGGATGAAAATCGATTGAACGCTGTAGAAATGAGATCCCTGAGGCGAATGAACGAGGAAAGGAGTGCAAGAAGAATATATGACGCAAATGTGAATGGTAGAAGAAGTCGAGGACGCTCAAGAAAGACATGGCACGACCAAGTGAATCAGATACTTGAGTTGGGCCATGTCAAGGGAACGTACCCATACTACGTGACACGTTTAGGGGGGGGGGGTCTTCAAAATGTCACGCTCCATACAAATGAGCGGCGGGTTGCTTAGGATTTTGGTCACCGGGGGGGGGGGGGGGTTAAAAATTGCAAAAAGTTGGTCACGTAGTATGGGTACGTTCCCCAAGAGTCAGAATAATAGAAGAGAATGTATGAGACGTTGTATGAATGTAAACGAGGCAAGGAATGCGTGCCAAGACCGGGATGTTTGGCGGTCCGTCCTCTCTGCCTACCCCTGCGGGGAAACGGCGTGATGGTTAGTTAGTTAGTTGGATGATTTTTATCGCGCCATTTTTGAGGAAAATCACCATCAAATTTATAATACGTTTCTACAATCTAAATTCTAACTACAGATTAGACAAACCATTATATCAACTTTGGGCTAAAAATTGCATCCACCGGTTCATATATTATCACTGATAAAAAACTAAACGCATAATGATTTGACCAATGAACGCGATGTCGTATACAAATGTACATTTTGTATTGCTTTATTTATAGTTTTACAATCAGAAAATATGCAGAACCTTACTTACCTGGGAGGTCACTTGTGATTAACACTGTTTATTTTTATTTAGAGAATTTTTGTACACGTAAAGGACATGATTGGGAACACATGTTATTTAATCCTGATATATATTTTAATAAAAATATATAATATGTTCTTTAACCTTTTAAAGGCCAGGCGTTTTCACGAAAATTCCCTAACAAAGCACCACTTTGAATTTTAAATTGAATGTTTTGTGGATTAATTTTGACTCCAGATACTAATATCTACAGCCTGTATGTCGGACGAATATCTACAGCTCATATGTTGAACTAATATCTACGAACTTCAGAGTGTTGACTAATATCTACAGAGCGTAGGTTGAACTAATATCTACAGAGCGTAGGTTGGACAAATCAGCTAAATGTGTCCAATAGTCGGATATTAGGGATTTTTTCATACATCCTTACATAAATTAAGTTTTTTAAATTGCATACGCAATATTACGGTATTCCAATATGCTATACATAATTACAAATCCAACCTCTGCCAGTGTTGTAGATATTCGTCAACACTTTGGTTCTCATAGATATTAATCAACAGTTTGAGTTGTAGATATTCGTCAACACTAAGATTCTCATAGATATTAGTTCGATTTTTTCAGTTTTTGGAATTCCTGTAGATGTGTAGATATTAGTAGACGCCTCCTTAATTTTGAGCTATCGTATATTTTATTGACCGAAACACGTTCCTAGAACGATAAACTATGTGCCAAAACAACATTACTTGCGTTAATTACGTAAATTGATAGGTTTTACGACATTTTTGTCGTGAGCCCATTTTGAAAAGCAAAAGCCAAATTTTATGAAGGGCGGTACAAGCATTTGATCTGAATATTTATTTTCCTAAATGCTATTCGTCCCTCGTTTTTAAGAGACAGATTGATGTGTGAGGATTGATTAGAATAATGTTAATCCAATAGGAAAAGTGTATTTAAAACATATCGTAAGCAATACAAGAATTATACCCTCAGATAATGCATCTAGGGAAAATTTGCCTAAAACTGGTAGCAAAGCAATCCGAGGTATTTTAAATGGTGCCATACTGTGCCAAAAAGCGCTCCAGTGGTTAAACATCTTAATTCCGTAGGGAGTTTATTCCAAGCCTTAGGCCCAGATACTCCTAAAGCGCGTATGATAATAATACCTGACTGATTTATATAGCGTCATTTCAGGTTTATTATTGTAGAATGCTACAACACACAGGTCCTTTTCATTAATTCATTTTGACTGGAATTGGTGTTGCATCTACCAATGAAGAAAAAATTTCGTCTGCTATTTCGTGCAACCCGAATTTCTACCGATTTCTTACATATCTCCCTTAAACATTTGAAGTTTTTGAGCTCTTAAAAAAATGCATATATTTTTGAAGATAATGTCTAGATGCTACCCGCGCCTAAACGCAAATTATATGAAATTCCCTCGATAGAAAAAATCGCAAAGTATGCTGCAAAAATTATTAAAAACAACTCTGCTTCTATTATCTTCTAAATTATATTTGTGAAAAAATTCACAATGTTTCTTTAAATGATACTTAAGATGCTCCCCACTAGATTTTTGCTCTATTTTAAACGTGGTATTTTATTAAACATTTTCGCAATTTTCGCATCGATTATGTCGCTGTAAATGTTAGCGCTCTCCTCTAACATTCGTAATTTCGTATCTCTCCATCTTCTTCTTTTCGAGCCCAGTTGCGGAGCCTTAATTAAAATGTATAAAACGAGTATGTCATTTTTTTTCTTTCGATATTTTTTTAACCCATTCATCTTGTGACATTAGAAAATTTCATAATCTTTTGTTTGTTTGATACGTTTTCACGCCCTTGGTGTGGTAGCCCTCTATCCCCCCATCCATGAATAAGGTTCCCATTTTTACCTCAAGGGCGTGATTTTGAAGATATAAGGGCTGGAAATTTTGCCCTCTAGAAATTTCTAGAACAGTTCAGAACATTCGAGAGTGCTCGAGAGCATTCCACAACATTCCACAATACGTGATTTTTGGTTACGGCAAATCACAACACATAAAATAAATAAGTACAGCGTATCTACTCACCTACTCATTGCAAAAGTTGGCCATATGGTGCAAGTATTTGTTCAACCTAATGAATATCGGGATGACTTGTTGCCCATTGCTTTGAGAGTGTCGGCTTCAAGTGCCAACGCGTCAAGTGCTCGATAATGCAAAATGCGTATTGTGTATCGTGTATCATATTGTGGATAAGTACTCACTGAGTACCTACATAAGCAGATATCGAACTAAACATTTTATAGTGTTTTTTTTAGTATCTACAGATGTCGCATAGTTCCGAATACTTAATTAAATAGAGCCTAAAAACTCATAATAAATTGTGCAGCGTCCTTGAGATGATTTTTCACCAGATTTAAAATAAATAATATTATTTAGAAAAATGTAAAAATTTGTTTAGATAAATGTAAAACTATCCATATAGAGAAAGGCAAAATTGTAGATGGAGACGAGGGTATATTTAGAAATTTCAAAATTCAAAGTATGAAAGGGGATGAGGTTTATAAATATTTAGGATACCCGCAATCGAATAGATTAGATCACACCAGTATTAAAAATGATATTAGGATTAAATTTCAAACTAGGATCAGAAAAATTTTAAAATGCAATCTATCTGCTAAAAATTTAGTAAAAGCAATAAATACTTGGGCAATACCTCTACTAACGTACTCATTTGGCATAATTAAATGGTCCAATACAGATTTAGATAGTTTAGAACGATTAATTAGAACTACGTTAACAAAATTTAATTGCCATCATCCAAATTCAGCTATAGAACGAATTAATTTACCTAGAAATTTAGGAGGTAGAGGTGTAGTCAAAATAACATCTTTGAAACACAATTAGGTAGAAATGCTTAGAAATTTTTTCCATAGAAAAGCTAAAAGCTCAGAAATGCACAAAATAATTTGCAAGGCAGATAGAAATATTACACCTTTAAATATGACGAGAATGCCAACATTCTTATAAATACTAACCAGGAATTATTAGATTCCTGGTCAAATAAAATTATTCACGCAAAACACTTCAATTATCTCAACCAAACGTATGTTGACAAACTTTCGTCAAACAAATGGTTGAGTATTGGAGAGTTGAGCGCAGAAATAGAAGGATTTATGCTTGCCATTCAAGATAGAGTCATTAATACTAAAAATTATAGAAAGCATATAATCAAAGATATAAATCAAATTGATGATTTATGTAGAAAATGTTTGGCTTTTCCCGAAACTATAGAACATATTATATCGGGATGTTCTATATTAGCGCCTTCCGAGTATACATTTAGGCACAATCAGGTTTTAAAAATAATTCACCAAAGTTTGGTAATTAATTAAACATAACTTGATTGACTGCCGTAATATAGTACCATATTATGAATATGAACCAAATTCATTTTTAGAAAATGAATTTTATAAAATATATTATGATAAAACTATACTAACAGACAGAACAATTAGTCATAATAGACCTGATATAGTTTTACATGACAAAATTAAAAAAATAACTTATATCATTGATGTAGCTATTCCAAATTCCTGTAATATTCAAAAAACTATTTCTGAAAAAATAAGAAAATACACAGATTTAGGAAATGAGATTAAAAGAATTTGGCATTCTCGGACTATAAAAATATTGCCATTTGTTATTTCCGGCCACTGGCATAATACCTAGGAATCTGATTCAAAATTTAAGCATATTAGATTTGTCAAAGAATTTGTATATAAAAATGCAAAAATCAGTCATTTTAAATACATGTAGGATTACAAAGGATTTTTTAAATATTTATATTGAGGGATCGGTAGGATTTATAGATTCAATTAGAAATGCCACAGAGCCGAACCCTCTGATATGAAAATATCTGGAGTCGGTGAATTATATTCCCATTTGGTCTCTAGTAGGTTGACATGTTATTCTTGAATTTATAATACTTATATAGTGCAATTGCATAGCGTGGGTTGACTAGATGATCATTTGGGGAAGTGTGTGAAAGGGTTTAGTTTTTCCTTCTTTTTTCCTTTTTTTTTTTTTTGGGTTAAATTTAACCCGGACATTTAAATCTAGATGGAGATGAGGGTATATTTAGAAATTTCAAAATTAAAAGTATGAAATGGGATGAGGTTTATAAATATTTAGGATACCCGCAATCGAATAGATTAGATCACACTAGTATTAAAAATGATATTAGGATTAAATTTCAAACTAGGATCAGAAAAATTTTAAAAAATAAAAAAATACAAATCATCCAATTATTATAGCTATTATTATTATAAGCCGTCAATATCTTGATATTTTCGGCCGGTCGAAAAACGTGTGACATTTAAGGAAGTGTTCGAATTCACAAGACAAAGCTTATAACTTCGTCATTTATAGACTTGAAATTGAAAATTTATTAAAAAAAAAGAAGGAGTACCTGCCTACAATATTTTATGGATGTGTAGGTACCTACACTTTGTACCTACATCTCTGCAAGTGACTCATATAGGTAGGTACTATCAGTGGCGGTCCGTGACTTTTCAGAAAGCTAGAATACCGACTAAGATTGAAAAATACGACGTTATTGAGGTTATAGCTGAAATTCTTTTTTTTTTCTATGAAGATTTTCAGGCGATTTTCAGGATATTTACAATATCAATAATGCTGAATAATTCAGTCTTGGCACTCTAACTCCCTGAAAAGTCACGGACCGCCCCTTGTGCCTACTTACCTAATGAGCTACATATAAATTATATTTGATTTGTAATTCTTAGGTACCTTATTGTATGAATTTCCACTTGAACTGCAAGTGCTCTCACTAAACCCATTCAAAGATAAACATAATTTTAAATAAATATTTTTTTGTAATTATCGCGATGCTCATTTTTTCAAAGATATTTTGTTGGAAACACTTCAAAATTTGTCAATTTTAAAATCAATTAGAGTCAGGTGTAAATACTTGGGGTTACCACTTGAGTGCGTTATAAATTATTGATCACAGACGTTTATTTGAACTTGGTCAATAACTCTATGTGTTGCATTCATTTTTTAATTGTGTAAAGAAGATGAAAAAATTGTATTGGAATCAGAATAAAATAAAATAAAGTACTCTCAAAATCTCCCAGGTGAAAGACCACCATTCAGAATCGAATCGTCTTTAGCTATGTTTGGTGACCGGATCTGTATCTATAGCCAGGTACTTTATAAACTTCCTCTTTCCCATTTCCTTCCCTTCTTACTACCTTTTCTCTCCTACTCAGAACTCTGTCTCAGAACGTGCACCAATTTATGTACCTATATGTGCAATAGTCCCACCGGCTCGTTTTTTACATAAACCCCACACAGGAGGCCCTGAGGTAAATGATTTTCCTCAGGACAAGTGTCAGCTGTGTGGAGGATATTTTTGAAGAGAGAAAGAAGTGAACACCCATATTGTAGAAAACATAAAAGCCGGCAAAAAGTTGAACTCAAATCATAGAAACAACCCGTTTTCGGATGACAAAGTTCAATAGTGTACTAATGTTGGGCACAAGTTTAGCGTGTATCCCGAATATGCACCGATGCCGACGCTCGTTCTTTGGAGCATCTTTTATTGGAATACAAGTAGAACAAGAACAGCATCCCCACCTGACGCCTGTGCTAAAAGATTTTAATCCGTTTGTTGAGATAAGGAGGGACTCTTGAAAGGTATTCATATAAAAAAAATTCTTTACTTACGCATTTGGTTGCCGTCACGTATATAGCTTTACATAATATTGATTAGAAATGAGCTGTAGAAATGAGATCCCTGAGGCGTATGTGTGGTAAAACCATGTATGATCGTGTGAGAAATGTGGAAATCCGCAAAGAATGCAAGGCTGATGTAAGCGTGATGAGTAAGATCAAGAAAGGAACGCTCCGATGGTTTGGGCATGTAGAGAGAATGAACGAGGAAAGGAGTGTAAGGAGAATATATGACGCAAATGTGAATGGTAGAAGAAGTCGAGGACGCCCAAGAAAGACATGGCACGACCAAGTGAATCAGATACTTGAGTCGGGCCATGTCAAGAGTCAGAATAATAGAAGAGAATGTATGAGACGTTGTATGAATGTAAACGAGGCAAGGAATGTGTGCCAAGACCGGGATGTTTGGCGGTCCGTCCTCTCTGCCTACCCCTGCGGGGAAACGGCGTGATGGTTAGTTAGTTAGTTAGTTAGTTAATATTGATACCTTCTCATCAAGATTAATTTGAAGTGGATATTTGGCGATAGATCTAGTCTAGTCTCGATAGTCTAGATAGAGAAAATCTAGTCTCCTTCAACGGAAGCAATCTTCCGAACAGGACCTCCATCGATATGCTTGGTGTAACTCTAAGTGACCAGCTCAGGTACGGGGGCTCCGTCGAAACCAAAGTTAAGTTAGCCTCTCAGAAACTAGGCGTACTGTACAGGGCCCGCAGATACTTTAATAGTACACAACTGCTAACCCTGTACAAATCGCAAGTGCGCCCCACGGTTGAATTTGGCAGCCATCTCTGGTCTGGAGCTCCAAAATACCTAAAAACAACCCTTGACTCTGTGCAGAAACGGGCAGTCCGTTTGATAGATTCTTCCATCTTAACAGACGGACTGCAATCTTTAGAGCACAGGCGTCAGGTGGGAATGCTGTCCTTGTTCTACCGGTATTACAATGGAAGATGCTCCGAGGAACTAGCGTCATTGATCCCCTCGGCACCGGTGCATAGTCGGGAAACACGCCAAACACGCGCCCAACATTTGTACACGGTTGACATTAGTCACATGAGAACGGGTCGTTTCTATGACTCGTTCTTGAGTTCAACGGCTCGGCTGTGGAACGATTTGCCGGCCTCTGTGTTTCCTCCCTCCTACAACATGGGTCTCTTCAAGACCCGTGTTCACTCCTTCCTTTCCTCAAAAAGACCCTCCACACAGCATCTTCAAAGATGACATAGGCCCTGAGGGAAGTTATTTTCCTCAGGGCCTCCTGTGTGGAGTTAATGTAAAAAAAATATATATATATATATATATATATATTTTTTTTTTTTTTTTTTTTTTTTTTTTTTTTTTTTTTTTTTTTTTTTTTTTTATTCAAATATGTTAATACCACTCTTCCATGGAAGCGTTAGCTTGTGTCTGGAAGAGTAGTGTACATTTTTTAATGCTATATTTAAGTTCTTAAATTACAATGTGAATGTAAAAAACAATAAGTTGTAAGTTCGGTGATATGTGATTATAAGTATTTATCTACTATCAAAACAATTTTACTGTTTGGATAATGTGTCCAGAATTATTGTAATTAGTTGCTAAAAACTATACAAAATTTAACTTATTTGAAGAATGGAGTATCACTTGGAAACTGAGTTATAAGTAGATTAGATTAGTCGGAAACTGTTTTTTTTTTTTTTTTGAGATTATCTTTAAAATATTTTTTTACAGTGTTTATTAATTGGATTTTATCATTTATTTTTCTAATTTCATCCGGTAATCGGTTGAAAATAAGTCTTCCTTGATAAGTATAATAATTTTGTGCAAAGGAAGTGTTTAATTTTGGGCATGAAAAAATATATTTATGTCTAGTACGGTTTTCAGTTATAAATTGATTTTTTCTTTTTCTTTTATAATTTGAATCAATGCATTTCTATTGTATAGATCTTTGAAAGATGGTACTTGGAATTCCTTAAATAATTGATCCGTTGGGTAGTCAGAAGGTTTTTTTAATATGATTTTAATTATTAGCCTCTGCACAACTTCAATTGGGGAAAGATTAGTTTTGTATGCGGATCCCCAGCTAATGATAGCATATTGTAAAGTTGATTGAACCAAAGCGTAATATATTAGATATAAGTTTTTTACAGATAAAAAATTTCTGATTCTTAAAAATATATAAATCAATTTTCTAATTTTTTTTACAACTTAACAAATTTGTTCCTTCCATTTCAAATTTTTATCGATAATGACTCCTAAATATTTGATTGTGTTTGTTGTTTTTAATATTGTGCAGTTTTGGATACAATAATTTTTACTATGTGTTTTGGAATTATCATGGATGATGATATCAATGTTTTTAGGGGTATCATTTTTGTGTATTGCAAATGGAATTACAAATGTTTTATCACCATTTAGTGATAGTAAATTTACGTCGAAGAAATTCTTTAAAATATTTATGTCTTCGGTGGCTTTAAATGTTACTTTTTCCCAAGTTTTATCGCTAATTATTAGTACCGTATCATCGGCGTATGAAGTAATTTGGCCATGTAGTGGTTGAAAAAAAATGTCATTAACATATATGGTGAAAAGGATTGGTCCGATTACTGTACCTTGAGGGATTCCAAAGTCTGATATTTCTTTATCGCTATTAATCTGATTTATTTTTACGACTTGCGGTCGATTTTTTAGGTAGTTCGAAATCCATTTAATTGCATTGTCTTTTATACCTATATTGTTTAGTTTTTTTAGTAGAATCTCATGGGATATACTATCAAAAGCTTTTCTGAGATCAATAAATATACCGGCACATTTTTCACCTTTATCCAATGATTCATTGATGTATGAGGTTACATTAGCAATAGCATCTTGTGTGCTGAGTGACTTTATAAAACCAAATTGGTTTTTTTGAAGAATTTTATTACTTTCTAGGAAACCGACCAATTGGTTTTTCACAATTTTTTCAAAAATCTTTCCAATGTTTGAGATTAGACAAATTGGGCGATAGTTAGTTACTTGTTGAGGATCTCCAGATTTATAAATAGGTGAAATAATTGTATTTTTATAGTTTGTCGGAAATATTCCCTCTGTTAAACTTAAGTTTATCAAATGAGTAATTGGTTTTACCAAATGAATTTTCATGGATTTTAGAAAATGTACTGTAATAAGGTCAAATCCGGGATATATGAGAATAATTGAAATGGAGTTCCGAATGAATAATTATTAGGCGGATTTGCCAGAACGGATGTCGAAATAATGATTGCGGTTAATAATTCACCAACAACTTTACTGTAAAGCTGCAAAAAAGTTTTTCATCTACATCTCAAACAGATACCTACACCTACCCACATCTACACAGACATAGGTGGAGAGAAGAGTGTCGGAAGGAAGCTTATATCACTAAAGCCTCGATGACATTGAGCGAGTTTACAAGCTATCTACTATCTGGGAAATTCATTATCTGTTGGTAAACTCGCTCGGTGTAATCGTATTACTGGCTAACTAGGAGATTGTGGACAATCTACGAAAAAAGTTAAAAGGTAGTCAACTTTACTAGCAACTCGCTCAAGATGGCGGCCCACGAACAGCTGATTTCCAAACTGTCAGAATTAGTTCTCGCGCGAGTCGTAATTCTCGCTACTGTCTAACGTGTGGCGCTAGCTTCGAGCTCAAGTTTTTTACAAAATGTCGCCAGAATTGGTTCGCGTGGGAGTCGTTACTTTAGCTAACTGTCGCTACTGAGCAAGTGGACAGTTTTGTGTGTCATTATGACAATCTCACTCGCCGATTTACTCGCTTTTAAACTTACCGGCTAGTAGTAGCTTGTAAACACGCTCAATGTAATCGAATTTTTTAAACAGGTTTTAAAACAGATCTAGCTTCTAGAACTGCATTGTCGATTATACTGCATTAAAACAAAATGCTGCAAATATAATATACATATAACCAAAGCTTCACTAGCTCCAGGAGATTAAATTTGGAACCCTTATAGGATCATCATGTACAAAATATCTCAAATTTGTCAAAGTGACCATAGAAATATAATAATAATGTAGATATAATAATTAAAAAAACTTAGATTTAGACAGATGTCAATAGATTTTTATATATATAATATATAACCAAAGCCTCTCGTAGCCCCAGGAGTTTAAATTTGGAACCCTTGTAGAATCATCATGAACAAAATATCTCAAATTTGTCAAAGTGACCATAGAAATATAATAATAATAAATTATGTAGATATAATAATAATAAAAAAAACTTAGAGTTAGACAGATGTCAATAGATTTTTATATATATAATATATAACCAAAGCTTCACTAGCTCCAGGAGATTAAATTTGGAACCCTTATAGGATCATCATGTACAAAATATCTCAAATTTGTCAAAGTGACCATAGAAATATAATAATAATAAATGATGTAGATATAATAATAATAAAAAAACTTAGATTTAGATAGATGTCAATAGATTTTTATATATATATAATATATAACCAAAGCTTCACTAGCTCCAGGAGTTTAAATTTGGAACCCTTGTAGAATCATCATGTACAAAATATCTTAAATTTGTCAAAGTGACCATAGAAATATTATTATAATAAATGATGTAGATATAATAATAATTAGATTTAGACAGATGTCAATAGATTTTTACAAATTTATACATTTTGTTTACATAGTTATCATTGATTCTATTGACAAAAAGGTCACTGCTCAGCTCATTCAAGATTTCTCACAGAATGCAGCTGGTACAGTACCTCTAATACAATACACATAATATAATATTCATAAAAAAAATTAAATCAAATCTCTAATATAATATAAATAATAATTTTAAAAAAATCGTGTATATCCAAATTCAAAATAAAGCAAATAATATTAAAATTCAAAATAAATAATACCTATGATCACAAACACTAGTAGGTACCTATTCCTTTAAAAATTGTAAATTCTTAAATTAAGATGTTGTGCGGTTGACTTTGCAGTCAGCAACCATTCGCCGCAAGGCTTCTTGAAGCACTGCAACTGACTGCGACGATTTCGATATTCGAATTTTTCAATGGTATTTCATTCCAATTTTAATTATGAATAGCTGAAACTACCCTCAAATACAGCAGTTTTATGTCTGGGGAAAAGAGTAAATAGTCCCTTTGGCATGCACGTCACGGGACTAGTGAGGCAGATAGGCAGATAATATTTATTATATAAAATATATTATATCAAACAGATAATATTTACTACCCTCCCCATTCGCCGTAATTGAATTCTCAGCCTGTAATTTTATCGTATTGTTTAATAGCCGTCGATAGCCATTTTCATTGCTAGAGAGCCTATCTACTACCATTGCGTGCAATCCTTACGCAGGTATTATATCACATCATTGCTCATTCTCCCCGCGTGTGTCATGAATAGATAGCTGCCGACGTGCGGAGAAGCTGTGCTTCCGAAGACGGGACGTGAGAACGCCACGAAACGCTGAGAATTTAGATTTTTTCAATTCGGAGAGCTGGTATGTCCATTATTCAGGCTGGCATTCCTGCTGCCACTACAAGACCTCATTTATGAAGGAATTCCTAGGCTCTGTTTCTGGGAGCTGCAGATTGTTCTGCCAACGAGGTCTCCATTTGAGATCAATACCAATGGCAATTTGAATGTGGGTATAGCTTCAGTGTAACAATACTGGGCTTGCCAAGAGGTCATGAAAGTCACGATCGTTCGCAGAAGTCAGAGCTTGGATAAGTGATCGTGAATATTTGAACATTTTGCATCACTTCTCAGAAGATCTCATTCTGAATAATTGAAAGGTTGTTTAATGACAGTTACATTTAAAATAACAAATATTTACCACGTTTCCTGAACGTTTTCCTGAATATGAATTAACCACGGACATATGAATATATCTGGACCTGCCCTAAGTGATAAAAACGTATTATTTCCCCCTCCCCATGGAGCCAGCTGAAGCTCCTCCCTGGAGCCAGCTCGCTCCATGGGGAGGGGAGAGAGCCTCGCTTGAATCTAAAATATGTGACGTCATCATTCTTGTTTTGACCAGCGCGGAACTAACATCCATACATTTTAAATAACACGCAAAAAACGGTAGCTTGTGCTATACATTATACCCACATATTATGTGCACATAGCGAATGTGAGCGGTTCTCCAGTGTGCTCGTCGCTGGTTACAAGGGTAAGTAAATTATGAAACATTTGTAAAAGTATCTTAACTAAACACGGCAACAAAATATTGCTATGTGAATAAGGGCGAATCTTTTCGGGGCGAGCATTTGGCCTTCGCAAATATATTATTAACGTGGCAAGCAATTCGCGCTCCCATGTAAAAAGGTATATTCATTCAAAGCAGATTTTGTTTTTAAGAACTAAATGGTGATATTATAATGCGAGATGCCTATATACTGTCAGATTGATTTTTTAACGAATCACAGTCATCTTTCCTCTCTTCGCCCCCCATAGTTTGGTTTTACCCCTCATCTGTATCTTCTGGTCTATTGAATTCGGATGTCTATGGAATTAACCCATTCCTTTAGGTCAGATCATCGATTCCCAAGGTGGTCTATATGGACTCCCAGGATTCAGTTATGACTTTTTGGGGGTCCATGACAGCGAAAAAAAATTTTGGTGTCCACTCCGAGTGGACTCCCATTTGCATCAAGTCGTCATCAACAATCAGACTCATCTCTCCCATTAACAGAATTAGTTATGTTTACCTACACATAATTAAATTTGGATACGTTTTAAGAAAAATTAACGAAAATATTTAAATTTGTTTTATTAAATTTATTTACGTTTGAGTAAAAAAATTTCGGCTTCTTTATAAAAATAATTATGATATCTAACGTTTTATTCTAGGTTTTGTTGTAGGAACTGGCAGAGGAAGGATGAAAGTAGACTGAACGCTGTAGAAATGAGATTCCTGAGGCGTATGTGTGGTAAAACCATGTATGATCGTGTGAGAAATGTGGAAATCCGCAAAGAATGCAAGGCTGATGTAAGCGTAATGAGTAAGATCAAGATAGGAAGGCTCCGATGGTTTGGGCATGTAGAGCGAATGAACGAGGAAAGGAGTGCAAGGAGAATATATGACGCAAATGTGAATGGGAGAAGAAGACATGGCACGACCAAGTGAATCAGATACTTGAGTCGGGCCATGTCAAGAGTCAGAATAATAGAAGAGAATGTTTGAGACGTTGTATGAATGTAAACGAGGCAAGGAATGTGTGCCAAGACCGGGATGTTTGGCGGTCCGTCCTCTCTGCCTACCCCTACGTGGAATCGGCGTGATGATTAGTTAGTTAGTTATTGTAGGTACCTACCTACTTTATGTTTTTTTTTTCTCTCAACATTTCGTCGTCCTCATAAAGTAAAATAACTAGAACTGCCGTTTAAAATATATTCTGCATAGGTAGGTATGTGTGTCTGTAAAACACTGTAATTTTTTCGGCAACTCATTTATAATTTTTTACGGCTACTTTTAACTACTAGTCTTGTGAACTATTAGATTTGTGCTTATATATTTATTTACTGTTCTTTTTTATTTTGTTCATTTTACGTTTGTATATTTTCTGTATATTAAATAGGCATCTTTCTTTGTTATTTTGTGCTGCGTTGTGCATATGATATCATACATAATTTTGATTTATTTTGAAATATGCAAAATTTCTCCCGTCCCAAAATTAGTTTTACAACTCATCGGGAATGCTAAGTAAGTAGCAAGAAATAAAATGAATAATTAAAAAATATAATAAAACATTTAAAAAATATATATTTATCATAAGCTACTTCGTATTAGCACTAATGACATTAATTTTATTACATACCTAATATTAAAAATGTATAATTCACAACTTACGAAGAGATCCTAAACAAAACTGCATTCCGCTAATAAGGGAACGTACCCATACTACGTGACACGTTTAGGGGGGGGGGGGGTCTTCAAAATGTCACGCTCCATACAAACGAGCGGCAGGTTGCTTAGGATTTTGGTCACCGGGGGGGGGGGGGGTTAAAAATTGCAAAAAGTTGGTCACGTAGTATGGGTACGTTCCCTAAGTTGTAATAACACAGACGAATTTCGAATACGAATGGATCAAATGCATCGCATAAAAGTAATATTATGCTATTCAATCAAAAAGTCCCAATCAATAAAGCGCACTTGAAATTACAGTGACGAGATTGTTAAACACCGTTTCACAAAGTGGCATAATTTTAACTGTTTGCACGATGTTTTCTGTTTGTTTATTTTTGTTTTTGGTGGGTTCGAGGCGCCCCGATGTTGCTTGCATTGCGTTGGCGGGAAAACGAACAGAAAAAAAAAACATGGCGGCATGGGTAAAAAAACGACAAGGTGAAACACCTAGTCGGCGATTAAACGGCTGATAAAACCTGCAGGCAGGCTGTTAAAGGACTTATGCTTCCCGGGGAGAGTTGGTCCTTTTTGGATAAGGTAGTAGAGCCTACCTACACAGGTATCCGTCTTCTATGGACCCACCCAAAAGCAGTTTTGTAGTTATGAATTATTATTGTTTTTTTATAGGCGGTATGCTCGAAGATGTGGAGATATGAATTAATTTTGTTATTGACATCTTATCTTATGAAACAATTTAACATGGGACCGATATTAATGTTTTATTAGGTTCTAGATAAAGACGTGGTGTAGATAAAGGTACCAAACTATATTATAATAAGTTGCAGCAGTGAGCAGTGACGGTTTTTCTCTAAAGTGCATTTGTGCAGTGAACCACCATAAAAAATATAAGAAAAAGTGCTCGATTCAAATTCCGTGCTATAATATACTGCCCAAGAATCCCAATACTGCAGAATCCCTAATAAGATATGGAATAACTACATGGGGCTATTCAACAAAAACAAATCTTCTTTCATTGCAAAATGTACTATATTCCTTGGTGAAATTATTACTACATAAACAAAGCTGAATATGAACAAAGACATAATGTACCTACCGAAATCATTACATTACAACTCTGAAAAATTATCATCCTGTTCGTGTTCTATTGTGGCATACCAACATTTCAATCTGAACATAATAAAATAGTGGTACATGTTCATAATACTAGTTCAACTACAAACGATGGACTTGTAATTCCCAGATACCTAGCTAAAATAAATACGGCCAAAGAACTCTAGAATACCTACCTTGTTCCAATAATTTATAACATGTTACCCAATTCAATAAAAAGCTGTGAATTGATTTTCATAAGGAAATATATGCCAAAAAATGGTTAAGTGAAAGAACTTTTTTGTACCTACTAATCTCTGTTTTTCTGCTTTTCGTTTTAACTAACTAACTAACTAACCATCACGCCGTTTCTCCGCAGGGGTAGGCATAGGATGGACTGCCAAACAACTCGGTATTGGCACACACTCTTTGCCTCATTCACATTCATACATCGTCTCATACATACTCTTCTATTATTCTGACTCTTAATATGGCCCATCTCAAGTATCTGATTCACTTGATCGTGCTGTGTCTTCCTCGGGCTTCCCCGACTTCTTCTACCATTCACATTTGCGTCATACCTATATTCTTCTTACGCTACTTTCTTCATTCATTCGCTCTACATGCCCAAACGTTTTAATGTTTTCCATTATTGTCAGTTTTTTGTCCTTTCTTTAATTTTGTCTGTTCTCTATTATTAACAATATTTTTTTTCAAAAAAGTGTAAGTATAAAAATATTTTTTATGTATGTTTATATGGTGTAATAATGTCTATATTTTGTGTAGGTACCTGTATCAATTTAAAAAATGTAAATGATATCAAATATCAATCAGTTTAACGGAATTTAATACAAAAAAATGTAAATAAATAATTAAGGAAGTAAAGAGTCCAAAATGGATACCATACGTGCGTTGCAAATACCAAAGTGTGTACCTATACAACTTTTTTTATGAACTTTTTTTGATTGAACTCCCAATTAATACATTGGTTACGAACCGCCACCAGCAGTGGTGTTGACGAACAAATCACTGAGGAAAGCGTTTAACATTCTGTAGGCGATGAACTAGGTTCATTTAAAGCTATTTTACCAACACGTACATAGAAAACCGGATGAAAAAGAAACAACTAAAAATGCCACAAAACGCGTCGCCATACAGCGTGGTTTATTGGAAATTTATGTAGAAAACGCTATGTCCAGTCGCAACAGGTCTGCAGGTTTACAAGTTAGGACACAAGCACGTGACGCGGAGGACAATCGGAGGACAATCGGAGGACAATCGTCGCAACGGAATGACCGAGGACAACGCGGCCGGCATACCAATGTCCACCACTGTGGACAATGGTTCTAGTACAAAACAGAACATTGAAGAAAAGTTTAAAAAAAACTTACACGACCCAACCAAACCTTTTTTCAATTTTTTTCATTAAAAATTTTTAGTACAGTAAATATTTTTTTGTATTGTTTCACCCACCATGCTAGGGATGTCCCTGTTAGTGTCCGACCGAAACAGGACTTTCTACCGAAACCGAAACCGAATCTTCGGTAGCTGTCTCAGTTTCGGCCGAAACCGAAACCGAAACAGAAACTTTTTTATACATGTTAAAAATCTATTGTTTACTGAAGTTTGACTTATTTTTTACTCTTATCAAACAGTTAACATGTGTTAAATGAAATTAAAAAAAAAACTTAAAATAGGTAGATACATATGTGGAAAAAAACATTTTTTTCTTTTATATTAGGTACTAAAAATAAACAAACATGTTAACTACTGCTTGGAACAAAAATTTGTCAATAATCAACACTTTTGTAGGTATGTGTATTATAAAGGAAGGACCTTATGAACCTTATGACCATTTATTGAGATATTTTGTAGAGCTTGTAATGTAATCGCATATTATGCTTTACTTACCCTATACCTAAGGAGGTACATACGTAGGTATAGATTAAAAATTATCGTATTAGTTTACAGGTAGATAAAATTTATAAATAGACTAATAAAACTCAAGTGACATTCTATTTTTGTGTGTCATAATGTCAACATACAGATAAAGTAATAAATTAAGTACCTACGAGTACCTACCAATAGGTATGAGGTAAGGTTTGTCTAGGTCTTGGAGGCGGATGACCAAGACACACTGAACCTTAGATTCCTACCCACCCCTTAAACCCTTTTCCTTCCCAGAACTCTCCTCTCCTTCCTTTCCCTAAAAAAACCCTCCACACAGCATCCCCAAAGATGACATGGGCCCTGAGGGAAATTATTTTCCTCAGGGCCTCCTGTGTGGAGCTCATGTAAAAAAAAATAATAATAATTATAAGTTCCTATAAGAGATAAAAATAATATATAAATACTGAGAACATTAATGGCAAATTAATTGCAGAAAATCTGCCGAAACCGAAACTGATGCCGAAACTTGCCGAAACCGAAACCGAAGCCGAACTTTCGGTCGGTCACTAGTCCCCGTGTTATTGCAGCGGGTGAAGTTTTACAGATTGAATTTATTGCATTTATACATATTGATAATACCTACATAAATACTTATTGTTATACGAGTAGGTACAATCCTGTTTATAAGTATTTATAAAAAAAAATTAAGGAAATTAAATAGGAAATGAGAGACATATCTGAATGTAGATGTATTATGGTTGAGATAGATGTATTGTAGAAGTAAGGATCCAAAGCGTTATTTGATTTTTGAAGGTACTGAGTTCGGTTTCAGTTATTAAGTTGTCAGGGAGAAGGTTGAAGCTTTTAGGCGATAGGTAGATATGAATTGTCTTTGAGCTGACGTAGTTTGTAGTTAAGATACTTTGTAGTGTCGGTCGGTTACAGTTCTGGTGGTGTAATTGTGTTGTAACAGAGTTTTTTTGTATTTGTACCTAAAAGAAATGTACACTTTATAACTATCATGTACTAAAGGTACAACTATCTAAAATGTCTAAATTTAAGATAACTCCCTACATTTAGGTAAGACATTATACTCGAAGCTCGAAGCAGAGTCGAATGGAGAAGCATCTTGCATTTTTTTTTTATTATACGCACCAGATTTAAATGTCCGGGTTAAATTTTCCCCACAGGAAAAACTAAACCCTTTCACACACTTCCCCAAATGATCATCTAGTCAACCCACGCTATGCAATTGCACTATATAAGTATTATAAATACAAAATAATACAAGAACAACATGTCAACCTACTAGAGACCAAATGGGAATATAATTCACCGACTCCAGATATTTTCATATCAGAGGGTTCGGCTCTGTGAAATTTCTAATTGAACCTATAAATCCTACTGATCCCTCAATATAAATATTTAAAAAATCTTTTGTAATCCTACATGTATTTAAAATTACTGATTTTTGCATTTTTATATACAAATTCTTTGACAAATCTAATATGCTTAAATTTTGAATCAGATTCCTAGGTATTATGCCAGTGGCCGAAATAACAAATAATGGTAATATTTTTATAGTCCGAGAATGCCAAATTCTTTTAATCTCATTTCCTAAATCTGTGTATTTTCTAATTTTTTCAGAAACTGTTTTTTGAATATTACAGGAATTTGGAATAGCTACATCAATGATATAAGTTTTTTTTTTTTAATTTTGTCATGTAAAACTATATCAGGTGGCCAAGTCTCTATATTTTATTGTTTACTAACAGCCTGTTACTTAACATTAATTACGTCACAAAATTCCGCATTACGAAATAATAGAGACTACAAAAAATAGCGTTAAGGTCAAAATACGTGTTTGTGACGTAATTAACGTTAAGTAACAGGCTGTTAGTAAACAATAAAAGATAGAGACTTGGCCCCCAGGTCTATAATGACTAATTGTTCTGTCTGTTAGTATAGTTTTATCATAATATATTTTATAAAATTCATTTTCTATAAATGAATTTGGTTCATATTCATAATATGGTACTACATTACGGCAATCAATCAAGTTATGTTTAATTACCAAACTTTGGTGAATTATATAAAATAACAATCGTACCTACATATTGATCATATTGATGAGTAAAAAAGGTAAGTTGATTATAATGTTGTAGAAGAATACGAAATTATTTTTTTACTTTTTAGTGCATTTTTTTAAGTCGTTTTTTTGTTTTGTTAAAATTTTTGTTTATTTTTTGATTTTTAGTGAATCTGAAGTAAACTAACTAATTCGATTCCGTTACTTTGTCATGGATCCCATAATCAGAACCTAACCAAACTCTCATCAAACTACCCTTAAAGTACATGCTTACCAATAAAAAAACAATGATTGAAATCGGTTGGCGTGATATTGAGTTATTCGTTCATTTGTCGCGCACATACTTGATGCAAATTTAAGACTTATATGATTTTCTCATGGATGCCATTGTCAGAACTGGACCAAATTAAAATGGGACCACACGGGAAGCACTAGCTTTCAAATAAAAAAAGAATCATCAATATCGGTTCACCCAGTCGAAAGTTCTGAAGTAACAAACATAAATTTTTTTTTTTTAAATACTGTCGAATTGAGAACCTCCTCCTTTTCGAAGTCGTTTAAAAAGAGAAATAAGCAGTTTTCAAACTGCCGATGGAATAAAAATAATAATACGGTGAAGGTTAACAATACAAAATGTACAGGTGAATAATACATGACATAGTGCACGATACAGAATAAGAAATGAGAGGAACAAGTTTTTAGATTGTAGATAAATAGAAAGAATATAAAAATATATACAACAGCTCCTAAGCGATGCCTCTCAAAAATAAAAATATACTACATGAAAATATCATTCAGATATCTCTTAGGTGTCAGGTACCTATCATTTAGGTAACACTGGCAAACATAGGTACATTATAATTTCATTACCAAGATAATACAATACGGAGAAGTTGTAGATCTATTAATTATTTGTAAATAGGTAGGTATTAGATATACTTATTATAAGTACACACGGCTTTATTGGCTTATCTGTGGGATCGTTACTAATGCACGTTATCGATTTTACTACTACCGAATATTACGTATTCGCCATTAATGTACTTAGTATTTATATATTATTTTTATCTCTTATAGGTACTTATAATTATTGGTAGATACTTAATTTATTACTTTATCTATATGTTGACATTATGACACACAAAAATAGAATGTCACTTGAGTTTTATTAGTCTATTTATAAATTTTATCTACCTGTAAACTAATACGATAATTTTTAATCTATACCTACGTATGTACCTCCTTAGGTATAGGGTAAGTATAGCATAATATGCGATTACATTCAGAACAAGTAAAGACCTACCTATTGATAAACAAAATCGTAGAAGTGGGAATTAAATAAAATCCACAATCACGATGAATATACAGTTAGTATTTATTTGGAATTGGCGCAATCAATTTGTAAGTATGACACAGAAGGTGCTAAGGTAAGAGAACGTACCCATACTACGTGACCTGTTCAGGGGGGGGGTCTTCAAAATACCACGCTTGGTACAAATGAGCAGCGAGGGGCTTAGGTTTTTAATCACCGGGGGGGGGGGTTAAAAATTGCAAAAAGTTGGTCACGTAGTATCTATGGGCTCTAGTGTCCGACCAAAACTAGTTTTTACGACCGAAACCGAAACCGAAACTGAGTTTCGGCTTCGGTCTCAGGTTCGGCCGAAACCGAAACCGAAACTTCCATATAAGGTCATGTTTTCGTGGAAAAAAAATAGTCAATCTCAATAAAACGGCTTTTATTTTTAAATCATATATTAATCATGCAGTCTCTGATATTTGAACTAAAAATAAACATAACATAATTATAACTCCTTATTACAAATAAATTATTTATGCTTTTTGAAATCGTTATTGTAAATCGCTTCGTAAATAATATTAAAAAAAAAGAAATAGTAGGTATTACCTTTTTCACATTATTAACAAATAACAAAATAAAAGGCAGAAAACAAAATTACTTTTTTTAAACCTAATTTGTTTAGGTATACTAAACAAAAAAATATTCCTTCATCCTAAGAACAAAATAACTTGTTATAACAAGCTACCAGATACTTTGAAGTTCACACCAATTGGAAAGTTCAAGACGTATTGTAGGAGCTACATAAAATTTAGTTTGCAATATGAAATATTATAATTAATTAGAAATTTGTAAACTTAAAAGTACAAATTACTAAAATAAAATTAATAAATAAATAAATAAACTTTGGTCATATTGTATGGCACTCTTTTTAATAAACTACAATATAATTAAAATTAAAAAGTACCTACCTACGATAACAAAATGTTTTTAATGCAAATAATACTTAATGAAGAGCTTTCATCTTAAGAACAAAAAAATTTCTTCTAAACTTTGGGCACTTTGCGCACCGAACATGTCCGATCGCAGAACGAAACCTCCCGAATTCAGTTTCGGTTTCGGCCGAAACCGAAACTAAGCCGAAACTCGTTTTTGGCCGAAACTAGGCCGAAACCGAAACCGAAACCGAAAGTTCGGTCGGACACTATTGGGCACGTTCCCTAAGATGCTAGGTGTAAGATGGAAGATGCGCAGATAGGACCGGAAGGCAATTCAAGTTTCTCGAGGTCTCACATGACCTTATATCGGTCAGACCGTCTGTAGTAAGCCTCAGCGGCGGCGTGCAAATTGACAATAATAATAATTGGATAATTTGTAGAGCACTGTTTTTGTGAAAAATCTCCTAACCAGCGCTGTACAGTTTATTATGAATTCTTAGTCTCTTTTTAATTTTATTATTTACCAGTAGATACAGAAAACAAACATACCTGGGAGGTCACTTCCGATAAACACACTTTAATTAGAAATTTACACGCGGAGGACATTATATTTAAAACCCTGGATATTACATTATTTTACATTTGCTATCCTCATTATTATTACTATTACATTTATGAGAAGATTAGTAGCAAGAGTAAAGTTGATATTTGTTTTGAAAGATTGGAGAATTTGGGACTTTTCAGGGCTGGAGAATTTTTATAAATGACCTTTACGGAGCATACAAATCGAAAAAAAAATTACACAATTAGTTTTATTTACAACTAGCTGGTCCCGGCATGCGTTGCTATGCCATTTAATAAAGAAATTGTTTCTCCCTAAGTGTCCTTTCCCATTCGTCCCGTTCCCCTTTCGCCTCCCCTTCTTCTCCTGCCTCCTCCGCCACTTCCCCCCTCCCCCCATTCTCACCGCCCTCCCTCCCCCTCCCCCTCCCCCTTCATCCCTCCTCCCTCACCCCTCCCCCCCCTTCCCCCTCCCCCCTCACCACTCCTCCATCTCTCCCTCCCTCCCGCTTTCCATTCATCCAGTTTTCAAACCTCGCGTACCACCAATATCAATTTTTTTATACAAATTTCATAATGCCAGACCTCACCGGAAGTTTTATAAAAACCTTGTCCTGACAATAACAAACACACCAAAAAAAAAGAATTATCCAATTTGGTGCAGTCGTTCGAAAGTTATGCGCTTAGCAACACATTCAGCGATTCATTTTTATAAATAAGAAGATGCGGGCAGCGAAGGTGAAGGTGAAAGTTTTTTTATTTTATTTTATGGATACGACTGTTTGTAAAGGTGAATTATAAATACTTACCTACTAAACAAGTTGGTTTGTTTATAAAAAGAAAAAAGCGTATCTACCTATTGGGCAAGAAATTTATTTGTTCTATGATAAAATATATTAATATTTGGATAATTTATACATATAGTGCCTTTTGTAAAAAATCGCCTCAAGGGCGCTGTACAAATTTATGATTTATTTATTTATTTATTGACGCCCTATTGGGCTTTTACATATAAAAATACAAATTTCATTTATAACAGCAGTATAACACAAAATAAAAAAGATTAAAAAATATACAAATAAAGCATAAACTCAATGTAAAATAATAGGAATAATACATCTAATGCTAATTCCACATGGATGACTTTAGGGAACTCGTATGTACATATACCTACGAGCAATAAAAACATTAAAAATAATCAAAACACATTAATTTTTACTGAATTACTCGTTGTATGCTTTTGAAATGATATGGCTATTTCTCCAGTGTTCTATTTTACTTCTAACCACAGCCTAGACTTATGGCTAACAGATTGCATCCACTGGTTCGTTGACTACTAATACAAAACTATATGCACAATGCATTTGACCAATGAATAAGCTGTGTTAAAATATATTGTTATTTATTTATATTTTATACGGGACTATAATATAAAAGTCCTATAATTTCAACACCCGCTGTATCAGATTTTTTGACAAAATGATCTGAGTATGACATCTGGTTCACATTTTTTGCGAGGAACAGGACTAACCTAAAATTGAGTTTCAAAACCTCCCTTATCACGACCAAAAACCATGTTAAAACTGCGAGTGAGAAAAAAAAACCGCTATATCATTCAAGAAGTTACTATCAAAACCCGCTATATCGGAATTCAACCAATCACGAGCAGTTATTTTGCCAAGATGGCGGGTGTAGAAACACACAGTTGAGTTTCAAAAGCCTCCATGTTCCATATAAATCACGAAGTGAGTATAAAAATCCGCTATACCTATCCATTTAATTTTTCCAAATTTCTTAAATATTTCTAGACATACATTGACAAATGAACACTTTTCGAATGTATATTACCTATTCCAATTCAATATATAAAAATCAAAAATGCAATATTTTAATTACGCTAGAGTTTTTTGCGGTTTTCTCCGAATCAGTGAAAGTTGATACAGCGGATATAGAAATTGAACGACTCTCTATTAGAGGCGGGCAAAGCGTCTCAGTTGAGCGAGCCGGTTCACTGGGTCTCGTTCAATGAAAAGATCCGGGTCAGTGAACCGGCTCGAATGAACGACTGAATTGGTCCATCTCCCCCGTCCCCTCCCTCGGCCCTCCACACTTTATTAAAAAGGGAACCCCAATATTTTGGGGTTCCCTTTTTAATCGGATTCTTGTATCCCTGAATGAAAAAATGAAATCCTTTGTATTTAGTTGAGTTTTGATCTTTGGTGTGAAACCAACACCAACTTTACTTTTTTAACGATTTTTAGAAAGCAATTATTGAAAATAAACAATGAATGATTTACTGAAAATAAACAATGAGCATAATAATAATATAACTTATCCTGTTATAATAAACAAAATAATGTGGCCGGAGCGTCGACGTCACGACTGACGTATTATGCACGCACACCCGCTTGAATTCCGATATTATTATTGTATTTCGGTAGTACATGCACGGCGCACGCACACTGACCAGCAAAGGTACGCCACCGCGTAGAAAAGTGTCATAGTGAACTGAACTGTAAACCGTTACCTTACTTTCATATTTTACCTTTCTGCGTCGCTGACTAGAGTGGCTATGAACGAACGAACGAAGTGACCCGCGAGCCGCGAGATCCGTTGAACGATACACTGCTCTCGGCTCCCACGGGTCAGTCGGGTCTTCGGATCTCACGGGTCAGTTGCTCAGTCGGCTCACCGGATCTGGCGGGTCAGTTGGCTCACCGGCTCACTCGTTCGCGAAGATCCGCGAACCGTGAAGATCGTTCTTTGGGAACCGGATCTTACGGATCAGTATGAAAATCCGGTTCACTGAGCCGACTCGTTCGCGAACGACTCACTTCTACTCTCTATATATTACTAGGATATAGAAATCTGGGATATATTACATGCATACATTTACTTATACAAGTAAAAGTTGGAAAATTCCTAGCAACTATTTTCAGGTCGTCGAAATTCATTTTTATTATTCATAAACTATAGAACTTTGAAAAAGTGGATCTTTGCGAAGGGTTTACGAACTCGAGGAATTTGACCTGGATGTAAGTCACTTGCTTGCAGTGTAGAACACCGTTAAACATTAAACTAGAACGCTATTTCCAAAGTTAACACTGTCACAGACCGCGATTATTAAATCCACTCTCCATACAAGAAGACATCAAGACAGTACAATTTATAAGATGACCAGGGGTGCACTCTGGTTGGGGGTGTCGCCAGTGGGTTCCATTAGAGTGGCGGACACGTACACCCTTGAAGTCGTGGAGGGTCTGAAGGGGTGGGGGAGCTCCCTAAGGAGGGGGGATACACCCCTGATGACAAGGACTGGCTCTTGACACCCTGAAAGGTCTCATTTAAGGAAATTCGACCATGGATGAAGAAGTTATCGATAGGTGGAACCCTCAGAGAATTTATCAAATTCCTGTAAAAGAATGATCAAATCTGTAAAAGTACCTATCTAATAATAATAATAATAATATTTGGATGCTTTATAATTTATAAAGCGCCGTTTTTGTGAAAAATCACTTCAAGGGCGCTGTACAAACTTATAATATATTTCTAAGATCTAGAAAACTACAAACTAGACAAACAATTAAAAACAACTTATGGCTAAAAATTGCATTCACCGGTTCATTGATCACCGATACGAAAACCCACCGGTTGGGAACCACTGCTCTATAGGTATTATTTTTGTCCCATTTTTTGTTAAGTTAGGTTAGGTTAGGTGAGGTTAGGTTAGGTTAGATCAGGTTAGGTTAGGTTATTAGGATATTTTGTCGGGGCTATTTTATCAGGGATTTTTTCACGGGTTGAAACGTCGCGGAACCTGTGTCAGTTATTTACGTAGGTAGGTACCTATCCAGGTTCTTTTACCTAATTAAAAATACAAGTAACCAACCATTCTAAATTACTATGGAAAAAATATTAAAAATGATAATCTAAAGCTCATTCACCAGTTCCTAATTATTCAGTCTGTATCTGTACTCTGTACCCAGTCTCCGACGTGACGTGGAGACTTGCTGACTCCCCCAGGAACCAGCGGCTCGTTGCGAGAGCGGACACAGACGTGATCTCATGAGCTGGAATTCGGGTGTTGGGTTGGAATTCCCTCCCCCTACCACCTTCTGTCTTCCAAGAGGGGGGAGGGATTGTGTTATGCGCCGGAATTAATTGCACGGTCTTATTGAAAACTTGTCTTGGGATTGTGGACGCGTGGTGAAAAATTGGGACTTAGAGAAGTTTTTTTTTCTTAGAAGTTTTGGAGGCTTCATAGATGGTTAGATTTCAATTTACCTCTTTTTTCTATGTTAGATGTATGGAAAATCCTGTAAAAAGTTACCTATTTAAGGCTCTGCAACCGGGCCCGAAAAGAAGAAGATGGAGAGATACGAAATTACGAATGTTAGAGGAGAGCGCTAACATTTACAGCGACAAAATCGATGCGAAAATGTTTAATAAAATACGACTCGTTTAAAATAGAGCAAAAATCTCGCGGGCATTATCTTAAACAGCATTTACAGAAACACTGTGAATTTTTTCATACATATAACTTGTAAAATAACTGAAACAAACGTGTTAATAATAATTTTTGGAGCATACTTTGCGATTTTTTTCTATCTAGGGAATGTTATATAATTTGCGTTTCGGCACGGGCAAAGTCTAGATATTATCTTCAAGAATTGATTATATTTTTAAGAGCTTTAAAACTTACCGTATTTAAGGGAAATATGTAATAAATCGGTACAAATCCGGGTTGCGGGCCCTTAAGTACGAGTAGATATCTTCGCAAAAACAGCGCTATATAAGTTATCCAAATTTATTATTATTATTATTATTATCTACTAAATATATCTTCATACAAAAAATCAGAGCATGCGATTCACAAGCGGTAGAAGAGAAACCTTAAAAAAACTAAAGTAGATAAGAGTGGGCAAGCTACGAAGCACTGCACAAAGAGGAGACTGATTATACTATCTCATTCTCTCGCAGGCTAATTCCAATAGATGTGTGTTTTTATCTCTTTTTAGTGTCGCAATTTTTCGTTTCATCGAGTTTCAAATCACAACGTTGCTAAAGAAGGCACGTTTTTTCATAAGTATTTCCCAAGTTTTCACAAGTATTTCCGTTAGTTCATCTACCGGATCTGCCGGATCTGCTCTGATGATGGACACGGCAACGTTGTCCAAAACGTTGGCTAAATAAGGAGGTAGCGCAACACGGCATAACACCCCAAAAACAACTACCGAAAAGAAAAAGTTGCTAAAGAAGTTTTCACTTGAAATAAAATTATAAAAATAAAAATGATTTTCAGCTACTCTAGCTCAAAGTCACAGACCACCACTGGGACGTACCTACCTACTGAAAAGCATAGTCAAACTTAACCATCTTAGTCAAAGAAAGGCTTGCTTAAATAATAAAGTGAATGACCTTTCGAAATCGTGAAACGGAATGTAAAAAACAAATTTACAGACTTGTGAAATGCCAAAGAGTTGAGTTTAAATAAGAAATATGAAAAAGGGTATCTGGTTATTCATATGACGTCACTAAACGCGCAACTTTTCATATTTAACCGCTTTGTCACAGGGAAAGATGTATTACAATAGGTCGGCAATTTTTTGACTTTATATGTTTTTGTCATTTTAAAAAGAAAATTTGTTATCACTTATGTACTTAGCAAAGTAGGTATTTTTTAAATTAAATTGAACCATTGATTATGTCAAAAATTATGTATATTTGGGTGTTACTATTGACTGCTACATGAAATGGGACGTACACATTACTAATGTTTGAAACGTCTGCGGTCTATTATGGGTAGGATTTATAAAATAAAATATTTTTTGCCTATAAGTACTTTAAAATTAATATACGTATCTCTGGCTGAATCCACTATCCGTTATGGACTTACTTCTTGAGGACATTCTTGTAAAACTAATATAAATTATATCCAAACATTTCAAAACTCCCTGACAAAATTATTAATCCCTAGGTACACTAATGAACACAGAAGTGACACTAAATTAATATACAAGTCTCTAAATGTTTTACCTGTTAGAGGATTATTGTTTTATAATATTATAAGTCAACATGTTATATTGTCCGATTCCTTGCACAGGGAAAGAGTTTACCATAAACATAATACAAGATTCACTCAAAATGAAGGATTGGTGGTTCCGAAATGTACCCTTAAATACGGTGAAAGGACCCTTAACTATATTGTACCTACCCAAAATATTTAATAAACTACCAATGACAATCAAAAATAATAACGTTTTTAATGGTAAAGTCAAATATAATCTAAGGAAATGGCTATTAGATAGGGATGATTTATATTGATGCCCTACCGAAGTCCTTGTATTCTTTGTTCAAACTCACATTCGAAGGAATTGGTAATTTCATTACAATTTTTGTAATACCTAATTTCATTACAATTTTTGTATATGAAACTTTTAATTTACTTGTGATTATATTTCATTTGTTCATACTTTTTTTTTTTGTAATAATAAAGACAAGGTAAATACAATATGACAGGAAAAATAAAAAAAATATATTTTACAGAAAAAGAAAAGTCCCAATAAACTACTTTTTAGTATAATGAATAACTGATTACTTTGTATAAAACCACTATTTTTAAAACAATATCAAAATGTTTCGACAACAATGTTGTCTTCATCAGGATATGTTACTATAACATATGTTATTATAGTAACATATCCTGATGAAGACAACATATGTTATTATAGTAACATATCCTGATGAAGACAACATTGTTGTCGAAACATGTTGATATTGTTTTAAAAATAGTAGTTTTATACAAAGTAATCAGTTATTCATTATATGAAAAATGATGCCACAAAGTAATTTTGCGAAGTTTGAAGAAGTACTTTTTAGTAGTTTGTCAATGGGTGCTTTTACTTTGAGGATTTAAATAAACTTATTTTACTTTATTTTGCAGTTACAATTTTTGTGCTAGTGTCTAATACAATTTTTTTCTTTCGGCGAGCCAATTCTTCAACATAATATTTGTTTTACCATTTGTACATTTTTTAATTTCAGCAGTAACATATTCAATAAATTTGTAAATCCATTTGTAGGTACTTTTATATTATATAAGGCTTATAGTGCTACTTACATGTATATACTATTTCCATAATTTAAATAATCTATTTAATTGATATTTAGCATCAAAATTATAAAATTATATATTGTATACAATGTTTGAAAATGTACCAATGTTGTCATTATGTACCTGCTGACAAACATACAACCTGCTGACTACATAAGTAGTTTAGCGGGTTTAAATGTAAATAAATAAATAAAAAAATAAAAAGTAACCCGTATCACATACCTGTTAATTTTCAGTTATTAAAATAATTTAAGACCCGCTGAAAACTGTACTACAGAATAAACAGGTCGTTTTGCCCCAAATCTTCACCCCACCCGCCCATCAGAGACCGAGAGAACCTTCCTGGGTAGGGGCGGAGAGCCTTCTCCCCTACCCCCCATGTCCACCCCGAGCCCCCCTAAAGCCACGCTTGAGAGTGTCGGGGGTTGTACACTTTTTGCGTGTAGCTATGACGTCACGGGGCACGGGTCAGGCGTCAGTTTGGCAGCTTTAGCCAATATTAACTTGGAAATGTTATTTACTAAATTGTCAATCACTTACTTGACTTATGACTCTTATGAGTCTTATGACAACTGTTAAACTCTTTTATTAGTCTTATGTAAAAACACTAAAGTAACTTAGAAGCTATTAGAGGCTATACACGGGGTATTAAGGGACGTACTCATCGATATATTAACTATAGATTAGCCCTCCCTTTCCCAATTCCAATCCCAAAGTGACACCACCTACGAGAAATTTCATAATACAACTACCCATCGAATTCCGTTGCATCTCTTGCATGACGTAGTTGTTTTACTAGGAAGAAATTAATCATTTTTTATCAAATGTTACTTTTCTCGATACGCTGCGTCAAATTCATATGTTATGTACATATTTTTTTAGATATTCATATAACTGATTAAATTGTTAATAATAAAGTCCGCGATAGCCCATACCTAAAATATTTCTAACTGCCTGAAATTTGTGTTTTAAAAATGATCTTCGCAAAGCTAGTAATTCCGTTACTGCGAACTTGCTGGAAAACAAATTAGCTCCACGCAGACCAACTAAAGGTACAAACCAATGCTTCTTGCGATCTTTTGACTGCGAGATAAAGGAATTTCTTTTTGATAAATGTTTTCGTAAACCAATATTTTTGGTTCCGGAGTCATTTTTAAGACCTACATGCCCTGTCTAGATATACTTGGTCGAAGGACGTACTTGAATTACTTCAACCAGTGATTATAGTGAGTAAAAAAATGAAATGAAATGTTGGTCTCCGGTGACTTTTCAGATGTCTTTTTTAATTTTTATTTCTTCAAAATAAAAAAAAAATCTTCCACTCGTCTTTCCTGGTCGTCGAGTAACTGAACAACACCTCTCCCTGCCTCTAACTGTCCAATACCTAATATTTTTTTGTGTTTTTAGTTTTTAAAAAATCATCAAAAATCTCAACGGAGACCCAAATTTCATTATCAATTTTTACTGAAAAAAATGTAAGGAATCAATGGTACGTCTCTTAATCATGATGTAGGTATTTTTTTAAATTATTGCTTTTTCATTATTTAAACGCCGTGGGGCAAATATGCAGCAGGTATTATCTTTTTAGAAAAATTATAATACAAATAAAGAGTTAACCATATATAGCTAACATAACATAGGTACCTATAACTTAATAAGTCGTTAACATAAGAATAAATAATCTGACAATCTTCCTAAGCAACGATAGGTAATGGATATTAACAAAAATATACACATTTATTAAGGGCCCGCAACCCGGATTTCTACCGATTTATTACATATTTCCCTTAAACAAAGTAAGTTTTAAAGCTCTTAAAAAAATATATGTTATTCTTGAAGATAATATCTAGACTTTGCCCGCGCCGAAACGCAAATTATATAAAATTTCCTCGATAGAAAAAAATCGCAAAGTATGCTCCAAAAATTATTATTAACACGTTTGTTTCAGTTATATTTATGAAAAAATTCACAGTGTTTCTTTAAATGCTGTTTAAGATAATTTTTGCTCTATTTTAAACAAGTCGTGTTTTATTAAACATTTTCGCAATTTTCGCATCGATTTTGTCGCTGTAAATGTTAGTGCTCTCCTCTAACATTCGTAATTTCGTATCTCTCCATCTTCTTCTTTTCGGGCCCGGTTGCAGAGCCTTAACTAGTAGAAATAGTTTTACCTACGATGTAGGTAGGTACATATATCTATACATATTTTATTTGATTAATTACTGTTATTTCATAATTTATTAATAAAAAAATAGATCTGAATAGTCAGGTACAGTAGAATTCGGTTATAACGACTTCGCTTATAACGGCGTACCGTTTTTAGCATCGACAGTGTAAACTCAAGTTAGGATTCATAGCTTTTATTTTTTCGTATCCGTTTTGTACGACTCCGTTTTATGCGACCATCTGCTTAAAGCGACCTAATTTAACCTATATTAATAATAATTCGTCCGTTTAGAACGACGCGCAGTGTTTTATTTACAAAACCTTAGCACCAATACCTCGCCGCCCCTCGCCTCGCATATTATAATAAAACAAGCTTAAATTATCCGGCCGTTTTGTGCGTCTTCCGGTTAGTACGACTAAGTATCGTCGATCCCTTGAGGGTCGTTATATCCAGATTCTACTGTAGGTACTTTCCCACCTATCTCGTTCCAATCCCTCTCCACTATGACCTATGTCCCGCAACTTACCTGAATTGGATATGCCATAGTCTCAGCGGCTCCATACGGTCGGTAGGAGTGGATTCTTGTGCGGAACTCTTAAATAATAAAAAAAACTGAAATAGAGAAATTATCTACTCTTTCCCACCCTAAAATATTAGGGTGAAAAAAGTGAATCCGAAAAATCGGTCCCTTCCTCATTTGTATAGAAAGATAAGTGTGCCGATCTACCTTTTTTATGTGAATACCTCACAAGAGTCTCTGAAGATAGTGGGGAAGTGAAGGAGATGGGAGAGAGGAAGGTACACCTGGCTGTTCAGATTGGGTCACCAAACACGGCTAAAGCCATTTCAAGCAACGTTTTAATTCTGAATGGTGGTCTTATACCAGGGCAACACTGAGAATATCTTTCACTCCGAAACATGCCGCAAATATACTTTAAATATTATTTTAAATGGATTAATTGTAAAATAACACAAATTAATCAAATTTCGTTTGCCCACGCCGGGATTCGATCCCGCGACCTTCGGATTACGAGTCAAGAGCCTTACCCCTAGACCACGCCGGTCGTCAAACGTATCTACAATCTACACACCAACATTTAGAATGGAAGGTAGGTATGTAAGGAGGCGTCTACTAATATCTACAGGAATTCCAAAAAATGAAAAAATCGAACTAATATCTATGAGAACCAAAGTGTTGACGAATATCTACAGCTCAAACTGTTGACTAATATCTATAAGAACCGAAGTGTTGACGAATATCTACAGCTCAAACTGCTGACTAATATCTATGAGAACCAAAGTGTTGACGAATATCTACAGCACTGGCAGAGGTTGGATTTGCAATTATGTATAGCATATTGGAATAACGTAATATTGCATATGCAGTTTAAAAAACTTAATTTATGTAAGTATGTATGTAAAAATCCCTAATATCAAACTATTGGACACATTTAGCTGATTAGTCCAACCTACGCTCTGTAGATATTAGTCAACACTGGGACCGTCATAGATATTCGTCCGACCTTAGCTCTGTAGATATTAGTCAACACTCTGAAGTTCGTAGATATTAGTTCAACATATGAGGTGTAGATATTCGTCCGACATACAGGCTGTAGATATTAGTATCTGGAGTCGTATGTAATTATGTAAAAATGGTATTTCAAAATTTAAAAAAAAAAACTGAATAATAAAGTATAAATTCCCCTTTTAAACTTTAAATGAAGTTCCCCGTAAAGTAGTTTTTCATCGAAAATGTGAACCTCCGTAGTCCAGTGGCTAAGACTCTTGACTCACATTCCGGAGGTCGCGGGTTCGATCCCGGCATGCGCAAATAAATTTTTTTTGATTAATTTGTGTTATTTCACAATTAATTCATTTAAAATAATATATAGTATATTTGCGGCATGTTCCAGAGTGGAAGATACTATTAGTATCGCCCTGGTGTAAGACCACCATTCAGAATTGAAACGTTGCTTGAAAATGGCTTTAGCCGTGTTTAGTGACCAGATCTGAATAGCCAGGTACTTCCCAACCTTCCTCTTCCCCACCTCCTTCCCCTCCCCACTACCTTCAGCCTCACAACGTACCCCAATTGGGGATGCCATAGTCTCACTGGCTCCAGACGGGAGCAGTTGAGATTCTTGTGCGGTATTCACTGTAAAAAAAAAAAAAAAAAAACCTACCTACTTTCATAAGTACCGAATTATTTATTATGTCCATTGTTTTCACGGAACCTAGAAATGCTATGTGAGGGTTGATGAAGGTCGACGTGATCTCTAAGGTTTTATTTTTTTATTCTTAGTACCCATCTATTCACATTTTTACACATTATACGTACCTATTTTATTTTATGTTTTTGTTGTTTACTTTTTTTTTCAAAGTTTCATAATTTCTTAAATTTTTTTTCAATATTCAAGTAGATAAAAGTACTCATATTTACAATATGGTAGCGCAAACAACTTGCAAAATAAAAACCTACAAAGAAGTGTAGTAAACAAACAAATTAATGTTAAACTTTTTGGTTTGGAAAATAAAATTAAAGAAACTTCAATGATAATAAATAATCCAGTTTTTGTGAAAAAACACTTCAATGCTCCCTACTATGAGCGTATCGTCGCTTATTTGTAAAAAGCACAGATTTAGTAGATAATAATTTTTAAATAAATTAAGACAATATACGCGAAACTCAATCGAAAATCTGGAAGCAGAAAAATCGGAAAAACATATTGACACCTCTGGGACTCGAACCCAGGACCTCTTGCTTTCCGGGCAAACGCGCTAACCACTGCGCCACGGTGTCGATATGAAATTCGGCCATGTTTATCTGTACCATACCGGTTTGAATCTTGCAATCATACATAAAGATAGTTGTCAATAATATATGCGTTAAAGAAAATGAAAATAATGTACGTGGTTCGTAGTCGAAGTATGGTACCTACAGTTAAACATGACCGAAATTCATATCGACACCGTGGCGCAGTGGTTAGCGCGTTTGCCCGGAAAGCAATAGGTCCTGGGTTCGAGTCCCAGAGGTGTCAATATGTTTTTCTGATTTTTCTGTTTCCAGATTGAGTTTCGCTTATATTGTCTACATTTATTTAAATATTACAATTTGAGGTTTTACTCATGAAGTTAAAATAAAAAATTAAAGATAATAATTTTAATTAAGTAGAAAAAAAAAACAAAATAAAAACCAAAGATAAAAAAATTGATTTTATTTTATTTTAAAAGCAGGATGCCTCATTTGATCGGTAGGTAGGTATCTAGTATCTACCCACCCTGTTTACCAATTATTAAAAACAAAAACAAAAACATATCTACTTGTGTACCTAAAATAAAAACATAGCTAAATAGATCCCTACATATTACAAAAATGGTTGAAAATTCAATAAAATTGGTTAAATAGGTTACATTAGGTTTGGGTTGTGGGCTATTTTATAATTATTTTTTCATAGCTCAAAGGTGTTGAGTTGACTTTGATTCTGATTTGGCACGAAACTTATATTTCTATATCTTCGCATGGAACCTTCAAAAATATTCATTAGAATCAGATTTACCTAGCAACTAGGTACCTACCCACTCTTGCGAAAAACGTGAAAAAAAGTTTTGTTTTAAAACACGTTTTCCACATTATTAGCACCGCTTCAACAAGCGCATTCTAAAAAGCACCACACGAAAAAAAAAATCACCCATGTTCCAAGGAATCAGAAAAAATATATTTTGTCGTTATTATTATTTAAAATAAAGAATTCCGGAACTTTTCGTACGTACTAGACTTCTCGATGGCTCTATAAGTGGCTTCGCGAAAGTACCGCGGTTAAGTGCGTGTGAACGAGACAAACCTACACCAAACATATCGTGGTGAAGTGAGACAGCGTAAGAGGTAACGGCCGAACCCCGAACACGAACAACCTGCGTGTAATTCGAAAGTATTATGTAAAAAAAGAACAATGATTCAAATTTTGCCGTTCTGTTTTCATAATTTAAAAACATACTTTTTGATGAGGTGCCATATACTGCTTTGGATTTTTGTGGGGAAAAATGCTACGACTTGGATTTGCTCGTCGTGTTGTAGTACCTACCTATACCGCAACAACTTATTTATTTTATTTATTTATTTTGTTCAGAAGCAGATGGCGAGGGAAGTGGGGTATTGTGGAAAAGTTGAAAACAATGAGATATTTCTTTTTATAGAAATATTGGCGATGTTTTTGTAGTCAATTGCAAAGAATATATTAACGTTGTACCTATCAGGATCATAAATGAATTAATGACGTTATAAATAATACTCTAAGTAGGTACCTAAGGCAAGAACTAAAGGAATGTGGAAACATAATGCCTACCCACATCTTCAACACGACATATTTTTTTTTAGCTGTGATTAAGGATTTGTACCGATTTATTACATATTTCCCTTAAACACGGTAAGTTTTAAAGCTCTTAAAAAATATATGTTATTCTTGAAGATAATATCGAGACTTTGCTAGCCCCGAAACGCAAATTATATGAAATTCCCTCGATAGAAAAAAATCGCAAAATATGCTCATAAAATTATTATTAACACGTTTGTTTCAGTTATTTGACAAGTTATATGTATGAAAAAATTCACAGTGTTTCTTTAAATGCTGTTTAAGATAATTCCCGCGAGATTTTTGCTCTATTTTAAACGAGTAATGTTTTATTAAACATTTTCGCAATTTTCGCATAGATTTTGTCGCTGTAAATGTTAGCACTCTCCTCTAACATTCGTAATTTCGTATCTCTCCATCTTCTTCTTTTCGGGCCCGGTTGCAGAGCCTTAATAAAAAATAATTAATACAGGTACCTACCTACTTCATTTTCATTTATTCGTTACTCGGGAATGTATGTATTTCTTTTAATAGAAAAGAAAAGTCGATAATAACAATATTTCGACGATTTGTCAAAAATTGCATCCACAGGTTCATATGAAATTATAGTATGTAGGTACAATGAACGCGATGCTGCTTGAAAATATACTGTACAGGCAGAAAATATACAGGACTAACATTATACATATACAGAAGGAAGGTTAAAATCTCTTCCAGTGACGAAAAGACATTACTAATAACTTTATATACTATCGATGATAACTTAACTAATGTACCTACATGTAGGTGTCTATAGGAATAATTTATTTTTATAAATCTAATCAAAACAAGGCTCCTATTCACAAGAAGTCAGCCAACTCAACACCGGCTTTCAGAAAAAGCCATCGAGTCATTCACTCATTAAACTCGTAGGTATTTGTTCAACTTTCTGAATTCTGCAAAAAATATTTCCTGGAAAAGAATGTTTTCCTTTTGAAAAATTAAGCACAAAACATTTTTGTAAGCTCGGCATAAATCGGTAATACCGTCTTGTTCATAACCGTAACAAACACAACGGCCGTAATTAATTACAACATTAAATTATTGTATTCATTTATTTTCAAAACCTTCCCACAATATTATTTCACAGCTTGGGGGCTACTGGACTTACACTGACAGGTTTGAGCGAGCGAGACACAGCACGTCTTCCAAGCGAGCGTGTCGTAAGACGGAGCGAGAAAGAGATATGAAACAAACCACTTCGGCTTCAGTACGTGTCAGTCCGCCGAGGGGAACGCACGTCGTGTCGTTTTTCGCTTATTTTCGCGTGTGTTAACGAAGTATCAATTTCGTGTTCGATATAATACTCGAACAAAATAACAACTCATCCATCGTGTTGTGGATGTTTGGTGATTATCTGTGTTAGTTTTCCTTGATTTTTAAAAACATATTTTGTCTTATTTGATTTGTCTCTTGTGGTTCAAGTTTATTTATTATCATTTTGTTGTTTGAATGAGTGTGGTTGCGGCGTGCATTTCTAATTTTTAAAATTATTTTCTCGTGTCTTTTGGTATGTGGAAAAGAAACGTGCGGTGTTTGTGAATAAGTGGTCCCCCTTTGGATTACCTTTCTTGAAGTTCCTGCTAGGATTACCTGCTCCAAGTATCTATGAAACATCTATATTTCTATGCATTCTTCAAAAACTTTTAAAAGAGTTACAAGTATGTTCTTCAAACATGCATACCCACACACAACACACATGTTTTAATTTACTAACATTTCTCTGGTTCTCAGTGATGAAAACAATGTAAATGTAACGACCGGAAAAACGTAGCTTATGTTTTTCATACTTACGGTTTCATATTAATTGAACGCTTTTAGAATGAGAACCTACTTATAACTTGGACGATACCTAGTAGGATTTAAGTACCACTTACCTAATCACCGATTGTCCGTTATCTGATGTTTTACATTGCAACGACAACAGCTAAATCACACCGTCCTCTTTTAAAAACAGTCTTAAACAATCACTTTGTCCAAGAGTGCAAAAATAAAATAAAAAGCAAATTACTAAGTTTGCTGCGAGCCGTGCACAATCTGCCGAGCCGTTTTTCGACGCCATTCGGAGGGTCATTTTTCGCCGGCGGGAAGCGGCTGTAAAAATAAATAAGTCCTCAGGTTGTCGGCTAATTGCCGGGAACACATGCTGCGGAAGTTTCTCGATTAATCACCGCAAAAGAAGCAGACTACAATGGAGTCGAAGATTGAAATAAAGTACCTACGTATTTGAAAATACGGTTTACCTAACTTTTCAGTACCTACCTACCTACTCATCTAAGCATTTATTTGGAACGTGCTTTTTAAAATTTTTAGGGGTTTACGCTTTCGAACTTGGAAGCCAGCAAAATCTACCTGTGTTTGAATCTATGCAATTGTTTATGCTTTCAATAGGTAGGTACCTATCTACTTCCTGATTTATTAACATAAGAAATAATGCTAACTAAAGAACAACACTTGAGTAGATAGTTACCTAGGTATGCCTATTATGAACAACTTTGATCGTTGTCCTGAATAAACTTGATAAACAAACAATGCAGGTGATGTGTTTATTGTAGGTAGGTAGGTATGTATTGATAAAACAATGCGACACCGTTACCACAAAAGAACAACATCTTTTCGGTTAGGTAGGTAGGTACCTAGTTTGTTAGCCTAGGTACTTTACCTACCTATTGAGTTATCTTTATAAAGCGTCCTTGAGGTTAAATTTCTCATAAATAGCGCTTTAAGATAGCGTAGGTATTAATAGGATCGTATAAAATACTACATTTTATACGCCGTTTTAAGTCCCCTTTACCTAGGTATGTCCGAAATTTCAAAGAACCTTGAAGCATGTCATAGGTACGAACCTTCGAATTGAATTTTTTTAGCATGCTACTAGAATTTTTACCGCGTCCCATCGATTATCGGATAATAACACTTCACAAAAAATCTTATCTCCAAATAAATTACCGATAGCAAACACATGTTTCAACTGTCAAATATACCACAGAGCCTACTTCTGTTAAGGGGAATTAAATTTGATTTCTGCGAAAATAGTGTTGACTTTTGATCGAATGCAAGCGATATGTATTACAATATTTACAAATAAACATAATGTAGGTACATAACCAGCTACTGCTTAACTTTTTTAAGCACTTAACATGGTACCTAATCGCGTTATATTAGGTATGTTAGGTAGGTACTTAGTACCTAAATATCTGCATGTATAAAAAAGTGACACTTTATAATATTTATGAAGCTGTTTTCGCATTGACTAAGAGCAAATAAAAGATAAGAAGTTGGGTAGGTAGGTACCTACCTAGATCCTATTTTAAATTATGGTTTTTGCCATCTATGAGCAATAACCTAAGTATTATGTATTTGGAAAACATTAAGAAAAGTTTTCTGGGTGATACGTACGAAGCTGTTATTAATTGATGCCAATTAACGAGTCCATACTAAAACGAAACAGCTTTGTAAAGCCTGAATTGTGAGTTAATCTGTTAAATGAAAACTAAAGATGAAATAATAAAGTCCCCCTTGTCGCACCGTGTAGTCAGTCAATATTCGACAGAAATCTTGACATCACAATGTTGTGTATATTTATGTGTGCAAAGTAGGTAGTATTCGTATATAAACAGAACCGATTTCCGTTCACACCTTTTCGCGGTAAAAGTTCTTCGCGTTTAGCAAAAGCCATTATAGCTCCCACACTAATATACCACGGACCGTCATTGTACGCTTCACGTCGTATTGGTATATGGATCAAAGTTGTAACTACTCAAAAACAATTTGAAAACACCTCCGCGAAAGGCGTAATTTTTTTAATGGATTGTTTTGTTACAGGAAAGCTTTTTTGGTGAGGTGTCCCGCGACTTAACTGCATACTTGGCTGGGTCGCCCAAGTCTCAGCGCTTCGGAGTAGTCCACGTGGACTAGAGCGCCGCTAAATATAACCCGCGATAAACACGGGGTCGCTTTAAAGCGATCGCACAATCTCATCGCACGTCTGGAGCGCTAGCCTTATAGTGTTTACCTTGGAATGTGACGCTACGTGTTTTTATCGGTATTCGTGAATACGGCGCGGGTTTTTTCGAAGCCGGCGACGAATGGCGTGTCCCGTTTCGTTTGCGAGTTCTGTTTTTTTAAATTATACGCTACCAAACCACGCCCCCTGTATAATTTTTAATGTGGGCATATTTTGTTGGACTCACTTCGTAACTGAAGTACGCATTATAAATGGCTTGAATAATGACTGCCCGGGTTTAGAAATATGGCCTTTTGTATTGATTCTCGTCCATTCTTTTTTGATTTTTGTCGGAATTACCGACTTAATTACTTGAGCGAAGGAAGGAACATTAGAAAGCTAGAGTTTATGACTCATCTTACCTGAACTGAACCTTTTCCCTTGGATAATGTATCGTTTACCTGTTTGCAGAGTGCCTTCGAGCCCAAACTCGAACAAAAGCTAGGAAACCATTTGTGAATGAACCATAGACTTATGCAGATAATATCTTCTGTCTACAGAACTGACGCCTTTAGTTCTTCGAAAATTTTCCCTGTGTAATATTAATTAGATACATTAAAAATAATGTCTGCAAACTTGCCCCACCTAGGCAAGTAGGTAGGTACCTAGGTATCTACTTAATTTACAATTTACTGAAGGTGTCAATGGTGAAAGCTCATTGTGTAAAGTCGGAATGGGGGGAGGGTTTGACATGTTGTACCTTGGAGGATTATATTATTACTAGCAGTTAAAAACCCGCTCCGCGTGATTTTGCTTCTAGGCCCTGCGGGCGGCTTTTGATTCGGCTTGAGTTTGAGTGTAGATGACCATTTTAAAAATCCGATAGGAGCTGGATCCAAAAATAGTCGATTCCTCGGATCCAGTGACAGCTAGTCACCGGGACAAAGTAACCGCGACAGACAATGACGTCATAAATATAAAATGTATAGACGCGTGGTAGTAATCACAATGTGGTAGGTACATATTATTATTAACATTTGCCAGTTACGATAATAATCACCATCCAGCTCTGCATAGCAGGAGAGGTCGATGAAAGTACGAAAGTCCAATAATACCTACGCCTGCCAGCCGGCGCTCCTCACTCTACTTGTTAACGTAAGTGGCGCCATCTTTTGACATTATTGGCTACTAGCTTGAATTCTGTTATATTAATTACAAAAGTAGCTTTTAACAAACTTCAGTACGAAGATAGTTTTCCATATGGCACGGCGTCATACGTATAGATACACTTCGAATACCTGTCGGATTCTTAAATTTCAACTGTACAGTCTCTAACCTATTAATACTGTTTGATTGGTTTCTCTTAATGCAACATCATTTTTCTTTCAAGCCATTTCCTTTGGCAGCAAATACCAACTGGGAACTGCACTGTCTCGATCTTACCCTGGAATATCAGTTGTGGATATACCTAGGTATCATATTATTGTTGTTTGTTTGTATTTTAAAAGTAGGGTATTCAATAAACTGTTCAGAATCATTACATTACACTTTGCAACATTCTGAACGTAAACATAATAAACCGCTTTCAAACATAAACACATAGGTACATGTGCGGATAAATAATTCCTATGGAATTGGTTAGTGCCCCGAGTGAGAGGGTATTCACAGATTTTTTTCTTTCTTCCGCACGAAAATGTGTGTTTTATTGCGCATTTTTATTGCGGAGGGTCCCCGCTTATTTATGTGAGGCGACTCTCCCCTTTCCGAAGCTTTTGTGTCCCCCCTTCCCTCCCTGGCCGCCCCCCCTCGCCCCTATCGCCCCCCGCCTCGGGCGCTGAAAGGGGAAGGTGGGGCCGCTCCGCCGAACCGTATTCCTTTGCTAATATTGCACGGTCACCTTTCCCCCAAACACCCCTCTACGGATTGAAACATTAGCATTTTGGATTAAGTTTGTTCGTACAATAATTTGTGTGTTTTTGTTATTACTAGGCATTGTTAGTTTAGTATTTGACCGATAAAAAAGAATTAATAGATACATTAGAACTGTTAGAAATATAAATAGGTAGTGGTGGTGTATCTGGTGTTAAAAGTTAAAACTATTGAGAAATTATTTTTAACCAATTTAATTACTGGGCATACCTAATAATATAATAGGTAACAGGGCGTTGAAATTAATTAATGAATAAATATTTAATGGATAATTTGTAGAGCGCCGTTTTTGCGAAAAATCACCTCAACGGCGCAGATCAATTATTGCATGGTTTAATGCTTTATCGAATTTTCATACCAATGCTAGTTACTATAATATAATAACTGGACACAAATAGACGGTTATAATTTCTGCAATTTTTGTAACTAACTAACTAACTAACCATCACGCCGTTTCCCCGCAGGGGTAGGCAGAGAGGACGGGCCGCCAAACAACTCGGTCTTGGCACACACTCTTTGCCTCACTCACATTCATACATCGTCTCATACATTCTTTTCTATTATTCTGACTTTTGACATGGCCCGACTCAAGTATTTGATTCACTTGATCATGCCACGTCTTCCTCGGGCGTCCCCGACTTCTTCTACCATTCACATTCGCGTCGTATATTCTTCTTACACTACTTTCTTCGTTCATTCGCTCTACATGCCCAAACCATCTGAGGGTCCCTTTCTTAATCTTACTCATTATGCTTACATCAGCCTTACATTCTTTGCGGATATCCACATTTTACACACGATCATACATTGTTTTACCACACATACGTCTCAGGGATCTCATTTCAACAGCATTCAGCTTACTTTCATCCTTCCACTGCCAGTTCCATGCCTCACTGCCATACATCAGGGTAGGTACCAGGACTCCATTGTGGGCTGCTAGCTTTTTGTATAGGTAGGTAATATATTGAATATCTATTTAAGTACCTATCATTTTACCTATCATACTTCTTATCATTTTTACCTATGTATTTTGTTTTATTATAGATATGCTTTTGTTATTATATTAAGATGTATCTAATAACAAAAGCATTATAACAAAATTGTATACATTTTTTCATTATATTATATGTTCTTCATTGTTTTAGTTTTGAAGAATTTAATATAACTGTAATCCTCAACTAAACTAGAATGTAAAGACCCATAAGGGCGTGTAATAAATAAACAAATGAAATAAATAATGAACGGTAAGGTATAACGGTAAGTACCTACCTACGGAATGGATACATAGATAGATAATACAAGAATACATATTTATATATTTAAAATAGGTACCTAATAAATCATTTAAAAAGATGTTTAAGTAATTTAAGTAATAATTAAAATCTAAACCCATCACTGCAAATATAAACCATTCAACCTTACAATCTACACCCATCACTGCAAATATAAACCATTCAACCTTACAATCTACACCCATCACTGCAAATATAAACCATTCAACCTTACAATCTACACCCATCACTGCAAATATAAACCATTCAACCTCACAATTCCCATCACTGCAAATATAAACCATTTAACCTCACAATCTACACCCATCACTGCAAATAAAAAACCATCCAACTACACCCATCACTGCAAATACAAACCATTCAACCTTACAATCTACACCCATCACTGCAAATATAAACCAATCAAGCCTTTTGCAAAATATACCTACCTCCGGGTTGGTATTATAGTTTCTCCACCTTTTATAAAATTTTATAAAAAACATTCATTTTATATACGGGAAAAGATTCGTACATAATTTTTGTCTCACTCATTTGTTGCAAGCATTTGTTGGAAGAAATTGACAACACCTAAGTAATACTCCCGCCTCTCAAACTTAAATAACTGCGTGGGATATGAATAAATCACTTTCAATTAATAAGTAAATATTTAATTAATTTTGTTAGTGCTAGATTGACCTTAATGCTCATGGCTAGGCGAAAGTCCGAAAGAATTTCAAATTTTAATTGCGACATTAACACAATCATTAATATCTACGTAAAATAAAAATAATAATTTATACATCACAATAGCTATGTAATTACGTATTACATATATTATTAATGCAATGTATCATTATTATTGCAATAAAACCGTTCGCTTTTATAACGATGATCTTGTAATATTTTAAGTCACAGTCATAAAACAAAATCAAATCAAGACTAGCACTGTCGAAACCTTCAATAATCTCAACACCACATCTCAACTCTGTTCTAAAAATAACCTTTTTGAAATATTGGCATTCAGAGCTCCGGGCCAAAAAGGCCCCTTTCTCTTTCATCATGAATTTAAAATGTACGGTTGTTGATAAACTAAAACTACACTTACATAAAACTCAAGAAATAACAATTAAACACTAGAACTCACTGAAAAAAAAACATATCCTAGGAGTAACTACAAACCAAGGGCGGATCCGGGGGGGGGGGGGTCATGACTCCCCTTGGGCTGGGTTCAGGACCTATGTGGACCTACTTTTTACTTGTATCTATTACTATCAAAATTAAATTATAACTTCTTGTGACTTGACCACGACTATGTGACCCCCCCCTGGCGCTATGTGACCCCCCCCTGGCACCAAAGCTGGATCCGCCCTTGCTACAAACACAACATTTGGGCTAAAAAGCTTCTTATATTATACCTAGTAGGTACTAAACTATAGATAGGGACATTAAAATCCCACTCTCATTCAAAAATCGCAACATTGTAAATTATAACATTTTAATTTCAAATAAAAAGCTGGATACAAAACATGGGGAGATTAGCTATGATTAGAATGAAACCGATACCACTCAACTGTAATTAAAACACTAGGTACGTAATTCATATTCTATACCTAGGTATATAAAAATCAAAATATACCTACTTTCATGGGTGAATATGATTTGCCTATGCGTTGTTAAACCATTCATCCGATTGCGATGAAACTTTGGTGATTTAATGTGGTCTTGCCTGCGGTGGTTTCTAGGTATAAAGGTGAGTACAATAGTGAGTTCTGGCATCATGAAATTATGCGTTGCTAACCATTCATCCGATTGCGATGAAACTTTGGGGATTTGATGTGCACGTGCCCGCGATGGTTTCTATATACAGTAGTGAGCTCTGGCATTATGAAATTTGTACAAAAAATTTGCCATAGGTGAACAAAACAGTACCTACATAATATGATAAGTTTTAAGATTTTCACGGCAAAAAGCATTTTCGTTATTTGTTTTTGGGGCTACCTCCTTCTTTAGCCAGCGTTTCGGACATCGTTGCAGTGTCCATCATTAGGGCAGATCCGGTAGATGTGTAGCGCAACACGGCATAACACCCCAAAAACATAACGAAAAAAAACCTACGTAATATATTTATAATTACTTCATTTTATTAATTCTATTAAATTTAAATATGTAAATAAAATTCTAAAATGATATCGTATCTTTATTAAATTTGTTACAAAAAGGGAATAAAAAAGGTTGTTTTATTATTAATAAAATGACGTACCTAATTACTTTATGAAACGTCATGCAAGTGCCAATAGCATAATAAGTAATAAGAATAAGCTTACCTAAATATATACCTAATACATTTGTAACAATATTAATTACATAGATATATAGATATGTAGGTAGTTCGGTGGGTAGATAACTCCACAATCCCTAATTACCCAGGTAATTTAATAACTGTTGGAAAACCCACATCGGAAAAGAATTAACCGCTCGAAATACAACTTCATGCATAATTACGATCCCCGCAGCAGATTACAAATACAAAAATATTACACACCCGAGTCTTGAAATGTTCTTTATTAATTACAACCGCCATAATTTAAGGTGAACTCTCCACCCCCCGGTTGTAACAATTAATCATGACACCTCTCGTACAACCTGCCCCGGTGAAAATTTGTTCTTCTCTCTGGAGGGGGGCAAAAATGAACAACGCGGCATAAAACCGTCAATTAAATTTTAATAACTACTTTTGTGTGTTATGTATTCCTCTTTCATTCAACAACGCTTTTTGTAAGCTTACCTACTAGTGGCGTGTGACATCAACATTTTTTTCTTGGTGTGTATTTCAAAATAAAATGTTTTGTAAAATAAGGTTAAGTTAGGTTGGGAAATCTATAGAAAGGGTCGGTTCGTGGTCTAAATCATTGGGAGATCAACTTTAAAGCGATTTTAAAAAAGAAAATAATTATTATTGATGTAATTATTAAAGCATAACTTCATACTTGAGACAGGATGTATTTTACCACAGCATTAACTATAAAGGCGGGTGAAATTTAAAAAAAATATATTATATTCAATGTAAAAACTGTTAATATGACATTTTAATCAAATTTAATGTGTCATGAATTAGCTATTTAAAAATTATAAATTAAATACGTAAATGCTAAATCAATATTAATAAAATTCACTTAAATGAAACAGAAAAAATACACAAATAAGAAATAAAGTGTTTGCTAAATAACCTAATCTCCACGTTCTGACATAGTTCGAAACCCTATTTATTAGTGTCCGACCGAAACAGGACTTTCCACTGAAACCGAAACCGAATCTTCGGTGTCTGTCCTAGTTTCGGCCGAAACCGAAACTTTTTTAGACAAACATGTCTAAAAAAGATTTTTAACAAAAAAATCGATTATTTACTATTATTTGACTTATTTTTTACACTTATTCAGACAGTTAACACGTTGAAATGAATAAACAACAAAAAAACAATAATAATTTTTCACATACGTACCTACTTCAATTATTCTTTTTTTTTTACGTACTTCCATTATTGTTTTTTTATTTAACACGTATGGAAAGAATTTTGTGATTGTAAACGCAATTAAAATTAAAATACTCAATTAATGTGGTCCTTCCTTTATAATGTAAGTGTTGTAATTAAGGGAACGTACCCATACTACGTGACCAATTTTTTGCAATTTTTAACCCCTTCCCCCCCGGTGACCAAAATCCTAAGCAACCCGCCGCTCATTTGTACCAAGCGTGGTATTTCGAAGACCCCCCCCCCGAATAGGTCACGTAGTATGGGTAGGTACGTTCCCTAACATGTTTTGTTTTTTTTTTATAAATTTGTTTGCTTGTTTTATAAAATTAATATAAAAAAAATTTTCACATACCTACCTCTATTTACGTTTTATTTATTTATTTAATTTAACACGTGTTAACTGTCTGAATAAGTGTAAAAAATAAGTCAAATAACAGTAAACAATCGATTTTTAACATGTCTAAAAAGTTTCGGTTTCGCAGATTTCTGCCGAAACCGAAACTGTAGCCGAAACTAGATTTTTTTTGCGAAACTTGCCGAAACCGAAACCGAACCTTCGGTCGGTCACTACAGAATTTCTGTTGTAATATTTTCCCAGAATGTTGCCAAAGAGAACAGCCAATTTATCATTTTACTGTTAGCAGCTTTTGAAAATATTAGGTAGGTACCTACCTACTGAAAATTTCGTTCCTACTAAATTACAATAAACAATAAAAAATCGACTGCATAAAATATCAACAATTAATTTTTGGTCGCAATCGGAAATAAGCTTTTCAGATACCTATATTTTTATAGACGCCACCCTAAGAAGGAAAATAATTGAAACCAATTTATATTATATGGTTAAAAAAATAATAAAAGCGCTTCTTCACTCTTTAACCCCCTAACAATGCCGACGTTAAATCCCCCTATATCTCATCCACACGCTCGTACCGAAGCTATTCCTACCGGCGCCGTTCGTCGAGTGAATCTACAATTAGATTGCGGTTTGCTATCTTTACACCCCCCCCCCACCCATCTCAGGCCATCCCGCGACCCCTAACCCTGCCACCCCCAGTCTAATAACCACCCGTCTGAGCCTCGCTAAAGGGCGGCCGACCGTACCGAAATTAGGACGACATTCCCATTTTCACATTTCGCAGGCCCGTTCCTTAGAGCGTCTACTAATTTCGAGGCATCTTGAGAATTTAACAAATTGTCTTATTTACTGAACTCGTTGACGTGTCCCGTTCAATTAAAATTGTTGAGGATTCCCGATTTCTATGAACTACTAGTAACTCGTAGGCATTTATAATTCCCAGCTCGGTAAAGGCATTTGTATTACTTTTGTCTCAATTAATAATTGTACTTTAGGGATTTGATGTGCGCTTGTCCCGCAATGGTTTGTATAGGTATACATATAATGGTGAGCTCTGACGTCATGAAATTATGCGTTGCTAAACCATTCATCCGATTGCGATGAAACTTTGGGGCTTTCATGTGCGATGTGCATGAGATGGTTTCTATGTATAACAATGAGCTCTGGCTTTATGAAATTATGCGTTGCTAAACCATTCATCCGATTGCGATGAAACCTTGGGGATTTGATGTGCGCATGCCCGATATGATTTCTGACTTCATGAAATTATGCTTTGCTAAACCATTCATCCGATTGCGATGAAACCTTGGGGATTTGATGTGCGCATGCCCGATATGATTTCTGACTTCATGAAAGTATGCTTTGCTAAACCATTCATTCGATTGCCATGAAACCCTGGGGATTTGATGTCCGCATGCCCGCAATGGTTTCTATATATAATGGTGAGCTCTGGCGTCATGACATTATGCGTTGCTAAATCCGATTGCGATGAAACTTTGGGGATTTGATGTGCGATGTGCATGAGATGGTTTCTATGTACCTATAATAGTGACTGGCTTCATGAAATTATGCGTTGCTAAACCATTCATCCGATTCCGATGAAACCTTGGGGATTTGATGTGCGCATGCCCGAGATGGTTTCTGTGTATACTTATGAAATTATGCGTTGCTAAACTATTTATCCGATTGCGATGAAACTTTGGGGATTTGATGTGCGATGTGCATGAGATGGTTTCTATGTACCTATAATAGTGACTGGCTTCATGAAATTATGCGTTGCTAAACCATTCATCCGATTGCGATGAAACCTTGGGGATTTAAAGTCCGCATGCCCGAGATGGTTTCTGTGTATATTTATGAAATTATGCATTGCTGAACTATTCATCCGATTGCGATGAAACTTTGGGGATTTGATGTGCGATGTGCATGAGATGGTTTCTGTGTATAATAATGACTGGCTTCATGTAATTGTGCGTTGCTAAACCATTCATCCGATTGCGATGAAACCTTGGGGATTTGAAGTCCGCATGCCCGAGATGGTTTCTGTATATATTTATGAAATTATGCATTGCTAAACTATTCATCCGATTGCGATGAAACTTTGGGAATTTGATGTGCGATGTGCATGAGATGGTTTCTATGTATAACAATGAGCTCTGGCTTTATGAAATTATGCGTTGCTAAACCATTCATCCGATTGGGATGAAACTTTGGGTATTTGATGTGCGCGTGCCCGCGATGGTTTCTATACATATAATAGTGAGCTCTGACGTAATGAAATTATATCCTACACAGTAGGTAGGTAACAACAATTATTTTTTCTTATTGAAACATGAAATAAATACCATTTTTTAGTCAGTTTATCAGTTTCGAAAATGTTTTAAGGTGGTATCTATTGTCTTTCTACTTCTATTCTTCTTTTGTTGTGAAGTTTGAAATTGTCCAGAACAGAACTTTAATTGCTGGGTCCTAAGAAAGGTACGATAAGGTTGACCTTTTTGTTTTGGCACTTGTCGGTCTGGGTGTTTTGGTAGTATTTAAACAACCAATCTTACAAAAATAGCCCCCAGATGTTGAAGCAGTTGTATAAACTACTCGAATATTTAATCTTGCTTAGCATTCGTCTATAATGTTTTACAAACATCGTCACTTCTCAAACTGATAGACTTTTTACGAATGCTTGTACGGAATTAGTTTCAGAGAATAACTCTGAGATTACCTAGCAGAACTAATTCGTATGAAAATGATGAGATTAGGTTATTACCGGTATTTAAATAATGCATTCTTGCCGCCGTTCTGGAACGATGGCCATCTTAAAGAGCCTGTATGGCCCTTGCACATGCACACCCGTGTGAAGTTATGTTCACTGGAGCGTTATTCTCTGAAAAGTACCTGCTTCATTCTCGTATTTCTCACTCGCTATCTAGGTAGCTTCCTTCGCACTCCGGCTATGCGTAAAACATTACAATGTGGAACTTGTTCCCAGCTATCTCGGTATCAAACCAAGAACACAATCTGACACGTTTACCTACCTATCTGTGCACTCACGTCTTTTATCTTCATTGCTAGCTTGGCGAGTCGAATGGTTTGGATTGATACATTCGCATTCCTTCTTCTAGTGTGTGCGTTTTAAGTATCATTGTTATGTTACGGTGTGATGTATTAATACAACTAGGTACTACAGGAGATGACTAATATTTATTTAACTTGTAACTACGATCAAGTGGTTATAAGAAATGATAGGTAGGTTAAATGGTGCCATTGACATTGAAACACTTGAAGCACTTTCACCAACATAGTAAATAGTTCTTACAGATTCGTATGATTTTAATGCCATTTTCTGGCTGGCTAGAATTCAGCTGGTGTTGGTGAGAATCCAGACATCCAGTTCAAAATTATCGTACCGCAAAAGTGCCTACCACAAGAAAAGGAAAAAAGAGCATTCATTCTAATTCTGTTTCTCAAATTTTCCAAAAAATATTTGGATGACTTGTATAGCGCCGTTTTTGTGAAAAATCACCCCAAGGACGCTGTACAAACTTATAATACATTTCTACAATCTTACTTCTAACTACAAACTACCTAGACAAACCACCACAACTTATGGCTAAAAATTGCATTCACCGTTTCATCGATCACCGATACGAAACTATATGTGCAATGTCCTATATGCGAAACTTTATGACAAATGAACGCGATGCTGTCGTAAAAATGTACTGTACAGGCAGAAAATATGTATAGGACCATACCTCTCTGGAAGGTCACTAGAGATTAATACTGTTATTGTTTATTTAGGGAAATTTAGGTACAGTTCGCACGCAGAGGACATAATTGGAAACTATAATATATAGGTACTCGTATGTTCTGTAATGAGCGTATTTTGAAAACAAAAACAAAATTTTATGATACTCTCAGAGAGGTATTTTTATTTAAGGGTATGAGAGCCCAAAAGATAGGTTTTTAATTTGGACCCGCATCAACTTCAACCTTTCATACAGATATTTCGTATATTCTTCAAGGTCGTTTCTACGACTCGTTCTTAGGTTCAACAACTCGGCTATGGAACGTTTTGCCGGCCTCTGTGTTTCTTCCCTCCTACCCACCCCTTCACTCCTTCCTTTCCACAAAAAGACCCTCCACGCAGCATTTCCAAAGATGTCACAGGCCCAGAGAGAAATTATTTTGGGTAGAGTACCTACCTGAAAAAGGGGCAGTTGTTTCTCTGAACTTGAATATCTATTACATTTGAAATTTGATGAATTGTTGATCTGTGAAGCAACTGGACCTAAATAGTCAGTTAAAGAAATCGATAATGCGACGTTTGTTTCAAATGGTATCACGATAACGTTTATTTCTTAAGCTGTGACCAAGGAGGTTTTTCTTCTCTTGCTAATGCGAATATTTCTCTTTCATTTTGATTACGAAGCAATATTTCCTTGTAAATCATGTGTTCTACCGCTTGCTATAAAAAGCTCAACCTTTCTTGAACCTATCTGTTAGCAATCATGCAATGTTCTTCATCATTATTTGTTGTATAGATAAGTCAGTTATAGTGTACATGCACATCAAATAGCAGTCATCAATCGTTCCACCAAAGCGTTGGCTTCAAGCTAATCCATCAGCAAAACTTATTAGAAGTTATTTATTTCATTACGTTACTTTACTATCGTAAGCCTATCAACAGCAGTCATTATTTATGAAAGATCTAAACCTAACAATCGTCATATTATCACAATATCCATAAAAAACATTTCAATGTTCGAGATGCAATTTTTTTAAAGGAGATTGCTGTTTTTCTTCAAATTAACAGGTGAATTAAAATAATAACATGCTGTCCCGCAAAATTGCTACAATCGGAATTACAAATCTCGACATGCCTCTTCTTGCTACCTCGCATCTGTAGAATTTTGGCAACTTGTCAAAAATGTCAAAGCGTGACGTGGACAAATGTCAAACACATCACCGTTCGACGTTATGAGACAATGTAACTACCTAATACATGATGCATTTGTTATTTGTGATACTGGACTTAATAATAGTTTGTTAATAGTGTAGCTATCTGTCTAGGTACCTGAATAGAAATGTATTTGGCATCATCAGGGCGCCTGTAATCAATTTTCACGTCTTGTTGGTCTTTGACTCTACCGTCCAACATAGTTTATTATTTAGAACCCATGTCGTAATATAATCGATTCCAATGGTCAGGTTTTAGGTTCGTAACTAACCATCCATCATTATTTGTCTGCACGTTTGTAGATGAGTCGAAGCATTCATACCTCGTTACAAAGATACTGTTCTCTTGTACGGACTCTTCACATGACCTGACTCAAATATTTGATTCAATCTATCGTCTTATGTTTTAATGAGGTTTCATCGAATTCTTCTACCATTGCCTACACATATTCCAATCATCTAATTGTTCTTCTTTTAGTTATTTGTGATACTGGAATTAATAATAGTTTGTTAATAGTATAGCTATCTGTCCTGAAAAGAAATGGATTTCGACTGTAATCAATTATTATGGCTTGTTGGCCTTTACCTCTACCGTCCAACATAGTTCATTATTTAGATCCCATATATTCATGCTTGGCTTTGTATATTATATAATTGATTCCAATGGTCAAGTTTTAGGTACATAACTTACCATCCATCACCATTTTTCTGTACGTCTGTAGATAAGTCAAAGCATTCATATATTGTTATAAACATTCTGTTCTCTTTTACTGACTCTTCATGACCTGATTCAAATATTTGATTCAGTGTGTACCTAGTCCTATGTTTTAATGAGGTTTCATTGATTTCTTCTTCTATTGCCTGTACATGTCCAAATCATCTAATTGTTACTATTTTAGGTTGCTTAACTGATTGTATATTTCGCCATTACTTCACATATTACGTTTTTCCGCATTTCTAAAACGTTCGTTTTATCACGTCATGACAAAAACCCCAAAAACACTAATTTCTACTACGTTCTTCTTTATTCCTTCCTCTGCCAGTTCCACGTCTCACTTATGAACTTGTAGTCTAAAGCGCCCAAATACGTGCTCATATCTGTAGATTTACCCCCAATCACAATGAGCTGATCTCGTCACGGGTCACGACACCTCGTTACGTCTTTACATTATTATCTACTTAATAATTTGACGCAACTTGTCACCAGTCACCACGCTGCGCACCGTTACGTCACCGGCGACGGTAATCATCAAATCACCCCGGTAGCGGTGGTGGTGCCACTCTGATACTTATTAATAAAATCATTGTGTAGTCGTTGGGTATCATCAGGGCGTCTGCAATCACTCCTCGGCGTGTCATCCGGTCACACTCTGTTTGGCCGTCCACATTTTAAGGAGCTAATTAATTCCGTCAACCGTGGCCGGCGCCCGGGTAATCTTTTGGTCTTGTTTGCGCACCTATAGAGACCTACACGTTGTTTGTCTGTGACAACTGGCCGCTTTGTTGGCGACGTCTCTGTAATTGGTGATGTTTGCACTTGTTTTTGGGCCACTTTGAGTGTTTTAGTGATGTTTGTTCTTGTATCTGAACGGCTTTGAGTGTTATTTGGACATTTTCCAGTAGTAAACGAGTCACTTCATGTTTTTTTAATCATATAACTCTTGCTTGATTCACTTTTATCATTTAACAGAAAATCTTTGAAGTGTGATATCATCAATTTACAAAGTACTCCTCCAAAGGCTCGTGTGACTCAAGACAGGTCTATGAAATTGATTATTCTTATTTGCTATGAAATTAATGTGTCATTTTTCAAAATTTTCTTACTCAAGTTTCAGCAAATTTGTGTTGATGTTATAAACCTAATCTTATGCGAGCTATTTAGTAAAATTCAGTTACGTGTCTCACTGTACTCGCAAATAAATAATGTAATCTAGGTAGATTTACTGCTATTCAAAGAGGGAACTGTTTTCAATTTTGTTTTGTGGACTTTGATGTTGACACTAATATACGGAATAGTACCTAATGTGAAATTGGACAGGATCCGACTCAACCAACGTTATTCGGCTGGGATGATAAATCCTTCGTCTTGGGTCTTCGTCTTGGGTCGATCTCACGGCCTCGGGGACACCACTTGCGGTAATCACTGCACAAGAATTTGAGAATACAAGAGAATTCCTGCACAAGTTTCTTATGATGGTCGATATAATTAAGAACTGAGGGAACAAGGTCACAGCACAGCATTTAACAATGGACCGACATAAATTATTATTGTCATTTTGTTCACTATCCCGGGTATTGTCATCAGCTCGGGAAAGGTTTATGTGGGTAGGTAGAATGGGTAAGAATGTAAAGATATATTTAGGGAAAGGTATGCACGTTTGCACACTTTTCTACGTCTCTCCATCTTTCAGACACAACGAATTTATTTTAAGTCCTGCCGCTGAGAGTTCCGTTGTTAGCTTACTTTTCGTTACGTTGTATAAGAGAGAGTGGGAGTTTAAAATTTAGCTATCAGCGGTACTCGGGGTACCTACTCCCATAGGTAGGTAATGTTTGCACATTGCACGTGTTTCTAAACCACTTTGAAAAACAAATATCTGGTCTATTTTGGGCAATCCATTATTTACGATTCGTTGATTTTAGCCATTGTATGGACACTGAATAAGTATCTATCTAGACGCAAGAAACTCTCTCGTGATATTTGGTGTTTGTTTGTTCTCGAATCTGAGCCGTTGAGGCTTTTGTTTGCCTTGTTCAAAGTGCGAGGAAAAGTTTCCACGTAGTTTTCTGTCAATACTAATCATTCGAATATTCCTTTCAGCACACAATGGTGCATAGTTTTCTTCGACACGCTAATCTGCAAAACAAACATCATCAAAATATTGCGAATTTCTAAAAATTATTCTCACGTGTCTATACGGCACTAAACAAATAACTAATACAATATTTCGGAGATTCTGCCGACTGCCCACTCATCTTAAAAGTAAGCCACTGTTATCGTTTGTATTTTCTTAGAAAGCAAACTCCTCTTGATGTGATATGTGTGAGTCGATGTGTCCTTATACTGATTGCACCTACTTTTTAAGATAATTATTTTCGTGTTTATTTATAATAAATCCTTGTACAGGTCAATATCTAAATACTGAGTCAATATATTACATTGTAAAGAAGAAGCACACAGTCCTCACTGAACATACATACATGTTATGAAGTTTATTAGCATAAAGTATAACATTAGTTGTTGAACAGTTTGAGCAAAATGTACATATTTTGTAGCTGACACAAAGCAGTCTAACAATGTCCAGTATATTTATAATCACGGTTTTCTGTAAAGTTCAATAAATCTGCTCAAAATTCTTTTCTGAAGCCCTCAGACTTGGCTATGTTCTGTCAGAAAGTCAAAATATTTCCATTTTGCAATAAAATCTGAACTGTTTTTAAAAGGTGATGAAATGCGCATCAAAATCTTATTACATAAAATGTTTTAAAAATGGCTCACCTTACGCTTTTTCGAACTAAAATTACTGTTTTTTTTTATTGCGGTCGGAAACTTTGGTATTATAAAGGTGTACCTTTGAATTATTTTGTGGTTTACTTTTAGATTTTAATGTAAAGCGTGTTTTTTTCTATTTCTAATACCGTTTAGATCATATTTATCACTACGATCGTAAATGAGATAACAATTGCTATGAGACCCATGTGAGTTGTTCCTAAAAGCAAACAGATTAGCCTGAGGGATTTTAAGAAACTCGAGAGTGATTAAAATGATATTTTCAACTTTCAACCTCTAACCTGAGCACAATTCTCACCTATCTTAAAAAAATGACCTCGGTTTCTCAATTTAAGAAGATCGTATCTCGTTTATCTAAAATCTCAAAACGTTCGGTAATGTTCTCCATAATCGTAGCTTCAAAACAATGGAGGGTAAAAAATAAGAGATTAAAGATGAACGGATTAGCAAAGCACGCCGGAATAAGCGTTATATGGTCCTGCCGTCGATAACTACGCTATAACCAATCTTTCTAATACTTTCAACCCTAATGAGAAAGAGGGAGATGTTATAAAGGAGCCATCAGCGGAATAACTCTTCACGGACAAGAGAGGAGTTCTCGATGCTTGAGGATGTCACCACGCAGCTTGTAGTTCCGTTGTGACCTCTCCCTCTTTCTCATAATTTCGCAAGTAATAGAGAGAGTGGTTAGAACGCAGCTTTCAGTGGCAGGACCGTACAATGGATGATAAAGTCGAGGGAGGGAGGGAGAGGTAGGGAGGCAGTGAGCTGTTTGTGTGAGAGGTTGCCCCGACTTGGTACATTTGGTTCCCTCCAGATACATTGCCACGGCTAACCGCAACACGCAGGGCTCGGGACCGATTTTCAACCCGAGTTATAATTTAATTGCATTTCTTCCATTAATGTACAAAAACTTATTAGGTTAGGAGTGAAAGTACAACAACCGGAGAAGTGACAAAGCTCTCATCATTTTTATTGCAAGCAAAAGTTTTGGCTCGCCTTTTTGGCACGATTTTTCTGCCGTGCTTCCATGTTTTTATGCAGCATTTTAACTTATCTACATTTAGAAATTATCACTTTATCTTCGGCAGTAAAAAAGTTCGGCACTCTTGAACTTATCTCTTTTTAATCAACATGTTGTAATTTGGGTCAATCATATAGATACCTAATATAACCTCGGAGAAAACTTATGAATCCATTAATTAAATACGTTTTTTTCTGGTTTACAAAAGTTGGAATATAACAATGAACAAAACTAACTAAGACTAAAAAAACGAATCCATTCGCCCTACTGAAATAATGTATGTCGACATACTTACAGATGTTGGTAGGTTTACTGGTCGTTTCGTCTGTCTACGGGCACTAAAGATAAGCGGTCCAGTCAAGCAGTCTGCGGTGTTCCGCAAGGTACGCTTATAGTGCCAATTTTATTGCAACTGACACTGCACTTTTTATTCCAAGTGACACCCGGCGTTGGGAAACAGTGGTCGCAGAAGGTAGCGGCTGTGACGAGTAATGAGTAATGATTCTTGACAATGGACAAAACAGTAGTTTAACTACCAACTTCATAATATTATTATGCTGTAAAGACAAGACAATAATATCTAATAGCAAAACCTGACGCTTTCACTTTAAACCAGATTGGGTCATGTCATTGAGGAGATTTGGGATGCGGTTTTTCACAAGATTCACCTGTAGTGAAGGTTTTATTTTCGGACCTTTTGAATTACCTACATATTTCATAATATTTGTATGCCCACTTAAAGAAAAGATTATTACAACTTAATGGTTCCCTTTAAACCTGATTTTATTAGTACTCTAATGGTACTGAGTTTTTTCCAGTGTCAAGTCTCAATAAATACCTATCTCAACTGACTACTCTCTCTCAATGTCAAGTATCACTTGATTTGGCAACTTGGAACAAAATCTCGCATTATCTATGGAGATTTAGGTCCGCTTTTCCGCAAGGTTGACCTAAGGGGTAGATTTTATGCGTTATTTATAATAAGCCATTTCATTTTCAAGTGTTAATTATTGACGTTGGGAAACATTGCTATTGAGACTTGACGGTCAATTGGACAAAGCAGTAGTTAACTATGTACCTATATAATACACATGAAGTTGAAGAGAAGGTAATTGTAAAACCTGACTGTTTCCTTTTATACCAGATTATTTTATGGAGTTTCGGGCGCGGTGTTCCACAAGGTACACTTGTAATGCCGACTTTATTATCTCCACTATTACATTTATTTCCAAGTGACACCTGTCGTTGGGAAACAGTGTTCGAAGGAGGTAATGAGACTTGACAGTGGACGAAACAGTAGTTAACTACCTGAGTTGAAGAGAAGGTAATTGCAAAACCTGATGGCTTCCCTTTAAACCAGATTGTATTATGGCGTTATGGAGATTTGCAGTATCAAAAGAAGCAATAAAGTTGTCGTCGCCTTCCTTCCTTATCGCTTATTTATTAGGGAAGTGATGTTGCTTGGTGCAATAAAAAATACCTTCTGAAGGTACCGCTATGTTTAAAATTCGTTTTTAACTTGATTCGGGGTCTTGTTTGTAAATGTTACTTAAAATAAAATATATATCTATGTAATGAAATGTAAAGTTATAATAGGAAGGAACGGTTGTTTCGAAACCGACCGGTGTAGGTATATAAAAAAATAATTGTTCAAACAAAGTAAAATCACATTTTTATTTGAACAATTCTTTTTTTATAACTTTTGAAGGTTATTCCCATCAAAGCCATCAATGTAATATATCATGAATATTATCATTATTAATATAAACGAAAATATGAAAAAGAACAAGACACAGAAAAATAAAAAGTCCCTTTTTATTTTTTCTGTTTTTTGTTGTTTTTCATATTTTATTTTAGATTATAAGTGTTATCTTCTTCTTCAGTGATATAAAGTAATATTGTTTCATTTATTTATAATAAAATAAATCGGTCGTATGTAAAATTTTGAACCCAAAAGATAATGGTATGATTGGAGATTTTCACTGCCAAAACTATTTTATCATAGTTTTTGGGGTATTATGCCGTGTTACGCTACCTCCGTCATCAGGGAAATTGTCAGAATCAATTACAATGAATTAGATAATTTTAGACACAAGATTAGTGACGTAAAAAATTGACAAATTTAATAAATAAAATAACTAAAGTTTTTAAATTATTTATTTCTTATTTTTTAAATTAATATTTACAAATTAACCATGAACCACGAGTGGTTATAAGTTTTTCTTAGATACTTTTTTTATTGTCGTATGTTTCCATTTATTTACTATCGCAAGATATTTTGATGTATTTTTAACGAACGAAGAAAAAATATAAAAAAGTCTAGCAGAGCCGTAAAATCGCGTGTCATTGAAATAAAATTATAATGGGAACGTTCTGAACGGCTTTTATCGCTTCGAGTTTCGTTTTCCGTGAAGCGATCGGCAAAAAGCGATCAGTGATCAGTGATCAGGATCAGTGATCCGATCAGCGATCTGATCACGAATGCTAAACACCGCCACGGAATCATCACAGCGCTGGTAATACTGCTATTACACAGCACGTATTATAGTATCGCGTCTTCATTTGCGTGCCTTAAGCCCGTTTTACACTGGTACGTAATTATTTAACCAGCATGAGGCAACAAGGAACTCCCATTAATGGCCGCCGGTTGTGCCCTTTGGCGCGCTGGGGCATGATTGTACATGATTGTTTCATGAATTATGATTATCCATTTCAAATTACCGCCATTCTCGAAGCTACCCGAGGTGCCATCAATAACACGGTGTGGCAACTGGCAACCGGCAACTCCGTGACCGGCATTCATATTTATAAGCACCTGGATTATTTTATCCAGCGATATAGGTACTCGTACGTTCCACGAGATATCGACTATCGACTAGGGCGGTTGAGACTCTCAGTTTCGCCCTGGTCGAATACTCTCAGAATCGAAACGTTGCGTTGTTTGAAATGGCGTTAGTTGGATATTCGAGCTTTCCTCTTATTCTATTTCCCTTCTCCAAACCCTTAAGTCTCGCAACATACCCAATCGAGGATTCCGTAGTTTCACTGGCTCCGGACAGTCGGGAGCAGTTGGAACTATTATATGATATTTACATAAAAAAGTATAAAAATTGGCACGATTTATTGACGTAATCTAAGTACGTAGGTATCTAACCAATAATAAAAAAATTACACCTGTTTTATCATTAATGGTTTGTCACACACAAAGTAGCAAATAGAAAAATGGTTTGTTGACATAATTCAATGTACCTATTTATGTAATATGATTAGGTTTACCTACTTGTTTTATTTTTCAAAAAAATGTACGTTTTTTCCCCTGCAGACAAACGTAGGACCCCGCTTCTAAGGGATCGTCTTCATTGGCTTCGATGTTCTGAAAGAATAGAGTTCAAGATCTGCTTAATGACCTTGAAAGCATTGCAAGGAATGGCGCCAGCCTATATATCGGAACTATGTGTCCGACAAAACTTAAGCGAGAGACAGCTTACTCTAAGGTCAGCAGATCTAGATGTTACTAATCGTCTAATCGAACTTTCTAGTTCCAATCGAGCTGTTTTACTACGATCGCTCTTTTCATGTAACGGGCCCTCTCATTTGGAATAAACTTCCCGCAGCTCTTACCAATATCCAGAATTTGGATGAATTTAAACGGGCTTTAAAAACAAAATTATTTAAAAAATCATACCATTCATGAATCCTAACATCTTTTCAATATACGAAATAATGATAAGCCATGGTCTCAAGTTTCCCGTAATTGTTTGGTTTCGGTTTCCTCATAATTGTATTTTTATTTTATGGTTAATATCCGAATTTATGTCAGAATATTTCTTATTTCTTATTTAAACTGCCTTTCTGTTAGTAGGTATATTATATTTTAGTTTTAAAGTTCTTGTTTTGTCCTATGTTACAATAGCACCGCTATTGTCTATTATTATTATTGTTCCGTGTGTGCTATAACAGCACTATCTTTGTTAATTTTGTTCTTTTGTCAGTTTTTTGTAAATACTGTATATTCTTATTATTATTTTCTCAATATTATAAGGAGCACTGTAGGATTATTTTTTAATTTATTATAGTTAAGCGCACTTGAAGTGAAATGTCACAAAGTTGCGCTAATTTGCGCAATTATTTATCCTTCTTTTATATTTTGCCATTTAACCAAAACAGTTGGTGGATCTGATCTCTTTAGTCAGGTGTAAAAGTTTGATCTTCAATCTTTGCAAATTCACTTTGTGGTGTAATTTTTAATTAAATGAAAACAAATCACTTTGTAAAACACCACCATTAAATCAAAATTGTCAACATGTTTCAAAACCAAAGGTTTCTTCGTAAGGATATTAAGATTAACATTAATGTTCGAAGAAACCTTTGGTTTTGAAACATGTAGATAATTTTAATTAGGTACGTAGCGGTGTTTTGCAAAATGATTTTACCACTCACTTTACTACCCACTTCTTGTTTTATAATAATTACTCTCTTACCTAATCCATCATCCTTCATTATTCATGTTATCCATGAACAATTTACGTCGGATATTTTTTTACCCGATTATTTATTCAGCTCTCCGTGTATTGGTATCTTCTCTTCAACTTCTGCTTTCAACCGTTCACGTTCGTGCCGGTGATATTCCTGACAACTTCAACATCTGTTATCGCATTAGCAGGAGTTAAAGGAAACAGATTAAATAACAATGCTCTGTAAATAAATAATTATATCTCAGTTATTAGTTATTAAAACACATCAGAAAGCGTGCACGCGAATAAATTGACCATAGACACTTTGCGTGGTTCTTTTGATTAAATGGATAATTGAAGTTATCTTTTCCTCTTCTGTTTATTATTCTCGAATTACATTTGTTATCTCTAACGTTTTCACAATATTCTAACCAGTTATCAATAATCTGTGCTTTTGATTAGGTTTAGTTAGTTCAGTAAAGTTAGGGAGTTAAGGTTATGTTATTACTTATTACATAAGAAAGGAAATATCTACCTAGGCCCAGCCAAACAAAAAATCAGTAACTGCCAATCTTCTAACTGTTGCAAATCGAATGAAGTGGCGATATTCGATATCAGACAGTGAAAGAGTAGCAGGTGTGAAATTTTGACCGGCCGTCTTGGATATTAGTTAATTTCTACAAACAATGGCTATTAAGTCATTATCTATTTGTCGTGGTTAAACGAACATATTCTACAAAACTTTTGTCGCCGACTTCTACTAAAAATACTTTCATGTGAAAAGTACTGCCATCCCTAGTTTTCAACCTTCTTAATGAATGGTTTTTACAAAATTTCACACTGCATTTCATCGTTTAAAGGTAAAAAACATAGTTTATAAACGAATAGTAATTATTAATTAATTATACCTCATAAACGCATAGTCTTCTCACGCCGAGCGGTGAAATCACAAACCACACTGGCTTACCTAGTAAGCTACGTCCAATTGTGCCCAGTTGCCCTAGTGCCATCTCCTCTCCCCTCTTTCGTCTATTCTGTGACCTCTCGCTGCCCCTGAAAATGTTTGTTAGTAAACAGCTGGATTGTGAGGTTTTAAATCGGGACGTTATTGGTTTTGTCAGGACATTTTAGGTTTTGTCGGGAAGGGCTCGATAATGGTGACAGAAACGATATAACGGGAAGGATGGCAACACTTCTCATTCGGAATCTATTACCTTTATAATATTGTTGTCATTCCCTCAAGCGAATCCCCTTTGAGTCTGTTTAGGTCAACAAAAGTTATTCCTTTAGTTTCCTGCGAAAGTTCGATAGCATCCACCACGCACAGTTATTAATTGCGCCACGTGGACGTTAAACAGTAAACCGTTGGCTTATTTAGTCCGGCCGCCTAATCTAACCCAACGTCGACTTCGTGTACCTACCTAATTCACACGTGAGTTATTCAACACCGACGTCAGAGCCTGTAACCAGGTAAGTGGTAAGTTGAGCCGACTCGATAATGCTAATCAATTAGCGGTGAATTTACGAGACTACACGACACCTGCCCCTGTGATCGCTGATCCACTGGCAAACAGAGCCCCCAGCTCCTCAGTAGTGAAATACCAAGATCGTTAATTAGGATAGGTTAGGTTAGGTTGAATGAATTCCTTTGATATCTTCATTGTCGTGGAATTAATGGTTGTCTATTAGGCACTAACTTTTCTGAAGTTTGTTACATACTTCAATACAATAATACAAATTCCTTGCAGGTACTAACTATTTGGCTCAATCAAAAGCGTCACTTTTTTTAAATATCACATTGCGTAGGTAGGTATCTACTTTAGAAAAAGGATTAACATCTTAAATGTAGAAAAAAATAAAAGCAAAAGTACCTACATAAAAAAGCAAATAGGTAATGCTCAAGCAAAAGAATGAGTAAATATTAACCTCAGGTCTATATTGTCGGAAGGTCAAAATATTTTCGCTTTGCAATGAAATTCAAATAAATGGAATATTTCTAAACGTATCCGAAAACTAAACACTGTTTTTGAAAGGCGATAAAATACGTTTTCAAATTTAATATTTCGAAATAAACAGATAATTTTTTAAATATAATTTTTTTTAATGAAACATAAAAAGTTTTAAAAATGAGTCACCCTGCGTTTTTTCTAACTAAAATTAATGTAACAAAAAAAAAACTCACGTATTTTATTAGGCAAATGTTTCATAAACGTTATCATTTATCATCAACTCACTTTTTTGTCTTTTCATTTTTCAAAGATTCCCCTTTTTTTGAAATTGCGGAAATTTGGTTTAGGTAGATAATAAAGGTGTACATTTGATTTGTTTTGTGGTTAACTTTTAGATTTGAATATCAAGTGTCGTGTTTTCTCTTTCTAACACCATGAAGATAATATTTCTAACCATTTCTATGAGACCCACCTATATTAGTTGTTCCGAAACCGAACAAATTAATTCTCCATATTTGTAAAAAGCATTAACTTTGTGGCTCGCCATAATTTACAATCAGCATTATTATTTAGAGATTTTCAAAAATCCCTAAATAATAATGCTAGTATTTTGAATAACCAAATTAATTTATCTTTCAGTCCCATTCTAAATATTTTTCCCATTAACCGCTCTGTTCTTTCCGAAAATCCCGCAATTACCCCCACCCCTTTGCTTACCTCCCACTCAAACACCTAAAATTTGTACATCTGTCAACATTCTGTATCATAGTTTAGTTATAATATTCTCCTGACGAAGGAAGGGTGCTTCTGAAACTGGTAGTGTTTATAAAATTAAAGTGGTCTACAACAAATTTATATGTTAAAAAATTTCAACAAATCCTCATCTGATCGTTTGCTTATACACATCCGCTGAAACAGCAATGTTGGGTCAACTGCAACCTTTTCATCATGAATTTTTATCGACGAGCTGACAGAAGACATTGGGAATGCCCGAACTTTGTGGGACAACTTGATGTCTGAGAATGTCAAGCCCACTATCGAATTCATTGCCTTTTCACCAACTCGAACAGCATCGTAGCACGTTATTGTAGCATCTCCGACGACTAACCTAATCACCCATCACAATAATAATGATTATAAAATGAATTCCACTAATCATCTGTTCGAGAACAACTTACCTGCTTTCTTGCGTGCAAAAATTAATAAGGAATTTCCCATGAACAAAAAACCCGTCTTAATAATTAGGTAAGAAAAAACAGCTCTTTCTGAAAATGACATTTTACGAAAAAACTTAAAATTGCTGTAAATATTTACTGGTTTGAAGGTTTATTTACATATGTATATATATTCTAAAAGGTAATTAAATTATTTACAACTTTTTTCAAATGAATTTCTTTCTTGGACGAATATTTTAGACGATATGAAAGAATGTTTGATGAAAAATGTGAGGTAAAAAGATTTTTTTCGAAAATATTGACATTTGTGGAGCGTATAACTCAAAAACGGTTGGGATTTCCAAAATTACGCATAGAATAAAAGTTGTAGATAATTTTATGAGCTTTTACTTATTCTAAAAAAGTTTTCCTCTGCGACGCACCGTTTTTGAGATATAAACGGAAACCCGAAAATCGGGACCTCCCCCCCCCCCCCCCCCCCCTTAGCTCACCACCTAGACGTCAGGACTTTTAGTATGTTCACACCCTTAGCAACCTAAACAAGTCCTGAAAAAATCGCTTAGGTTCCTGCTCACGCACTCTACAACTCCTTCCTTTACTGGACTAATGAGAAATATCATTTCATTTCAACATGTCCATATTGCGTATATAAAGTTACATTATGGAAAAATAATTTTTGAGTGCATGTTTATATTGCGCTAATTTTAAGAAATAAATGTCGCCGAAGTTAGCATATTGATTTCCCAAAATGTGTAATCGACTGATTGGTGAGTAATAATGTGATAATGTATGTGTGTTATTATAGTAGAATTTTCATTATCTATAGAAAATCGACACTGTCAAATCAATATTCTCTCAGCTATTGTCACGAGCTAATGGAGAACACGAACTTAATTTATATCACTCCCATATACATGTTTTATTCGTATCTCTCTGAATAATCAATCTCACAACAGCATCGTATGTGCACGAATGCACAGAAAGCCATTTCAATACAGCTGTTTAATATTCATGCATTCGTATTAATGCTAATATTACCATCATAAAATATGCCTTCTGACATCAATAATAGTTTCTCTTGTAACCTATTCACAAAGTCTAATAAGAAATAATAGATTCTCTTGTCTATAAAAATGTTTAAACATGGCGTTCTCATTAATCTACATGAAATATTGATTCGAATAGTTATTATGCTAATAAAATAATGTCAGCCTCGAAAATGGAGTAGGTAGTGAATCGTTATAAAAAATAACAACATGCCATTATTATTATGCACAGAAAAAAACTAAATCGTTTGGGTTAGATCACCAGAGCAGGGCTGACATAATGTCGACTCTGAAATGAATAATTTTTAATGCTTAATTTTTTTATCATTTTGTAGAGTTATTATTTTATTCATTATTCCAATGGCATTTTTTTGTGAATTTATGCTTCAGCATTCCTTTCCGTTGATACAACAATGAATACGGTTTCCTTGTGGATTAGACTGTACTCCACTAAACGGTGCCAGGGAATTGATTTACCTACATTCAAAGCTCGAGTTCATTCTAGTCATGACTAATGAAGGTATGGCGTACCTACGTATAGTATACCGTGCCGTACGAATCGAATTCAAGAAAATCGTATCTGACAACGAGTAAATCCTGTAGCAGTACGTAGAAGAAAGGAAGCATATTCGGAATACCACTTTTATTTTATGTTTTAGACCACGCTATACAGGGTGTTAAAGGAAGTACTTGACTTATTGTGACATTTTCGATGTTTTTTTTTTTCTACAAAAACATAAAAAATGGTAGTTGTTGAATAGTTGGAGGCGGGGTAAGGGGTTCGTCGGATACCCGGCTGAGTGACCAGCGACGACATGCAGAAGAATTTTTTTTTGTTTGATTTTGAAGAATAAAATTTTGAAAAAAATAAAAAGTCATCAAAAAAAGTCACCGGAGACCAAAATTTCATTTACATTTTTTACTCCAAATGGTGTCAGGAATCACTGGTAAATCAAGTACGTCCCTTAACACCCTGTATGCGCGCTATACTTTCGTAGCTTGGCCTATTTCAACACATCGATCACTGTACATTCCCTTTTTTTACATTAGCTCCACACAAAATAATTTCCTCCAGGGCCTACGTCGTCTTTGGGGATGCTGTGTGGAGGGTCTTTTTAAAGAAAGGAAGTTATAGGAAGGAAAGACGATGGCGAAAGGCGGTGCAAGACGATGGGTCGACAGAGTCCTGCTGAAGAGGTGTGAAATGGTCTCCCTCAACTAGTCTTTCCTGATCCGGGCCGCCGCGCAGTTTGCAGACTCATTCATCGCCATGACCTAGACAAACGTCACCCCATGAACCCCACTGAAAATTTATGGCGAGCGATATAATGAAATAGATCAAACCCAAAAACGCTTTCTACGTTATAGCGTAGTCTGCCAGTACCTGCAATGAAAAATATTGAAATGTAAGATGATAACACCGGATTATAAATTTACCGAAAAAGTTTTAACAGTAGCAACTTTACAAAACACGTCAGCGTTCGTCTGCATACACAGAAGGATTACTACACCGAATGCCGACCCAAATCAAGACGTTGCGTGTAATACGAGTAGTTATGTTGATTATTGCCAGTAGATTCTGCTGCCCAAACCGAAGACACGACAACATTCCGAATTTTCAACAACATTTCAAATACGCTTCTTATCATCTACCAATAAAATTGATAATAATAATAATAAGAGTTTTCAAAACAATTACAAAACTGGCACTGCTTCACTAAACAGGACATGTGGTAAGGATGGGAGATACCTGACCACAAAGAAGCTACTCCATTATAAACCCGAAGGACGCAGAAAGATGCTTTGGAAGTTGGAATGTCGCAATATTTTAAACGAGTTTTTTTTTACATGTATGAAAAGTAGACTTATTGTCAGTACATTGATTTGACTTATTCTCCATTATGGAATGAACAACGGATTGTCTTGCATGATCGACTGCGCGTTTTAAACAGTAGCCACACAGTATATTTTCTCACCAAGATCTGAACTCTCATTAGCGTCAAGTAATAAATTAGATATTTTTCCTCGTCTCGTGGGATGCAATTTTCTAAGATTCGCGTCCGCTTTTGTAAAAAGTGAACATAATAAAAACAAAGCGAATAACGAAAAGAAGCGACGCGACGACTCGAAAAATTTCGTGAAGTCGTCAGTCGTGTAATTTGTCGTTAATTTTCTAAAGGAATCCTACATTTTTTTTACAATCCGGATTTCTTTTATTGCTATATTTCTGGCATGTATCTTATTATTATTCAAACTGTCTGACGATGAATCAAAAACATTTTTTCTATAATTTAATGATTTTTATTTGTTTAATAAATTCTGGAAATCGTGCATCCTTAGTGAAACAAAATGTTAAAAAACATGGTAGTATAATAATTATTATTGTCGTAATGTGTATATTTTTAAAAGGTATCATCTACCGCTTTGCAATTAAATTATGGCCTTATCAAGGTTGTATCTAATAGTAATTTAATCGCCGCCCACATACACTATTGCAATGTGATAAAGTTTTTTTTTCAAATGATTACAATAAAATTATCCGATTATATGAATAATGTATGTATATTATGTTAGGTTTGCTTGAAATTAGAACGCAAAATATTGAATATGGGTATTAGTAATAAGCTTTTAAGGAACTAGACCTTCTCTCCAGTTTCTTGTCTGGCCGATCCCAGTGTGTTAAACTCTGAACAACAAAGGATCATAATTTGCCTATTATTTACGGGGTTCCACAAGGTCGTGTTTTGGGTCCAACACTCTTCCTAATATATATTAATGCCGCAGATTGTCAGTTTCCTTTATTAACAGTTCTATTATTCCAACCTAAAGACTGGCCTACTACATACGTCAAAGAGGAAGAAGGAATTCAAACGGTAAAACGTTGACTTGACTCTTAACATACTAACACTAAAATTCATCTCTGAACCGGAGAGGTGTTTGCCCATGTCTAGGACATGTAAGCAATATCAAATATTTAGGATTAACCTTTGACTCACACCTAACCGAATATTAAATTCGTAAATCTATATAATTTTTCAAACAACCACGCAATTTCATTAAACGTACAACTTTTAGAATCAATATATTACTTGCTGTGCCAGTCACACATGGATTACGGAATTTTAGCTTGGGTTAATGCTTTCTCTACCTCCCTCGATTCCATCATGAACACACAAAAAAATAATCATAAAAATAATTCTGAAACTTCCTTTTAGTACCAGCATTGATACGATCTTCAATACTATCTACGTTTTGGACATAAAGCAAAGAATCATTCTGGTTAATTTGCACCAAAACATGAAAACACTACAGAAGTAGACCCAAACTATAGACAATACCCGAGTCAAAAATAACTAACTTCTTCAAACTCCTTTTAGGCCAGTGCAATTAGCCATCCGCGATCGGAATTATTCCGGTAGTCCCAATTTTTTTATATGTTTTATATACTCACCTAGTGATGTAAAATCTGAGTTTTCGAACTTGGGCCACTTGAGCTTTCGACGCCATTTTGAAAAAACCAGCCGAAATCGCGCCAAAATCTAGTTTTTCTCAAATATCTCGTTTCCAATAAAAATGTTGGCCAAAATAGCTTTACAAGTTAAGAAGAAATTTTTTTAGATAAAAATTGTAGGTAATTTTATGTTCTACTAAACTTGTGAAGCTACCTTAGCCAAAATTTTCATTGGGAACGAGATATTTGAGAAAAACTAGATTTTGGCTCGATTTCGGCTGTTTTTTTCAAAATGGCGGCGAAAGCTCAAGTGACCCAAGGTCGAAAACTCAGATTTTTCATCAGGAGATGAGTGTTTAAAACATATAAAAAAATTGGGACTACCGGAATAATTCCGATCGCGACCCCCTTTTTTGCGCTAATTGCACTGGCCTATTTTGCGAAAACCGCTTTTCGACAAATACATCTTAAATACATAACTTTGAAACTACACAATACACTACCAGCGAAGATTAGACAAAAAGAAACAAAAACCAAATTCAACCATGAAATAAGGAATTGGATTACTATAATAGGTTCACCCATTGTTGCAAACTTCCGAAAAGCAAAAAATTATACACCTAACTATTTCTACATTTTTGAAAACTTATTGTTTATTCGCATTTTTTATTTTAAAAATTTCCTGTGTGGTACTATTAAATTACATCTTTCTTGTTTCTTACTTGCCACTGCGTTCATAAGAAAATCTGCCTCGGCGTTCATAATGTCTTTTCATAAAAATTAATGACACGGAAATTTAGTATTTCAACACTTTACTGCCGCCGATAACAATAGCCAATTATAACATTTAACAAAGCAAAGTGCTCCACATTCAATCTACCTACATTTTATTTGAATATGAATGGTAATTTAAGTTACTTTTAGTTTCTAGTTTTTACCAGTGGATACTGGTTACCTTATCTTGTGATAAGCTTATAAGTGTAGTTAATAGTCATTATTAATTTTACGGCAAAAAAATTGCTAAATACTTTCATAAATTATATTTACATGCTATAAATTAAAGTCCTCCGCTGCGTCTCTCTGTCTGTTCGCGATAAACTCAAAAACTACTGAACGGATTTTCATGCGGTTTTCACCAATAGATAGAGTGATTCATGAGGGAGGTTTAGGTATATAATTTGTCAAGGTTTTGTGTAAATTGGTTGAAATATATAATTAAAGGAATGTCTCTGTATGTGGTGGACGAGCGGGCGATGTGGATTTGATTTATATGCAGATTAACAGATGGCGGTCTGAGAAAGGTTGGGTAACCATCCAGTAAATGGCGTTGTGTTTCGTTAGCCTCAGCAACGCATGGCTGGGTCAGCTGGTTATTGAATAAATATCGCACATTCTGTAGAAAAGTGTCGTAAGTTAAAAAGTTAGAGAGAAAGCAAATGAATAAACAAGCGGTTTCGTCGAAAAAGATACTAGCGTCATCTTGCGGGAGAAGCAGTAATTTAACTTACATACGGTTTTCGTGGGACATAGATAATCACAATTGCTTTACTTTTCAAAGATAAAACTTAAAATAGAAAATTTTGACTTACGACACTTTTCTACGGAATGTGCGATATTTATTTTATGTAAGTAGGTAGGTAGGAATTTATTCATGATTTTGATTCCATTGTAATTGCGGTCGCCCACAAAAAATTGCCAGATATGAATCAGACAGTTGTTGTCGTCGTTTCATGACTTAAAAATTATAATGACACCATAAAGTGAAAACGGATATTAGCTTATGAATGTGTGTTTAAATTTCAGAATGTTGTACATTTGGGTGGCGGGTATGGGTACCCCGCCTGGGAACTATTTATTGGATAACGTCGGGTGGGAATGCTATCCTTGCTCTACCGGTATTACAATGGAAGATGCTCTGAGGAACTAGCGTCATTGATCCCTTCGGCACCGGTGCATAGTCGGGAAATACGCCCAACATATGTACACGGTTGACATTTGTCACATGAGAACGGGTCAACGGTTCAACGGCTCGGCTGTGGAACGATTTTTCCGGCCTCTGTGTTTCCTCCTTTCTACAACACGGGTTTCTTCAAGACCAATGTTCATTCTTTCCAATGCTCAAAAATCGTTGCCGGGTATTTCCCCCCAATCTCCCATTTACTTTTCTTTGAGGCATCACTGAGAAACCGGCTGAGGGGCGCGGAAGCTGGGTGTGGTTCACGGCTAGACCGAACGTCATGCGCATTCTTGCTGGGACTGCCAATTGATTGGAGAGGACTCCCAACCGTTTGCCACGCCCTTATTACTTATCTACTGTGTCTTCCTCCCAAACAGGTGCTTGTAGGATACGCTGGATACAATCACCCAGCGCTTGCCACCTTGTGGACTTTCACCAACCTGTCCCATTGTCTTATCTATATTTTGTCATACTAACACATATTGTATCTGTATTTCCCGCTAAGCACTTGCATACTGCTTACTAACAACGTATGCAGAGACATTGGAAGTCTAGTTTCGTTATCAAATGTAGAGTCGTTTTTACGAGTCTTTGCAAGAGCCTTGAAGGGGTAACCATCTGTTACCTGTACCAGGGCGGGTAAGTGGTGGGTCCTCCAATGCTCAAAAAGACCCTCCACATAGCATCTCAGATGGGGGAAATTATTTTCCCCGGTATCTCCTGTGTGGAGTTAACGTAAAAAAATGAATATGCACGATGAAAAAAACATCGACATTTTGAAAAAATAATGATTTGAAAAATTTCCGCTTTTGCAATTGAAATTATCTTGAAACCAATTGCCCAGTAGCGGAACCGTGAATAATTTATTGACGGTCCGTTTAGCCTCGCTTAAAATGTACAGTTGACTTTACCAAATGCAAACTGGCTGGCACTCGAACAAATCCCAAGAAGACGTATCAATTAGGTGCCAATGTTCGCGGCCAAAATAGTTAGTTCGTTGACCGCTTTTTTGGACACTCAACGAATGGAGGATACTTGTTTTCTTTTTAACGCTCGCCATTATTATTATTCGGGTGTGTTATATATTCCTTGCACGTAACTCAACAACGGAAGCTACACAGTGTAGGTACTGTATGTTAAAATGTTGGCATTGATTTATTCGTCTTTGTGCGTGACCGATGCGAGATGGTATTCATAGCCCGTTCCAGGTACCCACCTTTCAAAGCATCGAGGTATAGGCACTTTTCACAATAACAGTCGAGGGACCGTTCACTATTCATTAATTACTACCTTCCGTGCAAAGAAATTGTATGCTACCTGCTCTTTTTGTTGTGGAACAATGCGCTTTTCAGCGAATAATTTGGTAAATACATACCTAAGTTTTCTGGTCTCCTGGTACAGTGGCATACAAGATTTCCACTCTTTGTAGCACAAAAACGCAAATTATTCGATTACCCTTACATAATTGTTATAGGCGAGCAAGCAAGGCCACGGCGGGAGGGGAGCTGTTAGGCTAGACTCACCTTTCATTGTATTATTTTCGTCTAAATCTTTGCAGATGCTTATCCGAAACCAGCAGTTCATAGACGTACAGTACATAGCGTACCAAATAACTACGTATAGGCTTCGACCAAGTATATCTAGACAGGGCTTGTAGGTCTTAAAAATGACACCGGAACCAAAAATATTGGTTTACGAAAACATTTATCAAAAAGAAAGTCCTTTATCTCGCAGTCAAAAGATCGCAAGAAGCATTGGTTTGTACCTTTAGTTGGTCTGCGTGGAGCTAATTTATTTTCCAGCAAGTTAGCGGTAACGGAATTACTAGCTTTGCGAAGATCATTTTTAAAAAACAAATTTCAGGCAGTTAGAAATACTTTAGGTATGGGCTATCGCGGACTTTATTATTAACAATTCAATCAGTTATATGAATATCTAAAAAAATATGTACATAACATATGAATTCGAGGCAGCGTATCGAGAAAAGTAACATTTGATAAAAAATGTTTAATTTCTTCCTAGTAAAACAACTAAGTCACGCAAGAGATGCAACGAAATTCGATGAGTAGGTATTATGAAATTTCTTGTAGGTGGTGTCACTTTGGGATTGGAATTGGGTATGGGAGGGCTAATCTATAGTTAATATATCGATGGGTATAGGGTACTTAAATTACCATTGCTTGCGTGTTTTTGGTGGCTTTTCAAGGTTTCAATATGTGATTTTTATGATGCAGAAGTTTAGTCTCCGAAAACATGCTGGTGAATTTTGATATTGTATATCCCAGAGTACAACATTTCAGTACTTTGTATTCACAGGGCGAGGAAAGCGTTTGCCATTCTTGTGAATAATAAATTCCGGAGGACGTGAGACTTATAATAATTAACGCCAGGCATTAAAAAAGCCATTTATCTCTTCTGACATGGCACTTATCACAAAGGGGCAGGCGAGTCGCCAAATCGCGTAGGTTGCATGTCGCCAATGATGTACCAAGTATAATGAGAGATTAGCTGTGGAATTTTGGCGACATTGTGTTTTCCTATAATGATGAAGTGGAAAGTAATTATTGCAAACATTCAACAGGTTGACTAACATAATACCCATCCATGATGATAAATTGTATTATTTTTTATTTCATTTATGTATGTGCTTTGAGCTTTTGAAAAAGTGTTTCTTATTTCTTTTCTATTGTAATCTTGACTAATTTTCATGCAGGAGGCCCCGAGGAAAATAATTTCCCTCAGGGCCTATGTCATCTTTGGGGATGCTGTGTGGTGGGTTTTTTAAAGAAAGGAAGGAGAGGGGAGTTCTGGGAAGGAAATTGGCTTAAGGGGTGGGTAGAAATCTGGGTTCGGTGTGTTCTGGTCACCCCTCACCCCATGAACCCGGACACCCCTGCTAAATCACCAAACGTAGCGAACCACATGGGGTGACCTGTGGCAGAGGTGTTGGTTATCCCATGAAGGTCCCGGGGCGGCGGTACCCATTCCCGGCTCCCAAATTGAGGCCTGTTAATATTTGAAAAAAAAAGAGTGCAGTTCACACGCAATAGAAGTGAAACTTTCATAATAACTTAACACAATATCAACCAATAGGAGCCTTGATAAGCGAGCCAATAATCAATGCGGTCAATGCGATAAGGTTTCATTCTATCTCATTCACTCGCAGGCTAAACCTATAATTGTATGTGTTTGTCTCTTTTTAGTGTAGCTTTTTCGTTTCATCGAGTTTCAAATCAAAACGGTGCTAAAGACGTTTCACTTCAAAAATGCAAGTGTGCAATTCACACGCGGTAAAAGTGAAACCTTCAGCAAACAAAGTAGGCAAGAGTGGGGAGGCTACGCACCGCACAAATAGGAGATCGATTATTCTATTCCGTTCTCTCGCAGGCTAAATCCTATAGATGTATGTGCTTGTCTTTTTTTAGTGTCGCATTTCGTTTTATCGAGTTTCAAATCACAACGGTGGTAAAGAAGTTTTCACTACTAAACAGCACGGAAGATCCGAATTTTGTTGAATAATGCGTTTAAAGATTCCATAATGTAGAGATAATCCGAAATAGAGTAAATTTGCAAAGTGAAAGTAGTTTTGAAACATCAGCTGTGTGTTTTGCTCTGCGGGTAATTTGAATTGATCGGCGTTGTGAAATTAGTAGCGGTTTTGTAAAATGATACGGTTGAATTTAGTGGTGTGTGCCCACAGCCTGCAGCCCGTGGAGACCGACAGTGGGCGCCGCGGCTCCGCTGTGGTCATTTTCGATTAGGTTGTTTAATGATAGCCGTTCAACACACCGTCATACTTTATACACAATTCGGAGCACACAATACACAATGCACACGTACTGCGGACACGTGGACTTGATTGTTTGCGGCAGCACGCGCGGACTTTCGCTTTTAAGCTTTTGAAATTACTCGTATGTTACCTTCTTCTTTTACTTTTGGTGTTTTCTCGTATTGGTGGCTGGGTATCATTAACCCTAGATCACTAACCTTATTTTACAACGCTTATTACTAACCTTCGTCGTTTCGGCTACGCCGTATAAGGGAGGCTTCTAAGGGTTTATGGAATCAAATGTTTATAAGAGTTTTACTTATTTATTACAATAATCATTTGTTAACATGTTTATAAGTTTTTTATTTTCGAAAATCACATTTTAATTGCTTTGGCAGTCTTTTAATTGAGACCAGAGTTTCTACTCATTTGAAAATTTTTGTTTTTTTTAATGCTTAAATCTTATTAACTAAAATCAACAAAAGAAAGAAACATTTTAGAAAAAACTATTAATTAATACATTTGTGACAAATTTCGAGTTTGTGTTCGCCACACAAGGATTTGTTGCACTTGGGCACACAGGGCCCCTACACAAACACACACGTTAGCCGCGCGAGCTGCAGGTCGTCTGAGATTAGCCGAAATCTGGAATGCGTACGACGACGCACTCAAAATTTATACCACTTTTTCGAGTCCGCGTCGTCGTTTTGACGAAGGTTAGTGATCTAGGATTAAGGCATTCGTTTTGAATCCATGGCGTGTAGCGTCTTTCTCTGTCACATGTAGTGATGTGCACCTTGACCTACTATAAATTCCCCAAAATCAGGAATTTATTTTCATGTTTCTGATCGAGGTTTTCTTTTATATGGAAATGTATTATGTGTAACGAGTTTTTCGATAACCTTAGTAAAACGTGTCTCGTGACGTCATAGGAGACACAATTTTGTACAACTCATAATTCGAATGCGCGCTATTCTAGTATAAAGCGTTTTACAGCGCTCTTGAGGCGATTTTTCGCAAAAACAGCGCTATATAAGTTGTCCAAATTTATTATTATTATTATTAAAGGTACCTTCTATCACATGATTATCGGCCGGCCGCAAATATAAAAAAAATTACGGCTTATCTCCAATGCTGTCGGGTATTTTCTAAAATTTTGTCCTCAGCCTGCTCTAATTTGATACATTATAAACAACATAAAATTTCGTTTTAGGAGAACACCTCAAGGGAATTTACCCCATTTAGATTAAAATTCTCGCAATATTTCGGGAATATTTCCCTAAAATAAATTCTCGGAAACATACCCATTGTTAGTCACGACTTCTGTACCACGTGTTCTTCTAACATTCCTTCTCTATATCACGTTTTCCGTACATACTATGTTACGTCTTTTTCTACCACGTTTTACTACAGTCTTCCCGTAGATTATCATTGGCTAAGATTGAATTTAACGTATCTCAAAAAATGATCAAGATATTATTGGAGGTTTTTGCCTTTTTACCTAGCACATTTCGCATTATTTGGTCATTTGATTAGGATCAAATACATAATGGTCGGTTTCCTTCACTTCTTGTTCCACGCAGCGGCGCAGGACCGCGATGAATGAAGGAGCCTTGTGAACCAGGGAAATTAGATGGAGAGGTCACGAACCTTAGCAATAAGGACACGACCAAAGAAAGGGATTACGAACATACGTATTAGTCCTTCATCTGTCCAGGATGTCCAGGATGCGCCCGTGTTATCTTTTGCACACTCCAAAATCTTCTACATATTTCATCTACGCTTGGTTCAAAATCCAGGAGTCCAGCTTTTCAATATGAAATGATACAGAAAACATAATTATTCTTTATACACGCTGAACAAAATACAACGCATATTATAGACACTTGGAATGAGTGGGGGTATATTAGTATGCATGGACTTATGAACTAACCGTGTGGGCTAATGATGAGTTAGCACCTGATTGTGTGAATTAATTGCTATAGATAATCTGAGAGGAAATGAATGATGGTAAAGTAATGATAATGATATGTAATACGAATCACAAAATGTGTACGTAACGATAAATGTTAATGGAATTATCAACAAGAATAATCTTACATTTTATGTTTTCAATTTGGGAGGCGGGTATGGGTACCGTCGTCAACCATTTATTGGATAACCAACAACTCGCCCTTATATGTATAACCCCAAACTGGGTGCCTGGATTCATGGCGTGAGGTTTGTACGGGTCTTGGCGGCACTTGCGTCTGCCCTTCTACTGCGTGGCAGGCCGTATCCGGAGAGACTGGTTGAGGGAGACCTTTTGACATATCCAGCAGGACTCTCTCGGAACATCGCCTTCCCCGCAGTGCGAAGGATGGATTCATACGTCCGTCACTCCTGGACACATTGACCCCTAGAATCCTACCCAACCGTCGTACTTTTACACTTACCTACCACAGAAATTCGACTCCTTACATTTCTAAAAAGACCCTCCACACAGCATCCTCAAAAATGACATAGGCTCTGGGAGGAAAATATTTTCCTCAGAGCCTCCTATCTAGAACTAAAAAATAATTAGAAATTAAAAAATGTCACTAACTAACTAACTAACCAGCACGCCGTTTCCCGCAGGGGTAGGCAGAGAGGACGGACCGCCAAACAACTCGGTCTTGGCACACACTCTTTGCCTCACTCACGTTCATACATCGTCTCATACATTCTCTTCTATTATTCTGACTTTTGACATTGCCCGACTCAAGTATCTGATTCACTTGTCGTGCCATGTCTTCCTCGGGCGTCCCCGACTTCTTCTACCATTCACATTCGCGTCGTATATTCTTCTTACACTACTTTCTTCGTTCATTCGCTCTACATGCCCAAACCATCTGAGGGTCCCTAATCTTACTCATTATGCTTACATCAGCCTTACATTCTTTGCGGATATCCACATTTCTCACACGATCATACATTGTTTTACCACACATACGTCTACGTCCAACTACGTCTACGTACAAATGTCCCCATACAAAATTAAATATTTTATTGTTTTATGCTAATGTTAAATTTGTTGACAAAACATGAAACTTTCTAATTAGATATTATGGTTGGAAGGCACATGTGTGGAAATTTTATTTCTTTAAATTAAAAAAAAAAAACATGTTCTTGTCCTTGCTTGATTGTTTTTATTTTGAATTAATTCTTATTGTGAATGTCCAGACATGTAGCACCTGCGAATTCCCATTCATTATTATTTTATTTTTTCGTGTTAAGACTATCGTGTTTTGCAAATGTGAAAAAAATATGTTATCAGCTTGTCACTAATGGAGTGTTTTCTCTTTACAGATAATCGGTGATACCAGGCAAGGATTAAGACTTATCGCTATCGACTTGAACATTGGAGTGATTTTATAAAGTCACTCATCCGATGAACCGCTGCGATAAAAGAAGCCTTCACATTGAACACAAATAAACCGAGTGAATGACTGAGGCATTATTGGGATTAAGTGATACACAGCTATCGGCGTTGATATCGTGTCGAGTGAATAGTATAATAATGTTAAGGTGCCAGTGAAAGTGTACGGTTGAGTTTATCACGTATTCAACCGATCGTAGATCCGTTATTATCTCGTTATTAATGTTTCAACATCTCCCCACCGCGGGCAAAAGTTTCGTAAATAATCCGTCGACTCTAGCCGCTCATAAATAAAGCGGATTTAAATCAAGAGTTAAAAACATTATATCTTATATATTATATAAGATAATAACCATTCCCAACTACCTACCTGCTTACCTGTTTAAAAAGTGTTGTGATTTTAGAATTCTTCCATCTGTTGTTGGAAGCTGTGAAGTGCAAAGTGTTGTGAAGTGTTGTTGTGTAGTTTGGTTCCATGTTGAGGAGTGGGCAGTCGGGTTAGAGAGAGGTATAGAGCCTGGAGCGTATCCTCCAGCGTCATGTATCCCAGCGCTGGCGCAATGAACGCTGCAGCAGCCGCCGCGGCGGTAGCTGCGGCGAGGCACCCGGTAAGCTACCATTCCATCCACTTTAACTACTTTTTCATTTCATTGTTTCAATAAAAGTACAGCGTTTCATTGGCAAGCTGCGGTCGTCTGACCTCAAACGCTGCACACACAAATTGCATTCGTTGCAGGAATTTTGCAAAGTCCCATCTTGCCAAACATCGTTGTTTTAGGTCAAAATACAATTTACAAGACAACAGTTTGATACTTTATAACCAATCAGAGTTCGTACGCTCGAAATCATGAGGCATTCAAAAGGAATGTACATCGTAACACGTAACATGATTCTTATAACATTGATGGGTGACAGTGACCGTATAATTAACGAGACCTTTACAATATTAAAAACGAATTATTAATAAGTACCTACATCGATGATTAAGATTCATAATTTTTTCTTTGTTCCATTAACAAATATGTGAAATCATACTTAAATCTCGAGTACAAGAATTTTATTTATATGCGCGTATTTATTTGTTCAGTTGAAAGAATATGTCTGAAGTAATACTTATGTATATATATATATATATATAGACACGAAATTGTATCGAATTCAAATTAAATTTGTTATATTTTACAAATTAATAAAAATAAAAAGTTGTTGAATAACTTTTTCACAAAAAGAAAACAAGAGAAAATATATACGATGGGTTGTTTCAAAAAATTTGTTGGATACGTCACATATTTATTAAGTTAATTTGCAAGTTCTGTAAGTTCTGTTCAAGTTCTATGATTATATCAGTTTTATGAAGCAACTGGCCTATAATGATATGATGATAACTTGGATAGAACTTACACAGAACGTTAAAATTAACTTCAAATATTTGGTGAATCCGTTAATTTTTTAGTCGGTGTTCTAAAAATTCAAATGTTTAAAATTGCATAGTAGCATTATTTTAATTTAATTGCGACGAAATTTGAATTCAAATCTAGAAATATATCGTCCCGGACAGGAACTAGTATTAGAACCATTAATAGACAATTCTAAACATACGTTTCATACAACATGCAACCAAGGGCGTAGCGAGGTACGGGCAGGGGGGGGGCAGCTGCCCCCCCCCCCCCCCTAGAAGGTGCAGGAATGCTCACAATCCTTAAAGTTTACGTCTGTAGCCTATTGTTTGTGATAATCAATTTAATTTTTATTATTACCTTTTTAGTTGATCATGATTAATGAAGTATCAAGAAAGTGCCTATCAGTTACATTGCGCTGTTATTAAATCAGTTTTCATTATACTATGAGTTCAACTGATAGCCAAGTACTCAGGCATATTGGAACCTATTGCCAGTGCTTTACAATCGGAAACTATCGGTATGTACGCATGTATAAGTCATATTAAAGGTATAATCATCGAAGCAACGTAGACATAGAGATCCAAAATATTTTAGATATTTCAATTAGAACTGCAGTTGCCCTTGGAACTGATATACAAGTCCCACGCATTGTATCTTGCCAACAACATCGGTCCAATTACCTCGCTGAGACTCCATGCGATTTTTGGAAACGATCGATTAATTATCATTCCTTATTTAGATTCCCTAATATCTGAATTGAAGCAGCGTTTTGGTGACCAAAATTTGTCTGCTTTCGGATTAATGTCGCTACAATGTTGAATATGTCGTTAATTGATTTTAAAGAAAAAGACCAAAGTTTTTGCCTATACTACGATTCACTTAATTTTAATCAAGAAGCCAAACTATGGTATAAAAAATGACAGAACAAGGGTATGACCAGAAAAGATCTCGAAAAACTAGATTTGTGTGTTTAAGTGTTTAACGAGGCGAACATTTTCTTTCCCGCAACAAAAAAAAACAATTATTTCCTTGGCACAACCTAGCACTAGAAGTAACATAGAGAGGTCCTTTTCTACTCTGCGTCGTGTTAAAACATGGCTGAGATCAACGATGACTGAAAACCGTTCGAAGGCAGTAGCTTAGAGAGGGGGAGTGGGGGGGGGGCAGACCGCCTGGGTGTCACCCGACGGGGAGGTAACACTACTAAGGATATTGTCAGAAAAATATTGAATACGGCGTTATTTATACATATATTCCCATATTCCCAACTCTATGGCTCCCCGTGGAATGTCCCGAATCGGGGAGAAGGGGAGAATATTGTGTCTGACGGTCTTTTTATAGACGAAAACAGCCTATCTCTGAAATTCTCTAGCCATCCCCCCCCACCCCGTTAGGTATTATTTTGTTTTTAACGTAACCTGTCCCGTTGCTCATGCAGCATTTACCTTATAGTTATATTCTTGGTTTGTCTACATCTGCCCCCCCCCTTAACAAAATCCTAGCTACGCCCTTGCATGCAACACACGTTTCACGAAATGTCTATAGGTCTACTTTAGGAATTAGGAAGGTGGTTGAAAACATTCTGGTATCTTCCAAATTTTTCGTTTTGTCGATGACGTGCAAACGATCTCCACCTGGGACTGGCAATATACCTTACTTAATATATTTTCCTGTATTTAAGATACCTTGAGTAAGCATAGCGATTTACCGAGAATGACTACAACAATCATCCCACTGACAACGATTTAACCATTGCTTATACTTACACAGCTGCCGTACTTCTGTTTATTTTTATGTACGTATGTCTTGTACAAAATAAACATGGTTGTTTTAATGTTTACTAAATATTTAGAGCAAAACAAATACGTAGATACAAGTACATAATATATTTTATTGCATAACAATCATTAAATATAATCACAAGCGCTCTCGTGCATTTTTTACGAGTAGAGAAGTCTTCATAAATTTAAGAGTAAAACTAATCTAATGTTAATAATTGTTCAGCTTCATGACGGAATTCTGAAAGTATTTAATAAATACATTGTTCAAATATTTAATCAAGGTGAGCACGCATTCATTTCAGTTTATCTGCATTTCAGTGTTTGAACAATATTCGTACCTCATTGTTAGAATGTAGTATGTAGAAAAGCAAACATAAACAATGATAAGAAGTAAATGTGTTTAAAGTATTACCATTGCAAACATTGCCCACTACTTTTATTATTATTGAAAAGTTTTACGTGGGACGTAGCTGTCGTATCGCGTTTTATCTTGCATGGTTTTGTTTATTTGTGCGACGAGTTTATGTTATGAATTAGGTTTAATCTTTCACGTTTTCGATGTTAATAATAATAATAATAATAATTGGATAATTTATAAAGCGCCGTTTTTGTGAAAAATCACCTCAAGGGCGCTGTACAATTTATTAGGAATGCTTAGGTTCTAACTAATTTTACTATTTATAAATGGATACAGAAACATACTTACCTGGCTGGTCACTTCCGATAAACACACTTTAATTAGAAAGTTTATGGAGAAGATACGGCTTTGCACGCGGAGGACATTACAGTTAACACACTGGACATTGCATGATTTTACATTATTTGCTTCCCTAGTATTACATTTATGAATAGATTAGTTGCAAAAGTATCTAGAGTTGGTATTTATTTTAAAATACTGGAGAATTTAGGACTGTTAGAGATTAGTGGCAAAAGTATTGTTGATATTTAGGGCTCTTTAGGGCTGGAGAATGTTCTTTTTTTTTTTTTTTTTTTTTTCTACGTTTTTACAGGTTAGTTATTTACGGTGTCGAGGGCATTGAATGTGAAGGTGAAAGATTTTGAGTTTATGGATACGACTGTCTGAAAAGGTGAGTTTTAAGTCTAGCTCTAAATTCCGCCGCGTCTGTGATCATTCTTAAGTCATATGGCAGTCCATTCCAGGCTTTAGGTCCTGACACTCCGAAAGCGCGCTCACCGAACTTAGTATCTGGTGTGCGCTTTGGTTCCTTTAACCTTCCGATAGCTGATGACGCTGCTGACCTCAGGGTTGACTGACGATAATTGGAATTTTCTGGAATACACAATTCCGATAAGTAAGCCGGAGCCATTCCGTTAAGGGACTTAAATACCATCCAGCAGAGCTTAAACTGGATCCTTTCAGGACATTTAAGCCAGTGTAGATTTTTGAGATGCTCTGAAATGTGGGAATATTTAGATACGCCGGTGATAAGTCTTGCCGCAGCGTTGAAAACGGATTGTAATTTGTTGACTTGATATTTTGGAAGACTTGCATATATTCCATTGCAATAATCTAAGCGTGAAACCACATACGAATTGACTAGTAATTTAGTCGCCTCAGTTGGCAGGTTTCTCCTTACTGCTTTAATTTGCCTCAATTGAAAAAATCCCGTGCTTACGGTTCTGTTCACTTGAGTTTTAAGGGAAAAGTCAGCGTCCAGATTGACACCCAGTAGTTTTATACAAGTCTTTGGAGTGATGTCACTTCCTGAAATGGTTATTGGGGAGTTATCAATGTTATGCTGACGTCTGCTTGTGGCGGTCCAAAGAAACTCAGTCTTTGACGGATTAAGTTTTAATCTATTTGAGGTCATCCAGCGGGTAATTGCTTCTAGACACTCAATTATGCGAGTTTTTAGACTGTCTACTTCCTCTGGTAAGCAGTAAAAGTAAACTTGTTGGTCATCAGCGTAGCAGTGAGATAGAAGGCCAAATGATTCGATTATTTTAGCGACATCATTTGTGAAGAGGATGAAAAGAAGTGGGCCCAGAACAGACCCCTGGGGTACTCCAGATGAAAGGGTTGCATATTTTGATTGGTTTTTCCCTACCTTTACGGCTTGTGTACGGTTACCCAAGTACGATGTCAGCCAGCTTTTAACGCCGCCATTTAAACCAAAGGATTCTTCTAATCGTTTAATAAGAAAATCATGGTCGATCGTGTCAAAAGCGGCACTCATGTCCAAGACTGAAAGGAGTGCCAGTTTTCCCGACTCGATAGCAAGAGTTATGTCTGACAAAACACGTAGTAATCCAGTTTCCGTTGAGTGAAACCTTCTATATGCAGATTGGTATTTAGTTAGCAATTTATTTGAGTTTAAGTGATATATTATCTGTGAAGCAGTGATTTTTTCTAAGATTTTGGAAATTAATGGAAGATTTGAAACGGGTCGGTAGTTTGAGAGATCTTCAGCGTCCAATTGCGGTTTTTTTATTAGTGGAGTTACAACAGCTGATTTAAGGGGTTTAGGGAAATCACCCATGCTGAGTGACTTATTGAAAAGATGAACTAGAAAGGGAGATATTTCCTTGCAACACTTCTTCAGTAACCACGTTGGAATGGGATCTAGTGAACACTGCTTGTTCGGTGAAGTAAGTATTAACTTCTTTACTTCCTCGATGGTTGTAGGTTTGAAGGCAGAAAAGTTTCCGCTATTGCTTTTAGTAAAATATGGTGGTGGGGCGGAGGCTGTTAGGTCACGTATTGACTTAATTTTGTCAAGAAAAAATTTGGAGAAGATTTCCGGAGCTATGTCGGTTGTATTTTGTGCACGTACATCGGCAACGACCGTCTTAATAGAGTTCCACAGACTTCGTGGATTTTGACGCTCCGAATCGATCCTACTTGTCCAATATTCAGATCTTTTCGAGCGAATTAATAATGCGTACTCCTTTTGAGCCCGTATCCAATCGTCCCGTGAAGTAACGCCCGAGTGTCTGTAGGACCTCTCCAATTTCCGCATTGATCTCTTCTGGCTCCGACATTCTTCGTCAAACCAGTCATCAGAATTTCGCAGTCGCCGAGTTTTTGTTGAAGTTGGAGCATATTTATTTAGAAGGGTTGAAAGAAAAGTGTTGTAATATTCTGTCAGTTTGGTTGGTGACTCTGTTTCCCAAACGCTTTGTGTACAAAGTGGTGAAGCCTTTAGTTCAGACAGGAACTCATCAAAGTTAAAGCTTCGCCATGCTCTTGACGTGATAGTTACGTATGGGATTTTCGGAGGGTTAAAATCGATTTCAGCGCGAATTAGCCTATGATCTGATAGCCCTATATCCACGCTATCCGCTACCAAAGGTGGGCCGCTCGACTTTGAGACAAAAATATCCAAAATTCCGCCAGCATCATGAGTTGGAGCATTAACCCATTGATGGCATCCAAAGCAGTCTAATAAATCACAAAATTTTACGGTGTTGGGTGAATCCGGACGCTCTAGGTGTATGTTAATATCGCCCGTTATAAAAATGGTATCGGAAAGTCCTACAACTCGCTCGAGAAAATACGAAAGTTCATTGAAAAAGTCCGAGGTAATTTGTTTTGAGCCAGGTCGGTACAGGGTGCATAAAATGAATGATGCTCCCGCTGAAAAAACTTGGCATCCCAGGTACTCAAAAGTTACGTACGTACCTAGTGACAACTTTGTCAAACGTAGGCCCTGGCGAGCTAAGATCGCTATTCCTCCGTGATTTACGCTAGAGATGCTATCATCCCCAGAAATCATGGCTTTAGGTCGGGCTTCTTCTAGTACTGCGTACCCTAAAGCTCGAAGTCTCTTTATTGAAAAAGAGTCGCTGTTTTCATGCCAAGTCTCCGTTATGGCCAGAATATGCAGATTCTGTTCATTTAACACTTCCGCTACCTCCTCTACTTTATTGTTGAGAGATCTGACATTCCAACATCCAATACCTAGTTGACGGCTCTTAAAGTTGGCATGCCGTTGAACACGTGTTTTAACAATATTATATTCTCTCTCAGGCTTTGAGAGGATTTGTGTAGGAACGTTTCCCTGTTCGGGTATTGGTGGTGACGTAACTATTTCAATGCCCAGATGTTTTTTCCTGTTCCTCCCTCCACGACAGCCCCTGAATCTAATTTTGATTTTATGGGTAGTGATATTACCGCGTTCGAGGTTATGCTGCGAAATCTTTGCACTTATTATTGGGTCCAAAACACTTTCACTGTTGAGTTTAAGTAGTGTAGCCCGGTCGTAAATAATTTTGTCCTTAAACACCATAGCGCGAAGTGTACCCCCGTAAATCACTCACATCGCACTTGGCACTTGCTATTCACTATGGTCTTTAACATGTGGCAGGTTGCAGTCCCTTTTCGACCGATGACCGATGACCGTTTCCACTCAGAGTTTTAGAACAACGTGGCAGATTTGAAATTAAAATATTTTAACATTTATGATTAAACTTGAATTAAGCCCGACAGAGCGACAATAAAATTATATTATTTTTATATACTTGATGTAAAAATTACTGCGGTTATTTTTTGTTATATTTACTGACGAAAAACTTAAAACTTTCCAAGGTATTCAAAATAAACCCGGAGCGTTCACAAAAAGCCGCCGGCGGCAGTGAAGCGCCGAACGTAAACCGATGTTATGTTGCACTTTGATAAAAATAAATTATTTCTGAAGAGTATCCTTAACCACTCCAACGCCTAATAATAATAATAATAACGTGGTATTTATATAGCGCAGTTTTGTGATATTTCACTTCAAGTGCGCTTAATTATAATAAACTTAAAATTAACCTACAGTGTTCCTTACGAGTCCTTAAAAAAATAATTAAATAATATGAAATAACGAATATACAAAAATATACAAAGCAATTCCTAAAGAACAATATTAACAACAATAGTGAGTGCTGTTTTGGCACAGGACAATATATAATGATAAACCATCACGGTGCCATTCAACAAGAATCATTTAAACTAAATTATATAGAACAGGAGGCAGTTAACATTTAGAAATAATACAAATTCAGAGTGCACATAAAACTATAGTAAGGAGGTAATCGAAACCAAACAATTACCAGAAACTTGAGGAACATGGGTTATTATAGTAGATTGAAAAGGAGTTAAAATTCATAAAAGGTATGATTTTTTAAATAAGTTTGTTTTTAAAGCTCTTTTGAATTCAGCCAAGTTCTGGGTATTAGTAAGAGCTGAGGGAAGTTTGTTACAAATGAGCGGGCCAGTTACACGAAAAGATCAAGCGTGTTTACACGATAATATAACAAAAGCAGTCAATTACAATAAGCTTGTTTTCAAGTTAACGCGTGTGTTCCCACAGAAATCGTTATAAATCGTCATAATCCATATTCGTCAATCGTCATAATCCATCTTATCAAGCTTCACATCTATTCATAGTTGTCCATAGAAGTACATAAAAAGGACTTGTTTTGTAGAAACAGTTTTCACCCGTTAAATCGCCTACATTCGTTGACATTGTTAATTTTTTGTTAAATGTTCTTGTATGAAATGGTAAAAAAGCGAAGTGACAAAATTGTTTAAGTATCTATTATACATTTATACAATAGATTTCAATACAATACAATAGTGTTTTTTTTCCACATAATTCGTAATTTTAGTACCGTTTTCACATAAAAATATCACGTAAGTCATTTTTACAATTTTTTACGTTTGCATTCTAAATTTTAATATTTACGAATATGAATATTTTTTTGTAATATTGTAATATTAATACAATTTGGAAGCCTATTTCACAACCTTTCAAAAACAGTTTTTAGTATTCGGCTAAGTTCAGAAATGTTTAATTTGTAGAGCTTTAATTGCGAAACGGAAATAACATAAAGTTTTATAAATCTGACAGTTCGTTTAAGACAAAGTGGTTAAGTGATGTCAACTCGAGTCAATTTCAAATCAGATTAAGTACAGTACATACTTTCGTTATTCCGATGGCTGTAAAATTCTCGTAGAGAGCTTTAGCCTCATTGATGGTGTTATTTCTCTTGCTATTTATAATATTTCTCTACCAGCTTCACCAGGTCAGCTTACATAACTTTACTTACGACCTCCAAACTTAAGCTAGGTATAGTATGCGCCAAACTTAGATGTCGACCTGAACTTGATTCGATTCATTCTCGCGCAGGTACAGTCACTTTACTGACTTGACAATGACTGTAAGCGAAAGAGAAAAATGCGTAAAACATACGTGCGACAGAGAAAGACGTGGACGGGAGACATACAGCTTTCCGGACACCCTAAACTCGCCTATTTCGATGATTTATGTATCGACGTCAGATCGGTATTAAAGTTTGGCCTGCATTATACCAAACTATATTTATTATTTTTTTTTTGCTAGTCATTGAGCGTAATACACACAAAAAATAACACAATCCGTGAAACAGCCCATTCTTACTTTCACCCTCCGTATATATCTATTTGAACGTTTGTCAATATAATTAACCCCTACAGCGACCACCCACTCGCCAGGCCTAGTCTCAGTCACGTGACCGGAAGTGGCCAGACACGTGCTGCCTCTCGTGTATCTCCCACGTGGTTTATTGCTCAAGGGTCCCACACAGAGGGGGCACATCCCCCGCAGCTGGGGGATGCCAAATAAATAATAATATCCTTAGACTCGTGTGTGGCACCCTTTAGATTTTGGACTGTAGACAACGACGGTCAATCATTGACGGTTCGAGGGTGCTCCATGATTCAAAAGCGTTTTCAATGTGAAATTACCTATTGTTTGTCAAGGTTATTCAAATTTTTTTTTCGAGTGCGCATAAATGCTCTACCACCTTTAACTAACTAACCATTAAGCCGTTTCCACCGGGGTAGGCAGAGATGACGGACCGCCAAACAATTCGGTCTTGGCACACACTCCTTGCCTCATTCACATTAAGTATTGGATAGATAATCTTCCAATTTAATACATACATTCTGCTAACAATCTAGATATTACTGCACTAATCCCTCACCAAGCATTGCCTTTGGTAGTTTCCGATAATATTGGTTCAAATTATTAAGATGATGGACTTTGCTTTTCGGCCATACAAAAGGGACGTCCGGAATAAAACACTTTTCTACATCGAAAATTGCACGAAATTAATATTTTTTTGTTTTATTGCCGTCTAGAAGGTAAAAGCTATGTCGGTATGTTTTTAAATTTACGATGCGTTTCGTATTAACGTAATCATTCACTGTCAAACATTTGTAATTTATCGGAAAGTATTATTTAACGAAAAAGTGCTGCTAACTCAATTCTCATAAAGAATAACAAAATTATAAAAACATACCGACATAGCTTCTTCTTTCGAGAACAGATTCTTTTTTTAAAATTACAATTTCGTGAAAGTTTCGGTGTAGAAAAATGTTTTCTCCCTTAACCGCTTTCCGGGCGATTTCTGTAGGTATATTAGAGAGATTACAGCAGTTGGCCCGTTCGCACGTTTTACGGGTGAGCTTGTTTAAGGCTCTGGAACCGGGCCCGAAAAGAAGAAGATGGAGAGATACGAATTACGAATGTTAGAGGAGAGCGCTAACATTTACAGCGACAAAATCGATGCGAAAATTGCGAAAATGTTTAATAAAACACGACTCGTTTAAAATAGAGCAAAAATCTCGCGGGCATTATCTTAAACAGCATTTAAAGAAACACTGTGAATTTTTTCATACATATAACTTGTAAAATAACTAAAACAAACGTGTTAATAATAATTTTTGAAGCATACTTTGCGATTTTTTTCTATCGAGGGAATTTTATATAATTTGCGTTTCGGCGCGGGCAAAGTCTAGATATTATCTTGAAGAATAACATATATTTTTTAAGAGCTTTAAAACTTACCGTGTTTAAGGGAAATACGTAATAAATCGGTACAAATCCGGGTTGCGGGCCCTTAAGCAGGACAGAGGAGAAATAATTAAATACCTAAACGTTCCGCGTTTGGTTTAAAGTCTTGCCTCTTAAGAGCCGTGATAATGTGTTTCGTATACTCATTATAAATCTATATTGACACTAGATACCTCCATCTTACTTGTCGTAATATCAATGTCTCCCCTGATAATAAAAATACACATTTTATTAAGTCTTTTTATTTGTGTTATTTTCCGGGGATCAATTCTGTTGCTACGCAATTTTCAGAGGGAGAAACAGATTTAAACAGATTACAAAATAATCAACATTCATCCCGCTTGTGAGGGACCAATTAAATTTTTGTTTGTCGGGGCTGTTTATGAAAAAAAGAATCCAGTGTGTTTCCACGTTTCAGGGTCTCTCCCCCGATTTACAGTAACGTTGCCAGATAAATAAATAATCGCCCCTTCCTCCGGCCAATTCCCTTAATGGGGTTGCCCGCGCTAAAAAATGGGGTGCAAAAGGACACGATAAATTCAACGGAAGATGGGGGTTGCAAATGGATTAAAATGGACCGAAAAAATCGGTGGCACCAGCCGGACTAAGATTAAACCGAGGAGGGTGGCAAATTTTCTGTTGACATTTGGGGGCTGGTGAGCTTGATTAGTTCTCTCCCCGCACTTGGGGCTGCTTATTGCTAGGGGGTGCCGTCATTGTTTGGGGACTAACGAATCAGAAGATTTGGCATTCGGATTAAATTGCATTTTTAAAAGATTATCGACGCTCAGTAGAATTTAAAACGGATTAATCTACTGTTATTGCAAAACACTTAATAAAGGTTATTTTAACACAATAACTATTAGCTACTGAGCACTTTTATTTTTACCGTGAAGATCCACATTACGGTACCGTGACGGCACAAAAAGCATCAAACGAACATTCTTTATCCTAATAATGCCGCAGCTCTTTCTTACATTAAATAATGGCGAGACAAAAGATGAGACACACAAAAAACGTGTGTCTGTTTCCTCCAAAGTACCATTTTTTTCCTTTGAAGGAAACAGATATATCGTATTACGGCTCAGCTACGGCGACGGGAATTGCGTTTCATTTTCTTTAGTACCTATGTGCGAGGGAAATGTATGATAGTGATTGAATGTTTCCTAAGGGGGGTGCAGACATACGTTTACCGTTTGTCTCATTTTCGACTGTTATTATTTAGTGTATAAGAAAGAGCTGTAGCATTACATGTTCGAACAAAAGCAAAATCATCAGCGCATTGACGTTTTTAAATTTTTGAATTCACTCACACTTCAAATCAGGGGTCTACGGACACGTCACGGTGGGGTGTATGGGAGAGATGCATGAAAGTGATAACGATTTACCTTTAGAGGAAATAGACCTACGTACTTTGTGTATCTCATCTTTTGAAAAAGCTGCGGCATTATTGTGAAAAGGAACGTATGCTTATTGCCTTTTTAATACCCAATAAAAGCGCTCACTTGCACCATTGAAGTTTATTTTAAAATTATCGTCCCTCTGAAAGCAGTAATGTTGCCTGAATGTACGTAGGTGACCTGTGGGTACTAAGAGGGTCTATCTGATATCTACCTTTTCCAATTTCATTTGGAAAATTCCGAGTTTATTCGGCCACATTTACCTTCTCTCAGTTCGCAGTGAATTGTCAATTTAAATAATAAATGTTGGCCCGTAACAAAAAGGTTGAGGGTGTCTGCGCCGGAGATTAGGGGTTGCTCCCTCACAAGTCCCTGTCGAATTTTAAGGGCCGTATATTTTCATTTGCTCCCCCCTTTAGGGCTGTTTTTTTCTGTCTATGGAAAGTAACGAATAAATTGACCCTGTGAATTTATATAACAATTTCCTGGGATTTCAGGCATTCGGGGGATTAACGGATAAATAACGAACGGCCGTTGACTGACGCGAAAGCTTTTTTTCTCTTACGTTTTTTCAGGGAAAAATCACCGCTTTTCAAAATTCTGCTAAATTACCTTGAGCCGCTGAATCGATACAGCCATACTTCCTCATTAATTGGAGGAATTTCACTTGTCCGTCAAACTGAACAAAAGTTCCACTGCTTTTTTATTAGGTGCTCAGCTTTAAGCGTCGATGACACAGGGCGAGTTTAGAAGCTACTATCTGGGAAATTCACTATCTGTTAGTAAACTCGCCCAGTGTCATCGTGTTACTTGCTAACTAGCAGTGACTAGTAGATTGTTGACAATCTACGAAAAAAAGTTGAAAGGTCGTCAACTTTACTCGCCTACACGCTTGATCCGCTTGCTCGTGATTGGTTTATTTATGTTTCCAACATGGCTTCCGATAAACAGCTGATTTCGACTGTCAAACATCTGAAGAATTAGTTCACGCAGGCGTCGTTATTCTTGTTACTGGCGCTAGCAGCGTCCTCAGGGTCCTCAGTTTCCCACGCTTCTGAGCAAGTGGACAGTTTTGTGTGTCATCATGACAATCTCGCTCGCCGATTTACCCGCTTTTAAACTTAGTAGATAGTAGCTTGTAAACTGTGTCATCGATGCTTTAGACAAATGAATAATGACATGTACATATTACATTAACTCATACACATATTCTCCGATTTCCTATAGCGGATTAGTTCAGTCGGTAAAGCACTTAGGTGAAAGGTTCCGGGTATAAGTCAAATCTATTGAATAATAATTGTTTTAACTGCCAAAGTTGTAATTCTTTAAGATTTTAACGAGATAATCCGCTAAATCTCGGCTTATGTCTTATCTCGGACGTTTTACGAATACGGAATTATTTCTATAAGCGCTCACCGGAGTGTGTAGTGTGAACAGGAACATAATAAAAGTCCACTCTTACCAATTCAACACGATTTTAGACATTTTTTCCTTCATTCTGAGTTCTTTCTTGGTGTCCCATTGTCTGGTCTGGTGGGTTACCGATGCTATTGTTCCATTGTTGACAATGCAGTAGGTATAAAAAAAACACAGTGGAACCGATTGTGAATCTGTGATACAATATTCTTTATTGATCGAAGAACCCAACATTATTTTGTCTGCAAAGAAACCTTAACCGAATTGAATATTCTGGTTCTATTTTTTCTGCAGTCTGAGACGAAATGTTGATAGGAAGATGAATTATTGAATATTAATTTGGGAAACAAGATCCCAATATATTGGGGTATGTCGTGAGGTTGAAGGGAATGAGATGGGAAGATGAAGTACCTGGCTGTTCAGATCGGATCACCAATCGGATACGAAAACCATTTCAAGCACCTTTCGGAGGTCTTTCATCAGGGCTCTATTGAGAGTAGGCACCACTCTAGGAACACAGTTTTGGCTTTATATTTCTTTTAAAATTGTTTTAGGAACTCTGAACATAAATGAAATCCAAGTCCAAGTACCACAATCTGTTAAAAATAAAAGTGGTGTGTCAGTATTAAGATAAAAACCGCTTTTTCTGAAAATGATGACTTTTTACTAAAAAAACTTAAAATCGCTGTAAATATTTACTGGTTGGAGATTAATATCCATATGTTTATATTTTCTAAAGGGGAATTAAATTCTTTACAACTTCTTTCCAATAAATTTCTTTCTTTGGTAAATATTTTAGACGATATGAAGGAATTTTCGTTATTTGTTTTTGGGGTGTTATGCCGTGTTGCGCTACCTCCTTCTTTAGCCAACGTTTCGGACATCGTTGCAGTGTCCATCATCAGGGCAGATCCGGTAGATGTGTAATTTTTAGTCGTGAAGTGTGTGCTTATTTACTTCGAAGCGATACCGTGTCGCCAGCACCACTAACTTTCACCAGTACAAAATACTCGTGACAAGCAGTGGCGTCATCGCCGCGGAACGGAATAGAAAGTTCATTAAAACATGGTATTTATGCTAGCCAGGGGCAAGTCCGTTTGCGAGATGCCGACGGAAGTGGCTCCATCTCTTAATGAAATCTAAAATTAGAAATCATTCCAATATCAAAGAAAATATTCCAATATCAAAGCCTCCACAAATAACTACCCCAGTATTTACCTATACAATACATCTTCATATCGAACCTTTCAAGCCGGTATGCTTCAAGGTGATTTTTCTTGTATTTATTAAATTCTCCCTTCAAAGGAAAAGAGAAAATATATTGAAATTTGTTTTCGATTCTGCTCTCTCTGTGCGAGACAGAAATCATAGTCGACAGAGCTTCGCTGATATTATAACGATTATTTTACCAATGAGCTTTCGTTTCACTGGCTCCTTCTTCCCCTTAGAAAATACAGGAAAACAAAGACAATGTACCAATAAAAAATGTGAAGTATTTTTAATAATATTTATATGATCGCTACAGATTCTTTGACAAATAAAACATGTTCAAGAGGTACGTACTATTTTACGTACTATTTTTGAAGATAATGTACTGAAAAAAATATATGGTATCAAAGAACACCACTGTTTTTTTTTAGCTAGGTACCTAGCTTAGAAGAATTAAATAAGTAGTAAGAACACAAATTTTGTATGGGTACTTTAACGAGATATTGTTTTACAATTTTTTTTTTTTTTAAATATTCTGATCCATAAGCAATGTTTTTGTATTGTGAACGACCTTTTAGTTTTATTAACAAGATTCCACAAATATTATTCAGGAACTTATTTATTTATTGTAAACCGACTAGTTTTTTCTGATGTATTTTCAAAAATCTGAGAAAGATAATAAATTCAGCTTTCCATAAGATTAATAAAAACTGGTAGCATTTTTAATTTAAGAGAATTTTATCAAAGACGTATATTTTTAATAATTTAAGGGAATCTTGTGAGGAGGAAGGAGAAGTGGAAAGAAAGATAATAATATGATAAAACTAATAAACTTATTTCCACTTTAATTTATTTGACCGTAACCGGTTTCAGTCTGTTAAAACCATCTTCAGGCTGGAACAAATTATTCATAAACTACGGTTTATATACATGACACATGGGGCCTACAAGAATTTTATTAAATTAAATAGGTTTTCTTACAGTTGTTACTAAGTCGTCCTTGACTGTCGAATTTCTTATTATTTAGGTTATTCCCAGTAGACTAATTACCTCGGGTTTGTAGCTACTTCGATATTGTTCTAGGGAATACCTTACAAGTAATATAAATTACTATTGTTGTCAAATCGTTATTACATTTTTGATATGAAATTTTTGATCGATGGATTGATTTTTGAAGAGACCCATGTTTTACTTTGGAGTAAGATTACATTGGAATTCCACCATGAATTGTCAGTTTCAAAAATGTAAATATCTATTAGAAAGATAGTTGCTGTTTTAAATTCACCATGGTTTTCTGAAAGGGGCCATTCATTTATTACGTAAGACGGTTTAGGGGGGGGGGGATTTTTTCTTACAAGGGGGTGGGGGATTTTTTCTTACAAGGGGGTGGGAGGGAGTCTCAATAGTTGTTACTTAAGATCGCAAAAATGCGCAAAATTAAAAATATACTTTGAAAAAGCGCGGGCAACCGCGCGAGTGCGAGGTTCGCTCGGATGCGTATAGGTAAACGATTTCCATTTCCTTGGCAACGGACCCGCGCAAACAAACATCAAAACAAACCAAACGTGTATTCATTTTTTCCTTTAGATTCTTACTTAATAAATATTAGGGAGGGAGGGGGTCGGCCTATTCTTATTTTTTCTTATAATAGGGGGGGAGGGGGTCGAAAACTAGCAAAATTCGTCTTACGTAATAAATGAATGGCCCCAAAAGAGAAAACGTTGGGGCGTCTGTCGCACCGCGTATATTTCCCCAACTCACTGAAAAGCACGTGGAATGGATTTTACACTAATAAATCAATTTTATACGACGGATCATTTTGCGATTGTCGATTCGTTTTTAAATTAACCATCCGCCGCTGCATTGGCCAAGTTCAGTTTAAATGCAGCTCTTTTGAGCGGACATGATTGCAATTTTATTATCGCGGCCGTATAATAGAAGTTTTATTGCTTTTAACGAGATGTAGGTACATACTGTTGTGTATATTGTGAAACACACGTATTAGATATATATTATATCTTCGGGCATTGCTTTGTGAACAAAATACCTCGCTAAGCACTTGAATAGTGAAACCAACACTACTGTAAAGTTTTTATTGCTAGCGTTAATATTATATTACCTGCTGTTTTTATGGGGTTCGAGGGCACCACTGACTAATAAAATGATAAATTATATAAAATATAATTAAGGAGTAATTATGATATCATGTAGGTGCCTTTTTATTGCGCAGAATAATAATAGTATTTATAGATGTATGTAGATGCCGCGAAGAATGATAAGAAAATAAATTCTTCGGATCGCGATGTACTGTCCGGTGCTCAATTTTTGAACGTGTTGCTTCCTTGAGAAACAAGTAACAAAAGCCGACTGATTCACGAAATTACAAATCCACTATTACTTACGCCTGACAACCGATGATCCTCACGCTAGCTGTTAACGTAAGTGTTTAGCATTGCTTTTATTCCTTTCTATCACAAAAGTAGATTTGGGTTAGTCCTGGGTCGATCGATCGTTTTACACGACCCGGGTCGCTCACGACACACTGGCGTCACGAGCGGGTCGCTAGGACCCGCTCTTTTCGCGACACAAAATATGAAACTCGATTACGCTTCACCCAGCTACTTTCTATTATCTGAGTCGAGAGAGCGGGTGGCGAAACCCGGGTGTTGACGAACCGTTCGCTCTCTCACACATCTATCTATCGTCGCTCGCCTCGCCACATCCGCACCCGAAACCCAGGTAGTAGAGAGCGGTGCAGTAGTAGAGCGGTTGCGAGAAGTGTCGCGAGACCCGGGTTGCTGACGAAAAAATGACCCGCTCGCTCTTTGGTGGTCCGTGAGCGGGTTATTCACGACCGACCCAGGACTAATTTGGGTACAAAACTCCAAGTAGTAAACGGTTTTGCGTCAGAGTTGTATACTTAGTCGAATTCTTAAATTTCAACCGCGCAGTCGGTAGGCTAATTAATGATTCTAGAAAGATCATCACCATTGGGATCCATCATTGTTTCAAAGTATCTACGTATATAATTCACGAAATCTTTATGAAAGAAATTGAAGAATGACGAATTCTGCAATTAATTAACTCGAGGTTATAAAATTCCCAATACAGATTGTTTATCAGATGGAGGCGGATATCGAAACGTTAAATGATTATTGTCTTTAATTTGTGATTAATCAATTTTTAATGACTCCAGGTCATGGCGATAATAAATATATACCGGAGATCAAAAGTTTTAACATTCCTCATAAAGCTATAAAAATAATAATTTGTTACGCCTTTGGAAGGTGGAACGAATTAGAAAATTTAAAGATAATCTCCTGCAATAATTTTGCTCATTTGTGGTGGAGTTCCATTTAAAATTTTAATCATGAATAGTAGGTACTTGAAGATAATTTTTAAGAAGACACGTTTGAATTTGATAGTATCGAAAGTTTTGAAAAACTGTTTTTTTATTGGCAGTACTGTTCATAGATCATCTACTGTCATTTCCATCATCTCGGTGTTCATTACTCGATTGGGACAGATAAACACACCTTTTTTTAAAAATATTTATCAGTGACTATTTAATTACAGGTTTGATGAGAATTATAAGATATGTTAATGTATATAAATATTTCATCTGTTTGTTCTTAGTCGTCCTCACTAGGTGGTCCTGTGCTGAGGCGGACTGGTAGATTTCTTTGATTTTCCGTTATTTAGTTTCTATGATGTTTTTAATACATTTTTTCCTTAAACTTATTTATCTTTTCTATCTTTTTCAAACTTGGAGGAAGGATGTTGTAAAGTTTGATTGCCAAATATGTGTGGTTTTTTTGGCCAAAACTTTGTCTTAAATTTTGGAACATCTCGAATATCCTTTTTTGAGGTTCTTGTGTTATGTTTCCGAGTTTTATTAGGAGATTTTCTGTTTTTAAAATGATGTATAAGAATATTCTTGGCATATATTTATTTTAAATTTAGAATGTCAAAACACTTAAAAATATCTTTTGAGGGGGTTCTGATGGGTAATTTTAGTATGGTTTTTACAATGCTCTTCTGAGCAATATCTAAGTGGTTAATATGATTTGCTGTAGCAGATCCCCATACTAGAATTATAGTATCTAATTATTAACACTCTGAGATTGCAAGTTTAATTTTCTGTCAATGATTATCTGTGGCTATGGATCGGGTAGTTATTAGCGAATCACGAGTACAGATCGTGAAGAAGTAATAATGGATAATGATTTCGGTGTTTTAAAATTAATCAACGCGTCAAATCTTTGGATTATGGATATCTGCAAATACATAGTAAGGAAGCTATAGAGCTGTCCATAAGAGTCATACCAAGTTGCGAGAAGTAGGGGGAGGGGCTGGAGCATTCCCCTTTCAGTGATTTCTCAATAAATGAATTTGACAGTATGCAGGTACCTCGCATCGTATATCGTAATGTGAAGTGTGTGAAAACAAAATCTACTAATGAATTACATGTCTTTTTTACTTAGAGATGTCTGATTAATAAATGGGACGATCGGTATATGGGTGCATATATGCAGGATGTAACAGCACGTATTTTAACTAGCGATTTCTGAGCATATTTGGAGTAAAAAATGTACAAGTCATTTTGCTGTCCCATGATACATTTTTTCAATTAAAAACGATAAAAATATTTTTTCATCACACGTCGCAACTGAGTGATCTGGTACAGCATAGCGGTGGGTCGCATGATAAGCATTCCGTCTCGTTCTAACAGCACGGTAACACCTAAAACAGTGTGCTTATTGCTCGATCCCGCCGCAAGGTACCTATAGAGATGGGATCATTGGCGAGGTGTGATTCAAAAATATATTTTTTAGAAATATTTTAAACGCTTTAATAAAATACTGCGAGTGGAACACATATTTATTTGCCTTTGACGAGTATTTTTTGATGAGTCTTTTTATAAGTCCTGAAAAAAATATCAGGTCTATAAAAACTACTTTAAAGTTCAAAATCTTCTACTTACGAACCTCTTTTCGCTTAAGTTTTTATTGCATAATGTGAAAAATTAAATTCCTTAGAAAATGATCGTAAAACATTTAAATATTGGAGCCCGAGCTTCGCAAAATAATAAAAAAAAACTCTTTTTAGCAATGTTTTTTTCTTGAACTTGTTAAAAACAGTCGGCTGTTGTTAAATGGAAATCTAAACATTGTCGCCATCTACGTAAGGAGTATTATTGTTAGCGGCCTTATCCCGAATTATACACGACGTGGTGCATCGCCTTAAATCTATCAAACTAAAATATATTTTATTCGTTCTGAAAGTAAATAAAGTATCTTAATATTATTAAACCCTCAATCTACACATAAAAAAAATAAAGCGCGCTAAAGCTTTAAAATTGTCTTCTGCGCTAATTAAAGCTTTTAGGCACCAAATAGTGTTGTAAAAAGTTACAATAAATATTGAAGGTTAAGGTGGGTAGTTGCCTTACTTTGCTTCAGAGTCAGGCACGGCACGTCGCGACCCCTCAGACACGGAACCGTCACGGTACGAGAAAACTCGCCGTCTCGTACAAGAGGTAATTCATCACGGACATTTTCCACGTTGTTTAATGGCGGCTGTTTTTGCGAAAATAACAATGGATTTCCGCCGCGCTAATCGATTAACCGCGGCAGCAATTATTCGCGCTCCGTGGCCCACGTGGTACCTACTAACGCACGCAAACAGGTATGAACTGAACACCCGATGATTAGTACTTACCTACCACCTTAAATTATTCATTCCAATATATATACGTGTGATCTACAGTTACAACATTGAAAACGTTGATGACCAGGCTCTTGAGCCATTAACACGAATTAAAGATCTAGGCATCACTCTTCAAACAAATTTTTAATTTTTTAACCACATAATGGAAATGTTTTAATTAGGATTTACAAATTTTAAGTTTCAACAATATTAAGTGCATTAAACTATTATATTTTGCCTTTGTTAGAACTCAACTTGAATACAATTCTCCCATCAGGATCCCACATTATAATATTCATGTACCTTCTACAAGCTATTGAAAGAATTCAAAATAAATTATTACGTTTTCTAAATTTTAAAATGGGTTTTCCAGCAATTATGTTGAGCTTTAGATATATATATACATACTCTTTTAAATGATATGATTATGCTTAAATTGTCAGACAGAAGGATTTTCTCTGACATGGTATTTCTATATAAAATATTAAATGATATAGTTATTGGTCCACAATTGCTTGCATTGACAAGCTTTCGGATTCCACTACGTAATACTAAAAGTCGGGATTTATTTCAAGTGTAGAAATTCTGAGACTAACTACCATATCCTACCTCTTTCCTAGAATACTAATGGAGGGAAATAATTATACCGATTCGGTGGACATCTTCAATTTGTCACTAAACAAATTAAAAATGTTGTTACTGAAGTAGTTCAGTTATGTATGTAGGTACTCGTACAATAAATGTTGTATAATTTTTACTATCCGTATGTAAAAGGCCCTAAAAAGGGCTTTAATAAATAAGTATTTCATACCAGTAAATAGTCTTAGAATTGTTCTCGTGAAAGACCAATTATTTTTTATCTATTATTTGTCCAATATTAATCGATTCATTTTGACGGTCCTGTTTTTTAGAAAGCTCCCGAATCACTTATGAGAGGCGTTTTTATTTTTCATTTTGAAAACATATTGTTTAAAGATTCATTAAAAATAACGTCTCCTTCTCAGATATTATCAGTACCTAGTAGTCCTCTGAGGAACAGTCTTGCGTCTACAAATTAACGAACAATAAAAGTCATGTATGAATTCTTTCTAATTATTTAATTGGCATGAGCTTTAGAAAAAGTTTTTGCTCCGTCGGTGATTTTTCTTGTCGGTGTATTGTTGAACACGTCCATTATGGTTGTTCTTGCCAAGTCATTAGCTAATAAAGAAGATTGTACATAATACATACCTAAAGATAATGAGGAAGTGAAAATTTTGAGATAACATGTCTGGAAGAAGTAGATACAAGTGGAAGTAATGTTCCGTGTCTTTTACACTTCGTAATTAACTTAGAAGGACAAGATGTTAAGAGTCATTTAAAATTATTTTCTTCATTAGCTTTAGGTATATTTTTTTATATTAAAAAATTGTAGCAATGCATATGTAAAGCATCCCAGAACGTATTTATTGGTCATTCATAATTCTTCATAGTAATTTGCTAGATCTTTCATCCAAAACTTTTCAATTTCTTTGTTTGCAATTCCATGCCAATTCGTCCATTTCAGTCCACAAAATCGACTTTAAGATATTTTCTAACCACCAAGGTTTATTCGTTAATGTGTAATGTGTTCAACTGTCTCTGTAGATTGAATTAAGTTCGAATCTCACACGAAGCATCGTTTGAAGACCATCCTATCTTTTTTAAGCTCACAATGTATGGTGGTAATTCATGTTCTATTTTGGTATTTTCATACATCCCTATCAAATATAAGTGATTATGACAAAACGCCATATTGTTTTTTTCGATAAATGAGTCATGATATGGGCGAAATGAAGTGTAATAAAAAAAATAACTAGTTGTCTAAAAGTTTTGTAACATACTTTCCTTGAAAACTTAGCCTGATTGTTTTGCCGGCCTCTGTATTTCCTCCTTCCTGCAACTCACTCCTTCCTCTCCCCAAAAAGACTCTCCACACAGCATCTTCAAGGATGACATGGGCCCTGAGGGAAATTATTTTCCTCAGGGCCTCATACGTGGAGGTAATGTGAAAAAACCAAACACTATGAATTTTACAATTCAACAACCGAACAACCGGCCAATAATGGTGAAATAATAGAACCTTATTAGACCGTTCACAGAACTTGAATTTCAACTTTGAAATTTGATGAATTGTATAAATTCTGTGTAACAACCCGTCCTAAGTTTTTAAGCTCTTAAAAGTTATTTTTTAATATAATCTCCATTCAGATGCCGACTTGAAAAAGTTATAAAAAGAAATTAACAATAACACATCTATTTCTGTTATTTAACATGCTATAAGTATGAAAAAGTAACAGTATTAACTGCTACTTAACTCAGATATCTAGAGATTTTTTTCTGTGTCTTAAATAAGTCGTGTTTTATTAAATATTTTCACAACAGTCGCTTACGCATATCAATAGAGAACTCCAGTCCATTTTTTTTAATGAATAAATGACCTTCTAACTTCTAACTTTAATAACTGCATTTTTATTTTATTTTTAGAGTTAGTTTTAATAGTTAAAATAATTGTCAACGTTTCAATTTTTCAAGACCCCCGAAAACCACCATATGTATGGTGAATCGTGTGACGTCATCACTCCTGAAAATTACTATAGAATCGGGCGATCAGCTGATCAACTATCGCCTTTTTGAATTCCGTTATTCGTAGTATTCCTAGAAGAAGCATTACTATTTTTTTTGTGCAGTAGTTTTTTTTTGAAAATTTTCAATAATAGACATAAACTAATAAGAGATACCTTTGTTTTTGAAACATCACTTAGGCCTAAATAATGTTTCAATAAACACAACAACTAAATCTCTATAAACAGTAGTAAGTATGTAAATAAACGAATAAATTAATACGATGACTTGTGTCATATCATACATTTCCATCCAATGACTTTACGGTAACGTCACGAAACGTCGAACAGTGACGTCACCACTAAAATTTCAATAATGCCAACTTGACAACGTATTTTTACGACCCGATTATAAATGGACTTTTCAATATTTTTTTTAAAAACTCTGCGTTTAATATTATTATCTAAATAAAACTTATATATTCAGAATCAGCATCTATTGGTCTATATCTATATGAACATATTTTTTTAAAGCCATAATATTTTTCACTGGAGTTCCTTATTATAATATTTTTTGTTAATAATATTAGCACGCTCCCTCCCAAACCATCTTCAGTGATCTTCTTATTTTTAACATTTATAACGGAGCCTAAAAACATTCTTCCTTTTTCCAGTCGATAATATAGTTTCATGTTAGCGACTGTCTAAATTTCTACTTGTGAACATGCCACGGATATCAAGCCGGTACTAATCAATCGTTTGTGTACACAAAATACACAACAACACATTTACACGAACCAACATATACAAGTTATGTGCCACTTGACTAAACACACCAACACACGCACACAATATTGTATAGTCTAATACGGTTTAAAGGTATTAGCCTTTAATGACATCGTTCGCCATGCACACATGAATTCGAATATACGCAAATACCTTCTAAATGAGTGGTGTGTTTCCGAACACGCAACGCTGGTCTCATAGTGTGATTAATGAATATTAAACACGTCATGTTTGCATTGTCTTGGCGATTCTTTTGTTTGGTTTACGCTCCTAGATGTTGTTCCGAGTTGATTCAGTAGTTTGCGTCTTTCGGAGTGTCAACAATGACATGCGAACCCCTCTTCCTTATCCCCACGTCTGTCTAGTACCTGCCTTTGAAATACACGCTTTCTACTTTCTGTGCACCAACCACTAAGTGCTAACATCTTGCCTGTGATATTGGGATGGCGGAAATATAGTCTATTCTCCGTCCAAAATAAGAACAACCCGTGACCGCGCATGTCTCCACCCCTCCCCCCGTCTGCTGCTTGAATGCGCGTTAACCCATTAGATTCACGTGTTTAAATAAATTAACTAAATTATTTAATTATTATTTTCCACCCACCTGCAATCAAAAGTTTTAACAATTTATTCATTTAAATAATTATTATAATGGTTCTCCAATAAACGCACTGCATTTTATCAATTTTTGAAAATATGCTCAATGAAATCACCGATTTTTGTATGATGTTTGCGAAATATCATGTTCTCCAGATATATTTTTTTACAAATAATAATTAATCAATAATAATAATTGTGAGTTGAGGTTTGTGTACGGCCTATAAAAAAATAAAACTGATTAACACCAACATTCAGTAATTTTATAGTACAATACGTAACACCATTGTTTTATAAATATGCATTGTTCATATTTAAAAAAAAATTAGCTTCCTTGTGAGAGCCCTGAAGGAGTAACCATAAGTTACTTATACCGGGGTGGGTATGCGGTTGGAAACCTCCAGTGTTCATATTGTTGCAATTCGAATATAAGGACATAATTATTGATGTCATACTTTCCTATTTTGTTATTTGCAATTAGTGACAGTGATATCTAATGAATTAGGACTTGGCTGAAACATTGATGTTTGAATAATCGACCACCATAACACGGGCATGTGCCGTAAAATGTAAGCATTGTCGTAAAATCCGCAAAGTGTGTTACCATAAAAAGCAATGAATAAAGAAAAATTAGTAATAATAAATATCCATTTTATCACAGGGTCTGAAAGGGTTAAAATTTCAAGTTACGTGCACACAGCGCGACAGCCGACGAACGACTGATCTATGGGCGGAGTAACACAGCGGTGGTGAAGGGACCGAAGAAGGGGGCGGGGTATGCGCAATACGAACCAAATTTCGTACTCTCCCAAGTTGATCTAAAGGTGGACGGAGAATAGATACTGTAATTAATCATTATCATCACTCTTGGCTCTATAACCCCTGGTGGGTCTTGGCCTCCTCAAGAGTCTTCCTCAACTCATCACGGTTTTGTGCCAGCTCTCTCGTGTTTACAATCTCCAATGTGGATATATCTTTGAGGACGTTGTCGATCCATCTTAAACTTGGTCTTCCCAGGCTCCTTCGCCCTGTCGCGTCGGTCTTGAGTTCATAAGGGACTTAGGTGCTTGATGCTCGGTCATTCTCTCTACATGACCTAGCCACCGAAGTCTTTCCAGTTTTATAAATTTTGTGACGTTTAGATCCTTAAACAGAGTATCAAAATTTTTCTTTCAAAAACATCCAGTGCTCGCTCACGTGAGTACTGGTCTGATAAGTGTTTTGTACACTAATATCTTGGTATTTCTGGACAGCAGTCTGGATTTTATTTGGTTTTGTAGGTGCTAATAACAGCGATATTAATAATTGTAGATAATACACTATAATTAATACAGTCTATTATCTGGAATATAGTTGAGAGATGCTAATGAAGATAGACCGGACAACCACGACACCCACAGTAGTTGTTTGGCTTTTATACAAGACTTTAGATGCAGGTTTTTTTACACTAAGTGGTTCTTTCATAACCTCGAAATAGCCCATAAGTCAGCAAGCATTGGATTTTTAAATACTATTAAGTAACCTTTACTGATGACGGTCGCCCTGGTGATGTTTGAGTCATGGCCATAACCAAACCCGACCATCATTAATAAATAGTCAAACGGTTTAAAATAAAACCTCTGTGCCATTTTATTTATTAAGTCACACCAAAGTGTTTTATTTCTAAGAAATTTGTATTTATTTATTTCTGTCGTTTCATTGTAGATGTTTATTTAATACGATGGTTTTTTGTCCAGTTTCCATATGGGTCGTCTTTTCATATGGATTCACGATGCACATAAGGACGTTTTCTATTATGGTACCGTTTTTCGTACCTACAGTTTATCACTATAATGGGCATTATAAGTTTAAGATGTCGGAAATTATTTGACATCTGTTGTCTTCATTGATTTACGTACCTACTTAATTAGATATGTTATGTGTAAATTATGCATATGTATCTATTAGTATATTTAAAATATTGATAAAAAGACTATTATCTGTTGTGTTTTCTACGGATTGTGATTGTGTGTTAGCACCGCTATTGTCTATTATTATTATTGTCCCGTGTGTGCTATAACAGCACTATCTTTGTTAATTTTGTTCTTCTGTCATTGTTTTGTAAATACTGTATATTCTTTAGTTAATTTTGTTCTTCTGTCATTATTTTGTAATTACTGTTTATACTTTTATTATTTTCTTAATATTATAAGCAGCACTGTAGAATTATTTTAAAATTTATTATAGTTAAGCGCACTTGAAGTGAAATGTCATAAAACTGTGCTATATAAATATAATGTTATTATTATTATTATTATTCAGACTTGTGAATTTCGCGTGCATTTTGATGATGGCAGAGGTAAATGACGGATGATTCTTTCATGTGATTTATGGTTATGTTCAATATGTTGCCATATTTTGATCATTTAGTACCATCCCAAAATATTATTTCTTCTCTAATAGCAACATCTGTGTGAAACCTCACTGATGAAATCAATGATATTGCAAAGCAAACATTTTACATACGTGTCTTGACATAATTTTACATGTGGGGATCGGTAAGGAAAAAAGGAACGTGTATAACGCCCATTATAGTGGTAATTGACGGTTTTACCCCAATTAATGGAAAGAAAAGTGATTAAAGTATTCGTAACCACATAGTGAATGTATATGTATATAATAATTTATGTAGGTACTTATAAAATATTATGTAAATTTTTCATGTCGATGACAATCACTTTAGGCTTATTTATTCCACTAAAGCTTTTATTTTATTAAGACTCTGGCATATTACGTCAAGTGGTCACAGTATTTCCACCTTGCAATCAAATCCAAATTAATGGACTATTTCTAAACATACCCGAAAACTAAAAACTTTTTCGAAAAGTGACGAAATACGCTTTCAAATTCTATTATTAGAAACAAACTTACAATTTTTAAGTGCTCACCTTACGTTTATTTAAGGGCCCGCAACCCGGATTTGTTCCGATTTATTACATATTTCCCTTAAACACGATAAGTTTTAAAGCTCTTAAAAAAATATATGTTATTCTTGAAGATAATATCTAGACTTTGCCCGCGCCGAAACGCAAATTATATAAAATTCCCTCGATAGAAAAAAATCGCTATGTATGCTCCAAAAATTATTATTAACACGTTTGTTTCAGTTATTTTACAAGTTATATGTATGAAAAAAATCATAGTGTTTCTTTAAATGCTGTTTAAGATAATGCCCGCGAGATTTTTGCTCTACTTTAAACGAGTCGTGTTTTATTAAACATTTTTGCAACTTTTGCATCGATTTTGTCCCTGTAAATGTTGGCGCTCTCCTCTAATAATTCTAACATTCGTAATTTCGTATCTCTCCATCTTCTTCTTTTCGGGCCCGGTTGCAGAGCCTTAAGTAAAATTACTGATAACGGAAAAAAATGAAAACCCGTACTTATATATTTTATCAATAAACTTTATTGTCACCTTACTTTTTGTCGGTTCATATGAAAATAATTCACAAAATAATTAATTGAAAAGTTTTTTTTTTCAATTCGCAGTCGTAAACCTTGGTTTCATAGAGGTGTATATTTTTTTTTCTGTGGTCAACTTTTAGATTTGAATATGGAAGTTTAGATCATATTTCTCACCGTGATAGTAAGGGAGATACAACGATTTTTTGAGGCCTATATGACCTGTTCCCACGGACATATGAATATATCTGGACCTGCCCTAAGTGATAAAAACGTATTATTTCCCCCTCCACATGGCGCCGGCTGTAGCTCCTCCTTGGAACCGGCTCGCTCCATGGGGAGGGGATATAGCCTCGCTTGAATCTAAAATGTGTGACGTCATCATTCTTGCCGTGAACAGCGAGAAGCTGACATCCATACATTTAACGAAATAACGGCAGCTTGTGCTATACAATATATCTAAGTATCAATATGCACATAGCGAATGTGGGCGGTACTCCAATGTGCTCGTCGCTGGTTACAGGGGTAAGTAAATTATGAAACATTTGTAAAAGTGTTTTAACTAAACACGGAAACAAAATATTGATATGTGTATTGGCGCGAGTCTTTTTGGGGCGAGCATTTGGCCTTAGCAAATATGTTTTGAACGTGGCAAGCAATTCGCGCTCCCATGTAAAAAGGTCTATTCATTCAAAGCAGATTTTGCTTTTAAGAACTAAATGGTGATATTGTAATACGAGATGCCTATATACTTTCAGATTGATTGTTCAACGAATGACAGTCATCTTTCCCCTCTTCGCTCTCCATAGTTTGGTTTTACCCCTCATCTGTAACTGCTTGTCTATCCATTTGGATGTCTATGGCTGTTCCCAAAATCAAACAATTTAGCCTAAAGTTCAAACTGTTTAGATTTGAGTGTTTACATAACTGACTTTTAATTGCACGTAATATTAGAAACAAATATTTTTCCGACAGTCCACTACAACCCACTTCTAAGCATAGATACATTTATATTACTTATGCATTACATCGTAAATAAATAACTAGATGTTTATCCTTAATCGTGCCTAGCCTACATTCAGTGGTCTGTAATTCACGATTTACCAATACCATAATATCTACTTTAATATTCACGCGATGTGTTTATATATCATTGACTTACTTACAATAGATTTCAACAAACAGTTTTATATATCAATATCCGCCCACAGTATGAATAATTCACCGCACAAGTTGAATAATAATATTGTTATTTTTAACCATTAAATACCCACACCAACTGAATAATTTGAAGTGTCACGTCAAATGATGACATTACAATTTAAGGTATACTTAAAATGATTACAACAATATTGAGATCGATGAAGTTATGTACCTACTTACCTCAACACTTTAAAATTATTTGGAATTACTGACCAAAATGGGTGATTCCACGTTAAGTTAAACAAATGTCATTTGTATGTATGAAATAACTCTAATTATAGTTACATTAGTCAGTACGATGGTCGGTATGTTAATATTTATTTTCGTTTACATTAAAATGTCATCGATGATAAATACACGATACCTAGAAGTGACGGGTTTGAAAATAACACACTGGCGTGTTTTAAGGATGGATAAACAAGGGAATTTCAAGTTTCAACACAAATAATCATGTCTGCAAGTTTAACATGAAGTAAACAAATGTAGCCATTAAATTAAGGATATTAATTAAAATGTTTAGTAAGCCTGACACGTGAAATAATATCTTGCCATTGTAATTTATAGTGATAACAAAATTTAGAAGAAGAGTTTGTTTTCTAAAGCTTCAGGTAATCTCCATTGAAATGCTTTCATGTCGTAATCCATTTAAATGTTATGGTATACTTATTGTGAACGGTGAATCATTGGAGAAAGTGGAAAAGTTGTGTACTTAGAAACGGTTCCATGCCAACTCAGAATGAAACCAACTCAGAAACACCTCAGAAAGGTCATTAAAAGCTATGAAAAATAATTTTAAAGTAGCCGGTAACCCTAACCTAACTTAACCTATTAAAATTTTTTTTGTATATTTTTAACATCACTCTTAATGACCTTTCCGGGGTGTTTCTGATTCTGAGTTAGTTACATTCTGAGTTATCCGGTCACCCTTAGAAACTACACCTACGCTTAGGACAAGATTGCTAAACAATTGCCGAGGAGTGAATAACATTTAAATGTACTTAAAGACATGTCACCAAGCAGTTGATACACTAAACAATGCAATCAATGTTTTCCCAAGACTTTTTCATCCACTTGTCGTATATTTTCCTGACACCTCTTCCTCAATCTGATATTATAATAGCCGTTGTTTCCAATCCTACTGATCAATTGTAGAGTCGACATTTTGGCTCAACACTCCTCAAATGGACAAATACATTCTTCTCAATACAACTCTCCGACCAACAGGCGAATCAGGCGTTACTAAACAAATCACTTGATAAACATCGAGCAAAAAGTTGGGAACATCGGCCTAAATATCCAAACAATTGCAATATCCCTTTTTAATTTCCTGACGTTTTCGTCTGTTTCAGAATTTATCATTCGTAATTTTTGACAAACTACACGATTTTACAGGGGTCTCATTTCTACTTCTATCAGCCTGCTTTCGTTCTTCCTCTGTGAAATGCCAACTCCTTTTATGAAATGATCATTAATCTCACTTAGAGTGCTGTGTAAACCTCACGAAAGTAATCTTTCTATATCGGACATCACGTTTTCTATGATCTTTGATGTACAACGACCCCTTGATCAAACACTGAGAAAAAACTCTCTCGCTTTCATGTTTTACCTTTTTTGAGAAAACCGTTACATTTTGTTAAAGTCTAAAGTTCAAATCGAGTCGTTTTTTTAGGTCATCCTTTGCTGTGATCTCATGCGATGCATAGCAATGCGGGGAATGTTTAAATTGTGTCTACTGTTGACAGTACCGTGTGTGGCTATCGCTCGTGCAAATATTTTAACAAGACAATAAACATTGTAAGCCAACACCGACGCGTCATCACGAGTTTTCTGGTTTAAAATATTGAAAGTAAACATTAATTACATTATACAGCTGTTGTGGAGTAGAGCCATGTTTTTACTATGTGCAATTAAATAATTATTTATCAATAGATTAAACCAATCAATCAAATTAAAAACATCGTTGAAAATATTCTTGTCAAACAAATGTCACTACACCAAACGAACACTTACATGATTGTTAATCAAACACAACAATAACAAAAATGTATGTTAGCGTTGTGTCCTTCATAGGTATTTTATAGCTTTATACAGGTACGTGGTTATTTAGAACTTCATGTTCATAATGTACTTACATAATTTATGTTTTTAGTGAGTTAGCTAGGCTTGGTTAGTTGTAAGAAATGGGATCTAATACCTAAATAAATAAATAAATAATAAATAAATAAGGTCTTTATTCCAGAATGTGGGGAGGTGAGTGCAATCCCACACATCCTATATAGTGTGTAAGTACATACATAAAACACATAGATATTTATTGTTCGGGCAAATCTGTACCTACTCCCATCTATCCCTCCCGTCTTACCTACCTATCCTGTTACATCCATCTTGCTATTGTCACCGGTTCAAGTTTGACTCCTAACCGTGAAATCAGTACAATTTCAACACGGCGCGGTACGGCAGCCCAAATACTTTGGTGTCTCGTCGCTTATAGTCAAAACCCGGATCCGCGCAAAATATATGCTTTCAACCGCGAGTTATCTTGAGTGCATGAAGTGTGGGAACCAGGACGTCATCAGCAAGGTAGGATTTCATCTTGTTTTCGGTGGACATCCCATTTTTTCCCCTTCATCTCTTTTTCCATTCCAACAGTGATAGGTGGAGATTCCGAACTCCGCGGTAGAAAGTAACAGGCTTCCAATCAGCTATCGAAACATTGGTCCTTCGAGCCGGATGTACATTCTTTACAGATTAGTTAATTTACATGATTAGAAATTGTACTCAAACTAGTTTCATTACAAGACGATTATCAATAGTAGGTAGTTTCGGTAGATACGGCTTATCAGTTCAGCTGGTAGGTAGATAATATTGGGTGCAAATAAAATACTTTATTTGTTGCGAGTAGATACCTACTATTATAATTGTTAATTTACGTATTTAATACATTTCAAAATGGATAAAGTTGCAACCAAAATTTGTTCGTTAAAATTAAAACGGCAAAGGCTCTTTGGGAGAGTGCAGGTCGCATATGATCTCATTAAAGATTTAGAACAAAAGACTAAGCTATGTCAGTTCAGAGCCCGAATGGATAAATTAGAGTCCACATATGACGAATTTCAAAGTATTCAATGTGAGCTGTCAGATCTGGTTTCACTTCCCGAGTTTGAGTCGAAAAATGATATATTGGAGGTTTCGCGTGTATTTGAGGAATTGTTCTTTGAAGTTACATCGGCACGTGATGCTTTAGAAGCGAGTCAAAATAATCGTCATGACGTGTCAGGCGGAGAAGTACAACGCTCTGGGCCGCCCGGTCGCAACTTACTAGCTCCAGAAATAAAAATTCCTATGTTTAGTGGATGTATTAAAGATTGGCCTCCGTTTTTTAATATATTCAGAAGTATTGTGCATGAGAACAGTTCTCTGAGTGACATTGAAAAATTTCATTATTTATTGACCTCCGCGGTAGAAAGTAACAGGCTTCCAATCAGCTATCGAAACATTGGTCCTTCGAGCCGGATTTGAACCAGCGGCCTATGGATTTACAGTCCACTGTTCCAATCAAATGACTCTTTGAAGGGAACAGCTTTGTCATTGGTTAAGACTATTCCACTGATTCAAGAAAATTATGAATTAGCGTGGGAAACATTGTGGAACCATTATTCTGAATCTAGAGCATTATTTATATATTATGCCAACTCGATTTTAAATTGTAATTTTGCTAATAATGAAGAGATTTTGAATGTCTTGCGTGAAAATCTCTCGGGGCTTCGCGATTTAAACCGAGGAAAATTATTTGAAGAATTCGTTTGTCATATGGTTCTGCAAAAAATAGATTTAAAAACGCGTCGGTCTTTTGAATCTCTTGTTAAAAAAGATGAAATACCGGATACTGGAAAATTAATAGAATTTTTAGCTACTCAAAACCGTATAAATATGTTATCAGATATTAAAGAAAAAAAGATTCCTAAGCGGGTATTATTTTCAAACGCGAGCTCAAACGGGCATAATGTCAAGAAAATTACTTGTATAATGTGCAATCACGCACATCACTTGACAAAGTGTCAAGACTTTCTATCACTAAATATGGTCAGTAGAAGGGACTTCGTTAAAAGGGAACGGTTATGTTTCAACTGTTTAAATGCGCACCTTATTAAAAATTGCCGTTCAAAGTTTCGATGCAAACGGTGCAATCGATCGCACAATACTCTACTTCATACTGATGAAAGATCTCCTTCGCCAAACAACCGTGATACTGGAAGTAATAACCGCAGTGAAACGGACGCGGACGATTCTGTACAGTGTAATATTGCTTACGGGCGATCAAAACGTTCGATATTACCTACCGCGCTAGCAGAATTCCTTGACCATTCGGGACGTAAACACCGAGCGCGGGTTTTAATTGATACGGGTAGTGAAATATCATTTATGTCCGAAAAACTGTATAATATTTTAGGACTACATTCACAAAAATGGTCCGGGAAAGTTCGGGGTGTAAACAATGCTATTGTCAACAATGTACAGGGTTTAGTTACCTGTAAAATATTCTCTATTCAAAATCACTGCTTTGTGAGAGGGCAAGCTATAGTAATATCAAATATTACTTCTAAAATTACGCCCGTAGATTTACAAGAATCATTTGAAGATTTCAAACATTTAAATTTGGCTGACCCAGATTTCCAAAAGCAAGGAGACATTGATTTTCTAGTGGGATCGGATTTGATTGCGAACATATGGAGAAATGGATATGTATCAAGTCTTAAATGTAATTTGCTAGCAGTGAATACGATATTCGGGTATGTTATAATGGGTTCATGTTTACAAGGTTATAATTCAGCACAACCCGTAGTGACGTCAGCGTTAACTGCGGTTGAAAATAGTGACTTAAATCACGCGGTAAGCCGTTTCTGGGAAATTGAAGAGGTTTCTAACGAAATTATTCAGAATAAGGACGATAATGAATGCGAAACCATATTTCAATCAACAGTCAACCGGGAAGCGTGCGGCAGGTATATCGTGGCACTACCTTTCAAGAACAGAGATCATGTGGATATCGGAAGTACATATGATATCGCCCTTAAGAGATTTTATAATCTTGAAAAACGCTTGTCATTAAATCCAACAATGGCAGCCCATTACTGTAAATATATGGATGACTTCTTACAGCAAGGCTTCATGACAAGAGTTTCCCCATCGACTGAGATACCGAATACTTATTACATTCCACATCATGCGGTTGTTCAAAAAATAGGAAATGACATTAAAATTCGGGTGGTCTTTGACGCTTCCTGTAAATCAAACAAACAAATTTCATTAAATGATTGTTTATATTCGGGTCCTAAATTACAAAATGAAATAGGTCAAATCTTATTAAAATTTCGTTTATATCCTATAGTATTTACTACGGATATTCAGAAGATGTTTCTTCAAATTCGGTTGAGAGAAGAAGATACAAATTTTCAAAGGATTCTCTGGCGATCTTCACCGTTACAGCCGGTAGGGCAATATATACTTGGTACAGTCACATTCGGGGTGACTTCTTCGCCCTATTTAGCCATAAGAACTTTACATGAACTGGTGAAGGATGAAGGTACTCGATTTCCAAAGGCTTCTAAAGCACTGTTGTCGGACACATACGTGGACGACATAGTTACTGGCGAATGGGAGCCAGACAGCGCTTCTCAGCTTCAAATTGAGCTGACAGAACTCCTTGCCAAAGGAGGTTTTCAATTAAGAAAATGGATGAGCAATTCGCAGTCAGTTTTAAATAACATCCCAATTGAACATCGGATCCACGCAAGTGGTCAAGTTGCGTTTGATGATAGTACATCTTGCTCAATCAAAATATTAGGTTTAATTTGGAATCCTGATAAGGATACATTTTCGTACTCGGTAGAAGAAAAAGAAAAGGTTTTTACAAAACGTGCGATACTGAGCTGTGTTGCACGTATTTTCGATCCCATTGGATTAATAACACCTGTTGTTTTTAAGGTGAAATGTCTTCTACAGGAACTATGGAAATTAAAATTAGGTTGGGACGACTCCCTCCCGGAAAATATTGTTAATTTATGGGAAAATTTCTTGGATGAACTACCTAGGTTATGTTATTTACAAATACCGAGACATTGCAGTACAATAAAAAACTCAAATTGTACTTTAGTAGGATTTTCAGATGCGAGTGAATTAGGTTACGCGGCTTGTATATATTTGGTTACGAACGAAGCACAGCCTCAAGTCACGTTACTTACGAGTAAATCTAAAGTTGCACCGCTGAAAATATTATCAATACCACGTCTCGAGCTTATGGGAGCTTACCTACTTTCAAAGCTTGTAAAAATGACGAAGTCGTCTATAGAAACTCTCGTGAAAATTACAGAAATAATATTGTTTTCCGATTCTACCATAGTTTTATCATGGATCAAAACACCACCTCATACTTTGAAAACTTTTGTCGCGAACCGTGTTATCAAAATTATTGATGAAATCGAGGACGCAAAGTGGTACCACGTTGCGTCAAAGGAAAATCCAGCCGATTTTGCTTCTCGCGGTTTATGTCCATCGCAAATAATAGACAACAAATTGTGGTTTCAAGGGCCTCCTTGGTTGGCTCAGCCAAGTCAGAAGTGGCCATTGTCTTTACCGGAAAAATTAAAGGTTGAAGAGCTACCGGAAGTAAAATCCCACGTCTCAACAGTTCACAGGCCGCTTGATTACTATGAGGGCCTACAATTTTTCCGATTTTCTTCTTGGAACCGTCTTCGGAATGTGGTCGCTTGGTCGCTTAGGTTTATTTACAATACGCAGCAACGGACCAAGGATGCTCGTAGATCTGGAATTCTGACCGGCGCAGAAATAAATCGCGCGGTCACCCTAATAGTAAAATGCGATCAGCAGTTTCATTTTCCCGAGGAATTCAGAATGCTGCAAAATGATGCGGTCAACTCAGTGGCATTTCAAAAATTAAATGTGTTTATTGACCACGAAAACATACTTCGCGTTGGCGGGCGGCTCCGCAACTCTCATTTAAAATATAATACTAAGTTCCCAATAATCTTGGCAAAAAACAGTAAGATTGCGGAACTGTTAATATCTTATTACCATAAGGCCTATCTACACGCTGGTTCACGAACTCTGCAATTCCTGATTTAGCAAAATTATTGGATTGTGTCGGCACGTAATAAAATCAAGAAAATGGTGTCCAAATGTGTGAGATGCGCGAGATTGCGAGCGTCCCCGCAAAATCCTCTCATGGCCAGTCTGCCAGAAGCGCGTGTCACACCGAACCGCGTATTCAATCGGGTGGGGGTGGATTTGGCCGGCCCATACGTCTTAAAGGAAGGAAAACGCAGAGGTGCTAAGACATACAAGGCTTACTTTGCGATTTTTGTTTGCATGGCAACGAAGGCGATTCATCTCGAGGTTCTCTCAGATCTCTCGTCTGACGCTTTCATCGCTACCCTCGATAGGTTTGTTTCACGACGGGGTATTTGTCAGGCCATTTATTCGGATTGCGGTACGAACTTTGTTGGGGCGAAACGCCATTTGATTGGAACACAAAATTTTTTAAATAGTTGTCGTAATGATGAACAAGTCATGCGTACATGTTCAGAAAAGGGAATAGTGTGGAACTTCAACCCTCCCTCCAGTCCTCACTTCGGAGGACTATGGGAAGGGAACATTCGAGTCGTTAAAAATCATTTAAAACGAGTAATAGGGGACACTTCATTGACGTTTGAGGAATTTACAACTATATTACATAAAATAGAAGCCATACTAAATTCTCGTCCCCTCTGTCCTCTAACCTCAGACCCTGAGGACATTCAGGCCCTTACTCCAGGTCACTTTTTAATTGGAGAACCGTTAATTTCGATTCCAGAATATAACTATTCAGAGGTTAAGATAAATCGTCTCAATCGGTGGGAACATTTAAAGAAAATGACACAACATTTTTGGCAGCGCTGGAATACAGAATATTTACAAGCGTTACAAAACCGAGTCAAATGGTATAAGGCTACCCGTAACCTTCAAGTAAATGACCTAGTGGTCATCAAAGATAATAGGAGTCCTCCATTGAAATGGCCGCTCGGCAGGATAAGGGAGGTGAAACCGGGCTCTGACGGGGTCGTAAGATTGGCCTCAGTACAAACCAGCGATGGTATATATCTACGGCCTGTGGCAAAGCTTTGTCTTTTACCTGTAGAATAAGATAGCAACGTTTTTTTTTCTTTTTTTTATATGAATATTGGAATAGGTTCATATATTTTTTGTTTTGTTTTTTATGCCTTCAATGGTTTCGCATTGATTGCGATTCAGCTATCTTTTGTTTTAGTTATGTTTTTCGAGTTATTATTTTTTCATTACATTCTGCACGTATAGTCTTTAGTTTCACGTGCACCTAGTTTGTAAGGAATATATTAAATGTTAGGAGTAGGTTTCTTTTCATATTCTTTTAAATGTTAGGAGTAGGTTTCTTGGCCGGTTTCGATGGGTGTTGGAAAAATGGTATTTTTGGCGGGCGGTATATGTTCGGGCAAATCTGTACCTACTCCCATCTATCCCTCCCGTCTTACCTACCTATCCTGTTACATCCATCTTGCTATTGTCACCGGTTCAAGTTTGACTCCTAACCGTGAAATCAGTACAATTTCAACACGGCGCGGTACGGCAGCCCAAATACTTTGGTGTCTCGTCGCTTATAGTCAAAACCCGGATCCGCGCAAAATATATGCTTTCAACCGCGAGTTATCTTGAGTGCATGAAGTGTGGGAACCAGGACGTCATCAGCAAGGTAGGATTTCATCTTGTTTTCGGTGGACATCCCATTTTTTCCCCTTCATCTCTTTTTCCATTCCAACAGTGATAGGTGGAGATTCCGAACTCCGCGGTAGAAAGTAACAGGCTTCCAATCAGCTATCGAAACATTTATAAAATATGGTAATACGAAGGGAATAAAATAAAAATATAAGTAAAAAAAAAAAAAAATAAATCAGTCTGGGGTTATGGGAGCCAGTGTCTTCCTCCAATGTTCTTCTAAGCTCGATCCTGAAATCAAGCGGGATTCTATTATGAGAATGTTTCTGGAGTGGTTTATCCTTCCCCTCAGTCCTGCAATCCTGGTTCTTAATATAGCTTTAAATCCTGGAACTCGCAACAGAAGGCTGTAAACATTGAGGAGGCACTGCAGTGCCTGGGGAGTCCAAACATCAGACGATAAGCATTGTTATATTGCACCCGAAGCCTTTCCATGGTTCTATTTTTGAAGGTTGCCCAAAGCTCGCATGTGTATAGGGTTGTGCAGAAGGCTAGGAATAGCGTCCTTTTTACCCGTGGACTGCATAGCCGAAATCTTCTAGTGAGCATGTTGGATTTTATGCTCAGTACGCGCCTCTGCCTGTCAATATCTTCATCATCTGTTAATTTATCGTTGATGATATGTCCTAGATATTTGGTAGATTCTACTGTTTTTAGGAGTTCGCCGTTCAAAAAGGCGGGGGGGGATATTTTTTGGGCCTTCCCCGTGTTTTATGACCTAAGCTTATTGGTTTTTTGTTATAACATTAAGTTTAGTATTTTTTTATCATAATTTTCTTCCCTTGTCACAGTCTTCTGGGGATCCATATGTGCTTAATTGTCTCATTTATTTTAATTTTTTTAATCTAACAACCTCCTTTCAATGAATTTCAACGTTTAGTTTCATCTTAATGAAGAACAAATTAGGCGACTTGAGGATTTCGAAATGTGGATCTACAGAAGAATACTTAAAATAAGCTGGATGGACAGGGTTACAAATGAAGATGTTATGTTATGGTTCGGGTGAGTAAAGAAAAGGAAGTAATTAAAACTATAAAAATCCGAAAACTTCAATATCTTGGCCATGTGATGAGACATCCAGAGAAGCATGAGATCTTGCATTTCATAATACAGGGAAAGATTGCCGGAAGACGGGGCCCTGGAAGAATGAGAACCTCATGGCTGAAAAACCTGAGACAGTGGTTTGGCCAGTCTACTGTAGAGCTGTTCCGGGCCGCAGTAAACAAAGTCCGCATAGCCAACAACGTCCATTGAACGGACAGAGCATAAGAAGAAGAAGAAGTTTTATCTATTTTGACGACCTCCGTAGTCCAGTGGCTAAGACTCTTGACTCACATTCCGAAGGTCGCGGGTTCGAACCCGGCATGCGCAAATAAATTTTATTTGATTAATTTGTGTTATTTCACAATTAATTCATTTAAAATAATATATAGTATATTTGCGGCATGTTCCAGAGTGGAAGATACTATTAGTATCGCCCTGGTGTAAGACCACCATTCAGTATTGAAACGTTGCTTGAAAATGGCTTTAGCCGTGTTTAGTGACCAGATCTGAATAGCCAGGTACTTCCCAACCTTCCTCTTCCCCACCTCCTTCCCCTCCCCACTACCTTCAGCCTCACAACATACCCCGATTGGGGATGCCATAGTCTCACTGGCTCCAGACGGGAGCAGTTGAGATTCTTGTGCGGTATTCACTGTAAAAAAAAAAAAAAAAAAATCTGATCCATCATCTTCCTCAACGCAATTATTCGTTTCAAATTGTGTAGATAGTGACATAGGGTGATCGGGATAATAATCAATTCATACTTACTGTAATATTTTTTATGTTTTCGCATAAAAATATCTTCCCGCACACTTTCAACAAAAAAAAAACTAGGAAGAAAAACGTAATATTTTCGCAAAAAAATTGTGTTAATCCATGATTCCCTTCGCTTACCATGATCCTACTATAGGTATTATTATTTTTTTAGTTTATTAGGGAAACAAACAGTTATACATATTTCATTAAAGTAATTACACGTTACATGGTTGCATGAACCAGCAAAGTTTCCGCATAAAAGAAATCATAGAATCACAGAAAAACATAGATGAGTAAAGTAAACATAAAGTAGTAGAAAAAGGAAAAAAGTTATAAAAAAACACAAATTAATGTATACAAGATAGATACTATAATGTTAAATGAAACTACGTACCTATATAAAAATAATACATTTTCACATCATAAGTTATGTTAACTATAAAATAGAACTGATAAAAAATTAAAAACCGCATATTAAGAATGAGAAAATAACACAAGATTAATAACATATATTAATAAAATAACACACATTGCATAAAGCAAGACTAGAGGGTTCGTAATTAACAATTTGTTTTAATTTTTTCTATCATACATTTACTAAATTTACCTGAAGACAAATGGAAACTAGAAATTTTACCAATATAAAGTGTATTAAACTGTTTTATTTTGCCTATGTAAGAAGTCAACTTGAGTACAATTCTCTCGTCTGGAACCCGCATTATAATATAAACGTACAAGCTGTTGAAAGAATACAAAACTAATTCTTACTTTTTTAAATTTAAAAATTGATATCCCAGCAATTATGTTGAACTACATCACTCTGTTAAATAAATGAATATGCTCAAATTGTCAGACAGAAGAATTTTCACTGACTTGGTATTTCTATATAAAATTCTAAATGATTTAGTTGATAGTTCGGTATTGCTTAAATTGATAAGCTTCGGGATACCACTACGTAATACTAGGTCAGGATTTATTTCAGTGCAGAAATTCTGGGACTAACTACCATATGTGTTCCTCTTTTCCCAGAATACTAATGGAGGGAAATAATTATACCAAGTCAGTGGAAATCTTCAATTTATCTTTAAACAAATGTAAAATATTGTTACTGAGGCAGTTCAGTTATGTACAATAAATATTGTATATTTCTTACCATTCATATGTAAAAGCCTCGAAAAAGGGTGTTAATAATCAATAAATAAGTAAATAAGCCTTTGAAAAGAAACTATTGTATTTTGTGCACGTCCTTCTGAGAAATTAATGTTGTGTATAGTTTGTTTTTGAGTATGGGATGTGTATTGTGAGGCTGTCCAGAAATCAACCAAAATATCTTCGGTTTCGTACAATTCACTGTACCAATGTGTAGTATAAATAGTCGTCACCACGACTTGTTCCAGATACTACAAGGCAGCACAGATGCTCTAGCACAGCATGGCATGACAAGAGGGAAGATGCTATTAAATGCAATTCGTGAAACATTTGATTTTTAGTAATTTAAAAACCTTAATTTTTTTCTTCCCAAATGTTAAGAATGGAAAAATAAGTAGGTATTATAGATGGATTATTAATTTGTACTAAAATAATTAATAAAAAAGTATGTATGTAGATACTTATATTTAGTACAACAATTACCTAAAGTAGTTACACCAATCATACAAGCAGATTGGCAGTTTGTATCACCCAAAGCAAACACCACCCAGTAGGTACTGAGTTTACACAATTAATAGTTGATCAGGCGGCCGTGGGGGGAGGCATCAGCCTGGCAGCTAGCTGTGTCAACACCGCCTCACTGCTTACCTGGGCGGGTAGCCAAGCTGAACGTGTGTGTTCGCATGTCCATAATGAAAACACTTAAACAAACATAATGCTTCGTGTAAATATTAAACCTTAGCGCAAACATACACGTGCCCGCCTCTGCAATGTTTGCAGTAGGGGAGGCAAACCTTTTCACCATCAATCATATTAATATGATTAATTATAGAAATTTACATTAACTCCACACAGTAGGTCCAAAGGAAAATAATTTCCCTTAGGAACTATGCCATCTTTGGGGATGCTGTGTGGAGGGTCTTTTTGGGGAAAGGAAGGAGAGTCCACAGCCGGGCTGTTGAACTCAAGAACGAGTAGTGGAAGCGACCCGTTCTCACGTGACAATTGTCAACCGTAATGTTAGTAATTACTGGAAATGTTATGTAATAGAACACTGCATAGATATAATAAGCACCAGAAATCACTTCTATGTAGACTTGAACGGAAGCCATTGTCGTCACTAACTTAGTACGTATATTTTGGTACTAGTTCATTTAGCAAGCGCTCTGTCTCATGTACACTTGCCTTACATCGAGTCTCATCGTACAGTCATCCTATTTGAATTTCATAATGATGATGAAATACAGTTCAGTATTTGAAATTTAAGCGAAGAACGGTCTGACTTTCGGATCAGCAAACACGCCCACATCAACTCTCGACTTGCACACTCTGATATTTTTTTGATGTGAGAACTTCTTTAGCACTATTTTGAATTGAAACTCGATGAAACGAAAAATAGCGACACTAAAAAGAGACAAACAATTATATCTATAGATTGACTAAGCGGTCTTCTCTTTGTGCGGTGCTTAGTAAGTCTCCCCACTCTTGTCTACTTTAGTTTTCTGAAGGTTTCACTTCTACCGCGTGTGAACTGCACACTCCGATTTATTGTGTGTTTTTTTTTTCCAAGTTTAAGAAGAAGAAACAATCGCTATTGACTGGACGTTCCCTCAATGATAGTCATACTAAAATTATGATATCAAAATTGTGTGAATACGTAGGTATTTTATTTAATTCCTGGAATGAACTTTGGCACATTTGCCTTTGAAAATATTATAACAAACAATGTGGCATATACTGTATTTAAAAAAAATTGATATGGAACAAGTAGGGTTAGTTTTTGCTGCTTTGACAAACAGTTTTCTGCTTTATTGTTACGATTTACATAGGTACATATACATATAGATTATTTTCTTCCCCAACCATTTTCGACCCGTTTTGCTGTAGTGTTTTATGCAAATTCTTAAAAATCTCTATTACATGCATTTACATATAGATTATTTTCTTCCCTAACCATGTTCGATCCGTTTTGATGTAGTGTTTTATGCAAATTCTTAAAAAAAAATTAAATATTTTATTTTACTGGGAAAGATGTTCAACCCCTGGCCAATGTTTGTGCCGCTTGGCATATCCCGTCTATTGGTATAATTTTAATATACCTACGTCCTTGTTGATTCAGCAGGGCAACAAGAGATACTCTGATGACGAATGGCTGACGTTGGGGTGACTATGGTTCCCCCTAAGGGGGAGAGGGGGGATTACCCCCCACCGAGCGTTGGCAAACAGACGAGATAGTGTGAACAGATGCGGAAGACGGTTGACAAAAGATGTTCCGTTTTCATTTCTTTAGCTTTTTGTATTTATTTTAGTTTTCTTATGTTCAGCTGCTTTTTAAAATTTTTCAGTGTTATATAAGTTGTTCAAAAATAAAACTGTATTATTTGCAATATACGTCATTAGATGAGGTCATTTTTAGTTAAAATTGGAATACCACACTTTCAGTTGAATAATTAATTTATTAATTTTATTATTTATAGTTAGTGTTTTGTGTTTTTACTATTGTCTTCCTCCTACTAGTAACCATTGATGATCTCCAGAAAATAATATAGGTTGCAGAACTAAAGTATTATTAAAAAACAAAATTTTGTCTTAGAGCCAATTTAATCCTCATTTCGTCGAAAGTTGTTCTTACGATCGTACAGGGCGGTTCCAATGAGAAAGATTAAGTATTCTCCGTACCAGCTTTTTAAAATTATAAATCAATATCGATTTTATTTCATTCCAAAGTTGCTTTAATTTATACATACATCCAAACATGCTGAAAGGCTTGATGATAAAACTATTAAAATTATGTACTTTTTGTATTTATTTTTTGATTACAAGTATTTATCATTTTTCAATAATGTCTAAGTTAAATAAGAATGTAAAAAAAATCTGAAATATATTAGTTTGTAAGTGCGCAAATAAATACACAAACGGACCAATTTTCGTCAAGCAACACATGTACGTATTTATTTTTTAATGATTTTATTTAAACTAAAATTAAAATTCTAAAACATGCGATACCTAGATAATGTATTGATTTATTTTACTGCATGAAATGGGTGTGGTATAATACAAAATCTTTTTTGAAAATTTAACAAATCTGCCAACCACCTATGATGGTATAACCTTATTATACTAAAAATAAACATTTTTTCTCAAAATTTAAAACATGCGAATGCTAGATATAAGAACAATCTTTCGAAATCCGTTTATAATTTTTTGTGGAAAAGAGTCAATACGTCTAAAATTTGATTCAAATAGGACATATTTCTGGTTTTCTTTGCCAATACCATCTTAAGGCTCTTGTAAACGTATCTACAAACTTGTTCGTTTACGAGAGCTTTTAATTAAGTGTAAGACAAGAAGCGGTCAAATTAATAAAAAAAAAACTTGGCTTATGTGTAAATGGACATATGAATGTGTAATAAGCAAAGAGTGTGACGCCACAACCATTCTACCAAAAATAACACCTGCTCTACAAGAAATGATAGATGCACAACGTATAATGTCATCAACGAGGGGGTGACCGGTCAACTCAGAATAAAACCAATTCAGAAGCACCTTAGAAAGGTCATTAAGAGTGATGATAAAAAAATATTAAAAAAATTGGTAAATAGGTTAAATTAGGTTAGGGTTACCGGCTATTTTTAAATTATTTTTTCGTAGCTTTTAATGACCTTTCTGAGGTGTTTTTGAGTTGGTTTCATTCTGAGTTGACATGGAACCCTACGAGGGTAAGCTGAAAAGTAATGCACGCATGCTTATATATTGCGAACAAAAGACCTTCAGAAGCGCGCCAGGTGGAATGTGGCAGTGACATTCCCCCTACATACGCAGGTTTGGGTCGTAAACGTACAGAAAATATCTTATATCCATCTACTAAATAAAATCGTATTAATCATTTGCGTTTAAATTAGGTCACACAATACATTATCGATATATTTAAATACGGGGTACATAATTTCGCTGTCATCAGAGTGAAATTGCTTTCTCAATACTTGGTACTTGTATAATAAATTCCACGGCAATCCAACACGACGTATTATTATTTGCTATTAACCCACCAGCATTAATAATATTATCATACTGGGATGGCGATTTAGCGATTAGCTTTATTGGTTATTAGCGAACCGACATACTAATTATCTTTCATAGATTGTTTTATCAGTGTGTTTAGCTCGATGGAATTATGAATAGTCATTATCCAAATCGTCAATCATCAAAATGTAGGCATGTTTAGGCATAAATATAGATCAACATGTTAAATGGACAGAACATATTGCACAAACCGTAAACAGAATTCGTAAAATTTATTACGTATTCCTCAAACTAAGAAATATTCTACATAAATCTATGCTACTACAGGTTTACTATGCATTAGCCCAATCAGTTCTACAATATGGAATAATAGGCTGGGGAGGAGCGTATAAAACCAACTTAACCCCACTTGAAATAGTACATAGAAGACTCATCAAAATTATTTTAAAGAAACAATTAGACTATTCAACCCAAAAATTATTCGATGAATTCAAAGTATTACCACTAAATAAAATTTATCAAAAAACTGCATTACTTCAAATCCACAAAGATAAACTAACAACAAAGTCATTTAGCACCAGACCGAGAACCTTAGGACAAATAATAATCCCTAAACTTAACACAACAACAGCCCAACATCATTACACATACTCAATACTCAGCCATAAAATCCTTTAACGAACTCCCTAAAGAAATACAATCCGAAAGGAATTATGAAATTTTTAAACAAAAACTTAAAAAACATTTTACCATTAACTAGTTTTAGATATGTATTACGATGTGCCAACTTATATTTTCCACTGTGAACCAAAATGCCAACTAATATTTTTTCTATGTATAACAACTGTCAAGTATGTATAGTACTGTCAATCTGATAGTGCTCCCTCCCTAAACACGAGAATTTCTCAATTAGGGAGGTATTGTTACCACCAATATTATATATTATATGTATTTGTTTTTTTGTATATTATATGTATTGGTTTATTAAAAAAAAAAAAATGTTTTCATTATGCGATCAAAACTGATTCAGATATCTACCCAGGTATTTGTTTGTGTGACCTGGAAAAACTCTCGAAGCTCTAGCGTAATGAAATTTGCACAAATTTTTCGTCTGGGAGTTGATAGATCAACGCAGCTATTTTTAGTTCGCTACGTCATTCCTAAAATAAGCTATGGAGCTTAATACGTTCTGCTCAGCATCCGATTTTCAGAACTGCTTGCAGGTCAGCAGGCTGACCCGCCAACCTAATTATTATTATTTTGAAATCTCGATAAAGGGAAGAATAATGATTCGGCTGGCGGTTTTGCCTAAAACGAGCCGATTTGCAGGACTGCCTGCAGTTGTGTAAATCGGATGATGAGTAGGCCGTTTAATGTCAATTTTGCCGATAAACAAGATGCCATCTGTGGATTCATACTTTAAATTTTGTTTTACGAGACGAAGGAGTTTTGAAACTTTGAAGAATTGCTAGTTTTAACTCTAAGCAGAAATATTCTTTTTACGTCAGAAATGTGAGCTCTGGCTTCAAGGAATTTGCAACTCTTACGTATGTTTTTCGCTATTTCTTTTACGTTAACTTAAATATATTCAAATAGCTACGTTTTTTGCGGCACGTTCCGCAGAGGAAGATACTCTCAGTATGGCCCTGGTGTAAGACCACCGTTCAGAATTGAAATGTTGCTTGAAATGGCTTCATTTGTGTTTGGTGACTAGATATGTATATTCCCCCACCTCCCTCTTCCCCATCTTCTTCCCCTCACCACTTACACAACATACCCCAATTGGGGATGCCATAGACTCACTGGCTCCAAGCGGTTGGGTGTTCGTGCGGCATTCAAACAGTTATTGTTTAGCGAAACTCAATCGAAAATCTGGAGACAGAAAAATCAGAAAAGATATTGGCAGTGAGTTTCGCTAATATTATCTTCATTTAATTTATTATAATTTGAGATTTTACTCATAAAGTTTAAAAAATAAAAAAAGTTATTTCCACCTCGAGTGAAATCTTAACGTAGTCACCAGGCACCATGTTAGTTGTGAGTAAAAAAATATAAAAAGTGTTTTGAAACTCGTGAAACCGGGTCGTAAGTTATAGCTAATACTAAAAACCTGTACATACTCGTATGTAAAACATTCTGGTTTCGTTCATAAAATAAATTAACCGAACCGGTTCAAAATTAATATGAAACACTTTTCAAAATCATTACTTTCAAAACGAATTCTACATATTTTCAAAATTTAATTTAAATAATACATTTAATCACTTCCGTTTCAATGCCCTGTGTTTCGTGTGTGGTATAATGCGTGTAATGGTGTTGGTTCACACAGCAATCTAACCGTTTGTTTGCCTGTACTTCCCACGCGCCACCTCTGTGAACACACCTTTACACCGTGATTGTTTATGTTAAAATTGAATTAACATTTATTTAACAACCGTAATTATTATTGACGTTGAATCATTATCTCCGAAGAAAAGAGGAAATGAAAATAATAATAATTTTGGCACACATTGAATTTACATTCATTATTATTGTAGTTTTTTTTTAACCTTTCCTTGCCGGTGCTACGCATTGTTTTGACTTGTCTATAATTATTTGAAAATCTCTGTAAATATAGGTACTAAATACAGAGTTCATATTTTAGGCGTTCCTTAGCAATACCTTTACGGAGTATTTGAAAAAAAATTAAAATATTTAAGTATTTATCAAATGGAACAGAAAAAAAGATTTGGTCGAACAGTTGGGAAAAAGTCGTAGAAATAATACATCGTGTTAAGGTGATCTGAAATCGATATCGGAATCCACGCCTCTTTTTGGGAGGAGTTTAAAAATACTTGAGAAAAAGCTTTTGGAAAGGTTGGATGTGGGAATTTTTTTTTTTGGAGGCGTCTACTAATATCTACAGGAATTCCAAAAACTGAAAAAATCGGACTAATATCTATAAGAACCAAAGTGCGTACGAATATCTACAGCTCAAACTGCTGACTAATATCTATGAGCACCAAAGTGTTGAATATCTATAGCACTGGCAGAGGTTGGATTTGCAATTATGTATAGCATTAATATGCTATACATAATTGCAAATCCAACCTCTGCCAAATTCTAATGAATAACGAAATATTGCGTATGCAGTTTAAAAAACTTAATTTATGTATGTATGTAAAAATCCCTAATATCGGACTATTGGACACATTTAGCTGAATATTAAGGATTTGGGTTTTTGTTTTAACAGCTTTCTTTATTTCGAGTGCTTCTAAATTATTTAGTCTGTTACCATGACCATTTCTATGTCAGTTAGGGAACGTACCCATACTACGTGACCAACTTTATGCAATTTTTAACCCCCCCCCCCCTCCCGGTGACCAAAAACCTAAGCAACCCGCCGCTCATTTGTACCGAGCGTGACATTTTGAAGACCCCCCCCCCCCTAAATGTGTCACGTAGTATGGGTACGTTCCCTTAGGTTAGGTTAGGTTGTGGTGCCGTGTATATCTAAATAAATAAATATCTTTGTATTATGACCTCCATGTTTGTTCAATAAATTATTGTCCTCGTAAACAGCAAAATACGTAATAGCTCTGTAGATATTAGTCAACACTCTGAAGTTCGTAGATATTAGTCCAACATCTGAGCTGTAGATATTCTTCCGACGTACAGGCTGTAGATATTGGTATCTGGAGTCTTTTTTACAGGTTGATTTCTCAACGGCCTGTAAAAAACATTAACTCTTTTTTTACGCATTGTTTATTGTAATAAGTTAATTTCATTGGCCTGTGTGCGGCCTAGGAGTGGAATGGTTTCATTATCCATTAGGTACCTACAATACGCGCCAAACTTAAATGCTGATCTGAACTTGATAGAATCCTATTTTATTGACTTTACAATGAACGTAAGCGAAAGAGAAATATGTGTAAACATTTGTGCGACAAAGAAAGGCGTGGGCGGGAAAGAATGACTCTTTTTCGACCTCAAACTCGCTTATTGCTACGGTTGTTTTTTAACGTCAGGTCGGTATTATAGTTTGAGGTAGGTGTTAAGAATAGTGACATCTATGACACACAATAGTGACATCTATGAGATAAATACTGTAGTTAATCCCATTGGTTTTATTTTTCTTAGTTTATTAAAAGAGTATGAATGTTAGAGACCTCTGTAGGAATTTTATAGAAGCCAGTGTTACCGACCAACTAAATTAGAGCACGTGACCCAGTAGTTGTTTAGTACCATTATTTATTATTTATTATTCTTGTCTTTTTAACAGTCTGAAAGACAATATTTTTACAGTTTTTAGCAGTATAAAAGGGGTGCTACTCAAATATTTCTCTCTCTCGCATTAACCGATACTTGGAGTATAGACCCCGTGTTGCCCAGGCGAGGTCCGGGCCAAAATTAGCTTAAAAAAGTGTTGATTTCATTGTTACTCAAAAGTGTTTGTAAATAAAACGACTCTTCAGTAAAAAAAAGTGTTTTACAATAAAAAGTCCACCACCCTAGATGATATTGAAGTGACTTTGACAGTAGGTACTATGCTAATTGTGTCCGCCTATTAAAAATAAAACAACGTTCACCAATAATCCTACTTTTTATTTCTTGTGGAAAGATCTATCCCTTTTAATTAATAAACAATGTTCTGAGTGATATTTGTAATAATTGCAAAACCGTTTGTATTAATTTCACCATCTTATAAGCCAACATTAATGTCATAACTACGCATTGAATATTTATAATATTAACTACCAACCCACTGAGAATTATTATACTGTAGATCGGCGTGTTCTGTACTACGCCAGCCGCATGTTGTGTTAACATAAATAAATCACTCCAAAGCAAATATTGAATACCTCCTGGTCACGAAGCACAATAGTAATCTCAACAGACCGACAATTATTATTACACAATAAAGAATTAGCGAAACAACTCGACAGACATGGCGCGTGTAATGCCGCCCATTAAATAATACGAAAGAAGAAGAATAATAAGAATGAACAACTTACACGCTATTTTAATTTACTGAAAATGGTAGTAAAAGATGTGGCTCCTGAGAATATGGAAATTTAAAAAAAATGTATTTTATTTTATTTTTATTTATTTGGGAGACCAACAGTTTACATTAACAACAAAGTATATAATAATTGAGTACAATAATTGAACCATTTACAGGTTTCCACATGGGTATTGTATACAAGTGTGTAGTGATTCTAGAGATATTTACTAATAAAAAATTACATTTCAAGAGACGAGTTATTTAGGTGGGGATAGGAAAGGGGTAGGATGGGGGGGGATCGGTTAATTAGAGGTATAGTAATAAAAAAATGCGTGACAAAAAATTAAAAGAGAGAGAAAAAAAAAGGAAGTTTATAGAGTGGTGGTTGTGTTAGAGGGTATCTATAAGTATTGTCATTGTAGAGTATCGAGAGAGTGTCTGTGTGATTTTAAGGAGTGTGGTGCAGAGTTAAAAATGTCAAATTGTGTATAGTGTGTGTTGAAAGTGTTGGATGCACGATAGATGAAGGAGTTCTGTTTAGAATTAGTGTTGCACCGAGGGAGGCTAAGAATCGTGTCTGATCTTGTTCGTCTGTTTGGAACTCGTATCTGTATTCGTTCTAGGAGTTCTGGACAATCTACGACCTTCGATCAAATATCCTTGGTCGAAGTCTACGACGGATCTGGCTATTTTTTGAAGAAAAAGTACATCGGCCGAGCTTCTTCGAGCTTCTAATGGTAGTATCTTTTGCTCTATAGTCTGTCATTTAAGGCTCTGCAACCGGGCCCGAAAAGAAAAAGATGGAGAGATACGAAATTAGTGTTAAAATGTTAGAGGAGAGCGCTAACATTTACAGCGACAAAATCGATGCGAAAATTGCGAAAATGTTTAATAAAACACGACTCGTTTAAAATAGAGCAAATATCTCGCGGGCATTATCTTAAACAGCATTTAAAGAAACACTGTGAATTTTTTCATACATATATGTATATAGCTTGTAAAATAACTGAAACAAACGTGTTAATAATAATTTTTGGAGCATACTTTGCGATTTTTTTCTATCGAGGGAATTTTATATAATTGGCATTTCGGCGCGGGCAAAGTCTAGATATTATTTTCAAGAATAACGTATATTTTTTAAGAGCTTTAAAACTTACCGTGTTTAAGGGAAATATGTAATAAATCGGTACAAATCCGGGTTGCGGGCCCTTAAGAGTAGAAAAATTAAAAATTGAACTACTCATTTTGTAGGCTGTCAACACCAATTTAACTAACAAATATTATTTTAAAGCGCAATAATACTGAAAATATAGAACACTGTCAATCACACTTTTGAAAACATGTTTTTGTTCTTAAAGAAAAAAAAATTAAAATCGAAGAAGCACTGTGGTTAAAGTACCTACTTAATGACATAATTTTGATTAAATATGACTGTAGTGTTTGACAGAGTGATTTGCTTTAATTTAATTTAATATAAATTTTAATTTAACAGTAGGCAGAAAGGAAGAATCACTAATGGTGAGTTTAGTTACACCACTTTTAGATCTGTATGAGTTAAATATATTCAGATCTAAAATTACAGACATGATCTAAAGCCCGGGCAACGCTAGGTAGGTACTTAAGCTAGTATTAAAAAAATTTGTGAAATTTCTAAATCGTGAACTTGAAAAGTGAGCTCATAATCAAAGCGGCCAATGTTTCATTCTATCTCATTCTCTCGCAGGCAACATCCTTTGTGTTTGACTCTTTTTAGTGTCGTTTTCCGTTTCATCGATTTTCAAATCACAACGGTGCCAAAGAAGTTTTTACTTCAAAAAAATAATAATGATCATAGAAGTTGCCCATTCCTACGTCGAATACAGAAATGGCGACTGCATCTTGTAATGGTTATTGCGTTATTAGTTGTCGTGCCGTGGGTGTGCACTGTGCGCTGTGCACGGGGCTTTCACAGTGCCATAGTATTGCGGTTCGCTTCGAAGAATGCAACGTTTCGTGCACAGGATCCCAAACATCCAACGACCGTGGAATGAACGCCATTACAGCCATCTTTTTTTGTCCGCCCAATCAACTATTTCACTTACAGATTCTTCGAGCTTTCGAGAACGGTGAAAAAGAATTGTGGTGTGAATTTTGGAGATTACAGGTTTTGTGAAACTCAAAATTCTTGACAACAATCGTCAAGATGAATGCAGTAATGGTCGCTTCTTTAAAGCTAACAACCCAGAACCGTGGGAATAACGAATAACGTCATTACATTCATTACGGTTTGTTTGAACAGTCAATTAATTGACTTACAGATTAATTAAGCTTTCATGTAGGTATTGTTACGTTACGGAATTGTTTCCCGTGCGAGCTAATAGCGAATTGACCCCTTGCACAGGCCCTCCGCCCCCTCTCCCCGCACCGCGCGGCGCCCGTGCCAAGCGCCGAGCGGCTCCCCGCTTCCATTCCTTCGCCGGCCTTCGGCAGAATAACTGTGTTCCCCGTGATTCGCGCTAGGCGCTCTCCGTAAACGCTCACGATGTTTTACTTTAATTGTGTATTGTGCTTAAAGAGGTTTACGCCTACCCAGAATCCTGTCTGCCGACCGCCTATCTCCTGCTTGTGAGTACCAATGAACCTTGCTACCCCTCTGTGTGCTAAGAACTGACATGTAAATTCACTAAACACGTGTAGAGAGAGTTGAGAGAAGCTCCCCCGTTATGATAGAATTAATTAGGGATAGCCAAATACTCATGTGTGTAGTGCCGATGCTGGCCTTTTGTAGAACCCTGTTCACCTTTAATTGAATAAAACCCTTTTTCGTGCATAACAACTGTGTTCTGATTGAGGAAGGAGACCTGGAGATTTTGAGGAAAGGAAGGGGAGTAGGAATTAACAAGCGAACCACAGACACTCGCCCTGGGTTTAAGAGGGACCTTGCTCGCGCCGGCTGTGCAGAGCTAGCCGCCGGCTTGTTTATTGCATGTCCTTTCCAGGTTTTGGGTTTAGCGTTGGCCGCAAGTAGCGCCAATGCTAGCAGTATAATAAAAAAAACCTTTGGGATGAACAGTGGACGCAAATTGCTGGTTTTGTGAATTCAGATGAGCTTCTAAACCATGCCCACAAGATCTTTAAAAACTCTCGAACAATGAACTCTAGCGTAATGAAATTTGTACAGCTTTTTACGTCTGCAATTTGTAAGACAATGCAATTATTTTCAGTTCGAAACGATGCTTCGTTCAAGTGCTATGGAGCTTTGAAATATCAATTGTTTTCCCTCCGTATAATTAGACTATGATATTATAACATAATACCTACTACGTAGTATCTACTTTAGAATACAAAATATAATGTTTATATCTCGAACGAAGCCGGGTAGGTACTAATCTATCTTCTTCTTCTATCTTCTATCTTCTTCTTCTTCTTCTTCTTCTTCTTATACCTTCTTCTTCTATATAAATAAAAATGAATCGCCGAAATGTATGTACGCGCATAACTTCCGAACGACTGCACCAAATCGGATAATTCTTTTTTTTATGTGTTCCTTATTGTCAGGACAAGGTTTGTATAAAACTACTGGTGAGCTCTGGCATTATGAAATTTGTATTACAATAGGTGGCACGCGAGCTGTTTGAAAACTGAATGTACCGGGACTGAATGTATGGAATGCGGGAGGTGGGAGGATGGAGGGGGGTTCGCGGGACGGGGGAAAGGTGGAGGAGACGGAGGGTGAACGGGAACGGGACGAATGGGAAAGGACACGCAGGGAGAAACAATTGCTTTATTAAATGGCATAGCAAAGCATGCCGGGAACCAGCTAGTCTTAATATATAAACATGAATGTTTCTTTGTTTGTCCTTTATGCGGTACCTACCTAAACCATTCATCTTATTCCGATGAAACTTTGGTGTATTGCTTTGTATATCTTTGGATATCTTTATAGTTTTCGAAGCTCTGTCAAATGATCACTGCGACTTCTGCGTCTGTGGTTAAAACCAACTCATGAATCTATAAGTGGGCGTGAAAGTGTTGTATTAGATTGGCTAAATTGGTACCAGGCTAATCAAATTAACTTTTTGTAAGCTTTCACTTGTCAGGCTCGTTCGGCGTATTGAATCCCAGGAGCACAGAATGAGAAGGAGTAGTGTGGGTAGACCGCGGCACGAAGCGCTAACCACGATCGGGTAAACACACCAACCGCTGGCAGTCTTCTAATGAAAACTGAATAAATTGCCCAACCGTTCATTCGGCTTTAATTGCGACAGATCACGATGCTTCCTCTCCAACTCTCTCGAGTTAAAAGGCACACTCAATTGCTTGGGAGATATAAAACGATAGGCAACTTTATTATTTGCAAATAATGTTTCATAATAGATAATAGATCTTGTCAATAATTATGACGATATAATGTATTATCATTAATTGAGTCCGTTAATTTCTGAATAAATGTGCGGTTTTATCCATTATTAATGTAGGTATATATATATATATATATAGGTATATATTACTATTATGGTAGAAAGCAATCACTTTGTGGTTTGACATATTTATTAAAAACTAGCTGGTCCCGGCATGCGTTACTATGCCATTTAATAAAGAAATTGTTTCTCCCTGAGTGTTCTTTCCCATTCGTCTCGTTCCCCTTCCGCCTCCTCTTCTCCTGCGTCCTCCTCCACCCCCCCCCCCCCCCCCCTCCACCATCACTCCCTCACTCCCGCTTTCCGTACATCCACAGTTTTCAAACCTCGCGTGCCACCAATAGCAATTTTTTTATACAAATTTCATAATGCCAGAGCTCACCGGAAGTTTTATAAAAATCTTGTCCTGACAATAACGAACATACAAAAAAAGAATTATCCAATTTGATGCGGTCGTTCGAAAGCTATGCGCTTAGCAACATATTTAGCGATTCATTTTTATATATAAGATAAAACACTTATTTTGACAAAAAACCACGAGTTTTAATTAATTTATTTACTGACCGGTTTCGCATTGCTCATGCGTCGTCAGGGTGTATAATGATCTAAAATCTAAACCGTATGTTCTCAAAGTGGGTGATAACGCCCCCTTCGGGCGTTTCACACGTCGTAGTATCCCATTACGCCCCTACCGTTTGCTGTTTCGAATTCATGGGTTAGGGGGCGCTAGAAACAAAAATATTCTCAAAGTGGGCGGTGGGCAAAAAAATGTTGAGAATCTCTGATCTAAAAGGTGTTAGAAAGAGAAAACTCCACGCTTTATAATCAAATCTTTAAGCTTCAAGAATACTACACGCCTTATAATCAAGTCTTCAATCTTAAAGAATTTAACCATAGACAAATTTAAATGTGCACTTCCGTGAAACCAAAGTTTCCGATAGCAATTTGAGAAAAGTGTATAAAATTTCGAGAATTTTTTGTTCACTTTTTTAAGAAACAACAAAATTGTGAGGTGATAATAGCGTTTATAATGCATTTGCCTGATAAAATATGTGTATCTTTTCTTTTTTTTCGTAGTCAGTAATTTTAGATAGAAAAAAGTAAGGTGAGCCGTTTTTGAAGTGAAAATTCCTTAGCCGCGTTAGCGATTCGGAATTCGGATGAAAAGGAAATGACGCGTACAGCACCGGCGAAGCATTATCAAGGCTCCTATTGGTTGAGATATAAGACAGAAACGACGAGATATTTGCGCTTATTGGCCTGCTCACTGCGCTTTGATTATGACCTCACTTTTCAAGGCTCCTTGGTTCTTCATACGAGATTGTTTGGTAAAGTTTCGCTTCTACCGTGTTTTAACTGCACTCGCATTCTTTATATTTTGAATAATAACATTTGTAAGCGTACATCATCAGTCATCACCTTTCAAAAACAGTTTTTAGTTTTTGGATATGTTAAGATATAATCCATTTGTTAGGATTTTATTGTTAAACGGAAATTTTCACGAAATCCTTCTGACAAAACGGATGGATGTTAAGCGTTTCTACGTCGGTAGGCAGCTAGATGATATTCTTATATCCCATTTTCTCAGCAAACTGTCTTGCTTCGTTGCCCAGACCGCGGGAGGTGTCGAATCTTTTTTTGCTTATTTATGGATTCCACGCGTGAGGGAAGGCAAGAGCCAGGAGTCCATGAAGAGTGAGGGGTGAAGTTACTGGTTATGCGGGTGTCGGGTTACCATCTCACGTGACGCGTCGCTCACCGCACCCACTTATCCCAACACGAAGGGGTTGTACCGAGAATCGTGATCCGAAATACCTCTTCGTTCTACTCTGCTCCTGGTACCTCGGGTAATACATTAAATCAATAATGTGGTCTTAGGTCAAATTATCTATGCAACAATGGCATTTCTGAGGATAAATCAATTTTTCAATCAATGATACTAATTAAAATTTCAATGAAAATAGAATAATACGTTGACAATATATAACGGTCGCAACTGGGACTCAAACTCGGATCCACGTCTTACCGCGACCAACAAGTGTATGAGACCTAATTAAATTCCGTAATTTTTTCGACCTTATTTTGCAATTAAAGAATTAACTGATACCATCCTCAGTTATTTTTGTTACATATTTTGACTTGCAAATAAGCAAAAGATACTAAGAACGGGTTGTTTCAAAATTTTTTTCAAGTTCTGTGATTATTTCAGTTTTACGAAGCAACTGGCCAATAATTATGTAATAACAGAACTTGAATAGAACTTACATAGAACGTGAAAATTAACACAAAATATTTGATGAATTGTTTAAATTTTTTAAAACAACCCGTCCTTAGAGTTATCATTGTTATATCATATTCATAACGAAAGAGGGCATAAAACATTATGACATGATATGAAATTATCGTCGTTTCGCTTATTTTATTTTAGTTATTCATACATTCAAGTTATCAAATTACTAATTATAACTTACATTCTAGATATTATGTACATTGTATTGGTTACAATCTATCAAATATTGACCTAAGAATGGATAATGTAAGAGGTAATTTTTTAATTTTTTTTTAAGTCTTCTGAAATCATGTTTAAAAGCAAGACTTTAAGATTAACCGTAATATACAACAGTTTATTACTAGATTATTGTACTTATTCATTGTGTTTTTAGCGTTAATGGGGTGGGACGGTAAAATGAATCTTAACAAGTACAAGGCACTTGAAAATAAAATTCAAAATTGTTTGTTTCAAACTTCCGACTAGGGCCTGTGTGAACCCATGATAAAAGCACTACGCCGCGATGCGGCGGTCTAGGTTCAACCCACTTTGATGCTTACAAAGTAGTTGCAGTAGAGTCACTTTTCTTTGGCTTCGAGTTCGTTCTCCACTCTTTCGTTGTGAAAAATCCCCTGTACACTCGAATACAATCCTGCCTCACTCGAGTGCACACTACACTTGTGATCCGTAGAATCACAGAACCCCACTTGAACACGAACTCGATGCTCGGCGGTTGGAATTTGTTTAAAAAAGTGAAGTTTTATAAACCTGGTTCAATATTAAGGGACTGATCTAGTTGTTGCCACTATTATACCCAGCTTTAATAATTTAACACTATTCGAAATTGCCTTTTTTATTATTTTAACGATAAAAAACGTTATGAAAAATGAGGGGTTTAGTCTGATTTTCGACGGTTTATTGATTATTTCAAAACTCTGTAGGCTCCTGATGGAAACGAAGTTGTGAGCTGAACGTATTTGCGTTAATATAGAATTTCCACATAGAAAAAATGTGCATCTTTCATGACACAAGATGAGCTACCATTCGAGAATTAATAATAATAATAATAATTGGACAATTTATAGAGCGCCGTTTTTGTGAAAAATCACCTCAAGGGCGCTTTACAATTTATCATTAATCTTAGGCTCTATCTAATTTTATTATTTACAAACAGATACAGAAACATACTTACCTGTAGGACACTTCCGATAAAACACACTTTATTAAAAAGTTTATGCTTGGGGAAGATACGAATTTGCGCGTGGAGGACATTATATTCAAAACACTGGACATTGCATGACTTTACCCTTGCTACCCTCATCACTGTGGGTTCTACATTTATATTTATAAGAAGATTAATGGCAAAATTGAGTTAATGTTTATTTTGAAAGTCTGGAGAATTTTAAGAATTTGCTTTATTTTTACACACTTGGTAATTTAAAATGTTGCGAGCCGTGAAGGCGGGGGTGAAAGGTTATATTTATTTATTATTTTATTTTATTTTATTATTATTTTTTTTTTTTTGAGAATTATGCTCTTTCAAACAAATACGAGATATACGGCCGTTGTTCCCAACATTTCGATTAATCTGAGTCTCCGATCAGCTAAGTGACTGGTTTAGTAACGCTCGACTCGCTCTTTGATCGGAAAACTGCGTTGGGAAGAGCGTATTTATGCATTTGAGCAGCGTTGAGCCAAAATTTCGGCTCAACAGCTGATCATTGGGATTGAGAACAACGGTCGTTAGTATAACAAAACAGTGCGTTTAGGCGATTTATGACTGTGAACGAAGCAAGGATTGTGTGCTAAGGCAGAGTACGCAGAGAGTGTGGAAATCCATTCTCTCTGCGTACCCTGCCATTAGAATTTCAATCCTATCCTGATGTGTAGGGATCAGGCATTGACAACTACGGTCGCTTCATCGTATGAAAAACGAACTAACAATTTTTTTATAACATAACTGTTTAAAAAAAACTAGCATTTATTGTTTACTATATGTACCTACACCTACATTGTAAAAAAAAACGAGTGTGCTTCAGACGGAGGCGTCTACTAATATCTACAGGAATTCCAAAAACCGAAAAAATCGAACTAATATCTATGGGAACCAAAGTGTTGACGAATATCTACAGCACTGGCAGAGGTTGGATTTGCAATTATGTATAGCATATTGGAATAACGTAATATTGCGTATGCAGTTTAAAAAACTTAATTTATGTACGTATGTACGTAAAAATCCCTAATATCGGACTATTGGACACATTTAGCTGATTAGTCCAACGTACGCTCTGTAGATATTAGTTCAACCTACGCTCTGTAGATATTAATCAACACTCTGAAGTTCGTAGATATTAGTTCAACATATGAGCTGTAGATATTCGTCAGACATACAGGCTGTAGATATTAGTATCTGGAATCCTTCAGACCACACACATATTTCATCCCAATGACATATGACATTGGGGTGAAATATGACCATAAAATGACCTACGACCTTGGGGTGACCTACGACCTTGGCGTGACCTACATATTTGGGATGTCTTACGACCTTGGAGTGATCTACGACCTTGGGGTGACCTACGACTTTGGGGTGACCATCCTTATCCTTATCCTTATCACTCCCCAAGCCAAGCGTGCCTAAAGGCCCGACCGTTCGCCTAGCAATCGATCACCGTTCGCATCGATTACCGTACACATCGATTACCGTTCGCATCACATTTTTCGTAACAATCACCACTTTTCGTAACGCATTCACCAGCTTACCCCCAAGTCGAGCGTGCGTAAAGAATTTTTACTTCAAAAATATTTAAATTCTTTATTAGTTCAAAGCTCCCTCTTTATAAAAATCTTTGTTGGTTTTGCGAATTCAGCTTTTAGTTAAACATAACCAGTGTTCATGTATTATGCAAGTAGCTTCCTGTAGTTCTACTAGTGTTAGCGTGTATATATGGAGTGCCGAGTGGTCGGCGATATCTCAAGTGTCTGTTTCTTATACTTAATCGTATGCCGTGCGGCTTATGGCGCTTATAACTGCGTACTTGATATTAATGGTAGGTATTATAAAAATAATACCATATCTTTGTTGAGTGTTAGTAGTAGGTAGACAAGATATTAAAATTGAACATGCGTGTAGGTATATTATAGAAAATATTTTTTCATGTTAGCCGCATCCGCACTCAAATGTTAGAGGAGCGCGCTAATATTTAAAGCGATAAAATCGATGCGAAAATCGCGAAAATGTTTAATAAAACGCGACTCATTAAAATAGAGCAAAAATATCGTGGAAGGTATCTTAAGTAGATATCATTTAAAGAAACATTGTGAATAATTTAATTTAATAATTTCACAACTATAACTTGTAAAATAACTGAAACAAACGTGTTTGTAATAATTTTCAGAGCATACTTTGCGATTTTTTTTCTATCGAGGGAATTTTATATAATTTGCGTTTCGGCGTGGAACGCGTCTAGATATTATCTTCAAAAATAACATATATTTTTTTAAGAGCTTAAAAACATCAAATGTTTAAGGGAGATATCTAAGAAATCGGTAGAAATCCGGGTAGCGGCGCCTTAAAACAGGCAAAGCGTTTGTTTGTAGGTACCCTATCGTTTAAACAATTTGGAAGGCAGGTATAAGTACCGCTGCCCCGGGAACCAATTATTGGATAACCTACACCTCTGCCATATGTCATCTCAAGTGGTTCGCTACGTTTGGCGACTTAGCAGGGGTGGCCGCGTTCATTGTCTTAACGGCGGATGAGTCTGTCCATCAGCTGCATTTCTGACCATATCGGGAGAGAATGGTTGAGGGAGCCCCTTTGACTTCACCAGCCTTACCTATTCTCGGAAAAACGCCTTGCACTGCGGTGGGAGGGATGGATTCATAAGACCGTAACTCCTGGACACACTGACCCCCAGATTCCTACCCACCCCTCATACCCCTTTCCTTCCCAGAATTTCTTCTTCCTTCTTTTCTAAAAAAAACCTCCACAAAGCATCCCCAAAGATGACACGGGGGAATTATTTTCCTCAGGGCCTCCTGTATGAAGCTAAAGTAAAATTAAAAAAAAAACGCGCAGTGTGTCAACTAAATGAAAATTGCCAGCTTTTAAAATGAAATTAAGGCGATCCACTAGTTCACTACTGTGCCGTGGACAGTAGTTCTTCGGTGGACGCCATAGGGGTCACTTTGAATAACCGAATTCGTCGACTAGCAACCGTATTGTAAAATATCAACGCGAAAATGCATATTTTATTTTATTTTGGGAAGATTGGGTGTAAATATCAACTTTTTTTGCGATTATTATAAAATAAACTGAATTTGCCACATTACACAATAAAACCATATCCGAAAAGGGGTTTATAAATAGGAGAGTTTGGACTTGAAAGTGTGTTTTTTAGACCTCATACTTTATTTTTTTATAGGCTTATTAAAAAGTTTATTAAAAAAATGACCGATATTTTTAAGGGCCAAGGTATGTTCTACACGCAGCATTTAATTGAAGCATCTACAATACTTCTAAGCGATCAAATTTTCAAAACAAAAACATATAATTTTGCATTATTTACTATGATTTCATCTTAAGAATAGTTTCTACAATGTCATATTATTTATTCCGTAATATGTTTAATTGCAAAAAAATAGTGAAAAGCCAGGTAGATAGTTGTTATTCAGAACCAACATAGATAAAATTAAATCCGTTTGACTAATTACGTGTAAATAGTTAGATAATAATTAATAAATTTGCAAAAGGATGAAAAAAAATACAGATTGAATCTAAAAGCAACTTGGCATATCGGTGCAATAAAAAAGTGTTTATTTAAATCCAGTCATTAAATTAGCGAACCAGATGTGATACTAATTTATGCCGTATTTTAATAACAGGTAAGTTCGACAAAAAGCCGTCTGCTAGTCGGTTATTAGTGTCGGGGAAACAGGTCGGTGATTATCCGACAATCCGACCCGCCAATGTTCGGACGACAAAGGAAAAACTGAAATAACGACAAAAGATCCGCTGCGTACTGCATTATTCATTCATTTGATATTTTTTGCAAAGTTCTTTCTTCTGGTCTCCTAACCTAGTAGGTAACCCTTCGATGGTAATTGGTCGGTTTCGAGTTTCTTAAAGTTATTTCTCGGCAATTCCGAGAAGTCGAGAAACTCGATAAAAACCTGGTTGCGATTCATCGTCGTCATAAGGTATAAATATATTATTTAATTTTGTGTTGTAAATTTTTATTATTAGCTTCCTAACTAATGGTGAGCAATTGTAAACAATTGTAAATAGTTGTTTCTTGTAGCAATTGTTGAAACGAGGCATAATTTTCATAATCTGTGTAGAAGTGCAGCGTTTTGGTAAATACTTACGAAAAATAAATTAAGCGTAGATAGGTACAGTCTGTCAAATAAGAGTAGAAAACTTAGGTGGGCGTCACTGTCGTTCAAATGGAAATACTAAAAATATAATCATGGTGTTAATCTAAAGCTGTGTAACCTACATTTTAATTAAAAATTTAAAAAAGCATAAAAGTGAATACAATATTTTTTCATTCCACTGATCTCAAATTAGAATTGCAAATAGGTATATTATTATTATATCTTTACAATTTTATGTTAACATAATGAAGAATAACGATATTGTAATTAAATATAAAGCACGCTTTAGAAATTGCTCACATTTATTTAATATTAGCTTAAGTACCTACTAGCGTTGTCCAGGCTCTAATTTTAGATCTGAATATCTCAGAACTCATTCAGATCTAAAAGTAGTGTAACTAAACTCACCATTAATGATTCTTCCTTTCTCCCTACTGTTAATTAAAAGGAAGCTAATCACTTTATAGAACACAATTTAATCAATTTTTTGTTTTAGGAACAAAAAATGTATTTTTAAATGTGTATACGGTGTTCTGCATTTTTGGTGTGATTGCACTTTAAAGAAATATTTGACAGGTAAATTGGTGTTACCAGCCTACAAATTTTGTAGTTCAATTTTTTATATTTTCTACTCTTATTTGACTGACTCTAGTTACAAAGATATCGAATTTTAAATGCCGTTGGTGGTACCTACCTACTTACATTTTTATTAAAGGAAATATTTAAAAATCTTTATAGGCGGTGCCCGGGCTTTACACAGATTTTTTTTCAGTACCTACACACTGTCCTTTCTCTGGTCGTGTTAAAACTTTTTTATGCAAATCCACGTCAGCCACCACAGACACCCGTATTTATATAAAAATAGAATAAATTTTCTTTGTGTCTAGGAGTAAGTTCCCTATACCTATATAATTCAGAATCCTCTTAATTCAATCTGTTTCAATAATTCACGGTATCTCTCGAAAACCTACGCTGGCAATCAAAACACTTTATCAATCTACGAAGTGTATAAATAATTTGTTAGCAGAGGATTGGAATTATATTATTAGGATCATGTCGTTCGCCCACAGGTGTGGTTTTCAATTAGGCGACTGAGGTACCCTCTGATATATTATGCAGGCATATTTATTATACCGGAGCCATTATCACCGACGTGGGCTGGTCTTAAATGCTGAATTACTCGTAACTTGACTTAACACCCGGAGGAATTTTAACTTCTTCTTATTTATGGTGTCCATTTATATCTTGAATTAATGAAGCGTTCTGTGACATTTTTTATTGGTTGACTTGTCAACTGCCTACCTGTTTAGAACATAACTCAATGTTTATCTTGTTTGTTATATTATAATGATTACGCGCATGTCAAATAATGATAGGGTGAGATTTGACTGAACCCCAGAACTTCCTTTCCTTAAATCTCGGCGTACCTCAAGGTACAGTCCTGGGACCTTTACTGTTTTTCATCTACTTGAATGACATATTAATGCAAAAACTAAACTTTTACCCTCCACACAGCATCCTCAAAGATGACGTACCTAGGCCCTGAAGGAAATTATTTTACCCAGGACCTCCTGTGTGGAGCTAATGTAAGAAAAATACATAATGTAGGTATATTACAAAAAATGTCGTTTTTTTCCAACCGCTCCTAATTCTCTGGAGACATATACGTTTTTATATCAATTTTTCATATTTCGATTTTAATTTTTGTTCGCTAAAGGTCTTCGCTTTGGCGAATTAGGTACAAGACCATTTTGCATTTTTTTTCAACTATTATAAGGGATTGTATATTGTTCTCCACGGCTAGAGTCACTTGTTTTGTGGGAGATATTTTTAATGGGTTAATTTGATTCTGTACAATGGAAGATTTAAAAATAATAATATAAAAACCATTTATAATTGAAAATGTAAAAGCAATCGCGTATTAATTAAATTTTCGTATTAAATTAACACGAGCATCGTTAAAATGTTTCAACTTTCACAGTAGTTTTTTATATAAATTTATGGGTATAAAAATATTTGTGGCTGCTTTTAGTACCTAGTAAAGTTTGTGCAACCTCCGTATTTGGCAACGTTATTCTGTGAGATATTGTTGAAAACGGTTTAATTATTACCTACGCTAATGCGGAAAAATAACTCGATTAACGTCTGCGGTCGTCCTGCCGCAAAAACATTGCAAATTTAATATCAAAGCCGAGTTTTCATTTTTGTGATGCGGTCGCGTTCACTGGAATCACTGGGTAGGTACAAGTAATAGGGATGTGCAAATTGTAACGATAATTTTATTATTTGAATGTGTCGGAACGGAGCTGTTGGAACTATAACCACTTTTGGAACCGTTTCAATTTATGAATTTAGTCAGAATTATATTGCAAATAATCTTGCGTCACGTTGGCCTATCTAATAATATTCGATATGTAGGATAGTTGAAAGAGCTCTAGCTGAACTAAAGTATCTTTTGCTACTTGGTAGTTAAAATCTATAAATCAATAGGAAAGCTGTAGACCCCCGCCGTGAATACACTGAGTAGATTAAATCATCAATATTGCTTAGCATTGTATTTTTAGTAACAAAATCTGTTTTACTCGTCCGTCGAAATTGAGGGTAAAATATATTTATCGAAGAAAGCAAACACTTTGTGGCACGACATTGTAAAAATGACAAAGTTCTTTGTTTATTTGAATTATACACTTCGACTGATTTCGATTGATCTCAACCTTCATCAGGACAATCATCACTATTGGCTCTACAACCCCTGGTGGGTCTTGGCCTCCTCAAGAGTCTTCCTCCACTCCTCTCGGTTTTGTGCCAGCTCTCTCCAGTTTAGAAGCTCCAAGATAGATATGTCTTTGAGGACGTTGTCGCTCCATCTTAGTCTTGGTCTTCCCAGGCTCCTTCGCCCTATTGGTCTTGAGTTCAGCAGGGACTTTGGTGCTAATGCTCGGTCATTCTCTCCACATGACCCAGCCACCGAAGTCTTCCCATGTCTTCATCAGGACAATACGCATAAAAACTAAATTACAGTGCAGATGAAGATTATAAGGTAAATAAAAAAACATACGGTTGTTTACCTTATACCGACCGTAATGTATTGTCCCGATGAATGTGGAGATAAATCAAATAAAGTGGTTTTAAACCAAGAACTTTTCCTTTTGTAAAGCGTATATTTGATAAAAATTGAAAACTGCGTCTACAAATAACATAATATTCTAGTTTTTGCACTGATAATTCGTGGTGGAATTCCATTGTATTATAATTTGAAATTAAACACTTTTGTACTTTCTTCCACTAATTTTTATAGAAATTAATTTATTTTTAGAAATTAATCGCCTAACGAAGAAAATAGATCGAAAATACGTCATGAATAAACAGTTGGAACATAATGCTCAATCACCATTAATATACCCATTATAATTTACTTAGAATAATTTTACTTCGGAGAGCAGTGGGGTAATTTAAGTATGTAATTTAAAAATGTAATAACCCAAATACACGGAGAATCCTAATAATAATAAATACCATAGTGCATCAATATTTGTCAATTAAGCCCTAAGCAACAAGGAGGGAATAACCCAACATTACTAAAATAAAATATCAGTAACCACAAACCTTTTAAATTATATAAATTCATGTATATTCATTTGAAGTAAAATTATCTATTTAATATGTAACATCATTTATAATTTTAATAATAAACTTTATAATTACCTGTATGTACCTAAAATTAACAAAATAACTTATAATACCTTAAAATTAACAAAATAGAAATATTCATTATATAGAGACAATGTTGTGTACCCCTGCCTAAGAGTGTATAAATACCGTAGCATAAGAATTTCAACTACCAGTCTGAAAATGTCCGTAATAGGATGAAACCGGTCCTGGTGAATAAAAATTAGTGGAAGAAAGTACAAAAGTGTTTAATTTCAAATTATAACATAATATTCATAATAAAAATATTAGATCAATTATTGTTATGAGAGGTTACAGGACCAGAGATGTAAAGCAGGTAATTAAAATTGCCTACAAGGGAAAATTATCAAGTCTTGAAATACATATATTTAAAACGATACGTGTAAAACTAGATTACAGGTGATGTATCATAAATTTTAAAATGTATTGAAATACGAAACATTTACAGATTTAAAAAATAAAAACGAAATAATAACGTTCAGGGCGTATAATGAATGACCTGATCTAACTGAATATTAATCAATACGTACACTTATAAGTCTTATAACTAATAAAACAACCGATTTTTTTGTCAATTCACCCATCTCGATTGTCCTAAGTCCTAAACCCTAAACAAACTCGTCGAATCCCCAGATTGACTGGGTGTAAAGAAGTTTGGGAGCGGCACCGGTGCCGGTTGGTGGGTTCCGAACAGTGTGACCAGATTTCATTTTACGAATCTACTGCTTGTAGAGGTTAAAAACTACTAAATTCTACCAAAAGAGAACTAGAAAATACTAAAAATCTATTAGGTAAATTTTTTCGCTGTTGTGTTACAACGAAGAAGCATAATTATTGTACTCTTGATTATAACGATAAAACAATAAAATGAACAAAGAAAATACCATAAATTAGAGAAATGTTTATTACTTAAAATTAAAATCTACAGAATATAGTTTTTTTTTTAATGGCTTTTCACCCCAAAGGAGTGTTCTGAAGTTTTTTTTTTAAATTGTGATCGAGTTATGGTTCTTCTTCTTTATGTTCGGTACTACTGCGTAACTCGAAAGTATTAAAAAAAGTCTAACAAGAGTAATCATTAAATTAACTAGAAATTACATAACAAATATTAACATAAGTAATTTGCATACCGTCACGTCCTTTCGTATTTCTTATATGTAGCCATGTGTTCCTTCAAAGACGCCACTCGACTTAGTACTTCACAGTTGCATGCTTTACAATGAGCACTCGTAGTGTTTACTTTAGATTTACATAAGGGAACGTACCCATACTACGTGACACGTTTAGGGGGGGGGGGTCTTCAAAATGTCACGCTCCATACAAATGAGCGGCGGGTTGCTTAGGATTTTGGTCACCGGGGGGGGGGGGGGGGTTAAAAATTGCAAAAAGTTGGTCACGTAGTATGGGTACGTTCCCTAACCAACTTTTGAATGAGGGATCTTGCTCCCATTCACCACGATATCCTTGTGTACATTTACGTTTCATTATAAAAAAATTCAAAACAGGAATTCTCACTAATCTATCACACTCTATGTTACGAAAAGAATGAAAATTAAAGACAAACCTACCTAATCAATTTTTTTCAATACGTGTGGGATTCCCTCAACAGCTTTCCCTCTCGAATAATTAATATTAGAAAGAGATAGTTACAATCCATTCGATGAAAAGGGGAATACCCCGCGTTTTTTCGACAGGCTTGCCATAGGAAGGCAAAAAAGTGCCAGAATAGTTGAATAGCGTGAATTCTACCAAAATATACCAAATAATTTTTACCTACTAGATACTGTTACCGGTACCTCGAAATCTACCAAAAAAGTAGAAAACTACTAAATCTGGTCACACTGGTTCCGAAGCGGTGTTGGCTTCCACTCGTGTAGCGTCCCTGGCACTAAGTACCTAGCGGCCTCGTGAAGGATTTGAATCCGGTAGCGGCGGAGAGCACTTCGGACCACTTCAATGACACTTGACTTGTAACTCTGAATCACACTACACATGGACTTGTGCGCCGCTAAAGGACTTGAACTACTCAATTTTTTAATAGTCATTTTTTTGTTAATGCGTTTTTTATGGTCTTGAAGATGTAATTTGATAAGGGAATTGATTTTTTTCTGGCTTGGGATGATAATAGATAATAATATTTAGTTGATTTGTATAGCCTTGTTTTTTTTTTTTTTTTAAATCACCTCAAGGGCGCAGTACAATTTTGTAATATGTTTCTAAAATCTTATTTCTAACTGCAGACTACACACGCCATTATAAAACTCATGGCTAAATGATTGCGTTCTTCGGTTCGTCGATAACTACCTAATACAAAACTATATGTACAATGCATTTGATCAATGAGTGCTTTGCTACACCTCTTTTGAAAAGTCATTAAAAATGATAAAAAAAACATATAAAAAATTGTTAAATCGGTTGTGTTGGGTAACCTATTTAACAATTTTAAACCATAACCTATGGGCTATTTTTAATTATTTTTTTCAAAATTTTTACAATATAATTTTTTTTTTTTTTTTTTTTTTTTTTAATTAGTTTTTGGGGTATTATGCCGTGTTACGCTACCTCCTTCTTTAGCCAACGTTTCGGACAGCGTTGCAGTGTCCATCATCAGGGCAGCGTAACACGGCATAATACCCCAAAAACTAATAACAAAATAATTTTTGGCCGTGAAAATCTAAAATAATATAAAAATTATTAATTATTTTTGAAAATTTAGGTTATTTCTGATTTCAAAACGCACCTTAGATAGTAAGTTCGGAGATCGTGTTTACGGAGCTTCGAATAAACTCCCACATTAGACGAGCACTAATTTTACGACAGCTATTTAAAATTTACAAAGTCGTGTTCATTATCAATTATTACACAAGAATTACTCCCTAATACGTAGTACCTACCTAAGCGTATAATTTAATTTTAGCTTTAAGCAAAATTATGCAATATGCGATCCTAAAACTCTTTCTTTCATCTCTCGCTTCTGAACCATTTCACGACCCACGAAATTTATCAATGTGTAGGTCGTGAATACCAAATATTATCATTTCAATATTCGTTATCATTATGTCTGGTTTAATTCATTTTCTGCTTTAGTGTTATATCTACCAATTACTAAATTATTATTTTTATAAATAACTTTGGTACCTTTTACCTTATTTTTGTTTTCTATTGGCGCCCAGTTCCCTTTTGTGATGTCTCCAAGTTCCCCAGTGGTGTGTTCACTTTGGAATTTTATTTACGAGTGACGCTTTTATTGCTTTTTAAAAACACTGCTCCGGACCTTCGTTTCCCGCTCTCGTAAAGGAGAGGGCAGATGTAGAGATTTTAATGCGGAACCCCCCACCAGTCCCCACCATCCAGCTCACTTACAGGTGAATTGGAAGTAATGGACCAAAGTTTATGGCTCTCATTTTAAACCAACGCTTTGAGTTATCATTTTTATCTTAAGGAAATCGAGGCTAAACGATAAATAATCCCATTAATTAAGAAAAAACTGAATCTCAATATATGCTGATAATTTGAAATTTTGCAGCTGAGTAAGTGTCGAAGGTTTTAGTTAAGATTCCTTGTGTGTTTCTTCTTTGAAATTTTGTATGTCTGGTGTATTTTTTCTTTGAGGTTCTCAACATGTTTTTGTTCCCTTTGTTTCAGGGTCCACCACAGCCTGGGCAGCCATTCAAATTTACAGTTGGAGAATCCTGTGACAGGATTAAAGAAGAATTCAACTTTCTACAAGCACAATACCACAAGTCAGTATTGTTCCTTATCTTTACAAATTATTTGATATTTTTTCAGTTTTAAAGCCCTCAAAGCCTTCTGCAATCAATTCAAAAGTTCACGATACTTCGTTTATTCAATTTTCGAGTCTAGAGCTTTTGATTTATTTATTCTAACATGAGTTCAGGAGTCTAAAATTCTTTCTTCTTCTATCTTAAATGTCACATCAAATTTCTGAATTAGAATTTTACTCTTACTCTTACTTAACTTTTTACTCGAATCGAACTCACTTTCGTTGTAAAATCAGATACACTTTACTTGTACTTTTGTGCAGGTAACCTAATAATAGGATCACGAGTACAAAATACATTTTTGAAATTGTTAAATCCGTACAGAAATTTTGTGTTATTATGATTAAAAGATTTGCAAAGTTGTTCCATTGATTTATCTTTGATCCGACGGGTTTCACCGTGCTTTGGACAATTACGTACCGTCCGGACATAAGTAATTTTATTCATAATACTATGATCAGAAATTGGTACCCGACACAAAAACATCTTTGTTTTTTTTTTAATTGTTTGTTCTTTTCGTCTTATTATTTTGTTCATTTAGCATTTAGCACAGGTTTGTTCGACGAATACAGCCTATAGACAGTTGCAGATATAATATGTATGAATAATTCATGGTACATTCTCCATGCCGTGTATCAGCATTCGGATGACACAAATATGTTATTTATGCAAAACAAGCGCTCTGAGTTCTGCGTTCTGTGTTCTGCTTTCTGCAATAGGCCTTTCCGAGTATTCGTTCTTGGCTCTCGGTTCTCGGCGCATTTCAGGTTCGCCGTGGTCCGGGCGCTCGAGTCGTGCATGGAGAGTCATTTGCATTTTAATGTTGTTTTCCAATTTTCAGCCTCAAATTGGAATGCGAGAAACTGGCCAGCGAAAAGATCGAAATACAAAGGCACTACGTCATGGTAAGTTCTGCAGACGTTGGATTGCTTGGGGGATAGCCGCTTGTTCGACGTGTAATACATTCATACTACCACTGCCTTCCACTGGTGTCGGTGGACTGGTGAAGAAGCATGAGGAATGCCGCACCCTTTGGCGCTCACCGTAACCGCTTTACATGTTCATCTAATTATGATGACCAAAAGAGAGTTTAACAAATCTACCATTGCTTTTATATATACTTCATGTTCATGTGACACAAACGTATGAGAGGCACGTAAGACTAGCTTACTTTCAGTATTCTGGTTTTAATTTGTAAATACATTTATGCTGCGATTTATGAACTTCTGTCCTTTGAAGTAACAGATTTGTGTGCCCACGACTTGTTTAATAGTTAATGTAGATTTGTGTGAGCTCTCTCTCGGTCCTGTTCTCCTGTTCCATATGCGAACGTTTCTAACAATTTCTTTTGCAGTTGCCGCTCCGCGCCCGCATGACATTACATATTCCCTCCATTTCGATCGAATGTTTCATTCCTATCATTTTCAATTTAAATTCCTATCCCGGAGGGCCCAGAAGCGAATGCCGACTTAAGTCGACTGTTAAATTAATTTATTTTATCTCCCGTGTCTTCTGGTCTCTCTGGAATTTGTGAATGGTCTCTTCCTACTCTGTTCATTGCGTGACTAACATACCCCATTAATTAATTCATTTTTTCTCTTTTTGTTTTATACCCATCACGCGACGCCGGTGCACCTCATCAAAAACAAACCCACAAATAAAAAAAACCCGAACAATTGTATGGATGTTCTCACAACCTGCCTGTTGTCTGTCACCACCATTGCTATGTGTCTGCACGTTGTGTCATGTGTCGTGTCACATTGTAATCGCATCCGCTTTACGTTACTGTGTACAGTCTCAAGTTGGAATGTGAGAAACTGGCACAGGAAAAGACTGAGATGCAGAGGCACTATGTTATGGTAAGTGCCGACCACTTGATGTGTTAGTAACAGTAGTAGAATACCAATACAGTAGTGGCAACTGGTAACTCTAGCTATGCATGTTAACTAATTATTAACTCACCCCTGTTATCTTATTTACTCCTGGTATTACCCATTCATTTGGTAAAATTTATTCTTTGTTTGTAGTAGATCTTTGATATACAAGTCGTTCATGTGTGCAATTTAAATTAATTAGTTTAATTTCAAACTCTATTCGGGTGGGCGTATTACTTGTAAACTGTTAAAATAATTACCTTTGAATCAAGATACAAAAAGACTGAAATTAAACAAGAATAAAAACAAATTAGCGCAGTAGTGTTAAAGAAAACACAGTACATATTATTAAAGATTAGCTCTGTTTAATGCTTTCAAAATGAATGTTTTCTTATGCATATAATTTTCTGAAGACTGAGTTTTTCGTTACACAATGACGGCCGTTTACCATAACAAACTTAGCAACCATTTAGCAGAAATTTTGAAAGTATGCATCAACAAAATCGAAAAAAAAAAAATTGCGCCATCTATGAAAGAGCAGAATATCTATGAATTATTTTTAATATAATCTTAACTCTGTAAAGAGTAAAATTAGATAGAACCTAAGAATTCTTAATTAAGTGTACAGCGCCCTTGAGGTGATTTTTCACAAAAACGGCGCTCTACAATTAATCTAATTATTATATCTACCTATTGTTAACTGAGCGGAAACCTAGCATCAGCTGGCTTTATATGGATCGTGAATGGTGTTAGAGTATTAGTCAAGTAGTTTTTACTATCATAGGTAATGTTTTCACCCTAGGCAAGTTTTTAGACGGTTGAAATAGATATCACGTGTATAAAAGAGTTCTCATTGGATATTTTGTAAAAAATCTCCCCCAAGGCGGAACTGGGCATTATAAAGCCACGTTTCTATGTGGTCTACTTTATTATTATTTATAAAAGGCTTTGAATAATAGCTTCGTGGCTTATCGATTAAATCATTTACATCACGGAGATCGTGAGTACTGGATAAATAGAATAATACGTTGCTATTAAAATAATCGGTAATAATTGAGTTTGATTTATTATAATAATTCTAATACGCCTTATTTATTCATTGCCGGTATTGGCACAGAGTTGTCGAAATACAATAATATATTATTAAATTAAACAACTTAATATGTTAGAAATCATGGAAAAAAAAACACAGTAAATGTGTGTTTCGCGGTCTTTTCTTTTTGCTTAAATTTCAAATAAAGAACTGTGTTTCATCATCAAATTATCACCATCCTAGTTCTAGGAGCAGGTCCCGGGTTCGATTTCTTTTGCGGGTTCCGGCTCCGAGGTCCAGCTGCGTATTTCCAAAACCTATACCGGTTCGAATTTTCAATGTCAAAATTTAGATATTTAGAAATAAAATTATTAATTTCTAATAATGCATTGGAAAGATTATTTTATCTAGATTTTTGAACCATTTTTGTTTTTGCGAAGTGATAAAAAATAACCAACATAGAGGTGTATTTACAATATATGGGAATAATATCAAAATTTAAATATTTAGAAATAAAATTATTAATATCTAATATAGGTGACCGGTCAGTGGCATATTTTGACCGATCAGTGGCTGAGTGGGCATCACGTTTGGGTCCACCCGGGCGTGGCATGTTCGATTCCTCGGCTGGCTAAGTCCTCCATCACAACACAAGAAGCAACATTTTCGGCTTTCTGTGGTGGTAGTAGGAGATTTTCAAACATTGTTGGGTTATTCGTAACCCGGGAATATTTGTCTTTCTTATATAAAAAAAGTTATGTAATTAATATAAAAATAAAAAATATATATTATTTTATCTAGATTTTAGAATCATTTTGGTTTTGGCAAAGTGATAAAAAATAACTTATATAGAGGTGTATCTAAAATTAAATTATCGCTACCGCGACTGAACCGCTACCGGTACTAGGTTTTGGAAATACGTGGTCCGGCTCCGGCCGAACCCATGCGCAACAGCACCCAGTACGCAGCCCGCACCAAAGAACTCAGACCCGGGACATGCTCCTAGAACTCGAGTACTCTTAAAATGAAGCACGTCTCGGAGGATTCCGGCAAAATGCAGAACTTACCCATCTCTATTGGCGACTGCCCTGGCTGCCGATGCGATCGCTACGCCAATGGCTAGATCGATAGATATTTCTTAGTAAAATTAATCAGATTTTACCTACAAATTAAATAAACTCGCTTGTGTGTATTTAATTGGAGCTGTATAAACATAGGTATGAACAAAACGCAATTAATCTTAATTATACGCTTCAGAATTTTTCCTTACACAATCTGATTATGACAGCTTGTTCGTGGAAATTAAGACAGATCGTGTAGTAGGTAAATCCAAACATTTTCTGCGTACTTTGTACTAATTAGTAAATAAAAAATACATTCTACACAGATTCGTGGATAATTAATTTAATTTCTCGTAATGGCGCGTATACACTTGCGAGCCGAACCACTATTCATGAGAAAGTAACGAATCAAGTGCAAACAAGTGTAATACAAGTGTATAGGTACGCGCAATTAGATTGCCGTAATAGGCCCCCCACACGGTCCGATTTGCAGAACCCAATATGTCGGGTTTCTGCAAGTCGGATCGTGTGTAGGCAAAATTTTTATTATTTCCTTTGTCGGGCCATCGGAATAATAATAATTTGATTGGCGGTTCAACATGCTGTTGTGCAAATCGGATCGTGTGTAGAGACATTGGTTTAGCATTTAAAATATGTTATGGTCAGCTTAACAGTAGCGATTAAACTTTTGTAAAATGAATGCAAAATCTGACATTCATTCGAAAATTTAACTACAAAATTAGAAAACTGATAATTTAATTTACAATTTGGAAGCGGGACCGCCACCCTGGGAACCATTTATTGGATAACCAACACCCCTGTAATAGGTTATCCCCAGTGATTCGCCATGTTTGGTGACTTAGCAGGGGTGCCCGTGCTCATGGGGTCACGATCTTGGCGGGCCGGATCAAGAGAGATTGGTTCAGGGAGACCTAACCTAGACCTCTCCAGCCGGTCTCTCTCGACCCATCGTCTTGCAACGTTCCTCCAGGGATGGATTCATACATCCGTATGAAAATTGAATTTATAAGATATTTTAAATACCTACATAAATTAGTTGGCAATGGACATTTTTAAGTCGGTAGAAAAATGAAATGAAAACAAAAATTAATTCGGTCGTTAGCGTGGAGGGCCGTCAATCTACGCTAATAGCCAATTCAAGCTTCAATTTATAGTTTTGTGCCTATAACGCCACTTAAGTAACATCTTACAAAATAGTCACTATTAAAATCCCCCATGTATTTTTATCTCTACTTCTCTACATATTATAAATTAAAGTCCCCCGCGTCGTCTGTCTGTCTGTTCGCGATAAACTCGAAAACTACTGAACGGATTTTCATGCGGTTTTCACCAATAGATAGAGTGTTTCGTGAGGAAGGTTTAGGTATGTAATTTGTCAAGGATTTGTGGAAATTGGTTGAAACTTAACGATAATTGTTAGAAGTGTCGGAAAAAGTCAAGCCGCCTGGTAGCTTTATTACATCGAAAATGCTGCCTACCTAATCCTTTTGGGATATAACAAAACAATGCATGGTGGGATATTCCTCTTTTATAGATCTACAAAAAAGTCCGCGAAGGCATATATCTATCTTTTACGGATAGCTTACTATACCCATTCTATCTTCTAAAAAAATGGTCACGTACATTGCGGTAATTGAAAAGTTATTTAGACGGATACAGTATTAATCCTTATTAACTTAAATACGTTAGTTACCCCAAGCATTTCGTGCACATTATTATAATCTTTCACACCATCTCTACGTATTATAAATTAAAGTCCTCCGCGGCATCTGTCTGTCTCTTCGCGATAAACTCAAAGACGGCGGTGGTTATAAAGGTTGGATAACCATCCAGTAGATGACGTTGTGTTTTATTAGCCACAGCAACGCATGGCCGGGTCATCTAATTTAAAGAATAAAGAAAATTTTATTTTCAGTTACTATCTATACATATAGGTAGTAGGTACCTACCTACATTTACAATCGAATCTAGAAAAAATAGTAAAAAAAGCGTGATCAACAAAAGCTCAGTTTAAACTGGCCAAAGGAAGGAAGCAATCAGGTCGCAGACTCCCTGGTGCTCGGATGCATTCACCTCTGTCAACTTCCTTCCTCCCAATCATCGCGGCCAATCAGCGCTCGCCGTATCGCAGCCAATCAGCGCGCGCCATATCGCCGCCAATCAGCACCCGCTTCCCGGTGATTTAAACCAAATGGAACGATTTAATTTATCAAATTCGCAATTCGCATAATGTATTAGGAACTCAATGTAAGTGTAGTGTGTACCTACTAGATATGCGCCAAATGGAAAAATTTCAAGATATAAGATCTAACGGTAGAATTAACGCATTTTAGGTGTGGGTAGTTTATAAAATGAAAAAAGTTTTTCATTTATTTATAGTGTTTTTTTATATATAATTGCGAATGTGATTCTTACATTAGGTAATAATAGTTAGCCGTAACATAGAACATGTAGAAATCATCATTATCATCATCATCATTATCATTATCATTACATACTATAAAATGAAGTCGTTCAAAATGTATGTGCGCGTTAATCTTTTAAACTACGCAACGGATTTTCATGCGGTTTTCACCAATAGATAGAGTGATTGAAGAGGAATGTTTATATGTATAATACATGTAATTATATTAGAGAAAGGCCGAGAAATTCAAAGAAAACATATTTTTGTGCGATTTAAAACGGCTGGCGGGCCGTACTATTGTCACTTTTGAAATTCGTTCTACGGAAGAAATTGGAAAATAGATGTCCTAAAGTAAGTAGGTATTTGATTTTCTCTTTTCAAATATCCAGTGTTGCATTGGAAGCATTGTATAATTAGTGGCGATCGCTAACCATATTATTATATGAATAAAAAAAATAAAATAATATAGTTGATTCAAGAGGAAGGTTTATATGTATAATACATGCTTATTATAGTAGAGAAAAGCCGAGAAATTCAAATATTCAATTCAGGCAGCGGGCAGCTGGCAAGCGGGTGGTGTGAATTTTATAAAGGTTGGGTAATGGCGTTGTGGCCGGGTCTGCTAGTAAATATATAAAATAGCTAACCCTAATATGACACGAAAAACATTACTATCTTGTCAATTGTATTGTATTAAAGTGTGGGGCTCCTAAAACGAATAAGTTCATAAGATATTTTATTTAATTTATTAAGGGCTAGAATTCCAATAATCCATGCACTTGATACGTAGCTGCAAGACGAGTTGTGATCTAGCCTCCTACCAGTTCTACCTACATAGTAAAGTAAATTCACTAAAATCCATGCTAGTTTTAGTCAAAAACATTTTTACAGTTTTATTTCGTTTAAATTTTCTCTTAATCAAAAAAATCTCTTTAAATTTTGAAGAAGGGTCTAGAATGCCAATCGTCCATGCGATTGGTAGCTACAAGATGAATTGTAATCTAGCCTATTTTGTACAGCTGTTTTGAGGCGACTTTTCGCGAAAACAGCGCTACGTAAGTTGTTCAAATTTATTATTATTATTAAGTATCTACCTTTTTTTCGGTGTTCCGGTTTGGGGGAAAATAATAAATGGACACGTTATGAATAACCAATAATTCGTGAATTTCTTTTTAATACCAACGCATTTTTCTTTAATTTCTAACACACTTCTTTTTACACCTAAATTTATCAAAAATGTAAATTATCAAAAAGATCAAGTATTACGTATTATATAGCCAGAAAGACAATAATTGGTCTCACCCATGGAACTATAATTCCATAATATCCATACCATTAGGTCTGACCCAATAATAAAAAATCATAATTGCTTTACTGCGACCCCTTTGAATCACTCGATGCACGGGACTATTTATCTGAATAAACTATCACATATTGAGGAAAAGATTAACTAGAGTCTTGTAGGGTTACCAATAAGGGTCGGGAAAAAACTTTAAAGTTCCGCCTCTCGAATGAGTTCACTAGCGCTCCGCTACGACGTCAACCGACTGAGTGGCGCGCATTTAAAAAAAAGTGGGAAATAGGTAAACCGGGACAAGAGAATCCATCCCGGAACATTTTTTTAAATATTTTAGCATTTTGATTTCCTTTAAAACTTTTTTATCCTTTTTTCGGCAACAAAAGAGTAAAAAAAAATTGTAGCCGGGTCGGCGCTTCGACGCATCTTAATATAAGAAATAATTCGAATGAAATTAACCCCCTAGCGACTGATTTTTTTCAAAAATGAACTAAAAAATTACAGATAAACGAAACAATTAAATTTAAAATAAAACAATAACTTTGTAAACACCACTTTTATTTTTATACTTTATGCCGACCGGGTTTCGCTACAACCGTAGCTTCATCAGGGCAGTAGGTATAATACTCTACTAACATTAGGTTACATTTGTGTTATAATATATAATTTACCAAAAATGGGCTGGACTCGTCAAGTGGAGGAAGAAGAAGGAGGCATAGATGGAGAATTGGGAAGGGAACGGACGTGTTCTTTATCAATAGGGAACAATCTTAGTATGAGACTTTTATTTAAATTTAGTTGGTTATTAACTACCTTGCTATTAGTGTTTATGGCTTTCCTAAGTTCAAGTGCCTCTAAATTATTCAACCTTATACCTATATTTTTTTTATGAATAAGTTTGGCGCCAGCGTTTTTGTCAAATTTATGATCGTTTTCGATCAAGTGGTTTGCAAATTCTGAAAATCCAGAGCTGTGTAAACATCTAAGATGTTCTTTGACACGGGTGTTTATGTTGCGCGCTGTTTTACCAATATAAAAAAAAGCTTTAACTTTGTTTGAACCACTTTTATATTTGAGTAAATCCGACCGGTTTCAGAACGACCATTCCTTCTTCAGGGCAAATGTATACTGATTTGACAGTTTTGAAATATGGATGGGAACAATGTATTATTATGGTAGGGGTGGAGTCGTTGCTAGGTATTAATGAAAAGTGGGTGGGTAGGGATAATGTTAATAATGATAATAATAATGGATAACCAAAAAGTTATAGCTACATTCAAAAGTATAAAAATTACAATTTCGGATCTCACGCGACCCATCCCTCCTCCCGCGTTGTTCTTCCACCTTCCTCTTCTATCTTCCCTGACTTCCCCCTCTTTTGTCCCCCTCCCTTCCCAGTTTCACCTCCCCTCCCTTCCTAGATTCACCTCCCCTCCCTCCTTCCTCCCTGCCGCTAATTTAATGAAATACATACATTTTTCAAACAACTCGCGTCACCTATTATATTTTTTTTACCCAAATTTCATAATGCCAGGGCTCACCAGTATATATATAGAAAACTCACAAAGTTTCATCGCAATCGGATGAGTGGTACATATAGGAAAAAAATTCATAACGCCAGAGCTCACAATTAAATATTAATGGCGTACAACAAATCACCAAAGTTTCATCGCAATCGGCTGAATGGTTTAGGAATGCATGAGGAACAAATAAAGAAACATTAATTTTTATATATAAAGATTCGAAATGTGTAATATTTATTGAATTGTAAATTCTCAGTCAACTAACTTTCCTGATTTTTCACAGTTGGAAAATCTTTTATTTTTCTTTCCCAGCCCAGTCCCGGTCCGGCGCGGCCATTGACTCATTAGATAGTGATAAATGTGTTTCTCTGTCCTCGATCGCCCACACAGACCGCACGGAATCTCCCCGCCCTCACCGCGGCAGACCGTGACCAATGAAATTGATAATAATATAAGAAAATGATTCCTTTTCGTACATCAATGCCATCAAAGACTGACTTACTCCACTTGGTCTATTTTGGTCCTTCGAGCCGGATCAAGAATTAGGTACTGGTACCCAGTGGACTTAACCTAATTGCCCTTTCGTGATACAAGATAGATACGCTAACAATAAAAAGTTAGTTAATTAACCATAAACCCACGTAATCTTTTGATAGATTAAGGCTTATGTTTTTTTCATTCAGATATGTCTAGTAACTACCTGCCTAACTACGATTAAAAAAAGATTTGATGGTGAATTTTTCAGTCTCGCCCTGGTGCAAGAAAACCATTCAGAATCGAAATGGCTTTAGTCATGTTTAGTTATCAGATCTCAATTTGGGAGGCCGGTATGGGTACCGCCGCCCCGTTATTAGATATCACTTATTAGATATCCAACACCTCTACCATAGGCCAACCCAAGTGATTTGCTATGTTTGGTGATTTAGCAGGTATTTCTACTATCGTGGTACGAGAACACAACAGAATGGAGTTGGCAGGAAAACACTTCTTTTCTTCTTCTTCAGCACAATTTATTTAATGTAATATATACAAGTATTACAAGAGGGTCTATCTACCCTCACTCGGGTGGTCCTCGACCACACCACACTGACAAATATCGAAGTCTCTACTTCGATCTCTCTATTGTCAGTTTTCCAATACTGAACCGTAGGTATATCTCGTACCTACCAGCTTCAGTATAATTACACAAGTAAAGGCACACAGCGTGTACCTTCTCGGTTCACTCTACTAGCGAGACTAACGCAAAGGACCTATCTTCCCTCTGCGCCACTGAAGATACACCTCGTGTATCTTCCAGTTCAACTGCAATAACAAGACTGACCTCTCTGTTCCAAAATCACAATACTTAAAGAAAATCATACAAAAGATGCAAAATAGTGAGACAAAATATTTGAACTGCTCCCACATCTGGATTTTAAAATCCCGCAATAAAACAATTGCCAAAGTCGGCCCAAAAGGGCCACCCATAAAATTAAGTACATCATACAATACTGAAATGGAGAAATGGGGGAAACTAACATTAAAAATTCCCAGATCTCAAATTCTTAAATTTAACCCCCAATAAAACAATAAAATTACTTTTAAAAGGTTGCCAAAATGGGCACACCAATATAGATAATTTTAAACCTAAGAGATTAATTTCCTTTAGTTTGGGTCATAAAATAACCGTCAGCAAACCCTTTCTATGGGTTCTTATTTGCAATGTACAGGTATACATAATTACTTAAAAATAAACAATTTGAGAAATTAACCCTTTGTTCCTTATCGGTAAAGAAATGCCCCCATATAATATCAGGCCGAATATATTTATTTCTAAAGGTTGGGAGCTTACTTGAAAAACCCAAGGAAGAATTTTATTTGCAAAGGTGAAAATACGTTTAACTAAAATGACTAAAATAACACGAATGATACGACTAATTTTTATTACTTAAAGCGAAATGGATAAATCGCATTCTGGAACAAACAGCAGGGGTGCCCAGGTTCATAGGAGTGAGATGCGGCAGATGCGTCCGCTCAACAACTGCGTGGCAGGCCGGATCGGGAGAGACTGGTTAAGGGAGATGTTTTGACCTCTAGCAGTACTCTCTGGGAATATCGCAGTGAGAGGGATGGATTCATATATCCGTCACTTCTGAACCAAACGATTCCTACCCACCCCTCATACCTTTTTCCTTCCCGAAACTTCCTCTCCTTCCTTTCCTAAAAAGACTGTCCACACAGTATACCAAAAGATGACGTAGGTATAGACGTAGAATAAATATTATCCCCGGGCCACCTGTGTGGAGCCAAAGGAAATAAAACTGCGTGTATCTCGGTATTCCCAAACTTTATCTATCTTTAAAAGCCTCCATACAGCATCCCTAAAGATTACACGGGTCCTGAGGGAAATTATTTCCTAAAGGAAGTGTGGAGTTAATATATATAGATTTTATTTTTTTTCCTAAGCTCATTTTGTACAACATTATTTTGATTTCCAAGCTAAAGCAATTTTTTTGTTCCCGTCGTTTCCTTCATGAAATATTTGTGCCAAAATACATTTTTTATTTGTTCCTTGTGTAAAAAGATTGTTGAACCTCGGTCGAAACTGGGTAGTATCTCCAATTAATTAATGGTATTTTTATCATTTTGTTTAATTAATTATACCAGTGCAAAGTTGGTTAGATACTTAGTTACAAAAATGCAGTAAGTTAAATCTGAAATTTTAATTTTCGATAAAAATTATACGAATCTGCAAATACAATCAGCTTCGAAGCCCTGAATTTAATGAATAACAATCGAACCGAACATAATCTGTGTCCTCACAAAACGGTGGATTTCATTTAAACCGTAACATTTGCAGTAGTGATGTACGTAATCGATATAATATGTATGGCAAAATAATCGATACAAAGTAAGTGCATAAATTATTCACACGATGTAAAAATATTTTTCTGATCGACAATTAGAGTTTTTAGCTTTATTTGTAAACTTCTCAGTTATATCATATCTTTAACACTACAAACTATAACTCATTTAAACTTCTTCTTTCCCATCTTTTTCTCACCAATTCTTATTCCATTCGGCATCACAATATACCCCATATGGGGATATGGAGATCTCGTAGTTCCATTGGCATTTCCTCCGTGTGGTTGCGATTATGACAGTTAGGCGATCTGCACATAAATAAATCGGTATACCCCAGGTACCTAATAATACACTAGTGAATCTCATGAGCCTCACATGTTTTTTGAGAACTTTTTTTTTATTATTCTGATTGTTATTTGCAATGGAAATAAAAGATTGGGATAAAAACGACTTGATGTGAACATTTTTGCTTTAACCTTTGTAAAAGGTTCTTAAAAATTTTAATAGCCCTTTTAAATGGGTAATAGAAACATAACAATAGACAATATTATCGTTTTTTTTCTGTTTCAAATTTTCATTTGAAAGTCGTTAATATTGTCTACAGTGATTACTGATTAATAATTTTATCTTTTTTGTATTTCTTGGGCCTTATCTACGTAACAACTTCTGGTTTAGGAGAGTTTTATTTCACAATAGTAAATTTGTTACTTAAATTACAATTTTTAAATTAGTTTTAAGAAAACTAGTGAATGTCACGAATGTGTCTAAATCGGTAGTACAACAAATGTACATTGTGGAATAACAATATTATCATTCATTGTATTATTAATAATGTTTTAAATCTAAAATATTTCGACGGTAGGAGTAGGCGTCTAATCGATTATGTTGGAGGTTATCCACCACTTACCCACCCTGGTATAAGTAACAGATGGTTACTCCTTCAAGGCTCTCGCAAGGACTCTAATTTTTTGAAAGAACGAATCTACATTTAAGTTTGAACGAATCTAGACCTCCAGTGTCCCTGCATACGATGTTAGGAAGCAGTATGCAAGTGCTTACATAATATACAAAATGTGAATAGTATAAAGCAAGTCAGGGATAAACTAATTAAAAAGATAACAGATAAACATAAAAGGCGACTGCTCGCAGGGTAATGGCATCTTGCGTATGCTGCAAGCATCTTTTTTTTTTTTTTTTTACAGTGAATACCGCACAAGAATCTCAACTGCTCCCGTCTGGAGCCAGTGAGACTATGGCATCCCCAATTGGGGTATGTTGTGAGGCTGAAGGTAGTGGGGAGGGGAAGGAGGTGGGGAAGAGGAAGGTTGGGAAGTACCTGGCTATTCAGATCTGGTCACTAAACACGGCTAAAGCCATTTTCAAGCAACGTTTCAATTCTGAATGGTGGTCTTACACCAGGGCGATACTAATAGTATCTTCCACTCTGGAACATGCCGCAAATATACTATATATTATTTTAAATGAATTAATTGTGAAATAACACAAATTAATCAAATAAAATTTATTTGCGCATGCCGGGTTCGAACCCGCGACCTCCGGAATGTGAGTCAAGAGTCTTAGCCACTGGACTACGGAGGTCGTCAAAATCATCTGCAAGAAAAGATAATGAAAATAAGCATTGTGATATGAAGAACGCTTGTGTCGTGTGGGATACCTCTCTGGTCATCTGGCAGTACCAGCCAGAATGTGTATGGAGGTTGGTCTGCCGTGAATAAGTCTCAACGTCCGCGCCCTTTAGCCGGTTTCTCGGTTGTGCCTTGACGATAGTAAGCGGGAGGTAGGGGAAATTACTAATCGATTAATTCGAAACACTTACGATTGCAAATGTTCCTATCACGCATAGATAATTACCATCTTTAGCTTGTCAACATATTTCGATTAGAAATACATTTTTATTATCGGAATATTTCGATTATTATCATTAAACTACAGAATTTTTACCATGGGGATAACATTCAATGCGATGGTTTGTGCAATTTAACGCTTCAATTTCATTACGTGTTAAATCATTTAGTTTCAGTTGACAGGTTATTTTCCAATTCAACGATTTTTGAATCGCTTCCCCGTTTTTAATTAGATTTGTTTTTTCAACCCTTTGGGCGCGGCGGAACGTTTCACTCACTCGAATAGATTTATCTACTGCGCAAGGATTAACATTTTAACTTTTCTGTCTGCTGGTTTTGGTGGCTTAATGTGTTTTAAAATTTGCATGGATTTGGCATTGCATTACTGTAGATCTATAGTTTGATTGTATAAATAATGTGATTTAAATTCGCTCTTCAACCACTATTAAGTATTTAAAAAATAAATTATGCTCACTATTTCAATATGAAAATAAATTTGGACAACGCAAATTTTGAAATTTCTTTGCATGAATGAGTAATTAAAAGTTTTTGACTTTGCAATTTAAATTTAAATGTGTTCAATGCAATATTGGCATTATTTGTTAATTTCTTTGGTTGAGTGAGCAAAATGTTAATATGAAATAATTCGTTAGAATTTTGAACATAATACTAATATTTAAACTGTTTTATTATATTTTCAATTCTCTGACTTATTTTCAATACTACTATTCCGAATACTAATGATTTTATTATTTATTTACAGTACTACGAAATGTCATATGGACTCAACGTTGAAATGCACAAACAGGTAAGATTTTTTATTATTAAAATCTGTTATTAAAATGTTTCTTTTTAGCATTGAAAATGTCACCAGTCATTTGCAAGATTCGATACTTGATGTTCGTATGAATCAATCGTCTTAATTCAAAGGTTTCCAACTTTAATACTTATTAATTTTAAGAAAAATCATTATTTTATATTTAGAACCATGGATAAAATAATATTTTGGTTGTAGGCCAAATACAGGTACCTACCTCTTGTTAGTTTTGTGCTATCTATAATTGGAGAAGTTTAAAGGTCAAAGTTTTAAAGAATTTAAAAAAAGCAATAGCTAAAGTTCTTATAAAATTCTTAGGAGAAGTCGATACTCACGAAAATTAAGGTAAAAAATAGCTCCCAATCTCAAAAATGTTAAGAACCGTTGTTTTTTCGTTCTTCGTGATTTCGATTCATTAGTTGTGATAACGTCATTGTCGCTGTATCTACACCTCGATGATTGTTTAAAATACATCTCTCTTACAAAGTTTGATATAAAAATAAGGAATTGTTCGTAGTGGATTTTTGTACCGATGCAATTGAATCGTTGAGATTGATACAAGTCGTCTTTGACGTTGGTTCGGTAACACACAACGTACCGTTTGAACCACTTTATTTGGTTAACTGACTATTTTTACTAATTATATTAACTGTCTCGTTAATTTAAAAAAAAAATTATTTCAATTAAATTTAATAATGTTATTATTAAGTTCTGCAACTATAAATATTAGTTTTTTTATTACTGCGACAGCTGTTTCGGCTTAAAGTGCCATTTTAAACAGTTTTGAAAAAGCTGTCACAATAATAAAAAAACTATAATACTCGCAGAACTTAACAATAACAGTATTAAATCTAATTTATTTTTACAAATGTTCTAATGAAAAGAAGAAATCGTTTATGTCGTGCACGTTGTTTGTATTTTAACAACAAAAATGGTTCAAAACTGTTTTTGGGAAACATAATTGTGTAACACAATTAATCACCCCTTAATTACGTGTACCTTATAATTCTGATGACATGCCCGACTCTGCTAGGTACAAAAGATAACAACTTCCATTTATATCTATAGCAATTCATCTTCTTCCGTGCATAGAGTTGGCATTGTCTTGATCTGGTACTGAAACAGGTGTTTCAAATACTAATGAAAGTAATAGTTAATGTTCACATTCATAATATTATAATTCTAGTGCGCAGTGAATGGATGTACTTGGTAATTAAGTAATTACGATTGTTTTCTTTGTACAGCAAATTCAGTGGTGTGCCTTTGTGCGATCGTGGACGGGGCGTAAACAATGATATCGTTATGTAAATAATAATACAAGAGGGTCACATTGGCCACCTGCTCGATTGCATTTATTTTAAAAAAATACACTGCATTTTTTGTAATAGCCAATTAGATGTCAAAGCAGAATTCATTGTGGTTAAGAATTACGTAATTTTTGTTTGTTTGTTTTTCAACTTAATAGCGGGTTTTTACAAAGTTACGCTTTTTACCAGCAAGTACAAAAGTTCCTCAACTCGGCTATGGGAAAGGACTCGAATGACGAACAATTAAGATTATTGGAAATTAAGCATTTTGTTTCTAATTAGTAGAAATAACATTTTAAGAGCAATGTAAAGGTGAGCGTCCATCTGTCCGCGCCTGCCGCAATGCACGCACGGCACGCAACGGATTTTTCAATATATTTATATAAAAAAAAACCTTTGCCCGTACCGACCGCCGGTATTTGCCGATAGTGGACGTAGTGCTGTACTAATTCATACAAAGATGTGGAAAAATCCGTTGCGTGCCGTGCTTGCGTGCGGCCGGCGCGGACAGATGGACGCTCATCTTGGGAACACGCAGTACGTCAGAGAGCAATTCTTTCCAATGACATGATGCCTTGAAATGTGATAGTAAGGCCCGGTGTATCAATTGATTATAAGCTCGGCTTGGTTGGAATGTTGAGCTTAGCACATCTTGGAATATAGGTCACCAATATTACGTGCATTGTCTATGAATTTAATAGAGCGCTTCTTTTTTCTTTGAAAACCAATCTACTGTCTGCTTGAGGGATATATCTATGCTCTCTACTGTCATCTTCATCGGGACATCTCTATGCACCAGGAAATCATGATCTTTCAAAAACGACGAAAGTTTATATTTAGGCGGGTTTAATTTATGAGTTAATTTTTGTTCCCCACATCAATCAACATGTGCTATATGCGAGTTCACTAATTTAAAATAGTAGGTGTTTATTTTGCTGGAGTCGTACACTATTAATAAAATTAACCGCTGAAGATAAACTGTCCTGACTTTGAGACTTAAAATCCCTTATCAGTCTGTTTTAGAATGATTATATCAATTAATAACATCGTCATTCGTCATCGCTCGATGAATATAATAGTTAATAATTATAAAAAAAGACAATATATGTTAATTTTGGTGGGAAGTATTCAAATATTATTTACGTAAATGTCAGATTTTTCGCGTGACTGCTAGCAGCGCCTCGACGTCTAAAATAGAAACTATTCTGCGGCTTATCAAAGCTTTAGCGTCAGATTTAGCCCGCACTTGAGGGAGGCTGTCGTACATGGCAAGGATACGGACTGGTTGTTATACCTGGCCTAAGTGTGAATAATAAAGACATTTAGAGTGATGGGTAAGGATTACAATGGTTTTCTTATAACCGGAGCGAAGAGAGAATCAAATTCGAATATCGTAGACTTTTATAAATAACAAATTAATGCTAACAGCTTTACAACCATCTTAACTCCATGAAAGGTTTCAACGTACCTAAATTATTATCTCATCGTGATTGGTTTTTACGACGAACCCATAATAATGATTTTACTTCTCAATCACAGCATCATGATTTCCTTCTTACAAAGCGTCCATTAAAGCTGTTTTCCAATCTTCCATAAAATCAGAATTGCGCTCAGGCAGATTGTTTTATGCATTCGCCCGAGCAATCCGAACCCAATTACTGTTAGAATGCATTAAGTTTGTATGCAGCAGATTAACCGAGGCATACCCTGTCGCAACTAACATCTCTGCATTACCGGTGCGGCGGTTTAACAATGACCTACCACAGTTACGGAAGTTGGTCAGTCAACAATATCGGTCGATATTCTATAAGTCTGTGACTAAACCAAGACTAACAGACTTAATTAATTTGGTTAACACCTTTTAACTCATCTTCTTCTTCTTGTTGTGCCTTGTCCGTTCAACGGACGTTGGCTATCATGTTGGCTATGCGGATTTTGTTTACTGCGGCCCGGAACAGCTCCACGGTAGACTGGCCAAACCACTGTCTCAGGTTTTTCAGCCATGAGGTTCTCCTTCTTCCAGGGCCCCGTCTTCCGGCAATCTTTCCCTGCATTATGAGATGCAGGATCTCATACTTCTCTGGATGTCTCATCACGTGTCCAAGATATTGAAGTTTTCGGATTTTTATGGTTTTAATAACTTCCTTTTCTTTATTCATCCGAACCATAACATCTTCATTTGTGACCCTGTCCATCCAGCTTATTTTAAGTATTCTTCTGTAGATCCACATCTCGAATGCTTCAAGTCGCCTAATTAATTCTTCAGTAAGCGTCCATGCTTCCATTCCATAAAATAATATTGAAAATACATAGCATCTGACCATTCGCATTCGTAATCCAAGGTTGAGATCATGACTGCAGAACATTTTTTTCATGCGGATAAAGGTTGCACGAGCTTGCTCAATGCGGCATTTGATTTCAACTGAAGGATCCCATCTATCATTTACATTGCAGCCCAAGTATACAATACTTTGTACCTTCACTAAACTACTCATCGATTTTTCTCATCGTCACTTAACTACTCATCGATTTAACTCATCGATTTTTCTTTAACCCCTCAGGCCTGGGGCATATTTTGTCAGAAGATCAAAATATTTCCGCTTTGCAATAAAATTCAAACAAATGGAATATTTCTGAATGTAGGTACCCGAAAATTAAAAACTGGTTTTGAAAGGCAATAAAACACGCTTTCAAATTTAGCTAAATTTTATTTTTTTTAAAAAAAGCCGTGAAAATCTCAAACCATGTCTTTTTTATGTGAATACCGGACAAAAGTCCCGACTGCTCTTAACCGCCTGAAGCCAATGATTCTTTAGCATCCCAATTGAGGTATGTTGTGAGACTGAAAATAGTAGGGAAGGAAAGGAGATGGGGAGGAAGAAGATGGGCAGTACCTGGCTATTCAGATCTAGTCACCAAACACGACTGACGTCATTTCATTGACGGCCTCTGTGTTTCCTTCCTCCTACAACATGGGTCTCTTCAAGACCCGTGTTCACTCCTTCTTTTCCTCAAAAAGACCCTCCACACAGCATCTCCGAAGATGACATAGTGAGGCCCTGAGGGAAGTTATTTTCCTCAGGGCCTCCTGTGTGGAGTTAATGTAAAAAAAAAATTTCAAGCAGCGTTTTAGTTCTGAACGGTGGTCTAACACCATGGCGATACTGAGAGTATCTTCCACTTACTTTACCACGTACTTGCGCACTTGTCTTTATCTACAGATTGAGTTTTTATCTATGTTTTTAATTTGGTAGTTTAATCGTTATTGTGTAATCTCAACAATCGAATAACATAAAATATGTTATTGTTATTAATATTCTCAGATTATTAACAATTATGTGGTATTTAGTTCTTTGATCGAAGTCCAGATATAAATCTGTGTAAATTATAATTTTTTATATCTTCTGATATAGGTAGGCAACAAAGCCGATGGGATCAGTTCTGTCTGTTCGTCCGGTACCTAATCAGAAATAGCTACGGTGATTACTGCGATTAAATTTATTTTCATAAGAAATCAAAAATAATTATTCTTTATTTGAATTTGATTAACATATTGATTGAATTCGAATTAAGAATTATTGATCATAGATAAATGTGCTTAATTAGGTTTAAACAGTTTTATCAAACAATGCATGGTAACAAGAAGTACCTACTCATGAATTTTATGAATTGAATGCGACGAAACTTGATAATTTGATAAGATTTTTTTTATTTTTTTTTTATTAGCAAAATTTTTTGATACATGGGAATAAGTACAAACATAATAACACAAAATATAAGAGAGTAACAAAAAAGATGCCACAAAGGCGAAGCCTGTGCGTGGGTATTATATTATGTGGATATTAAACAGTGGTGGTTAAAATAGAATTTAAAAATATATATAGATACAGTGTCTTTAGAGATCAACATGATCGATTTTACACGAGATTATTGTGAGATTTCTTAAAATTAAAGATATGTACATATAATAACGTATGTATACACCCAATAAGTACATACACACGTTCATAAACTTGTGTACATGTAATACACATATATTTACTTTTATTAATCTAAAATACAGAAAGACATGGAATATTTTAGGAATTTAGAAAACATATAATACAATTTAAAGAAAAAAATTTCTCACTTCCAAATTATTTTTTACCCAGCTTTTAATATTTTTAATTAAATGAAGACAATATAAGCGAAACTCAATCGAAAATCTGAAAACAGAAAAAACAGAAAAAGATATTGACACATCTGGGACATTTAATATTTTTCTTATACACGTTCAGATTTTGACCAGTATTGATTGAATTGGGTAGGGAATTGAATAGTTTTGGGGCAATACAGTTAATGTGCCTTTGGGCCAATCTGGTTTTGCAGTGAGGCACTGTGTACACGCACGTGGTATGTCTCTGGCTAGAACGATTTGTGTTTTTAGTAAAATTGTTAGGACGAGAAAATATAAATTTAAGACACTGGATACAGTAGATCTGCCTTAGTTCCATAATTTCAGTTTCCTGAAATAACTGATTGGTGGGATACGCCTTGGCCTTCTGGTACATTACCTTAATGATGGACTTCTGTGCAATTTCTAATGGTTTTACATGGTTGTTGTATGTTCCTCCCCACACGATTATTCCATAGGAAATGGATGAAAGCACCAATGCGTTATAGACAAGTTTCATGGTTCTTATATTGACAATGTTGCTCATGCGTTTGAATATGTAATTTAGGTATCTCAGTTTATTAACAATTTTTTCTATTTGGTAAGTCCATTTGAGTCGGCAGTCTATAGTTACACCTAAGTATTTGATATTATTTCCTAATTTCACGTTTTCGCAGTTTGAGCATGTCGCAAAGTTACAATTAACGTTATGGAACTTCAAGTTAAGATTGTTTTTAGGGGATGACTTTTGGGAATTATAGAAGGGAATAAAAATGGTTTTATCAAGATTTAGACTGAGAAGATTTCTATCTAGCCAATCTTTGACTATTGCAATGCATTTGTTAGCCTTACTGGTTGTATCTTCCCACGTTTTACCATGTACTGTTATTGCAGTGTCATCGGCAAAAGAGAGAATTTTACCTGGTATTACAATATTGCATAGGTCATTGATGTAGATTAGAAAGATGTATTTATTGTTCTCTTAAGATTGTATACTGGTACTATTATGTTACAGGTAGGTATTATTATATAGCCGCGATATAAAAAAATGATCAAATGACACAAAAAAAATGATCAAGGTCTTATAATTTTTTTTTTTCAAATTTTTTCGAATCACGAAACTGCTCAACAGGAGGCTTGTTGCTGATCAGATGCTCCTGTACAAAATTAAGGCTGTCATACCAGCAAATCATAATTTCAATTCCGACTGCAGCGCTCACACATCAGCCGTTGCAAGCGGACGTTTTTGGAACTAGATTTCATTCCGCTATAAGCCGGGTTTCACGTACCTATAGTTCACGCGAAGCTGGACCTACAGTATGGTTCAGATAAAGATGTTGAATTCTCGCTTCCAGAATTTTAATAAGTAGTAGTTATTTGTAATTTGTGTATTGAAGTACGTAGACATAAATAGATACATAAACACAGTAGGTATAAAGTAGATACCTACACAAAAACAATTTGTTATATTTTTTTTAATATTTTGGTTTTTGTTTTTTCATTTTATTTTACGGCCATTAGAGTGGAAGAATTGAAACGTTACTTGAAATGGCTTTAGCCGTGTTTAGTGACCAGATCTGAAGAGTCAGGTACTTCCCCACCTCCATCTTCCCTAACTCCTTCCCCTCCCCCACTACCTTCAGCCTCACAACATACCCCAATTGGGGGTGATAGTCCCACTGGCTCCAGACGGGAGCAGTTGGGACTCTTACCTTACCCGAAAAAAAGAGTACCTAATATTCAGTTGGATTGTAAAAAATATCTCATTTTGAAATATTTATACGTGTGCATAATTTTTAATTTTATATTTATGTGAATACCGCACAAGAGACCCAAATGCTCCCGTCTGGAGCCAGTGAGACTATTACATGACTATGGGGTATAGTATGAGGCAGAAGGTGGTGGGGAAGGGAAGGGCAGGAGATGGGGAAGAGGAAGCGAGGAATTACTTGGCTATTCAGATCTGGTCACCAAACACGGCCAAAGTAATTTTTAGCAACGTTTCAATTCTGAATGGTGGTCTTACACCAGGGCGATACTAAAGTATCTTCCACTCTGGAACGTGACGCAAATATATTATTTTTATATGAAATAATTGTGAAATAACCCAAATTAGTCAAATAAAATTTATTTGCCCACGCCGCGATTCGATCCCACGACCTTCGGATTGCAAGTCAAGAGCCTTACCTCTTGACCACGCCGGCCGTCAATAAATAGTATCAGTAATTTGGAAGGCGGGTATGGGTACCGCCGTCCCGGGAACCATGTATTGGATTATCAACACCTCTGCCATAGGTACGGGTAGCCCGGGTTCATGGGGCGAGGTTTGTCAGGATCTCGGCGGCGGTGGAATCTGCCCACCAACTACGTAGAAGGCCGGATCGGGAGAGACCTTTTTTTACAATCGCTCGACACATTGCCTATCTCTTCTTTGGGGATGCTGTGTGAAGGTTCGTTTCAGGGAAAGGGAGAAGAGGATCTTCTGAGAAGGAAAGGGTATTAGGGGTGGGAAGAAATGTGGGGGTCAGCGTGTCCAGGAGAGCGGATGTATGAATCCATCCCTCCCACTGCGGTGCAAAGCGATGTTCTGAGAGAGTAAGGCTGGAGAAGTCAAAGGGACTCCCTCAACCACTTTCTCTAGATCCAACCTGCCATGCAGCTGGTGCGCAGACGCATCCGCCGCCAAGACCTGAAAAAACCTCACCCCATGAACCCAGGCACCCCTGCTAGTCACCAAACGTTGCGAACCACTAAGGATGACCTACGGCAGACGTGTTGGTTATCAAAAAAATGGTTCCCGGGGCGGTGGTACCCATACCCGATTCTCATGTTTGTTATTTTTGTAATACGAAAAATGGATATAAAAAAGCCTACCCCCCACCTCTCTCAACCCCCTCCCCCTCTCACCCCACAATCTCTAACCACCCTCCACCCCCCGCCTCCTTTACCCCCCCCCCCCCCCCCCCCCTATATAAAAATCAATTGCTGTTCGTTAGTTTCACTAAAACTCGAGAACGGCTGGGCCGATTTAGCTGATTTTGGTTTTGAAATGTTTGTCGTAGTCTAGGAAAGGTTTAAACGTTGAGAAAATATGGAAAAGTTGCGAGGAAGATAGTAAAAACAACAATTTAATTCTCCCATTTAAACTGTTCTACATACTTTCCTGTGAATTGCTAACCGTTCATCCGATTGCGATGAAACTTTGATGAGTTGTTGTGAGCACGCCCGCAAAGTAGTCCAGTCAATAAATGCTCCAAAAGGAGGTGTAGAGTGCGTGAGCAGGGACCTAAGCGATTCCTTCAGAAACTTGTTTAGGGTGCTTAGGGTGTGAACATACTAAAAGTCCTGACGTCTTGGTGGTGAGCTAGGGGGAAGGGGGGGAGGGGGAGGTCCCAATTTTCGGGTTTCCGCTTATATCTCAAAAACGGTGCGTCACACATGAAAATTTCCTAAGGATAAGTAAGAAAAGCTCATAAAATTATCTACAACTTTTATTATTTACGTAATTTTCGAAATCACGTCCATTTTTGACTTACACGCTCCACAAATGTAGATATTTTTGAAAAAAATTATTTTACCTCACATTTTTCATCAAACATTCCTTCATATCGTCTAAAATATTCATCAAAGAAAGAAATTTTTTCTTAAGAAGTTGTAATAAATTTAATTCCCTTTTAGAATATATATACATATGCAAATAAGTCTCCAACCAGTAAATATTTACAGCAATTTTAAGGTTTTGCGTAAAATGTCGTCATTTTCAGAAAAAGCTGTTTTTATCTTATTACTGACACACCGACGTGCAACGACGATTATGCGACGCTCTTTTAGTAAGGCGTATGATCAGATATGACCATGGAAACCACATTGATACTATCATTCAAAAGCCGAGAAGGCATAACAGGAGGCAGAGGTATTTCGCACAATGTACTAGAAAGTGGTTAGTTGGTATGAACGCAACTCATGAGATCTGCACTTCCCTTGAAGAGTATTGCGGAGTCTTTTTCACGTCCAGTAACAACACAAGGACCTCGGACAAGCCCACTGAAATGAAGATGCAGCAGACATTTTCAAACTCAGTCAGTGGTTTGATGCACATCCTCCCTTCCCACAAGCCAATGAAATAATGTCAATTCCCAATGTCTTCTGTCAGCTCGTCGATAAAAAATCACGATGAAAAGGTTGCAGTTGACCCAACATTTCTGTTTCACCGGATGTGTATAAGCAAACGATCAGATGAGGATTTGAAGAAATTCTTTGAGTATGAGTTGGCCCCATTTCCCTTGGCACTGTTAAATGAAGGTGAGATGTGGAAGACAACTAAATCTGTCCTGTACAGCTTATTCGAGCCTACCAAAAAACTGGTCTACTGTCTCAGATGAACATAGTTGTGGACGGAAAATTTCTACTACACAGAGTAATTTGGCTAAAAGATGCCTTCCTTGCCACAATTTGTGATCATTACATCAACTACGTCAACCACCACTATCCTGGATGACTCACACTGTGGTATTTGATTGGTACCCAAACCCAGCCAACGGTACGAAATCACAATAACAGATGCGATGATACAGACTGAGAAGGTCAGCTGACATCAATTTGACTTGGAACACTTCAATACCCGTTAAAAAGGAAAATTTGTTATCCAATCCTTCCAACAAAAGTAACTTCATCTCTTTACTACAGACGAAGCTTCGGGAGAATGGGATACAGACTCTTCAGGACATGATGCTGACTTCCTTGTTGTGAAGATTGCTGTGGAACATTCCTCTCACAGTTTTGTGAGAAGCTTTCACTTCCTTTTGATTGCTTCCACTCCTCCCACCCAAGATATTCTGCTGCTGAAAACGGACGAGGGAAAACCAAAACAATGCCACTGTCCACCCAAAAGATGCAGCACCGTGCATTTGAACACATCCTGTTCTTACATTCATTTACCGGCTGCGACACAACATCTGCAACTTTCAGGAGAAGCAAGGTGGGCTTCTCAAAATTGTACTTGGAGTCAGAATTCATCAAGCAAGCGGCAATGATCTTTATAACCCCTCCTCTACTCACGGCGAGGTTGAAGAGGCTGGAAATAAATGTTTCCTGAAATGGTATGCGCCGCCAAAAAGACAGACCTTCCTTAACCAGTACCGCTTTTAGTCGTTCACAAGGTTGGTGGCAAATATGAAGCCTGACATCAGCTCCCTCCCTCCAACAGAGAACGCAGTTAAACAGTATTCCCAGTGCACCGATTGAGCTGCCCCCTGAATAATGGGGGTGGAAACGTGAAGGAGAGACCCTGATGCCAATTACAACAAAAGATCCACCAGCGCCGGAGGTCCTTCTAAATATGATATTTTGCCGCTGCACCAGGGATTGTGCAATTGGCAGATGTGGATGCCGAAAAGCAATGCTGACCTGTTCTGCAGCGTGTCTCCGAGTCTCCTGCCAAGGGAGATGTCTCAATAGCGTGCCTGTTGCCGAGGACGACGATGACGACGACATAGAGCCCATTCAGCAAGAACCATCCAATACTGAGGATGAAGATGCCATGGATGAACAACGCTTGCCAGGACCCCCATGTCCTAGGAGGATGAGAATGCAACATGATGTTATTGAGAACAGTGATAACAATGAGATCTATAATTTTATGTGCTTAATGTAACGAAATAGAATAAACATTATGATTATAAAATACAATTATGTATTTTTCAAGTAATATGATTTTTACCTATTTTATTTAATAACTGGTTTTAAAGTGTGGTCACACATATTATTAGGCGAACGATCAAGTGTTGTGTGTCAGTAATAAGATAAAAACAGCTCTTTCTGAAAATGACGACATTTTACAAAAAAACTTCAAATTGCTGTAAATGTTGAACGGTTGAAGATAAATTTACATATTTCTATATATTCTAAAAGAAAATTAAATTCTTTACAACTTCTTTCAAATAATTTTTTTTCTTTGATCAATATTTTAGACGATATGAAGGAATGTTTGATGAAAAATGTGAGGTAAAATGATTTTTTTCGAAAATATCTACATTTGTGGAGCGAATAACTCGAAAATGGCTGGGATTTCGAAAATTACGTATAGAATAAAAGTTGTAGATAATTTTATCAGCTTTTACTTATTCTCAAAAAATTTTCCTCTGCGGCGCACCGTTTTTGAGATATAAGCGGAAACCCGAAAATTGGGACCCCCCCCCCTCCCCCTCCCCCTCCCCCCCCTAGCTCACCACCTAGACGTCAGGATTTTTAGTATGTTCACATCCTAAGCACCCTAAACAAGTTTCTGGAGGAATCGCTTAGGTCCCTGCTCACGCCCTCTACACCCCCTTCCTTGACTGGACTAAAGGTTTCTGTATATACTGGTGAGCTCTGGCATTATGAAATTTGTATATAAAATTGCAATTGGTGCCACGCAAACTGTTTGAAAACTGAATGTACCGGGAGTGAATGTATGGAATGCGGGAGGAGGTGGAGGATGGGAGAGGGGTGAAGGATGAGGGAGGGGAGGGGAGGGGGACAAGGGAGGGGAACTCGGGAGAGGGGGCCCGCGGGATGGGTTGGGGAGGGGAACCCGGGAGGTGGGAGGGAAACTCGGGAGGGGGGAGAGGAAAACGGGTGGGGGTTTAAGGGATAGCGGAAGCGGGCGAGGGGAGTGAGGAGAGGGGAAGGGGACGTTGGAGAGGATGGGGAGGCAGAAGGGGAACGGGACGAATGGGAAAGGACACGAGCTCTGGCATCATGAAATTTGTATAATAAAATTGCAATAAGTGGCACACGAGCTGTATGAGAACTGAATGTATCGGGAATGAATGTATGGAATGCAGGAGGGGGGAGGGGAACCCGGTAGGGTGGAGGGGAACTCGGGAGGGGAGAGGGGAGCTCGAGAGGGGGATCCGCGGGAGGGAGGAGGTGATTATGGGAGGGGGGAGGGGAACTCGGGAGGGGGGATCGCGGGACGGAAAAGGGGGGAGTAGAGTGAGGAGAAGGAAGGTGGAGGAGGAGTGGGAACGCGAAAGGGGAAGGGGACGCGGGAGAGGAAGGGGAGGTGGAAGATGAACGGGACGAATGGGAAAGGACGCGCAGGGAGAAACAATTTCGTTATTAAATGGCAAAGCAACGAATGCTGGGTTGGTACCCGGCATATATATAAATGCTAGTAGGTATATATATAAATGAAAATGAATCGCCGAAATGTATGTACGCGCATAACTTCCGAACGACTACACCAAATTGGATAATTCTTTTTTTGCTGTGTTTGTTATTGCCAGGACAAGGTTTGTATATAACTACTGGTGAGCTCTGGCATTATAAAATTTGAATACAAAAATTTCAATAGGTGGCACGTGAGCTATTTGAAAACTAAATGTACCAGAACTGAATGTATGGAATGCGGGAGGGGGGATAGGAACTTGGGTATTGGTGCCGCGGGAGGAAAGGGACGGGAACCAGGGAGGGGGAAGGGAACCTGGGAGGGGGGAAGGGAATTCGGGAGGGGAGTTGGCGGGACGGGGGAAGGGGAGTGGAGTGGGGAGTCGGAAGGTGGAGGAGGCGGAGTGGGAACGTTTGAGGAGAAGGGGACGCGAGAGAGGAAGGGGAAGCGGAAGGTGAACGGGACGAATGGGAAAGGACACGCAGGGAGAAACAACTTTTTGTTGAACGGCATTGCAACGCATGCCGGGCACCAGCTAGTATATAAATGAAAATGAATCGCCGAAATGTATGTACGCGCATAACTTCCGAACGACTACACCAAATTGGATAATTATTTTTTTTGTGTTCATTATTGTCAGGACAAGATTTTGTATAAAACTACTGGTGAGCTCTGGCATAATGAAATTTGTATACAAAAAATTGCAATAGGTGGCACGCGAGCTGTTTGAAAACTGAATGTATCGGGACTGAATGTATGAAATGAGGGAGGGGGGAGGGGAACTCTGGTAAGGGGTTCACGGGAGGGGGGAGGGGAACCCGGGAGGGGAACTCGGGAGGGAGGTCGCGGGGCGGGTGAAGGGGGAAGTGGGGTGGGGAGAGGGAATGTGGAGAAGGCGGAGTGGGAACGCGGGAGAGAAAGGGGAACGGGAAGGGGTAGGGAAGAATGGGAAAGGACACGCAGGTAGAATTTCTATATTAAATGGCATAGCAACGCGTGCCGGGAACCGGCTAGTTGACAATAATTAAAAAAAAAAAATTGGAGCAGCTGTGACTCTTGTGCAACGTAGCAATAATTTACAATATATTTTTTTTAAATATATATTTTGGAACAGTTGGGACTCTTGTTCAGTATTCACATAACAATAAAAAAATATTCGAAATTTCAAAAATTTTAGTATGAAAGTATTCGGTCAACCTATAGATTTCACCAATACGAAACAAGCAAGTCGTAGATATTCAAAGTTCGTATTCAATTCATCATTTCAAACTGTTTGATTTAGAGCGACGCGGACACGTCTTATTCTGGCCGCTCTTCGGGCCGCAATGAGCTGTGAAAAATCTGTTACGGCGCTATGATAAAAGTGGTGAAATGCGACGCTGTAAATATTAAATTTTAAATACTTCCAACAATTATTTTTCGATCAAAATTATTTATGATTTGTCAATAATGTCTTAGCAAAATAAGTATGTAAAAAAATCAGAAATATATTAGTTTATTAGTCCGCAAATAAATACACAAACTGACTAATTTTCGTCAAGAAACACATGTACGTATATATTTTTTAATGATTTTATTGAAACTAAAATTAAAATTCTAAGACATAACTTTGCTAGATAATGTATTGATTTATTTTACTGCATGATTATATTATTTGAAATGGGTGTGGTATAATACAAAAACTTTTTTGAAAATTTAACAAATCTGCCAACGACCTATGGAATAACCTTATTATACTAAAAATTTAAAAAAAATCTAAATATTTATTACATAACTATGCTAGATAAAAGAACAATCTTTCGAAATCCATTTATAATTTTTTGTGGAAAAGAGTCAATACGTCTAAAAACTTTTTTGAAAATGACATATTTCTGGTTTTCTCTACCTATGTCCTCTTAATTACTCGAAAGTTGACTGCCCGGAGTTGCTAAATAAAATAAATTTCCACGCGCCGACTCGATATAGCAGACAAAATACCCTTTTCTACATTGATAGATGCAACACCAATTCCAACCAAAATGAATTTATGCAAAGGACATGTAACTCCTATAACATTAAATTTGCACGTTTAGAAACACTTGCTGACATATTCACTGCTAGTTACTTTCGCTACAGAATTTCATTGTATAACATTCTACGTGCGAATAATACATAACACATATTCATGATGATAAAATTAATTGTACCTAATATTTTTAAATTACCTGCGTGGCAACTTTCCCTTATCCCTGTCCTCCCCTTACCCATCCCAATCCAAATACCTGTTTCGCACCCTATTTTCTTTACAGTTATAATCGCATTTATTTTATTGTTGTGCTTTTATATTTAGGTTTATCACTTGTTGAATCTACACCTGTATTATATATATTTTTTTTTTAATTGCTGCTTTGTCCTGTTTTTTTTTTTTTTTTTCTTAAATATTCTAGTTTACATTCAGTTACTTTTATGTTTCTAAATACCTATCTGTGAACATTAATAATTGGTCTGTTTTTTGTTATCCTCTTATATATGTTATGTTATTAAGACTGTTTATGTTCCTTAAATAAATAAATAAAATATAAACTTTGGTTTCATAAAGATGGACATTTTACTTCTTTTGTGGTTAACTTTTAGATTTGAATGTAAAGCCTGGTGTGTTCTCTTTCTAACACCGTTTACATTATATTTGTTACTGTAGTGTTCTGTTATTTAGTGGACACACTAACAGACTCTCCAAATACTTGGATGGAGATTACTTTGTAGGAATGAATAGATTCTTGTTGTTATCAGGATTTATTTATACTTCGCTTATACAATTGGGACTGCGGTAGTCTACCTAACTAGGAGCTAGCTATAATGGTTCTGGCGAGTGATAACTGAAACACAGCCTCTGAGCCCCCTGATCCCCTGCCGGAGAACTTAAGCACTACGCGGCCTGCCATCTAGCGGAATCTACCGATAGCTGATATCACCGCCATCTGTCTCTACAAGGCGGAAGCTTTTACGATACACCACAAGTTACTATGTAAGGGAGACACAACGATCGATGAGATATAGTATATGAGTTGTTTCGAAATACGAACATTTAGCCTAAGAGGTTAAATTATTAATATGTAAGAATCGTGAATTAGTACAGTATTTCTTAACCGTTTTGAAAGAATCGCCCACTTTACCACAATAAAATTGTCTAGCGCCCCCCCCCCACCGTGATGCTACTGATCTTGCTCCTTATCAACGAATGAACACACGTGTGAACAAGTGTCGAGCCTCGTACCGTACAAAATCTTTATTCAAAAGTGATAATTTGAACCTTTTTGAATGGGCCTTTATTTTATATAAATATCAATGACATTGAGTAGATATTATGCCTTATATTTTTGTGCTTAAAAATCGTTGCGCCTAGAGAAAGTGTGTCAGTGTATCAATGTACAAAGCTCGTGAATGAGCTTATTTTCTATATTGACACATTGCCCACTCGAACTTCTGCAGCGTCCCCAAATGCTAAAAATTTTAAAAACGCCCCGTCAGACTTTCAAACGCTCACAAACTTTGGCACCCCGGTTAATAATCTGAACTGATCTAGCTTACAAAGATATATAGTGCTAGCAAAGAGTAGTGTAGTGGTGAGTCTTGTCGTGTAGTGGTGTCATGTAATCGTTCCGTATAATATTCGTGTCGTGTGTGATCAATAGTCTATCTGTAGCCCATAGTATAGTTAGTTTAGTAGGCGGAGGCTGATAGCCGCAGATATCGCGATATGGGCGGTTTGCGGCCACTTCCGTTCCCGAACACGCGTTCCCTATTATTTTAAATCCTAATTCAGACGTCACCGCAAATTATCATTTATAGTCTAACCACCGAGCCTGACCTTATACATATCATATCATAAGGCTTTGTAACAGACAAAATGTGGTTATGGTTATGGTATAACTCTTGGAATGCCAGGGTAATGTCAACCGCCCAATGTACTCCAGCTGACACTATTTTCATAATAATGACGACCGGCGTGGTCTAGGGGTAAGAGTGGTCTTGACTCGCAATCCGAAGGTCGCTGGATCGAATCGAGGTGACCAGATTTATAGCCAGGTACTTCCCTTATCTTCCTCTTCCCCATCTTCTTCCCCTCCCCTTCTCTTCAGCCTCACAACATACCCCAATTAGGGATGCCATAGTCTCACTGGCTCCAGACGGGAGCAGCTAAGACTCTTGTGAGGTATTCATATTGAAAAAAAAAGTTTTTTTTCGTAATAATGATATTTTTGTAAATTGTACCGTCTTACAAGATAACGTGATAAATTTTATTTATAAAACGTAACTATCCTGTATAATTTCCCCAGGATAGCTACTTACATTCAAAGAAATATTTTTTCATTCTAATTTATTATAAAAAATATAATATACATAGATGTCGTTAGTATAGATATTTATTTATATACCTACGTAGTTTTAATGTATCTCAGGCTGTATTACTAATCTCTTACTATCCTATGTAGTTTCCCCAGGATAGCTATTTACACCCAAAGAAATGTTATTCTCTCAAATTTGTTATAAAAAATGTATCATAGAAGTCGTTTTATACGTAGTTTTAATGTGTCTCATCAAGGTCAGTAAGTTGTAATATATGAGAGAGACAACTACTATTGCCTGTTCAGCTAGAATACCCGAACGGTTACGAAGGTAGCCGATGATATCCGATCGACAGGTGGGCAACTTCAGTGACCATTTCTCCTGCTCTAGATTAACACAGAGCGTCCTTTAGAACGGACGTTAAGTCCAGTTAAATATTCAATGTAAATAAGACAATAAATAAACACGACTCAAAACCTGACGAACTGGGGTATCATTGAAACTCCCGATCATCCTAGTTTTATTGTTCATCGGAAAAAACATCAGTACACCCCAATAATGAAGACAATAATAATTTGTTTCAAAAGCTTCCGCATAGTTACGAGGTAGATGCTCTCAGTTTCGCCCTAGTAAAAGACCACCATTCATTATAGAAATATTGATTCAAATGGTATTAGCAGTGCTTAATTAGCATATCTGTTGACTTAAGTAGGTAACTGCCTCCCAACCTTCCTCTTTCTAATCTAATACCTCTTCTAGAAACCTTCAGCATCACAACATACCCTAATGGGGATGCTGCAGTCCCACTGCCTCTAGGCTGTTGAGTTTCTTGTGGACTTTAATTTTTTTTTCTACGACTAAGAAGGACGCTCGGCTAGTAGTCTGACGTACCGACTTTGATACTTAGACTCAGTTAGGTAAATTTTCAGTCCTCAGTGAAAAGGTCTTTCCCTTACATCTAAAGGTAAAGAAAGCACCATAAATTAAAATTAATGAGTTACTTTTGAATCGAAGTAGATATATCCAATAACATTTATGTATAACTAGCAGACCCGGCCACACGTTGCTGTGGCTAACGAAACACAACGCCATTACCCAACCTTTATAAAATCCACACCACCCGCTTCTGCTGCCCGCTGCCTGAATTGAATATTTGAATTTCTCGACTTTTCTCTACTATAATAAGCATGTTTTTATACATATAAACCTCCCTCTTGAATCACTCTATCTATTGGTGAAAACCGCATGAATATCCTTTGTGTAGTTTAAAAGATCTATGCGCACACACATTTTGAGCGACTTCATCAAATAAAATAATTAAAATCAAATATCTACCTATTTACTCTAGGACATCTATTTTCCAATTTCTTCCGTAGAACGAATTTCAAAAGTGACTATAGTACGGCCCGCCAGCGGTTTTAAATCGTACAAAAATATGTTTTCTTCGAATTTCTCGGCTTTTCTCTAATATAATTTACGTGTATTATAAATATAAACATTCCTCTTCAACCACTCTATCTATTGGTGAAAACCGTATGAAAATCCGTGGAGTAATTTAAAAGATTAACGCGCACATACATTTTGAGCGACTTCATTTTATACTATGTAATGATAATGATAATGATGATGATAATATAGGTAGGTACCTACCTAATAATGCTTTCATAATACAATGTGTTAAAAAACGCCACTTAACAAATCAGGTAATCTAACCTGACCATAACTACAGACAATTTCTAATTGAATCTCTAATCCATGCTATTATAATAATTGAAAAATGAAATTACTATTTGTAAATTGTAACCCGGCGTAATGAACAGATTAGTAGTAGTTCACGAAGCACTTGAATTTACGACACAGTAGGTACCTACCTACTAATAATTCAGCGGGCTTCCTGCGGCCTGCCCCACTGTAAAATTCAATAATATAATGTGTACTACTTCAGTTTAATGTGTAGACTGAAATGTAGTGTGTAGTTGTGTAGTTTTCGTAGTACCATACGGCAATCACGCGCGGATTTGCCGCCGGATGGCCCCAAATACCCCCCCTGCCCGTCTAGTCAGTTTCTGTGGTACGCCACTTGAATACTTTAGTACTTGGGAGATGATACAAGAGTCTACAGTTTTGGGAAGGCCGTATTCAGACTGTAAGTTTGTCAGGGATTTTTGTCGTTCACGCTGCACTTTCCTCCCAATGCAAAAAGGGCTTCGATCAGTGATGGTAAACCTTTTTCAGCAAATACATTAAAGTAAATGCCTAAATTATTAAAAAAAGTCTACAGGTTACAGATAAATTAAAATTTAAATCACAATGTGCTTTTTGAATTTATTTTTAGTTTAAAACCATCGAAACTAATGAAATATGCAAGTCGATAGGTGTAATGTAATACACGCGTACATACGCAGACAATCATTGGATTTAGGTGAAGAATCATTTGAAATCAACGAAAACTTTGCAGTCCGGAAATTATTAAATCAAAATAATTTCAATTATCTTTTTAATTTTAACTTAATGAGTAAAACCTCAAATTATATGTAGATAATATCTAAAATTAATGAAGACAATATTAGCGACACTCAATCGAAAATCTGAAACAGAAAAATCGTGAAAAGATACGGTCACATCTAGGAATTGAACCCAGCACCTTAGCCTTGCCTGGGTGGAGCTCACCACCACAGAGCTATCGTGACCCCACAGTAGTAAAGCTCCAGCAAGGCCAAGGTCCTGGGGTTCGATTCCTTGTTGTGAGCTTATCTTTTTCAGATTTTCGATTGAGTGTCGCTAATGTAGTCTTCATTAATAAATTAGATATTCTTATTTTTGGTACCTTCTGAGGCTCATTTTAATCAATCTCTACGAATTTTCAGTAACATTCTTTTTTTGTGTCATTGAAATTCTGGTTTAATAATTCCAGACTCCAAAATTTTCGTCGATTCCTTGTCAATCTTCGGACATAAATGAATAAGTGATAATTTTATAATGCCCCATAATAAATTCAAGATCTAACTTAAGTTTGCTACTTCCATCACGAGCCTTGGCTAGATGGTAGTTGGCTAAAGTTACCCTTTCTCTTAGCAATTCTGTATTCTACTTTAATTTATCGTCACATTTAACATTTACAAAACATTTCCTTAAATCTTTCACGCTGCATTGGTCTCAGGCTCATGAATAACACATTGGGCCGCCATTTGGGTCGTGGGGTCTTTCCTTTCCTTCCCCTCTGCAGGATCTCTCCTAATTGTGTGTCCAACAGCCAAGCCCTTTGATTGTCCCTAAATCCTCCCTACCCTGACTGTAAGGGTTGGACCCTTTCGCCAGGTGTGCTTTATTTCTTTTGGAATTTATATTGAAGACCAATGCGCCGATGCAATAATTGAGAAACTTAAAAAAACATTGTTTTACCGTTTCCGATTGGCTTGTTTTGCATCTGAGGAGGTTTTTTTTTATTTTTATTAGTTTTTATATACATATACATGTAATATAATCATGAGTAATTGCATTTTCAGGTTACAATCACTTTATTTGACCAAGGCCAACAACGCTACTCCAATTTCAAAGATTCGTTTCTTTTGGCTCTAGGAAATACTCCTCTTCAACCTCTTCTGTTGACGCCATTTTTTAAGCTGCCTCATGAATCTAAAAAACCCTGGACACAAAATTTAGTGCGATTTAATGACACGAATTATTTAAGCCAAATCTGGGGTGAGAGGAAATTGCCTGACATCTTGTATGACAAAATTTTGAAATGATCTGGGTGCAAGGTAGTACGAATGTCCTATTTTAATTTTATTTTATTAAGGCTTATGAATTGTTTTTTGGAATTTTGATGAGTCATGAAAATGTGAATTTTTCACACATCTTTCCCCGCATCCTGCGTCTTCAAATTTGTTGTACTCGCAAAACTCCGTGCAGAACTTTTTAAGTTCACACACTGCCTATCTAAGTGCTTCGTTACAGATGATTTGGTTTCGTACGCCATCGTAACGACTGGGACTTCAAGTTATGAGATAGTCAAAGGTGTAGTTGTTGATTTTTTGACTCAATTGTAACAATTTCACACATTTAATGCAATACCATTGTCCAAGATCACCCGAAATTCTTTTTTTCTAAAAATATAAACTTTCAAACTCATGACATGCAAATCACATTTATGAAGTTAAAAGCGATTAGCATATTACTAATAATTATTCTTTAATATTATAGAAATATATAACAGCCAAAAACACCCAGCGCAGAGGTCCTGTTACCTACCCAAAACCACTAGGGCGAGGGTTCTGTACTGGGGTACAATCGGGCCCTACCCCACAGATAGTCACATAATTTGCTTGTTGATCTCCCCTCTAGCATTCCATCTGCTGCTATCATTTCGGAATTAACGGTGCTTATAATAAATTAATACCTTTATCATCCAGGTAGAAATATTTGGGCTCTTTCAAGGCAGACATGAAATGAAAGCTCTCGTTTTGGCCTATTAAAGTTTAACTTAAATCGCGTTTTAATTATGGTGGAGTACGAAATAAATTTTTTTATTGCTTTAATTTAGCACTCATCCATCAATAATATTATCGATTTCTTCATTTCGTGTATTCACTGGAGTAATTTGAGATTTGGTAGTAAATTATGGTTACAAATTCGTATTTAAATTGGGTGATTCCGTGGTGTATAGTTGGAAGAAATACGCGGTGTCTGGGAACTAGTATAACTTTTTTGATTTGAGCTTTCGTTTTCGAGTTAATCGAATCCAAATTTGAATTTTTTATGTCAAATTAGGGGTTAATATCAACAGCTTAATGTCTTTTAAAGTATGTCGAAGGGTGTATACTGCTCGGAAAGTTGTTTTAATAGTTGTTTGCCGAAAAAAATGATTATTATTAACTCGAAATGTCCAGAATATCGATTCTATATCTTTTGTGGGATCGTTATGAAATAACGGACGTGATCTCCTGTCGGATTTGTGTGATTTATTTGTTTTTACTATGTACAACGTACATTAGGTAAGTGAATAAATAATCATGCATACTTGCAGGAATTCGTGTTTAAAACGACCTAAGGGAACGTACCCATACTACGTGACACTTTTAGGGGGGGGGGGGGGGGGGTCTTCAAAAGGTCACGCTCCATACAAATGAGCGGCGGGTTCCTTAGGATTGTGGTCACCGGGGGGGGGGGGGGGGGGGGTTAAAAATTGCAAAAAGTTGGTCACGTAGTTTGGGTACGTTCCCTAAACTAAAATATGTGACAGCGAAGGGGGCATACATTAATTACGTCAGCAGTTTTCTTCCAATCTAGCTGTCTCCCCCCCTTGGTGAGATAAATTTAATATGAGATTTTGCTGGACCCCCCCCCCCCCCTTTTGAGCTCATGTAATTAATGTATGCCCCCAAATATGTAAATAGCAGACAAATCTGACAGGAGATCACGTTTGTTTTCTCATAATGATCCCACAAAAGATATGGAATCTCTCTTCAGATAAAAAAAGTCAATTTTTTGGGTAATGGGTGGGTTGCAGGTTCTCCAGTTCCCGCCTGTAGGTACTGAGTTTCCGAACACCGTGTATAATGTGTTTTTTTCACTATCAAAGCAAGTGATGCGATGTTTCTGATCGATTAATTCCATAAGGTAGGTCAAAATTCGGTATGATGGATAACTTTTCCGCATTAAAAAAAATCAAAATCTGGTCACTCTTTCATGGTTGACACCCCTCGGCAAAAAGGGGAGAGGAGAGCGGGGCTGGCTGCGGCAATAAGCCGGTCGTTAGGGGAGGCTGGTGCAATACTTACCCCACCTACCCTAGTGTCTACTACTGCCGCTATCACTGCTCTGCTCTGTGCCAAACGACCTGCTTTGATAGTCACAGTGTTATGATGTCTGCGGGGTGAGGTGATCGTTAATAATAAAGCAAGGGTTCTGACTACAATTCTCCGTATTCTTAACAAAATGTATAAGTACATAAGTGTTTTAAATGATGAATTTCATCTCTAGTTACCCCTTTGGGGTTCTACACCTTGACGCTAATAATACACAATTTTTTAAAAAATTTACTTTTCAAATGGACACCGTTAATAAACTTGATAATCATTTGTCAATACTAAGTAAAATTTTCAAAATTTTAAGTAACCCTCGACACAAGAAAGAGCTGATGACCTTAAAACGTCTTAACAGATTTTTATGAATTTTAACTAAGAACCATCTCGATCACGTCAGCTTTCAAACACAAAAACCGCATCATAATCGGTTCATTCGTTTAGGAGCTACAATAGCACAGACAGACACACTGACATGTCAAACTTATAATACCCGTCGTTTTTGCGTCGGGATTAAAAATTAAAACAAAATAAATACACATTACGAATATGACATATTTTTAATTAAATTAAAACTAAAAAAAAATCTCATGTAGGTAGGTAATAATAATAATAATAATAATTGGATAATTTATAAAGCGCCGTTTTTGTGAAAATCACCTCAAGGGCGCTGTACAATTTATTAGGAATGCTTAGGTTCTAACTTATTTTACTATTTACAAATGGATACAGAAACATACTTACCTGGCAGGTCACTTCCGATAAACACACTTTAATTATAAGTTTACCCTTTACGACACAGTAGGTAGGTACCTACTTTGTCGGCTTGTCTGAATTCACACAATCAGTCCCAATTTTGAAATTTTAATACAATTTTAAGTTAATTCACCGACAACCCAAATTAGTGTTATTATAAGAAATAATATATTATCGATAAAAATAATATTTTATAATTTCACTGTGTTCAAAAAGTTTAGTCTAACAATTTTTTTGGTCTTTTAACAAGTTTGTGACTCGTTCTATAGAATATTTGAAAATTATTGGCCAAACAATATGGCAAGAAATATGAGAGGGGAAGGAACAGAATGGTATTCAGATTTCTCCAGTTTTTTCGAGTACCTAACTTTTTTTAATTCAGAATGGTGAAATTTCAGCAGCGAGGTACTTTTTTTATTTTATTTTATTTTTATTTATTTGGGAGACCAACAGTTTACATTCAATAATTGAACCAATTAGAGGTTTCCACATGGGTATTGTATACAAGTGTGTAGTTATTCCAGAGATATTTACTCATAAAAAATTACATTTCAAGAGACGAGTTATTTAGGTGGGGATAGGAAAGGGGTATGATGGGAGGGGGGATCGGTTAAGTTGAGGTATAGTAATAAAAATATGCGTGACAAAAAATTAAAAGAGAGAGAAAAAAAAGGAAGTTTATAGAGTGGTGGTTGTATTAGAGGGTATCTATAAGTAATGTTATTGTAGAGTATCGAGAGAGTGTCTGTGTGATTTTAAGGAGTGTGGTGCAGAGTTAAAAATGTCAAATTGTGTATAGTGTGTGTTGAAAGTGTTGGATGCACGATAGATGAAAGAGTTCTGTTTAGAATTAGTGTTGCACTGAAAATATTATCTTCCACACCAAAACTTGTAATATTTTTATTTGACAAATGAGTGTTCGTGACTCAACGTCAAATTGACTAAACCCATTATGTTCTCTTTAAGTGATTTAAGTAATAATTGGTACCTACCCAGAATGAACTTCAACCCTACGTAATTCAAAATCCTATACCTCCGTTAATTGCTACTAAGTTTTCACGCGATATTAATATGCATGAGGTTTGGTTTGTTCAGCTGATTACCGCCATTAGGGGTGTGCGGGTAGTTATAAGGTCTGACTTTATTTTTATTCTAATTAATTTCGCAAACTTTCCGGCAAGCCCAACTTCCAAAACCGCTCGATTCCGAAATTTGATTTACAAATGAAAATTATTTATTTGCGCCCTCTGGTGGATTATCCAAGAACAATTTACATTTGAGATAAATAAGTACGACTCCGCAACAATAATATTCCAAAGTGACATTATTTATTCCTGTTTACACGGCCATATTGCGGTTATCTGGCCGACGGTATGGCCGGGCGAATTTATTCATGGAAGGGTTGCCCTGTTTCGTTTTGCACCGCGGACCGCCATTCTAGCCCCACGGGTCCTGTCCCTTTTCGCCCGGCGAGTCCCTCTTTGTGGAATCAAAAGGATTTTAAGGGGGATTTTTATTCAAGAGTTAAAATAATCTTTTGATTAAACAGTGAGCGGGCGCGTGCATGTTTACCCGACGGGTTGTATTTTATCGAGGCTTTGCCCTCCCCGGCGTTTTATCGTTAAGTTGTTTTTTGCTTTATGACGTTCATTAAAAATTTAAAAGGCGAGGATTGTTGAGTTAAAGAGGGTATTTATTGATGAAGGCGGGTAGACCTCGTAAAACTTTGCACCGTAAGATAACATTTAAAACTGTTTCGCGTTGTGTAGATCGGAATCACAAAATTCACGTAGGTACAATAAAAATAGTGGCTTACATACTTTTTTTTTTTTTTTACAGTGAATACCGCACAAGAATCTCAACTGCTCCCGTCTGGAGCCAGTGAGACTATGGCATCCCCAATTGGGGTATGTTGTGAGGCTGAAGGTAGAGGGGAGGAGAAGGAGGTGGGGAAGAGGAAGGTTGGGAAGTACCTGGCTATTCAGATCTGGTCACTAAACACGGCTAAAGCCATTTTCAAGCAACGTTTCAATTCTGAATGGTGGTCTTACACCAGAACGATACTGATAGTATCTTCCACTCTGGAACATGCCGCAAATATACTATATATTATTTTAAATGAATTAATTGTGAAATAACACAAATTAATCAAATAAAATTTATTTGCGCATGCCGGGTTCGAACCCGCGACCTCCGGAATGTGAGTCAAGAGTCTTAGCCACTGGACTACGGAGGTCGTTAAACTATCTTTCACAAAAAAATTGCTACCTTACCATCTAAGCTTACATAAGTGAAATGTCAGCTTAGATGGGAAGATACTCTTAAAATAAACGTTTGACTAAGGTGAAGAAGCCACTCGGCTTCCGATGACGTCCAAGAGAGCCCAAGACCAAGACTAACCCAATTTGGGAGGTGGGTATGGGTACTGCCGCCCGGGGAACCATTGGATAACTAACACCTCTGCCAAAGGTCACCTCAAGTGGTTTGCTACATTTGGTGACTTAACAGGGGTGACCGGGTTCATGGGGTGGGTCTTGGCGGCGGATGCGTCTGCCCACCAGCTGCATGGCAGGCCGGATGAGGATAGAATGGTTGAGGGAGTCCTTTTGACTTCTCCAGCCGTATTCTATCGAAACATCGCCTTGCACCGCAGTGGGAGGGATGGATTCATACGTCTGTCACTCCTGGACACACTGACCCCCAGATTCCTACCCACCCCTCATACCCCTTTCCTTCCCAGAACTTCCCCTTCTTTCTTTCCTAAAAATACCTTCCACATAGCATCCCCAAAGATGACACAGGCCTTGAGGGGAATTATTTTCCTCGGGGCCTCCTGCGTGGAGCTAATGTAAAAAAAAAACTAGCTGGCTCCAGAGAATCCAGTTAGGAAAAACAGGTGGCAGCGTAAAGCCTTTAACCGGGGGGTATGGATGCGGCTTAAATAGTAACTTTCATCCAGTAGTGTAGTGTAGATGATCATTATAATACCTACATTATAAAGGTTGTAAATAAATCAGGATATACTTTAAGTATTTTCAAAAAAAATATTCCACAATAATTAAATTGGAAAAATGCTTGAAATACAATGAAACATTTTAATTAGGAACCTTTCTAAAACACTGACGAATTTCCCCAAATTTTAATTGGATATAAACCCTCGCGCTTATACACCGCTAAATTCTCGGTATTTTCAAATAAAAGTTCGCCTATCCGACAGATCGTATAACGCTCCGTGTCAAACGTAACTAATAAATTTCCTATGGTCTCAATCATGGGCTCTCCGTCCGTCAATAAAAAGTCCGCCACATTCCTCCCCCCTAGTGACGAACATCTCGCTTACATTATTGACACAAATAAAGTATAATGGGGTAGAAACTGGCTACGCATGCACGAACACGAATGTACCCCACCCTACCTACTGTACATTATGAAATCATTCCGAAATTATCCCTAATTGTGTTTTTTTAGTTAGCGTGAGTCAGTAGTGTAATGAGGGGAGGTTTTAATACCATATTTCGTTAAGGCTTTCGTGTATTGTTAATGGCAGATAGGGGATGATGTTTGGACGACCCGCCCGGAGCGTGTTTTCGCCAGGGGGCGCTCGATCGTTTCGTGAAAATGTGTATACTAAAATGATGTACCGCTTAGTCCGGCTGTATTGTTTCGCCCCCCTCTCCTTATTGTGTAGGCAAGTCGGGTAGGGTGGGCCGGGGTAACTCTGCCGGGGTATGGGGGGAACCCCTGGGGCTATCGGAGCGAGCTTGAATGGGGTTATCCGTTGTATCTCTTGATTTCATATTCGAGTGAACACAATGTATATTTCGGTAAAGGTGTTCAAATAACAGCCGTCCAATTTCGTGCACGCATTGTAAACGAAATTAAACGATTTTTGTGCTCGCTGTGATGTTTGGATGAAAGGGTCGCTGATAAACGGAATTGATAAATTCAGATTTGATTAGTGAGATTAATCTTGTTGGGCCTATCGAAATAAATATTGTAATTCAGTCACGGACACATAATACTATGGATGCGTGTACTACAATTTAAGCATTTACACAGAAAACTATAAACGATCATTAGAAATAAATATTTGAAGGCCGACAGAGAAGAATTTTCATATTGCTTTGTTCGAATAAATCGACGTTTTCGCCTGTATTTATTTATTGCGGTAATATAGCATACCTGGATGTTCACCAAAATTAGTATGCGTGGAAAAGAACTCTATTTGACATGCTCTTTCTACAGGCAGTCTGTAAAATCGAGAAGTTTTAACCTTTATAATGACCAAAAGTATATATAATTAACAAATCACCGAGATGATTCCGAGTGGTTTTCAGAATTTATTTAAATTATTAAATTCACTTCTTCTAATAGTGCAAAATTATTTTGTGGTAACATTTTAAATTCAAATTAATAGATAACTTTGTATTAACCACTTAATTATTTACAAAAACCGACATTGTCATACCTTTAATTTTAACAGTGGAATAGAATTAATACATTGTAATATCAATGGCATTCAGTTGGATAAATTAGAAATTTTAGAGATTAGAAAGAGTGTTAATGCAAATTTAAATATTATTAATAACCAAAAATTGTTTTTAAATGACCCATTATTAAATCTATTCCCTGTTAAATTTTAATTGTTCTATATTGCCCCTCGTCCCTTACACATTATTTTCTTTCAAGTTTTATTATTGTTTATGTCTGTTATTTTTCTCTATTAATTATGTATGTCTATTTTTAAAATTAGTTTTGTCAAAACCCTGAAGAAGTCAGCTTTGCTGACGAAACATGTCGGTTTTTGTAAATAATTAAGTTGTTAATACAAAATTATCTATTAATTTAAATTATTAAATATTTAATTAAATGAAGACAATATAAGCGAAACTCAATCGAAAATCTGAAAACAGAAAAATCAGAAAAAGATATTGACACGTCCCACAATTTGAGGTTTTACTCATAAAGTTAAAATAAAAATAAAAATAAAAATAAATTATTAAAGATTTAAATTACACAATATTATATTATAATTGTTCGTTTACTTGCTTCGGTTTTTACATATTTTTCACAACTTCAGTCTTCGGTCACCGAACCAAGGACCTTTGATTTTATAGTCAAGTGCGAATAATAGTCGTTCACGGAAGCCTACTCTTTTTATTGATATATGTATTAATGATTTTTTGGCACAATATTGAAAATCCCTTTGTCACTTTAGAAAAAAAACCCTGTCACAAAGTGAGTATGTAACATATTTATGTTCATCCTTTATTTGAACCCTCTACACGAAACGGGGCGAGTCCGACAGCCCACTGCCCGCCATTAGGAGAGGGGCAGGGTGACGGTTGGAGTGGGTGGGGTGGTCGGGTGAGGCATAAAGCGCAACTGAATTGTTTTATTTAAAGGGGGTACTACTCTCCACCCCGGAGCAAACGTAAAATGGGGTAGTTTACGGACCCCGTTTTACGAGTCCCCCACTAAAAGGGTGTCCCCGAAAGGCAACGCTTAATTTTTTAAGGCTCTTTTTATATCAGTGGCGTAAATTTTGGATTCAGATTACCGACCGGGAACAAGGGTTTGCCGAACTGAGAATTTGCACTTTTTCGATATTACTTTTAAGCATAAAAACATATTATGTTGTCCTCCAAATACGATTATTCATGAGCGTCACATTTGGGGGGGGGGGGCAAATAGTAAAATAGAAATAATTGCGCAATATTTTTGACAAGGGCAGTAAAATGCGTTTATTTTATCACTTATCCATTTCATTTAAGGCTCTGCAACCGGGCCCGAAAAGAAGGAGAGATAACATTTACAGCGACAAAATTGAAGCGAAAATTGCGAAAATGTTTAATAAAACACGACTCGTTTAAAATAGAGCAAAAATCTCGCGGGCATTATCTTAAACAGCATTTAAAGAAACACTGTGAATTTTTTCATACATATAACTTGTAAAATAACTGAAACAAACGTATTAATAATAATTTTTGGAGCATACTTTGCGATTTTTTTCTATCGAGGGAATTTTATATAGGTAATTTGCGTTTCGGTGCGGGCAAAGTCTAGATATTATCTTCAAGAATAACATATATTTTTTTAAGAGCTTTAAAACTTACCGTGTTTAAGGGAAATATGTAATAAATCGGTACACATCCGGGTTGCGGGCTCTTAAAAACAAAATTATTTCGAAAGTATGAACAACATTGATCCAACCCACTACATCCAAAACAAAGGTAAGTGCTTACACCACTACGCTACGGAGGTCTTTGAAAATGATTCAATAGAGTCACTTCTCCTCTTTTTCATTTTTATTTATATACTGCTTTTTAAAAACCCCAACGCGATTAATATCTTGAATAATTTCCACAACCCACCCTTATCTTAATATGTTCTAATAGTTCATTGTCTATTGGCAACATTATCCTTTAAAGGGGAGCGAGGTATAATACCACACACCGGGTAAATTGTAAATAATTAATCCTCTGAGTAAAAAGTTCAACTCCAACCGGTTTTATGTTCTGTGTGCGTGCCGGCCATGTTTAATCAATTAGAATTACAATTTTCATATTGTATTTGATTATATTTTCCCTCCGCTAAATCGGATATTATCCCTCCAGATTTTTTATTCTCCCTTCTCCCCCTTTTTCTATCCCATAAAGCTCTTTATATCAAATCAGAATACGAACGTTCAGCGTTTGTTCAATTTAGAGTTGTTATTAATATTATTTAAGAGACGCAAACAAGCGTGAACCCGCCATGTTGAGGGGTTGCTTCGTTTAAAAAATCTGATAAATTTAATTAAATATTTTAGCCAATTTTTGTAAACTAATGCAAATTGTCAGATTTTTTTTAAAAATTAATAATTAAATATAATTTAATGTAATTAAATTCAATAAAAAAGAAACCTTTAAGATACAATGCGTTTGAAATAGATTTTCTTAAACATGAAGTAAAGTATGTAGTACCTACTATATTATTCACTTATTATCGAAACTTTCCAAAACATGAAATTTACACAGTTTTTTTCAGTTTGCATGTCATTAAAAATATTTTCAACTCGCAGCTTAATATTCATCATGAGCTGAGGAGTTATGATAGGTATATCAATTTTTCTGTCAAAAAATCGGTTGAGCTCCAAATCGTTTGTTCCACATTATGTACATAATTGCTCAATAACTAGTAAATATGGTGAGAATCCGAATATTAAACTTAAAAGATGTGTATATTTTGAATTACCCTTTGCTTATTTCCAACATTTTTTGCATACATAAATATATTTTAAACATTGAAAGAGTTCATAAAAAATTCCTACGTGTTTTATTTTTACGCCTCTATGGAACATATCCATATTTGTATCCATCGAGATTTATTCTAGGTATGACTAACTACCATTCTCTAGAAACTCATAGATGTTTTGCGTTGCTAAAATATTTCTTTCAATTAATCAATGGCCTCGTCTCTAACGGTGAGATTCTGGCGCAAATCAATTTATTTGTACCAGAGTCTCACTCTCGGGCACGTCGCCATAACATATTATATTGCCGATCGAGTCGTACAAATCTGTACCCGAATTCCCCCGTGGGAAGAGCGATGCTTGTTAAATATATTAGATAAAAATTTCGACATGTTCTTCGAAAAATTCAATGAGTTTGTAAGGTTTTTGGCGCTACATTCTCACTGTGAAAATGGTACTATTACAATTAATTAGATAAAATAACTGTAATGTTGTAAATTTTTTGTACACAAATAAAATAAAATAAAAATAACATTTTTCTTTAAATTTTCACGTATGTGTGGAAGTTTTTATTGCAATGTGTTTTACCTCTAAAGAAAGTTTGTAATAAATTGTTTAAAACTTTGTAGATAAAAATTAAAACGATATAGAAAATTCTTTCTTTAACACTAATTCCTGAATTGATTTATATTTAATTGACTTGATACCAGCCAATAATATGTGCGTTAAGAAAATGAAGATAACGTTGGTAGTTCTTAGTTGAAGTATGATACAGTTAAAAGTGACCGAATTGGATGTAGGTTCCGTAGCTCAGTTGGTAGAGCACTTGGCATGTAAGCAAAGGGTCCTGGGTGCGTATTTACAAAACCTATACCGATTCGGTCGCGGTAACGACAATTTACATTTTAAATATACCTCTATATTGGTTATTTTTTATCACATTGCAAAAACAAAAATTGTTGTAAAATCTAGATAAAATAATCTTTCTGATGTGTATATTAGAAATTAATAATTTTGTTTCTAAATATTTAAATTTAAACATTATTCCCACATATTGTAAATACATCTCTATATTGATAATTTTTTAACACTTTGCAAAAACAAAAATTGTTCTAAAATTTAGATAAAATAATCTTTCCAATGTATATATTAGAAATTAATAATTTTATTTCTAAATATTTAAATTTTGATATTGAAAATTTAAAGCGACTGAAACGCGGTAGGGATTGTAAATACGCGTCCTGGGTTCGAGTCCCAGTGGAGCCAATATCTTTTTCTAATTTTTCTGTCAAGATTTTCGATTGGGTTTCGCTAATATTGTCTTCAATTAATTAAAAAAAAAATTGTCTCATTGCTCTATTCTGATTATTTAAATTACACATTAAATACCCACATTACTAAGTTAGAGAATACTAGAACGGTAAGGGGGCGTACTCAATTATGTGAGCTCAAAGGGAAGGGGGGGGGGGGGGTCCAGCAAAATCTCATGTTACTTGAAAAGAATTTGCAAAGTGGTCCAAATTTATCTCATTAATGTATGCTCCCTAAGTAGTCTATGTGGTGTAAAAATTGTTTCACAAATTAGTAAACTTGTTTTTATCGACGTTTTTTCAATGAAATTTTTCCAATGAAAGACACTTTTCTAAATGAACGTATTGAATCTCAATAGCTATTGTCTGTAGCAGGGTTTGAATATACTTTTATTACGTTTGTTTTATATTCGTGCGAGTTACTAAAACATTACAATTACAAATGACATCTCATTTTACAAAACATTACAATTACAAATGACATGTCATTTTACAAAACATTACAATTACAAATGACATGTCATTTTACAAAACATTACAATTACAAATGACATGTCATTTTACAAAAAATATTTTGTAACAGATGTGTCATTTTTGTCGCATTATTTTTCATTGAAATGAACTTGCGCAATACTTAAGCGTTTGATTGTTGTGTGGTGTATGTAGCGAACAGAGACCAGAGGGGTGAGTTCGGACTCGGGGCGGGTATGACCGGTAGTCAAGCGCGACCCTAGCGGGGATCAAACACCAACAGGGCATTATTTGCGCTCGGGCAAGCGTGGTTGGGAGGGTTTATCGGGCCGGTTCGCGCCCAATCCCATACCTACTCTCCTCTACCCTCCGATACGGACACAGCAATATTGTAGACAAGATTGGATTTAAAAGCTATAAAACGATTTATTTATTTATACTTTTCATCAACTTTATAAATTATTTGGCGTTGATTTTAAAAATGGTACTAACGTGTTATTAAATATGATTGTTTTATTGGCAACATTATCCTTTCGAGGGGAGTGGGGACAAACCACACACTGGTTAAATTGTAAATAATTAATCCTCTGAGTAAAAAAATCGACTCTAACCGGTTTTATGTTACGTATTAGGTATTTGTTATTGACGTATTATCCAGAATCATTTAAAAAACGGTTATTGAGTATGATAGGTTATTACGTTATTTTTATTAGGTATGATATGTTAATACGTCATTGTTATTAAGTACGATTGGTTATTACGTTGTTGTTTTTAAGTAGGTATGGTAGATTTATATGATTGTCTTTTTGGCAACATTTTCCTTTCGAGGGGAGCGGGGTACAATACCACACACTGGGTAAATTGTAAATAATTAATCCTTTGGGTAAAAAGTTAAACTCTAATCGGTTTTATGTTATAAATTATTTGGTATTGACGTATTATCCGGAATTATTTTAAAAACGGTACTGACATGTTATTAAGTATGATAGGTTATTAAGTTATTGATGGATTTAGATTAAGGTAGACTAGGTTACTTAACCTGATCTAACCTAACCTCACCAAAATCTACCTTTTGGGAATGATTGCGGTTAATACGTTGGGTTGAGTTGTTCCGTAGTCAACCTGAATGATGATAATTGTCCTAATGTTGGCCAACCTCCAATATGATTTTTTTTGTTGTTTTAAAAATCTTTTTATGCTCTGATTTGACTGTCGTCAAAATTATTAATCTTTCAATCACCATCCCTTATCTCACCATTTGAAACCTACCCTTACTATTTGCTACCAAATGTTAACTGGTGACCCCGCTTGGCTTTCTAACAATGCTCTAAGTCAAATCCTCTCCATTATTGATAATTCAACCCTTTGATCTACCTAAGGTTTTCTCTTTCGGCCATCAAAAATACAGTGCGCGTACATCCACTGTCAATGAGACCCCAAATCACTGGTTACATTTGAAGTTTTAAATACTTCATAGAGTACCTACAATTTTATGGTTTTTTAAATGATTTCATTCATTTTTTTCCATTGCTTAAAATAAAATAGCTATCGTTTTAGCTGGATTGTCTTAATATAAAATATTTTTTCATTCGGTTTTCATTTTTGCCCTTTCTGCATATTTGTCAAATAAGACAAATGGAGGACTATTTTGGAGGACCCAAGGACTATTTTAAAAACTAGAAATTAACTTAAAACAACAGTTGAATAGTTAGTTGAACTCCCTATTCAAATCAATTTCACAAACGAAAATTGGTATTTATAGATGTCGCAAGTTGTGAAAGTAGGTATTTATAATTTTTTTTTTTTTATAATTTTATTTATATTAAAAAATGGAACATGTTACAGTGTTACTTTTCCTCCATTAAAAGCATTTGCTTGTGGATGGAGGAGCTTGTGGATACATTTTAAATATGTACAATTTATACAGTCAGGTGTTTCACATAATATATGCACAGATTCACAGTTAATATACTGATAATACACCGTTAAAACACAGTTTAATCATATCGCAATCAAGATATTTTAACTAAAAGATAAAATGATCCACATGTATTTATTTACTTAATGACCCGCAACCCGGATTTGTACCGATTTATTACATGTTTCCCTTAAACATGGTAAGTTTTAAAGCTCTTAAAAAAATATATGTTATTCTTGAAGATAATATCTAGACTTTAAATGCAAATTATATAAAATTCCCTCGATGGAAAAAATCGCAAAGTATGATCCAAAAATTATTATAAACACATTTGTTTCAGTTATTTTACAAGTTATATGTATGAAAAAATTCACAGTGCTTAAGACAATGCCCGCGAGATTTCTGCTCTATTATAAACGAGTCGTGTTTTATTAAACATTTTCGCAATTTTCGCATCGATTTTGTCGCTGTAAATGTTAGCGCTCTCCTCTAACATTCGTAATTTCGTATCTCTCCGTCTTCTTATTTTCGGGCCCAGTTGCGGAGCCTTAATGTACTGGGTTTTTACAGATGTTTTCACTAACGTGAGAACAATCCAGTTATAAAAACTCAGTCAATTCACAAATAGATACATACAATTACAAAAATCTTCCCAAAGGCTACCTTCATTAATTTGTATACATCTAAATAAAGATTAAAAAAACAAATAAATATAAAAAGTACTCAGTTATAAAATAATATAAAAGCCCCGTCAAATGACAAATAATTCAAAGAGAGGCAAGAGATACAAGATACACAAATAGACATACAAGAATATATAATATAATTGGCTCAACATATTTTTTAGCAACAGCAGATCATTTTTTCTTGAATCTGTATAAATTATTGTCGACGAAAATGTCTACTGCTTATTACATAGTTGACTCTATAATTTTTTTAAGTTTTTAAATTGGGATATATATTTTTTTTACATTAGCTCCACACAGGAGGCACCGAGGAAAACAATTTCCCTAGGAGCCTGTCATCTCTGAGGATGCTGTGTGGACGGTTTTTTAAGGGAAAGGAAGGAGAAGAAGATATGGGAAGGAAAAAGGTATGAGGGGTGGGTAGGAATCTAGGGGTCAGTGTGGCCAGGAGTGACGGACGTATGAATCTATTCCTCACACTGCGGTGCAAGGCGAAGGGTCGGGAGAATCCGGCTGGAGAGGTCAAAAGGCCTCCCTCAATCGGTCTCTTCCGGGCTTGCCCGCCACGCAGTGGTTGGGCAAACGTATCCGCCACCAAGACCTAGTCAAACCTCATCCCATGAACCCGGGCACCCCTGCTAAGTCGCCAAACTATATGGTGTTAAAGTTTGGTTTTGACCTTTAAACGTTGACAAATTTTTAACAGTCTGACATTTAATGATAATATTTTATGAAATCAAACAATAACCACGATTTTTTTTAAATTTGATAAGACCGGCCGATTTCGCTTAAATAAGCATCATTGGGGTACAAATCAAACTAATAAAACATACACGGTTATAAACAATTGTTTTATTTCATTAATATGTCAAACCACAAAATGACTGCTTTCTACCAAAAGATAATAATTGAGTTTGAATTATATTTGTTATTTAGTAATGTAATATCTGAAATTTTGGAATGATTAATGATGATTGACAAGGCAGGCCAATTTAAGCACACCCATAATAATTATTGTCGCTCATAATGGTAGTAGTAAGTTCACTCAATTAAGTTATGACACAGTGAAAAAAAGGTCAAAGGTAGTCACTACTTCCCCTCGGTGTATTTATTACAGTTCTGTCAGAATGTAAGCAAGTACTTATCGCACTGTCTGACACGTAACGGGGTAACACGGATAAATCTCCCGGCGCGCGGGGCGACGCGGCCCACACATGTGTCGCACATTTGTACCCGGCACATTGTGCCCCGGTTTGAGTGTTAAAATTCATTTCCTCTGACGCGAATTGTCTGTGTCGACATCTCTACTCCCCCTTCCGCTCCACTTCACCCCCCCCCCCCTCCCCACACCTCACCCCCTGGCCTTTGTCGAGCCAATCCTTTTTCCCACCATCCCGCCCCGCGCAAACAGTAGTCGGGTTTTATATGACTAGAATTCGGAACTCTCACGTACAAGGGTGCTAAATTATTATTGTTTTATTTTCATTAATTTTCTCTTGCAGAAATTCCTTCAGGAGTTTTTATTTATTTACGTTGCACAAAATTAACTCTTTTCTGATTCGGAAGACAGTCGGCTCCGGGAAGCGTATTTACAATCCCTACCGCGTTTCAGTCGCTTTAAATTTTCAATATCAAAATTTAAATGTTTAGAATTAAAATTATTAATTTCTAATATACACATTAGAAAGATTATTTTATCTAGATTTTAGAACAATTTTTTGTTTTTGCAAACTGATAAAAAATTATCAATATAGAGGTGTATTTACAATATATGGGAATAATATTAAAATTTAAATATTTAGAAATAAAATTATTAATTTCTAATATACACATCAGAAAGATTATTTTATCTAGATTTTAGAACAATTTTTGTTTTTGCAATGTGACAAAAAATAACCAATATAGAGGTATATTTAAAATGTAAATTGTCGTTACCGCGACTGAATCGGTATAGGTTTTGTAAATACGCCTCCGGGAACCATTTATTAGACAACCAACACCTCTGCCATAGGTCGCCCTTAGTAGTTCGCTACCTTTGGTAACTTAACAGAGGTTCCCGAATTCATGGGGTGAGCTTTATCCGGTTCTTGGCGGTAGATGCTTCTGCCCACCAGCTGCATGACAGGCCGGATCGGAAAAGACTGGTTAAGGGATACCTTTTTATCTCTCCAGCAGGACACTCGGAACATCGGCTTGCCCCGCAGTGAGAGGGATCGATCCATGTATCCGTCACTCCTGGAGACACTTACCCCCAGATTCCTACCGACCATTATACTTCTTTTCCTCCCCTGAACTTCCTCTCCTTCCTTTTCTAAAAGACCCTCCACACAGCATCCCCAAAGATGACTAGAAAGATGAACTAGTGTAAAAAAAATTGCGGCACCAAATATTGATAATCTGTGTGATAAACGATCCATCAACCTTTCAATTTCAATTCAATAGGTAATTTTTGACGATAATATCTACACATTTGCTACGCCCACAAGGTAATTGTATGAAATTCCCTCGATAGAAAACAATTGCTAAGTATACTCCGAACATTATTATAATCACGATTTTTTCACTTATTTTATAAGTTATATGTATGAAAAAATTCTCAGTGTTTCTTTATACGATATTGTAGACATTCCCCAAAAGATTTTTGATCTATTTTAAACGAGTCGTGTTTTATTAAATATTTTCGCATAAATATTATCGTTTTGATATTAGCGCACTCTCTCTTACATTCGTATTTACATATCTCCCTTCTAATTATTTTTGAGCGCTTACTACCGGGCTTTAACGAGCATTAAACATCATTTTCAGGATATTACATTACAAGCTTCTTATTAAGAGGAAATACCAGCGGCGTTTTTTCCATACAAACGTATTCCCCGTTTATCTCTCTGGATTTTGACCCTAGAGCAAATTTTTTTTTTACATGATATAGATATCGACCACTAGCGTGTCGGAACGTTTTGCTTTTTTTGATAATTTACTTCTTATAGAAGTTAGAATCTTCCAAAAATGAATAAAATTGCCTGGTTTAAACGCCGTCAAAAGACGTTCAGTATACAAACTAAACAATGTATTTTTAAAAAAAGCAAAACGTACCGACATAGAAAATTTTCTTCTAATACAGTTAGTGAAAAAAAAAATTAAAATCGGTCCAGTTTTGGAGAAGAAAAATGGGGAACACAAAACATCGATTTTGACGATTTTATTTAGGTATTTTCGGCCCGATAAGCAGTTGTCCCTTTCGCTCAGTTCCCCTGAGGGGAGCGCGGAGTGGAACAGAAGACATTCGTTACAATACCTTTCGACGATATTTTTAAATGACCGGCATAGCTCTTAATAATAGCCCATGGCATTAGAAAACCATGACACATTTTTTGTGCAAAATAAAACATAAGCGAAACATCCTGTGTGGAATAGCCGTACAAGCTACACGCTACTAATACTGATATAACCAGAGGTTCCCGCTTTTCGCTCTCCACAAAACGGACGGCATTTTTTCTCCGCCTGTTTTTATGTCTTTTTTCCTCCCGTAAAGCCCGCTACATGCTCTGTCGTTTTATATGTACTTTTTCCTCCTGTTTTTCCTCTCCCTTTTTGGTGTTTATTTTTTTTTGTTTCGACCCGACACTGTGGAAGGATTAGTCTTTATCATTCTATCATTGTACGGCCAGACAAGGAATGGAATACAAATTAAAATAAAGGACGGCGCTTGTACTTTATTTTGTAAATATAAAATCTAATAATATTCACCAATGCCGCACGGTAATTGCAAAAAATGATACTTTGTTGATTTGAATGCCGATTTGACTGATTGATCCAATTTTTTATTTCAATAAAAGTTTGTTGTTAGTGAAAATGATTGCTTTTAGTATTACCGTGAAGATCCACAATTTCGGTACCGGAAGGCATAAAAAAAGGATTAAAGGTACGTTCTTTATACTAATAATGCTGCAGTCTTTCTTACACATTAAATATCAGCTGACTCGGCCACGCGTTGCTGTGGCTAATAAAACACAACGTCATCATAGGTACTGGATGGTTATCCAACCTTTTTTTTTTTTTTTTTTTTTTTTTTTTTTTTTTTTTTTTTTTTTAAATTTATTTATTTATTTATTCCATTTTTACAATTTTACAAAGTTAGGTATAAGTACAATTATTTTTTTAATTATGTACATGTAATGCAAATATTTTTTAATGGTGGTAATAATACCTCTCTAATTGAGAATTTCTCGTGTTTAGGGAGGGAGTACTAACACAATTGATATTTTGATGTATGTTTAATTGATGCTACCATGAGCCTAACCACCTTTATACCTAACCACCGCGCCGTCTTTAAGTTTATCGCGAAGAGACAGACAGATGCCGCGGAGGACTTAATTTATAATACGTAGAGATGGTGTGAAAGATTATAATAATGTTTCAATCAATTTACACAAAACTTTGACAAATTACATATATAAACCTTCCTCACGAAACACTCTATCTATTGGTGAAAACCGCAGGAAAATCCGTTCAGTAGTTTTCGAGTTTATCGCGAACAGACAGACAGACAGACAGTTAGACGACGCGGGGGACTTTAATTTATAATATGTAGAGATGTAGAGATGATGAGACAAAAGTAAGATATACAATATACGTGCATCTGTTTCCTCCATTGTACTACTTTTTGCTACGGCGACGGGAATTGCGTCTAATTTTCTTTACACATGTGAGGGAGAGGTATGATAATGATTGTATGTTTCCTTTGGGGAGGTGCAGACATAGATACGTTCGCCGTTTTGAATCGTTTTCGGCTGTGGTTATTGAGTGTGTACTGTGTAATAAAGAGCTGCAGCATTATATGTTTAAGAACAAAATCAAAACCATCAGCGGTACAGAATACAATGGATCCAACAGTAACATGGGTATATCTTTTAATTCAACATGAATTTTGATAAGAAGGTACACGAACTTAGAGAATATATATTTTTTTTCGTTTCTACAATGTTTATAAATCCAAAGTTCTGTATCAAAACAGGTCACCAAAGGTGGTTCGCTACGGGGTTTTGGCGGCGGATGCGTCTGCCCACCCATTGCGTGACAAGCCAGACCGGGAGAAACTGGTTGAGGGAAATCTTTTGACTTCTGGTTTTTCGGAAGGTCTCTCTCGGAACATCACCTTGCACCGCAGTCGGACGGATGGAATCACTCGTCTGTCACTTCTGTACTCACTGACCCCCAGATTCCTACTAACCCCTCATACCTTTTTCCTTCCCAGAACATCCTCTTCTTCCTTTAGTAAAAGACTTTCCACACACCATCGCTCAAGAGGGGAACAACACACAACATCTATACAAGAGAGGAATTATTTTCTTCAGGGACTCCTGCGTGGAGCTATTGTAAAATAAGGTGACCCGACAATTCGTCCTGCGACAATTCATCCGGCGACAATTCATCCTGCGACAGTTCATCCGGCCGACAGTTCATCCTGCGACCGTTCATCCTGCCGACAGTTCATACCGCCGACAATTCATCCGGCGACAATTCATCCTGCCTGATCATTTAGAAGATTTTTATTAAGTAAGTATGCAAAGAGGATATACGGCCGTACAACCAAAATCGATATACTTATATCTGAAGGCATCTTGAGTGGAAATCCGCTGTAAAAATATTTTTACTAACAATAATTTCGACTCTCCGAAGAAGCATGTGTGAATAACAAAATACGACATACTTATACTTATAGGTTAGGTTAGGTTAGGTTAGGTTAGGTTGAATTGTCAGGATGAATTGTCGCTTATATAGTTAGGTTATACTTATAGGTTAGGTTAGGTTAGGTTAGGTTAGGTTAGGTTAGGTTAGGTTAGGTTAGGTTAGGTTAGGTTAGGTTAGGTTAGGTTAGGTTAGGTTAGGTTAGGTTAGGTTAGGTTAGGTTAGGTTAGGTTATGTTAGGTTAGGTTAGGTTAGGTTAGGTTGAATTGTCAGGATGAATTGTCGGCGGGATGAACTGTCGGCAGGATGAACTGTCGGCAGGATGAACTGTCGGCCGGATGAACTGTCGCAGGATGAACTGTCGCCAGATGAATTGTCGCAGGATGAACTGTCATGGAACCGTAAAATAAATGTGACTTTCTTGATTATATTGATATCTAAAAATTCGCTTTCATCTAATCGGTAGCAAATGCCGATGTTACAAATTGATCGCAAACAAAACTCGACGCGAAATTGATATTGCAACCGATTAAACACAATTCCAGCAATCCAACCATCGTTCGTAATTTGTTGACAAACATTTGCCAATATATTGAATTTCTACGAACCGGATAGCAGGCTACTATTTTCAGACAAGACAGATGCAACATATTTATAATTTATAATTAATGAATGGCTATCAATTGAGCACAATTTTACCTATGTCAGTTAGAACATTATTAGGCAATTTATATTGGATCTGGTTTACCCTCGGTCGCGTGATTCCATGTGTCAATTAGGTCAATGAAATCTATTAGCAAGTTTGCGTTCAGTTATTTATTCATCCATTCATCAGTAGAAAGTGCATTCGACGTGCATTGCTGTGTTATTGAGAGATAATAATATGTCTGGAGCGATTGATAAATTGAATTGTTACTTTGTGAGAGGACAAATAGCATTTCTAGTGAATGTTATGATCTGCTATATTGATTATATCTGTGTAGGTTTTATCTGCGTTTGAAATTTATTGGATGGACACTTGGAGAAATCACGATACAAAGCAAATAAAATGCTAGCTGACTGACATGGACTCTGGCTTGCCATTGAAGTGTATGCTAAATCATTTATGGTTTCATAGTGCTTTCACTAAAACGAAGTATTGAATTCCGTAAGTCTAAACTTTAGGTTGGATAGTTTACACTCGCGCCGATCTTACAGAGCGTCGGACCATCCCTATGATAATGATAGTTATGTCAAGTGATTTTCTGGTCACTCGTCATATAATATTACGTGTCTGCAAGGGTAGGCAGATAGGACGGATCGCCTCACAATTCTGTTTTGGCTCGCACTCTTGCTTCGTTCGCATTCATACAACTTCTTATCCTTGCTTTTTTGTTGTTAGGACTCTTGACGTGACCCGTGCCCATGGCATATGAATATATCTGGACCTGCCCTAAGTGATAAAAGCGTATTATTTCCCCCTCCCCATAACGGTTCCATGGAGCCAGCTCGGCTTACGAGAGCCTCGCTTCAATCTAAAAAATGTGACGTCATCATTCGTGTCGAGACCAGCGCGGAGTTCGAATCGTACATTTTACGAACAAATATGAGAGCTTGTGCTATACATTATACACTAGTATATGTGTATATAGCGAATGTGGGCGTTTCTCCAGTGAGCTCGTCCCTGGTTACAGGGGTGATTAAATTATGAAACATTTGTAAAAGTGTCTTAACTAAATACGGCAACATAATATTCCTCTGTCAAAAAGGTCGAAGTTTACTTTGCGCATTTAGACTACGCAAATATGTTAATAACGTGGCGGGCAATTCGCGCTCCCATGTAAAAAGGTCTATTCATTCAAAAGCCGATTTTGCTTTTAAGAACTAAATGGTGATATTATAATGCGAGATGCCTATATATATATATTTTTTTTTTTAAGTTTCTTTATTCTTTAAATGGTTCGTTACATAAATTAGGGATTTTTCGACCACCATACTAGGCACATGCCCGTGTACTGTCAGATTGATTTTTTAACGAATCACAGTCATCTTTCCCCCCTTCGCCCTTCATAGTTTGATTTTACCCATCATCTGTATCTTCTCGCCTATCCATTTGGATGTCTATGCGCGTGCCCAATATTTTTAGCACCTATCTACTACTACTACTCACGTTCCTTTCCCAGTTACCACTGTAAACTGCTAGCCTCTCTTTATTTGACAATGGTTAACTGGCAACTACTGATTTTTTTGTGTATCAGACCTTAAACCCTCAGGCCTCGGACCTATTTTGTCGGAAGGTCAAAATATCTCCGCTTTGCAATAAAATTCAAATAATTTAAACATAAAATATTTTAATGCAAACATATAAAGGTTTTTAAAATGGCTTATCTTACTTTACGTCTTTTTTTAAACTCAAATTACTGATAACGAAAAAAACAACAAATATTTTATAAGTGAAATGTATTATAAACATTACCGTCAACTCTCTTTTCAGTAATTTTATGTAAAAATAATTAATAAAAAATTCATAAAGTTTCATAATTTCTTTTTTAAATTGCGGTCTGAAACTTTGTTTTCATGAAGATATTCATTTTAGTTATTTCGTAGTTAACTTTTAGATTTTAATATAAAGCGTTGTGTTTTCTCTTTCTGATACCTTTTACACGACACAGCGATTTCTATGAGATCTATACGAGTTGTTGCGAAAAGCGAACAGATTAGGGAACGTACCCATACTACGTGACCTCTTTGGGGGGGGGGGGGGTCATCAAAATGTCACGCTTCATACAAATGAGCAGCGGTTTGCTTAGGATTTTGGTCACCGGGGGGGGGGGGGGGGTTAAAAATTGCAAAAAATTGGTCACGTAGTATGGGTACGTTCCCTTAGCCTGAGGACTGAATTAGTTTTCTCAATCTCTTGTCATGTAATTACTTTCTTACGTTTTCAGTTTACAAATTATTGTATTCCCTTTACAAATCAGTGTCTTTCAATCCTGTCCATAATCAGTTTCAATTTCCATTCGGACAGAGTCCCAGCATTTCGGCACTCGCCCGGTGACCGACACTACCCCACACCACCCCCACCCGACAGCCCTAATGGCGGATAATATTGTATCGGATATGATTGTGCACAGTAATCTGCGGCCGACTGCGGTCGGACATAAGCCAATATTTGTGATAGTGTTGTGCCGTTCACCGGTACACTGAATTGAATTTTATCACGATTTTAACACGCAAATTGCACCATTTAAATTTAGAACAATTAAGTTTAATAAATAACGTAGGTGTACAATATTTTTACTCAAGCCTGTATTGAAAGTAGGTATTAAATTGGCTTAGGACGGGTATTAGGAACACATGTAACATTTAATGTAAATAATAAAGGTTCCCGGGGCGGCGGTACCCATTCCCGCCTCCAAAATTGAAGCTCTAGCAGGGTTTAATCAATAACTTTACAACATCGGATCGATAGGCGTAACTTCTGATGATTTTATATCGATGTCACGAGCACGGTTTCATCGTGTACAGCCGAACCGAAATTGATAGGGAATTAATAAGAAATCTGTATAAACTGGCAATACTGGAGGTATTTACTATGAATTGACACTCCAAAATGTTAAACGCCGAACCATTACATAAAAATATTCATACATTAACAATGTTGATTTGAAATACTAACCTAAATATGCATTGGTAGTCAGCATTAGTTAATGAGGTCTTTAGTCGTATTTCAACCACTTTTGTTTCTCGAAGGTCGGATGGAATAAAATGGTCGCCTTTTATTTGAATTATATAAGTCTACGAATCGCGTATACGACCTCTTTCAATTGTAAGAGCTTCGTTAGTTGAACTCCGTTCATAATTTGGCATAACGGACTACATTATTCAAATAAATACGTATACTGTCATTCAACCGAAACTTCTCTGATACTATGGAGGGCGGGCTAAAATTTATCAATCGTCGGTCGGAATTTCTCTTACCAATTGTTGACTGTGCTCTCAAATATTGATGACTGACCATGTATGTCAAATTTAGTCAATATCGTATTGATATTTTATCGATCGTCCATGCTAGACCTCCTGGGCAGACAAAAGCAGCTAATAAGTTACATTGAAACTGGCTCCTCTAACTCTGTTAGTAGAAAACGTTAGTTTTCGCGATTCTCAACTCGGATGAGCTCTCTTTACCTTTTTTGTTTACTATGTATTGTGTAAAAAAATCACCCAATGCCACTCTCACTTGGAATATGGAACAATAGGATGGGGCTTTGCAGTATTAAAACATGTAAAACAACTGAAGATAACTCAGAATTTCACCATAAAGACACATACTAAAGGACAACAACAGCAGACATTTTTAAACAGTTTGATGTTCCAAGTATACAAAAAATCTACGCCACAAACATTTTGGTTCATCACGTCAAAAAAGACACAAGGTAAACAAACATCTCTCACACACATAAAAGAGCCAAAAAAACATACCTATGGACAAAGAAGCAGTGAATTTTAAAGGTACATAACAAACCCCCACACAGTGTCAAACAAATTAAAACAAAAAATAACTACATTAAGGACATTGAATCTTGGCAAGGAACTATCTAAGAAGAAACTAAGGAAAAAAACTTGTTAAAAACATCGTCATTGAAGTTTCTGAAAAACCTTATCCAAGCCATGAAGTTTTACCATAGAAGTAGCTGAAAACTTACCAAAACATAGTCCCCCTCAGCACAGGATCTCCTAGTGAGGGCTGCGAATATAATCTATCTACATCTATAGGTAGGTGTATTATATATATTCTAAAAATGTAAAAATTAAAATTTAGTAACTAAATAAAGAATTATATTTTTGAATGTAACTTTGTGGTTATCCATTATAGAAAAATGAAACAATAGGGTAAGGTGGGGGAATGGCGGTCACTTAAGCGAAAAACGACATAATTCTTTTATTAAAGAACTTTGTGTAAAAGTAATTAAACTTTCATATAGCTAAAATAGTACACTTTATGTTTACTATATTGTAAACAACCCAGCTTAAGTAGTTTAATTATTTTTATACTTTTTTTAAACCTTTCATTGACTGGTATTGCCCGCATTTTGCGGGAAATGGCAATTACCATGAGGGGTAATAACAGTCGCTCAAAATCAGTAGAGCTTTGCACCCCCAAAACAAAAGAAACGTTTTCTTTGACATTCACTAAAAATCTAAATAAGCTATCAAAAATCAAACCAGCACATCAAAAGTGATAACAAATTTGTTATAATTGGTGATAAAAGCAAATCCAGCCGTAAATAATATACTTAAGCTTACCTTTGATTGAAAATTCCAATTTTTAACAACAAAACACATGAACGACGCACTGCCATACTGACGTGCGATGCAAGATGGCCGCGGCCATGTAAATTAGTTGTCCCCAGTGAAGACTAGATGGCGGTATAGGTATCATTTTTTAAATAATTCAGGAACTTGGTATTCCACAGTGACCGGCATTTCCCGCTGACCGGCATTCCCCCTCCTTACCCTACAACTTTGTATAAACCACTTATATAATGCGTAAATCCTACCGGTTTCGGAACAAACGTTCCTTCTTCAGGGAAAGCTTATACTAATTTGACAGTTTCGAACAATGTTTTATTATGGTAGGGGTGGAGCCGTTGCTAGTTATTAATGCAGATTGGGTGGGTAGGTATTAATGTAGAGTGGGTGGGTAGGGGAACAAATCCATGATTGGGCTACAAGATAATATTTTTTGTTTGTTGATAAAAGATTCATTATTTTTAATTTTTCAAGGCTTCTAAGTAATCCAAACGTTGAAAAAGCCTTGGAAATTAAAAAATCCCTTAAAAATAATGAATCTATTATCAACAAACAAAAAATATTATCTTATAGCCCAATCATGGATTTGTTCCCCTACCCACCCACTCTACATTAATACCTACCCACCCAATTTACATTAATAACTAGCAACGGCTCCACCCCTACCATAATAAAACATTGTTCGAAACTGTCAAATTAGTATAAGTTTTCCCTGAAGAAGGAACGTTTGTTCCGAAACCGGTAGGATTTACGCATTATATAAGTAGTTTATACAAAGTTGTATTGTTTCATTTTTCTAAATAAAGAATTTATCGTGTATCTGGCCACAATTGCAATACCCGCAGATATATTATTCCCATCGCATTAATTATGTTGACCAGTACCAGTAATGCAGTAATGCGACGTTACCCCTTGAACACCTCTGCATAAACCGCGCAATTACCGCTATCTCGACAGTGATAATTTACTATGAATTGCATATGAATAATTCACCGAGGTGATTACCTTTATTGCACCCAGCGCATTCGCATTGTGCTGCGGCTGGTCACATATAAAATAGCAGATAGCCAATAGACGAGATGAAAGACAGACACTATATGTATATTATTATGACTGTGAGCTTTCCAATGTAATTTACAGCAATCTCCAATAGCGATCAGGCAGCTCCAATCTTCAATTCAAAAGAGATTGCTATTTTATTGCGTTACGTGCTCAGTGACTTATGCATTCGACTCTCGCGTGGTTATGATGATGGCCTCTCTTGAGCTTATTCGTACATGCATATGTACAAGATTATTTTCACCCTATTGGAAACGATTTATTGCCTTTATTGCATATTTCAAACGTACAGAGGAGCGATTCTGTTTCTTTTGTGGATACGGAAAAGATTTACGTGATTTTTCTGACTTTCAATTGCTTTTTCAATGGCTGTTTGGGCCGATGACAATTGCCGCTAATTTAAACTAGTTTAAAACACGAAATACTGTAATTATTTATTCACTAGCTGGTTCCCGGCAGCGCTGCAATGCCATATTCAAAGAAATACATTGTTTTTCTCTGAATCACCTTTCCCGTTCGTCCCCGCCCCCCCCCCCCCCCGCGTCCCTTTCCTAGGTAGCTTTGTAAATTATAGTCTTTATGTTATTCTGATGTATGAGCTATATTATTGTAAAGTTTCATTAAAATCCATTCAGTAGTTTTTGCGTGAAAGAATAACAAACACTCATACATTCATACAAATTTTCGCGTTTATAATATTAGTAATATTTATTGTACGTTTAAACTTGTATATTATCATGGACTTGATATTTGTGAAGTTTCGTTTCAATCTAAATACGCATGAATTACTTAGTTTGCTAAAAGTAAGGACCTATTTTGTGCACGTTAATTGTTGTTTCTTGTGGTAATTGTTGAAATGAAATGCAATCTGTGTTTTAAACTAGTGTATTTCGTGGTTTAAACGAGTTAAAATTGGCGGCAGCTATCATCCGCCCACGACACCCATGGAAAAAGCAATTGAAATTCATAGAAAAATCACAAATTTAACAGCCGATTCCGTATGGGATCTTTTTCGTATTCACAAAAGACACAGAATCGCTCCTCTGGTTAAGTTTTCGATTCGTTCCCCTTAGAATTCAGTTGTTTGGTACCAATAAATCTTTCTAGGGAATTTCTTCATATTCGTCATGCGTTATTGTGTTTCTTTAAGCCTTATTATTTTATTTCATACTTTGAGACTTTTTTTATATGAATACGTCTCAATTTCTCCCAAGTGTACGGGATCAGTGGGACTATGGACTATAGCATTCAATGGAAATTGGAGTACGTTTTATTTTTATTTTTTGAAATGTATGTTTACAGTAGATAATAATAATTATTATTACATATATTTTTTACATTAGCACCACGTAGTGTACGTAGGATTCCCCCAGGGTCTATGTCATATTTGGAGATGCTGAAAAAGGTATGAGGGTGGGTAGGAATCAGTCTGTGTTTTCAGGAGTGACAGGCGTTCGAATCCATCCCCCCCACTGCGGCGTAAGGCGATATTTCGAAAGCGTTTAGCTGGAGGACTCAAAATGTCTCCCTCCATCATCTCTCCCGAACCGGTCTGCCACGCAGTGTATGGGCAGACGCATCCGCCACAAGGACTAACCTCACCACGGGCACCGAGTTTACAAGCTACCAGCAAAAGCGGGTGAATCGGCGAGTGAGATTGTCATGATGACACACAAAACTAGACTACTCGCCCAGTAGCGACAGTAGCAGCTAAAATAACTTCTCCCGCGCGAACCAATTCTGTCGACATTTTGTAAAAAACTTGAGCTCGCAGCTAGCGCCACACGCTAGACGCTAGACAGTAACGAGAATTACGCGTATAATTGACTCCCGCGAGAACTCATTCTAACAGTTACGAAATCAGCTGTTCGTGGGCCGCCATCTTGAGCGAGCAGCGAGTAAAGTTGACTACCTTTCAACTTTTTTCGTAGATTGTCCACAATCTGCTAGTTCGCTAGTAAAACACTGAGCGGGTTTACTAACAGATAGTGAATTTCCCAAATAGTAGCTTGTATTCTCGCTCAAGGAGGCTTTAGTCACCAAACGTAGCGAAACGCTTGGAGTGACCTATGGCACAGGTGTTGGTTATTCAGTAAAATGGGTACTCCATAAGACTATGCGAAACTATCCGCACTTTTTATTTTATTATTCTTACTAATAATGTAGGTTGGTTGGATGAAATTGCCATCTGGCAAAAAGCCCAGCTTTGTACTCTTGTCATATTTCTTTTTTCTAGAAAAAAATCGTTTTGTGAATCAGAAGCAAAGTCACGTGACGTCACTGCAGCAGTCACAGAGCATAATGCTTTGGAGAGCTGAAAAAATGCGACACGGAGCAATGGGCGCACACATTACTGCATTCAGTGCAATTCTGAAAACTCGGGACTGAAATTCCGCTCAACGATGCCTGACATTCCGTTTTTTATTCATTTTGCAGTTTCAGTATCTAATAGATATTTGTATTTGTGAGTTGTAAATACTCAAGTAATCAATCAATAAAATATAAAGTAAGCTATAACCTTTTGATTAAAAGAAATTTTTTTCAACTTGCTTAAGTATTTTGGCAACAAATCCATGTTTTAACTGGCAAACGGTGTCCGTACAAACGTTATCTGTGTCCATACAAAATTTTACCTCTGGATTTTGACACTTCTGCAAATATTTTTTTAATAAATTATATAGATATCACCACTAGCAAAGCTCGTTACATTTTGCCCTTTTTTTGATAAGTTACTGCTTATAAGAATTAAGACATTAAAAAAAAACGTTAAAATTGTCTTGTTTGAACGCTATCAACAGATGTTCACTAATGTTCAGTATACAAACTAGACAATGTATTTTTAAAAAAAGCTAAACGATCAGACATCCAGTATTTTATTCTAATACACTTAGTCAAAAAATATTAAAAATCGGTCCAGAGAGGAGAAAAAGGGGGAATACAAAACCTCGATTTCTATGATTTTATTTATTTTATTTAGGTATTATCAGCGTGAGGTGCAGTTGTCCCTTTCGCTCGGTATTCGGGGGAGTAAGAACGACAGTGACAGCAATGGTTTGGTAATAAAATTATTGTTTTGACCACCGGGTTTCTTCTTAAGATGAATATATACGTGAAATCCTATTTAGATACTATTTTGATTAATCTTTACGACGAGTCGGCTTACAGTATGAACTTCAAAAAATATGCTACGGATAAATCGAAGCTTTTACTAGCTTTTCTATGTATTGGAATTACAATATAATATAAAAAATATAAGCGTAAACCACCAAAAAAATGTTTTTTCATGACTTAACTATGAAGCAATACAAGAAACAATTTTTTTTAAATACCTATAATAGAGACTTGTCGGACAACTGAAAAAGAGTGAAAACAATTCATCTAAGATATTCCCCAAAAAAATTGTAAATTGTTCTATAAAATTAAGGTAATTATACTGGTAATAAACAAATAATTTTAATATTTAATTAAATGAAGACAATATTAGTGAAACTCAATCGAAATCCGGAGACAGAAAATTCAGAAAAGATATTGGCTCCGCTGGGACTCGAACCCAGGACCCTTTGCTTACATGGCAACAGCTCTACCGATTGAGCTACGGAACCCATATTAATTCGGTCACTTTTAACTTCGACTAATAACAACTATCAACATTATGATTTTTCTGTCTCCGGATTTCGATTGAGTTTCGCTAATATTGTCTTCATTTAATTAAATATTATAATTTGAGATTTTATTCATAAAGTTTAAAAAAGTAATAGTAAGTAAAAATAATTTAATACGGTCGTGAAATGCGACATAGCAACAAAGGTGGGAAAATCCACATAATTACTACAATATTATTTACTATTATTAGTTTTTACTTTTCCTGGAGGCAGGACCAACCTACCAATGGTTATGCCTCTGGGGAGAATGACCTCACTATTAAACCTTTCTTCTGAAATTGACATTTTTCAATCGAACTACAATCATTTCAAGAGCGAAATAAAGGTATTCTTTAGTACCTGTCATTATTAATGTACCTATATAATTAATGTATTACACTATTAACTAAAAATTGTGAAATGTTATTGGATATGTTAACTGTTTTTCACAATAAATAAATAAATAAATAATTTTAGTAAAATCGTTATATACCGCCTCCACAACTGTTAGTATATATAAACATAGTTTAAAGTATCATTATACCAGTCTTAAGATGGCCTTAATAAGCTGAAACCGGCAACGGTCAAACATAAAATAAGTTGGAAAAAGTTTAAAACTGTTTTAATATATTATTATCTCTAATGGAATTTCACCACGAATTGTCAATATCAAAAATAGAATCAGTAAATTAGTTGTTTTCCCACAATATTAAACATATTCTTACGAAGTGAAATAATATTATTTTGGCATAAAACAACCACAAAAACCGTTAAAACATCAAAATATCCCACAATACTTTGACAAAATGCCAACAAAATTGTGGAAGCTGTACCATGTATTTATTTTGTGTGATTCTCGAAATGAAATATGCCAATCTTTTATCCGTCTTCGGCCGAATAATTTCTGTTGAAATCATGAATCAAAGATTTTTTTGTTGTTGAACTTTTAAGTGATGGATATTACGGCGCTGGTGAAAATGGTTTTGACAAGCTTTACTATTAGTCTGTGGAAATTTTACGGCGATAGAGGTAACCCTTTGAAATTTATTTTCTATGTATTATGACACAAAAAGATTTAACGTGACGATTTATGATTTTAAGCCCGAATTGGGGACTCAAACCATTCATCCATAGAAAGAGTGAGTTCTAATCCTCGGAACCAATGATAGTCCATATTGATTTTGCGAAGAGCTTTAAGTTGTTTTTTTTTTTCGCTTCGGACATGTGAATTTCCATGTGAAAAACGATGCACGGACGGTGAGGTAGTGGGGGCGACAAGGGCGGAATGGGCTGAAAAACGGATCCGAATTTCCAGTTCAAAGCATACCAATTCCCCGCCCTTCACATGATTTTTTTTCTCTTTTTACAACTCCATTGAGTTCCGTCCTCGTTAGAATTTTTAATCTCGTAACGTTTTAGATTTGATTAGAATGTTCCTACTACGTATGGAAAAAACTATTCGATAGCCTTTACAGCTTAGTATTTCTCATTTTATGAAGTGCTTTTTTATTGTTTTTATTGCAATCTATAGTTCAAATGTTGGAATTGTAACAACAAAAATAATCTCATTATGAAAAGTGGCTAAAAAGCAATACATATTTATTGTTTAATATATTGTTATTATTGATGCTTTAACCTCATTATTATCATAATTAATGAGGGGTTCAAAGTCATAAAGTTGATAATTTAAACATTTCGTTTATCTCTCTCCTAGTGTAAACCAGTAATAAATGCACAATATTTTCTATTTTTACCATAAAATGACTGTATCTACGGTGTTTGATATGATTTTGATGGTGTTTACAAAATAATTACATTTCAAAGGTACCTAAATGTACACTGACCTAAAGATGATTTGAAAAGACCCTGAAGGGAATTTTAGAGTTTGTCTGTCATATTTGGGGATGCTATGTGGATTTTTTTGTTAAAGAAAGGGAAGGTCTCAGAGATGCTTACCCATGCTGTAGACGGGATAAAACGCAAGTGCTTTTAAATCATTTCGTAGGTGAACTGTTGAGCTTATATACCAGTTTTAAAATCTGTCCGTTCTCTTGCGACAACTTTACTGTCAACTGGGTACGAATGTTGTTCACGCGTTATTAGCTCAACGATATTAGTTATTCGTAATATTTTCTATTAAAATACCGGTAGAACACACATACCATTCCAACCTTGGGTTTATGTTTAAAATGCTGCAATGAAAGTGGTGTCTTTCAAAAGGACTCGTCGCCGATTAATTTATCGGGTATCTACGGGTTCCAGACCAAAGGTGGCTGACTTCATTGAAATACTTGTACAAAAGTTAACGATAGGCATACACAGCATTTGATCTTTAAATCGAAACCACAACATTCAAACATTTAGTAGGCAGCTTTGTAAAGTTAGTACCTAAATCCGTGCTTCTGTGCGAAAAGCGGGTAGTGCCGGGTAGCAAGTAGCAAGTACCACGCGTGTATGTAAAATGTAAACGGCCCGTGTAGTGGGGGCGGTTTGAAGGGGTCCGACCACAAATGTGCGGCGGCCTCTGGGAGGCCGCACGGCCCGCAATAGAACCACCCACCCTTCTGCTGCGGTCAGGCGGGGGGCGATGAGCGGGTGGCTGGGGGCGGTAGGGAGGCGCTATTACGCCGGACGGTATCGGGTGGGCGGACGGGATGGGTCAGGAAAGATATTACGAAGGTCGGACCGGTTGATCTGGGATCTTGTATCTTGCGGCGATTAGGGCGGTAAACAGGCATGACCGGATCCTTGAAGACTTTTATGTGAAGGAACTATGTATGAAATTTATATGTATGGTATTTATCTTCCTATGTTAAGTTAGGCGGGTACCTAGTGCCTAACGATAATTCTTCGCCCACCCTAATTAATAAAGCTTGCGATATTTATGTGTGTATATGCAAACCTGATGTTTAAAATTCAGTGTTAGTTCAAATCAGTAAATATCTCCCTATACACATGTAAAGAATATTAAAGAAAACACAGGGGATTTATAAATTAAACTTTGACTGTTTTCGCCAAATTAGTGTTTTTTTGCGAAATTATGGTACGAGTACATTTCTATCTGAAAGGATGATTTTTTACAAAAATGTGTGTACACATGTTACTTGTAGCAATAACCATTTTTTTATAAATTCGCTTTTAGGCATGCATAGGTACCTATCCGCACTTTCCAGATGTTACGTGAACACGTGCTAATATAATTGTTGCACTTAATCTAAGTAAACGCAACCACGCACATAAAGTCACCTCTTGAAATTTTGCAGTATGGACTAATGAGGTTCTTCAATCCCAGTGATTGAGATTTCTGAAATATGTTCGAGAATATTCCAATAGAGATAGAGTTGCTTTATTTAGGTTATCATATAAATTACAATGAATATTTAACTGGACCAGACGTCCGTTCTATTGGCTACACTAATTAATTGTTAAGTTAGAGAACTCGACACTGCGGGAGCCCAGTTGTCTTTTATTTATCGTCGGCTGTTTCCGTAAACGTTCGTGCATTAGACACGAACAACGATAACTCTTTTAAGGTACTACTTAACTGACTTCTATTGTGACACCTCAAATCTGCTTATAACCATCTATACTAATTACATCTGTTGAAGGATGTTGAAACTACATGTTTTATCCTAAATACCACAGAACTTCATATTATACAATGTATGATCTCTGAATTTACACATTTTTTTATATCTGGCGTAAAATGTTTGCCATTACGACTCCATACATATATTTCCAATATTGGTACATACAATTATAAACCAAGAAGTTTGTACTCTTGGAAATCTTTCGTTTCTGGTTTCCAATATCGGTTCAACTCTTTGCTACGCCTTGCCTTGTAAGCCCGTGCGAAAACGCCCCCGGGGCTTGGTCGGATATTAACACTTAATTGACTGTTGTGCCGCTTAACGCCGTTTCCCCCCTTGTGCCCCCTGCTCCGACTTACCCGACACCTCAACTTACCCCTCGCCCGCACTTACCTCACTCCACCCCACTCACTACTGCCTCCCCTCTTGGGAGAAGAGTGGGGGCGGTATCGAATGGGAGGAACGGGGTAGATATTATCTGAGGTTTTAGAATATAGAGGATCTGAGGACGGTATCATGGTTACGATTCGACGAAATTACAACTAGAATTAATTACATGTGGATGAAATTTGACATGGAGAAAACTGCACACTGCACCTACATTTTTTAATTATACCTACTAGGTTGTGGGTTGAAAAGTAATGCACACATGCTTGTACAGCGCGAATAAAATGATTCAGAAGCGCGCCAGGTGGAATGTGGAAGTGACATACCCCCTCTGTACACATGCGAGGGTTTGAGGTTATTGCATTCTCCTTTTTTGTTTAAAGAAAGATAAATAATATTCCCGGGTTATGAATAACCCGACAATATTTGAAAATCTCCAACTACCACCATAGAAAGCGGAATAGCGGATAGTTGCTTGTTTTGTGATGGAGGACTTAGCCAGCCGAGGAACCCAACACGCGAAGCCCGGATGGGACCCAAACGCGATGCCAACTCAGCCAGTGACCAGTCATTCATCCAATGTATTTTGAGAAGCGGAAGTATGGAGACATGTTCTAGTGCTATGTCTTCTATTCAGAGGCTCTGCACAACCTGAAGTTTGAACCGATTCCACACCCTCCCTCCTCCCCCGATCTTTCCGAATTTACTTTTTGCCCAATCTTGCTATTTGTTTTTAAGAAGAAGAAGAATTGCACAATGAACTCAGAAAATCGGATTAGATCGAAGATCATAGCTATAAATAGTACTCATTTGAAAATTCATCTGTGAAAGTTTATCCATTTTACCGCTATGGGGTCGTCCATTAATCCCGTGATGTTTTTTAGCAACTTTTTAACCCCCCCCCCCCTCCGTGGTGATATGTGGCGAGGTTTTAGACTAACTCCCCCCCCCCAAAATCACATGTATTTTTTTAGTAGAAAGTATTTTGAAAATTTCCGAATATTATCACGCAAAATAAATACACGTGACATCTCATTATATCCCCCCCCCCCTTTCGAGCCTCACGTGATTAATGGACGATCCCTATCGGTGAAAGAAGCGCTAGTGCTTTTTGATGATATAATGTCAAACTCTTAAAGAAATTCTCATTTTACAGAAATTTTAATAGAGCATAATATATTATGCATCTAAGGGAACGTACCCATACTACGTGACCCACTTATTGCAATTTTTAACCACCCCCCCTCCTCCACCCCGGTGACCACGTGTAGAATATTCCAAGACCCCCCCCCCCTCCCCCTACAGTTTTCACGTAGTAAATCATAAATATGGTTTTGAATCATTTCTTGCTAACAAAAAGGTAAGAAAAAAATATTTGGCTTATATTTGTCTCTATTAATACGGCGCTTGCTGCGTGACGGCAATAGTGCATGCATACCTATAATTACAAGTGGAAAAAACATTAAAAAGTTAGTGGAAAAAATAATACGTGATAAAAACCAAAGCCCCACTGCCATTGTGACCAAGCGTGGTATTTTGAAGATCCCCCCCCCCCCCCTAAACGGGTCACGTAGTATGGGTCGTTCCCCAACTTTATACATAAAATGGAAAAATAATCGAAAGTTATGAAAAAAAAACCTATTTAACTAATTTTTTTTCAATAGACAATCTACTTTTAACGACTTTTCAAAGAAGTTGTTGAAGTTGCACGATTCTGAATAGGCCGTCTAACACATAAAATATAGGTACATAATATATAAAATGAAATGAATTATTAGGTATGTGTTTTGTGTTCTTCCTTAGAATTTCATCTCCGCTCTGTTTATTCGACACTTTCACCTGTCGGTCTAACCCTAGTGGAGAAGAAAGGGTTGGGTTCGGTTGCGGTCGGTAGTTTGTGACGGGGGGTGGGGGGGGGGGGGGGGGGGGGGGGGGAAGTGGGTGGTAGGAAGTTATGTATTTAGTTACCTTTTCGGTACACTAACGGATGTGCTTAGTGTCAGAGTTGATACGCACTCGGCCGTAGAAGGGATGTTAAATATTCATAGCAACGCCCTCTTGCGTCTGCTGTCCGAAATTATGTTATGCAATAAACTATAATTTAAATTATTTACCTACTGCAATAAATATTACTTTCTTAAGGCTACATATCCATGCATTTAACAAAACGCGAAACGAACCACGAATTATGGGATAGGAATGAATTAACTGCAAGTAGCGTTTCGCGCCGTTTACTGTTGTTTCATTCCTTTCCCATAATTCGTGGTTCGTTTCGCATTTTGTTATATGCATGTATACGCAGCCTTGTACACTTCAACGACCTTCACGACTGTTATTTTATGATGTAGGAGATGATGATGATCTTTACTGATCTTAAATAATAACGCGCGTGGAAGAGTATGATATATTTTTGCACAATTAGGACACGTATGTGTTGTACAGCTGTGAGCGAGCTAAAGGAGCTGTAGGAGCTAAAGGAAAGCGAGCAGTATCAAACATCATTTTTATACCATGCATCTGCCGTCTCGCTCTTGCATATTAGAAAGCAGGAGTACCACCAAAAACATTCTCACAACGACCAAATCGTAGGATCGTAATTTCGGGAATGAATGTAACATAATAAATTTATTAAATTCTTATTAGAACAACTCCATTTTTAAAAACCTTTGAAGCTTGTTCCCATTAATATAATAATATATCATCGAAGAAAAAGATAACACTAAATAAAATAATCAAAACAGAAAAAGACCCAGAAAAATAAAGAGATAACGATCGTAAATAGAACACGAACCCAGAGCCTCTCGTCTTATCGAAAAACGTAATTTTTGTCAATCTCGTATTTCAGAATTAACATTTTTTTCCATATTATCGGCAGCTACCCTTTTCATTGGAAACAAGTGTTATTGGTTTGTAACCTAGATAGTGTCACGGATAAATATATCCGAGATAATTTTATTTATATGGGATAATCTACCTATTGACCTTTTCGTAAAAGTGTAAATGAATATTCAATGTTTATTAGAACAATTTATATTTTGTTTTTTAAAGAGTTTTATTAAATGTACATTTGTTACTTAAATTTAATTTTTCCGCGACAGGTTTCGATACAACCGTATCATTCACGAGCAGAATTAAAACTAACTTAAAAATTAAATGCAAGTACCAAAGATTAATTAGGTGGGAGTAGTGGGAGGGATGATTTTGGGGGGAGGGGGAAAACGGTGGGAGGAGTCAATATTACACGGAAACATGGTTAGTAGAGGAGATTTGCAAGGGGCTATTATTTTATTCACTAAATTAATTTTAGATTTAATTTTTTTGTTTATTTCGAGCGTTTCTAAAGCGCAAAGATTAAAGTAAGAATTTATATTGCAATGTTTAAATTTTGTTTTTTCTTTATTGAAGCTATGGCCTGACTCTATTAAATGATTCGCAAATTCCCTCCCACTACTCCCACCTAATTAATCTTTGGTACTTACATTTAATTTTTAAGTTAGTTTTAATTCTGCTCGTGAATGATACGGTTGTATCGAAACCGGTCGCGGAAAAATTAAATTTAAGTAACAAATGTACATTTAATAAAACTCTTTAAAAAACAAAATGTCTAGAAATTGTTACATAGTTAATGCCCAAGAAATACAAAAAACAATTTATATTTGTCCCAGTTGCGAAAACTCATTCATGGAGCCTCATGAATGAGTTTTTCTTTTACCCTGTTTAATTTATCTTTGTCTTACTAACCTGTTTTTTGCATTTTGTTTTTCCTGTTAAGCACTTGCATACTGCTTACTAACAACGTATGCAAGGACACTGGAGGTCTAGATTCGTTCAAAATAAATAAATGTAGCTTCGATTAACAAAAAAAAATTAGAATCTTGCGAGAGCCTTGATCTGTTAATTATACCAGGGCGGGTAAGAGATGGATAACCTCCACTGTCCCAGTTGCGACCGTTATCTTTTTATTTTTGTGTGTCTTGTTCACTTTCATATTTTCGTTTAGATTAGTAGTGTTAGGTTTAGTTTTTCAATAATAAGTAAATTATTTAATTAATGGTGCTTATTTACCTTTGCTTATTTGTCTTTTCTTATGACTTAATTTTCAGAATTACTTTGTACCCTGATTACGAGACCTTTGGTTTTGAAAAAAATTGATAATTTGTTTTCAGTAGTGGTTTAAACAAGTTTACTATATTCGTTAAAATATTATGAAATAATGTAATCCACGATATGGTGACAATGCTGCAGCTAGTGTTCAAGTAAAATTAGGATACAAGAAAGTAAAGTAAATTAAAGTATTTTGATTGGTTTTTTAGACGCCACTTTGAAAATTAAATTTCATCTAGGCGTGATTACTGATTAGTCGTTTCGGTCCCTCAATTGTAATTTGCGACCTTTTAGTAACCTGGTTACAGGCTTATTACGTTACAGGGGTTCGCCTTGAAGAGGGTCGGTTGTATAATCCCTCGCAGACTACCCTCATGGGGTGGAGGGGGGGGGGGGGTGCTAAAAGGGTCGTGTGTACCCGCACCTAACCAACATGAACCCAACTCGTGCACAAGTTGTTCCCAGGGTTTGGTTTACCTGTGGTCTTGGCTTGATAGGTGCTCTGGCGTGGATTCTGGTGATATGTGTAATTGGCAGGTGGGGCTTACTTCACCCTTATTTTAATGATATGGACACACAAGTATCGGCTTTCATTTTCATTTAATCACTGGCCAGGTATTAACTATTTTGATCCGACATTTAATATTACCTACCTGTCCGAATGATTTTGGGCTTTCATAACATAATCATAATGTAATAATATTCATTGGAAAATTAATTCTGTAGCTAGAATGTTGACAGTGACTCCATTACCACGATCACGGAAATGTGAAATGTTCTAAAGCACAATAAGTTAATTGTTCAGGAGAGAGAAAATAAAGTTTTTAATTTTTTCAAAAAATAATATCTTCTGTTCTTTTTTAATATTTTTTTGTTATCTAGAATAACGTTCAACAGATCTTTCAGAATACTTAGTTTTTTGTTAATTTCTTTAGATAATGGTATTTATTTAATGTTTCAGAAAAAAATCATCATAAAACATAAGTCGTAAAAAAACGCACTTATTTTCTTAGAAATAGGTATTTTATTGATCAGATCGAAAGAGAAAAAAACGGAGAAAAATGATATGTTTAACTTATTTTTGGATTTATGTCATTTACAGTATTTCAAAATCCGCTATCGATGTGTTTGAATATTGTTGTAAATATCGTTAGTACCAAAGATATTCAACTATACAACAACCCTCGCCCAGGTTTTTTGTTTTGGGTTACCTGTTCCCCGACGAAGGATCTGGAGACCATTCCGCCAAACTTCTCCTTATCGTCAAGTGGATAAGCTTTTCCATATAAAAAATACACACATATCTACGACTACTCTTCAGCCAAGAAAATCTCTTTCACTTCCTTCCACTCCTAAAACGTAAGTAGTTTTGTAGCAGTTTGTTAGTAAATGTCCGAAGGATACCATATTTTTTGTTTGTACTTTTAAGTAGTTTCCTTTGGATTCTTTTAGCACCTGCTCAAGTGTGTGACCTTTGCTGTCCATTTTATCTTCTAAATTCTTGATCGTCTTTAATGAATCATTAGCTACCTAAAGCCTCGAATATATTAAGCGAATTCACTATCTGCTAGTAAACTCCCTTAGTGTAATCGTATTTACTAGCTAACTAGCAGATTGTGAACAATCAACGAAAAAAGCTAAAAGAGCTCGCCGCGTTGACATCATCGTAATTGCACCAGCCGATTCGCCTGCTTTCAAACTTGCTGACTAAACTTGTAAACTCGCTCAATGTAATACAGACTTAACCCACAAGTTTATTACCTTTCGGTTAAAAAACAATGAGGCCACCTTCGTTAAGCTTACCGTAATATTATATATAGAACAAAAGAAATAACTTTCCCACCACTAATTTAAAGAGAATATCTGCTAGATCGTCTCATTTCAAATTCTAAACACAATTACATAGCAGCACAACCCCCCATGACCAATTGAATACAAGATCCCACCAACAAACATTCATTTGTACAAGTCGTCTTGCGAAATAAGTCGCCTTGGTGGCAGTCTGCTTCTTGTTACTTAAGCGCCTGGTAACGCGATAAACAACCTCTTCCACCCTCTGCGCTCCTGGCCCCCGAGCCTGAACCTCCCCCTTACTTAACCCTCTCGCCGGGAGGGGGAGGGCGGGCACTCACCCGGTGTCGGAGCGACTAATTAAGATTGTAATTACCTATAAACACAGACTCAGTCCGTGGGGGGTTGCTAGATTATTTTTAACTTGACAACTTGCGTGTTTAGGGTAGGGTGGTACAAGAATGCGCAGTTTTGGCTTTCAGAATTTGTGCAAATTAAACTACATATTTTAAGAAAACAAAAATAAGTTTATTTCAAATCTTGATTATCTAGCTGTTGAAAGAATGTGCACCCTGCAGCCCAAGAGTGCGCAGGAGGGTGCACACCAGTGCGCGCATACTGTATGGTGGAATTATCAGCGACAAAGATCAGAAATATAATCTCCAGATCCCAAATAACCATTGCAACTCTACCGCCATTCCTGGCATATTTTGCACTGAATCCAGTCCTCCACCATCGGCTCCTTAGCTAGGCGTATTTAGATCTTCTTTGGAACATGTTGAGGTCTGTCAAACATTTTATTTAAAGGCGGAGTCTTCTTTTTCGGTTTAGTTCTAATTGCTTTACTTTCTTCTAACTTTTGTGTTTATTGATAACTGCTAAGAGTCTCCGATTTATTTGCCCTCTTCGATCTAGCTTTCAGAACAGCAAAGGAGAAAGGTTTGCGAGAGAAACTTAATAAGTTGATGGTATTGCCGATTTGACTGATAACTCGCTCAAAGCTGTATACACCATTTTTCTCGCTTGCTCCAAAAGTTCTATTTTTATTGGAAGAAGCATCTTTCGGCCTCTCTGTTATGCTGCTTGCTATCCGAGAAGAGTATATACCATGTTGAACCACTATCGGCGTGAACAAATAAAAAGATGGCGCAAAATTCCTATTCTTTATTATCCTATTTCCTAAGGCAGTGACATTGTAAATAAAAAGAAATTGCTTCTTCAATAATCGCAAATGTACATTGTGGGTACATACATATTTTCATCTTATCCAGACGAAGAAACCATTGGCTTCGAAACATGTCGATAATTTTTTGATTAAATAAGTGGTTTGTTTTCATTTAATTAAAAAGAAATTGGTTTTGACACTATAATTCCGCGTTCTTGGCGGGTACACTTAGGGTTGCCAGGTACGGGGCCTATCTTTTCCTGGACGTTTCTACTACTACTGAAAAATAATTAGATTCTTTTAATTCAGATATCAACTTTTCCTGCGAATAGGGTCCCAAAACACTGCTTGTGATTGCCGAAGCCTTTGTACGTCCACATGTCATTTTTGCAGTTATTTGACTACCTGGGATTATTTTGGGTACATTTTTTCCCAAGCAGTCTAAACTATTGTAACTCAAACCTTTTACATTATGATAAACTAATGCTACTTCTGCATTTACGATCGAAATTTCTTCCTTAGTGTCTTTCTTTATGAAAAAAGTGTCCATGCACCTTGAAGTCTTTTTGGCTGACACCACCTTTTTATGCTTGACACTATTGGCGTGAACCTACAACAATGCAATGCAATACAAATTACAATACAATTAGTATTCATGAATTTCGGGACAGTAAGGTGTAATTACTGGACACGGGACCACAAGCAAAATTCCGGGACTTTCCCGGAATTCCCGGCCATCTGGCAACCCTAGGTACACTCCTTAAATAGTGATCCACGATTTGTCGACGCATGCCTATTCTGCTTCTGTTGTGAAATGTCAAAGTCGTGATGACAATCGCCATTTGCAAAATGAGAGCATCTTCCCAGGGCGATGTCCTTTGTGCCACCTGTTACATTCAAACGTGCGCTCTGAAAAATGATTTGCTTGAAGGTGCACTATACTAGTATAAATGCCAACTTTAATGCTGACCAGATGTTGATACAGAAATCGTCGCTACAGCGAGTTTAAGGTCCGAAAGCGGCACGTCTTTCTCTATCGCACGTATGTTTTACGCATCTTTCTCTTTCGCTTACGGTCATTGTAATGTCAGTAAAGTGACTGACTGCATCTGCGCGAGAATGGATCAGCATTTAAGATTGGCACGTACTATCTTGTATTCATTTTAAGCTCACCGCTGTGGATAGAAATGTTTAGGAATGCAACGTTGCTCTTAGCGGCGGGTTATTCACGATTTAAAACATGAAATTCCTCGTATGCATCGAAAAGGCAGCTTGCAACGGAACTCTTAGAGGCAGAACTGTACTGATTTATATCTAATGAATTTAATAAACATCGTCTTGTGATTCACGCCCGCAAGGCTTGCTCTCATATACTGCGTGCGATTAGAGCTACCTCTGGGAGCCGTGGGAGTAGCGTAGCCCTGGGGCTAATCTGTACGGCGGGTACGCCCCACCCCCTAACTTTACAGTTTGCCTGTGTACGACACGGCAACCCACCAGGGGCGCACCTACATCCGCGCGCCGGGGGCAGAGGTCGGTACGCGTCATGATTTCACATACAAGTCGTGTGGAAGTAATGGGTCACCTGCCTTACCTATTAGGATTTTTGGAGTGATAATATCTACTAGTTTTGTGATGACCTAATTTTCTCTTATTTAATAAACCAAAATTTCCTCTGAAACCATAAGATTTGTAAGTAGGTAGGTACTTAAACATCTACCTTCTTAATTAATAAACACAACGATTCGAATATTGATCACATTTGAAAAAAATAATATTTACTAAACTATCACGTACCTAACCTACCCGTCGTGTGCTGACGCTAAATTTTCGCAGTGCCTGATCTGATTCTATTTTTGTAATAACTTGTTTGCAAAATTACGTTTTGTAAATTCTACCGTCTAACTAGCAATTTTATTATTATTTTGTATTTTTATTTTTAACTTAATGTGTAAAACCTCAAATTTTAATATTTAATTAATGAAGACAATGTTAGCGAAATCAATCGAAAATCTGAAAAATAAAAATCAGAAAAAGATATGGTCACACCTGGGAATCGAACCCAGGACGTAATGACCGAATCGGATAGGGCCACGTTAGCTCAGTTGGTAGAACACCACCAGCCCGGCAAGGCGAAGGTCCTTGTTTCGATTCCTAGTTATGACCATATCTTTTTCCGATTTTTCTGTTACCAAAGAAAGAATTTTTATATCTAAAGGTTTGCTGGTTTTCGGCACCAATGAGTCATGCACGATGCACGGGGTGAGAGTAACCTTGCGGCTACTCTTTGCTAAGACTAAATTTTCCCCCCAAAAAAAAAAAAAAAAAAAAAAAAAAAAAAGAAGGAAAAACTAAACCCTTTCATACACTTCCCCAAATGATCATCTAGTGAATCCACGTTATGCAATTGCACTATATAAGTATTATAAATACAAAACAATACAAGAACAACATGTCAACCCACTAGAGACCAAATGGGAATATAATTCACCGACTCCAGATATTTTCATATCAGAGGGTTCGGCTCTGTGGCATTTCTAATTGAACCTATAAATCCTACTGATCCCTCAATATAAATATTTAAAAAATCTTTTGTAATCCTACATGTATTTAAAATTACTGCTTTTTGCATTTTTATATACAAATTCTTTGACAAATCTAATATGCTTAAATTTTGAATCAGATTCCTAGGTATTATGCCAGTGGCCGAAATAACAAATGGTAATATTTTTATAGTCCGAGAATGCCAAATTCTTTTAATCTCATTTCCTAAATCTGTGTATTTTCTAATTTTTTCAGAAACAGTTTTTTGAATATTACAGGAATTTGGAATAGCTACATCAATGATATAAGTTATTTTTTTAATTTTGTCATGTAAAACTATATCAGGTCTATTATGACTAATTGTTCTGTCTGTTAGTATAGTTTTATCATAATATATTTTATAAAATTCATTTTCTATAAATGAATTTGGTTCATATTCATAATAAGGTACTACATTACGGCAATCAATCAAGTTATGTTTAATTACCAAACTTTGGTGAATTATTTTTAAAACCTGATTGTGCCTAAATGTATACTCGGAAGGCGCTAATATAGAACATCCCGATATAATATGTTCTATAGTTTCGGGAAAAGCCAAACATTTTCTACATAAATCATCAATTTGATTTATATCTTTGATTATATGCTTTCTATAATTTTTAGTATTAATGACTCTATCTTGAATGGCAAGCATAAATCCTTCTATTTCTGCGCTCAACTCTCCAATACTCAACCATTTGTTTGACGAAAGTTTGTCAACATACGTTTGGTTGAGATAATTGAAGTGTTTTGCGTGAATAATTTTATTTGACCAGGAATCTAATAATTCCTGGTTAGTATTTATAAGAATGTTGGCATTCTCGTCATATAAATTTAAAGGTGTAATATTTCTATCTGCCTTGCAAATTATTTTGTGCATTTCTGAGCTATTAGCTTTCCTATGGAAAAAATTTCTAAGCATTTCTACCTGATTGTGTTTCAAAGATGTTATTTTGACTACACCTCTACCTCCTAAATTTCTAGGTAAATTAATTCGTTCTATAGCTGAATTTGGATGATGGCAATTAAATTTTGTTAACGTAGTTCTAATTAATCGTTCTAAACTATCTAAATCTGTATTGGACCATTTAATTATGCCAAATGAGTACGTTAGTAGAGGTATTGCCCAAGTATTTATTGCTTTTACTGAATTTTTAGCAGATAGATTGCATTTTAAAATTTTTCTGATCCTAGTTTGAAATTTAATCCTAATATCATTTTTAATACTAGTGTGATCTAATCTATTCGATTGCGGGTATCCTAAATATTTATAAACCTCATCCCCTTTCATACTTTGAATTTTGAAATTTCTAAATATACCCTCGTCTCCATCTACAATTTTGCCTTTCTCTATATGGATAGTTTTACATTTATCTAAACCAAAAGTCATTTTAATATCATCTGAAAAAATTTTAACTACCTTAATCATTTTCTCTAAATTTGATTCAGAATTTGAAAATAATTTTATATCATCCATATATAATAGATGTGAAACTATACTACTCTCTCTTGTATTACCCTTAATTTTTATTCCAAACTTGCTTTTAATTAACATTTTAGAAAGGGGATTCAATGCTAAGCAAAACCAAAGAGGGCTCAATGAGTCTCCTTGAAAAATCCCTCTTTTTATTGAAATGCCCGGTACTACTATTTTCTTACCTTTTAAATTAACTAGCAAATCTGTATTCCAAAAGGAATATATTATTATTATTATTATTATTATTATTATTATTGTCTTAGTCTTTTTATAGTTAAGTGAATATGTAATTATGTAATTACAATGCTATTATAGATCATAATGGACATTATTTGAAAGCAAAAAAAAAATTACTTACAAATTCTGTACAGAAAGTCTACGCAAATTTTATGACGCCGAAGCTCTCCGTTTTTTTGCTTAATTGCTGATTTTGTTGAAGTTTGATGAATTGTTGAAGTTTGTTGAATTATTGAAGTTTGTTGAATTATTGAAGTTTGTTGAATTGTTTTAATAAGTTTAAAAACTTAATTTAATATTTATTATTTAACATCGAAATCAGCTCGTATTTAATGTATTTTCTACACATGTAATGCCCCTGTTATAATTGAATCAAAGTAGGTTTCCAGTATCAAAGCTTGTTCACGCCAACACCTCAGAGGGATGTCTCCAAACCTTAGCACACCGCATGTCACTACACACACAGCCTTGTAGCAAGTAGCACCCTCTGCCGGGTTCTGGCTGCCGGGTGCGGGTGGCGTATCGCACACCCCCGCGGAATATTTCACTTTGATTAGGGCAAATACAACTTCCCCCCCTCTCGGTGCTCTCGGCGCAGTGAGCACACAGGAGACGTGGCTGTGACGGGGCTGATAGTGACAGAGACACCTCTACTGAAATATTTACTTTTGGTTATACATAAGGGGTTACATTAACTGGATTTTGGCTATTTCAGCTATTTACGTTTTTTCACACATTAAACATAATATTACGATTAAAATCCTTTAAATTTTCTTTTGATCTGATACCCCAGCTTTCAACTTTTTAAGACTGCTACATTATATTTTTGTCCATTTATCAAATTGACTTTCGGATTATTAGAATTTTTGTTTCCAACTGCTCTAAAAGATTGGGTCGGCGTCCTTTATTTTGTATATGTAAAGGAGTTGGTTTATTATCATCACAAAGTGTACACACGCTTAATAATAATTATCTACATAGCAGAATCTATCTATCTATCTTCTCTTCTATCTATCTATCTATCTATATAAATAAAAATGAATCGCCGAAATGTATGTACGCGCATAACTTCCGAACGACTGCACCAAATTGGATAATTCTTTTTATTGTGTGTTCGTTATTGTCAGGACAAGGTTTGTATAAAACTACTGGTAAGCTCTGGCATTATGAAATTTGTATAAAAAAATTGCAATAGGTGGCACGCGAGCTGTTTGAAAACTGAATGTACCGGGACTGAATGTATGGAATGCGGGAGTTAGGAGGGGGAGGGGGATTCGCGGGACGGGGAGAGTGGAGTGGGGAGAGGAAAGGTGGAAGAGACGGAGTGTGAACGCAAAAGGGTAAGGGGACGCGGGAGAGGAATGGGAAAGGACACGCAGGGAGAAACAATTTCTTTATTAAATGGCGTAGCAACGCATGCCGGGAACCAGAGTTTGTTTTAAATTAACGGTTTTTATAAATTGAATAATAATATTATTTATCTATATAAAAAGTATTGCCATGAAAACGTTGCTGCTGTAAATATGTTTTCGTGAATATTTTTTTTCTTAATTATTATGGAGCAGTTGTCCTAGTTATGATGTAAACTTTCAGCTTCACGAATTTTTTACCGGTCTGCGCTAATATGTTACAGTTTTTTTAAACAGTGTATCTTACTCTATAATATAATAAAAGTATAGTTAGTTACGAGTTACCCAGGTATGTATACCGCAACTAATTCTAAATCTATACCTACAAATCAAGCTCGTGATAAAATTTGTACAAAGCAGAAAATCTGATGAGTTATCAAATTTGCAAAAATTTAAACCCATCTAGAAGGAATTAAAATCAACCCCACGTCGGGAGTAGGTAATAGAATATCTGAATACTGTGGATAATATGGTCGTCAGAATAGTGCTAGCAGGGGTAATTTTGGCATTCAACGGGGCACAAGCCAGGGGTCGCACCCCGGGTGTCAGAATCCGTGGGGTTAGTTTAGCCCGCTGTTTAAATAAGCTAATTTGAATCCACTGGTCGGAATCATGACTTAAACTAGCTCTGTTACTGCTCTAGGGCAGTTTTACTTAACCCTACTACTATCTATTTTGAGGTGTTCGTTTATAATACCTACCTACCAACCTAAAAATATTATTTTTTAATCATTCAGTTTTGTGTGAGAAAAAGATATAAAATAACAAGAAATAATTGCTCAAATTACTTAGTTAAAGATTTAAAAGTATTAATTACGTACAAGTACTGGGTGTCCCAAAAGAAAGTTTATATTAGTTTTGCTTTCTGTGTGAACGCAACTTGTCCAAGGGGTGCGGGAGGTATGTCAATCACTAGTCTGGCTCTTGGGAATTTAGTCGCTATGAAGCATTTCTCGGGAGCGACCGCGCGTTGTGCGTGCGTGAGTTTTACAAAAATGGTGATTCGGCGACTGCAGCGCGTAGAAGATTCTGCAATATTTGAGGTTTTCGTCAATTCAATGATGCGCCAAGCATTCCTCTCATTCGAAAATGGGTCAAAAAGTTTGAAAGATCGGTTCAAAGCTGGCAAAACCAAAATCCGGGCGACCAAGGTCATCGAGAACGGTAGAAAACGTAGAGACTGTTTATCAGTCTTTTCGTGACGACTCAAACATCTCGATTCGAAGCGCGCAAGTGCTTTGAATGTGCATAGATCGTCGTTACTCAGCATTTTGCACAAAGACCTAATGCTGCACTCCTACAAACTTACTGGCAAAAGAACTTGGTACTTAGTTAGTTTCTTTCTTAGTTTATGTTTTCTTAGTTTTTGTTTCTTACGAAAGAACATGGTTCCAGCAAGACGGAGCAACAACACATACGTCCAATACGTCTCTGCCACGAGTTCGTGAAATTTTCCCTGGCAAATTGATCTCCACGAGAGGTGACATAAATTGGCCTCCTCGTGGTCCTGACTATGGACTTTTTCCTGTGGGGTTATCTCAAATCTAAAGTATACGCCAAAAATCCGACTTCCCTGATGCAAATAAAAGAAAATATCCGTCACGAAATGGCAGCCACCACGAAGCCTAACTGCCCAACCGTCACAAGATATTTCACTCTTAGATTAAATTAATGCCGCGAACGCGAGGGTTTACATCTGGACGATATTATTTTTAAGAAATAAATTCCCAAATTGTGTATTTTAGTATTTAATAAACATTTTTTCGATGGAACCCCTTACTTTTTTTAAAAATCGATCCGAGACTCAACTCAATTTTCGATTTTCGAAGATGTCTGCTAATCAACTGGACGATCGTATGCAAAAAAGAATAGTTTATTTTTTCGCAAGAATATTAGTGCACGTTTCTTTAATGTCTGCAGAGTGATTTGTTGTTAGTTATGTTTACTTATTTGACTAACGTTTTAAAGTTGTTAATTATTTCCTTGGCAATCTGAGTGATGTAAACAACCCCTGAGTTGAGTAGACAATCATCCCTAAGAGCAAACAACTTTCAACTATCCCCTAAATTCTCGGAATTAATGAGTGTTGCCTTCACAGATTTAGGGGATGCGGGGGCTCTAGATCTTATAACGCAGCATCATCTGCCTTTGGAACTAATTACTGTTTGTTATACAACTACTTGTCTACCTGCTGTCTTCCCTTAGATAGAGAACAGGCTAGATGAGCCCTATGAACCAGTTTCTGAAAATGGAACAAAATATTGGGACGACAGGTGATTCTTTGGTTAGCAAACAATTTAAAATCGTCTGAAAAAAAAACCTAACAAAAACATAATTTCAGTATAAAGAAAAGTTTAAAAACCATAATTATGCATCATAATGAGCTTGGGGTGTGTAAAAAAATAAAATAAAATGTTAAAGGAACTAAATTGGTTAACCGTGAAGCAGAAGCTGACCTTGAACACGATGGTATTTATCTACAAAATATTGAACAACATGTTATCAAAATACTTCTCAAATAAAATTTTATACAACAAGGACATTCACAGGTATAACACAAGGACGTGCAAGGAAATTAGGCTACAAAAAAGGACAAAGCGAATACGCAGAACAGTTTACTGTACAAGGGAATGAAGCTATACAACACACTACCAGAAACTTTAAAGTCCACACCAATTGGAAAGTTCAAGATATATTGTAGGAGCTACATAAAACTAGAAAAAATATAGTGAATATGAAATATTATAATTAGTTAGAAATTTGTAAACTTTAATGTACAAATTACTAAAATAAAAATTATTATTATTATTATAAATTAATATGTAACCCCAAAACTATCTGGGACGTAATATCCGTAAAAAAAGATTTTGTTTGTTGAATCTACAAAATATCAGCAAAACAATCAGGGAAAAAATTCATATTATACACAAAGGGACACCAACCTTATAAGTCGCTTCGTTCAGCATTGACGGTCTTTTTGATGTATTTTCAGTCCACAGTTTTGGTTCACCATGAACAAATTAAATATTAATGACGGTATAATAATATTGTATAACTGATCATGTTATGCTGTTCGTCCGAAGACAGTAAATTTCTTTGGTTTCGAAACATGTTGATAATTTTAATAAAATAGTGGTATTTTTACAAAGTTATTTGTTTTCATTTCATTTCTTAGAGCTAAATCCGTGGGTGCCAACAAGCAATGTTCACTTGTCTCGTAGCTGGACTTATTAACAATGCATTGGAATAAACGATTTGTGAGTTGATATCGTATTTTGAAGTTTTTGTCTTGCGAAATATAATATGTTAATGGTTGTGGATATTTATACATACTGTATTTACCAAAATAAACATAATATTTATCCCAAAAAGTCAGATTGAAAAATGTATTAGATTTTGAAATATTCCTTCCCAATTTTACTGTCGTACGATTTTCTTTCTCTTTACAAATATTACAGTTATTGCTATTACCTACTTAAGTTTTATGATATTAATTGATCAGTTAAACAGGGTGTGATCTTCATAACTGCACTAGTAATTCGTACGTTGAACTGATGTTTTGCGATCTTCCTTCCACATGGCTAAATGACCATTCTAGTTTATTTGGTATCCATGTTTCTTACCTTACAGCTTGGCCTTCCTACCTCCATTACTCCATTTCTTGTTTTTATACAACAAAGAAGGTCTTAACATAGACGGCCGGGCTTAAAGCTCTTTTAAAGGACCTCGGGGATATACTTAGAGCAGGAAATAGAGAAATTCAGAGGGCCTTGGAACAACTAATCGTTCCAGAGTTTTGTTTGGTTGGCGCCTCCATTTGTACACAGGTTTCCACTATTCTAAATTAATGGATAAGTCTGGAGAGGATAATAGCAAATTGGGTACCTAATTATGCCTCGAGCCCGCTACAGTACACTCGAAGAAATCCTAATTACTTAAAATTTATTTATAAATGAGCTCCGCATAACAAAGCAAAGAAGATAACGATTTCAAAATAATTACACAATTTTAGAAATTGTGTTTAAACAGGCAGACGTCATAAAGGAGTAAATGATTTGACTCATGGGTACTTAATGAACACATCGTAATAAATAACATTCACTCCATTTTTTGTTAATTTTTGCTCTAATATATCTAACAAAGATTGTTACATTGTTATTTCATTATATCTTACATATACTTTCAAGGGTTATCAAACTCGTATAGGTAGGTACTAAGACATTATGTAATCATTAATCTTACACCGCATAACATACCTACTCATATGTTATGACTTCTCGAGATCTGTTCATTGTATTATTATTATGTATTCTTTGGTAATCGGATAAAACAGACTTATTGGTTAGGTTAGATTAGGTTTGGTGTTTTTGTTATTTGTTTTTAGGGTATTATGCCGTGTTGCGCTACCTCCTCCTTTAGCCAACGTTTCGGACAGCGTTACAGTGTCCATCATCAGGGCAGATGTGTAAATGTTAGTGGTGAAATGTTGAAAATACCGTGTTGCCAGCTCCATTCCACTGCGGGCTGGCATTACAGTATACTTGAAGATGGTTTTCTGCATTTAGCTTTGGTGTAGCCGTCTATTACCGGATACCAAGAACTATTGAGCTTAGCACCGTCGTCTCTATTAATGTTAATAGGATTTTTATGAATTTCAATTGCCTCTGTAATAAGACGTGCTCTATAAGTTTTGGGTCTTCCGAGGACTTCAGGAACAAATCCAAAGTAATGGCCGGTTTCAATTAAGTGCTCGGCGATTGCTGATTTGTCAGGATGGCCAAGTTTACACGCTCGAAAGTGTTCCGATATCCTTTTGGAAATCGTCCGCTCTGTCTGGCCCACATAGACCTTATCACATCCGGAACAGCTGAGTTTATATACTCCATCTGTTTCCAGAGGAAACTTGGTCTTTGCAGACCTCAGTATGTCTCAGTAGGACGTTGGCTAAAGGAGGAGGTAGTGCAACACGGCATAATACCCCAAAAACAAATAACAAAAATACTTTTGGCCGTGAAAATCAAAAATCATATCTGGTTTGGTGTTTGTCTGTTTTTTGCCTTTAATAACTTTTCTTCAATGTTCTGTTTCATCATGGAATACTTTTTCGTTTTGCTATATTATGGCTCAGTTTCGGTTGAATTCACCGATTCGGTAAAGCCATTCCACATTATTCCCGAATCGCAGTCAACCAGAAGTTAGGGTTTGCATAATCTACTTTGATCAAGGAGCTACCCTAGAACGTAGCGAGTCAGAACGATATTAGGGTGAGATGTTGGATGCCCCCCGCATCGGTGTGAAACGTAATTAAACAATTATAATCCTCGATCGAACTCTAACCCTACCCCAGTAATAGTTTCCACTTCTGCGACTCACAATCAATTCCAATCCAAGTAATGTTGGCAGGGAGTTGATTTTAGATTTCTGTTTGATCAGACATGGTGTTGATTTTTCGTTGAACTTTGGAAAGTTGGGTGAGACTCATTGCTTATTATTTAACGTCATCTTTGTTTGACAATTATTATTGTTGGAGATAATCTTAACTTTATGCCGAAAATCTGTTTCGTCAGTTTTAACTCTATTACATTTGCGCTGCTTTTTTATGTCTGAAATTTCTTCATGAACTCCCGTAATTTTTGCTTTTAAATTGACTATTCCCCTCTCTATGTTGAAAATCAACTACAAAGCCCAGAATCGGAATTGAAAAGAAAGTAGAAAAATCTCGCGATCGCGTTATGTCATTAAACAGATTATTTTATTGGATATTTCTTGGTTGACAGATATTTTTTCAACTTAGTACTTCTTTTCGGTCGTAAGTTATAAAGCTTTGAAATGTGCATTTATCTCTAAATAAACAATACGTGTTTTAGCTAGGAGTATGATAACGTGCGGCAAAATTTATTTCGTTTACTTTTTACTGGCAATTATTATATATTTTAAAGGAATTAGGTACTTACGGGGGTGCACAATTGGATGGATTCTCTGCAATTTGTAGGATTTCCTCTCAGCGTTCTTTACCATGGGTTTTGTTATTTTCACTTGGTATTACACTTGTTTCATTATGAACTTTGAGCGTATTATGTTATGCGTATTGATTGCTGAATACGATGATCGCTGTCCACACTTCGAACACCGGTACTTGCGAGTTGTGAATAATAATCACGAGGGAACAAACGGGGAGCGGGGAAAGGAGATAATCATTGCCACAGGTCATAATATTTTAGACCCAAAATAAACACCAACAAAATCCGCTGAGCCCAGTCAATACTTGGTGCTAACATACGAGTGACTGTATTTTGCAATGTCGATCAAAATCTACGATGAAAAAATGTATATCATAACAGAAAGGTTTTTATTTAAACATGAAGGTTATTTTTTTAACATTTTCAAAACTATTTTGTAAGATTTATCAAAAGCTTCGTCAAAAATTGTATTATTCTTAAAATCTAATAAAACCCTTGGGTGTCTCTTTTCCAGTTAGGTGGTCCAAATTGACCAAATTAGTTTTCGGTTAGTCAATAGTTAGCATTCAACACATAGACTAGCCCCGCCTGCCGCAGTAGTCATTTGACCATAATGTATCTTGTGTACGCCAGACATAGACAATGTTTGCGGGTGCCTGAACCAACACTCGCTAGACACAAATCGTCTGATGTTGCCAGTAGCAGTGTTTCTGTAGTACTGCCTGCTGCTCATGTTTATTCATTCAGATTGATGCCAGATGGGGTTGTAGGGGTATCTAGTGTAGGGGTTGCCGGTATTAACCCCTGCGGATTTTCTCCTGGCTTTTCTGCGCACCTGGTAGAGATTTACGTGTTTCGCTGTAATTCTGAGCAAATGAACGGTTTTTGTTTTGTATTTTATTCAGCTTGTAACACAACATAACTTGATGCTACCCAATTTTGTGATAATTTATTTACATTTAGTTAACTTATTAAACGTCTCAGAAAAACGATTGTTTTTATTTTATTTAGACTCCCTGAATATGCAATGTTAATGTAATGTATAGAAGGAAAATCATTTTTTTAATAACCAACGCAAATTTATAGTAGAAACAAAGTTATGTTAGAATTTTTCTGCACAGCTTGTAGTTTTTTTAATTATGGGAATTCAAAATGGAAAAGTGCATTGAAATGGCTAAATTTAATTTTAAAAGAAGACATCATAGGGCTAATTCTCGAACACTGAATGCTTTTGAAATTAGAGTCATGGGTCAGAAATTCAATGGATCTCCCATTATTTGTTTTAATTACAATATTATATATTATGCATTATAAATCTCAGCTAACATAATTTTTTTACCTTAATCTAACCCTAATCTATTCTAATTTATTTCGTCAAATCGGTTATCGAGTTAAATAAGGTGTTCCCCAAGGCTCCCATTTAGGTCCACTCTTTTTTCATACTATTTATCATTCAATACATCGACTTTGTAAAAAAAATTTGTCACATAGTTGGTAAAGAATTTTTTGCCCGCAGCGTTGAATAATAACACTGGCGTAGTACTGACAGCTATTGGCGAGCGAGGCTGTACGGCAGATTGGGAACACGGGGGAGAACAACCATATTTGCCAATTTGAACAAACAGTAAATATGCAAAACTCCGCAATCCAAAGCGGGCTCTCTCTTATAGGTACTAAAACCGGGTACTAGTCGGGGATGAGAGAATTTGTCCCAGAGGATGTGTTACCTACCAACACAGTAAGCGATATTACAAAATATTTACAAAAGACTAAATACCACTCCGCTAGATTTAGATTAGTTAAATTCAACGATACTTTTACCGTAAAGGTGTATAATGGAGTGCTTAGGGGAAACTATTTTTATGAAATGGCTCATTAATATCATTGCAATGCACAAAATTGCGCTATGTTCTGTAGATTAACCTATAAATAATTTGCTTTTTCTTATATCATCAGCAGCGCTCTCCTTATATGAAATTACCTACATCCAAAATGATGTTGGCCTACGTAATGTAACACTTTTTAGTTAATGTAAAAGTATTCACAATACCTTATTGATTTTTTTTTATTACTCATATTTAATTTTACGGGTTTTTTAAAGTTAGTATGATAATAACTTTACAAGTATATTTTATTTTATGCTTTATTTGTTTAAATCTTTCTTATTTTATGTTATACCGTTTTTTTTAAATTTAATTTATAAACAATATTTAAAAGCCCAATAGGCCGTTAATAAATAAATAAGCTATCATTGAAGGGGAAGATAACACTAATAAATCTAAACGAAAATATGAAAAAGAAAAAGACACAGAACAATAAAAAGCTGACGGTCGTAACTGGGACTCTCAAACCCAGGATCTACCATCTCACCGGGACAAAACAAAGCTTTAACCAATTCGGCCACGGAGACCTCTTATTTTTAAGGAATTTTTGTCAATCTTTTCAAGTCTTAGTTGTGACCTTATATTTCAATATCTTTGGTTGTGACCATTAGTTTTTTTTTTTCTACGTCTTGTTAGTTTTTATATTTTCGTTAAGATTTATTAGCATCATCTGCTACGACGATGTATTACATTTAAAAGTTATTGTAAAAGAGAGTTATGCTAATAACGAAATAAATAAATAAGCATTCAGAGATCATAACAATGCCCCGTAACAAATTTTCTATTTTGGTTCATTGCACCGAGAAGTCAACCTCTCCAGCGATATTTTAAGATGTAAGAGGTTAATAAGAAGTAACTTGTAGGTAATTTGAGAAATATGGAATCAAAATAATAATTTGAAATGTTTTTATGATGGGGTATACTTGGAAATATTATTATTCATCGTGCTTCTGCGTTCAGGGGAGTTGCATGACCGGGATGCTTGCTTGCTCGCTACTGAAGCGGCCACTGCAGGGAGCTGGAGCGGGGGAAGCGGGGCCAGTTGTGTCAACAGCGCAGCGCCGTGTTTACCCCGTAGCTGTTGCGGGGATTTCACGTTCAAGCTGGCTGGCGAGTCGGGGGCACGATGGGACACTGTCAAATTTATTACTTCTTTTCTGCTTTCACGGGGATGTATTCATAAGTTAGACAGATTTTTTGTTTTGTGGAGGTTAATGTTTAATGCTCTTGTGTTTTGCGCACAATAAACATTGTCGAAATTCTTTGAAATCAACGATAGAACGGTTAAAACATACATCGATAGGTTTCGTAATTTCGAATCTAACACCATTACTTTATACACGTATTTTTCATATTTCACTATGTAGAATGTATCTTTATGAAAAGTGGGGCACAAGCGACCATTTTTTGAAAATATTGGACAAAAACAAGAACAACAGCAACGTCCATCGGCCACAGAAAACAAAAAAATACAGTTCACACGCGGTATAAGTGAAACCTTGAGAAAACTAAGGTAGACAGGAGTGGGGATCTCATTCTCTTGCAGGTTAAATTCTAAAGATGTATGTGTTTGTCTCTTTTTAGCATCGCTTTTTGGTTTCATCGAGTTTGAAATCACAACGGTGCTAAATAAGTTATCACTTCAAAAAACATTGTGGCACTGCCCCAATATTTCACAACGGTTTGAAATCACAACGGTGCTAAATAAGTTATCACTTCAAAAAACATTGTGGCACTGCCCCAATATTTCATGCGTGCAACAACAATGGGTTTAATATTTGATGTGATATTGTCGCTGGAGATGCAGCTTAAAGCGAACAAAATTGTTGTTTAACATTACTGTCGGAAAATACAAACATATTGTATTGAACAGTGCATAATATAATAGTGATACTTAGGTGTGATATTACCTTTGTAAAATGTAGAAGAATAATTGATTTTCCCTATACTGGGATTGTTTCATAACGCTGATGGATTTCATTCGTTTTGTGCTCCGATTAGCATACGGGATCGGAGGAATCCAGATTTTTGGAATTCCGCACAATAAGGGTGCCTAACTACACAGTAGACAGGTGTCAAGTACCGCTTTATCGTGAGTCGGTTGCTAACCACCATCGTATCGTGACATTTCGCTCTACGCCAAAGTGTTGTTTATCCTATCGTTACATAAAGTGTAAATCATATCGTATTATATCGTATGCTTTGTGTGAACTTCTTACGTAAATCGACTCGTGACTCAAACTTTATCGTAGTTCTAATAATCGACTAGAACAATCTTATCGAGCGCTTATGGACACATCTGTGACTGTCACCAAACGGAAACCAAGCCAGAAGACACAACAGCAGTGAGTACCTCTTAATTGTGAATTACCTTTCTTGTTTGATGTTCGGGCATAATTTCACATCGAAATCCATAAGCGTCTTAGCAAAGAGTAGCCGCAAGGTTATTTCTAAACCCCATGCATAGTCATGATTCAGGGATACTTTTAGCGAATCTTCAATGTAATTTAATTCCCCAGTTGCAATCAATATATTTTGTTTCATTTTAGCCAGCAGTCTTTCTACTTAACTGCTGGAAAAACGTTCGCAATACTCTTGTGTGCAGTTGGAAAACGTGAGGCTAGATGTGAAGCGGGGCTGGAATGAACACGGTGGTGGGCGGTGTATGCGGGACACTGTGCAAACACGGACCGCCGTGTTTTAAAAGGGGAAACGGCAGCGATGCCACTTTTAAGACCATGTAGATGTAGACCTTATACAGGCCAACAATGGGAGCTGTTTGATCATTATACTCTTTTTTGTAGCTGTATAAACAGTTGCAGGTAGTCCAATCAAAGAAACGCTAGTGTTTGTCAAGTTTGAATGTAGCTCCTATGTGGAAATGTGAAAAATGTTGTATTTGTTTAGAGTACCTACCTGTGCGGGAGCGGGAAACAGGTGCCCAGAATCATTTCTGCCTTTGAACGTGTAAAATAAATATATACAGGTTAAAAAATCGCTTCCAGCCATTTACATACATTTTCAATTCGTTCGTCATTTTAAAATCATTGAGTTCTACTCATTTTTAAAATCATTATTATTCAGCCATAGTTAAAATAAGTATTTTTCTCCAGCTCTTAAGGCTCTGCAACCGGGCCCGAAAAGAAGAAGATGGAGAGATACGAAATTACGAATGTTAGAGGAGAGCGCTAACATTAACAGCGACAAAATCGAAAATGTTTAACAAAACACGACTCGTTTAAAATAGAGCAAAAATCTCGCGGGCATTATCTTAAACTGCATTTAAAGAAGCACTGTGAATTTTTCATAAATATAACTTGCAAAATAACTGAAACAAACGTGTTAATAATTGTTTTTGGAGCATACTTTGCGATTTTTTTCTATCGAGGGAATTTTATATAATTTGCGTTTCGACGCGGGCAAAGTCTAGATATTATCTTCAAGAATAACATATATTTTTTTAAGAGCTTTTAAACTTACCGTGTTTAAGGGAAATATGTAATAAATCGGTACAAATCCGGGTTGCGGGCCCTTAAAACGATACGTTGAATCCATCCTCTCGAATAGTCTACAATAATCGCTCTGGCAATTTGAAATATTGATGCCCGAAGCGATTAATTTCCTTCAAATCATCGGTGATACAAGTATCATCCATTTTGAAGCGTGCTTAATTTCAATTGAAAATGTTTCCATGGCCGATACACCCCACTTGTCACCCCTTGATAAATGTACAATTTTCCGCTCATTGTTGACCCTAGTGGTTTTCACACTAGGGTGGTCGTGTAGGGGCAGCCCTCTCCCTCGCTAGGTACAATGTACATCATAAAGCACGATGAACAATGATCGATTGTTATTTTTCATTATCCCAGAATGTAAATCTCTTCGCTAATACTTCACGAAACGTCTTAGTGATCATTTAAGCGTTACAATTAGTGAAATTAATCGTGGCTTGTTGAATAATATGTTATTTTCATTTTCTATTTTAGTGTAACACGCTTTTGGAATTGTTGTTTCATTTGCCCACATGATGGTTTACGCCATATTTACCTCTAAATAAAATAAAGCTTTTATCAGAATCGTATTTCACAACATGCCTAGCTTTTGAGAATCATAAATCTACTTGATTTATTCTTTGTTATTTACTGAAATACTTCTCCAAGCCTTCAGTTTTTTTTCGACAGACCGCAAACACAAACCCGCCATATAATATCGGTCAATAAATAAGAAAAAAAATCCTCGTAATAAAATCTCATGTCAAAGAATCTAATATCACCACTCCAGTGGCGGGTGTTTGCCCGGGGGTGAGAGGGTGGGTTCTCCCTCTGCAAACACAAACAGTTACGCCCTTGGTAAACAGCGGGCCCGGGGTAAACGGGGCAATGTTGACTTTGTGAAGGTACCGTTGATTAGGTGCCTCCGGGGCTGGATTTTCTCGGTAGCTTTGTTGTGTTTGCACTTTTTTATACCCGAGATTACGTCCAGGATTGCTAAGCACGTTCGGGCGACATGGGTCGTCTTCTTTTACTTTTAAATATGGGACCTCGTTATATCTTTATAAGTCGAGTGCTTACGTAGGTAAAATAATGCCCGTATCAGAAATGCTTTTGGAATTATAATTATTGTAATACCAACGGATTTCACACATGGTATTCGATATTTGTAAATGTGACATTGTACGTAGATATTATATATATTTGAGTTCGTCTGATTTACACCATGAAAATAACCTTTCTTTTCGTTAATGTTCCAATATTGGAACACCGTCATAAAGATGTAATAAAACCAATTTTTTAAATTTATTCTTCTCTTATTTATTTCCGGATTGGTTTTAGACGTTTTAGACGATCACATCCATCTTTTGACAGGAATGTTATATACTATTTACAAATTCTGACCGCATTATTATTTATTTACAATTAGATAGACTTTTAATCAATTTAGCAGTATTTTAATAGTTAACGAACATATTGTATTTAACTTGTTTAGCTGATTTAGCTTTATTATTACGAAAAGTCAGTATTTATATAGGGGAGACGAAAAATGTTTGTATTTTAATCTTGCCAAGATTAATTCACTTTCGCGAAGTGTTCGACGCCATGTTTGTATGGAAATGAAGCGGACTTGAAGTAAACCCCTAATTTTGCTAGTAATTGTTAACAAATGAAGTATAAAAACCAGAGTTATAAGTAAAAGATTACCAGTCTGAAGAAGGACGTAATCGTCTGAAAAGGTCCTGTTAAAAAGTGAAATTTATTTATTTATTTACGGACAAATAGTCCAATTAACAATATAACAATAACACGAACAGAAAAGAAAAAAAGAGAGATCACAATGAAAGGAGATTACATATAGATGAAGAGCATTGACAAAATACATATAATATAAAAGTACATAGAGAAGATAACTACAAGTAGCTTGAAGATGGATTTAAAAAGACTTTAAAAAACCACATTGCGTAACGACTGCCGAAAGTCATTTAGGCTTACACCAAAAAATTCAATGCTTTGATTTGTGTTGACAAGTCTCGACATTCTGGATAAAGGAGAATGATATTCATAATTAGTAGAATGTTGATTGAGGAACAGCAATTCATTATTTCGGAGTCTACGGGAAGGAATGTTGAACTGGATGAGTTGTAACAAAGCAGGTGTGTCAGTAATACTGTTGATAATTTTGAAAATGCATATTAGATCAGAGTCCTTTTTACGTTTTTCTAAAGAGGAAATGTTTAAAGTTTGTTCAATTTCATCATACGAGTATTCTCCTCTTTCAAGTCCTAACCTCCAAGCAATTCCTCGTAGGAAGAAATAAACCAAAGTTTAATTAAAGATACGTTATTTTTGTCCAATATTAAGAAAGAATAGATGTAGGCTTTTAAAATGTGTTCTTGAAGTTTTGCATAGAATGCTTTTTATTTATTTTGGCTCATTTAAAAAACTACGAAGAAAAAAATGTATACATTCAGTTATTCCAAAACAAATTTAAAATCTACTTCATATTATTTGTAGTGTGCAGTTTATTTATGTTGTCACGAGTTTTAGGGGTGACTTTAAGCTGCCTCCGGTGCGGTGGAGCCTCAGATGTTTGGACATGTCTCAGGACTCAGGAGTCGGGACTTAAGGCTGACTTGAGAGCCTTTGAAGACCAAACTTGCCCCAGAGGTATTCGCCTACCCGGCCAAGTATGCGACAGGCTTACTCGTCGGAATGAGAAGAATTTAGAAAACATTTTCAACATTGCAATAATTGTGCTTTGGTGTCTAAATTTATTTCATTATATCTTGGACACTAAACTTGCTATTGAATTTAAATTAACCTTGATTATTTATTGAAAACTTTATTAAATCATCAATAGTTTTCTCCAATCAAAGGAACTTTGTAAGGGAGCATACATTATTACGTGAGCAGTTTTTCTTCCAATCTAGACCCCTCCCCCCTTTGGTGAAACAAATTTGGGCCACTTCATATATTCTTTTCAAGTAACGTGAGATTTTGCTGGACTCCCCCCCCCCCCTTTTGAGCTCACATAATTAATGTATGCCCCCTAAGGCAAAAGAAATGTGTGCAATGCTAATGCCAAATTCAGCAACTTTTCGATTCTTAGTGATCCTCCACTAGGGCAATACTGAGGGTATCTTATCTTCCATTGAAATACCAGCGCCCTTGAGGTGGTTTTTCACAAAACGGCGCTATATAAATTAGTCCAATATTATTATTGTTTTGTTAGAATTCTTCCACGAGTTGAAACAAGAAATTTTTTATATACTCGCGATTACAGAGTCTGTTTATTTTTATTATTTAAAGATAATTAATTAATAATAAGGAAAATAATTTTCCTCAGGACCGGTGTCATCTTTGGGGATGATGTGTGGAGTTTTTTGTTTGTGGAAACGAAGGAGTGAACATGGTTCTTAAAGAGAGCCATGTTGTAGGAGGGAGGAAACAAAAAAGCCGTCGGTGTCATTCCACAGCCGAGCTGTTGAACACAAGAACGGATCGTAGAAACGACCCGTTCTCGAGTGACAAATGTCAATAGTTTAAAAATGTTGGGCGCGCGCTTGGCGTGTTTCGCGACTATGCACCGGTGCCAAAGGAATTACTGACGCTATTTCCTCGCAGCATCTTCCATTCAAATACCGGTAAAACAAGGACAGCATTTCCACACGACGCACAATGGTTTTACTAGTATGGGAGCGTCGGAAACAATTCGAAATTTCAAATTGCAAGGATCACTAAATTTGGTTTCTATATCTTGACACCACATACCAGCGCATCTTTCCCCATACTACAAAATTCAGCAAAAAAATTCGTCACTGCGAAACACGTCAGCAAAGATTGACTTCCCGTGCAGTCGGGAGACATTTGTGTGTAAATGCAACGTTTATTATATAACATTTAGGGACTGATAACTTTTTACACCGCATGCTGGCAATTTTTTTTTAACATGGATTCAATACCTTCAGGTGTTTGATGTTAAGTTTATTTTTTTAATTTCCTAATGCGACAAATTTGGGATATTTTTTTTAAAAAACATCTCGTGAATTAAAAAAAAATTACGAAGATTTCTGGAATACTTAAGGTTAAAGTTAGATATTCAGTAATATTCAGTAAATGCTGATGCGTGCTGATGTACTTTGTAGTTGAACTATTTACGTATCATATTTAAAAAAAAAATCTTGCGCATTTTTGCGGTTCTACGGCCCAGGAATTTTTACGTAATTTAAATCCTCCCTGTGAATTGTTTCCAACTTTTGGGGTATTTGGAACCACTGTGCGACGCCTGTTCTCTAAAGATTGCAATTCGTTTCTTAAAATGGGAGAATCTATCAAGCGGAAATTGTATCAAAAAAATTAACGGTGGGGCGCACTTGCGATTTATACAGGGATAGCAGTTGTGTTCTATTAAAGTCTATAGATTTCGAATTGAGACAATTAATGTAAGCTCCTTATTACAGAACTTACTTTTCTAATAAATTGCAATTTGAATTAATTAGTGATCAATCGAAATTTCATCATTGAATTTATTGTTGATCGTCGATGTTCAAGCACGCGCCCGTATCGATGCGTTTGTTTACAAATTCACTATAGCCGGTTGCAGTGTGCTCAATAATAAATACTTAATGGCTGTAAATTCCACTTGTAATTTTGAATAATGGCGTGGTTACTGGGCGAAGTTCCGTAGTATGGCGCTTGGGGCGGTTAATTAAACGGCAATTATCGCCCGCCCTAACCGCCCAGTGCCTACTCATTGCGGCTTCTGCCGCCCAGCGAGAATATCTGCCGCCCAGCGAGGTATCTGCCGCCCTGTGTAATCAGATACCGCCAAATGTGAATGTAGGTACTTACAGGGCTGAAATAGAAATAAAAAAAAAAATGTATAAAATACATACTACTTTAATAATAATAATAATATATGGATGATTTGTATAGCGCCGTTTTTGTGAAAAATCGCCTCAATGACGCTGTAAAAACTAATATTATATTTCTACAATCTTACTTCAACAACAAACTAGGCAAACCATTATAACAACTTTTGGCTAAAAATTGCATCCACCAGTTCATCGATCACCGATATGAAACTATATATGTATGTGTACAATGATTTGACCAATGAACGCGACGCTGCTTTAACTGTACAGGCAGAAAATATACAGGACCATACTTTATTACCTGGCTCACGGACATATGAATATATCTGGACCTGCCCTAAGTGATAAAAACGTATTATTTCCCCCTCCACATGGCGCCGGCTGTAGCTCTTCCTTGGAACCGGCTCGCTCCATGGGGAGGGGATATAGCCTCGCTTGAATCTAAAATGTGTGACGTCATCATTCTTGCCGTGAACGGCGAGAAGCTGACATCCATACATTTAACGAAATAACGGCAGCTTGTGCTATACAATATATCTACGTATCAATATGCACATAGCGAATGTGGGCGGTACTCAAATGTGCTCGTCGCTGGTTACAGGGGTAAGTAAATTATGAAACATTTGTAAAAGTGTTTTAACTAAACACGGCAAGAAAATATTGATATGTGTATTGGCGCGAGTCTTTTTGGGGCGAGCATTTGGCCTTAGCAAATAAGTTTTGAACGTGGCAAGCAATTCGCGCTCCCATGTAAAAAGGTCTATTCATTCAAAGCAGATTTTGCTTTTAAGAACTAAATGGTGATATTGTAATGCGAGATGCCTATATACTGTCAGATTGATTGTTCAACGAATGACAGTCATCTTTCCCCTCTTCGCTCTCCATAGTTTGGTTTTACCCCTCATCTGTAACTGCTTGTCTATCCATTTGGATGTCTATGACCTGGCTACATTTCAAATTCTCAACAATGTAATTATTTATTAAATGAAAAAACATGCTTTGTAATACACCACTTTTTATTTGAATTAATATTTAACGATCAACCGGGTTTCACTTAGCTCAAGTTGCTCAAGGGCTTATTATATTAACTAAAAAAATTAGATTCAGACACATATATATAAGAAAATAAAACAATGAGTGAACGAGATACAAAATAGAAAATAAGACACCTTATGGGTGACAGAAAGAGATTCAAATAGAAAAGAAGGAGAAAGAATTGTATTTTAATTATAAGAATTATATTATACAGGGTGTCCCAAAAGAAAGTTTAAATTTGTTTTGCTTTTTGTGTGAACGCAAATTTTCCGAGGGGCGCGGGGGGTATGTCGATCAGTAGTCTGGCTCTTGGGAATTCTGTTACTATGGAGCATTTCTCGGGAGCGACCGCGCGTTGTGCGTGCGTGAGTTTTACAAAAATGGTGATTCGGCGACTGTAGCGCGTAGAAGGTTCTGCAATATTCGAGTTTTTCGTCAATTCAATGATGCGCCAAGCATTCCTCTCATTCGAAAATGGGTCAAAAAGTTTGAAGAGATCGGTACAATGCTGGCAAAACCAAAATCCGGGCGATCAAGGTCATCGAGAACGGTAGAAAACGTAGAGAATGTTTATCAGTCTTTTCGTGACGGCTCAAACTTTTCGATTCGGAAGCGCGCAAGTGCTTTAAATGTGCATAGATCATCGTTACACAGCATTTTGCACAAAGACCTAATGCTGCACCCCTACAAACTTAATGGTTATAACCAAAGAACATGGTTCCAGCAAGACGAAGCAACATCACATACGTCTCTGCCACGAGTTCGTTCAATTTTCCCTGGCAAATTGATCTCCAGGAGAGGTGACATAAGGTTGGTCTCCTTGTAGTCCAGACTTAACCCCTATAGACTTTTTTCCTGTGGGGTTATCTCAAATCTAAAGTGTACACCAAAAATCCGACTTCCCTGATGCAATTAAAAGAAAATATCCGTCACGAAATGGCAGCCATTACGAAACCTACCTGCCGAGCCGTTCACGGCAATTATTTTACTCTTCAATTAAATAATTGCCGTGAACGCGAGTGTTTATATTTGTACGATATTATTTTTAAGAAATGAATTCCCTAATTTTGTATTTTAGTAGTTAATAAACATTTTTTCGATAGAACCCTTACTTTTTTTAAAATCGATATACTAAATATAAACTTTTTTTTGGGACACCCTGTATAAAGGGGGGAGGGGGGGAGGGAACAGTTTCAGCGCAGATTAACGGAATAAGTTAAATGTGGGACTATCAGTTAAATTGATTTGATTATTAAGTATTTTTTTGATTTATTATTAACGGCTTTCTTAATTTCAAGGGCTTCTAGATTGTTTAACCTAATTCCAATTCCATTATTGCTTGTATGAAGAAAGATGAATTCGCTGCGGGCCTTTTTGGTTTTAAAAGACAAGGTCTTCATAATATGGTTCATGTAGATAATTGGTTGCAGCATTATATCAATCAATAATATGGTTCAGGTAGGTAATTGATTACAGCATTATATTGGTCAATAATGTGGTTCAGATAGGTAATAATTGATTGAAGCAATATATTGATCACCATTAAAAAAACATCTAGATTGCACCGAAGGCAAAATTTTAACGATTTCATATTGGTTTTAATTGATTCTTAATGATAAGAAGAAATTTATTCTCAAGAGCGCTACACAAAGCCATACCTAAATGATCTACATCTACACGAAGGGAGAAATATAGTAAAATTACATTAAAAATTCTTAACTATTCATTTAGATTGAGACGACAGAGTTCCAAAATTACTTATCAGAAAATAGTAGGTAAAGTCCTAGCGGCATACACAAAGATATTGAAATATAAGAGATGTACTATCCGCGGTTTTTACTGGGTGGGACTGTGTTTTCGATTTTATTTTATGGAATGGAAGCATTGACGCTTACTGAAGAACTAATTAGGGGTCGTCCATTAATCACGTGATGTTTTTTTAGCAACTTTTTAACCCCCCCCCCCCTGGTGATATTTGGTGAGGTTTTAGACTAACCCCCCCCCCCGAAATCACGTGTATTTTTTTAGTGCAAAGAAATTTGAATTTTTCAGAATATTATCACGAAAAATAAATACACGTGATTTCTCATTATACCCCCCCCCCGTCGTGATATTTCGTGATTTTTTCCGAACCCCCCCCCCCTTTCGAGCATCACGTGATTAATGGATGACCCCTTAGGCGACTTGAGGCATTCGAGATGTGAATCTACAGAAGAATACTTTAAATAAGCTGGATGGACTGGGTTACGAATAAAGATGTTATGGTTCGAATGAGTAAAGAAAAATAAGTTATTTAAACTATAAAAATCCGAAAACTTCAATATCTTGGACATCCAGAGAAGTATGAGATCTTGCATCTCATAATGCAGGGAAAGATTGCCGGAAGAAGGAGAACCTCATGGCTGAAAAACCTGAGACAGTGGTTTGGCCAGTCTATTGTAGACCTGTTCCGGGCCGCAGTAAACAAAGTCCACATAGCCAACATGATAGCCAACGTCCGTTGAACGGACAGGGCACAAGAAGAAGAAGAAAAAGGGTCTGTGTTTCCTAAAGTCGCCGAAATTGTTAACCAATACTACTGCACACCTTCAAAAATCAACGAAATGAACGAATTCTTTCCGTATTCTAACTATGCCCATTATCTAGTAGTCCGCACACAGTCGGGCGGACATCACAGCATATCTTCTGTACTTCAATGTCTTTGGGCATACACTTGTTTAGAGCCTTTAATTTATAAATCCGAATTTTCCCGATAGTCCGTCGGGTCCTTCCGCTTCTGAGAAATGCTGCCCTGCCTGGTCCTGAGGACCGTACTATATTACTTACCCTGGCGATATCGATATGTTCATTAATGCACAGCCTTTGATACGGGGCTACTGTTAACAAGTACCGTGTAATGTACAGTGTGTACATGTAACTATGGATGCTATTTTACACATTTTCCCCATGGATAAATTGACTGGCCAACGTTCACGATCGTAAATATGAAGATCGAATGGCATCCGCGACTCAGATTATCTGTTACCTACTGACGACAGTAATCTAAACTTATTTATTGTTATAATAAATACAGTAAAATAACTTTTTTATAATTCCACTTTATTATAAATCTTTAACTAACCGGTTTCGGTTCGACCCGAACCTTCATCAAGGGTGAATAAAATATATTAAATAAAATACCGAGTATATAAAAGAAAAGTAAAAGAGGGAGAGAGAACATCAACGTTTATGGGGGAGGTACCCAAGAGGGCGGGGGTAAAAATAGGTGTAAGGAAGGAAAAAACGTTTATAATAGAGCTATATGACAAATCTATTATGATTACCTTAACACGGGCATTAAGCCTAGTAAGGTAGTCAAAAAAATTGTATGAAATAATAATTAAAAAAAAAAATTGTAAATTATTTTATTTTTATTTTTAGTGATTTTTTTACTTCAAGAGCTTCTAGATTATTAAGGCGTGGTATGATTAGATTTATTGAACGAATGATCTTTATCTACTAGGTGCGTTGCGAATTCTGAAAAACCTACACTGTTTAGGCACCTCAAAGTTGTCAACCGCCTTTGTTTGAACACATCTATCCGTTTTACCTATGTAAAATGCTGGGCAATCATTTTAACATTCAAGTTTATAGATGCCAGAATGGCTTAATTTTTTTTCCGTATTTATTGTAGTTTATAAATTCGCTGCATAATGTTCCCAAGTCTGCTAATAAAAAAATGTATAGCGCTCCTGAGATGATTTTTCTCTACAAATTATCCAATTATTATTATTAACCATTTCGAAAATACGCCTATTCAAAGGCTGCACAGACTTGGTAATAAGTATGGTTCATTCAATTTTTACCGCCACCAATCAGTGTCCGAACTAAAATTCATTCTTTTGAAATGTTTGTAACAGATCTATATATTTTTTAAAGTGTACTATAAATAAATAAAATATTTCAAACGTCTTCAGCTTAGTGCGTTATGGTTTTTGTTTAGAAAAAAATTACCAGGAAAATAACACTTCCAACATTGTTAAAATATAATGCTTGCTGTTGATGATAAATTTCTCTTGTTCACCGGACAAACATAAATCAGCCAACCGTACAAACATCTCATAACGATACACCCTGCTTAGAATATGTTATTCCCATTCAAACATGAGCCAACTACCTACAGTCTACAGTACAGTGAATATATATACACATCGTCTGGTTTCCCCTGGGTTGCTTGGATCACGGCGGGTGTTTTGCGGCCGCTCCATCTCCCCTCACCCCCTTGCCAGTTCATAATAACCCCCCAGGTCACCCCGCCCCGCCCGCCCGACCACATCGCCCCACCGTGGGGTCACTGTGGTCACCCCCGCCACACAAATGCTGACGTGATTCCGGCCGTGCGACACCCGTGTGAATGAATGTTTTAATAAAACCTTTATAAAGTATTAATTCTGTTACTATTTTTTTAATGTAACCCAAAAAGTTGCATAATTTTAAATAATGTACTGAATTATAATTTAAATTACATATGTACCTACCTGCCTTAAATTTTCGTGCTATTTTTTAATAGGTGAAATTTGTTCTTTTTTCAACAAAACGATATTATTGTTGAAAATGTTAAAGTAGAATCATAGAGCTTATCTATAATCATGATTTATTTTTGGGTTATTATGCCGTATTGCGCATTTCTTTTTGAAGTGAAACTTCTTTATTGAAATTTGATCTGAAATCGCGATGAAACGGAAGTGATCGGATCTAATATAATGCGGTAAATTCACGGCTCCGCGCGAGCCTCCGATAGCGTAGCGGCGTAAAGCGCCTGACAAATCTCAGCGGCCAGAGAGACATTCAGCGAATGGTGGCACGAATCCTACGAAATGCAATAAAAAAAAATATTTTTGTATAATCAATATCCAATCTTCAAACCACTTTCAAATAAACAGGCAAAATAAAAGAAAGCCACTTTCAAGTTTCACTTCTGCCGTGTGTGAATTGCGCACTCTGTTTTTTTTAGCCAACGTTTCGGAAAAATAATGCGTTTGGCCGTGAAAATCTCAATTCATTTTTTTTCCTTACGTTAGCTCCACATAGGATCATCGTCACAGCCATCTTTAGGGATGCTGTGTGGAGGGTCTTTTTAAGAAAAGTTAGTTCTGGGAATGAAAAGGTAGTGGGGTAGATCGGAATCAGTGTGTCCAGGAGTGATGAAAATGGGCACCTTTATGAATACAAAGTTTCAGACCGCAATTTAAAAAAAATATGAAACAAAAAATAAATTAACACTTTTTACATGGCACGACAAAAAGTGAGTTGACGATAACCATTATAATATTTTTTCGTAATAAGTACGTACACGTTTTACTTTTTCGTTTATCAACATTTTTAATTAGAAAAAACGTAAGATGATTGATTACTAAAACTTTTTTAACGTTTGCATTATAAAATTATATGTTTAGGTAATTCTAATTATAAAATTTGAAAGCGTATTTCAAAAACACTTTGTAGATACGTTTTTGAAATCTTCCATTTGTTTGAATTTTATTGCAAAGCGGAAATATTTTGACCTTCTGACAAAGTTGTGAGGAGTTGAGTATCGTAAGTAGAAGGACGAAGTTCTAATAAAACTCATTCCATTCTTCTCTATTCTTGTCGTATATTTTCTTAATCTCTATCAATTCTGCTGAAGCTTATATATACTCGGCTCTTGATGAAGGTAATAAATGCGCAGGAATATTCATAGACCTAAGAAAAGCATTCGATAGTATCTCACACATCAAAAAACTGAAATCAAATAACATCAACGATATAGTCGTCCAATGTATAGAATGTTACTTGAACAATCGTGCACAATTTGTTAAAATAAATGACCAAACTAGCGACCAGGAAACGTCAAATTTTGGTATCCCACAGGGCACCGTGCTAGGACCAATATTGTTCATTTTGTATGTAAACGATATATTTATTCAACCATTACATGGACGAATTATCTCTTACGCCGATGATACCGTTCTTATAATAAAAGAAAAAATATGAGTAAAAATTAATTTAAAAGTCACAGAAGACATAAACATAAATAATCTACTTATTAATGAAATGTTTTCATTTGCCTACACTTTACCTCGTTGCCACTTTGGAAAATGGTTTAGTAACATCCATTCATCCTAGTCGGTTTGGCGGTTGTTGCGGCGGGACAACTCTCCGGGGTGAACCGCGGCATGCCCGGCCCCGGCCCCGGCCCCAGTCCGGTCCTTGGGCGCCCCTGTTCTTCCCCGCCTTGCACCACCCCTGGACAGAATACCCGCTACCTGCACTACCATGCCCAGTGGCTCGCTTCGTACTTCTAATATTAAATAAAAATAACAACTGAATAATTCCATTTTTTTTAAAAGGGAATTGGCTTATAATTTGATAAATTATGTCCGGGCTGTAATTTGTCAGGGTTTTGTGTAAATTGGTTGAAATATATAAATAAGGGCTGGCAAGCGGGCAGCGGGCAGTGGGCAGCGGGCAGCGGCCTAGTAAGCGGGCGGTGTGTATTTGATTTAACAGATGGGGTTGGTTATAAAGGTTGGGTAATGGCGTGGCGCTGTATTTCGTTAGCCACAGCAACGTGTGGCCGGGTATGCCAGTCCTCTATAAAAAGCTCTTAAAAAAATCGTAATTTCAAATGATTTTCTTTAAGAAGCTATTATAAAATCGTGACTTTGTCCAAAAAAGCTGTTATAAAAATAGAACCTTTTTTTTAATATCAAATTCCTACGTAGACAATGATGTATTTCTTCAAACCTTCCAAAATCGTCTACATAGATATTATATTTTTCATTGTGAGGTCCGATGAAGCCATGTACTTACTTAATTACCGTCTTCTCTCGCGATAAAATTTTGTGAACAACCTCTCGCAACCTACACAACTAACTTGATAAGTTTGTAATAAACCTACGTCCAATTACTATTGATTACTTGATTGAGAAACAAATTCATTAAATACAGGCTCAGTTATTAATGTCCGAATCAATTTATCATTAATTGGCTGCTAACAGGAAGTATACAAGCTTTAGGCATTTACCGCTGCCACATTTTACCTAATAACAGTAATTATTACCGTTCTTACGCACACCCATCCAAAATCACAAGCTATTATAATTGTATGATTTGTGAAGCTGAAAGTATTTGCCTCAGGATCGCTGCCTTTTAAAATAAGATATTTATAGGTATCTCTCCAATGACATTATAATAATAAAAGCATTCGTACTAATGAAATAAAAAATGTAGTACCGCTCACAAAAATGGTTAATCATTCAAAAGATATGGGTGTACGAATAGAATAGCTATATGAACGGTTCGCTAAAGTATGTCCACTGAACCTAGTTCAGTGAAATAATGCGCGTTGTCTCAGGTAACCGGCCAACTCAGAACATTGGCTACTCAACACACTTTAAAAAAGTTTGTGAACTCATCACATGATAAAAAATGTAGGTTAATTAAGTTAGGTTAGGTTTATAGACAAGTTTTTTTTCGTCACTTTTCAAAAGCGTTTTGAATTGCTGTTACAACTGTCCATTGATCCGTTTGATACGGTATTATTTACAGTTATGAAAAATTATGTACCCTTTGTTTTTAGCCAGACCGAATCATTATGTTTGATTAGAAATACTTATAAATGCCGGTAACTCCATTAATGGAGGACTGAATGCCGTTGGCGCTAATAAAAAACTGTCAAAAAAAGCGAAGTTAGCAGTCCACAATGGAGTCCTGGTACCTACCCTGATGTATGGCAGTGAGGCACGGAACTGGCAGAGGAAGGATGAAAGTAAACTGAATGCTGTTGAAATGAGATCCCTGAGACGTATGTGTGGTAAAACCATGTATGATCGTGTTAGAAATGTGGATATCCGCAAAGAATGTAAGGCTGATGTAAGTATAATGAGCAAAATTAAGAAAGGGACCCTCAGATGGTTTGGGCACGTAGAGCGAATGAGCGAAGAAAGTAGTGTAAAAAGAATATATGATGCAAATGTGAATGGTAGAAGAAGTCGGGGACGCCCGAGGAAGACATGGCACGATCAAGTGAATCAGATACTTGAGACGGGCCATGTCAAAAGTCAGAATAATAGAAGAGTATGTATGAATGTGAGTGAGGCAAAGAGTGTGTGCCAAGACCGAGTTGTTTGGCGGTCCGTCCTCTCTGCCTACCCCTGCGGGGAAACGGCGTGATGGTTAGTTAGTTAGAAATACTTATCAGTGTATTCCGTGGGGATTGTTTTAATGATGTAGGCGTGTGATTATAGAGTTTAATTGCGTAGTAATTATTTAAATGTCCTTGTCCGTGCCATGGATGGTATATTTAATGGTACATTAAGGGTGTTCGAAGACATAGTTATTATTGAAGATCCTGACTGTAAGAGAATATCGAGATTGGATTTGAAGAGATGAACATTAGTTAATCTTTCATTAAATTATTGAAGGATTTGCCAAACAAAACGGGGCAGCTAGGTGGCACCTACTAAACAAAACTGAATCCTGTAAATTAGTTATTAGTTGCCCCAGGGCGCGGCGGTATCGGTGTTTCTAATTATTCATTCCGACCGCTATCACAATGCCCCGGAGCAACAACCAAAACCCTACCAATGCAGTGGTTCATCTGGAGTGAAATTATTTTGACACAATGTCTACGCAGTTTTTAAATTTAATGTTAATCTGTACCTAACGGGAATATACTTATTAAGTATTTGTATTTTGAGGAAATAATCAGTTAATGGTTTCGTTTCTTTTTCAATTATCTGCGTCCACGAATCTGTGACATCCTGTGCAAACATTTAAGAGTTAGGTAGCGATCTAAAACTACAGAATTGACACGTTTGCTCTTCATCGTGTGTTTTGTATATTGTGTGCTCTCTGGTGGGAACTGGATAAAAGCGTGTTTTTTAAATCCTCATTCTGAAGACAGAGAGGTGAAAGGTCAACTGAAGTAGTGAGGTGAAAGGTCAACTTTGTGCATTACGTCTTTGGGTTTTAATATCCATCTCACATCTTTTATAACTTTGTATGGAAAGGGCTTTCAGTTAAAATACGTGGGTTTATTCAGCCAATATAGTAAGTTACTACTATTTTTGTTTTATTTTCATTAAAACTTCATTGTAAAAATCATAATTTAAAAAACATATTTTTTATTGGCTTAGGTTTCCTTCTCGTCATTTTATTTTAATACTAGCTGGTCCCGGCATGCGTTGCTATGCCATTTAATAAAGAAATTGTTTCTCCCTGAGTGTCCTTTCCCGTTCGTCCCGTTCCCCTTCCGCCTCCCCTTCTTCTCCAGCGTCCTCTTCCCTTCTCGCGTTCCCACTCCGTCACCTCCACCTTCCCTATTCCCTCTCCCCACTCCACTCCCCACCCCTCCCCCCTTCCCGCGAACCCCCCTCCCGAGTTCCCCTTCTCCTTCACACGTCCCCTTCCCCTCCCGCGTTCCCCTTCCACCTTCCCCGCCTTCCCTCTTCCCTTTCCCGCTCCCTCGTTCCGCCAACCCTCCTCCCGCGTTCCATATATTCAATCCCAGTACATTCAGTTTTTAAATAGCCCGCGTGCCACCTTTTACAATTTTTATTCAAATTTCCATTTTTCATGTATATTAAATTTGGTACCTAACATAGGTACCTATTTAAAATATCTAAAATTCTTGATTCAATTCAAACTATTAGGGGAGTACCTACTTTAAATAAATTTATCAACTTAAAAATGTTCAAAAATAGAATCCTGATTGAACAATCATTGTTTTGCAAATGTCATTCTCAAACACGCGAACTGTGCGATGTTTTCTGAAATTATACAATTTTCTGCGCAATTTTCTTAATTTTTCTCTCCGTAAGAACCATCCTCGAACTTCAAGGAATATTCTAAAAAAAGAATTAGCGAAATCGGTTCAGCTGCTCTCGAGATTTGCGCTTAGCAACACGTTCAGCGATTCATTTTTATATTATAGATTTATTATTTTAGTCCAACGTTTACCATTTTAGTTCTCTGCGTACTATCCCTACTTTACTTGCAGCAGCATGTCCTGCCCATTCCCTACTTAGTTTTGTATATAACCAATGAAATAAAAACAATGATTAATTATTTCCATTCCCAATTTACCCGATGCCGCGTACCCCGATTTCCCCCTTTGCACTCAGCAGTGGAGGGTCACTTGTGTGACAAACGCTCTCCGCCACCTCCCCAGAGGCAAGAGGGGCAGCTGTAGTCAATTATTCACAATTATTTCATTTCAAATATTTAACCAATGCCAATAAACAATCACTGCCTTATGTATAGGTTCAAAAAACTAACTGCCACCCCAAAATATAGAGCAAATTAGAATTTTATAAAAATTCTCAGTTTAAAGCTGTTTGCCTAGTTTTTTTTGTCACCTGTAAAATCAATCCAGTCTGTAAAATAATATCGTTTGAAGTGTCTAAACTCAACTCCCAAGTATTTTATAAAAAATGTAACCTTTTTTTTACATATTCCACAGTGGTACTACGACTTGTATATTGAAACAAATGACTTCAAAATGCTTATGGGTTCGGAAAATCAATTATTTTGTTAGGACAAAGGTTAAACTAACAATTAGTTCATGTAAATTTAATGATAGCCCACCAATGAAAGCAGAGGATATTACCAGAAGGAAAAGGGTTAGACGGAAGTATATTCCGGTTTGTTCGAGATAAACTCCGAAACTACTTCACCGATTTTGATGAAATTTGGCTTACTATGTGTAATTTGGTCCAACTTAAAAGATATTACAGTATTTATCTCGATTATTGACCTCAATTTTTATTAGTGCGAATTAAATGTTTGTTATAGGACAATGCTTTGTAATTTTTTGTATGTTCAATAAGTTTCTAAAAGATGACGGTGTGACTTAATTAAGTAAACGTAAACATCCAGTAGATGGAATCGTGTTTCGTTAGCCACAGCAACGCGTGGCTGGGTCAGCTAGTGTACATATATATTTATATGTAACTAAATCGCTTATCTAATCACTTTATACTTGTATGGGTATCAAGTAATTACTCGTATATTACATTACTATATTAGAGTGTCTTCTCTAGTTTATTGTGTGGCACGTGACTAGTTTGGGAACCTCTCGTCATTTGTCTTTTCTCGTCACGTTTCGTGAAAAAGTTGTTTTCCTTCTTTACTTTCACCGAATAGAAGTGTACAATTCTGCACATCCACACATCAGCGTCCATTCTGAACAATTCACCGTCTGTCCCTTGTTTTATTCAGTGCTTAGTTAAATATTCAGGCCCCACGCTCACAAGGCACCGGACGTGCGCCGCAGGCATACATTTATTATTATTGTACCGATCGGCTGCGGTCTCGTGGAATTTGTCCAACGTTTTGTATGCCCTAATAAATAAATCCTAAATCTAGCTGCCAGAATTCTGGACTCTTGAATCTTACACGAATTGCTCGAATTAGTGGTGCAATTTTCATCACTTTAACTTTTATCTATTTGCTTAGCTGTAAATAGACTTAATTTTATGAACAGAAACTTTTATTCTTAATTTAACATAATTAATTAACCTGTCAAGGGCCAGGGTTTTTTGGAAAATTTTTTGGAAATTACCTTAAGAACAAGAATGGAGGAAGCTATTCTGACTTTTTCCTTAGTACAGTTTCTTTATACAAAAAATTTAAAATCGCATCCAAATTATTTGAATCAATATTCTTTTTTGAAATTTGATCCGCCCGCATATACGCGTTCCTGGCCTGTCACAGGTTAAAAAGATACAACAACGTACACTTCATCCTAATTAGACTCTTCAACTTCTCGTTGAATGTTTTCCTTGTGAGGTCATCACGACACACAAACATCATACAGTGGAATCCGTTTATAATGACATCGAAGGGAAACGACAAACCCGCCATGCTAAGCGGACGTCGTACATTTTGTAGAAAATAAACAACCTCCTGTTTTTGCTAGGTATGTATGATTAGATGTAAGTCACTAGTTGTAATTGTAAATCTTAGCTATAAGCCAGTAATATTAATTCTTTTATATATTTATTTGTACAGCGCCCTTGAGGTGATTTTCCACGAAAACGGTGCTATATAAATTAGCCAACTATTAATATTATTATTATGTATGTACAATTTATTTTAATAGAGAGAAACACAGAATATTAAGACTCGTGACGTGCCATGCACGCGCCGAACGTCGTCGGGCGTCACGTGACCCTTCCGAACACTGCCGAAGGTTTTAGAATCATGTCGGTCACTATAAACGACATAATTTTCCATGAAATTAGGACATAATTTATTAAAAACGGGTCACAATAAGCGTCATGTCACTATAAGCGAAGTCATTATATCCGATTTTGTTATAATTTTTTTTATATGAAACACAAACTTACTGTGTAATTACTTCATATTAAGCGGTTGGTCAATATAGGCGGAGTCATAATAAACGGATTCTACTGTAAATACACATTTATTATGCGCTTCTATAATCCTCACGGTTATGACACGCACAGGCACAAAAAGCATAAAACATATGTTCTTCATCCCAATAATGCTGCTTCACTTACGTACTAAATAATAGTGAAACAAACCATGTGTGTATGTCTGCTTTCTCCTAAGGAAAAAGTAATCATTTTCTTATATCTCCCTCACTGTATTAAAGAAATGAGAAGCCGCGTGTAGCTGCCGTCGGCGTCGCCGCGCTGTTGCCGTGGGAATTACGCTAACCGTACACTCATAGCGATGCGTCCTATTTATTGCACTACGTCATTCAATTATGTAATTAACGTAAACAATGTTTATAAAAATGCAAAAATTTTAAACACCCAAATATTATGTACATGTTAACATTACTTTTTAGTAAAAAAATATATAAATCAGTTTGTTGACGCAACTATTTAAACCTATCTATATACCTTGTTCCATTTCTCTACCCATCCTTTTTTTACCACAATTACCTGTCCCTACTGACAATATTACCTACCGTACAACAATAAAATCAATATGTCCGTCAGTCTGTTAAAAGAAACTTTGCAACGAACCCCATTATTCTCTCAGTTTTATATAACATAGACCAGTTTATGGAAGCTTGTGCAGTGAGTGATTTAGTGCTCCCTCAGACCCATAATATTGAGCAGAATATCAACCATAAGGGGTAAGTCAGTTTCCTTCCCCATTCATCTGTTTACCATTCCCCATAGTTGTGTCAAAGTATTCACAAGTATAACATTTTTTTAATATATTGATACAGTCCACTCCACGTGTCACATTTGCGATACCACACTTTTTAAATTTAGTGCAGTTTTAAAACAACCCAAAAATTCCATTTAAAATTAGTGTCTAATTAATTTATAATCTCTCGCATTTCAGCGTGAAGCGTACTATACCCGCGAATGCAATTTGTATGCGGTTCCGCCGGCTCCGGTGCGCCATCCGCGCCGTATAGTCCGCTCGCTGCAGAACGGAGACTCCCAACTTTGTAATTGAAAATACGCGATTGTTACAAATTCGCTCGTTACACCGAATGTGTTACTAACTAGTTGCATCCGTAACAATGAGACGCCGCCCGCATAGCTCCGTACCGAATTATAGTATTCAACGTCGGAATACAACGGTAGAACACAGCGTTAGACTGAAAGTTAGGGTATGATGTTACGTTGCACGCTGTGGCCAAGGGAGCGGAATGGAGTTGTCGCTTGAAACATAAGATGATAGTTTCTTTTGTTGGCGAAACTGATTCAAGTTCTATTTATTATTATATATATACTATAGTTATTTTTATTACTTTACAAATTATTACATCCTCAACTAGCAGACCCGGTCACACGTTGCTGTGGCTAATGAAACACAACGCCATTAACCAACCTTTATAAAATCCACACCACCCGCTTGCCTGCTGCCCGCTGCCTGAATTGAATATTTGAATTTCTCGGCTTTTCTCTACTATAATAAGCATCTATTATACATATAAACTTCCTCTTGAATCACTCTATCTATTGGTGAAAACCGCAAGAAAATCCGTTGCGTAGTTTAAAAGATCAATGCGCACATACATTTTGAGCGACTTCATTTTATACTGTGTAATGATGATGATAGTTAGCGATCGCCACTAATTATACAATGCTTGCAATGCAACACTGGATATTTGAAAAGGGAAAATCAAATACCTACTTACTCTAGGACATCTATTTTCCAATTTCTTCCGTAGAACGAATTTCAAAAGTGACTATATAGTACGGCCCGCCAGCCGTTTTTAATCGCACAAAAATATGTTTTCTTTGAATTTCTCGGCTTTTCTCTAATATAATTTACATTTATTATACGTATAAATATTTCTCTTCAATAACTCTATCTATTTGTGAAAACCGTATGAAAATCCGTTGCGTAGTTTAAAAGATTAACGCGCACATACATTTTGAGCGACTTCATTTTATACTATGTAATGATTACATTTATTATACGTATAAATATTTCTCTTCAATAACTCTATCTATTTTTGAAAACCGTATGAAAATCCGTTGCGTAGTTTAAAAGATTAACGCGCACATACATTTTGAGCGACTTCATTTTATACTATGTAATGATAATGATGATGATGCCGTTCAATCAATTAATCAATTTAAACTCAAAATGTTGGAACAAAATTAAAAATATTACTTCTTACTACTGTACTATATAAGCTCTGTATTTAAGTTAAGAAAGCGAAATATTATGTTTCTTTTAACTTAATAATAATAAAAAAATAAAAATAATCTATACAAGGTGGGAACTTACTTGACTAACTTTAACCAGTGATTCTTTACATTATTTGGAGTAAAAAATTCAAATGAAGTTTTGGTCTTCGGTGACTTTTAGATGTTTTTATCGTGTTGACATGTAAAAAGCCACCGGAAACCAAATTCCGTTTACATTTTTTATTCGAAATAATGCCAGGAATCGCTATTTACGGTAAGTCAAGTACGTCTCTTTATACTAATTGCCAATTGTATTCTTTAAGTTTTATTTAAGTATTGATGAAAAAAAAAGTTTACCTATTTATATCCAAATTGAATATCTTAAATTATTCTAATCGCAGTCCTACAATAAACTTCACGTCCGAAAAAGTTTCTAAATTTCTCGTATTTTATGAATCAAAACCAAAATTTCTCCTGAAATGAAAAGTACCATAATATTGATTTGACAGCTCTTAGTAGGAACCGCGATTAAGTGAACTCTGGCGGAATAAAATGATAGTATCCAACAAGGTCACCATCTTGAACCGGAAGCGGAACGTAACAAATAATTGTGCAGGTAGATGAAATTCCAAATGAGTTAAAAAAACACTGTTCCTTATTATGATTTACCCCCATAATATAATTTTGAATCACAATATCGTTTATGTATTAATTTCCATGCCCCGAGCATCGTATGTATAAATTTGGATTATTATTTGTGCACCGAGCCAAGACTGCGATAACGCTATGTGGTTCGTCCCAAGTGCTCTGGAGCGTCATCTGATATAACTACAGGCTGCTGGCGCTAGTTCGAGGAGGCTAGGCCCCCCTACCTCCGGCCCCACTCCCCGTGGGGGCAGACGGAGATGAAGGGGGCCAGGGGGGCCCAGGAGCGGAGCGCTAGTCTGGCTTAACGGTCGGTTAAACCCATTCAAACAGCATCCCGGTACGTTCAAGGAGGTTATTTCAATGGCAGTATCGTCAAGATTATTACAACGTTTATGGAGAGAGATTAAGTGAGAATTTCCGAAATTAATACAATATATTAATGGCGAGTTGTCTACTGCATGCTTAGATAAGATGCCTTTAAAGAGGTATTGATTTCAGAATACGTCCTAAGAATAAAACAACTTTGATTTATTTAACCGTAGTTGTTTTCAGATAAATGATTTACAATGATTGAGTAGGCGCTTTTTAGATGATAGACTTTGCTTTTCGGCCCATACAAAAAGGGCGCCCGGGAGAAAACACTTTTCATCATCGAAAATTGCATGAAATGAAAATTTTTTATTGCCTTCTGGAAGGTAAAAGCTATGTCGCCAGATTTTTAAATTTTTAATGCGTTTCGTATTAACGTAATCATTCACTGTCAAACATGTAATCAATACTAAAGATAAAGAAGATAGTTTAACCCATTCGGCTATCTATAAACTTACCTGCAATGATTGCCCTGCTTTTTATATTGAAAAACAGCACGAAATGTCAATATGTATAAAGGAACATTTACGCTGTTTGAATGGAAAGGGTTTCTCTGAGCTTGCAAATCACTTAATCTCAGCAGACCACAGTTTTAATAAATTTTCAGGAACGCGCATGTTACATAAAAACAGTATTGGTATTAAATTAGATAACTTAGAAGCTTTAGAAATTAGGAAATCAATAATTACTATTATGTCAGAATTCTTACTTAATAATCAAATTAATTTATCCAACCAAAAAAATACACCCTCTAGTCCTATCTTTAACTTGTTTCCTTCAATCCATCCCAGCCCATGTGTATGTATGTGTTATATTGTTATTCTGAGGTCCTTAATTATTATTATTAAATTAGCATTTCTCTAAATATTGTCCGTTATATTATAAATATAGAATACATCCACGGACATATGAATATATCTGGACCTGCCCTAAGTGATAAACACGTATTATTTCCCTCTCCCCATGGAGCCGGCTAGAGCTCCTCCTTGGAGCCAGCTGGGCTTACGAAAGCCTCGCTTGAATAAAAAAAATGTGACGTCATCATTCTTGTCCTGACCAGCATAGAGCTAACATCCATGCATTTTACCAAATAACACGGCAAGCTTGTGCTATACCCCTACCTAGAATGCGAATGTGGGCGTTTCTCCAGTGAGCTCGTCGCTGGTTACAGGGGTAAGTAAATTATGAAACATTTGTAAAAGTGTCTTAACTAAATACGGCAACAAAATATTGCTGTTTGAATAGGGGGCGAACCTTTTCGGGGCGAGTATTTGGCCTTCGCAAATATGTTATTAACGTGGCAAGCAATTCGCGCTCCCATGTAAAAAGATCTATTCATTCAAAGCTGATTTTGCTTTTAAGAACTAAATGGTGATAGTATAATGCAAGATGCCTATATACTGTCAGATTGATTTTTTAACGAATCACAGTCATCTTTCCCCACTTCCCCTCCCATAGTTTGGTTTTACCCCTCATCTGTATCTTCTGGTCTATTGAATTTGGATGTCTATGAATACATCAAACTTTTATTATTTAATTGAATCCCGTTAACTGTTGGTTACTTGTGATTAGATGTGTATTGTTGTCTCCCTCCCTCTAATTGATTATATATTGTACCGCTTTCAAATACTTTATCTCTGTCTAACTATGTTCTTTTGTCATATTCTTTCTCCCTCTGTCGCTCAACTTATATATTACTGATAACTCTGTCTTAATGTTTAGTTATTATTATATCCTGAGGAAGCTTGGTCGGAGCGAAACCGGTCGATATATAAAATAATAAATTCGTGGTTAAATACAAAGTGTTTGTTTAATTTTTTATAATAATATAATGTCTTAAAGTAATTGCTTCTTATGAAAAAATTATTAGTTGCTTCACAAAAGCAATGACTTAGCATAGGGCATAGAGCAACATTTTGCAAATCGTATTGCAATTTATACATATTATGTACCACCACACGTAGCATGCAATACGTTTGCCAACATTTGATAGCATCGAGAGTAAAGTGTCATTCTTAATTATGACAAAGCGTTATTTAGCAATTAGCATAATAATGATCTCAACCCGAGTTGAAGGTCTTTATGTTCTATATCACCCCGGGCAATTATCGCCATCTTGTTAGTCATTCATCTTGTGTCTACACTGTTCAGAGTCATCAGCTGTTCAATTCAAATGAATTATAATGAATTCTATAAGTGGTAATGATTTATGTCTATGTTAATATTATCATATCATACTTGTTGTGGGTGAAACTATTGTGAGTGTTTGCTGGAATGTCTTCTGTGGTATTATATCGGAATACTGAATGTTAAAATTTAAAGCCGTATCGAGTATCGATATGCAAATGAATCTAATTCGACGCACTATCTCAACGGTACGCTGTGCGGTGATCTTGGACGCTTCCCTCCACTAATATAGTCGATCTTGGACGCTTCCCTCTACCAATTTAATCGACCTTGGATGATTTTGGACGGTTTTGGACGCTTCCCTATACTACTATAATCGATCTTGGACGATCTTGGACCCTTCCTTCCTCTACTATAATCGATCTTGCACGTTCTTGGACGCTTCCCTCCACCAATATAATCGATCTTGGACGGTTCCCTCCACTAATACAGTCGATTTTGGCTCTTCCCTCCACTAATATAATCGACCTTGAACGATCTTGGACGCTTCCCTCTACTAACATAATCGATTTTGGACGCTGCCCTCGCCTTCAAATATTAACTATTCTGTGATCTGTTAGCTTAACTTTTTCTACAGCCAATTCTAGTGTGTAGTCAAACAGCGTTTTGTCTGATTTCTATTTGCACCCTTCTGACTATAAGAACAATATTGGATACTTACCATTTTTTCTTAGTTGAAATTGACATGCGTTTATATTTAAATGAATACGAATGCGGGGTCCCCGGGCTCGTCTCTGGAAGTCTGTAGTCGTTTGTAAGGCAAGCTTCTTTCCTGACTTCTTTTGTTTCAAAACCAAGGAAATGATCGCACAATACCATTTATATTTCTAAGTAAAAGGAGTCCATAGACGGAAAATAATTAAAATATAAAAAATAGAAATAAAGTCAAATATTACAAAATAGGACGACACAACACTAAAGAAAGAATAGCAACCAGTTTTTCAAAAAAATGATTTATTAATGTTATAACTAATAATGTTGAGCTTATATTGTGTTGATTGCACAACCACCCTATTCTGCATCACCGATTCCCGATGCATTAGCCTTCCTATCCCTTGTCACAGCCTCCATGCCTTTTGAGGTCGTCACACCATCTCCCTGGAGTCGGAGATCGGAATCAGGAACTTCCAGTTGTCCCCTGTCAGAGCACTTGTAATGGTTACACTAGGCAGCTTCCGACTCCCACCAGAATGCAGTATGCATCAGTTTGCAGTTTACATGCATTAGCTGATACAGCCCGCTCTATTGCATATTATCCGGGGTGCATAACTGCATATTATAATGTGTAAGTGCGCCGAGCTGCATACGGTGTTACTGCATAGTTTAATGTGTCAATTCAGATGGGTGATGATAAAGTGTAGTAATATTAATATTTTAATCATATTATTGGTTGAGTTTATTGCAATTTTAATCCGTAACTACTAATAATAATAAAACAGATTTTGTTTTGAAGAGTTTTATTCACAATGTATATTAGTTGCCTATTTGCTACCGGTTTCGACAAATCCGTGTCGTTCACTCGCGTTCTTAAAACTAACAAATTATACAAGAACAATAATGAGTAATTATTATTAAGTGAGGGAAGTAGGAGTGGTAATTTAAGGGGGGCGGGGATGGTAATTAATGCCTAAGAAATACAAAAAAACACATTTTAACTATTATTAGTTTTGAAACTATCCTTTTTCCTTTAAGGGGCAGAATAAGTCAGCCTCCCTCAAATTTCACCATTTTTACCGTCGTCACTTCGAATTCTCGTCGTCACTTCTTTATTTTTACTTCCTAATATTAATGAAAATAATTTACCATATTTACTTAAATCTTTCTTTTTCTTTCAGACCGAGATAGCAAAGCGACTAAATGCCATCATAGCCCAGATTCTCCCATTCCTGAGTCAGGAACATCAACAGCAAGTGGCCACAGCCGTGGAGAGAGCAAAACAGGTCACCATGACTGAACTCAACGCCATCATCGGGGTAAGTTCACCATCTTCTGTAACCTATCAATTGATGTTTTAGCCCTACGTCTAAACGTGCCCCTCAATATTCTAAGAGCTATTATGATTTTATGATATTATTGGACAGTCCCTTGGCGGTCTCTGGACAGTCCGCCGTCAGTTGTAAGTTGAGCTTGCTGCTTGACTTCCTTTGTTTCCAATCCAACGGAACGCGCACAGAGATTTGGGGTGGTTTAAGAGGTTAGCTGTTACAGATTTACCAGCGTCACCTATTTCACAGTCTGTGTAAGTGGCGGATAGTGACTTACATAGTGGTCCTTTGAGCCGGATCGAGTAAAAACACTTATGTTTTTGTACTAGATATTATTGTAATCGTGCATAATAATTCAAATGAATTGCAATTTACAGTGATTTAATTTAAGTTGTGAGCTCTTGGGCTCTAAAATGTGGAATGGAAGGCAAGAAATTATATCGAAAAAATTACAATAATAAAAGAGAAAGTTTATATAAAGACCACAGATAAATGATACCATAGAATTAAATTTGAAATGCTATGTAAGAAATGAAGTTAAACATTAAACATGGGGCAACCCAACACTCAACAATTATAATTAATAATTTGTCGTGTTAACCGTATCAAAGAAAACTTGCCAATAATCAGCCATTTTAAGAAAGCTTTTAAATCAAATTTCCCACAAACTTACCACCAACAAACGGAAAAGTGGTCATAGCTTTTTGCAGCTTTTCCGTGGTTCGAAAGCAACTTTAATAAAATTATGCAACATAATGGAAATTCAGTTTCCCTGCATATTTTATTTACAAAGCAGAATTAAAATTCGCAAAATGCAACATACAAAATGTGCAACGTGCCAGCATTTTTAAAGTGCAATGAAATGTATATTTGAATGCTTGTGTTAGTGACGTTTAATTGAAAATATCACACACGTGTAGCAATTTACCAAAGTGTACTATAACTAGGTGTGCGGGTGAATGGATGCAGTTTGGCGATGACAGTACAACGCCAATGTCATATTCCACAAACAAAGAACCTCTTAAAAGCAACAAGCTTACAACCTATCTGCCAAAGTCTGTCCGTCAGATCTGTTTTATTATTAATTTATGACCGTTAATTTCATGGTGCTGAGACTTGAAAATTTAAAATAGTCGTGTTACAATGTAATTATTTTCAGTTCAGGTAATGCAAAATTATGTGATTTTAGTTTGAAAATTAGATCACTTAGAAATATTTTGGATGCTTTAATTATATTTTGCTAGTACATATATTTGTCTTTGAAATAATGGAGCTTTTTTTAATAGTTTTTTAGAAGTTTAGAAAAAAAGGAATATTAAGATTATAAAAACCGCTTCAAAGTTTAAAATCTTTTGCTTACGAACTCCCTTTCGGTTAACCCTCGACCCGTCGCGTGGGGTCTTTAAAAACCCAGGTTTTACAGAAATGCTAATTATGTTAATTTTAAATGTTCCCACTGATTTCTTACTTTAGGTAGCTTCCTAAAAGGGACTATACTTGACGCAAGCGCCGAGAAAATTTAGTTTGCGCATGTGCGATGTGAGATACAGACTTGTGTTTCTATTCTATTTCGCAAATACGTTAGTCATTAAACTAATTGTTTTAGAAACTCTGAACATAAATGATATCCAAGTCCAAGTCAATGGTCCTCTAGTTAGAGTTTTTCATCAGTGGATATAATACTAACTAAACATTAAGACAGAGTTATCAGTTATATATAAGTTGAACGACAGAGGGAAAAGAATATGACAAAAGAACATAGTTAGACAGAGACAAATTATTTGAAAGCGGTTCCATAGATAATCAATTAAAGGGAGGGAGACAACAATACACATCTAATCACAAGTAACCAACAGTTAACGGGATTCAATTAAATAATAAAAGTTTGATGTATTCTATATTTATAATATAAAGGACAATATTTAGAGAAATGCTAATTTAATAATAATAATTAAGGACCTCAGAATAACAATATAACACATATATACACTTCATATGCTGGAATGGATTGTAGGAAACAAGTTAAAGAGAGGACTGTAGGGTGTATTTTTTTAGTTGGATAAATTAATTTGATTATTAAGTATGAATTCTGACATATTAGTGTTTAATGATTTCCTAATTTCTAAAGCTTCTAAGTTATCTAATTTAATACCAATACTGTTTTTATGTAACATGCGCGTTCCTGAAATTTTATCAAAACTGTGGTCTGCTGAGATTAAGTGATTTTCAAGCTCAGAGAAACCCTTTCCATTCAAACAGCGTAAATGTTCCTTTACCCTAATATTGACATTTCGTGCTGTTTTTCCAATACAGAAAGCAGGGCAATCATTGCAGGTAAGTTTATAGATACCCGAATGGGTTAAACTATCTTCTTTATCTTTAGTAGTTATATTTTTAAGTCTCATCTCTCACAACCCCCATAATATTTAAACAAAAATTAACATCCAAGTAAAGGTATTACTAGATAATTCTATTTCGCAAATACGTTAGTCATTAAACTAATTGTTTTAGGAACTATGAACATAAATGATATCCAAGTCCAAGTCAATGGTCCTCTAGTTAGAGTTTTTCATCAGTGGATATGGGGGATGTAACCACGGTTTGTTTTACTGTTAAGTGTATCTAGGTGTGCAATCACGGCGCAAACAATGATGCCATGTATTATGAAAAACTCTCTCCCCAAAACGCGGCCCTCCCCCGGTGATTTTTGTTTTGTTTTTCACAGCCCAGCATCCGATAATTGAACAAACATCGCTTTTAATTGACAGTGCTGCCGGCGCGGAGCCGGACGCCATTTTGGTGTAAACAAAAAAAAATACATAACGCGCGGGAAAAATTATTACTGGCGGGAAACGCAAACCAACCCACTACTATTAAAAAAACATTTATTTTTACAAAAATTGATTAGATGATGTTTTGCTTTTGAAGAGACCGTAATTTGCGAGCTTTTCTCCGAGATTTTGGAATACGTTTTCCAAAAAAATAATTTACTACTTTTTCCACAAGACATCGGAAACCAACAGTATTTAACTAACTATTATCATGCCCTTTCTGCAGGGGTGGGCAGAAAGGATGAAATACCAAACAAATTGGTCTTGGCTCACACTTCTTCCTTTATTCACATTCATATATTGTCTCCCATTCTGAATCTAACTCTTGACATGGCACGACTCAAGTATTTGGTTCACTTGATCGTTTCATGTCTTACTGGGATCGGACGTCCCCTACTTCTACCACTTTATTTTATGTAAGAAATTAAAGTGCATCTGCTTTTTTTTCTTGGTAACTGACCTTTTCTGAAAAGATCCAAATATCACAACGATATTTATATGAGACATTTTGAAATACACCATCATTTTCAAGAAATTGCGTAAACGGTCCACTGCATCACAAGTTCACTTGTTATCTTTCCGCAAGATGTCAAAAATGATAAATGCAATCACGCTAGTTTTTTTACTAAAGTGTTTGGAATATATTGTAAAAGTAATTAAACGCATCAGATATTTGTCAATGTCCTTTATTTATTTAATTTATAAATAACTGTGGGGCATGTTGGGAATGAGTAATTTAGGCCTTGGCTGAGATTGAAATTTCGCAATTTTGTTGTCGTTGCTAACGTATTGGCAATCTGCTATTTTCATATTAACTTCTAACGATTGACTTTTGAAGAGCTTCAATTCCATTCCTCTTCCGAAGTCCCTGTCGACCAACACTTTATAAATGAAACTTTTTTGTATTCAAGGTCTTCCAATAGACCAGGTATTTTCAAAGTAGGTAAAGCAAATTATTTTTTAATAAATACTGTTAACTCAGAAAAAATGCCAAAGTTTCTTCTAGAATCTTGAATAATTGAATTATTTAATGGCACATATTTAGTCATTTAAAACACAAATAAATAAAGTAACACATATCCGTACTATTTGCTACACATTTTCATTAAAAATATATATTATTCAGTTTGGTCTAAGTATTTTAACTTTAAATGCAACTTTAAGATTTGTATGAAATATTCCTCTTCATACTTCATATCGGCATTTCATGAAAAAAAAACTGTTTTGAATCCCCTGTATCCACTAAATTCTGCTCAATCACATCAAATCAAAAAAGCCTACTGAGCTGTAAAGTGCAGATCAACCCCACCCATTCAGCGATGGAGGCTGCAGTAACCGTCCCACCTTGCCCCACCCCCAATGTCCGAACCTACCCCTGTGTATAACCTACCCCGACGCAGGGTGTACGTACAGCCTTTTATTAATTTGATTGCCCGGCTATGGCGATATCCGCCGCTGTACCCGGCTGAAAAAAGTTAACTTACCTTGATTTAATAAAAACAGCCGTGTTTTCAATTCGCTGCCTGGTAATTTTATTAGCTGGGGCTTTATTTCACCGGATATGGTTGTAGCTACATGTGTAGGTTTGTATGGTCCACCCTTACTGTACCCTTTTTTTCATATCGGACAGAATATTTTTTTTAGCTGTTGCGATGATTCGTGAAATTGGACACATTTGTACCAGTTACAAGTGGCTAACTAACGTTTTTGACAAATTGAGTTTTTTAATAATCAAGTGTTTTTACAATGTCCTTTATTATGAATCCAATTGAAAAAATGGCGAAATGCTGATTGGAATATTTAATATTTTTTCAAAGACGTAGTTAAGAACACTTGCTTATTAAAAAATCAATTGGGCAATAAAATGATGTAATGGCTCTTTTTCATACAAAACTTAAATTTGGATTGGAGACTGAAATACACACTTGACCAGTGAGGAAAAGCAAATATCTATTACGGACGGATGTTGCTTTATTTATTTGTGCTTTAAATAGAAAAATATATTCAGTAAAGAATTAAATTTTTCATGATTTCGTGGTTCTTTTGAGATTTTTTTAAAGTGTTAGCAGTAATTATTAAAAACTACTCTCACTGAACGTATCATGTAAACACAAGGAAACATGAAATTAAAAAAATAAAACATCGTAAAAGACTATTTTTTGGAACGAAATTTTAAATGTATATAATAAGCTTATCGAAGTGGGTTATTAGTAAATCATATTTATTTTATATTTCATTATTATAGTCAGGACGAAAATATATATTTTTAATGATTATCATTAACTCACAAATAATTTTTAAAGTTGCCTCTAAAATAGAGAAAAATTATTTATTTAATGTCTTTTATTTTATAATTTGGAACACAAATAAATAAAGAAACACATATCCGTACTCTCCTAGGGCTGGTAGTCCAAGAATTAAAGACCTTTCCTCATTTTCGGCGACGCGGACATTATTTCTCAAAATATGGCGGCACTGGCGTGTAGGTCAGACTTTCCCCTAAAAAACGAGTTATGATCCGGCTTGGTAACTGCTTCAGTGCGATTTGGTCCGGTATTTTGCCCTCAAATGAAAAAGGCGCGATGCCCCTCCTCTCAACCGACGATTTACGAATTGTAGGTAATTCTATCAACTTTCTTTAAGTTTCAAATTTTAAGCAACGCTTACATCTAATATAATTTTGTACAACTATAATGATTTACTAATGTACATTCTTCTACAGTTTGAATATTGATTTTTGATTACCGAATATTTTACCGTGGTGCAATAAATGAACAAATAACTAATCAATCACCCATTTTATTTGTGACGTACCTACCACAATATGTATAATTAAGGGTAGGTAATCTTAAATGAATATCACCACACCAGGGGCGAAGATTGATCTGTAGCACACAAAGGTTCACGTTAAGTTCCTTCAGTTCTGGACCCTACTTCCAGAGTATCCTGCCAATCCCACCTAGCCTTTCTTGTAAGAAGATTGAATAACCGAGCCAAGCAGGGAACTGTCTTTCATTCAAGTAGCATAATGAAATTATCTTCCGTGCAAATAACTCCTGTAAGTTATCCAAGTAATTGCAACTACGACCCCCCAATCTCCCACCTCAAATGCCTCCCACACCTCCCAACCTCCAATCCCCAACCCTTATTGCTCGGTATGTGAGCATCTGGAATGGGTGCCTGTTAGGAAGCACTATCTACTAATTGGCCTAATGAAATTATTGTAAAGTTATCGTCCGCAAACAGACAGATAGTTCACACGCCAACAATTATGAAACCAAAGGGTGGAACAAAACAAAAAGTGGCAAACCTTAAACAATGCTAATTTAACTGAATATTTAATTATTTAAACCCTTACTACGAGGTTCTAATACTTTATCGGAGAAATTTGTTGGTTGATGACCTTGACCAGTGCTCTTATCCTGTTCAATTTCAGAGTCGCCTCAGCAAAAGGTAGCTTACATAAACATAGTTATATTTAGAGTGAATGCATAATAGAAGGTGAAATTGAAAACTTCAAAAAAGAACAACTAGGCAAAAATACTATTATTAAACATCTTGAAATTAAAGTATCTGAATTAGAATCAAAATTCCGATCTAACTATCTGGAGATAGCAGGTATTAAACAATCAAGTGGCGAAGAGGCGACTGAAATAGTCAAAAGAGTGGCTGCAGCGGCTGGTTTGGAGATCAAAAATGGAGATATAACCGATGTCAAAAGAATTCCGGACAGACGTATTGATGCCCCCCCCAAACTGCTGGTTCACTTCAACAACAAAACCGCAAGAGACAACCTCATCGCTTTAAGAAAAAACATCAACTACGCTGCCATAAAAGGACTCGCCCAAGACAAGATTTACATAGGAGAAGAACTTACCGCGTATCATAAAGAACTTCTATGGCAAACGAAAAAATTTGCCAAAGAAAATAATTATACATATGTCTGGTACAAGGATGGTAAAATCATGATGAGGCGCCTCACAAACGAAAAAATTATTTATATAAAACATGTAGATGATTTTAAAAAAATAACTTAAAATATCGGGAAATTATCCTCTTATATTTCTTCACAATCTACACATCATACAAAAATGGATTCTTTTTCTACCAAAATAAAATCTAACAAATCAGACCTATCAATCTACCATCAAAATATTAGATCAATAAACAAAAACTTTGACGATTTTCTCATCGAACTCGAACTTACTAAAACCAAATATGACCTAATTATCTTGACAGAATGTTGGCTAACACCTTACTATACTCCCAAAAACATCCCCAATTATACCCACCATCACACCTCGAATCACTACAGACAAAACGACGGCGTAGTAGTATATACATTAAACAACACTCCCAATACATATAGCGTCAAAGAAATCTCCATTACTAACTCCAACTGTCTTCAAATAACATACAGCATAAACACATGTATTATTGCACTTTACCGCTCACCTTCCAAACCTAACATCTCCCCCTTCTTGCGAGACTTAAACTGTTATCTTACCGAGCTAAAAAAAACAAAACACCTAATCTTAATTGGAGACCTCAACATTAATATTCTAAAAACCAACGAACATCCCCAGTGCCAAGATTACTTAAATACCATTATGTCTCATGGAATGGAAAGTACAATAAACTCACCTACACGATGTACACCACATTCTTCCTCCTGCATCGACCATATTATGGTTAAAACATCAAACCAATACACTTCAGAAATCCACATGTCATCAATTACTGATCACTACGCCACCTCCTTCACAATGAGTTCCAAAAACAACGTACAAAGCAAAACATCAACTGAAATAACAACGAAAATAATTAACTATGACCACCTCAACAAAACGATTAGTTCCAAATCCTGGGACAGACTCTATAAGATAGCTAACATAGATGAGGCATGGAACTACTTCTCTACCTACATACAAGAAACCCTTGTTCAAAACACCAAAACCACCACAAAAACCATTCCTAGAGCTATCAAACCTCTCAAACCATGGATTAATCACACTATCATCAACTGCATTCGGAAACGCAATTCCATACATAAAAAATGTGCCACGAATCCATATGATATTACACTTCATAATTTCTACAAAAGATACCGAAATATTTGCACACAAGTCATTAGGAAAGCCAAAAATCTATACTACAATAAAAAAATATCCGAATGCAACAACGATCCTAAAAAAATATGGAAAGTCCTCAAGGAAGCTACCAATTCAAATAAAGCCACCGACGCCTTAAACTCTCTCAATATCAATGATACCACCGTAGACTTTACATCGAACCCCAACACAATTGTCAATCATATAAACAGTTATTTTGCAAATATAGGTCCAGAACTAGCAACAAAAATCCAATCAAGCAACCATATGCTGGGTCCTAGCGTTCACCCTGCCAATGATGAATTCCCAACCCGATTTGTTCTCAAAACGGTTACAGAGAAAGAAGTTTCTAGGGTAATAAACTCTTTAAAAAACTCTTCATCCACCGGCATTGACGAAATACCCAACAGTGTTCTTAAAAAAATTGCCCCGGTTATAATACAACCATTAACTCATCTGCTGAATATTAGCATTCGCCAAGGATTATTTCCCACCATTCTAAAACAAGGTCTTATTATCCCTATTTTCAAAACAGGCTCCAAACTTGATATTAGTAATTATCGTCCTATTACATTACTTAATTCCCTGTCTAAAGTATTTGAAAAGATCGTTAATAATAGTCTTATGGAATATCTGGAAACCAACAACCTACTATCGCCGCGGCAATTTGGCTTCAGAAACCAGAAAAGTACAAACGATGCCATAGCCACCGTCACTGACCACATCTCTGGCCACCTTGATAAGGGCTCGAAATGTCTATCGGTATTTCTCGACCTGTGTAAAGCGTTTGATACAATATCACACATCAAATTAGAACGCAAATTGTTCAACATAGGTATTAGGAATAATGAATTAAGCCTCCTCTCCAGTTTTCTATCTGACAGATCCCAATGCGTTAAACTCAGAGCTACAAAGAGTCAGAATTTACCTATTAGTTACGGTGTCCCACAAGGCAGTGTTATAGGTCCAACGCTCTTCCTAATATACATTAACGAGTTGTGTAACCTAGATATCGATGCCACTATTGTCAGTTTCGCCGACGACACTGTACTACTATTTCAAGCAAAAGATTGGCCTACCGTATATTCTAAAGCGGAGGTAGGAATTCAAAAGGTTAAATATTGGCTTGACTCGAACACATTAACTCTTAACATACAGAAAACAAAATACTTACTGTCTAGTCTTACCAATATCACAAAACCAAACCTACACCCAAAATTAAAAATACACGAATGTAATAACTCATCTCAGAACAGGAATTGCAACTGCCCATGCCTAGAACAAGTAGCAACTATCAAATATTTAGGATTAACCTTTGATACACATCTAAATTGGAAGCAACATATACTTAACACTACAAACAAAATCCGCAAATCTATTTACTTTTTCAAACAAACGCGCAATTTCCTTAACCTACAACTTTTAAAAACAGTGTATTACTCACTGTGCCAATCTCACATCGAATACGGAATTTTAGCTTGGGGTAACACTTATTATAATGCCCTCGAACCCATCATTAAAGCACAAAAACTAATAATAAAAATAATTCTTAAACTTCCTCTCACTACCAGCACTGATACGATCTTCAATACTTTCAACGTTATGGACATTAAACAGCTCTACGCAAAATCCATCTTACTTTATTTACATAAAAACAACAAAATCCTATACAAACCAACACAAATGATACACAATACACGAGCCAAAAATAAAGAACTTCTCCAAACTCCCTTTTCTAAAACCACCTTTGGACAAAAACACTTTAAATACATAGCTTGCAAACTATACAATACACTTCCAGCCACGATTAGACAAACCGAATCAAAGACCAAATACAAACAAGATTTAAAGAAATGGATTATAAGTATTGGACGCCACACTACTGCTAACATCTGTAAAATAGAGTACAAATAGACAGAATTACCATCTCACGTATGTCCTTACCCTTATTAAAGAACTTAAAATAGTAAAATCCTATATGTATAATATAACTTCCTATATAGACTCGAAAGGATTTACTACTTTATTCATCTCTTCCTTCACCTATATAATGCTCTCTTTATGATATTAACCCTCAATCTTAATCATCTTTCTGTTTGAATTGTATAAATCAGTATGTATCTTACCTTAAATATTCTCATGTTGTAATTAAATATTCTTATGTATGATACTCATTTATGTACCTCTACGCCTGTCTCAACACAGGTATTCCCTAGTGAGACAGGCATCGAATAATGTTATGTAAACTTACCTTTTATAGATAAATAAATAAATAAAAAATAAATAAATTGGTATATACCATTTTTGATGAAGATTCTTCAATTAGATTGCAGTAGATTTGTTGGATGCGCACCTTGACCATTAGGGTTTGAAATCACCTTAATACACCAAACTTGTGGGCATTGTGCAACAAAAGCAGGAAGTTGAGGTGAATGGGGTGTAATCGAGTTAAATTAGGTTGATTCTAATCTCATTTTGTTTGGGACAAAGAAAACTCACGTCTTTTTATCATGGAGCAGTATAACTAACGTATTTAAATTAAGTTTGCTCAGCATGGTTGTTTTGGTAGGTTAGATTAGATAGATTTGTTTTGACGTACTGAATGTTGTTGCTTCTCCAAGCAAAGTTTTGGCATTGAATAAAAGGATTATCTATTATCTTGGACTTCTTCTTCTTCTTCTTGTACCCTGTCCGTTCAACGGACGTTGGCTAACATGTTGGCTATGCGGACTTTGTTTACTGCGGCTCGGAACAGCTCTACAGTAGACTGGCCAAACCACTGTCTCAGGTTTTTCAGCCATGAGGTTCTCCTTCCAGGGCCCCGTCTTCCGGCAACCTTTCCCTGCATTATGAGATGCAAGATCTCGTACTTCTCTGGATGTCTCATCACATATTCAATATATTGAAGTTTTTGGATTTTTATAGATTTAATAACTTCTTTTTCTTTATTCATTCGAACCATAACATGTTATCTTGGACGTACAGAGTTTTTCCAGTAGTGTGTGTCACTAAATAATTGCACTGTAGGTACGACCTGAGATTGACACGCGTAGACCCTTGCTTTGGAGGCTAAAAAAAATACATAATTATGATGTGAAAATGAACATGATATTCAAACGTGTAAATTTTAATCTCCATTACCGAATACAGCATGTAAATGACAAGCAAATGTGCCGACATCAAGATTGTGTTTGCGAACGCGAACCAGACACAGCGGTACCGGCACGGCAATACCAGCACACCAGAGTGCCAGCACTCTCACAGTCAAGTAGTTAGTATCTCTGCGGAGGCACGGCGATGTTAATTACGGGGCATGTATTATTCAGGCTTATGTTCGGGTAAGTTCCCAGTTCTCACCTGTTTTCCCACTCCGCTGGTTGGGGTGGTTAGCGATGGGTGGTGTAAAACTCTCCCCACCCATCACCACACCCATTTCACCAGTGAGCTATGAATTATTGTATAGTTGTAGTGGACTTGTGCAAGAAGACAAGTGTGTCACCTGGGGCGGGTTTTAATGCCCTGTCAAAGGCACGAAATTATTATTCCATTCATAGATAGCAATTATTGTATTTAGAAAATATATCTTTGGATGCACAATCTTCCCAAGTTGGAAAAAATTTGTTTGCTACCTGCTGCAAGTGGAAGAAAATGGTTCCAACACGGTTATTTCCAAACCTGTTAAAACCAATCGAAATGTGCACCACGCCTTCTTCAGGGCACATTTATGAACAACATTGTTCATTTTTGTTATTTGTTTTTGGGGTGTTATGCCGTGTTGCGCTACCTCCTCCTTTAGCCAACGTTTCGGACAGCGTTACAGTGTCCATCATCAGGGCAGATGTGTAGATGATGATGGACACTGTAACGCTGTCCGAAACGTTGGCTAAAGGTGGAGGTAGCGCAACACGGCATAACATCCCAAAAACAAATAAAAAAAATACTTTTGGCCGTGAAAACCTAAAATCATAACATTGTTCATATCTGCGTCAAGGTACCTCACCTTTTCAATTTGGGACCGGGTATGGGTAGCGCTGCCCTGGGAACCATTTATTGGATGGTGGTTCGCTACGTTTAGTGACTAAGTAGGGGTGCTCGAATTTTGGCGGCTCATGCGTCCACCAGCTGCATGGCAGGCCGGGTCGGGATAAAATGGTTGAGGGAATCCATTTGACTTCTCCAGCCGTACCCTCTCGGAACATCGCCTTGCACCGCAGTGGGAGGGAAGGATTCGCACGTCCGTCACTCTTGGACACACTGACTCCCAGATTCCTATTTACCTCTAAAAACCCTTTCCATCCCAGAACTTCCTCTCCTTCCTTTCCTAAAAAGACCTTCCAAACAGAATCCCCAAAGATGGAATAGGCGCTGAAGGGAATTATTTTCCTCAGGGCCTACGGGGTGGAGCTAATGTTAAAAAAAGGTGAGCTCGATTTTGCTGAAGCCAGTTTGCGTGTTATTTAAAATTAACAGTTGAATACAATTAACCGTGTTTTATGTAGTTTAAGTATGATATGGATGGTGTTTGTCACCCCGCAGTGTCCCTTTGTTCCGACTATTTGCTCCAATGAATGGTTTGTGTGAAATATAGAAACGCCTCGATATAACGCCTCCCCATTACTCAAGGGAGATTGTGACGTCACCAACGCCGGCCGGCGATGCGACGCGCGACGTGTATTCTAAAGCGCGCTGCATTTTACAAGAGCTACTCAGGGCTCCGGTTGGGGTGGTAGAGGCGGTAGGGGCGGACGGGGCGAGAGCGAGCGTGTTCGCGCGGAATAATTTGATGACGTCGAAATGACGACATAAACGCGCCTGATGAATGCAATGCTGAGAAACGGCGGCTGGCTGCAAAGCTTTGAGATTATGTGCACTTTTTTGCATAGTTTTCCAAGCTCAAGTACCTAGATTTTTTTATATATCTACTATGTAAGAGGCAGCAAAAACTGTCCAACGGTATGTTCTGAATATTGCGCAAATAATACCCTGATATCGATCTTCCAAGTAAAATGTTGCGTGGTTGCGGAAGATTTAGCAAAGTTTGCGAATTTTTTATTTTTATTTTATATAAAACGAAAAAAAGCGAATTTACGATAATCTTTTCAATATATCTGCATAATTAAATATGTTTTTAGTTTCATATAAAGTGATATTTCTACAATTTACAAGAAAAACAAACCGGTTAGCGACAAACAATCCTAAAAAAAATCCTCTATTTTCGAAGTCAGGTATTTTTTTATAATTGCGTTATTTGCCCGTTTCTAATAATAAAATCTGAAAAAGTATTTCATTTGCTTTTTAAAACCAATAATTCATTTTGTTGTACATTGAAAAACAGTGAATCGAATGTGTATATTCACAAATTACTGATACCAAAATATTACGTTTTTAGGCATTTTCCATACAATAAAACCCGTAAAGAATCGCGGTGGACTCTAGAATCAGCCAACGCAGTGAAGCCAACCAAGCGAGCGCTTTGAATTGATAGTGTTTTATTATGACGATTTTTTAATTCTACGTAATAAAACTTATTAATATTTTTCACTGGAGTTCATTATTCTGTTCCTTTCTTATCACAAGGAGGAAATCTATAATTATTGTTGTAATTTTGGTACATAGTGAAAAATGAAAAAATTCAACTGTTGATATCCCAAACGTTAATAAAAGAATAAATAAAATAGGCTAGGCGTTTTCCTTTCTGAACGCCCTACTCTCTAGTCCCGTATTTACAGCGTGAAAGAGGACCCGTGTTCCAAATACGGCATTCCCAAGTGCGGAGCTCTCCGCATTCAAGAGCAGGTGTGAAATGTTTGCATGCGGGTGAATATATATTTAATTTTCTCGACGGAGGTATTGAAGTGCCCCCTCCGACACCCTCTTGTCCGCTTTGCCCCCCCCCCCCCCCCCCCCCCCCCCGCGCCAGTTTGCCCCACCCACCCCTCACTAACCCCGTCATTCACTGCCGAGTGTGACGTCACTCACCCACTAACGCCGCGCATGCATCTACATATCTACTCTCTACAGCTACAACAGTGTACACTGTACACACTTAGCCGCCATTCATCCTAGTCAATAGGAGACTGGTAGTGATATGTCGGGGTTGGAAATGATAAAAATAATGTTTTCCCAATTTTATTATTTTTTTTTTTCAAATTTAAAGACAAGATTAAATCTTCTGAATACTGTAATATTCTTTAATACCAGTGATTACGATTATTTCAATTGTATTCGAGAAAAATCCAAAATAAGATCGAGGTTCGTGTAGATTACAAGTTGCTTTATTTAGTTATTGTAAGGTTTACAGTGAATATTTAACTGGACCAGACGTCCTTTCTATAGGAGACTCTGATGGCTTGTTCGCACTGGGCAAGTAGTTTAGACTCCCAGATTCCTACTTGTAATGTTCTTTTATTCGTGTTGTGGCTCTCTGGCCCACAATGTAAAGGATTACAACGTAAGTTCTTTGATTGTTTTATTGTGAATTATAACGGGAACAAATATTGATAGTAGCGTCTCTTTACAGGTGCTCTCTGATTAAGTCTGGCGACGGTGCGCCGGTTAGCCGACCGGATGATTACTCTGCTCGTTCGGAAACGTTCGGAGATGGTTACGCCCATACACATACCTACACATACGCATACCTACATAGCACGCATACATACTGTCACTGCTTGGAATTGGTATTAATATTGTTGCAAATTCCTTTCCTACCCATCCCTATTGCCTATCCGTCAATTTTACCCACTCTGTAATAAACTCCCGCCGCAACATATCCAATGTGCTTTCGCTATCGGTGAACCGCCATTATAAATAACTCCGCCGTGTACTATAAAATAAACCAACTCACGCCTATTGCTGTTTGTGCCTGTTGGATGGGAGAGGAAGCAGACAAGTGCATTGCCACCCTACAAGTTCTTTTACCCTTTTCGGTGAGTCGTTTCCTTTCTATGCCACATGTATTTTATCATTTCAAGCAGTGATAGTAACACAAAATCAAGGTCCGTCGCCAGTAATTTTTTACACAAACATATCAATCCACTTCACACAATCAAAATCTCATTCATTCATGTATACCTACTACACTACTCATCCCTCACACGTTTTCCTTTCGAGAACTTCCTTTACTTCATTTCCCTAAAAAGACTCTCCACACAGCATGCGTGGCTGCTGTTTCGTAGTCTAACTGATTTTTAATACCTTCGTAAATCAGATCTGAAAGTATACCCTGAAAGTATACCCAGATGAACTTAAATCGTATTTTATTCCAATGTTAATAATTAAACATTTACTAATGGGATTCTCTAAAACATACGCGAAACCATAAATATTATCTCGTTTCTTGGTCAAAGTTCATAAAGTTTCGTTATGTTTATGTTGTTCTGTTGTTCCTGAATCACCCTGTTGTTTCACTGCAACCACTCCCCGGGCCTGTGATAATGTAAACTATCCTCCCACAGGGTGTTTACCCATGTTATTTCTCTTGTGGAAAGCAGGAAAATAAAACAAAGCTTCTATGAACAACCCCTAGACTGGTGCTACGCAATAATCTTGGAGGGTTGCAAAATATTTTTTTAATTGTAATTTTACAATTTAACGAAATGAATAGAATTTTATACGTTAGTAAAACAGCCAGGTTGGATTTCCTATGGTTTAGGTCTAGATTTTTTTTTATATATGCTTATGTCATCTTCGGGGTAGATATTGTGTAAATGGTATTTTTAGGAAAAGAGAGGAGAGGAAATTCTGGGTAGGAAAAAGCTAGGGGTGAATAGAAATCTGGGGGTCAATGTGACAAGGAATGAAGGACTTTTGCATCCACTCGTCCCACTGCCGTATGTCTATAGAATACGGCTGGAGAGGTCAAAAGATCTTACTCAACCACTCTCCCACGATTCTGCCCTGCGCACAGTAGGCGCGAGGACGCATCTGCAGCCCATGCCTAGGCAACCGTCACCCCATGAACTCGGGCGTACTTGTAAAGTCACCAAATGTAGCGAACCACTTGAGTTGACCTATGGCAGAGGTGTTGGTTATCCAATAAATGGTTCCTGGGGCTGCACTACCTATTCCCGCCTCCCAAAATGGAAATTGGTTATTTAACCATCACGGAAAACTGATGAATGTGTTGAGACAACAAATTGATTTTATCTTATCCCTTAAATCCAAGTACAAAAAGAAAATATGATTGAAATTATCTCTGTTCTTTCATATTTGACGGAAGGCATTTAAATCTCTTGTGAAGTTTCTTATTTTTACCCTCGCACGGACTTAACTCCCCTTCGACTTTGTGCTTTGTAGGTGCCCATTGGACTTTTAGAACTCTATTCTTATCACAGGCTTTATTTTGACACGTGTTGTTAAAGCTCGGTCATCTGTACTATTTATCTTGTTGGCCTCCAGTGAAATTAATATATTATGATGAAAATAAAATGTATTGCCGACTACCACTGCTAGATTTTTTCAGTTTATTTTATCTTAATAATAAATGATTAATGAAAGCTTTCTGGAATAATAAAGTAATTAGATGGTTTATTGTTATCAAGTTTAATTTATAGAACTACATTTTATTTTTATTTTATATTTTCTGTAATAAATTTATTTAATTTATATACACCGTTTATTTATTTATTTATTAATCATTAACGCCCTTATGGGCTTTTACATACATTTACATTTTTATGTTTTAGTGCATACAGGTGTTTTTAAAATACAAAGAAAACATTAAGAGTTTTTAAGGATGGTTCTTGGAAATAAAGTTGGTAAGTAAAAAGTATAGCATTATACAAAAAAGAGAAAAAAAAAACAGTTTTATATGTATATACGTATATAAAAAATAATAATAATGGTGTGTTTTTAATATATGTGTGCAATTTATGTGTTGAATACATAGCGAAGTTGATTTTAAACAAAAATACATACTACCGACTTGCACCGCACCAAAATTATTATACAAAACGATTCCATTTTGACCAATTACTTTATCGTCAGAATTTCTGCTTAAAGAATTCAATTTCCGAAGACGAAATACTTTATACCATAAGTATACCAATCCCCTTTATACTGATACCATGGAACATTTCAGGTTTTAAAAAAATAATAATAAAAAAATAATGTCAGATACTTCAGTAAACTATGAGTTCGATAATATAATATAACAGAGTATCTAATTACAATCAAATTAAAATGTTAATCAAAGTATAAGTCGTTAAAGTAATTTTGTTATCATTACCTATTACAACGATAAACAAGAACAGTTTTTATAAGGTTTGTTTATAAATTATAAATTACTAACCTTTATTACGCCTTATATTGTAGTTGTTTTTAACGGAACTTAACTATGTGGGTTTACAATAAACTGTGCACATAAAATTTCAAGATGGGGATTTATAGTTATAAATATTCCAATATACTGAATTTAAATTTGGTCACTGACAGATGACGATAAACATCTATTGCGTTGTATTTATTTCCTAGTCGATGAAGCCTTTCGATAGGCGAGTTTTTTAGAAACAAGTTCTGCTGTGTAATTATTATTACGCGTCAGCTGTTTCGCCTTCTGGAGGCGTTCCACAGTACAACCTATTTATAAATAAATTGTGTTTATAAATTGAATATTAATATTATTGAATAATTACAAAAATATTTTTCTGTTTATCCGGCTCGAAGGACCAACGATCGTTGATAAGTATGTGTGTCAACGTTGTTGATTAATTTTTGTGAAACTTCCATTATTGGCAATGTAATCATTTCTAGTCACCTAATCGGTAGGTTTTCGACCCTTGGTATTTTTACTTCTTGGCTCGTCGAAATTTCAAAAGGCATACCACTTTCCCAATTCATATTTTGGTTTATTTATTTATTTATATTTATTTATTTATTTATATTTATTTATTTATACATGCATATATATTACAAAACATTACACAATGAAACTTTGCCTGTCCAACTGGGAAGGATACCCGTTTCAGGACAGCCAAATTGTATATTTAGTTCATAATATTACAAAGGAATGGAAATAGAAGTATATAAATGAAATAAAAATATAACCAACAAGAATTTAGTATAAAAATACAACCAACGAAAATTTAAAAGTAAGTGGTCATAGGTTTGCAAAATTGCAACATTAACCATATTATTGTGTTTAACACCTAAGTACATTGACGTTAAGTATGTTTCGCTAGTGTCAAACCGATGTATCGATGGTACCTACCTCCTGTACCTCGCTCTGCCAGTTGCAGGAGTACGGAACCATCCAATTTTGAATTAAATATTTTAGGTAAAAAAAAAATTAACAATTTTTTTTTAATGAAATTGCAAAGGCCTTAAATTTAATTACATTAATAGTTTTCCAGGTTATTTTGGGGAACATTTGCAATTGCATAATTAGAATTAACACTTTTATACACCAACATATGATATAAGAATTTGAAATGCATTTATGACTATTTAATTTTTAATCAATGTACAATAATTTTTTAGAATTTTCTAAGTAATAGAAATTACCCATTTATAAACCAGAATATATGAACATAAATTTCCAATCTATTAAATTTCAAAACTTATTTTTAATATGTCTAGTCGTTATTTTTCAAGAATCAAAAAACCGTCGTTATTTTACACGGATCAAAAAACAGAGCAAAAGGATATATTTTTTTTGTGCAATAACATAAACTTTTTAGTACATATTAGGTATGTGAGATTGTGTTAACATATGTTCGCTCTCGACTCTCCCCATGTCCAGAAGCCAATTGCTAACCCATTTCCGTAAAGTGCTTGCACTTTTCAGTTTCCATGCATCAGGTATGACGTTGAACAATTTGGGCCCTAAGTAGGAGTATTGTCTTTGGGCATGTGATGTGTTTGTAGTAGGTGGAACTGCTGGATTCCTCCCTGCATGGCGGGTGTTGTGGAGATGATCAATGGATGAATAGTGGTGTCGGTGTTTTTGTGTATGTAAAATAATTTTTCTTATGTATAGTTGCCGTACATCAAGAACTCGTATCTCTTCAAATAATAGATCACTAGGATACCTGAAGGGTTTCTTGAGGATGACCCTTAGAAGTGATTTTTGTGCTTTTGCTAAGGGATCCATTATTGTTTTGGAACAGCCTCCCCAACCCAAGGATGCATATTCTAGCAACGAGTTACACAAAGCATGGTACATTTGTTTCATATCTTTTACGCAAAGAATATTTCTAACAGACATGAATAGATGAGTAAGTTTTCTGATCTTTGTGGAAGTTGAAACAATATGTTCGTCCCATCTCAGAGATTTATCTATTATGATTCCCAGATATTTTATACTATCGACACATTCTAAGTTTAAGCATTTACAATTGGTTTGGTCATTACAATGGTGTATAAGGATGTTGTGTATTTCTTTTGGTTTTCCTGCTTGAGTTGCGCTGAAACGGATGAATTTGGTTTTATCTAAGTTAAGAGTGAGGAGATTGTTGTCTAACCATTGTTTAACCTTGTTTAAACCTACTTACGCTTTACTGTGAACAACATTCCAGCTTTTGTCTTCAAATAATAGAACTGTGTCATCGGCAAAGGTGATAATGTGATCAGCAAAGGAACTGTTACATAGATCATTTATATATATATTGAATAAAAGAGGTCCTAAAGTGCTTCCTTGGGGTACACCGAATTTAATATTAGCTGAATCGCTTATAGTGTCGTTGATAAGCACTCTTTGACTCCTATTATCTAAATAGCTACACAACAGCTTGAAGAGCTGACCTTGTATACCAATGCGCTGTAGTTTGTTCAACAGAATTTTGTGAGAGATAGTGTCGAATGCTTTGGCTAGATCCAGGAACAGCGCAATGCATTTTGTACCTCTATCTATGTTATTAGAGATAATTTTTGTCAATTTAGCAATGGCATTTTCAGTGCCTATACCTGGACGGAAACCGTATTGACAATTGGAAAGGATGTTATTGTTTTCTAGGTAGAGGCTGAGCCGATTCTTAACAATTTTCTCAATAATTTTAGATACAGAGTTGATCAAAGAAATCGGTCGGTAGTTATTGATCTGTGATTTATCCCCATTTTTGTGATGTAGAATAACAATTGATTGTTTTAAATGATTGGGGAATTTTCCGGAGTTAAAACTTAGATTACAAATGAACGTTATGGGTGATGCTATGGCGGATTTTATAATTTTTAACAGATTTGTAGAGATCTTATCTGGGCCACACGCATTGGATGACTTAAGTTCGTCAATTGTTTTCCTCACTTCGTGTGACGTAGTTCGAATGTTATCTATTTTATGCTCGAGATTACAGCCAGTTTTCTTAGCGAGATCAGCTTCAGTTGTGTTATTTTTGTCTAGAATTTTTTTAGCTAGAGTAGTTCCTACTGACGTGAAATAGTTATTTGCAAAATTCACAATCTTTTTTAAATCTGTCGTGATAGTGTTATCAATGTGCAGTGATTTAATTTCCGATGATTTATTGATTTTGGTTTTTGTTATATTGCGAAATGCTTCCCATAGCCTTTTTGGTGTATAGTTATTTTCGTAAATAATGTTTTTAAAATAGTTTTCTTTAGTTGAGATGATTAAATTTTTACACAAGTTTCTATACTTTTTATATTGAGTTTGTAATATATTATTCTCAGGGCTCCTTTTCGCCTTTTTGTGGAGTTGGTTCCTTCTATGGATTGATTTAACAAGGCCAGGGGTGATCCATGGCGTTAGTTTTAATTGTTTATTAGGTATGAGTTTGTTACTAGTGTTTTGGGATATATAATCATTTAACTTGTTGATGAATTCCAACATTGCTGAGTCAGTATCCCTTTGGTCTAGAACGTTTTCCCATTTTTCTGAATTTAAGTCCTCAAGAAGATTGGAGTAGTTTATTCGAGGTATGTATTTAATTTTGTTTGCGGTGGGAGGCTTATTTTTAAAGCAGAGGGCTGTAGTGTAGTGGTCAGAAATTGTGGTGTGGATAACAAATGAGTCGATATGTTTAATTTGTTTTACGTTAATATGGTCTAGACAAGATTTACTCGTACCCTGTTCTCGAGTAGGGCTGTGAATTGTCTGCGTGAACCCATTTTCCGTAAGCAGACATAGATAGTCTTCGGATTGACGGTGGTACTCCGGAATCGTATTAATATTTAAATCGCCTACAATTATTTGCCGATCTAATTGTTTTGAACTGTTGATGATTGATTGTAGAGAATTCAAAAAAGTGTCAATATTTTGGAATGAGGGTGATCTATAGATTGCGAAAATACATAAACTATTGTTCAATACAATTTTCATGCAGTTTGCTTGTGGTAGTAAAATTTCGTCGACTTGTGCTTGTATACCGTCTCTGATGTAAATTACAATTCCACTGGATTTATTTAAATATATGTTTGTGTGATGTTCTGAATAATTGGGAATTACTTTTGAGGTGTACTCTTTATTTATCCAGCATTCTGATAAAATTATGACATCGAATGCGTAATTAAATTGATCTAGGAAAATTAGGAAATCGTCAAGTTTGGATATGCTTCTTATGTTCTGATGTATAATTTTTAGACTGTATGAGCCCCGCTTATAGTTTTTTATTTTATTCAGATCATCAATAATATTCATGTTACAGAAAATACCTGAATGGTTACCAATATCACAAGTTAAATCAAACATAATTAAAAGTTATTTGTATGTGAAATAGCGAACAGTGTTCCACTAATATATTGTTACATTTATAAACTATTCCCAATGTAATTGCATATATAGAAATAAATGTATGGAAATAAATTGACCGTAATTTGATAATATAATGCAGAATGTTTAAAGTAACTGAAAGTAGTGATAACAAATTATTATATATATAAGGTAACAAAATAATAAGTGTAAATGAGCGAAACTGGGTGTGCTCGTACCTCCTTTGTGAAGTAAAATATTTAATTATCGCTAATCGATTTAAAAGTTGGTTAATAGTATAATGAAGATTGGTGAATTCGCTATCTCGCCGAGTTAACGATTTATTGCATATACCTGGAAACGCGTGAGCCGGTACATACCTCGGTAGTTTGATTCTTTCAGTTGAATCACATAGCTGCGAGTTTGCGTTCATCGGATATGCAGATTGCATTAGACCCCGTATCTCGTCTAACGTACACCTGACCCGCTTTCGTCCAAATGAATCGGTAACCTTTCGTTTTCGCTTCTTGTCTAGCCTTCCAAAATAGTTGCTTGCCTCGAAATGTCAGCTGTTCGGAGACGTAGATCCTGGTACTCGGTCCCGCAATTCCAATGTTCGAGGTATTCAATTTGTCTTCCAAATTTGGGTTGTTTTTATTGTATGATTTCACATCCGCTAACAGCTGTTCTTTGGCTATGTTCGATTTTAGTTTGATTATAATTTCTCTCGGATGAATATTATTTGTTTTTTTTGCTGCACGATGAATAGCGTCTATGTCTTTGATTTGGATGTTGGATTTAGTTTTTTGGCAAATGTTAAATACGACGTCTTGTAGTATTTCTCCTTTATTTTCTGGGATACCTCTGATTTCTAGGTTGTTGGCCTTTTGGGCCCGCTCCTGGAATTCAAGACAGTTCTCCAGTACAGTAATCCTGGCTTCCAAATCGATGTTTTTTTTTGTGAGCTCCTCATTCCTTGACTCAATTTCACGGATCCTGCCTAGGAAGTCTTCGTATTGTGCACTTATGAATTGAATGCTTTCTAGAATTTTATTGTTTTGTTCCATGATGTCATTTTGTTTTCTTTCGAGATTAGACGTCTTATCCAAGACTAACCCTTGCAGTTCTTCCAAGTTTGTCTGGGCCTGAGCGGTGGTCGTCGGTCCTTTATTGTTCAATTTTTTACCCGGCTCCAAAGGTTCGTTACCGCTGACTGATTCAGTTACACTTGTAGCGCTCGCCGTAGTTGTCTTCGTATTTTTGCACAGTTTACATTTCAGTTGGGCACGCCGTTCCTGAGTGAGTCTACGGAAACTGTTCTCAGTTATTCCCCCGCAGGCTAGATGAAATGTTCCTTTGCATGCAGAGCACACAAAAATTGACTCCTCTGTTATTACTGGCTCCGGACAGATATTGCAGTGCATTTTGTGAGTAAAAGTATGTGCTACCCGCGGTACACTTCAGTAATATTAAATTATTATTTTTTTGCTTTTACTGATTATCCTCAGTAGGTACGGTAAATCGATTATATTATGTTTATAGATTTCAGATATTGGTGTCACGAATAGCGATCACTGCCGTTAACTTTCCGATTTTTGTGTTTTACCACTTAGTAATCACTTTAAAGAAGAGCAAAAATATTATGAACTAGCTACGATGACAATAAGATTTGATCCTCTATTAGAGGATCAAATCTTATTGTTAGATGTTACGTTGGTACCTACGATTATTCCATATTTTCAAGTCGGATATTTTTTCACTATTTATTTTACATGTCCCAAAAACGCGTGCCATCTCTATCACAAACCTGCGTGCTTCACGGATTTCCTTTTAAATATCCCGTACGCATTATGGAGGGATATCTACTGTCTGCCATCTCCCAGAGCTACCTTCTGGGACCCACGTCCGTCCCGGCGGCGCATCATTATTCCGCACAGCATCCCCACTTCTTGCCGATTCTTCTTTTGCCAATACACGCGTTCGTGATCCGCCCGGAGCCTTTGCCTTTACGTTTACACCACCCATCCGCACTTGCCCCACACTCAAACCCACCCACACCACTGGAGCTGGAAATAACCCCACAACGCCCATGATCGCACTTACCCCGCTGTTCGTACTAGCCTCATACCACCCATGATCGCACTTACCTCCCGCAACCGTAGATCGCACTTCTCCTACTCTTTGGGTCGTGAAGTTACACTCCCCCTCCTGAAGGTGTCACACTCCCCCCGGTGGGGTGGAGAAGTTCCCCCCGGCAAGGGTGTTGGCAAGGATTTAGTAACAATCTCTAGCCGCACAGCCCTGCAAACAAACTTAATCAATCCTAATTTGCAGGAGGCGGGGGCAACCCAGCGACCGGGGTAAATGTACTTACCGGCATTAGGTGAACATATTTCGATTTCGATCAGGAGCTGCGTTCCGGTGCGAGCGGAACGGTACTCCTGTTTATTGCTGTCGTTATTACGGCAATATGATGTTTTTATTATACCTACAGGAAATAAAACATTCCGTTTCGCGAATATATTTTTAAGCTGTTTCGGCAGAAGGAATTCGCGCGGAACGATGTTATAGGGTAGTTACTAATTTTTTTGGTATATGAAGTAGCACATTTCAACATTTATGGAAAATAAATTTATACGCGTACTTCTGGTAGTACTGACTGGTAATGTGCGTTTACATCCCGTGACAAAATATCGCCGACAAAATATCCTCCGACAAAATATCCACTAAAACTTAATCTAACCTAACAAATTAATTGAACAAAAATAACACAAACATCTGTAAAGATAATAAATTTTATTGTTAACTGTTTGTTAATTGTTTTTGTCCCATTTTACTATTTTTGAACAATAATTTATTGTCTACAATAAAAAACACATAAATTTGTTTAAGACCACTTTTATTTCAAAACACTCTACCGGTTTCAGAAGCACCCTTCCTTCGTCAGGTTAATTAATAGTTATAATATTTTCCTGACGAAGGAAGGGTGCTTCTGAAACCGGTAGAGTGTTTTAAAATAAAAGTGGTCTTAAACAAATTTATATGTTTTTTATTGTAAATTATGGCGAGCCACAAAGTTAGTGCTTTTTACAAATATATAATTTATTGTCTTTACAGGATGTCTTGTCCTATTTTTTTGTTAGGTTAGGTTAGGTTTTAGTATATATTTTGTTGGGGGATGTTTTGTCCGTAGGGTATTTTGTCAGAGGATATTTTGTCAGTGATATTTGATCACGTGATGAAAGTCACGGAAACGCATTGACTAGATAGCAGGGGCGTGCGTGCAATCCAAAAGAACTCAAAATTGTAGATGCACAAAAACTGAAGACGTTAAACAAACGTCGAAAATATTTAATACGCTCATTTATCAATTTTGTTTTCGATCTTCCTTTATTGGTATTTAAAATTAAACTCACAAAATGTTGATGATTGTTATTAGTTATTACATATTGTAATTATATTCGCTTCCAATTCCCTTAAAATATAATTCAAACCATTCAGAAAATTGTGCCTGCAAAAGGGTTGGATTCTTTTACATCTTCACCGGATCCCGCCCAATAAATACTTAACCTATTCTGTGTCGTGGTAAGTTGTTGCTTGCCACTCTTGATCTCGTTGATAGCGGGGGACGGATTGAAGCATTGGTTAAATAAAATATAGGATGCAGCAGAACAATGAGCTCCAATTGAATGGAAATTTAACTAGAATTTAAGGAACATTCTGATTTTATTTATTATTAAACAAACCCCATTCAATTATGCAATCTTATTCTGCTTTTTTGAAGCAACAAAATGACTGGAACGGTCAGCTCTTGTGCCAGCTTTTTCTGTCTGGAATTTATAGATCAACATAACAGTTTTCAGGTCGCAACGTTTGATCTAATGCGAGCTACAGAGTTTTTTAATGCCAAACTATTTTTTCGATATTTTGCAAAAAAAAGTGTTTGCGAAGTGATCATTTTATTAGTTTTGTCATTGGAAAGCTGAAATGTAAAGGATTGTCTCAGATATTAGGCCCAATACCCATTAGCATATCAAAAATAATAATTTTATTGTTTTGAATGTATTTAAGTTGTTTACTGTAATCGAGTTTAATTTGTAGAACTCCATTTTAATTTTTACTTCTTGTATGTATTCAATAATATTATTATTCAGTTTATTTAAAAAGAAGTTCTGCTATGTAATTATTTTGACGGCCGGCGTAGTGCAGCGGTAAGGCGCTTGACTCGCATTCCGAAGGTCGCGGGGTCGAATCGCCAGGTACTTCTCCACCTTCCTCATCCTTATCTCTTTCCCCTCCTCACTGCCTTCAGCCTCACAACATACTCCAATTGGGGAATGCCATAGTCCCACTGGCTCCAGTCGGAAGCAGTTGGGACTTTCTTCTGCGGTATTCTTGTTAAAAAATATATATATGCGTGACAGCTGTTTCACCTTCTGAAGACGTTATCTAACTGTGGTTATTTACGTTGATATTTATATATATATATATATATATTATAAATTTTTTGGTTGTATTTAAGGTGATATATATAATAAATGTAGTTATTTCTTCATTGCATTCACCCCATTCTCCCCCGCCGCAGAGGGAAGGCTGGGTACTGGGTAGTGGGTAGATTGCTGGAGTAGGGTAAAGAGGGGCTGGTTGAGTATTGGGGTAAGTCGGATAGGGTGAATAGATTCCGGACGTGACTGAAATGCTGAGCATTCCCCAACCCCCCTTATTCCCGAGGCGACGGTGACTGCTTTTCACAACAAATTTGGGAATTGAGAGAAAACTATCAATTCAAAATAGATAAAAAAAAACTTTAAATAAAATTAAAAATAACGAGCTTATAGATATGATTGCATTTTGAAGTTCCTATAAAAATATCATATCTATTTAGAAGGTAGCATTTTTTTCTAAATTTAAAAAAAATATATATTTACTGAAATAAAACAACTACTTTGTTTGGAACCACGATTAAATTGACTATATGTTTAATTCCGACCGGTTTCGCTTTACACAAGCATCTTTAGGGTATAAAATTAAACTGTTTAATTTTACACCCTGATGATGCTTGTGTTAAGTGAAACCGGTCGGAATTTAAAAAATACTTAAATGAGTCGTGGTTCCAAACAAATTTATTTCATTTTTTTATAAGAAAAACTCTCTTTTTATAACTTTTTGAAGGTTATTCCCATCAATGTAATATATCATTGAAGAAGTAGATAACAATAATAGTCTAAACGAAAATATGAAACAGAACAAGGCACAGAAAAATTATTTAATAAAATAATTTATTTCAGTTAATATGTCAAACCACAAAGCGACTGCTTTCTACCAAAATATATATTTTTAATTTGTATATTATAATAAAACCAATATAAAACTTTATTCCACTTAATTTTATTTGACCGTAACCGGTTTCTTACAAATAATTCTTAGTCTACAGTTTATATACACAACATATTGGGAAGGGGAAGAGGGTTGGTCTACAAGGATTTTAATCAATTATAATAATTTTATTTATTGCTAAATCGCTTAGACTGTCCAATTTCTAAATATTTTGGTAATTCCAGTAAGCTAATTACCTTGGGTTTGTAGCTCTGTAATTTTCTAATTTCGCACTTCTCAGCCTTTCGGTGAAGAATTTCATTTTTAGTCATCCTATCTGTTCGGATTATCTCTGGAATAATTTGAGGATTCGCCTGGATATCAAAATTTTCTAATTTAAGTAGAAATAGCGTTAAATAAGTCTACGAGAATGTACATTTTGGTTTATGTTTTAAATGTTAGATTTTGCTTTTACAATAAGGTTTATTGTCACCCTGTCTCTAGCTACTCCGCCCCCGCCTCTAAATACCCCAACCCTCAGTACTCGCTACGACAGATAAGTCTGTGGTTCGTGTAAATGATGTCAGCGTTGGGAACGATACCGTTACGGAGGTGCTACGCCGCCGTAGACTCGTAGGGCGTAGAGGCGTAGAGGGAGGACATCACGGGGTGAAACGGGACACTTATTTATACGTATATTTAGAAAATAGTACGAAGGTTTTGTAAATGTCAAGTTCAAGTTGTAGGTTAGGAAGCAACTACGGGGAAGTTTTGAAATTGTAATAACATGGGAGAGTGGTTTTTGTAAACTAACTTTTAAATAAAGGCAATTTAATTAAGATTTTTATTTTACTTGACACTTAATATGAATGTATATATGGGCAATTTTATTCAACCTAAGATTTGACACTTAATATGAATGCATACATGGGCAATTTTATTCAACCTAAGATTTGACACTTAATATGAATGCATACATGGGCAATTTTATTCAACCTAAGATTTGGTTGAATAAAATTGATGTTTGTGTTCCGGAGTGTCTTTAAATAAATATAAAGGTTCCTCAAAATATGATGTTTTGCACTATTTTTTATGTGAGTGCCGCACTTGAGTCCCAACTGCTCCCTTTTGGAGCCAGAGAGACAATGGCGTATGGGGTATGTTGTGAGGCCGAAGGTAAAGGGGAGGGGAAAAACACGGGGGAGAGAAAGATAGGGAAGTACCTAGCTATTCAGATCTGGGTCACCAAACACGGCTAAAGCCATTTCAAGCAACTTTACAATTCTGAATGGTGGTCTTACACCGGAGCGATACTGAGAGCATCTTCCACTCTCGAAATCTGACGTTACCCACCGATGCTTTACGAAACTTTCAACATTACACTTTTATCAGTTTGTTCTACTTGCCATGTCACATAACATCATAAATACAATATTCGGGTTTACCTCAATTACTTTTTTTATTTCTAAATAAATTCGATTTATGATTTAAAAAAAAAGTCGTGTTATAAGTCTCAATGGATTATTTTCCACAAACAAATACATCTTCACTGTTTTGCAGCGTAATGTAATCCCCACATCTACGCCTCTACGATCCGCTACGTCGCTACGTCGCTAAGCCTCTACGATCCGTAACCCGCGATGAATGCATAATAAGAGCGGAGTAGTTACTGGCTATGGCTACGGCTACAGCTACATACTAGAAGCGGGCGTCGCGGCGCTGAACGTCGTAGTGTCGGTGGCGTCGGCGTTGGCCGGAAGTCAAAGCCGAGCCTTATTCAGCCGGAAACGGATAGCCGCCCAGCGCCCCCTAGCGCCCACTAGACTCCACATTCTGCCGTTTCCGATTCGCCTGAATAATTCACGAGCGAACATGTTGGCGCGGCGGTACTTTAAATTGTTTTTAAAAGCGTTTGACGATTGGAGATCAACATTGACCGGACTTTTACACACCCCTATTTTGGTTGATTGATCCATTTTTAATTTCGAATACATATCTGAGTTGCGATGTGGGTATATATTTTTTGTAACACCTTAAAATCGTGAAGAACTTGCCATTATTATAATTATTATATATATGCCTATTTACTTGATTTCCTTCGTTGCGCATAGCATATCAACATCGAGTCATTATCTACAGTATTATTGCGAATTGCGACCAATTCAATACTATTATTGTGTAAGTATTGGACCGCCGTATACCTAAGGGAACGTACCCATACTACGTGACCAACTTTTTGCAATTTTTAACCCCCCCCCCCCCCCCCGGTGACCAAAATCCTAAGCAACCCGCCGCTCATTTGTATGGAGCGTGACATTTTGAAGACCCCCCCCCCCCCCTCAACGTGTCACGTAGTATGGGTACGTTCCCTAATTTAGGTAATAAGTAATAACTATGAGGTTATTTTTATGCAAAAAAGTTTATAACATAACATTTATGCGGACATTAGGTACCCATCTATTTCTGACCACAAACTGGACGTTTATGAAACATGCTTGTATTACACAAAATAGTTGATATGCACCTAGACGAATGAGTATGTAGCATTCATATGTAAATAGGCTAAAATTGTGACTGGACAACTCAACAAAGTCGCTAATCAACACTCCTTAGTTCATTAAATGTTATGAAAAAAAATAGGTTTTATTTTATTTTTACATTAGCTCCACACAGGAGGCCCTGAGCAAAATAATTCCTCTTGGGGCCTATGTCATCTTTGGGGATGCTATGTGGAGGGTTTTTTTAGGAAAGGAAGGAGAGGAAGTTCTAGGAAGGAAAAAGGTATTAAGGGTGGGTAGGAATCTGGGGTCAGTGTGTCCAGCAGACGTATGAATCTATTAACACTGGGGCGCAATGCGATGTTCCGACAAAGTACGGTTGGAGAAGTCAAGAGGACTCCCTCAAGCATTCTCTCCCGATCCGGCCTTCCATGGAGCTGGTGGGCAGACGCGTCCGCCGCCAAGACCCGGACAAACTTCACCCCATAAAATCAGGCACTCTGGCTAAGTCACCATTTAGGTTGGATGTTAAATTTAAGACCATTTTAAAAAAATCATCACTTTTAACCCTAGATCACTAACCTTCGTCAAAACGACGACGCGGACTCGAAAAAGTGGTATAAATTTTGAGTGCGTCGTCGTACGCATTCCAGATTTCAGCTAATCTCAGACGACCTGCAGCTCGCGCGGCGCACGTGTGTGTTTTTTGTGTAGGGGCCTTGTGTGCCCTGTATGCCCGAGTGCAACAAATCCTTGTGTGGCGAACACAAACATGAAATTTGTCACAAATGTATTAATTAATAGTTTTTTCAAAATGTTTCTTTCTTTTGTTGATTTTATTACTTAATTTTAATATTTTAATACTTTGTTTTTTTTAGTTAATAAGATTTAAGCATTTAAAAAACAAATATTTTCAAATGAGTAAAAACTCTGGTCTCAATTAAAAGACTGCCAAAGTAATTAAAATGTGATTTTCGAAAATAAAAAAACTTATAAACATGTTAACAAATGATTATTGTAATACACAAGTAAAATACATATACACATTTAATTCCATAAACCCTTAGAAGCCTCCCTTTTATACGGCGTAGCCGAAACGACGAAGGTTAGTAATAAGCGTTGTAAAATAAGGTTAGTGATCTAGGGTTAATGACTTTCCAAAGGTGTGTTGAAATGTCACTAAGAACCATGAAAAACATATACGTAAATAGGAAATTACATATTTGAACTAATTTTACACATTATGTACCTACAATCACTTTGGGTAGTTTAATAGTGAGTGATGGCCTTTCAACGGCCGGTCTGAACCATAATATACTTCCCTATATACTCGTACTTTAAATTGACACTGTAAAAAATTTTCAAATAAATATATGTATAAAGAATGACTTATTTAGGTATTGTTACGATTTAAGATTTTCACGGCCAAAAGTATTTTTGTTATTAGTTTTTGGGGTATTATGCGGTGTTGCGCTACCTCCTTCTTTAGCCAACGTTTCGGCCAGCGTTGCAATGTCCATCATCAGGGCAGATGTGTAATAGTTAGGGGTGATTTTTGTACTTATCTATTTAGGAGCGATACCGTGTCGCCAGCTCCACTCCTCTACGAGCTGGCGCTACAATATACTTCAACATGTTTTTTGCGTTTAGCCTTGATGTAACCGTCAATTACCGGATACCAAGAACTATTGAGCTTAGCTTCGTCGTCTCTATTAATATTTATAGAATTTTTGTGAATTTCAATTTCCTCCGTAATCAGGCGTGCTCTATGAGTTTTGGGTCTTCCCAGGACCTCAGGGACAAATCCAAAGTAATGGCCGGTTTCGATTAAGTGCTCGGCGATTGTCGATTTGTCAGGGTGGCCAAGTTTACAGGCACCAAAGTGTTCTGATATCCTTTTGGAGATCGTCCGCTCTGTTTGGCCCACATAAACCTTGTCTCATCCAGAACAGCTGAGTTTGGCTAAAGGAGGTAGCGCAACACGGCATAATACCCCAAAAACTAATAACAACAATATTTAGGTATTATATATTTTTTTCATCTTTCTATATGATACAAAAAATATTAATCTAGAAAAGCCTATGTGCTTTAGAATCTAGGACAATGGCGTCAATAGCAGATGGCTAACTCAGTCAAAAGAAAATAAATATTGATAAAGAAAGGAATATCTAGTTCGCCATCAATGATTAATAGAATCATGATTTGCTCATAATGTAACAAGACGGAGAGGGTTGATTCGTAGAACGTGTCTGCGTAGAATGTGGATAATATTTTATTTCTTAGCAGTTAGACGCTTGGAGCGTGAACTACCCTAGAGGGGCGGGAGGGAGGTTCTTGAGGAGGAGAGGGAAGTGGCGGGGAGGGGGAGGTAGGGTGAGGGGTGTTGTAAGTCTTCCGCAGGAAGAAGTGTACTTATTACTTGTGTCTGTGCAACTGAACATATCACTTGCAGCACTGCGCTACCACTTTATATTTCATGCATTCATTCATCTATCGCCTAATTGAAAGCACTTCGTTCAACGTGGTTTAAAGTAGTTTTATCTAAAGAAATACAAATAAGTTTTTTGTTCACCTTTGTTTGAGCTATACCACTACTTTTTTTCTTATTAAACAATTGAAAACCACGGAGCAATCAACATTGCATATGTTTAGTAGTTCGAAATGAGATCCTTAAGGCGTATGTATGATAAAACCACGTATGATCGTATGAGATCCGCAAATAATGCAAGACTGATGTAAGCGTAATGACTAAGATTAAGAAAGATGGTTTGGGCATGTAGAGCGAATGAACGAGGAAAGGAGTTAGTTAAGGAGAATATATGACGCAAATGTGAATAATAGAAGAAATCGGGGATGCCCGAAGAAGACTTGGACGGAGGCGTCTACTAATATCTACAGGAATTCCAAAAACTGAAAAAAATCGAACTAATATCTATGAGAACCAAAGTGTTGACGAATATCTACAGCTCAAACTGTTGACTAATATCTGTGAGAACCAAAGTGTTGACGAATATCTACAGCACTGGCAGAGGTTGGATTTGCAATTATGTATAGCATATTGGAATAACGTAATATTGCGTATGCAGTTTAAAAAACTTAAGTATGTATGTAAAAATCCCTAATATCGGACTATTGGACACATTTAGGCGATTAGTCCAACCTACGCTTTGTAGATATTAGTTCAACCTACGCTCTGTAGACAACAACAAGGTCAACACTGGTACCGTCATAGATATTCGTCCGACCTTAGCTGTGTAGATATTAGTCAACACTCTGAAGTTCGTAGATATTAGTTCAACATATGAGTTGTAGATATTAGTATCTGGAGTCGACTTGGACCACTTCCCCACCTTCCTCTTCCCCATCTCCTTCCCCTCCCACTTCCTATGTAACTTTTGCAGAACTACTTTCCAATGGTTATGCTAGTCGGGAGAGCTGTCTTGTTGTTAAATAGAATCACTTCGAATATCGACATGTTTAACATCAATGAAGCACAATTCAAACGACTAGCTTTTTATCTTATTATCTGTAAATATTTTCTCTTTTAAAAACGATTTAAAATTGTAATTATGTTATGTTTTTAAAATAAATAAATGAAATTGAATTGAATTCCTTCAGCCTCACAACATACCCCAATTGGGGATGCCATAGTCTCACTGACTCCAGACGGGAGAGGTTGGGCACTCTTGTGCGGTATTCATAAAAAAAGTGAATTAGATGCTTGAATCGGGTCATGTCAAGAGTCAGAATAATAGAAGAGCATGTATGAGACGATGTATGAATGTGAACGAGGCAAGGAGTGTGTGCCAAGATCGAGTGATGGTTAGCTTAGTCGTTTTTTGACTGGTAAGTGAATATTTCAATGTGCCTTAGGTCTGTGTTTGAAATCAGGTTTGAAAAGGAAAATAGTTGCAATGACTTAGAAATTTAAACAGCAAACACTGCAAATTTCACGATGCCAGAACTCACCGTTATTTTACACACATATTTTCGATTACTGATTGGATTGAAAACTTCTCATTTTCATATAGGTGTCTTATCATGTGCTTATTGCTCGTGTTTTTTTTAATAAGTTTAATTTATGATATTCGTGCTTCCAGAACTGCCCTCGATTTAAACAAAAACTCTCAAACATATAGTTGTAAAATTCCACCTCGGCGCAATCTATTCTTGCACAATATTATCCCCCAGTGCTTTATGCATCCCGAACCGCCGTGAAAATCGCACTTTACAGTTGAAATACCGTCAGAGAACTGCATCCAATATTCATGCGAAATTTGCAGACGGGCGCTTTCTTGTTTGTCTTTAGTAACCTGCTAAGTGAGTGTGCGAGCGCGAGTATCGCTATGGGCCGTATGCGCCGCCGAATCGGGAGCGCGGGGAAGTTTACCCGCACTAATTTCGGAACCGGTTACGTGCTTTTGGATACCCGCTTCGTGACTGGGCGGAACTGCGCCCCACTTGCGTGGACGAGTTTCACGACTGCGTTTAATTTTAGAAGTACTTATGGCACATCCAGTTTTATTCTCAATACGTGGTGAGGCGGGATGTGAGACGTCGAGCTTTTATGGATGTGCTAGCCTTTTTGCAGATGCTTGAATGTTATTTTTATTGTTTTTTAGAGCTTTGAACAATCTTTGCTCTTTGAACCACGGCATTTGTCAATAAACGCATTTATTCGTACACTCTTTTTCACTTCTATATTTCTAACAGTTGTACATTAAAAATACCGCCGGACGGCCGGCTTGATCTAGCGGCAAGGCTCTTGACTCGCAATCCGAAGGTCGCGGGATCGAATCGAAATCTTATTTGATTAATTTGTGTTGTTTCACAATTAATTCATTTAAAATAATATATAGTATATTTTTGCGGCACGTTCTAGAGTGAAAGATACTCTTAGTATCGCCCTGGCGTAAGACAACCATTCAGAATTGAAACGTTGCTTAAAATGGCTTTTAGCTGTGTTTAGTGACCAGATCTGAATAGCCAGGTACTTCTCCACCTTCCTCTTACTCATCTCCTTCCCCTTCCCACTACCTTCAGCCTCACAACATACCCCAATCGGGGATGCCATAGTCTTACTGGCTCCAGACGAGAGCCGTTGGGACTCTTGGGCGGTATTTATCAAAGTAAACTTTTCAGATGATAGTCCGGTACCCCTTTATTAAGTTTCTCTGATGGACATAATGACTATTACCATTGAACCTTTCTTATCGCGCTTCACCGATTGTACGTTTTACGTAATAGATGAATATATGATAAGCAGGAAAAAAATATGTACCAATTCTTCATAATCTATGTAGTTAATCTTTAGGAGTCATTTGAAATGCAAAACTTTGAGCATTAAAATATGAAATTAACACATTTCTTTTTCTTCTTCATCGCGATTGTTCTTGAATCAAGAGCCCCCTAATCATATTTCCTTCATTCTTCGTTAAATATTCCTCTACATTACCCCACCTTTATTTATAAATCTCACCACCCCTTCTTCGAGAATACCTCCACGCTCGGAGAAGTGAACGAGGCAGGGGGATGAGTCGGGGAAGAAAAAATATATTAAACAAGGTTATTCGGAATATTTTCACGTGGAAATTATGTAAATGAATTCGGGGTGCAATAAAAGCTCGGAAAAGGTAAATATGTACTGTGAATATAACGCGATTTTATTTTATTTTACTCGCGAGTTTTGAGAATACCGCCTTACTTTAAGGGTAGATATGTTTCCATGCTAAGTAACCCCTTAGGGGGTGAGGTCCCACCCGAGGGTCGGGCCGCTCTCCGCCCCCATTGAGGAGGAGGGGGGTAGGAGTGCATATTTCACTCGTTATCGCTCATCTCTTTATGATTCCACCCACCCCCGCGTGTTAGCTGTGTTAATTATTTGAAATGTGGCAGAGTTAAAGTTGTCAAAGCGATTAGGGGAGTGTTTCTCGGTGGAATTGTTTTATCGTCGAATGAATAAGGTTGGACTTTAAAAATATGTATTAAATAGGTCATATTTTTGGTTAGACGAGCCTGAACTTATAAGCGGAATGAAAAATAAAAATGTTTCAACGAAGTGAGTAATTACTCGCACTTTTACATAGTTACACCTTTATACAAACTACTCTGTTACTTTGACTTAATTATTAGATGTGTCCCGTCTTTCTGGTCTATCCCCTACTTCTAATATTAGTTTCTACTATCCGATTATGAAATGCGAGCATTTAAATAATAATGTTATGAGCGCTTTAGTTAGAGCAGTGATAAATAATGTTTTCTCTTGATGATTTTAGCAAGTCATTGTTTGGTTCAATCTGAGAACAAAATCCAACATCGCCGGCTGAAATCCAGGTAATATTTTATTTAGACAGAAAAAATACAGGAAGCCTCAGACATTTAAAATACAGATATGTCGGCAAGTAAAAGTAAAGGGAGAACAAATATTGATACAAGAATCACAGTTCCAGCCGGAGTAGTAGCGGAACTGGGATGGGGAATCTCTCGACCCCAATGTTTTCCCAAATCCCCGTCTCTCGGAATTGTGTTTCTGCCGAATAAGCGATTATTGCCAGAATTATATACGAGTCTCCATGTGATACGTGCTACACAGATATATATTATATTGAAAAGGGATTGGGTGAACGCGCGCGTCAAGATGGGAAAATAAAAGTTTTGTTTCAACCTAATAAAAATATATTGTCTATCTTACCGCGCATTTGGTTTGCAATCGCACGAGTGCTCTCAGATTGTACACTATTAAATACATTTTTCGTCTCGGATAACAGTCATTTTACCGTTTACCAAATCTGGCCCGAACAATTTATTTAAAAGCCAATATTTTGTAGTTAATCACAATTAAAAGTGTGAAAAATTGAACAGTTTAATCACATGGCAAGCCTGGTTAGTTTCGGGGTTCTAATAATTATCAGAGTTTTTTTCGCTTACTTCTAATTCCCATCATCAGTTGTCATGAAACTTATTTTGAACACCGAAAAGTTGGGTAAATAAATGTAATTAATGCAATTTTTTTGGAATTACTTTTGAAGGTTATACCCCACAAAGTAATATATTATTATCATATAACAGAACAAGACAGAAAAATAAATTAACCGTTACCTTTTTATTGTTGTGTCTTGTTCTGTTCATTAGTATTATCTTCTTATTCATTGTAATTTACGCAATGATAGAAATTTTTTACTTATTCCGCCGAAGACCCAAATATTTCTTGCTGGACAATTTAAAAAATATATATATTTTCGAAATGTATGCATTATTAAAACAGAGACTGTTCTCACGGAGTTCAAAAACCACTTAAAAAAAAGGTTTTTAATAATTTTTTTATAAAATAAACAAATGTACAAAGTTTGTATTCTACAAAGAACTACACTTCATATCATTTTGTGTATTTATCTCTAGCCATTTACATTACGTAGGTATTCAATATGTTATCCCAATTTATTCCGCCGAAACGAAAACCATTCTCCATATATATATTTTTTAGATGTTGTCGTCTTGCCAGTTTTCTTTTACACAGTAGGTAAATAAACCAATTCAGGGGAGGTTGGGGTGAGTCTTACCATATGTATCTCTCGACTTATCTACAGATGCCTTTTAGCTCCCCTTTCCCCCAGGGTGGGTTGAGTGGTGGAGGGGTGGAGGGGCGGATTGAGATATAGATATAAAAGAAGAACTCTCGAAGGATCTTATTGAAAGCCGTATTTATTTGTATGTTCAGGATATGTTCCACGTAAAAACCAACATTGATGCGAAGATGTGTTTCGGTCAATAACGGCAATCTTTTCATTAAAAAATCATTGAAATTTTCACAAATTTATTTATCAATGCTTGCTTTTGTAAACGTTGTTGGTTGTGGTCGTAATTAAATTTGTAAAGAAATGTCGGTATTTTAAACCAATATCGTTTATAATCTCTCTCAAAGTGGTTTAAATTCGGTATTCTGCCATGGTATGTTCAAAACCCCAGCCATTTCAGCGTTCCTATACATATTTTATATCTTTCCACCGCAGATTATTAAAATTTTCGCTGGCAAACCGCATCCGCAAATGTTCTGGAAATCTAAAAAGTTTTCCCGGACCGAGGCAAATGGAAAAAGGACGCTTGGGAATTTATCGACTTGTTCCGTATTATTGGCGGTATGGCTGTCGCTCCCAACTCTTCTCCACCCCTTCTCTCGCCTGTCTCCCTGCTATTACCTCCTCGTATATCTTCCCTCTCACCCTCATTCATATCTTTAACCCGTTCAAGTCTTATTTTTATAAATTGTTTTCGATGGTAGTTGTATTTGTTGGAATTTTTCAATAGTACCTAAATGAAAGTTTCCGATTGTTTTATTCTCAATGATTAAGTACCTACGGTTTCCATTTTTGCTCGCTTTATCAAACTCAATAAATAACACAATAATCCTATTTTCAGCTCGCTATATTATCATGATACATTAACGAAATTTTTAATAATTCATTGAACTACAAAAAAAAATACCAAAAATAGTCACATTGCTCGAATATTTTGTTTTTTAATTGCTTTTTTAGTTAGTTTTCAACAATATTTTGGAAACATTTTTCTGGAAATTTATTGAGCTGAAAAATGAATGTATTTACATTGTTACGTGAAAGAATCCAAATTCTATCAATATAGTTTGATTCAAATATAAATTCAAGATTCTGTCTTTCGAGGGTTAAGCAGCAATCACCCCTGCCCACATCCCCCAAAACTCCTCAAGTTTCCCGTACCGTTTTTATGCTGATAATATCGTTTGTTGTTCAATAGAGCGTGACTCTCACACTTGGCATCGCGCGGGAATAGCGGCCGCGACGTCCCGAGCGCTTTTTGTTTCTCTGTTTGTGAAATAGCGATCTGCTCCCCACTGTCACCGTGTCACCGCTCCCGTTCTTGCGATAGCGGGTCGTTACATCACTAGGATTGACGGTGCTAGCTGATAATGGCAGGAATTTATACAAACCGTCTAGAGACGTATTGATTTTGATATGTTTTGATTTTTTGTGGAGATATTTTCATTCTCTCGGGTTTCTTTCGACTAACTCATAAATATGCCACGCTAGCCCAGGCGAGAGGAAATCGTTCAGAATTGGATCGTTGTAATAATTTGTACATTAGAGGGCTTTTCTAATAAATCATTTATGGTTGTTTATAAGTCGTGTTAAATTTAAAACTAGTTTATTAGTAAGGGGGGTGTTTATTTGTGATGTAAATCATAACAGCTAAACAAGTATAACATATATCCCTCGTCCACGATTGTTGTAGGTATAATATGTAAAATTATAAAACGCGACGTTGTAATAAATAATTAATAAGTAGATCCCTTGAATCCTTGAATGAGTGACATCTCTTGATATAAATTAAAACTTGTGTTGAATTTCTGTATAACTCCAATCTGTTGATATTAATGACAGTAATGATCAAAACGTTCAATAATATATGATCAAATATAATAGTGATCAAAAGTAATAGAGCCTTTACCGGTGCAACCCCCCAAATACGACATTATTAAGGCAACCAACCTATTGAGTTTAATACAAGTATAAATTTGTTCGTCGGTATCTTCTATCACATTTTATGTAGGATGTTTCGGGACCAGATTTTGATAGCCAGGTAGTTCCGGCCTTCCTCTTTCTTATCTCCTTTCCAAATGGGGATGCCATTGTGTGGTATTATAAACTATATATATAAAAATCTCGTGTCACGGTGTTTGTGGCCGCACTCCTCCGAAACGGCTAGACCAATTTTTATGAATATTTTTTATATATATTTGGTAGGTATGAGAATAGGACGTAAAGTATATTTCATACCACTTGGTGATTAGAGTGTCCCAGATTTATTTTTCTATTTTTCTGGCAATTTTTTGTTGTTGTATTTTTTTTTATTTGGCATCAAAAATACACATAACCCCACCCACCCTCCCATTTTTTAATCGCGATTTTAGTATTTTTGTATGTTATATTATAACCGTCGCGACGGTTAAATTTGTTCATACGCATGGTCGTTCGCATTTCAAACACAACGAAATGATTTATGTTGTTGAATGACGGATGGAACTTTCATTTATATGGCAGAACAACGTTTTTCCGGGTCGGCTAGTATAATTTAAAAAAGTAAATGTTTTCATGTTCCAAACTGAAGATTTTTCACGAAATTTCAAAATTTGCTAAATTTCTTGAAAATGTCGTAATTTCTTCTCTTTGTGTTAAATAGTTTTTACCTTCCATCGAATTCAATTACATTGATAATGGAGATTAATTTTATTGTTTGGAATCCATTTGCCGAAGTTTGAACAAAGGTTTCTACAATTGTTTGAACTTTACAAATTTCCATCTCATTTTGTTGCGAGAAACCGTCGTTCCTTTGCGTTTCTTTGTCCCGAAGATCTTTTATTTGCGGCGCGAACAGAGACTCACCCCCACCCCCTCCCCTTCCTCATTCCACAGTTCATAAATATTCACCTGGCTTTCGCCCGACGTGTTTTTGCGTATTTTTAAATTTGCAAATGTATTCATTCGTGAAGGGGTAGATTTCGACCCAGTTTCCATTCCGCTGTTCAAATTGTCTTGGAACATATTTTTTTTCTGAATTTTCGTACTCTGTCATAGTCGACTTGGTTTTTTTTAAGAATAGGTACTTCGTTTTATTCTGGCTGAGTTGATAACCTGGTAATTTGAAGGGTATTTCGAGAAATTTAACTAATTCTTTGACTTATTATTATTGACTAGCTTACACCCGTGGAAATTCACGGGATATTAATCTTCTATCTTCTTCTTCTATCTTCTTCTTCTATATAAATAAAAATGAATCGCTAAAATGTATGTACGCGCCTAACTTCCGAACGACTGCACCAAATTGGATACTTAATTCTATTTTTTTTATATTCGTTATTATCAGGACAAGGTTTGTATAAAACCACTGGTGAGCTCTGGCATTATGAAATTTGTATAAAAAATGCAATAGGTGGTACGCGAGCTGTTTAACAACTGAATGTACCGGGACTGAATGTATGGAATGCAGGAGTGGGGAGGGGGTAGGGGAAAGAAGAGAGGGGTAAGGATGGGGGGTGGAACACAGGAGGGGGGTTTGCGAAATAGGGGAAGGGGGGGGAGGGAGTGGAATGGGGAGAGGGAAGGTGGAGGAGGCGGAGTGGGAACGCGAGAGGGGAAGGGGACGCGGGAGAGGAAGGGGAGGCGGAAGGGGAGCGCGACAATTGGGAAAGGAAACGCATGGGGAAACAATTTCCTTATTAAATGGCATAGCAACGCATGCCGGAAACCAGCTAGTAATGTATTATTGGTAATTGAAAAAGCGTAGACCTTTAAAAAATCTCTCTTTCTGAAGAAATTTAATCTTTATCAAGATCCTAAAATTTTAAACAAAGGAAATACCTACAACACTTCTACGTAGAATTATTAAAATATTTTTCTGGTAATAAAAACACCTCATTGTAAACCTTTCTTGAAAAAGCAAATATTGGACACATGCGGAAATTATGATTTTATTACTATTATATATTTAGATACATTCCTCTCAATTTATATAGGTATGTAAAAGCCCAACGGGAGTTTCATTAATCTTACTAATATTATAAACGCGAAAGTTTGTATGGATGTATGTGTGTTTGTTACTCTTTCACGCAAAAACTACTTAATGGATTTTAATGAAACTATACAATAATATAGCTCATACATCAGAATAACATATGGGCTATAATTTATAAAGCTAGATAGGAAGGAGACGCGGGAGGGGAACGGGGACGCACGGGAAAGGTGATTCAGGGAGAAACAATGTATTACTTTGAATATAACTAATATTATTGAATACAAAAAAACATAAGGAACTGGCTACAATCCTTTTAACTTTTAATTTATAATTTTGTTGAATTGAAGTCGATTTTATATTTTGATTTTTATTGTTTCTCTTTCTTATAATACTATGAACACTCTTTTGTTTTACTATTCACAATTTATAATTTACAACTGAAAAATGTCCTCTACAACTCCTAGTGTGGAGGACAATATATTATGCCTTTGTAATGTAAATGTACTAAGAATAAATTAATAAATAAATACGGCATTATTTATTTTTATTGATTATTTATTTTTTTTTTACTTAAGAGGGCATTACCAGAGAAAACCAGAAATATGTCATTTTCAAATCAGATTTTAGACGTATTGACTCTTTTCCACAAAAAATTATAAATGGATTTCGAAAGATTGTTCTTTTATCTAGCATTCGCATGTAATAAATTTTTAGAATTTTTTTTAATTTTTAGTATAATAAGATTATTCCATAGGTCGTTGGCAGATTTGTTAATTTTCAAAAAAGATTTTGTATTATACCACACCCATTTCAAATAATAATTTCAAATACAAACTAATATATTTCAGATTTTTTTAATATTCTTATTAAATTTAGACATTATTGAAAAATGATAAATACTTATAATCAAAAAATAATTACAAAAAGTCATTATTTTAATAGTTTTATCATCACGCCTTTCAGCATTTTTGGATGAAGGTATAAATTAAAGCTAATTTGGATTGAAATAAATTCGATATTGAGTTATAATTTAAAAAAGCTGGTACGGAGAATAATTAACCTTTCTCATTGTAACCATTGTAACCACCCTGCACGATCGTAAGAACAACTTTCGACGAAATGTGGATTTTCGTCCGCTGGCTGGTTAAACGCTCTTAATGAGTAAAATCCCAAATTGTAAAATTGATACGGTTAAATATGACCGAATGAGATACGTTCCCATTAGCTCAGTAGTGCGCCCGGCAAGGCTAAAGTTCTGGGTTTGATTCCTAGATGTGACTGTCACCTTTTTTGGTTTCTGTTTCAAATTTTCTAATGAGAGTCGCTAATATTGTCTTCAATATTTCATATGTGTATTTTGGATGTTGTAATGAACTTTTGAATAATTTATTTCAAAATGTTTTATTTTCCTGGTTGTAGTTTAAAGCTCCCCTGTAGTTGGTAGGTAGCTCCCGCTGTTACGTCTGAGTGAATCAATTCTTCAGGTCTGCTCTCTCACCCGTGGGGAGGGGGCGGGAAGCTGCGGCTCAGGAGTGGGTAGGGGTAGAAAGGGGGGGGGGGGGGATCCAGAGACCCTTTTTTTCAGTCCCCGCTTTATCTCTGAAAATGTACGCCCGCTCCGTATATTTCGCAAATCGCCGCGCAATTTATCTCGCACTGCGGTGGCGGGCTTCTAGTACCTACTTATCTGACCGTTGGAGAAATTGGGAAATCAATTTGTATTTCGCTTGTAAGTTCTCTCCCGCCTTGTTACGTCCGTGTACTTTTGTACCTACTAGCAAATCGAATTGAATTGGCAGAGCTATTTTACTGATTGTGTTTTTTACGTTAAAATGATTTACACAAGAATTGATACACAAAATTGAGGTGGACGACTAGTCCCTTGGACAAACCGAGTTGGGCAGAGTGGTTGGTGCCAACTGACTGCCTTTTCTAAATGATTATCATTTGGCATAAATACGAGTATGTTCTCTTGTTAGGTTTGTAGAAAAAGATGGCCCACAATCTTAAGAATATGTCTTGCCTTGGAATATTTGTAAATGTTTTCGCAAATTATAATAATAATGCACTGTTTTTCAGAAAAAGCACCTTAATTTAGGAAGATTTTGCATAGATTCTAAGTCTGATAGATTTTCCTAATTTAACAAACGGATTGCAATCTTTAGAACACAGGCGTCGGTTGGGATTGTCCAATGGAAGATGCTCCGAGGAACTAGCGTCATTGATCCCTTCGGCACCGGTGCATAGTCGGGAAACACGCTAATCGCGTGCCCAACATATGTACATGGTTGACATTTGTCACATGAGAACGCGTTGCTTCTTCGACTCGTTTTTGTGTTCAACAACTCGGCTGTGGAACGATTTGCCGGCCTTTGTGTTTCCTCCTTCCTACAACACGGGTCTCTTCAAGACCAATGTTCATTTCTTCGTCTTCTCAAAAAGCCCTCCACACAGCATCTCAGATGACATAGACCCCGAGGGAAATTATCTCTATACTCCCTGTGTGGAGTTAATAAAAAAAAATATGCCATTGCAATTATCATGACGCCATACCAGGTATATGATATCTATTTAAAACTAGCTGTCATTACTATGCCATTTAATAAAGAAATTGTTTCTCCCTGCGTGTCATTTCCCATTCGTCACGGTCACCTTCCGCCTCCCCTTCCTCTCCCGCGTCCCCTTCCCCTCTCGCGTTCCCACCCCGCCTCATCCACCTTGCCTTTCCCCACTACACCCCCTCCCTTCTCCCGTCCCGCGAACCCCCCTCCTGAGTCACCCTCCCTTCTCCCAGCTTCCCCTCTCCCCTCACAGGTTCCCCTCCCCCCTTCCGCAAATCTCCTACCCGAGTTCCCCTCCCCCCTCCCGCATTCCATACATTCAGTCCCGGTAGGCATCCGTTTCTTTTGTACAAACCTTGTCCTGACAATAAAGAACACACAGAAAAAAGAATTATCCATTTTGGTTCAGTCGTTCGTAAGTTATGCGCGTACATACATTTCGGCGATTCATTTTTATTTATATGGATAGATAGATAGATAGATAGATTATAGATAGATAGATAGATAGAAGATAGATAGATAGAAGATAGATAGATAGAAGATAGATAGATAGAAGATAGATAGATTAAATGGTAATTTAGAAAGTCTTCTTTAACAATCTTTTTTTGGAAATGTATGGAATCAATTTTCCACCCCTCCTAAATGTGATCATTTCTCAGTAGTGAAATATATATCAGCTCAACGCATCTCTGGATAAATAGGTTTGCCATACAATATACAACCCCCAATTGGAATGAGAAATCATGGAGCAAGAAGGTTCTTCCTTCGATGATTTATTTAACATTGACCGGAACCTTTTTGCTATGGTTCTCTAAACTGCAATATGAATATCTATTTATTTTAACCCGCAGAATGCCCGGGGTAGCGATATCACGATATAATCTCTCCCTTGTTTAAATTATTCAGCCGTTTTAAGTGGGTTGTTCCACCTGTCGAAATTGCTCCGGCCGTTTATGGTGAAAAGGTCGAATAGACCCGAAACTGAGGCGGCACCGACCATAAGAGGAACCGACCCGCGACCCTCTCACTTTGTTAAGTGGGAACGGGATTGGGAACTCGGAACGGAGAGCCAGGAACAGAGTAGGTACTTGTGTTCCTGTTGGTATATTATTATTTCCTAGCGGTCTTGCTTCTCTGTATAGGGAATATAAAGTATAAAATAGGGACTCTTCATGTTGTACCAAAGATCATGTAATGTTTTGGTTTATATCGGGACAAAAGTAAGAGTTATGTCAACGTCAGTGATGTTGCGTTCGTAGACTTTAATTCTCATGATTGATTTACATAGATATATGTTTTATTTAAATTTATTTTTTGCGTAGATTTACTTTATTTATTTATTTATTTATTTATTTATTTTCGGGAAATCGACAGTTTACATTTTTACAGTTTGTACATGTTTGTATAGCCAAAATAAAACCAATTATGGATTTCCTCCATGTGACTTTACCTCTGATTAACAGCATAATAAAAAAAAATAAATAATAAATTTATAATAAAGCAGTATGAGATCAAAAATTTTATAAAACAAAAGATTAAGTATATAAAACTAAAATTTACATAAAACATAAAATATCAATACATTGGTAACCATAAGAAGCCAGATTGTACATATAAATCAAATCATAACAGAATTAAAGATAAACGATAGAAACATAGACACATAACATATTCATGAAACATCAGAGAAATACTCTTTTATGTACCCCTTATATTTGGTAGGTTCGGAATTGAAAATGTCCACCTTGGATAATATGCTATTGTAACTATTGCATAGTCTGTTCAGACAAGAATTTTGCTTGCAGTTTGTCTTGCATTGATCAACCCTGAACAGGACAGAAGAGCGTGTTGTACGCGCAGGTACATTAAATTGAATTTTGTTTAGCAACTCTGGGCATTGAATATTATTGTTAACTAATTTATACAGGAATATTGCATCCTTATGATGCCTTCGTACACTCAATTATTTTATTTTTATTTCACAAGTTAAGTTTAATTATTAATTCATAAGTTCATACGTTAGAATATTTTGTTGACATTTTAAAAATTTTAGATTTAGATTCTATCTTATATGTGTATTTTTAAAGTTCTTAACAAAATTTTTGGTTTTATGAAATTATGTATATTCCGTAGTTTTTTTATACTTTTCTAACTTTTTAACAATTTCCAATAATTCTTTTTAAATTTTATATGTATATAAATAGACCTACTTATTTTTATGTATGCATATATGTGTGTATATGTATGTGTACATATATTATATGTATGTATCTACACATGAAGATATTTTATATACCTACTTTAATCTCTTTTTACTATCGATGTATACAATTTGTATTTTCATATTAGGTCCTTACATGTGAAATTGGCGTTTTGCCGTACTGGCAACTTTGATCTCAAATATCTTCTCTTATAAGCAGGGTACTCACCTAACCGTGTAACCTGTAGCGTATCTGATACTGTATCAAGTGAGTACGTAGGCACGAGTCTACTGCGAGCCGCTCGCGCGTGGAGCGCAGTGTGCTCGCAGTGACCCGCCGACGGCGGTTTCACTGCAAGCACGAAGGCGGATACGCGGGTACCGTGGACGAGCCGTACCCACTTGCAGATTGATACAGTATCAGATACGTTACATGCTACACTCTAGGTGTGTACCCTGCTTTTGGTTAGGAAATCCAAATTCAAATTTATACAGCTATTTACTCATGTATTTGTGTTTCGAAAATTATAATTCATTTGTTTTTTCCTTAATTCTTTTTTTTCTGAGTTCCACCGTTGCACCGGTGCTGCAGAAACGGCTCGAAGAATTAATGATGTGTATGGCGACGGTGCCACAGAAGAAAACACAGTTGTGTTTTTTTTTTGTTTTTTTTTTGTGTCGTTTACTACAGCTTTCTTAAATCTGGCCAGACGATTACGACAGATATTGTCAGCAACTGCAAACCACGATGGAAAAATTAGCTGATAAACAACCGAGGCTGGTTTATCGCTCTAGGCCACTGCTGCTTCAAGACAACGCTAGACCACACACTGCACAACAGACGGCTACAAAATTAGAGGAGCTTCAATTGGAATGTCTAAGACATCCACCGTACTCTCCGGACCTTGCCCCAACAGATTACCATTTTTTTCGAAATTTGGATGACTTCTTGCAAGGGAAAAAATTCAACTCCGATGGGGCAGTCCAAACCGCCTGCAAAGATTTTATTGATTCCCGTCCGAATGGTTTTTTTAGTAAAGGGATCGATGAACTACCTATGAGATGGCAAAAGTGCATAGATAGCAATGGTACATACTTTGATTAAATAAATATATTATATAAAAAAAATCGACTTTACGTTCCTCCCATACAAAACGCCAATTTCATATGTAAGGACCTAATATTAATTTTGTGTTAACTTTTATGTACTCCTTTTTCGCTTTTCATATTTTTTGAATTATTACGCGTCTCAGTACAGACACCGTCTAGTGAGGCGAGTAACTTACATCGTCCGGGTTGATGGCAATTAAAAAAAAAATGTTTGTTACAATATTTAGATCACAGAATCCGTCATTTTGTATTATTATATTTTACTCTGATTTCGGTGGTCGGAGAGGCGTTAGTAGAATTACACATACACACACCCACACACACTCAAGGTTCAAGATCTCGAAGGTAGGGTAGGCTTCTGATCGATTTTCACCGTCACCTACATGTTGCAAACATACCGTGGCTGGAGTTAGTAGAGTCAGTAGCAAGACTAGAGAATGATGATATAATGGGGGACGCGAGGGATAGGGGAGGGTGGCGACAGCGCACCGTTCAGCCGACCCTAATCAGGATTCCGATCAGGCGAGAAGTTTATCGTGCACTTGCCCGGAGGCCGTGCTGCCCGCTCTCCCCTCTCTCCCCGCACTCTCCTAGGGACTCCAGTAAGTTAACATCGCCAATTTACATCCCAATACATGCGACGCGCAAGTGGAAGGAAGATGAAGACGATGACGCCCGTGGGAAGCATGTTACTATGTTGCAAATCAGTAATTTCAGTTCAAGAGCTGCTGCAACGGAAAATTTTTAAGTCGATGACGTGTGAATTGTGTGTCAAGCAAGGATTGTATGTCAAGACAGAGATGTGCGACGATCAACTCCCTGTGCTCACATCTACGCTAAAATAGCGTGGTGGTTAAAGAAATTGGCGACTATTTTAAATTATCCGAATAATAGCTGTTGCACTTTTGGTAACTTACTTACACGTCTTAAGCCTTCTGTTTTTTTTTTGGATTTTCAACTGAAAAAATTGATCCACTTTTAACATACCACCATAATTTTAGCGGGAACAAGTACTCGGAGGGAGGTTAAAATTAGTTTGTTTTTCTTTAGTAACTTTAGTTAGATAACTTTCTCTTCCCATTTTCCATCTTTTCCGCTTTAAAACATCGCACAGTCCATTTAAGGGTTATAATTTATTATAATATAGTCCCAATAATAATAATAATTTTATATAAAAATTAAAAAATTAGTCATTTTAAGTACCTACATGTAGGATTACAAAAGATTTTTTAAATATTTATCTTGAAGGATCAGTAGGATTTATCGGTCCAATTAGGAGTTCCACAGAGCCGAACCCTCTGATATGAAAATATCTGGAATCGGTGAATTATTTTCCCCATTTGGTCTCTGGTAGGTTGACATGTTGTTCTTGTATTGTTTTGTATTTATTATACTTACATAGTGCAATTGCATAGCGTGAATTGACTAGGTGATCATTTGAGGAAGTGTGAATTAAGTTTTATTTGGATAACTTTTATAGCGCCCTTTTTGTGAAAAATCACCACAAGGGCGCTGTACAAACTTATAATATATTTCTACAATTTTTCTTCGAACTACAAACTAGACAAACTATTATAACAACCTATGGCTAAAACTTGCATCTAACGGTTCATCTATCAGCGATACAAAGCTATATGTACAATATAATCGGTTATGTTACATATTCGGTTCGGATAATAAAACTATTGCGTAGAATCACTTAAAAAAAAGATTGCTTAAATTATTTAAAAAATATATTATAATTTCTGTCGCTCGCTTACTAGGAGCCCACAACATCGGGGAAGGTGGGTTTCACCCCATAACAACCACTTCCCTCCGGTAGTGATCCGCTGCTAAGGAAACGGAGGCTCTTTACTCCCCCTCCCCCTACCTCCTCCAGCTCCGAGATGCGAGGGGATGTCTTCACAAGGGGTGAATGGGGGCAATTTGGCACCTCGAGGCAAAATGTTTCTTTTTATTTTTCTCAATATTTTGTACGTACATCCTCTGAATAGCGTTAGTAGGCACCCACTTATTTACTTACTTTTGGTTATAATATTTAGGCATGTATAAATGTGCGTACAGACTTTTTTATACCCGTCTTTATTTTTTCCTACAAAGATACAGGTTCCTAGATGGGATTTATCAGACAAAAGAAAAAAGGTTTTGTTAAAGATACCTAACTTCCGTTGTTTTATTCCCATGTTTACAGTTACACAATTTTACCGTTTTTTTAACATACCTGTATTAAATTTATTACTCTCTTTAACCTTTCAAAAAATTGGCAATTTTTCAGATGGTCAAAATATTTTCGCTTTACAATAAAATGCAAATATTTGGAATATTTCTGAGCATATGCAAAAACCAAAAACTGTTCTAGAAAGGTGCTGAAATACGCTTTCGTATTATAGAATTAAAAAAAACATTTTTTTTTTATTGTAAAAATTTTGCATACAAACATAAAAAAGTTTTCAAAATGGCTCACCTTACGTTTTTTCTAACTAAAGTTACTGATAATTTAAAAAAAACACATACATATTTTATTAGACAAATGTACAACAAACACATATTGTAACCTCATTTTTTGTCGCTCTATGTAAAAATAATTTACAAAAAATTCCCGAAGTCTCAATTTTTTTTTTCAATTTGCGATTCTAAACTTTGTGTATATAAAAGTGTACATTTTACTTTTTTGGTGGCTATTTTTTAGATTGGAATATAAAGCGTGGTGTTTTTCCTTTCTAACACCGATTAGAACATATTTCTAACTATGATAGAAAGAGAGTTACAGCGTTTTATATGAGACCTAGGTGCGTTGGGATAAATATGGTCTCTTGTGATTTAACGGGTTAAAAAATATATCCTTAACTGAGTACCTAAAGGCAGAAAAAACAAATATATAATAACTTACAAAGAAACGTGCCTACGTGTACAGGTACCTAGTGGAAAAAAAATCATTAATCCTTTTAGATTTTAGACCCTCGCTTTTAAGTACTTGATAAAATATCTCAGTGAAGTATCAAAAAATTGATAATCCCGAAGCAAAAGCATTTCCCCGTCTTACTACCAAGCCGATTTTTGTAATAATCTCTTTTTTAATGAAAGGTTGAAATTGCTTAAACCTCGCAATTTTCCGCCCATTACCCTTTCAATTCATCAATTCGTGATGAAACAAAAAACGACGGAATTCTTAAAAAGCACCCTTGGCAACGCTTTCGTTTCTTTCACCCCGCTCTCTCTCTATACCTGTAATTAAAGACCACCTCGTCCCTAATTTCCATTATTAGGTTATTACAATAAGCTTTTATACATTTTAAGGGGTGCCAACAACAACTTTTGTCATAACCCTCCATTAATGATATCGTTTAACCTTCATTCACATAAAAGTAACACGTCTTTGCCGAAAGCATTGTATTTTTATTTCAAACATTGTTGATATCAATTTTAACCCTCGCACTTACCTTCCCCACGATGTTGACTTTACATAATACGTCTTTCTTTCCAAGTATTATTTGTTACCCCGCTGATTCTTCAACATTTTATTAAATTAAATTAGTAGGTACTCGTAGAGATACATGGTAATGCGTGTTTTCATCCTGCGACAAAACATTCCTTAACAAAATATCTACTAAAACTTAACATAACCTAAACTAGCTTAACAAAAAAATGGGACAAAAATAATACAGACATCGTGTAAAGATAATAAATTATTGTTAAAAAATTGTAAAATGGGACAAAAAATAAAGGTAACCCTAATTTATTTTCTTTACAGGACGTCTGTATTATTTTTGTCCAATTTTTTTGTTAAGTTAGGGTAGGTTAGGTTAGGTTTTAGCACATATTTTGTTGGGGATGTTTTGTTCGTAGAACATTTTGTCAGGAATATTTTGTCAGAAATATTTTGTCGAGGGATGAAAAGTCATGGAATCGAGCTACATATTTAGCTCACCTGTTTACTCACCTGTCAACTGCTCCTAACCACTGGGCTACGTCAGCTTATCTCCTACCCGCCAAATAATTCCATGTATACTAGTGTTTCATTCAACAATTACAATTACTTCATTAAAAATAAAGTTGTTAGCAGGTGGAAAAATGTAATAAACAGTAATTTTTGAATGAAACACTAGTATATATTTAAGTATTTGGCGTTTAGGAGATAAGTCGACGTAGCTCAGTGGTTAAGAGCAGTTGACCGGATATCAGAAGGACGCGGGTACGAGTCCCGTCGGCGGCATGTATATTTTCTCGGGGGATTTTTTTCAATGCAGATGAGTGTTTCAGGCTAATAATTATTGCTGAAAATATTTGTTACCCTTTGTGCTATGCATAAAAATCTTGTCTTTAACATTAGTTTACCAATTTAAAAAATAAAAATAAATATATATATATATTTTTTTTACGTCCAAAACAGTTTGGATGTAACCCTTCCGTAGTTCCCTATCATCCTAACCCGGACTGGTAATCTTTGCTTCAAGACGAACCCTCTGTCTATAAGCCCAGTGCAAGTATAACGTCTTATACTAGGAACAGGAGCTTTTTCCATTCTTCTAACCAATTTCTCCCCTTCTTCGAAACACAGCACAGGGCTGTTTCTAGCGAACGATAATATAAGAGTAATGGTCCTCGAGTGAATTTTGATGCCATATTATTTCCCGCATTAATAAATCGTTTTTACTGCTTATTTCACCATATTGTTCACGTTTTATTATTGTCAGGCGATGTTGAGTCAAATACATCCAAGTACCTATCCTTATCTGACAGTGTGTGTGGCCAAATTTTATTTATTTATTTATTACAAATTGACGCCGAATAACGGTTTTTACATAAGTATTACAATAATTTGAAATACGGATTCAGAATATACATAGATAAGATAATATACTCTTTTGACAAAAAATTTAGAAAGTAAACATTAAAATACAAATAGTAAGCTATTATAAATATAAATATGAAGAAAAAAGAAAACCTCTGATTAGTGTCCGACCGAAACAGGACTTTCCACCGAAACCGAAACCGAAACTTTTTAGACATGTTAAAAATCGATTGTTTACTGTTATTTGGCTTATTTTTTACACTTATCCAAACAGTTAACACGTTACACGTTACTCACCTAAAAAAACTCACTTCATACAAAAACATCATCATAGCTGGTGATCTAAACATAAACATACTTCCTAATGGCCACCCTCAAAATATCGATTACCAACTGATGCTTCTGGAACATGGCATTATAAGCATCATTAACACTCCTACCAGAGTAAGCAAAGACTCAGAATCATGTATAGATCACTTTATGGTAAAATCAAAAAGTCAAATATGTAGTGCAGTATACGAATCCACAATCACAGATCACTACACAATTATGATAGGCCTAACTTCGCCAACTAGAAACTCAACTTTTCAAAATAATACCACAAAAAAAATAATTGATTACGTTAACCTAAAACAATGTTTAGAGAAAAAAACGTGGGAACATCTTACAAAATTTTACTCAGCAGAAGAGGCCTGGAATTTCTTTTTAACATACCTACAAACTCTCATTACCCAAAATACCAAAACGATATACATACCTATTCCACATCGCAAAGTAAGACTTAAAAAATGGATTACCCAAAGCATCATAAATAGCATTAAAAAAAGGGACAAATTACACAAACAAGTCAAACAGAACCCATATAATACCTCACTATATTTCTTCTATAAAAGGTACAGAAACATCTGTTCTCTAACAATACGTAAAGCCAAAGAATTATACTATCGAAACAAACTGATAACATCAAACTATGACCCTAAAAGCGTGTGGTCAATTTTGAGGGAAAGTTCGCATTCACAGAAGAAAAAAGACGATACCATAAAAAATCTACTCATTGATGATAAAGAACTCCACTTCCATGACAATCCTACACGTATCCTTAATCACATCAACAAACACTACACAAATATTGGAGTTAGCCTAGCTGAAAATATCAAAATTACGCAGCCTCCCCAAGATATTCAGGAACCTCAAAACAATACATCTAATATAAGCAATGAAAATTTTAACAGATACTTCAAATTACGAAATATTACACTAGAAGAAACCAATAAAATAATTCATTCACTAAAGATTAACAATACTACGGGTCCTGATGGTATAGACTCTAAAACTATCTTAACATTAAGCCAACAACTACTTACACCACTCACATATTTAATTAATCGTAGTCTAAAAGAAGGAATTTTTCCTAGCTTACTAAAAAAAGGCCTTATTATTCCAATTTTCAAATCAGGACAAAAAAATAATGTTAACAACTATAGACCCATTACACTACTAAATACCATTTCGAAAATCCTGGAAAAAACTATTAAAAAACAGCTCCAACACTATTTAGAAGCAAAACAAATACTCTCGGTAAACCAATATGGCTTCAGGAAAAACAGGAGCACAGAACATGCAATAGCTACCGTAACAGACTTCATCACACATAATCTAGACGCTAAGAAAAAAGTTATCTCTATTTACTTAGATCTATGTAAAGCTTTCGACACAATCTCTCATGAAAAACTTTTCAAGAAGTTAAAAAACATTGGCATTAATGGAGTAGAATTCAATTTAATTAAAAGCTTCATGTCTGACAGAACGCAACAAGTAAAAATTGACAACAAGACAAGTGAACCACTTTCAATTACGTACGGAGTACCACAGGGGAGTGTACTTGGCCCTTTATTATTCCTCATTTATATTAATGAACTGTGCGACATTAAAATTGAAGGTAAAATCGTGACTTTCGCTGACGATACTGTTCTCCTCTGTCAAGCAGCCACATGGAAAGATGTATTTATAATAGCCGAAAAAAGTTTATCAATCGTCAAAAAATGGCTAAACAGTAATACTCTAACCGTTAATACAATCAAAACAAAATATATCACTCATAGTATTACACAAAGAGGTCAACCTCCATCAAACATAGGCTTGCTTCTACATGACTGCACTTTATCCAACTGCCAATGCGAACATATAGAAAGGGTAAAACATACAAAATACCTGGGGGTTATTATTGATTCACACTTACGCTGGACTGACCACATTAATTTCATCACAAATAAACTGAAACGAGTCATGCACCTAATAAAGTACATTAAAAACATCTTCCCACTTACAATACTAAGATCGATCTATTTTGCACTTTGTCAATCCATTGCCACATATGGAATACTAGCTTGGGGAAGTGCTACAAACATAGCAATTGACCCAATTCAAAAAATACAAAAAGCGATAATTAAACTCATCTTGCAAGTACCATTTCACACAGATTCTAGCGAAATCTACAAAACATTAGAAGTCATGTCAATAAGACAACTTTATGCCAAATCTGCTATAATATACCTTATCCAAAACAGACTACATCTTCCAATTCAACCAAAAACCATAACAAAAACCAGGTCCTTAACAAATAAAACACTGAATATACCGATAACACACACCACACATGGACAAAGACACTTTCAGTATTATGCAACCAAACTTTTTAATTGCATGCCCATTACTTTGAAACAAATACTATCTGCAAATACATCTACAAACATTCATAAAAAACATATCACTGACTGGATTAAAAATCAAGATATTAACTTTATACAAAACATTATTATTCCTAACCAAACATAATAAAACTATAAAAAGTGTAAAATTAAATAAACCTAAAATTTAAGTAGTTTTTCAAGTATCCAACGCAACCCTTACAATACATACACTTACAATTTGTATATGTGTGTACATATGTGTATGTGAATGTGTATTCGTATGTATACATATGTATATATATATATATATATATATATATATATATATATGTGCATGTACATGTATGTATATGGATGTGTATGTATGTGTATGTTTATATATAAATTTTTTTTTTTTATTTCTCTAATATATACATAAAAAAACTTTTTTTTCTCTTCTAAATGTACAATAACTATTAAAATAAAAAAAAAAAGTAAAAAAAATAAAACTTTCTATTACAACACATAAATACTTGTCACACATAATCATAAATAAACACGTAAACACCTCAGCACAGGTTCTCCTAGTGAGGTGTTCACGAAACATACAGCAATACCTATACACAGTTTCACCTTCACAAACCTACCTTACACCCAACATAATAAAATTGCAAAATATATTATGTAAAAATGTTTTCAAAATTTATCTATTATGTAAAAATGTTAAAGGTAAATACTGTAATACATAGAAATAAATAAATAAAAAAAAAGTGTTAAATGAGAAAAAAAACAATAATTGAAGTATATGAAAAAATATATTTTTTTTTATATTACTCTTTAAAACAAACATTTTTTTTTAAAATAACAAACTGTCTGAATAAGTGTAAAAAATAAGCCAAATAACAGTAAACTATCGATTATTAACTTAGGGAATGTACCCATACTACGTGACACGTTTAGGGGGGGGTCTTCAAAATGTCGCGCTTGGTACAAATGAGCGGCGGGTTGCTTAGGTTTTTGGTCACCGGGGGGGGGGGGGGGGGGGGGGTTAAAAATTGCAAAAAGTTGGTTACGTAGTATGGGTACGTTCCCTCATCAAAGCAGAACATCTGCTGAAACCAAAACCGATGCCGAAACTTGCTGAAACCGAAACCGAACTTTCGGTCGGTCACTATCTCGGATACACGTATACAAGATATTTTGAAAGCATTTGGAAACTAAAAAAATAACTACCTAAAGTACGTAATAGAAATAAATTAAAAAATACCGGAAGTAAACTTATTTATAATATTTGTATGTTGACATTCTTTCAATATTTATCACATCATCCGTACATCATCCACAACATATTATTATAAGTTATATAAGAATGACATTTACAACAATAAATCATGAAACAATCAGTCTATCAAATAAGCCCATGCATTTATTATTTAAATTAAAAAAATATATATATACGTGTCTTCAGTCTATTGCTTTAAGCTTGAGCGAAATCACAAATAATATTTATTATTTTATTTGGTACCAAGAAATGATTCCATCTGTAAGAGTCGTATTCATAAAATACAGCTGCGCCCACTTGGAATATACAAATAAATATATTTAGTGCCAACCTAACGTCTTCCTTGCAAATGATGCACTCACATCCAATTTACACATATTTACATATGAGTTAGTAAATTCTAAAGCGTCTTACAAGCCTCAATGTCCCCCTCTCTCCTCCGGAGTGGCGATACTCCACCCCAGATTTGTACTAAGGGCACTACATAATATAAGTTTCCGAGAAGGGGAGAGAGGGGCTGTTATTGGAATATTTTATAAGTGAAGGGGACAGCCGGGCAGCACGAGTCACAATAAATTGCAGAATTAATGTAATAACTTCTTTACGGTGAGGCTATTAGCCCACACATTTAAATGTGATTTTTTTACATTCTGCATACAATGCGCTCTTGAGGTAACGTTTCTTTTAAATGACGCTTTGCTTAATTCAAATTCATAAATGGTCTTATGTCTCTTATGCTTGCCATTCTCTTTATCACAGGCACACTTGACAAACTCTTGCTCAAGTATTTGTTTCACTCAATCGTGTTATGTTTGTCATTCACTTGAGTGTCATAATATATCGCGCCATGATCCCCAAAATATCGTAACCGACAAAAACGAAGTTTTTTTTCTTATTTTTTGTCGGAATATATGTATTTATACCAAACTTTATAGCTAAAGTTTATTTTATTGAATACCACCCACCTTTGTTAAATTTGCATTGGTTTGGGAATACATGGCTGTTCAGTTGTTTTGTTCTGCTATTTAATGTCTTGACATTTACTATTTGTCACTTACGATGATTTACGTGGTATTATTATTTTATTTTTTTATTTGATGCAGTGGTTTAAACAAAGTTATGTTGAACATTGAAGAAGTTATATTGTTATATTTAATAGTTTGGTACTTAAAATATATTTATTTCCGTGGAAATCTAAAAATCGTTGCCGGCTTGTCAGATTCAGACTTCAAAAATTCAAGTTCTTCTTACTGTCTTGTACTAAGCACATCCGGCGTTTACAGCGGCACCACTATCGCTACGGAAGATCAGAGTCAAAAACTCAAGGTAGTTGTTTTACTGTGTATCATGAGCGACAAAATAGTAATTTACAATTTTAGAGATCCTTACAATTTACAATTTTTTATCTAAACTAAATTTTAGACCACTGTTAAATACTATAAACGTAAGACGTACTGGTCAACGTTCGCAGTGTGTGCATTACAACTTTCCAAGGCCAATACCATACGCATGCAGCGCAAATTCAATGCATTTCCAATGTATGGATTGCATTTTCTCCAGATATCTTAAGAGCGTTTAACCAGCCAGCGGACGAAAATCCACATTTCGTCGAAAGTTGTTCTTCCGATCGTGCAGGGCGGTTACAATGAGAAAGATTAATTATTCTCCGTACCAGCTTTTTTAAATTATAACTCAATATCGAATTTATTTCAATCCAAATTAGCTTTAATTTATACCTTCATCCAAAAATGCTGAAAGGCGTGATGATAAAACTATTAAAATAGTGTACTTTTTGTAGTTATTTTTTGATTATAAGTATTTATCATTTTTCAATAATGTCTAAATTTAAATGATAAAAAAAATTCTGAAATATATTAGTTTGTAAGTGCGCAAATAAATACACAAATGGACCAATTTTCGTCAAGAAACACATGTACGTGCATATTTTTTAATGATTTTATTGAAACTAAAATTAAAATTCTAATACATAACTCTGCTAGATAATGTATTGATTTATTTTACTGCATGATTACATTATTTGAAATGGGTGTGGTATAATACAAAAACTTTTTTGAAAATTTAACAAATCTGCCAACGACCTATGGAATAACCTTATTATACTAAAAATTAAAAAAAAATCTAAATATTTATTACATAACTTCACTAGATAAAAGAACAATCTTTCGAAATCCATTTATAATTTTTTGTGTGAAAAGAGTCAATACGTCTAAAAACTTTTTTGAAAATGACGTATTTCCGGCTTTCTATGGTAATGCCCTCTTAATGCATTGCGTACATTGCGAACGTGGGCCAGTGTGTCCTTACCTTTAAGAATAGGGGCACTAAATTATTGAGGCGGTACATCTGGCCGTTAAGGACGCTTATAATAAAATAAAAACGCTATTTGCACAACACTGTCATGGCTCGAAATATTCCTCTGACACCATTTTCTCCATCTGCACCCGTTCCTGCATCGTACATGTGGAAACAACCATTTCATTTTTATTTGTATTATCACAACATAGATATGATCGCCGATTGGAATGTCAAAGGGTTAAAAGAGATTTTAAAAAGTAATTTTGTTGTTTTTTTTTCTTCATTTTTTAGAAATGTCACTAAACATTTATGTCGCACCGTGTGGTACCGCCTTGGGGTGGAAGGGGGCTTACTGAATGGGCGCACTCAACTAGAGAGAACTCCGTTGTTATTCTTCGGTTCAGTGAATGTGGGGAGAGATGCACATGGACGCATATGGTTAACCCATGGTGGTAACACCCCCTGTTATCGACGCTAACTTGGATGTGATTTCTTGAACTCGATATCTGTGGTGATTTTGTTAATGACTTATTCTAAGACCCTACAGTATCTAAAATCAGTTGTTTTCTACAATAGTGTTTGAGTTTTATTTTAACGTCAGATATTAATGAAGAAATTTCAGAATCAAATCAAAGTCAGGAATCGCTGAGACTATTGCTTTAAAAATATGATTCTTAAAAATAAGTGCCTACTTGGTGCGATGTGAATATTATAATAATACCGCAAATAGCTTAATAGAGAGATAAATGGAATTCTTTAGAGGAGGCCTTCACCTTCGCATGAGAGAGGGGTTCTTGTTTATGAATAATTTTAGATACCTTTATTACAATTTTTCAACGGATTGTAAATAATTTTCTTACTTTTTATAACTGTGTAACACATACCTATTTGCATGAAATAAAAGGATTTTAATTTATTTTTTATGTAAAAATATTTTGTTTCTATTATTTAAAGCGAGGTGTAACTAATATTGACAAAATAATTAGACAGAAACCTCTTGCGAAAACCTCAACATTTAAAATAATGAGTGTTTCATTCGCGTCAGGTTAACATGTACCCTTCAAAAGTTTGCTCGCATTTTTATCCACCCTTGCTTATTTTTTATTGGTCTGGGCAAACAGTTAAAAGTTGTCTTTGAGCAAATTTGATAAAAACTACGGCATATTTATACCCCGGCATTGTGTTTTTTAATAAAGAAAAGTCCTTGTTGAAATTCTTAATGAGGTTCAAATCGCCGAGAATTTGCGAAGGGGGGGACTCGCTTCAATACAACTGTTTTTTCAATAAGCTTCATCGCGAATAGCTTAACCCTCGCCACCTCACCCCCACTCTACCCGACGACCCCACCTCCCCCAACTGAATTTTAAATAAAAAAATAAAAGATGGGGGCCACGAATTGATTGCGCCGCTGTTATATTTTTTTATCATTCTCTTTTATTAATTCTTTCTCGAGACGTTTCCCCTTTTAATTTATATTAATTTGCGTGAAAGCTTCTTTTGTTGGAATTTCCCCCCATTACACCCCCTCCCTACTCTTTACGACTTCTTGAGGCCGTTAGGAAAATGATTGTTTTAATATCTAATGCTCTCATTAAATGGAGATAGCGTTTTTAATTACCTGTTCCCTAATTTTATTTGATGGCTTTTGTTGGAAGGGAATTAGGATGACAACCTTTTTCGTTCCTTATGGGAATAGGCTCTTCACAATTTTAGAATTAATTAATATTTTTTCTTAACTTTTTTAAAAGCTTGTGTATTTATTTATTTAATTTTAATCTAATTTCTATATTTTCGTTGAAAGCAAACACTTTGTGTATCGACAAATAATATCTTATTAATAAATAAAAATAAGCTGGATGGACAGGGTCACAAATGAAGATGTTATGGTTCGGATGAATAAAGAAAAGGAAGTAATTAAAACCATAAAAATCCAAAAACTTCAATATCTTGGACACGTGATGAGACATCCAGAGAAGTATGAGATCCTGCATCTCATAATGCAGGGAAAGATTGCCGGAAGACGGGGCCCTGGAAGAAGGAGAACCTCATGGCTGAAAAACCTGAGACAGTGGTTTGGCCAGTCTACCGTGGAGCTGTCCCGGGCCGCAGTAAACAAAGTCCGCATAGCCAACATGATAGCCAACGTCCGTTGAACGGACAAGGCACAAGAAGAAGAATAAATAAAATATTTGGCATTAGATTACCTTAATTTAGAAGCTTTGGAAATAAGGAAAGCTGTTAATACCGCATTTTGTCGTGCATTAAATATTCCAATTAAATCCTCAAAAATTCTCACTGAGTCTTAATCCCTCCCTCTCTTGACGTTCTGTCTCTTTTTTTATATCATATGTTCCCATTCTGTTATAATATATGTACCCAAGCTTATCATGTCTCATTATTCCAGTATTCTTTTTTAATTCTATCTCTCTCTTTACCTATGTATGCCCACTGTATATATTTATGTTTATTTTTATTTTTTTTTTACATGAATACCGCACAAGAATCTCAACTGCTCCCGTCTGGAGCCAGTGAGACTATGGCATCCCCATTGGGGTATGTTGTGAGACTGAAGGTAGTGGGGAGGGGAAGGAGGTGGGGAAGAGGAAGGTTGGGAAGTACCTGGCTATTCAGATCTGGTCACCAAACACGGCTAAAGCCATTTTCAAGCAACGTTTCAATTCTGAATGGTGGTCTTACACCAGGGCGATACTGATAGTATCTTCCACTCTGGAACATGCCGCAAATATACTATATATTATTTTAAATGAATTAATTGAGAAATAACACAAATTAATCAAATAAAATTTATTTGCGCATGCCGGGTTCGAACCCGCGACCTCCGGATTGTGAGTCAAGAGTCTTACCCACTGGGCTACTGTGACTAGTTGTGTAATTAATAAATACAATGTTAGCGACACTCAATCTAAAATCTGAAACAGAAAAATCGAAATTGACGTGACCGTATCTTTTTCTGATTTTTCTGTTTCAGATTTTCGATTGAGTGTCACTAATATTGTTTTTATTAAATAATAGTACACAACTGCTAACCCTGTACAAATCACAAGTGCGCCCCATGGTTGAATTTGGCAGCCACCTCTGGTCTGGAGTGCCAAAATACCTGAAAAATACCTTCGACTCTGTGCAGAAACGGGCGGTCCGTTTGATAGATTTTCCCATCTTAACAGATGGATTGCAATCTTTAGAGCACAGACGTCGGGTGGGAATGCTATCCTTGTTCTACCGGTATTACAATGGAAGATGCTACGAGGAACTAGCGTCATTGATCCCTTCGGCACCGGTGCATAGTCGGGAAACACGCCAAACGCGTGCCCAACATTTGTACACGGTTGACATTTGTCACATGAGAACGGGTCGTTTCTTCGACTCGTTCTTGTGTTCAACAGCTTGGTTGTGGAATGATTGGCCGGCCTCTGTGCTTCCTCCTTCTTACATCATGGGTCTCTTCAAGACCAATGTTCATTCTTTCCTCTCCTCAAAAAGATCCTCCACACAGCATCCCAGATGACATAGGCCCTGAGGGAAATTATTTTCCTCAGGGCCTCCTGTGTGGAGTTAATGTAAAAAAAAAAAATTGTAATTTAAGGTTTTAATCGTTAAGTTAAAAATAAAAATAAATACTTTTGTTTAGTTTAAATTGTTATTCTGATGAATTAAGCCAAGCGAAACCGATTGTTGAATAAATGCAGTTGAATTAGTGGTATAAAACAAAATATTTATTTGATTCAACTAATTTCCAAAATATCTTCTTTGAATGTTCATGTCCGCCTCCAGCATCGGTCTCCAGTGACTTTATTTCGACTGCGCGGATCCGACGTTTTAAAGCGAAGAAGTGTTTTACAACTCAATTACGGAGGCGTTGCAACGTATCGCCTCCTGAAAGAAATAGGCGGATATAAATAACATTACACGTTTCTCTTTTTACGATCGTTCAATTTATTTGTCTGTCCGCTGCTTAAATTCTTCTCACGGATTCTTGCTCATTCAATATTCCAACCCTCTGCCCAAACCATCCACCCTCTACCGAGCTTCTGCCCTACCCTATACTTCTGCTAGGTATAGGTACAGCTTTTACCTTCTCTACCCCACCCACTTCTGCGCCCCGGGCAGGATTGTGAATAAATCATACCAAATCCGCTTTTTACTTCGGCGCCAGCGGAATAGAGAAATATGGAGTGCTGATACCTTCTCGTTCCGTATTCTGTTCGTTCGGGTTGTTTATGGAAAGTGGATTTTATAAATTCACAATTTTCTACGTGGTTGTACAATGTTTTCTAATCTAATAGCGCTCATGCGAATCTATCGCTAGAATATTACACATACTATATAAGTGTATACATACTTGCTGCTTTCCGTACGCGAGTTCCGTTTCTGTAAATATTGTAATTATGATGATTTAACATGCATATTTATAATGCTTGCATAATAATGAAATGCGAACTCGAATAGCTTGCATGTTAGATACGTTATAATGATAAGTGTACACAAAAACATAGTTTCTTCAAACACAGTAATCTTATTTTGTGTCACCATTTTAATTAAAAATAATTACCATTTAGTAAACCCTGTTGAGGTGACGATCGCTCACGAAACATGACGCTTGAATCTAAACACTAAAAGTAATCAAAACAAAGCGATAATTAATTTCAATTAAAACATAGTTTATTGAATTTAATCTAATTTTATCACGAACCGAAAACTCTCCTTTTTTTAAACTTTATTACTTTATGTTACAGAGAATACGAGCATAAGTATAGGTTCCACGACAACTCAACAACGTGGCATTTCAAGTCATTAAAAGTTTTATAATTTCTTTTTGAAAAATAGCTTATAACCCAAACTAACGTAACCTATTTAGCCACTTTTTTCACCACTTTTAATGACTTTTCAAAGGAGATGTTGAAGTTATACGTTGTTGAGTTGAAAACAGAATTGTGTCTCTAAGCATACATACCCTTGATAGTAAATAGCATGGTGGTTAGTTAGTTAGGCCATCTGCTAAGTGTACTTCAACTGTAAAATTTTATTCTTACTTTAGAAACTCGCTAGATGTCGCTTTCTTTTTTTTTACCTGTTTATTTTAAAGTGGTTAGAAGATTGGATATTGATTTTACAAAAATAAAAATATTCATTTTTTTGGATTTCGTAGAATTCAAACTTTCGTTCGCTTGATGTCTGTCTCTCTGGCCGCTGAGACTTGTCGAGCGCCTTGTCGACTGCGCTATCGAAGGCCCCCGAATTTACCGCATAATATTAGAACCGCGGACCGTCAAATAATAAATTTTTGTGACTCATTTCCGTTTCATCCGAATTTCAAATCGCTAAGGAAGTTTCACTTCAAAAACAGTTGGGATTTAGGTCCATCCGATTTGCGGGTGTCTTTATCATTTCTAATGTACAGTATTTTAATATATTCCCTTCACATTTTCCTTTGTTCCCGATACAGGTTACCTAAAGTAGGTGTGTGGGTAGCTATATAAAAGTAGTTCCGCTTTGTTGGCAAGTATCCCAACATACAGCCTCCCCCCGGAGCCGATATTTATCTCCCAGATGATATTTTATTCACAACGTGATCAGCTGTTCCCTTTCCGAAGATTATCCCGGATAAAAGGTCGCGGGGAATTGTCGACTTTCTTTGTAAATTCTGCCAAAATCACTTTTTCGGAACACAAAAGCGTGGCGCTGAATTTTAAAAACGTATGGAAATTGCGAGGAGACATGCTCACCGCCCGGAAACTTTTTGTTATACATATATTCAAATCCTGATCTGAATCTTATAAGATTTATCTTATTCTGTCATATATTATACCGTTGCTGACAATAACAACTGATGCTGACAATATTTTTGCCAATCTTTTTAAATATCGCATTAAATCCATTATTTTTACTTGCTACTATTTTAATTAGGTAGATGTAGGTTGTTTCCTTCAGGGCCCATATAGGTAACATCTTTGGCGTTGCTGTGTGAAGGTTTATAATAAAGTTAGCTTTTCGAAAGGCGTGTTCCTGGGCAGACAATCGAAACGCTTGTGAACAGGCGATGGCGACCGAACAACTCGGAGCAAAATCAACTCAGAACCTCCTTTGAAAATTCATTAAAAGTGATGATAAATAAATGGTTAAATAGGTTACGTTAGGTTAGGGTTATGGGCTATTTAAAAAATATTTTTTATGGCTTTTAATGACTTTTCGAAGAGGTGTTGAGTTGATATGATTCTGAGTTGGCACGGAACCACAGCCCGTATGTTGAGTACAAGATAATGTTAACTTAGACACACTTTTGGCGTGTCTCCCGGCTGTGCACCGGTGCCGAAGTAATCCGTTAGTTATTCGGAAAACCTCCTTTTTGAATGCGGGTAGAACATGTACACTAAGGTGGTCCAGGCCTCTATAGTAATATTTTTTTTTCAAATGTAGATATAGCCACCCATTTAATTTGTTACACCTACCATTCCTATTATGTGTAAAAAATTTCAGCCCTCTATCTTATATACAAGGGGGTGCTCATCGAATTGGAAGTTTCTGACAAAAGTTCTGGATTTTAAGTAAAACACGTAATTTAAGGTTTATTAATATTACAAGTATTTTAGTCAAATAAGTATAAAACGTATTTAAATTTGAACAAAATTTGGTAACAAAGCAATAATTAACATAATATTATTCGCAATCTTTCAAAACTATGTTTGTTAACTCCTTTTTTAATGTTTCAGTAGCAACGATTTTCTGTTTTGTTCAACGATGTGAAGTAAAAATTGCTTTTCTTCCTAATTCTTAGTGAGTATCGTGTTGTAATCTTCAAATAGTTTAACACCTTTCTCAGCTGTATCATTAACAACATGCAAATTTTTGACTCAGCTTGTGCCTTAAATGTAATCAACATTGTTATTCCAAGTCTCAGGAAATAATTGCAAGAAAGAGTCCTTGAAATCAAGAACTAGGAGCGTTTTCAACGTTCTTTGTGTTGCAAAAGCTTCTAATGTATCCTCTGAGGCAAGCTTAGCAGAATCACCTCATACTGAACGATTACCGCCATCGTAATTTATATTTTGAACAATGGCCTCTTTTTCAGCATCAGAAAGCTTCTCAGAAAACAAGGTAAATGCGACTAGTTCATCTGAGAAATACCATAAGTGACGCTCTAAGACACCCCTAGCTGCTATACTGATTTCGGAATCAATGACTTTATACAATTTTAAGCTATTCCAAAGTATTAAGTCATTTACTGGTGCATCTGCTGCCAAAGACGCGTCGATTTAAACTTTGGTGTAGATGATAACTAACAAATCGAACAATTTGTTTTTCTTCTCTCTTGATTAGTTTAAATCTTGTTACGATCAAGCGCACTGGTAACGTATTATGTAAATATGTCACTTGTAGACAGCTCAACGCACTACAAACTTAAATTTGGACTTATCCTCTAATATGCTAGCATTACTAGAAGTGCACTGAAGCTGAACTCAAGTTCTAACTCTTGTCTCGACACCACCGAAGATGAAGCATTACTTTTAGCAGCCATTTCTTTCAATTCTTCAGATCTTTGTTTCCGTTTTAGAGAACTTTCTTTGACCTTTTCTAGTTTCTTGTTGATTGAAGTCATAATCATCTTACATTCTCATCTTTGATCGATGAGAAACGCTCCGTCTTCCGCAATTTTTATCAAATTCAAAGCGCTTGCATGGGCAATATCAAAAAGTTTGTCTAGTTCTTTTTTAAACAAATACTCTCCTTTCTTTGTGCTTCAGAATTTCTTCCTCTATTTTTCTTCAATAGCAGCCAGTTCTTAAGAAACTTAATCAGTTTTTCAATGCAGTGATTTTGTTGTCTGGTCGGAATACTAGATTTACTCCATACTTTTATAAGTTCTTGAATAAGTACATGCACGGAATCTTTCACATTTTTGGAATCATTTAATATGTAGTGATAATGGAGTAAAACTTGCCGAAGGATGTTGGTTAAGCCTTATCAATGGCTCAATATCTCGAAACCCAAGTAGAAAAATTTCGTATTTTTTTCGAGTAGATGAACACATTTTACTACACTGATTCACTTCACAGTCTACTAAATAAGTATCAAATACTGTTCACATTTGTCTATAAAACTCTTCAGTAGTTTATTTTAATATTTATTTAATAGTTTAACACACGAAACTGGCCTGTAGCAAAAAGTAAAAATTAAGCATTTTACACAAAAAATTCAAAAACAACACTCGATTGAGCACCCCTTTCTACTTGAGCTACATCGCTGAAATTTTACTGTGTTATTTCTACGAATACGTGTAACAAATTCACGAGGTGGCCAAATGAAAAATAATAAAAAAAAATTTTTGGACCACCTTAATGTACACTGTTAACCTGATATAGAATTGATGATCCAAAAATTAATTTCAACCTGTCCTTCGGTATTAGATGAAATCCAGTATCTATTAACGTTTTAGTTTTAGGTACTTGCAATACCTTTCCTAGAAGGATTTTAAAGGTTGATTATGTTAATTTATTATTGATAAACTCAATTTTAAATCAATATGAGCGTTTTTTCCTCTAGAATTAATGAAAGGACAGATTTTCTAAAGAGTCCTGTTGACAATGTTAACATTTCGATAAAAATGAGTTCTTGTTTGTCCGAAATGTACTCTTCACATTTTTACGAAATGTTACATGGTTCAACTTCTGATTTATGCCCCCGGGTTGCCGAGGTTCAGATTTTTCCTGGTTTTCCTGACCACTTTTAAGTTACTGCGGACGCGTTTAATGCTGTGGTTTTTGTTTTGTTGCCATTGGTAAGTTTCTTGTTTGGTAGAAAAAAAAGTCGTTCATGTAAATAAGAGTAGGTAGTTATACATAAATACAACAGATGATATAATAATGGTATGGGGACAACTATTTACGGAACAACAACAATACGGAAAGTTTCCAACATATTTTTTTCTAAATGTCAAGTTTAAATGCACGTTCGAGTGTAGGTACTCTAATAAATATAATATGTAAACATATATATATTTTTTACCTCTCTTAAACTTCGCTTATTTGGAACAAAATGTTTGGGTCTCGATGTGTCTCAATTAAACGGTATCAACTGTACTTGCATAATAATAATAATAATAATTGGATAATTTGTATAGCGCCGTTTTTGTGAAAAATCACCTCAAGGGCGCTAGAGATTATTTATTTTATTGCGTGCATAGAGATTATTTATTTTTTCATTTAATTGTTAATTACATAAGTTGATAATTTTTCGACCACAATGCTAAGCCCGTGTTGTAGTGGTCGATCATTATCATTGACCATTATTCTTCCTACATTTTTATATTTATCTTCACCATAATTTGTATTTTCACATGTTTTACTTATGTAGTCGCTAATAAAAAATAATTGTGTCTAACTTGTGCCTTTTTCTTCCAGCAACAACGGCCCGACCTCCCCCGCCTCCTGCAACAGATGCACGCGCAGCAGGTGCCGGCGCCCCCTTTGCCGGTGCCCCTGCTGCCCCACGCGGCTCTGCCCCCGCCCGCCTCGGCCGCCGCCGGAGCCCTACTGGGGCTCGCGGCGCACCCGCACCACGCGCTCTCGGGGGGCATGCCCAAGCCCGAGATGCAGCACGGCAGGCAGCTGGAGGATGGAAAGACGAATAACGGTAAGATCAATTGACTAATCAACCATCACTCCAATGGCTGTAATTTTTTAGGTGTAAAATTAATTGTTATAATTATATTGAGTAATATTGGATTCAACAGTACGGGTCGAGAACGAATAAAAAGCAGCCCTTTAAATGTGGTAAAAATAAACGATGTGCTTAATCATCCAAAAATTAGTATCGTCGACATACCTCAAGATGCAGTCCTGGGACCTTTACTGTTTATCACATGTGTATGTGAATGACATATTCATACACAAACTTAATGATTTTGGCAAATATTCCTTGCGCACTTCACATTCTTGCATCAACTCACACACACTCTTCTGAAATTTTGACTAAATCATCCAAAAATAAGTATCGTCGGCGTACCTCAAGATACAGTCCTGGGACCTTTACTGTTTATCATATAGGTATATGAATGACATATTCACACAAAAAAAACTAAACGGTATTGGCACACACTCTTTGCGCACTTTACATTCATGCATCATCTCACTTCTGTTATTCTGACTCTTGCCATGTTTTTCTAGGGCGTCCTTCTTCTACCATTCACATTCGCGTCATATGTTCCCCTTAAACTCCTTTCATCGGTTACCTATTCTAGATAAAATGAATGTTAAAAATAATATCTTTCATTTAAAGAATCTATGTAATCGGAAATCGCACATTTAAATGATAAAGCAGAAATCTGATGCATGCAGCAGCAAAAATGCTCCATTTCTTTACGTCGTTATGACTTACGACCCTGATGCAATTTTATTACAATTATTTTGAGAGTTTGATGAACAACTTTGAACTCACAAACGGTAAGCTCTAGTATCCTGAAATTGCATACATTATTCTGTCTGGATTTTTTAGGTCATTGCCAATATGTTCAGCTTCTAAATTCTATCAAAAGCTATAGAGTTCTAAAAATTCACCCCGAGAGCCTTATATTAGTTACATAATATATAAATATCCCTAGGATCATGTAACACTTTGTACCTTACATCTCCATTTGAGAAACCTTACCACCAATTAACATTTACCCATCCAGATAGCCTAAACACCCGTAGCACATGCTGTGCAACGTAGCTTAATGCTCGCTACGCCGCCGTAGTCTAAATTACACACCTCCAGGCTGTAGTCTGTAGTCTGTCGTCGTAGCGGAGGGCCATCGAGTCGTGTCTCATTCTCGAGTTTGCCAGGTACCAGTCCCAGGTATCCTTAAAAGTGTATAAAAGGCGACGAAGGGGAGCTCTTCAAACTTGAATCTAGAAATTTGAAGTTCTGGAATCTTCACGTTCCGCGAACGGGTTACGCCGCTCCGCTTCGAGGACCGTCGACGTCCCCATTCAAAAGGCTTTTTTCTACTTTCCTTCCTACTTCGCGCAGTTATTAAATCTCGAGTGTTTTGCAGACATCCCTTCGCGCCGCTGCGCTCCTGGCAGTTAGGGTAGGTACTTACGAGAGGATTTATTTAATCAACCGTAATTAATTCGATCCTAGGGTAGGTATATTTTCCAACTGCCCCGCTTAAATTGTGTTAGTATATTGGGTCATATGGTTTAGCGAAGACGATCCATACCTAGTTAAAAAGCTGAATATAAGTATTCCCGATTTATAAACTAGGTCTGAATTATTATTAGAAGCATGCTTTCTTTCCCCTAATTTATTTTTTCAGCATAACACGATGATTGCAACTAACTTGAATAATGTTATCAACTTGAATTCTGCACCTCCATATGGACTCCACTTTACGGTATCTATAAAGAAAATATTGAAAGTGTCCAAAAGAAATTTCTGCGTTGTCTCAATTACAGAATGAGCGCACCTAAACGGGGATACACAAATATGCTCTCGAAATATAACGTCTCCACTCTATCTAACCGGCGAACATACCTTGACCTAATGACCCTGTATAAAATCTGCAACAACGTTATCGACTGACTTGACTTACTCAAACTAATTAATTTTAAAATACCACCCAGAACAACTAGACTTAACGACTTATTCCACATTAACCGGACACGTGCAAATGCTGGTGTCAGGGATCCAATCAGAAGAATGTGCGAATTGTTTAATAAAAACCACAACCTTGAGGATTCCGATATATTTTTTGATACTTATAGCACTTTTGGTAGAAAATGAAGGCTGTTTTCCTATAAAAAAAGAAAACTCATATATCATTCACTATACTTTTTATGTGCTTCTTTTTAAACAATTTTCGATTTATTATTAATTATGACTTATTTTTAAACATGTATAAAAAACGTATTTTGGACGGTACTGAATTAATCGTTAAAAAATGACACATATGAAAGTTTTTGTCTTTACCGTTGCCGTCAACAATCATAAAAAATATCGAACACTATTACACGTCCACGATCAGTAATAAACACATATTTTAGTATTTTTTATCATGAGAAATGTGGCAAAGAATGCAAGGCCGATGTAAGCGTTATGAGTAAGATTAAATTGCAATCATGTAAAACACCCGTTATTCCGGTCAGTATATCTAACGAACATATCGTTTTCAAATACACTATTAAAAGGATCATAAAATTCGTCGTCTTAAAAAGATTAATCGACAGTCGATCGTCGAATTATTAAAATGTTCCCAGTTTCCAATCGCTGACTTTCTGCTTCGATATGGCATTTAATTTAAAGGCGTTTATATCGGACTGATGTCCTCTATATTGACTATAAAATACGGGTGCTGGGTTTCTAGTCTATTCAGCAGTCCAAGGAAGTGTAAGGTTGAAAGTCAAAGGCGATTGCAGTTTTCAGGTAGTAAGAAGTGGTGCAAGAAGGTAGAGGCGGTCAGAGTAGGATGTTGCGCGACGATTGAAGTTCGGATAAGACTGACTTGAACAGATTTGGGCGCTCCTTATATACGCTACCGCGTGGCCGTGCGTAACGTAGGTTCGCGCTTGACAGAATTACCCTTTTAACGTTGGTGCATTTCATTGCAGCTTAGGGTACTCTTATATAAGGATTAAATGATAATTTTGGATTATACACGCAACATCACTCTCTTTTCCGCTCCATCTCGTGCAAACCACTTCTTTCTAGCATTTTTATTAACTTCAGAAAAAATTGTACAATATTAACCAGCGGGTATTTAGCCCGACATCAGTGTGAAAAACCCTTACATCTATTTAATGACAACATTTACATATTTAATTTTATGGCAATTGTATGGACGCGAGTCCAGCCTTTCAATCTACATATTTTTATTTAACGTAGCTCTGGTAGGACTCGCGTAAATTTAATATTAATCACACACAAAATATTTATAGACAGATAATTAGCCAGCCATTTAAGAAGAAGCTCGTTGATTGGCTGTTCGTACGCCATTGAAGTAGAGGGGTGGGGGAGGGGTTCAGAACGGGCCATCGGTTGGTCTCGAGTGGTCAGGGAGGGGGTAACGTCGTAAATACCCGCTGCATCTGGAACGCGTCCTCATTCGTTCTCGGACGGCCATGCCGATAAAGCTGTTGCTAAAGCGGCCATTCTTCGTATTGGATTGGTCACGTTCAATACATCCTCCCCCCAGTGCAGTGTCGGCTGTGCTTAACTTCTTAGAACGTGGCAGGATCCTGTACGGCGGTGTCATATGTGGTCCATTCCTTCTGGGCAGTGGGGAGGAACTTCTTCTGGCCTGGGATCCGTGGTCGGTGTCGTCATGAGTACGGCAATTTTAACTGCAGGGCGCACGTACACTCCGGTGCTCGTCTGGACCCGAACGGTTCTTACTTGACCGTCAGCGGCGGGCATTGTTTCAATGACGCGCCCGCGGGGCCAACTATTGCGTGGCAGGGCGGGGTCCACGACTAGCACAAGATCACCCGCTTTGATGGGGGTGCTTGGCTGGTGCCATTTTTGACGTGCAGCTATCGTGGGCAGATATTCTTTCATCCATCGCCGCCAAAACATATCTGCTAATTGCTGGCTGACTCGCCATTGCTTTCTTAGGCAGACCTCCTCTTCTTTTGCGGCATATAGTGATAGATGCGGTCGCTTCCCTGCTGATCCCAGCAAAAAATAGTTGGGGGTTAGGGGTTCTTCATCCCGCGGGTCGACAGACACATGTGTTAGTGGGCGGTTATTTACTATGTACTCTGCTTCTGCCAGGGCCGTGAGGAGAGTTTCTTCTTTCGGAGAGCGCTCCTTCATCGTCGATTTGAGGGCTCTCTTTATAGAGCGAACGAGGCGCTCCCAAGCTCCCCCCATATGAGGAGATAGGGGAGGATTAAATTTCCAAGCCGTTTTTTGTGTTGAGATATAGTTTTGCAATCTGGGATCTCGACTGATTGACTCCAGCGCGTCTCGTATCTCTTTATCAGCCCCGTGGAAATTCGTCCCGTTATCTGAGTACATGCACTCCGGCTGACCTCGCCTCGCTGACATTCGCTGCATCGCCATGATGGCAGAATCGGCACTTAGTGAAGCCGCAAGCTCAAGATGTACGGCCCTTGTTGACAGGCAGGTGAATAAGGCCCCGTACCGTTTTTCCCGACGTCTGCCGATGGTCACTTCCATAGGGCCGAAGTAATCAAGGCCGCAGTGCGTAAAGGGGGTCACGTGATGGGCGAGCCTGGCAGCTGGTAGAGGTCCCATCAGTGGTGGCATCGGTTTAGTGCTTCTTATGCGGCACACTAGGCACTCGTGCGCTATTCGGCGGAGGTTGGTTCGTAATTTTAATATAAAGAAGCTGCCTCTGATTTCCGCCATGGTTTTTTCGGTACTCGGGTGGTCCGCTTTTTGATGAAAATGGCGGATCAGGAGCCGAGCGTACGTCTCGTCACCATCCAGGATGACTGGTGTCCGTACTCCACTGGTGACACCTTTTAGGTCTTGTAGCCGTGAGCCCATTCGTATGATGCCATCTGGCCCAAGGAAAGGCGTTAGCGTCCGCAGGCGACTGCCGGCGGGTGATATATCGCCCTTTTTAGCGGCGTGAATTTCGGCCCCAAAGGAGAATGCTTGGGACTTCTTCACCCATAATGTTTCTGCTTCTCGGGTTTCTTCGGCACGTAGAGGACCTTCTGATGATGTCTCGGAGTCCGGCCGACATCGCCTTATGAATCGGAGAACCCATGCAGTGGTGCGGATGAGTCGAAGCCAAGATGAAAATCGTTCAATGAGAGGTAATCCGTCTCCCATTGTTGTCATGAGGCCGACATATTGAGGCCTTACCTCCAGAGCCTGGTTATCGGGTCGGATGACTGGCTCCTTTTCACGGGGCCATGTTGCTTCCGGTTGGGTAATAAAGGTTGGTCCGCGGAACCACCGGCTAGTGGGCGTGAGGTCGGGGGGCTCGATATCTCGTGTACCTATATCCGCGGGGTTTAATTTTGTAGGCACCCATCTCCAATTAATGATCTCGGTTGACTCATCTATTTCTCCTAGTCGGTTGGCTACGAAGGCGGAATAAGCTCTCGGGTCTGTCCTCAGCCAACATAGGACGGTTGTTGAGTCTGTCCAATATGTGGTTCGCCTTATTAGTAGTTGGCTCTCCTTTTTTATGGTGGTCGCCAATCGTGCAGACATCAGGGCTGCTTGTAGCTCCAGGCGCGGAATAGACAGGGGCTTCAATGGTGCCACTTTACACTTACTTGCCAGGAAGGTTGAGTGTGTGCCTTCCTGAGATTTTTCCGTTAAATACGCAATTGCGCAACATGCAGACTCCGATGCATCACAAAATATGTGAAGTTCAAAAATGCCGTTTTTATTGCTGAGGCATCTCCGGGGTATGGTCACGCTGCTCTGGCGGAGAATTTTTAGCCAATCTGACCATTTATTCAAATTTTCCGATCGTATTGGTTCATCCCAGCCAATATTCGATCTCCACACTGCTTGGAGAAGTATTTTTGATCGAATTGTTAGGCAGGATACGAAGCCTACGGGATCAAAAATCTTCATTACAATACTTAATAATTGTCTTTTTGTTGGGTGGGGGATTATCTCGGCTGCCGCCGCCTCCCGAAAGCTGTAGATAAAGTGGTCGCCAGCGGGGTCCCATACGAGGCCTAGTATGCGCTCATTTTCGTGGTCCCCGCTACTAATCGGTATGGCCGATTTTGCCCGCTTTTCTAACGGTACTTGTGCAATGGCGGCAGGGTCATTTGAAGCCCAATTCGTGAGCTGGAAACCCCCGCTTGCGAGGATGGTGCTCACCTCCTGTACCATCTTGGCGGCTTCATCTGATGTGTCCACTGCATCCAGATAATCATACATATAGAACTTTTCTTGGATGGCTGTCGCTGCGGCTGTATATTGTTCCTTATATTGCTCAGCTACCGTGTTTCGGACGAATTGCGCGCTGCTCGGTGAACAAGTTGCTCCGAACATCATGGATGTGAGCAAATATGTGCTTGGCTCCTCTTGTGGCGTTGTTCTCCACATAAATAATTGAGATGACTGGTCCTCCCTTTTTATTTTTATCTGCAGAAACATCTCAGCAATATCCGCTGCGAATGCGATTTTTCCTTCGCGGAAGCGCAAAATGTTCCCCAATAGCGAGGAAAGGAGATCGGGCCCTGTTAACAATTGATCGTTTAGGGATACGCCTCGACAGCGGCTTGCTGCGTCGAACACCACTCTTAGCTTTCCCGGTTTGTTGGGATTTATTACTGCAAAATGTGGTAGGTACCATTTTCGCGGATTAGGGATGGCCGCCTCTTGACTATTTAATTTGCGCGCGTACCCACGTTCCATTAGTGAACTTATTTTCACCTTGTATGCCGCTGCCAATGTTTCGTCTTTTCCCAATTTTCTTTCTAATGAGTACAGGCGCTTTAGTGCGCACTGTTTATTGTCCGGCAGGCGTGTATTATCTGCTTTCCACAGAAGGCCAGTTTCCCACCGCCCGGTGTCGTACGGCCGGGTAGTGTTTTTCATAAGGTCTTCTGCCCGTTGCGTGGCGGCATCTATGCGTGCCGCTGACGTCACTCCAAGCGAGTCGATAGCGAAATTTTGTTTCAAGAGGTCTGAGAGCTGTTGGTCTCCCCTTTCGAACTCGCCAATTATGTTGAGCGTTATGTGCTCCGTAGGATGGATGCCTCCATGCGTGATCCAGCCGAGTGCAGTGCGGGATAGCATCCTTTTCTCTGTGTCTTCACGCACCTCTCTCGATACAATAAGATGAGCGTTGTCTTGTCCCAATAATATTTGGGGTTTTACTTGGCGCCGACCGGCTATGGTTTGTCGTGGTAGGTCTAGATTACGCACCGTATTCGCTGTGATGCCATACTCGGCACCGTCTCCGCGAACTGAAAGTTTAACTCGTCGGGACGTTTTATCCGACGCACACATTCCACTTGCCCCATGAATACGAAGTCCACGAGTCGGTCCGCTTGCTCCCACTTTGTCGGCAATTTCTGTGTCCAACAGGGTCACCGTTGACCCCTCGTCTAGTAAGGCATGAACTGACACTTGCCCGTTCGGGCCACATATGGTTACCGGTATCACTTTTAACAGTACTGAGTCATGTCCACACCACGTAGTATTTGTCACGGTTTGATTGTCATTATTCCCGCGCGACGTACCGGCAGATGAATTCACACGCGACGGATCGTGTAATAGTTTGTGGTGGGGGAGACGACACGAACCCACTCCGCACCATATGCGATATTTGCACGCACGTGTATGGTGGCTTACGTCTAAGCATTTGTGACAAAGACGGGCACTTTTCACTTTTTCCCAGCGTCCGGGAACATTTTTCTCTAAAAACACCGGACACTCCCGTATCTTGTGCGAGTTTGCACACTGTGCACACTTTTCGATTTTTGAATCACTTTGCGCAAACACTTGCTCTCTTCGTGGTCGCACTTGAGCACGAGCATTGTCAACTAGTCCCGAACGTGGTATTGCGTTTGTGAGCCTCTTTAAGAAGGCAGCTAATTGTTGAATAGTCGCACTTGTACTTTGATCGGCAATTTTGTCCAACCACGATACTCTTAACACAAGGGGCATTTTTGATGCTATTTCACTTAGAAGCGCGGGGTTAGAGAGATAGTCACTTTTTAAACTGCCGAGCGAGGCCACTACATTTTGCACAGTTCCCGAGAATTCAATTAACGCGTCATTTGATGCATCTTCAGGAAGCCGCGGTAACTTTTTTATTTTCTCAAGCATCAGTGTGGCGATTGTGTGAGCACTCCCGAACCGATGTTCTAAAACGTCCATTATTTCCGATACTTGTGTCGGATCCATTAGAAGTGGGCTTACAGCTTCGCGCGCCTTGCCTTTCAAAGCTCTCTGAAGGCGCATTAAGTTCTCAGATTGCGTCATCCCACATGTAGATGTTGATTGATAGAATTGAGCGCGCCATGCTGGCCATTCCACGGCGTCTCCATAGTATGATGGGAGGTCCTTAGCGCTTGATTGGCGTGCAATGAGGGAGGCCATGCGATTTTCCTCTTCAGGTTGCTGACGCGGACTCGCACCGTTTTGTGAGGCACGAAAGGCCTCTGTCATGATCGCTGCGAACTGTGTGAACGGGTTTGCTGGCGTTGATTGTTCGGCTCCATTATTTACCCAATCTTGAGTGTGACGCGCCGTGTCATCCTCCGTAAGGTGACCCGGGAATGTCGCGTATGTATTGTTTGCTGTGGTCTGGCCGAACTGCATTTGTGGAAAGCCCGGCTGGTTGGAGGCTGCGGGGATGTGTAGGGCCCCTTGAGTTAAGGTTTGTGCCGGCTGTTGTCCGAATGATGCGCCTAAACACTCTGTGTTGATAATGGCAGGCTGCTGGAGCTGCAGAGGGGTTGTTTGGCCTTGCACCGTGATGTTGGATGCTGAAGACCGGTACTCTACGCTATGTGTGGCACCTTGTAGGGCGCCTTGTCCACTGCCTTGTTGTGTGGCGCCTTGCATGGAGCCTTGTTGTATAGTCGCCTTCTCCAGGGAGGTGTCAGGTTCCATGGCAGGCACTTGTTTGGTTACAGGAACTTCGATTGAAGCGATGAGAGCATCTTGTAATTTCCGGTTGCGACGCCTCTCTGCTCTCAGTTCTCGCTGTAGTTGCTTGAGTAAATCTGCATTCAAAGCCTCGCTGTCTGATGATGAGTCATGGCTGAGCATCTCTACCGGAGAGTGGACATCCGCGGCGGCCGCATTTGCAGACGGGTCAACGGGGGGCCCGGTACTGCCAGCGGCTTGTAAATCGTCCTGTCCGGTTCCCTCCACTGTACTCTTCCCGGAGCGTAGAGATGGTGTCATCTTGGCAGCTGGAGACTAGATTATCCGGTTCGAAGGACCACAATATATCGGACTGATGTCCTCTATATTGACTATAAAATACGGGTGCTGGGTTTCTAGTCTATTCAGCAGTCCAAGGAAGTGTAAGGTTGAAAGTCAAAGGCGATTGCAGTTTTCAGGTAGTAAGAAGTGGTGCAAGAAGGTAGAGGCGGTCAGAGTAGGATGTTGCGCGACGATTGAAGTTCGGATAAGACTGACTTGAACAGATTTGGGCGCTCCTTATATACGCTACCGCGTGGCCGTGCGTAACGTAGGTTCGCGCTTGACAGAATTACCCTTTTAACGTTGGTGCATTTCATTGCAGCTTAGGGTACTCTTATATAAGGATTAAATGATAATTTTGGATTATACACGCAACATCACTCTCTTTTCCGCTCCATCTCGTGCAAACCACTTCTTTCTAGCATTTTTATTAACTTCAGAAAAAATTGTACAATATTAACCAGCGGGTATTTAGCCCGACATCAGTGTGAAAAACCCTTACATCTATTTAATGACAACATTTACATATTTAATTTTATGGCAATTGTATGGACGCGAGTCCAGCCTTTCAATCTACATATTTTTATTTAACGTAGCTCTGGTAGGACTCGCGTAAATTTAATATTAATCACACACAAAATATTTATAGACAGATAATTAGCCAGCCATTTAAGAAGAAGCTCGTTGATTGGCTGTTCGTACGCCATTGAAGTAGAGGGGTGGGGGAGGGGTTCAGAACGGGCCATCGGTTGGTCTCGAGTGGTCAGGGAGGGGGTAACGTCGTAAATACCCGCTGCATCTGGAACGCGTCCTCATTCGTTCTCGGACGGCCATGCCGATAAAGCTGTTGCTAAAGCGGCCATTCTTCGTATTGGATTGGTCACGTTCAATACAGCGTTAATTGCCGTCTTAAATTTTCCGTCTCCGTCCTCTTCCTCTCCTCCTTTTCTACTTCTTTCTCGTCCTCCTTCTTACTTAAACTTTGGTATTTTTTCAAATTTGTGCCGAGTTCATATCCATTCCGGGCGCCATTATTCATCTTTCGCTGAGAAGCGCGATTAGGGAGGGAAAAATAATAAAACACTATTTAAAATTTACAATATGCTTCTTTTTAGTTAAAATGGCATGTCGTGAAAAGCAAACTTACTCTTTCCGTAATCTTTTTTATCCGCATGTTTTTCAGTATAACTAGTATCTTCTAGTCTCTTCTGTCTTTTTCGTTTTCAAACAAGGAAGAAGACGACCGTCGATGACGTCAATACGAACTCTCACTGGGACTAACTTAGCTTTTAACCTAAGGGAACGTACGCATACTACGTGACACGTTTAGGGGGGGGGGGGTCTTCAAAATGTCACGCTTGGTACAAATGAGCGGCGGGGGCCATAGGTTTTTGGTCACCGGGGGGGGGGGGGGGGTTAAAAAATGCAAAAAGTTCGTCACGTAGTATGGGTACGTTCCCTAATGATTTCTCAATATTTACAAAATAGACAATGCTTGCAGTTTAACAAGCACTAGATCTGCAACCGTGGCGATCTATGCCTTTTTGTAGAAGAAAAACAGGACAATAAGTTGTTTCGAACTAGACTAGCAGGCAAACAGGATAAAATTGAAACATGTCTTGTCTATGAAAAAAAAAATTTACAACGTAAATAGAGTAAGAAACGAAGATAAGAAGGTCACGTTTGCCTGCTAGTCTAGTGGAACTAGACTAGCAGGCAAACAGGATAAAATTGAAACATGTCTTGCCTATGAAAAAAAATTTTTTTAACGTAAATAGAGTAAGAAACGAAGATAAGAAGGTCAAGAATTGCGTACCTGGCTCTTCAGATTTGGTCTGTTGGTCTTGGATTTGAATGTTGGTCTTTCGCCAAAGCTAAAGTGTATGGATTTAATGATAGACTCTTAACTTGATTCATGTCTCAGGGCATGAACGAATCTCGAAAAGCAGATTTGCAGTAGGTGTAGTTAAAATGATTTGTCATTACTTTAAGTTAAAAGCAACATTTCAAGTGCAGTTTTGCCACAAAATTTAATGGACGCCATGCAATTTCACATAATAAGAAAGTTAAAAGGAATATTTTCAGTAATTGTCTACATAATTCATCCCCTAGTCGACTGCGGTCGCCATTGTTTCTTCAATACATATATGATAAACAGTAAAGGTCCCAGGACTGTATCTTGAGGTACGCCGACGATACTTATTTTTAGATGTTGTTTGTAGTGTAGTGTTGTTTGTAGCACTTTGTTTGTTTTTACCTCATTTAAAGTGTTTCTTTTTTTATCCATTCTCGACCTGTACTGTTGAATCCAAACTTGGGATCCAATTAACCAAACCCAAGCCTTTTTAGTTGGGAATCTTGTTGTCAAAGATAAACGGTGGTGAATGTTTCATCTAATATAAGAGTAGGTAGGTATCTGAGAGCACTAGACGAATAGGTGCCACAAATAATCTACCACAGTATTTATAAATATTTTATATAATATTATACAGATTGAAAACAATGGGCATCCCTTGTATTGGGAGCGCAGAGTGGGCGGCAGGTTTCGGGCAAATGGTAGCTGCCGCGGGCGCCCTAGAATGGGGCGCGCGGGATGAAATATTAATTACTACCAGGGGCGTGACAGCTGAGCGGTAATGGGGTGCCAGGCCGCTCCGGCTCGATGCTTGCCCCCAGTACTTTAGTGTTCCTATCTAAGAAAAATAATATTCTATGAAGACATGAGAAAATCGTTATTTATCGCTTCATATCCTATGAACTTAGAATAACGACAACGTCAGACACGTTACCATCTTTGTGAATAGGTATGTAAACTGACGAAAGTTAAAATGTGTAGTTTTAATAATAAACAACATTGTTAAATAAATGAAGACAATTTTTTATAAGAAAAACTCTCTTTTATAACTTTTGAAGGTTATTCCCATCAACGTAATATATCATTGAAGAAGATGATAACAATAATAATCAAAACGAAAATATGAAAGATAACAAGACACAGAAAACAGAAAAAAGACAATGGTCGCAACTGAAGAAGATAGTATTATTAATTCTAAAATTTTAAATATGAGATTGAATATTATGACGGCTTGACAGAAGGGAGCAATAGTGAAATTGGTTAACGCGCACGTCCCGGTTAGACGAGAGGTCTGGGTTCGAGTCTCAGTTGCGACCATTGTCTTTTTTCTGTTTTCTGTGTCTTGTCCTCTTTCATATTTTCGTTTAGATTATTAAAGTTATCTTCTTCTACAATGATAAATGAAGACAATATTAGCGAAACTCAATCGAAAATCTGGAGACAGAAAAATCAGAAAAACATATTAGCTCTAGGTCCCAGAGGTGACAATATCTTTTTCTGGATTCTGGATTGAGTTTCACTAATATTGTCTTCATTTACGTAAATGTTACAATTTGAGGTTTTACTCATAAAGTTAAAAATAAAAATAAACAGTGTAAATATTAACACAAAAATTTCCCACAATAATCATGTCGAATAAAACTTTTAAAGATAGATGCACCTGTTAAAGGTACCTATCGATTAGGAAAAACACCTTTCTTCTGATTTAGAGTTCATTTAATGATCTTATGGTTTATTTTCATTTTCCCCTACTAGAAAATGTTAATGAATACTTTTATGAATCAATTACGTTCACACAGTTATATTACATACAACTAAACCTCTCGAGCGCGCAATATTATACGTTACTTAGTCGTTACGCTGTTGCTTCAAGTCCAAAACACAAATTCATTTCCCTTAATTAATCTATCATAATAACCCCAGTGCTTAACGTTGAAAGCTTTCCGTTGCACTCTTGATTGTAGCTGCCTTTTTTAAATAAAAAAAAACCCACCTCCGTCACACCATCCCCGGCAGTGCATTCATTTGTCACTCGTCGTAACGAGGGAACTTTAGTGCGCTCCTTTTTCCTTTCCCACCTTCCCCTTTATCTTTTTCCCCCGACTCCCATTCCCCCACATTCCACCCTCAACATCCCCCCGGCCCTCGGTCACGTGACACCCTGTTCTCGGCATTATTTTCCCTTTGTCAGTGCTAACGCTTGCACCGTGCTGGAGTTTAACCCGTTGGCTCTGGTCGTAGCGTAGTTCTTTTCGGTACGGGTTTTTTTTTATTCAGAGGAGGGGTTAAATATTCAAAAGAAATTGCATTAAAATTTCTCCATCATTAGAGCGCTCAAGGGTTAAAATAATCCAGCGCTGAAATTTTTCCGAGAGATGAAATAAATTCGAGTAAAAAATTCGAGTTCGCAGTTTAGCTCTTGAAATTATATTATTTTGGTTCTTAATGCTTTACGAAGGCATAAAAAGAATGAACCAATCTGCGATTTACTCTCAGGGGTATGCAGAGAGGATGGAAGACATACATCTGTATCTTAGAACACATTCCTTACTTAATTAAAATCCATGTACTTACATTTGTTTCTTTTTCTATCCATTAGTTCTAAATATCCAACTTCTTTTTCTTTGTGTGCCTTATCAGGTCTCCCCGACGTTGGCGATCACTCTTGAAAATGTCTCTCTGTCTTGCGCTGCCCGGAATAGCTCCTCCACGCTTCTAATGCCGGTCCACTCTCGTATATTTAGCAGCCAAGACATTTGTCTCCTACCAGGTCCTCGGCGACCCTCTATTTGCCTTTCAATATTAAATGGAGCAAGTGATACTTCTCCCCTCGAAGTATATGACCCAGATATGAAATTTTCCTGATTTTTATTAATGTAAGCAGTTCTCTATCTGCTCTAGCCCGCCTGAGAATTTCTGTGTTGGTGATCATGTCGGTCCATGGGACCTTGAGCATTCTCCGGTGAAGCCACTTTTCAAAAGCCTCTAATCTATTCATGGTATTTACTTTCAAAGTCCATGTTTCACATCTATACAGCTATACCGACCACATATAATATTTTTGCATTCTCTGCCTTGGTTTTAAGCTGATATTGCATTCTTGCTGCTTCAATTCTGCACCTAACCTCTACATCTGGGTCAAGAGTCTCCGTGAGAATACTGCCAAGGTATCTAAATCTTTCCACCTTTTAACTACCTTTTAACCATCTAAGCGTCCACTTCTTCTTCTGGTTTATTTCGCTTATATCTAACTAACATTGGTTTTGGATCTCAAAGTCCGTGAAACGGTCGTGTATGGTTTTATTATACATAGGGACATAGCCTCAGGGATCTGATTTCATATTCACAGCTTACTGTATGTTTTCATCTCTCCTCTGCCAACGCTATGCAAGGATTGATATCGTACGTCTAAAATATCGAATTCTTTTATACACATAATTTTGGTAATTTCCTTCTCAAACACTCTTGCTTGAAACTTGGTTATTGTAAAATACGTTTTATTTTGTTTTTTGTTTATAGCACTGAATTAAATTTTGGGTAGACACTACATACTCAACATTTCAATTGATTATCATAACATTCACCCCGTCGCATCAGATATCTAACCCCGTTATAGAAGGCGGTAGTATTCAACCAATATTATTAACCCTCGAGCAAATAAAAACCCAGAACATTATCAACCCTCCATTTCCCGCTCGTTTACCAGAGATGTCTTCAGAAATGATTGCTTGCTCTTCTCTGGTCTTCGCCCCCATCTTTCCCATCTCCCCCTCCTTATGTTCTTCTTTCACTCTTCTCACCCCACGGCTCTCTCAAGAGCAGACGTACGCGTTATTCATATTTCCCCTATTGTAACGACAAACTGCGATACGTACGGTTTACGCCTCCCTCTTTATAGCGCTTCCCCGATAGCCCGAAGGCCTCTCACGAAGCCGCTAAGTCAGGGAACTTTTATGCAAGGGTTTCAAGTTTGTTATGAATGAGATTCGTGAAACTTTCTGATTTTGCTTATGGCCACGAGTGCGTGATGTAAACGTACACAGTGATGTTAATAGTTAAAACATACCGGTAGTTCTGAGAACAGTACCTAGACTTCATTTAATGTTGATTTTTCCCACAAGACAGCTCACAATATTCGCAACACTCATGCAATCTGGCGGAATAAAAAAGTACTATCAGACACGGCTACACCAAATTTATTGAGAGACGAAATGCAAAGTTGTCGAGTCAAAACAGGACTTGCTACTCTCGCTCAATCAAAAACAGTTCCAACGTGTAGTGTTTTATTACAGACTCGCTGGGTTACCCGGCTTCGCTCAGGACAACATTCGAGTGTGTTCTGGAATGTTCCACAATGATGTTTCCCATTCCCTATTCCTGAACATTCCACAACATACTCCGACACTCCTTCCAGAACTTTCTAGAGCTCTATCGAACCTTCTAAAACTTTTCGTAAGACTGTTCTAGAAATTTCAAGAGGGCCAAGCTTCCAGCCCTTATACCTTCAAAATCACGACCTTTGGATAAAAATGGGAACCGTCATCCAGGAGGGGGGATAGAGATCTACCACACCGTATAACTCCCTTGATCTTACCGGGACTAGTTATAATATGTACGGATTACTACCTGGTCTATTACCCTCACACACATATTGATAGTCATTAAATAGTAATTCCGAATCCCCACTAAAAAATAAAACTAAAATCGGGTGACGGGACCACGAAGTTTGCCATTTTATCATTTTTTAATCCAAGAATCGATTTCATAATGTGTTTGATAAAATAATTATTATTTTATAAGCACGTTTCTTGATTGTTCAAAACGCCAATTATATGAGTGTTATGAATAAAAACAGCTTAGAAATACTCTTAAATAAAATAGTGTCAAACCTCCACCCTTTTGCAGATTGAAATTAGAAATTAATTATTGGCTGAAATAATTGAAGCGCTTTCGACGCCGTTTTCCCGCTTGGAGTGTCTACCCAAACGAAGTGACACTTGATTACCCTACGGCTTTTCATTGGATGTTATTAATGCAGGCGTCGGCGGCGCCCCGTCCCCGCGCACTCTCCGCTGCGCCCCTGCTTTAATGAGCCCGTTATGTGTCTATTATGACCCCCGGCTAGGCGGCGAGGCGCAGGGGCGTACCGGGACAAGCGACTAATGGGTCCGGACAAGGGGCAGCGGATCACTTAGTCATTACCGTATCTCGTTTTATTGGGAAATGATTTTGAACGCTTAGAACATGAGATGCAATTTTGAAATGATATTTCCTATAGTCAACCCCTTCTATTCATGATGTTGACTCATCGCCAAATGGCGCACGTTCATTCTTTGTTATTTGCTTGTTAATAGAGATTTTTAATACTTATGTTTAATTTGTTTTTAAATGATAGTGGTATAAGGTGTTTTCAAATCACTTTTTCGAAGCAACTTTAAGCGAAATGAATTTAGTTTTTTTTATTCAATTTTTCTTTTAACGGAGATATAATGCAACTAAATGATTTTATCATTGAAGAAGAAGATAACACTTATAATCTAAACGAAATTTTGAAAGAGAACAAGACACAGAAAAATAGAAAAAGATAATGGTTGCAACTGGGACTGGAACCGAGAACCTCTGACGTGCGCTTTTATCAATTCAGTCATTTTCACCTTCCAAGAAACTGTCATAATTGTCAATTTCATATTTAAAAAAATTAGAATTAATAATATGTATTATTTTCGACTAATTTTTCCATATCAACTACCCTTTTCATTGGAAACAATCGTTCTAAGAATTGGTTTGTAACTTAGATAGCGTCTCGGATAAATATATTCGATTTTATTGACCTTTTTAAAAAATTTTAAATAAATATTCAATTTTTTATTATAAGAACGACTGTCTTTTTATAATATTTGAAGGTTATTCCCACCAGTGTAATATATCATTGAAGATAAGATAACACTAATAATTTAAACGAAAATATGAACGAGAACATGACACAAGACTCAGAAACTCTCGTCTAACCGGGGATGTGATTTTATCAAGGAAATTGATTTTGATCCATAGTTTTATTTAGAAACGTCATATCAGCATTTTCCTATGAATCTATTGAAAAGTATTTTTAATAATTTATATTTAAAAAAATATTGATTTCATTAATTCGCCATAAAAAACGTGTTGATCCGAATTCCAATCGCTTTTGCCAATTATTTTCCAAATCCGTCATCTCTAGAACACTTGTGTGTTTTAATAATCACTCAATCGGCCTCGCTACGGCTGTGATACAAACAGTAAACACCCTCCGTCATCCCCTATATCTAATAAGGGGTGAGGGTGGAATCAACGGGAGATAATACCATTTCAGTTTATGCGCTGAGGGCGGGGGTATCTAGATGGCAGTAACTACTAACTACCAAACTACCCCAACCGGTTTGCAGTTATCAATAGCGATGAGGCAGTTATGTTACAGTTGTCAAATAAAGATTCCAGTGCCTCTTAAACAAGTTGCTAATTTATTCAGATAAAAGATAGTAATGATTTTGTCATGTTGCCATTATTCGGACGTTTAATAAGAGGAATATAAACGCTAGAAATATTTCGAATCTCACGCCTGCAAAATTTTAAAATCGAGCGTCTTTTTGCACGAGGCAAGTAAGCGAAAAAGTGGTTTTTATTTATTTTGTGCATAATTTTATAGGAACGAAAAAAAGTTAGAACATGCAAAACCTCAAAAATAGTCTTAGCCATAAAGGGGTATTTTTTAAAAATTGTTTCTTGTATTACTTCATAGTTAAGTCATGAAAAAACATTTTTTTTGATGGTTTACGCTTATATTTTTTGTTACGTAAATAATAATTTTATTGTAATTCCAATACATAGAAAAGCTAGTAAAAGCTTCGATTTATCCGTAGCATATTTTTTGATGTTCATACTGTAAGCCGATTCGTCGTAAAGATTAATCTAAAAAGTATCTAAATAGGATTTCACGTGTATATTCATCTTAACGTTTAGAAAGTTACCTTTGTAGAAAATTTATGCTCCAGTGTCAGCGAATACATCTTTTGTGCTTTACAAGAGAGAAGTGTAAGGAGAATATAATATGTCGCCAACGTAATTGTAGAAGAATTCGGGGACGTCCATGAGAAACATGGCACAAACAAGTGAACTAAATACTTGAGTCGTGCCACGTCAATAGTCAGAATAATCGAAGGTATTTATTATTAGGTATTATTATATTTCTGCTTGATTAATGTTATAATGCAGTGTTTGTGTTACACTTTCTTTGGTATACTAATACTTATTCGGAGATGTTAAAGCCATGCATGATGTTTAATATAATGCTACACAACCTGAGGCATTAAGAGGAAATACCAGCGGCGTTTTTTCCATACAAAAATATTCCCCATTTATCTCTCTGGATTTTGACCCTAGAGCAAATTTTTTTTTTACATAATATAGATATTGACCATTAGCGTGTCGGTACGTTTTGCTTTTTTTGATAATTTACTTCTTATAGAAGTTAGGACCTTCCAAAAATGAATAAAATTGCCTAGTTTAAACGCCGTCAAAAGACGTTCCGTATACAAACGAAACAATGTATTTTGAAAAAAAGCAAAACGTACCGACATAGAATATTTTCTTCTAATACAGTTAGTGAAAAAAAATTTAAAATCGGTCCAGTTTTGGAGAAGAAATATGGGGAATACAAAACATCGATTTTGACGATTTTATTTAGGTATTTTCAGCCCGATATGCAGTTGTCCCTTTCGCTCAGTTCCCCTGAGGGGAGCGCGGAGTGGAACAGAAGACATTGGTTACAATTTACAATACCTATCGACGATATTTTTAAATGACCGGCATAGCTCTTAAATATAAACACCAATTGTTATTAATAAAATCCGCTTAAATTTTTGATTAAGAAAGTACCAATAAACAATCTACATACTTTTACTTAATAGGAAATTCGAATCTTAATAACAAATTTCGTTAAAGGCTCTTATCAGATTTATATTCAGCCTTAATTAGCTAATTAATTTATTTTCGCGAAATTTAAATTCCTCTTTTTCATATTTTCATCAAAGCGAAATTAGCGCGGCTATTCTATGCCGGTACTTAAAGACAGAGGGTTCTCGTAGTACCCTTTTCTCACCCTTCGCTCTTACTTCTTACACCTCCTGCTCTCCTCTCCCCTTGGCACCCTTCTTCCGTCTTTCTCTCCACTCTCGACAGTTCTGGATGAAGGATGTTCAGTGTTTACCCTTCCTTCCCTAGCCACTTGAATTCCTTTCTAGACGTAAAGAGTTAAAGGTGTCCGTCATGCGGAGTTATTGTTGTGTAGAAGTCCGGAAATGCACTGGAATATAGTTGAATTTCTTCAGTGATTAAATATTACAACTTGAGGTTTTACTCATTAATTTAAAATAGAAATAAATATTCATCCTAGACTTCCAGAAATGTCAATAGATGTCCCATATTAAAAATGAAAATGCATAAAAATTATCCAAGACACTATCTGAATAGCATTTAGTTCGGGTTTGAATCTAACAATCATATATAAAGATAGCAGCCAATAAAATATGCGTTAAGAAAATCAAGATAAAGTTGGTAGTTCTTAGTCGATGTATATTAATTAATATGGGGTATTTCCACAAACGAGGGATTCTGTGAAAATGTACGGAATATTTAAAGATCATTTTTGTGATTTTATCATCCTGCTAAAAATGTTTGTTTTTAATGTTTTCATTCAATATTATTGAATTTTAAAACAATCTAAAACTGACAAAATAAAAACGACCCGTGGTTGGCAAATCGGATTGTGACGTCACAGGCGTCGCCGTCGCTCAGCTTGGCCAGCATAAATAAACACTGTCAGTGAGCGTCCACGCTCATGACGTCACACGATATCGTTTTAGCGGTAATTCAAAAATGGGAAACTTTGACTCGCTATAGAAAATTTATTCGTCAACATAAAAATAAAAATGCCATATTCCTCGTAATTTTTTGCTTAATTTTTTTAAGCAGTAAAAAAATGGAAATAGGTACCCCATTCCTAAATGCGACCGTATCTTTTTCTGATTTTTCTGTTTCAATTTTTAGATTGTGTTGTGCGTTCCGTTCCCGATTCAAGGTGTTGGCCGTGTTGGACATTGCCTCTTTATTTATTGGATAACAAGGCAGTATCCAACACGGCTACCATCTTGAACCAGAAACGGACCAAACAAATTTACAGATAGGTACAATATGTCAAACGGTCGGTTCGTTATGCTCAGTCAACTAAGTGAGTACCAACTTGAAAGCTATCCGAAAGCTAAGCATTTTGAACGTTTTTCCTGCTATAAGTTTTGACGTGTAAAAATGTAATTTCAAGATTTTATCATGTTTTGACTAAGTTTCTATTTTCAACATGTTTTACTGTAGAAATACAACACATTTTCCATGGTACCTAAATATTAACGTTTAAATTCACAAGCGCACGAAAAACCGCATATTTGTGCAGCGTCGGCAGAATGTTTCCCACGATTATTACTTTTATGGGAAACTGCATTTCCCTGGGCGACAGTTGTGTGCTATGGGCATGGAGTAGGTTACCCCCCAGATCGCACCCCCTCCTTGGGGTCTGAATTCACCCCAAAGGGCAATAAAGAACTGGCGATATTTAAGTCCCAACCGCTACCATATTAACTGTGGTTTATTTAATCAGTTTTGATATTATGCAGTTGCACTGGGATCTCTGTTGAACTTCCAAGTTTGCAATATTTGTTTATATTATCTAAGGATTGGATAAATTTATTGTACGGGACAGTGAAATTGGAGCACCGCAGATGTTTCCATACAATGTGTTTCCATACAGTGTAAAAGTACCGTTTTCCTCATAATTACTCTATTTATCTAACCCCTATTTCATCTTGAATTTAATCAGAATTGAAGAAGAAGAAAATAATAATAATAATCTAAACGAAAATATGAAAGAGAACAAGACACAGAAAAAGATAATGGTCGCAACTGGGGCTCGAACCCAGAACCTCTCGTCTATCCGGGAAGTGCGTTTACCAATTCTGCAATTGCGCCCTACTGTCAAACCGTCATAATAGTCAATCTTATGTTTCATATTTTAGTATTAACAATATTATCTTCAACTAATTTATTTTCCATATCATAGGCAACTACCCCTTTTTATTGAAAACAATCATTGTAAGAATTGGTTTGTAACCTGGATAGCGTCAATTTAAACGTTAAAATTCAAGTGCTGTGAAAGTCCTGCCCTGGAATAAATAATAACAGAACTTGAATAGAACTTTCACTGAACTTGAATTTTACATTAAAATTTGATGATTTGTACAAAGTCTGTTAAACAACCCGCCCTTGCCTTAATTAATCGCTAATTTTTCGAAAAATTCTTTGTAAAAGTAGTGAAGCACTTAAGATGACCTATGGCAGGGTGTTGGTTATCCAATCAATGGTTCCCAGGGCAGCGACACCCATACCGGCTCCTTAAATTGAAACAACTATGCAACTTTGGCAATTTTGTGTGAGTTAAATGTACTTGTAATTTAAATTGAAGTCCATGAAAATGCTTGATTTGTTTTAGGTATTATCGGCATTAAAATGTACCTAAATTAATTAGTTTTGTTTATATGTCTCTATAATGATGATTTTCTTTCTTTTTTCATGTGCCGTCTTCATCCTCCGCGGTGATCTTCCAACAACAATCGAACATGTGATATTTGCATCGTGTTAAATAATCTCTATTGCTTTTTAATCACTGTGGATACAAATAAAAAAAAATCAACGATGGTTTTTATATTGTGCAATCAAAAATAAATTAATTGCTTCGATAAAATTAAACATAATTGTTTCGTGCGATGCAGGCTTAAGTTCCGCCGAAGAAAGACATGTGAGTACCGACCTTTATGTTATAAAAAGCTTTTATGTTAAATGCGAAACTGATTTTATGTTATTATTTAATAATTATTTTATGGGCCGCAGTAAAAGTTATTTATGCGACGACGGTTCTGAGAGTTTTAATGTTAAAACTCTCACAACTTGTAGTTTATAATTATTTTTTTATGGTTTGATATGAACCGATATAATGCAACGATTCCCGAGATCTTGCTGTATTCGCATAAATATTTTAAGTGTTGTATTTATATAAGATTTTAACTATTAAATGAGGTGTTTTTGATTACCCTTCCGAAGTGTAAATTCACGCTGATAAATATCATAGAATCTTCTTCCGTTAGGTTTAGGCGAGAACAATTTATTTTACGGCGTCAGATTTACCATAGATGCCCCATATAATAAATTGTATATATATAAGATGGTTCCATGACAGTTCATCCTGCGACAATTCATCCGGCGACAGTTCATCCTGCGACAGTTCATCCGGCGACAGTTCATCCTGCGGACAGTTCATCCTGCCGACAGTTCATCCCGCCGACAATTCATCCGGCGACAATTCATCGTGACGATTCAACCTAACCTAACCTATAAGTATAAGTATGTCGTATTTTGTTATTCACGCATGCTTCTTTGGAGAGTCGAAATTATTGTTAGTAAAAATATTTTTACAGCGGATTTCCACTCAAGATGCCTTCAGATATAAGTATATCGATTTTGGTTGTACGGCCGTATATCCTCTTTGCATACTTAATAAAAATCTTCTAAATGATCAGGCAGGATGAATTGTCGCCGGATGAATTGTCGGCGGGATGAACTGTCGGCAGGATGAACTGTCGGCCGGATGAACTGTCGCAGGATGAACTGTCGCCGGATGAATTGTCGCAGGACGAATTGTCGGGTCACCATATAAGATACGTCTATGGTCGGTGCAGAATGCAGAGGTATTGAACCGGCCACCGGAGACCGAAATTTCTTTTATATTTATATTTTGTGTATATTTTTTCCAAATACCTTAAAAAAAATTCTTTCACATATTTTTACTTACTGCTGACTCAGCCGAGTAACCTCCCAATTCCGTACCCCGACCCTAATTGTCAAATCTACTGATTTTTTACAAATGTTTGTAAAAAAAACATCAAAAATGTCACCGGAGACCAAAATTTTGTTTACATGTTTTACTCTAAATAATGTCAGGAACCACTGGTTGTTAATAAGACCCGATACACACTCAAAATACATCATCTGGATGTACATGTCATTAAAGATAATATTGGCAATAGTCACAACGTGATCCACTCACGCCTTTTTGTGAATTGTTCAAGTACGTTGATTTCAGCAAATTATGCAAAAGTTGATTTTGATTTGATTTCCTACATCTATTTCAGATTCATTCAAAGGTAAATAATACGTTTGTATTAAATAATAATAATTGGATAATTTGTAGAGTGCCGTTTATCTTAAAAATCACATCAAGGTCGCTGTGCAATGTATTATGAGTTCTTAGAATCTATCAAAGTTTATTGTTTACAAATAATACTTACCTGGCAGGACACTTTCGATAAACACACTTGTAATAGAAAGTTCATGCTTGGAGAAGATACAGCTTTGCACACAGAGGACATTATAATATTTAAAACACTGGACATTGCATGATTTTACTCTAGCTTGTCTCCATTACTGTTGATATTACATTTATTAGAAGATTAGCGGCAAAAGTAGCGTTGACATATACGAGTATTTGGAAAGACTAGACTTTAAAAACTTACAAGTTCTTGTATTTACATTTTTTTTAGTCATATTGTCTTCAACAGTTGTATGATCTAGGCATCCAATAAGATCAACTCACTCTGAGGGGTATCTTGAGTGATAAAACGCCTTTTAACGAGTCGCCTGTCCAGCAAATAATGCGCCGCCTTGTTGTAAATTTTATTAGCCGGTCTCGTAAATTTATTACCAGGTGTAAAAACGCCCTCACAATTCGCACTTAACTTCTAGGTACAATATTAACAAACTTATCAAATTGCTTTGTTATATTTAACTTTTATACGTAAAATTGCAATGAGGACCTGACATAACCTGAATAACTAAAAAAAAATTATTTCTCTGTCTTTTTTTCAATAAATCATTAATCCCTAGAAGAAATAGAGTAAACATTAACACAACTAGGGTGACTCCCTGTTTCAAACAAATGGAACGTAAATAATATCATATTATTTAACGAAGGACAAGGTTAAACAAAATTGTTTAGGTTTTATCAGTAAAAATATTCCCTGATTCGACAAGCGTTCTGAATTTATATTTTTGAATGTAGCTATTACTTTGTGGTTATCCATTATAGAATAATGAAATAATTTTACTGTCAAATTAGTATAAGCTTTCCCTGACGAAGGAACGTTTGTTCCGAAACCGGTCGGATTTGCACATCAAATAAGTGGTTTATACAAAGTAAAATTATTTCATTATTCTGTTCTGAATTTATTTTACAATAACACATTTACATAATGAGTTTGCACTTATTATTGTACCCACTGAAACATCGGCTCGGTTCTTCTGATTTTCTGAAGGAACTGCTTTTTCCGCTTGCTAGTTAGAAAAGAGAAGGATTCAAGGAATCCTATTGTATTTATAAAAAAAGAGTTGTATATAACTAATACAAAAAAAACAACTCACAGCGTATTAGAAAAATATCATAACAGCACTCTTCATTACCGACTGAGAGAGAAATCTGATGGATCATGTAATAGTTTATTAACCTGAATGACGGTAGGTTTTAGTTAATAAGTTTTACAAGCATATTGCAACAACAAAAATATTACGGTAATCCTCTATCAACACAAACGTCTTATAAATATATATCGCACACCTAGATAAAGAATAGCACAACTCGAAATAATCCAAAATCTAGTTATTGCTATTTTCGGAATCTGCGTCGAAAACTACACAAACCACAAAGACACTTGCTTAAAAATCTCCATCAATAAAATTGTAGATGGCACTTAAGTTAGTCTTTCTGAATTGCGCTACGAAAACCCCCACCAACAATAGTAACGCATCACCAGTTACGACATACCAGCTGTAGGGGAAGGTGCTGTCAATACGCACAAAGACTGGATTATTTCGACTTAGTCTTGTATTCGTGATTAACCGCAGTCATAGTGCGTGAATATTTTGAGTTGATTTGGTATTCGTGATTGAACTTGTCTTGTTTCTCGGGCGTTTTACATATCAATTCCACTTACTCAGGTATTGTAAAGATTATAAAACAAAATATACAGAATAAGAGTGCATTAATTCAAAATTTATCACTAATATGGAATCAATTTGAGTTGATAAAATTATTAAACAATGATTTTGTCACAAATACTAAAATAACACGAAATTAATTAATAAACGCGTGACACGTGAATTTGATGGTTAAATAATTAAGCAAATAAATATCCTAGTAAAATAACATACAATATCATAAAACAATATTTTTAATCGGTCAAATAGAAATCGAGTAAAACGTTTTTCGCTGTTCCTGAAAAAAGAGGTATTTTGAGTTGTACTACTCTTTATCTAGGTGTGCGATATATGTTATGGTTAAGGTTTTCACGGGTGTAAGATGTAAAACTATTTTCTCGGTTTACCCGCGTAACGTAGTTCTGAAAAGGCCTTTTTAACTCCTGACGTTTCGGACAGATCTCACTGTCCATCTTCAGAGGCCTTATGTCTTGAGTTTTTGTCTCAATCAGATTTGAACTCACTTAAGTCTTAGCTTCTGGACCGAGCAGACATGCGAAAGCTATCAGTTTGAGACAAAAACTCAAGACATAAGGCCTCTGAAGATGGACAGTGAGATCTGTCCGAAACGTCAGGAGTTAAAAAGTCCTTTTCAGGACTACGTTACGCGGGTAAACCGAGAAAATTGTTATATGTAATATGTAAGTATGTATATACGTATGTACATATTTACAATCTGGATATAATATAATTTAGAAGAATATTATTAATATTAATAGCCCATTCAACAGGTCGGTGTGTAGCTACAACCCGCTTAAGGCATAAACTCAATCTGAGGAGTAAAATGAACGTCATTATTCTCGCCATCAAAAAGTGCATTTCGTAATCGGGCCGCGCGTTCTTAATCGTTTTGTGAATTGCAATCTTCCCTGAGAGTAATAAACGTTAATTTTCACTCTAGATCTTACGGCCAAAGTTACATACGCGCGTTATAGCCGGTGAACGGATTTATAGCGTTGGCACTCCACCCGTTTATAGCGAGCCGTTTGATGGCTCATAATCGCATTTGTCTCGGCGTTAACTTCACAACGATCTCGAGATTCCTTTCCATGGGTTCCGCGACTTTTCATCCCGCGACAAAATATCTCCGACTAAATATCCTAACCTAACCTAACCCAACCTAACCCAACAAAACCTAACCTAATCTAATCTAACCCAACAAAACTTTTCGGCGATAAATGTAAAATTTAAATCTAACCTAACCTAATCTAACCCAACAAAACCTTTCGGCGCCTAATTTAAAATTTAAATCGAAACTGTAGTTCCTTGCCCTGTCTCCTTCCTTCCTCGTCGGGGGATATTTTATCCTTCAGTGCCCCCTGGTGTACCGGTCTCTCCGGGACAGGAGGACTCCTGGCTGGGGTCACAATCGTATCGTATCGTATGAGATTTATGTCGAAGGATATTTTGTCGCGGGATGAAATCGCGCGGTATCCTTTTCACGAACAGATAGTGCAATGCCTCAAAGATTGTAGAAACCACACCTTTTCAGGGGTTTTTTGAAGTAATTAATACTCCTGTGTATAATCGTTTTTTTTTGTGTGATTTATAAACGAGCGTCTTAATTCTCGCCACCAAAAAGTGCATTTCGTATCAAGGTGTGCAGTACGGCGTCTAAAGTGTCTCACTGCTCGAAGCGAGTTGGATAATGGCATCCTCATTTGAGTTAAGGATATATTGCGAGGCTTAGTGCAGTGGAGGAGGGAAGGAGATGAGGAAGGCAAGGGTTGGTAAGTATGTGTCTGTTCAGATGTGGTCATCAACGGTTAATGCCATTCCGAGCAAAGTTTCGTTTCCGAATGGTGGCCTCTTACCAGAGCGATGCATAGCGTATCTTCAAATTCGGTTGTTAAGGAGTCGAGGAGTATATCCGTTCCAGGAATGCATCGCTACGGATTGAATACATCAGACACCTTACTCAAGGCAGGTCGTATGAAGTGTCGCAAGAAGTTTGAATGGTTGAAACCTGCCTGCAATCTATCTTCAAAATCCCACTCCAAATCTCGCTTTTGATACTTGAGACACCGTCTAGTCCAAGTTATATTTTTACAGCTCACTTTTGAGGAGACCTCTTGTTCGAGTGCGTTGCCACCAAAATTACTGCAAAACTTATCCTCCTTCAAGAACTTGATCCAGTCATTAGTCAGTAACGAGAGATGAGTCTAATACTGCATTAAATCCAAGAGCTTTTGTGAGAGCCATGCCCTGAGACGATTCGCAAATCAAAGACTTGAAAGTTTTCAAGTTAGTTTTCCATTTGCCTGGAACTCATCGCACTTTCCTCTATTTTATGGTATTTTGAACCCTAAAAATGCTCCTAGCATACTAAAATAATAAGGATTTTATTCGCTTGGTAAAGAAATAATGTATCGTAATCTAGCCTGTTGTTTCGTCACTTGCTTACATTGAAATTATCTAGCCTGTTGTTTCGTCACTTGCTTACATTGAATACACGAGTATACGCGTTAAGGACATATAGGCTAATCTCCTTCAACATAGGTGGATTCAGTACAGTACCGGAGATCAGCTTAAAAAAATGTTTCCCCAAAAATATTTTTCGGCGGACTTCTAAGGTATTAAGATCGAGCATTCCTGTTAAGAACAAAGATGGATAGAGGAATGGGTAGTATGTATATTCCCTCGTATACATCATATCTTTCTATTTCTAGGATAGCCCAAATTTTATTATTATTTCAGAGGGGGCCCAAATAATGGAGCTGTATTCCAGAATGCTGCGGACAAGTGCTTCATATGTTCTTCGTATTGCAATTCCATTAGTAAATGACCTTGCATTACGAAGAACAAATCCGAGCATTTTGTTGGCGCGGGAGACAAAGTCTGATATGTAAGATTTGAAAGAGAGATATCTGCATAGGAATAATCACGATTCGGCGCAAAAATATTTCAATTTGCCAACTCTTAAATCAAGCATTTATTTTTTAATAACGCGTTGAAAACATTTAAAGTTCGGTAGCTCTATTCGATTATTTGATATCTCATCTCATCACCATCATGCCTCTTTATCTGTCTGAATCTCATTTAATTAAATGTTCAATTTTTAAACAGCCGCTGACGTCTTTCATGCGTTAACCATTAAAGTTATAAATAATCGTGTTTATTTGACGTTCGATTGCACAGGGGAGCAATCATCTTTGTATACGGCTGAATTAATACAGCAACGTTTACGCACTCAGTCTATGTCACTACAGAGACGTTAAGATCTCGTTTGTAAACTTAACGTCTACCAGGATAGCAGGAGATTCTGCGGGCTACTTTTAAAATTGTGTTTATAAATACGAAGTCATAATTTATCACGGGCTATTTGGAATCTCTAGATGCCGCTTGTCTGGTGGATAAATTGCCGTAGCTTTAATACAAATTATATTTCAGATAACTTCTAAAGTCTTTCATTGCATATCTCGCCTACGCTTTGTTATGGTGGTGTAAAGCTCCACATATTTCTAAAATAATCGTGTTTAATAATATGAATTTAAAACACTCTTAGGATCTTTACGAGCTTTTCTAAAACGCAGTAGTGGTTATCGGGTTCTTTGATAATATCGCGGCATGGCTTGATAAATATAATAGATTTTATTGGTGTTTTAAGGTCATTAACACGTGGTTTTATGACTAAAGATGTTGTAGCTTTACCGTTAATACACGGTCAAAGTCGTTCTCAACAGGTTTGTTCGGGTTATGAACAGGATTACTTACATTACGCTATCAATAACCTACACGACTCTTCAGTGCACATAATTAACTCTCTCGATGGGACTTTAAAACTGCATAATTCTGCAGTTTGTTGAACAGCTTTTAGCCGAATGATTGCTTGTTATTACCTTATTATATGTATAGGTAGGTACTTTGGGATAAGTTTTACGTCCCAAGGAAAAGATCCTAAGTCCAAAATAGTAAATGCGCACTTGAAAACAATCCATCGTTAGGTACTCTTTAAATGAAAAAGCATTAGGTTTTAATTGTTTTTGTGTGTAGAACTCCATTTAATTAAAATTAAAATTAATAATGTGATTATCAAGTTATGCAAGTATTTTAGTATTTATTTTTGTTACAGCTGTTTCGCCTTACAAGGCCATTCTCAAACTGTGGTTAAACCATTTTGAGACGACTTATTTATACGATTTTAACTGTCAATTTTTGAAGGTGTCTAAATTGATAATAATAATAATTATAATAATTGGCTAATTTATATAGCGCCGTTTTCGTGGAAAATCACCTCAAGGGCGCTGTACAAATAAATATATAAAATAATTAATATTACTGGCTTATAACTAAGATTTACAATTACAACTAGTGACTTACATCTAAGAGTTACAGCTACTTATATTACTGGCTTACAACTAAGATTTACAATTATATCTAGTGACTTAGCTCTAAGACTTATAGCTAATGACTTATGACTAAGACATATAGATTCTAACATAAAACTGGTGACTTGTTAACACACATATTTACAATTAAGAATAGTGCCAGAAGAAGTAGGAAGTTTTTACATAATATTACAATTCGAGAATACGGGTGCAAAAAGTATAATGAAGGTTAACTGGATATACGGGAAGGTATAGATATTTTAAATAAATTAATAAATTTAATAGTCCATCTTTACTGCATTAAGGTGATTCATCGCTCAACAGTAAACAGATTGAGGTATCACAATTAACAGATTACATTCAACAGATTGAGTTAACTATAAACAAAGAGAAAAGAGAAAAAAAAAACTATTAAAAATTGCAAAGTTTAAATAGAAAGATGAATTTATGGAAAGGAGTATCGGAAAAAGTGAGTTTTCAGTTTGGATCTAAATTCCGCTGAGTTGGTTATGCATCTCAATTCCATAGGAAGTTTATTCCAAGCTTCAGGGCCGGATACTGCGAATGCACGATCACCAAACTTAGCGTTCAGATTTCGCTTAGGTTCTTTCAACCTTCCAATTGCAGAAGATGTCGCTGATCTAAGAGTTGACTGCCTTAGACCAATATTTTCCGGAATGCATAGTTCAGAGATATAGGGAGGAGCAATTTCATTGATAGATTTAAACACCATCCAGCATAACTTGTATTGGATCCTTTCAGGACACTTCAGCCAGTGAAGATTTCGGAGGTGTTCCGAAATGTGCGAAAATTTGGGTACCCCAGTGATAAGTCGTGCTGCGGCGTTGAAAACTGATTGGAGTTTGTCAGTTTGACATTTATTTTGTTATTTTGATGTACGGTTAAACCAATTTGCAGAGAATTATTTAAAAAATCGAAAGAGACATACCCTTTGAACTGTGCTGTACGCGTATTCGTGTACTCGAAGTAAGCTCAATTGAGTAGATTCTGGTGCCTACGAAGGAGACGAAAGGACGCCAATACCACTTACCTGAATAACACTTGTTGAGATTATTTGGTAGGTGGTCAAGATTTAATGAAATCGCGAACTTATTACAATATTAACAATTTCGCACTTATCAAAATCACGTGATCTAAAATCACAAATTTGTTCCTGTCTTGCGAGCAAACAGATAGTATAGAATTAATTGGTTAAGTGTTGATTCCTTTATCTCGGATCTAGAGCCAGAGGAAACATATTATACATATATGCGGCTAATTGCCGTTAGTTCGAGTGCACCATTGGGCACCGCTGGAGTAATGCCCCATCGGAAGTTAAAACGCCGACACAAACGCTTTGGACCGGGGCCAAAACGTATTAAAACTTTCACAGATCATAAGAAATCCGCTCTTTCCTTGTATTTAGCGGCGGTTTGATGACGCTGCCCTATTTCCGTTCTTCTCTCTCGGCACCACCACCGAACCGAAACTACCTAGTACTTAGTAATACGAGTAGATAGGGCTTCAAAAAAACCGCATATTTAGATAAAACGTTATTTTCGAATGAGGTTAGATAAGCCCAAAATATTCTCTTAATAATAATATCGTAATATTTGTATAGCGCAGCTAGTGTTATTTCACTTCTAGTGCGCTTCTCTACCAAACTTAAGGGCTCGCAACCCGGATCTGTACCGATTTATTACATATTTCCCATAAACACGGTAAGTTTTAAAGCTCTTAAAAAAATATATGTTATTCTTGAAGATAATATCTAGACTTTGCGCGCGCCGAAACGCAAATCATATAAAATTCCCTCGATAGAAAAAAATCTCAAAGTATGCTCCAAAAATTATTATTAACACGTTTGTTTCAGTTATTTTACAAGTTATATAATATAAAAATTTCACAGTGTTTCATTAAATGCTGCTTAAGATAATGCCCGCGAGATTTTTTGCTCTATTTTAAACGAGTCGTGTTTTATTAAACATTTTCGCATCGATTTTGTCGCTGTAAATATTAGCGCTCTTCTCTAACATTCGTAATTTCGTATCTCTCCATCTTCTTCTTTTCGGGCCCGGTTGCAGAACCTTAAAAGTAATCCTATTGTGTTACTTACGAATCCTTAAAAAATATTGATCAAATAATATGAAACTTCAGTACTCTTTCAAGCAGTCTGCACCTATTCCCTGATGAGAGACTACCATTCAGAATCTAACCTTGCTTGCAATCACTATACCTACATCTACGTACATTGTACATAATATGTTTAATGACAATTCCCTTCTTTTGAACTACCTAACCTAACCTTGCAACATTCTCTTAATTGGGAATTAATCATTCCCACTGACTGAGGAGTTTAGGATAGTTTGGAGTGTGTTCATATAAAAAAGTGAACCAATCACTTACTGTTATGCTGGCTCTTGACATGAACACTTTAAGTTTCTTATTTCCTTGCCCTGTTGTCGAAGTACGGAGTGAATACGAAGCTCATAAAGGCAATTGCGTCTCTATATGAGGGAAGCGTTGCATGTATCAGGATGAACGGCGATTTTACGGGGTGGTTTGACATCACAAAAGGTGTTAAACAAGGCTGCGTAATGTCACCATGGTTATTCAATGTACACATGGATGATTGTATGCAAGAATTGAAAGAGATGGGATTGGGCACAAAATTAAGTAATCTGAAAGTATGTTGCCTATTGTATGCGAATGATGCGGTGCTGATATCTAACTGTATGGAAGATCTACAGTGTCTCGTGTCTAGGATGAACGAAGTATGTATGAATGAATGTAAGTAAGTCTAAAGTCATGATATTTGAAAGAGAGAGTACGAAAACTATGCAAGAATTGAAAGAGATGGGATTGGGCACAAAATTAAGTAATCTGAAAGTATGTTGCCTATTGTATGCGAATGATGCGGTGCTGATATCTAACAGTATGGAAGATCTACAGTGTCTCGTGTCTAGGATGAACGAAGTATGTATGAATGAATGTAAGTAAGTCTAAAGTCATGATATTTGAAAGAGAGAGTACGAAAACAATGTGCAACATAGTTGTGAATGATGAATACTTGGAGCAGGTGGATGAGTTTGTTTATTTGGGAAGTATGTTTACGAGAGATGGGAAGGCTGATAGAGATATTGAAAGAAGGGTGAATGCAGGTAACTCTATTAATGGAGGACTGCAAGCCGTTGGCACCAACAAAAAACTGTCCAAGAAGCGAAGCTAGCCGTCCATAATAAAGTACTGGTACCTACCCTGATGTATGGTAGTGAGGCATGGAACTGGCAGAGGAAGGAAAAAAGTAGACTGAATGCTTTAGAAATGAGATAGCTGAGGCGAATGTGTGGTAAAGCCATGTACGATCGTGTGAGAAACGTGGAGATCCGCAAAGAATGCAAGGCTGATGTAAGCGTAATGTGTAAGATTAAGAAAGGGACGCTCCGATGGTTTGGACATATAGAGCGAATAAATGAGGAAAGGAGTGTAAAGAGAATGTATGACTCAAATGTGAATGATAGAAGAAGTCGAGGACGCCCAAGAAAGACATGGCACGACCAAGTGAATCAGATACTTGTCGGGCCATGTCAAGAGTCAGAATAATAGAAGAGCATGTATGAGACGTTGTGTGAATGTAAACGAGGCAAGGAGTGTGTGCCAAGACCGAGTTGTTTGGCGGTCCGCCCTCTCTGCCTACCCCTGGAAACGGCGTGATGGTTAGTTAGTTAGTTTTCCTGGAAAACAATGCATTCGTAAACCAAAACTCCTTTGTGGACTGTGTGATGGTTTCAATGAATTAGCGACCACTATCTATCAAAAAAATTAATTCTTAAGTACACAAACTCCCCACAAACCACAAAGTTTTGTTGTTTTTTTTCGGTTCACTGAATAAAAATGACTTATTTACCGGTTTCAACCGGTTTGGAAACCCTGAGTATCGAATACTTGAATCCATGCCATGTTTATACGCCTGTTAAGTAGGTTTACACATAGCAAATAATCGTATTACAAAGTTGAAGTGTAGGAATTTTCGAGTTCTCAATAACAAAGATCGTTATTGTGACTCATTATTTGAATGGTTTACGCTTTCATTTCAATGAATCACGTTCAGAGAAGTGGCGGTACTCAAGCCATCTTGATTGCGTGCAAACCAGACCACTCAGCGGAATGCAAATAATGAAGTAAATTCAACTAAGAACTTACTAGTCACATACGTGCCCTATTTATTATTTCAGGTAGGAAATGATACCTTTAAAATGTAATATAGTTTTTTTTATGATGATATATTTCTCAAAATTATTTACGAATATTTTACCATAGAGAGATGAAAACAAATGTTTTGTAAATATAAATCACCTCATTAGGCTGAGCTTTTTTCCAATGTGGTATAAATTGTGAAGAAAAAGTAAATTAAGAAATTTATGAAATAAAATATATTAAAAAAAACAATATTGGAAATAAAAGATGTGAGAGGAATGAAAATGAAATGAATGGGATGGCCAGAGGTGGACAAAGGTGGACAGAGGTGGACAGAGGTGGACAGAGGTGGACAGAGGTGGACAGAGGTGGACAGAGGTGGACAGAGGTGGACAGAGGTGGACATAGGTGGACAGAGGTGGACAGAGGTGGACATAGGTGGACATAGGTGGACAGAGGTGGACAGAGGTGGACAGAGGTGGACAGAGGTGGACAGAGGTGGACATAGGTGGACATAGGTGGACAGAGGTGGACAGAGGTGAACAGAGGTGGACATAGGTGGACAGAGGTGGACAGAGGTGGACATAGGTGGACAGAGGTGGACATAGGTGGACAGAGGTGGACATAGGTGGACAGAGGTGGACATAAGTGGACAGAGGCGGACAGAAAAAAAATGAGTAGTAAAGAGAAAAATACTGGCGTGGTGTGTTTTTATATGTTGTAGAAATACTATCCGCAGTATAGTTTATACTTAAATTTTTGAAGCGAAAACTTCTTTAGCACCTTTGTGATTTGAAACTCGATGAAACGAAAAATAGCGACACTAAAAAGAGACAAACACATACATCAATAGGATTTAGTCTGCGAGAGAATGAGATAAACTAATCAGTCTCCTCTTTGTGCGGTGCTTCGTAGCCTATCGTTCTCCTCCTTGTGCGGTGCTTCGTAGCTACCCCACTCTTGTCTACTTTAGTGTTCTGAAGGTTTCACTTCTAACTGAAACTAGTGAACTGCACACTCTGATTTTTTTGTCAGGTGAATTTATTTAATATGTTTTTCAATTAAATTTTAATAATTTGGTACCAGATTCTGTCTTTGTCCATTTGACTTCTTTTTTGAAAACACTTCAATTAAAAACTCAGTGTTCATCTTATGTTTTGTGGATATTCACCCTTCAGACCCGAATATCTATAGGGAACGTACCCATACTACGTGACCAACTTTTTGCAATTTTTAACCCCTCCCCCCGGTGACCAAAAACCTAAGCCCCCCGCCGCTCATTTGTACCAAGCGTGGTATTTTGAAGACCCCCCCCCCCCTGAACAGGTCACGTAGTATGGGTACGTTCCTTAATCGTAATTTAAACTGCACACTTGCTTTGTTTTCGTTAGCTAGTCAGTTTTGGTCCCAAAATAACAGTTATTCATTTCAATAATAAAATACAAAGAAAATATTGTATGAAAATTGTTGGACATAATCAAAGATTGGGTTATCTTTCAATTATCGAACTTAATCAAACACGTCACAACAGTTAAATTTATTACGAAATATCTTTTTTCATTAACACGATATTTATCAAAATTTATCAAAAAATTATCTATTAATGAATCGATAACGATAACTTGGTATTTTTGTAATTTTCGCTAAATATTTCAATTTAAAAACTATTTATAGAAATTCGATCATAAAATTAATTTACTAGATACTGATAAATTAATTAGATTAAATCTTCCATAAATTCAAGTACTTGAACTGATATCTATCTATTAATTATTAAGAAGCAAAATTAAATTATTATTCACATTAATTTTGTTTTATCTTTTTAAGATGGCGGTTTTTGATATCATTAATCATTAATCAAAGATTAGTTTTAAATATATTTTTTTAAAGTATTTTTGTGAAAATAGATCTTTAATTGTGATTATTTTTAAGTAGATTTACTTTCTTAATGTATGAGCTTTATTGATAAAATCAACAATTTATTGATTGCTGCTAATCATTACATATTTTAATTCGGAAAACATGCAGATATGTTCATTGATTATTTTGAAATAAGTGTACTCAACTTATCTATGTGTTATATTTTAATATGAATTTAGCAGTAGCAAAAATGAAGATTTCTTCCTAGTACTTCATAATTTGTTATTTGTCCTCTATATTTTTTTTAGTTCTAGTACAGATTAGGATGTATGTATATGTTACAGTTAAAACTCGTTTTTAGTTATAACGCGTTTTCTCTAGTTAAAATACTTTTCACTAACTACCTTTGTTAAAACTGAAATTTGGACTGAAAATACAGATACTGTTTATTAAAATATTTAATACACTGTTAATTAAAAACCTAACCTAACCTGATGTCACTCGACCAATCAGAATAGAGCACGATGAACTTTGACATCGCTTGAAACAGTTTTAATTGAATCATTTCGAGAAAACGCGTTTTGTCTAGTTAGAACTAGTTTCACTGATATTCAGCAGTTAATTCTAGTTGTAACAAAGGCATTTAGTGAAAATTAGTTTATATCTACTAGAGAATACGGTAACTAAGAACGAGTTTTAACTGTAACATATATATCCTTGTCACGTCTAGAATACGTCGGGATTGTTAGCATATAATAAGAAGGAGAAAAAAGCGTTTTTTCTTATTAAAGGAAAGGCTAATAGAGTAGAGTGTAGCAGGGTAAGTGAAAACACAAGGTTAAACTGTTACTTTTGTTTCGTTTCGTTGGCTAAAAGGAAAATGTTCTCACACAGAGATGTAGTCTTCTTAAAGTTGTTTTTATTTAGATTTCATTTACGTTACGTATAAATAAATGTACACGCTGTTAATAGGAGAAAAGTTTTAGCAAAGAAAGATAGACTATTTTTAAAGTATTGGTAGTTTAAAATGAAGTTTAAATTTATATCGTATGTAGGTGGTTAGACTCTTTGGGTAGTTACTGAAATTATTAACATGTACCTACTTACGTAGGGCAAAGCCCCTAATTTGAATGCCTCATTAATGCTTTTATTAAGGGTCCATCTTTCCATTCTTAATGCGCCACTGTGGCTGGCTAATCAGGCCTCTAGAGGGTGTGGTGGAGGGGGGGGGGGGTGGTAGGTGAAAGGGGATAGAGCGGGCAAGCGGGGCGGCCGGGCAATCCACTCAAGTTTATGTAACGGTCTCACCGCACCCCATCTCGGAGGGGTCCATAGACGTCTTATTCAGCGAAATACAGATAAGGCTTTCGTGTCCCCCTCTCCCCACCCCTAACACTACCCTCTCCCTCCGTGGAGGCTTCTCGGCGCTTAGCGAGGGGGGCGGGAGCCGCAGAAGCCTTAAACTGTGCTGCGAGCGGTGCCAGAACCCTGAATATTTATTCTAATTTTTATAGCGGAGGACCCCAAACGTCAAATTTGATATTCTCTAGCGATACCTTTACAAGTAATTGTCTTGTCGAGAAATGTTTGTTTTTAAATGTGAATATCGCACAAGAATCTCACTGCTAAGTAGCATTGTGATTAGTGCAAGGAAGAGGCGAGAGATTGAGAAATATTGACTAATAAAATCTCGATACTTAACAATGCCAAAGCTATTTTAAGCAAAGTTTTGATTGTATACACGGGTTCGTGGAAGTCATGCATTCTTTCTCACGGTGATTTGATCATTTCCTTTGACTTATCTGAAATTTTTTTATTGATGAGTTTCCATCCCTTTTGACAGTTCCACACATTTTTCTTATTTCTCGTGTAAAATTAGTGATTCTTATTATTTTCGATTTATTCAGTTTAGGTGCAAAGTTTGACCATCGCAGCATAAGAAAGTGGAGGTGTAGGTACCTCCAATAATCTCCTCGAAGCAAGCTGGTAGCTGGCAGAAGCGGGAAGAGGGCAGGGCTCGGGTGGGTATTGACATTTGGGTTGCCAATTGTTTGGAAATTTTGCTCCAGCCGAACAATGTTGTCTGCTCCGGGACAGACGGACGATAATCTGCAAGGAGGGTAGGACTAAGCAGAGAAAGGGGGAGTGATGAGAAAGAGATATTATACGAAGAGCTGTCTTCCCATCCCTGCTATTATGGAGCGCATCTGTCTGTATTCCAGACCTATTCTACATTTCTTCAGGCGGGCGATATTGTTTGCCCCGAGTCGCAATTCTACCCGCTTTCCCCCCTTCTCTTTAAGAGGTTTTTTTTCTACTTGTTGTGTTTTCCCTTCGTAAAAGAAAGACTGTTGTGTTATTTTTTTACAACTTTTTTCTGTTTTACCACATTTTTATAGATACGACTAGCTACCTACTTCTGGAAGTTATTTCTTTGTACGTTGTCCCGTGGTAATGTCACGACCTTGAATGTTGTAAAAACATTTAAAACTTATTACTCGTTTATTTCAGAAATTTTAAAGTTTAAACTTTAAGCTCGACCTATTAAACTTATCTTACTTATTCAGCTTCAAGAAATTTAGCATATATTTAGAGACACTGATTCATAGCTTTAATTTTTAAGAAATGTAGCATTAATTATTGAAAAAATAGCTTTTATAGCTTTAATTTTGCGTTTTCATAGCGTTTATAGCTAAATAGGATAACGTCAAGGAATGGGAGTCGGCAAGAGGGGAAAAACAATTAAATTGGCAAAATCACTTGAAACATGTTTATTTTATTATTGGTTGAAACTCAACATGGCACATGTTTCTACAGTAGAGTGTGTCATGTTCGTTCTACGATCTGTCAATACAAGATTGTAGCAACTAAAAAATCTGTCTGCATCAACACTATTCACAGGGGCCCACACAGTCATCAGAGCTGCCTGAGCAAATTCTCTGTGAACAATTTTTACAGCTAAGAGTAGCTGAATTATGTCTACAGTGACTCCATCCCTCACTTGCTCTACACGCTGTCTTTGAAAATACCTGTTACCTTCCAGGAATTTACTGTCATCGACAGATTTAAACGTTGGAGCAAACCTACAAAAACTTGCTAAAAGAATAGCGTCTGATCGCTGGACATTCTGACCTGCAGAATTGAACATTTTTCCTGCGTGCTCAAGAAATTGATTAGTGCTGTTGTCTTGACGGTTCAGCATATGAGATGCCAGTTTCACAGAACTCTTCTGACAACTCTCTCTTATTTGAGTTTTTATGTGGGTTAAGACAACCCGGTTCTTTACCTCCTGCACAGCCTTTAAGGTTTTGACAGGGAAAACACCATCACTCAATTTTTGTAAAGAAAGGCTTAGGGACACCAAGTCCTCCCAAAGCAAATGAGCGTATGGATATTTTGACCCTTCTAATACATTTGCCAATTTGTTGAGTTTTGTTGTAAAAATCGCTGCTATTTCGCGTTTTAACGTTTTTATCGCTAAAAACACCATTTATCGTTTTAATTCGCGAATATATCGTTAATGCGATGTATCAGTGTCTCTACGTTATATTATATTGCGTTTTTTTTTATATTATGTACCTGCCTAACCAGGGGCAAAAGGGTTTGTACAAGTTTTTTAGAAAACAAGAAAACAAAAACAGTAAATAGTTTAATCTAGTCACAAGACAGCTTTTTCATATAAACAGTTCTGGGAAACCGTGAATCTGAAGAAAGGTCTCTGCTTTCTGTCAACATGACATTAAATGGGATTTATTTATTCTTCTATGGTATAGGTATGACCTTATAATAAAAGTTTAGGTCTCACAATTCATTTCATGTTTTTTTTGTTATTAGTTTTTGGGATATTATGTCGTGTTGCGCTACCTCCTTCTTTAGCCAACGTTTCGGATAGCGTTACAGTGTCCATCATCTGGGCAGATGTGAGATACATGTGTGTATGCCCTGATCACTGATGATGGACACTGTAACGCTGTCCGAAACGTTGGCTAAGATGGAGGTAGCGCAACACAGCATAATATCCCAAAAACTAATAAAAAAAATACTTTTGGCCGTGAAAATCTAAAATCGTATCTAACCATTTCTATACTTTTTAATTCACAATTTTAGATTTAACGTTTACCATTTAGAATAATTAGGTAATTAAAAGTTTTAGTGCTGCAAATATAAACGAAACCATTTTAATGGCGTTTCAGTTTACTGATCATTTAATGGACATTATTCAGTAAACCGTTAATAAACTCAAGTTTTAAATAATGACCCGGAGTTACAAGGTAAGTACGCACATTTGCATTAGGGGGTGTTTTTTTATATGATGCAATCAATTACTCCTTTAATAATGGTTGTTAAACCGCCCCTAAGAGGAGCGACGTGGGGCAAATAAACAACCCTTGTAAGGAGGACGCACAGGTGGAATATCTGCTGTCATTCTGTAAAGGGTGTGGGGGTGGGGAGACTCGGAGCAAGTTGCAACCCGGGTAAGTTGTAACAGGGGTAAGTTGATTCCCGGGGCAGGTTGTATTATATTATTCGTCGCTGGGTATCGTTATTCTCCAGGGACTGTGGATATTGAGGGAGGAATGGGGGGAGAGAGGGGTATGATGGTTCGGCAGGAAAAAAAGTAGAATTGCAATATCTGGAGAGGGTCGATAGTTTTATGTTTGTGGTGAGGGAGGAAAGATGATTGGGATCTAGGGAGGTTAGAAGAGCTCCCGTTGAATAAATATTTGATATTATATCAAGCAGAAAAACTAATATTAAAAGCTTTTAAGGTCAGGCTTGCCTCCACACCTATTCTCCCTTTCATGAGAAAGAGTGCATTTGAATTTTATCGAATTTTTAGATAATTTTACTGACGAGTTCTAAAGTTCGTTAAAGATAGATACTGGTAGTTACTGAGTTCGTTAGTTTTTTAAACATATTAAGAACTTGTTTTTTAAACACTTTATAAAGTTTTAATTATTTAGTCATTATAAGAAAGAGAGTCGCGAACAAAATTTATACCAATTTTTTAAATTCTTAAAATTTTTGGAATTTTTTTTCTCCACAATTATAACATCCGCCTGCTAATGGCGTGTAGGTACATTGGTATCTTTAATGGCGTCAAGTATTTGCTAGTTATATTTTCCTTACGTAAAGCTGCTAACACCGGGTACATAATATTATAATCACGAAAGTTTAAAAGCTCTTAAGCCTCCGGGATACAGTGGCCCCGCGAACATCGCTACGCCCGCACGGCGCACGGGAATAAAAATAAAAAAGAAGCGAAAAAACGCGGGAAAAGTAATTCTCTCGAATTTTAAAATTTCCCCCCGTATTATTCTAAAGCTCGGCGGGTTGGAGATTTTTTCATTCGGAACAGAGCGCCTGCCCACCCCGCCTCTCCACCCACCCTCTCAAAGCCAAGCCAGGCAGTGGTGCATTCGGAAACTGATTTATCGAAAAGTCAACATAGTCAAATAAAATCGTTATTCACCTCTCGGCCCTATACATAACAATATCATGTCATCAGCATATTCACGTTTGAATCAAACGATATTCAATTTTTAACAGATTCGCTGTTTAATCGCTAAATAAAATACTGATTTTTACAGGCTCTAAGATTTTGATTACGAACGAACGTATTAAAACACAGTGACAAATTTGTACTGTTAAAATCGCTTACTGATGTGTTATTTTTGCTATATTTATCGCTTTATTCGTTACTAAAAACACATTTAATTAAATAAACGTATTATAAAGGTATTGTCGCTTGGCAAACTTTGACAGGGTAAATAAAACTGTTTGGCGGTTGTTTGTTTTAAATAGAATTATTTCAAAGTATACGCGAGCTTCTATGGCAAACTTTTAAACCAAATAGAAAGCTTGGTGTTCTCTCTTTCTAAATCCGTTTTCGAGTTTTGAAAGGACGTGTCATTTGGTGCCGGTTACATTACGATGCCACTGGAGGTTCTGGTAGGAGATTGCACGAATGTGGACTATCATATAAAAAAAATATTGTAGGTATCGTTAAGTGGGAAAATCATAAATCATATTTTTTAAGTTTTATGTATTGGAATAATTTACCGTCATCTATACCTACATTAAAATAAGTTTACAAATGTATTTTTCCTTCATCTACAAACTTACAAATTGCGATAACTGAAAACTATGTAACGGGATTAGTGACAACATAACCTACAAACTCAATGTAAAATGCGTAAATCAAAACGCTACTCCGGTCGAATAGTCATTCTGACTTAGCCCAGTCCAAAGTAATCACCGAAGCGAAAATATATTAATTCCTCTCCCGATTGAAACGTTCCTTTTTCAAAGAGTCCCGCCAAATCCCCGTCCAACCCCTCCCACGTGATCACACCCACCCACTCCACCATTTCGCCTTCTTTCCCGCTGCTCCCAGGAAGGCGGATGCTCGGATTTATAATATTCCGTTTAAAGTGCACATTTTTCGCTGCGTTATTCACCCGGGTAGGTAAGCTCGAGTACCTACCGACTACTACCGCTATACTTTTCCGTACAGTCTGTTTCTACCACGGATGTGGATTACGTTACTATGCGGGCTGTGTCAGTGTCTACCGCAGTAGTTGCAGATACGGGGAGCTACCCCAATAATGCGGGCCTGAGATTTAAGTATCTACCTACCCCATTTCTACTTTCAGATGCGGTATTCTCCCGCGTTTTTATTTTATTTTTCTTCTTTTATTATTTCCGACTGCAATTAGCCTGTTGAATGAGACAAATTGTGTATCAAAGGTACTCAAATGTCGCAAATTGCATACTTGAATATTACCTCTTTCACCAGGTTTTTGTCCTACATAATATGCACGAATGCAATGTGTATTGTATATTACCTTATTCTTAAGCATTTACATTATTTTGATAGCTATCTTGTCTATTATAAGGCTAGTTATTATTTTTTATTAATAACTAGCCAAAAACTTATACTCTAACAATGCCAACATTCCCAAAAGTATTGGCCAGAAACTAACTTTTAAATGGTTTTAAAAATGCGTTTTCTTAATTAGTGATTTAGTGGAAAACTTCCACTTAAATTTTTAATTTTATTATTTAATATTTTTTTATAAGTTACTTACTAACTAGGCTAGCCCGTGTTGTGGTAGTCATACATGAAATACGATTAGTTCATACAAGAACTAAAAATATAATTTTGTACAAACAGATAATAAAACATAAGAAAGAAGAAAAGATAAAAAACATATTTAAGGGTTCGCAACCCGAATTTCTAACGATTTCTTACGTATCTCCCGAAAACACGTTAAGATTTAAAGCTCTTAAAAAAATATATGTTATCCTTGAAGATAAAATCTAGACATTGCCCGCGCCGAAACGCAAATTATATAAAATTCCCTCCCTAGAAAAAAATCGCAAAGTATGTTCCAAAAATTATTTTAAACACTTTTGTTTCAGTTATTTTACAAGTTATATGTATGAAAAAATTCGCAGTGTTTCTTTAAAAGCTGCTTAAGATAATGCCCGCGAGATTTTTGCTCTATCTTAAACGAGTCGTGTTTTATTAAACATTTTTGCAATTTTCGCATCGATTTTGTCGCTGTAAATGTTAGCGTCCTCCTCTAATCTCTCCATCTTCTTCTTTTCGGGCCCGGTTGCAGAGCCTTAAGGATAGCTAAAACTTAATAGAAATATAAAAATTAAAAGTTAGCTGAAAAATAAAGAAAAAAAAATATTTTAAAGAATATTATTAACTATATTTATTATATTTGATAATGCTGCAATTAATAGGTACCTATTATCTTTTTACGTGTTTACAAAATGGTCACTAAGCATCGTACGATTTAAAAAAAAAACGCATGTCGCATGCGGAAATTAACTTTTTTTTAGTATTTTCGTCAATCAATTATCGTACCCAAATTTGTGTATAAATATATTGTATGTATAAATATATTATTTTTTATATCATTGACAACCCCCTCCATGTTTCTCAGTCAAAATTATCCCTCTGTAACACAAACTACAATACTATTAATATGTCTAAAATACTAATATAGCGATGAAATTAATTTTTTATACCACTCTTTCCGTCTCTGTTAACTCTTATAAGTCCCCCTTTGAGCGAAGGGGGTGGGTGTTCTCCTTTTCTTATATTTTTTAATTACTGGGTTTATGGCCACCCTTTTGTATCCAGAAGTCGCGCCCTTTGTGGAGGAGGAAATGGAAATTGGATGCGAACTTGAGCGGGGTTTGTCATTTCGCTGCAATTCGTACTTTATCTTCTTTTTTGGGGAATTTTTACTTTGTGGGCTGCCAGAGTAAAAACGAAGCCGCCATTTAATGAAAATTTATGCATAAAGTTGCCAGTTGCCGGTGTTTACACGGATCTTTGTAGGTTTGTGCTTCATACATTTACAAGTGCTTACTTGCTGTTATTATTCTCGGTACCTAATCCAAAATAGTTAAATAAAGATTTTTTTGGGATTTGCTTATTGAAGTTAATATAATTGAAAAATAATAAAATTAGATAACTAATCTCAATGATAATATTAAAATTTCTGAGACACCGAAAATTAAAAGATAACCGTCGCAACTGGGACTCGAAACCAAATCGTCTAGTCTTAACGTTATCTTCTTTTTTTTCGGCGTCTTACTCTATTTTCATGTTTTTATTAAGAGGGAATAACCAAACAAAACCGGAAATATGTCATTTTTTAAATCAAATTTTGGACGTATTGACTCTTTTCCACTAAAAATTATAAATTGATTTCGAAAGACTGTTTTTTGAAAATATGTTTATTTTTAGTAACTACAATAAGGTTTTACCTGTAGGTCGTTGGCAGATTTGTTAAATTTTCAAACAAAATTTTGTATTAGACAACACACATTTCAAATCATATAATCTTGCAGTAAAATAAATCAATAACTTATCTGGGAGAGCTTTGTTTCAGAATTTTAATTTTAGTTTAAATAAAATCATTTTAAAAAAAGATCCGAGCACGTGTTTTGTGACGAAAATAGTTCAGTTTGTCTATTTATTTACGGTCTTAAAAAATAATATATTTAAGTTTTTTTTTTTAATTCCAATTTTGCTTAGACATTGTTGAAAAATTATAAATAGATACTTATGATCAAAAAATAATTACAAAAAAGCATTAACTTAATCAAAGATATTCAAATACAGAATAGATATGCTATGGTGTCCGCGCAACTGTCGCCAGAATACGCGCTAATTAGCGTAGTTTTCATACAAAAAGAATTTGTTCATTTCGTTGATTTTTTGAAAATGTGCATTATTATTGGTTAACAATATATTTTGAATAAGGAAAGAATTCGTTCATTTAGTTAAACGTTCGTTTGGTTTATTCGTTAATTATTTGTTCTTTTAGTTTATTTGTTAATTGGTAAACAATATCGGCGACACCCGGAAGCGCAGACCCACATAGTAAAAACAGCAGATAGCACATCTATTTATATTTCAATATCTTTGAACTTAATTTAATAAAGTACATAGTTTTATCATCACGCCTTTCAGTATTTTTGAATGTAGGTATAAATAGCGAATTTTGAATGAAATTAAATCGATATTGAAAAATTATTATTTAAAAACCTGGTATGGAGAATAATTATTTTTTCTCATTGGAACCGCCCTGTACGATCGTAAGAACATCTTTCGACGAAAAATGAATTCTCGGCCACTGGCTGGTTAAAGGCCCTTAAGAGTTGTTAAAAGGTTCACAATTATCCCACGAGAAGTTGCCGAGATTTTAAGCTTCCCACAACTAAACTTAATTGCACACAAAACAGCGTCTTTTATAAAGGGTAAAAACTTTATAATAACCTACCAAGAAGTCTTCGCACTTTTCATAGGATAGGAAAAAAAGATTTGTTTACGAGGTTACTCACTAATATTATTTTAGCCACCCTACTCTGTCATATCGCACACCTAGATAAAGAATAGCACAACTCGAAATAATCCAAAATCGAGTTATTGCCATTTTCGGAATCTGCGTCGAAAACTACACAAACCACAAAGACACCCTTTTAAAAATCTCCATCAATAAAATTGTTGATGGCACTTAAGTCAGTCTTTCTGAATTGCTCTACGAAAACCCCCACCAACAATAGTAACGCATCACCAGTTACGACATACCAGCTGTAGGGACTAGGGGAAGGTGCTGGCAATACGCACAAAGACTGGATTATTTCGACTCAGTCTTGTATTCGTGATTAACCGCAGTCATAGTGCGTGAATATTTTGAGTTGATTTGGTATTCGTGATTGAACTTGTCTTGTTTCTCGGGCGTTCTACATATCAATTCCACTTACTCAGGTATTGTAAAGATTATAAAACAAAATATACAGAATAAGAGTGCATTAATTCAAAATTTATCACTAATATGGAATCAATTTGAGTTGATAAAATTATTAAACAATGATTTTGTCACAAATACTAAAATAACACGAAATTAATTAATAAACGCGTGACACGTGAATTTGATGGTTAAGTAATTAAGCAAATAAATATCCTAGTAAAATAACATACAATATCGTATAACAATATTTTTAATCGGTCAAATAGAAATCGAGTACAACGTTTTTTGCTGTTCCTGAAAAAGGAGGTTTTTTTGAGTTGTACTACTCTTTATCTAGGTGTGCGATATTACTTTAGATGCATAAAAAATTGCGTACATCTAAATAAAGATTCAAAAACAAATAAACTAAACAAAATGACGATAAAAATCATGCAACACGCAGTGTTTTTTAATATGTGTGCAAAATCGTATCTTCTCCAAGTTTAAACTTTCTGATAAAACTGAGTTTGTGACTATCTACCAGTTAAGTACGTTTATTGTATCTGTTTGTAAATAATTTTATAGAGCCTAGAAAGTCCCTTGTGTGAAGCAGTTGTGGTGATTTTTTTACGAAAACAGTGCTATTTAAATTATCCTATTCTTATTATTCGTTTTGATACCTGACTTCACTAGAATTTCTTCTTTGTTTACTGCAATCCAAGATAATTCTACAAACAATTCAGCTTATTGTTTTATTTTTTGTTACCAAAATCATTTTGAAACTCGATTGCTTATTCACACAACAATTCACTTGAAAGACAAACATTCCTAGTTTACGAATAACCTGACAATAACTTTCTATTATTGTCAGGTTATCCTACTACCATCACGGTAAGCTGAAATGTTGCTGTGTAGTCGTGATGGAGGACTTAGCTACCCAAGGAATTGAACTTACAACGCCTGAGTAGGAACCGGACGTGATGCGAAATCAGTCCCTGACCATTTATCTTTAATGATTATTTAACGTATAGGTTCTTAGTCTTTTTCAAAATGACATAGAAACCTGCGGCGAAGTCTCTAGGTGTGATGGTTGGCATCGGATAAACCATAAACTACTGGTGAATATCAGCATTTACCGCCGGATATGGGAAATGGATTATTTAATTTCCCGCAGCGCTGACTTCCGTCGTCCCACCCCCCCTACCCCCCCCCCCCCCCCGGCCCCGTCACGTCACTTCCGGTCGCAAAAGCCTCCTGAACCTGAATCAAGAAACACCCGCCATCTAGCGGTAATCAATTAAGTTATTAAATTTTCAATATAATTTTCGTGTTAAACGATTTTCATGAAGGACTTAATATGAACGAATTTATATCTACTACCCACGGAGTTGACCTATATTTGAAAACTTATTATTTACACGTAGATATTTTATTTATTTAAAATTTACCTCATTTATCATGAATTTGAAAATGGTAAATATTTAATAAATTGGTATTTACCGATAGATATAATATATCTGCCTGTATTTCTATATCATGCACTAAATCAGTCTTTCTCAAAGTGCGCGATAAACCCCCCTTGCGCGATAACGAGGCTTTAAGGGGGGCAGTAGAAGGCTCACAGAATATTAGGGGGCGTTAAGAAATCGCCTGTTTTTAAGTGAATCCAACACATTAGATAAGTTTTAAATTCAAAGCCTTCTTTAAATGTTAATAAAATACTTCTAAATGTGGTTAAGCGTTAATGACTTTTATTTCTTCTCATTGAAACATTTTTTTTTATTTCAGCAATAGAATATGAGTCACACCCTATCTATATCTATCCTATCTATTTAATAATGCACGTTTAAAAATATATATCTGAAATAACTGTTTTTAAGATACGCAATAGATTGTAATGTAAAAAGGCAGTGGTCTAAATAATATTTTAGAACCTGTGCACTAAATCATGTAAAGTGTACACAACTGCTAACCCTGTACAAATCACAAGTGCGCCCCACGGTTGAATTTGTCAGCCACCTCTGATCTGGAACTCCAAAATACCTAAAAAAATACCCTCGACTCTGTGCAGAAACGGGCGGTCCGTTTGATAGATTCTCCCATCGTAACAGACGGATTGCAATCTTTAGAGCACAGGCGTCGGGTGGGAATGCTATCCTTGTTCTACCGGTATTACAATGGAAGATGCTCCGAGGAACTAGCATCATTGATCCCTTCGGCACCGGTGCATAGTCGGGAAACACGCCAAACGCGTGCCCAACATTTGTACACAGTTGACATTTGTCACATGAGAACGGGTCGTTTCTTCGACTCGTTCTTGTGCTCAACAGCTCGGCTGTGGAATGATTTGCCGGCCTCTGTGTTTCCTCCTTCCTACAACATGGGTCTCTTCAAGACCAATATTCATTCCTTCCTCTACTCAAAAAGACCCTCCACACAGCATCCCAGATGACATAGGCCCTGAGGGAAATTATTTTCCTCAGGGCCTCCTGTGTAGAGTTAATGCAAAAAAAAGTGTACAAGTCACGTGAAAGCCTACGAAGGCATTTATAATTATTAATAAATAAATACATAAATAATTTCAAAGCTAAGCTTTTTAGAGTCTGTGAACTTTATAAAAGAGCTTCATATTAAAAACATCGTTATCGGCTCCCCTCTCAACAGCCTTATGAAATAAAATAAACGTAATGAAGATTTAAGGCTTTCACACGTTGGCAACATCTGAGCCTTGTAATTTCTCTTTATTGGAACATCGCGGGAGCTTTTGGCGTGTGCGGTTCGTAGCGCACGGAACAATACAGCCTGCCGGGTGGCAGGGGTGGCCGAGTGGGTGGCGGGTTGGGTGCCGGATTGGGGTAGCGGGTTGGGGTGTCGGGTTGGGGTGGTTCGGGCGGCGGTATGGGGGCGCAGTGATACGACGCGCTACCGTTATGGCGGGATGTATAAACGGGTGCGGGGTATAAAGTATAAAGCGCGGGAAAAGAAAAAAGATGGCCGCGGGCGGGAGATTCATGGCGGGAAGCAGCTGACAGTCGTCGGCTGGAGGACGTGGAAATCATTTACTGATGAAGGGTGAAGTTGCGGCGGTTTGGATATATGATTTATGATTTAACACGAGTTGAGAGAGGTTGCTTTTCATTCTTCATTCTTTTTATATATATTTTTTTTACATTTTGAACAAACAGGTTGAATGATCAGTTTAAATGACGCATAAAGTTTACTTTACCTATTAAGTAGTGAAATGCAATTAAAATAATTAAAAAAAGATTTTTGAAAGAAAAATATTGATTTGTTATTTATCCGAAAAATTTTTAGAAATCATTTTAAACGAATTTAAAGTACCTATGTAGTAATGTGTATAATATATACGAGGATGTAGGTAGGTATTTAACCACTTTCGTGTCAGTTAAATCGTCTAAAATGTTTGGGAAAATGTGTTAAAATTATAATAATTTTTTGTTTAAAAATTTTTAAATCTAAATTAAATTAATATATCTTCACGAGATTTGTGTTTTATTCGTTATTTCACAAGGTTTTTTATACGACCACACTTCACAAACCCGACAATTTGTGAAAAGTTATTTTATTTGCAAAGCTCCCGAATTTGTTCATTGTGCAAACTTAACTTGGCCCCGCCGCAAACACCCCCACCTCTGTACACCCATCCCCTGCACCCAAAGGTCTGTACACGAATTCTCTCCGTCTATTTACTCAAACATTTTACAAAATTATCCTTTTTTACAAGATTGTAATAATATTGACATTCTCAATTAGGGATTGCAATCCCGCAGCTAATTCAATCCCGCGGGATTGATATGCGGGATTACTCAATCCCGCGCGGATCCCGCGGGATCCCGCATCTTTGAAATAATGTTATATTGCTATAGATTTATCTTCATTTATTTAGTTTTTACACCATTAAAATTGATTACGATCATCGATAACCATATCCAAAAAACTTTATTAACAAAAACCACTTTAAGTCATAATAATGTTTCACACGAACGACATTATATTGCTATAGATTTATATTCATTTACTTCGTTTTTACACTATTAAAATTGATTACTATCATCGATAACCAATAACCATATCAAAAAAACTTTATTAACAAAAACCACTTTAAGTCATACTGTTTCACGCTATATTACGACATTATATTGCTATTTACGGCACAATCTGCTTTTAAAATAAAACAGAACAAAACTAAATCAAAAACATAAAAATTTAGGTACTTACATTAAACGCCGGTCGGTGAATACGAAAACACTCGTCACCTACAGAAAGACGTGCGCTTCGCAGTACTATTTATGAACAACTGGCAGGCGCCGACAGGATACAGGATACTAGGATAGCTCGCCTGCCGCCAACCACTAGTGGCGCTAGTCCCCGGCCAATCCTCTAGTGGCCGGCGACTAGCGCCACTAGCGGTTGGCGGCAGGCGGGCTATCTTGTGCTAATTGCGCTCGTGCTACTCTCGATTTACGGGAAAGTTTTAGCGCCAAATTTTTAACTTGCGGGATCCGCGGATCCGCGCTTTGAAGGTGCGGGATTGCGGGATTAATAAAAGCTGCGGGATCCCGCGGGATTGCGGGATCCCGCTTTGCGGGATTGCAATCCCTATTCTCAATACGATCTCACTTTAAAAAAAACTGTTTTTTTTTTTAACTCAGAGGTAGGAAGTACGAGGAAGGAGTGCGGACATAAAATACGTTGTGCCTGTATTTTACTTCTTGTTATTTCATTTTCCTTTTTTCATTTCACACAAGAATCCCTCTGACCGGATTCACTTAGAATAATGCAACCCTGATAGAGAAACACTACAACCTACGGAAGTGGGAAGGGGATGTCCAAAGGATAAACATATTTTAATATTTTGTTTTTGTACCACATACCTACTATAGTATAATTACACGTAGTATAAATTCTGTTAAATGTGTTTTCTCTGTGTTTTCCCGGCTTCTATGTTTCCTCGTTCCTACAACATGGGTCTCTTCAAGACCAATGTTCATTCCTTCCTTTCGTCAAAGAGACCCTCCACACAGCATCTCAGATGTTGAGTTAATGTAAAAAAAGGTTCACAGTTGTTGTGAAGTATGAAATCAAGGGCTCTTATAAAAAATTAAACTAAACTATACATTTCCTTAAACACAGCAATCTTATTTAATGGCACCAGACTATCTTAGTTATAATTTATAAGCCACTTGTAATATACATGTATAGATTAAATGTGTAAACGAATTGAAAAGTTCCCTTGAGGTAATTTTCTCACGAAAATGGCGCTATAAAAATCATCCAACAATTATTATTTTTATTATAAGAAGGAACGAATAAAAAAGATGTCTAAAAAGTCTTACGAGAGATGGGAAGGCTGATAGAGATATTGAAAGAAGGGTGAATGCCGGTGATTCCATTAATGGTGGACTGAATGCTGTTGGCGCTAATAAAAAACTGTCAAAAGAAGCGAAGATTGCAGTCCACAATAGAGTCCTGGTACCTACCCTGATGTATGGCAGTGAGGCATGGAACTGGCAGAGGAAGGATGAAAGTAAGCTGAATGCTGTTGAAATGAGATATGTGTGGTAAAACAATGTATGATCGTGTGAGAAATGTGGATATCCGCAAAGAATGTAAGGCTGATGTAAGCATAATGAGTAAGATTAAGAAAGGGACCCTCAGATGGTTTGGGCATGTAGAGCGAATGAACGAAGAAAGTAGTGTAAGAAGAATATACGACGCGAATGTGAATGGTAGAAGAAGTCGGGGACGCCCGAGGAAGACATGGAACGATCAAGTGAATCAAATACTTGAGTCGAACCATGTCAAAAGTTAGAATAATAGAAGAGAATATATGAGACGATGTATGAATGTGAGTGAGGCAAAGAGTGTGCCAAGACCGCGAGTTGTTTGGCGATCCGTCCTCTCTGCCTACCCCTGCGGTGAAACAGCGTGATGGTTAGTTAGTTAGTTAGTCTAAAAAGTCACCGGATAAAAAAAATCAGTTACATATTTTACTTCAAATAATGTCAGGAATCACTTATTAAAATGGCAAGTACGTTTCTTAACGCCCTGTATATTGTTCAATTTCTTTGAAAAAAAGCTTAAAATACAAAAAAGTTGAAATCGTGCGAATTCTAGTACCATTTTTTGCAATTTATTCTATTTCCAAAATATGTAGGCGTCAAGTTATTTAATACCGAAGTGTGATGATAATCTTGTCGTCTTTTCGATTTTACTTTAAATAGTTTAACCCGTCTGCTTGGTTCAATATATTCGCACCTCGCTATCCAGAAGTCTCAGTTTCGTGGGTAAATTCTGAAACCGTCACTTTGGATCGAGATTGTAAAATATCTATGAAAGATAGCCTTCATATTTCAAAGACAATAAGAAGCATTATTTCGTTCTCATTCTGGAGACTCCTACTACACCCTCTCCATGTCAGGTAGGTTCTGAACAAATATTATAAATATATGTATTATCGAACACAGAACTAAATACCTCCTTATAATTACGTACTCCATTGAAATGTTTGGAGTAAGTAAGTGTACCGGGCCCAAAGAAACTGGGCGTCTTATATATCCGTTGTTAACAGACCGATAGCCATCTCTAACGTACAGATGCAACATAGGCATGCTGAGTATGCTCTACTGGTAATTTAATAAAGCCTGCTCTAAGGAGCTAGCAGCATTGATCCCCGGTTATTGATTCTGGTTAAAAGAAAAAATACACATTGCATGAGAGATAGTGATGTATAGCTTTTAAAATGTAAGATCAATCGGGACGTTTTTGGTCATATGAAAGTATAACGCGATTACGTGTTTTGGGATGTATTTATTCCTAAACAAGCAGACGGGTTAACGTTGAAATATCTACTTAAAACAGCTATTAGGTTTTTCATTACGAAAATTCTTGATATTAAAATACCCACTTCTGACCTAGGACCAGGAAAATACATTCATAGTAGCCATTAGAGTATTTACCAGTAGAAAAATACATAAATCTAGATCAATACATTTCTACCTGGTAGTGATGTTATTTTTTAATAGAATTAGCAGTTCATTTTTTGTGTTCATTAGTCTTGTGCTGGGTAAAGTTGGTTTCCGACCCACGCCGCCCGTGTCAATATTTAAGACTTCTATTTGTTTTGTATCGTTAAAACGTTAAGTCTACAGAAACATCTTCTCCAACTCCGCTTTTTTGTTTGGCTTTATTTTATTTATTGAATTGCTTCCGAAATGTTTTATTTGCTTGGCGTTATTTGTCTTTTGTGAACACTTAAAAACGTCTACCGATATGTACCTTCACAATTTGTGAGTGGAAATGCCCTATGAAGTAGTTTTATTACTAGTGTATTATTAGGCAAACTTTAGTTAGCGTCATTTATTGGTTAAGTCACCTAAAGGCATTGATGTAGACATGAAACGAAAAAATAGGTTCCACTTGTTTACTCCCAACGCAACGCTGGTGACTTAGCAGGGAGGCGTCTACTAATAACTACAGGAATTCCGAAAACTGAAAAAATCGAACTAATACCTATGAGAACCAAAGTGTTGACGAATATCTACAGCTCAAACTGTTGACTAATATCTATGAGAACCAAAGTGTTGACGAATATCTACAGCACTGGCAGAGGTTGGATTTGCAATTATGTATAGCATATTGGAATAACGTAATATTGCGTATGCAGTTTAAAAAACTTAATTTATGTAAATATGTATGTAAAAATCCCTAACATCGGACTATTGGACACATTCAGCCGATTAGTCCAACCTACGCTCTGTAGATATTAGTCAACACTGGGACCGTCATAGATATTCGTCCGACCTTAGCTCTGTAGATATTAGTCAACACTCTGAAGTTCGTAGATATTAGTTCAACATATGAGCTGTAGATATTCGTCCGACATACAGGCTGTAGATATTAGTATCTGGAGTCCTTAGCAGGGGTGCCCGGGTTCATTGGGTGAGATTTCTCTGGATCTTGACGGCGGATGGATCGACCCACCAACTGCGTGGAGACTGATTGAGGGAGACGCTAGACTCTCTCGAACATCGCCTTTCATCACAGTGGGAGGGTTAGATTCGTACGTCTGTCGCTCCTGAACACCTGACCCCCAGATTACTACCCACCCCTCATATCCTTTTCCTTCCCAGAACTTACTCTCTCTCGCTCTCCTTTCCTAAAAAGATCCTCCACACAGCGTCCCCAAAGATGATATAGGCCCCGAGGGGAATTATTTTCCTCAGTGCCTCCTGAGTGGAGTTATATAATAAAAATATAATAAAAACGCTTTGACGCCGAACGACCGGAAACTACCCAACCCGATGTATGGCGTTCTAACAGTGGAACACTTTTCGGCTAGATGTTTTTACGCAATCTCGTTGTACAGCTCTATGCCTAAAAACATAGAATAATTATGACAATGGTCATTCTGCGTTTTAGCATTTTTGAAAAATGTGTTTATAAAAAATCTCGATATTAGGTAAGGGAACGTACCCAAACTACGTGACCAACTTTTTGCAATTTTTAACCCCCCCCCCCCCCCCCCCGGTGACCAAAATCCTAAGCAACCCGCCGCTCATTTGTATGGAGCGTGACATTTTGAAGACCCCCCCCCCCTAAAAGTGTCACGTAGTATGGGTACGTTCCCTAATATCGGATGGAGTGATAAATTAAACTTTAATATATTTTGCTTTCTAAATAAAAAGGTTAATCGACACGTCGACTGGATGAACACAGAGACACAAGTGAACTGAAAAAGTCATTGGAATACATGGCACGATCAAAAGATGATGTGTTGTAACTTTCCGAGCTTCGAGAAATGTTAGTCTACCATTTTTTTAAACAAGAAAAAACTCATTTTGTTAATGTATAAAAAAATAATTTAAAATGAGCTTGAGTACTCCTGTTAAGAAACCACGTTTTCCGACAAAATTTGTTCGTCAAGTATCTCATGGGTGTGGTAAAGATATGGCTCTCTTCGTCCCACTCCATCTTCCGCCAATTCCCACCGGCCAGAGCGGGACGGAGCGGGGTGTTAATTGCTCTAATTAGTTCTGTAATTATCCGCGACCCCAACCTTCAACCCTTCTCCCGCTCTGTCGCCCTCCCACCCCGCCGGAGGGAGGGAGAGGGGATGATGTACGTATGTCTGAGTGCTTCCCGCCGCTCTAATTCAATAGAGACGAGGGAATAACACGCCGAAGTACCCCATCAGGGCTGTCGAATCATTTATTCCAATAATTGATTTTAATTAAATTTTCAGGAGATTTTTAAATCACTTTATTTGCTTGCTCTCGATACAAGTTCCCGTTTTTCATGTAACGATAAGAATATTTGAATTCGGTTCAGAATATTGCTCGTAATATAGTTTTTGGCAAGTACATTCACATTTATTACAGCTTTTGTGTCTGTTTTTCGATTATTATTATAAAATTGATTCCTACTTTTTCTCCCCTGAAAAATGCTCATTCCTGCATTTTGTAAAAGCATTTCAATCATGCAGAAACATTCTGGCTCCTTTTTCAATTTTCTTGGACGTAACATTTTTTTTTCCAATTTTAACTTTAAATAAAACGTAAAAAGATACATGGTCTTTCCGAACCACTTGATAGTTTTTTTCTTCAAGTAAAATGCAGATTTTTTTTAATCGGTGTGAAATAACACCCGTAGTTTTTGAAAAGTTGCGGCAATACCTGTACAAGTACATCCTATCCTACTAGTTTGTATGGATGTATGTTTGTTACTCTTTCACGCGAAAACTACTAAATGGATTTTAATGAAACTTTACAAAAATATAGCTCATACATCAGAATAGGCTATAGGCTATAGCTTAGAGCTCTGGCATTATGAAATTTATATACAAAAATTGCAATAGGTGGCACGCGAGCTGTTTGAAAAATGAATGTAACGGGTATGGAGGGGGGTGAAGGAGGGGGATAGGATGTGGTGGCAGGGCGGAGGGGGGGAGGGGGATGGAGGAGGGTGGAGGGGGAGGGGGATTTATGGGGGGACGGGGTGGGGGGGAGGGGCGAGAGGGGGCGAGGAAAGGAGGAGGGGGGGGGATTGGAGTGGGGATAGGGAAGGTGGAGAAGGCGCTGTGGGTACCCCCTAATACTATGCGAGCGAAGCCGGGGGCAAAAGCTAGTACTTAATAAACAGTAAAAAGATACCTACATGCTCTTTCCGAAAAACATCTTGATAAGTTTTTTCTTCAAATAAAATGTAGGTTTTTTTAATCATTGCGAAATATCACCCATAGTTTTTGAAAAGTTGCGGCAATACAATACCTGTACAATATTGTACAATACTGTACTGTACAAGAATATTTAGTATGGTTCCATGCCAACTCAGAATGATACCAACTCAGAAAGGTCATTGAAAGCTGTGAAAAAAATAATTTTAAAATAGCCGGTAAGGGTTACCTAACCTAACCTAACTTAACCTATTTGATCAATTTTTTTATATTTTTTATCATCACTTTTAACGACCTTTCTGAGGTGCTTCTGAGTTGGTTTCATTCTGAGTTGTCCGGTCACCATTTAGTACGTATCTATATGTAATCAGATTAGTTTATATCTGCAGCATCTCTTTTGTTAAACCTGATTATTTTTTATGCATATTAAAAAATACTAATAAAACACAACGTCTGCAAGCACGTTTCTTATTGAATCTCTGCGAAAACGAAGAACTCTGTAAATAGTGGAATACTCCCTCCTCCACAAGTTCTACGCTTCTGTTTTCTTATTCTGTCTTCAACTTGCAAGAAAATAAACTAAAACATCTTCAATAATGCACTACATGATAAGGGGTATTGCAATACTATACTCTTATTAATTTAATTTAATTTATTTAATAATTGTAACCAACTTCACACACAGCTCCCAAAATTATAAATTATTTAAGTATGACATAATTTCTCCGCAGATTCACTCTTCGCTTTCTCGTTTAGCTGGGGCACTTTTATTTATAAATATATTTATTATTATATTTTTATATTTCTCCTTGTCAAATAGTAGCATTATCTGAAATGGGAACTTTTCATAAGGTCGACATCTTGCTGAAAATGACTTTTTTTTTTTCAATGCCTTTGCTAAATAGTTTTTTTTTTTTTTTTTTACAGTGAATACCGCACAAGAATCTCAACTGCTCCCGTCTGGAGCCAGTGAGACTATGGCATCCCCAATTGGGGTATGTTGTGAGGCTGAAGGTAGCGGGGAGGGGAAGGAGGTGGGGAAGAGACAGGTTGGGAAGTACCTGGCTATTCAGATCTGGTCACTAAACACGGCTAAAGCCATTTTCAAGCAACGTTTCAATTCTGAATGGTGGTCTTACACCAGGGCGATACTAATAGTATCTTCCACTCTGGAACATGCCGCAAATATACTATATATTATTTTAAATGAATTAATTGTGAAATAACACAAATTAATCAAATAAAATTTATTTGCGCATGCCGGGTTCGAACCCGCGACCTCCGGAATGTGAGTCAAGAGTCTTAGCCACTGGACTACGGAGGTCGTCAATTTTTTGTTAAATATGAATTAAATGGAGGTCGTCAAGTTATTGTTAAATATGAATTAATAAAACATCCATTTTTTTAGCAGTGTTACAGTTCATACTTATGTAAGTAGAATTTCACAGAGTAGGGTACCTACGTAAGTGGTTGAAATCTAACATATGCTACATTTTTTTTTAAAGAAAGACAAACATTCCCGGATTACGATAATATTTGAAAATCTCCTACTACCGCCACAGTAAGCGGAAAAGGTTGCTTGTGTCATGATGGAGGACTTAGTCAGCTGAGGAATCGAACACGTTACGCCTGGCTGGGTCCCAAACACGATGCCAATTCGGCCAATGACCAGTCATTAAGTTTTTTTTCAAATTTCTATAACTGTAAAGCTACCCATTTCGACACTGGAATGCCCTAGTGAGATGAGCAGCTTATGATTTTTATTGTGTTATCCTGTTGTATTTTTGAATAAATAAATAAAATAGCACAACAATCTTCCAATAAAACAGTATGTCAATTTTACCCCGTGCCACCACTTGCCCCGAACCACAGTTCGTTCCGTTCGGTTTCACCCCGCGTTAGATTGTCGTGGTAAGTCGGGGCAAGGGTAAGTCTGTAGTCTGTAAGGTGGGCGAGTGGGGTGGGTGGAGTGGGAGCGGGTTCTGACGCTTGTTGGGGTTGAATGTGTGTTTTATGTTATCATCGGCCGGGTAGGTACTGGGTACTGGGTAGTTCACTATCTTGCGGCGGGCGGCGGTGAAACGGGGGGTTAACGACACCCGTGCGGTCGGGCGGGTTGAGGGGTGAAGCCGATTGTAGGCCACTCACATTTCGGAAGTGTGGGGTGAACTCTGCTAAATTATTAACGAACATGCTTTTAGCACATGGTAGCTACTAGGTATCCCTACTCTACTGCTTGATTTTGTGTCTTAAATAATTATGAGGACATTGAACGTTTTATGTATAGGTAAGAGTAGAATCTATCTCCTGTATACATCGAATTTTCAAAACTTTTCTGGTTTTTTCTACTCAATCTTTTCGTTATCTTAAAAGCAGCTTTTTAATTTCTATAGAATGAAACAAGTACTTTGTTTAAAAACCACTTTATTTTTATTTATATTTGTCGACCGGTTTCGGTTGAACTCAACCTTCTTCAGGACAATAAACATATAAACTGACAATAAACAACAAAAGTGGTTTTTAAACGAAGTACTTGTTTCATTCTATATGTATAATGTCAAGCCACAAAGTGTTTGCTTTCTACGATAATTTTTAATTTCCATTTACATTTCGGTAGAATTCAGTACCTACCTACCTATTTGTACGGTAGGTAAATACTTATTGTAATTAATTAAAATGTATCTACACAATCTCACCCTAGTACCAAGCCTACCTACGTACACAGCCTGTTTTCTAACATACAATATTTCAGAATGTCGGTACATTTCTTTCCTATCAACCATATTTTATTATGAAAACGAAGCATCATTTTTTGTAAAATATCACCCAAAGGAGCTGTGCTCATAGTACTTCATTTACAATGCTTCCATGACAGTTGCCCCCTCCTCGGCTTACCTGTATACAATTGCAGTCGGTTTAGGGAAAATACGGTATACCCACTTACCCAAAATACGATTAAGTGCCCCGAATGGGGTGTACAGAGAGTATGTACCGCCGAATAAAAAAAGTACTCGTATTTATTTTACATATATATTTTCTTTCGAATGTATCAAGGTGTTTACATGCTACACTGCTACACACTGTTAATACCAGCGTACAAGTACAAACAATCGACAGTGTAGCAGTGTAGGTAAATAAAGCCAAAAAACTTAAACTGTATAATAATTATAATTTCGGGGGGGGGGGAGGGGGGGGGGGCAACAGTCGAGAGATCAACTGTTAGGTCACCCTCCCTAGTTAATTCACTCAGGTACCTATACATTTTTTCAATATTTGTTAATCAATAGTTTGAATGTATTGAAACAAACATCACAGAACTCATAAAAAACATACAAATCAAATAATGTTTCGGTCGTGATAAAAAACAAAAGGTACAGATTTTTTCTTCATAACTTAGTAACGCGAAATCAAACATAACACAATCTATAGGGCATCTATTAATAATAATCTTCGCGCATACTCCTTGCTTCATCCACATTCATAGATACCTTTTAATTGTTCCGAAACCAGTCATGATTCATACCATGCCTCCCTGTGGCGTCCCCGACTTCTTCATCCTAATAAAGTATCTAAAAAAAACTCTCAAAACATGCAACCACCAACCCTAAAACACAATATTCTACATAGATCCAAGCGATAAAATGCCCCCCACGCCCGTGTTTCGTGTCAAAAGGTGATATTAATACAACAAACAGGTTTAAAAAAGCCGTCTACCGAATTACCAGTAACCAATAATAGGTAGTTACCATTAATGGCAAGTGTAGGCACTTAGCTGTACCGGTTAGCAAATGCCATGCCTAATACGTGCAATTTATGCAAACCACACAGCACCGCCTTCTACGTTTAAATCCAACACACTACTTTATTCTATACAATCTACATAAAGTTCATATTAACATTACGATAAACCAGCTCTAAAAGAACTACAGGATATGTTGTTTATCATTTAATTAAATGTATTTATTAACACACCAGTAATTTGCTACACCGTACGACCGAGTCGACAGGAAAAAGCTATGGAAGGTGTTGTCCAAGTATGGAGTGAATGCAAATCTCATACAGGCAATTGCGTCTCTGTACGAGGGAAGCGTTGCATGTGTTAGGGTGAACGGTGATTTTACGGGGTGGTTTGACATCACAAAAGGTGTTAAGCAAGGCTGCGTAATGTCACCATGGTTATTCAATCTATACATGGATAATTGTATGCAAGAATTGAAAGATGTGGGATTGGGCGCGAAATTGAATAGTCTGAAAGTATGTTGCCTGTTGTATGCTGATGATGCGGTGCTGATCTCTAACACTATGGAAGATCTACAGTCTCTAGTATCTAGGATGAACGAAGTATGTATGAAGAATGAGTTAATGATGAATGTAAGTAAGTCTAAAGTCATGGTGTTTGAAAGGGAGAGTACGAAAACAGTGTGCGATATATTTGTGAATGATGAATACTTGGAGCAGGTGGATGAGTTTGTTTATCTGGGTAGTATGTTTACGAGAGATGGGAAGGCTGATAGAGATATCGAAAGAAGGGTAAATGCCGGTAACTCCATTAATGGAGGACTGAATGCTGTTGGCGCTAATAAAAAACTGTCAAAAAAAGCGAAGCTAGCAGTCCACAATGAAGTCCTGGTACCTACCCTGATGTATGGCAGTGAGGCATGGAACTGGCAGAGGAAGGATGAAAGTAAACTGAATGCTGTTGAAATGAGATCCCTGAGACGTATGTGTGGTAAAACCATGTATGATCGTGTTAGAAATGTGGATATCCGCATAGAATGTAAGGCTGATGTAAGTATAATGAGCAAAATTAAGAAAGGGACCCTCAGATGGTTTGGGCACGTAGAGCGAATGAGCGAAGAAAGTAGTGTAAAAAGAATATATGATGCAAATGTGAATGGTAGAAGAAGTCGGGGACGCCCGAGGAAGACATGGCACGATCAAGTGAATCAGATACTTGAGACGGGCCATGTCAAAAGTCAGAATAATAGAAGAGTATGTATGAGACGATGTATGAATGTGAGTGAGGCAAAGAGTGTGTGCCAAGACCGAGTTGTTTGGCGGTCCGTCCTCTCTGCCTACCCCTGCGGGGAAACGGCGTGATGGTTAGTTAGTTAGTTAGTTAGTAATTTGCTATTTGTAATCTTTTTTTTTTCTTGTTTTTCATGACAGTGTTTCATCTTTCGAATGGGATTTGTTTCAATATTGAGTAGGCGTCTATCTAATTATGTTTTGGTTTGTTTTTTTTTTCAAAAAATTGAAATTGGGTGAATTGTTCAAATTCTGTGAAACAAACCCGTCCTAAATGAGGATCTTTGATCATATTTATTATTAATGCAACCATTGTATTGCGTGATTTTATTCTAATATAAGTGTAGGTATGTTCACAGTATAATAAATTGACGTAAAATTACTGCCTCAACACAGGCTAGCCTAGTGAGGCAGGTTACGAGAAACCTAAATTTATAATTATAAATCTCTATTGTTTAAGTACCTACTGTATATATGTATTTTGTTTTCTGTTATTAAGGCGATCCACTAGTTCACTACTGTGCCGTGGACAGTAGTTCTTCGGTGAACGCCATAGGGGTCACTTTGAATAACCGAATTCGTCGACTAGCGGCCGTATTGTAAAATATCAACGCGAAAACGCATATTTTATTTTATTTTGGGAAGATTGGGTGTAAATATCAACTTTTTTTGCGATTATTATAAAATAAACTGAATTTGCCACATTACCCAATAAAACCATATCCGAAAAGGGGTTTATAAATAGGAGAGTTTAGACTTGAAAGTATGTTTTTTAGACCTTATACTTTATTTTTTTATAGGCTTATTAAAAAACATATAAAAAAAATGACCGACATTTTTAAGCGCCAAGGTATGTTCTACACGCAGTATTTAATTGAAGCATCTACAATACTTCTAAGCGATCAAATTTTCAAAACAAAAACATGATTTTGCATTATTTACTATGACTTCATCTTAACTTTTGTACTTATCCAACTTCTAAACTCTACTTTTACTGTACTTATGATGTACTTTTTGTTTTTGTAGTTATAAATCTTAATTTTGTATATAATTTTTATAATTATTATAAAATGATATTTTTTGTATTTTTTATAATATAGTTCCGCCATCTTGAAAACGATTCCATGACAGTTGATTCTCCGACAGTTGGCTCCCCTGCCTACTTACAAGTATATAGGTGCAATATGCAGTCGGTTTAGGGAAAATACGATGTACCTACTTACACAAAATGTAACTTAAGTTCCCGAAGGGGATAGTAGTTGCACAGAGGATGTAGGTACCACCGAAAAACAAAAGTGATAATCTGAAACATATTTTCATACAAATGCATCAAATGCACTACTTGTCTGTATACTGTGTATACCAGCGTACAAGTACAACAAAATCTATATACTGTATATACCAGCGTACAAGTACAACAAAATCTATATACTGTATATACCAGCGTACAAGTACAACAAAATCTATATACTGTATATACCAGCGTACAAGTACAACAAAATCTATATACTGTATATACCAGCGTACAAGTACAACAAAATCTATATACTGTATATACCAGCGTACAAGTACAAAAAAATCTATATACTGTATATACCAGCGTACAAGTACAACAAAATCTACACTGTAAATAAATTCCTTGGATATCTATGCTAATTTATTATTAAACGCGTTTTTGAAGTCAATTTTAGGTGTGACTAACTAACTAACTAACCATCACGTCGTTTCCTCGCAGGGGTAGGCAGAGAGGACGGACCGCCAAACATCCCTGTCTTGGCATACATTCCTTGCCTCGTTTACATTCATACAACGTCTCATATATTCTCTTCTATTATTCTGACTCTTGACATGGCCCGACTCAAGTATCTGATTCACTTGGTCGTGCCATGTCTTTCTTGGGCGTCCTCGACTTCTTCTACCATTCACATTTGCGTCATATATTCTCCTTACACTCCTTTCCTCGTTCATTCGCTCTACATGCCCAAACCATCGGAGCGTTCCTTTCTTGATCTTACTCATTACGCTTACATCAGCCTTGCATTCTTTGCGGATTTCCACATTTCTCACACGATCATACATGGTTTTACCACACATACGCTTCAGGGATCTCATTTCTACAGCGTTCAGTCTACTTTCATCGTTCCTCTGCCAGTTCCATGCCTCACTGCCATACATCAGGGTAGGTACCAGTACTCAATTATGGACGGCTAGTTTCGCGTCATTGGACAGTTTTTTGTTGGTGCCAACGGCGTTCAGTCCTCCATTAATAGAGTTACCTGCATTCACCCTTCTTTCAATATCTCTTTCAGCCTTCCCATCTCTCGTAAGTTAGGTGTGAAATTGATAAACAACGCACAAAAAATATCATTTTATAATAATTATAATTTCGGGGGACCAACTGTTGGGGGATCAACTGTCGGATCACCCTTGAAATCACCGTTTCCGTGAAACTTTTATAATCAATCTGCGTCTTTTACAGCTAAAGCGTCCACATACAAATATTGCTATTGCACGATAAAGCAAACACAAAAATTGGTTGTATCGCCGTGGATTATCTCAGTATGGAGCATGTCTAGTAGCCCCTGCAGCCACTTTAGCTTTCTGTCAGTAGGCACTAGGCAGTCAGCAACCAGCACCCCAAGTCAGCACCTCAAGTCAGCACCCCACCAAGCGGTGTGGTGGGTGCCTAGCATCGCGTGTCGTACACCAATAATACTGTTTGTTACAGCGTCTTCGCTCGTGCTTATCCGATGAATGCCGACCGCTGTGCGAAAACCCTAAACGTACTGAAATTTTGAAATAATTACATTTATATTTCAGTATCAAGTGGTAGCGTTGTTGCTTGAAATGGCTTTAGCTGTGTTTCCTGGATTAGATACGATTAATCGGGTTATTCCAAACCCTCCTCTTCTCATCACCCCTCCCATCAGCCTCACAACACACCCCATTTCGGGATGCCATTCTCCCATTAGTTTCGGGCAGTTGGGACTTTTTTTTTTTTTTTACAGTGAATACCGCAGAAGAATCTCAACTGCTCCCGTCTGGAGCCAGTGAGACTATGGCATCCCCAATTGGGGTATGTTGTGAGGCTGAAGGTAGTGGGGAGGGGAAGGAGGTGGGGAAGAGGAAGGTTGGGAAGTACCTGGCTCTTCAGATCTGGTCACTAAACACGGCTAAAGCCATTTTCAAGCAACGTTTCAATTCTGAATGGTGGTCTTACACCAGGGCGATACTAATAGTATCTTCCACTCTGGAACATGCCGCAAATATACTATATATTATTTTAAATGAATTAATTGTGAAATAACACAAATTAATCAAATAAAATTTATTTGCGCATGCCGGGTTCGAACCCGCGACCTCCGGAATGTGAGTCAAGAGTCTTAGCCACTGGACTACGGAGGTCGAGCCACGGGACTCTTGCAGTAGCCACATAAATGTCTGCCTACCCCTGCGGAGAACTATTTTATTACATTAATAGTTTTCTTTCTCAAAATATATTTGGTTACCAATGGGTTAATGCACTGAACAGCGCACCAATCTCACAATTTATTATTATTATTATTTATTTAACCCTTACAATATTTTTGAATTTAGATTCATTATACTTAAGGCGATCCAATAGTCCAGGAAAAAATCGAAATCGGAATTCACGCCCTTTATGGGAGGAGTTTAAAAATACTTGAGAAAAAGCTTTTGGAAAGGTTGGAAAAGGTATTTGAGTTTTTTTTACAGGTTGATTTCTTAAAGGACTATAAAAAATATTAATTCCTTTTTTACACATTGTTTATTGTAATAAAACTGAAATTTAAAATTTATTTCACGAAACTAAGCGACGCGGAGTCACACGTCCATTTCCCGCTCCGGCCGGGGCGTGACTGTAAGAAATAGGTGTGCCCAGTGCATGGTTCTTGTGCCCATGCCATAAGGGTCACTTCAAGGATCCAAATTCGTAGAGTGCGGGCCGTATTGATTGATGTCAAAAATAACAACGAGAAAATGCATATTTTATTTTATTTTGTGTAGTTCGGGCGTAAATATATACATATTTTTTTGCGATTATTATAAAAGAAACTAAATTTGCCATATTATGCAATAAAATCATATCCGAAAAGGGGTTTATAAGTAGGAAAGTTTGCACTTGAAAGTATTTTTTAGAGACCTAATACTTTATTTTTTTCTAGGCTTATTAAAAGACTTGTTAAAAAAATGACCGACATTTTTAAGGGCCAAGATATGTTCTACACGCAGTATTTAATTGAGGCATCTATAATACTTCTAAGCGATCAAATTTTCAAAACAAAAACATATGATTTTGCATTATTTAGTATGCCTCCATCTTAAATCATTTAACTATATTCTCGGTTTATTTTTTATACGTCGTCATTAAAAAATGTGTAAATTTTATTTATTCAACGTGCTTGTGTTGACTATTTAATTTACAAATTTACATTACCGTCAACTTAATAGAGCTTTATATATACTAACATATGTACACGTTTGACATTTGTTACATGATAACGGGTCATTTCTACAAACTCGTTCTGGAGTTCAACAGCTCGTCTGTGGAATGATTTGCCGGCCTCTGTGTTCCCTTCCTCCTTGCAATGTTCACTCTTTCCTCTCCTCAAAAAAACCCTCCATCTTCAAAGATAACATAGGCCCTAAGAGAAATTATTTTACTCAGGGCCTCCTGTGCGGAGTTAAAGTAAAAAAACAACTTTGTTTCCATTTTAGCGTTTAGCCCAGTTTTTTTATTGCTGTAAGCAACCTCTTTCAGGTCCCGAGGTAAAAAGTTTTTTTTTAAATTTAAATTGGCTTACCCGTTCACGTAGATGTTTATATATTTTTCCTATCAATAAATTAAGCAATTAATTCTTACCTAAAATATCTACCTACCGGGCAGAGCGATCTAAGTTATTTATTGACCAACGGAATATTATTCGTTTACGAAAGTAATAATAATCGAATTGGCGTAAATTTATCGGTAATAATATATATATGCGAAACAACAATTTGGCTTTATTTCAAAGTTGTTTTGGGATCTGTTTCCGGAATGGCAACACAGCTCGCTCCGAACTATAAACACACTTATTTCATATTTACGCGTTAATAATTTCTGGAAATAAATTGAAAGGTCACCAAATTTAACGATCTTTCGAGTCGAATGCGAATTATGTATTTAGTCAAACCGTTTTATTACTTTCGGAGCTTTTTACTATGGAGGTTGCTGATAACAGGTATTTTCATTTTGACGAGATATGGAATGTTTTTTATGTCTCTTAAACTTCCAATATTAAGACAACTTGTGATGTATTCGGTGGTTCCATGACAGTTCATCCTGCGACAATTCATCCGGCGACAGTTCTTCTTGCGACAGTTCATCCGGCCGACAGTTCATCCTGCCGACAGTTCATCCTGCCGACAGTTCATCCCGCCGACAATTCATCCGGCGACAATTCATCCTGCCTGATCATTTAGAAGATTTTTTCTTCAAGTAAGTATGCAAAGAGGATATACGGCCGTACAACCTAACTTAACCTAACCTAACCTAACCTATTTAGTACAAATTTTTTTACAGCGGATTTCCACTCAAGATGCCTTCAGATATAAGTATATCGATTTTGTTGTACGGCCGTATATCCTCTTTGCATACTTACTTAATAAAAATCTTCTAAATGATCAGGCAGGATGAATTGTCGCCGGATGAATCGTCGGCGGGATGAACTGTCGGCAGGATGAACTGTCGCAGGATGAACTGTCGCCGGATGAATAGGCCACTTGCATGGATTTCATAACGACTTGGAAAAAATCATGTGGATAGATCTTTTTACTAAGATTAAGAAAATGTTAGTAAAATTGTTTAGAAATGTACAGTTTTGGTTATTTTTAAATAAATAAATCCATTATTTAGGCTCGTGACGTCACTACATGAAAATGTCCCGTCTCCGAAAATGTTCCTATTATTTTTTTAAAATTCCACACTGATTTATTTTTTTATATGGCATCACTTTGATTTCAGGCGAATTTTTGAATTCGTTCACTAGATTTATTGTTTGTTCTCTGCGAACTTATCATTTGGTTTCACCTTTTGACAGATGCTCTGAAGAGAACCCCGTACTTTTAATGATCTACGGGGTTCTCTTCAGAACGTGCAGATGATGTCGGTACGTGTTTTAGAGGTATAATGATTATGGTGCTGATTTTAACAAAATTAAATTTTATAATATTCTTATTATTATTATAATTTACAAGTACAAGTATATTACATTGAATTTAGTAATACAGACGCTGTTCATTATAATGATTTATGGTCAATAAGATGGATCAAGGAAAAAAAATATTTATGAGATGTAATATTTTTGGTATGCCTCGTTATTCTCCTGTGCCATTCGTGTGGAAAACGTTATTTTTTTTTTAAATGATTTTCGGCTATGTAATTATCGTTTTTTCACACCTGTAAAATTATGTCCCGTCTTTCCGGTTTATAAAAAATGGTCTGATTTATCGGATTGAAATTTTCAAAAAATCCCCAGGGTTTAAAAAATACGATTTAAAAAAAAATAAAAATACAGAATGTCTTAGAATATTTGCCTAAACCGGAAAAAAAATTAAAATAATTTGATGCAAGTGGCCTATTGTCGCAGGACGAATTGTCGGGTCACCGTCTTCGGTATCTTCCAATAAGTAATTCGAATGATTACTAGTTTGTTTATTTGGTTACGTCCTTACTAGACTAGACTTGTTAGATATATGAGTTACTTAAAAGCTTCCCAGATTCGCACATAGAGGGCAGTGCTAAGAGCTTTCCCGAAATTCCGCAAGATGGCGACTGGATTAGTTATGTGTTAGTGCTCCAGAGGGCCGAGGGCCGAGTTGAAGGAGATCCCACAAAAAACGGTGGAAATCAGATCTATTTCAACTAGCTCTTAGTTAGGTTGACTACTCGCAGTCACAACTTGTAATACGCGAAGTATTAATAAATTCAGATTATCATAAATAACTCTATTCTTTCCCAAAGAAGTAATCTCCTTCCAAGACGAGTTGGAGAACTAATTGTGCGAACACAACACTCTAAGTCGTTCTGTTGCTCCGGCGGATTGACTGAGGATCTGGCGAAACCATAATCATCATCGTAACCGTTCGTAATTAAGACACGAACGGCGATAGATGATACTCCTGATAAGTAACTCGGCTGCCATCTTTTGGTATATGTATAGCAGAACTTCGTATTACATCGACATCTATTGAAAGAAGCTGAAACTACATAGATAATAATCAATACACTACAGGTTTTAAGTGTTGAATTACATTAAATGTCAAAAAAGTTTTTCACGCGGAATAATTAAAAAAATATATATTGTAATTATGATACATGACATCGTAAGCTCCTTTTATGGAAGTTTTTGTCGTGTCCACTTTTTTATATTGGGACGTTTAACCAACTGATTGCGACTTTTATAAGAGCATTTCGGGAATTTTGTAACTTTCATCGGCAGTTATCCGCTTTATGCCTCGTTGTAACATAAATACAATTTACTCTGGCTGATGTAAATATTTTGCTGGCACTGCAAGACCTCGGTAACCGAAACAATTGTCTGTAAGCGTTCTTGTAGTGAACTCTTATGGCATTCCATTGTGCTTTGGTGTGGTGTATTCACTGGAATCCAATGAAATTGATCAAGAAAGAAATTGTGCTTGAGTATGGTGTATTAACTGGAATCCAATGAAATTGATCAAGAAAGAAATTGTCCTTGAGTATTCACTGGAATCCAATGAAATTGACCAAGAAAGAAAATGTTCTTGAGAACCTATGGTGTACCTGCTCACTGGAATCCAATGAAATCGATCAAGAAAGAAATTGTGCTTGAGCTTGGTGATTCACTGGAATCCAATGAAATTGATCAAGAAAGAAATTGCGTTTGTGTATGGTGTATGCAATGGAATCCAATGAAATTGATCACTAAAGAAATGTTTGATCAATTTTACCAGCAATAAGGAAAAATTAAGCTTACTTCTGACATGAACAAGCCTATAGATTTAAAAGAAAATTACTGTCAATAATTTTTAATCGAAAAAGTTGGCAACTTCTGTAAGCATTTCCACAAATTGTATATATTTGAATAATATGATTTTTATGTTTATTTCTCTGATATTATGTAACATATAATATCATTAGTCGGGTTTCTCCATTTTACGACTCTAAGGCAGTGAATGGAAATGCTTAACGTGATTGTATTTTTAATACATTATTTCGTTTTTATTGCCACTATAGTTTTATTGCCTGCATCTGAGGGGATTTAAGAACGTTATTAGAATCACTATAATTACTTACCAAAATGTTAATGGCATTGACAGAGTATTAATTGGCAGTGAAACATTGAACAAACAGTAGGTCTCTATCTTTTTTTATATTATTTATGTGGATATTAAAAAACTAACATATAAAAAACTGAGCACTGAACAAATCTGTGGTTTGAGAGACATCGAATTGTTTATGCGCATTAAAAATATCAAATGATAACTAATGTTGAATTTTGAATGTAAAATTTTTAATAGAATTCCAAAAATTTAGTTAATATTTGGTAATAATCTAATAGTTTATTTCTCAGTAGCAATTTCAAATAAAAGATCACTGATAAAAATAAAATGTATATATAATAGTATCAACCTAATAATTAAATTTAATTTTTCCACCAAACGTCTCTAGATACTGAAGGTGTTTTATTTTATTAAATATGTTTCAATTCAAGTTCCAATTGGTGATAACAGCTCCAAAATCAAAACTGTCAAAGTGCCAATACTGCGAAAGTTAAAAAAAATATGGTTTTTCATTCGTAAAAATACTGAACTCCTAACAATTATAATTTATCGACTGAGCGTAGAAGTTCTATTTTTTACTCGACCATCTGTGTATAAATTTGTTTGTTACTTTCCGGTTCCGGTTCAAGATGGTGGCCGTGTTGGATAATTCCTTTTTATCCCACCAGAGTTCGCATTAACGTGGTTCCTACTATGTGAGCTTATAAATCAGAATACTCAATTTTATGGTACCTACCTACAGGGTCCGGCCAATTAGAAAAATATTTTTTGGATCGCGAGGTGTACACTGTTACAAACAGATGCATCACTCGCGTATAGAATGTTTTCAACTTATTTTTCGACTTCGTAAAAGAAAATTCCGTTGAAATTGCTAAAAAATCATTCCCTCAAAAAAATTTTGGACGCCAATAAGAAAAATTCTGCTGTTTCTCAGTGATGCTTGGCAAGGACATCACTTGTCGGAAATGTATACTTTTGCACCAATGCACACAATCATTAGTTTAAATTGTTTGGGTCAACTATAATTGCGCCGCGACCTAGACAAATAGAGAAGACATACCTACAGTAGCGTAGCGAGGGGGGGGCGGTGGGGGCGGACCGCCCCGGGTGCCACCCGAAGGGGGATGCCACTCGACCAAGATATTGCATATACGTAACCAAGATATTGCATACACATTAACACGGTCTGTTATTTATATTTTCGTAACTCTATGGCTCCCCGTGGAGTGCCCCGAATTTTGTGTCGGTCGGTCTTTTAAAGGCGGAATAGCCTATACTATTCTGAAAGTTCTCTATCCACCCCCCCCCTCCCCCCTCCCCCCAGGATGGTCCAATTTTATGAAGTCGAAATTACCGTTTTGAATTTCTCAAGTCAACTTTCATAGGGGGGGGGGGGTGACACTACGCCCCGGGGGGGTGACATCCGCCCCGGGTGCCACCCATGCTAGCTACGCCACTGCATACCTAAGCCGTAATGCTATAGGTATAAATTAATGATAAAAAAAGTCAACGTTAACAGTAATTATTCCTTTTTTTAAACGACTTCAAAAAGGAGGAGGTTCTCAATTCGACTGTATTTTTTTTATTTTTATTTTTTTTTTTATGTTTGTTACCGCAGAAATTTCGACTGGGTGAACCGATATTGATGATTCTTTTTTTTATTTGAAAGCTGGTGCTTCCCGTGTGGTCCCATTTTAATTTGGTCCAGTTCTGACAATGGCATCCATGAGAAAATCATATAAGTCTTAAATTTGCATTAAGTATGTGCGCGATAAATGGACGAATAACTCAATATTACGCCAACCGATTTCAATGATTCTTTTTTTATTGGAAAGGATGTACTTCAAGGGTAATTTTATGAGAGTTTGGTTAGGTTTTGATTATCGGATCCATGACAAATTAACAAAACTCGGCCGAATCTCTTAATTTGGTCCTAACGTCGCTATGGTCAAATTATGTCTGTCTCATATGAGCAGCACGTTTAGTACCTAGGTTTACCCATATTTAGACAAATTAGTTAGTGTACTTCAGATTCACTAAAAATCAAAAAATTTTAACAAAACCAAAAAACTACTTCAAAAAATGCACTAAAAAGTAAAAAAATAATTTCGTATTCTTCTACAACTTCATAATCAACTTACTTTTTCTAATCATCAATATGTAGATACGATTATTATTTTTGGAGTCGGTGTCAGCAAAGGTACCCGGCCCGGCGTGTTCAAAAGTACTTGACAGCTCCCGCGTCGCCGCGGCCCCGCTCTCGCCTCTCGCCTCGTCAAGTCACTTGTGCGACACATTACACCTATAACTTTGTATGTAGTTACAAACCTACCTTGACTGACATCGACTCCAAAAGTAACAATCGTATCTACATATTGATGATTAGAAAAAGTAAGTTGATTATGAAGTTGTAGAAGAATACGAAATTATTTTTTTACTTTTTAGTGCATTTTTTGAAGTAGTTTTTTTGTTTTGTTAAAATTTTTGTTTATTTAAGTTTTGTTTTTCATACCGAAAATACATTAGACAAAATGCTGCAAATCAGATCGTCATATTATCAGGATTATAACAGAGGTTGTCCATTTTAACAATGGCTTTCCTCCATAATCATGAGACCACTGTGTTGACATTTATTTTTAATGTTGGGTTACCTTTCCTCTTGAATTAAACTTAATTTAGTCTAAAACTTGATTCAAGCTCTTATTAAAATGCTGGGCATGTTTTGTCTCCGTGCATTAAGTTAATAGTCTGAGCACGTTCTCATTTGTGAGCTTCGTTTCACGCCCGGACTCTGTAGTAGTGGTTCCCAACTTATTTCGGGTCTCGACCCCATTTTACAGAAGTCAAGTGACCGCGACCCCGACGGGGGAAGGGAAGGTCGTGTCCTTGGGACATCAAGGTTTCATATGCCATTTGCATGAAACTGATTGACATAGCCAGGTATGTCAGTTCCTTTTAAGCTCGGCTTGGTTGGAATGTTGAGTTTAGCGAGATCCAGTTTTTGAAGTGGAAGCTTTTTTAGCACCGTTGTGATTTGAAACTCGATGAAACGATTAATATCGACACTAAAAATAGACAAACACATACATCTATAGGATTTAGCCTGGGAGAGAATGAGATAGAATAATCGGTCTCGTCTTTGTGCGTTGCTTTGTAGCCTCCCCACTCTTGTCTACTTTAGTTTTCTGTAGGTTTCACTCCTACCGCGTGTGAATTACACACTGTATTATTTTTTAATTCACATTATTGTCAATTTGACAGTTTTTCGTTTTGAAACATGTTTATTAAATAAAACTCCGACAGTTTCTAGAGAAGTTTTTTTAAAAAAATCACAATCGCCTAGGTCAGAGGTCGAAGTATGTCTCTGGAGCCGCATGCGGCTCTTTGGCCTCCCAAGTGCGGCTCTTTGAAATACAATTGCTGGATTTAAAAAATAAGGAAATATGGCTCTAAATTTGAATGTCTTTGTGTTGATTTGTACCTGAATATTGGAGAAGAACAAATGTGAGCTTAGTTCACAACACAAGTGGTCTGCTTTGAAAGACCTGGAGAAGGAAGACATGATCAATTTCACAAGGAAGACATGTTGAATTTCAGTATTCCTGACTCTTATGATCATCTGAAAAAACTCGCGTTTGCCGTTCTTTCCCTTTTCGGTTCTACATATTCATGTGAACAATCTTTTTCAATCACTAACTTTATGAAGAGTAAACTGAGTCAAGTTGTTTTATTGATGAGAGCCTGGAATGGTGCCTAAAATTAAGAATAACAACATACAAACCTGACTTACTCAAACTTTTCAATGAGATGAAAGGACATTGTTCGCATTAAGTGTTTGTCAGTCATTGTCATGATTTAAATTTATGGATTCCTTACATTTTTTTATCAATGGATAAAAGCTTTAATAAATATGAAATCAAGTTTTATTTAGCGTACTCGTAATTTAATGAAGTGCTAAAATTATAATAAAGGTTTGCTAAATCAATAAACAGTTATGGCTCTCAATTTTTTTGAATCATTGTTATGTAAATATTTGGCTCTTTGGCTAATAAGTTTGCCGACCCCTGGTCCTAGGTAAGTGATTGGAGATTCGTATAATTTTTCGCAAATCTCAGGTTATACCCGGATATTAGAAAAAATACGATACTGTTCAAACTTAAAGGCGCACGCTGTTTAAAAATTAATATTATTACAACAAAATCTTTTGTAGAAAACCCTTCGCTACCCTCTTCGGGGTCGCGACCTATTAGTTGGGAACCTTTGCTGTTGTATCTGTGCTCATCTTTACTTTTTATGTTTGTTTTGATGACAGCTTTCAGACGTACGTTTTGTTTACTTAAAAAACATTTTAACGCATTGAAAACACTTGCACATTTTCATGTATCCGAACAAGGTTTTCAAAAACTTATTTTTGTAAAATCTTAACGTTTTTTTAGAAGCTGAACGGAACATTTTAATTAGGTTTGCCAATTTTTCCCTGTGCCGACATAAATTTTGCCTATTTTATTATTCGTTTTTGTGTATTTTAAAAACTGTTACGTCGATTATACAATTTTTTCGTACAGTTTAAAGTTTTTCAATATTTTAAATAATAGAGATACCTCTATTTTTGATGCTGAATTATTTAGGCTTAAATATTGTTTCAATCTTTCGGGAGTGTCAGGACCTAAAGCCTGGAATGGACTGCCATATGACTTAAGAATGATCACAGACGCGGCGGAATTTAGAGCTAGACTTAAAACTCACCTTTTCAGACAGTCGTATCCATAAACTCTTTCACCTTCACATTCAATGCCCTCGACACCGTAAATAACTAACCTGTAAAAACGTAGAAAAAAAAGAAAAAAAAAAAAAAAAGGTCATTTCATGAACATTCTCCAGCCCTAAAGAGTCCTAAATATCAACAATACTTTTGCCACTAATCTCTAATAGTCCTAAATTCTCCAGTATTTTAAAATAAATACCAACTCTACTTTTGCCACTAATCTATTCATAAATGTAATACTAGGGAAGCAAATAATGTAAAATCATGCAATGTCCATTGTGTTAACTGTAATGTCCTCCGCGTGCAAAGCCGTATCTTCTCCATAAACTTTCTAATTAAAGTGTGTTTATCGGAAGTGACCAGCCAGGTAAGTATGTTTCTGTATCCATTTATAAACAGTAAAATTAATTAGAACCTAAGCATTCCTAATAAATTGTACAGCGCCCTTGAGGTGATTTTTCACAAAAACGGCGCTTTATAAATTAACCAATTATTATTATTATTATTAACTAAATCTTATAAACAGTATGAAATAACGAATAACATGAAATGTTGTTAATACAGATGACTTGTGTCATACCTACATAATCAAAGTTTCAATACAACGACTGGTGACCCGTGACGTCAGCACTAACCATTCAGTAATACCAACTTTACAGTGTGTTTTGACGAGAGGTTTAAAAATGCACTTTTTAAATAATTTTTTAAGAACTCTATTTAATATTATGAAATAAAACTTAGGTATATATTCAGAATCAGCGTTCATTGGTCTGTATGAACATATTTTTTTAAAGTCATAATATTTTTCACTGGAGTTCTTTATTAACATGTTTTTACTCTCAAATTAACATTTAGGTTTTTCTTTTTAAATATTATCTATTCTGAAAATATATATTTGCCCTTCGTTGTGTCTAGTACCCGCGACCTCTGTGGCCATAGACAAGAATCTTACTGCTCCACCATGGAGGTCGTTTTAACGTATATTATGTTAAAATTTTTATCTGTAAATTACGTTTTATAGTTAATTGACACAGGAAGAACGTAATAAAAGTAGTACGTCGTAAAACTGTTAACGAAAATACCCCGACCCTAACCTATAAAGTATAAATCACGATGTTTACGTGCATTCTGGATTCTGATAGATAAAATAATGGTTCAATGTAAACATTATATAAACTAGTTATAAACAAACGTTCTCACAACATCAAACCCCGGATTCCGACATCGTAATTGAGATATTATTCAGGTCCTGACATCGACTCTAAATATTTACATTAGTTTTACCATCGCCGCGCTCCGTTTCCATAAAACATGTGGTCATTTATAACTTCATTTTTCCGTGCGGGTGGGGGCGGAGGCGTCGCGCCTCGATTGGCGTCGGCGTCGAAACTCGGCGTCGGAATCCGGCGCGTCGTTAAGCAAACGAGATGAAAAAATACCCTGGTCTTGGCTTTTGATATGGCGGCCAAGATCTGCTCGGTCAATTAAATCGGCGGTTTTTCGGTGAATTGAGCGAATTTAGTTGATTTTACGATGAAGATAATGTAGATGTACTTTGGAAAGACCTCCCTGTTGCAATAAAGCTGTATTACGTAGCTTGTTTATATGTATTAAATTTTTATTTTTTAAACAAAATAATATATTGGTTTTATTGTTTACTGAGAGACATGGGGTTAAAAATGTTAAACAAACAATGTGGTGCTAGTTTTAATGTTTGGTCGTTAAATAGATACAGTACTGTGCGAATTAATGTGAACACAAGTGTAGAATTAGAAAAAAATAATATAAATTCTTTATTGAAGAAAAAAATACAGAAACAATTACAATTAATTTTTTTTATACGAAGTGTGAAGTGTGACCTACCTTAACTTTTATAACTTCTTGTACACGGTTTGGCATAGAATCAACAATTTTCTGATATTTGCGTGTCTCTAAATTACTGCCTCAATCAGCTTCGTTTTTGTTGTGCTTGTCTTGCTTTAACTATAGCCCACCGATTTTCAATTGGATTAGGATCCGGAAAGTTACCTGGCTATTCAACGTATGTAATGTTTTGTCTTTGAAATATTAACAATCTTTGTGCGTTTTTAAAGAGAAATATCCACACATTTATTATAAGCAATAATTATCAGCCTGAAACACTCATCCACATTGAAAAATCTTCCGAAAAAAGATACTTGACGCCAACGGGACTTGAACCCGTGCCCTTCTGATTGCCGGTCAGCTGTTCTCCCAATTGAGCTATGGCGGCTTATCTTATACCCGCCAAATGATTCAATATATACTAGTGTTTCATTCAACAATTACTGCTTATTATATTTTTTCCACCTGAAAACAACCAACTTTATTTTTGTGAGAGAGACACTGTTAGTGTTAAATCCCTCGCTAGGTGGCGTCGAGACAAATTATGTCTTAATTTATTGGGGAAATGCTTAAACATGTCAAATATTAATTATTATTTTTTTTAAATTGTTAAACTAACGTTTAAGACAAGATTTTTATGCATAGCACAAAGGGTAACAATTATTATAAGCAATAATTATCAGCCTGAAACACTCATCCATATTGAAAAATCTTCCGAGAAAAGATACATGACGCCAACGGGACTTGAACCCGTGCCCTTCTGATTAAATATCCATCTTTAAAAATAAGAAACAAAAAGCTTTAGTTAAGTTTACTTCTGCAAAAAAACTGTAATTCTAAAAAAATACAAAATTTAACGCATCTGTAGCTTGGTGTGTCTCGTAACTCACTGAATGTTAGAACACAAACACAAAATGGCCGCTATTACAATATGCTACATACAACTGCAAGAACAAGTGTACTTAATTGTGCTAATTATCACGTGTTCACATTAATTCGCACAGTACTGTACCTACTTCAAAGCTGAACAGCTGTTTATAATGGAAATTACTTTATAATAACAGTAGTTGCATTGACATACATAAGACAATAATGATCAGGAGAGTTTTAGTTTCTTCATTCAAACTGATTTTGTGCTTTATGTTTAGTAGGTATAAAGTTCCCCAAAGCACTGGAATTTATTAATTTATTATTAACTCTCTATCGTACAGTATTAATAGGCCAGAGACTGTACGGTTGAAATTTAAGAATGCAACTATGATGCCGCGCCGTGCGCAAAACCACTTTCGTACTTGAAGTTTGTTAAAAACTCTTTTTGTAATAGAACCGAATTCAAGCAAGTAGCAAATAATGCCAAAAGATTGCGCCACTTACTTTAATAGATCGCATAAGGCAATACTACGGATTTGTATTTTTGAACATCTCTCCAGCTATGGAGCGATTGACGGTAATATGATTATTATTGTAACTGGCAGTTGTGAATGATAGTACCACACGGCTATACATTACACATGACGTCATTGCCTGTCGCGGTTACTTTGTCCCGGTGACTAGCTGTCACTGGATCACTGGAGGGGACCCACCACTTTCCCACGGCTGTGTGAGGAAACTGATTGTTAAACCTCCTTAGCCGCACACGTCAGGACTCTAATTTTTTGTAAAAAGGAAGCTACATTTATTTTTTGAAACGAATCTAGACCCTCCAATGTCCCTGCATGCATGATTGTTAGTAAAAAAGAAAAATGTATGCATACTTACATTTGCAGTAATTAACAAAATAAAGACACATCATAGATGTGTTCGCCTGTTGGTTCAGCATCTAGTTGAGTGAAATAATAAATAAAAAGTAAAATATTTACAGGTGTAAGTATGATTAAAATCAAAGAAAATATATAAAAAGAAAGATATCGGGGATCACTGGATCACTGTGGATCCGAGGAACCGGCTATTTTTGGAACTAGTTCACCAATACTCAAACTGGGCAAAGCAGAACTAAAAGCCGCCCGCACGGCCTAGCAGCAAAAACCTGCAGGGAACAAATAGTTACTTAAACTTCTTACAGTTCGATAATTTAATGATTAGCCATTACAACTCTATGATTGCAATTTTATCGAAATTAATTATTATGGCATCTGCAGCATTTCTATGCACATTCTGAATGGACGACTTGTTTACTGAAATTGTTGCTTATTTTGGGTATCTTGGTAAAGTTGGCCATAGGGCCAAGGAGAGAGGGGCTTAAGTCAACCGGGGCAAGTGTAAACATTTGTCCAGCAAAGCGGATTCGCTTTATTGCTCTGACTTTCCTCCTGGCTTCCACCCTCCACCCTTTCTACAACTCGCCCTGCCTCCCCGCTCGATGTTTACTAACTGTAAACAATCACCCAATACAGAAGCTAATAAACTCGTAGGATAAAACATCCGATAAATTGAAGACATCTAGTAAAAAGTGATATTAGATCGCTCAGTGAAATTTACTTGTAAAGGTTAAATTTATTTTCCCTTTATCACTGGTACCTACAGGATTAATATAACAGATTTTGTAAAACATGTTTTTAGATTCAAATTTATTTACATTCTGAGCTTCCTCGTTTGAAGTGTGTGGTGTTACGTCAATTATACTTTGGATGAGATTGTGCAAACATTTTCACTTAGTTTGCGAATTCTTTCTTGATTAGATAATAATCAATTTCATTATTCTGTAAATTTGTTTTTTTTTCCAAATCGATGTAGATCACACTTCTTGGATTTAGCGAATGCGAAAATGTTGCTTATATATGCAACGATGAAAGACTTAAACCACCAGGCTACGAACTATAAACCGGAAATATAAAATTATCTACACCACAAGTCTTTTCTATTTTATGCTGAAAATATAATTAATTTACATTTTTTTTTCCTTTGCCCTATTTGTCTAGTTCTTTAATAATAAGTGCCGTTTTCTTTAATTATGCGTAGGTAAAAATATAATTTTAAATTTGTACTACGTTATTAAATTTACATTAAACGATATTCTTTCAATTTATTAAATTGACCCTACAATTTAAAACAAATTTTACAAACTTGCTAAAAAGATCGTGCTATGTAATACGTGTTCCTTTTCGTTTTCACTCCGCCAACCCACATAAAACGTCGGGTTTCTTATTTCCCGGTAACACATGTCGCCCCTCTCCCCCCTTGGTCGGTTTACAGTGGGAATTAATTCCACGCGGCGGCGATATCGCCGGCGGTTAGGGGAGGCAGGGGAGCACTATAACATTTTCCAGGCAATAAACCCTCGTAAGTAGAGCGTGCTGTCACACCTTCAACCCAACCAAGATTTGCAGGAAATTGCCATGTTGACGTTTATAATTTGCGAATTAACTCTAAATCGAAAGCTGTACCATATAATAGTTTATGTATACTATATAAACCACGACCATTGAAACCAAGGGCACAGAGTATATTTATAATGCGTCTTTTTTAAATATTACCTTTACTTAGATACTAATGTTACAAATGTTTTAAAATCGTTTTCGTTCATGCCTATTCGCAAAATATCTGGAATGTGGGGTAACTTAAAAGAACTTCTTGTTAACCATACACCATTAAAAAGTTGACATTTCTTTCTAAATTTTCATGGTGTGATCGGGAGACACGATTTTATTATGTATTTATTCTCCGTAGTTCACGAAAAAATATCGTAACTTTGAAATATGTTTATATCTTATTAAGTCATCTACGACTACTACTAATAATAATATTTGGATAATTTGTATAGTGCAATTTTAGTGAAAAATCACCTCAAGGGCGCTTTACAAATTTTACTATTACTATGTCACGAAAAAGTAATTAAAATAAGTCAGTAAATAAAATATATCGGCTAGATTGCATAGATTAATCGAAATGTCTGTTATTTTAAAACTTACATTTCGTTGCTAAAAATATTATTATTTGTTGGCCGCAAGTAAAAGGGTTAAGAGATGGGGAGGCGATGCATTAAATATAAATCGCTCCCAGCTCCCCCGAAGTCACGAGCGTCCCATATGGCGCTTACCGCCCACTTTTATGGCCGCACCTCGCACGCTTAATCTCGAACCTCACCCCCTACCCGACACTATTTTTTTTCATCAGCATTAGCTGCTTTCTTGCCCCGGCTGCCTCCGCTATTACCCGCTACGGCTTGTACCGGATTAAGTGGGGTAGGTACCTGAATATTTATGTCAGTGGCTACTTGCGGGCTTACGTAACAGCCTACATAATAATGTGTGTTTTGAGCGCGAATAGCGAACTCGCGCCAACTTTATCTGAGTTTTTTCATTACTTTGGTACTTTGGTAGATTATTTAATTTATTGATTGGACTGATGTTTTTCTTCTCCATAATTGATTTATAATGTTATTTTATTGGTGTCAATTCCTTTTAACGTATTATGTCGTAAAATATATTCAACATTATAAACAACGTTAAGTTTCCATTAATTTCCCGCTGACAGATTTCTAAGCCTTTCTCTTTTATTTTTATCCGCTCTTATCCTAATTTATTGAACGAGGTTGTTATTTTGTTTACTCACGGTAAGTGACGTTATTTAGCATTTAAGTAGTTTATTTATATTAACAAAAAGTTGAAATGATTACGTAGTGGTTTGGGTAATAGCTTATTACTTCTAAGTAATTAAGGTTACATTTTAACAACCTTTATACCCAAGCCATTAGCTATTAATTATTTAAACGGTTTTACTTGACTATTAGTAAGTTATCGTAGAACTTTGTAACAACATTTTCATAAAAGCTGATAAGCATTTGAAATAACAATAGTAGCAATAGCGATTACACATTAATTTACTGAACTTAATGAGGCATATTAAATTTATAAAATGTACAAAAGTCACGCGATTTCACGTTGTCACGGCATAAATAATGTAATGTAGTATTAGCAGCCACTGGACAAACTCGAAAACACGTTGTTTATTTGTCAGAATGGAGGATAAAAAATAAATTACGCTGTTTTATGTTATTTCAAATCTTTATGGCTGTAATAAAAAAAGTTATATTATGCTGGTTCAATAAATAAAAGTTAGTTCTTTCTTGAGTGGGTCTGTTTTACTATTTAAAAGTTGAGATTTAATTAGATACCTACCGGATGGTTAAAATATCGCTCTTGACCTAAATTTTACAAGAAAAATATTTACTCATAGTCTGTCAAAAATGAGTTGAAAATATAAAAAATGGAACTATAAAATATTTAGGCTGGCAACACCAATTTACTTTTCAAATATTCTTAGTGCAATGACACTGAAAATACAGAACACTGTACACACATTTAAAAAAACATTTTTTGTTCTTAAAAAAAAAAAAATCGAAGAAGCACTGTTGTTAAGGTACCTACCTACTTGATGACATAAATTTGATTAAATTATGTTTTACAAAGGCTTTTATTTACTTTTACTTACTTTTTATTTACTTTTATTTTATTTTTACGTAAATTTGAATTTAACAGTAGGTAGAAAGGAAGAATCATTAATGGTGAGTTTAGTTACACCACTTTTAGATGTGAATGAGTTAAGAGTTAAGTGTATTCAGATCTAAAATTACAGACATGATCTAAAGCTTGGACAACGCTAGTAGGTACTTAAGCTAATATTAAAGAAATATGAGCAATTTCTAAAGTGTGTATTTTATTACAATATCAGTATTCTTTATTATGTTAACACAAAATTGAAAAGATATAATAATAATATACCTGTATGCAATTCTAATTTTGAGATCAATGAAATGAATTTTTTTTTCACTTTTATGCCTTTTTAATTTTTAATAAAAATGTAGGTTGAACAACAGTGGCGCCCTCCTATATTTTCTACTCTTATTTGACAAACCGTATATTATTTGGTTTTTAGATTCTAAGGCTCGCATCTTCACCATTGGAATAGCAATGTCTGCAATCTTCCCAAAACCTAAATGCATTTCCTATAATTTTTTATTCTTTCTTGTTTCAGAGAAATTCAATTTCACCCGGAGAGCGAGAGAAGTACCGACCCAGAAGCCCCTCGGAGCCCGACCACAAGAAGCTGAAGAAGGAAGAAAAAGACCTTGGTCACGTGAGTACCTACCACACACTTTCATAGAAAATATATAATAGACGATCATCATTAATAAACAAGCATTTAAATACTGAATAGGATAACAGACCATTAGACAATCATCAACCTAATGATGGGTTTCAAAATGTGGGTCTTGAAGATGCCTGGATTATATGAAGGAGGAAAACAGATGCCGGTACCTAGCTCATTCCACGTGTGAGCTGACTTACACAAAACGAGTCGAAGTAACGATTCATTCTATGAAGCCAACATCAACTGTGAACGGGTGTTCTGCTCTGACAGTCACCGATCTCCCTCTTTGCCGAAATCAGACACGCTTGAGTTTTTAAGACATGACAAATAAAAGAAATGTCATGACAATCATAGACATCCGAATTCAATAGACCAGAAGATACAGATGAGGGGTAAAACCAAACTATGGGAGGGGAAGAGGGGAAAGATGACTGTCATTCGTTAAAAAATCAATCTGACAGAATATAGGCATCTCGCATTATAATGTCACCATTTAGTTCTTAAAAGCAAAATCTGCTTTGAATGAATAGACCTTTTTACATGGGAGCGCGAATTGCTTGCCACGTTAATAACATATTTGCGATGGCCAAATGCTCGCCCCGAAAAGGTTCGCCCCTATTCACATAGCAATATTTTGTTGCCGTATTTAGTTAAGACACTTTGACAAATGTTTCATAATTTACTTACCCCTGTAACCAGTGACGAGCTCACTGGAGAAACGCCCACATTCGCTATGTTCTAGGTAGGTGTATAGCACAAACTCTCATATATTGCCGTGTTATTTGGTAAAATGTATAGATGTTAGCTCTACGCTGGTCAGGGCAAGAATGATGACGTCACATTTTTTTTATTCAAGCGAGGCTTTCGTAAACCCAGCTGGCTCCAAGGCGGAGCTATAGCCGGCTCCATGGGGAGGGGGAAATAATACATTTTTATCACTTAGGGCAGGTCCAGATATATTCATATGTCCGTGGTCACAATAGACAAATTTACACAATAAAAAAATATTGTTTTAAGAAATCTTTTAAAGTAGAATTGGACGGATAAATGGAGAGTTCAAGCCTGTAGTCCTTCACGAGCCTGCTGACCAGGTGACCTGTCGTACCTGTAGGTACCTATCCCAACAGTCCAGTGTTTGATAAGCCTTCCGTCTGATTGCAGCAAAGCGACGGCGAGAAGTCTGACCAGGACCTAGTGGTTGACGACGCCTCGGAGGACCCCGTGTCTCCGCACAACGGCACCGCCAGCCCCCGGGAGAATGGCATCGACAAACTGCAGCCCAAGAAGGAACACGTCGGACCGCATAGTCCCAGGTAATTATTGTAACCTTCCTTTTTCAATACTCTACGAGTCATAATAAAAGATTTCAACAGATAATCATCTTTAATGAAAGATTACTACAGAAAATTGTCACAATTCAGCTGTACATATGCATCATTCATGGATAAGTTATATGACAAAACATGTCATTCATTGTAAAAGAGTGAAGAAAAATAATTATTTAAAAAAAGAGTATAACTATTATTTTTTCATGTTCTGCTTTGTCACTGTCTCTAGTTTTATCCGGTTATCGCATGGATAGGGATGCAAGGTTTTTAAAAATATCGATATATCGATGTCGATATATATCGAATTAAGTCGATATCGATATTTCTTATTTTTAAAAGCTTATAGAAATCCAGTGTAGTTTAGTTATATCAAACGTTTATCGATTATATACGTATATAATTTTTTAGACTTACCTATTTGAATAATCACAAAATTTGGATAGGTATATAAAATATGTTTTTTTTTCAAAATTTATCTAAAAAAAATTAATTCCAATATTTTGTACCAGTTATCGAACTTAAAAATAGTAACCTTGACAATCTGCTTATTTGTAGCCGGTTTCTGCTTTGAATTATAGTGACTCCTGCCTTTGAAAAAAGACGTTCAGATGGAACACTTGTTGCCTCAGTTGGTAGATGACTTATTGCCACTTTAAAAAGATTGGGCTGTACACCTTGCATCTCTTGCCACGTTTCAACAATGTTTACTTTTAGAGTATTTACAGGAGCAGAAAGATATAACGTAAGCTCGTCGTCACCGTCAGTTTTTTACCTTTTTTTGTGGGTATTTAATTTGGGAGGATTTTTCGATATGTCGACATGATATATTGTGTTTTTCGATATTGATATATCGATATCGGCGTATCATCGATATCGATAAATATCAATATTTTTTGGGGTGAAATATCGATATTTATCGGTTTTCCGATATATCGTTACATCCCTACGCATGGATAGTGTAGGTACCCTAATGGGACCCCAAGTATAGACAAAAGAGACTAATAAAATTTTGATTTACTATAGTTACACACAACATTATAAAATGTAGGTAGGTACATAGGTATTGATAATTTTGAATAACAAACATTTTTCCTCAATTTATAATTCTCCTAACAAAAAAAAACACAAATTTATTTTTGTTTAACCTCAAATTGATGAATATTTACCCTAGACTTGCAGAGAAGTTAATAGATGTCGCATAATAAATTAAAACAAATGGATAAATTTATCCAAGACACTATATTGATAGCATTTAGTTCGGGTTGAATCTTGCAGTCGCACATAAAAATAGCAGCCAATAAAAAAATGAAGACAATGTTGGTAGTTCTTAATCGACGTATGATACAATTAAATATGACCGAAGCACTGCCTCAACAAGATGTAGGTCCTGGGTTCAAGTCCTAGATGTGACCGTATCTTATCTTTTTCTGTTTTCAGATTTTCGATTGGGTTTCGCTAATATTGTCTTCATTTCTTCTTCTTCTTATTCTTCTTCTTATACCCTGTCCGTTCAACGGAAGTTGGCTATCATGTTGGCTATGCAGACTTTGTTTACTGCGGTCCGGAACAGCTCTACGGTAGACTGGCCAAACCACTGTCTCAGGTTTTTCAGCCATGAGGTTCTCCTTCTTCCAGGGCCCCGTCTTCCGGCAATCTTTCCCTGCATTATGAGATACAGGATCTCATACTTCTCTGAATGTCTCATCACGTGTCCAAGATATTGAAGTTTTCGGATTTTTATAGTTTTAATTATTTCCCTTTCTTTATTCATCCGAACCATGACATCTTCATTTGTAACCCTGTCCATCCAGCTTATTTTAAGTATTCTTGTGTAGATCCACATCTCGAATACCTCAAGTCGCCTAATTAGTTCTTCAGTAAGCGTCCATGCTTCCATTCCATAAAATAATATCGAAAACACGTAGCATCTGACCATTCGCATTCGTAATCCAAGGTTGAGATCATGACTGCACAACATTTTTTTCATGCGGATAAAGGTTCCACGAGTTTGCTCAATGCGGCATTTGAATTCAACTGAAGGTTGGACTTGGACTGCAATGTAAATGATCCCATCTATCATTTACATTGCAGTCCAAGTATACAATACTCCGTACCTTCTCTAGTTTTGTTCCAGCAATATAAAGATTTTCATCCAATGCGTTATTCTTGCTTATGATTATGAGCATGTAATTTGTCTTATTTATATTCAGTTCTAGTTCAAAATTCTCACAAGTCTTCACTACTTGATTCAGCAAAAGTTGTAAATCCTCAATGTTACTTGTTAGAATGTCTTCATTTAATTAAAATATGTATTTTATTTGGATTTGTGTTGTCTGTTGAAAACTTTTACAATATTTAACATTAGCTTATTTTCATAACTTCCCAATATTTCTCTACCTCTTCCCCCTTTGTCATTTTCTTCAGACTTTTTTTCAAATGAAAATCTGGTTAAGTAACAATATAGTTTCACTGACTGAGAAGTTTAGAACTTTGGAACCTTATTAGCATGGAGGCGTCTACTAATATCTACAGGAATTCCAAAAACTGAAAAAATCAAACTAATATCTATGAAAACCAAAGTGTTGACGAATATCTACAGCACAAACTGTTGACTAATATCTATGAGAATCAAAGTGTTGACGAATATCTACAGCACTGGCAGAGGTTGGATTTGCAATTATGTGTAGCATATTGGAATAATGTAATATTGCGTATGTAGTTTAAAAAACTTAATTTATGTAAGTGTGTATGTAAAAATTCGTAATATCGGACTATTGGACACATTTAGCTGATTAGTCCAACCTACGCTCTGTAGATATTAGTTCAACCTACGCTCTGTAGATATTAATCAACACTCTGAAGTTCGTAGATATTAGTTCAACATATGAGCTATAGATATTCGTCAGACATACAGGCTGTAGATATTAGTATCTGGAGTCATTAGCATCTAATAAGTGTGTTTAAACACCTAATAAGTGTGTTGCATAGTGCTATTTATTGTAAAATTTTATCAACTCATTGTATTTAATTTAAATATGCACATTATTTTAACATCACATGATTATTTACAGTCATAATTACCAATACTAGGTGACTCTCATGAATGATTCTAGATTGCCTGTCATCATCAACAATGTATTTATTAGTATAAGCATTCTTTTAATATAATATTATGTATTAACTTTAATATAATATTATGTATTAACTTTAATATAATATTATGTATTAACTTTAATATAATATTATGTATTAACTTTAATATAATATTATGTATTAACTTTAATATAATATTATGTATTTCATTACGCTGTGCATTCACAATGGAGTGCTGATGCTTATGCTGCCGAGTGATTCTATATCTTTTGTGGGATCGTTTTCGAGATAACGGATTCCTGTGATCTCCTGTCAGATTTGTGGGATTTATTCGATTTTCTATGTATAACGTACATTAAATAAATAAATAATCATACATACTTGCAGGAATTCGTATTTAAAACAACGATCTAAACTAAAGTATGTGACAGTAAAAATCACCCAAATCTGACCGGAGATCAAGTCCGTTATCTCGATAACGATCCCACAAAAGATATAGAATCGCTCGGCTGATGTATAGAAAGAGAAGTTTCAAGTAGACTGAATGCTGAAAAGCATAAGTATGGGTAAAACCATTTATGACCATGTTAAAATGCGGAGACTTCGAAAGAATGTGGGTCTGATGTAAGCATAGTGAATAAGACTAATAAAGGGATGCTTAGATGATTTGCATGTGGTAGAGCAGATGACGAAGAAATTAGTGTAAGGAGAATATATGATGTGAATGGTAACAAGAATGGCACCAAAATTAATCAAATACTTGAATGTATGAGATGGTGCATAAATGTGAATGAAGCAAGGTGTGTTCTAAGGCAGAGTTGTGTGGCCATCCATCCTCTCTGCCTGTCCCTGCTGTGAAACAGTGTGGAGTTCATTTAGTAAGTTTCGGTTAAGTTAGGTTAGGTTTTTTTTCCTTCACTTTTCTTCATTTTCTGTTTTGTCATGGAAACCATACCCTGTTACTCAATAATAATTGTCATTAATTTCAGATCTGGCACATCGAGCAACGCATCCACTCCGTCCACCAAGAAACTGGATGGAGACAAGCCCACCACCCCTATCTCCAAGTCAGTGACCCCCACTAGCGGGGGCTCAGGGGGCGGGGGAGGGGGCGCAGGCCCTGCGGGGCTCAAGCCAGCCCTAGGCAAGCCCCCTGCACTCGCAGGGTACCCCTACCACCTCGCTGGGATGAATGGTCAGTATAGTAAGTCATCGCATTTTGTGTTTACGTAGATTAATTATGAATTATTTCACTAAGTATTTCGTCACCTCTGAGTAAACTGTCAATTAACGCTACTCATCTGAGTAACCTTTATTTAATCTCCTCAGCACTCAATCCTACACTTAACTAATTGGAAGCTACTTGACGGTGAGCGCGGTTGAATCTAAGATTAAAGTTACTTGACAAGTAGTTATTTAGTTTACTCGGAGGTTATGAAACAATAAAATAGTAAAAATTGGATGTCATCTGTCCATCTATGACTAATTTTCTGGGAGCTTGATATATAAATCGTCCATTTGATTAGTCATACATCTCCGAAATATCTAAATTTGCGTTAAGTATGCAAAAGTTACCCTCTATCTGGTACCAAACCAAATCAATTTATAAAGCAGAAAAATTTGGTGTATTAAGCCTCGTTGACACAGGGCGAGATTACAAGCTACTATCTACTAAGTTTAAAAGCGGATAAATCGGCGAGTGCGATTGTCATGATGACAAAACTGTCCACTCATTCAGTAGCGTAGGAAACTGAGGTCGCTTCTAGCGCCAGTAACAAGAATAACGACGCCTGCGTGAACTTATTCTGTGATGTTTGACAGTCGAAATCAGCTGTTAATTGGCAGCCATCTTGAAAAACATAAATAAACCAATCACGAGCAAGCGTGTAGCGAGTAAAGTTGACGACCTTTCAACTTTTTTCGTAGATTGTCAACAATCTGATAGTTAGCAAGTAACACAATGACACTGAGCGAGTTTACTAACAGATAGTGAATTTCCCAGATAGTAGCTTGTAAACTCACCCTGTGTCATCGACGCTTTAAATGTAGTGTATTAAACAAAAATTTGATGTTGTCTGGGTGACTAGCAAGACATTTCAAAATGCCATATTAATGTACCGAACCGATATGCCTCTCGATCTTATTTGATAACATATTTAATATGTAAAACAAGTGTAAATAATATTTGATTTATGGCAATATTTGAATACTGCTTTTCTCATTATTTCAAAACTTAATATTTGGAAATGTCTGAATAATCAACTGGATACAGTCAGTGAAAAGATGTGCCTAATAATATTTGGATAATTTGTATAAACAGAATTTCTGAAGGTTTTTTTTCTTTTTTCATTATTTGTTTTTGTTACGTCGTGTTGCGCTACCTCCTTCTTTAGCCAAAGTTTCGGACAGCGTTGCAGTGTCCATCATCAGGGCAGATCCAGTAGATGTGTACAAATCTACCGTATTCAATGCACAACTCATACCTAATCTTAAAAACTAAACATTATTAGCCACGAGCAATGCATTCCATTGAAAATAGCAAGTACATTTTACTCCTGTCATTCTTGCGTAATGTCGACTGCATATACTGATTTGATGTACAACTTATTGTAGGTGCAGGCCACGCCGCGCACGAGCTGGCGGCTGCGTACGGGGGTGCCGGTGGTGGGGGCGCTGCTGGGCTTCATGCGGCAGGTCTGGCGCCCCCCTACCCGCCTCGGGCCCCCCTGCAGCCCTATGAGCCGCTCAGGGCACCGATGTCTGCCATCCCTGGAGGAAAGCCGTAAGTACCTACTTTTCGGAAGATTATATATATATTTTTCCCAGTCCTAACTGCTTCCAACCATCTGGAGCTAGTGAGACCATAGCCCCTATTGGGGTATATTGTGCACCTGGCTTGAAAGAACTGGCCACAAAATACTTCTATAATAAAGCCATTTCAAGCGACGTTTGAATTCTGAATTGTGGTCTTTTACCAGGGCTATACTGAGAGTATTTTCCACTCTGGAATGTGCAGCAAATAATATACTAATTATTATTTTAAGTGAATAAGTTGTGAAATAACACAAATGAACAAATAAAATTTACTTTTGCACTCCGGGATTTGAACCACAGCCTCCAGATTGTTGGTTGAGAGCTCTACCCTTTGAACACAATGATGCCAAAACCCTTAGATTTATATTTACAGTACCATTAGGAAATGTGAAGAAGAAGAAGCTACATGTCCTGCTTAACCAGGACTCTAGAACCAGGAAACATTGCCAAACACCAAAAGGCACCCTTGGTGGAAACCACAGATAAACAACTACCTCCATCTCATGTTATTTTGTTCTATCCGGGTTGGGGACAAGGCGACTCCAGGCTTCCCTGTCCTGAGTTGCTTTGAAGGTCTCTATCGACAGTAGACGCCTCCCCTAAAATGTTCTCTGGAGTTCAATTTTATCAGAGGCGGCCCATTTCCGGTGGAAGTTGGTCTTCTGCCATTGTTAGTACATGTCCATGCCACCTCATACGCGACCTTTCTATGAAGATTAGTGGGGGTTTGTTGTTACTCATATCGGATTGGGCTTCTTATTGAATACCATTTTGACCACCTCCATAACATGACTAATTTTGTTTGTTTCTCTTTCCAGCGCTTATTCTTTTCACGTGACAGCCGATGGCCAAATGCAGCCGGTACCTTTTCCGCCCGACGCCCTGATTGGACCGGGTATCCCTAGACACGCACGCCAGATCAACACGCTCTCGCACGGGGAGGTGGTGTGCGCCGTCACCATCAGCAACCCCACCAAATACGTGTACACAGGCGGCAAGGGCTGCGTCAAAGTGTGGGACATCTCGCAGCCCGGGTGCAAGAGTCCCGTCTCGCAGCTGGACTGTCTGGTGAGTCGGTGTCGGTAGCGTCATTGTTCCCGTTAGAGTCCTCAATTGACTCACTTTAATGTTCATTCTCAATAATTTATTGATGGTTTAGTTTTGTAGAATTGTTGAGAAAGGATTGTCAGGAGAATAAAGGACAGGCGAATAAATGAAAAGACCATTGTAAGGTTCTGTAGGTACGATGGGCTGGTGATAGGATGCCAAAGTACCACAGTGTAGGCAACCCAGGGGCAGACCGATATTGTGAGAGGTGGATAGACTGCATGGTAAAGGAATGGAGCAGGTCTGGAAAGAAGAAGGACTGGAGGCAAATGTCGAGGGTCCGTAGTCTGTGATATAGCGCAGTGATGATGATGAAGTGAATGGAAGATAATCTAAGATACTAACAAGGTTTTCAAACGATATTTAATATTTGCCTAACTCGTCTTTTAATGTAACTAGCCATTTACTCACTTAACGAGTAGAGCTTAGTTAAGCAAAGGAGTTAGATCCTTGAAGCATGTGCGATGGAGCCATGATTGACTCTATTACCAATTAATCATTCTGAAAATTTATTAATCATTATATATCATATTACCAATTAATCATTGCAAGGCCCGATCTTAGTGTAACGGATAAGTTTACGGAAGACGGAAGTGTTTCGATTTGACAGAATTTCGAAACAATTTCACAGCAAAGCGAGTGGTTGAAATATAAAGTCAAACACGACCCATGACTATAACAAAACGATCAACTGAATCAAGTACTCCATAAATAGCCTATTTTGACAGGCAATAAAATAAGAAATTGTAGTAACATTTGTGTATTTTTTCAGCAACGGGATAACTATATCAGATCCGTGAAGCTACTTCCTGATGGCAGAACTCTGATTGTTGGAGGAGAAGCCTCCAATCTGTCCATATGGGACCTGGCCAGTCCGACTCCTCGTATTAAGGCAGAACTCACATCCAGCGCACCGGCTTGCTACGCCCTGGCCATCAGCCCAGACTCCAAGGTAACGATCTTTTATAATTGCTCAATTTCATATACGAATAGTCCTTAACCGCTAGAATGCCGTTCGTGCACCGGTGTGTTTGAGATTTTACACGCGATTTTGACCCTTATGTATAAAGAAAGTGTATGAAGAACACGGTCAGAATCGCTTGCTTTATTATCGCCCTTTACCATAGAGAAAACCGCAATGCGCCTGGTCACTCCAAATAATTTATATTAATAATTTACCGGAGCGCGGGAATGTGCGCAGTTCTTGCGCATGCGCAGGAAAAATTCCTTTAATTACGATTTTGACCTTTCTATTGTACAAAATTTCTCAAGGACACTGTCAGAATCACTGGATACGAAATGTCATTGGGTGTCATGGATGCCGTTTTTTGCGAACGCTAATTGATGGACTAATGATGAACCCCAACTACCCCGGCAAACAAGGGGTTAAATCCTTTCAGGACATATTTCTAATGAAAAAAAATTGCTCTCAAAAATGTTGATTAGGCTCGTGTATCGTATTTCTCGTGTTAGGTATTTTTGGTACTTGTAAACAAATTCTGCGACCGCTAGATGCCTGCGCTATCCACCGTCTATTTGGAGTAGACGCGGAAAAGCTAGACACAATTTTGATAAACCAGTCAGCTTTTTGATAGAATACGAAATAAAAATAAACTTGCTTTATAAAATTTTAATTTATTTACTAAATAATGGAAACAGTTTGGACAGACTAAAAATCATATTAGCAGTGGAATGGATACACAGATACATCATTTACGCCCTGGATTTTTTTAGGCGTCCTTACTCAATCTGACATAGAATCTAATAATGGTGTTTTGACATGGAAAAGATTTCTGTTACTTCTTATGATATGTTTAGCCTGCTCTGCATTTCTCATTTTCTCTGATTATCACACTTTTTTTTCCGTAGGACAACACTTAAATGATTTTAAATATTTAACCATTACACCGTTCATTCCAGGTATGCTTCAGCTGCTGTTCAGATGGAAATATCGCAGTGTGGGACTTGCACAACCAGACCCTAGTTCGGCAGTTCCAGGGACACACAGATGGTGCCAGCTGTATCGACATCTCCGCTGACGGAACCAAACTCTGGACTGGAGGTCTGGACAACACAGTCAGGTAAGCACCAACCACAATACACATATCTTCTTTATGTGTCTTCTGCGTCGAATTTTGGACATAGGCCTACCTCAAAAGTCTCCAGTTTTGCCGATTCTATCATTCATCCATCCGAAGTTATTAGTTGTGCAGATGTCCAGCATAGTTGTATAATATGCATGAATGCAGAGGCAGCTCCAGAAGTGGAAGATCATTTAAAAAAAATTATACCAGATCAAATTAAATATAATAATATTCATTTGTAGGTATCTCACGAGTTTGAGAATCAAATTACTTTTAATATAGTAAATTATTTCATGCGACAAGCATACAATAGGTAAAATCAACCTACGTTTATCAAGCCATCTCTTTCAGACGCACAATATTCATCATGCTCTCTCCCTCATGACAATGACCCAAACTGTCTTTAGAATCCGAAAGCATTTTTATTAGGCGATGTTTATTATAGAGTCATCTCGTTTATCTCAAGAGTCAGAAGACATGATATTGGGACATTTCATAAATTGATATGTGGAAAAGAAAGCCTCCATTTAAGACGTTAGACGTCACTACTTGCCGCTGCCTTCTATCTCGCGCTGCATTTCAAATACATTAGAATAAAACCAGTTAAAACCAACTGCTAACCCTGTACAAATCACAAGTGCGCCCCACGGTTGAATTTGGCAGCCACCTCTGGTCTGGAGCTCCAAAATACCTGAAAAATACCCTCGACTCTGTGCAGAAACGGGCGGTCCGTTTGATAGATTCTCCCATCTTAACAGACGGATTGCAATCTTTAGAGCACAGGCGTCGGGTGGGAATGCTATCCTTGTTCTACCGGTATTACAATGGAAGATGCTCCGAGGAACTAGCATCAATGATCCCTTCGGCACCGGTGCATAGTCGGGAAACACGCCAAACGCGTGCCCAACATTTGTACACGGTTCACATTTGCCACATGAGAACGGGTCGCTTCTTCGACTCGTTCTTGTGTTCAACAGCTCGGCTGTGGAATGATTTGCCGGCCTCTGTGTTTCCTCCTTCCTACAACATGGGTCTCTTCAAGACCAATGTTCATTCCTTCCTCTCCTCAAAAAGACCCTCCACACAGCATCCCAGATGACATAGGCCCTGAGGGAAATTATTTTCCTCAGGGCCTCCTGCGTGGAGTTAACGTAAAAAAAAAAAAGTTGTTTTGATTTGCATAATATTTCAAAATACTATGTTTTACTATCATCTTATAATTTTGGGAGGTCTTCAACCAACCGACCTGAGGGAAGGACCACCATTGTATGAATGTAATAATTAATATGTTTTATTTTTCCAGATCTTGGGACCTCAGAGAAGGCAGACAATTACAACAACACGACTTCAGTTCCCAAATATTCTCATTAGGATATTGTCCAACAGGTAAGTCTTAGATACATGTTGCATCCTAAACTGTTTACGAATACAGCTTGGAATTGTCTGTAAATACTTTCAACGAAATTCAAATTATTTTGTGTTTGCTGGATTGGGTGATATAAGTGTAGGTAAGAATAAAGTATCACTTTACCGCTGTATCTCTGTGACGGTTATATTATGTAGTTCCACAAGATACCTAAAGTTAAGCCAAACAAACGAATACAAAAATGCTATTATGTACTTCCAAAATAGTCAAATTCCTTCTTTTTACTTAAAAACGAGATCATGCTAATTCATGAATAACATAATGAACATGCTTCCAACGTAGCTCGAATCCTTCTTTTTACTTAAAATTGAAATTATATTATTACAAGAACAACATCACTAATTTGCTTCCAAGGTAGTCCGAACTCTTCTTCGGTTTTCAAAACAGCCACACTCAAATTTACACTATTTTCTTGCAATTGTTGCAATTTCAACAGTTTTCCAGCAAGGTGGTGGTTACAGAACTGGAAAAATGATATTTCACATTCTCATCAATGCAATGTTTATTTTTCTATCTTAGCACGAAAAGTCTAGAACCGCCCCTGATATACATGTGATACTAACTCGAAATTGAAATCGTGGATTTGGTAATCTAGCGTACAGCCAAGCGATTCTAGTGGGATTGTTATTAAATAACTAATGTGATCTCCTGTCAGATTTGTGTGATTTTTATGGCTGTTATTTGCTTTTTCTATGTAAAACGTACATTAACCCCTCCAAATTTTCGCGAATATTCGCTTATGATGTCTCAAACGAAGTGACATTTTACGAAAACTTTGTGTTTTTACCGCTTCACAATTAAAGCAAACATTTCTGAACGTAGCCGAATAGTAAAAACTGTTTTAGAAAGGTTACAAAATAAGCTTTCGAATTATTATATTAGAAATAAATATTAATACATATTTGTAAATATTAAAATTTAGAATGCAAACATTAAAAAAAATGTAAAAATGACTCACGTGATGTTTTTGTGTGAAAACGGTACTAAAATCGCAGATTATGTAAACAGCAATGCTTATTCTATTGTATAAATGTATAATAAACACTTTTGTCACCTCACTTTTTTATCATTTCATATAAAAATATTTAATAAAAATTAACAATGTCGAGCGCGGTCGAGCCGCCGGTAGGAAATTTGGCGGCAAAAATTATGTGTCAGATTGCGCGAATGACAGAATATTCTTGTTATGTATTTCTGTGGACAACTTGAATAGGGATGTACAGCTTGATCTACTATCGACCTTTTACTTTTTGTTTTAGGGATGTCACTAAAAGAATAACGGAGTTAGAATGATTTCTATGGAGAGACACGCGTTGATGTATAAACACGCTTATTGTACTTGACTGCTGTCGTATTTCTAACGCATATATCTGCTTAAGTTGGTGACCGGTTAAATGAATAAATAGTCATGCATACTTGCAGGAATTCATGTTTAAAACAATCTAAACTAAAATATGTGACAGTTTAATATTTAAAACTCACACAAATCTGACTGAAGATCACGTCCGTTATCTAATAACGATCCCACAAAAGATATATAATTCCGGAAGATAGTGTGGGAGCTCCAGAGGAAGTGGTCTAGAGGAAGGTCGAAGAAGAGATGGATTGACTGATTGGGGCAGGACAGTGGGCTGACGGTGAATGGCAAAGGATGACAGCCAGTAGAGAACATTTGTGGAGAAGGTCAAATCCCACCCTGTGATGAAGCACCATAAGAATGATGATGTGACAACGTGAATTATATTAACATTTTTTGTTTTGTATGTTTCCAGGGGAATGGTTGGCAGTGGGCATGGAGAACTCCAACGTGGAAGTGCTGCACGCCAACAAACCGGACAAGTACCAGCTCCACTTGCACGAGTCGTGCGTGCTGAGTCTTCGCTTCGCCTCCTGTGGCAAGTGGTTCGTGTCCACGGGCAAGGACAATCTGCTCAACGCATGGAGGACACCCTACGGAGCTAGCATATTCCAGGTTAATTCTCATTTTTTGGCTAATTTCTTATTTATCTTTACAAAATTTCCATTTATTAATTTTCAAGAATGATCAAAAACAACCAATGCCCTTTTTTCTTATTAAACATTTGAAAAATATGGAATTAAATGTGAAACCATTGACACCTCTGTAGTGACCATAGACAATAAAAACGAGGAAAATGGGCCGTGAACCACTACATATTAAAATTAATCCACACAATAGTTTCGTCAACATCGTTCACATACACTAGTGCAAATCACATTGACGCAAGCAAACTCAGGTATGGGGGCTCCATCGAAGCCAGAGTTAAATTAGCCTCCCAAAAACTAGGCGTACTGTACAGGGTCCACAGATACTTTAATAGTACCTGCTAACCCTGCACAAATCGCAAGTGCGCCCCATGGTTGAATTTGGCATCTACCTATGGTTTGGAGCTCTAAAATACCTGAAAAAACCCTCGACTCTGAGCAGAAACGGGCGGTCCGTTTGATAGATTCTCCCACATTAATAAATGGATTGCAATCTTTAGAGCACAGGTGGGAATGCTATCCTTGTTCCACAGGTATTTAAATGGAAGATGCTCCAAGGAACTAGCATCATTGATCCCTTCGGCACCAGTGTATAGTCAGGAAATACGCCAAACGCGCGCCCAACATAAGTTTTCTCCTTCCTACAACATGGGTCTCTTCAAGACCAGTGTTTATTCCTTCCTCTTCTTTAAAAGACCCTTTACTCAGCATTCAGATGACATAGGCCCTGAGGGAAATTATTTTACTCAGGGCCTCCTGTGTAGAGTTAATATAAAAGAAAAAAAAAGAAAAATGCCCTGCCATTGATTCCTACGTATCAAATAAACCGCCATTCTGCCGTTGTGTTACTTGTTTATAACTCAAACATGCCATATTCCCTTTGTTTCAAGTAGCTAATGTTTGTTATTTTCTATTTCCAGTCAAAGGAATCATCGTCAGTCCTCAGTTGCGACATCTCAGCCGACGACAAATACATCGTCACCGGATCCGGTGACAAAAAGGCCACCGTCTACGAAGTGATCTATTAAACACAAGTTCATCTTAGAATATATATATCCAATAGACATTATTACATCCAGTGAAAAATCTTTACAACTTCACCGTGAAAAGTGAAAATAATAAAAGTGTTAAAGTTTAAATACTTTCTTCACCAATGGACACCATCGCAGTGCTTTTTAGTTTCAAATTTCACAATAATAAAGATACGTGGATAAGCTAATAATAATCAAAAGTATATATTTAATAAGTATGGAAAGTTTACTTAGAAAACGAAACTCTGTAGAATGTGAATTATTATTATTATTATTAATTGTGAATTAAATTGGAGAATCGTGTTAAAGTTTTGTTGAACAAACTGAAGTGTTTTTGTACATTGTATCGTGCGTAAACGCGCACTTCTCTAAGAATGTGGATTATATAATCAAATAGATGCTTATATAAGAGGAAGAAATGAAATGTTACAAAGGATTTATAATTTATTATAAATGAATATAATTCAATGTCGTGTGGTTGGACATTATCTAGTGAATTTGAAGATGTGTATAAATAGTTTATCTCGATTAAAGCTATTCTTTTACTACTTGTAAATCATGTAAAAAATATTTTTTATTAAATAATGCAAATATAGTATAATATTCGAGAATTAAGAAATAGTATCTCAACTTAGATAATAATGATATCAAATAATTTCCAAATGCAATTTCAGTTTATGAATCAATGTATGTAGATTTTGCTTGTGTTTATTTTTCATTGTTTTTTTTTTATAGTTACATATTCAGATTTTTTTTTAATAGCGCTTAAGAAATTGAAAAGTACCTTAATTAAATAATCATATTTTAAATGTTGACTTTTCCAAAACAACCATTGTATAATATTCCTTTAAAATATCTCAAAAGTTGTTAATTAAGACCTTTCACAGTGCCATTTCATTGAACGGCTGTAATTTTAATTGTTGGTACTTAACTTGTAATCATAGGTTTTATCACAACGGAAATGTTAAGTTAGTATTTAAGCAAGAGAAACCAGTACCTATAATATCACTGTAAGTGTATTGATATTAAAAGCATTATAAAATAAAGGTAATTTAATAAAAAAACATGTACTCTACTTAATTTTCTTATCTACTTAAAATTCAGTTAAAATACATTATTTTTATTATTATTTTCATTCCTTAAGCCTTGATGACATTGAGCGAGTTTACAAGCTACTATCTGGGAAATTCTCTCTCTGTTAGTAAACTCACTCAGTGTAATTGTATTACTATCTAACAAGCAGATTGTGGACAATTTATGAAAAAAGTTGAAAGGTGGTCAACTTTACTTGCTACTCGCTCAAGATGGCAGCCTACAGACAACTGATTTCATAATTGTCATAATTAGTTCGCGCGGGAGCCATTATTCTCACTACTGGCTAGCTTGTGGCGCTAGCAGCGACCTCAAGTTTTTTACAAAATGTCGACCGAATTGGTTCGTGCGGGAGTCGTTATTTTAGTTTCTACTGTCGCTACTAAGCGAGTAGACAGTTTTGTGTGTCATCATGACAATCTCACTCGCCGATTCACCCGCTTTTAAACTTACAGCTTGTAAACTCGCTCAATTTAATCGAGGCTTTACAGTAATTTGCATTTATACAAAGGTAAATAAAATTCTCATAAAATTTTATGAATAAAATCCAATAAAAATACAAAACTATTTTGTTATTCAGTTAACGGATACAAAGCGTTAATCTTAGTCGTAAGAAATTGTAAATCTTGTAAAATTGTCAGTGTTGTGAAATTGTATGTATTTTGGAAACCATGACAATTACAACAAAAAGCTTTGGCATTTGTGTATAATAATATTTATTTGAACAATAACACTGATGTTGGTGGAGATGGCCTCTAGTGGTTAGTTCAAGCCTATAATATGGCCTAAGTACATTAAAGCTGTAGAGAAAACAATTTTTATAAAACCGTTTTGTATAAAAGATTGGCATTTAGACGATACCGCAGTCTTGCATTCGCTATTTATCATAATTAGGTCCCCAACACGTGAAAGCGAACTGTAGATTAATTAAAATTTTGCACATTAACATTTTTGTATCATACATTATCGTTGAATATATTACTTTTATAATGTGATTTCTTTTATAATAATATCAAGTGTTTGATTTTGTACCATATAGTCTTGGATAATATAAAATTGACTGATTCATAATACATGTTGTCGTCTAGGTAAAATGCTCGTAGGAACCCTAGAATTCAAGGTATTAGTAATGTGTCTAATGCATAATTATTGTTCCTATGCTTACAAAAAATGTTTGAATCATTGAAAATATACACTTCAAAAATAAAGCAGTTTGTTTTAATTCTTTTTACCAGTTTTTATTTTTTTATGAAACCATAATACTACTGCATTTTGTGCATCCAGAGCATGACTACTCATCGCCTTAATTCGTATTTCCTATGTCCAATAGAACATTAGAAAATTTTACAGGAGAAGATTTTTTTTCATTATTCAATGAAATATTATGATAGCTGTATGATAAAGCTGTTTCCGCAAAGGTAAAGTAAGCCATACACGCTACGGTCTACCGGAGAGGTTACCTGTGTAGGTCTGCCTGCGCAGGTCAACCGCACATCAGTAGCGTGTATGGGGACGTTCCGGTGTACCGGAGTGGTCTTCAGTTCTCCTTGCGATTGCAGACGACACCATACGGTGTCACCCGAAAGAATTGATTTTCCATTCTGCACCGGTCACCTGCGCAGGTTAAAAAACTACATAGGTCTATTCCCACACACGCTACGGTCCACCGGAGCATGTATGGCCGACTTTAAGGTCTCATTAGTTTAAACAATTCTTAGTAAAGTGATTAACTGTCATTTTTAATACTTTATTTTTAATTTTAAAGTGGAGATTACCAGTGGTGGTTCTTCACAGGGGGACAATGGGGACAGTCCCCACTTGTTACATTCAAAACCTACTGAAGGAAATAACAGTCGATAATAACAGTCGAAATAACAGTCGTCACCAAAACGAATGAATTCTTTAAACATAAAAGCAATTAACATTTGCCGAAATAAAGTACAAAAAAATATTCTATCTCGGAGACTATCCCCATAGATTCCTTGCATTGTTTCGCAATCGTATGCAACTGCGCATGCGCACTCGTATGTGAATTCAAATACCATGGGAACAATTCTTTGAATCCCCTTGAACCATTTGTTTGCGGAGTCACGGGCGGGAATCGCGCGCGTTCAAATTAAGTTCGATAAATCTTGCAAGATAAAGCTTTATTTTTATTGTACTACATTGCAAATCGGTATATATATACATACCTATATATAAATAGACATTTTATATTATTTTGGGTTTAGATATTCGATTAGCAAGATTAGACCATAATTTTTTTTTTTGAGAAATTTTATATTATAGTATAATCTCACCACCCGTAGAAACGGGTGCCCCAATAGCTGTAGGAATAATAAAAAGAATGAATAAATACCAATTCACTTATGGTACCAACGCTGTGCCTTGTTTGGAAAAGACTCAGATATCTGGGATCCAGTTATGCAGCCAGGAAACATTGCAAATTTCTATTGTGTCATTGGTCAGTTTGCAACACAGCGTGTGGTTTGTTCCATTGTTTTTCATACTTTATTCAGTAATATCTTGTAAAATGTAAGTACTCAAGTTGTTTTTACACGTACAAAAAAATATAAATGATATTGAAAGTAGGATAAATGCAGGTAACTTCAAAAACGATGACTGAATGCCATTGGTGCTAATAAGAAAAGGTCAAAAGAAGCAAAGCTAGCAGTCCACAATGGAGTGCTGGTACCTACCAGTCCTGGATTTGTCAATGGGCCGTATAGGCAGCGGTCTAGGGGCGGCAGCCTGCAGGCAGCCTACGAGAGAATGATTATGATAGGTGAAAACTTCTCAGAAGGAGGAAGGGGAGGCGCAAATGAAGTGGCCTATACTTATGAAAAGTATAAATCCGTCACTGGTATCCACCCTGATGTGCGGCAGTGAGGCATGAAACTGGCAGAGGAAGGGTGAAAGTAGTCTGAATGCTGTTGAAATGAGATCGTGTATGTGTGGTAAAACTATGTATGATCGTGTGAGAAATGTGGAGATCCTCAAAGAATGCAAGCGCTGGCTGATGTAAACGTAATGAGTAAAATTAAGAAAGGGACCCCCAGATGGTTTGGGCATGTAGAGGGAATGAACGAAAAATGTAGTGTAAGAAGAATATAAGTAGACATAAAAAGTGAATGGTAGAAGAAGTCAGGGACGTCCGAGGAAGACATGGCACGATCAAGTGAATCAGAGACTTGAGTCGAGCCATATCAAGAGTCAGAATAAAAGAAGAGTATGTATGAGATGTGATGTATCAATATGAATGAGGCAAAGAGTGTGTGTCAAGACCAAGAGTTGTTTGGCGGTCCGTCCTCTCTGCCAACCCCTGCGGAAAAATGGCATGACGGTTAGTTAGTTATTACATTCATTGAGGGGGGTTTTCTTGGGAGCATAGTATGGTTGCTTCCCGGTTCCTTCCGTACCGCATTACCAAAAGCGTTAAAGTTGATACAACCACGCCTCTAGGATTCTGGACCCAAGCCTTGCTGATGTCAATCATCTTCGGCCCGATGCCAGTATTGGTAGATACTGCTGCCCTTTAACTTATCGAGAAATTATTTCGGAGAGTAAATCAAAGTCGTCCGATAATTTTCTTTTCTTTAAATAGAGCAACTAATTTTTATATCAAATCAATTTCGATATTTTCCCAAATGATCAAGCTTCAAGCTTATTTTTGTTACATGACAGGCACCACATACAACATTTTCAGGCAGGAAGTTCTTTACATGGAGGAGTTTGCCAAAGAAAGAAAGGCTGCAGGAAATGTATAATAAAATTATAAGTATATTTGAACTTGAAAAGCTCTGAATAAGTGGTGAAAAACAGATAAAAATCAGAGGTGGGTTTAATTTTATGCAAAAATTCATATTTTTCTCATAACTTGTAAATAATATATATATGCATGTATATATGACCAATAATGCACATAAATATTTTTTATAAGACATTTGTACAAAAGGTCATGTTATAAAAACAAAAAAAATTTAAAAATAAAACGAAAAAAAAAAACTTTTTTCTTTTAAATTTTATTACTATGTTTATCACAATTTTTTTAAACAAATTAGGTTAAAATACATCCCGAAGGTGGGTTTCAAGTACTTGATTGATATTTTATGGTAGGGCCACACTGCGGCCAACTTTCAACTTCAAACGTTTGGACGATTGTGTGGAGGGGTTGTTCGTGTGTCGGAAGTTCGAGTTGGAAGGTTGCAGTTATTAAAATCAATATTATAGAAACCGAAGCACCGCCTGCACAACTGTAGGCAACTGATAAGGGAACGTACCCATACTACGTGACCCACTTTTTGCAATTTTTAACCCCCCGGTGACTAAAAACCAAAGCACCCCGCCGCTCATTGTGACCAAGCGAGGTATTTTGAAGATCCCCCCCCCCAGAACGGGTTACGTAGTATGGGTACGTTCTCTAAGATACGGCACCGAATCAGCTATTGGATCAGCATTTTGGAGATCGGAATTTGGAGTTGTAGGGCTGGCCGCAGCCAATACACGATCGGTCAACCTTCCAACTCCAAACTAAGTTCGGACTTGGAAGGTTGGCTTTGGTGTGGAGGAAGCTTTCAAGTTTTTTCCTTCTGGCTTTATGAAATGATTCGCTGTGCGACGCTCTTCCGAAGGTGATATAAAAATTACCATAGAGAAAAAAAAAATTCTCTCTGGAAACCATTTTTCTCTATACTCTTCTTGTTTATTGTTTATGGTGCCAATCTGTCAATATCTCGATTCTCAATATTTTGGTTTGATTTCGATGTTACTTAATTAAATAATAACTGGCCAATTTTTCTATTCTAGTGAATTTAGTTGACAAAAGTCTTTAAAGATGAATAATTCCTCGCTTCAAATGGGTATCCAAAGTACCGCTGGTGCTATTCCAGTGCGAAATGACAAAGGTATCAATGTCTTGCGTATTTTGTAAAACAAATACTGTTCTCCACATTTTATTGGTTTTATCTAAATAATACTACTTTATTAACAGTGCACACTTGATAATAATATAACAAAGCCTGTATCAATAATTTATTTATCGGTTTTAGTGTAACTCCTTCGCATAACCTTAAAAGCGTTTATTTACATGAGTCCCAACAAACTGTTCATACGTCTAGTTTATCAGTTCTTTAAATGCATATACGTAAAATGTTGTCATTAAAAGTCATGAGATTCATGTAATTTTCAACATTCAAGGTGAGGTGTCTATGCAAAAAGTAAAAGTACAAAGATACATCTCTGGAAAGCGGCCTGAATATGCGCCAGCTTCCTCATCTGATGAGGAGTCCGGGGCGGAAGACTTCATGGACCAGCAGAAGTTGGAAAAGAGACATCACTTCCTTCCGCAGGTCATCAAGGATCAAAACAATGAGCGAATGGAGGTGGACGACGAGAAAGAGGTAAAATCAGTGAAATTTTGTTGAAATATCTTGAATATTGACAAAGTATTGATTTCCTATTTGCTAGCTCTGTTATTTTTGGGTGAAATGCAGAATACGCCAATGTCAGGGAATTTAATAAAAATGCACTTTCTAGATGAGAAAAGTGTGTAGAAACTCATTAAAAAAAGAATTAATGTGCGGAAAGCAAAATTGAGGGAGATACAGCCGATCAAAGTTTTATAAAATTTCACTTCGCGAACTGATACTATAATGTAAATAGGCACTGGAATGGAGAATCCCGCCAGACAAACCATTTAAAAACGTAGGCTGTTTTTTAATGTAAAGATAACATACACAAGCCCGCTAGAAAGGTTAGGTTAGGTTCGGTTAGGTTAGGTTAGGTTAGGTTATGGGGGGGGGGGGGGGGGGGGGGGGGGGGGCGGGCAGATCCGGCGCTGGGTTAACATACACAAGCCCGCTAGAAAGGTTAGGTTAGGTTCGGTTAGGTTAGGTTAGGTTAGGTTATGGGGGGGGGGGGGGGGCGGGCAGATCCGGCGCTGGGTTAACATACACAAGCCCGCTAGAAAGGTTAGGTTAGGTTAGGTTAGGTTAGGTTAGGTTAGGTTAGGTTAGGTTAGGTTAGGTTAGGTTAGGTTAGGTTAGGTTAGGTTATGGGGGGGGGGCGGGCAGATCCGGCGCTGGGTTAACATACACAAGCCCGCTAGAAAGGTTAGGTTGGGTTCGGTTAGGTTAGGTTAGGTTAGGTTAGGTTATGGGGGGGGGGGGGGCGGGCAGATCCGGCGCTGGGTTAACATACACAAGCCCGCTAGAAAGGTTAGGTTAGGTTATGGGGTAACCCAACCTAACAGTGACAAAAGATGGCGGGCGGGCTGTCATAGTATCGGTTCGCGAAGTGAAATTTTATAAAACTTTGATCGGCTGTATCTCCCTCAATTTTGCTTTCCGCACATTAATTCTTTTTTTAATGAGTTTCTACACACTTTTCTCATCTAGAAAGTGCATTTTTATTAAATTCCCTGACATTGGCGTATTCTGCATTCCTCCCTTATTTTTGATTGATTTTGTGTATTTTGTAATGTTTGTGATTTACTACGTTTAAATCTTCGAATTTATAAATTTTTGAAGTGAAACTTCTATAGCACTGCTGTGATTTGGATTTCGGATGAAATGGAAATGACAATTACTCCACCTGTGACGTATAAACTGCGCTCATCGGACGCTTTGTTAATGACGTCACTTTTAAAGGCTCCTATTGGTTGAGATATGAAAAGGAAATTGCACGAGGTCTGTGCTCATTGGTCGCTTTGATTATGATATCACTTTTCAAGTATTGGTTAAGATAGTTTTGGTAAAGTTTTGCTCCTACCGCGTGTAGGTGGGCAGACCTTTGGACGCCAAGACCTTGACAAATTTTACTCCATGAACCCGGGCACCCCTGCTAAGTCGCCAAATGTAGCGAACTTAGGGTGACCTATGGCAAAGGTGTTGGTTATCCAATAAATGGATCCCGCGATGCCGGTACCCAAATCCGCCTTCCAAAATGCAAATATTCCAAATAACCCAAATAATCGAATATCCCAGAAAGAATGTCGTTGTTATTGAGGTTTTTTTCTTTGAATTTATTTTTAACGTCAGTTTCCTTAACCTTTGGTTTTTGTCAATTAGTTAAAGTTTTTCAGTTCCCACATGATTTTGAACTACATAATTTATTGCGTACAAAGAGTTACGGCGTACACAGTTACGGAACACCACTGGTATTCACTCAAAATCTTCTCTTTCTCCAGACTGACGATCCCCGTCTCCGTCGTCTTCGAGCTGCACGTGCCGCCCCCGATGAGGAGGAGGGAGAGGCGGGCTCCCGGCGAACCCGTCACACCGTGGAGCCCGAGGTGGTTGCCGTGGCGACGGAGCCCAGTGAGGCAGAGCTGCGCGAGAGGGAGCTGCAGGAGCGGAGGGGAGCCGACACCAGCGGGGACGACAGCTCTGGGGAGTCTGATGAGGAATTGGATGAAGAGGAGATTGAACTCAGAAGGTGAGGATTATTTTAAGCTTGTTAGTGCTTAGGGTTAGGTGTTTTAAACTGAACCACATTTGATGACCATCAAATTGACAATCAGCACCATTGTGGGTTTTTGGTTTTTGCATAGCAATTAATAGTCCAGTGGCTAAGACTCTTGACTCACATTCCGGAGGTCGCGGGTTCGTACCCGGCATGCGCAAATAAATTTTATTTGATTAATTTGTATTATTTCACAATTAATTCATTTAAAATAATATATAGTATATTTGCGGCATGTTCCAGAGTGGAAGATACTATTAGTATCGCCCTGGTGTAAGACCACCATTCAGAATTGAAACGTTGCTTGAAAATGGCTTTAGCCGTGTTTAGTGACCAGATCTGAATAGCCAGGTACTTCCCAACCTTCCTCTTCCCCACCTCCTTCCCCTCCCCACTACCTTCAGCCTCACAACATACCCCAATTGGGGATGCCATAGTCTCACTGGCTCCAGACGGGAGCAGTTGAGATTCTTGTGCGGTATTCACTGTAAAAAAAAAAAAAAATGTTTTATAGTTGAGTCAAATCTCTATTGATCATGTGGCAGTCTTTTCATTTTATTTATATGTTTTTTTTGCAGTGATTTACATAGTAGTACAAAAAATGTTAATATTCAACTGTATGTAAAAACCTCGTACCCCTATGGGGAATCAGTACTTAGGTGATGTCGACATATTTAACATCAACTTGGCGAATTTTGTGGAACTTGTAAAAAACTTATTCCAATACTATTCCTAAACATATCTGTATTTTTGTAAACTTATCAAATCGCTGTACCTCTTTTTTTTTTGTATTTTTGTGACTTGTGTGCATTTTTTATCTAATTTTATTTTTATTATTTCTTTATCTGTTGAAAAATCATCTGTCATGAATTTATTGTACTACCAACCATGTAAAAGCCCTCTGGGCGTTAAATAAATAAATAAATCTCACTGGGAGAACCTGTGCTACTCTAAGTTTTAGATCCTGATTCTCCAAATGTTGTATTTAGTGTGCTCGTTAGTCTTTTTTAGGCCCACCCAGTGCATGATGTATTTTCAACGACTAAATACGCTGTGTAAAACAATGATGAGTAACCCACGGGTCACCTGCAGCCCGCAAGCAAGTAAATAAAATATCAAAAAATTTGCAGCAGAAATCAATGTTTTCTGTTTTGTTTTACTAAAGGGTTCAGCGGAAAACTTCAGTCCTTTTTCAAAGTTTTGAATCAGCTACTCAGCATAATAAGATTTCTCTTACATATTCTTAAAAAGATAAAATTTATTGATTCAACTTAAATTGCAGAAAAAAATTCACCTTCACAGCACAGCGCTTTTTTATTGGAATCTATGTTTGATGCATATTGAAGATTTCCATTTTATAAAATACCAAAATTTTACTCTCCGAATGATAAAATTTTAATTTAACTTGCAGTAGATAATTTTCTTAAGTATTTCAGAATGAAATAAATCAACAACATTTATTGGTTTGGCCTTGTGAAGGTATTAAATTTCGGTCTGCGGCTTCCTTTTTTGCATTCTATAATAATTGTTTTATTAAAAAATAACCGTTTTAGAAAATACAAATAGGTTTGCGACACCACCGACTGCAAATTTAACAATGTCAAGCTATCCTACTCCCTTTGGCCCACAAACAAATTGAATATTGATAAATTGGTCCTCTGACACACGATTGGTATCTCTGAGTGAGATTTAAGTTTACAAGTCTCTATTCTTCTGCCCAGAAGGGGCAATTATGTAATAAAAAATCATTAATTTAAAAAAAAAAGGTAATATTGTAAGATTTATTTGCGTAGGAAACTTCTGCGTCAGAAGCTCATGTCTCGGGCAGTGGAGGATGAGAAGGAAGTCCTGGAGAAGGAGGAGGAGGGGATCCTGCCCGGAGTGGCACCGCCCGTCCGAGGCTCTGATGATGATGATGACGAGGACGCTGAAGACGATGAATACACGGACAGTGAAGAGGATACAGGTTATTTTTTATTGTTCTCCATTCTCTTGAGAAAGAGAGTTAATACGAGAGTCTCACTGCAGTATTTTTTAGTAATTTAGAGGGCATTTCACCACCTCGGAGTAAACTGTTGATGAGTGCTATTAATCGAGTAGCGTGCATTTCTGCTTTATCATGGTTGAGTAACTCTACCTGTCATGTAAATGTCTGTTACTTGACGAGCAGTTACATAATGGTGTACCCGGAGATGATGAAATACCCTCTCATTTTTGATTGTCTACACAATTTTGATGATAAGTTTTCATACTTCTTATGGTGTCCTCTACCCTGCGGCTACATCCCCGGATCTAGGGGGTGTAACAAACTGGGGCGCACATTGTTCTATTGGTTATTCATTTGATTTTAAAACGCCCAGCTGGTTCCGCCAGCAAAATCCCCGTCGCATCTAGAACTAGGGGTTACATGAGCTGATCCGAATAAACCCGAGCGGTCTCAAACGCTAGCGAGAGGGCGCCACCATCTGCCCCGGTTTGAAGAAGTCGTAGATCCGGTGCTGGCAGGCTATCACTATACAACATAGGGATAACAACTTAAGATACACTAATGCAACTGGTGGAAAACCGTCCCAGTCACACCTATCATAAGCAGTGATATTAGTGACTCTCGACTTGAATGGACCACTTCTTTCTACCTTATTTACTTACTTCTGTATTGTTTATGCAAAACATATCTTCCAAAATCGCCTAATTTTGTCTGAATTTTACCTTGTCCAAATCTTTCTATGTTGAAATAAGAGTAAAACATCAAGAGATATATACATTTTTTTATTGAGAAACATTGGTTCATCTCTTTACATCTAGTGTGTCCCACTGTTGAATTTGACAGCCAGCTCTGGTCTGGAGCACCAAGGTACTCAAAAAAAATCTTTTCGCCTCTGTGCAGAAATGGGTGGTCCGTTTGAAAGATTCCCCTATCTTAACAAACCGATTGCAATCTTCAAAGCCCTCAGGTGGGAAAAGCTATCCTTTTTCTACCGGTGTTTCATGAAAGATGATCCAAGGAACTAACATCATTGAGCCCTTCGGCACCGGTGCATAGTCGGGAAGCATACCAAACATGGTTGACATTATTTGTCACATGGAACGGGTCGTTTCTATGACTTGTTCTTGAGTTCAACAGCTCAGCTGTGGAATGATTTGCTGGCCCCTGTTTTACCTCCCTCCTACAATATGGGCCTGTGTTCACTCCTTCCTCCTCAAAAATCCCTCCACACAACATCCCCAAAGATGACGAAGCCCTGATGGAAATTATTTTCCTCAAGACTTCCTGTGTGGAGTTAATAAAAAAAACCATAACTTATTTTTTAATCACAATACAATGGATTCTTTAAAAATATCACTGTAGTTTTTTTTATTTATTTTTTTTTAATATGAATACCGCACAAGAGTCCCAACTGCTCCCGTCTGAAGCCAGTGAGACTGGCATCCCCAATTGGGGTATGTTGTGAGGCTGAAGGTAGTGGGGAGGGGAAGGAGATAGGGAAGAGGAAGGTGGGGAAGTACCTGGCTATTAAGATCTGGTCACCAAACACGGCTAATGCTGTTTCAAGCAACGTTTCAATTCTGAATGGTGGTCTTACATCAGGGCGATACTGAGAGTATCTTCCACTCTGGAACGTGCTGCAAATATACTATATATTATTTAAATGAATAAATTGTGAAATAACACAAATTAATCAAATAAAATTTATTAGCCACGCCGGGATTCGATCCCGCGACCTTCGGTGTGCGAGTCAAGAGCCTTACCTGGACTACGCCGGCCATCAAAGTTTAGTTTAGTTTTAGCGTGCTTTAATTTAATGATTGAATCATAATAAGTATGCATGCATTTATTTTAGGTCCCAGATTGAAGCCAGTATTTGTCCGAGCGAAAGATCGCCTGACTGTCATAGAGCGGGAAAAGGCTGCACAGAAACAAAAACAGACAGAGACAGAGGCCAAGAGAGAAAAGGAGGAGAGGAGAAGGGAAGCTTTAAGATTGGTGGAGGAATCTGTAAGACGAGAACTGCAAGATAAGACAAAGGTAGGTTTCAACTTACAATTTTAAACTATTTCTTATTTATTTATTGATGCCTTGTAGGCTTTTGTATTACATCAGATTAGAAACAGTATAAAGTTGTAAGGGGAAATAGAATTAAAAAAATAAAAATGATACATGGGGTGACAGAAACTTGGTTAGAGGTTAGAGGTTACTTGGTCAGTATCGCCAAAACCTCCTAGATCACAGAGGTTTTGGTATCGCCCTGGTAAAAGCCCATCATTCTCAGGATAGAAACGTGTCTTTAAATGGCATTAGTCATGTTTAGTGACCAGATCTGAGTAGACAGGTATTTCCCAACCTTAATCTTTCCCATATTTTTTTTGTTTACATTAGCTCCACACAGGAGGCCCTGAGGTAAAAAAAATCCCCTCTGGGCCCAAGTGATCTTTGGAGATCCTGTGTGGAGGGTTTTTTGGGAAAGAAGGGAGAGAAAGTTCTTGGAAGAAAAAGGTATGAATGGTGTGTAGGAATCTGGGGGTCAATGTGTCCAGGAATGATGGACGTATGCAAGGGCGGATCCAGGATTTGTTTCTGGGGGGGGCACAAGGGGCGGACGGTTACAAGTTCAAGTATATATAGGAAGATTTATAGTGTCAAAACAATAGAAAGATTAAATGTTTAATAAAGACAGTTTCTGCTTCTAAGTATGTACTGTGATGGAATCTCCACAGTACACAAAAATACCGTCTGGGGGGGGGCATGGGGGCACGTGCCCCCCCCAGACGGTATTTTAAAAAACCTAAATCCGCCTATGCACATATGAATCCAGCCCTCCCACTGCAGTGCAAGACAATGGGTCGAGAGAGTACGGCTGAAGAGTTTAGAAGGTCTCCCTCAATCAGTCTCTCTCTCAATAGGTGGGCAAACACATCTGCTGCGAAGACCTATACAAATCTCATCCCATGAACCCAGGCACCTCTGCTAAGCCACCAAACATAACGAACCACTTGGGTGACCCATGGCAGGGATGTTGGCCTGCCTACCAAATTTATTTCTTTAAATGGCATTAGCTAATGTGCAAATGATGCTAGAACAGTTTTAAGAAGAGATGTTCTGCAATAATAATAAATAATATTTGTTGTTGGGATTTTTGTATATCATTTTGACCGTTAGTTAGTGTAATATTTGTTGTTGATAGTAATATAATGTTTTGTTTTATTTTAGGTTGACCCTGAGAGTAACATTAACGACGTGTGCACCGACGATGAGAATGATGAAGTAGAATACGAAGCGTGGAAACTGAGAGAAATGAAGAGAATCAAACGGGACAAAGAAGAGAGAGATACGTTAGTACACAACCAATTTCCGATCTAGTCATAAACATAAGTATCTTCCACTCTGAAATTAATTTATTGAATATTTGTGTTTTTTCAGGTTGGAGAAGGAAGCCTTGGAAATAGAGAGAATGCGCAACATGACGGAGGAGGAAAGAAGATTAGAACAGAGAGTTAATCCTAAAGTAGTCACCAATAAAAGCGCAAAGGGCAAATACAAGTTCTTGCAGAAATACTATCACAGGTCAGCTCATATGTCCTTTTTCACTAATGTTAACAAATTATTATCGCATGTAATGAGACAGAATAGGCTTACATTGTGGGGGCCGCGCTAGCGATTTTGACGTTTCTTTGAAATAAAAACACATGGTGTTCACTTAATAACCACTGGAGCCGACCACGCGAAATAAATAAATTTGCATCGATTGGTCGAGATTTCCCGGAAGATCATTTTTAAAATTTTTCGCCAACAAAAAAATCATACCTTCGAATTTTTAAATGGAGACATAAAAAACTTATTATAGTGCTATATAGCCAATGAATTAACCTGTACCTGTAAACAACTGATCAAAAATTCGGCGTGAAAAAAATATTTTAAAAATTTATTTTTAACATTGTTCTAAAATAATCTACAAAGTTCGGATTTGCGACATCTTTGGTCATAATAGATAAAGGGCCGTCTGTTTCAACAGAAAGTTAAATCGTGTCCTAAAGTTAAATTTTAACTGTCAGTTAAAGTAACGAGGACGTTAAATAGGACCGCGCTTTGTTTCAAGTGTATTTTCACCAAAGTAATAGTTGTCAGTGTGGCCAGTCTAAAAAGCAGAATATTCCTCGGAATTATATGACAAAATGCATCGAAATATTTTTTGATGCGGCAACACCGTAAACTAAATCAGAAATCAGAACACCTGTCAAAATATCCGTTTGTATTTTGTTTCACGTCGTAGGATCTGATGGCTTTGTTCCGACAAAATTATTTGTATGAATATTTACAAATAAATGACGACCTATTATAATACATATAATATACAAGATGAATATAATTTACTTTCCAGTAGTTATGATATCTCCTTGAATTTGAAGTGTGACATATTTTGCGAGATCTTCAATTCAATTTATTTATGGTATCGAAAACATTAGAAAACATACATTATAGCTTTTTTAAAATCCGTTTGTAAGAGTATTACATTAAACGTAAGTAGTGTACAAACTATACTAGCGATGTTAATTTGTCTTTTAAAGGCAGCTTCACTTGCTAATGTCGATATACGAAACGAGTCTAACCTACTACTCATGTTATATTTTTGTAATGTTTATGATACAATAGGTATATTGATTTGAAGAACTTGTAAAATTTGCGATACATCCATTAATAAAGCTTGTCTTTAAAAGGTAACGCTAAATATGTCGATATCAGAATTGATTCTGTTCAACAGCAAGATTTTTTCGACATGCGGTGCCGCGCCAAAAATTCGAGATCATCCCAGATAACCATATTATTGACGCGGGGACGAAAGGTTTTGGTTTTCGCTGCAAGACATTGGATGAGGAATTCATCTTCATTATCATCCTCTTCTATAATATTTATCATGATTACTGATTAGTATATTAGTAATCAATGTTGAAGCACCCATTTCCATACATTACTTCGACCAGAACTGTCAAATATGCCAATATGGCGGAGTAACTCTAGAGTAACTATCTCTTTTCGGAAAGTAAGTACAAAAGTTAAAAGTAACGTAAAACAATCAGTCAAATTGATTGAAAAACGCATTTTGCTCAAATTTAACTATAGTAACGGCGTTTTGTTTTACTTTTGCTTTAACGAGTGTTGAAACAGACGGCCCAAAGCATTTCAATAGCTTCGTTTTAAAATAATTGGCTGGCAATGGAAATGTTATAAATAATTACCTACAATACATAAATGTTTTATGAATGGTAGGAAAATGTGGTTCAATTTTGGACCACTATTAATCGCAGAAAAATAAAAGTGGTGCATTTATCGACCATAATCACTCCAGGGAATAAACTTATTTAATACCTGTGCAAATAATTATGTCGTTTATTTTGAGTTGCCATATACAAACACTTGGTTTGCTATGTGATTTAAATTTGTTATTGCGTTATAAGGTTGGCGTGTGCAGTTTGGAATGTAAATAACTTTATTTATATAATATAATGTTTATCTGTGTTTTCAGAGGTGCCTTCTACCTGGACAAGGATGAAGAAGTTCTTAAACAAGATTTCTCAGGACCAACATTGGACGATCACTTTGATAAGAGCGTGTTACCAAAGGTACTTAATTTCACTCTGTCCTACTGAAATATCATTCTGTATTAGAGATGGATAAGTGTCGCATTTTGCCAGAGGTCTCGAGTTCTAGGAGCAGGTCCTGGGTCCGAGTTCTTGGGTGCTGACTGGGTATTGGGTGCTGTTGCGGTTACTGCGTCACACGGGTTCAACCGGAGCCGGACCTCGAACTCGAACCTGGGACCTATTCCCGACTCGTGAGTGGCTCAGACCGCGAACACGAAGACGCCGGTGAAAGCATTTGGGTTCCGACTGGTTTGGTTCCGAGTCCTGGACCGGGTTCTCTGGGAGTAGTCAATTTGAAAAAGGAGTAGGAGTAGGATCCGCTTCCCGCGAAGAGCCCGAGTTTAACAGCCCACTCTAGCTGGACCTACACATCGCTACTTTGTATTAATTATTCTAATGTTTTATTTTTTACCACGCATTTTGAACTCGCATATTATTTTCAAAATCATTGGCTTGCTGAGAAAATTTCGATAATTTTTTAGAATATACTCGAATTTTAAGTAATAAGGGAACGTACCCATACTACGTGACCAATTTTTTGCAATTTTTAACCCCCCTCCCCCCCCCCCGGTGACCAAAAACCTAAGCAACCCGCTGCTCATTTGTACCAAGTGTGATATTTTGAAGACCCCCCCCCCTCCCGAACAGTAGTATGGGTACGTTCCCTAATTAGTGACTTCTCACAATAAAATAATATTAAAATAGTTAAAAAGAACAAAACAAAGTTAGTAAGTGACTGTCACCGTAAGCTACGATGAAAAAATTTCATCATAAATCTATAAGGACTAGAAAACGAACTATAGTTGCTTTTCAGATATGAACTCTAAAAAAAGTTTCAAATTATAAATATTCTGTAATACATACAGTAATAATTATTTTACCCTAGAAATTCTTACTTGAAAAACCACCCCAGCCAATAATTATATTCTGTTTTATTGGAACTTGTTCTAATTCTTATTTCTACCAAGAGGTGATGCAAGTCAAAAAATATTTGATCAAATTTGGTCAAATTTTCATTTTTGGCCAAGTTTGGTAAATTTTATTTAGTGCCAAACTTTTTCTAATACTTTTGTTCTGCTAACAGGTGATGCAGGTTAAGAAGTTTGGCCGGTCTGGCAGGACCAAGTACACCCACCTGGTTGACCAGGACACAACGCAGTTTGACTCCCCCTGGTCTACAGAAGCCCTGCCCCAAAATGCTCGATTCCATGCCTCCAACAAAACCGTCACAAAACAGGTGTTCGATAAACCTTCACTCAAGAGGGTCGGCCAAAAGTGAATTGTTTAATATTTATGTAATGTTATATGTAGTTAAGAAGTTTCTAAATGTAAATGAAAAATTAAGTCGAATCTGTTAAACATAGTTTCATGAACTAGAGTCTATCGAGAAAGTGTATTAAAAATTGGAGTGCATTGAGATTGTTTAAATGACAACACCAATATGGTTCAACATATTCTAAGCAAATTAATATTTGAACTTGTTATTTTTTTGTATAAGTGTATGTACATTTCGAAAAAGTTGTTTATTGTTAGGCTGGCTTTATAATCGTAAGTTTTTTCCAAGGCCAAATTACCAATGTAAACGACACCAAAAGTCACTTAACATAATTTCTAGCAAGTTACAGAACTTGTTATTCCGGAAGTTTTTTGACAGGTCTAATCACGTCCGCGCGAATTTCCAGCCTTCATACAGCTTATAAAATCAGTTTGATAAGCTAAGAAACTTACCGCAAGAAATAGTACCAAAATGCACCATTTCGAGATGTCAAAAATTAAAAGACAATTGTTTTCATAGGATTTTTTTCCTGTAAAACTTGTATTTATTTAACTTATTTAGGTTTTCTGACAATGAGCATCCTTCTATTCAATTATCGGTCTAACCGTTTCTATTCTCAATGTTTCTGTTTTATCGTTACGTATTTGAATTTGGTTGCTGTCAGGTAGCTGTCATTCGGATAAAATTAAAGAACTCTATTAATTTCCACCTTTGACGGCACAAAAGCGCATGGATAATTGTTTAATTAAAGCCAAATTCTATTTCAACACTTTATTTGGGCCTTTTCTTCTTTATTGACAAAATCGCATAAATTTGACAGTAGCAGATCGTTGTTGACAGGAAGTAATTTTACGCAAATAAATTTACAGATGTAAACGGTCGCATGGGCATTTACACATGTTGAATTTCCGAACAGCTTCCGTTAGCATTAATTACCACAGGTCGGATGCATATGTAAACGCTCCTGGGAGTAACATGTCAAAAACTTACGTTAAGTCGTAAATTTTACTTGCAAGTGTAAACCTAGCCTTAAACCAAATAAAATAAAAATATGTGGAAAAGAATTTTTGAAATAAAGACAGTAAGAAAAGTTATTATTATAAAATAAGAGATTTGTTATTTTATTTGTTCAATATCATACTAAAAAGAATTTGTATGACAAATGATGCCATGAGTAAAATGCAAAAGATATGGAGTGACAGAGGCATGACGAAAACCACCAAAATGAGATTCATCCGGGTGTTGATTTTCCTCATATTTCTGTGCATTGTGGAAACATGGACAGTTAAAGCCAGCGAAAAAAGCGGATAGATGTCCTCGAAATGTGGTGCTAGAGAAAAAAAGCTCAGGATTTCATAGAAGCACAAATGAGTCCATTCTGGAAGAGCTAGGCATTCACAATAAGCTCTCAACTAACTGTCTACAATGTATTTTAAGATACTTTGGACACATGCTTGTCAAACTGAGGACAAAAACATGAAGAAATTCATAGTCACTGGCAAAGTGGAAGGCAGAAGAAGCAGATGAAGGTCACCAATGCACTGGAGTGACCAAGTATCTCTGGCTTCCGGTATGTCAGTGTCCGCAACTCCCCACGCACCGCAGAACGGAAAGGATTAAAGAAGCCTTGTCCACCATGTAAATTGGAGTACGATCCCCAACAATAAGGAATCGACTTAACACTACGGTACACGCGCCTCTAAAACACTCATGAGTGCTCGCTTGGGCTTCACTTGTAGCCCATTTTAAATTGAAATATACTGAAAGATAATCGTTTAATTTTTAAATAAAACACATTTATTATAATAAATGACATTTATTAAGTAAACCGAAATAAAAAAAATACATCTTCTCTTTCTTAAACTTAAAATATTAACAAAACTTCAGACTTCTCTAAAAATCACCTAATTTTTACTTTTTTTTTTTTTTTTTTTTTTTTTTTTTTAACAGTGAATACCGCACAAGAATCTCAACTGCTCCCGTCTGGAGCCAGTGAGACTATGGCATCCCCAATTGGGGTATGTTGTGAGGCTGAAGGTAATGGGAAGGAGGTAGGGAAGAGGAAGGTTGGGAAGTACCTGGCTATTCAGATCTGGTCACTAAACACGGCTAAAGCCATTTTCAAGCAACGTTTCAATTCTGAATGGTGGTCTTACACCAGGGCGATACTAATAGTATCTTCCACTCTGGAACATGCCGCAAATATACTATACATTATTTTAAATGAATTAATTGTGAAATAACACAAATTAATCAAATAAAATTTATTTGCGCATGCCGGGTTCGAACCCGCGACCTCCGGAATGTGAGTCAAGAGTCTTAGCCACTGGACTACGGAGGTCGTCGAGATCGAGATGGTATTTGAGATCAATCAACTTTTGGTTTAATTCTTACATTTTTTTTAAACTATTTTTTTAATTTTCATTATACGAAGGACAAATAAAATTTTTGTGATCATTACATAAGGCCAAATAAAAATTTGGTGATCATTACATATACGCCTTATACAGTTTTTCTTGTGTTTCCTTGTGTTCCGCCAGTGCACGCATGGGCTACATACGTAGCCCAACAACTTTAAATCGTTATTTTTCACACGTGCGCCAGCATCGATCGCTCACGCCACACTGAATGCGTCGAACAACAACCAATCGAAGCTTAGCTAGAGACTCGAAGTTAAATCACGCGATTTCACGAAGTTACGAACAAAAACAATACCCTGGGCTACATATGTAGCCCACGCGTGTACTCTAGTGTTAACCAACATAGCATTTTCGTTATTTGTTTTTGGGGTGTTATGCCGTGTTGCGCTACCTCCTTCTTTAGCCAACGTTTCGGACATCGTTGCAGTGTCCATCATCAGGGCAGATCCGGCAGATCCGGTAGATGTGTATATTTACATAGCATTTTATCAAGTTCAGGAGTCAATCATATTCTTACATTTGAATCTAGTATAATTTGTTCTCAAATTGGTATTTCCATAGTAATTAATTGGTTTAGTTAATTTTTGTACAATTTCTGCACTTTCTCGACGGACTGGGTGTAAGACTTGACTTTGAACATAAGTGAAAAGGCTGATTGAATTGAATGAAACAATCCAATCAGTGAATCAAATCGGATATTATTACAAATTAATTCAGACAATGAATCAAATCTGAATATTATTATGATCAATCAATTAAACCAAAATATTATTCTGGTTCAATTTATTCTGTCCCTAAAATCTGTTGGGGCGAGTTGTGACTAGTTGGCTCTTGTATAAGAGTAAAAATACACTTAGATAAAATTTTATTCACTTTCACTTGTTTACATCTCAGTTATGTAATTAATCTCTGTATGTGAAAATGTTCAATGATTTTCCAAGTACCTGTATCTATATTAACTTTTTGTTTGTACCTACTTCAGGGGCCGTTCAAGTATTACGTAACGCACTTGGGGGGGGGGGGGTCTTGTGAGACATTACTGTGCTTTACGGAGGGGGGGGGGGGGGTTCGAACAATGCGTTACGTAACATGTTTTTCTTTATTTAGATAAAAAAAAAGTAGGGATCTAAAATCTTCCAAGTTGGCAATCCTTTTCGTTCTCGAAATCTCTTGTTTTATTTATTACCGCAAACGCGATTAAAACAAGAAAAAAGGTATTAAAGTGACTTTCCAGTACTTTGCGCAACTTAATTGTGACTTTCAGGTAAAAATCGTCACTTGGGCGTTACGTAACGTTTAGTTTTAACGTTTTAGGGGGGAGGGAGGGGGGGGGGGATGGTATGGGAAAATGATACTGCGCGTTACATGGGGGGGAGGGGGGTTCAAAAATCTTTTAAAATTGCATTACGTAATACTTGAATGTCCCCTCAGTATCCATGCAAAATGTTTAGCCATTCGTCAGCGATAAAAGTTATCTATTTTAAATTACACCATGTCTTTTAGTATTTAGTTGAAAGTTTTTATGTACCTACTAACAGGGTCCACTAATTTGTAACAGATTTTTATACATAATAATTTACCAACCCTAGGTTTATCTCTGAATTGTTTGATCAACTTAGTACTGTCATGAAATTTGTAAAAAGTCAATTAAACATTTGATTCTAACAATTCTTTTCATTTACCATTGAAACTCCATTTTTGTTACAGATTAACATAACAAATATTGTAAATTGTATTAACCTGCGGTATGCCAAATTGCAAAACAAAACTTGGAATGCCATTAGGGGTTACTCTATTAATATTTTTTAATTCATTTAACTCCATTTTTACAAATTATCATAATATAGTAAATTTTATACAAAAACCTCTTCATTCAACGTGGTCAATGGCTGCAGTTGGTCTGGCTTACTGCATGTAACAGGCGTCGACAAATGGCTGGCGATGTTACCCTGCCCCCTCACGCAGCTTTGGTAATAGCGCAAGCCAGTGAGAGACATTACCCTCAAGGCAGTCACTGTGCGCTTGTGGTATGGTCCAGCGCGTAAGGAATGATACCTACATATATTAAAAAAGAGTTTTTTCTATTTTAATCTAGTAATGTTTTTTATTTATTTAGTAAAATAACACCCTACTAATAAAAAAAACACCTCCCAACTGGTAAATGGTGTTATAGTTGCACATTGAAAAAATACTATACAAGCTACTCGAATGCTCTGAATTCTTATTAATAATAAGAAAATGTCATTACGCTTACATCAGCCTTGCATTCTTTGCGAAGCGTAATGAGTAAGATTAAGAAAGGGACGCTCTGATGGTTTAGGCATGTAGAGCGAATGAACGAGGAAAGGAGTGTAAGGAGAATATATGACACAAATGTGAATGATAGAAGAAGTCGAGGGTGCCCAATAAAGACATGGCACGACCAAGTGAATAAGATACTTGATTCGGGCCATGGTCAAGAGTCATAATAATAAAAGAGCATGTATGAGACATTATATGAATGTAAATGAGGCAAGAAGTGTGTGTCAAGACCGAGTTGTTTCTCTCTCTGCCTACCCCTGCGGTGAAACGGCGTGATGGTTAGTTAGTTAAGAAAATGTCTTAACTGTGCTATGAAAGAGCTGGCAACATCGCATTTTGGCAATGAAAAGTGTGATTATTTTGACATTATTTTTTAATTGATTGTTGCCGTGTGAATTTAATAAGAATTTCATGAAAGTGATATTTTTAATAAAATAAATTCCTTAAGCATGTGAAGTAAATATAAACCCAAGAAATCAAAATTTTAATTGTGCAAAAAAAAAATCCAAAATGTAATTTTTTTTGTTATTCTCTGGGAATAAACTATATAGTTTAGTTATTTATTTGGTTTATTATTCCATAATATTTATAATTCTTTTTTTTTTTTATTGTATAAACGACATAAAAAAGTGAAGTGATAGTTTTCTTGCAGTTTCCCTACACAAAAGGTAATTAAATTTTATTTATTTCTAAAGCATTGGTTTTTGCGGCGTGTATATTATCATATTTACAATACTATGGAAGTATTCCGAAATTCGATGAAAATTTTCAAGTTTATACAAAAAATAAACTACCGTTTTCCGGTTTATAAAAAACAATATGTAACTTTTTAAGGCTGTTAACCTGGCTCCACTAGTTGCCAAAATGGTACACATTCATATTGAAGACACAGGACTCGGAAAGAAATATTTAAAATAATTTCCTAGTGACCCCCCGAAGAGGCCCCCGGCTAGGTGCCAAATTGGTACACATTAAAAATCATTAAAAATCATGTGATATTGTTCAGAAAATTTGATCGCTTAGAAATATTACAGATGCTGAAATTAAATACTGCAAGTAGAATACATATTGGCCTTTGAAAAAATCGAGTAATTTTTTGAAAAATCATCGTATTTGCAATTAAAAAGCGCTCATTTTGATATAAGATTTATTGATTAAACAAATAGGTGAAAATAACTATTATCCATTTACCTGTTTTTACCTGCCAACCCAGTAGTTACGCCAGGAAAAAAATAGACAATCCAACGTTTGTATATTCTATAGGTTTCATACTTTCCTTTGGTATTAAAAATTAATTCGTTAAACTCATGAGTGCAATATTTAATAAAATGTCATTATTCAATTTTTAATTCACACACTGACACGTATCTTTGCTCCGTTAGCAAAGAAATTCCGTATGCATGAGCTCTCATCATCATTTCAGGGTCCTGCGTGAGATAAAAAGAAAGCTACTATCTGATGTAAATAAAATAACTCACATTAAACAAAATGTACTTGTTATTATTGACAAGCAAAAACATAATCTACATAAATAGCTTTGTAAATTAAAAAAAATGTAGAGAGAGAGAGAGAGATAATTCAGTTATTTTAGTAGAATCCACTCCAAATGATCATTCATAGCTTGCGATAGTTAATATGGCGCACCTCTTCCAACCTCAGCGACAAGGGCTCCAGATAGCTGGAGAAGAGCCCCAGAGCTGCCGCTTCGCAAGCCCATGACACCGTGAAGCAGCCGAGAATCTAGTCCACCCACAGAGGCCCGCTGATCACAATGCGTCCGACGGCCAGCTCTGAGCATTGAAAGGATATAACCCGCAGTTCTAGACTATTGATGTCATTTAAGAAGCGCCTGCAATCTTCATCAAAGTTGTCCTCGGTGATATTGGATTCTACGTGGCTGTAAAACACGCCCGACCAAAACATCAATTTATCAAGCTGTGATCAGTAAATCCCGATGGCTATTTCTCGGTGGGTTGTTTGCCGCGTCATTACGAGCGTCAAGCAATATTTCTTCACAGCACTAATTTGTAGGTGTAGTTGCATTATATTGCAAATTTACACAATCATTTACGAGTATCAAAACTCCTTACAAATCAAACTTCCGACAAATTCATTGATATGTCATGACGTGGCCACAGTTTTTTCTTTTCTAAAACAATCGAGAAACGTCCAGGCAACTTTGAATTTGTTCTCAGTCGTTCCAACGGCACGCCGAAATTAATAATACTCATTCTGAGCAAGAACCGACTGAATAACTACCATGAAAATAATTACGTTACAATTCCCCGCTTCCCCCAGAAATTTTACGCCGCAGAGTGAAGTAAAATTATACCAAAACAATATGAAATATCTCTCTACTCCTGCACTTGTACATAAGGAGCAAAAAAAAATTTTTTTTTTTTTTTACATGAGCTCCACATAGGAGAGGCCCTAAGGAAAATAATTTCCCTAAGGGCCTATGTCATCTTTGGGGATGCCGTGTGGAGGGTCTTTTTAAAGGAAAGGAAGGAGGGGAGAGTTCTGGGAAGGAAGAAGGTTTAAGGGGTGGGTAGGAATCTGGGGTTCAGTGTGTCCTGGTCATCCGCCTCCAAGACCTCGACAAACCTCACCCCATGAACCCTGGGCACCCCTGCTAAATCACCAAACGTAGCGAACCACTTGGGGTGACCTATGGCAGAGGTGTTGGTTATCCAAAAAAGGTTCCCGGGGCGGCGGTACCCATTCCCGCCTCCCAAATTGAATTAAAACATAAAAGAAAATGACACAAAGAATATTAAAAAAACAAAAGAATTATACATATATTCACAATAACAAGGAAACCCCAAAAAGAAAACCAATACGCAGAATGGAGTTACACAACCTATTTGTTTATACAGGGTGATATTTTATTTTATAATTTTATATTTATTATTTTAACTATTTTACATATATTTATTTTTATTTTATTTTAATGAGAATGGAATCTCCACTTTTTCATCTCCAAAATGAGATTGGAAAACACTTACTCACACAAAGGGAGTTAATCTATCAGAAACACTTGTGAGTACGAAGGACTCAAGCTCCCACTTTTGAGATCTTTGAAGAAGATGAGAAAAAAAATCACATGGATATTATTAATGGAAAAAATAAAGAACCAAATAAAAATTACCTAATTTTTTCTCTCTCTCTCCCTTTACTTGGGGGGATGGGATATAACTAAATGTCTGACTTAAGCTAAAAAAACTTAAACAATACATCTCAACAACTAACAATATAGCTAGACTTAAATATGTCTATTATTTTTTTTATTTTTTATTCAAATATAAAAATTGATGTACAAAGTGGTCAGTGTAGGGTTTACATTACTAAATACCTATCTGTCAAGTATTTTAGATGAGACTTAAAATTCCGGAGAAATACCTATCTGTCAAAAGTAGTTAGGGAACGTACCCATACTACGTGACACTTTTAGGGGGGGGGGGGGTCTTCAAAATGTCACGCTCCATACAAATGAGCGGTGGGTTGCTTAGGATTTTGGTCACCGGGGGGGGGGGGGGGGGGGGGGTTAAAAATTGCAAAAAGTTGGTCACGTAGTATGGGTACGTTCCCTTAAATTAGGGTTTACATTTTCCAAAATACCTATTTATCAGATGTATTAATGTCATCAGTAATCTTGATTGTAAACAGAACAAATACCTATCATATACTCTTCGTATGAACATTGCTTGCTCAAGAAATAAGACCAAGGTAACAACCCAAATGGCTTCCATCAAAATTTCACTTACTACGTAAGCAAAGTGTCAAAATTTCTTGGACAAACAAAGATATAAATTGGTGCACAATCATGTACTTCAGATGACTGACACTGTGGTTAATAGGTGTGCGATCATAACTCAAGTGATCGACACTAGTACGACAAACATTACAGCATAGCACTGGTATTAGCAGTGAAATTTTTTGTTAATTGTAAATTTCACTGGTATTAGCAATGAAATTTACAATCAACAAATTATACTTATGACTAACAAAACTATGCAAAAACACATTCTCCTGCAGGTAGAATGATAATTTCTAAATTGGAATTATTTTACAATGATGTACGCCGAAGCTGTACTTTCTTTATATTTGACAAAACAATTTTCTTAGTGAATAATGACTTAATTACTTGACTTTGAAGAAAGTTAAACCAAACTTAACATTAGATATATTTAATAATGACACAGATACAATTATGAACTAAATGAACCTTATGTAATTCTTGTGCATAAGAAAGTTGCTCAATTCTCTTATTCACAAAAATTGAGAATCCTTCTTTCCAAGACCCCTAGAGATTCTTTGGATAATAAGTTATTCTAATAGAAAAGCAGTCATATGCGTATGTGAAAGAAGGGTTCTGACTTAAAATATAACAAAAATAATCAAAAACATTTCCGTAGTGCTGACGGAACGTACCAATATACACGTGTGTTGTTGCGTCATTAAAATAATTGTAATAAGAAGATAAACCGTCTCTTTTCCAAAAAAAAAAAAAAAAATCACTCCGAACGAAAATCACAATACATCTCAGTACAGTTTAAGCCATGTAAAAACTATAACCTAAACTAATTTTTTAGGCGCCACTGATCACTAAGATCAGAGAAACATCTCTTGTGAAGATGTTCCTATAAAGAAACCATCCCTTCGTTCATAATACAATTTTTAATGTTCTCAAAAGTTGTCTTAACAGAAGCGATTTCCTGTAATATCTTGAACGAAACCATTCCTTTGTTAAGAATATTATGAACTAAATGTACAATTTGGCTGTCCTGAAACGGGCATCCTTCCCAGTTGGACAGACAAAGTATCATTTTGTAATGTATTGTAATATACAGGGTGTCCGGGGGTAAAGTGCATTAACTTCGGGAGGTGATTCTACACGATGGTAGGAGTAAAAAAGATAAATAACTTTTTTCGAAATTCCAACTTTTTTTTCCCATACAAAAGATCTACCTACTAAAAATCCTTAGTGTGAGGGTACGATCTCACTTGCCGGGAGCCTGCCGGGCACTATCGTGGCAACAATAAATGGTGGTGACTGGCCCGTATCGTAACAGCGGAAAATAATAAAGCTGGCCGCGCACGCCGGTCAAATTTTACGTTTTTACCACAAAACTACCCCTAAAAGTTGGAATTTCGGAAAAAGTTATTTATCTTTTTAACTTTTTTTTTTTTTTTACATGAGCTCCACACAGGAGGCCCTGAGGAAAATAATTTTCCTCAGGGCCTATGTCATCTTTGGGGATGCTGTGTGGAGGGTTTTTTTTTAAGGAAAGGAAGGAGAGGAGAGTTCTGGGAAGGAAAAGGGTTTAAGGGGTGGGTAGGAATCTGGAGTTCAGTATGTCCTGGTCATCCGCCTCCAAGACCTAGACAAACCTCACCCCATGAACCCGGGCGCGTATTTACAAAACCTATACCGATTCAGTCGCGGTAACGACAATTTACATTTTAAATATATCTCTATATTGGTTATTTTTTATCACATTGCAAAAACAAAAATTGTTCTAAAATCTAGATAAAATAATCTTTCTGATGTGTATATTAGAAATTAATAATTTTATCTCTAAATATTTAAATTTTAATATTATTCCCATATATTGTAAATACACCTCTATTGTAACGGACGTGTTGCTCTCCCTCATTGTTAAATTATAATTTGCTAGTTATGTACAATGCCCCGGTGCAACCAATAAAGCTTGTGTGCCAAGTTTGCACCGGGAGACATTCTAGACTCTTATATTTTAATAATTTAATAAATTAATACTTTATTTATGCTTATTTACGCCTCCAAAGGCAACCAGGCTGACTAGCCTCCCTTTTAGTTATGTCCCTGAGAAGGGCCGTTTTTCCGGCTCCGAAGGAAGCAGCTACTCCGCCAAGCGGACTGCCTTCCCTCCCTTGCCGTTCTGCCGTTATGGCTCAGCAGGAAGCGGCTGCTCTACCGAGCAGGCTGCTCTCTATTTTAATTATGGCCCTTTTCAGGGCCTTTTTCGTCCTGGCCACTAAGTTCAATAATACCGTGCCGCCAGCGACGATCTTTTTCAAAACACATTTTACCAATTTTAAATGTCTTTTTCTTAATATACAAATGCCCCGGTGACACAAATAAAACTTGGATACCAAGTTGCCACCGGGAGACATCCTAAACTTATTATTTTATCGCCTTCAGGGCCATTTTTCCCGGCTCAAAGGAAGCGGCTACTCTGCCAAGCGGACTACCCTTCCTCCCTTTCCGTTCTGCGGTTATGGCACGGCAGGAAGCCAGGCAGCTCCGCCAAGCGGACTGCCTTTGCTCCCTTGCCGTTCTGCGGTTATGGCACGGCAGGAAGCCAGGCAGCTCCGCCAAGCGGACTGCCTTTGCTCCCTTGCCGTTCTGCGGTTATGGCCCGGCAGGAAGCCAGCGGCTCCGCCAAGCAAACTGCCTTTGCAAAACATCGTTTTGTAATATAACTTCATTTACAAACCCCGTAGGACGCTGAAACTAAGACGTTTCAGTGCAGAGTCCTACGGGGCATCCATAGAGCCATAAAGAAACATTGTAACTCTTAAACTGCCAGCGCTATCAGCATTTGCGCAGATTTTCGAGACTTTAGCATCAATTCACTTTTTCTCCATTTTAAAAATCCCAGGACCTCGTAAGACGACGGAACCAAAAGGTTTCTATAGCCAAGCTTACGGGGGACCTGGGAAAATATTAACTTCATCATAACTCTTCAAATTCCCCTTTTAAATGTAAATACCTACCGACAAAAAGTCAAACAGCCTTAAAATTAACTCTAAATCATCAAACAAAAATTCTACGGATAAACAATATCCGTAGAAACCCATTAGCATTAAGAAAACCATTGTATTAGTTATAATTTAAGCTGTATAATTATTATAAAAACCCAATTTTAATCGACCACTTTCGAGGAAATGGTCGGCAAAACCGGCGGCAACAGAAAACCGCACTTTATATACAAAACGGGATAGGTAAATCCTCCCACTCTAAAAATGTACCACGTGACCGTTTTTTCACACGAAAACGGGTATAAAAAGCGTGATTTTTTGGGTAATAAATCAGGACTGAAAAAATCGGTCGTTATCGGAGTGAGAGTGGAGCTCGTCGGAGGACAGTTGGCGAGGACAAATCGACTTTTTGGTGGCTTGCGCTGCGACAACTCAAAAACTGCCTTTCTCAAGGCAAAGCAACTAACACAAAACTAATATTTTTCTTGATATTTTTCAGATATGGCTAACACAATGAAGGCTCGTAAAAACCCCCTCGCGCTCCTACACTTCGACTGCCCACCAGGGGCAATCGCCGCCAGAGTCAACGCCAGGACAGGAACAATAGAGTTTGAGTTTGCTGACTCCGCCGAAGCCCCCGCCCCTCATCCCGATACCCCCACATCCTGCATCCCGGAGCCCACCCATGCTCCAGAAATTCAGTCCTCCCCCATCCCGGGGCCCAGCTCGACTCCAATGGAGCCGGAATGGCAGAGAGCACCTGCCGCCAAGCGGTGCCACTCCCCTCCCACCCCTCCCACCCAACCCACTCCCAACTCGTGCCTGTCTCTAGAGAACAGGTTCGATGTCCTTCCTGAGGTTGGAGACGGCGACGCCTCCACACACGTCGTCCCACCGGCCAAGAGACGCCCGACAGAGCGCCCTCCTGCGGCAGAGCGCCAAACTGCAAACAGGACCCACCAACGGGAAGCTACAAGACCCGGCCCCCGCAAGGGCACAAGAGTACCACCGGTGATCATGACTCTGGGGAGCATGACTCATGAACAGGCCACGTCTGAAATCAGGAAGCACATCGGCAGTGCTTCCTTCCATTTCAACTACAACAAAGGCGGCACCATCAGCGTCTCCGTGAGCTCTGTCGAGGCTCACCACCTACTTACCAGCGCCCTACGTCGGGAGGCCAAGTCCTTCCACACGTTCTCGACCGAGGCCGACAAAATCAAGAAGACCGTCATCAGAGGTCTTCCCAAATTGACCGCTGAGGAGATCAGCAACGACCTGAGGGATCAGGGCTTCCCTGCGAGGTCCATCATTGAGATGAAGACCCCCGGGTCAGAATACCCCCTTTATCTGGCCCACTTCAGCCGCGAAACCAATATGGGACAGCTGAGAGAGACAGTAAGATTCATCTGCTACTGCAGAGTCTCTTTCAGAAAATACAGGAGCAACCACTTGCAACACGGCACGCAGTGCCACAGGTGCCAGAAGTTCGGCCACGGCTCCCGGAACTGCGCCCATCCCGCCCGCTGCGTAAAGTGCGAAGGACAACACGCAACAGCCGACTGTGATAAAATCACACGGGAATTACCGGCCGCCTGCTGCAACTGCGGAGGCCCTCACCCCGCCAACTTCAGCGGATGCCCAAAGAGGATGGAGTACGTGGCCGCCCTTCAGCGTAGAGCCAGAGAAAACACCGCTCAGAGGGTGGAAGGGCCGCGCCAGAACACCGAAACCCGCCAGCCACCACCACCAGGCAACACAGGCGGCCGAAGGACATACTCGGAAGCAGCGGGTGGCAACCCTAGCACTTCACACCAACAAGAAGGGCGTCGTGGGCCAGAAGCCGACACCCAAGGACCCCAATCCAACACCTCTGATGACGAGGACGTCATGTCTCTCCTGCGCGGCCTCATCAAAGTCCGTGGAAGGCTGGCAACCTGCGCGTCCAGGGAGGACAAGCTAGTCATCCTCTGGGAGCTCCTGACAACCACCATCTATGTCTAAGCTCCATTCCAACCCCCCCCCGACCCTCCGCAATCCCGGACCTACCCCAATACCTACTTCCCAACCTAAAAAATTCCTTGCATTCCATCTTGCAGAATTTTCAGGGGCGCCACAAAACAAAACATTTACATTCAGTAAAATTAAATGTAAATTCCCGAATAAAGTTCAGAACTTATGTTCCCCCTTTCCCTTTTCATTCCAACTTGGTGAGGTTTTTATCCAGTAAAGACTTTTTTCCTCACGATAACATTAATGTAAAAAGTAAATTCAGTCAAGTAAATAATCACCTTCAGAAGGTAATAGTTATAAGGCCAAATGAGCCGTAAAACTAGTTAGTTAGATCATGTAAGGGCATTGCAAAGCCCTAGCTAGTTAGAGGATTACGAAAGAATCCGTAGAATAAAAATAAAAAAAAAGGTAATAAATCAGTTATTCTTCAACAGTCAACAAGTCTTGTTATTTACTCCACAAGTGGTCCAGACACCTACCTCTGGAAGTCTGCGACCTGCTGCCAGCTGCTGCCTCCTGCCGAAGTTCTGCCTGAACGGGAACTCGGTGCCTACCGCTGCAGTCGGCCCTGACTCTGGGCACTGCAAGGCACCGCTCAGGCAGAAACGAGGCGCATCCAGGGCCATACCACTGGATGTAGGGAGGCCAGCCAGCTACAATCACCATCATCAGCGTGAGCTAGTGGAAGGCGTGCACAAAACCGGTGCTTCTATTTTACAGTCTTGTAAAGGCTTGATACGTCTGTTACATCTATATTGATAATTTTTTATCACTTTGCAAAAACAAAAAATTGTTCTAAAATCTAGATAAAATAATCTTTCCATTGTGTACATTAGAAATTAATAATTTTATTTCTAAATATTTAAATTTTGATATTGAAAATTTAAAGCGACTGAAACGCGGTAGGGATTGTAAATACGCAACCCGGGCACCCCTGCTAAATCACCAAACGTAGCAAACCACTTGGGATGATCTATGGCAGAGGTGTTGGTTATCCAATAAAGGTTCCCGGGGCGGCGGTACCCATTCCCGCCTCCCAAATTGTAAACTTACACTATTATGTAGAATCACCTCCCGAAGTTAATGCACTTTACCCCCGGACACCCTGTATATGCATGTATAACTAAATAAATAAATAAATATGTAAATAAATAAATAAATAAAGAATTTTAAATTGTACAGGGAGGATAGTAGTTTTGGTGTTTTCGGGAAAGGTTAAAACATGTGTACAGGGTGTAACAGCACGTACCCGAATTTAATTAGCGATTTCTTAGCATATTATAATTAGTTAATTAAGTTATTAATTATTATAAGTTTATTATTTTATTATATTGTACCTTTTTTATTCAAATAATAAAAAAAAATATTTCCTGAGTATATTATGCACCTGTTCGATCGAATGAAAATACTTGCGTCGTTACTCACTGCAAAAATTCATCCCTGTAAAGTGTCAAGCTGTATAATATGTACCTAGTACCTAGCACCCCCAGAGACACTCCGAGGAAGATTTTTAATGTTTTATTTTACGATGAAAATAATTTGGATTTCATCCCCTGAAAGTAATATTTTTATAGTTTCTCGATCGCAATTGCTGGTAAGTAGGAATTTATTATTAATGTAATGACAATTTAATATACGAGTACCTACTTTATTTTTTATTTTAAAGAATTCCAGTTTTAATGAGGATTCGCTCATTTACGACCGAAGCCATAGCTCCGAGAGGAGAATATTAATTAGGAGAATTTAAGCGACGAAAGGGTTATGTTTTACGACATATTTTTACATTTTGAAGGCAGTTAATTACGTTTTCGTCCTTTTAAACCCTTTTAATCAGAATTCCGAAATTAATTTCATTGAAGAACGTGCTAAAGTAAAAAAGGTCGGAAGGGTCTGTCTGGCAAGTTAAACAATTTTTTACGACACTAAGAGGTGGTGGAGGGACGGGTCCGAATGAAAAATACGGAAATAAACACAAAGAAAATAATATTCCTATACGTAGGTACACAACTGAAACAGAGTCCTGAATAAATATTTATGAAAGGGGAATAATGCACTTACCGAGTGACGGGAGCGGTTTAGAATAAAAAGTCTAGAATCTTATTACGTAGTTGTACAGAAGTTGGCTACCATTATTTTATTTTTATTTTATTTTTATTTTATTTTTATTTTATTTTTATTTTATTTTTATTTTATTTTTATTTTATTTTTATTTTATTTTTATTTTATTTTTATTTTATTTTTATTTTATTTTTATTTTATTTTTATTTTATTTTTATTTTATTTTTATTTAATTTTAATTTTATTTTTATTTTATGTTTATTTTATTTTTATTTTATTTTTATTTTTATTTTTATTTTATTTTTATTTTTATTTTTATTTTTATTTTTATTTTATTTTATTTTATTTTTATTTTATTTTTATTTTTATTTTATTTTTATTTTATTTTTATTTTATTTTTATTTTATTTTTATTTTTATTTTGTTTTTATTTTTATTTTTATTTTTATTTTATTTTATTTTATTTTATTTTATTTTATTTTATTTTTATTTTTATTTTTATTTTTATTTTTATTTTTATTTTTATTTTTATTTTATTTTATTTTTATTTTTATTTTTATTTTTATTTTATTTTATTTTTATTTTATTTTTATTTTATTTTATTTTTATTTTATTTTTATTTTTTTTATTTTATTTTTATTTTATTTTTATTTTATTTTTATTTTATTTTTATTTTATTTTTATTTTTATTTTATTTTTATTTTATTTTTATTTTATTTTTATTTTATTTTTATTTTTATTTTATTTTTATTTTATTTTTATTTTATTTTTATTTTATTTTTATTTTATTTTTATTTTAGTTGATACCCGTGATAAAGTCTTATGCAGGCACGTTTCAAATATATATGAAAACATATATTAAACGTGAGTAGTAGTAGTAGTAGTAGTAGTAGTAGTAGTAGTAGTAGTAGTAGTAGTAGTAGTAGTAGTAGTAGTAGTAGTAGTAGTAGTAGTAGTAGTAGTAGTAGTAGTAGTAGTAGTAGTAGTAGTAGTAGTAGTAGTAGTAGTAGTAGTAGTAGTAGTAGTAGTAGTAGTAGTATCCTTCGAGCCGTTTCTGCAGCACTGGTGCCACGGTGGAATTCGTACTCGTAAATAACACGATATTTTAAGTTTTCCATTTTGTAAACTAAGTGACGCAAAAAAAACAATTAAGGACAAACAAATGAATTATAATTTTCGAAACACAAATACATGAGTAAATAGCTGTATAAATTTGAATTTGGAATTCCTAACCAAAGAGAAGATATTTGAGATCAAAGTTGCCAGTACGGCAAAACGCCAATTTCATATATGTAAGGACCTTATATTAAGATGAATTAATTGTTAGCGCCCGTAAACAAGCGATGTGAATATGAATAAATAGTTTTGTCCAGAAACTCAAATTTTTCAAGAAAGGCTGACAAATACCATATTGGATTGAATCCACGATACAATATTGTACTTTCTTGAAATATTTGAGGGTTTTTATCACGGACATATGAATATATCTGGACCTGCCCTAAGTGATAAAAACGAATTATTTCCCCCTCCACATGGCGCCGGCTGGAGCTCCTCCTTGGAACCGGCTCGCTCCATAGGGAGGGGATAGAGCCTCGCTTGAATCTAAAATGTGTGACGTCATCATTCTTGCCGTGAACACTGTGAACAGCGAGAAGCTAACATTTAACGAAATAACACGCCAAAACGATAGCTTGTGCTATAAAATATTTCTACATATCAATGTGCACATAGCGAATGTGGGCAGTTCTCCAGTGTGCTCGTCGCTGGTTACAGGGGTAAGTAAATTATGAAACATTTGTAAAAGTGTTTTAACTAAACACGGCAACAAAATATTGCTATGTGTATTGGGGCTAGTCTTTATGAGAGCAAATATGTTATTAACGTGGCAAGCAATTCGCGCTCCCATGTAAAAAGGTCTATTCATTCAAAGCAGATTTTGCTTTTAAGAACTAAATGGTGATATTGTAATGCGAGATGCCTAAATACTGGCAGATTGATGGTTAAACGAATCACAGTCATCTTTCCCCTCTTCGCCCTCCATAGTTTGGTTTTTTTTTTTTTTTTTTTTTTACAGTGAATACCGCACAAGAATCTCAACTGCTCCCGTCTGGAGCCAGTGAGACTATGGCATCCCCAATTGGGGTATGTTGTGAGGCTGAAGGTAGTGGAGAGGGGAAGGAGGTGGGGAAGAGGAAGGTTGGGAAGTACCTGGCTATTCAGATCTGGTCACTAAACACGGCTAAAGCCATTTTCAAGCAACGTTTCAATTCTGAATGGTGGTCTTACACCAGGGCGATACTAATAGTATCTTCCACTCTGGAACATGCCGCAAATATACTATATATTATTTTAAATGAATTAATTGTGAAATAACACAAATTAATCAAATAAAATTTATTTGCGCATGCCGGGTTCGAACCCGCGACCTCCGGAATGTGAGTCAAGAGTCTTAGCCACTGGACTACGGAGGTCGTCCCCTCAGGAGGAGGTTTTACCCCTCATCTGTAACTTCTTGTCTATCCATTTGGATGTCTATGGTTTTTATGGACAAAACTGTTTATTCGTATTCATATCGCGTATTTACAGGCGCAAACAATTAATTCATCTTAATATTTTAAAGCATTTCTCTATTTATTTCAGATTTCAAATACCTACGTATTTGACGCAAAGCATAATTATTATTTATTTGTATATTATACGCCTACACGGGCTTTTATAAACATCTGATACACATAATAATTTTGTGGAACAGTAAACGTAATGAAAAATATATAAGAATTTATGAAATGAAAAATTAAAATATGTTCTTCAAATTTTGCAAATTCACTTTGTGGCACCATTTTATTAATGAAATAATTAAAAAACATTTTGTTTTTAATTATTTCACTTGTATGTTCCTTCCTCAGGGCAAACTTATACAGATTTGACAATTAGAAAATAGTGAGTGGGAACAATAATGAAAATAACGAATCTATTTATCAACATAAAAAATATTATCTTACAGCCCAATCATGGATATGTTCCCCCACCCACTTTTCATTAATCCCTAGCAACGGATTCACCCCTACCACAATCCTTAGTAATAATACATTGTTCCCACTTTTTTTTTAATTGTCAAATCAGTATACGTTTGCTGAGGAAGGAACGGTCGTTCCGAAACCGGTCGGCTTTAAACAAATATACAAGTGGTTCAAACAAAGTAACATTGTTTCATCATCATCATCATCATTACATAGCATAAAATGAAGTCGCTCAAAATGTATGTGCGCGTTAATCTTTTAAACTTCGCAACGGATTTTCTTACTGTTTTCATCAATAGAGTGATTGAAGAGGAATGTTTATATGTATAATACATGTAAATTATATTAGAGAAAAGCCGAGAAATTCAAAGAAAACATATTTTTGTGCGATTTAAAACGGCTGGCTGTACTATAGTCACTTTTGAAATTCGTTCTACGGAAGAAATTGGAAAATAGATGTCAGTTAGTTAGAGGTATTTGATTTTCCCTTTTCAAATATCCAGTGTTGCATTGCAAGCATTGTATAATTAGTGGCGATCGCTAACTATATTATTATATGAATAAAAAAAAAAATAATAATATAGTTGATTCATAGAAGCTTATCATACATGCATACATATAGTAGAGAAAAGCCGGTACATTCAAATATTAAATTCAGGCAGCGGGCAGCTGGCAAGCGGGTGGTGTGAATTTTATAAAGATTGGGTAATGGCGTTGTGTTTCGTTAGCCACAGCAACGTGTGGCCGGGTCTGCTAGTTTATCTATAATGGATAACACCAAGTTATAGCTACATTCAAAGATATTAAATTGTATTCTAAAAGAAAAGTTTTCCTTGTCTACAGACGATCTTTTTGGAATGCCATAAAAAATGTTACATACATTTGACCTCTACAAATTTATTAACGCTTTGATATATGGCTGAAATTTATATCGTCATAAAAAGAATACCTTCTGCAAAATTTAAGGCTTTTTTACTATTCGTACATCCTAGATGTAATTTAATATTTATTGCAGGATACCCAGCTAAAGGACTTTCCATACCTGGCCATAAAATGTTTGACAATGTGTTTCCTCGGCTTATCCATGGGTGGCCAAAGAAGGGCCGTGGACGCGTGGTCTAACAGAACTGCCTGCCCGCCTCTGTTATTATTATTTACGATGGTATTCGATTAATGACGGTATTTGATACCCGCACTACATCTGACGGATTAATTATTAAGCTCCCAGTAACGCCGTTAACGAGACAGTATGACATTATTATCAGTAACTTCTTAATATTATTAACAAATAATAAATGAAGTAATTTCGCCAGTCGCCAGTGGTGTAGCGACCGTCCGGACTCCCTGGGCAGTGTCACGAGGCCCGGACTTTTAAAAGGCCCCTGCCACATCATAAAATCCATATAAAATTGTATGTTTCTTTATTTTAGAACTGAAAACTTATTTAGCACTGTTGTGATTTGACACTCGATGAAACTAAAAAACGACACTAAAAGGAGACAAACATACATCTACAGGATTCAGCCGGCGACAGAATGAGATAGAATGATCGTTCTCCTCTTTGTGTAGTGCTACGTAGCCTCCCCAATCTTGTGTAATTTAGTTTTCTGAAGGTTTCACTTCTACCACGTGTGAACTGCATTCACAGATTTTTATTTTTATTTTTAACCTCACAAGGACGAACCCGTATGATACACACACACATGCGTTATATAGGGTGTTAGGGAACTTACTTGACTTACTTTAAACCAGTGATTCCTGACTTTATTTGGAGTAATGAATGAAAATGAAACTTTGTTCTCCGGTGATTTTGTTCATGTTCGTTTTTTCAATTTTTTTTTGTCAAAGCAAACAATTTTTTTCCCTACATGTCATCACTGGTCACTCAGCCGAGTAACCGACCGACTCCTCAACCAGACCTAAACCGTTCAACACCTTCTGATTTTTAATGTTTTTAGTTGAAAAAAAAACATCAAAAATGTCACCGGAGACCAAAATTACAAGACTGGTTAAAGTAAGTTAAGTACGTCCCTTAACAGCCTAAAACAGTATAAAAGTAACATTATTGTTGCATTAGTGTCTTATAAGTATGTGAATTTATTAAAATTTGGAATTCTTGTAGGACTAAGTGTTACTGTGTGAGACCACTTATTTGATCTATAGAATACTGTAAAACTTTAGGGCGCTGGACCCCAATCGTCACTTCGGTTCGGGAGATATTTGTAATTAACAACAGTGGTCTCATGCAGTTACTATTGGATTTGATATAAAATGCAATTAATATAAGAATTGAATATTATTTTGGTGATGGGTTGTTCCTTTCCCGTAATTGGTGGTTCTGCTCGGGGCGCCATGCGCCAGTTCAGCTCGCGTGTGTATATGTGGCTTTATGCTGCACCACAAACCATTAATTATTACGAACGCCGCTTGCGGTTGTCTCGTTCTTTTCCCATAATTCGTGGTTCGGCTCGCGTTTTTTTCTTCTGTTTATATGCAGCGTAAGATGGCAGTTGCTGGTGTCATGCGTCGACGTCTAAAATGGGAGGAAAATGTGTCAGGCTGCTAGCCGAACGATACCGAGAATAATTTAACTACTAATTTTATTTTATTAATTTGTACATTAAAGTTTACAAATTTCCAATTAATTATAACTATAACATTACATATTGCATACTATATTTTTTCCAGTTTGATGTTGCTCCTACAATACATCTTGAGCCTTCCAATTTGTGCGAGTTTCTGGTAGCGCGTTATAAGGTAAGACCACACTAAGCCCACGCAACGCCACGCCACGTGGGTTGACGTCACCATTTCCATATCTGGACTGCTTACCATCCACACATTTTCTATGGAAACGGGTGCTTTAGAATCAGACTAGCTCCACGCAACGCAAACCGACGCCCCCTACGCGACGTTGATCTGCCACAGCCAGATCGGCGTGGGCCATGTGGAAGGTGGAGGGGGTATGGTCACGCCTACTACGAGATGATTTTACATCTTTTTGGTGTTATCTGAGCATCTAACGTTGTTTCGCTATATCTATGGTTGTTTTTTTGACAGATATTATTCAAAAATGGATGACGAACAGTTTATTGAAGCTTTTAGATGGCACGAAGTTATTTATAAAATCAAATTACAGGATTATAGAGATTCTGCATACGCAGTGCAACTTAGGAAGAAATTTCAGCCATTTATGGCATGATTTTCAATATTATACCCCTATAATGAATGTCAATCAAACTTTAGATCTTTCTCTGGTCCCAATCGACTTTCGAAGATGTGTGTTTTCTTTTTTTATGTCATATTCAATAATTCAATTATGCTGTGAAGCTCTTCAAATACCACTTTACTCATACGGAAGTACATGAAGAATCGTCCGTCATCAGATTCTAGTTCCTTTCCTTTAGTTTGTTAATGTATGGAACTCTCCAAACATTTGTCTTTGTTTGTTAATGTTGTGGACCCAAATACTTCTCACTTTTTTTCTTTTTACGAGAATATTGATTTAACAATAATAATCGTAGCAATCATCTTCAAATTCACTTTCAAGACATGGCAAAGCTGTCATCTGCTAAGAGAATCACATAAACATAACCTAAAAAATAAATGTCAAATGTGTCAAATCAAACGCGCCTGCGCACAACCAGAGACCCCTTGTCACGTGGTCACAGCGACGCGTACGTACGTCTGGCCAGTGTGAACGGTACAGGAACGTTGCGTGGCGTTGCGTCTGCTCAGTATGATCCTTGCTATATACTCGTATTAAGACTTCATCCCCTTGTACAGTAAACTATTCTGCGTATTCGCTTTGTCCTTTTTTGTAGCCTGATTTCTTTGCACTTCCTTGTGTTATGTCTGTGAATGTCCTTGTTGTATATAATTTTATTTGATAAGTATTTTGGTAATAGGTTGTTTACTATTTTATAGATAAATATCATCGTGTTCAAGGTCAGCATCTGTTTCACGGTTAGCCGATTTAGTTCCTTGAACATTATATTTCAGTAGGGTCACATACTTCGAGGGAAGAAGTATCAAATGCTCCAACTAATATTGAAAGGCAAGATAGAGGGTCGCCGAGGAAGGAGACAAATGTATTAGCTGCGAAATGTACGAGAGTGGACCGGCATTAGAAGTGTGGAGGAGCTATTCCGGGCAGCGCAAGACAGAGAGACATTTTCCAGAGTGATCGCCAACGTCGGGAGACCTGATAGGGCACACCAAGAAGAAGAAGAACATTATATTTACTTTTGAAAATTTATTTCGCCCAAGTATTATTCTCGTTGCCCAATTTCATCATTTTTTGATTTATGAATTTTATTGATAGTTATTATTAAAAACATCACATTTATTCTCCATTACACACTTGTATTAGGTCCTTACATATGAAATTGGCGTTTCATCTCAAATATCTTCTCTTTGGTTAGGAATTCCAAATTCAAATTTATACAGCTATTTACTCATATATTTGTGTTTCGATAATTATAATTCATTTGTTTTTTCCTTAATTGTTTTTTTCTTTGCGTCACTTAGTTTAAAAAATGGAAAACTTGAAATATCGCGTTGTTTACGAGTACGAGTTCCACCGTGGCACCAGTGCTGCAGAAACGGCTCGATGGATTAATGATGTGTAGGCCGCAAAAGAAAACACAGTGCGCTTTTGGTTCCAACGTTTTCGTTCTGGAAATTTCGACCTGCAAAACAAGCCCCGTGGACGGCCGGAGACCAAAGTTGATAATGAAGAAGTGAAGGCTATTGTGGAAGCGGATCCATCGCAAACCACGTCCGAGTTAGCTGCAGGCTGCGGTGTTAGTGATAAAACTATTTTAATCCACTTGAAGCAAATTGGGAAGGTGAAAAAGCTTGAAAGGTGGGTACCTCACGAATTGAGTGAAGCAAATCAACAAACGCGCGTTAGAACGCTAGACCACACACTGCACAATAGACGGCTATCAAATTAGAGGAGCTTCAATTGGAATGTCTAAGACATCCACCGTATTCTCCAGACCTTGCCCCAACAGATTACCATTTTTTCCGAAATTTGGATAACTTCTTGCAAGGGAAAAAATTCAACTCCGATGGGGCAGTCAAACCGCCTTCAAAGGTTTTATTGATTCCCGTCCGAATGGTTTTTTCAGTAAAGGGATCGATGAACTACCTATGAGATGGCAAAAGTGCTTAGATAGCAATGGTACATACTTTGATTAAATAAATATATTATATTTAAAAAAAATCGAATTTTTGTTCCTCCCATACAAAACGCCAATTTAATATGTAAGGACCTAATATTTGATTCGTTGTAAAGGAACGTGGGGCAGGAATACCAACACAAGCCAATGGTTCTTGCTCTTATGATCTAGTTGGGTAAGATAATACAATATTATAATAAGCCTGGGGTATCTTTGATGTTTGCTTCAGATTTCTTAGAGGTTTATTATACCTACTTAACGAAGGCACAAAGGAAACGAATTAATCAAATTGATAGTAATAGGATTAGGTATGATACAATTTAATAATACACAGAGAGTGTACCGAGAACAACATATTCTAGGGGTGATTAGTAGGAGGGTGATCCAGAACTGGGGCAAGGGTAACTTTGATCGCTTTTGATTTATTTAGGTACTAGAATAGGTTCCTACCTACAAGCATTTTTACTGAGAATTTAGTTATTAATGTTAAATTTCGTATTTATTATTTAAAGGAAATGAATATATTAGGTCCTGACATATGAAATTGGCGTTTCGCCGTACTGGTAACTTTGATCTCAAATATGTTCTCTTTGGTTAGGAATTCCAAATTCAAATTTATACAGCTACTAGCTGCCCCGGCGAACTTCGTACCGCCATATATTTTTTTTCGTGAATATTTTCGAAATTCCTGAAAGACTTCTAGTACTTTTTATGCCCGCCTCTGTTTCACACGGGTGGTGTAAAATCGCGGCCTAAGGAAATGTAACACTTCCGGTAAATTCAAATCAGTTGGATTATCAATAATTCCATACATCGAATGTTACATGTTACGTACTTAATGACAAAAATTGAGACAAAATATTCGTTTATAATACGACCATAAAATGAAATAAAATTAAAATTAAATAATTCGACTATAACTACTGTTGTACTGTCTTGTAATGTACAACATTTTTCGTTTTTACTTCTGGAGAGAAAACAAATAGCAATGAATTCAAGGTTTATTCCACACACTTCTAACGATTGGCCTTGGGATTTATTAATTGTCATGCAAGGTCCACTGGAAACTGAACACGTTTAAATTCAAAAGGAAAGTCAGTAGGCGTTAGTGGTATTCTTGGAATAAGCACATTTTCGCATTTGAATTTTCCTGTGATTATTGTAGCTTCAAACAAATATTTCATATTTTTTAACAGCGAGTCTTGTTCCATTGCACAATTTTGGCTGATTCAGATTGCGCAACATAATTATGACAGAGCCAATCTTGAGTTGTAAATTGTGTGGTGGTAAACCTGACAAATCCAATGAATTTAGGAATACAGTAGGATAATTGACTACTTCATTTGGATCGATAATGGAATCGATCAACTTAATACTTAGAATTTGTCTTGACTCTGAATTTTTGTATTTAAATCTTCTGTATCCTCATTTATCGCTGCTAAAACGGTTCGTTCGCTCAACCAAGCATGGTTTTATAATTCACATCAATATTTGGGAACTCTTTCGATATAAATTCTTTCTTTGACGTTGTAAATTGGCAAACAATCGGTGGAAACGAAATGAGGCCATTAGAAGTGTTAATAGGAATTTTCAAATTGCCTATATCTACTAATGCATTTGTAAACGCTTCCGCCGATATTTCATTTTATAACGTCGCTTGCATATTCATTGTTAACTTGAGATTTTTCACGTATCTCCATAAATTTGATGCCTTCAAGCAAGCATTTATTTCATCAGCAGCTGTTGATCTGGGAATAACTGGCAGCGTTTTGCGAAAATCTCCGACCAGTAGAACCATCGTGCCTCCGAAGAGGTTCTGATTGCATCGCGAATCTCTTGTTTGATCGAGTGCCTCTAACGCTCGTTTATGCGCCTTCGTACACTCATCCCAAATTATTAATTTACAATTTTGTATCACTTTTTGTAGCATACAGGCTTCTCGGTGTATTGCGCACAATTCACCATTGATCATTCGTAGAAATTGGAATAAAGTTGGTCCACGAACATTAACTAATAACAAACGCAAGTAAAAACATTCGTCGTTTTTTTTAATTAAATGAAAAAAAAAACGAAATACGACAGTCTATTCGAATATCGAATAGAACTTCAAGAAGTTCTGTGGCGAATGGTTGCTGACTGCGCAATCAACCGCACAACATCTTAATTAATAAAATTTACAATTGAAGGAAAAATTTCGATTGTGTTTTTGATTTTTTTTTGGTTTTTGATTTTATTAGATTTGATTTGATTACATTTTTTTAAATATTTTATTATTTTTAAAATTAAATTATTTATTTATGAATTGATTATATTATTTGCTTAGATTACATTTTTGATTATATTTTATAGTTAATTTGATTTTATTTTGAATTTGATTTAATTTGAATTGATTATATTTTTTTAATCGATTTTACTTTGTTTTAATATTAAGATTATTGGCTTTAATTTGAATTCCGACTTACATTATTAATTTATTTTTATTTCTTAATTAAATATAATTTTTTTAACTTCTATTATTTTTATTGTATATTGTTTGCGTTGAATTAGAGATTGATTTAATTATTATTATGGATTTTAATTTAATTGCATTTATTTTATTTTAATTCAAATTAATTAGTCAAATCATTATTATTTTATTTTATTTATTTTCTGTTTTAAAAATAACATTATATTTATATAGCGCAGTTTTGTGATATTTCACTTCAAGTGCGCAATTTATATTGGAGGCACTGCTGAAAACCAGCTGCTTTTCAGGAGAAATCCTGAATTGTAGCTGAGCAGTGACCTTTTCATCAGGATAATCAATGCTATAAGAAAAATGTATAAGTATTGTAAAACAAATAAAAAACTATTGATAAATAAACGTTTTCATTATTATTATTATTATTAAGAAAATATAAGCGAAACTCAATCGAAAATCTGAAGACAGAAAAATCAGAAAAAGATTTTGACACCTCTGGGACTGGAACCCAGGACCATCTGCTTTCATGGCAACAACTCTACCAACTGAGCTAAGGTGCCTATATCCAATTCGGTCACTTTTAACTGTATCATACTTCGACTAAGAACTACCAACATCATCTTTATTTTCTAAACGCACGTATATTATCAACCGAATTGGGTATAAACACCGTTAACACTTGTGATGTCTGGAATTCCGTAAACAGCTATGGCCACAACCTAAGTATATTTTTTAAATTTTTGCATTGATACATACCTACCAATGATTCACAATTTGGGAGGCGGGTATGGGTACCACCGCCCCGGGAACGATTTATTGGATAACCAACACCTCTGCCATAGGTCACCTCAAGTGGTTCGCTACATATGTACATTTAATAAATTAGGGGTGCCCGGGTTCATGGGGTGAGGTTTTTCAGGTCTTGGCGGCGAATACGTCTGCCCACCTACTGCGTGGTGGGCCGGATCGAGAGAGACTGGTTGAAGGAGACCTTTTGATCTTTCCAGCCGGACTCTCTCAAATCATCGCCTTGTACCGCAGTTTGAGGGATTGATTCATACGTCTTTAACTCCTGGGCACGCTGACCCCCAGATTCCTATACCCCTCATAACTTTTTCCTTCCCACGACATCCTCTCCTTCCTTTTCATTAAAATACCCTCCGCACAGCATCCCCAAAGATAACAAAGGCCCTGAGGGCAATTATTTTCCTCAGGGTCTCCTGTGTGGAGCTAATGCAAAAAATAAAAATAAAAAATACCAGTCGCTGGATAAACCATCTTGATCAAAAAATGATATTCATCTTCTCCTCTGCAAATAATTAAGGGGTATTGTAATGCCTACCTTTCAACCAAAAAAAAAAACGTTTTTTCATTCATACAAACCTTTTGTCAATATATTGAAGATCTCTCACACACTTCTGTCTCATTCACTAACTCACTTTTCATATTTTATGAGATTAAAAAATAAGCTAAAGAAATTGAAAAAAAAATTATTTAATTTTTTTTTCTTTAATACAAACCTTTTGTCAATATATTGAAGATCTCTCGCAGTCTTCTGTCTCATTCACGCACTCACTCTTTATATTTGGAAATTTTATTTTTTTATTTATTTGATTTTAAAAAATTTTCTTTCATACAAACCTTGTCCTAACAATAACAAACACAACAAAAAAAAGAATTATCCAATTTGGTGCAGTCGTTCAGAAGTTATGCGCGTACATACATTTCGGCGATTCATTTTTATTAATATAGATAGATAGATAGATATAGATAGATTTACTCATGTATTTGTGTTTCGAAAATTATAATTCATTTGTTTTTTCCTTAATTGTTTTTTTTCTTTGCGTCACTTAGTTTACAAAATGGAAAACTTGAAATATCGCGTTATTTACGAGTACGAGTTCCACCGTGGCACCAGTGCTGCAGAAACGGCTCGAAGGATTAATGATGTGTACTGCGACGGTGCCGCAAAAGAAAACACAGTGCGTTTTTGGTTCTTTCTTTTTTTAATTTTTTTTATTTTTATTATTATTATTTTTTTTTTACAGATGTCTATTGTCAGCAACTGCAAACCATGATGAAAAAGCTAGCTGCTAACAACCGAGGCTGGTTAATCGCTCTAGGCCACTGCTGCTTCATGACGGCCACCAAATTAGAGGAGCTTCGTTTGGAATGTCTAAGACATCCACCGTACTCTCCGGACCTTGCCCCAACAGATTATCATTTTTTTTCGAAATTTGGATAACTTCTTGCAAGGGAAAAAATTCAACTCCGATGGGGCAGTCCAAACCGCCTTCAAAGTTTTTATTGATTCCCGTCCGAATGGTTTTTTTAGTAAAGGGATCGATGAGATGAGATGGCAAAAGTGCATAGATAGCAATGGTACATACTTTGATTAAATAAATATATTACATTAAAAAAATATCGACTTTATGTTCCTCCCATACAAAACGCCAATTTCATATGTAAAGACCTAATATTACACAATTTTATCGAATTGATGTTCAAATTGTTGGCCTCTACGAAGATTTAAACCTCTATTAAGATAAAGACGTGTTAGGGTGCTGGTATCCAAATTCTAACCCCTTACTAATGAAGATTTTTAAATTTTACACAATTGATAAACACCATTTACTCTTTATCAACGGTTGTTTATCAGTTGTGTAAAATTTAAAACACTTTCATTAGTGAGGTCCACGTATAATGTCAAACAGAGAACCAAAAACGCGGATTTATAAAAAATAATGTGATTAGAAAGGTATTTTTAGAAATTCTTATAAAATTTCATTCAAATGGCAATTCGTAACTTCGTGTCGGATATTCGAATGTATAAATACATAGGTAGATGGATTATTGCATCCAGAGATTGATTCGTTATACGAGATATGGACTATTGACAAGAGTGTAGATACTTCCCAGGCGAAAGACCACCATTAAAAATGGGAACGTTGCTTATAATGGCTTCTTAACCTTCATAGCCAGGTTTTTTTCTATTTTCTCGGCCGGCCGTAGACAGCGGTAAGGCGCTTGACTCGCATTTTTAAGGTCGCGGGATCGAATCCCGGCATGGCAAATAAATTTTATATGATTAATTTATATATTTCACAATTTATTCATTTAAAATAATATATAGTATATTTGCGGCACGTTCCAGAGCGGAAGATACTCTCAGTATCGCACTGGTGTAAGACCACCACTCAGAATAGAAACGTTGCTTGAAATGGCTTCTGCCGTGTTTGGTGACCAGATCTGAATAGCCAGGTACTTCCCCACCTTCCTCTTCCCTATCTCCTTCCCCTCCCCACTGCCTTCAGCCTCACAAAATATCCCAATTGGGGATGCCATAGTCTCACTGGCTCCAGACGGGAGCAGTTGCGACTTTTGTGCGGTATTCACGTAAAAAAAAAAACTCAAATTCTTCCCCTCCCCACTACCTTCAGCCTCAACACTCCTAAATTGGGGATGCCGTAGTCTCACTGGCTCCAGACCGTTGGAAGCAATTGGGACTGGTATTCACATAAAAAAGGTATATGATGTGTTTGAATTTATATTATAAATGTACTGACAAAGGGATAATTGTACTGAAATCGGTTGCTGTGTTGTTATGAATTACCACATTATACCACCCACCCTTATTTAAAATTTCCATTTGAAAGAAACTGATTTGCAAAATGTTGTTCTTTTAAATTTGATTAGAACACTGCGGCTGAACAAAAGGCATTAATTTTGTTCACAATACGTCCCACGATTCCTTCAAAACCAGTCTTATCAAGTTTCCTTAATATTAACGGCATCATTTTGTAATCGTAATTGTGTGCATTTACTGTTTCCTCTTGTATTAGCGTGTTTAGATTCAATTATTTATTTAGTATGTTTTGTTTATTTTTCAAGCACAATAAATTACATTAACTTATTAATGAACTAGCTGACCCGGCCACGCGTTGCTCTGACTAATTAAACACAACGCCATCTACTGGATGGTTATCCAACCTTTAAAACCACCACCATTTTTGAGTTCATCGCGAAGAGACAGACAGACGCCGCGGAGGACTTTAATTTATAATACGTAGAGATGGTGCGAAAGATTATAATAATGTGCATGAAATGCTTTAGGTAACTAACCTATTAAAGTTTGTAAGGATTATCAACTTTTATTAGTATCGGTCTAAATAACTTTCCAATTACCGCGTTGTACGTGACCATTTTTTTGACAGAATGGGTATGGTAAGCTCTCCGTAAAAGATAGAAATCGCGAACAGGCAGAAAGACAGACGACGCGGAGGACTTTAATTTATAATATGTAGAGAAGGGAAGATAGTAAGTTATCCGTAAAAGATAGATAGGTACAAGCAATCTGACACTTTTTGGTAGATCTATAAGAGAGGAATATCCCACCATGCATTGTTTAGTTATAACTCAAAGGGATTAGGCAGTATTTTCGGTGAAAGTGTGACTTGACTTTTTGTTGTTGTTGTTGTAGGGCGACTTGACTTTTTCCGACGATTCCAACAATTATCGTTATTTTTCAACTAATTTACACATAACCTTAACAAATTATATACCTAAACCTTCTCCTCGAATCACTCTATCTATTGGTGAAAACCGCATGAAAATCCATTCAGTAGTTTTTGAGTTTATCGCGAACAGACAGACAGACGACGCGGAGGACTTTAATTTATAAAATGTAGAGATAGTAAGCTATCCGTAAAAGATAGATATATGCCATCACGGACTTCTTTGTAGATCTATAAAAGAGGAATATCCAAACGTGCATTGTTTCGTTATATTCAAAATTATCCATACATTACTAGACTCAATACTTCTCCAAAACGATATAAACAGAGTTTCAAAGTGGTGCAACGACAATAGAATGTTTCTGAATTCTTTAAAATGTGTTCACATAACCTTTACGCGTAAACACAATTCAATTCCGACTCAATATTTTATCGACGGTACTAAACTCCAGGAAGTCGCAACCATTCGGGACCTAGGCGTATTATTTGATAAAAAACTTACTTTCACACCTCATATCGACAATATCATTTCTAGATCTATGAAAATGCTAGGATTTATCAAACGAAACAGTAAACATTTTAAAAATCCCACATCAAAAATAACGCTGTACAATTCCTTCACCCGCAACGTGTTGGAGTACGCAAGTGCTGTATGGAGTTCAACCTACAAAGTTCATATTCAGCGAATAGAGCAGGTTCAAAAACATTTTATGTACCACCTGGCGTATTCCGATAGGCGAGCTCGATCACTTCCTCACTATACTGATAGACTAAAATTCTACAATGTACGCACCCTTGAACAGAGAAGACTAAATACAGATCTAAATTTTCTATTCAAAATTGTAAATGGTTTAATAAACTGTCCATTTCTACTTCATCAAATCAGGTTCAATGTTCCTAGAATTGGTTCACGACTGGTAAATTATGTTCCGTTAAATATTAAAAAATATCGAACTAAGCTGGGGTATGACTCAGCTTTATCGAGAATGTGCCGTAATTTCAATGAGGCTTATAAAAAACATTCGATTAATTTGACAATGTCAACATTGGCCAACTTCAAATCAGCTCTTAACAATCTTTAAAGCTCCCGATTACGTTGTTATATAAACTTATGAACCTATAAACTCATTATTCTAAAAACTTGTTCCTTGTAAAACTTGTTAATTATTATTTTGTAATGTATAGTATGTGTTTGTGTGAATGAATGTAATGTATATGTAAGTATTATATTATCAATGTTGTGTTTGTCTTTAATTAGTGATAGCATCAACCATGTTTAGTGTAATTGTATCTGTGAAAGCTTTGATGTAAATCACTGTAGACAAACCTAATAAAAAAAAAAAAAAAAAAAAATTAAAAAAAAAAAACTCAAAGGGATTAGGCAGTGTTTTCGAAGAAAGCTACCAGGCGGCCTGACTTTTCCCGGCGATTCTAACAATTATCGTTATTTATCAACTAATTTACACATAACCTTAACATACCTAAGCTCTCCCCACGAATCACACTATCTATTGGGGAAAGCCGCATGAAAATACGTTCAGTAGTTTTTGAGTTTATCGCGAACAGACAGACAGACAGACAGACAGACGACGCCGAGGACTTTAATTTATAAAATGTAGAGATTACTTATTCCTTCAACTTGTAAATATGTATAAAATCACTATCATGAGTTTATTTTCAAAATAAAAGTAATTTTCCTCTCAACCAAAAAAATGAACTTATATTGTGAGTGTTTAGCGTATATTTTATATTATTATTACGTAATACAGATGGGTTCTTGTTATTACTACTAAATTTGTAAATATTTCCCCCAGATTACTTTTACAAATCTCTATAAATAAAGATGAATCCCCGAAATGTATGTACGCGCATAACTTCCGACCGACTACACCAAATTGGATAATTCTTTAATTGTTGTGTTCGTTATTGTCAGGACAAGGTTTGTATGAAACTATTGGTGAGCTCTGGCATTATGAAATTTGTATAAAAAATTGCAATAAGTGGCACGCGAGCTGTTTTAAAACTAAATGTATCGGGACTGAATGCATGGAATGCGGGAGCGGGGAGGGGGGAAGGGGAGAGGGGGAACTCGGGAGGGGGGTTCGCGGGACGGGTGAAAGAAAGAGTGGAGTGGGGAGAGGGAAGGTTGAGGAGGCGGAGTGGGAACGCGAGAGGGGAAGGAGACGCAGGAGAGGAAGGGGATACGGAAGGGGAACGGGAAAAATGGGAAAGGACACGCAGGGAGAAACAATTTCTTTATTAAATGGCATAGCAACGCATGCCGGGAACCAGCTAGTGTTATTATAAACTCAAAGACTTGCTAGCTTGATCACTGATTTGGGGTGAAAATCCATAAAAAAGAACGCTGCGGACTTATACCAACCCAATATATATTTATATTCGATGCTCACAGCGGGTAACTGACGAACTCCCATTTCAAAATAACGTCTTGTTTACTGAAGAGGTATTTAAGTACGGATACGGAGGAACCTACTATAAATCTTAGAGCTTATAGCTTAAAATAAACTTGTTATGTTTTATTTTTCCGTCTGGTAAAACTTCCAGAGTGCAATAGTGTCAAAGTTCATTACAGATTTCACCATAACCACCTCAGTGAGTTTTCCCGTTTGGTAACCAAATTGGCAGGGATTGCCCGTCCGCGATTCAAATTTTAAATTTCCAGCAGCTTTTGGTAGCCTTCGTGGAAGCTCTAGGCACCGAGAAATGACTTCGGCACTCTTATTAATCTCTTTAATTACACTTACATGCGGAAATCTGTGAGAGCAGAAAAGACCTGAGAGAAAAGCAGGCTTCCACAACCTTTTAAATCTGAGATTTCTGAAATACTGATTTGAATAAACTAAAAATCTTTCAGAAACAACTCATATTAATTACAAAATGTATATATACACTTCCAGCCTTGCTGATAAACGTGGTGTAAATTTTATATTAATATTAAAACTGATATTTTTTAACAACCGTGAAAAGTTTCAAATGTTGTTTATACAGCTGGAGAGGTTGGTTTATATGAGGTTGGGTACAAGTACCTATAACTTTTTTCTGGGTGTTTTAAATGTGTTTTTATTTATGTATCATTTTAGAAACCAGATAAAATTACCATTTAGATTTTGTATTTGAAATAGATACGGTACTTTAATATTTATAAATTGGAATATTTTCATTTCAAACATGAAAAATGTTGAAAATAAAAACATATATCTTTATTTCAAACGTCAAAGGAGGTGCACAGGTGTGTGCGTGAGCCACAAAAAGTTGATATAATGCATTGTCAACTACAGCGAGTCTATCTGAATAGTTTCAGCTCGATCGGATGTGCGTTAATTTTCACTCAAAGATTTTCATTCATTCACGAAAACATAATCGAAATTCAAATAGATCTTTAAAAATCATCAATATTTCACTGCCGAGACGTGGCTGTATTCTACAAAGCCGATTAACAGAGAGTTGTTTACTCAAGATTTGTCTTTTTACAGTAAGAAATATTATCTCGGGTTAAGAATAACCTGACAATAATTAGAAAATCTTCTACTACCACCACAGTAAGTTGAAAATGTCGCTTGTGTCGTGATGGAGGACTTAGCCAGATGCGATGTCAATTCAGCCACTCTATTCAAAGTCTGAGACATTGTTCAAAGGTGAAACCGAATTATCTTGTGACTGCTGAATACAAAGAAGTATTTTCATTTTTCAAATCAAACAATGAACTAAAAGCTTTTATTCTTTTGAAGTAAGTGAAAACTAAAAGAACCTCATTTAAGAGACGTTAATGCACCTAGTCTAGACTTCTAGACAAAAGGGCCGTCGTAATGAACCATAGATAGTTTTAGTGGAGTTATATGCTTATTAAATGTATCAGCATGAATTGATCTATCATACAGTTCTACAATACGGAATAATAGGCTGGGGAGAAGCGTATAAAACCAACTTAACTCCACTTGGAATAGTACATAGAAGACTCATCAAAATTATTCTAAAGAAACAATTAGATTATTCAAATCAAAAATTATTCGATGAATTCAAAGTATTACCACTAAATAAAATTTATCAAAAAATGCATTACTTCAAATCCACAAAGATAAACTTACAACAAAATCATTTAGCACCAGGCCGAGAACCTTAGGACAAATAATAATCCCTAAATTTAATACAACAACAGCCCAACATCATTACACATACTCAGCCATAAAATGCTTTAACGAACTCCCTAAAGAAATTCAATCCGGAAGGAATTATGAATTTTTTAAACAGAAACTTAAAAAATATTTTACTATTAACTAGATTTAGGTATATGTTACGATGTGCCAACTTATATTTCCATTATGCATAAAAATTTTCAATTATGTACAAAAAAATGTCAACTTAATATTCATTATTTATAAAAAAAGTAGTCCTACATACATCCAAATTGTAACATAGTACTGTCAATCTGATAGTGCTCCCTCTCTAAACACGGGAATTTCTCAATTAGGGAGGTATTGTTACAACTAATATTATATATATTATATATATTGGATAATTATGTATTGGTTAAAAAAATATATATATTAAATGCTTGCACCAAGTTAAAGAACTATAAAAATCGGGTCACAAAGTATATAACTAGAAATAGGGTTAATTCCGATCAAATTATACAACTATAAACCGGGACAATTCTAAACAAATTATATAAGTGAAGTCAATTCCGTTCAAATTATAACTACAAAAAGGGTAAATTCCGGTCAAAATATATAATAATATAAACCGGATCAATAATAAATAATCGATGAAATTATTTAACTGCAAACTGGGTAAAGTTTTTAATTATTTAATTTATTTATTTATTATTTGTTAACGCCCCAGAGGATATTACGTGAAAATTTTACAAATGATTTTAGCATTACGTATAATATGTTAAATATAGTTGTAGCATTCGTAAGAAAACGACACATATAATAAAGTTAAGTGCTAATTAGCAAAATACTAATATGATGATTAAAATTATACTCATAATATAAGCCTGAAATAGTAAGTAAGTTGTATCAATAAAAAATTAATGTGATTTAGCAAAATTGAAAAAAATAATAATTAGACCTGACATATAAAAAAGTTAAATGTATAAAAGCTAGTACGTAGGTATAAACAAATTAAATAATAAATATGGATACCATGTACTCGCAAGGTTTAGAAAATAAAATAGAGAAGATTTTGTAAATATAATTAAAGTTAATTATTAGCAGATCTAATCGAAATTAGTTGAATTTTGAAACATGCAAAATTGTCAACACCAAATATATGAAAACGGTCAAAATGGGATCAAAACGGGATTCTCCCAAATCAATAGGTACCACTAATAAATATGTATCTACTTTCTGAACTGGGGAATGTTGTACCATGTATTATTGGGTTCTGGTCAAAGGGCGCTTGCACGCCGTGCTCATAAAATGCCAAGAGGAAAGCAGACTCTGGGTTGTCGACTCCTGCGGCTGAAAGAGGAGGAACCAGTCTGAGAGGACAGAGCAGTGGACCGGGCCATAAAATTAATTTGTATAAATTATCGCCCCGTTCGGCGTATTTCTCGAGGGCCCTGGAGCCCTTAAAATTTCCAAAACGGTTGAATTCCCTAATGAGATTTCTTCCTGCGACACTTTGACGCCTTTCGGAATTCTGTTTTAAACGTGTTCATTATTATAAATTATAAACAGCCCTAAACGTAGCCTCCCTGCCTCCGCTACGCTAGCACCGGGCGGACCGCGATTTATATTGACCACCCCTTCTAGTTGCTTCTATGGCTGGGACCACTGAAGAGATAAAGCGAATTCAATTTTACTTACTTCTATATTTTTGAATGTAGCTATCACTTTGTGGTTACCCATTATAGAAAAATGAAACAATACAACTTTGTATAAACCACTTACATAATGCGTAAATCCTACCGGTTTCGGAACAAACGTTCCTTCTTCAGGGAAAGCTTATACTAATTTGACAGTTTCGAATAATGTTTTATTATGGTAGGGGTGGAGCCGTTGCTAGTTATTAATGTAGAGTGGGTAGGTAGGGGAAAAAATCCATGATTGGGCTATCTGATAATATTTTTTGTTTGTTGATAATAGATTCATTATTTTTAAGGGATTTTTTAATTTCCAAGGCTTCTAAGTTGTCCAAACGTTTTACTTCATGATTAATATGAAGAATATTTATCCCTGTATTTTTTTTAAAACTATGGTTATTTTCAATGATATGGTTAGCAAACTCAGAAAAAATATTATTATTAAGGACGGGTTGTTTCAAAAAATTTGACGGATTCATCAAATATTTGAAGGGAATTTTCACGTTCTGTGTAAGTTCTGATTAAGTTCTGTGATTATTTTAGTGTTACGAAGTAACTGGCCTATACCTATACAATAACAGAACTTGAATAGAACTTACACAGAACTTGAAAATTCACTTCAAATATTTGATGAATCCGTAAAATTTTTTGAAACAACCCGTCCTAAGACATCTTAAATGGTAACAATTATTATAAGCAATAATTATCAGCCTGAAACACTCATCCACATTGAAAAATCTTCCGAGAAAAGATACATGACGCCAACGGGACTTGAACCCGTGTCCTCTCGATTGCCGGTCGATTGCTCTGACCACTGAGCTTTCTGAGCTTGTTACCCTTTGTGCTATACATAAAAAAATCTTGTCTTAAAAACGTTAGTTTTACAATTAAAAATAATAACATCTTAAATGTTCTTTGATTCGGATTTCAAAATTACGAGTTGTTTTTTCCAATATAAAAAAGAGGGACAATCATTGCATTTGAGTTTATATATTCCGGAATTAGTCAATTTATGGTCTTTATCTTTAGTATTTCTCAAAAAATTTCCGATATTATTTCTTGTATAAAAAGCTGGTTTAATATTAATAGGGAGAATTTTGCAACATTGAACTGAAAAATTATTAATATAATTTTTCAAAAATTTTACGCCATTCTTTATCATTAATATTATTAGAATTGTATAGATAATTAAAAGAAAATTTGACGCATTATATAAGGGGTTTATACAAAGTTGTAATGTTTCATTTTACTTACTTCTGCTGAAATTTGTTAAAATTATGAAATTCTTTGAAAAAGTGTCGAAAAGTGATATCAGTTTTCTTATAAATCGGAATAGATCGCACTTCTGGGGATTTTCTGTTCATTGGCTGGGACCGATTTCATCCCTACTTAGTTAGATACATATCATATACCTATTTCTACCTGCACGAGCATTGATTGATCAGGTTTATTTTTATATCATTATAATGGGCTTATTGCATGTTTTCAGGTTTTATATTTTACCAGGTCACTAAATCGATAGTTTCCTATTTTACACATTGTTAGGCTTCTACAAACCACGTTCTTATAAACAAAATAATATATATTGTATCTGGAATAACATGCCAAAGGAAAAAAATAGTTTTGCCGACGACGCTGTCATTTTATTTAATGAAAGTGATTGGATAACTTTGTACAAATAAATTGAATACGGCTTGTTCTGCTGCAAAAAGGCCTTAACCACTCGGACCGACCCGTAAGCTTGTTTTCACGATAATATAACATTAATGCTTGGTGTAACCCTAAGTGACCAGCTCAGGTATGGGGGCTCCATCGAAGCCTAGTAAGTAAAGTTAGCCTCACAGAAACTGGGCGTATTGTACAGAGCCCGCAGATACTTTAATAGTACACAACTGCTAACCCTGTACAAATCACAAGTGCGCCCCACGGTTGAATTTGGCAGCCACCTCTGGTCTGGAGCTCCAAAATACCTGAAAAATACCCTCAACTCTGTGCAGAAACGGGCGGTCCGTTTGATAGATTCTCCCATCTTAACAGACGGATTGCAATCTTTAGAGCACAGGCGTCGGGTGGGAATGCTATCCTTGTTCTACCGGTATTACAATGGAAGATGCTCCGAGGAACTAGCATCATTGATCCCTTCGGCACCGGTGCATAGTCGGGAAACACGCCAAACGCGTGCCCAACATTTGTACACGGTTGACATTTGCCACATGAGAACGGGTCGTTTCTTCGACTCGTTCTTGTGTTCAACAGCTCGGCTGTGGAATGATTTGCCGGCCTCTGTGTTTCCTCCTTCCTACAACATGGGTCTCTTCAAGACCAATGTTCATTCCTTCCTCTCCTCAAAAAGACCCTCCACACAGCATCCCAGATGACATAGGCCCTGAGGGAAATTATTTTCCTCAGGGCCTCCTGCGTGGAGTTAACGTAAAAAAAAACATTACCACACATATGTATGACGTATGAGGCGTACCTTGGCTTATTAAACAAAAGCCACTAACACTTAGTTAACAAAACTGAATATTTGACGTTTTCTGTAATGGTCAGACGCACAAATATGTTCATTCTGGAGAGATAGACAAACACATATATCTATAAAAATTAGCCTGCGAGAGAATGATATAGTATAACCGGTTTCCTTTTGGTGCGGCGCTTCGTAGCCTTCCCATTCTTAGTTTTCTAAAGGATTCACTTCTGCCACCTGTGAATTGCACAATATATATATATATATTTTTTTTAATTTTGTGGAAATCAACATACATGAAGGAAATCACGATATTTACGATAAAAGGAAATATCCGTACAACAATCAATCGTCCAGCCCGTAACGAGAATTCCTAGTGAGGAGGACTGTGAATAAACTACTTTAATTGTTTAAATAGTAATTAATAAATACAAATAATAATGGGTTCGAACAAATTATTTGTTTAAAATGCAAGCTGTAGTATAACCAAACGGACCTAACCTAACTAAGTCGGGTGTAGTTTGCAGGCCAGAAAGCTTTAAAAGCTGGGCACGACTAAAGAAAAAAATTGCACACCCGTTAATTACTAATTCGAACGTAAAAAAATTCGTTTCCCGGTTCGAAACCCGGCGTGCATAAGTGAATTGGTTGAGGAAGTCTTCCAGCGAGAATTCCTCAACCCATCGCCTTCCACCGCAGTTGAGGGGATGGATGCATTCGTCTGTCACTCCTAAACACACTGACCCTCAGATTCCAACCCACCCCTCATACTTATTTCTTTTCCAGAATTTCCTCTTCTTCCTTTCCCTAAAAAACCTTCCACAGCATCCCCTAAGATGACATAGGCCCTGGGGGAAATTATTTTCCTCAGGGCCTCCTGTATGGATATAATGTAAAAAAAGGAAGCTTGAAAACAAGCCCGAACCCACCGAGTGGTTAAATTGGTTTTAGTCGAGTTTGGTGACCAGATTCTAATATCCTGATATGTACTACTTAACCTTCCTATGCCATCTCCTTATCACAAGTAACTTAGGCCTCACCCCAATTTGGATGCCATATTCCCACTGGTTCCAGGCTGTTGGTATTCTTGAGCCGCATTTACACAAAAAAAACTTACTAGGTCCGTCTGCCAAATTCAACGCATTTTCACACCATAAAACAACGTACGAGTATTATTTAGCTTTACTAACCCTAGTTTATACATAATTTATTAAAAGCTAGCGAGTTAGCGGTAAGCGTTGCTAGTTGGTATGCCACTTAATAAAGAAATTGTTTCTCCCTGCGTGTCCTTTCCCATTTGCCTCGTCCCCCTTCCGCCTCCTCTTGTTCTCCTGCGTCCCCTTCTCCTCACGCGTTCGCACTCCGCCTTCTTCGCCTTCCCTCTCCCCACTTCCCTCTCCCGCTTCCGCATTCCATACATTCAGTCCCGGAACGTTCAGTTTTCAAACAGCTCGCGTGCCACCTATTGCAATTTTTTTATACAAATTTCATAAAGCAAGAGCTCACAGTATGTATAGAAACCATTGCGGGCATGCACACAACAAATCCTCAAAGTTTCATCGCAATCGGATGAATGCATAGACATCTCATATACTTGTACATTCACATACAAATACATATTAGCAAATTTTGGTTTATATATATACAGGGCTGGGCAAAATACATGCTTTGCTGTAATTAAAATACAAATTACAAAATACTTTTTCGCATGTAATTTAAAATACGAAATACAAAATACTTTCAAGTCGTGTATTTGAAATACAAAATACAGCATTTTAACCATTTTTTTTATTTGAAATACAAAATATAAATTACAAAATACAAAATACATTTGGTTTTGGTAGAACCTTTGCTTGCAATAAATTGTCGTAAGTGCTCTTTCTAAGGGTGCGTTTCCATGGAAGCAAAGCTGAGCACAGTGAAATAGAGACGTGCAAAAATTGACCAATCATATCGCTCAAAAGACACATCTTATCTCCGCTCCACTTTTGTGGTAAAGGACCCAGGTGTTAGATAATAATAATAATAATTATTATAATAACACGACATTAATTTGTATAGCGTGTTTTTTCACTTTATGTGTTCAATTCGTGCGCTCTACTGTAATTAACTTAAATAATCTAGTATTTAGCCAAATTATTCCTATTGTGCGTGATCCAATACTATGACACAAAAATGTACAATACAAAGCAATGACAAGTAAAATATAATATGATACAAATATGATAGAAAATGTACAATAACAGTGTTATTATAGAACAGGACGTGTTGCCAACTCCAAGTATTAACGTATATAATGTATTGCTCTAGATTAGTCTAGATTCTAGCGTTTTTAGTATAAGTATTATCTATGTCGTTTATTTTTCATTTTCATTACTAAGATCGCTAAATGTATTTGAAAATGTATTTTGAAGCCATAAGTATTTGAAATACAAATTACAAAATACCTCAGCATCAGGTAATTGAAATACCAATTAAAAATATATATTTTTAGGAAGTAATTGAAATACAAATACAAATTACGTATTTGTATTCCAAAGACGTATTTCAATTACAAGTATGTAATTCAAATACTGCCCAGCGTATATATAATTGTTTACCTAATAGGTAGATACCTTTTATAATAAGAAACCACCCATTAAACATCGAAAGGATCTTCCTCTTCATTGTTGGGAGAGTATTTCCCCCTAGTCCCCTATTAAAGTCCCACCATTAACCCCCGTTTCCTCTCGTCCTTCCCCTTTCTTCTTTCTTAACCCCCGGCCAGTGTTTTTCTTTGTCCTCCGATCTTTCAATTTTAATTCTAAAAGTCCAGAATGCTAAGCGTTTCGGATGAACGCCTTCATTGTCAAACGATACTCGATTGAAAACGCTCCTAGCCAGTAGCGTGCATTGCTCTATGACCAAAGATAAGCTGTCTGGAGTTTTTCAACTTTGTTTATGAATTTCGAATTGAATAAATATTTTAAATTGGACATTTGATTATTATCTTCCGCGAATTTGAATATGAATTGTTTATATGAACAACATATTGTTTTTATTTCTTATTAGGGATATCATTTTACATTTTATTTATGAAGTTCTACAAAACATAGCAGACGTATTAATTTAAATTCTCCTTTATACAAACTTTTTTTTTTACATGAGCTCTACACAGGAGGCCCTGAGGAAAATGATTTCCCTCAGGGCCTAGGTCATCTTTGTGGAGGGTTTTTTTAAGGGAAGGAGAGGAGAGTTCTGGGAAGGAAAAGGGTTTAAAGGGTGGGTAGGAATCTGGGGTTCAGTGTGTCCGGTCATCCGCTTCCAAGACCTAGAAAAACCTCACCCCATGAACACGGGCACCCCTGCTAAATCACCAAACGTGGCGAATCACTTGAGGGGACCTACATAAAGCAGAGGTGTTGGTTATCCAATAAAGGTTCCCGGGGCGTTACCCATTCCCGCCTCCCAAATTGATTAAATACATCACATATAATACCAGCAGATCCGGCTACACTTTGCTGTGGCTAACGAAACACAACGCCATCTACCTACAATGCCATTACCCAACCTTTATAACCAACGCCATCTGTTAATTTGCATACATATCAAATCCACACCGGCCGCTTGGTGGCCCGCTCCATTTTTTATGTATTGTATATTTCAACCAAAAAAACTTAACAAATTATATACCCAAACCTTCCTCATGAATCACTCTATCTATTGGTGAAAACCTCATGAAAATCTTTTGCTTAGTTTAAAAGATCTAAGAGTACAGACAGCGGGAGCGACTTTGCTTTTATTATGTAATAAAATAATAATAATTAGATTTTAATTCTGACAGTCTAATAACCAACATCCATACGACAGATTTATTTTCATATTCTTCGGAGGTAAAATGAGTTGACTTTTGTTTTTATTTTCGTAGCAGATATATTTAAGGCCTGCTATTTCAAAAAGCAGCTGATTATGTTTGGTAGTACGGTAATATGGTTTGAAAGGGAGATATGTCAGAGGGAGCTCGTTAATGTTAAAAACGATTATAATATTTAATATAAAAAAGATTGTTTAAAATAGTGCAAAAATTTATCGACAAGTCTAAAGTTGCATTTAAATTATATACGCTATTTATTTCATACTTATAACATGTTAAACAAGAAAAAAAATAGTTTAATAATTTTCGGAGCATCCTTTGCCATTTTTATTTCGGCTTGGTAAATGTACAGTCTTAAAAATAATACACATTTTTTTTAAGAAATCAATTTCAATCTTAAAAATAACACACATTTTTTTAAGAACTTAAAAACTTAAAAGTGTTTAGGAACTATGTTGTAAATCGGAAAAAAATCGGATTTTTTTTTTTACATTAGCTCCACACAGGAGGCCCCGAGGAAAATAATTTCCCTCAGGGCCGATGTCATCTTTGGGGATGCTGTGTAGAGGGTTTTTAAGGATATGAAGGAGAGGAGAGTTCTGGGAAGGAAAAGGGTTTAAGGGGTGGGTAGGAATCTGGGGCTCAGTGTGTCCTGGTCATCCGCCTCCAAGACCTAGACAAAGCTCACCCCATGAACCAAGGCTCCCCTGCTAAATCACAAAACGTAGCAAACCACTAGGGGTGACCTATGGCAGAGGTGTTGGTTATCCAATAAATGTTCCCGGGGCGGCGGTACCGTTCCCGCCTCCCAAATTGAATGCGGGGTTTAAGTATTAAAATGTAACAATTATTATAAGCAATAATTATCAGCCTGAAACACTCATCCACATTGAAAAATCTTCCGAGAAAAGATACATGACGCCAACGGGACTTGAACCCGTGTCCTCTCGATTGCCGGTCGATTGCTCTGACCACTGAGCTATGGCGGCTTATCTCGTACCCGCCAAATGATTCAATATATGCTAGTGTTTCATTCAACAATTACTGCTTATTATATTTTTTCCACCTGAAAACAACCAACTTTATTTTTGCGAGAGAAACATTGTAAGTGTTAAATCCCTCGCTAGGTGGCGTCGAGACAAATTATGTCTTCATTTATTGGGGAAATACTTAAACTTGTCAAATATTAATTATTATTTTTAATTGTAAAACTAACGTTTTTAAGACATAATTTGTCAATAAATGAAGACATAATTTGTCTCGACGCCACCTAGCGAGGGATTTAACACTTACAATGTTTCTCTCGCAAAAATAAAGTTGGTTGTTTTCAGGTGGAAAAAATATAATAAGCAGTAATTGTTGAATGAAACACTAGCATATATTGAATCATTTGGCGGGTACGAGATAAGCCGCCATAGCTCAGTGGTCAGAGCAATCGACCGGCAATCGAGAGGACACGGGTTCAAGTCCCGTTGGCGTCATGTATCTTTTCTCGGAAGATTTTTCAATGTGGATGAGTGTTTCAGGCTGATAATTATTGCTTATAATAATTGTTACCCTTTGTGCTATGCATAAAAAATCTTGTCTTAAAAACGTTAGTTTTACAATTAAAAATAATAATTATTAAAATGTATTTGGCCTATCTGCATATTTGAAAATTCATTTACCAATCATACCATAAGATTCCAAACGTATATTTTGCGTTATATTTGCCTGGAATAACGTAATTAATTTAATTGAATTTGTATACAAATTTCTGTAAGGATTTGTGAATTTGTGTGATTCATCACGCTTTTTATCATAAAATATATGGAAAAAGGTTTTTATTTAAGGACGATTTATTTTAGGTTTAAGTTCTTAATATGGTTTGTTTTTCTTAGAGTAGTTTTCTTAACACCCTTTAAGCCTTTTTGGATAGCACGCCACTGTTTCAGAGGAAACGAAATTATCACTTTATTCACCTAAAATAATAATATTTCATTCTCTGAAGAATAATTTTTATAAAGTGAGCAATATCATTTTCGATTCGTAATTTATGTGAGGATTTCGGGTAAGAATCTGAAAATAATTGAAAATCCAATATCAAGCAAAGTTCTAACAAAAAATCACGGAATGAGCCGCTTGTATGATGTTTTTCTGAGATTTTTAAAGGAAGAATTATAATATTTTTATCCGCCATAATTTTCATAAATGTTTTGTTTTCACGTTATATTCGAAGTCGAAACATATTTGAATAGAAAGTTTCTTTAGCACCGTTATGATTCGAAACTCGATGAAACGAAAAAGCGATGCTAAAAAGAGACAAACACATATATCTATAGGATTTAGCTTGCGAGAGAATGAGACAGAATAATCGGTCTCCTCTTTGTGCGGTACATCGCAGCCATCGCACTCTTGTCTACTTTAGTTTCTGAAAATTTCACATACTTGTAATTTTATTTTCTTAGCCGCCATAATTTTCAGAAATGTTACATTTTTATCGATTGTTGTTCGATGTCGAATTTGACGAAGCATTTTTTTAAAATATAATATACCTAGCTTCGAACTGTCTTTTTTGTCGTTTGAAAAACCACACAAATTTCTGCTGTCAGTTATCTGCCAAATTACAACAATTTATTCGCGACGTATTTTTAAAATTCTAAAATAACTAACTTTAATAAAGTTCATGGTGGAAGAAATTAGCCACATACTTGCGAGCAGATTAGTTTAAAAATCGTCAATTCGATGCCAGTTTTAAATTATCGATTGCAGAAAAACAATAATTTTAATTTAAAACAATTATTTTTGATATATATAAATGATACCTGCAACCTTCGTACCTAAGGAAAAATCATTAGTTTTGCTGATGACACTGTCATTTTATTTAATGAAAGTGATTGGTTAACCACTTTCAAAGATGCTGAACACGGACTTGTACTTCTGCAAAAATGGCTTAAGCAAAACTCACTTACACTTAATGTTAACAAAACTAAATATTTAACTTTTTCTATAACGGCCAGAGGACAACCAGCTGAGGATTATGCTCTTAAATTACACGATTGTCAAGGAAAAAACTTAACCCAATCATGCCACTGCCCCACCATAACACATTCTAAAAACATAAAATATCTCGGCATTGAAATTGATGAAAATCTTCGATGGGACTCCCACATAAATAGCATCACAAAGAAACTTACAAAGGTCATGTACTACTTTAGGAACGTACGCAGTATACTTAATAAAAATGATCTATATAAAGTCTTCTATGCTCTTTGCCAATCACGCATAGAATATGGCATAATAGGATGGGGAACTGCCTCAAACATACAGCTACATCAAGCAGCTAGCTAAAATGCAAAAGGTAATAATAAAAATAATCCTAAAAGTACCCATAAAAACTCCATCAAGAGAAATTTTTAAAAACTTTAATGTGTTCAGCATTATTAAATCACACTCAAAAAATGCACTACTTAAATTTAAAGAAAAATATGAATAACTTGCTGACCAACACACCTACACTACAAGGTAAAAATCCTCAAAACTACTGAACATACCGCAATTAAATACATCTTTTGGCCAGAAAAACCATAATTTCCATGCTACAAAATTATATAATGCCCTTCCAATTGAAATTAAGAACACCATGGAGATACAAATGTTTAAAAAAGACATCAAATTATGGTTAAGTAAACAGAAAGATGAGGAAATAATTAAAATTATGAAGTAAACCCAATACAACCTGCAGACAACAAATATAAAAACTTTTATTTTATTTTTTGTTTATTTTGTGAAAATCAAGAAACAAGAAGATGAGGAAATAAAAATCAACACCCATTCAGCAACATACAGTCCGCCTCGGAACAGGAATACCTAGTGAGGAGGACTGTAAACAAACCACTTTACTTTGTATTTTTACTTATTTTGTAATTTTACTTTATCTTATATTGCCATTAAAATAAAAAAACATCAGTGCTTTTGTCTCGAGTGTTCTCAGTATAAAAATCTGTTTACGTGATTTTTTTTAAGACAGCTGAAAATACACGTAAGACGCTCATAATAAGTAGGTAAGTATCTTAGTATGTGTGTGCTCCGCGTTACTTTTATTCCGACATTAGTTATTACCCCCGATATAGGAACCCCCTACATTAGTGCTGTGGAAGTAGGCCAGAAAATGGGAATAGGAAGGCCTATTTTTTAAGTTTCCCGGCAAACAAACAATATTTAGTAGCATGATTGATGTCTGATGTCAGCCGTGCATGTTCAGCGCTGGAAAATATTCTGTTTTGACACATTTTTCTTTAAATATTGTCCTTCTGATTGAAAATCCGTGTCGGCTGGTGACGGAGCGCGGAAAAAGTTTTGGCGCGTATATCAATCATTTAAATTTCGAATCATCGGGTCACGGTTTGGCTTATGGGTTCCCCCCCTTGACACCCCGACCCCAACCTTCTTCTCCCATTTCCCTCGAACTCTCTGCGACTTGTCAAGACCCCATAAATCACCCGGCCCCGCCCTGGACAGTGGTTAAAAATGTTAAAAGAACTTCCTTTTATTTCGTGCCGAAAACAAGTTCATTTTCGCGGGGCTTTTGAATATGGTGATCTATTTACTTATCTTTGTGTAAATTCTACCTACCAGCACAGCCGTTTGTGGTCTACGGTGAATAAAATAAATAAAAGATGCTCTACCGGATTAATGGCAGGGATATCTCACTTTTCATTGTTTTCTTTCATGTTTATTACCACGAGGACCGATAAATAATAGACTATTTTTTACACCACACGTGTATTTTAAATCACATGTTTTTTAGCAGTTTACAAATGATATATTTCTGCTATTTGCAAATTTAAACCACATTTTTGCGCGGGTTTAATGCTCTGAAACGGACAGAGGCGAATTTGGGAAATGGGCATGGGTACCGTGGGCTCGGGAACCATTCATTGGATAACCAACACCTCTGCCATAGGTCATCCCAAGTGGTTCGCTTTATATTAGGTCCTTACATATGAAATTGGCGTTTTGTATGGGAGGAACATAAAGTCGATTTTTTTAAATATAATATATTTATTTAATCAAATTATATACCATCACTTATTTATTTAATCAAATTATATGCACTTTTGCCATCTCATAGGTAGTTCATCGATCCCTTTACTAAAAAAACCATTCGGACGGGAATCGATAAAATCTTTGAAGGCGGTTTAGACTGCCCCATCGGAGAGGAATTTTTTCCCTTGCAAGAAGTTATCCAAATTTCGAAAAAAATGGTAATCTGTCGGGGCAAGGTCCGGAGAGTATGGTGGATGTCTTAGACATTCCAATTGAAGCTCCTCTAATTTGGTAGCCGTTTGTTGTGCAGTGTGTGGTCTAGCATTCTAACGCGCGTTTGTTGATTTGCTTCACTCAATTCGCGAGGTACCCACCTTTCAAGCTTTTTCACCTTCCCAATTTGCTTCAAGTGGATTAAAACAGTTTTATCACTAACACCGCAGCCTGCAGCTAACTCGGACGTGGTTTGCGATGGATCCGCTTTCACAATAGCCTTCAATTCTTCATTATCAACTTTGGTCTCCGGCCGTCCACGGGGATTGTTCTGCAGGTCGAAATTTCCAGAACGAAAACGTTAGAACCAAAAACCCACTGTGTTTTCTTTTGCGGCACCGTCGCCATACACATCATTAATCCTTCGAGCCGTTTCTGCAGCACTGGTGCCACGGTGGAACTCGTACTCGTAAATAACGCGATATTTCAGGTTTTCCATTTTCTAAACTAAGTGACGCAAAGAAAAAAAACAAATGAGGAAAAAACAAATGAATTATAATTTTCGAAACACAAATACATGAGTAAATAGCTGTACAAATTCGAATTTCGAATTCCTAATCAAAGAGAAGATATAGAGATCAAAGTTGCCAGTACGGCAAAACGCCAATTTCATATGTAAGGTCCTAATATTAATTTTGCAGGGATGCCCGGATCATGGGGTTGTTGTCTTATCCAGGTCTTGATTGTCCAGGGTTTGACGGCGTTTTGGTCCCGCTCAGGCGTAGTGTGTTCAATCCATCACGACATAACCAACATTTTCCGCTTACTGTGGTGATAGTAGGAGATTTTCAAATGTTGTCAGGTTATTTGTAACCCGGGAATGTTTTTCTTTAAAAAAAAGAAAAGCGTGGTGGACTGGATCGGGAGAGGCCAGATGAGGACCCTTTAACGTCTTTCTCGGCCCATCGCCTTGCACCGCAGTGAGAGGGATGGATGGACAGTATGAACACAGATTCCTAACCACCCTTCATACCTTTCTCCTTCCCCGAATCTCCAAACATTTATTTTTTAAAAAGACCCTCCACAAAGCATCCTCAAATATGACAAAGGCCCCCGGGGAAATTAATGGTGATTTATTAATAATTTAATAATATTTTAACAAATACCAACATTGCATTATCACAATAGGTTTCAGGATTGACGGATCTCCGCGATATTATTTATTCTTGCATTATTTTCTGCACAAATAAAAATCTATTGTTTTTTAAGTAAAACTTCTTTACGCACGCTTGACTTAGGGAAGTAAGCTAGTAAATGCGTGACGAGAGCGTTACGAAAAGTGTGATCGGGCGAGGCGAACGGCTGGGCGAGGCGAACGGAAGTTGAGAGGGAGATATAAGTTAGTGAAGTCTGACTTCAGTCGTGTGGTCCCACTCGTTTTTTCTGTGATCTCGACTTTCGTTAGAATACTCAATTTATAAAAAAAATATTTGATTGACATTTCAACCGAAATTTGCAGTACCATTATATTTTGTGCTGATTTTTTTTTTTTAAATTTTTTTTTTTTTTACAGTGAATACCGCACAAGAATCTCAACTGCTCCCGTCTGGAGCCAGTGAGACTATGACATCCCCAATTGGGGTATGTTGTGAGGCTGAAGGTAGCGGAGAGGGGAAGGAGGTGGGGAAGAGGAAGGTTGGGAAGTACCTGGCTATTCAGATCTGGTCACTAAACACGGCTAAAGCCATTTTCAAGCAACGTTTCAATTCTGAATGGTGGTCTTACACCGGGGCGATACTGATAGTATCTTCCACTCTGGAACATGCTGCAAATATACTATATATTATTTTAAATGAATTAATTGTGAAATAACACAAAATAATCAAATAAAATTTATTTGCGCATGCCGGGTTCGAACCCGCGACCTCCGGAATGTGAGTCAAGAGTCTTAGCCACTGGACTACGGAGGCCGATTTAGAGAAATATCTTATAGACAGCTGCCTTATTTAAAAAAAAAAACATATATACGAATGACGCTTGTAAACCATACGTGAGTTGTCTACGAATTCAGTAATGGTTAAGGCACAAATTCAAATTGTAAGTAAATATGATTTCGACGATATCGTAAAGCCTGGATTACTAACCGGTAAGTTTAAAAGCAGGTGAATCGGCGAGTGAGATTGTAATGATGACACACAAAACTATCTATTTGCTCAGTAGCGACAGCAGCAGCTAAAATAACCAATTCGGTCGATATTTTGAAAAAACTTCAGCTCGCAGCTAGCACCACACACTAGACAGTAGCGAGAATTACGGCTCCCGCGCGAACTAATTCTGACAGTTACGAAATCAGCTGTTGGTAGGCCGTCACCTTGAGCAAGTAGTGAGTAAAGTTGACCATCTTTCAACTTTTTTCGTAGATTGTTCACAATCTGCTAGTTAGCTAGTAATACGATTACACTGAGCGAGTTTACTTACAGGTAGTGAATTTCCCAGATAGTAGCTTGTAAACTCGCTCAATGTCATCGAGGCATAAGATGCCATAATCTCATTGGCTCCAGACGGTTGTGAGCAGTTTGGCGGTATTTTCATTGGCGGTATCCACATAAAACCTATGAAGTTAAGTCATTGCTTCAGTTGTCTGTGTTATCTTCAGGTCACGTGGTGTTGTTAACGAGTTATGCCGAAGATAATCGAAGACGGGTAGGCATAATCATTATTTCGCGAGAACTCTTCAGACGTGGGTGGTTTGGTGTATTTATGCCTCAGACAAAACAAGCTTCCTAGTAGTTAGGACGTGAGTCTTCCTAAACTATACATGTAAAGTACGAAACAACAACAAAAATGGGTAAATTTATACAAAGCCGGGACCAGCTCATTTTGGACAAAAATAAATAAATATATACCCCAGTAGATAGGTAATAATTAGATGTAATTAATTCCGTGAGCGGAAATTGAAAATAATGTATATTATCGTCAATTTCTTAAATTTAAAAATTCGAAAATGTCATTTTTCAATGACCTCCATGTTGTTATCTTTACTTTAAAAAACAGCCTACGTTTTTAAATGGTTTGTCTGGCTACGCAGGGTTTGTATAGCGGGCTTGTGAATATTATCTTAACTTTAAAAAACAGCCTACGTTTTTAAATAGTTTGTCTGGCTACGCAGGGTTTGTCTAGCGGGCTTGTGTGACAGATCGGCCGCGCCATGTCAGTTTCGAAGACGCGAAGTGAATTTTGATTTTACGCAATTGAAATTTAAAATGTATCATTTTCCGCCTCCCCCAATGCAAAAAGTTTCCAAAATACGAAATTCTAACAATTATTCAACTTCTGCAAAGTGTTTTTTCGTGAAAAAGTGCATATTACCGCATTTGCACTTTGAAAAATGACATTTTCGTATTTTTAAATTTAAGAAATTAACGATAGTGAACATTTTTTTCAATTTCCGCTCACGGAATTAATTACATCTAATTATTACCTATGTACTGGCGTAAAATTTTTTTTTTTTAGTGTAAAATGAGCTGGTCCCGGTTTTGTATAAAATTAATCAAAAATGATCTCAAGAATCTTTAACCACTGGAGCGCTTCTTGCCACAATATGGCAATGTTTAAAATATCTCGGATTGCTTTGCTGCCAATTTTGGCAAATTTTCCTTTATTTTTAAGTAATTACGTAGAAGTTTACGATTTTATAATATTTTTTTATAAATCCTAAGAATAAGTGATAATCAAAAAAAGATAGGTGAATTCATTGGCTATATAGAACTATAATCAGTTTGTATATCTCCATATTAAAATTAGAAGGTATGATTTTTATAATGTCGGCGGAAAATATTCAAAATGATCACCAAAATCTGGAGCAACCGAAGAAAAAATTAAATTGCGCTGTCGCTCCAGTAGTCAAGTCTTTTAATAAGCAAGTAATAGTGTTTGAAATACTGGCCCAGTTATAATAAGTAAGAATATATCTGGCGAGGAGTTCAGAGATACTTAAATTAACCACGTTATCACAGAAAGCAAGAGAAAGACCTTTAGAACTCGTGGTTGAAGGTTGCCAATGTAGAACAATGAGGTTGCGTGTTGGAAGTATTGAGTTCTACCAAAAATTATAATTTGCAAATCAATTCAGGAATGGACAGCGAAACAGATTTACTACACTACCGGCACCAGGTAAACAAAACGAACGTAGTTTCTCACTGGGTCAGGATTAACTGTGGTTGCTTGAGGCAAGCTTGCTGAACGCTATGAAAACACCGTAACACTGAATACTGTGTATGTTGCCGGGCGCCTTTATATAGCCCGACAAGTCGGGGTGTTGCTTTGTGCGGCAGTAGTTCCGAAGAAAGCGCCCGAACTGTGCATTTCAGGCGCGCAACGGTTCGTACCTTTTCTGGAACGCGTGAGAGGTAGGTAGATCTGTAGCTCAGTATCGATGTGATTGGTACCTACTATCCAGTCATGCAATGCCGGCGCTAGGCCTCTTACGAGCGGTGGCCGAAACGTTATTGTTAGTTCGGCATCCGAACACTTTAATATGGGCGACGCTTCTGAAAAGATCAATATTTTTCGGAAACAATCCAGAGCATGAGGTAGCAGAGGCTGGCTGCTATAGAACTTAAACAATCAAATTCAAATAAGTAAATGTAAAACTGATAAGAATAAAACAGTGTAAAAAAATTAAAATAAAATGTGTGCAAAAGAGAAAAAAGCGTAACCGAGAAATCTTATTAACTAATTAAATAGCCTAGCCTTTGTACTTACTAATTAATTACAGGTTGGTACGTATATTTAGTCATGCCTTCAAAGTTTATTCCAGAAATCTTATCATTTTCACATCATGACAGTCTCCGACGTTTATGTAAATACCAGTTTCCGTTTAATACTGAGTCTTGTTTTAAGTTATTTTTCAAGCCAAGGAAAGAGCCCCTGAGGTGAAATATCACAAAAAAGATGCCAAGGTTTTTTATTAGCTAAGTCGGTGACCTAGCGGTATGATCTGAATATGGCCTTTTCCTTTGCCATTTATATTCAGCTCTACAGAAAAATAACTAGTCTCAACTCATAGTTGAATGAAAACCTGTATTAATAAAAAATAGCAACAATCTTTTTGTCGTTGTTTAAGTTACCTAAAAACTGGAAGAGGTGTATATTTATTACATACCTTCAAATTAAAAATAAATTAGATAAAAATCATGGCAACACATTTTTTAAAAATCATAGGGTGTTTATGTTATAAATTATGAATTGTTAATACGAAAAATATAATGTAGATATAATATGGTAAGCTTCATAAAGAATTACAGATATCTACTTACCCTATCCAGGAAAGCGTTCCTATTAAAAACGTGACGTAAAGACAAAAATCGAAGATAAATCGATTGATTTGGCAAGAAACAATGGCAGAGGATGATCTTGACCTATAATAATATAACCTTGTTCCTCTTTTCTTGGTGTTTATTCTACTAAACCTGTCTTTTATTTTTCGTTTATATTGTATGTGAAAGTTATATTTTTAATATCTAAATTACAATGTAAAATTGAAACTATTTCCTCCAACCCATGAATTATAAGTTCCTCCTCTCCTAAAATCAGTTTTGTAACTCATCGGGATTGCCCTGGCAAGAAATAAAAACAAAACAAAAAACCATTAATAATAATTGAAGATATTAACTGATGGAAGTATGAACGCCCTCTAGTTTTTGTTTTTGTGCACTGTCAGTTCTACCTACATTGTTTGTGCACTGTCATTTACGATCTTTTACGTTGTCTAATTATAAAATAAATAGTTCTAAAGTCTTAACTGCCTTTTCTTACATTTCATCAGGTTATGGGCCGCCCCAACCCTGCCGTTTACAGTTTTTTTTTGTGTTTTGAGTAGTAAATAAAAAGTAAAAATAGTGAAAACTGCGAGTATAACCTCACTTTGGTTACCGCGCTCGCGAGTGATTTTTTCTTTTCAGACATCTATTACTTACTGTTGAATGTTTAAATATAAATATGGCTGGAAATAATTCGATGATGTCGATTGAGAAGTTGACTGGTCGTGACAATTGGGCAAGTTGGAGTTTTGCGGTCAAAGCATACTTACAGCACGAAGATTTATATTGTTGTATTTTGAAAGAACCAGTGGCTACAGATTCTAATACAGTTAAACAAGACATCAAAGCCAAGTCAAAGTTAATATTATTAGTAGACCCAATTTTATATGTACACATTCAAGAAGCCGAAAATGCAAAACAGGTATGGGAAAATTTGGCAAAGGCATTCGAGGACAGTGGATTGACTCGAAAAGTGGGTTTATTAAAAGAACTCATTAACACCGATTTAGAAAGTAGCATTTCAGTCGAAGACTACGTAAACAAAATTATGACAGCCGCGCACAAGTTAAGGAATATAAAATTCCATGTGGACGATGAGTGGTTGGGCACATTAATGCTGGCAGGTTTGCCAAAAATATATAGGCCCATGATAATGGGCTTAGAAAGTTCCGGTATAAAGATTAGTGCTGATTTAGTAAAAAACAAATTACTACAGGAAGTAAAGACATCAGACACTACCGCACTTTATACAAACACAAAAAAAATAATCAGCCCAAAAGTATTAAGAAAGGCTTAAGATGTTTTAATTGTAACAAGTATGGACATCTCAGTAAAAATTGTTGGCATAAGAAGACAAGTGATAATAATAAAAAAACAGATAAAAATACAGGGTATGTTGCAGCCTTTTCAGCATCTACAACAAACGACTCTCATTCTTGGCATATTGATTCAGGGGCATCTATGCATATGACCATGCACCGTGACTGACTCACTGATATCACTCCCTTTTCTGTACCGAGCATCAGAATTGCTAATAACAAAGTATTAAAAGTTGAATGCTGCGGTAATGTATGTATCAAAATAAATGCAAACAATGGCAGCACCGATTCAATACAGGTGAGGAATGTTTTATATGTACCAGAATTAAAAACAAATTTGTTGTCAGTTAGCAAAATAATTAAAGGTGGATGCAGAGTAATATTTATCGAACATGGCTGTCAAATTTACAATCCGAGTAACAAGTTAGTTGCAAAGGCCGAATTAATTAATGACACATATCTGTTAAATACTTGTGATAATCAAAATATGCAAGTCATGATGGCTAAGACTGATGATGATACTTATCTATGGCACCAGAGGATGGGTCATTTAAATTTCATTAGCCTTAATAAAATACCTAACTGTACAGAAGGTGTAAAGCTGTCACCAAGAACAGAAAATTCCATTTGTGTTACCTGTCTTGAAGGCAAGCAAACGAGAAAACCGTTCCCCACTGAAGGCTCCCGTGCAACCAGCCTGCTAGAGCTTATTCACAGTGACGTGTGTGGACCTGTGAAGCACACTTCAATTGGAGGGGCAAGGTATTTTGTAACCTTTATTGATGATTTTTCTCGGAGAGTACATGTATATTTTATTAAGAATAAGAATGAAGTATTTGAAAAATTTGTGGAATTTAAGAATAGAGTAGAAAATGAGTTGCGTACAAAAATTAAAATTTTGAGAAGCGATAATGGAACTGAATACAAAAATAAAACTTTTGAAGCCTACTTAAAAAAACATGGAATACTGCACCAGACATCTAATTCATACACACCAGAGCAAAACGGCCTCAGTGAAAGAATGAATAGAACTTTAATAGAGCGAGCTAAATGCATGATTTTAAATGCTGAGTTGCAGGTCACATTCTGGGCAGAAGCGGTAGCTACAGCAGCATATATCGTTAACCGTTCTCCCACCTGTACCTTATCCGATGTGACGCCCTATGAAGTATGGACTGGTAAGAAACCAAATCTAAATCACATGAGAATCTTTGGATGTCCTACAATGGTGCATATTCCTAAAGAAAAAAGAACTAAGCTTGATGTGAAGTCACGTAAGTTAATTTTTGTTGGCTACAGCGACAGTACCAAAGGTTACCGATTTATAGATCCTGAAACAAAAAAAGGAGTCCTGAGTAGAGATGTTGTATTCCTAGAAGCTTCTATTAAAAGAAATAAAGTGGACAATGTACCTGAAAAAGAAAAAGAAATTTGTAAAAAAGACATAGACATAGAAGAAAATTCAAAGGAAAGGTATGATGAAGTAAAAGAAAAGAATTTTGTTTACTTACCTTTGTATGATGAACTCGAAGAACCAGTGGAAAGAAATATTGATGATGAAATTAATGACCGAAGAGAAACACAGGCTGAATCACAAAGTATTTATATTTCAGATGATTCTGATCAATATGAGGACGTTAATGATGACACATACGTACCAGACAGGACAGTTGACTCTCCACTGGAATCTAATATGACTCTGAGATCGCTGCCGAGGAGAATGAGATGTCAAAATAATGATGGAAATGATATTCATCCAGGTTCCTCATCCTTAATGTGTCAAAGTTCTGAGTCAACTATTAATTTACTAAACAGTGATCCACAAAGTCTACAAGAAGCTCTTAACAGTGAAAAGGCTGATGATTGGAAGAGAGCTATGGCGGAAGAATATCAGTCATTAATAAAAAATAATACATGGACACTGGTTGACTTACCAGAAGGAAAATCAGTAATTCCCAGCAGATGGGTATATAAAACTAAGATGGATGGCAATGGATCTATTACACGCTATAAAGCAAGACTGGTGATCAAAGGATATAAACAAGTGAAGGGTATTGATTACAATGAGGTATACGCTCCAGTAGTCCGTTATACTTCCATAAGATACTTGATTGGTCTTGCTGTCAAATATCGACTTAAAATACACCAAATGGACGCAGTCACAGCATTTCTACAGGGTGACATTGATGAAGAAATTTACATGTCCTTACCACCTGGCTATGAAGATGAAAATAAAGTATGTAGACTGAACAAGTCAATATACGGACTTCAACAAGCGAGCAGACAGTGGAATAAAAAATTAAACACTGCTCTGTTAGAAATTGGAATGACTCGTTCAAACATAGATCCATGCGTTTACTACCGTATTTTGAATGAAAATGATATGCTTTTTATAGCAGTATATGTAGATGATATAATTTACTTATTTAATAATGAAGAGACCTCACGTATCATAAAATTGAAGTTAAAAGAAAAATTCTGCATGAAGGATTTAGGAACAGCCAAACATTGCATTGGTTTTAGAATTTCACAAGATGAAAATGTTGATGAGATCTCTATTGATCAATCTATTTACATAAAGATGATGCTTACACGATTTGGAATGAACGATTGTAAGCCAAAGTGGACTCCCGCTGATGCTAATGTTAAAATGAAGAAGGCTGAAAGTCAACAAGAAATTTTAAATAACATTCCATATCAAGAAATAATTGGCTGCTTGTTGTACTTGTCACAGGGAACTCGTCCAGACATTACCTATGTAATAAATTCTCTGAGTAGATATAATAGTCAACCTACTAATGAACATTGGATGGCTCTGAAACGAGTCATGAAATACCTGAAAGCTACAATGAATATGAAACTGGTTTATAAACGGAATGTTAATGAAAAAATTTGAGGCTATTGCGATTCAGATTGGGCAAATGACATTGAAGATAGAAAATACTGCACAGGATACATATTTTTATTTCAGGGTGCCGCAATAAGCTGGAATTCCAAGAAACAACAGACCATAGCCCTTTCTACAACTGAGGCTGAATATATGGCTCTATCGTCGGCTATTCAGGAAGCTCTTTGGTTGAAACAACTGGCAGACGAGTTTCAACCTGAACTTAAAGGTACACCTATAACCCTTTACTGTGATAATCAGAGTGCGATTAGTCTTTCAGGAAATGCTGTTTACCACGCGCGCAGTAAACATATAGACGTCCGCTATCACGTTGTGCGCGAGAAAGTTGCTGCCAAACAAATCATGGTTTAATATAGATGCACTGGAGATATGGTCGCAGATATTTTGACGAAAGCACTCCACCGACCGAAGCATGAAAACTTCACCCCATCAATGGGTTTAATTTTAAAGCGTGTGCGTTCAGGAGAGGATGATGGAAGTATGAACGCCCTCTAGCTTTTGTTTTTGTGCACTGTCAGTTCTACCTACATTGTTTGTGCACTGTCATTTACGATCTTTTACGTTGTCTAATTATAAAATAAATAGTTCTAAAGTCTTAACTGCCTTTTCTTACATTTCATCATTAACAACTCTAAAACGATAAATGTAAAACAGAAAAAATCAGAAAACGTTTTGGTTGCATCTGGAAATTTCTTTCTCTGTGTCACGTATTTAGTTTGCTAGTTGTTAATATTATCTTCAACTATTGAATATTACAATTTGAGGTTGTACTCAATCAGTTATTCCAACTAGTGTAGTTATGAAAATATTGAACTAAGAATTGGTGAATTTGATGGATTTATGTTAGTAAATCATGATTAGTGAAACAAAAAAGGCTCATTAAAATAGTTTTTAATCGATTTAACTGTTTGAATATATTTCATGAACAAAACGGTGCATTACGTTACAAAAATTATCATAATCACAAGTATAACTTATTCGTATAGTGGGGCAAATAAAATAAAACATAAAAATACCTTATGTCTGAATATAATAGAATTTAATCCAAAATCAGGGTTACTGATTTTTATACTGAATATTTTAATTCCACTTTTTGTCAAACCGTATATTCTAATACTGCAGTCCTAAACTGTATTGCAAGTTTTTGATAAGCTGACATATACGAGCGACATCAAATAGCAGATTCGCGGAAAACCCGCCCCGTTCGGAGTTTAGGTTTCCTGAATCGGCCAGATATCCAGAGGTTGATCTTTCACGAGTAATTGCGTTTGCCGAATCAATCGATAGGTAGTGTAGCCAGCAGGGGTCGCGGCTCCCACCCCCGCCCCCTGACAAGGGTGCCTCTTAGGGGCTGTAATTGGAAAATAGCTATCGTTGACGGCCGCCACAAATTAGGGATTTAAAATTAATTGCGGCGGCGTCTTCGATTAAGACGCGTTTTTGTCCCTTATTGCTAATTCTTGGCGTCTAAATCCCTCCAGATTACGACGTTAAGATGGATAAAATATATTCCGGTTGTCAGCCTATAACATATTACGCGATTGCTGTTGGGGCGCTAAGCTGTGTTGATAATTAAAGTACGGCAGTCGTGTTGTGCGTTGTAAGTGCTATTAAAGGCGGCTAGGCATTAACGGCACCCGCACTAACTTGGAAAAGTTTTGTAAATTTTGAGATCAATGATCTAAGCTATAAATAGGGAATAAATCGACAATGTAGCTTATTGTTCTCCGTAAACCTTATTATGATAATCTCACTTCAGTCAGTAGATCTATGTTCATTACATTGGCCATGAAATTGGTATTAATTTTTTGATCATAAGGATGGGAAGGCTGATAGAGATATTAAAAGAAGGGTAAATGCAGGTAACTCCATTAAGAGGAATATAAACGCTAGAAATATATCGAATCTCATGCCTGCAAAATTTTAAAATCGAGCGTCTTTTTGCACGAGGCTAGTAAGCGAAAAAGTGGTTTTTATTTATTTTGTGGATAATTTTATAAGAACGAAAAAAGTTAGAACATGGAAAACCTCAAAAATAGTCTTAGCCATAAAGGGTTAGGCACTTGGGGTCGGACGTTTGAACTCTTGGGGTCAGTCATAACTTTAGCCTTATGGCTCCGAACCTTCTGACATTTTGGATTCTTACTAAGAATCATGGCCTGGACCCGTATGAATAAAAAAATCAGCCAAAAGTAGAATTTTTTCAAAAATTCTTTGTGTTACGGGCGCTTTGTAACAATAATTGTGGTCGTTCATAACTTTGGCCCTATGGTTCCAAACGGTGGGAAATTTTGGATTCTTACCAAAAATCATGGCGTCTACATAGATCAATCAAAAAATCTATAAAGAACTTTTTTTTTAAATCATCGTTTGAACACTTGGGTTCGGTCGTTTAAGCACTTGGGGTCGGACGTTTGAACTCTTGGGGTCTGTAGTAACTTTAGCCTTATGGCTCCGAACCGTCTGAAATTTTGGATTCTTACTAAGAATCATGGCCTGGACACGTATCAATCAAAAAATGCTTATTAAAGTGGAATTCATCGTTTTACGGGCGCTTTTTAACAATAATTGTGGTCGTTCATAACTGGGCCAAACGGTGTGAAATTTTGGATTCTTACTAAGAATCATGGCTTGGACCCGTATCAATTAAATAATCGGCCAAAAGTAGAATTTTTGCAAAAATTCGTCGTTTTACGGGCGCTTTGTAACAATAATTGTGGTCGTTCATAACTTTGGATCTATGGTTCCGAAACGTGTGAAATTTTCTATTCTTACTAATAATCATGGTGTGTACACGAATCAATCAAAAAATCTACAAAGATTTTTTTTTTTAACATCCTTTTAACACTTGGGTTCGGTCGTTTGAGCCCTTGGGGTCGGACGTTTGAACTCTTGGGGTTGATCATAAGTTTAGCCTTATGGCTCCGAACCGTCTGAAATTTTGAATTCTTACTAAGAATCATGGCCTGGACCCGTAACAATAAAAAAAATGGCAAAAGTAGAATTTTTGCAAAAATTCATTGTTTTACAGGCGCTTTGTAACAATAATTGTGGTCGTTCATAACTTTGGCCCTATAGTTCCGATCCGTGTGAAATTTTGGCTTCTTACAGAGTCATGGTGTGTACATGAATCTATCAAAAAATCTACAAAGATTTTTTTTTTTTTTAACATTGTTTAAACACTTGGGTTCGGTCGTTTAAGCACTTGGGGTCGGACGTTTGAACTCTTGGGGTCGGTCATAACTTTAGCCTTATGGCTCCGAACCGTCTGAAATTTTGAATTCTTACTAAGAATCATAGATTGGACACGTCTCAATAAAAAAATCGGCTAAAAGTGGAATTTTCACAATAATTCATTGTTTTACGGGCGCTTTGTAACAATAATTGTGGTCGTTCATAAATTTGGCCCTATGGTTCCGAACCGTGTGAAATTTTGGATTCTTACTAAAAATCAAGGCGTCTACATGAATTAATCAAAAAATCTACAAAGATTTTTTTTTTTGAATCACCGTTTTAACACTTGGGTTCGGTCGTTTAACCACTTGGGGTCGGACGATTGAACACTTGGGGTCGGTCATAACTTTAGCCTTATGGCTCCGAACCGTCTGACGTTTTGGATTCTTACAGAATCATGGCCTGGACACGTATCAATCAAAAAATTGCTTATTAAAGTGGAATTCATTTTTTGATTAATTCATGAATTAATCAAAAAATCTACAAAGAATTTTTAATTTTTAAATCACTGTTTTAACAATTGGATTCGGTCGTTTAAGCACTTGGGGTCAGACGATTGAACTCTTGGAGTCGGTCATAACTTTAGCCTTATGCCTCCGAACCGTCTGAAATTTTGGATTCTTACTAAGAATCATGGCTTGGACACGTATCAATCCAAAAAATGCTTATTAAAGTGGAATTCATCGTTTTACGGGCGCTTTGTAACAATAATTGTGGTCGTTCATAAATTTGACCCTATGGATGTGAACCTTGTGAAATTTTGATTCTTACCAAGAGTCATGGTGTATACACGAAACGATCAATAAATCATCAAAGATTTTTTTTTTTAATCATCGTACTAAACTTGGAATCGGTCATTTAAGCACTTGGGGTCGGACGATTGAACTCTTGGGGTCGGTCATAACTTTAGCCTTGTGGCTCCGAACCGTCTGAAATTTTGGATTCTTACTAAGAATCATGGCTTGGACACGTATCAATCAAAAAAATGCGCTTTGTTACTATAATGGCGGTCGTTCATAACTTTGGCCCTATGGTTCTAAACCATGTAAAATTTTGGATTCTTACTAATAATCATGTTGTGTTCACGAATCAATCAAAAAATCTACGAAGATTTTTTTTTTTTTAAACATCGTTTTATTACTTGGGTTCGGTCGTCCGACCCCAAGTGCTTACTTGGGGTCGGACGTTTGAACTCTTGGTTTTAATGGCTCCGAACCGTCTGAAATTTTGGATTCTTACTAAGAATCATGGACTGGACACGTATCAACCAAAAATTGGCCAAATGTAGAATTTTTGGAAAAGTTCATCGTTTTACGGGCGCTTTGTAACAATAATTGAGGTCGTTCATAACTTTGGCCCTATGATTCCGAACCGTGTGAAATTTTGGATTCTTACTAAAAATCAAGGCGTCTACATGAATTAAGCAAAAAATCTACAAAGATTTTTTTTTTGAATCACCGTTTTAACACTTGGGTTCGGTCGTTTAAGCACTTGGGGTCGGACGATTGAACTCTTGGGGTCGGTCATAACTTTAGCCTTATGGATCCGAACCGTCTGAAATTTTGGATTCTTATTAAGAATCATGGCCTGGATACGTATCAATAAAGAAATCGGCAAAAAAAAAGATTTTTTGCAAAAATTCGTTTTTTACGGGCGCTTTGTAACAATAATTGAGGTCGTTCATAACTTTGGCCCTATGATTCCGAACCGTGTGAAATTTTGGATTCTTACTAATAATCATGTTGTGTTCACGAATAAATCAAAAAATCTACGAAGATTTTTTTTTTTAACATCGTTTTAACACTTAGGTTCGGTCGTCCGACCCCAAGTGCTTACTTGGGGTCGGACGTTTGAACTCTTGGGGTCGGTCATAGTTTTAGCCTTATGGCTCCAAACCGTCTGAAATTTTGGATTCTTCCTAAGAATCATGGACTGGACACGTATCAATCAAAAAATTGGCCAAAAGTAGAATTTTTGCAAAAATTCATCGTTTTACGGGCGCTTTGTAACAATAATTCTGGTCGTTCATAACGTTGGCCCTATGGTTCCGAACCGTGTGAAATTTTGGATTCTTACTAAGAATCATGGCCTGGAAACGTATCAATAAAGAAATCGGCCAAAAGTAGAATTTTTGCAAAAATTCTTCGTTTTACGGGTGCTTTGTAACAATAATTGTAGTCGTTCTTAACTTTGGCTCTATGGTTCGGAACCGTGTAAAATTTTGGATTCTTTCGTAAATCGACAAAGATTTTTTTTTTTGAAAAACCGTTTTAACACTTAGGTTCGGTCGTTTCAGCATGTGGGGTCTTACGATTGAACTCTTGGGGTCGGTCATAACTTTAGCCTTATCGCTCCGAACCGTCAGAAATTTTAGATTCTTACTAAGAATCGTGGCCTGAACACGTATCAATCAAAATATCGGCTAAAAATAGAACTGTTGCAATAATTCATCGTTTTACGAGCGCTTTGTAACAATAATTATGGTCGTTCATAACTTTGGCCCTATGGTTCCGAACCGTGTGAAATTTTAGATTCTTACTAATAATCATGTTGTGTACACGAATCAATCAAGAAATCTACGAAGATTTTTTTGTAACACTTGGGTTCGGTTGTTAAGCACATAGGGTCGGACGTTTGAACTCTTGGGGTCGGTCATAGTTTTAGCCTTATGGCTTCGAACCGTCTGAAATTTTGGATTCTTACTAAGAATCATGGCCTGGACCCGTAAAAATAAAGAAATTGGCCAGAAGTAGAATTTTTGCAAAAATTCATCGTTTTACGGGCGCTTTGTAACAATTATTATGGTCGTTTATAACTTTGGCCCTATGGTTCCGAACCGTGTGAAATTTTGGATTCTTACTAAGAATCATGGCCTGGACACGTATCAATCAAAAAATTGCTTATTAATGTGGAATTCATCGTTTTACGGGCGCTTTGTAACAATAATTGTTGTCGTTCATAAATTTGGCCCTAGGGATCGGAACCTTGTGAAATTTTGATTGTTACCAAGAGTCATGATGTGTACACGAATCAATGAAAAAATCGTCAAAGTTTTTTATTTATTTTTTAACATCGTTTTAACCGTTGGGTTCGGTTGTTTAAGCTCTTGGGGTCGGACGTTTGAACTCTTGGGGTCGGTCATAGTTTTAGCCATATGGCTCCGAACCGTCTGAAATTTTGGATTCTTACTAAGAATTATGGCCTGGACCCGTAACAATAAAGAAATTGGCCAAAAGTAGAATTTTTGCAAAAATTCATCGTTTTACGGGCGCTTTGTAACAATAATTTTGGTCGTTCATAACTTTGGCCTTATGGTTCCGAACCGTGTGAAATTTTGAATTCTTACTAAAAATCGTGGCATCTACATGAATGAATCAAAAAATCTACAAAGAATTTTTAATTTTTGAATCACTGTTTTAACAAATGGGTTCGGTCGTTTAAGCACTTGGGGTCGGACGATTGAACTCTTGGGGTTGGTCATAACTTAAGCCTTTTGGCTCCGAACCGTTTGAAATTTTGGATCCTTACTAAGAATCGTGGCCTGGACACGTATCAATCAAAATATCGGCTAAAAATAGAACTGTTGCAAAATTCATCGTTTTACGAGCGCTTTGTAACAATAATTATAGTCGTTCATAACTTTGGCCCTATTGTTCCGAACCGTGTGAAAATTTTGGATTCTTACTAAGAATCATGGCCTAGACAAGTATCAATAAAGAAATCGGCCAGAAGTAGAATTTTTGGAAAAATTCGTCGTTTTACGGGTGATTTGTAACAATAATTGTGGTCGTTCTTAACTTTGGCTCTATGGTTCCGAGCCGTGTAAAATTTTGGATTCTTACTAATAATCATGTTGTGTACACGAATCAATCAAAAACCCTATGAAGACTTTTTTTTTTAACATTGTTTTAACACTTGGGTTCGGTCGTTTAAGCACCTGGGGTCGGACGTTTGAACTCTTGGGGTCGGTCATAGTTTTAGCCTTATGGCTCCGAACTGTCTGAAATTTTGGATTCTTACTAAGAATACCTGAACTTACCTGAACCCGTAACAATAAAGAAATTGGTAAAAGAAGAATTTTTGCAAAAATTCATCGTTTTACGGGCGCTTTGTAACAATTATTATGGTCGTTTATAACTTTGGCCCTATGGTTCCGAACCGTGTAAAATTTGGATTCTTACTAATAATCACGTAGTGTTCACGAATCAATCAAAAAATCTACGAAGATTTTTTTTTTTTTAACATCGTTTTAACACTTGGGTTCGGTCGTTTAAGCACTTGGGGTCAGACGATTGAACTCTTGGGGTCGGTCATAACTTTAGCCTTATGCATCCGAACCGTCTGAAATTTTGGATTCTAACTAAGAATCATGGCTTGGACACGTTCCAATCAAAAAAATTCTTATTAAAGTGGAATTCATCGTTTTACGGGCGCTTTCTAACAATAATTGTGGTCGTTCATAACTTTGGCCCTATGGTTCCGAACCGTGTGAAATTTTGATTCTTACCAAGAGTCATGGCGTGTACACGAAACGAAGATTTTTTTTTTTAACATCGTTTTAACACTTAGGTTCGGTCGTCCGACCCCAAGTGCTTACTTGGGGTCGGACGTTTGAACTCTTGGGGTCGGTCATAGTTTTAGCCTTATGGCTCCAAACCGTCTGAAATTTTGGATTCTTCCTAAGAATCATGGACTGGACACGTATCAATCAAAAAATTGGCCAAAAGTAGAATTTTTGCAAAAATTCATCGTTTTACGGGCGCTTTGTAACAATAATTCTGGTCGTTCATAACGTTGGCCCTATGGTTCCGAACCGTGTGAAATTTTGGATTCTTACTAAGAATCATGGCCTGGAAACGTATCAATAAAGAAATCGGCCAAAAGTAGAATTTTTGCAAAAATTCTTCGTTTTACGGGTGCTTTGTAACAATAATTGTAGTCGTTCTTAACTTTGGCTCTATGGATCGGAACCGTGTAAAATTTTGGATTCTTTCGTAAATCGACAAAGATTTTTTTTTTTGAAAAACCGTTTTAACACTTAGGTTCGGTCGTTTAAGCACTTGGGGTCGGAAGATTGAACTCTTGGGGTCGGACATAACTTTAGCCTTATGGCTCCGAACCGTCTGAAATTTTGGATTCTTACTAAGAATCATGGCTTGGACACGTATCAATAAAAAAAATACTTATTAAAGTGGAATTCATCGTTTTACAAGCGCTTTGTAACAATAATGGCGGTCGTTCATAACTTTGGCCCTATGATTCCGAACCGTGTGAAATTTTGGATTCTTACTAAAAATCAAGGCGTCTACATGAATTAAGCAAAAAATCTACAAAGATTTTTTTTTTGAATCACCGTTTAACACTTTGGTTCGGTCGTTTAAGCACTTGGGGTTGGACGATTGAACTCTTGGGGTCGGTCATAGCTTTAGCCTTATGGATCCGAACCATCTGAAATTTTGGATTCTTATTAAGAATCATGGCCTGGATACGTATTAATAAAGAAACCGGCAAAAAAAAAGATTTTTTGCAAAAATTCGTTCTTTACGGGTGCTTTGTAACAATAATTGTAGTCGTTCTTAACTTTGGCTCTATGGTTCCGAACCGTGAAAATTTTTGGATTCTTACTAATAATCACGTAGTGTTCACGAATCAATCAAAAAATCTAGGAAGATTTTTTTTTTTTAACATCGTTTTAACACTTAGGTTCGGTCGTTTAAGCACTTGGGGTCAGACGATTGAACTCTTGGGGTCGGTCATAACTTTAGCCTTATGCCTCCGAACCGTCTGAAATATTGGATTCTTACTAAGAATCATGGCTTGGACACGTATCAATCAAAATATCGGCTAAAAATAGAACTGTTGCAATAATTCATCGTTTTACCAGCGCTTTGTAACGATAATTATGGTCGTTCATAATTTTGGCCCTTTGGACCTGAACCTTGTGAAATTTTGATTCTTACCAAGAGTCATGGTGTATACACGAAACGATCAAAAAATCATCAAAGATTTTTTTTTTTAAATCATCGTACTAAACTTGGGTTCGGTCGTTTAAGCACTTGGGGTCGGACGATTGAACTCTTGGGGTCGGACATAACTTTAGCCTTATGGCTCCGAACCGTCTGAAATTTTGGATTCTTACTAAGAATCATGGCCTGGACACGTATCAATCAAAAAATTGCTTATTAAAGTGGAATTCACCGTTTTACGGGCGCTTTGTAACAATAATTGTGGTCGTTCATAAATTTGGCCCTATGGATCGGAACCTTGTGAATTTTTGATTCTTACCAAGAGTCATGGTGTGTACACGAATCAATGAAAAAATCATCAAAGATTTTTTTTATTTTTTAACATCGTTTTAACCGTTGGGTTCGGTTGTTTAAGCACTTGGCGTCGGACGTTTGAACTCTTGGGGTCGGTCATAGTTTTAGCCATATGGCTCCGAACCTTCTGAAATTTTGGATTCTTACTAAGAATCATGGCCTGAACCAGTAACAATAAAGAAATTGGCCAAAAGAAGAATTTTTGCAAAAATTCATCGTTTTGAGGGCGCCTTGTAACAATAATTGTGGTCGTTCATAACTTTGGCTCTATGGTTCCGAACCGTGTAAAATTTTGGATTCTTACTAATAATCACGTAGTGTTCACGAATCAATCAAAACATCTAGGAAGATTTTTTTTTTTTTAACATCGTTTTAACACTTGGGTTCGGTCGTTTAAGCACTTGGGGTCAGACGATTGAACTCTTGGGGTCGGTCATAACTTTAGCCTTATGCATCCGAACCGTCTGAATTTTTGGATTCTTATTAAGAATCATGGCCTGGATACGTATCAATAAAGAAATCGGCAAAAAAAAAGATTTTTTGCAAAAATTCGTTTTTTACGGGTGCTTTGTAACAATAATTGTAGTCGTTCTTAACTTTGGCTCTTTGGTTCCGAACCGTGTAAAATTTTGGATTCTTACTAATAATCACGTTGTGTTCACGAATCAATCAAAAAAACTAGGAAGATTTTTTTTTTTTTTTTAACTTCGTTTTAACACTTGGGTTCGGTCGTTTAAGCACTTGGGGTCAGACGATTGAACTCTTGGGGTCGGTCATAACTTTAGCCTTATGCCTCCGAACCGTCTGAAATATTGGATTCTTACTAAGAATCATGGCTTGGACACGTATCAATCAAAATATCGGCTAAAAATAGAATTGTTGCAATAATTCATCGTTTTACCAGCGCTTTGTAACAATAATTATGGTCGTTCATAATTTTGGCCCTTTGGACCTGAACCTTGTGAAATTTTGATTCTTACCAAGAGTCATGGTGTATACACGAAAGGATCAAAAAATCATCAAAGATTTTTTTTTTTAAATCATCGTATTAAACTTTGGTTCGGTCGTTTAAGCACTTGGGGTCGGACGATTGAACTCTTGGGGTCGGACATAACTTTAGCCTTATGGCTCCGAACCGTCTGAAATTTTGGATTCTTACTAAGAATCATGGCCTGGACACGAATCAATCAAAAAATTGCTTATTAAAGTGGAATTCATCGTTTTACGGGAGCTTTGTAACAATAATTGTGGTCGTTCATAAATTTGGCCCTATGGATCGGAACCTTGTGAATTTTTGATTCTTACCAAGAGTCATGGTGTGTACACGAATCAATGAAAAAATCGTCAAAGATTTTTTTTATTTTTTAACATCGTTTTAACCGTTGGGTTCGGTTGTTTAAGCACTTGGCGTCGGACGTTTGAACTCTTGGGGTCGGTCATAGTTTTAGCCATATGGCTCCGAACCTTCTGAAATTTTGGATTCTTACTAAGAATCATGGCCTGAACCAGTAACAATAAAGAAATTGGCCAAAAGAAGAATTTTTGCAAAAATTCATCGTTTTGAGGGCGCCTTGTAACAATAATTGTGGTCGTTCATAACTTTGGCTCTATGGTTCCGAACCGTGTAAAATTTTGGATTCTTACTAATAATCACGTAGTGTTCACGAATCAATCAAAACATCTAGGAAGATTTTTTTTTTTTTAACATCGTTTTAACACTTGGGTTCGGTCGTTTAAGCACTTGGGGTCAGACGATTGAACTCTTGGGGTCGGTCATAACTTTAGCCTTATGCATCCGAACCGTCTGAAATTTTGGATTCTTATTAAGAATCATGGCCTGGATACGTATCAATAAAGAAATCGGCAAAAAAAAAGATTTTTTGCAAAAATTCGTTTTTTACGGGTGCTTTGTAACAATAATTGTAGTCGTTCTTAACTTTGGCTCTATGGTTCCGAACCGTGTAAAATTTTGGATTCTTACTAATAATCACGTTGTGTTCACGAATCAATCAAAAAAACTAGGAAGATTTTTTTTTTTTTTTTTAACTTCGTTTTAACACTTGGGTTCGGTCATTTAAGCACTTGGGGTCAGACGATTGAACTCTTGGGGTCGGTCATAACTTTAGCCTTATGCCTCCGAACCGTCTGAAATATTGGATTCTTACTAAGAATCATGGCTTGGACACGTATCAATCAAAATATCGGCTAAAAATAGAATTGTTGCAATAATTCATCGTTTTACCAGCGCTTTGTAACAATAATTATGGTCGTTCATAATTTTGGCCCTTTGGACCTGAACCTTGTGAAATTTTGATTCTTACCAAGAGTCATGATGTATACACGAAAGGATCAAAAAATCATCAAAGATTTTTTTTTTTAAATCATCGTATTAAACTTTGGTTCGGTCGTTTAAGCACTTGGGGTCGGACGATTGAACTCTTGGGGTCGGACATAACTTTAGCCTTATGGCTCCGAACCGTCTGAAATTTTGGATTCTTACTAAGAATCATGGCCTGGACACGAATCAATCAAAAAATTGCTTATTAAAGTGGAATTCATCGTTTTACGGGAGCTTTGTAACAATAATTGTGGTCGTTCATAAATTTGGCCCTATGGATCGGAACCTTGTGAATTTTTGATTCTTACCAAGAGTCATGGTGTGTACACGAATCAATGAAAAAATCGTCAAAGATTTTTTTTATTTTTTAACATCGTTTTAACCGTTGGGTTCGGTTGTTTAAGCACTTGGCGTTGGACGTTTGAACTCTTGGGGTCGGTCATAGTTTTAGCCATATGGCTCCGAACCTTCTGAAATTTTGGATTCTTACTAAGAATTATGACCTGAACCCGTAACAATAAAGAAATTGGCCAAAAGTAGAATTTTTGCAAAAATTCATCGTCTTACGGGCGCTTTGTAACAATAATTGTGGTCGTTCATAACTTTGGCCTTATGGTTCCAAACCGTGTGAAATTCTGAATTCTTACTAAAAATCATGGCATCTACATGAATTAATCAAAAAATCTACAAAGAATTTTTAATTTTTGAATCACTGTTTTAACAATTGGGTTCGGTCGTTAAAGCACTTGGGTCGGACGATTGAACTCTTGGGGTCGGTCATAACTTTAGCCTTATGGCTCCGGAACCGTCTGAAATTTTGGATTCTTACAAAGAATCGAGGCCTGGACACGTATCAATCAAAATATCGGCTAAAAATAGAACTGTTGCAATAATTCATCGTTTTACGAGCGCTTTCTAACAATAATTATGGTCGTCCATAACTTTGGCCCTATGGTTCCGAAGGGTGTGAAATTTTGGATTCTTACTAAAAATCATGTTGTGTTCACGAATCAATCAAAAAATCTACGAAGATTTTTGTTTTTTTAACATCGTTTTAACACTTGGGTTCGGTCGTCCGACCCCAAGTGCTTACTTGGGGTCGGACGTTTGAACTCTTGGTTTTTATGGCTCCGAACCGTCTGAAATTTTGGATTCTTACTAAGAATCATGGACTGGACACGTATCAATCAAAAATTTGCCAAAAGTAGAATTTTTGGAAAAGTTCATCGTTTTACGGGCGCTTTGTAACAATAATTGAGGTCGTTCATAACTTTGGCCCTATGATTCCGAACCGTGTGAAATTTTGGATTCTTACTAATAATCATGTTGTGTTCACGAATAAATCAAAAAATCTACGAAGATTTTTTTTTTTAACATCTCTTTAACACTTCGGTTCATAACTTTGGCCCTATTGTTACTAAGAATCATGGCGTAGACAAGTATCAATAAAGAAATCGGCCAGAAGTAGAATTTTTGCAAAAATTCGTCGTTTTACGGGTGCTTTGTAACAATAATTGTGGTCGTTCTTAACTTTGGCTCTATGGTTCCGAGCCGTGTAAAATTTTTGATTCTTACTAATAATCATATTGTGTACACGAATCAATCAAAAACCCTATGAAGATTTTTTTTTTTAACATTGTTTTAACACTTGGGTTCGGTCGTTTAAGCACCTGGGGTCGGACGTTTGAACTCTTGGGGTCGGTCAAAGTTTTAGCCTTATGGCTCCAAACCTTCTGAAATTTTGGATTCTTCCTAAGAATCATGGACTGGACACGTATCAATCAAAAAATTGGCCAAAAGTAGAATTTTTGCAAAAATTCATCGTTTTACGGGCGCTTTGTAACAATAATTGTGGTCGTTCATAACGTTGGCCCTATGGTTCCGAACCGTGTGAAATTTTGTATTCTTACTAAAAATCATGGCGTTTATATGAATTCATCCAAAAATCTACAAAGAATTTTCTTTTTTTGAACCACTGTTTCAACACTTGGGTTCGGTCGGTTAAGCACTTGGGGTTGGACGATTGAACTCTTGTGGTCGGTCATAACGTTAGCCTTATGGCTCCGTTCCGTCTGAAATTTTGGATTCTTACTAAGAATCATGGCTTGGACAAGTATCAATCAAAAAATGCTTATTAAAGTGGATTTATTTTTAGTGGAACAATAATTGTGGTCGTTCATAAATTTGGCCCTATTGATCTGAACCTTTGAAATTTTGATTCTTACCAAGAGTCATGGTGTGTTCACGAATCATTCAAAAAATCTTCAAAGATTTAAAAAAAAAAAAAATCATTATACGTACTAACACTTGGGTTCGGTCGTTTAAGCACTTGGGGTCGGACGTTTGAACTCTTGGTGTCGGTCATAGTTTTAGCCTTATGGCTCCGCAACGTCTGAAATTTTGGCTGAAATTTTGATTCTTACTAAGAATCGTGGCCTGGACAGGTATCAATCAAAATATCGGCTAAAAATAGAACTGTTGCAAAAATTCATCGTTTCACGAGCGCTTTGTAACAATAATTATGGTCGTTCATAACTTTGGCCCTATGGTTCCGAACCGTATGAAATTTTGGATTCTTACTAAGAATTATGTCCTAGACATGTATCAATAGAGAAATCGGCCAGAAGTAGAATTTTTGCATATATTCGTCGTTTTCCGGGTGCTTTGTAACAATAATTGTGGTCGTTCTTAACTTTGGCTCTATGGTTCCGAACGGTGTAAAATTTTGGATTCTCACTAATAATCAGGTTGTGTACACGAATGACTCAAAAAATCTACGAAGATTTTTTATTTTTTTTTAACATCGTTTTAACACTTGGGTTCGGTTGTTTAAGCACTTGGGGTCGGACGTTTGAACTCTTGGGGTCGGTCATAGTTTTAGCCTTATGGCTCCGCACCGTCTGAAATTTTGGCTGAAATTTTGGATTCTTTCTAAGAATCGTGGCCTGGACACGTATAATAATCATGTTGTGTACACGAATTAATCAAAAAATCTACAAAGATTTTTTTTTGAATCACCGCTTTAACACTTGGGTTCGGTCGTATAAGCACTGAAATTTTGGATTCTTGGATGTTGTGAACACAAATTAATCAAAAAATCTACAAAGATTTTTTTTTTGAATCACCGCTTTAACTCTTGGTTTCGGTCGTTTAAGCACTTGGGGTCGGAAGATTGAACTCTTGGGGTCGGAAACCGTCTAAAATTTTCGATTCTTACTAAGAATCATGGCTTGGACACGTATCAATCAAAAAATGCTTATTAACGTGGAATTCATCGTTTTACGGGCCCTTCGTAACAATAATTGTCGTCGTTCATAAATTTGGCCCTATGGATCTGAACCTTGTGAAATTTTGATTCTTACCAAGAGTCATGGTGTGTACACGAATCAATCAAAAAATCTTCCAAGATTTTATTTAAAAAAATCATCGTACTAACACTTGGGTTCGGTCGTTTAAGCACTTGGGGTCGGAGGTTTTCATAACTTTGGCCCTATGGTTCCGAACCGTGTGAAAATTCGGATTCTTTCTAAGAATCATGGCCTGGATACGTATCAATAAAGAAATCGGCCAAAAGTAGAATTTTTGCAAAAATTCGTCGTTTTACGGGTGCTTTGTAACAATAATGGTAGTCATTCTTAACTTTGGCTCGATGGTTCTGAACTGTGTAAAATTTTGGATTCTTACTAATAATCATGTTGTGTACACGAATCAATCAAAAAATCTACGAAGATTTTTTTTTTTAAATCGTTTTAACACTTGGGTTCGGTCGTTTAAGCACTTGGTGTCGGACGATTGAACTCTTGGGGTCGTTCACAACTTTCGCCCCATGGTTCCGAACCGTGTGAAATTTTGGATTCTTATTAAGAATCATGGCCTTGATACGTATCAATAAAGAAATCGGCCAAAAGTAGAATTTTTGGAAAAATTTATCGTTTTACGGGCGCTTTGTAACAATAATTGTGGTCGTTCATAACTTTGGCCCTATGATTCCGAACCGTGTGAAATTTAGGATTCTTAGTAAAAATCAATGCGTCTACATGAATTAATCAAAAAATCTACAAAGATTTTACTTTTTTGAATCACCGTTTTAACACTTGGGTTCGGTCGTTTAAGCACTTGGGGTCGTACGATTGAACTCTTGGGGTCGGTCATAACTTTAGCCTTATGGCTCCGAACCGTCTGAAATTTTGGATTCTTACTAAGAATCATGGCCTGGACACGTATCAATCAAAAAATTGCTTATTAAAGTGGAATTCATCGTTTTACGGGCGCTTTGTAACAATAATTGTGGTCGTTCATAAATTTGCCCTTGTGGATTTTTGATTCTTACCAAGAGTCATGGTGTGTACACGAATCAATGAAAAAATCGTCCAAGATTTTTTTTATTTTTTAACATCGTTTTAACCGTTGGGTTCGGTTGTTTAAGTACTTGGGGTCGGACGTTTGAACTCTTGGGGTCGGTCATAGTTTGAGCCATATGGCTCCGAACCTTCTGAAATTTTGGATTCTTACTAAGAATTATGGCCTAGACATGTATCAATAGAGAAATCGGCCAGAAGTAGAATTTTTGCAAAAATTCGTCGTTTTACGGGTGCTTTGTAACAATAATTATAATCGTTCTTAACTTTGGCTCTATGGTTCCGAACCGTGTGAAATTTTGGATTCTTACTAAAAATCAATGCGTCTACATGAATTAATCAAAAAATCTACAAAGATTTTATTTGTTTGAATCACCGTTTTAACACTTGGGTTCGGTCGTTTAAGCACTTGGGGTGGGACGATTGAACTCTTGGGGTCGGTCATAACTTTAGCTTTATGGCTCCGAACCGTCTGAAATTTTGGATTCTTACTAAGAATCATACCCTGCACCCGTAACAATAAAGAAATCGGCCCAAAGTAGAATTTTTGCAAAAATTCATCTTTTTTCGGGCGCTTTGTAACAGTAATTGTGGTCGTTCTTAACTTTGGCCCTATGGTTCCGAGTTCCGAACCGTGTGAAATTTTGGATTCTTACTGTGAAATTTTGGATTCTTACTAATAATCATGTTGTGTACACGAATTAATCAAAAAATCTACAAAGATTTTTTTTGAATCACCGCTTTAACACTTGGGTTCGGTCGTATAAGCACTGAAATTTTGGATTCTTACTAATTATCATGTTGTGTACACAAATTAATCAAAAAATCTACAAAGATTTTTTTTTGAATCACCGCTTTAACACTTGGGTTCGGTCGTTTAAGCACTTGGGGTCGGACGATTGAACTCTTGGCGTCGGAAACCGTCTGAAATTTTTGATTCTTACAAAGAATCATGGCTTGGACACGTATCAATCAAAAAATGCTTATTAACGTGGAATTCATCGTTTTACGGGCGCTTCGTAACAATAATTGTGGTCGTTCATAAATTTGGCCCTATAGATCTGAACCTTGTGAAATTTTGATTCTTACCAAGAGTCATGGTGTGTATACGAATCAATCAAAAAATCTTCAAAGATTTTATTTAAAAAAATCATCGTACTAACACTTGGGTTCGGTCGTTTAAGCACTTGGGGTCGGAGGTTTTCATAACTTTGGCCCTATGGTTCCAAACCGTGTGAAATTATGGATTCGTACTAAGAATTATGGCCTAGACATGTATCAATAGAGAAATCGGCCAGAAGTAGAATTTTTGCAAAAATTCGTCGTTTTACGGGTGCTTTGTAACAATAATTATGGTCGTTCTTAACTTTGGCTCTATGGTTCCGAACCGTGTGAAATTTTGGATTCTTACTAAAAATCAATGCGTCTACATGAATTTAACAAAAAATCTACAAAGATTTTATTTGTTTGAATCACCGTTTTAACACTTGGGTTCGGTCGTTTAAGCACTTGGGGTCGGACGATTGAACTCTTGGGGTCGGTCATAACTTTAGCTTTATGGCTCCGAACCGTCTGAAATTTTGGATTCTTACTAAGAATCATACCCTGCACCCGTAACAATAAAGAAATCGGCCCAAAGTAGAATTTTTGCAAAAATTCATCTTTTTTCGGGCGCTTTGTAACAGTAATTGTGGTCGTTCATAACTTTGGCCCTATGGTTCCGAACCGTGTGAAATTTTGGATTCTTACTGTGAAATTTTGGATTCTTACTAATAATCATGTTGTGTACACGAATTAATCAAAAAATCTACAAAGATTTTTTTTGAATCACCGCTTTAACACTTGGGTTCGGTCGTATAAGCACTGAAATTTTGGATTCTTACTAATTATCATGTTGTGTACACAAATTAATCAAAAAATCTACAAAGATTTTTTTTTGAATCACCGCTTTAACACTTGGGTTCGGTCGTTTAAGCACTTGGGGTCGGACGATTGAACTCTTGGGGTCGGAAACCGTCTGAAATTTTCGATTCTTACTAAGAATCATGGCTTGGACACGTATCAATAAAAAAATGCTTATTAACGTGGAATTCATCGTTTTACGGGCGCTTCGTAACAATAATTGTGGTCGTTCATAAATTTGGCCCTATAGATCTGAACCTTGTGAAATTTTGATTCTTACCAAGAGTCATGGTGTGTATACGAATCAATCAAAAAATCTTCAAAGATTTTATTTAAAAAAATCATCGTACTAACACTTGGGTTCGGTCGTTTAAGCACTTGGGGTCGGAGGTTTTCATAACTTTGGCCCTATGGTTCCAAACCGTGTGAAATTTTGGATTCGTACTAAGAATTATGGCCTAGACATGTATCAATAGAGAAATCGGCCAGAAGTAGAATTTTTGCAAAAATTCGTCGTTTTACGGGTGCTTTGTAACAATAATTATGGTCGTTATTAACTTTGGCTCTATGGTTCCGAACCGTGTGAAATTTTGGATTCTTACTAAAAATCAATGCGTCTACATGAATTAATCAAAAAATCTACAAAGATTTTATTTGTTTGAATCACCGTTTTAACACTTGGGTTCGGTCGTTTAAGCACTTGGGGTCGGACGATTGAACTCTTGGGGTCGGTCATAACTTTAGCTTTATGGCTCCGAACCGTCTGAAATTTTGGATTCTTACTAAGAATCATACCCTGCACCCGTAACAATAAAGAAATCGGCCCAAAGTAGAATTTTTGCAAAAATTCATCGTTTTTCGGGCGCTTTGTAACAGTAATTGTGGTCGTTCATAACTTTGGCCCTATGGTTCCGAACCGTGTGAAATTTTAGATTCTTACTGTGAAATTTTGGATTCTTACTAATAATCATGTTGTGTACACGAATTAATCAAAAAATCTACAAAGATTTTTTTTTGAATCACCGCTTTTACACTTGGGTTCGGTCGTATAAGCACTGAAATTTTGGATTCTTACTAATAATCATGTTGTGTACACAAATTAATCAAAAAATCTACAAAGATTTTTTTTTTTGAATCACCGCTTTAACACTTGGGTTCGGTCGTTTAAGCACTTGGGGTCGGACGATTGAACTCTTGGGGTCGGAAACCGTCTGAAATTTTCGATTCTTACTAAGAATAATGGCTTGGACACGTATCAATCAAAAAATGCTTATTAACGTGGAATTCATCGTTTTACGGGCGCTTCGTAACAATTATTGTGGTCGTTCATAACTTTGGCCCTATGGTTCCGAACCGTGTGAAATTTTGGATTCTTACTGTGAAATTTTGGATTCTTACTAATAATCATGTTGTGTACACGAATTAATCCAAAAATCTACAAAGATTTTTTTTTGAATCACCGCTTTTACACTTGGGTTCGGTCGTATAAGCACTGAAATTTTGGATTCTTACTAATAATCATGTTGTGTACACAAATTAATCAAAAAATCTACAAAGATTTTTTTTTTTGAATCACCGCTTTAACACTTGGGTTCGGTCGTTTAAGCACTTGGGGTCGGACGATTGAACTCTTGGGGTCGGAAACCGTCTGAAATTTTCGATTCTTACTAAGAATCATGGCTTGGACACGTATCAATCAAAAAATGCTTATTAACGTGGAATTCATCGTTTTACGGGCGCTTCGTAACAATCATTGTGGTCGTTCATAAATTTGGCCCTATGGATCTGAACCTTGTGAAATTTTGTTTCTTACCAAGAGTCATGGTGTGTTCACGAATCAATCAAAAAATCTTCAAAGATTTTATTTAAAAAAATCATCGTACTAACCCCAAGTGTTAGGTTAATTAATTATTGTGGTCGTTCATAAATTTGGCCCTATGGATCGGAACCTTGTGAAATTTTGATTCTTCACCAAGAGTCATGATGTGTACACGAATCAATGAAAAAATCATCAAGGTTTTTTTTTATTTTTTAACATCGTTTTAACCGTTTGGTTCGGTTGTTTAAGCACTTGGGGTCGGACGATTGAACTCTTGGGGTCGGTCATTACTTAAGCCTTCTGTCTCCGAACCATCTGAAATTTTGGATTCTTACTAAGAATGGTGGCCTGGACACGTATCAATCAAAATATCGGATACAAATAAAACTGTTGCAAAATTCATCGTTTTACGAGCGCTTTGTAACAATAATTATGGTCGTTCATAACTTTGGCCCTATGGTTCCGAACCGTGTGAAATATTGGATTCTTACTAAGAATTATGGCCTAGACATGTATTAATAGAGAAATCGGCCAGAAGTAGAATTTCTGCATAAATTCGTCGTTTTACGGGTCCTTTGTAACAATAATTGTGGTCGTTTTTAACTTTGGCTCTATGGTTCCGAACGGTGTAAAATTTTGGATTCTTACTAATAATCATGTTGTGTACACGAATGAATCAAAAAATCTACGAAGATTTTTTTATTTTTTTTTAACATCGTTTTAACACTTGTGTTCGGTCGTTTAAGCACTTGGGGTCGGTGGTTTGAACTCTTGGGGTCGGTCATAGTTTTAGCCTTATGGCTCCGAACCGTCTGAAATTTTGGATTCTTACTAAGAATCATGCCCTGCACCCGTAACAATAAAGAAATCGGCCAAAAGTAGAATTTTTGCAAAAATTTGTCGTTTTACGGGTGCTTTGTAACAATAATTGTAGTCGTTCTTAACTTTGGCTCGATGGTTCCGAACTGTGTATAATTTTGGATTCTTACTAATAATTATGTTGTGTTCACGAATCAATCAAAAAATCTACGAAGATTTTTTTTTAAATCGTTTTAACACTTGGGTTCAGTCGTTTAAGCACTTGGGCTCGGACGATTGAACTCTTGGGGTCGTTCACAACTTTCGCCCCATGGTTCCGAACCGTGTGAAATTTTGGATTCTTATTAAGAATCATGGCTTTGATACGTATCAATAAAGAAATCGGCCAAAAGTAGAATTTTTGGAAAAATTCATCGTTTAACGGGCGCTTTGTAACAATAATTGTGGTCGTTCATAACTTTGGCCCTATGATTCCGAACCGTGTGAAATTTTGGATTCTTACTAAAAATCAATGCGTCTACATGAATTAATCAAAAAATCTACAAAGATTTTTTTTGTTTGAATCACCGTTTTAACACTTGGGTTCGGTCGTTTAAGCACTTGGGGTCGGACGATTGAACTCTTGGGGTTGGTCATAACTTAAGCCTTATGGCTCCGAAACGTTTGAAATTTTGGATCCTTACTAAGAATCGTGGCCTGGACACGTATCAATCAAAATATCGGCTAAAAATAGAACTGTTGCAAAATTCATCGATTTACGAGCGCTTTGTAACAATAATTATAGTCGTTCATAACTTTGGCCCTATTGTTCCGAACCGTGTGAAATTTTGGATTCTTACTAAGAATCATAAAGAAATCAGCCAGAAGTAGAATTTTTGCAAAAGTTCGTCGTTTTACGGGTGCTTTGTAACAATAATTGTGGTCGTTCTTAACTTTAGCTCTTTGGTTCCGAACCGTGTGAAATTTTGGATTCTTACTAAAAATCAATGCGTCTACATGAATTAATCAAAAAATCTACAAAGATTTTATTTGTTTGAATCACCGTTTTAACACTTGGGTTCGGTCGTTTAAGCACTTGGGGTCGGACGATTGAACTCTTGGGGTCGGTCATAACTTAAGCCTTCTGGCTCCGAACCATCTGAAATTTTGGATTCTTACTAAGAATGGTGGCCTGGACACGTATCAATCAAAATATCGGATAAAAATAAAACTGTTGCAAAATTCATCGTTTTACGAGCGCTTTGTAACAATAATTATGGTCGTTCATAACTTTGGCCCTATGGTTCCGAACCGTGTGAAATATTGGATTCTTACTAAGAATTATGGCCTAGACATGTATCAATAGAGAAATCGGCCAGAAGTAGAATTTTTGCATAAATTCGTCGTTTTACGGGTAACAATAATTGTGGTCGTTCTTAACTTTGGCTCTATGGTTCCGAACGGTGTTAAATTTTGGATTCTTACTAATAATCATGTTGTGTACACGAATGAATCAAAAAATCTACGAATTTTTTTTTTTTTTTTTTTTTTAACATCTTTTTAACACTTGTGTTCGGTCGTTTAAGCACTTGGGGTCGGACGTTTGAACTCTTGGGGTCGGTCATAGTTTTAGCCTTATGGCTCCGAACCGTCTGAAATTTTGGATTCTTACTAAGAATCATGCCCTGCACCCGTAACAATAAAGAAATCGGCCAAAAGTAGAATTTTTGCAAAAATTCATCGATTTTCGGGCGCTTTGTAACAATAATAATGGTCGTTCATAACTTTGGTCCTATGGTTCCGAACCGTGTGTAATTTTGGATTCTTACTAAGAATTATGGCCTAGACATGTTTCAATAGAGAAATCGGCCAGAAGTAGAATTTTTGCATAAATTCGTCGTTTTACGGGTGCTTTGTAACAATAATTGTGGTCGTTCTTACCTTTGGATCTATGGTTCCGAACGGTGAAAATTTTGGATTCTTACTCATAATCATGTTGTGTACACGAATGAATCAAAAAATCTACGAAGATTTTTTTTTTTTTTTTTTACATCGTTTTAACACTTGGGTTCGGTCGTTTAAGCACTTGGGGTCGGACGTTTGAACTCTTGGGGTCGGTCATAGTTTTAGCCTTATGGCTCTGAACCGTCTGAAATTTTGGATTCTTACTAAGAATCATGGCCTGCACCCGTAACAATAAAGAATTAATTAAATAATTAAATTTTAAACACCATTCATACTAACTACGTTAAGCAATCAATTAGTTACGAGGGGGGATATTTATATAATTGCCTTCCAGATGATATCAAAAACTTGTTCATGTTTATTCACAAAAAACAAAGTAGTGATAGTGAATAATATCGTATGGTAATATAATATCATGTAAATGTTAGTATTGCAATTTAATGTTATCTAAGGTTATGAAATGTAAAAACCATGTAATGTAAAAACTATGTAATACAATGTAAAAAGTACATAATTCAATATTCTAGTTAAGTAAGTGAAAATTTTATTTTCTTTTTTACTGGAATAAAAACTTATGAATAAAAAATTTTGGATTCTTACTGTGAAATTTTGGATTCTTTGAATTAATCAAAAAATCTACAAAGATTTTATTTTTATTTTAACATCGTTTTAACACTTGGGTTTGGTCGTTTAAGCACTTGGGGTCGGACGTTTGAACTCTTAAGGGTCGGTCATAGTTTTAGCCTAATGGCTCCGAACCGTCTGAAATTTTGGATTCTTACTAAGAATCATGGCCTGGACCCGTAACAATAAAGAATATGGCCAAAAGTAGAATTTTTGCAAAAATTCATCGTTTTACGGGCGCTTTGTAACAATAATTGTGGTCGTTCATAACTTTGGCCCTATGGTTCCGAACCGTGTGAAATTTTGTATTCTTACTAAAAATCATCGCGTTTACACGAATTGATCAAAAAATCTACAAAGATTTTTTTTTTTTTGAATCACTGTTTCAACACATGGGTTCGGTCATTTAAGCACTTGGGGTCGGACGATTGAACTCTTGGGGTCGGTCATTACGTTAGCCTTATGGCTCCGAACTGTCTGAAATTTTGGATTCTTACTAAGAATCATGGCTTGGACACGTATCAATCAAAAAAATGCTTATTAAAGTGGATTTCATAGTTTTACGGGCGCTTTGTAAGAATAATTGTGGTCGTTCATAAATTTGGCCCTATGGATCTGAACCTGTGATATTTTTTGATTCTTACGAAGGGTGATGGTGTTTACACGAATCAATCAAAAAATCTTCAAAGATTTTTTTTTTTTTAAATCATTGTACCTACTAACACTTGGGGTTCAGTCGTTTAAGCACTTGGGGTCGGACGTTTGAACTCTTGGGGTCGGTCATAACTTTAGCCTTATGGCTCCGAACCGTCTGAAATTTTGGCTGAAATTTTGGATTTTTACTAAGAATCGTGGCCAGGACACGTATCAATCAAAATATCGGCTAAAAATAGAACTGTTGCAAAAATTCATCGTTTAACGAGCGCTTTGTAACAATAATTATGGTCGTTCATAACTTTGGCCCTATGGTTCCGAACCGTGTGAACTTTTGGATTCTTACTAAGAATTATGGCCTAGACATGTATCAATAGAGAAATCGGCCAGAGGTAGAATTTTTGCATAAATTCGTCGTTTTACGGGTGCTTTGTAACAATAATTGTGGTCGTTCTTAACTTTGGCTCTATGGTTCCGAACGGTGTAAAATTTTGGATTCTTACTAATAATCATTTTGTGTACACGAATGATTCAAAACATCTACGAAGATTTTTTTTTTTTTTTTACATCGTTTTAACACTTGGGTTCCGTCGTTTAAGCACTTGGGGTCGGACGATTGAACTCTTGGGGTCGGTCATAACTTTAGCTTTATGGCTCCGAATTGTCTGAAATTTTGGATTCTTACTAAGAATCATGGCCTGCACCCGTAACAATAAAGAAATCGGCCAAAAGTAGAATTTTTGCAAAAATTCATCGTTTTTCGGGCGCTTTAAAACAATAATTGTGCTCGTTCATAACTTTGGCCCTATGGTTCCGAACCGTGTGATATTTTGGATTCTTACTGTGAAATTTTGGATTCTTACTAATAATAATGTTGTGTACACGAATTAATCAAAAAATCTACAAAGATTTTTTTTTTGAATCACAGCTTTAACACTTGGGTTCGATCGTTTAAGCACTAAATTTTGGATTCTTACTAATAATCATGTTGTTCACACGAATTAATCAAAAAATCTACAAAGATTTTTTTTTTTTTTAACATCGTTCTAACACTTGGGTTCGGTCGTTTAAGCACTTGGGGTCGGACGTTTGACCTCTTGGGGTCGGTCATAGTTTTAGCCATAAGGCTCCGAACCTTCTGAAATTTTGGATTCTTACTAAGAATGATGGCCTGGGCCCGTAACAATAAAGAAATTGGCCAAAAGTAATATTTTTGCAAAAATTCTTCGTTTTACGGGCGCTTTGTAACAATAATTGTGGTCGTTCATAACTTTGGCCCTATGGTTCCGAACCGTGTGAAATTTTGTATTCTTACTAAAAATCATGGCGTTTACACGAATTAATCAAAAAATCTACAAAGTATTTTTTTTTTTTGAACCACTGTTTCAACACTTGGGTTCGGTCGTTTAAGCACTTGGGGTCGGACGATTGAACTCTTGGGGTCGGTCATAACGTTAGCCTTATGGCTCCGAACCGTCTGAAATTTTGGATTCTTACTAAGAATCATGGCTTGGACACGTATCAATTAAAAAAAATGCTTATTAAAGTGAATTTCATAGTTTTACGGGCGCTTTGTAACAATAATTGCGGTCGTTCATAAATTTGGCCCTATGGATCTGAACCTTTGAAATTTTGATTCTTACCAAGAGTCATGATGTGTACACGAATCAATCAAAAAATTTTCAAACATTTTTTTTTTTAAATCATTGTACCTACTAATACTTGGGTTCAGTCGTTTAAGCACTTGGGGTCGGTCATAACTTTAGCCTTATGGCTCCGAACCGTCTGAAATTTTGGCTGAACTTTTGGAATCTTACTAAGAATCGTGGCCTGGCCACGTATCAATCAAAATATCGACTAAAAATAGAACTGTTGCAAAAATTCATCGTTTCACGAGCGCTTTGTATCAATAGAGAAATCGGCCAGAAGTAGAATTTTGCATAAATTCGTCGTTTTACGGGTGCTTTGTAACAATAATTGTGGTCGTTCTTAACTTTGGCTCTATGGTTCCGAACGGTGTAAAATTTTTAGATTCTTACTAATAATTATGTTGTCTACACGAATGAATCAAAAAATCTACGAAGATTTTTTTTTTTTTTTTAACATCGTTTTAACACTTGGGTTCGGTCGTTTAAGCACTTGGGGTGTGACGAATGAACTCTTGGGGTCGGTCATAACTTTAGCCTTATGGCTCCGAACCGTCTCAAATTTTGGATTCTTACTGTGAAATTTTAGATTCTCACTAATAATCATGTTGTGTACACGAATTAATCAACAAATCTGCAAAGATTTTTTTTTATGAATCAACGCTTTTACACTTGAGTTCGGACATTTAAGCACTTGGGGTCGCACGATTGAACTCTTGGGGTCGGTCATAACTTAAGTCTTATGGCTCCGAACCGTCTGAAATTTTAGATTCTTACTAAGAATCGTGGCCTGGACACTTATCAATCAAAATATCGGCTAAAAATAGAACTGTTGCATAAATTCATCATTTCACGAGCGCTTTGTAACAATAATTGTGGTCGTTCATAACTTTGGCCCTATGGTTCCGAACCGTGTGATATTTTGGATTCTTACTGTGAAATTTTGGATTCTTACTAATAATAATGTTGTGTACACGAATTAATCAAAAAATCTACAAAGATTTTTTTTTTGAATCACAGCTTTAATACTTGGGTTCGGTCGTTTAAGCACTAAATTTTGGATTCTTACTAATAATCATGTTGTTCACACGAATTAATCAAAAAATCTACAAAGATATTTTTTTTTTTTAACATCGTTTTAACACTTGGGTTCGGTCGTTTAAGCACTTGGGGTCGGACGTTTGACCTCTTGGGGTCGGTCATAGTTTTAGCCTTATGGCTCCGAACCGTCTGAAATTTTGGATTCTTACTAAGAATGATGGCCTGGACCCGTAACAATAAAGAAATTGGCCAAAAGTAATATTTTTGCAAAAATTCTTCGTTTTACGGGCGCTTTGTAACAATAATTGTGGTCGTTCATAACTTTGGCCCTATGGTTCCGAACCGTGTGAAATTTTGTATTCTTACTAAAAATCATGGCGTTTACACGAATTAATCAAAAAATCTACAAAGTATTTTTTTTTTTTGAACCACTGTTTCAACACTTGGGTTCGGTCGTTTAAGCACTTGGGGTCGGACGATTGAACTCTTGGGGTCGGTCATAACGTTAGCCTTATGGCTCCGAACCGTCTGAAATTTTGGATTCTTACTAAGAATCATGGCTTGGACACGTATCAATTAAAAAAAATGCTTATTAAAGTGAATTTCATAGTTTTACGGGCGCTTTGTAACAATAATTGCGGTAGTTCATAAATTTGGCCCTATGGATCTGAACCTTTGAAATTTTGATTCTTACCAAGAGTCATGGTGTGTACACGAATCAATCAAAAAATTTTCAAAGATTTTTTTTTTAAATCATTGTACCTACTAATACTTGGGTTCAGTCGTTTAAGCACTTGGGGTCGGTCATAACTTTAGCCTTATGGCTCCGAACCGTCTGAAATTTTGGCTGAACTTTTGGAATCTTACTAAGAATCGTGGCCTGGCCACGTATCAATCAAAATATCGACTAAAAATAGAACTGTTGCAAAAATTCATCGTTTCACGAGCGCTTTGTATCAATAGAGAAATCGGCCAGAAGTAGAATTTTGCATAAATTCGTCGTTTTACGGGTGCTTTGTAACAATAATTGTGTTCGTTCTTAACTTTGGCTCTATGGTTCCGAACGGTGTAAAATTTTGGATTCTTACTAATAATTATGTTGTCTACACGAATGAATCAAAAAATCTACGAAGATTTTTTTTTTTTTTTTAACATCGTTTTAACACTTGGGTTCGGTCGTTTAAGCACTTGGGGTGTGACGAATGAACTCTTGGGGTCGGTCATAACTTTAGCCTTATGGCTCCGAACCGTCTCAAATTTTGGATTCTTACTGTGAAATTTTAGATTCTCACTAATAATCATGTTGTGTACACGAATTAATCAACAAATCTGCAAAGATTTTTTTTTATGAATCAACGCTTTTACACTTGAGTTCGGACATTTAAGCACTTGGGGTCGCACGATTGAACTCTTGGGGTCGGTCATAACTTAAGTCTTATGGCTCCGAACCGTCTGAAATTTTAGATTCTTACTAAGAATCGTGGCCTGGACACTTATCAATCAAAATATCGGCTAAAAATAGAACTGTTGCATAAATTCATCATTTCACGAGCGCTTTGTAACAATAATTGTGGTCGTTCATAACTTTGGCCCTATGGTTCCGAACCGTGTGATATTTTGGATTCTTACTGTGAAATTTTGGATTCTTACTAATAATAATGTTGTGTACACGAATTAATCAAAAAATCTACAAAGATTTTTTTTTTGAATCACAGCTTTAATACTTGGGTTCGGTCGTTTAAGCACTAAATTTTGGATTCTTACTAATAATCATGTTGTTCACACGAATTAATCAAAAAATCTACAAAGATTTTTTTTTTTTTTAACATCGTTTTAACACTTGGGTTCGGTCGTTTAAGCACTTGGGGTCGGACGTTTGACCTCTTGGGGTCGGTCATAGTTTTAGCCTTATGGCTCCGAACCGTCTGAAATTTTGGATTCTTACTAAGAATGATGGCCTGGACCCGTAACAATAAAGAAATTGGCCAAAAGTAATATTTTTGCAAAAATTCTTCGTTTTACGGGCGCTTTGTAACAATAATTGTGGTCGTTCATAACTTTGGCCCTATGGTTCCGAACCGTGTGAAATTTTGTATTCTTACTAAAAATCATGGCGTTTACACGAATTAATCAAAAAATCTACAAAGTATTTTTTTTTTTTGAACCACTGTTTCAACACTTGGGTTCGGTCGTTTAAGCACTTGGGGTCGGACGATTGAACTCTTGGGGTCGGTCATAACGTTAGCCTTATGGCTCCGAACCGTCTGAAATTTTGGATTCTTACTAAGAATCATGGCTCGGACACGTATCAATTAAAAAAAATGCTTATTAAAGTGAATTTCATAGTTTTACGGGCGCTTTGTAACAATAATTGCGGTCGTTCATAAATTTGGCCCTATGGATCTGAACCTTTGAAATTTTGATTCTTACCAAGAGTCATGGTGTGTACACGAATCAATCAAAAAATTTTCAAAGATTTTTTTTTTAAATCATTGTACCTACTAATACTTGGGTTCAGTCGTTTAAGCACTTGGGGTCGGTCATAACTTTAGCCTTATGGCTCCGAACCGTCTGAAATTTTGGCTGAACTTTTGGAATCTTACTAAGAATCGTGGCCTGGCCACGTATCAATCAAAATATCGACTAAAAATAGAACTGTTGCAAAAATTCATCGTTTCACGAGCGCTTTGTATCAATAGAGAAATCGGCCAGAAGTAGAATTTTGCATAAATTCGTCGTTTTACGGGTGCTTTGTAACAATAATTGTGTTCGTTCTTAACTTTGGCTCTATGGTTCCGAACGGTGTAAAATTTTGGATTCTTACTAATAATTATGTTGTCTACACGAATGAATCAAAAAATCTACGAAGATTTTTTTTTTTTTTTTTTAACATCGTTTTAACACTTGGGTTCGGTCGTTTAAGCACTTGGGGTGTGACGAATGAACTCTTGGGGTCGGTCATAACTTTAGCCTTATGGCTCCGAACCGTCTCAAATTTTGGATTCTTACTGTGAAATTTTAGATTCTCACTAATAATCATGTTGTGTACACGAATTAATCAACAAATCTGCAAAGATTTTTTTTTATGAATCAACGCTTTTACACTTGAGTTCGGAAATTTAAGCACTTGGGGTCGCACGATTGAACTCTTGGGGTCGGTCATAACTTAAGTCTTATGGCTCCGAACCGTCTGAAATTTTAGATTCTTACTGAGGGAGCGGTCCGTATCGGTAGAGACGGGAGATAAATGAAAGGCGTGCAGTCGATGTGTGAGTCAGTCTTTATTGTGGCTACGTAGCGGAGGTCGATGCGGAGCGGGAGCGGAGTGGAGTGATGCTGCTGCGTGGTGAGTGAAGATGAAGGTCAGGACATTACGGCGGTGAAGATCACAGGTCTTCAGGAAGCCGGCGTGTTACCCTACACCATGGCGGTGTAGACGAGACCTTGGTCCAGGCGGTCGATCGACGTCGTGTTGACGGGATATGGCGGCTGTGTGTCCAGTGGGTCGGAGCACACACGTGACGCAGGAAGGAACCTTGAGAGGCGATGAGGATGCTGGCGCGTTGCCGATTGTTGTTGCTGCTCGTTGCAGGATGAGGATGCTGGCGCGTTGCCAGTTGTTGTTGCTGCTCGTTGCAGGATGTTGGATGATGGCGCGTTGCCGGTTGTGGTTGTGGTAGCTGCTCGTTGCAGGGTGCTGGTTGACATCTCATGTCGAGATGGTAGTCGGAGAGGTTCCTCGAAGGTGCTGGAATGTTCCTGTGTCACGCTGGATAAATTGATGTTCACTGTTGACAGCGCGAGGCCCGTGCCCCGCGCGGGCTGGTACTTAGTCGCGACACTGCTCGTTCTGTGTTCCTTTATCGATGAATGAATACTGAGGTACTGACTGACTAGCTCCGAGCCAGCGAGCGCGGCTTATATACCCGTGGCAAGTAATTTCGATGACGGTAGGTAACGTCGGGTGAATTCACGTAAAGGCGAGATATCACCCGAACCTTCTGCGGGCACTTGAACGGTACAGCCGTACGTTCTAGCTCTTTCGCGTAGGTGGCGGATTATCATTAAGGCGGCCATTATTACTACGCTGTATGTATGTAGGTAGATGTATCGCTGTAGGTATGTGCTTCCACCTAATTCTGTGGAGGTCAGTGGCGCTGCGGTAAATTTTGCAGAGCGGGTTAAGTAGCCGCTACACTAGGACACTTATCAATCAAAATATCGACTAAAAATAGAACTGTTGCAAAAATTCATCGTTTCACGAGCGCTTTGTATCAATAGAGAAATCGGCCAGAAGTAGAATTTTGCATAAATTCGTCGTTTTACGGGTGCTTTGTAACAATAATTGTGTTCGTTCTTAACTTTGGCTCTATGGTTCCGAACGGTGTAAAATTTTGGATTCTTACTAATAATTATGTTGTCTACACGAATGAATCAAAAAATCTACGAAGATTTTTTTTTTTTTTTTTAACATCGTTTTAACACTTGGGTTCGGTCGTTTAAGCACTTGGGGTGTGACGAATGAACTCTTGGGGTCGGTCATAACTTTAGCCTTATGGCTCCGAACCGTCTCAAATTTTGGATTCTTACTAAGAATCATGGCCTGCACCCGTAACAATAAAGAAATTGGCCAAAAGTAGAATTTTTGCAAAAATTCATCGTTTTTCGGGCGCTTTGTAACAATAATTGTGGTCGTTCATAACTTTGGCCCTATGGTTCCGAACCGTGTGAAATTTTGGAGTCGTACTAAAAATTATGGCGTCTACATGAATTAATCAAAAATTCTACAAAGAATTTTTTTTTTTGAATCACCGTTTTAACACTTGGGTTCGGTCGTTTAAGCACTTGGGGTCGGACGATTGAACTCTTGGGGTCGGTCATAACTTTAGCCTTATGGCTCCGAACCGTCTGAAATTTTGGATTCTTACTAAGATTCATGGCTTGGACACGTATCAATCAAAAAAATGCTTATTAAAGTGGAATTCATCGTTTGACGGGCGCTTTGTAACAATAATTGTTGTCGTTCATAAATTTGGCCCTATGGTTCTGAACCTTGTGATATTTTGATTCTTACCAAGAGTCATGGTGTGTACACGAATCAATGAAAAAATCGTCAAAGATTTTTTTTTTTAACATCGTTTTAACACTTGGGTTCGGTCGTTTAAGCACTTGGGGTCAGACGATTGAACTCTTGGGGTCTGTCATAACTTTAGCCTTATGGCTCCGAACCATCTGATATTTTGGATTTTTACTAAGATTCATGGCCTGGACACGTATCAATAAAAAAAATGCTTTTTAAGTGGAATTCATCGTTTTACGGGCGCTTTGTAACAATAATTGTTGTCGTTCATAAATTTGGCCCTATGGTTCTGAACCTTGTGATATTTTGATTCTTACCAAGAGTCATGGTGTGAACACGAATCAATGAAAAAATCGTCAATTTTTTTTTTTTTTTAAACATCGTTTTAACACATGGGTTCGGTCGTTTAAGCACTTGGGGTCGGACGTTTGAACTCTAGAATCATGGCCTGGACACGTATCAATTAAAAAAAAAAGCTTATTAAAGTGGAATTCATCGTTTTACGGGCGCTTTGTAACAATAATTGTGATCGTTCATAAATTTGGCCCTACGGTTCAAACCTTGTGAAATTTCTATTCTTACCGAGAGTAATGGTGTGTACACGAATCAATGAAAAAATCGTCAAAGTTTTTTTTTTTTTTTTAACATCGTTTTAACACTTAGGTTCGGTCGTTTAATCACTTGGGGTCGGACGTTTGAACTCTAGAATCATGGCCTGGACCCGTATCAATAAAAAAAATGCTTATTAAAGTGGAATTCATCGTCTTACGGGCGCTTTGTAACAATAATTGTGGTCGTTCATAAATTTGGTTCTGAACCTTGTCAAATTTCTATTCTTACCAAGAGTCATGGTGTGTACACGAATCAATGAAAAAATCGTCAAAGATTTTTTTTTTTAACATCGTTTTAACACTTGGGTTCGGTCGTTTAAGCACTTGGGGTCAGACGATTGAACTCTTGGGGTCTGTCATAACTTTAGCCTTATGGCTCCGAACCATCTGATATTTTGGATTCTTACTAAGATTCATGGCCTGGACACGTATCAATAAAAAAAATGCTTTTTAAGTGGAATTCATCGTTTTACGGGCGCTTTGTAACAATAATTGCGGTCGTTCATAAATTTGGCCCTATGGATCTGAACCTTTGAAATTTTGATTCTTACCAAGAGTCATGGTGTGTACACGAATCAATCAAAAAATTTTCAAAGATTTTTTTTTTTAAATCATTGTACCTACTAATACTTGGGTTCAGTCGTTTAAGCACTTGGGGTCGGTCATAACTTTAGCCTTATGGCTCCGAACCGTCTGAAATTTTGGCTGAACTTTTGGAATCTTACTAAGAATCGTGGCCTGGCCACGTATCAATCAAAATATCGACTAAAAATAGAACTGTTGCAAAAATTCATCGTTTCACGAGCGCTTTGTATCAATAGAGAAATCGGCCAGAAGTAGAATTTTGCATAAATTCGTCGTTTTACGGGTGCTTTGTAACAATAATTGTGTTCGTTCTTAACTTTGGCTCTATGGTTCCGAACGGTGTAAAATTTTGGATTCTTACTAATAATTATGTTGTCTACACGAATGAATCAAAAAATCTACGAAGATTTTTTTTTTTTTTTTTAACATCGTTTTAACACTTGGGTTCGGTCGTTTAAGCACTTGGGGTGTGACGAATGAACTCTTGGGGTCGGTCATAACTTTAGCCTTATGGCTCCGAACCGTCTCAAATTTTGGATTCTTACTAAGAATCATGGCCTGCACCCGTAACAATAAAGAAATTGGCCAAAAGTAGAATTTTTGCAAAAATTCATCGTTTTTCGGGCGCTTTGTAACAATAATTGTGGTCGTTCATAACTTTGGCCCTATGGTTCCGAACCGTGTGAAATTTTGGAGTCGTACTAAAAATTATGGCGTCTACATGAATTAATCAAAAAATCTACAAAGAATTTTTTTTTTTGAATCACCGTTTTAACACTTGGGTTCGGTCGTTTAAGCACTTGAGGTCGGACGATTGAACTCTTGGGGTCGGTCATAACTTTAGCCTTATGGCTCCGAACCGTCTGAAATTTTGGATTCTTACTAAGATTCATGGCTTGGACACGTATCAATCAAAAAAATGCTTATTAAAGTGGAATTCATCGTTTGACGGGCGCTTTGTAACAATAATTGTTGTCGTTCATAAATTTGGCCCTATGGTTCTGAACCTTGTGATATTTTGATTCTTACCAAGAGTCATGGTGTGTACACGAATCAATGAAAAAATCGTCAAAGTTTTTTTTTTTTTTTTAACATCGTTTTAACACTTAGGTTCGGTCGTTTAATCACTTGGGGTCGGACGTTTGAACTCTAGAATCATGGCCTGGACCCGTATCAATAAAAAAAATGCTTATTAAAGTGGAATTCATCGTCTTACGGGCGCTTTGTAACAATAATTGTGGTCGTTCATAAATTTGGTTCTGAACCTTGTCAAATTTCTATTCTTACCAAGAGTCATGGTGTGTACACGAATCAATGAAAAAATCGTCAAAGATTTTTTTTTTTAACATCGTTTTAACACTTGGGTTCGGTCGTTTAAGCACTTGGGGTCAGACGATTGAACTCTTGGGGTCTGTCATAACTTTAGCCTTATGGCTCCGAACCATCTGATATTTTGGATTCTTTCTAAGAATCATGGCTTGGACCCGTAACAATAAAGAAATCGGCCAAAAGTGAAATTATCGCAATAATTCGTCATTTTACGGGCGCTTTGTAACAATAATTGTGTTCGTTCATAACTTTGGCTCTATGGTTCTGAACCGTGTGAAATTTTGGATTCTTACTAATAATCATGTTGTGTTCACGAATCAAAAAAAAAAAATCTACGAAGTTTTTTTTTTTTTTTAACATCGCTATAACACTTGGGTTCGGTCGTTTAAGCACTTGGGGTCGGACGTTTGAATTCTTAGGGTCAGTCATATCTTTAGTTTTATGGCTCCGAAGCGTCTGAAATTTTGAATTCTTACTAAGAATCATGGCCTGGACCCGTATCAATAAAAATCGGCCAAAAGTAGAATTTTTGCAAAAATTCATCGTTTTACGGGCGCTTTGTAACAATAATTGTGGTCGTTCATAACTTTGGCCCTGTGGTTCCGAACCGTGTGAATTTTTGGATTCTTACTAAAAATCATGGCATCTACATGAATTAATCAAAAAATCTACAAAGATTTTTTTTATTTTTGAATCACCGTTTTAACACTTGGATTCAGTCGTATATTTTAAAAACAAAATTTTTGTATTACTTCATAGTTAAGTCATGAAAAAACATTTTTTTTACAGTTTACGCTTATATTTTTTGTTACGTAAATAATAATTTTATTGTAATTCCAATTCATAAAAAAGCTAGTAAAAGCTTCGATTTATCCGTAGAATTTTTTTTGATGTTCATACTGTAAGCCGATTCGTCGTAAAGATTAATCAAAATGGTATATAAATTGGATTTCACGTACATATTCATCGCCATTGGCGCCAACAAACAAACTCTCCAAAGAAGCGAAGCTAGCCGTCCAAAATGGAGTACTGGTACCTACCCTTTTTTTTTTTTTTTAATATGTTTATTTAGTTATTAATTGTACAATAATTTCTCTTACTTAAATCTTACAAAACTGATCAATCAGTTTGATTGTAAGAAATCTCTCATTTTTCCAATTTATTTACTTACAACATATAAAATGTTTGATATCTTGGTGCTTAATACATATATAGTAATTATTTAATAATATAATACTTAATATTAAAATACTTAACTAATTATTATAATGCTTATTGTAACATAAATTTTATTTTGAACAATGGTTAAAAGAACTAGGTCTATACCTATTCGATCAAAATATTATTTGTTTTTCATAGATTTAGGTATTTTTATACAATATTTTAGTTTTCATATTCTATTGAAGTGGAATGATCTAACTTTAGTTTTGATTTTTGAATATGATGTCTCGTTTTTAATATTTTCAGGTAATGCATTAAATATTTGCGGAATTTTATGCCTTTTTGTTCTATCACCGTATACATTTTGAGATTTATTAATAATAAACATTTCTGCTTCTCTATGCCTAGTGGGGTAGTTATGGTTTACAGGTTTTTTGAATTCTGTATTCCAGAATTCATCTAGAGTTAATTGGTAATCTACCCTACTATGTATAGAGAGCACATTACACAAGGAGAACATTTTTTTATAATCGCCATCACATAATTGAACTTTTTTTTTGCCTGATATCAATTTTAGGAAACGGATTTGTAGTTGTTCTATTTTATTTAAGTACGTTTTGTACGTTAATCCGTAACTATTTATTCCGTATCCTATAATTGATTCTGCTAATGCGTTATATGTACAGTATAATATATTTTTATTAACAAAGTTTTTTAGGTGATAAAATTTCCCTAATATAGATCTTAATCTATTACATACATTTTCAATATGAATTGACCAGTTAAAATTGACATCTATTGTAAGACCAAGGTATGTATATTGGTACACTTTTTCTATGTTTGGGCAATTACACTGCAGGGATTGGTTTTTTGTGTGTAAGCAATCATATGAATGACTTTTAATGTGCAATTCCTTATCCTGACAGTTTGCATGTGGTGAATGTATAAGCATGTATTTGGTTTTTTTTGCGTTGATAATAATGCCATTGTCGTGGGACCATTTTATTATATTATTTAGGTCTGTTTGTAAAATTTCCTGAATTTTTTGTGGATTTTTGTCAGCACATATGATGCAAGTATCGTCTGCAAACATGTAGCATTTACAACGTTTTATTACGTTTGGTAGACTGTTTACTTGCATAATATAACACGTAGGTCCCGATATCGATCCCGTAGCTACCCCAGTGTTTGCCAACATTTCATCACTTAAAATTCCGTCAATTTTAACTTTAATTTTTCTATTAAACAAATAATTTTTAAAAAATTTCCTCTCTGCCTAACCCTGATGTATGGTAGTGAGACATGGAAGTTGCAGAGGAAGGATGAAAGTTGACTGAATGCTGTAGAAATGAGATCCCTGAAGTGAATGTGTGGTAAAACCATGTACGTTCGTTCGTGTGAGAAACGTGGAGATTCGCAAAGAATGCAAGGCTGTTGTAAGTGTAATGAATAAAATTATGAAAGGAAACCTCAGATGGTTTGGGCATGTAGAGCGAATGAACGAGGAAAGGAGTGTAAGGAGAATATATGACGCAAATGTGAATGGTGAAAGAAGTCGAGGACGCCCAAGAAAGACATGGCACGGCCAAGTGAATCAGATACTTGAGTCGGGCCATGTCAAGAGTCAGCACCGAGTTGTTTGGCGGTTCGTCCTCTCTGCCTACCCCTGCGGAGAAACGGCGTGATCATTAGTTAGTTCGTTAGTTAATCATAAAGTTGGTTTAATGAAGAGTTTAAAATTTGTATTTACTTCAATATAATACAAGACGCCATATTCATTGTTTCACACTATCTAATCGTTGAACAAGAAACATTTTGAAACTAGAAAAAGCCATGGACCAACGCCTGGTTATAAAATAAACTGTTGCTTTCATAAAAAATTAAAGTTTTTTGTTTCCTTCATTAGTTTAACACTAAGAAAGGAAATAAGACTTTTGGACCTAAACAAATTACCAAACATTTGGGAAAACATACTTTTTCATTTTCTGTTAAATTCGCCCTGAGATTCTCATTTTCACACGAATTTAAAATTGTATAGAAGGTTGTTTCCAATTATTGTTCAAATCCAAGGTTCGTAGAAAATGTTTTAAACAAGTTTCTAAAATGGTCTTTTACGAAAAAAAAACTCGTCGGGCCCTATGACGTTACATAATATTAGACGAGGGGTAGAAATCTCAAAGTGGGAAGACAAGAACAAGACAATTGTAACGATCTCGATATCTAGTTCTTTAGTACTAAACTGCTACACGTCGACTAAGGTTGCGTTTTACCAGCACTTACCAGTAAGTTAATTGCGTTTTAAATGTGTCAAAATGCCCTTCCGTGTGATGAGAAAATGTTTCAATTACACGGCAAATAATAGTAAAGGCGAATGAATAACATTTCATTTGTAAGTATACGCAAATTACTTAATATTATCGATTATTATAAATATTACAATCAATTTTCATATTTCCCGCTCGCGGTTTTACATGTCATTAGAGAAAATTCAAGTCCTACTAAAGTAAAGGGTCTGGACGCGCAATAGCCAAATTTCTGTTGCTAAGTAAACTTCACTGTTTTAAAGTAGACTAATCAGCCTAAACACTGTTTATTTGTTTGCTTGCGGTAAAACAACACATAAATCAGTAGTCCTAACAAGTATTGATGACAATCGCCACCATTTGAAAACTGTCGTTGCCTTATTGTATTTATTGTATAGCTCGACATATCAAACTCCGACAGGCAGCCGGACCTTTTATTCTAGTGGGCCTCAAGAAAAGAAGACAGCGAACGTTCCATCAAAAAGTGACAAGCAATACGCCGCCCGCTCCTATATTCATTGCATTCATACACACACATTATTTGATTGTCTAACTTTATCACACAGGAATAAACTTTTGAATTAAGAAATTATACTGAAAATCGCTGAAAACAAAAGAGCGTTCCTTACTTTCCACATTATATTGTGAGTATATGAGACTATGGCGAGTCTATTTATTTATGTAACGTCATTGGTCGGGCCGCGTTCAAAAATCCGAACGCGTGAAGTAGCGTGGTAAAAGACTGCCATTTGCATTGTAGTTGATTTAAATCTCTCAGTGGAACATGGACTGCAAGCTACGTAACGATTTTTTAGCTAATCACAGGTCTACCCCTCAATGAGCTAAACCTCTTAAAAGCTTTTTCTACGAACTTTGATTCAAATCCATAAAATCCTTAAAATCCTATAATAACCGTAAACTCGTCCCTGATGCAGTTTTTAACCCTCTTAACCATTTTTAAAACAGAATTTGACTTTTCTTGAGGGTTTTAAAATGCATAACTAGGAAAAGATCCTTAAAAGTTTTCGAAATATCCAAAAATAGTCCAAAACACGTTTTTGCAGTCCAAAACACGTAATCTTTGAATTATGTGTACAAATTTTGAATACTACCCAAGGCATCTCTACTTACACAGCTTTTGTGTGTGCTTCCGGATTCACATTTATACGCCTATTGTATACATTGTTTAATTTGAAATAAAAATGAAGATACGTAGCTGTAACGCAGTTGTTTGAATGAGAATATACGACTATTATTATATATACGTGTACATATACCTATACATGTACGTATATTCATATACATACATATATTAGTTTTAGGGTTCATGGGGTGAGGTTTGTCTAGGTCTTGGAGGGGGATGACCAGGACACACTGAACCACAGATTCCTACCCACTGCTTAAACTCTTTTCCTTCGCAGAACTCTCCTCTCCTTCCTTTCCTTAAAAAATCCTCCACACAGAATCCCCAAAGATGACATAGGCCCTGAGGGAAATTATGGTCCTCAGAGTCCTGTTTGGAGCTCTTGTAAAAAAAAAGGTAAAAAGGAATAGAATATCAAAATAAACGTTTTGTCTATTAGTAGTAGTACAAACGGAATAGAATATTAAAAAAACGTTTTGTCTATTAGTAGCAGTACAAACGGAATAGAATATCAAAATAAACGTTTTGTCTAATATACTAGTAAGTAAACTTGGTTACGCAACTTTTCATCCTGTGACAAAATATTCCCGACAAAATGTCCTCCGACAAAATATTATACAGACAAAAAATCCCACAACAAAGTATCTACTGAAACCTAACCTAACCCAACACAAAAAAAAATAGATTGTGTAATTAACATGCGATAGAAGTGAAACTAGAAAGTCGCTAGATGTTGCTTTCTTTTGCTCGTTTATTTTAAAGTGGTTTGAAGATTGGATATTGATTTACAAAAATAAACATATTTGTTTTTTTGGATTTCGTAGGATTTCAACCTCCGTCCGCTGGATTTCTCTGGCCGCTGAGAATTGCGACGCACTGTACAGCTGCGCTATGGGACGCGCGTGGCGAGGTGCGAATTTACCGCATTGCATTCCGACGACCCGTAAAAAAACAAAGCGGCCAATGAGCGCAGACCTATCGTTGTTTCCGTTTTACATCTCAACCTATAGGAGCCTTGAGCGAAGTTTGATACTTCGCAGGTGGCGTAATCATTTCCATTTCATACGAATTTCATCAATGGGGCTAAAGAAGTTTCACTTAAAAAATGGGACTAAAATAATACAGATATCCCGTAAAGACAATAAATTATTTGTTATCTGTATTATTTTTGTCCCATTTTACTAGTTTTGAATAATAATTTATTGTCTTTTCAGGATGTCTGTATTATTTTTGTCTTATTTTTTGTTAAGTTAGATTAGGTTAGGTTATGTTTTAGTAGGTATTTTGTTGGGGGATGTTTTGTCCGTAGAATATTTAGTCGGGGATATTTTGTCGCGGAATGAAAACGCACACTAACAGCAAACTTATTTAATTTACACATTTGAAAGGAAACCGTTTCAGATAAAAATCTGAACGAAGTTTACTTGAAAAGTGCGCAAAAAGGTATAAAATTGAAATAAAATTTTATTTCGCCTGATAATCTTTAAATTTCATGTTAATTTTAGCTGTTTTTATGAATTTCGTGAAGACTTTTATTACTTTTTTCGCACTTTCAAAATGAAAAATCTGTAATAGTCCTTGGGAGTGTTTCTCTGAATTTTGTGATGACACCACAGTGCATTTTTCAGATTTAGCCACTAGTATGGGAAATCTAGGAAAATCACCTGCACACTTGCAATGGTGTGGCGGAAGTGGCGTGCGTTGAACTTTGACAAAGGAAAAATTGTGATTTTTCGGTGGCTAGTTACAAGGTAGATCAATTTTTATCTCTGCAACAATTCAAAAATAAATCAAGTATTTGTTACCATTAAACGTATTTTTTAAAGTATTTAAATATCCATACTACAAAAGTTATAAAGTACTTTGGCAAAGAAATTTTGGCATTCACATATTGTGGGCTTCAAATTCTATTTATTTTTGACACTGACAATTCGTGGTGGAATCCCATTATTATCTACTCGTATATTAAATAATTTTAAATTTTTCAACTTATTTTATTTTGATAATTGTATCCCACCCGCGTTAACCCCCCTCCCCAAATGTTGTATAATATAAACCATAGTTTAAGATGCCATAACCAGAGAAAACCGGAAATATGTCATTTTTAAATCATATTTTAGACGTAATAACTCTTTTCCACAAAAAATATTAATTTATTTCGAAAGATTGTTATTTTATCTGGTAAACGCGTGTTTTAAATTTTGAGACAGAATATTTATTTTTAGTATAATAAGGTTATACCATGGGTCGTTGGCAGATTTGTTAAATTTTCAATGAAAAATCTAATTTTACAAGACATATTTCATACCATGTAATCATACATTATTGTAAATCAATACGTTATCTAGTAAACACATGTTTAAAAATTTTAATTTTAGTTCAAATAAAATCATTAAAAAAATATCCGAACGCTTATTTATGACGAAAATTTCTCTCTTTTGTCTATCTATTTACGGTCTCACAAATGAATATATTAAAAAAAGTAAATCATTTTAATGGATTGGAATTTTAATTTGGAATGAAATAAAATCGATATTGAGTTATAATTGTAAAAAGTTGGCACGGAGAATAATTAATATTTCTCATTGGAACCGCCCTGTACGATCGTAAGACCATCTTTCGATGAAATGTGGATTTTCCCTTAAAGAATCACTGTACAACTGCACTTACAATATAGTCTGAAGATGACATTAATAGGGATTGCAATCCCGCAAAGCGGGATCCCGCAATCCCGCGGGATCCCGCAGCTTTTATTAATCCCGCAATCCCGCACCTTCAAAGCGCGGATCCGCGGATCCCGCAAGTTAAAAATTTGGCGCTAAAACTTTCCCGTAAATCGAGAGTAGCACGAGCGCAATGTTACCGTTTAGCACAAGATAGCCCGCCTGCCGCCAACCGCTAGTGGCGCTAGTCGCCGGCCACTAGAGGATTAGTCTTTGATGTATTTTTTGTGAATGTCTTTGTAGTTAGTAGTTGCTTCAGTGTGGTGGGCATGTAGTTATATAGTTTGGTTGCGTAGTACTTAAAGTTTCTTTGCCCGTATGAGGTATGAGTTATCGGTATGTTTAATGTTTTTTGTGTGGAGGCCCTGGTTTTACTTTAATTGAGGTTGCATTTGGAATTTTTTATTTATTTTATTTAAGTTTATTTAGGAAACATACAGTTGTAAATACATCGGTAGTTACGTCCTTCAAATTATTTGGCGGGAGTGAGATAGAGAGCAGTAGCAAGTTTTGCCGGGAGTGAGGTGGTCCGCGGGGCGGCCACAAGCTTAACCCATTATGGACGTGCTGTCGATAATAGAAAACATAAAATCAGAAATTTCAAATATTTCTACGGTAAAGGACTCGAAGGCAAAAAGTAATCTGGAATTAAATATAAAACTACTAGAAGAAAAATGGACTCAGGAAAAAATATCTTTACAAAACGAGATTGTTTGTCTCCAGTCAAAACTAATCGAAAAATTAGAAAAAAAAATCGAGAATACGAGTAAGTTTGAAAAAAAAACATACGCAAGTTGTCTCAAAGTAATCCCGGAATCCAAATTCTCATTGATCATCAAAGGTGAAGATGCGAACATGACATCGGATGCTATTAAAGAACAAATCGTAAAGAAAATTAAAATAGCAAACTTGGGTATCGCAGTAAATGGAATACGAAAAGCCTCGCAAAATAAATTAATTATATCTTGCCCCTCAAAATTACATGCAGAGAAATTGACGGATGAAATCAATAAAACCCTTAAAAAAAACATGGTTGCAGAGGAATTAAGAAAGAAAAATCCAAAAATATTCTTAAGAAATCTTCAAGTAGATTTAACTGAAGAGGACATAATTGAGGCTTTAAAAACGCAAAACGATGGAATAAAAGATATCATAAATAACGATATCAAAAACACGATTAAATTAATAAAAATGTTTAAACCAAAAAACCAAAATGGACTCACTAATTATATACTTGAAACTAGCGGAGCAGTAAGGTCATACCTCATGGAAAAGGAAAAAATCAACATTGGTTTTAGCAGAGTACGAGTGGAAGACGCCGTCCCCGTGACGCAATGCTACCATTGTCTCAAATTTGGTCACACTGCATTAAAATGTTTAAATAAGGATAAAAGTGCGACGTGTTTACATTGCGCAAAGGATCACGAATGGAAGGAATGCCCTAACAAAAACACTGAAGAAAAATGTAGTAATTGTGTTCATCAGAACACTATATTCAAGATGAACATAAATACAAATCATAAAGCTAATAATACAAATTGTTCTTACTACAAAAAGATGATGCATATCGCTCAAAGTCGTATAGACTATGGTTAGGTATGTATTATAATTCTAAAAAACAATTAAAATGCTAATCATTTTTTTTTTATTTAACTTCATATTATCATTTTCATTCATGCATCTTAACGTATACAATTTTTTGAGACACACTTACCTTAAAAAGATGATGTATATCGCGCAAAGTCGCATCTATTATGATTAGGTATGTTTTGTATGTATTTTTATTCTTAAAAACAACATTCAATGCTTTTAACCAAAACTCTATTTAAACACTTAACCTCTTTTTCTGTTAAGCTCAATAATATACGTCTTCTACTTACGAAATATGAGTATCTCATATCCTTACAATTTTTTTCTTCTCCAACTATATTATATTCTGAATTATTGTCCGGTAACCACAGTGTTAACACGCTAATATTGAAATGTATGTTGATGTTAGTCTATCCTTTGTTCACTCGTACATGCAGAAAAAATATTTATTGTTGTCAATTATTAAACCAAATATGTTCTGATCAAAATCAAAATCTAACTATGAATATATTGTTAATGCTTACTGCTATAAAAACATTGATTTGTATAATTTGCCTTTATAAATCTTCATACATGTTGACATACTACTCCCGCATATTTAAATATTTAAATATTATTCAGTATGGGTGATTTGAACGGAGATTTTGACATATCAGAAATTGATTATGAACGTACTCACAATTTTGAAAATTGGTCAAATAAACATGTATTAGGAATTAATAATATAACTGCCATTAACCTTAACATTCGATCCTTATCAAAACATTTTGATACTTTCCTCCTAACTATTTCTAGTTCCTTGCGAAATATTGACATAATAACGCTATGTGAAACGTCGATAAATGAAAATAATGTAAACCTATACAAAATATCGGGTTTCAACTCTTACTATTTTTGTCGTACAAAAAGATCGGGTGGCGGAATTATTGTATACGTGAAGGATCATCTTACATTCGAAAAAATAAATATAGTAACAACTAATTTTGAATGCGTTTACGGCACTATTTCTATTTACAAACATAAACGTTTACATCTATTGGCAATGTACAGACCTCCAAACACAAATAAAAAATTATTTCTCCATGAACTGGAAACTATATTGGGCAGTATTGACATTAAAGAATCCTTTTTAATTCTTGGCGATTCGAACGTAAACATTTTACATGAACTCGAACCGATTGTAATCCAATACGAAAACCTAATGGCCAACTTCGGATTTGTCAAAACTATTCACGATGTGACACGAGAAGCAGTATTGTCAAACTATATAACGGCTACTTGTCTAGACCATATTTATATAAGAGAGAGGGAGACCATAGAAATCAGTTCGTGCGTATGTGAAACAATAATAGCTGACCACTACCTAATTGCAACGACGATTTATTTCTCTAACTACGACAAACACACTTTAGACAAATCGCACACTGAGTACTATACTGCACTCTCTGAAAAAAAAGTTAATCTATTTATCTCAATCACCGATTGGAATGAAATGCTAAAATTATCTGAACCAAATGTATTGTACGAAGAAATGAAATCGAAATTTAAAAATATTTACGAACTAAGTAACATCACAAAATTTAATAAAAAATATCGCAATTATCAAAAAACTTGGATGAATGATAGCCTCATTGAAAATATACAAACACGAGATACTCTTTGGAGGAAATGGAAAAACTCACCTAACAACAAAAAATATGAAATCGATTTCAAAAAATACAGAAATAAATTAAATAAACAAATAATAAACACAAAAAAAATATACTTTAATTATAAATTTAAACACTGTTTCAAAGACATTAAAAAAACATGGAATGAAATTAATAAAATTTTAGGTAGGAAAGATAAATCCGGTTGTGATGAAGTCATATCAAAATATTTCTTAAAATCCGAGTCGAAAGATGCAGTGGCAGAAAATTTTGCAGACTTTTTTGATGAGGGGGTAAATAAGTTATTACATGTATGTGATGTCCGAGCGTCAGAATACACGCCGGAATATTTAAATCACACAATGTATCTACCACGAGCAAATACAAAGCAAATCGAATTAATTATCGGAGGTATGAAAAATTCCAAGACACCAGGCATAGATTTAATTCGTATGTATGATTTGAAAACACATGTTAAATTACTTAGTCCTATAATCGCTCACTTAATTAACAGAATAATTGATACGGGCCATATTCCCGATGAACTAAAATATAGCATTGTAAGGCCTATCTTTAAAAATGGAAATCACTCTTTAATAAACAATTACAGGCCGATTTCCTTACTTCCTGCATTAGAAAAAATCTTAGAAAAATATATATCAATAAATTTAGATAAATACTTAAATAATCTGAGTATTATTGATGAATGCCAGTATGGCTTTCAAAAAAATAAAAGTTGCGATAAATTGCTCGAAAAATTTTCTAATCATATAAATTCACAACTAAACTGTAAACAACATGTATTGGTTCTATTTATTGATTTCTCAAAAGCTTTCGACACACTTAGCCATTTACAAATAATTAAAGTACTTGAATTTATAGGTATCCGGGGTAAACTCCTCTTATTCTTCAAAAACTATTTGAAAAATAGAAAAATGAGTGTTACGATTTTAAATATAATTAGTAAATCAAGATACATCAAATCGGGAGTACCGCAAGGGTCAATTCTAGGTCCAAAATTATATATTATATATGTAATTGCTATGTGTAAGATTTTCAAAAAAGCTCGTCGATTCATTTTTGCTGATGATACTGCTCTTGTTGTATCACATGAAAATCCTGAAATAGCTATACAAGAATTACAAAGAGATTTTAACGAGCTTCTCAAATGGGCTCATGATGTAGGATTAATTATTAATGTGAAAAAAACCAAATGCATGTACATAAAATCTCCAAGTTTGAAAATGTGGAATGTTCCTAAAATAACCGCTCATAGCTTTGACTGTATACATAGAGGAATTGTTAATGTTTGTGACTGTGAAAAAATAGATTTCACAAATGAATATACTTATCTGGGAATAATTGTTGATAACAATTTTAAGTGGGATAAACAAGTGGCTAAAATTTGTAACCAGCTCAGATCCTTAGCTAGTAACTTTTACAAATTAAAATTTATTTTGCCTCATTGTACTCTTAAACTCATATATTTTTCTATGGTCGAATCCATCCTTAGATATGGTATTCGAACTTGGGGACATGCAAGCACTACTTACATTAAATATATTGAAAATTTACAAACTGCCATAATAAAAAAAATTGTCACAACAAATATTTACAAACAGAGACATAACTTAAAAATACTGTATGGCTCAGAGAGCCTACTTACAATAAAAGGTCTCCACTGGTTCACTACTATTATGGATAATATGGGGGAAAGCCCTTACAAACACCTCCTTGTACACAAACATACCACAAGATTTAGAGAAGGAAAGGGCCTAAAAACTCCTCGAATATTAAATAAATATGGAAGCCGTACTCTTGAATATCTAATACCAGTGATTTTCAATAAAATCAATAAAAACATAAAATTTGAAAAAAATGAGAGACTAAGTCCTAAAATGATAAAACTATGGTTAATGAACGAAAACTCCATGTATCTTTGAATATCTTAATATAGCTGCCTACATATCTTGTTATTAGGCAGATATATTGAAATATCTTATGTATTATGATTGTAAGTTAAAATATCCAATATTACTATGTGATCTATTCTAATGTTTCCTTAAAACTATAAATGTATTTACAAATATTTTCTCAGATATTATATTAAGAATGTTTAAATTGTTAGAACCTGCAGACAAGCTGTCATATGACAGCTTTGTGGGTCTACTCAAATTTTTGTACTAAATGTATATTTAATCTAATAAATAAAAAAAAAAAAAAAAATTCATTTTACATTTAATATTGAATATAGTATAAACCAGTGAAGCTCCATTTATGATTTTAAAAAAAGGAAATGGTTACTGATTAGGAAGCAAGTAGATAGTAATATTATGATAATATAGTATTAGTAAAAAGTGAGTCAAAAGAAAAAATAAACAATGAAGAAATAACAAAGAAAAAATCGTTTTGGTTTAAGTACATTGTAAGGTTAATTTAGTTTTAAACGTTTTAAGAGAGCAGTGGAAAATATCGATATCTCTTAGGGCGTTGTAAGATTTGCAGATACGCCCGAGCAAAGAATTTTGTGCATATTTCGATTTGAAATGCTGTATAAAAAATAGGGTATTCGACCTGGTATTGCGTTCAGGGCAACGAAATGCAATCCTTTCTAATAGATCTGGTGAGTCAATAAGGCAGTTCACAATCTTGTATAGAAACAGTACGTCAGAAATGATTCTCCGTTTGTAAAGAGCAATAGGTTTACACTGGTGATTTTCGAAACGATACGAAAGGTGTTTCAAAAATTTTGTTTGAATATTTTCAATACGCTTAATGTAAGTTTGGTATTGTGGATTCCAGATGACAGATGCAAATTCAAGATGAGATCTTACATACGCCATATATAGTAGTTCAAGTGTAAAAGGTTTGTTGAACGGTTTTGTGATGCGTAGGATAAAACCCATTTGTTTGTAGGCTTTTTCTAAGATGTATTCAATGTGATCTTTGAATAGTAATTTAGAGTCAAGTAATGCTCCAAGATCTCTAATTTTATTTCTAATTTTATGGAATGTGAAGTTTATGTTGGATAAGGATAGTAGTACAGATTATAGTAATAATAGTAGCATCTAAGAGAAAGTTGTGATTTGATTATTATTATTAGTCATTATATGAATAAGACTGAATTAAAAATATAAAACTGTTAGGAGTAAGTGTAAAATTAAACAAAACTATTAAATTATGCCAATTATTTAAAGATGAATCTAAGAAAACAGATTACTAATTACTTAGATAATAGAAAACTTAATTAATACAAAAGAATTAATTTCTGTTGCTTAATGTAAGAAATGTTAAAAAAAAGTTGATTTTTACCCAAAAATCAGTAGTTTCAATTTTATCTTATAACTTATAAAACCTGTAATTTCAATTTGATTTTAAAACTTATAACATTATTTCAAAGATGCGGGATTGAGCAATCCCGCATATCGATCCCGCGGGATTGAATTAGCTGCGGGATTGCAATCCCTAGACATTAATAGGCTGAAACCGATAACGGTCAAAATATAATAAAATAAAAAGTTAGAACTGTTTTAATCCTCGTATATTATTACCATTACCACACGAAATTATCAGTGAAAACTATTTTGTGAACCCGTTTTATTATTTTTGCGCGCCACTGATACAAGGTTTTCTAACAAATTTAAAAAAAAAATCATTCTTCTCAACTATCCGAGCTTTTCCATAGCCAGACTCGCCCCATTTATCTATTCTTCGTTCCTCAAGGTGAGCTCTGGGACGCTTTGTACGGGCACAAAAACTTTAGCCGAGAACCGAGCTTAAAGCGCGTACCAACGTAAAGCTTTTTAAGGTGAAATTCAGGTGCTGTCGTCCCAGATTTATGTTTGCAATTTCACGCTTTTAAGGACAGAAAAAACACGGGTACCATCTGCCCTAATCGATCAAATTAATCATTGATGAATAATGAAATAATATTCCAACGGAAAATACAGGGGTTTTGGGTATCTTCTTTCTTCCGGGTTGTTTTAAACATAGATTATATCTTTTGTTATTAGTTTTTGGGGTATTATGCCGTGTTGCGCTACCTCCTTCTTTAGCCAACGTTTCGGATAGCGTTGCAGTGTCCATCATCAGGGCAGATGTGTAATAGTTAGGGGTGATGTTTGTACTTATCTACTTAGGAGCAATACCGTGTCGCCAGCTCCACTCCTCTACGAGATGGCGCTACAATATACTTCAACATGTTTTTTGCGTTTAGCCTTGATGTAACCGTCAATTACCGGATACCAAGAAATATTGAGCCTAGCTCCGTCGTCTCTATTAATATTTACAGGATTTTTGTGAATTTCAATTTCCTCCGTAATCAGGCGTGCTCTATGAGTTTTGAGTCTTCCAAGGACCTCAGGGACAAATCCAAAGTAATGGTCGGTTTCGATTAAGTGCTCGGCGATTGCCGATTTGTCAGGGTGGCCAAGTTTACAGGCACGAAAGTGTTCTGATATCCTTTTGGAGATTGTCCGCTCTGTTTGGCCTACATAAACCTTGTCACATACAGAACAGCTGAGTTTGTACACTCCATCTGTTTCCAGAGGAAACTTGGTCTTTGCAGGCCTCAAAAAGTCTCGTATTTTTGTCACGATGATGATGGATGATGATGGACACTGCAACGCTGTCCGAAACGTTGGCTAAAGAAGGAGGTAGCGCAACACGGCATAATACCCCAAAAACTAATAATCTAAAATCGTACCATAGATTATATCTTTGTTGTTTTTTTGTTATATGTTTTTGGGGTGTTGTGCCGTGTTGCGCTACCTGCTCCTTTAGCCAACGTTTCGGTCATCATCATCACCATCGTAAATGTTAGTGGTGAAATGCCAACTCGCAGTGGAGTGGAGCTGGAAACACGGTATTGCTTCGAAGTACTTAAGTACTTTTCACTGTTTTGTAATTGTCAAATCAGTATACGTTTGCCCTGAGGAAGGAACGGTCATTCCGAAACCGGTCGACTTTAAACAAATATACAAGTGGTTCAAACAAAGTAACATTGTTTCTTTTATCCATAACTAGCTGGTCCCGGCATGCGTTGCTATGCCATTTAATAAAGAAATTGTTTCTCCCTGAGTGTCCTTTCCCATTCGTCCGTTCCCCTTCCGCCTCCACTTCTTCTCCTGCGTTCTCTTCCCCTCTTGCATTCCCATCACCTCCACCTTCCCTCTCCCCACTCCACTCCCCCACCCTTTCCCACGTCCCGCGAACCTCCCTCCCGAGCTACCCTCCCCCCTCACACGTCCCCTTCCCCTCCTGCGTTCCCCTTCCACCTTCCCCGCTTTCCCTCTTCCCTTTCCCGCTCCCTCGTCCCGCCAACCCTCCTCCCGCGTTCCATATATTCAATCCCAGTACATTCAAGTGACACCTTTTACGATTTTTATTCAAATTTCCATTTTTCATGTATATTAAATTTGGTACATAATATAGGCACCTATTTAAAATATCTAAAATTCTTGATTCGATTCAAACTATTAGGGGAGTACGAGTACCTACTTTAAATAAATTTATCAACTTAAAGATTTTCAAATATAGAATTGTTTTGTAAAATGTCATTCTCAAACACGCGGACTGTCAAAGGTTTTCTGAAATTATCCAATTTTCTGCGCAATTTTATTAATTTTTCTCTCCGTAAGAACCATCCTTGTACTTCAAAAAATATTCTAAAAAAAGAATTAGCGAAATCGGTTCAGCTGCTCTCGAGATTTGCGCTTAGCAACACATTCAGCGATTCATTTTTATATATAAGAAAAGAAGATGGATAACCACAAAGTTTTTTTTTCAAAAGTATAAATATTAAAAATTTATATAAATTAAAAAAAAATAAGAAAGAGTTGGTATTATTTGTTCGGTGGTAGCGTACCCTTTTTAGATACGTTTTTTCCGATTTTTGGCCGCCGATGGATGTTTGAACAAAAGGAAGCACAAACAGAATGACCGGCAGTGGAGTGTTTGCAAATTTGCCTGCGTTTCTCGCGGGGTGACTTATTTTTTCCCCTTTTGAGTTCATTTATTTAACGAAGTACACTGTCCGGTTACCGCAGCGGACGTAGGGGGATGTTGATCGCCAGAGGGCGCTAAATGGGAGGGATGGGATATGCCGTATGGATAGTGGGGACGGACTAGTGATTAACACAGCTACAACTTTTATTGACATTTATTGAAGTAGAACTTTCTTACGCACGCTTGACATGGGGAGTAAGCTGGTGGATGCGTGACGAGAGCGTTACGAAAAGCGAGGCGAACTGCAGTTGAAGATAGAAAGAGAGAGAGAGAGTTACGTTTCGTATATTACTGTAGGGGCATGAGAGAGAGGTGCGAGCACACATTTTCTTTCTCTCTTTATCTCTTCCTCTCATAGCCTGTTACGTTTCGTATATCTAAGACACAGTGTAGGCCTATTGTCTGTATCACACTGTAAGAGTGAGAGAGAGAGAGAGGTGCGCGCGCACATTTTCTTTCTCTCTTCCTATCATATAGATGGAAATAAAGAAATTTTATTTCAATCGTGTGGTCTAAAGCACACGCGTTTTTTTTTAAGTTAAACTTATTTACGCACGCTTGACTTGGGGAGTAAGCTGGTGAATGCGTGACGAAAGCGTTATCGGGCGAGGCGAACGGTCGGGCCTTTACGCACGCTTGACTTGGGGAGAAAGCTGATGAATGCGTGACGAGAGCGTTATGAAAAGTGTGATCGGGCGAGGCGAAAGGAAGTTGAGAGTGAGATATAAGTTAATGAAGTTTTACTTCAGTCGTGCAGTCTAAAACACACTTGTCTTAGGTAATGTTCTGTTTAACTGTCTATATTTTTAAGATACCCACGTCGTAATAAAGAATTAAAAGTTTTCCCTCTGGTGGTTCATGATGTACTTAAGAGTTGATACTCGCATTTTATATTTAAATAAACAAAAATTTTAACAAAACAAAAAAACGACTTCAAAAAATGCACTTAAAAGTAAAAAAATAATTTCGTATTCTTCTACAACTTTATAATCAACTTACCTTTTCTACTCATCAATATGTACGTACGATTGTTATTTTTGGAGTCGGTGTCGGCGGGAGAGGAGCTTTCAAGTGAACATGCCGGGCCGCGGGTACCTTGGTTGACACCGACTCCAAAAATAACAATCGTACCTACATATTGATGAGTAGAAAAGGTAAGTTGATTATAAAGTTGTAGAAGAAGACGAAATTATTTTTTTACTTTTTAGTGCATTTTTTGAAGTCGTTTTTTGTTTTGTTAAAATTTTTTGATTTTTAGTGAATCTGAAGTACACTAACTAATTCGATTAAGATTCGGCCGAGTATCGTAAATTTGTTCTTCAGAATTGGAGAGTTCCGTTACTTTGTCATGGATCCCACAATCAGAACCAAACCAAAATCTCATCAAACTACCCTTGAAGTACATCCTTTCCAATAAAAAAAGAATCATCGAAATCGGTTGGCGTGATATTGAGTTATCCGTCCATTTGTCGCGCACATACTTGATGCAAATTTAAGACTTATATGATTTTCTCATGGATACCGTTGTCAGAACTGGACCAAATTAAAATGGGACTACACGGGAAGCACCAGCTTTCAAATAAAAAAAAGAATCATCAATATCGGTTAACCCAGTCGAAAGTTCTGAGGTAACAAACATAAAAAAAAAAAATACAATCGAATTGAGAACCTCCTCCATTTCGAAGTCGTTTAAAAAATGAAGCTTATGCATTGAAAACAATATACTTTGTTTCCAGTAATTCCTGAATCCGTTTCTTCGATTCCACATATTTATTAATGAATGAAATATGAATACAAATGAAATATTACGTATATTAAGAGAAAACGGGTACGGTATGGAGCTGTGTCTGGAAACACTTTACGGTCAATTGAAACTCTTGTGCGTTATCAAATAAACACAAATGGAATAAAAAAAGTTGAGCAGTACAGCCCTGTTTTAGGGCGGTTGGGAGCACAAACGTGCCTGAAAATGTGTCACCCAGAAACCAAAGCCGAAACCAGTTGGCAACAGAGTTTTAGGCTGTTCCGACATTCAGGTTCCCGCTGACAGGGGAGTGGGAGAGGGTTAGGGAATTGAGAGAGATACCGGGGAGTGAAAGGGGGACTCATCTGCCGCTCTTTTTCTATTTAAACGAGATCTTTTTAAATTGAATGGGTATATTTTGCTTTGAATACCTCCGTTCCCCCCAACCCCCCCACTCCATCCTCACCACACACGATGGGTACTTTGAATCAACGTTTTTTCTGCGGATTAACCCAAACTGTTCCATGCCAAAAAAAAATTGTATTTTTTCTTTTTTTAAGGAGTTTTATTTTTGCTAGCAAAGCTGTTGTCATCGAAATAGGCTTTGCAGGTATGCTATTTGAATATCGAGGGGATCGTGAATTATTGACATTCTGAATAAGGAACTGCAGTGAAAAATATTATGGCTTTAAAAAAATACGTTCATATGGACTAATAAACGCTGATTCTGTATATATAAGTTTTATTAAATAATATTAAACGCAGAGTCCAAGTCCATTTTTAATTTCATAGAAACACGCCGTCAAGTTGGTATTATTAAAATGTTTAGTGGTGACGTCACTGGTCACCGTAAAGTCATTGTATGGGAATGTAGGTATGACACAAGACATCGTATTAACAACGTTTCATTTTATTCGTTTATAGAGATTTAGTTGTTGTGTTTATTGAAACATTATTTAGGCCTAAATAATTAAGTTTCAAAAATAAAGGTATCTCTTATTACTGCACAAAAAAAATAGTAAAGCTACTCTAGGGAGAATACTTCGAACTTTGAATTTCAAAATGGCGCCAGTGGAACAGCTGATTGGCCGATATTATAGTAACTTTTTGGGAGTGATGACGTCACACAATTTGAACTATTAAAACTATCTCTAAAAATAAAAATAAATACGCAGTTATTTAAGTTAGAAGGTCATTTATTCACTAAAAAAAAATGGACCGGAGTTGCTTATTGCCAGGTTTATTCAACATTCTTCAATATTTATCCTCCTCTTTCCCTTACGTTTTTTTTCACTTCACAAATTTACCGTCTATCTATATGCTGTCATTCACGCTGTCCTTGGGAGATCGGGTAGTGGCTATTTTCAGGTTCCAGAGCCAAGTGCATATAAACTGGATATTATCTTCAACAAATTCCGTGTTTTGGCCTCTTCCACAAGGGATTTTCACCGGCACCTGGTCACCTTCAAATCGACCAGCCACCTAAGTATGGGCCTCCCAATATGGGCCTCCCTGCAGACTAATTAAAAAGAAGCCCCTTTAGTGATTGGCTTTCTTTTATCGTTGAGACGTATCTTTCTCAGTGGAGCCGGTCCAGTTCTTCATATTTTTTATAGAAGACTAACCATATGAAACTGATTTGGTAAGGTTAGATTATTATTATTAGGTTGGGTGAAGAAAAGCCCAATCTCACACTAGAAAAGTCCATTAGATTGACACAATTATGCCAGTAGATAATTTATTTTTGTTTTGCTTCCGCGAGGGGTTACCTGCTGTTCAACATCCACATGTTGTGACCTAATCCAACATTCTATTGGGATGTGGCAAACTAAAATAAAGCTAGGAAATTCTTTTTGAATTTTTAAACCATTGCTCTATGTGTTCAACTGTTCAATAGACCACTGGAATCGGTGGGGATTTTGTGAAAATCTACGCCACGGGCGGAAGAAGAATTTTTGAACAAGGATTTATATTTTTTCAACCTTTTCGGTTGGCTGCCATTGTTTGTTTTACTACTCGTAGTTTTCTTTTTTCAAATATGAGATCGTGTTATAAGCATCAAAAGTGTAAAAATATACCTAAATGCAAATGGAATGACAAATAAGAATGACAAAATGCGTAAAAGTTGACAAATTTTTTCGAATAATCGCTTGTTTTCGAAACATAAAATGGATGACATATTATTATCATTGACGACCACAAATGGGCAAATATTCTTATACATTTGATGTCTACTTATTACAATGGTAAGTCAAAGACAGGAAATGTATTAGAGATCTTCAGTCAATCTTCAACTCGGAATCACCAGCTTACTCCCCAAGTTAAGCGTGCGTAAAGAAGTTTTACTTCAAAATCATATTGTGGAATAGCGTAGATAGCTCATAGAGACATTTTTAAGCCCTGGACCTTTTTTGATAGTATTTTGAAAAAAAAAAGTTTTCTAGTTTAAAAAGGTTTCTGGTTCACGTCTTTGATTGAATGGGCTGTATCATGACTGTTACGATAGTAAACGATTTGTATAGTGTTATTTTGTTTTATTTTAAATTATAATGTCACATCACAAAGTATCTGTTTCTTATGAAAAAAAATAAATTATTGTTTCATATGTACCTACTTTGTCATACTTGGGTTCGGTCATGACTTAGGCCCGATGGCATCGAACCGACTAAAATTTTGGAATCATGGCCTGTACACGAATCAATCAAAAAATCTTCCAAAAGAAGAATAAAAAAAAACATCGTTTTAGCACTTGGGGTCGGTCATCTTAACACTTTGTTAAACTTGGGGTCGGTCATAACTAAGGCCTATCGCACCGAACCAACCGAAATTTCCGATTCTTAGTAAGAATCATGGTCTGTACACGAATCAATCACAAAATCTTCCAAAACAAGAATTTTTATGAAAATCATCGTTTTACAGGCATTTTGTCATATGTAATTTTGGATGTTTACTAAGAAACATGGTGTATACACGAATTAATCCACCATTCTTCGAAAAGAAGATTTTGTTTTTAAATTGTTCTTTTACGGGTACTTTGTCACACTTGGGGTTGGTCACAACTTGTCATGTACCAACCGTATTCGTACCGTCTGAATATAGATTTATAGACATATTAATACATAAACAGAAAGATCAATTTATGTACTTACAAAAACCAACTTATGTGCTCACAAACCTCCACAATACTAGCTCATTCTGGAAGGCCTCTTGTTCACAGTTCATTTAAATACTCTATTCAAGATGATTTTCGCTTAGTTATTGATAGTGCAGGACGGGTTATAATTAATGAAAAGATCTGTTGTTGCTTTTTAAATATCTTGGGTATGTTTTTATTGCTCGACGCTTCTAGGCAAAGCCATAAAATCCGATGTAAACTCTGGTAGTTACTGATTTTAAACTAAAATGAGGAGTCCATTAGATAATACATAATTATACAATGGTAAGGATTATTAAGGTAATGGTTTGGATTCTTTCTAGTTAACTAAAATTTTGGATTTTTTCTAAAACCTCGATGACACACGGCGAGTTTACAAGCTACTATCTGGGAAATTCACTATCTGTTAGTAAACTCGCCCAGTGTCATCGTGTTACTTGCTAACTAGCAGCGACTAGCAGATTGTTGACAATCTACGAAATAAAGTTGAAAGGTCGTCAACTTTACTCGCCTACACGCTTGCTCCGCGTGCTCGTGATTGGTTTATTTATGTTTCCAACATGGCTTCCGATAAACAGCTGATTTCGACTGTCAAACATCTGAAGAATTAGTTCACGCAGGCGTCGTTATTCTTGTTACTGGCGCTAGCAGCGGCCTCAGTTTCCTACGCTTCTGAGCGAGTGGACAGTTTTGTGTGTCATCATGATAATCTCACTCGCCGATTTACCCGCTTTTAAAACTTATTAGATAGTAGATTGTAACTCGCCGTGTGTCATCGAGGCTTAAGTAAAAAAAAAATGTTTGTACATGAAACAATCAAAAAGTCTTCCAAAGGAAGAATTAATAAAAAAAATCACCTTCTTAACACTTGGGGTCGGTCTCTCTCTACCAGTTCTTCCAGTTTCGAATTGCCACGCAGTTCGCGGGCAGACACATCCGTCTCTAAGACCCGGAAAAAACCTCATCCCATAATGTCAGGCATCCCTGCTAACTCACTGAGTTCACGGGTTCCCATGAATGGTTCCCGGGGTGTCGGTATCCGTATCCGCTTCTCAAATTGATTTAATGAAAACCAAATGATTGGGAACGTGCTATTTTACGATGGAATGATTTTCTGATATAGATAACAAACGTAATATCGATACATTAAGTGCGTAATCGTCACATAACCCTTGGACGGAAAACTTGCGCAGAAAACGCCATTGAAATATATTTAGAAATAAAATTTGATCTCTTGTTTAATATGCACCCATTATCAAAAAGTTAAGGGTTTAAAACAAACCCTATACCCAAAGCTGAGCTGAGCAGTAACAGTTAGTGAGTGAGTTATTCATTATCCCCAATAAAGTTCCGGAATGACCGCCGGCATATTTCACTGGTACAGTGTGGCCCATATTAAAGTCGTCGTCGTCGCTTTTTTAGCTTTTTATATTTCCCCCCATAAAAAAAACGAGTGACTTTATTCCGGTAATAAAAGTTCGATATTCCGTCACACAATCGGAATTACCTTTATAGGACCGAGTTTTATTCTCCTGTACTTCACAATAGGCTCGCAAATGATAAAAAACATAAAAAATGTCGTAATTGCCCCATAAAGACGAGATTCTGTCTTTTTCTTGGCTTTCTCGTAAACGCATTAGGAGGAGAGTAAAGTAAAGTCGCTTTATTCGAGTTGACAGTGTTTTATATTGTTATACAGGTTGATCGTTAAAATCGCGAAAAGCCGACAAACGTGCCAGTAATATTTCATAAAATGCTTGCTTTTATTAGTTAAGTAATTGCCTTTGTTTTTGCTGTAAAGTTATTTTTAATGTTACTGATATAAGTTACTATATTATGAATAAAGCGATATCTTGCAGTTGTAACGATTTGCCTTCGTAAAGTATTAATTTTCATGTCGGGGTCACCAACGCACGTGCTGAAACGTACTTTTTCTTCAAATTGCTTGGAATAAATTATTACAGAAACTATGAATGATGACACGTGATGAAAACGAACCGAAAAAATACAACTAATTGTATATACTATCCAAATTTACCTACTATTAATTAATTTATCTATTTATTATTATTAACTTATTATTACATACTTAATTCACTTATTGTTATTATTTATTTAACATTATATAAGTATACATCATGTAAAAAGCCTAGGGGGTGTGGCGAACCCATCGCTCAAGGAGTGGAAACACACCCTGCAATAGACGTCCCAAGCCAATGTGTGAGCTACCGTGCTCAGGCTGAATGTCCTGGGGAACAGTGTCACGAAGGGGTGCCTCCGAGAAACAGGGCCGCAACTCGGAGTATTTAGACCTTACCCCCAGCACTTAGGGTAACGTCTAAATACTCCGCACACTTCAGCTCCGCTCAGTTAAGTGGCTCAGTTGGTAGAGCTGCGCCCCGGCATGGTTCGGGTCCTAGATGTGACCGTATCCTTTTCTGATTTTCTGTTTTCAAATTTTTAAAATTGTTTACAGATTTGAGTTTCGCTAATTTTGTCTTCATTTAATTAAACATTACAACTTGAGGTTTTACTCATTAAGGGCCCGCAACCAAAATTTCCACCGATTTCTTACATATCTGCCTTAAACACGGTAAGTTTTAAAGCCCTTAAAAAATATATGTTATTCTTGAAGATAATATCTAGATATTGCCAGCGCCGAAACGCAAATTATATAAAATTCCCTCGATAGAAAAAAATCGCAAAGTATGCTCCAAAAATTATTATAAACACATTTTTTCAGTTATTTTACAAGTTGTATGTATGAAAAAATTCACAGTGTTTCTTTAAATGTTGTTTAAGACAATGCTGATGATTTTTGCTCTATTAACCTCTTGCTATAAGAATATTGCGATTTTTAAATTAAATATTGTGAAGTGTACACCACAAACTGGAGATCAGCGAGGCCTCATCTGCAACGGTGAGTCCTATTTTCCTTTTTCCAATCTGGGCTTATCTAATTTTCCAAAAGCAGATCTGAACTATCGACTGACTATCCATCAGGTTTTGCGAGTGTATTTGGTCCTTTGAGGGTTGCATAGGCTTTGCTCTGCAACACTTAGTCGCAGTTTCCCGACACCACCAGTTCTATGACAACTCAGAATGAACTCTTCACTCAACACTTCCTTGAAAAGTCATTAAAAGATATGAAAAATTGAAAAATACATTACTTTTAATGACTTTTCAAAGGAGGTGTTGAGGTGAGTTAATTCTAAGTTGTCCGGTCCGAACCATTATAACGTTGTATTATTGCTTTGAAAAGTTCTTGTGTATAATATTTCTCTTAAATAAGATTTTGAAAACTAGTACTTAGAGATACAAGCATTATCAAATTTTATATTTTGCATTAGATACCTACCTAACTTTTATCGGTATATTTTATACCACCCAATCGAAAAGTTCGATGAATTTCGGGGTTCGCTACATCGTGATTTGGAGTGTATGATCGGTACTAGATGTCAGTAAAGATTACATTTTACCCAACTTTTGTATGGAAGTAGTTGTCTGGAAATAACTTTTTTAATCTCCCTCCGTTTTATTTCTTGCAAAAAATTGATTTGAAACATTAAAATTATTCTAGCGGAATTGGTAGTATAATTGACTACACCGGAGGTTTCCAAGCTAGGTTCGCTAGTACGATATGTTAACCTATTGAATGGATACAATTTGGTTTTCGTGTCCTAATTTCTTTTTTATACTCTACATGTAATATGTTTACCTACACCACACTATAAGTAAAAGTGATATATGTTTTGAAATACATTATTAATACATTACAAGATATTTCAATTATCGAATTTTAGAGCAAAGGAAATGAAAACAAAGTTTTTCAATTATCTTGCCCTTTATAGGAACGGTACCGTTAAAAGTCACGGAACTTTTATTCACAGTATAATATGGAGTATATTAAATTAATAAATTTGGAAACACTTACTTAGTTCTAGTAGAAGTTGTGTGCTTTCTAATTTCCGCGTAAAGTATGTGTTATATCGGGGTATCCAGAGGGGGAAGAAACATGAGCCCAGGGATAGCAAAGTCATGTTCAATTTCAGTGTGAAGATCCAGAGAGGGGCAGTCAGGGCGAACAGAAAAGAAGAGTGGCTTGTGACAGTGGATGCCACCACATTTGGATTTGTGCTTGGGGCCCTTGATCCCACGTACGTTCAGTAGGTTCGGGAAATCATTTAATTAAATATTAGGTCCTTACATATGAAATTGGCGTTTTGTATGGGAGGAACATAAAGTCGATATTTTTTAAATATAATATACTTATTTAATCAAAGTATGTACCATTGCTATCTATGCACTTTTGTCATCTCATAGGTAGTTCATCGATCCCTTTACTAAAAAAAACCATTCGGACGGGAATCAATAAAATCTTTGAAGGCGGTTTGGACTGCCCCATCGGAGTTGAAATTTTTCCCTTGCAAGAAGTTATCCAAATTTCGGAAAAAATGGTAATCTATTGGGGCAAGGTCCGGAGAGTACGGTGGATGTCTTAGGCATTCCAATTGAAGCTCCTCTAATTTGGTAGCCGTCTGTTGTACAGTGTGTGGTCTAGCGTTCTAACGCGCGTTTGTTGATTTGCTTCACCCGATTCGTGAGATACCCACCTTTCAAGCTTTTTCATCTTCCCAATTTGCTTCAAGTGGATTAAAACAGTTTTATCACTAACACCGCAGCCTGCAGCTAACTCGGACGTGGTTTGCGATGGATCCGCTTCCACAATAGCCTTCAACTCTTCATTATCAACTTTGATCTCCGGCCGTCCACGGGGCTTGTTCTGCAGGTCGAAATTTCCAGAACGAAAACGTTGGAACCAAAAACGCACTGTGTTTTCTTTTGCGGCACCGTCGCCATACACATAATTAATCCTTCGAGCCGTTTCTGCAGCATTGGTGCCACGGTGGAACTCGTACTCGTAAATAACGCGATATTTCAAGTTTTCCATTTTGAACTAAGTGACGCAAAGAAAAAAAAAACAATTAAGGAACAAACAAATGAATTATAATTTTTGAAACGCAAAAACATTAGTAAATATCTGTATAAATTTGAATTTGGAATTCCTAACCAAAGAGAAGATATTTGAGATCAAAGTTACCAGTACGGCAAAACGCCAATTTCATATGTAAGGACCTAATATTATCCATTTTGTATTAAAATCTACTTAATTTATTTGTAAATTTAACCCATTATATGCTAAAAAAATACCTGCGTGACAGCAATATCTGAAACAAGTAACTAACTATATTAATTTATTAATTAATCGGTTCAGCAGCTGAAAGAAGCGTAAATGTTTTAGTAATAAATAAGGCTAAATAATTAAGTTATTTGTTTCGCTTACCTTTAGAAAACTTATTGCAAAAATTATTATGCAGAAATTTTATATTATTATTATTATTATTTTAAATGTGTACTTAATTGCATACTCCTTTCGGAGGATTACTTTAGGTCTTGTGTGTTCGGTAATTTCATCGCGATTGAGTGAGAGAGTTAATGGTCGGATTTTCATGTCCAGTTAGGCCGGCGTAGATTTTTTCCGATTGGGAAATAATTAGCTCCTTTATCTGAGGAATTTTTGTGTCTTTATGAAGAGTGTTAACCCTGATCCCTAAGCCTGACCTGTTATATTTCTATCTATATTTATATTGTTTTCATATTTTAGCAGGAGTAGTTCAAGAAATGAGCGCGGTGTATTCGTATTGTCGTATAATATAATTTATACTAAAAACATGTTTTAAATCAGTGAAAATAATCATGTTTGCACATAATTTATTACTCATTGTAGTTATAACTCATAAATAATAAAAAAAAAACATATATATTATTACATACACAAATTATATCTGATTTTGTAAATTTTAATGTGGTTTCTCTTATAAGTGTGCTACGTATTATAAGCAACACATAACCTAACATAACATCATCTCTTTATAATATTGTTTACAATAGCATTAACTCTTTATGTTTATGTTGTAAATCTTTATGTAATTCCTCCAACTTGTTATCAGGTACCTGGTTTATACTTTTCAATACTTACTACTAACTTACCTGCTTATCTCATACACTGTAAATCCGAATACATGATACGTTACCAGGTTAATTCGGTAAATCCGAATATATCTAATAATATATTCTACCAGGTTACCTTTTCTAGTGTTTGTTTGTTATGTAATTATGTACATTTCTTGGAATAATATGAACTAATCCTGTCAATTTGTCTGTCCTGAAACGGGAAACTTTCCTAGTCGGACAGGCAAAGCTTCCTATTACGTAATTGTACTTTCTTTTGTATCTATCTATAATAAATAAAACGATAAATGTTCATCTTTTCGCATTCAATCCTAATCGAATTGCTTTGTTTCGCAGGGTTTGTAATTTATTTAATTGAGTGCCAGCTGTATGACCCAAGCCTGACCTGATGGTCGTCTTGGAGATGAGTAGTTTGTTGTCTGCTGATAATTTACTATTTCTACCTAGCATAGGGTAGACTGCTGCAATCGACTTATTAGCTGATTTTGCTGTTTCATTGATGTATTTAGCCCACGTTAACTTGGAATCTAGTGTTACTCCGAGGTATTTAATAAATTTTTCCCATGGGACCTGTTCCCCAAATAATATAATGTTCGGGGGCTGTTTGGGTAGTCTTCGTGAAATAACTGTAGCGGCACTTTTGGTGGGATTAATTGAAATTCTCCATTTTTTACAAAACTTGGACGAATAGAGTGACTTGGAGCTGTACGTGGCGTGTAGCAGTGGTCGCGAGAGTAAAACTTGAGATAACATTTCTTAAAAAAAAAAAACATTAGTATCATCGGCGAACTGAGAAATTTTTACATTATGGTTCATCGGTGGGGGAATATCGCTACTAATATGCTTTTAAATCTAGGACTACGACCCGACTTTACCTGAAGCTTCGTCATTGCGGAAATCTCCAGACCCATCATTGGAGTGGACTTTCTGGAAAGATTTGAGCTGCTGATAGTTATCTGCAACAGACGGCTGCTGGTCCAGGTGACGAAAAACCACAGGCAAACGAAGCACTGACAACATTGCTTTCACCAAGATGTTTCACTTAACCTAACATTCAAAATATAAGCATCACATTAATAATAATGAAGTGTTGCTCAAACTTTTAGCTCCATAACTTTATGAATTCTCCTTGTAAGTTTAATGCTCACTCGTAAAATAATATTTTCCAAGCCAGAATAATTAAATTTCAAAGGTTATTTCTGCGAGCTTGTATTCGAGGGGTGACCTTGCAAGGGCGGTTCTTGATTTACTTGTACTCCCACTACGCGACGTATGCTCAAATTATTATAATCACACATAAGACTTGGTGGCCACATTTCCACAAAAAGATTTCACGAACAGTGTAAAAGATTAAAAAACAATTTACGTTTGAAAAATTGATGAAAGGAAAATGAAAAACTTTTCACGCTCATGTTTTATATTTCCTAAATAAGTTTCGAACACAATCGTATCTTTTTTGGGCAGCACGAAACTTTTTATTATTTTTTTTTTACTTTTACTCCACATAGGAGGCCTTGAGGAAAATAATTTCCCTCAGGGACTTTGCCATTTTTGAAGATGCTGTGTGTATCTTTTTGAGGAGTGAAAGGAGGGAACACGGGTCTTGAAGAGATAATCCGTTTGTTAAGATATGAGATCTATCATACGGACCGCCCGTTTCTAGGGGGTTTTTTCAGGTATTTTGGGGCTTCAGACCAGAGATGGCTGCCAAACTCAACCGTGGGGCGCACTTGCGATTTATACAGGAACAGCAGTTGTGTACTATTAAAGTATCTGCGGGCCCTGTACAGTTTGCGCAGTTTCTGAGAGGCTAACTTAACTCTGGCTTCGATGGAGCCCCCGTACCTCTTACATATGAAAAAAATTGTTTTATAGTAACCATTTTATCGTTATAATAATTCTTTGATAGAAACCTTCCTACTCGCAGTATCGCCCTGGTGAAAGACCACCATTCAGAATCGAAACGTTGCCGTTGCTAGAAATGGCTTCAGCCGTGTTTAGTGACCAGATATCAGGTTCTTCCTAACCTCCCTCAGTCTCTCAATATAAGCCAATTGGGAAAGCCATATTCCATCTGACTCTGGGGAGTTGGTACCAGTTTGTACTATTGTACGATACTCACAAAACTTAAAAAAATATTTATGTACTCGTAGGTTCATATATCGCCGTTAGGCACTATCGACTACTGTCCTCCGTGATGTATATAATAATTATAATGTTTTATTGCAGGATGAAACTGGGCGTACTGTATAGGGCCCGCAGATTCTTTAATAGTACACAACTTCTAACCCTGTACAAATCGCAAGTGTGTCCCACGGTTGAATTTGGCAGCCATCTTTGGTATGGAGCTCCAAAATACCCCTGCAGAAACGGGCGGTCCGTTTGATAGATTCTCCCATCTTAACAGACGGATTGCAACCTTTAGAGTACAGGCGTCAGGTGGGAATGCTGCCCTTGTTCTACCGGGATTACAATGACAGATTCTCAGAGGAACTAGCGTCATTGATCCCCTTGGCACCGGTGCATAGTCGGATACACGCCAAACACGAGTCCAACACTTGTCCACGGTTGACATTAGTCAACAGCTTGGCTGTGGGTGGAATGATTTTCCGGTCTCTGTGTTTCCTCCCTCTCACAACATGGGTCACTGCAAGAACCATGTTCACTCCTTCCTTTCCTCAAAAGACCCTCCACACAGCATCTTCAAAGATGACAGGCCCTGAGGGAAATTATTTTCCTCAAGGCCTCCTGTGTGAAGTTATTGTAAAAAAAATATTTTTGGAGGATAGGGTGTGGGGAGGGTGTCCCATATAGTTAAACGTATTTATAGGGTAATATGTGAAGAAAAACAAGTGGAATAGAATAAAACAAAAAATCGATAATAAATAATTAATGTTATTATTATGTAGGGCGTGGTCTTGAGTGAGCTCGGGCCCAGCGCTCATTCAGGAGTGGCGCTTGTTGCTGGAAGGCTGCGTTCACTAATTTGTCTGATTCTGGTCAAGAGGATATAGAACACAAATTAAACGTAGAAAATTCACCCCAAATTACGTTCCAAAATAAATGGTTTCTGGAAAGTAAAGCTTCACCTAGAACAAAGAGAACCTTGAATCTTAATGGGGCCGTATATTGTGTTTGATTTTCCGAAACGGGGGAGAAACATTGAAGAGATAAACCCAAAGAACTGTGCTGTGGGCGTGTGCGTGTGTCTGAAGTAAGCTCAAATTTTTCTTATTTCTTTTGATTTCGATCAAAAATTTTAAACATCGAAATTAGAGAAGCCACCAATAGTGATTTTGCCGAATACCGAATACCGAATATTCGGCTAGGCTCTCGGTGGAATCTCCGAATATTCGGCAGCCGAATATTCGGGGACACTTAGTACATTTCGCAAACAGTTTTCATGAATTTAAAATAATAAAAATCGTTTTCTTGAATTAAAATAAATTGAACTCCTGAGTTAAAAATGGATTTTCATAAATCAAAATGAATTGAACTGATGAATTAAACATGGTTTTCATGAATTAATAAAAATCAATTCATCATCATCATCACTATTGGCTCTACAACCCCTGGTGGGTCTTGGCCTCCTCAAGAGTCTTCCTCTACTCATCTCGGTTTTGTGCCAGCTCTCTCCAGTTTGGAAGCTCCAAGATAGATATGTCTTTGAGGACGTTGTCGCTCCATCTTAGTCTTGGTCTTCCCAGGCTCCTTCGCCCTATTGGTCTTGAGTTCAGCAGGGACTTTGGTGCTTGATGCTCGGTCATTCTCTCCACATGACCCAGCCACCGAAGTCTTCCCAATTTTATAAATTTTGCGACGTTTAGCTCCTTAAACAAAGTATAGAGCTCATTGTTATAACGTCTGCGCTAAAATCCATTTTCTATAACCGGTCCGAAGATGCGCCTCAAAATTTTTCTTTTAAAAACGTCCACTGCTGGCTCATTCCTCTTAGTTAGTACCCAAGTCTCAGCTGCGTACGTAAGTACTGGTCTGATAAGTGTTTTGTACACTAATATCTTCGTTTTTCTGTACAGCAGTCTGGACTTTAATTGGTTTTGTAGGCGGAAATAACAGCGATTTGCGTTCACTATGCGCTTCTGGATCTCCTCTGTGGTATTATTGTCGTTTGTTATCAGGGAGCCTAGGTATGTGAATCAATTAATAAAAAAAATCAATTACATTTCGCAAATGAAATTGAATTTTACATGAAAACTGCTCGCCTAAATCAGACACCAGACCCTTATAAGTGATGATCAGCAAACGCAAAACAGTATCCAAGCCCAGCAGAATTGGCTAAGATTTATTTATCATCTCCCGGTAGAAGTATAAAGTGAGCGACTGTTTTCGGAAGCAGGTATAATTTATGAGGAAAGGAGCAATCGTTTGCTATCAACGAATAATGAAAAAATTGTTTTCATTCGACAAAACTTACCACTGATAGATTTTAAGAAATTAAATGTTCTAATTTTTTGTGAAAATAGAAATTTTTGTGAGTAATATTTTATTTACTACGCATTTTTTTCATGATTTGCTATTCGGTATTCGACCGAATATTGCGAACAATTCGGCCAAATACCGAATAGTAAAAAAAGTAGCCAAATATGCCGAATACCGAATAGTAGCTGAATATTCGTGGCATCTGTTTGGATTTAGACCCAGGACTCAAACTAATTATGGATATGGATTTGAGTTACCATCAAAGGTTGGATTGCGATCCAAGAGTTGTCTGATTTGTTCGTTAGATGTCGATAGAATCATTTTATTTTTATTTTTGTCCCTTTCTCACCCAACAAACGAGGGAAATATAGATGTACGAAATCCTTATAAAAAGGCTTGCATCAGTAAAATTAACTTACTTCTTTACGAAAACTTGCACTAAGAATTTAAAATACTACTGAACCCTTGTCCGTTGGGTGGGGAAAAATTATTGTTGTCAGTTATAAATATCAAATCAGAACAATAAAAAATCAAGAAATTAAATTATAAAAAAGTGCTTCATTTATAAAAAGGCATTCCCAATATTTCTCCTGAGTGAAGACCTAGCAATTTTACAGCATCTCTAATCGAAATCCTTCCTTCAATAGTAAGCAATTTCATTAGCCTGTCTAGGACCAACGAATCAAAATGACTGATATAATTTGAAGACCATCGTTTTCTTTCAAATCGGTAAAGATTATAAATCAACCACGGAACTGTAAGAGATTGAAAGGCCCTGAGAGAAAAAATATCTCAGGGCCTATGTTATCTTTGAGGATGTTGTGTAAGGAGTATTTTTAGAGGAAGGAAGGGGAGAAAGCTCTGGGAAAGAAAAAAAAACGAGTGTGCTTTAGACCACACGACTGAAGTAAAACTTCACTAACTTATATCTCACTCTCAACTTCCGTTCCCCTCGCCCGACCGTTCGCCTTGCCCGATCACACTTTCATAACGCTCTCGTCACGCATTCACCAGCTTACTCCAGAAGTCAAGCGTGGTATGAGTGATGGGTAGAAATCTGGAGGTCAACTTGTTCAAAAGTGACAAACAAACAAACGTATCCCCCTCTGCGGTCGATGGGTCGAAAGAGTCAGGCTGGAGAAGTCAAAAGGTCTCCCTCAACTAGTCTCTCCCGATAGGCCCACCATGCAGCAGATGGAAAAAAGCATCCGCTACCAAGACCTACACAAATCTCAACCGATGAATACGCGCACCCCTGCTAAGTCACCAAACATAGTGAACCACTTGGAGTGACTTACAGCAGGGGTGTTGATTATCCAATAAATGGTTCTGAGAGCCGCGGTACTCATACCCGCCTCCCAAATTGAGTCCTCAGTACTTTCGCCTGTACTCCAATTTCCTACAACCTCCTCTTCGATCTGCCTCTGGGTCGCTTCCATTTTGTCTTAATCATAATTCTAGGGATTACCCGTTCAGTGGAGAGTGGGGAGGAAGCACTAGATGTTTGTTCCGTGCCAAAATCGCCAGATCGCTATCAGTTAATGTGATATGGAGATTAGTGGTGGATTGCGTCACCGTGGAATCGGCATTTTTACGTGGATTTCCCTAAAGTTAATATTCCGTCACGCTAATGGTTCATCGTATATTATATTTGATGTATTAGAAAAGGCACTAACGATACAAATCAGTACTGGGTACTAACCAATCCTTAGAAAGGTTAATTTCAAATAATGGAAATGGCATTTTTAGTGCTTTTGGCTAATATTAAAGGTAAACATGGGTATTTAATAAAATGGGCTTTTAATAAAAACAACGATGAATTTAGTCGTAATTACTTGTGATTAAATTCTTGTGGCTGCGTGGTATATGGGTTGGGTAGCGTGATGAACCAAATAGTGTCATAAAATAATATTTTGGAATGATTTGGTAACTTAATAATAGGTAATAATATTTGGATAATTTGAATAGCGCCTTTATTGTGAAATCACCTAACGCTGTACAAATTTATGGCGTACTTCTACAATCCTACTGCTAACTACAGACTAGACAAGCCAATATGACAACTTATGGCTAAAAGATTGCGTCCACTGGTTCATCGACAACTAACACGAAACTATATTATGTACAATGCATTTGACCAATGAACGCTATGCTGCGTGAAATGTAGATAATATGTACATTTGTGAAATGTAGATAATATGTACATTTCACATATTGTTGTTTGGGTTTCTGGAGCTAAGTCTCAAACGAATTATGAATTTCAATACAAGTTAAGTAATTTGGGTCACAGATGGTGCCAGTACTTATAGGTGTCGCTAATGTGTAATCTTAGATGAACTTTCTCCCTTTCCAATGGTCAAAGGAATAAGTCTATACAAACTCTGGTCTAGCTAAAAATTACCACTTCTCGATCATATCTTACAAAGAAAATACAAAGTAATTAATATAATTTTTGTCCGTTGGGTGGGAAATCTCATTATGTGTAAACAAAACATCCACTCCTTTCTCAAGTCGTAACTTTTTACAATTGCGATATTTATACCCTGTACAGGCAGGAAACATACAGGACCATACCTACCTGGCAGATCAATTAAGGTTAACACTGTTTGTTGTTTAGGCGGGTGCCACACACAGCTATAAAAGATAAAAGATCATCGCACGCCCAGTATCGCTCTCCAGATAATCCCATACAGAACCGTCACAAAGAGCAGATGGCTCGAAGCTAAAAGTTAATACGCCGTAATCTGCCGTAACCGCTGCCGAGGCGATTCGCGAAAAGTTATTCGACCCCCACTGCCGTAAATAGGCGAGGGGTCATTTTAATCACAGAGCTGCCTGAACGGACGGATGACAGCTGTCAAGTTGATAGATTCAGTACCAATAAATGGCATTTCGTGGTAGCTCTCTAATTCATCTAACCGCCTCTTCTACCATAGGAAGAAATATTTGATAGCGTCGTGTGACGGTACAACACATAACCGCTCGTGGTTTAACAGATAAGTGCTCGCGCTTTTAACGCTGTGGCTGATGCATTATTTAGAGAAATTTAGATACAGTTTGTACGCAGAGGACATAATTGGAACACATGTGATTGAATGACAGAATTACAACATTGTGTTTAAAATTATCGAAATAATACGTATAGTAATATAATAAATTATATAATTTTAATATAGGATTTTAATATAGGATAATAGAGGTTAAAGGAAACATAAAGCAAGAATGGAAAATAATAAAACAAGCATTGGATATGCAAAAGGAATCGGTGCCAATAAATAAACTGAAAATAAAAAATAACACTGTTTCTATAAATGATAATCCAATGCTCATCACTAACCATGTAAATGATTTTTTTAGTGATATAGGTCAAAATTTTGCTAATCTTTTGTGCAGTGCAAATAACACCAGTGAAGAATGTTTAATCAAAAATTGCAATCCAACACAATCTATAGAAAATGCCTGTTTTGAATTCAATCCAACGAATTGTAATGAAGTTTTAAAGGTGATTAATGAGCTAAAATCAGGTTTTTCGAGTGGAAATGACGGTATAAGTGCAATGGTCTACAAACAAAATGCTTCTGAACTAGTTATACCTATTACACACATTGTAAATGTTAGCTTTGAGAATGGCTTATTCCCTGATCACTGCAAAAATGCTAAAATTATTCCTTTGTTTAAAGGAGGGGATAATACAGACGTCAATAACTATCGACCTATATCCCTGCTAAACACCCTATCAAAAATTATAGAGAAGTTAGCTAAAATTAGGTTGATGTCTTATGTAAAAAGATATGAAATTCTTTCAGATAATCAGTTTGGCTTTCGAGAGAACATGGGAACTAGTGATGCTGCATTAAAAATGATAACCACAGTCGTAGAAGCTCTGGATACTGGCAATAAAGCCATGGCTGTCTTCTTAGACTTGTCTAAGGCATTTGATACCGTATCCCACGGTTTACTATTAAAAAAACTCAGTTCAATGGGTATTGTTAATAAAGCTCTAGATTGGTTCAGAACTTATCTTGAAAATAGAACACAAAGAGTAATGATTAATGATCATATTAGTTCAAACAAATCAATTGTATATGGTGTTCCTCAGGGTAGTGTTCTGGGTCCAATTTTATTTTTGTTATATATTAATGACCTCTGTAAACTGCCATTTTCTGGTTCTTCAATTATATTTGCAGATGACACTGTTTTAGTGTTTGCTGGTGATACTTGGGATGATACGTATGCTAAGTGCGAGGCAGGATTAAGGGCAGTCAAAAATTGGCTTGATCAAAACTTGTTAACCTTAAACATGAGCAAAACTAAATATATTACTTTTAGTATTTCTTCTGTAAATCAACCATCTTTGGACCGCTCTTTAAAAATACATTGTTGTGTACAGGAGTGTAATTGTCAATCTTTGGAAAGAGTAGACAATATCAAATATCTTGGCTTAATTATTGATAAAAATTTAAAATGGAACAATCATATTACTATATTAACAAAAAAAATAAGAAAGCTAGCCTATATCTTCAAGACTCTAAGAAATATATTGGACAAAATTACACTAAGAACTGTATACTATGCTCTTGTTCAATCAATGCTTTCATATAACGTTATTTGTTGGGGTTCTTGCCATAAGACTACTCTAGAGCCTTTAAATATTGCACAAAAATTAATTTTAAAAATAATTTTCAAGAAAAGTTTTATGTATTCATCACAGATACTATATAGCGAAAGCAAAATTATGACAATAAGGCAGTTGTACATAATACAGGCTCTCTGTAAATTTTTCAACAACATTATCACTGCGAAAAGATCTCAACAAGTGCGCATCACTAGATTGGGCTCTTCTTTAATGTATCAGCCGGTACATACCAAAACATCCTTTGGACAAAGAAGTTTTTCATATAAAGCTCCGTTGCTTTATAATATGCTCAATGAAAAAATAAAAACTATTGGTACATTACATTTATTCAAGAAAATGGTCAAAATATGTATAATAACTGAGAGTGATGGTTTTGGATTACCCATGTTGTCGCTTGTATCATAAATCATTCTGGAATTCAGCTATATTTCATACAATCCAAATTTAATAACTTAACTTATATATTATTATGTACTTTTTAATTTGCTTATTGTTATAGTATCTAATTTGCTTAATGTTATGTTATCTTTAATTTGCTTATTGTTATATTTTTTTTATATGTTTATAATTATATTTTTATTTAGTTCATATGTATGTTTTTTGTTTAAATTACAATGTAAAACTGCATATCTCGATACAGGAATGCCCTAGTGAGATATGCAGCTTATGTTTCTCATGTACTTCTTATTTTTTTTTCAATAAATAAATAAATAAATAAATAAATAAATATACCCTGGTCTTGCCGTCTTGTTGGTTTATGTTACCATAGTAATTGTGAATAAATGATATTACCACTCTTCGAACACAATATTCCTACGTTTCCATCATTAGTAAGGTGTTCTGGCTACCCCTAATGACGCCGCCCGACGCTAAGCCGTGCCGGACGCGACGTGCCGCCATGTTGGACGCGACACTGCCATGTTTGCCGCGACGCCGCGCGCCGCCATGTTGGGCGCCCATCGGCTTTGCGTCAGGCGGCGTCCCGCAAAAACCGTACACTGGAAACTGAAGTCTCTGGTAAAAGACTACTGAGGACGCGTTAAGTAAAAGTTAAATTAACTCTGCGGACGGAGATAGTCATCAGGGAATTAATGAGTGTTTAGTTTAAATTAACTCGCGGCAATATGGTTTGTGGCAACGGGTTGTCATTACAAATGTTGAGGGCTCACTCCTGCAAAAGAGACGACAGTCACAGTGCAAGGTCAGGTGTTAAAATTGGAACATCAGGAATGAAAATTCAACCGTTGCTAATTTTTTGGACGGTCAGGTGTTAAAATTTGGCACTCCAGGAATGAAAATTCAATCGTTGCCAATTTTTTGACGTATATTTGAAGATTTTCGTTATTTGTTTTTGGGGTGTTACCTCCTTCTTTAGCCAACGTTTCGAACAGCGTTGCAGTGTCTACCATCAGGGCAGAGCCGGCAGATCCGGTAGATGTGTAATAGTTAGTGGTGAAATGTGTGCTTATTTACTTGGAAGCGATACCGTGTTGCCAGCTCCACTACATTCCGAGCTGGTATAACGGTATTCTTCAGAATGGTTGTAGATTTCAATTGCCTCCGTAATCAGGCGTGATACAATAAAAACTGGTTCCAAAAAACTGTTCTTCGAATCCACTGTCGTTCGATGATCGCAAGACACCGGTACAAAGTAACCGAGATAGGCACTGTATACGAAAAGTATAGGAAGTTCTGGATAGAAAAAGGGTATGAGGGGTGGGTAGGAATCTGGGGGGTCAATGGTCAATCCAGGAGTGACGGACGTATGTGCGGTACAAGGCGATATTAATTAACGTCACGAAATTGGACGTAAATATGTAAGTACATACGAATAAACGGTGTTCTAATGCCAAACGGATGATCAATGGTTCAAGTCCCGTATTAAAGATTCCATGACAGGTGAACCCCGGAAAGTTAACCCCAGCATACTTATATGCAGTCGGTTTAGGGAAAATCCGGTGTCCCTACTTATACAAAATATAACTAAGTGTCCCCGAAGAGGCGTGCGGAGAGGATGCACCGCCGAATAACAAAAGTATAAAACACATTTTCATTTAAAGGCCTCAAGGAAAACCTACATGTATGTATATCATGTATACACTTACGCGAACCGAACACGAACCTTGCTAAATTCACAGCATTCATAAAAAATAACACTGGATTGAATGCCACACGTTTGACTAATAACTTAATATTTCATTGATTTCTGTATTTCTTTTTTTTAGCTCACATTTTCTCTCCTGCTTTCAGCAGTTCGAATTTAAATAAAATCACTTACTGAAAGATATTATTGATATCCATTAATATTTAAATATAAACCCCCGAATAATTTCATTCAACACTTTTTGTAGATTTAAGTAAGAAGATGCAGTTTATCAGAATTGTTTATATCAGGTATAGGTATTGTTGTGTATTTTTGTATTATGGTTCTAAATTTCAATTTGTCGTTATTTTATTGGTCAATGACACACATTATTATCACTGTCATTTATGAATTTACAAAGACTGTTTATAACGCAAATTAATTAAATTTAAAAAAAATACCAACAATCTGATCGAATCAATCAAGGATTTTGCGGTTCGTTTAAAAGCTTTATCGGTTAATTGTATATTAGGAAATGTAAATTCATATTTTAATTTGTGCGCGTTAGAAACTTTAGAAATTAACAAAAAAATTAAATCTAAAATTAATTTAGTTAATAAAATAATAGCACCATGTAAATCACCTCTGCTTACGATGTTTCCATGTAATTTTGACTCCTCCCACCGTCCTCCCCCTCCACCAAATTCCCCCCTCCCACTACCCCCGCCTAATTAATTGTGTACTTGTATAGAATTTTTAAGTTAGTTTTAAGTTTGCTCGTTAATGATACGGACGTGTCGAAACCGGTCGCAAAAAAAAATTTAAAATTAAAGTAACAAATGTACATCGAAAATTAAAACTTTTCAAAACAAAAAAGAACCTAAGCATTCCTAATAAATTGTACAGCGCCCTTGAGGTGATTTTTCACAAAAACGGCGCTTTATAAATTATCCAATTATTATTATTATTATTAAGAAAGATTAAAAGATTTTTTTTGTCCTGGGTTGTAAACCGGGTAAGATTAGAGAAAAATTATTCCATGATTATTAATTTTAAATTATGCCTACATTTTATTACAAACAATTCATTAAAAATATCGCCCCTTGAAGTTTTGCGAAATGAGCTTGAAGCACGGTAAAAAGTATATTATGAAAAATAAAATTAAATAATTTCGATATAACTGTTACGTTCTTTCATCATTGTCCTGAGTCCCGCCGTTTTAAAATTCATTCGGAGAGAAAAGTTGGGCCTTGGGGAATAATGCTGCAATTGTCGTGAGATATCCGCCAACATTATCCAAGTGTCAGATTGTGGAGTTTTACCGTGACACTCCACTCCCCCACCAGATAACACAGTACACACGAGGCCGCACAGGAAAGGTATACCCGGAGTGTAAATAAACGCGAATTAGGGTGAGGGAAACAGGCTGGTTAACCAGGCGATTATTGGTGGAAACATGGACGACCTCTGTGGTTGAGGGGTAAGACTTGCAATCCGAAGGTCGCGAGATCAAATACCATCGTGCACAAATAAATTTTATTTGATTTTATTGTTTTAATTCACAGTTAATAATTGTTAAAAGTAACAAATATTAGTGCGGTATGTTCCAGAGTGGAAGATACTTTCAGTATTTCTGTAAGACCACCATTCAGAATTGAAACGTTGCTTGAAATGGCTTTAGCCGTATTTGGTGACCGGTTTTGAATAGCCAGGTACTTCCTCACCTACCTTCATATGTCCTTCACTCCCCCACTACCTTCAGCCTCATAACATACTCAGCCTCATAGCCGCTCCACACGGGAGTAGCAGTATAGGTTCTCACAGCGTTCACGAAAAATTACAACGATATAACTCATTTTCAGTAATGTGTAATAATTTTTTACTCGAAAAAAATTACGAAACGCAAGGTATTTTTATTTTTTTTTATGTTGCCGAATAAATTTTTTACAACAGTTTAAATTGTGCCATTTTTGATTTGCTAGCAAAACGCAATGTTCGATTTTATTCGTGAATTTGGCGGCGCTGACGTCACGCCGTGCATCGTTGATGACAGCCCTTTTACCAGCATTTTTATTTGTCATAATGACGTTGTAGCCAGTTCGAACGGTTTCGGAATATGCCTTTTTCCAAATCATTACATATTTGGTCTCCAAGGTGCGGTCGCGAGAAACGATTTTACGCGCAATCCAAAAACACTGGCGTTTAGCCTGGTTTCTCATTGCCAAATCCCTATTACGCTGAACCCTATGTTACGCTTAGTCTCAGTGTGGCAGCCATTCGTGATCCGGCGAATCTGAATGACGCCTTGTCTTGACTGTTCTTTTGTCTCTGGTGCCCAAGAATTCTTCGCCACCGATGTCGTTGCACTCACGGAATTAGCGGGCTGCTTCAACCCGTTGTTGTTTGTGAAGTTCGGTAGGCGTTTTGGGACCCACCCCGGGCAGACCCGAGGTGGGTCCCAAAACTGTATTTCTCCCAAATATTTTGTCAAAATGTTGTCAATAATGGTCTTACTGACATCAAGAATCATATCTCAGAGCTGCCGAACCATCACCCGTTTTTTTTTCAATTTTTGCAATGTTTTCGTCCGAAATCGATGGCCGTCCGGCACGCTTTTAAATTCTCTGCAACATTTGCGTACGTTTTCGCACTCGTACATTGTTTTCCGTAGGCTTGAAGTAGCTGTGAATGATTTTCTACCAGGTTTTGTTCTTTACAAAAAAAAACTAATTATGCCGCGTAATTTACATCTGGCGGTCCATCGCAAACGGCTGCCACGCCGAGATTAACTGTCGCAGAGAGTGCAACGTGATGGGGATTTGGCGTAGGGGAACCATGCTAAACGCCAGTGTTTTTGGATTGCGCGTAAAATCCTTCCTCGGGACCGCTGCACCTTGGAGACCTTATTTTACGGACAGCCTTCTTTCACATCTTTCGCAATATAATCTTTAAAACTAGGTTACATTTGCCAAAAATTATTCGCAAGAACAAGATTTCGAGCAAAATAACAGCAATGTAGGTAATTTTAAAATCAGGAGATTAAATCATCCGCTCGAAAATTATTTTTTAGCACATGAAACTCTTGTACACGAATCATTTCACATCTAAGAATTTTAAGATTGTCTAAAAGTTACGACGTTAAAACTCCATGAACTTTAGCATTTTAGTACTGCGGTATAGTCGGCCTAATAAAATATAGAAATAAATGATGATGACTTTTTAAAGCACTGTTTGTGGGAAGAACGGTACAGAGCTTCTGGACGAAACCATAAAATCGAAGTAATCTCGAATTCTAAAAAGCATTAACTAAAACAATGGGTAATGCTGGGCTGGAATTTCATTTTATTTCAACAGTAACAACGGTTTATTTTAACAGAATTTTTAGTAACGAAAAGAAACGAGAAGAAAAGAAAGAATGGGAGATGAGGCCAGGGGTAGGGTTAAGAGTATGGAAAGAGAAAGGCGCCTCGGAGTGAGGATGTATGGTGGACATGAGTGCGCAATCTTTGTTATGCGTACCAATGTTAAAATTCTGTAATTTCACTTGTAATTCTAACATTTTCCATTACTATTCGCTGAAAATTGGTAGGAAGGATACGCATAAAATATGTAAGGCCCTCCGTTCATGGAGATACTGGAGATACAAACTACGTGATTGTGACGCAACCACAACCCTGCAGATATACTACTCTTCAATGCTGGTTTCCGGACACGGCGCTACCCGAAATATACTGAACTTGATCATTTTTCACGTGCAGCCGTGGAGTTAACACGATGTCAAGCGACTTTTTGTCAAGCGCAAAAGACTTTTTTTCCAACATCAAGCCATGCCTTCTCCACTAAATCTTTTCTTACGTATTCTTGCAAAGTATAGTTATGTTAACACGCTTTTTTTTTCCACTTCCAGAACAAATCTAACATTACTTTCATGTTCAGACGCCGTTTCTGTCAAACGACAGTGGAGGTTATCCACCACTTACCCGCCCCTTACACTTACCCACCTCGTAATAGATGGTTACTCCTTCAAGGCTCTCGCAAGATTCTATTTTTTGTTAAACGAAGCTACATTTATTTAATTTGAACGAATCTAGAATTCTAGTGTCCCTGCATACGTTGTTAGAAAGCAGTATGCAAGTGCTTAACAGGAAAATAAAACATAATACAACAAATCAGGTTAGTAATATAAGCAAAATAATATTTAAAGCAAAACAAAACTCATTCAAGAAGCTCATGAGGCAGCATTGCAGCATGTGAAAAACCTTGGAAGTACCTGTACAAATAGATAGAGAACATACGATAAACAATTAAGTCTCAAATCATTTGGCAAGTACCGATAAAAAATGCAAATTGCATTCAGCATGATATAAACCACATCCAGCATCCGTATCCCTTAGCAAACCACCCAGTGAAGCCTCAAAGAAAGTTGAATAATAGTGGTAAAATACCTGAAGACTTAAAGAAAAAATCAGCGTTGAGTGATCGGAGGCGGGACAAAGGTCAAACGAATAGTAGCAGACACGAATGCTGCAACGTGTAGCGCGCTACCATCACCGTCGGTGGCGTGCAACTGACTTCAAACTCAAACCCAAAAGTCTACAGCGGCCGCGCTCGTGCTACCAGCATGAGGCTCGAGTAGCTTGTATGTAGCTCCATGCACGGAGCCACGGAGACATAAGTCCGATCAGACAGCATTTTCTATCATGTAACAGGGTCAAAATGTTGGAAAGTTTGAATAGAGCACTTTTAGCCAACAAAATTGCGCATTTGACTCTCTCAGTAGAGGATTGTAATCTTATTTTCGGTATTTTTGATTATATTATGAATATTTTTTTTTGCAAAGTTATGTTGCATTTTGGGACGATTACATGGCGCATGACTGTGCCAAGGGTATGTTGAAAAGAACTTGAATCTTAAAGCGTTACATGCTGTAAATGGGAGGAAACACACTAAGTCGACAAGTCATTCCACAGCCGAGCTGAAAATTTTGAGAATGTGCATTTTAGTTTGCGGTCCCTGCTAGACCGCGGCGGAGAGAGAGACCCCGACAAACTTTGCCCTGCCAACCCTAATAAAATTCTATTGAAGGTTACATTAGACAATAAATGCCCTAACTATAAAATGGACCGGCATTCGTATATCACTTAAATGGGCGGGATGTCAAAAAGGTCGGTGTTTCTTCCACTTTCTCCTGTGTCGGGGAGACTAACGTACGTCATAAAGATTTCTGCGATATTCAATAACAAGTTATCGTGTCTTTTCTCCTTTCCCAATCGAATTTCAGGCATTATACCTGATCGTATTTTCTCGATTGGATTGTTGAAAGAAATCTCAATTTTGTCACAGCGATCGTTATCGACATCGGGGCCGTGTAACAGGCTCGCTGATTGCTTTCTAAAGCTCTCGGAGCTTTTAAACGCAAGATTAACTTTTACGGCTTAATCTGAGGTATAACTAAACCTGGCTTACGCTTCTGCTTATGACTCTGCCCCCGTTCGTGCACGTAGTGAATATGGTACTTAAGTTTTCGAGTTTCTGAAATAAGTATGTGAAATATTTATGTGAATTATTCTTTTAATGGCTAGCCAATAAGAACTTCAAAATATTGTATTTGATGAGGTTAAAAATCTTATTTCATATGTTTGTTTTCATAACTCTGTAAAATAAGTAGTACCATATGAAAAAATAAATATTGTCAGCATATTTATTTATTTATTTACGCCTTTGGAGCATTTACATCATTGGTGTAACAGAGTAATAATAGAAATAGAAACAATAAAGTACCAATTATTTTATAGTATTACTAGCTGGTACCCGGCGCGCGTTGCTATGCAATTTAATAAAGAAATTGTTTCTCCCTGCATGTCCTTTCCCATTCATCCATTCATCCATTCCCCTTCGGCCTCCCCTTCCTCTCCCGCGTCCCCCCCCTCTCGCGTTCCAATTCCGCCTCCTCCACCTTCCCTCTCCCCACTCCACTCTCCCCCCTCCAAGAATCCCCATCTAGAGTTCCCTTCCCCCCCTCTCGCATTCCATATATTCATTCCCGGTACCTTCAGTTTTCAAACAGCTCGCGTGCCACCTATTGACATTTTTTATACAAATTTCATAGTGCCAGAGCTCACCAGTAGTTTTATACAAACCTTGTCCTGACAATAACAAACACAACAAAAAAAGAATTATCCAATTTGGTGGTTCGGAAGTTATGCGCGTACATACATTTCGACGATTCATTTTTATTTATGTAGATTTTATTTATATAGATAGATAGATAGATAGAAGATAGATAGATAGATAGATTTCTTTTCCTTTACACCAATAGAAAGGAAGTAGAATTTAAAAGAAATGTCAACAAAAACAATATTAGAATAATAAAATTTACATCAGAATATTAGAAATTTCCGATATAAATTTAGGTAAGGAATAAATGAAAATATCAACGGAATTGAACTTATTTCCAAGCTTGTGTAGTCTTTGGATTGGGAAGTTAATGAAATAGTAAGTTTTAGGCGGATAAACAAAGAACAGCTCTGGAAGTCTCGTGTCACGATTTGGTACTCGGAATATTATTAATATTTTGTTAAGTCAGGTGCGTCAAGAGATCCATTAACCAATTTGAATAAAAGAACCAAATCGCTCTTGATTCTTCTACACGATAGTTAAGTATATATATAATTAAGTATTTTCATTAAGTTAACATAATCAATTTGTTCAATGGGTATGGAGAGTTTGAAATTAATGAAGCTTAAGAATTTATGTTGAACTTTCTCAATTTTCATTTGATGTACTTTATAGTATGGGGACCAAATAGCGGATTTGTATTCTAAATTACTTCTTACTAAAGCAGTAAGAATTTTAAATGAATATAGTGACGTAAAATCTTTTACTGTTCTTAAAATAAATCCCAAACATTTCGTAGCATTATTAGTGACTTCATTAATGTTATTATTATTAATCTTTGTTATTATGTGCAACTGCTCACGATGCGAGATTAACCATTCCTTGACAATTGATCCCCCGACAGGCCCCCAGTGAACTCATATACAACGTTTGAAAATACGGACACAAAATATAACTAAGTGTCTCCGAAGGGGTGTGCAGAGAGGGTGTACCACCGTATCTGGTACCCCTCATCTGTATCTTCTCGTCTGTTAAATTTGGATGTCTATGGTTATTATAATATTTCTTAGCCATCAAGTTTTCAAACCAACAACAGGTGATTTTGCATAATTTCGTAGTGCTTCGCCTTTATAAAGAAAAATGCAACTTTAATGCATTTGAGATGCTTGGAGATAAATAAGGATCCTTTTTCAACACTGATACATTTCTGAAATAATTTATATTTTTCAAGACCTAATAACAAATGGGGCCACCAAAAACAGCAAATCAGGGATCCGATGGAGATGGTAGGATTCCCCAGTCTCATTCCAGCAGCTAATAAGACAAACCACGAACATTAATATCCTCTGCCACCGACAAGCAAGACAAGAGCAGGATGTAAGTTATAGTATACATAGAGAGATAAAAATAACGCTTCAGCGTAACGTTACTCCTTGCGCTTAACAAGCGCTTAATATACGCTGCCTCTGGAATATTATTCTCTGGGTAAATTAAAATCAGACTCATATTCTTGGGGTTCACGTTCTAATATTATGTGTATATCTTGATGTATAAAAATGAAGGTTTCTTTGTTTGTCCCTTATGCGTTCCTAAACAATTCATTCGATTGCGATGAAACTTTGGTGATTTGATGTGCGCATGCCTGCGATGGTTTCTATATGTAAAAATGAGCTCTGGCGTTATGAAATTATTTCCTTTACTATTTATTCGATTGCGATGAATTGTTGAAGAGTTGTTGAAAAATGAGTGCGTTTCATATAGTTTAGCGGCAGGGAGGAAAGGAGGAAGGGGGAGGGGAACACGGGAGGGGGAGGAGAATCCGGAATGGGGGGAGGGGAAGGAAGGAGGAGGGGGAGTTCGCGGGAGGGGGGGCTAGAGAGAAGGAAAGGCGGGGAAGATGGAAGAGGAACGCGGGAGAGGGGGGGGGGGGTCGCGGGACGGGAGTATGCCGGAGGGGGGAAGGTGGAAGGGAAGCGCTAGAGAGGAAGGGGACGGTGGCGCATGGGAAAGGACACACGAGGAGAAACAATTTTTTTCTTTCGTATTCCAGGTACTCACTAATAGGTAGGTACATATTATGTATTTTTAAAATTTAATTATTTTATTTATTCAAATACAAAAGTAATTAATAATACTGTAAACGTAATTAATACATATTTTTTTTCTAAATTTATTTATTGTAATCATAAAGGTACTTAAGCATGATAATATATATTTCAAATTATTACATTAAATATAATCGATATTTTTTTTACATTTGTTCCACACTGAGACACAGACTATGTCATCTTTGGGGATGTTATGTGTACGGTCGATTAAGAAAAGTAAGAGTGAAAAGTTCAGGGAAGGAAAACGGTATGAAGGGTGGGAAGGAATCTGGAGGTCAGTGTGTCCAGGTGTTACGGAGTTATAAGAAAATTTTGAATGTTTTTAGCATGAACGTGAAATATTAAAACCAAAACTAGTTTATGAAAAGGTTATGGAAATTAGTTTTGTCGTTTGAAATATTTTTTGTAATACTGCCCAAGTGTTCTAAATATCTGGAATCTTACGAACTAAGCCCTTTTTAACATTTGAAATGTCGAGATGCGGAAGAATTTGGGGAAGAGAGTGCGTTGTTTTTTTTTTGTTTTTATATGTGCCTTATAAAAACATCAATCGGTTTCAAGCTTACATCTTCCAAACCTTCCTCTTCTCCATCTCTTTCATGTGATTCGCTTCACAAAAATGTGTAAAAATACATAACCGTCATTAACCCCTCAGTCTTCGGCCATATTTCGTCAGAGGTTCAACATATTTTCGCTTTGCAATGAAATCCAAATAAATAAAACATTTCTGAACGTATCCGAAATCTAAAACTGAATTGTTTTAAATAAAAGGTGATAAAATAGGCTTTCAAATTTTATAATTCGAAATAAACATTCATTTTTAAAATATATTTTATTTCAAACTTAAAAAAAATTTAAAATGTTCTTTCCTTAACCTTTCGTTTTTTCTAACTAAAATTACTGATAAGGTAAAAAAATAAAATGACATACATATTTTATTAAACAAATGTATCAAAAACGTTACAGTCACCTCACTTTTTGTAGTTTCATATAAAAGTAATCAATAAAAAAATCATAAAATTTCCTCTTTTTTTCAAATTGCGATTCGACACTTTGGTTTTGTAAAGGTGTTCATTTTACTTCTTTTGTGATTAATTTTTCGATTTTAATAAAAAGCGTGGTGTTTCGATTATATTTATCACCACCAAAGTAAGGGAGTCACAACGATTTCTGTGAGTTGTTCCGAAAAGCGAACAAATAAGCCTGAAGAGCTAATAAAATTGCATTAATTACGCTAAACCGCCATAACTACCTAAATAATATGTATTTTTATTTGAGACCACGCCAAAAAGTCAATTAATATTATTTTTAATTCCGAGTAGGCGTAATGCTCAAGAAAACTAGTAATAAATAATTTCATTCCATTACTAAGCTTTGGCAATGTTTTACAGACACCGATCACAGTTCGGTCGTAACAAATATTTGCCGGTGAATTCCTCATTATGTTGAAGTGCGGTCAGGTATGCGCCCTGTTGCCGAAATCGTAAGATTTTATGGGGCACAAGACCTGAGAATAATATTGGCCTGAACCATACTTGTTACACGCAGGTACACTGAGCGCATCCTTCCGACAACCGGAAAAACATTTACACCGTATTGTAATTATCTTTAAAAACATCGTGGAAAATTTTCGGAATAAAGCAACATCTGCTTTCCAGTTTTGTAAGCTTTGTAAGTTTTGTAATAATTGTAGGAACCAGAGAAGCAATATTGTCGCTACGAATACTACTTGAAAAAAGAATAAAAAGAAACCAAAACACATTCATCGCATTCACAGACCTGGAGAAAGACTCTTCGAGATTCTGAAGAGAATTGACATCAAATATAGAGATAGACGAATAATCTATACAAGAATGAGGCCGCTATAATTAGATGTGACAATGATGCAAAAGAAGCCAGTATAAGACAAGGGGTGAGACTGTTCTTTTTAACGCTTATATACAAAGTGCGATTGATGACTTGAGAGAGAGAATGAGTCACAGAAAAGGTGTAAAGATACACGGGCAAAAGGTGGATATGATAAGGTTTGCTGACGATATTGCTATGGTTGCTGAAAGCGAAGAAGAACTGCAAGAGGCCTTAACAATCATGCAAAGCATTCTTCAAAACAATTACAACATGAAAATAAATAAAGACAAAACAATGCTGCTGACTGTAGGCCGAACGCAACATCAGATGAGAGTAGAGATGTCAGGAGTTCCACTAAAGAACACCAAGGAGTTTGTCTACCTCGGGAGCAAAATAATATGGGACGGTCGGTCTAAGAGCGAGGTCGACAGCCGTATACACCAGGCTAGGCTTGCATTTAATAAAAGGTCAAAAATAATAGAATCGAATAATATAGACCTAAAACTGAGAATACTCCTCATCAAGACCTATGTATGGAGTATCTTGATGTACGGCTGCGAAACATGGTGCCTATCCGCAAGAGATAAACGGAGACTAGAGGCTTTTAAGATGTGGTCCTGTAGAAGACTATTAGGAATTTCCTGGAGAGACCATATTACAAATGAGGAGGTTCTCCAAAGAACCGAAGGAGGAAGGCACCTGCTCAGGACCTTGTCCGAAGGGCATGCAAGATGGATCGGCTATGTAATAAGACAAGAAGGCCTCTTGCATGCTATAATGGAGGGTATGACCGAGGGGGCAAACTCTAGGGGACGCCCACGCCGAGAGTACCTGGAGGACCTGTTGTATGCTGATGTATGTTTCTAATGGTATGGAAGATCTACAGTCTCTCGTGTGTAGGGTGGACGAAGTATGTATGAAGAATGAGCTGATGATGAATGTAAGTTTGAAGAAGTAATGTAAGTTAAGTTTAAATTCATGGTGTTTAAAAAAGAGAGTACGAAAACAGTGTGCAATATAGTTGTGAAAGATGAATACTTGAAGCAGGGGAATAGCCGATAGGTTTGTGTATTTTAGATGTATGTTTACGAGAGATGGGAAGGCTCACAGAGATGTTGAAGAAGGGTAAACGCAGGTAACTCCACCAATGGACGACTGATCGCCGTTGGCACCAGCAAAAAACTATCCAAAGAAGCGAAGCTAGCCGTCCACAATGGAGTGCTGGTAACTACCCTGATGTATGGCAGTGAGGCGTGTCATTGGCAGGGGAAGGACGAGAGTAGACTAAATGCTGTAGAAATAAGATCCCAGAGGCGTATTTGAGGCAAGGAGTGTACGCTAAGACCGAGGTGTTTGGCGGTTCGACCTCTCTGCCTGTCCCTACAGAAAATCGGCGTGAGGGTTATTTAGTTATTTTTAAATTCATAGTAATGCACATAATTGCATCTTAATGCATTCGCAGGCAGAAACTGCTAGTCAATCTCATCTCCGTCCGGGCCCGTATGCAGTTATTTTAAATTTAAAACAACATCTTATCTACAATAACAACAATAAACAATACAATAAATAACTAATCTACAATATAAAAACCTGTTGCCGTTTTCTTTTTTTCCTACTGTGACATTTGATTTGAGTTGTCAAGAATTGTTTTTATGTAAATTTTGTAAATACACAATGTATACTATTTTATACCATCTGCAACTTTAAAAACTTTCTTTTGTATTGTAATACATTATTTTTACTAAAATGTATCTTTATACCTTCCATTCATGTGATGTTTACTTTTTCAAGTTCATCTTTTTTATTTAAAACTTTGTCTTAGTATTATAAACTTGTAAAAGCCCGTCAGGGCGTTGAAATATTAATAAATAAAAAAAAATAAACAATCCTATATCCATTCTCAATAATTTAAAGATAGCCGGGGTGGGGATCATGGCAAATATTTTTTCCATCAAACTGAACACAGAGTTTGGCGTTTGCCTGTGAATTACTATTTTTGTCACAACTGTTTTCGACCCATTTGGCTTTAGTGGCCAATTAAGGAAATATTCTTCGATAGCTTTGAGGTCAGAATTAAAGATCTCTTCTGCTGCTTTAAGAGTTTGGGCTGTGACGGCGATGTCATCAGCTTAAATAAATTTTCTGCTTTCAGTGTGAGGAGGATCTCATGTGTAGATGGTAAAAGCGATGGGTCCAGCATTGAGCCTTGGGCACGGCCATTATTTAGAAGTATTTTTTTTTTCTTTTTAGCCCCCTTTAAAAAACCCTGAATATACGGACAGTTAGCATTTGCTCAATAAGTCGGACTGTGTTGCCATCCTCTATGGTGTCGTAGAGCTTAGCTAAGTGACTGATAAATAATATCTTACAAAAATAATAAATTAAATCTTCTATTAGGTGTTGTAGCTACTTCAACAAAATAAACTTATAAAAAACACACGAAATTGTTAGTACTGCGGACTGCCACAATAATGAATAACAATTGAAAAATTCATGCCATTCATGCTTTTTTTGTGAAACTGATAAAATATTTTTGTTAATTACGATGTTTGTGATTGTTGAAGATGAACCATTTGGCTTCAAACAATTGTAGGTAATAATCTTTTTACGAGAGTGGCCATAAACACATGTGTTATTACAACAGAAAGCCATTTCGAAGGGTTAATATCAACCGAAAATGATGATGTTCTGTCATCTCATATCATAAAATAAAATAATCATCACATAAAACAAAAATCGAACATAAAAAATTGATACATATCAAAAACGTAAACATAAAACGCGAGATAATATGAAGGAAAGAAAGAAATTTCCTCTACTCGTCTCTTCCACTCATCCCTGTCTTGGGCGGCTCTTTTGAAGTCTGCATATGATGAGCAGCGCACGTCCACCAGCAGGTCCTTCAGGTACTCTCGGCGTGGGCGTCCCCTAGAGTTTGTCCCCTCGGTCATACCCTCCATTATGGCAATGCAAGAGGCCTTCTTGTCGTATTACATTGCCGATCCATCTTGCACGCCTTTCGGACAAGGTCCCGAGCAGGTGCCTTCCTCCTTCGATTCTTTGGAGAACCTCCTCATTTGTAATGTGGTCTCTCCAGGAAATTCCTAATAGTCTTCTGTAGGACCACAGCTCAAAAGCCTCTAGTCTCCGTTTATCTCATTCGGATAGGCACCATGTTTCGCAGCCGTAGATCAAGATACTCCATACATAGGTCTTGATGATGAGTATTCTCAGTTTTAGGTCTATATTATTCGATTCTAAAATTGTCGACCTTTTATTGAATGCAAGCCTAGCCTGGTGTATACGGCTGTCGACCTCGCTCTTAGACCGATCGTCCCATGTTATTTTGCTCCCGAGGTAGACAAACTCCTTGGTGTCCTTTAGTGGAACTTCTCTCATCTGATGTTGCGTTTGGCCTACAGGCAGCAGCTTTATGAAGCAGCAGCTGGAACTATAAGGAGGTTATTCGTCCATACTTAGCCCAGGTTTATTTTTGTAAACAGCTATCGAATATCTGACACCCTAAAATATGCAAAGACTGGATCTGAACGGCGATTCTTTATCTTTTGTGTTAAGTCAGCGTTACGACATTATTAAGACAAAATGGCAAAACCCATCGGATGTTGGAAGGCGTCCGTCGTACGTATTCTCTGTCAAATTTCTGTGAATTTTTAAGGCTTTCAATGGCTTGCCCTATGACGGTGTGTAAATGTCAGTTGATGTGGAACTATTTATTAGTTATTTACTTCTTAATACTTCCCATATAAGCGTTCATAAATTACCATCCGTTGTCGTAGTATTTTGATATTTTTATGCGATGATATTCGATTCGATTTTCCATCGACTAATACGAGTATCTTTTAAGGCGATCCAATAGATCAGGAAAAAATAGAAATCGGAATTCACGCCCTTTATGGGAGGAGTTTAAAAATACTTGAGAAAAAACTTTTGGAAAGGTTGGAAAATGTGTTTGAGAATTTTTTTTACAGGTTGATTTCGTAAAGGCCTGTAAAAAATATTAATTCCTTTTATACGCATTATTGTAAAAAAAGGGAAATTTCAAATTGATTTCACGAAACTAAGCGACGCGGAGTCACCCGACTGTCTCCCGCTCCGGCCGGGGCGTGACTGATACGAAATAGGTGTGCCCAGTTCATGGTTCTTGTGTCCATGCCGTAAGGAATACCATTTAGAAGATTTTTATTAAGTAAGTATGCAAAGAGGATATACGGCCGTACAACCAAAATCGATATACTTATATCTGAAGGCATCTTGTGTGGAAATCCGCTGTAAAATATTTTTACTAAATAGGTTAGGTTAGGTTAGGTTAGGTTAGGTAAGGTTAGGTTAGGTTAGGTTAGGTTAGGTTAGGTAAGGTTAGGTTAGGTTAGGTTAGGTTAGGTTAGGTTAGGTTAGGTTAGGTTAGGTTAGGTTAGGTTAGGTTAGGTTAGGTTAGGTTAGGTTAGGTTAGGTTATGTTAGGTTAGGTTAGGTTGTACGGCCGTATATCCTCTTTGCATACTTACTTGAAGAAAAAATCTTCTAAATGATCAGGCACTGTTGCAGGATTGTCGCACGATGAACTGTCATGGAACCGTTTTTTATAGATCTTATACTTTATTTTTTATAGGCATATTAAAAATGACAAATATTTTTATGGGCCAAGGTGTGTTCTACTCGCAGTATTTAATTGAAGCATCTATAATACTTCTAAGCCATCAAATTTTCAAAACATAAACATACGATTTTGTTTGATTTTGCATTATTTAGTATGGCTTCATCTTAACGAGGATTACGTTGCAAACGCGCCGTTAACTCTGGCGTTAGCGTATTTAAGAGTTGTGTCCACAAGCGCAATATTTAGCTCCACTACCACATTTAAGAAAACTTTCAAAATTAGTAGTATTCGGCCTAACAAATACACGTATTTTTATTTATAAACAGAAACAAACAGTACATTAGATACTTTGGTTAAATTTTTAAATTTTTTTTTAATAAAAATTGGTAAAGATATTTCATTGTGGGGTACCTTTTTTTTTTTTTTTACATGAGCTCCACACAGGAGGCCCTGAGGAAAATAATTTCCCTCAGGGCCTATGTCATCTTTGGGGATGCTGTGTGGAGGGTTTTTTTTAAGGAAAGGAAGGAGAGGAGAGTTCTGGGAAGGAAAAGGGTTTAAGGGGTGGGCAGGAATCTGGGGTTCAGTATGTCCTGGTCATCCGCCTCCAAGACCTAGACAAACCTCACCCCATGAACCCGGGCACCCTTGCTAAATCACCAAACGTAGCGAACCACTTGGGGTGACCTATGGCAGAGGTGTTGGTTATCCAATAAAGGTTCCCGGGCGGCGGTACCCATTCCCGCCTCCCAAATATAATGTTATGTGTTTCATTGTAGTGTCTTATTTATGGTATGCATATAACAGCCTTACTAAAAAAAACACAGCACGGCCGATAACCTGTGTTTTTGGCGCAACATGAATAAAACAAGAATACACTAAAACACGAAATATTACTAAAAAGGTTTGTTCTTAAAATGTATTTTAAATCTGGCAACAATGTAATTTTTTATAATAAATTTTTTTTTTCTACAGAACCGCTAGGTGGCGGCACCTGCGCATTCGCCGTTCGCGCTGAAACCGTGAAAAAAAAATTCACTCCATGGATGTGTTTGTAATATTACTCAAATGTGATCGTGATTTCTATTAATATGACTAATTCACTTTTATATTTGTATGATTGATATATTTAGCGTTTTTTTGTGGTTTTTAATAAGTTTTAGTCAAGTTATAATAACGATAATCATACTTTGAAAATTGAAATGTCAAAAAGCATTTTATATAAAACATGAAATTTACTTTTAAAGGATTGTATTTTACGAGAATTTCATAAAAGTGGTGTTTTTTTAAATATTAATATCTAATACATGTGTTCCTAAACGTAACAAAGAAGTTAACGTATTTAGAGATGCAAGAAATCTGTTTTAAAAGTCGGTTTTATTTTTTAGGTTAGTTTTTTGACAATACAAAAACTTTGAAATTTTTTATTATTTTTTTATTGTATGCACTAGGAAAAATCAAGGTGACAATTTCGTTCCAAATTCATTATATAAAAGGACTATATTTTTTAATTTTTTTTTTTTACAAATTTCTCTACACTTTCATAAAAAATGTTTTGGAAAAAAAAAATTCCATTTTTTTCGCGTTTGAATCTTAAAATATGGCAGTTTTTTTTTAAAATAAAGTGTATTTCAAATACACAAATCTAAAAGGTAAATTTGTCTAGTTTTAATAAATGGTATTTGTTTTTAAGACACCATCAAAAATAAGAAATATATAGAACAAATCAAAATACTTTGGAAAAATTCCAAATTTCGTTCAGACATCATTAATAAAACAGATATAAACTACCCTCTCAGGCCGTGTAAACAATGTGTATTTTTTCGATGAACAAATTCTTTAATTAGTAATGTTTTCACATCCGCGGCCGTTTGTCAATTGAATAAAATTTTCACTGAGTTTTTTAGTAAGGCTGTAAGTAATTACCGGGTGATGTACGTAGTGGGAAGGAGTGTATGTGTGTGTGTTAGTATGTATGTATGTATGTATGTATGCGCATTGAACAATTTATATTATTGACATGATGCTCTTTTTAAATTTAAGTGATGCATTTGACATATTTTATTAACACATTTTAAATAAATAAAATCCATCCAGAGTATTATAAGGCCCAGTCCTCATCCCAGGTTAAGCCTCGGTCAACCGATTATATTAACGTGCCAAGAAAACTTTGGCTTGAGCCCCGATCACACTTTACTCACTTTACCAATCAAAGTTTTTTTTTATTCGCCATTAAACGCGGGGTTATCGCGCGTGGGGGTAAGTTATATAAAATTTCATCAGCGAAATCGTTGTCAATAAATAGCCACCCCATCTTACACATAGTTGGGTGTTGGGAGATTACAGTTGACTGGATCTTTTGATCTTCAGGTTTTAAACGAAAATAGAGGGTGTTAATAAACTCGTTATCTTGATTACTGCAGATATAAGTTTAGTGTTTGATTCTTGGATTAAACTATCCGGTGGGTGATAAAACTTGATCTTCTCAAAGTTATAATAATAAACCAAGAATAAATAGGCAAAATTACAAGCTATGTTTTTTTATAATTGCTCGTAAAGTAAATTTCTTTTAATTTTTTGCGCACTTAACAATTTTTATTCTATATTATTTTTGGATACGATTTTTTTCTATCCGTAACTAAGGACATCCTTGAATGATACTTCGTTTCCACGATTGTCATTTGTTAGCAGTTGGTCAATTAATAGCGATATTCCATGATTCAACGAAATTAATTCACTTTTTTTTTTTCTTTTTAATTTTCTTTATTTATTTTGTTTATTACGGGTTTGTTTTACACGGTTTTTTGACTACCAAGCTAGGCAAATGCCCGTATTATGGTAGTCGAGATTCATAAGATGTTATAATAAGTATAATCATCCATATATGTACATGAAAATACAAACATATAGCATACATATTAAGGAAAATATTCATACTAGTATTAGGTACATGACCATATACAGGAAAGGAGTTAAACTAGGTGAATCTGGTATAAATAAAAATAAAATAGAATAACAAATAAAAAAAAAATTACAAACAATAATATTTTAAGGATAATATAAATAAAAATAAGAATAAATAATATAAATCATCTATACAGATGAACAACGGTAGTCTTCGCTGTGGCTGTCGCTTGGCTGTGGAATGATTTGCCGGCCTCTGTGTTTCCTCCTTCCTACAACATGGGTCTTCTCCAAGACCAATGTTCATTCCTTCCTCTCCTCAAAAAGACCCTCCACACAGCATTCCAGATGACATAGGCCCTGAGGGAAATTATTTTCCTCAGGGCCTCCTGCGTGGAGTTAACGTAAAAAAAAAAGTCTTAGACCCCAAAAAACAAAATCAGGTATTCCTAGGCAGCGTATGAAATGGACGAACAGTGTCAAAAAATATGAAAAAAAGCTTCAGCGTAATATAAAGTCTAGGTTGAAAATTAATTTCGAGATAAGATTTTTTACTCGAGAAATATGAAAAAATAAGAACAGTTTTTAAGAGCGTTTAACCAGCCAGCGGACGAAAATCCACATTTCGTCGAAAGTTGTTCTTCCGATCGTGCAGGGCGGTTACAATGAGAAAGATTAATTATTCTCCGTACCAGCTTTTATAAATTATAACTCAATATCGAATTTATTTCAATCCAAATTAGCTTTAATTTATACCTTCATCCAAAAATGCTGAAAGGCGTGGTGATAAAACTATTAAAATAGTGTACTTTTTGTATTTATTTTGTGATTATAAGTATTTATCATTTTTCAATAATGTCTAAATTTAATAAGAATGTTAAAAAAATCTGAAATATATTACTTTGTAAGTGCGCAAATAAATACACAAATGGACCAATTTTCGTCAAGAAACACATGTACGTACATCTTTTTTAATGATTTTATTGAAACTGAAATTAAAATTCTAATACATAACTCTGCTAGATAATGTATTCATTTATTTTACTGCATGATTACATTATTTGAAATGGGTGTGGTATAATACAAAAACTTTTTTGAAAATTTAACAAATCTGCCAACGACCTATGGAATAACCTTATTATATTAAAATTTAAAAAAATTCTAAAAATTTATTACATACGAATGCTAGATAAAAGAACAATCTTTCGAAATCCATTTATAATTTTTTGTGGAAAAGAGTCAAGACGTCTAAAAACTTTTTTGAAAATGACGTTTTTCCGGCTTTCTCTGGTAATGCCCTCTTAAGATGTAAGGCATTCTTCATAATATTTCCTTCCCTGAGTAAATAACCAGTTCTGTATATTAATGGCATAAAGATTATCAGTTTTCGATGTCTTAATATCAAAACTCAGTAAGTTGAACATTTTAGATGCGATGTAAGAGAACTGTCGTTGGGCGAAAGCTGTTTTTGTTGGAGGAATTTTGCATTTTTGGTGTGATGAATAGCGGGTGTAAATATTTTGTTGAGTTTGGAGTGTTAAATCATTTTTCTTTATGTGAATGAGAATTGTCTTAACGTCTAGGATTGCGAATTTTTTAAAAAGTGGCTCTGATGGGTAAGATGGGTGACACTTTGGTTGAATGACGTAACCTGAAGAAGTACATGTAACCTTTTTTTATTCAAAATGGAATCACAATTGTACATTCCGTTCACAATACAGAATTTGGGTAATGATTAAGTATGTTGTTGACATATTTAATATATCAATCACCAAATATAAATGGGTCTTAGTGGAAGTTACATCGGAAAGCAGAATAACAAATCTATTTAAACTGCCTAGCTCTGCTTCGCTTTATTTCATTTATTATTATTTACTATTCCAATCTTCTTTTGTCCATCCTACATCCTGAAACCCATTTTTTTTTCTTTGTTTCAATCCTCTTAGTTTAATTCAGCTTGTGACTGCACCCTTTTTGTAGACTTTACTAAACATAAACGCAACCATAAATAGACCTTAAATTTAATAATGCAAGTAAGGGGAGCGGGTATGTATACCGCCTCCTCGGGAACTATTAATTGGATGACTAATACCTCTGCCACGGAACGGTCACCCCAAGTTGTTCGCTCCGTTCGGTAGCTCAGCAGGGGTACACCGGTTGAGGGGTACACCCCCTGAGTGGCGGGCCGGATCGGGAGAGATTGGTTGAGGGAGATATTTTGACCAGAGATATTTTGACCTCTCATAGCATTTTCCTTCCTATAACTTCCTTTCTTTAAAAGGCCCTCCACACATCATCCCCAAAGATGACGTAGACCCCGAGGTAAGTCATTTTCTTCAGGGCCTCCTGTGTGGAGCTAATTTGCATTAGTACCTACTTCTCTTCTCCGAAAATTAATAGTAAAGCCGCCTAACTTTCTGTAACGAGATTGAAAACTTCTACAGAAAACTTCTAAAAAAAAAATGCATCATTAGAAATATTTTACGGTATAAAAGTGATAACAATCCAGTGTTCTAATCCATCGAATAACCATCTAAAATTTTACAATCTGCGTTAAACATGTTCGATTACTGCGATCATCATCTTCAAATTCCAGAATTTACGACCATAGACAAATTGATAAACAGTTGACGCAAATCAAATTTTTAGTTATGTAAGAATATGATTTGGGGATTTTTATTCTCCCGGTCACCGATTCGATTGAATGGATTCAGCGTTGTGAATCCAAAACCTAACCTGTTTAACAAACCTATCCCCCATACTAAAATAAGAACAATATCATTCACAGTTAAAATGATGACAATGTTACATTCTCTCTAAAAGTAGGTACACAGCACACACTTTCAAAATATTACATTTGTTGCTCAAATATCGTATGCTCTTATCGGGATATTTTATTTTATTTTTTAGCGTTATAACAGCCTTAAGCAATTCATATATGGCAGTGATGTGATAAGGATATTTATGTCATTGACCAATAAAATAGTGACAAACTGAAATTTAGGACCACAGTACAAAAATACCTATACCTTTTTTTAATTTTTTTTTATTTGATTCACCTGATTTATACATGTGTGTTACATATTTGACTAATGTGGGCCTCACTGGGTGCTTTACCCGTGCTGAGGACCCCATTTTACAGTTTGATATGATTTTTTTTATTTTTTTATTTTTTATTTAAGATACATATAAAATAAAAACTAAAGAAAAAAGAAACTCAATAATAACATATGAGAATTTAAAGAAAGAAAAATAGAGCAAAATAAAATAGAGTAAAATAACACTAAAATAAAACAATAAAATAAAACTATATAAATAGGATAGATACATATAAACCGATAGTGAAAGTAAAAGGGTTTTATATAATAGTGAGTATTGCAATGGTGTTTATGTCTATGTGTTTTTATTTTTTTGTAAAGTTGCCTTTTTTGTTTTTTAATCCATCTTTTAATTTTGAGTGTGAAAAGTTTTTTGTTTTCTTCTTTTTTTAAATCGAGTGAAAGATGGTTGAATGCTTTTATTGCCTGGTATTTGTGATGTCTTTGTCCAAAGCTTGTGTTTATCGTCGGTGTTTTTAAGTTTTGTATGTATGCTTGTCTAACTGGTCTATTAATGGTTTGTGTTTGTTGTAGTTTGTGTTTTTGGTCAAAGATATAGTTAAGAAGTGTTTTTATGTATAATTGTCGTATATCAAGTCCGTCGAACATGTTGAATATTTGGTCTGTGTCAGTCATTCTGTGTTTTTTTAGTATAACCTTTAAGATGGTTCTCTGTGTGGTTTCCAAATGAACAATAGCTGAGTTTGTTGCTCCTCCCCAAACAATGATTCCATATTCTATTATAGATTGGCAGAGTGCAAAATATACTGTTTTCATTTGTTTTAGTTTGTATATGTTTCTTATGTTTAGGAAAAGATGTATTGTTTTGAGGAGTTTATTGGTGATATGATTTATATGATGTGCCCATTTGAGATTATGGTCAATTATGATTCCTAGATATTTTATTTGGTCTGTTTTTACTATAGCAGGGCAGTCACAGTTTTTGGTGTTTAAACAATCGTGAATTTTTATGGTGTTTGTTTTATTTGTTGGCTGTCCCATGCTATTTATACTGTACGTTGTGAATTTTGTTTCCGATATATTTAATGTAAGTATGTTTATGTCTAACCATGTTTTCACTCGCGTGATTCCTAATTCTGCTGTATTATACACATTGTTCCAGTCTTTAGATTTGAAGAGTAATACTGTGTCGTCCGCATAACTAATTATTTCTCCGTCTATTTCCATATTACAGAGTTCATTTATGTAGATAGTGAATAGCACGGGCCCTAGTATACTTCCTTGTGGAACTCCATATGTAATTGGCAGTGGTTTACTAGTATGGTGATTAATTTTAACTTGTTGGGTTCTGTTGCTCATATAACTTTTCATTAGTTGGAGTTCCTTGCCTAAGATACCAATGTTTTCTAATTTCTTAAATAGGGTTTTGTGGCAGATTGAATCGAAGGCTTTAGCTAAGTCTAGGTATATTGCTATGCATTTTTGCCCTTGATCTAGGTTGCTATGTATATAATCTATTACATATTCTAAAGCTTCTTTGGTACCTCTTTTTTCTCTAAATCCGTATTGTTTATCCGAGATTAATTTGTTTTCTTCAAGGTATTTTATAATTTGGTTTTTTAATGCTCTTTCGAAGATCTTTGATAGTGAGTTTAATAATGTGATTGGTCTATAGTTATTTATTTCCATTTTGTCTCCTGCTTTGTAAATAGGGATCACCAGTCCTTGTTTCAAAGTACTAGGGAAGCAGCTTTGTTTTATACTAAGGTTGATTAAGTGTGTTATTGGTTTTATTATTTCATTTTTAATTTCTGAATGCAATCTGTTGCTATCTCGTCTAATCCCGGTGCAATATTGTTTTTTAATTTATCGATTATTTTTTCAATTTCCTCCTCCGTAATTGTTTTTATTGTAAGTCTTAGTTTTGTCTTTTGTGTATTGATGTATGATCGGTTGGTTTGTGTTTGTGTTTTACGGTTTCCTAAAACTTTTCCTATATTTGCAAAGAAGTTATTCACATGGTTCGCTATTATCTCCGTATTTGTACTGATATCTATTTTTTTTGAATTAATATTTAATTGTTCGATACTATTTTTCTGTTTGTGTTTTTGTGTGTATGTCACTTCTTTTAATATTTTCCATATAGCTTTTGGGTTGTTGTTTTCTTTTTGTAGTTTTTGTCTATAGTATATCTCCTTAGCTACTCTTATAATTTTTGTGCAGATATTTCTATATCTTTTATAGAAATTAAGTTGTTCCATGTCATATGGCGTGTTTTTAATTTGTCTGTGTAATTTGTCTCGTTTACGGATGCAGTTTAATATTCCTTGTGTTATCCATAGTTTTATTTTTTTTTGTCTTGTGTGTAAGTGTTATAAGTTTTATATTAGTGTAGTTATTTATTTCTTGTGTTAACGTAGTTGTGAATTTATCCCAACCTTATATAAACAATTCGGATAAAGTGCATCTTCTTACTTAAATCTACAAAAAGTTTTTAATATTTTTTTAAGGTTTACGTACATTTAAATTTTAATTTAATTTCATAATAATATCTTCCAGTAGGTTATTTTATTCAAATTCAAACTACTAAAAGTAAAAGAGGAAATGTAATTAACTGAAGAAAGGAAAAATAAAGAAATCAATGAAGTATTAAGTTTTTAGTTAAACACGTGGCTTTAGATGGAGTGTTACTTTTTTATGAATGCTGTAAATTTAGCAAGATTCGTGTTAAACAAATCGATATTTGGGCATAATCTATTAAATATGCTACAGCTTCTTCTTTTTTTACTTATTTATATTTTTATTTATTTATTTACGCCCTTTTTCGGTGTTTTTACATAAGTATGAAATTTACAAATTACACCGTGATTTTACAAAGAAATATAGGTACCTTTATAATAGGTGTTTATTGTACATACATAACTGAACTGCATCAGTTAAGTATTTTGTATTTGTTTAAAGATAAATTGAAGATGTCCACTGATTTGGTATAATTATTTCCCTCCATTAGTATTCTGGGCAAAGAGGAATACATATGATAGTTAGTTCCAGAATTTCTGCACTAAAATAAATCCTGACTTCTGGTATTACGTAGATGATTCTTATAATCCGGATGCTTATCAATTCAAGCAATACCGGACTATCATCTAAATTATTTAGAATTTTATACAGAAATAACAAATCAGTGAAAATTCTCCTGTCTGACAATTTGAGCATATTCATATCATTTAAAATAGTATTATAGTTTAACATAATTGCTGGAATACCCATTTTTAAATTTAGAAAACGTAAGAATTAGTTTTGCATCCTTTTAACAGCTTGTACATGTATATTATAATATGGGTTCCAGATGGGAGAATTGTACTCAAGTTGACTTCTAACATTTTACTACTCGTTTTAATACATTTTACTTCATTTTACTACACAAGTTGACTTCTAACATTTTTCTACTCATAAATACATTTTCAATGTAATTGTATTGCTCTTAGGGATATAAAATGTGTCCGGAAATCGAGTAACACTTAATGGACATCTGAAATGAATATTTTGTAGTAAGTATGGGCTATATGCAGACAGATTTATAAACTTCGTTTTTACGGCTCGTACCATAACACGTTTTACCAATTCAATATTGAGGTCGTGCTTTTCCGACGCCAGAAAATGTTCCGTAGACTTTTTTAGCGTCAAATTATCCATCTTCATTATGCGGGCTAGTTAAAATACATGATAAACGCTTTGGGCACCATTCGGGTAATCATTTCACTATTACAAAGAAATTGAAATAATCGCGTGATTATTATAGCGTCATGGAAAATTACGGACCGCCATCGGTAACGTTCCGAATACAGTGAACAGTCTGAGTCGAGATTTGCATAATTATTTTTGGCAAGTTTCCATATAATACTGAACAAATTTGGCCATTTTCTCTGCTCGTAATGAGTTCCTATTCGCAATATATTCGGATCGCTGGCTTGTTCGTTAATGAAGCGGTACATTATCAGAGGGTGAAGGCTGCTCTCCTTTTTACATATCTGTGGATTACGGGTAGTGATAAATAATTAATAAATAATTTTTCACACTAAATGAAAAAAAAAAGTTTAGAGTGTGTAATTCACACGCGATAGAAGTGAAACTAGAAAGTCGCTGGATGTCGCTTTCTTTTGCCTGTTCATTTTAAAGTGGTTTGAAGATTGGATGTTTACAAAATAAAAATGATTATTTTTTTTGGATTTCGTAGAATTCGAACCTCCGTCCGCTGGATTTCTTTGGCCGCTGCGACGCACTATACCGCTGCGCTGTGGGACGCGCTAGGCGAGGCACGAATTTACGCATTATATTCCGAAGACCAGTAAAAAAACAAAGCGGCCAATGAACGCAGACCTATCGTCATTTCCGTTTTATATCTCAACCAATAGGAGCCTTGAGCGCAGTTTGATGCTTTGCAGTTGCCGAAGTGCGTCATTTTCGTTTCAGCTGAATTTCGAATCACTCTAACGGGCTAAAGAAGTTTCACTTAAAAAATTCCTTTGTATATGTCTTAAATCGATCTTAAAATCAGGCAGATTATGATGGACTTCGCCACATCGTGAAATGGCGGCAGCTAGAGCTCTAAGATTGAAAAATATGACGTTATTGACGTTGTTGTAGCTGAAAATGATTTTTTTTTTTTTTTTCAAATATTCAACTATTTGTATGAAGATCTTCAGGATTATTTCAGCCAAGGGATGCGCCGCATCCACATTTCAGTATAGCTTCATAAAAAAGTTGAAATTTAAAAAAAAAAAACATTTTCAGCTACAACAACATCAGTAATGTCGTATTTTTCAATCTAAGCACTCTAGTTCACTGAAAACCGGACCGCCACTGATATATACCACTTATTTAATTAAAATTATTAACTTGTTTCGAAAAAAATCATTCCTTCGTCAGGATAAAACGAAAAAATTTTTAAAAAAACCATTTGTATGAAAATATTTTTATTTATTTTTTGCAGTAAAAACTTGTAATGGTCCGCCACCCTTGGCTTTTGACACCAATTGTGATGAACCCTACCTAGCTGATTTACTTTTCTAAGCTTCTACCTCGTAGTTTAAATCTCGTAGCTCCTGTCTCGTAGCCAAGCTCATAATTCTACCCTTATGTCCTACTGATCACACCACTAGGTATGATGGCCTGACTCAACCCTCCTTTCGGTTTATTTCTACCTCAGGCTCGTGATTTTTAAACCCCTATACTTTATAATCTAGCTAAACCTACCCTATCTTCTTAAATCCCTGCGATTTTTTCACAGTAATCAAGATTTAAGATTTTAGTTCACATTATTTCTATAATCTGCGTTGTGTATTTTTTTGTTTTAGATTTTACATCTGTTTGCATACTTAATATGCACACATATGTAGAGAAGATAATGTATTACGTGTGGTAACCCCTAGATTCTTTTAGAGAAAGGGTGAGAATTTTCCGATCAATTTATTTATTATTATTTTAGAATATTTAACCGAGTTTGATAAACTATCCCCGCCCTAAACCTTGTGTCTATTTGATTTCCGTAGGAATTTAGTGTGTTTATTTAATTCTTCCTATCACCGCTGATACATCGATAACATAAACAACAGTTAACAAATTACATCATTTCAAAAAAATAAAAACCTTATCTTACCAGTGTAGAATGTTCATATTCGAGAGTCCGGTTTTCTCAATTGGAGTTCTTGTCTGCAGCTTCCCCTAACATAATGTGTTTGTAGTCATAGTTAGTGTTATTGGTTAGTATTCGCAAAATTGTTGAAAGAGCAGGAATGGATGGTTATGGGGAGGGGGATAATATGTTTGCTGAAAAGTCGGCTCCTCCGCTAACCAAGTGAAAACCGATGAACAACAATTACAAACCCGGATTCTTCCAGTACGTTTGCTAGGCTTATCCTTAGATCCGAGTTTTACTCTCTTCGACGAGCGTCTCATGCTATGAAAGGGGCCCTTCACGCCAGCAGGGAGAATACCAAGTCTTCATGCCGTTTTTCTGTCTTACTCCGACTTCCGACTCCTCCGGATTGAATTTAACTCTACTGAGTCTAGAAGGGGTATTTCATGTCTTCCCTTATCATGCCTCTATCCGTTAAATGTGGCGTAAGCTTGTGACGGGCAGATCCTTCCTCCCACGTGACCGACCCAGCGTTACACTCCACCTCTGACTAGCTGACATAAAACTCACCTCGTGAACCTTATGTTTGCTTTCAGGTTCGACAAGACTCACGGTATGCAAATAACCTGTGGCTTTAATGCCGCGTCAGCGTACTGTCCGCATACGTCCTTCCTCTTCCCCGCATGCCCACCTCGACAATACCGCCACAAGATCAAAGCCGTCCGTTCGAGAAAGGTTGACACTTACATTTCCAGATGGCCCATACCTACATACAGGAGCCTTGAAGCTTACATTCGAAGACAAGTTAGGATTCAGGACTGTATGAGTATTTGAACACCAGTGTTTTTTAAATGAGGTCACTAGCTCCTCGTGTATTAGGTTTTAGGATAATGGGTATTTATGGGTTCTTGGATACCTACTTGCTATAAGAAAGATTTAAAAATGAGATAAATCAAGTTGTCATTGAATCAATGACCTCCTGAATAATTGTGATGAGCTCTCTTAGAGTTTGAAGCTAGTCGCAGTACTTTACTTTGCGAAAATTTTGCATGCTAAAACAATGCTACCTATTGGCGATCGCTCTAGTATAATCAGTTGTTTAGAATTGAGTGAATTTAACGTCGATTTTTCTTTCACATATTGGGCGAAGTTTCCGTCGTAAGCTATGATTGATAAACCTGCCCCTTGACTTTTGTGCTTTTGTTCTGTTTATTCGTTGATGGAATTTAGGTGACCGTGTCATTGAACTCTAATCGAAATTTTAGATACACAATCGAAGGTCATATAACATACCCTAATCTCGTCGGTGAAAGGATTCGGTAGGTATTAGCTATACCTATCAATTTGCTATTTCTATTGATTTTTGCGTTACGTATTTCATTTCTCATGGTTATTTGTTTATTTAATTTATGTGTTGTCGTTAATTATTTTCCTTCGTCTTATTGTTATTATTATCATTCGAGTACGCCAATGTAATTACCTAGAATGATTAAGAGGCACACTCCTATCACACCTTGTAATACCTAATTAAACTGTGCCAATAGTTAATTAACTCCGATGAACGAAAGACCGATATTAAATAGGTACATCATTTTTATGGTTTGTTTGTTTACTCTTCAAACAGACGACCTTCGGTATACTGACCTACTTTGGAGATTGTTTATTTCTACGGTCATTGTCCTTTTGAAGCACGATTCATCGTTTAACTAATTATTTCTTATTTATTTGACCTAGATTTGCTTAAACACTGATCATTTAAATAGGTACCTTGCTAACCTAGAGGTATCTGGATGACCTAGTTTCAACTAAGGTATAATTTGCTTGACCTACATAGTTCTGAGAAATATAGGTATTTCGGTTACGAATCGAACTGATATCTTACGTCGCATTCCTTATACGCGCTTAAATAAACATTACACCTACCTAACTAAAACAAGTACTTGTATGACCTAATTTATAAGTAGGTATTTGTTTGTTTGACCTAATTTTGAGACGCTTGTATACTCCCGCACACGAAATATAGAATAAAGAGCTTCCACGATAGTCATTTATTACGTTCTACGCGCCTCGATTCGTTTTATATGAGTTATAATAAATTAGCGTATTTACCTAACTGAAGTAAATACCTACATATGTATCCTAACTCTAAAGCAGGTATTTCCTGTTTGACCCACTTTCGAGCAAGTGAAAATTGTTATTAGTGTGTTAGTGACAAACTTCAAAGGTCCGATTGATTTATTGGTGATGCACGCTCGTCCCTTTCTTCTTTGTCTCTGAAAATAATTAATAATTGGTTTTATCTTACCGCCCTCGATCGATTACAATTTTTCCCAGTCGGAACTTTCATAACTTCGACATTGTGATCGAGGTTTTCCTTTTTTTTTCGTTTCCTAGCTAATGGATTCCTATCGGCCCTTTTTGAGAAAAGACTCTGATGATGAAAAAAACTCTTCAAATATCTGTCTATTTAAAATTCACTTCGGTATTTCGCTTAGTTCCTCAACCTCGTATTAATTACTGTTTTATTTCATTCGCCTTCGAGAGGTGATTCATCAAATAACAAATCAGATGTTTAATTTTATTGTCCGGAATTAGGTAAATTATTATTTATTCTCAATATTTTAATATCACTTTAGAATTAATAACCGTAGATACGCACGTTTTCCAAGTGTACGAATTATTATCACTACTGTTTATTACAATTTCGTTATTCAATTCACAAAGGATTTTTAACCGCTTTATTATTGAACCACTGTAGTTTAAACGTGACTCGAACAATTCGTTATTGTTATTTATTTTACATATGTCATGTTATTTAAGGTAAGGTTAAAGTTTTAATTATTATATCACCTATAGTTAATTTTAAAAAATCGCGTGATGTGTTTTCTTTTATCCGATAATTGTATTTATTTTAAGACGCTGGATTTTTTGTTAAATGTTATAAAACCACTAAATATAAGTTGTAAAAGAGAACCCCTAATATTATTTAATCCTTATTTACTGACTTTAAACACTTTCATTATAAAACACCCGAACTTTCACGAAGTGTTATTTTAAAGCACTTTATCGGACTTTTATTTCTCAATCTTAAGAGGAGAATAAAACACTGAATTTACTATTTTTGCAAACACTTGTAGACATTTTTCAACCTTACTAGAAGAGACTTCTTCGCGCACTTTCACATTTTCTTAATCTCCGCACTTCCCGTTGTTTCGTCCGAACTATCCTCCGATCTGCCAACGAATTCCCCTTCTTTATCAAACCATGGTCTTTTAAAGACCTTTTAGAGCTCTCCTTTCATAGGAAAATCACTCCTGACCGCCCAGACTTTCATAGGAAAAAGGACCAAATTCGGTTCCTCCGTATGTGACCTTTTGTCAAATCTCTGTTAATCTTCTATCTCATGTCTTAGAACCAAATTAGTTTAGTGTCTCTCTCTCGTAAAAAATCACATAAATTTTCTCATTGACAGGTATTTATTTTAAAAATTTCATGTACTTGCTCGTAATTCATATTTAATGTCCACCCCATAAAAAGTAATTGTTTTTTCTCTAAAGTAAATACTGTATCTCGCTTGTGTAATTTTGTTTACATCGTTTCGCTTTAATGATGCCCTTAATTGCTCGAAATCATGTTCTATAAAATTATTTGGATAAAGTCATATCAACAAAGTGATAGCCAACCCTTTTTTCCCTAGTCAAACGGTTAACGATTCCTTCGACGGTTTACGCGTATTTCCCAGTGTCAGGCTATGTTAAGCATCTTTTCCTGTGATTTGATTTAATTGTAGAGTGACCAAAATGTACCGTGGCCTTTGACATGCCATATTTTCAATATCCTGTTTATCGTGAATAGTGTTGTCAGATCAGAGTAATCCTTATACCGGTACTTATTAAAGTCAATTTAAGTAGTTCCAATCAGTTTTCTTTTGAAATATTTGGCTCTAATAACTTCGTTTCACCATTCCATTTCCATATCAATAGGTTTTCCCACTTTTCCAGGTTATTATATTCAGTTTGTGAAAATTTCCGAGATTCTACCCGTTTTTTGTGATCATTCCAGATCGGTTTTAATTAAATCGACCCCTGGGACCATTCATGTTACGTTTTCCGTGCCCTTATTGATGATTTTTCATTTACTTATTTTCAACATTTCCGCCTAAGATTTTCTTGTTTCCATTTGAAACGTTAGGTGCCCAAAACCTGCAGTTCTCGATCGCGCCTTAAATAAACACGACCCGGGTCAATAATCCTTCAACTCTTTGTCTTTAGTTCTGTTTACTATTCCGTTCGTTGAACTTTCGTTCCTGTGGGAAAGAATTCAAGGCCGCTCAATCTGATCAAAGCCCACTAAAACGATACACGCCTATAATTTCTCTGATTGGTTCAAATTATTTTTAATCGCCTTATCTACTCCCTCATTGGCAGAATCCAAACTTCCTTTGTCCTCGAGATAGCTATAAAATGGGGGTTCCCTCGCTCCAGTCTCTATGCAGATTTCTGTATAGTTCCCAACTGCTCGGACAGATGTCGCCGAATGTACCATTTTCTCTACATAATATTTAGAGGAAAAATTTTTTTTCTTGTAGGCTTCTCGTAGGTTGAAGGTTGGCATTCATCACAAACTCATTAAATTGTATTAGTTGCGAACGACCAAAAGCGTTCATATTTAACAATATTTTCAAAACGAACGCACATTTATATATTAAAAATCGTTTAAATTTATTTATGTACATAATTGTGAGCGCTAACTGCCTGGCAGAATTTTTATCCAGACATTCAAAATAATTTTTTAACATTTTGTAGAAATTACACGTTTTTCTGCAATGTTGCTTCATCAAAAAGGTTCAAAGAAAGGAAAGGTCGTAAGGGTTTTTTTTCTACTGCAAAAAATCACTTTCATCAGCGTGCCTGGGGCCTAGATTCCGAAAATTCTTATTTTAATTGGTGACATCAACTTTACTTCAAATAGGCAGGTACAAATCATACTTTTAGGGATTATCTGTTAGCGCGCGCCGGCACCTAATAAGCAAAACAATTAAATGGAATTCCAGTTTTAACGTCAAATTGCTGTCACAATAATAAAACAAAAAACTTATAGAACTCAATAATGCTTAAAATTGTTGAATTTGATTTAATTCTCATAATTAAAAAAATATAATCTTCTAGTCTCCAACAAAATAACAAAAATTATTTTGTTACTTATAATCTGCCGATTATACATTTAGCGTGAAATTCAATAATTTTTGACAGGCATTTCTTCAATTATTGTTTGTTTATTCTGTATTCTATGGTTATTTTTTTAAATGAAACTTTTAAAGCACCGCTGTGATTAGGATTTCGGATGAAACAGAAATGACGATTACTGCACTTGCGACGCATCAACTGCGCTCATTGACCGCTTTGATCATGATGTCACTTTTAAAGACTCCTATTGGTTGAGATATGAAACGGAAATTACGCTAGTCGGCGCTCATTGGTCGCTTTGATTATGACTTCACTTTTCAAGTATTGGTTGGGATTGTTTTGGTAAAGTTTCGCTTCCCAACTGCACCCAACCGCCTGGAGCCAGTGAGACTATGGCATCCCCATTTGAAGTATGTTGTGATGCCGAAGTAGTGATAAGGGGAAGGAGATGGGGGAGAGAAAGGTAGGGAAGTGTATGGCTATTCAGATCTGGCCACCAAACATGGCTTAATGCTTTTCAAGCAAGGTTTCAATTCGGAATTATGGTCTTAAACCAGAGCGATACTAATAGTATCCCACTTTCTATCGTGCTCTATACCTGATATATTTTTTAAATGATTCAATAAGGAACTCCAGTGAAAAATATTATGGATTTAAAAAAATATGTTCATATAGACCAATAAACGCTGATTCTGAATATATAACTTTTATTTCATAATATTAAACGCAGAGTTTTTAAAAAATTATTAAAAAGTGCATTTTTAAACCTCTCCTCGAAACACAGTGTCAAGTTGGCATTACTGAAATGGTGAATGGTGACGTCACGCGTCACACCCACCCACTGTCACCTGGTGATTGCGTGTATTGTATTGTCAGTATTGCAGTATTGTATTGACATTTGAAATGACTTAAAGTGCACATATGCAATTCAATATTTCGTGTTTTTGGTTTATTTTCATACTGTTTATAGAGATTTAGATAAATAATAGTTATTGTGTTTATTGAAACACAATTTAGGCCCTCAACAATTTACGAAAAGAGCTATATTTGCGGACAATCTGCAATAAATTTTGCCTTTGAGGTTAAAGTCGTGTCGACCATATTTGACATTTAGTTTGTATTTTCAAATTATTTTTAGTAAAGGGTTTTTTATACAAGTTAATGCAACACAATCGTCATGATCAGTGTATTATAAATTCTATTCTGTATGTGTTATACATAAAACACGACGTTATATGTATTTGCAATGATTGCAAATATTTACGATGATTGATTGTTTTTATATTGCACTTTGATTCAAAACAATAACAGTAGCGGTAAAATGTGGACATTTTACCAATGTTTTTCTATATTAAAAGCAGTTAATCTTGAATAAAAAACGACTTCTAACACCTAAATGTCATAGTATTAATCGGCCATTTTCTGCCTTCTGCCATTTTAAAACAGGGATGTTCTGCCCAAAAAAATTATTTCCCTAGATTTCGAAGTGAAATTTCCCTAGAATTTCACATTTACGCAATTACCTAGGTAGCCACCTGATTGTGTAACACTAATCCTGTTATATGTTAATTAATATGATTAATTAATTGGAAAGATATCGGAGCTTGGTAAATATACTTATAATACTGTGCTTTTCCAAATAAACCACTTTTTGCTACGTGAAGTAATAATTTAAAAGTACGAATACACTCACCACTGAATTAGAAACTGAATTCCAAATTAAAAAAAAAAAACACTTTGTGAAATAAAAATCTACCGCAATCACCGAAAAAACGGAACTTAAAACATAAATAATTTTTTTTTCAGAGGTCCCATTTATCTTTTTAGATACCTACATAGGGAACGTACCCATACTACGTGACAAACTTTTTGCACTTTTTAACCCCCCCCCCCCCCACCGTGACCAAAAACCTAAGCAACCCGCCGCTCATTTGTACCAAGCGTGGTATTTTGAAGACCCCCCCCCGAACGTGTCACGTAGTTTGGGTACGTTCCCTAATATCATTTTGAGTTGTCAGTGTTAAAAATAACATTGCATGTAAGTACATGAACAATAATTAAGATTCATAGGAATCCCAACAAATATATATACGTATATATATATAAATATAACATCAGTAATATTGTCATATGTAATAAAAAATTTGCCATAGTTCGAAATTTCCCTAGATTTTGTCCTGATTTCCCTTATCCCTAAAAAATATTTTTCTCCCCTAGATCTAGGGAAATTTCCCTCGACATAACATCACTGATTCAAAAAGACAACTTGAAAATAATAAACTATAGGTGGGTGAAGAGATCACATAAACCACCATAGATACGGTGCGTTTTTAGGAGTCTTGAAAAATTAAAACTTTGACAATTATTTTAACTATTAAAACTAACTATAAAAATAAAAATAAAAATGCAGTTATTTAAGTTTGAAGGACTTTATTCATAAAAAAAAAAAAAAAAAAATTGGACTGGAGTTCTCTATTGTGAAATAGCACGATTCAATTAAATAAAATAAGTGACCTTCGGATTTGAGAGCTTTACCCCTCGACCACGGAGGCCATCGTAAGTTATGATGTAATTGAGTATTTTGACAATTGTTCACCACTACAAATCCCCTAATAAACCAGTAATTTCGAACTTCCGGAGCTTTCGAATCGGACAACAAGTTCTCTCGACAAGCCAAGATGTCAAACATAACGTCCGTAACCATGTGCGTCGGCCGATAACCCCAAGCAATTTTTTTTTGGCCTTTAAACCATAGGAATCCCTTTTTTATATTTTTTTATTTGTCCACTTATTGGGCAGGTGTTATTACCTATATAAAAATATTTTTTCCTGCGATCAACGATTTTTCACATTTTTTTAAAGGGCACATTATGTATTAATTCTTTGCGCAGGAATACCTAAAATACTAAAAATATGTTTCATGTATTTAAGTAGATATAAGAAGGATGGTGATTTTGGTGTCTAGAAGGTGTTTGGGAAAGTATAGAATATTGTGACACAATGCCAAACTATTACATTTTATTCAGATATTTTTAGTTTAAATTTGGGAATTTTTTAAATGTGTTGTCTGCTAAATTGTATGTTTTAATAGTTCAAATGCACCAACCAAGAAGATGCCGCAAAACTTGTAACATGGTCTGATATCCGTTACAGATGGCTGTTTCGGAAGCTGTAAATTTAACATGTTCTTTATCAGGTTAGTTCGCTCTACACTCGTGTAAATTAATGGACTGCACTAGGGATTACATTGTAAGGATCGTAAAAGAACCCTAATCCTTTGTTTGCTGTGTTAATGTTACTTTTTATAAAAGCAAAATAAATGTAAATGGTTACATAAACATCACCGACTTATTTTAATTTTTTGCTGTAAACTTTAGTGTAAAGTGAAATTTTCCATTTTGGTTGTGATCCCGATCGCATGACCACTATTCTAAATTAATTTTTTTATTGAGTGAGATCAGTTAGTTAGTCCAAAGCATCGGGTTCCTCGCCCAGGTACCGTGAGTGCAATTTTTCCTCTTATCTAGTTGGTAGTAGCAGGAATGGGGTTATTTGTAATCTAAAAATTAGTCTTACTTAACAAAAATAAGGACAACGCAAAAGATAAAGAATTTATTTTAAATTATTATTTCAACGTTGCATGTTAAAGAATAAAGGCCCGGTAATACTCGCTCAAAAAGAAGAAGAAGGAGAGATATGTAAATACATTGTTAGAGGGAGCGCGCTAATGTTAAAAACGACATTATTTAAGCGAAAATTGTAAAGGCGTTTGATAAAACACGACTCTTAGCAAAAATCTCGGGGGAAATGTCTAAAATAGCATTTAAAGAAACACTCTGCATTTGGTTCATACATATAACGTGTTTATAAAAATTTTCAGAGCACACTTTGGGATTTTTTTTTTATCGAGGGAATTTCATGTAATTGCCGTTTCGGAGTGGGGAATGTATCATTAGTATTATCTTTCAGAATAGCATTTTTTAAGAGCTTTAAAACTTCAAAGTGCTTAAGGAAAATATCTAACAAATCGGTAACGCGGGAAGCCGAGCCTTAAAGAAGGGTTTATACGGAATTTAAAAATGGATTAATCTAAAATTAAAACATAGATCATGTTCCATGACCATTTGAATCTATTTCTCGAAGAGCATCAAAGAACACGTTACGTTGAAAAAAATCTCGAATTGACATAAAAAAGCAGTTTGGTGTTTATTCTTGCAGTGCCCTTTTTTCTTCAGTTGCAGATTGTTAATGAACGATAGTTAGTTGTTTATTCTATTCTAGATATTTTTTAGTTGTCTAAACAAATATCCTCTCTTTTTTTAAATTTTTTTTATTTATTTAAATTAATAATCCTCTCTTTTATCAAGCTTTATCTAAAATTGCTACCCCCCATTCAACCATCTCATCTCTTCTAAGTCTGAACTTGAATCAAATCTTCTATATAATTTTGAAATTTGCCCACTTTAATAAAATTAACTTGTATATTCACCTTTCCTCTCTCCACAATTGATAACGATGGCCTAGAACACCCTTGAAGGGTAAAAGCTAGAAACATTTGAAAAAAACATTATTCTCAAAAATAATTTTTCCTTTACATTAGCTCGACATATTAGGCCATGAGGAAAATAATTCCCCTCAGTGCCTATGATATCTTTGGGGATGCTGTGTGGAGGGTCTTTTTTGGGAAAGGAAGGAGAGGAAGTTCAAGGAAGGAACAAAAGGTATGAGGGGCAGTTAGGAATCTGGGGGTCAGTGTGTCCAAGAGTGACGGACGTATGAATCTATCCCTACCACTGCAGTGCAAGGCAGCGTTCCAGGAGAGTTTTGCTGGAGAGGTCAAAGATCTCCCTCAACACCTTCCCGATCCGGCCTGCCACGCAGTTGATAAGCAGATGATAAGCAGACAAATCTCATCCCATGAACCCGGGGATCCCTGCTAAGTCACTAAACGAAGCGAACCACTTCGGGAGACCTACGGCAGAGGTGTTGGTTATCCACTAAATGGTTTCCGGGGCGGTGATATCCAAACCCCCCTCTCAAATTATAGTTGAACGAAAATAATTATTTGTTTATTCTACTGATAAACTGATTCTGAAAAGTAGCTACTTAAGTGAATTAGTGAAATAATTTGAATTTATTATTTGGAAAATTCATTGATTAGCACTATTCCTCTTGTCGTGCTACGCTGTTCCGGAACATTTGTTAAGCCCTGTGGTATCCTCTGAACAGGTCGCGGTGTCTATTCTACTCTGGTTGTAGGTCCCCGACACGAATAAGCTATGGGCTATAGCATTCTAAGAGGAATGGGCTGGCAATTAATTAAGTATTTTAACTGCTCAGATTACTTGGGTCGCTATTCCCCTAGTTCCTAAGCTCAGTCCATGTCTTCAAGTAATTCCATATATATGGTGCATGAACCTTGTGTAAGTTCCACTAATTTGAATTTTGAATAGATAAACTCGAAAGTAAAATACTTTTTACATTATTTTTGGATTGATGATAGTAATTGATTGAAATGATACGTGAATGATTACAGACTGGTCAGAATTCAAAGCTGAACTCAAAACCCAACTTTTAAAACAAATATTTCTAACTCTCCCACTCACAACTTTAAACTTTTAGTGTTTTAAAAGGTAGGGTTAGGTTATAATAAAATATATTTTGTTCTCCCTCATTAACAATGACGTTATATAAATAGATTGCCGTAGTATCACATATACGCAAAATAATGTGGAAAGTAAGCAACACTCTTTTGTTTTCAGCGGTTTTCAGTAATTTCATAATTCAAAAGTTATTCATATATTAAAAAGATATTATTATGCTACTTCCACACCGAAGCCAAACTTTCAACTCGAACTTCCAAAGCACGAACTAACCAATCATCTGAAAGTTTGAAGTTGGAGGTTGGCCTCAGTGTGGCCGTACAATAAGACAATAAAAAATGTGTGTTTTTCTCTAATGACGCACAAAATTGTCCGACGGGGAACATGAAAATTAATTGTATTGCTTACAATAATCGATAATACTAAGTAATTTGTGTGTACATATAAATGAAATGTCATTTCTTCACTTTACAATGGAAACATTTTCTCATCACACCGGAGAGCATTTTGGCGCTTTTTAAATGCAATTTTCCTACTGGTAAGACATGACCTTACTCGACGAGTGATAGTTTAGCACTAAAGTACTAGAAATCGAGACCAACGCAATTGCCTTGTTTTTGGCTTCCCACTTTGAGATTTCTACCCCGCGTCTACAGTATGTAACGTCTTTGGTTATTAAGCATAAAAAAATCAACTGTAGTAACGATAAGATTGCCGGAATGACTTAACTATGAAGTAATGTAAGTAACAATTTTTAAAAAATACCCCTTTACGGCTAAGACTATTTTTGACTTTATCTATGTTCTAACTTTTTTCGTTCTTATAAAATTATGCACAAAATAAATAAAAACCACTTTTTCGCTTACTAGCCTCATGCAAAAAGACGCTCGATTTTAAAATTTTGCAGGCATGAGATTCGACATATTTCTAGCGTTTATATTCCTCTTAATAATGTAATGTTAACCATTGCAAGGTTAACCTCTTGTCTCCTGGATGGTGAAAGTACGAGTATCAACACTCCACACAATTAATTCCGTAAATGCACCCCAAAATAGGCTGTCCTGTTATTCCTTACATAAAGTTTCTGTAAATTGTTGCATGATATATAAAAAAGCATATATAACTGTAAATAAAAAGGTATATATTACTGTAGGGTTTAGGGAGATAACCCGTCTGTTTGTTTAGGAATAAATACATACCAAAACACGTAATCAACGATTACGTGTTTTTTTACATTGTCATGTTTTTTTACATTGTCATGTGCACCAATTCACTGTTACGCGGATGACAGTACAGTTCATGATAGATTTTTGTTTGACAAGCCCCCAAAGGGCTCACAAACTCCAACAGATCGTAGGGCTTTGAAGCAAAGAATGGACGGTTACATCGAGAGTGTTTTCTCTTGGGGTAAAAATAATCTCGTCGAATTTAATGTTTCAAAGACCCAACCTTGTTTGATTACGTCTAAAAGGGATCGAAATGAAAATCTAGTCTCTTTCAACGGAATCAATCTTCCGAACAGGCCCTCCATTGATTTGCTTGGTGTAACCCTAAGTGACCAGCTCAGGTATGGGGGCTCCATCGAAGCCAGAGTAAAGTTAGCCTCCCAAAAACTGGGCGTACTGTACAGGGCCCGCAGATACTTTAATAGTACACAACTGCTAACCTTGTACAAATCACAAGTACGCCCCACGGTTGAATTTGGCAGCCATCTCTGGTCTGGAGCTCCAAAATACCTGAAAAATACCCTCGACTCTGTGCAGAAACGGGCGGTCCGTTTGATAGATTCTCCCATCTTAACATACGGATTGCAATCTTTAGAGCACGGGCGTCGGGTGGGAATGCTATCCTTGTTCTACCGATATTACAATGGAAGATGCTCCGAGGAACTAGCATCATTGATCCCTTCGGCACCGGTGCATAGTCGGGAAACACGCCAAACGCGTGCCCAAAATTTGTACACGGTTGACATTTGTCACATGAGAACGGGTCGTTTCTTCGACTCGTTCTTGTGTTCAACAGCTCGGCTGTGGAATGATTTGCCGGCCTCTGTGTTTCCTCCTTCCTACAACATGGGTCTCTTCAAGACCAATGTTCATTCCTTCCTCTCCTCAAAAAGACCCTCCACACAGCATCCCAGATGACATAGACCCTGAGGGAAATTATTTTCCTCAGGGCCTCCTGTGTGGAGTTAATGTAAAAAAAAAAAAATCGCGTTATGCTTTCATAAGACCAAAAACGTCCCGAGCGACCTTACATTTTAAAAGCTATGCATCTCTCTTCCTCTCATGCAAACATATGTATTTTTCTTTTAACCAGAAAGAGAACAAAATAATGCTTCTTATTGTCTTTGAAATATGAAAATTATCTTGCATAGATATTTTACATTCGCGATCCAAAGTGACGGTTTCAGAATTTACGCGCAAAACCGAGGTGCGAATATATTGAACCAAGCAGACGGGTTTAACCCCTCTCCCCCGTCGGCCGCAGAGTGTGGGAAAAAAGGGAACATAATTCGTAAATTACATTTCGGGAAAATACAAAAATATTACTTACGAGTACATTATCGCTTTTGTCGAAGTAATATAAAAAGTTTTGGTAAGTAGAGGTCACAAAAATTTTCTAATGAATTTTCCAATTCCCCCTCTCCTATTCTCTCTTGCCAATCCCAGGATCGAACCCCCCTCAGGGTCAATCCCCACCGTGTGAACGCTAGAGCTATGACCTTGATAAAAAGTCAGAAACCTTTTATAGACCGCGATATTGTAAATATAAACATGTAAATAACTATTGATGATTAAATAAATACAATTCCCTTTGTAGACATCACTTATTTAATCAATTTATCAAATGGATTCCAATCAAAGGTTTCTTGGTTAGGATAAAATGAAAAATAAAAATAGACAAATAAATTCGATTAGTGAATTGAGACTTTGTTTTCATTTAATTAAAATGACGTCACAAAGTGAATTTGCGTTTGTTGAAGAAACGATTAAAAATGTTGTGTTTAAACCTACATAGAATTTTAAGCATTTTAAGATCACTTTTGTTATTTTTTTGTATTTCTTCGGCATTAACCATGTAACAATTTCTAGACATTTTATTCTGAAGAGTTTTAATTTTCAGTGTACATTTGTTACTTTATATTTTGATTTTTCTGCTACCTATTAAACTAAATTAAATAAAAAACTAATTTAGTTAATAAAATAATAGCACCCTGCAAATCGCCCTTATTAACAATGTTTCCATGTAATGTCGACTCCTCCCAAATTTCTCCCTTTCCCCCAAAATCAATCCTCCCACTACCTCCATCCAATTAAATCTAATCGTTTCGTACTTGCATAGAATTTTCAAGTGGGTTTTAAGTTTGGTAGTCAATGACACGGATGTGTCGAAACCGGTAGCAGAAAATTTAAAGTAACAAATTTACATTGATAATTAAAACTTTTCAAAACCAAATCACGTTTGTTAATAAATGGTTATATCGTAGGTTGTCATATTTGTATAGCGTCCTTGTGATTTTTCACAAAAACGGTGCTACACAAATTATAAAATCATTATTATTTTCTGGATTCGTAGACTTCAGAGCCTTGGAACAACACTTTTCAAGGGAGTTGTTGGACCCGTTCCCTGTACCCTGTACCCTGCACCGTGACGTCATCCGAATGTTTTATGTCACCCAAGGTATGAATATTATTATAAACTTCACAAAAAGTAAAAATGCAATAACGGGAAACAACTTGACGACACTCCACTTTATGTCTTTACACAGAAAATTAAATTAAATGCTTGCGATTTTCAGTTGGTTCATTGGTATCATAATAAGTAACGAAATTACATTATATAGAGGCATTTTCTGGAGATATTCCACACCGATCGTAGTGGTTGATGGTTTAAAGAAAATTTTAAATCTTCACTCTTAAAACTACATGGCTTTGTCCCCTGCATTTCTCATTGATGTGCTCGGTGTAACTCTAAGTGACCAGCTCAGATATGGGGGCTCCATCGAAGCCAGAGTAAAGTTAGTCTCCCAAAAACTGGGCTTACTGTACAGGGCCCGCAGATACTTTAATAGTACACAACTGCTAACCCTGTACAAATTACAAGTGCGCCCCACGGTTGAATTTGGCAGCCACCTGGAGCCCCAAAATACCTGAAAAAACCCCTCTACTCTGTGCAGAAACGGGCGGTCCGTCTGATAGATGCTCCTAATTTAACAAACGGATTGCAATCTTTAGAGCATAGGCATCGGGTGGGAATGCTATCTTTGTTCTACCGGTTTTTCAATGGAAGATGATCCGAGGAACTAGCGTTATTGATTCCTTCGGTACTGGTGAATAGTCGGGAAACACGCCAATCGCGTGCCCAACATGTGTACACGGTTGACATTGGTCACATGAGAACGGGTCGCTTCTTCGACTCGTTCTTGTGTTCAACGGCTCGGCTGTGGAATGATTTGCGGCCTCTGTGTTTCTTCCTTCCTAAAACATGGGTCTCTTCAAGACCAATGTTCATTCCTTCCCCTCTTCAAAAAGACCCTCCATACAGCATCTCAGATGACCTAGGAAACCATAGAGGGAAATTATTTTCCTCAGGGCCTCCTATGTGGAGTTAATGTAAAAAAAGGGTGTGCTTAGTTGGCTTGCTAATTATAATTTACAAAAAAGTAGTTTAAAAAAAACCAATACTAGTGAAAAACAATCAACTAGAGTATCTTAAAACCAACAAACAATGCATTATAATAAAATAATCATTAAAGACTTAGCAAAGGAGAAATCTGTTTGACCATGCAGTGATTAATTTACATATACGAAGCTAGGTTTTAGCCAAGTCAATGATTTGACGGCCTCCATGGTCGAGGGGTAAGGCTCTAGAAGGGGAAAGGGTGATTGGAAGGTCGCGGGTTCAAATCCCAGCGTGAGCAAATAAATCTAATTTGACTAATTTTTGTTATTTCGCAATTAATTAATTAAAAATAATGTGTAGTATATTTGGGGCATGTTCGCATGGCATGAGTGGAAGATACTCTCAGTATCGCCCTGGTTTAAGATCACCATTCAGAATTGAGGCGTTGCTTGAAATGGCTTCAGTCGTGTTTTGTAACCAGATCTAAATAGCCAGGTACACCCAAACCTTCCTCTTCCCAATTTCCTTCCCCTCCCCTACCTCTAACCTCAATTGAGGATGCCATACCCCAACTGAGGATGCCATAGTCTCGCTGGCTCCAGACTGGTGCAGTCAGGACTCACAGAAAAAAATCAGAGTGGTTATCAATTCACTGGCGGTAGAAGTGAAACCTTAAAAAAACTAAAGTAGACACGATTGGGGAGACTACGAGGCACCGCGCAAAGAGGGGACCGATAGGCTACGAAATAACGCACAAAGAGGAGATCGACTATGCTGTCTCATTCTCTCGTAGGTTATGTTCTATAGATGCATGTGTTCGACTCTTTTATTGTCGCTATTTTTCGTCTCATCGAGTTTCAAATCACAACGGTGCTAAAGAAGTTTTCCCTTCAAAGCTATGATAAGTATCTACATCTTTACACAGTATAAAATGAAGTCGCTCCCGCTGTATGTGCGCTTAGATATTTTAAACTACGCAACGGATTTTCATGCGGTTTTCACTAATTGATAGAGTGATTCATGAGGAATGTTTTTAGGTATATAATTTGTCAAGGTTTTGTGTAAATTGGTTGAAATATACAATATATCTGGCTAAGTGGCAGCGGGCAGCGGGCAGCGGGCAGCAGGCTGCGAGCAGCGTGTTTGCAAATGGGCGGTGTGAATTTGATATAATAGATGGCGGTGGTTATAAAGGTTGGCTAATGGCGTGGCCGGGTCTGCTAGTATAAAAAAATATATGTAAGGTTCTGGTCAACCTGCGATGCAAGTAGTATTGTATAAAGAAATACTTCATATAAAAAGGAATAATAGCTTACATTTTGCAAGCAAGAACTGCCGTATTTATTTTAATTTCTTTTTGTTTCATTTAGAACCAAAGTTGTAAACAACTTCGAGTTGGGAACGCGCTGTGTCTTGGCATTTATGCGTCGGTAAAAAAATGCATTGAAAAAAGTTGGAACAGAGTTCCAGAATAATGACTGAAACTTTCTGCAGAAAAAGTTCGGGTTTGCAAGTTCACTATTTAAGTTTTTTCACATTACTCCATTTTGTGGCCAAAGCTTTGCCGTAACTTGCACTGTGCATTTGAACAAAACTGCACCATTATTTAAGTACGATGAATGATGTATTTAAAGCAGTACAAAAAAAAACATATTAAAAAAATGAAAATAATAATTTTAAATTCACTACAGAAATCTCTTTATTTCAATAAAATTATTCCCTATAGAAATATTTTTATTTCATTTATCTCTTTATTTAAAATACAAATATTTTTGCTTCTTCTTGTTTTGGGTGAAGAAATATGTTTCTTATATGTCTCTATTGATTTTGTTCAAGGAAAATATTTTAAATAAATATATTTAGTGTAATGAAAATCGTATAATGAAAAGAGATTTGATTTTCATTATATTATAATGATGCCACAAAGTATGTTTGCTTAGTTTGGAGAAGTAAATATATTTAGGTTCCCATTTAATTTTCCTATATCCCTATTATTTTGGGAGGTGATAAAGGGAACAAATTTGGTGGATAACCATCAACTCTGCCGTTGGTCACCTCAAGCGGTTAGCTACGTTTGGCGACTTAGCAGAGTTTGCGTGGTTCATGGGTTGAGGTTTGTTCAGGACTTTTTGACAAGTGGACTGATCGGGAGAGGCTCTTTGAGCTCTTCAGCCGGACTCTCTCGACCCATCGCCTTGCAACACAATGGCAGGGATGAATTTAACGCCCGTAACTCCTGGGTACTCTAACCCCCATATTCCAATCCACCTCCATGTCATGTTCATTCTCAAAACTTCCTCTCCATCACTTCACACAACATCCCCGAAGATGACATAAGACCTGAAGCAAATAATTTTCCCCGGGCTCGTGGGTGGAGTTAACGAAAAAAAAAATCATTGTTGATTTTGAGCATTGATTTACCACTACTCAATCTCGCCTCAAACCAAAATTTAAAAAAAAAACTCAATATTAATTGAGATTTTTTCTCTCTTTCTCTCTTATGAGTAAGAATGCTCCTATTTGAGTGGCAGATACTGTCAGTTCCACCCGTTAGACCACTAGGTTATCCGCCCTGGTATAAGTAACAGATGGTTACTCCTTCAAGGCTCTCGCAAGGACTCTAATTTTTTTGAAAGAACGAATCCACATTTAAGTTTGAACGAATCTAGATCTCCAGTGTCCCTGCATACGGTGTTAGGAAGCAGTATGCAAGTGCTTACATAATACACAAAATGCGAATAATATAAAACAAGTCAGGGATAAACCAATTAAAAAAGATAACAGAAAAACATAAAAGGCGGCTGCTTGCAGGGTAATTGCATCTTGCGTATGTTGCAAGCATCTGCAAGAAAAGATAATGAAAACAAGTATTGTGATATGAAGAACGCTTGTGTCGGGTGGGATACCTCTCTCGCCATCTGGCAGTACCAGCCAGAATGTGTATGGTGATCGGTCTCCCGTGAATGAATCTCAACGTCCGCGCCCTTTAGCCGGTTTCTCGGTTGTGCCTTGACAATAGTAAGTGGGAAGTAGGGAAATGTACCCGAAGACCCTAAGGATTGAAGCCGAAGACCCTAAAGACCGAGTTCGCCCAGCCAAACCTCAGGCCTACACATGTTGTGAGGATTCCATTTCGAAAAAAAAAATTTATGCCAGTGTACGCGGGAGCGAGGTCTAACTCACCCCCAAAATGGGGAAGTTGATCAGCCATAGACGAAGTTATATCAGTGGAGGTTATCCACCACTTACCCGCCCTAGTATAAGTAACAGATGGTTACTCCTTCAAGGCTCTCGCAAGATTCTATTTTTTCGTTAACGAAACTACATTTATTTAGGAAGTTAGATCAGCATAGATACATTACCCGTTGCTTCAAATGACTTCGACTGTGTTAATCGATCTTTTCTATATCTTTTTCCTTCCCCACTTCCTTCAGCCGCCCAAATGGCTCTGGACATTTGGAATTCCAGAGCGGTATTGTAATAAATCTATAAAATACGCATGTCATTTTTCAAGTAGACAATCACGAGTTTTGCAGTCGAATATATGCAAATATTTAAATTTAAAAATGGGTTATAAAATTTGTCCTGAAACGAAAAATCAACTTCGTTATTTATTTTGTTGATTGAAGGATTAATATTTTATACCCTCATGAAGTTATTCCTATAAAACACATCGAGTTTTCAGCAAAGCGTTGACGAGCGTATTAAATAGAGGGAAATGATTTTGACGTACGACTGGAAAATATATTTTTATCAGGCATACTTTAATAAAATTATTAACGAATAAAGGCCTTCGAATGTTTCTTCAGCACATTTTAAATGAGGATCTAAATAATATGATACCTACAGATCCTATGTGAGTGCAACCACATAATAAAATTATCAATAAATACACTAATTAAAACCCAAAAAGCCTTAGTGACAATAACACTAAAAGACGAAATCTACAACGATCTTATCATCACAAGATCTTAAACATCTTCTCAATTAAACAATTCCACTCCAAAACCGTACTCCTTTGCATTCATAAATGCAAAACATAAAAAAATAACACATTTAAAAAAAAACAAGAAAATACAATAATTAATTAAATGAAGACAATATTAGCGAAACTCGATCGAAAATCTGGAGACAAAAAAAAACGGAAAAAGATATTGGCACCTCTAACACCCGAACCTAGGACCTTCGGCTTTCCAGGCTACAGCTCTACCAATTGAGCTAAGGTGTCGAAAATGGCGCTATAAAAATCGTCCAACAATTATTATTATTATAACTGGCTATGGAGAATTGGTCTCCAAAAACACCCAAATCCTTTACTACCATTAAGCCATTAACCAGGCGCTACACTGTCCAACCGGATGGTTTTGTTTATAATAACAATACCTAATAAATATAAACTTCTTTCACAATTACATATATTGTAATACAATTTGAGAGGAGGGTATGGGTATCGCCGCACAGGGAACCATTTATTGGATAACCAACACCTCTGCCATTGGTCACCTCATTGAAGTACCCACCACTGTCCCACCCCGGTATAGGCAACTTATGGTCGCCCCTTCGGAGTTCTCGCAAGAATCTAATTTTTTTGAATAAATGGCTCTACTTTTAATGTAACGAATCTAGACCTTCAATGTCCCCTCATACTGTGTTAGGTGGCGGTATGCGGGCGCGCCTACAGGACAGTACTGTAATGGTCAATCTCTACAATTCTAAAGCCCATGGAGGTGTCAATGCAAAAGCAGTGAGCCTCATGGACAGTCAAACAAGTTGTTAGTAACATCAACAAATAAATAAAGTAATCAAAAATGACAGCAGCCGTCATGAGTAATTAGCTCATGACAGCGGGAGACATGACCATACATAATCCGGCGGGCGGCACCGAGCACTGTACGTTAAAAAGAAGGAAACAAAAGTAAAATAACATATATACAGATAAGAACCGGTGTCACCGCAACCTGGCTGCCGGCAGTCCCCGAGACAGTGAAGGAGGCTGATTGACCGGCCTCCCCACAACCGGCAGCGTCGTCCTTAAGCCAGCTAGCCGGTGGTGCCTAGACGACAGTAAGTGGAAAACATGAAGAAGACCCTAGGGAGAGAAGCGTCGGGTCGCCGGAGGCGGGACGGACAGCTTTCGGATGTCGTTCAGCCTTCTCCCCAGCCTCTTCATGTCACGGGGTGTGGCGCGGCAAACAGGTGCAGCTCCACCAGTTCTAGAAGACCGGCCATGGTACGTAGGCGGGGACACGGTCCAGGGTCCAACCCCTTATATGGGGAGAAGGACGGTACAAAACGAACAACGGAGTTCAGTTCTCATAGTACAGCATAACTGAAAACAAATGTATATGTATAAGCGTAGAAAACCGCAAAACATAAAAAATAAATAAACAAGAGCGTGTGGGAGTCATCGCTAGGCGTTTAATTGCACCAAATAACGAAAAATAAATCATAAGCATGTAAAGTAAAGAAAACATAAAATAAACACGAGCGTTGAATAACGCAGGGCCTGTGTAATCCAGAAAAAAATAAACATAAAAATGTAAAAGCATAAAAAACATAAAATGTAAATGCAAACAATAAACATAAAAATGAAAAAAAATATATAAAACTGTACATCCTGGGCAGAGTTTGTAAAAGAATAGAAGCAAGAAAAGTCAGTGGTAAGTCAGGAACAAGTACACCTGGTGTCAAAATCTACTAATCAGCGACTCTAAGCTCAGGCCATCTCTCAACCCAGATCCTTGTAAAGTTCCTCAGGCACTCGAAATTCGTCTTGTTCGAAACCAGATCAGTGTTCCACACTGGTCTGATTGGCACGTCCAAACCATCGAGCATTTCCTCTCTTGCGTCCGTCATTATCTCACACTGCCACAGAATGTGCTCCGCCGACTGGTTCGTGCACCCGCAGGCGCAGTTGGGGTGAGGGGACAGGGAGAGGGCGTGAAGTCTCCCCCTGAATTCCCCGTGGCCGGATAGAAGCTGGGTGATGTGGTGGTCCAACTTGAGAAAGACCCCTTCCATTCTGACTTTAACTGATGGGAAGAAGGAGAAAGTCCATCTTCCCTTATTCGTTCTATCCCAACGGACCTGCCACTCTTGGAGCGACAGATCCCTCATTTGACGAAGCAGCCCAGGGAGAGTCCCCGGCCCGCCCGGTGTCAGAACAACGCCTAGGTGAGTGGCCGGGGTTCCTCTGGTTAATTTCTGCTTAGTGAGCACTTCCCTGATTTCCAGATCGATTGGCAAAATGCCAGCCAAAACGGGTAAAGCGTCCGAAGCAACGGTTCTATACGCACCAGAGAGTGCCAGCAAGGGGGTTCGTTGACCTCGCCTGAGAGCTAAGAGAATCAGCGAATTGTCCAGGCGGTGCTCCCACACAGAGGCGGCATACGAGACTTGCGCCACGTACACGCACCTATATAGCGTTCGCAGAGCCGGATTACGCAATCCCCACTCAGCTGTGGAGAGTCTCCTCAGCTTCAAGAAGAGAGCCTGTGCCTTGCTGGATACTTCTTTGACGTGAGCCAGAAAAGAGGACGATCGATCTAGAGTAACTCCTAAATATTTCACTGTTTCAAAAAAGCGGATGTTAGAATCTCCCATTCTGATGGTAGGATTTCTTGCTCTACTGAGAGAGCCCTTCATCAGGAGGCCCTTGGTCTTGTGGGGAGCGAAGGTCATCGTGTTTCTTTCACCCCAGTCCAGGAACATCTGCAAACCTTCACTGCCTTTACTCTCCACTTCCTTTCTGCTGTCCCCAGCGACCAGATACAACTTATCATCAGCGTAGTCGACAGCGATACATCCTTCAGGCAAGGGTAACCTGGAGGAGTCGTCAAAGGAGATGTTCCACAGGTCGGGTCCAAGGATGGAGCCCTGCGGGCATCCCATGTCGGCTTCCCTCTGAATACAAAACTCACCGAAACTGATCGTAATTGTACGATCAGAAAGGTAGTCATCGATGGCTTGGAACAGTAAGTTGGAACACCGCCTGTTTTTCACCTTTGTACGTATCATTGCCCACCAGGCGTGATCGAAGGCACCAGTGATATCGAGGAATATTGCAACTACATACCTCTTTGGGCAAGCCTTCACCCATTCAAGCGCATACGACAGGGCGTGCACCGTGGATTTCCCGGGGACGAAACCGAACTGGAGGTCACTGGCCGGGGACAAGGTTTGACGGAGCCGCTCCCTCAGTAATTTCTCCAGGATCTTGCCTAAAACGGGAAGCAGCGTTATCGGCCGGTAGGCCTTGATGTCGGTGAGTGGTTTATCGTTCCCCTTAGGTATAATCCGGAGCACGCCACGCTTCCACTCAGAGGGGAAAACTCCCCTCCTCAAGCACGTGTCCATCACCTGGAAGAGCTCCTCCTTGGCGTGGACCCAAACTTGCTTCGCTATTACGCCATTGAGCCTGTCATGCCCTGGTGCCTTCTTAGGACCCAAACCCTTAATTATCACATCAATTTCTGCCTTAGTGACTCTAATGAAGTTATCCTCTTGGGCGAGGACTCTAGGTGGCAGCCGTGACAGATTTCTTATCTGTTTATGGTGGTCACTTTCCCCAATTACTGATTCTACAGGAACTAACTCGCCCAATAGTGTTTCGAGTGTGGAGGCCACATCCACTGTCTCAGCGTTCCTCCCATCTGTTATCCCAATTACTGTTGACAAATATCGGTCAGAACCTTTCCCGGATTTTTCAATCGCGCTGTGGATTTCCCACGGGTTGGCGTTACCCACGTTTTTAACCCAATTATGCCAAGCAGCTCGTTTTGCTAGGAGAACAGCCCGTTTGAAGGCCGACCTGGCAGATCTGAGGCCCGCCTGAAGTGCAACCGTCTCCTCCTCCGTACAGCCGCCACTCCTGGACAGCCCCAGCGCCCTGTAGGCCCTCTTGTAGGCCCCCTTCAGCAAAGTCAGCTCAGGTGACCACCACGGCGTCCTAATACTAGTCTTTGGGTTTAATCTTCCCAAAGACGAGTTGGCAGCAGATACAACCGCCCTATTAAAAAAATTCCCCAAATTATCCGGATCAGTAGCTGCTACGTGGTGAAAATCCCTTAGCGTATCTCGTAGCGCTTCCCCAAAGTTATCCCAGTTTGCCCTAGTGGTGTTGAAGTTCCAGGAGGATCTTGGAGCTTCAGTTTTATTTACACCAACCGTAAAAGTGATTAATCTATGATCCGAATTTATTGCGCACTCATGGACTGTCCACTTTGAAGTCCTGGTCGCAACAGATCCAGAGCAAAGAGTTAGATCAATGTTGCTCTCACCATGTATGTTCGAAAAGGTACAAAAAGAACTCTGTTCATTAATAATGCTAAGACCTTGCGCGGCAATCAGGTCCTCAACGGCGTCTGAACGTTCCGTCCTACGATCACTAGTATCGAACCATAATGGTGAGCGTGCGTTAAAGTCACCTCCGATAACTATGTTACGGCCTTTAAGCGCGTTGAGTGCGCGCGTCAGACTCAGGATGTGGGGTCCAACCGGGTTCCCAAATTTAAAGTAAACTGAGATCAAGAAGATCTCAGTATCGCCAAATCTAATACATACACAGGTTTGGTACTCATCAGAAAAACCAGCCAGAAGGAGGGGACTGATCAAGGAGGTGTTGATCAGGACTCCCGCCCCTGGAGAGCGGCCAACTTCGAGTACCGCACCCGGAAAATTAATTGGGGTCTTACCTTCCCAGGTGTACTGTTCCTGAATGAGCAAAATGTCAATGTTGAGGTCAGACATGACCCTCAGCACCTCCAGCGTGGCCATCCGGGATCTCTGGAGGTTAAACTGACCAATTGGTCACCTCAAGTGTTTCGCTACGTTGGTGACTTAGTAGGGGTGCCCGGGTTCACAGAGGTGAGGTATGTTCGGGTCTTGGCGGCGGACCAACTGCGTGACAGGCCGGATCGGGAGAGACCAATCGAGGGTTGAGGGAAACGTTTTGATCTCTCCAGCAGGACACTCTCAGATCGTCGCCTTCCACCGGGAGAGATGGATTCATGCGTCCGTCACTCCTGAACAAACTGACCCTAAGATTCCTAACTACCCCTCATACTTTTTTCCTTCCCAGAACTTCATCTCCTTTCTTTCCTAAAAATGCCCTCCATACAGCATCCACAAAGACAACAGAGGCCCTGACGGAAATTATTTTTCCGCGGGCCTCCTGTGTGAATCTAATGTAAAAAAAGAACTATTAACAATAAGTTTTTCTACAACATTTCAAAAAAGTGATAATTATTTGGAAATATAGGTAGGAGAACATCTTTGTAATGGATTGCTACATGTAACGGTTTAACATTATTCGCAATCCAAATATCAATTTCGGACACCGGGCTTTTATAGTAGCTGACCAAACAGTTTTGAACAAACTCCCTTCATATATTGGAAAGATCGACAGTTCATCTGAGTTCAGAGCAAAACTAAAGACTCGCCTTTTAATATCCAGGATAATGTCTGTATTTCTTCAGTAGTACTTCTTTACTAAGTCCAAGGGATTTACTAGATTATCCACTTTACGGTTTAAACAATTATTTTGCCTAAACTTTTTTATCTGTTAGTAGTCAAGTTAGTAATCATAACAATAAATAAGTATATCAATCGTAAATCTCTAGTTTAACCCATGGTTGTAAGTCGTATTATAACCGGATAAGATATAACCGGGTTGCGTATTTTCAATCCCTAACGCGGTTGAGTCACTCTAGCGACTGAGCCGCGTTAGGGATTGGAAGGCGTAAATCGCCTTACAAACACTACCGCATTTCAGTCGCGCTAGTGACTGAACCGCGTTAGGGATTGTTACGCATAAATCACCTTACAAAAGCTATACCGATTCAGTCACCTACGCGCTTCGTTGCTCTATAGAGAGGCTAGCAGAGAGGATGGACAGCGTTTTTTTAGGTTCCCATTTTTTTTACATTGAAAATTTATTTTAAGTTAAAAAAACGCGTTTTTTTTTTAAACTGAGGGTGACGACCGTAATTATAGAAGGGTAAGCAGAGAGGATGGACCGCGTTGATTTTTTACTTAATTTTTTTTTTTACATAGAAAATTAAGTTTTTACTTAATTTTCTATGTAAAAAAAAAATTAAGTAAAAAATTAACGCGGTCCATCCTCTCGGCTTACCCTATATATTTAAAAAAAAAATATATATATATAAATATTCTATGTAAAAAAAAAAAAAAATTAAGTTAAAAAAACGCAGTTCATCCTCTCTGCTAACCCTTCTATAATTACGGTCGTCACCCTCAGTTAAAAAAAAAAACGCGTTTTTTTAACTTAAAATAAATTTTCTATGTAAAAAAAATGGGAACCTAAAAAAACGCTGTCCATCCTCTCTGCTAGCCTCTCTATAATTACGGAGCAACGAAGCGCGTAGGTGACTGAATCGGTATAGCTTTTGTAAGGTGATTTATGCATAACAATCCCTAACGCGGTTCAGTCACTAGCGCGACTGAAATGCGGTAGTGTTTGTAAGGCGATTTACGCCTTCCAATCCCTAACGCGGCTCAGTCGCTAGAGTGACTCAACCGCGTTAGGGATTGGAAATACGCAACCGGGTTTGGCACCGAGGACTTGTCAACAAACTGCCTTCTTACGGACTTCCCGCATCCTTGTGTACGTGGATTGCCGACTTCTTGAGGGAGAGGTCGATTCAGACGGTAGCCGATGGTTTCACCTCTTCCTCACACTCGATAAATGCTGGCGTCCCACAGGGATCGGTTCTGCCTCCGACTTTGTTTTTGTTGCACATCAACGACCTTTTGTCATGTGCACCAATTCACTGTTACGCGGATGACAGTACAGTCCATGATAGCTTTTTGTTTGACAAGCCCCCCAAAGGGCTCACAAACTCCAACGGCTCGGAGGGCTTTGAAGCAAAGACTGGACGGTTACCTCGAGAGTGTTTTCTCTTAGAGTAAAAATAATCTCGTTGAATTTAATGTTTCAAAGACCCAATCTTGTCTGATTACGTCTAAAAGGGATCGAAATGAAAATCTAGTATCTTTCAACGGAAGCAATCTTCCGAACAGGTCCTCCATTGATATGCTTGGTGTAACCCTAATCTACTAACCCTGCTCAGGTATGGGGGTTCCATCGAAGCCAGAGTAAAGTTAGCCTTCCAAAAACTAGGCGTACTGTACAGGGCCCACAGATACTTTAATAGTACACAACTGCTAACCCTGTACAAATCACAAGTGCGCCCCACGGTTAAATTTGGCAGCCACCTCTGGTCTGGAGCTCCAAAATACCTGAAAAATACCCTCGACTCTGTGCAGAAACGGGAAGTCCGTTTAATAGATTCTCCCATCCTAACAGACGGATTGTAATCTTTAGAGCACAGGCGTCAGATGGGAATGCTGTCCTTGTTCTACCGGTATTACAATGGGAAATGCTCCGAGGAACTAGCATCATTGATCCCTTCGGCACCGGTGCATCGTCGGGAAACACACCAAACGCGAGCCCAACATTTGTACACGGTTGACATTTGTCACATGAGAACGGGTCGTTTCTTCGACTCGTTCTTGTGTTCAACAGCTCGGCTGTGGAATGATTTGCCGGCCTCTGTGTTTCCTCCTTTCTTATAACATGGGTCTCTTCAAGACCAATGTTCATTCCTTTCTCTCCTCAAAAAGATCCTCTTCACAGCATCCCAGATGACATAGGCCCTGAGGGAAATTATTGTCACACTACTGCAAACATCTGTAAAATAGATTACAAATGGACAGAGTTATCAATTTACATATGTCCTTACCTATATTAAACAAATTAAAATAGTAAAATCCTATATAATCTAAGTCCACAAATATATTTGGCAGGATTTACTACATTACTTCATCTCTTCCTTCATCTATAAGATAACTCTCTTTATGGTATTTACCCACACTTTCAATCATCTGTCTATTTAATTGTGTTCAAATTAATATGTATGTAACCTTAAATATACTTATGATATTCTTATATATGATATTCATTTATGTACCTCTACGCCTGTCTCAACACGGGTATACCCTAGTGAGACCGGCATCTTATGATAATCTTATCATCTTAGGATCTTAGGATCTTATGATATTCTTAAATATTATAATACATGATACTATCAGACCCGGCCACACGTTGCTGTGGCTAACGAAACACAACGCCATTACCCAACCTTTATAAAATCCACCTGCTTGCCAGCTGCCTGCTGCCCGCTGCCTGAATTGAATATTTGAATTTCTCAGCTTTTATCTACTATAATGAGCATGTATTATATAAACCTTTATCTTGAATTACTCTATCTATTGGTGAAAACCGCATGAAAATTCGTTGTGTAGTTTAAAAGATCTATGCGCACATACATTTTGAGTAACTTCATTTTATACTATGTAATGATTCATTTATGTACCTCTACGCCTGTCTCAACACAGATATACCCTGGTTGAGACAGGCATCGAATAATGTAATGTAAACATACCTTATATAGATAAATAAATAAATAAAAAATAAAAAAAAATAGTTTTTAGAAACTATATTTATATATACATATCAATATAAATAGTTTTTAGTAACTAGTTTAAGTCTTAAGTGAGTCACAACTAGTGGATCTTAGTTATAAGCTACTAGTAATAAATCTAAGTTACAAACGTGATAGTGTATAGTTAAATGTGTAAAAGTCGTAAAACACTCTTGAGGTGATTTTCTCACGAAAACAACTCAGTAAAAATGACCTAAACTAATTATAATATGCATTTTTTAATTTTTTTTCATTCATTGCTTGGATGGTTACATAATTTGGAGATTTTTCTACCACCATGCCCGTGTTATGGTGATCAAATGGAATATTGGAATGTTACTAAGTGTGATCACAGATACGAAGAGTGTTTTATTATCTAATATTTTCTGCATTCAGCTAAATCTCTTCAATACCTTCTCGTAAAAAATATTTGTATATTTGAACTTTAAATTTCATTTATCAACATGAAACGAGAACAAAATGAGTCCGTAATACCCCTGATTCCCCTACATGAGCGTATATTTGACGTGAAACTCTTGTACAACAAATACTGTCATTCAGAATACAGAGTTACAGTAATATGGAAATGTAGCGCCGCGGGCTCCAATATCTGGATACGCCGCCATAACGCTTTTATTCAATCCCCTGTAATCTTTTGGTCAAATTGCATCAAATGCACAATCTACAATACTCGTATGCACAGAGCATTCGCCCTACGCCATGCATTTAGACTAAATCAAATACACATAGAATGGAAACATGTTCGAAAAATTGTTCTTCTTTGATGGAAATTTGTTTGATGTACATTCTTCTCGTTACCTTTCTTATCAGAGGTTAGCTTTCAATTTGATTCATTTATTGACATTGAGTTCTTACGGATATTCTCAGTTACATGAATATAATAAAAAAATCGAATATTATACACATAGGAACATAAAATCACAAAATTTTGAAAACTCAATCAAATGGCAAATAATTCAAAGGGCAGCAAAAAATTCAAGACACGCCAAGAGAGACATAAGTGGTACATAATATAATTAGCCAAACAACAGTAGAGAACTCCACTCCAGTCAAATTTTTTAAATTTTTTTTTATTAAATGATGACCTTCTAACTTAAACAACTGCATTTATATTTCTATTTTTAGAGTTTTAATAGTAAAAATAATTGTCAAAGTTTTAATTTTTCAAGACCCCCCGAAAAATGTATAGTGAATGGTGTGACGTCATCACTCCTGAAAAATTACTATATAATCGGGCAATCAGCTGATCTACTGCCGCCATTTTGAATTCCGTTGTTCGAAGTATTCTCCCTAGAAATAGCATTACTATTTTTTTGTGTAGTAGTTTTTGAATATTTTCAATAATAGAGATAAACTAATAAGAGATACCTTTATTTTTGAAACATTATTTAGGCCTAAATAATGTTTCAATAAACACAACAACTAAATCTCTATAAACAGTATGTAAATAAACGAATAAATTAATACGATGGCTTGTGTCATATCATACATTCCCATACAATGACTTAACAGTGACCTCACGACACGTCGAACAGTGACGTCACCTTGACGGCGCGTTTTTACGACCCGATTAAAAATGGACTTTTTAATAATTTTTTAAAAACTCAGCATTTAATATTATTAAATAAAACTTATATATTCAGGATCAGCGTTTATTGGTCTATGAGAATATTTTTCACTGGAGTTCCTTATTGTTATATATTTTTAGCAATGTGAACATTTTTTTCGAAACTGTATAAATTATTCACAAAAATGCCGACTCCAGCACAGTATATCTTAGTAATTGGTGAGAAAAAAAATAATATAAAATACATACGTAATATGAAATATCTGAAAATAATGCAAGGCTGACGTAAGTGTACCTAATAAGTAAGATTGAGAAAGGAAAGCGTAGATGGTTTGTATGGTAGAAGAAGTCGGCGACTCTTGTAGAAGACATGGCAAGATCAAGGGAATCAGATACTTAAGCCATGTCAAGAGTCAGAATAACAGAAAAATATGTATGAGATGTATGAACGCCAATGAGGCAAGGAATGTATGCCAAGGCCGAGTTGTTTGGCGGTCCATCCTCTCTGCCTACCCCTGCGGGGAAATGGCGTGTTGGTTAGTAAGCTAGTTACTTTTGAAACAGAGGGCTTAAATATGCGATATTATTGAAGTGAAAACTTCTGTAGCACCGTTGTGATTAGAAACTGTGATTAGAATGAATCGAAAAAGCTACACTAGAAAGAGACAAAAATAAACATCTGTAGGATTTAGCCTGCGAGAGAATGAGATAGAATAATCGGTCTCCTCTTTGTGCGGTGCTTCGAAGTCTCCTAACTCTTTCTATTTTAGTTTTCTGAAGGTTTCATTTCAACCGCGTGCGAACTGCATACTTGTGTTTTTAAATGCATTCAGGAGAAATATGATATGGCGACGAAAACAATAGCACAATTGAATATTTATTTCAATATTGCTAGGACGTAATGTAGCATCGAGATGAATAATGATGTAATGACAACAGTGATGTAAATTATTTAATATATTTTTTATTTATTTTTCATGGTCTCCGTAAAACGGTTACACACCAATACACATTAATAAGTGCATTGGGGTGGTTTTTACTTCTTTGTGACATGTATCAATAGATAATTGCTGAACAGTTTTAAAGTGAAATTGAACATGTTAAAGATCAATAAGTTGAGTCGCTCTGTTTATTGGCGCGTTCTGATAGGCAGAAGTTCCCGCTTTAGGTGCATAAAAAAGTGCATGGGATTTCCCACGAGTGTTAGGGACACAGTTAAGTTAATCTCTTTCAACATAGGCATATTTATGTAAAAGTAAATACAATCCATAAATTTCCCTCTCATTTTAAGAGTATTGGTTAATTTTTAAGTATGCAAGACGTACGTTGTATGTTTTTAGAATGATAATCTACATTACAACATACATTCTACCAACCTACAACTAAAACGACTTTTGGACAAAGAAATATGGAATACTTCTCTGTAAAATTATTTAATATACTACCTCTTGCAATGAAAACCATAAAAAAAATAACCGCCTTCAAAAGAAGCATAAAAATATGGATTATGGACATGGGAAGGAAGAAAATAGATTCAATTTTGCAACCCAACAAAGAATAATGCTTGTTTTGTACTTTCTTTTAGATCTAACTTCATAATTTAACTTGGCAATATTCTAACATAGATTAGGTATTTACTTATAATTCAAAATAAAACTTGTACAATGTGTCCTTAGAACGGGGTACCCCAGTAAGGACACATTTTCTCTAAAAAACTGTAAAAAAAATAAAAAATAAAATAAAATAAAATAAAATAAATAAATGTGTACCACACGTGAAAGATAAAAGTCTCAATATTTTTTTTTGAACAGATTCCACGAAATTTGCATATGAATTCCAGTATGAATTCCAAAAGTGCTCCATATTCCAGTTTCTCATATCATTTTTGTGATTTGCAATAAATAAATGTCGTGTATCATTAATCTTCACCCTGTAGATTGGAGCTCAGACAGTCTTCAGGTGAGATGTCTTTATCTAGATGACTTGCATCATTTTTATCCTTGATTAGCAGTGAGGTGTTCTAGTGTTTAACATTTTTGTGACCAAAAAAAATTGTGCATATTATTTTATTATACCTGAATAAACCTACATGCGAACTTATCACACATAATTTTCTCGACTTCTCGTTTAACGAAATCTGACCAAAAGCATTACGCAAATCTATTTTCGCAAAAAATTTCGCACCATTTAAAGATGAAATTAAATCTTCTATATGAGGCAATGGATATTTCAACTTCGCTAACATAGGGTTTAATGTGGTTTTAAAATCGGTACAAATTCTAATTGAACCGTCTTTCTTTTTAACAACAACAATCGGACTAGCCATATCACTTATTTCTACCTTTTCAATTATATCTTCACGTAACATCTTATTTAATTCCTCCTCTACCTTTCCACGTAAACTAAAAGGTAACGGTCTTGGATTTACAAACTTTGGCCTGAACTCCGAAATAACTTCGATGTTAGCTTCATAACCTATAAGCCTACCCGATTTTTCTGAAAAAACGTTTTACTTCATGTGGGTGCCAAAATATAACGTAATTAATCGTATTTGGTTAACCTCGTGATGTTTAAATGTGTGAATCGACATCTTAACTGTCAGAATGGAATATTGAGGTTATGAAAGTTAAATCTTGTAGTAAGGTAATGCTAAGCTCAGGGTAGGTAAGACATGTGAATATGGTAATCAATACTAAATGAAATTAAAGGCTATAAAGGGAATATAATATTTAATCATAAATACAAGGTTTGATCAACAAAAGAGACTCTAAATAAATTAAATGATTATTCTCAGGGTATGGTGACTGCTCCAAGAAAACAGTGCATATTGTATCATAAGTTGCTTCTAAGATTGAAAGATGGTAGGCGCCAGTCGTTTATTAAAATTGCCCTAGAACTATTAAACGACAAATAGTCTGTTAAATTATGTATGAGAAAACCAATGAAAATATAATAACGATACGTGATTGATAATTCCCATGAGGTCTGTGAATCTGTGAGATCTTCTGCCCGTCGTGTTTCTGTCAGGATCCACATGCCGTCGGCCGTCTCACAAGTCGCCTGGAACCAAACTGAAGTACTACTGTGTCCGCGGCGCTCTCGAACTATTGCGAAGCATGGGCACCAACCTCGGAATACAGATGGCTTGTAATGCTGCCAACCACACTGGTCGAATCCATTGAGCAAAATAGTGTCTTAGCGGTTCTTACCGCTACAAACACATGAGCATATTTTTTCTTTAAACTATCACGAAAATTTAATTGATTATCACAACTAGTCTCACTGGTATTTACCGAATTTATTCCACTTAATCCGATACCGAAAACTTGTAAAAAATTTCTACCAACAATCGTAGAATTACCGTTTTTAATTATTATAAACTGCGTATCTACACTTTTATCTAAAAATAACACACTTAAATTAACTTTACCTACAATATTTAACCGTTTCCCGTCATATCCTGACAATTGAATATCGCATCTTTCCAATTCATAAGAAACAAAATCTTTTAAATACACTTCATATGGAATTGCATTAATTTCTGCACCGGTGTCAACAATCGCTCGCAGAACAGTGTTACCAATAATGAGATCTACGAATATCGGTTCCGGCCCCGTGCCGTCATGCAACATAAAAACCGAATTTAATCGTTTATTCTTATTACCTACATTAATTTTACTGTTTTTACACACATTACTAGGATGACCCGATTTATTGCATCGATTACAAAAAATATTCTTCCAACAATCTTTCTGCAAATGATTCGTTTTTCCGCGCAAAAAACATTTTTTTAATGCAATATTTACTGGCGTCTTACTACGCACTGCACTTTTAAATCTGATCGGACTATCCGACCTGGATTTACGGACAACATTACTATCCTTATGCACAACATTTAAATTCGTATCAACTTTCTTAAAATTAACAACATGTTCCCATGAAGCTGCTAACTGAATGCATTCCGAAAAAAAAGTATTTACCCCCTCAACGAACAACTTATGTTTCAATTTTTCATTGAAAATTCCAATAATGAATATGTCTTTTAAACAAGGTTCCAGCCTCAATTCAAAATTGCACGTCAAACTCAGTCCTCGCAACCTAGCAGCGTAATCTTTAATAGATTCGTTAGCTAGCTGTTTACACTTATAAAATAACTCACGCGACTCGAAAATATTTTGAATAGGTTTGCAATGTGAATCAAATAATTTACATAAATCATCAAAAGAACAAACAGAAACCTTTTTAGGGAAACACAAATCACATAATAAAGAGAAAGTTTCTTCGGTGAGGCAACTCAGCAAAAATGCTCTTTTGCGTTCTTGTGACTCAACTATGTCATCATGTAATATGAGGACCTGATCCAGTCGTTCCTTGAACACTGACCAGTTTCCCGTTCTGCAACAGAACGTCCCCAAATTTTTACAAACACCCTCCATTGGGGGAAGAGCTGAAACAAAATAATCTAGACTACTTATCTCAGCACTTCCCAGAAGGCTACACTCCGAGGTCCACGTTCCACGTCCCACGTGCACGCCACCCAGAGCCGTAGATCACCGTCCCCGTCTGGCTCCGTCTCCCGACAGCTGCGGATCCAATCCCTCTCCGAGGTCTTCCTTCCCAGACTGCAGCGACGGAAACCACGTCCCGGTTTCCGGCTAATCCACTCGATGATCCGATCCTAGACCTGATCCTTGATCCTTGTACCCCGTTACACGGTGTACCCTTGTGTATCCTTGACACGATCCTGTACACGGTTACACGTTACCCCGTTACACGGTGTACCCAACGACAATAATCTTGCAAATTTGCCATACCCACACACGCGTAATATTGCGTGTGGCTGCTCCAGATTCTTCTTAACGCGATCGCTCCTGCGATCGGCCAATCTCCTGACAATCTTTCAGATGCCGATGGAATCTACCGCGTAGATTCTTCCAATTTTTACGTATTCCGTATTCCGTACCGAGCTGCGCCAACTGTGGTGTCTTCTATCGGGTAGTAAATAATATCCGTTGACGTTACAATGTTTATTGATTGCCAGGTTAATATGGAGAGAGCGCTCAATAGCGGGTACATCCCTTTTATACTTCCCATACTCGCTATCTCGCTCTCATGCCGTCACCCTCATACACATACGTCACACCTTCCTTATCTTAAAAAGATCCTCCACACAGCATCTCCGAAGATGACAATTATCCCGAGGGAAATTATTTTCCTCAGGGCTTCCTGTGTGGAGCTAATGTAAGAAAACTGACGTTAAATTTATGTTACCTTCGTTTTTTTATTTCGGAGTGGACAAAATTTTCATGAAGACCAATTATAAAAGCAACTCATGTACTACATTGATAATAAAAAAATTCTTAGTCCTAGCCAATTTGGATTTAGAGAGAAACTAAGTACTCATGATGCTATTGCTGAACTTACCTCAACTATATACAACGCATTAGATAAAAAAAACAAATGCCTTGGCATTTTCATTGATTTACGCAAGGCTTTTGACAGTATCTCCCACACAAAACTAATTAATAAATTAAATGATATCGGTATTATTGGTAAGGTTAGGTATTGGCTGAAAAATTAAACTCAAAGAAATCAAAAAGTAAAATTAAATAACTCACTAATGGTGGGTTTCTTCATTTACCGAGAATGCTAAATGCAATGCTAATTGTAAAAGTAAACAGTCAAATGCATAGAAAATTTTAAATTTCGATCGTTTATTTTTACAATTAGCATTGCATTTAGCATTCTCGGTAAATGAAAAAACCCACCCTTAGTGTAGATGAAACTTTAGAATTTGGAATTCCCCAGGGGACTGTTATTGGACCAATTTTATTTATAATATACGTAAACCAAATGTTTAAATTGTCACTTAATGGTAAACTTATATCCTTTGCTGACGACACTGCAATAATCATCGAAAAAAAGACGTGGAACGATATTACCAAAGCAGCCAATCAAGACATTAAGGTTTTAAAAAATTGGTTCGATAACAATTTACTATCACTCAACACAGAAAAAACTTATTACATTACATTCTCTCTACAAGAAGATGTGCCAAATAATTTAATTAACATAATAATTCATTCCAAAAATTTATGCAAATGACGGTACATGTAATACGGACTGCGCTAAGCTGAATCATAAATCTAATGTAAAATATCTTGGAATCTTAATAGATAAAAATGTTAAATTGAAAGATCATATCAATCTCACTGTGGAAAGAATAAGAAAACTTATCTACGTTTTCTATAACATACGAAATATTTTAAACAAGAAAACTATCAAAATTGTCTATTATGCATTATTTTTATTTTATTTATTAGCGTTATAAACAGTCTGTACAAAATTCATAAATGACAGTGATAAAAATAAGTATGTCATAGACCAACAAAATAACGACAAATTAATTTAAATTTAGAACCATAATGCAAAAATACACAATACCTACATTCCAATTTACATTTAAATTTCGATGGATATCAATAATATATTTCAGGAAGTGATTCCACTTGAATTCGAACTGCTAAAAGTAGGAGAGAAAATGTGGTGATACTAAGAATAAAAAGAGAAATACAGAAATCAATGAAATATTAAGTTATCAGTTAAACATGTGGCATTCAATAGTGTTATTTTTTTATGCATGCTGTGAATTTATCAAGGTTTGTATTAAACACATCGATATTTGGGCATAATCTGTTAAATGTGCTACAGCTTCTTCTTACAAATACATTTTCAAGATAATTTGTCTTGCTCTTAGGGACATAAAAGGTGTCTGGAGATCGAGTAACTCTTAATGGACATCTGAAATGAATATTTTGTATTAAGTACGGGCTATCAATGAAGTTATGAATAATCTTATAGAGCATCAATAGGTCTCTGATATCTCGGCGCTGATCAAGAGATTTAAGGTTTACGGGGACATAGTTTTCATCATTTCGCACGCGATAAGAGACATATTTCATAAACTTTTTCTGAACTCTTTCTATATTTGCCTTATATGTAGAACAATGAGGGTTCCACACTGTAGAAGCATACTCCAGGTGGCTCCTAACATAGGATATGTAGAGAGTTTTAAATGTCTGTGGATTTTTGAAAGCTGAACTTACTCTAAGAATAAATCCCAACATTTTCAAAGCCTTCGATGTGATATGCTCGACGTGAGATTGAAAAAGAAGCTTAATATTTAATAGTACTCCAAGATCTCTTATTACATTTACTCTGTTTAAAATATTGTTCTTAATAATGTAGGGATATAATATTGTGTATTTCTTTCGAGAATAAGATATAACACTACATTTATCTGCATTCAAAATAAGGCGATTTTCTAGACAATATACATTAACCAGAGAGTCAAGGTCGTTCTGAAGCTCTAGACAATCCATCTTAGACTTAATGATTTTGACAATCTTTTTGTCATCTGCATATAGGTACAGTTGAGAGTTACGGATAGTTTTGTTAACGTAATTAAAAAAAATATTGAATAAGAGGAGACCAAGATGAGATCCTTGGGGAACTCCTGAGGTTACGGGGATGAAACTAGAGCAGAAACCTTGTACAGTTACAGCTTGCGTACGATTGTCAAGATAAAAGGCTAACCAACGAAGGAGGTCACCATGTATTCCCATTGCTTCGACTTTCTCAATTAAGATGCTGTGTGGGATTTTATCAAAGGCTTTGGAGTAGTCTGTGTAGACTACATCGACTTGATATCCGTTATCCATAGCAACAAGGACTGTGTGAACAAACTCACATAGATTAGTTTCTGTTGATTTTTTGGTGACAAAACCGTGTTGATTCGAAATTATGTGTGGTCGTTTGTAAGGAAAAATGATATCAAAAACTATTTTTTCAAAAAGTTTACCCATTACATTTAACTTGGAGATTGGTCTGTAATTTTCAATATTATGCTTGTCTCCTTTTTTGAATATAGGCACAATATATGAACTTTTCTATTCCTGCGGAAAATTTCCAGAAGATAATGAAGCTTTGAATATTAGACTTAGCGGATAACATAGAACACTAGCGCAATTCTTTAAGAATACAGGGTGTATACCATCAGGCCCACTGCCTTTGGTAGGGTCTAATGATTTAAGATATTTACAAACTAATTCAGTGTTTATATTAACATTATTAAGATTGAGAACTGAGGTGTTTGGATTATATATTCGAGTTGTAGATGAGGTGCACGGGGCGGGGGATACGAAGGAGGATTGGAAATGCATGTTAAATAAGTTACTTATATCTTCCCCACCCGATACATGCTGAGAGCGAAGAAACATATTGTTAGGAATTTCAGAGTTTTTTTTTGCTTAGATTTAACAAAGGTCCAAAAGTGTTTGGGATCGGTATTAATATTAATTTCAGCCATATTAATAAAATTATTGTAGCACACTTTTTCCATACACTTTTGTCGTTCTCGGAGAAGAGAGAAAGTTTGATAGTCAGAGTTACGGTTATAAATTTTGTATTTTTTATGAAATTTAAGTTTTTTCTTTAATTACTTTTTTTAATGCGGGACTGTACCATGGAGGATACCTGGAGTCTATGTTAATTGATCTAGATGGTACATGCGCGACAATTACCTTATTTAATTCGAAATAGAATCGCGCCGTAATTGAGTCTACATTGCTGCTGTTTAGAGTCGTTGTCCAGTCAAGGCGCTAAGGCGCTATTAATCTGCACATAGTCAGCGTTGTGATAGGAGCGGACCGTGCGCGAGCGCGGCGTTTGCAGGGACGGCTCGCGGGATATGCGCAGCGACACCTCCAACGAGCGGTGGTGTGCATCCTCTGGCACTAGCGGCATGTCGCACCCGATTACAGTGCACGCGCAATTCGATATCACCAGGTCCAGAACACGCTCGTTTACATTAAGCTGGCTGTTGAATTGACGGAAACCGGTAAAGTCTAAAAAATCAGAAAGAATTGAAGTCAGTGCATCGATTGAGGATCGATTAAGTACCAGGGAACCGTCCACGGTTGAAGGCGGAAGCCACGGGGCATGTCGTATGTTAAAATCTCCTAATAGAAGGAATTCATCATTGGGGAAATTGGTATGCAACATAGATATAAATTCAAAAAAGTCACCTAATGATTTAATCTGCTCTGCGCCTTGCACGAAATATGAACAGTATATACGTAGTTTAGAAGCACTTGCTCCAGAGTCTAGTGCAAGAGTAGCTGTAGTTATCTCTTAACGCTTGATGGGCGGGAGGAAGGGTGAGGGGCATGTGGGCAGTTCGCGGCGTACTGCAATAAGTGAGCCACCGCCGAGTGCCTGGTCTAACGAAACATAGTCGCGATCACAACGATACACTACATACCGTTCATCGAATAATTCAGCAAATATGCTTGGCAAGAGCCATGTCTCAGTCAGGCATATCACGTCATAATTGGCATTCAAAATACCGGATAGGAAAACATGGGATTTAGTTCGGAGACCTCTACCATTTTGATAATAAATATTCAAATCACCGATAATATACATTTGTATGGAACATATAGGTTAAGCATAGATAAAAACGTTAAGAACACATACTTAATATAAGAAATTGTCAATAGAATTAATGCCACATTGTTATTATAATACCCGTAACTTGTAAAAATAAACAATAAAAATAATAAAGAGTTATTGTAAGTTCCAAAACCTGATCCTATGATTATGAAGCATATTAAAAGTACATACCTACGCAAATGAAAAATGAACAGAAAAAATGGTAATATTATGATGGTTATGTTTTGATTTTTTTTTTTATGGTAATGTTTTAATATTTTGGTGGTAATATTTTGAAGTTTTATACAATTCGTCAGGTGTAGCAGCCGTTTAGATGCGCTCGTCAGGTGGTCATTGGCGTAAACACGGGAATCACCGCCGCAACCAATGTCACTGCTGATTAAGTTTCGCTTCGATCGGATTAAAGCCAAGAAATCATCTTTTCGGTACCTCGCTTGCATCTTGATGATTATTGATTTATGTTGCCCTTTCTTAGACTCCTTCGGTGCCACCCGGGTGACAAAATCAATATCCATTTTCGGATCGAGGTCGAAACCAGTTTTTTTGGCAAGGCTGGTTATTATGTTTATTAAATTTTCATCCTTCTTCTCAGGAATGCCGACTAATTCAATATTTGAGCGGCGTGCCCACTGGTCGCGCTGCTCCATGTCTTCCTGAATGTTGGCGATGCAGGCCTTCAGGGAATCCACTTCATTTTTCAGTAGGTCGACCATCTTAAGCTTGTTCTCCTATGTTGAAATTTTTTTGTCAAAATCCTCAACTACTTTGCTACTGAAGTCTATTGAGAGTTTCACTTCACTGACCTCGTCCCGCAATTCCTTGACGGTGGCCGGCAAGTATGTAGGAAAGCGCAGCCAACTGGTCGCTGATCTTCATAAGTTGCTCCATAACGGAGCTGGACGAATCACCCGCTGAAGGGTTGGATCTTGTTTGGCGATTTGATGTGGCCATTATAATGTATGGATGCGTACGTTTGGCTTGGCTACTGCGACTAATAACTCGAAAATTACTTTAGATGTTGGTTAAGTAAATAAAAATCACCACAAAGAGATCTAAAGTTTGTGTTCACCGTTATATTTTGTGGAACAAATAATGAAAGTAATCACTGTCACTTATTATTGTTGTATGTTCCAGTAAGTATTTTGGGAGTAGGATTTAGATTTTTGTTTAATGTTTTTTATAGTTAGGTGCACTCGTACACACAAATAAATTATTCCAATAAATGCACCGGAAATCACTGATGCGATTATGCCACTTTTGAAGAAGTGTGGTTCAATTTTAATTTAACTTTTTCTATTTATTTGCGGAGCAAAGGTAAAGCAACTGTCAGGCAGGTAGTGTTGTTGTTGTATGTATATTAATTCAGTCTTTATTACAGTACGGCATTAGTGGATGGGGAGGGGCCTTTTAGGTTTCCTTACAGCCCATAATTATAATTCAAAGAATAATTATAAAAAACCATTCTTAGGAAACCATACGACTTCCCTACTATACAGATATTTCGGGAATTTAATGTACCATTTATTATAGAATTGTATAAGAGAAACGCCTTATGCCAAATTTATAAAGAATATTTTATTCAAAAAAATTCACCCCTCAGATAGCATAAGCAATAGACTTAAAACTAATGGATTAATAGCCATCCCTATGCTTAGAACGACCACGGCTCAGCACCACTATTTGTATTTAGGTGTAAGATGGTACAATATATTATTATCCAATAACAAAATTAATATAACAGATACACTGAATTAAAAAAAACAAATTAAGTCCCTTAAATTGGAAAATGACATATTGTACCCTTAATGTTTACCTTTATGTAATTAATTAATTTACCCTTACTTAACAGCAATACTTAATATAAAAAAAAAAAATGTATTGATATTGTCCTTATATAACTATTTTTGTCTAAATTGTGTACCTACCTAAGATATTTATTTCATTAGTTTTTGAAAATTGTTTACATAATGAACATTATTATTATTTTTTTGCATGTAAAATACTCCTCCCATAAACACGCGCTCCTAGAGCTCAACTTATGGAGTAGTAGAATAAAACATGAATTATTTTGTAATCTTGCATATATTATCATTGTAATGTATAAACAAAAATCTTGAAATAAATAAATAAATAAAAAAAAATAAAATAAAAATAACAAAAACGCTTATATTTTGGCGGTCTAAAACAAATGCTCCTTTTCTTACCCTCACGATAATTTATTTCACTTGGATGTGTCTCTTTTCTGGAACCGATGTATCCAAAACTTCTGAAGAATTTTAATTCCAATTATAGGGAAAACGTCACGAATAAGTTGGCGGGGCAGCCAAACGATTTCAAGTTGATTAATGTCGTGACGTCACAGAGCCGCGGGCGCGCAGTAAAGCCAGAAAGCCGAAAAATACCAGAAAAACGCCAGAAAAAAGATGATTACCTCAAACAATTCCCGTAAATTAAATTTGGAACGTAAAACCCAATGATGCGTACCGGGTCGCATATTATTTCTTTTTAAGTTGAGGTTTTGACAGTTTGCGGGCCGCGGGCTTTCTCTGTTGTTGTTTTAAAACACGCTTTTGGCGGGAGAATTATCCTCTGCGGGCTGGTTCGCTTTTCCTGTCACGGGATTGGCCGGTTTTAAGTGCATTTTGACGTACCAGCCTAGATAAATACAATAGTAACTTGTAAGCTGGTTTAAACGCCACCCGAAAACAAGGCGTGGGTCAATACAAACAGGTAAGACGAAGTCAATGTCGTAGAATACATGTAATTCATGTACTTACCCGTATATCATATCATAATATTATGTCCTCGTGTCTTTATGAAGAGTTACCTTACACAAATACATCTACAAATGTACCAAACACGTAGTATGTACAGCACACAATATCTAGTAAAACCAAAATGAAGACAAACTGTATACAATTGTGGCATTACAAAGGCGAGCGAATAGGTGGTTTGTATTGAGAATATTTGTTTCCGAAGGGTTGAAAATATAAAGATATTTTCTGCATTTTATCAGCAATGCATTCTGGGTTCTGTTAAAAGAACGTAAAAATAATGTAAAGAGCAATAGACGACACTAAAAAAAAAAAACTTAATGAATTGGAAATATATAGGTAGTATAAAAAAGTGAAAAATAAAATAAAAAAATCGATAGGTGAGTAATATAAAAACGCGAAATGTAAAATCACTTTACACATAATGTAAAAAAAGTGTATATAAAGAGTGAAAAATAATTTAATTGATTGAGTAATGTAAAAAAGAGTAAAAGAAAAAATTTCTTCATATTTTCTCACACGCCATAAAATATTTATTCCAATTACTGTGACGATCCACGATCACGATACCGTGACGGCATAAAAGGGCAATAAACACACGTTCCTTATCATAATAATGCTGCAGCTCTTTCAAAAGATGAGATACACGATGTACGTTGATCTGTTTTCTCCAAAGAATAAAAATCATTTTCTTGCATCTCTCTCAAACACGTAGACTCCCTACAATTTTACTAACCATGAAGATAATTTTGAAAGCATGGAATATAGTTACACCGATAGTTTTGAAGTGTGAGTGATTTTCAAATATTAAAAAAAAAAGTGAAATGTCAATGCACTGATAATTTTACTTTTGTTCTTAAAAATATTATGCTGCATCTCTTCCTTACACACTAAATAACAACAGTCGAAAATAAGACAAACGGTGAACGTTTCTGCACCCCCCCAAAAGAAACATACAATCATTATTATACATCTCGTTCACACGTATAAAGAAAATGGAACTTAATTCCCGTCGCAGTAATAAGATATGTCTGTTTCCTTCAAAGGAAAAAAATAGCATTTTAGAGAAAACAGTCACACATCACACGTATTTTGTGTGTCTTATCTTTTGTCTCACCAATCTTCAATGTCTAAGAAAGAGCTGCAGCATTGCAGCGATTAGGAACGTATGTTTATTGCCTTTTTGCCATGATGGTACCGTAAATGTGGATCGTCACGCAGTAATAAAAGCGCCCAATGCGTGGATTGTTTTTATTTTGGCGTTATTAGTTGAAAAATGAAAAAATAAAGCAATTAATACTAAGAAGAGCTTAAGAAACTTTTTGTGATTAACATCAAAGTGCTTCTTTTAAAACTTGGGTCATTTCGTTCACCAAGAATCTCACGACAAAAAGACAATTCACTTGTTAAATTTTACTACCAGCGTGTAGTTACTATGAGAGAAGGGGATGATTCGAAATTAGGCTACAGTATTTAAGTATGCTTACGAGTAACAAAGATTAGATAATTGTATAGAGAAGCCATATAGATTGTTTCTCACACCGCGCACCATGCTATTGAGAATTCAGATGGAGTTTATGGCCCGGTATATCGGTTGATTTTAAGCTCGGCTTGGTTGAAATGTCGAGCTTCGAGTGAATTGGAACATAATTCGTGTATAGGTCGAAAGCCTAGATGTCACCAATATTACGCGTATTGTCTACGATTTTAATAGTGCAGTGTTTCTTAACCCGTGGTCCGCGGACCACTGGGGGTTCACAAATACATGTATGGGGGTCCGCAGTCTCATCGTTGGACATGTAACAACAATAAATAAATGCTACTAAAAGTCTCGTAAGCGCTACGCTTCTTCATTTCGGATTATTTTCCAGTACCCGACAAAAATAAAAATTGGATATTGGACCCGTTCAACACAGATTACTGACTTGATATTACTGGCTTGACAAACGGCACAGAAAAACCAATTAATAAGAAATCTTGTGATTCTGCTTTGAAACATAATTTCAAAGAAGCCTCTTCATCAAGTTTTTGGGTAGGTAGGTTTGAGAAGGTAGGTTTGAGAAGGTGAATGTAAAGAAAGATTATAAGGAAATATCAGAAGAAATACTGAAACATTTCCTGCTTTTCTCAACCACATACTTCTGTAAAAAGGCATTCTCTGCTCTTGTATATACTATACTACAGTTTACAAGTGGAATCCGATTTGAGATTACAACTTAGTAGTAAAATCAACCCTAATATCACTAATTTAGTTGCAAAATACACCGACCTTCGCATTAACCGGCAATTAACATTTTATATATATATTTTTTTTTGTATTTGTAATACTTACTAAAAAATATATCAGAGTGTGCCATTCACAAGCGGCAGAAGTGAAACCTTCAGAAAACTAAAGTAAAAAAAGCGGGGAGGCTGCGAAGCACCGCACAAAGAGGAGACCGATAGCTACGAAGCACCGCGTAAAGAGTAGACCTATACATTCTCCCACAGGCTAAATCCTATGGATGTATGTATTTGTCTCTTTTTAGTGTTGCTATTTTTTGTTTCATCGAGTTTCAAATCACAACGCTGCTGAAGAAGTTTTCACTTCAAAAATGGTTCGAAATTTATTTTTGGTTTTTTTATTAAGAGGGTTCTTGAAAGTTGTGCTTGATTTCTTAGGGGTTCGTGGCCGAAAAAGGTTAAGAAACGCTGTAATAGAGGAATGTGCATCTCTTTTTTGAAAAACCAAAGTACTGTCTACGAGAGACGGATATCTATGATCTCTATTGTCATCGTAATCGGGATATATGTATATGCATAGGGATATCGCGATATTATGATATTTGAAAAAAACGACGTCTGTTTATTTTAAGGTGGGCTTAACGAGTTGATTTTTGATAAAATTCCCAACTCCATTCAGCATGATGCTATATGCGAGAACACTTAAAGTATTTAATTAATTTAATAAAATGTAGGAAACTCAATCAGCGAAACTCACTCGAAAATCTGAAAACAGAAAAATCAGAAAAAGATACGGTCACAACTGGGACTTGAACCCAGGACCTTGGCCTTGCCGGGGCGCAACTCTACTAACTGAACTAATGTGTGCCTATCGGATTCGGTCATATTTAACTGTATCATACTTCGACTAAAACTACCAACATTATCTTCATTTCTTAACGCATATTTTAATTGGCTGCTATCTTTATGTATGATTGCATTATCGATTTTGTAGATTAATAAGTGTACGTAGGATTAAAATTGTAGATTAATAGGCATATTATGTAAAGTTATTAGGTTAACATTAAAAAAATATATGAACACCATGTTTAATGCTTTGAGACCATGCAGGGCACTTAAAGTATACAACAAACCAAACGATTCTGTGGAAGAGTTGATGCATCAAAATCGTAGTTCTAGAGTTATGCATGTTCTATGGCAACCACCCCGTATCAAAGTTCACAGGCCAAGCGGGGCATGAAACGGCCAATTGTGTAAGAAAATGGGGAAAATCGCAAAAAACGCTACGGAAAATGGCCGAAATGCCGAAGAAGAATTGCCCTTTGATCCCCATTATGTAATTAAAGGAGCCCAACGGTTATTTGTGGAGCATTTTCATTTTGTGTTTTTCATTTTTATATCTCAATTTTGGTCGAAAACAAACCATTTCGGTGAAAATAAACCATTTTGGCCTGCGGCGTAATTAAAAGCTCAATTTGTGTATTGGTATTTATTGTTTTCGGGTTTGTTTTCCGCAGTCGTATCGTATCAACAGGAAGGAGGTGGTCAATATTTGACCAGAATATTCACGATCATAAAGCAATAACAATCTTTATAACGAAATAATATTTTCGGAGGGACACTTTTTATCCGAAGTTTATGACCAACAGCCAACAAATATGGAAGGTAGTAAACATACTGTTGTTATTTATTTATTAAATCAGTTTAATATTGCCGTATCTAAATTCACGGTGTTCTTTTCTCTGGCGATAGGGATGTGCCCGTGTTACGTTGTAATAATATGATCTCCTTTTTTTATTGTGGTGGAGTGCTATAATTTTTTTTTGATTCCTGATTATTATTTTTTGGTAGACGGAAATGTGACAAAGTCAGGCAATAGCGACAAGGATTGGTAATTTTTCTTCAGATTCTGATTCGTTATCTCTGTACCATCAGATTAAAATAACTCCTAAACACGGTGATTTACAAAGAATTGTTTGGTCAAACCATTCTTCTCTAAATTAAAATCCTAAATCTTAGATTAGAATGAAATATCTGTAAAATTATTATTCATCTGAATAAATTGAATTTATTCAGATGAAAAATAATTTACTTTACAACAATATATGGTGTCGCGAAACTGTGACTCCACTGTAAATTGGCGTTAAGTGCTGCAAAGCAAAGCCTATGCAACCCTCGAAGGACCAGTCCCGAAACTACGTGATCGCTAAGTTATACGGGATGATTAAATAGCACACACTCGCAAAACCTGATGGATAGTCAGTCGATAGTTCAGATCTGTGCTTTTGGAATATTAGATAAGCCCAGATTGGAAAAAGGAAAATAGGACTCACCATTGTAGATGGGGCCTCATTGAATTCCAGTTTGAGGTGCATACTTCACAATGTTTAAATTTAAAAATGGTAATATTCTTATAACAAGAGGTTTTGACAGATGCATGCGCCCTGTCTGAGAATAGCAAAGCACCCTGTCACCTCTCCAAAGTTGAGTACTTTTTCTTGCAACAATTTTTCATGGTGACATTTAGGAAGGAAAGATTAGGTAAGTGGGATAACTTCAGGGTTTTCACATATGCTACCCACCAAGTCTGCGAATGCAATACCCAACCAATCCTATATAATAATGCGCGAACAATATCCCGTATAAAACAAGTGTTTTACTTACAAAAAGGATACCTTGCAAATAACATGACGTCTCTCTGTACGGATTATCTGTGCGTGGAACACGAAGGAAGTCAACCAAAGCTGCTCACCTTGCACCTGACGGCAGACTGTCTGGAAACCAGATTTTATTCCTCAAAGAATATACATACTCTGAAAAGAAGGTAAAGTAAAGTGCTTTCATTTTATTTCTATATTTACGTGAATAAAACCATGCAACTAAAACATTTTTCTAACTTCGCCGAATTTGAAATTTAACCCTAATTTTAACACTGTTACCACACGTCACTTCTAGAGATCTAAATTAAAATTATAATATTATAACGTCGTATATAAGCAGCCACTGCCAAGGCAGTTCAGTCTTTCGCACCAGGAAGATTTTCCGGCAGAATTCAATTTGTTTTATTGTGTAATGAAATTATGATGGTGACAAAGATGGCTTGACTGCGGATGCAAATATTGACATTGGAGGTTATCCACCACGTACCCGCCCTGGTATAAGTAACAGATGGTTACTCCTTCAAGGCTCTTGCAAAGACTCTAATTTTTTTGAAAAAACGAAGCTACATTTGGTTTAGAACGAATTTATACCTCCAATGTCCTTGCACACGTTGTTAATAAGCAGTATGCAAGTGCTTAGTGCAAGGGAAATTCAAGATACAATATGTGTTAGTATGACCAAATATTTAAAGGTTCAGTATATAATATAAATACAGTGTAGCTCTTAACAGGTGCTTTATTACAAAGTTAAACAGATATATAAAAGCGCTTTTTCAGCCTTGGAAATTTGCTTGTGAAAAAACACATTTCAGCGTTGTTTTTCCATATTTTTTCCTGCCCGTGTCACAACAAAGAAAATTGAATATGTAAATTCCAAAATAATCATAAGCAATAACGCATACTCGAAAAAACAAACAATTCCCTCCCTTCTTTGTCATCTTAAGTTTATCCTTGCTTTTGTTTTTCTGAAAATAAAATTGGAAACATTTTCTCAACACAAAGTTATTTGCTCGTTGTTTCCACCCTTTTTTGGGTTGAGATGGTCACGGTGAACATGATATGATTGTGCCATGTAAGCGTTGAAAATTTAAATCAATTAAAATCCGTTTATTATGTTTTCTCGATCGTTGTTACTAAAATAATGATGATTGGTAGCATTGGCGCTACTTGCGCCCAACGCTAAACCCAAAACCTGGAAAGGACATGCAATAAACAAGCCGGCGGCAAGCTCTGCACAGCCGGCGCGAGCAAGGTCCCTCTTAAACCCAGGGCGAGTGTCTGTGGTTCGCTTGTTAATTCTTACTCCCCTTCCTTTCCTCAAAATCTCCAGGTCTCCTTCCTCAATCAGAACACAGTTGTTATGCACGAAAAAGGGTTTTATTCAATTAAAGGTGAACAGGGTTCTACAAAAGGCCAGAATCGGCACTACACACATGAGTATTTGGCTATCTCTAATTAATTCTATCATAACGGGGGGAGCTTCTCTCAACTCTCTCTACACGTGTTTAGTGAATTTAAATGTCAGTTCTTAGCACACAGAGGGGTAGCAAGGTTCATTGGTACTCACAAGCAGGAGATAGGCGGTCGGCAGACAGGATTCTGGGTAGGCGTAAACCTCTTTAAGCACAATACACAATTAAAGTAAAACATCGTGAGCGTTTACGGAGAGCGCCTAGCGCGAATCACGGGGAACACAGTTATTCGGCCGAAGGCCGGCGAAGGAATGGGGACGGGGAGCCGCTCGGCGCTTGGCACGGGCGCCGCGCGGTGCGGGGAGAGGGGCGGAGGGCCTGTGCAAGGGGTCAATTCGCTATTAGCTCGCACGGGAAACAATTCCGTAACGTAACACTTCCCCCCTCGCCGCAAAAAAGGCGACGTGGTAATGGAGCAGTAGGGCTAAGAAATCCTCTTACCCTTCTAGCACTTGTGCTAAAAAAAAAACATCCAAGAGAAAGGGGGGAGAGAGAGAGAGAGAGAAAAAGAAAAAAGTTGCTAGCTACAAAATAGTAGAAACAAAAACAAAAGAGAAAAAAAACATGGTGAACAAAGAATTATACATGAATGTACATGAAAGAGCAGTGGCATACATAAATATAAACAAGGACCTGCTGGAGAAAGGTACAAGGGTTATGCAGTGATAGAAAAAAAATGACTCTAAATTGTATCATTGGTCTGTGAGCTAAGTTTGCGTAGCGTGGTTTGCGTAGGATGTTTGGGGTGTTTGAACGTTGCACTGAAGTTATAAGGTTACTTTGTCACAGTAACCTGGCCCGTTTGAGATTACACTCAAGGAACACTAGGGCCTTAAAGAAAACACGAAGACGAGAACGCAGGATGAGGCTTCTTGGTGGTGGAGAGGGTTCTACCTGTCACAGAGGTCAAAAAGGTAGCTGCTTCCGGATCCTGTGGGTGGGCCAGTATGACATCATTGAGGTACTGGAGAGTGGAATTGTAATTGGTGGTTGGTCCTTTATAGAGGAGGTGGTTTGTGTGCATGACAGCCGTTGTTGTGATGGTGGTTGGTACACTGGTTTGTATACAGTGGGATTGTTGGATGAACAATTGTTGGTATTGTTATTTGCGCAAGGGCACAGGAGCATTGGCATGATGGCAACAGAGCAATTTGCAAGGTGCAGCTGGAACATTTGCAAGATGCAGCAGGAACATTTGTACAATGGCAACAGGAACATTTGCGAGATGCCGCAGGAACATTTGTACAATGGCAACAGGAACATTTGCGAGATGCCGCAGGAACATTTGTACAATGGCAACAGGAACATTTGCGAGATGCCGCAGGAACATTTGCACGATGGCAACAGGAACATTTGCAAGGTGCCGCAGGAACATTTGTACAATGGCAACAGGAACATTTGCAAGGTGCCGCAGGAACATTTGTACAATGGCAACAGGAACATTTGCAAGGTGCCGCAGGAACATTTGTACAATGGCAACAGGAACATTTGCGAGATGCCGCAGGAACATTTGTACAATGGCAACAGGAACATGAACCAACTTAGAGCTGACGTGCTCGGGTTTGTTTGAGTGATGGTTTTGTGATGATACAATTCGCAACTACACGCACGACTCACACTAGGTTATGTTAGGTGTGGTCGGGTGCTTTTGGTACGTAGGGTTTGAAGGCATGGGACCTCCGTGACGGTAGTGAAGGCAGCATGAAGAGAGGCGCAGGTGTAGATAGGGTGAAGAGCTGCTGGTCTTCTTATTAATCCGGCGAAAAATTATTATTAGAACAAAATTCTTGAAGTTTACCTGCCTGGTAGACCAATGATGAAAAGGTTTGGAGAGAAACAAGGTGTGCATATTGAGAAAGATTGGATTAGTTTGACGTGTAGAAAGAGAGAGAGAGACGGAGAGAGAGTTAACTAAATGCAACTACAGACTTATACATATTACAAAGGTACGTATTCAAGGAAGGTTCTGTTTAACCCATTTAGTTTTTTTTTTAAACTAAATACATTTCCAAGAACACGTAGGTAAGGGTTTGTACGTATGACAAAATGCCCCCTTTCGAAAGAAGTTGGTCTTCCATGACCTATGCTCACGTCTATACGGTAGCATTTTTTCTACTTTCGAAGAACAAAAACATTGAGTACAAATAAGTTATAAAATTGGGAAAGGAGTAGGAAGTTGAAAGGATCCGTGTATGAAGGTTGTCCCATTTGACAAACGAAACGCCAAGTGCATAACGCATATATCCCCATTCACGGATAATTTCGAGGAAGGGAAAGGGTGACAATTGGGAACATTTGAACGAAGAAAACTGCTGAGGACTCGGCTATTTCCGAAATTCGACCTCTGAGTGGAAGGTGAAACAAGGTCTACAGCAGTTATCCTGGCACATTACAATACCATTTGGTAGTGTGGGACAAAAGGAATACACTGACATAAAAGACGTGTGATCTACACTTGGTAGGTCACACAAACATGGGGGTAGATATTATTTCGTTCGCACGATTCATTTATTTATTTATTTATTTATTTATTTATTTATTGTGAAAAACAGTTAACATATATATCCAATTACATTTCACAATTTTTAGTTAATAGGTTAATTAATTACAACATTCATGGTGAGTATTGTAACGTCTTCACGTCTCATGAACAGGAATGAACGATTTACAACAAATTTTGCCCAGTATTGAAAGACAGTAGCCCAATTACGTTCGAAAATGTGGGTCCCCATTCAATACAGACGGCGGGTTAAGCGGTTCTCATGCCAAAGGACACACGACCAACTTAGTAACATTTAGTTATGAGTATAAAGTAATTATAACGAGCTTCTCGTATCATGGCGGATGTTTTGAGGATCTCTCCTATGATGGTAGATATTGTCACGTTTTCACGTCTCACGTGACAGGAATGAACGATTATACAACAAATTTGCCCAGTATTGAAAGACAGTAGCCCAATTACGTTCGAAAATGTGGGTCCCCATTCAATACAGACGGCGGGTTAAGCGGTTCTCATGCCAAAGGACACACGACCAACTTAGTAACATTTAGTTATGAGTATAAAGTAATTATAACGAACTTCTCGTATCATGGCGGATGTTTTGAGGATCTCTCCTATGATGGTAGATATTGTCACGTTTTCACGTCTCACGTGACAGGAATGAACGATTTACAACAAATTTGCCCAGTATTGAAAGACAGTAGCCCAATTACGTTCGAAAATGTGGGTCCCCATTCAATACAGACGGCGGTTTTGCAATGATGTAATTAATACGGCACTGCTGTAGCTTAATAATTTCATATTAGCATACGTTACAAGACTTGCCAAAAGGCGATAAACACAAATTTTATTGAAGATCTGGCCAAGATTTTAAACTTCAAACAAGAATAATGGTACAATAAAGGACAAAAGAAACTGATGTCATGATAAAATATTGTACCTCATAATGAAGTTGTATATGTACAAAGAACAATGTTAATGAAGGGACGAAACGTATTGTCACTTTTATAACAAATATTTTTCTCAGAATCCGACAAAATACGATTCTGGAAAAAAATAGAGCAATTGGGTTGAGCGCCATTCTAATTTTTGGAAAAAGAAGAAAAACCACAAGTAGCAACAAGGTTGCCCTTGAATTGTTTCGAATCCAGCGAATGTGACCTGATAGGTGTGTACATTTGGTGTATTCGAAACGATCCCCAATATATCAATTTGGGAGGCGGGAATGGGTACCGCCGCCCCGGGAACCTTTATTGGATAACCAACACCTCTGCCATAGGTCACCCCAAGTGGTTCGCTACGTTTGGTGATTTAGCAGGGGTGCCCGGGTTCATGGGGTGAGGTTTGTCTCGGTCTTGGAGGCGGATGACCAGGACATACTGAACCCCAGATTCCTACCCACCCCTTAAATCCTTTTCCTTCCCAGAACTCTCCTCTCCTTCCTTTCCTTAAAAAAACCCTCCAAACAGCATCCTCAAAGATGACATAGGCCCTGAGGGAAATTATTTCCTCAGGGCCTCCTGTGTGGAGCTCATGTAAAAAAAAAAAAAAAAAAAAAAATACAACATTACTATGAATGTGTTAGGATGGGGTGAAGAGGAAAAAGAAAAAAGAAAAAACGGGAGGATTTCCTATTATACGGAAATCGTCGCGACATTCTTACAATATGGTGCTGTGACCATAGTAGTGAGCTGCGGCAATGGTCTGAAACCAATGTTTATTATACAGACTTGCACTTATGATTTTATATTTACAACATTAGGGTAGGGACGTACTGGTACGGCAAAAACCCGACACAAAACAATTAAAAAAAAGGTGATATGACAAGATGAGGCGATGAGGTGAGAAAAAAAAACGCGCGGATGCTGCAAGAATTGTGAAAAGGAAAGCGACGTCTTGGAGCAGGAGTTTTCCGGAACCGTTGATGGTAGGAGGAAAAGGAGGCCCTTTCCCGAAGTGATCAATTTCAGGAAGAGGATGCATACAAGTATGAAAACGGTGCCCCAAGAGGTGCTCTTGTGGTACAGCAGGCAAGGCACGCAGGATGTACAAGAACATATAAAATTATGCAAAAAGAAAAAGAATGTACAGGAGTTAGGCTACCGTTGACATTAATGTGCCTTCGGGTATAAGGATTACCTTACGAATGCCCATATGGGTGATTATTTACATTTAATATTTACAAGTAACTCACGTCATTTATGACAAGAGTTTTGCCAATTTGATAACGCCTGAGTACTTGATGTGATGGAATTTACTGATTCCGTCACAGTAAGGCATTTTGGAATTATTCCTAGGAGAAATCTTTCTATTTCTCTGGGCCTGTAGTAATTCTTCCTTTCTTGAAGTAAAGACGTGCGGGATTATACCCAGCGTAACTTGAGGAACTTCCATGGTGTATAAGATTGTGTTAGAGTGACCTTATGTTGGAAAAAGTGAGAACTAGACTCGCAATTGGAAAGAAATTGGGCAGAGATTGACCACTGGGGACGTATTTTTACAAAAAGTTTTTTTGAAAAAAAAACGCGTTTTTTATAAGTGTTTGGTTTATTTGAAAATTTGGGCAGGGGTTTCCCTTAAAAAACGTGATTTTGTGAAAAAATCCAGATGTTTTGGAAATTTGTTGAAAATTTTTCAAAGTCCAAAAACGAGAAAAATTTGGGCAGCGGTTTCCCTTAAAAAACGTGATTTTTGTGAAAAAATCCAGATGTTTTGGAAATTTGTTGAAATTTTTCAAAGTCCATAAAATGAAAAAAAATTGCGCAGCGGTTTGCCTCAAAAAACGTGATTTTGTAAAAAAAAACCAGATATTTTGAAAATTTTTCAAAGTCCAAAAACGAGAAAAATTTGGGCAGCGGTTTCCCTTAAAAAAACGTGATTTTGTAAAAAAAAACCAGATGTTTTGAAAATTTGTTGAAATTTTTCAAAGTCCATAAAATGAAAAAAAATTGCGCAGCGGTTTGCCTCAAAAAACGTGATTTTGTAAAAAAAAACCAGATATTTTGAAAATTTTCAAAGTCCATAAAATGAAAAAAATTTGGGCAGCGGTTTCCCTTAAAAAACGTGATTTTGTGAAAAAATCCAGGTGTTTTGGAAATTTGTTGAAAATTTTCAAAGTCCAAGAACGAGAAAAATTTGGGCAGCGGTTTCCCTTAAAAAACGTGATTTTGTGAAAAAATCCAGATGTTTTGGGAATTTCTTGAAAATTTTTCAAAGTCCGGATATGAAAATTTCACGGGCCGGGATTCACCTTAATGAAACACGTTTTTAGAATTTATTCCGATGTTTTTGAAAAATGTTTGCAAATTTGCAAAAGTCCGGAAAATAAAAAACGGAAACGAGGTTCGCCTTAAACGAACATGTTTTTAGAATATTTCCATTTCCTTTCCAAAGGGGGGTTCTTCAGAAAAGGAACGAAATATTTTTTCTTTTATACAAGTTTTCGTGGAAGTATTTGTTTGAAAATTCAACAATGTCTTGGGGAATCGTTTCTTTATTTACGTGGCTAGACTGTAGCCTGATTTGAGCATCACCAATTATTGGTATTTATCCGCCGACTTCCTTTTGTCATAACAAGTTATATGCAGAAATGTGCATACGTAATGTAATGCCTGACTCGAGGAATCGACGTCAACGCGAACCGAACGTCTTTCAAATTATGTCGTCTGTTTTTTACGAAAGAAAAAAAAGCTAAATGATGAAACAGGCGGCAAAATTAGAAAAATGCTCAATTGTCAAAAGGTAGAAAGAATTTAATCCACTTGTTTCCCTTAAGCTGCAAAATATGCCGTTATATATACAGGCCAGTATTTTGCGAAATAGTCCCCTATTCGCAGAATATGTCGATATCAAATACAGACCAGCACACTGCGGAATAAGTTTATTAATAAAAACTGGTTAATTAACTTTCGGGAAACGAAGCGGGTAATTGGTTTATCATATACAGGATTTTAATTGTTGAATAACTTTGTTTTAAATATTTGTGTACATTTCCACTATTAATCTTGTATTTGAAACTAGCAAATTTAGTCGGTCGACACTTGTAAACACTATATTATTCACGACGGCAACTTTCTTGGTTGAGCACTTTACGTAGGAATACCGGTGATAATGTTTTGTCGAGTGACGACTCGAAAATGAAGGAATCGTGCCCGTGATAATTTAAATTGCAATTCGAAGTTACAATCGCGCCGGGGTTCTTGATGGAAATGCTAGACAAATTGGGAGTAACAAGACAAAACATTATACATTATAAAGTTTAAACAATTGCTGATTGAAGAACGAGACTGTGGGACCGTGAAGAGGGAGGAAAAAAAAATGCCACACGTCGGGCGACAGTGCTAGCATTAAAACGCAAAAAAAAAGCACCACGTTGGGCCCAGTGCTAGCATTGGCGCTACTTGCGGCCAACGCTAAACCCAAAACCTGGAAAGGACATGCAATAAACAAGCCGGCGGCTAGCTCTGCACAGCCGGCGCGAGCAAGGTCCCTCTTAAACCCAGGGCGAGTGTCTGTGGTTCGCTTGTTAATTCTTACTCCCCTTCCTTTCCTCAAAATCTCCAGGTCTCCTTCCTCAATCAGAACACAGTTGTTATGCACGAAAAAGGGTTTTATTCAATTAAAGGTGAACAGGGTTCTACAAAAGGCCAGCATCGGCACTACACACATGAGTATTTGGCTATCTCTAATTAATTCTATCATAACGGGGGGAGCTTCTCTCAACTCTCTCTACACGTGTTTAGTGAATTTAAATGTCAGTTCTTAGCACACAGAGGGGTAGCAAGGTTCATTGGTACTCACAAGCAGGAGATAGGCGGTCGGCAGACAGGATTCTGGGTAGGCGTAAACCTCTTTAAGCACAATACACAATTAAAGTAAAACATCGTGAGCGTTTACGGAGAGCGCCTAGCGCGAATCACGGGGAACACAGTTATTCGGCCGAAGGCCGGCGAAGGAATGGGGACGGGGAGCCGCTCGGCGCTTGGCACGGGCGCCGCGCGGTGCGGGGAAAGGGGCGGAGGGCCTGTGCAAGGGGTCAATTCGCTATTAGCTCGCACGGGAAACAATTCCGTAACGTAACATGATATTAGCAAATTAAGGCGGACTTCATAAAAAAACTACAAATATTTTGTGATTTTTTTTTCATGTGTGGGAGTGAAATATAAAACATATTACAAATCCAAATATTAAAAACTGTTTTCAAAACTAAAAAAATAGAGTATGTAACTTACATACATGCGATAGAAGTGTAAGTAGAAAGTCGCTAGATGTAGCTTTCTTTTGCCTGTTTATTTTAAAGTGGTTTGAACATTGGATATTGATTTACAAAAATAATTTATTTTTTTTGGATTTCGTAGGATTCGAACCTCCGTCCGCCGGATTTCTCTGGCCGAGGAGATTTGCTACGCACTATACCGCTGCACTATGGGACGCGCGCGGGTAGGCGCGAATTTACCGTATCACATTCCAGCGACCCGTAAAAAAATAAAGTGGCCAATGAGCGCAGACCTATCATCGTTTCCATTTTATATCTCAACCAATAGGAGCCTTGAACGCAGTTTGATGCTTCGCAGGTACCGTAGTGCGTCATTTCCGTTTCATCCGAAATTCAAATCAGTCCAACGGGGCTAAAGAAGTTTCACTTCAAAAATGTTTCTTTTACAGGTAATCTAAATTTAGAATACGATTAAAAAATATTTGAGAAAAGAAGGCATTATTTGCCTATGCATCCCCAATTTAAAACTTTATGTAAAAAAACTTTTTCCTTTTCTTATTCTGGAGAAAAATCACGCATAATGGAATTCAGCCGTGTCGATATTGCATATTTTATAGAATATGAAAACATCTCTGTAAAAGTCTATTTAACGGGAGTAAAAAGATAAAATAATACACTAGTCTAATATTTCCACGAAAATATCACAAAGTAACATAAAGGTATTAATTGTACATAGTGATATTTATTGTATGTACCGATATATTATTGTATATTTCTGCATTACGTAAACTCACGACATGTGTTATGTTTGTAAAAAACCTAAAGCTCTCTAAATATATAGTAACAGAGTTTCAAGTTAAGTTAAAGATGTTTATAATAATAATAATCCTCCAGGATGTGGGGAGGTGAGTGCAATTCCATAGAGTGTTGTAAGTACACATACATTGAAAACATAGGTATTTGTAAATGAGGGTAAAGATGAAACAGAATCGAAATTAAAAATATAATTGATAGTAAAGAAACGCAGAAAAGAAAGAAAAATATAGTAAAATAAAATAAAAAAAGAGTAGTAGATATCATTATACAATAAGAATTCGTAAAAACATGTTAAAATCTTTAATTGAGCTCTCATTGGTCCATCGGAACTGAGATTGTCAAGTGTCTTTCTCCAATGTTCTTCCATGCTCGATCCTGGAGTCAGACGGGCTTCTACGATGAGAATATTTCTGGTGTGGTTTATTCTTTTCCTCAGTCCTGCAATCTTTGTTCTTAATAGAGCATTCAATCCTGGAACTCGTGCTTCTGTAAACATTGAGGAGGCACTGCAGTGTCTGGGAAGTCCGAACATCAAACAGCATGCATTATTATATTACACCCGAAGCCTTTCCATGATTTTTTGTTTGAAGTTTGCTCAGAGCTCGCATGTGTACAGGATGGTGCAAAAGGCTAGGAAGGGCGACCTTTTCACCCGTGGACTGCAGACGAAATCTTCTACTGAGCATATTGCATTTTATGTTCAGTACTCGTCTCTGCTTATCAATATCTTCATCATCCGTTAACTTATAATTGATGATATGTCTTAGGCCGGTTACAGTGCTCGACCGACGGTCGGTGCGTACGGTCGGTCCTGACGATCGCATACCACCGACCGACCGTCGTCGGTGCGTACCGTCAGTTCACGATTGACCAACAAGCTGACCGGACGTCGTACGCGAAATTAATTAATTAATAGCTGCTTATTATCTTCGTAGACGTATTGGGAACAGAAGACATAGATATCACGTACACCCGATCGTCGCCCAGAGAGCATTTCTAGCTCGTCGGTCGACCGACGGTCTGCATGCGCACGCGCTCGACAGACGATTCTCGTACGTACTGCGTAGCGATATACGCATGCGTACGGTCGGTCCTGCACTGAACGATTTAGGAATTTTCATACAAATGACAAGCGCGACCGACGTACGCACCGACCGTCGGTCGAGCACTGTAACCGGCCTTAGATATTTTGTGGATTCTACTAAATTAAAAATTTTTAAGTTCTAAAAAAAATACTTGTTATTTTTGAAGATTTCAAACCATGTGTACATTTGCCGAGCTGAAACGGTAATTATATGAAATTCTCACCATAGAAAAAAATAGCAAAGCATGCGACGATAATTATTGAAAACACATTTTGTCCTGCAATTTAACGTCTTAAAGGTATGAAAAAAATCACAGTGTATCCTTAAATGCTACTTTAGACATTTGTCGAGAGATTTTTGCTTTATTTTAAGCGAGCCATATTTTCACGATTTTCTCTTAATTACAATAGTTTTTTTTAACATTAGCGCACTCCCTCTAACATAAGTATAAAAATGTCTCCCTTTTAAACTATCTTCTGCTTCTTTTTGTTCGCTTATTACCGGTCTTTCGTATGGATCATTTTCCAATTGTCAGGTTTTACAGCAAGCTTCCAAATGAAAGCTGCCATACTGTGACCCACAGAACAAAGCTCGGTTCCCTGCGGTAAGTTACAAGAAGATACATAAAGTAATGTTTTATGTTAAAAGTTTAACCGTCATAATAATAGCGTTTAAAGACCTCCTCAGGAAGTGCTTGAATTTAACAACGTTAAAAACTAATAACCCAGGAACACTTTGATTTAAAACTTGCAACGGAGCTTTTACAAAGTTAACGATTGAAGTTTTAATAGATTGACTTTGCCTATTAAATGTTGACAGCTATTGCTAGAGCGCGTCGGCTGGCGGCCATTTATTATTTATTGTTTCTTTGTGATTTATAGGGTTAACACTGTCTCGTCGATTAGAACGGAATATCGAATAAATCGAGTATCGTAATTTGTAGTGTGGTCGCCCCTAAGATGGCTGGTATTTCAGTAGGGAAAAAAACGTTTATCCATAATAAATGTGAGAAAATTATCCGTAGAATGAGTTGCGTATATATTAGCGTGTGTCAATTATTTCAACTTTTGAATTCAAAAACGCCCGGGGTCTCAAAAGTTGCGTCTTGCAAAGAAAATGAGAACTGCATTTAAATTTATTTTTTTTAAAATGGTTATTAGCTCGCTAAAATGCATTGAAAATCAGAAAACAAACCTAAAACCATTTTTTTAAATTTTTAATATTTAATTTTTTTTCAGTTATCTAACCTTTTAACGTTTGTTTATTATAAAAGAATGCGTATAACTGACAAACATGAAAAAAAAGTTCAACTTTATGAATACAAGTAAGTCAACAAGAATTCTGATTTTATCCAGAAAAAGTGTTATTTTCCCCCTTAATTTTTTTAACCAACACATCACATATGTTTAAAAAAAAATTATTTTTTTGGTTCTTTGTAGTGCAGTTATGTAATGAAAAATAAGTTTGATACAAAATATAAAATATGAACCCTTTGTTTTATTTTTTTTCCAAATCACGAAATCTATTTTTTTTAAACTTCCGGCCATTTTAGCGGGCTAATAGTGAACAATAATTTCATTTTTTTTTACGTTTTCGAATAGCTACAGATCATACGAAACTTTGGAGACCCCGGGCGTTTAAATATAAGGCCATTTGTTTTCTCTCTATGGAGAACAACACACGCTAGTATATATACACATCATAACTATTTTTGTAATGCTAATATAACATTGTAACATCTGTAGTAGAGCTTACAATATATACAAACTATGATTTCGATTCTAAAGGTCGCGGGTTCGAAATCCGGTGAAGTACAAATAAAAATAATTGATATTAACTTTTTTTTATTGTTGGTTTTTTCGTATTTTGATAGGATGTGGTCACTTTGTGGTTTGACATATTAATGAAATAAAACAATAACTTTGTTTATTATCCCAGAATTTATTTCATGTATTAAAACCGATCGGTTTTACTTAATACAAGCAAAATTAATACAAATTAAACTAACCAAAAAAGCACTAAGTTATACTTATACAATTAAGGAGGCGGGTATGGGTACCGCCGCCCCGGGAACCATTTATTGGATAACCAACATCTCTGCCGTAGGTCGACCAAATTGGTTCGCTACGTTTCGTGACTTAGCAGGGGTGCCCGGGTTCATGCGGGTGATGATGTCCAGGTCTTGGCGGCCGATGCGTCAGCTCACCTGCTGCTTGGTGGGCAGGATCGAGAGAGACCAGTCTAATACCTCCCTCAACCAGTGAGGGAGGTATTTTATCCTCTCCAGCCAGCAACTCTCGATCCATCGCCTTGCACCGCAGTTGGAGGGGTGGATTCATACGTCCGTCACCTCTGGACACACTGACGCCCAGTTTCCTATCCACCCCTCGTACCTATTTTCTTCCCAGAACTTCCTCCCCTTCCTTTCCTTAAAACAACCCTCCACACAGCATCTCCCAAGATGACAGAGGCCCTGAGGGAAATTATTTTCATCAGAGCCTCCTGTATGGAGTTTATGTAAAAATATGTGTATGTAAGCACACACAACTTTTCCCGATTATTTTAATCTGCACCCTGATGATGCTTGGTTTAAGCGAAACCGGTCGATTTAAAAAAATAAATAAATTTCGTGGTTTCAACCAAAGTTATTGTTTTATTATAAAATCAAATAGGCATCTAATATTTTTTTTAAAATACAAGTTTCTCTATATAATTACCCAACAAAACATTGAATTTCTCAGGTCTGTCAGAAGAGATTCGGAAGAGAACATTATGAAAACGACATTAGTAAAAGCTAAGTATTTCCCTTTTCTAGTGTCCGAATTTGAAGTATTTTGTAACCAAATCTGAAAAACTGGATTGGTACTTCTCACCTTTCAACTCTTTTGCATCTCTTTCGTCTTCTTCCTTTCTGAATTTTGTAAACCTCGCTTACCCTTGTTGAGGCTGTCAAAATCCCCCTCGCTTTAGCAGATTAGATTCTTGTCGGCTGTATTTCATTTCTCATCAGGCATTCTATTTCAAGATAATATTAAACGATTTTTCTGTTTTCTGAATTTTTCTATATGGTATACAGAATTCTATGAATTAATTTTAACCAGAAACGCGTTCGAAATTATTGTAAAATCATAACATACAAATTGTTTATAGTATTTTTAATGTGTGTATTTTTTATTAAAAGCTCCTCGAAAAAAAACAACTTTTATCCTACGTTCAGTTCAGAACTTAATAATGATTTTCTAGTAAATATTACAACAATATAAAATGCGAACAGACATCGGCTGGCTCATATATCCGGGCGGCCCTAAAGCCCATATTACACGATCAGTAAAACCGTAATTCAAATCTGTGTCTTTTACGACACTCTGACCGATGTACGCGGTACGTGGCTGTTACCTACAAACCAGAACCACACGTCAGGGATGGATATCGTAGAACAATTTAAAATTCATATTTCCCCTGTAATGTATTCAGCGCTATCGCAACTCAGGCCAAAGATCGGTTTTACAATGGTAGATATGGAGTAGGTACGTCGATTGGGAAATAACTATAAAGAATGCGTCGTTTTTACAAAAATACACAGCTGCAAAGTTGTCATTGTCTGATCACTTTTTAACTCGACTATTTGGCATTTCATCTGTCTATACATTTGTTTGTTTCATTCTGGTTCCGGTTTAAGATGGTGGCGATATTGGAAACTGCCTACTTACACCGCCAGAGTTTGCATGATCGTTATTTCTACTACGCGCTTTTAAATCGGTATAATCAATATTGATACGATCAATAATCAAGACGATACCTACCAGCCTGAAGAAAGTTTGGAAAATGAATTGTCATTGATATGGTGACATTTCTTTAGACAATTTGTGTAATTCTTTATGGTAGTTATATATGATTTAAATTATAACTAGTTGACCCGGCCACGCGTTGCTGTGGCTAACGAAACACAAAGCCATCAACTGGATTGTTACCCAACCTTTATATAACCTTATACCTAACCACCGCCATCTGTTAATTTGCATGCAAATAAAATCCACACCACCCGCTTGCCAGCCCGCTCTCCACCACATACAGACATTCTCCTTTATATTTCAACAAATTTACACAAAACCTTGACAAATTATATATTTAAACCTTCCTCATGAATCACTCTATCTCTTGGTGAAAACCGCATGAAAATTCGTCCAGTAGTTTTTGAGTTTATTGCGAACAGACAGACAGATAGACGTGGCGGAGGACTTTCATTTATAATACGTAGATGTAAGAAATAGAAAAATAATAGTTTGTAAAAAGAAACAAAAAAAACATAAGAAAGAAGACCAAAAACATATTCAAGGAAAAATAAAACAAAACATGTATGTAATAATTAAAAATAAATTAAATAATTTTAACACAGGTTAATACGGTAGGCACTCATTTAGAAGAGCACGTAGTTAGGGTATACTTGAATTTAGTGATACGAGAGAAATTGGAAAAGATGTGATATAAAGATTCTTACATAAAAAATATATCTTTTCTAATTAAGTAAATCGGTATTATGTACCTACTTACGAGAGGAAATTTTGGTTTTAATTTATTGAATAAGGGAAAATTAGAAACAAAATTTTTTGGGCACGAGGTCTAATGTTCACAGAATACCTAGAAATATTTCATCACATACTCTGTATATTTTAGGTCCTTACATATGAAATTGGCGTTTTGTATGGGAGAAACAATAAGTCGATTTTTTTTTATGTAATATATTTATTTAATCAAAGTATGCCATCTCATAGGTAGTTCATCGATCCCTTTTCTAAAAAAGCATTCGGACGGGAATCAATAAAATCTTTGAAGGCGGTTTGGACTGCCCCATCGGAGTTGAATTTTTTCCCTTGCAAGAAGTTATCCAAATTTCGAAAAAAATGGTAATCTGTTGGGGCAAGGCCCGGAGAGTACGGTGGATGTCTTAGACATTCCAATTGAAGCTCCTCTAATTTGGTAGCCGTCTGTTGTGCAGTATGTGGTCTAGCGTTCTAACGCGCGTTTATTGATTTGCTTCACTCAATTCGTGAGGTACCCATCTTTCAAGCTCTCTCACCTTCCCAATTTGCTTCAAGTGGATTAAAATAGTTTTATCACTAACACCGCAGCCTACAGCTAACTCGGACGTGATTTGCGATGGATCCGCTTCAATAATAGCCTTCAATTCTTCATTATCAACATTGGTCTCCGGCCGTCCATGGGGCTTGTTCCGCAGGTCGAAATTTCCAGAACGAAAACGTTGGAACCAAAAACGCACTGTGTTTTCTTTTGCGGCACCGTTGCCATACACATCATTAATCCTTCGAGCCGTTTCTGCAGCACTGGTGCCACGGTGGAACTCGTACTCGTGAATAACGCGATATTTCAAGTTTTTCATTTTGTAAAGTAAGTTATGCAAAGAAAAAAAAACAATTAAGGAAAAACAAATGAATTATAATTTTCGATACACAAATACATAAGTAAATAGCTGTATAAATTTGAATATGGAACTCTTAACCAAAGAGAAGATATTTGAGATCAAAGTTGCCAGTGCGGCAAAACGCCAATTTCATATGTAAGGACCTAATAGTTTTATTAGTCATGTTTTCTAATAAAGACCTATTCAGATATAAGCTATGTTCGCTCCCGCTGTGAGTAATGCAAATCATCAAGCGAGATTCCGCCAGGTATTTGCATTAGCTTTCGCGGCTATCGCGAAACCACCAATTTTGCCGTACTGCCTGGGTAAGCGGTATTATTTCGCTTATTTTGCGAAGCAAGCTATCCATTTCAATAATATAATTTTATTTTCATTGGACACTCACTATTACAGTGCATGAATTTATTCACGGACCTCACAAACATTACGAACATTACTGACTCTACCCATAACAGAAACGAAATCCGCCTAGCTTTGAATAGTGGACCACGAATATCGCTTAAATTGTGTGAATAGGCCTTTAAGCGGAATTTCTGTTTATTCGAAGTTACAATAAATCCGAAAGTTCCTCGTTTTTTGAAAGTGAAATCTTGATTAGCACTTTTGTGATTTGAAACTCGATGAAACGGAAATGAGCGACACTCAAAAGAGACAAACACATACATTTATAGCATTTAGCCTGTGCTAGAATGAGATAAAATAATCGGCTTCATCTTTGTGCGGTTCCCTTTCTACCGCGTGCGAATTGTACACATGTTTTTGAAGTAAAACTTCTTTACGCACGCTTGAATGCGTGACAAGAGCGTTACGAAAAGTGTGATCGGGCGAGGCGAACGGTCGGGCGGGGCGAACGGTCGGGCGAGGCGAACGGAAGTTGAGAGGTTGAACATAAGTTAGTGAAGTTTTACTTCAGTCGTGTGGTCTAAAGCACACTCGTTTTTTTTAAGAACTTCTTTACGCACGCCTGACTTGGGGAGTAAGTTGGTGAATGCGCGACGAGAGCGTTACGAAAAGTGTAATCGGGTGAGGCAAACGGTCGGGCGAGGTGAACGGAAGTTGAGAGGGAGATATAAGTTAGGGAAGTTTTACTTCGGTCGTGTGGTCTAAAGCACACTAGTTTTTTTTTACGTATACATACAATTGTTGAAATTAGCAAATGAAACTATCAAGCCCCAGACTGAGATATGGCCGTAAATTCCTGAAATGCACCAGTATCGCAGTCCACACATTTTCATTATAGCCTCTGCAGTTTTATAATCCAAAGGGGTTACGCGAATAGCTGAAATGTGTGGCCCCGTGGCCCGGGCCGTAAAAAACCTGCCCGTATAATACGGGCTATGTACGATCAACATATTACAAAGACGGTTGGGTTGAATTCGTTTTGAATAAATTTGGACCCGTAATTTAGTACCAGACGCATACGTCTGTTTTATATGTGCAATTCCAAAACGATTTGTACACAGCGGCGGCCATTTTTCAATTACGTTTGTTTCTAACTAAATCTGTACATTTCGTGTATTTTGGAAGGGACAAAATTTAAATATATTGAGATGACGTACTACCGGTTCTGACCGATTTTAACATGGACCTGTTTGATTAAATTATTTATATAAATTTATTATTTCTGGTTGAAGGTTTCCCAAGGCTTAATACAGCTTCCTTATTATACCAATGCCAACGTCCATCGTATATGCTTACTCCACGTGCTAGCTACAAACGGAAGTGCTGCCATCTACAATTTTCAAAGAGAACGGACGAAGTTTTAATGAAATAATATTTTAGGCGCGAGTTCTGCAAAGGAATGGTTTTACTAATCGATTTCTGATCATTTCATTTTGTGACAATTGATAAGATATAGGCGAAGATAATAAATTTTGAGTTTTTTTACAGTAATTCCACACAGGAGGCCCTGAGGAATACAATTTCCCTCCATGTCATCTTTGGGTATGTTGTGTGGAGGGTCTTTTTAGAGAAAGGAAGGAGAGGAAGTTCTGGGATGGAAAAAATGTGAGGTGTGGGTAGGAATCTGAGGGTCAATGTGTTCAGGAGTGACGAACGTTTGAATTCATTGCTTCCACTGCGGTTCAAGACGATGGTTATAGAGAGTCTGACTGGAGATTTCTCCCTCAACCAGTCTCATCTGATCTGGCCCGCTAAGCAGCAGGTGGGCAAATAAATTCGCCACCAACACCTAGACAAATTTCACCCCATGAACCTGGGCACCCCTGCTAAGTTACCAAACGTAGTGAACCACTTAGGGTGACCTATGGCAGGGGTGTTGGTTAACCAATAAATGGTTCCCAGGGGGCGGTACTCACACCCGCCTCCCAAATTGGGTTATCTACCGATTTAGTTTTAATTTGTCATGGGGACAGTTAAAGGATGGTAAAACTTGAATCTATGGCCGAAAAGCCAAATTTCCACGGCCACCTACGACCTGACTAACTTTCCGAGTTAACGGTTAACTTTTAGAGTTTTCTGCCAATTTGATTCAAAATTGGTATATCCGAATAGAAAGTAATGTAAATTAAAAAAAAAATTACAGCCATCTAGAATATTCATAACTCTCCGTCGATTTAATTCAGAATCGGCAACGGGTAGGTTATGGGAGAACTGCAATCGAATTAAAAGTAAAAATGATGTGCATGCATTTTTACTACAGATTCAAGTGTTATTATTTCTTGATTATTTTGTTCAAATGTACAAAATTTCCTCAACATCATAATTTTGGTAAAAGCTGACCAAATATGGATAAACGTTCAATGGATATATTCCTGTAGTGGCGAACCCAGCAGCGATCTCACAATTGATCTCACAATAACAATAAATTTGCGACGCGTTCACTAATAGCGGACGCGCCGTTTGCCACTGGTGACGAGTACCGCGACGGGCAAAGCAATCTCGAAGATTCTTTCCGATTTCGATTGCCGTAGATTCAACTGCTCGCCAATCACTCCTGTGTTAATCTCTATTTTAAAATTAATTACAAGTGTTGAATATTGTATTGTGACAAATTCCAAATGGACAAAAATGAAAGTCCTATCGTACAAAATATTTTCAAAAGTATATAGTAAATAGCCATAGAAAAATTGATAATTGTTCAATTGTACAAAATAGATATGGTTAGATTTGTCCAGTTCGAAATATCACAAATTTCTTCTAATCGAACAAGATTCTAATAAAAGAACTTACAAATGAAAAAAAATGGATAAGTAAATACCCGAATGACACGTTCTTAGATTTTCACGGTCAAAAGTATTTTCGTTATTTGTTTTCGGGGAGTCATGTCGTATTACGCTACCTCCTTCTTTAGCCAAAGTTTCGGGCAGCGTTACAGCGTCCATCATCAGGTCAGATGTGTATGTAACGCTGTCCGAAACGTCGGCTAAAGAAGGAGGTAGCGCAACACGGCAAAACACCACAAAAACAAGTAACTAAAAAAAATAATAGAAATACCCGATTGTACGAAATGAATGTCCAGCCGGACAAAACTTCGTTCAAATCCCAAATATTTTAAAAATTTTACACCTTCACAAATAATATGAAACTGTGTCGTCCAAAAATAGATAAACGTCTAAACTCTAAACGAACCAAATGAAGAATTTACAAGCGGACAAAATTTTGTCAAAATACAACTTCCGATTACCGTCATTGGCATTATACATTGGTCCCCCCTCGAATGTATTTCGTATAGTATAATGAAACAATTTCAACTATATTTTACCAATTTTATCAAAATCCTTAAAATGTTTCCATTAAAATAAAATAATAAGTCTCAATTTACAACGTAAAGTATTTTTTACCGATAAAGTTTACGAATGTAAGAAAAATACATCTTAATTCCATTAAAAAGTTAGTTCGATTTCACTTATTATAATTAAAATCATACCGAATACTTAATTATGACATTCTTAACCGGATGGAATATCCCAACTTTAAAATTAATTTTCTTTACAGCGACGATATTAAAAATTTAATCTACTTTCAATCAGCCTTCATCTTAAGAGAACCTTTAAAATAATTCCGAAAGTCATTAAAGCAAAGCACCGTTTTGTATCAGCTATCGCCCGGAAGACTGAGAACTGAAGAAACTTAAATTAAACCATTTGTATGATAATTTTCTTTTCGGTACAGAGATTAGTACGACCTTGTTGGGACTTCCCTTTAATCGCTTATTATCGCTTTGGATTTCTATCACCTACTATTGAAAAGGCTTTATGTGCCTTAAAGCCGGAAGACGTTTTCGCGTAATGGCGCCAAATCGACATTTGAATGAGCTTTTCCCATCATATCTTCCATCTAACGGAGAACTTAAAGCGGATCTCGTGTTAAAGTAGATTTTAGAATATATTTATGATGGCGCGGAAATGATAAATTTAGAATGTGTGCTAAGATCATCCTTGACCCATTTTATTGGTGGAGGTACCAGTAGATTCTGGCGGCGTGCTTCAATATAAATGAAGGCATAAATAATATTTTATCAAACGAAGACAATATTAGCGAAACTCAATCGAAAATCTGGAGACAGATCAGAAAAAAGATATTGGCACCTCTGGGAATCGAACCCAGGACCTTCTGCTTTCATGATAACAGCTATTTTATTTTATTTTATTTATTTTAGGGAAAGTTGACAGCAAATCAGAAATTACAAAATAATACAATAATAATATGATAATTATGCCAATTATGAACTTTCCACTGATAATAATTAATAATAGATAATAAAGTGTGACAGTGTAAGGGTATTTTCTTAGTTTTATTGTTTAGTTACAAAACATAAAAAAGGGGGAGGAGGAACATAAGGATAGGATTAAGTGGTAAATGACGGGAATATATAGGGATTGAACTTTCTAGTTTGTGTCATGTTGCTTGGTGAGTTTTCGTTTTATGTCACGTAAAGTTGAGTTAAAAATGTCAATGTGGTAATAATTTAAGTTAAATGAGTGTATCTGTAGATAAATGAGTTCTGTTTAGAGTTGGCTATATCAACTAAGGTGTCTATTTCCAATGCGATCACTTTTAACTGAATCATACTTCGACTACGAACTACTAGCATTATCTTCATTTTCTTAACGCACATATTATTGCAAGATTCAAACCCGAACTAAATCCTATCTAGATAGTGTCTGGATAAATTTTGAGTTGACTTTTTTGCAATACTAGGATGAATATTTATTTTTAATGTCAGCTTTACAAGTAAAATCTCAAATATAAATTATACACATATCAAAAAATACTACATCCGGAAACTCATAGTACAAGCAGGAAATTGGTTATAAATAAAAGTTAGACAGAATTATTCCCACAGAGAGATAAAAAATCGTAATTTACATGCGGTAGAAGTGAAAACAGAAAGTCGCTAGATGTCGCTTTCTATACTTTTGCTTGTTTTTTTTAAAGTGGTTTGAAGATTTCGTGGGATTCGATCCCCCGTTCGCTTGATGTCTGTCTCTCTGGCCTCCGAAACTTGTCAGGCACCTTGCTCACTATGCTATGGAACGCACGGGCCGATGTGCGAATATACCGCATCATATTAGAATAGAATATTTGTGTAGAACTGAGTTGTGACGCATTTCCGTGTTACCCGAATTTAAGTCACTAACGGCGCTGAAGAAGTTTCACTTCAAAAAAACTCCATCGTTTTTTTTTCAACTTTCCGATACTTTAACAATATAATTTTTAAAACGCTCACGATAGTAAAAAAACTCGAAAATTTTGTCAAAACAGAAAAGTTTTGTAAATGTTTGAATTAACAAAAAAGGAAAAATGAAATAAAAATATAATTTATTAGCCGGTTCGTGAAATAAAATCAATTGAGATAACGGGGAAAAACGTTAAAGAATAGGATATTGAAAATTTTCGCAGTCTTTTTAATATCTGGTGACCGGTTTTTGAAACGATCTTGGCAGGATAAGTGGAATCAGAAATGTTTCTTTCTTTAGGCCCGTCTTCCAGGAATGAATATATAATTCCGAGAATTTCTGTCACTTCTCGCAGATTTCAAATTAATTCTTCTGATCGTCGTTTTTATGAAATCAATTCAATTGGAGATAATTTTGTTGGAAGAACTGAGAAGGCCAGACGCCAATTCAATTACATTGGTGTGTTAAATAATATTGTTTTCTTTTTTAAATTGAATGAAGACAATATTAACGAAACTCAATCGAATATCTGAAAAAAGAAAAATCAGAAAAAGATAGGTCATATCTGGGACTCGAACACAGTGCGGGGGGCAACTCTACCAACTGAGCTAATACGATTCGGTCATATTTAACTGTATCATACTTCGACTAAGGTCTACCAAGAATTTTCTTAAGAGGGAATAACCAGACACAACCGAAAAAATGTTATTTTTTGTTAAATTCTAGACTTATTGATTTTCTTCCACAAAAAATATAAATCGATTTCGAAAGATTGTTCTTTTATCTAGTAAAGGTATGTTTTAAATTTTGAGAAAATATGTTTATTTTTAGTCAAATAAGGTTACACCGCAGGTCGTTGGCAGATTTTTAAAGTTTTAAAACAAAATTTTGTATTATACAACACACATTTCAAATCATATAATCATGCAGTAAAATAAATTATATATCTCGGAAAGCCACTTTTCTGAATTTTTAATTTTAGTTCAAATAAAATCATACAAAAAAAAAGATTCACGCACGTTTTGTGATGATAATATCCAGTTTGTCTATTTATTTACGGTCTTACAAATTAACATACATATGTTTTTTTAACAATCTTATTTTGCTTAGACCTTATTGAAAAATTATAAATACCTACTTATGATCAAAAAATAATCACAAAAAGTACATAATTTTAATAGCTTTATCATCACACGTTTGAACGTTTTTGAATATAGGGATATATCAAAGCAAAGTTCGATTGAAATAAAATCGATATTGAGTTATTATTTTAAAATGCTGGTAGGAAGAATAATTAATCTTTCTCATCGGAACCGCCCTGTACAATGTACAGGGTACAATCGCAAGCCTAATTGCGCTTAACTTATATTTTTATTTGCCGCTATCTTTATGTATGATTGCGAGATTCATATCCGAACTAAACGAATCGGATAGGGACACATTACCTCAGTTGGTAGAGTTGCGCCCCGGCAAGGCGAAGGTTCTGGGTTCGAGTCCCAGATGTGTCCGTATCTTTTTTGTCTTAATTTTATTAAATATTACAATTTAAGGTTTTACTCATAAAGTTAATCATGAATATATAATATTGTTTTCGATTGTTTGATATAAAATGATTTGTTGGTATGTAATAAAACTAAAAAAATTCCGAAAAAATCAAGAAAAATCTTTACCTTTTTGGCCTATAATAAGCATCAACCAAATTAGCACTGACCAGTATTAAATCATATCAGACGAACCATAAAGTAGATAGAAAATTATTTTATTTGAATCTATACCAATATTATAAATGTGAAAGTGTGTGTGTTTGTTTGTTACGCTTTCGTGCCTAAACCACTAAAAAGATTTTGAAAATTCTTTAAAAAATAGAAAGCTACATTATATACGAGTAAAATAGGCTGTGTATAATTTATTTATTTACGCCCTTTTACGAGGCTTTTACATAAGTATGAAATTTAAAAATTACACTATGATTAATTAGTATTATTATAATTAAAGTTAGCTCTGGCGTTATGAAATTATAAATATTATTATATTATATTTATTATACGTTTTCTGTTCCAACAAAATTGCTAACGTCAGAAGAAAAGCAAAACAAATCGTTGTCGTGGAAACGAAATATTATTTCAGGCGTCGTAGTTAATATCTGTCAAATGAATCGCCACGAGATTCGAATTTTGACAGTTAAAAAACACTGTTGCGTTTTTTTCGTTTTAATACGAAAAATCGAATTTTTGGCATTTAGTCAGCTATATTTTTAGTTTTTTTGTCCTCTTTGAGTTCGTTTATTGCTGACCAAGTCCAGTAAGTGTTATTTTATTTTTGTTTTAAGTATATCCTTTTGCCCCAACGGCCTTTGCCATGGGGAAGAAACCCCCTGATCCCGCCCCCCCTGATCCTTCAAATTTTGACATTGGTAGTGAGGTAGAGATAGCAGATCTTCAAGTTCCATCTTCTACTCCAAAAAAGAGGAAAGTTTGCGACCTTCCAAAAACTGATTCGTCTCAGGTCTCAGTTCCTGTAGCTTCTCCTCTCTCTTTGTATCCGACTTCAGCAAAAGCTCCCTTCGTAGATTATGTTCAAAACAACTCTCCTGGCCACTCTTTACATCCCCTTGAATTTGGTAAATTCATTGGAAAAAAAACACTTGGCATTTCCCCAGGCGGTATCCGATCAGAGGGCAGATTTCGCATTTGTGTTGAGTTCACATCCGCGTTGAATGCCAATAAATTCATAAATTCCATCGACTCCCTCTCTGCAAAAAAAATTAAAGCCTATATCCCTTCTTTCAATATCTCACGCTTGGGTCTCGTTAGAGGTATTCCTGTAGAGCTATCTGAAGAAGAGCTTATCTCGGAACTCATTATTCCAGCATCTTCAGGAAAGTTATTAAGACTAGGCGTCTTAATTTCAAGGATAGATCGTCTGAGTCTGTAGTTTGGAAACCCTCTCAAACTGTAGTTCTGACATTTGAAGGAGAGTCCCTTCCCTCTCACGTTTATTTATTCCACAACTCTCTCCCGGTGGAAATTTATTCATACCCGACAATCCAATGTTTCAATTGTTGTCGGTTTGGCCATTCAAAACAATCGTGCCGCTCCTCTCCCCGCTGCTTTAAATGCGCAGAAAATCATGTAGCAGACCAATGCTCCTCCCCTTCCAATTCCCCCACTTGCGTCAATTGTTCAGGCTCACACACAGCCACTCATCCATCCTGCCCCGAACTTTCTCGCCAAAAAAACATAAAAAGTTATATGGCCTCCAATAGCGTTTCTTACTTCTATGCCTCCAAATTAATAGCTCCTTCTAAAAAATATTTTGCTGAAGTTGCCTCTAAACCTCAAATTAGTGCTCCTTCTAACTTGTCTTACAAGAAGACTGTAATGACAAAACAAGCTTCTCGTCCAATTAAAATTCCTGGATATGATCAATTTGGTCATAACTCCCAGCTCTTGTTCCCAAATGGTAACAACAGCTCTCTATTTCCTCAAAACTCCGTCTTTTCTAACTCCAATTCAACTAACAGCAGTGTTTTCAATCCTGATCTAAATGCAAATTCCATAAACAACAATACTTCTAATGACAATTCTTCTTTCATTCAAACTCTTCTCATGCTACTTATCTCAGTTATTAACAATAATAATTCTCTACCGTCCAACGCTGCCTCGTTACTCTCCTTTTTGTATTCTCTTCTTCCCAATGGCTTCCCCAACAGCAGCAATTCTGCAGTGAAATTGTAGAAGCACTACCTCCAATAAGGATGACCTCATCCGACTTCTACATTTACACTCCATATCGATTGCTGCCGTCTCTGAGACTTGGTTCAAGCCATCTCAACTTTTCAAGGTGAGTGGCTATCGATGTCTGCGGGACGACCGCATTGATGGGAAGGGTGGTGCAGCCCTTTTCATCAAAAACTCTCTCCCCTTCTCCCTTATTTCCATTAAACCCCCAAATTCATCCTTCCAATTAGTGGCAGCCACTGCCTCTAATATTACATTTGTATCTCTCTATATTCCTCCTTCTACCCCATTTGACCTTCCACTGTGGGTTCACATGCTTAGCAAAATTTCTTCTCCCTTGGTCATTTTGGGTGATTTTAATGCCCACTCCCCACTCTGGGGTTCTTCTTCCTCGGATCCCTCAGGTATCAAATTAATTGACCTTTTGGACTCCTTGAATATCTGTCTCCTAAATGACGGATCCTCAACAAGGTTTAGTCTCCCTGGACAGAATCCTAGTGCGGTGGACATATCCCTCTGTTTCCCGAGTATCTATCCACTAATCTCCTGGCGAATTACTTCAGACCCCTGCGGCAGTGACCATTTTCCCATGATTTTGAATTTGGCTCAACGGTTGGATCACTTTAAAAGTAAGCCCAAATTTATCACAAAAAAGCCGATTGGTCCCGTTTCAGAGACTCTATCCAGGATCTTTCCCTCTCCCTGCCTTCCCCTTCTTCTGATAATTGCACCTCCTCTTATAAATCTTGGACTGATTCCATTCTAAAATCGGCTGACAAGTCTATCCCCAAATCTTCCCCTGTAGGCTCGAAGGCTCGCCCTCCCCCTTGATGGGATGAGGAATGCCTTAGAGTGCTGAAGGAGAGGAAAGCAGCCAATAAGACATACTGCCAACAGATGACTATGGATAATTACATCTCAGCCAAGAATGCCCAAGCTGTTGCTAAACGCACATTCCGTTTCAAAAAAAAAAAACAGCTGGCGTAATTTCTGCTCCAATATATCCCCTGCTACTCCAGCGGGGGAGGTTTGGTCCATGATTCGCAGGTTTAGATCTTCCTTTTTCCTGCCAAAGCCATCTCGTAATTCTGCTATTTGGATTGATGACTTTATTAATAAAATAGCTCCCCCTTATGTCCCTAATTTTGATGAACTTCCTTCTTTGGCTTTCACTTTAAAATCTTTTTCATGGTTAAATGCTCCGTTTTCCTTTGATGAGTTAAAAAGAGCCACCGAAAACCTCAATGACTCAGCTCCGCGCAAGGATGAAATCCTGAATATGTTCATCCGTCATTCTGATGACAATTCTCTTTCCTCCTTTCTCTCTCTCATCAATGTCTTTTTGGATTCTGGTATTATCCCCCCAGACTGGAAAATTCAAAATATAATTCCCATTTGCAAAAGTGGCAAAGATCCCAGTATAGGTTCGAGCTACAGACCTATCGCCCTCTCTTCTACTCTTTGCAAAGTATCTGAAAGAATGATTAAGAATAGATTGGACTAGTTCGTAGAAAAAAATCAAATTCTTTCCCCTTCCCAGTTTGGATTTAGAAAGGGTAAAAGTACCCTTGACAACCTTTCCTCTCTTGTTACAGATATCAAATTAGCATTATCTAAAAATGAATATTGCATTGCAGTGTTTTTAGACATCTGTGGAGCATATGACAATGTTCATATCCCCATCCTGAAAGAAAAGTTACTGGCAATAGGTATTCCGCCCAAATTGGTAAAATTCATTATCAATTTGCTCTCCCAGAGATCTATTTTTGTAGATGTGTCTGAATTCCCTCCCCACATTAGACACATATTCAAAGGTCTCCCGCAAGGGTCAGTCTTAAGCCCTCTCCTGTACAATATTTATATATATGATTTAGAAAAATCTATTCAATTCTTGTGCAACATACTCCAATATGCTGATGACTTGACTTTCTACAAAATATCCCGTAATATTTTTATCGCAGCATCAGCAATCAACAATGCTCTTAGAAAACTCTTGGCGTGGTTAAATATTAATGGCCTAGAACTTTCCCCCTCCAAAAGCAAAGTAGTTATCTTCACTCGTCGTCGAAAGCTCCCAGAAATTCTGGTGAAATTTGGCGATGAAATCATCCCTATCTCTAAAGAAGTTAAGTTCCTGGGAATGTTTTTAGACTCAAAGCTTACTTGGAATTCTCACATAAATCATGTCATCATGAAATGCGAAAGCAACATCAATCCCCTTAGATTTCTGTCCCATCTCACCCATCATCTTTAAAACTTCTGTACAATGCTCTCATCCGAAGCCATCTTGATTACGGATCTTGTCTGTTTGATCCAATGTCCACTTCAAATTCGCATAAATTAGATAAAATTCAGTCAAAATCTCTTCGCCTTATCTTAGGAGCCATGAAATCTTCCCCAATCAACGCAATGCAAGTTGAATGCTGCGAACCTCCCTTAAATATAAGAAGGCGATGCCTAGCAGAAAAATATATTTTCAAAACATGCTCTATAACTTCTCATCCCTTGATTCCTAAACTTCAATCATTAAAGTATGAGGTTAATTTGAATCCATTTTGGAAAAAACATTCTCCTCCCCTTCTCTATGATTGCTTCAACACTTTCCTGGATGTTTCCATAAACTCCTATCGCAATGAATCTCTCCCCTTAAACTCTTATCCCTATGAAAGTCTTACTTTCTATCCAAAGGTGCACCAATTTATAGGAATGTAAAAAAAATATTAAAAACTCAGTTCAATCCAATAATGCAGAATTCAACAGAATTATTGAAAATAACTGGCCAAATTATATAAAAATTTTCACAGATGGTTCCAAACTCAGTTCGGACTCCCATTGTGGGGCCAGTGTCTATGCACCTCACAGGAAATTGTGTTTCCCACACAGACTTCCCAAAGAGTGTTCCATTTTCTCTGCTGAATGCATAGCAATCATAGAAGCTTTACGTCTCGTCAAATCTCTCAACATTAGAAATGCCCTCATCCTTTCAAACTCACTTAGCTCATTACAAAAAATAAGCGCATCCCCTCTCAATTCTAACAGCGACTCTCTTACCTGCTCTATCAGAGACCTCCTGCATTCCTTATCGCTGGCTCACGTGTCAGTGGTCTTGGCCTGGATCCCAGGACACCTTGGTATTGTTGGAAATGAAAGCGCTGATTCTATTGCTAAGGAATCTATTGTTCATGGTCCATTAAGTAATATTCCTATTCCCGTTAGAGACTATTTTCCTATTTTAAAAAATAAGTTACTGTCCTCTGAATGGAAAGCATCCTCTCTGTTAAAAGGTCACCATTACTCTTTAATTCAACCTTCTATTCCTGTCAAGCCCTGGTTTCACAAATACACTTCCATGCCTAAAAAATACACCTCTTCTATTATTCGAATGCGTTTAGGTCATACTTGTTGTCTTAGCCATCTCGCCAGATTCCACATAGTCAATTCGCCTTATTGTGATTGTGGTTCAGAGGATACTTTAGACCATAATTTTTTTGAGTGTCCTATCAATGACCAATTTCCAAACTTTATACCTGAATTGTTAAAACTTAAAATTGAATTCCCTACAATTGTACCCTGCCTTCTTAGTCTCAACTCTCCTGAAATTCACTGTTTGTTAGCAAAATTTATTTACAAAAATGGCCTCAACATTTAAGCATCAATCACATTTCTTTCTCTTCCATATATATACAATTGTTTCTTGCAGTGTTATTATGTACAATTGTACAGGTTCCTTTTTTGGGAACCTGCACATCTTCCAACTCTACATTTTTGTAATGACTATTAATACCAACTCTGTGTGTTACTCTGTATGTTACTCTGTATGAAGATGGAAGTATGGAAGATCTACAGGATCCTATTTTTGGGAACCTGTACATCTTCCTACTCTTCAATTTTGTAATTTCTACGAATACCAACTCTGTGTGTTAACTCTGTATGTACAGTTGTACACTTTCCTATTTTTGGGAACCTGTACATCTTCCTACTCTACAATTTTGTAATTCCTATTATTACCAACTCTGTATGTTAGTACAACTAGTATAATCATTGTCTCATTATTCATATTGGCCCATTGTCTATATTTGCTAACATAATTTATCTATTGCATCTAAAAAACTGAAAATGTAACTAATTTTAAAAAATCTGAAAATGTAACTAATTTAAAAAACTGATAATGTAACTAATTTAAAAATTACTGAAAATGTAAATAATTTTTAAAAATTGATAATGTAACTAAGTATTTAAAAAAAAAAAAAACTGGATATGTAAATAATGTAAAAAATATGTAACTTACTTTAATAAATGGCCAAGATCACCCTTAATGGGTGAAAGCCAAATAAATAATTAAAAAAAAAAAAAAATCGCCACGAGCATAACTTCCGAACGACTGCACCAAATTGGATGATTCTTTTTTTTTGAGTTCGTTATTGTCAAGGTTTGTATAAAACTACTGGTGAGCTCTGGCATTATGAAATTTGCAATAGGTGGCACGCGAGCTGTTTGAAAACTGAATGTACTGGGACTGAATGTTTGGAATGCGGAAAGGAGGAGGGAAACTCGGGTCGGGGGTTCGCGGGACGGGGAAGAGGGGGAGTGGAGTGGGGAGAGGGAACATGGAGGAGGCGGAGTGGGAATGCGAGAGGGGAAGGGGAGGGGAGGGAGGCGGAAGGGGAACAGAGGAATGGTAAAGGACACGCAGGGAGTAACATTAAATGACAAAGCAACGCATGCCGCGTACCAGCTAGTAAATAATACTTATAATTCTGTATTTGAAGTGGTTATCACATTATTGACAAATCTAAAACGAAATTTGATAAAAGGAGTAAAAAGTTTACTAACTTTGTTTGTTTGAATGAAAAATTTGTGATCAGCTCTGATAATATATTTTTTGATAGGCAATGAACACGAGGCAAATATTTTGAAAATACATTCAGCTTTACAAAGCCAACGATGTTTACCGTTACCGTTATTAAAAACAACATTATTTTTTTAAAGAAAAATTTTGAGAACACGAAATTAAAAATGTTTTCCGGTAGAAATTGGCTTTAAAATAATGTAATTATCTTAAACCCCCTCCCGTTAATCACCACCGCAATCGGGAAGTCATTATCATTATTTCCTGGGGAGAATAGAGCCTTTTCAGCCACGGAAGCCTTAAGCCATCACCAGACTCTCCCGGGAAATATAAATGAATAGGTTTTTTTTGTGAAAATCGTACCCAACAGCTCCCTGGTAACTGGGACAAGTGAGACTATGGCATACCCCAGCTAAAAGCAGTGGGGATGAGAAAGAGGTGGAGAAGAGGATGGTAGGGAAGTACCTGGCTATTCAGATCTAGTTACCCAAGACGGGTAAATACTGATTTGGAAGACGACTGACAATAAAATTGGTCAATAAAATTGTTTTTTTTTTTTGTATGTGAATACCGCACAAGAATACTGGCTGCTCCCGTCTGGAGCCAGTGAGACAATGGCATCCCCAATTGGAGTATGATGTGACGATGGAGGTGGTAGGGAGGGGTAGGCGGTATGGCGTTAACGTTCCGCGTGAGATGCAACTAAATATTTCATGCAGGCTTTCGGGGGATAAAGTGAACAAAATTCGGAAGGCGATTCTACATAACTGTTGATTTCCCATGCAACTTGTTTACGTGAAAACTACTTTTAAATATCGAACGAAGTTATTGATCAATAACTTTGCTATACTTGTACTATATATATATATATTTTTTTTACATGAGCTCCACACAGGAGGCCCCGAGGAAAATAATTTCCCTCAGGGCCTATGTCATCTTTGGGGATGCTGTGTGGAGGGTTTTTTTAAGGAAATGAAGGAGAGGAGAGTTCTGGGAAGGAAAAGGGTTTAAGGGGTGGGTAGGAATCTGGGGTTCAGTATGTCCTGGTCATCCGCCTCCAAGACCTAGACAAACCTCACCCCATGAACCCGGGCACCCCTGCTAAGTCACCAAACGTAGCGAACCACTTGGGGTGACCTATGGCAGAGGTGTTGTATATTATAACAGTATTGATTTATTTTTGAGTTTTTATGCCATGTTGCCCACTTCTTTAGCCAATGTTTCGGACAGCGTATGATGATCATGTCGGATGTGTGATGATGCACACCGTGACGCTGTCAGAAACGTGGGTAAAGAAAGAGGTAGCACTACACGGCATAATAACCCAAAAATAAATAGCTATAAACTCGGTGTAAATCTAAAATCACATCTGATCTATGACATTATTGTGTAAAGTGCTTTACCGTATATAAAAGTTCGGCATGTGGTGCTTAACTCTATATTATATTACAAGCACCGTGTTAGACGCTTAACTTTATATAAAAGTTCAGTTTAACACCCCTGGATGAGGCCGTAATCCTTCCTAATGTCCCGACCAATCTCAGGTGCAGTGACGTCACTGGGAAGTCACGAGGGAGTTGCGGAACGATCCATAGATTATGGATTTCATCTAGAAAACACAAATCGTATATCACGCTTAAATTTCTTCTGTTACCTGATGTATGATAATGAGGCATGGAATTGGCAGAGGAAGGATAAAAGCAAACTGCATGCTGTAGAAATGAGATCCCTGAGGCGTATGTGTGTAAAACTATGTTCGATCGTGTTAGAAACGTGAAGATCCGCGAAGAATACAATGCTGATATACGAATAATGCGTAAGATTAAGAATGGGACGCTCAGATGGTTTGGACATGTAGAGGGAATGAACGAGGAAAGGAGTGTAAGGAAAATATTTATTAAAATAATGTTTTACAATGTTTAGTTTTTTTGTGGTATTTCATCCGCCAGCTGGCTGGTACTAGCTGGGGATGCGACGCCAACACGCTCAGAACGGCATCCATTGCCCTGGTTTTCTCAGCAGCTGAATACTGTGCTCCAGTATGGGCCAGAAGCGCCCACACTTCCATGGTCGACGTTCAGCTTAATGCCACAATGCGAACCATCAGCGGAACCTTAAAATCGACTCCTCTTCCTTGGCTCCCCGTACTTGCAAATATAACCCCGCCAAATATCAGGCGAGAGATTGCAACACTGAGGGAATACATGAAGGCGCTGCAAAAAAAGCGAAATACCCTTGCACGATGATGTCGTTTCTCACCCGGCATGCCGCTTAAAGTCTCGAAAACCCTTCTGGACGGAAGGAGAAAGACTCCTTCGAACACCTCTCACCCCAGAAGATAGGTGGAAGCTTGAGTGGCAATCAGCCAACGTCAAAAACGCCGATCTCGTGCAAGACCCCACTGAGAGACAGCCTGGGTTCTCATTGCCTCGCAAACTCTGGACTGCCATCAATAGAATAAGGTGCTCCCATAGCCGTTGTGCTCACATGATGCATAGATGGGGCCTTAAAGAGTCGGCGACGTGTGAATGCGGTGCGGTGCAGACCACCGAACATGTGGTCAACGAATGCCCGCTCCATTCATTCCCCGGCGGGATTTATGAGGTCCAAAGGGCAACGCCTGAGGCCCTAGACTGGCTCGCAGACCTAGATGTCCCCCTCTGACCCCCCACCATACGAAAGAAGAAGAAGAAGCTAGGGATATCCCTGTATTATGGCGCGTGAAGTTTACAGATTTGAAATTATACATTTGTAATGGTTGATAAATAAAATTGGAAGTTGTACAGATTAAATTAAATTGCAAAATTTTATAATAATAATAATTAATTAATTAATAATAATTATAGTAAGTTGATAATCTTTGTTCGTTTACTTGGGCAACCGGCCAATTTTATGAGAAAAGTAAATGTAATTTTTTCCTATACTATAACATATCTGTTTCTAGTTTAGTTACATAAAAATATGAACGAACGATGAACATATTGACATCGTTCGTCCATTTCATACGCTGCCTAGGAATACCTGCTTTTTTTTTGAGGTCTCAGATTATCAATGTGTATCTGTACAGATGACATAATAAAAGCATTTTCATTTCCGTTGGTTGAAAATGACATTTTGTCACCTTTCAAAACAACTTGGAAATGATTGTTATTTCATTATTCCTACATTCCAGTAACCAAGCAACTGTCATCGTTACCTAGTGCTGTCATTTGTTAACAAGTAGTTTTCAATATGTCCAAATTAAATATTTTAATGTAAACTACCCTTCAATGCTACAAATCTATAATATATATTATATTTTAGAATAATGTCATCAAAATTAAATATATAATTATATTTACCTACAAAATATATTTCAACGTAATTTTAAAATATTGTTGTTTACCTTGGTTACTGAAGTCCTCACAAATGGAAAAATTGTATCTCGTATTTATTTATCTGAATATCCTACGGTTCTCTGACAGTTTATTTATTACGTTATCTAATATACTTATTTTCAAATATTTATATGTTTTGAGATCAAAGCTAATTCTTTTCTATCTGATACAATAAAAAATCAGAGAGCCAAATTACAACCAAACGTCGAGGCTAGCGTTGCTAAGCATAAATATTTAAAAAATCTTACAAAAGATTTTTAAAATATTTATATTGAGGGATCAATAGAGTTTATAGGTTCAATTAGGAATTCCACAGAGCCGAACCCTCTGATATGAAAATATCTGGAGTCGGTGAATTATTTTCCCATTTGGTCTCTGGTAGGTTGACATGTTGTTCTTGTATTGTTTTGTATTTATAATACTTATACAGTGCAATTGCATAGCGTGGATTCACTAGATGATCATTTGGGAAGTGTTTGAAAGGGTTTAGTTTTTCCTGTGGGGAAAATTTAACCCGGACGTTTAAATCAGGTGATAATAACAATAATAAGTAATATACATTTAGGCACGATCAGGTTTTAAAAATAATTCACCAAAGTTTGGTAATTAAACATAACTTGATTGATTGCCGTAATATAGTACCATATTATGAATATGAACCAAATTCATTTTTAGAAAATGAATTTTATAAAATATATTATGATAAAGCTATACTAACAAACAGAACAATTAGTCATAATAGACCTGATATAGTTTTACATGACAAAATTAAAAAAAAAAAAACTTATATTACTGATGTAGCTATTCCAAATTCCTGTAATACTCAAAAAACTGTTTCTGAAAAAATAAGAAAATACACAGATTTAGGAAATGAGATTAAAAGAAATTGGCATTCTCAGACTATAAAAATATTACCATTTGTTATTTCGGCTACTGGCATTATACCTAAGTCTCTCATTCAAAATTTAGGCATATTAGATTTGACAAAGAATTTATATATAAAATGCAAAAATCAGTCATTTTAAATACATGTAGGATTACAAAAGATTTTTTAAATATTTATATTGAGGGATCAGTAGGATTTATAGGTTCAATTAGGAGTTCCACAGAGCCGAACCCTCTGATATGAAGATATCTAGAGTCGGTGTTTTTTTCCCATTTGGTCTCTTGTAGGTTGACATGTTGTTCTTGTATTGTTTTGTATTTATAATACTTATATAGTGCAATTGCATAGCGTGGATTGACTGGAGGGATGGTGGTGAGAGGGGGGAGGGAGGGGGGGAGGCGGAGGTGACGGAGTGGGAACACCACTTACACCATGCGAGCGAAGCCGCGGGAAAAAGCTAGTATAAAATATAATTGGTTGGCTACAATATGCCGCATTACCCTTTTTACAATCTGTTAACGCGCGAAATGTCCACATAATTTTTATTAAATCATTTGAAAAAGTGTGCTAGGCAGGCAAGTGGACATAATAAAAAAACTATTTCACGATCTTAATTAGTAGAATTGCTTTAGAAAATCGAACAGTGAAGCTATAATAGAGAAAACCTGTAATTCTAGAGTTTTAGCTGAATAAACATATTTTAAATTATGACTAGGTATGTTTTTGTAAAATTTGGTAATAAAGTGGTTTAAAAAAGGTAATTTTTCGTTCAAAAATCTTAAAATTTATACAATTATTATTCAACCATTAATGTTGGGTAAATGGTAGTTTGATTGGAAAATGTTTCAAAATCCAAAAATAAAAGGGTTTACTTTTCTTTATAAACACCTTGTCTATGGAAAGTCCTATCTGATACAGGGGCGTAACGAAAGTTTCCAGTGCGAAACAATCGGGGGTAATTAATGTATCGGGAAAAAAGTCCTAGCAAAGAGCTTGTCTAACATAGAATGGAGGACTCTATCCATAGAACTTAACGAGAAAACTTGGTGCACCGTCGGAATAACTTTTCGGGAGGGTTATATATTTTTTCTACTATCATTAAAAATGGGACAGGTTAACTGGAATTACGGGCTAACGTGTTTTATTTTAATTTCTGGATAAGTACCCGAGCAGTCGAAAGCCTAGCAAAATTTGGTTGACTCCAATAATTATGTTTAGGAATTGAGAAAACGATAATTATTTCCATTTTGTACATATGCTACCATGAAAAAAATATCATGGTCGTAAGACAAATAAGAATTTGTCTTACGACCTAGAATTGCGTTTATCTGTAAGCGGAAACCCAATCAGTTTGGTGTTAGAAATCGATTTCCATTATAATTGTGAGAAAAGTAGCTCCAAACCTGAAGTGGTATTTTATTTATTATTTTTGTTAATTAATATGAGAGTTCTAACTGCTCCCGTCTGGAGCCAGTAAGACTATCGCATCCCCAATTGGGGTATGTTGTGAGGCTGAAGGTAGTAGGGTGGGGAAAGAGAATCCGTGTGCAGATATGGAGGATTTAGTCAGTTGAGGAATAAACACGCGACGCCTGGATGGGACCCAAACTCAGCCACTGACCGTTCGAAAGCATTTCAAGCAACATTTCAATTCTGATGTTGGTTTTACACCAGGTATCGCCTGGTGTAAAACCAAGTGTATCGTCCACTCTAGAACGTGCCGCAAATATTAATTATATAATATTTTAAATGATAAAATAGTGAAAAATCATAAAGCATTTAAATAAAATATACTTTAGAACGCCAGGTTTTGAACCAGGGACCTTCGGCTCGCTAGTCGAGAGTCTCACCCCTCGACCACGGAGGCCGTAAAAGTTTATACAGGCCGCCGTATTTATCGTTATTTATTAATAGCCGTGTCAAGTTACCAGATCTGAAAAATGTAGGTGTTCCATTCAAACTTTCCAATTTTTCCTCCGCACTCTCTTTATAAATTTTTATTTATAGTGATTTTTTAGTCGGGTTCACCCGGGACGGCTGTTTAAATGTTTTATATTGTGGGAAAAACACAAAAAAAGAAAGTTCTGTGAATGCATTTGCACAAAAATACACAGAAGACGAGAGAGGTTTTGTTTATTTGTGTATTACAAAAGAACAATTTTTTCTTAAAGCAGATTCTGATAAAGGTTGAAAAATAACATAAAAATAAGAGTAATGAATATCTCACTTTTATTCTATAATGTATTCAAGGAAATCAGCATTAGAGCATTAAATTTAAATGCCTTTGTTTGTTCATTATTCACAAAAATATGCTACGAAAAACACTTCTAAGAAAAAGTGAATATTAGGAAAAATACGATTTTCGGTTCACTGGAAATTTTGTCCACTAAAAGTGCACTATAATATAATATTAGAGAGCAGAAAATAATGCCAATTTTGTAAGACATATTTAACGAAAAATCATAGAGAGGTTTTATAAAATTCACCGTCTAATTCTGTTTATGCGCATTGTATCTGCATGACATGTTTTGTACACACTGCGTCGGGTTTGTCTCTTTTCAGTGTTGCTACTTTTCGTTTCATCAAGTTTCAAATCACAATGTGCTAAAGAAATTTTTTCTTAAAAAAAATCAGAGTGTGCAATTCACACACAGTAGAAGAGAAACTAGAAAGTCACTAGATATCGCTTTCTTTTCTTCTGTGTGTTTATTTTAAAGTGGTTTGAAGATTAAAGGTTGATTTTACAAAAATTAAATGTTTATTTATTTTGGATTTGGTAGTTTTCGAACTAGTCCTGGGTCGATCGATAGTTTTACACGACCCGGGTCGCTCACGACACACTGGTGTCACGAGCGGGTCGCGAAGACCCGCTCTTTTCGCGACACAAAATATGAAACTCGATTACGCTTCACTCAGCTATTTTCTACTACCTGAGTCGAGAGAGCGGGTGGCGAAACCCGAGTGTTGACAACCCGTTCGCTCTCGCATACATCTATCTATCGTCGCTCACCCCGCCACATCCGCACCCGATATCCAGGTTGCAGTAGTAGAGCGGTTGCGAGAAGTGGGTCGCGAGACCCGGGTGCTGACGAAAAAATGACCCGCTCGCTCTTTGGTAGTCCGTGAGCGGGTTTCAATGAGCGGGTTCTTCACGACCGACCCAGGACTATTTCGAACCTCCGTTCGCTGGATGTCTCTCTAGGCACTGATAGCCAGGAGTTTCATACCGCGGCGCTATTGAAGGCCCACATGTACTCGTGAATTTTCCGTATTATATTGTAACCAAAGACCGTCAAATGATAAATTTTTGTGACGCATTTCCGTTTCATCCGAATTTAAAATCACTACCGGTGCTAATAAGTTTAAAAAAAATCATTGGTAGTATGAAATCCTAGTTAATTTGAAAGACCTAAAAAAAATATTTTCCGGTTCCCTTGTACTGAAATCAAGGTGTGAACTCACCCCCTGACCGCTTTTCAGCGTCAAATGACCCGCGTCATAGGCAGAAGTTGCGGTCGGTAGCGGCGCCGGCGTCATGTTGTATTATGTCATGACCGTGGTGTATCCATAAAGCGCGTACGTGCACAGTGTACACCCTATCTGTATACTTGTACAGTTTCCGTGATATTGTCAGTGCGGTACCGGGTACCGGCCTGGACCGGAGGTAAATGGACATCGGACCTACCGCGGGTAGTATTATCGTTTCACGTTGGAATTAAATTTGTGAGGGGTTTGTTGAATTATTGTATATGGGCAGTGTATTTCACAGATCAATATAGATTTATTTTTTTAAATTTAATAAAATAGTATCAATTACATGTTTATATACATTAACTAAAGTTTTCTATTAAAATACATTTAATAATACGCTTTACACCCTTTTTAAGAGCAAAGCTCGAGTTAAAAAGGCGGATAAACGCATGTTAAACACAATTTAGCAAACGAAAAATAATATTTTTTTAAATATATAAAACCAAAAATAGATAATTAACAGAAAATAAGAAAAAATCATATTTGTACATATATATAAATTATTATTTTTATATATATGTACAAAACAAATAATAGATAAGAAAAACAACAGATTGAAGCGGAGGAGATAAAAAATAATGAGAGAAAAAGGATAACTAATGTTATATTTGAGTTGTTATGTTGATAAGTTATATAAAAAGAGTTTTTATTGATTTTTTGAATTGTTTGTAATTTGTTTCCAATCTTAATTTCAAGGGTAATTCGTTAAGCCATTTAACTCCAATATATTTGTAGAATTGTTGGGCTGTGGTGGTGTAACCGCGAGGTATAGTCAGAGAACCAAGGATATTTGTTCTATTGCTGTTCGAAAAAAGAGTGTTAACATTATTGAGACAATCTTTGTGTATTTGTAAAAGCGTAATTTTTTTATAAATAATATGAAGTGAAAGGACTTTGAATTCCTGAAATAATTTGATGGTAGGGTAATCGTATGGCTTTTTTAGAATTATTTTTATTAATATTCTTTGGATAATTTCTAAAGGAAAAAGAGAAGTTTTGAAAGCACCACCCCAGCCAACAATTCCATATTGTAATACTGATTGAATTAGGGAAAAATAGATGGTTCTTAATAATCCAATATTTAGTATGTTACGCATTCTAATAAAAATGTAAATTAATTTTCTTAACCGTTCTACTGTTGTATTGATTTGTAATTTCCATTTTATGTTACTATCTATAATTACACCGAGGTATTTTACATTTGTTTTAACAGTGAGTATAGACTGAATGAATGCAGTATTTTCTAACCGAATTTTTCAACGGGAGTGAGACTACCAATCCTCATTTGAAATCTTCTATAATTCCTGTTTTTGAAGAGAAAACTGCTTTAGTACCGTTGTGATTTGAAACTCGATGAAACAAAAAAGCTATAGGATTTAGCCTGCGAGAGAATGAGGAAGAATAATCGATCTCCTCTTTGTGCGGCGCTTCGTAGCCTGCCCACTCTCATCTACTTTAGTTTTCTGAAGGTTTCAACGCCTGTGACCTGCACACTTGTATTTTTATTACTACTACTTTTCTTATACAAGGGTGCCAAATGCTTCCAATTGTTCGGAAGCAGTGGTGCTATGGCGTCTCCAAAAAGGTACTCCAGTGAGAAATATTATGACTAAAAATAATATATTTTTCCAAAGTTTGAAGAAGTAATATATTTAATTATTTATATTCACGTAGATCAACAAACGCCGATTCTGTTATATAATTACACGTAGAATTAATAAATCGTTATTTAAAAATGGATTAACACCATCTCATCAAAACGCCCTGCTTTGTTGGCATTACATTACCAATTTTTTTCTGATTGATGGGGATAAACGAAAGTGATAAAAAGAGAGTTATTCTAATAGAAATTGAATATTCATTTAGACTTTTTCAAAAAAGTCAATAAGTTTTTTTTTTAATTTTATTTAAGGAGAAAACACAGATACAGAATATAATTAACAAAACAATATTATGAACAATAACTTGAGAATTCGCCTGCACCCCAACTATTTCTCACTGATTGACAGTGAGAGTGTTCCATATGCCTAAGTAAATTCGGATATTTTTAACCGAGACACTATCTAGGTTACAAACCAGTTTTTCGAACGATTGTTTCCAGTGAAAAAAGTTGCCAATAATATGAAAAAAAAATAGTCGAAGATAATATTCTCAAATTTGAAATATGTGCTTAACAAATATGACGGTTTAGTAAGAAGTGGCGGTGGCCAAATTGAATAAGGCGTTTGTCCCGGTAAGACGAAAGGTTCTGGGTTGGAGTCCGAGTTGCGATCGTTATCTTTTTATTTTTCTGTATCTTGTTCTCTTTCATATTTTCGTTTAGATTAATAGTGATATCTTCTTCTTCAATGATATATAACATTGATGGGAACTGTGATAACCGTGGCCGGTTATCCCAATTACTTCTAGACTCCTTTATGATGGATCCAGATTCCTTAGATATGATGATCTCAGTATGGGTTGTTTGCCAATAATAGACGTGGGTAGACTATGTGTATATAATCCGAGATTATTGTACAAGGTTATTCTTAGGAAGCTGATAACAAGAGAGGACGAATGGACAACATTCATGCCTTTTATACGTTCCGCATGCTGTCTCACTCATACACGTATGTCTCTTTTATACTGCAAGACATACGTTTACTACAGTTCTCTTGAAGAAATATGGAGTAGGGTGCATATTGATTATGCGGGCCCAATTGCAAATAAATATTTTCTTGTGATTATTGACTCAACCTCAAAATGGTTAGAGATTTCAGAGACCAAAACAATGATAAATGGGTACCAGGGAAAGTATATAAACAATTAGGAAAAAAACTTTATATAATTGAGGTAAATTTAAATGGTAAACTTAAGTATTGGAAAAGGCATTTTGATCAGTTGTCTAAATTGTGTGTATCATGGGAAAAGAAACAAAGCAATCCTTATATCTCGTCTGAGACGAAGAGACTGTCGTATGACGATTACGATGTCTCCAGCTTTGTGCCGGATGACAGACTAATGGGTGCTTCTCCTTCTCCTTCCAGCTCCAGTGATCCAGTGGCTTCCACGTCGGGAAATTGGAAGGACCGACTACGACCACGGAAACACATATGAGTCAATGAAGACAGGACTCAGCTCTCTCAGATTACTTCAAAAGTGTTAAAAAGACAAAAAAAAGTTGTTCTTATAAAAATAAATTTCTCTTGTAAATAATTTTAGACATTATCATGAGAAAACCAATATGTGAATGTAATTATACATTCATGATTATCATTTTATCACTTTTGTACAGTTATGTTTTACTACTAATAAAAAAGTATTAAAAATTACTACTAATAAAATAAGTAAAACAATGAATTCTAACCTCAAAACGCGGATTTTCAACTTGAGGGAAGCTGTATTTTTTATTATATACTTTTATAGAAAAAAAACAAATTTGAAAATTTATTGCAAAAATGGTGTTTCCGACATAGATAATTCGGTAGCACGTGTTCTAATATTGTCTTTCATATAATGAGCTACAGCCCAGTAAGCGTTTCCCAATGTATACTCACTACCCACCTATAATTAAATTACATGCCAGGCGGCCATATTACCAGTAACAAGGAGGTATATCGTCCCACAGAAGGTTGCTCAAATAAGTAGGCTCACTGATACAATTTCCACCTCACATAATAACATAAGTGTAGCTCTGGGCGTTGACGATTGTCGATTGCGGCATTCGTCAACGGTTGAATAAAACCGTTAGGAATAACGTCTAAGTTGATGCATACATTAACAAAAATAATAAGTGTAGAAATTTTGGGAATAACTACCACCTCTTTGCCCAGCTGAGCGATTCTCTATGTTTCGTGAGATCGAGATGGATCTCGGGCGAGATCTCCTGTCAGATTTGTGTGATTTTATTATAACGACCTAAACTAAAGTACGTGACAGCTCACAGCTGAAATTTTGACATCGGCTCATAAAAAAAGCAAGTAACAGCCAAAAAATCACACAAATATGACAAGAGATCTCGCCTGAGATATATCTCGATCTCACAAAACGTAGAGAAATCCTCGGCTGAACACTAATGGAGGGAAATAATTATACCAATTCAGAGGACATCTTCAATTTGTCACAAAGCAAATACAAAATGTTATTACTGAAGTAGTTCAGTCATGTGCAATAAATCTATATACATAAAAATCAATGTTTGCTTGGATGTATGTATGTACGTACGTTTATTCCTAATGCGTTGCTAAACCATTCATCCGATTGCGATGAAACTTTGGGGTTTTATGTGCAAATGCCCGCAATGGTGTCTATATATATATATTTATTTTATTTATTTATTTAAACGCCCATAGGTCTTTTACATAGAATGCAGTACATATTTTTTAATTATAGTGAAAATAATGGGTTTACAAAATACAAGTAACATAATATAGGTTACATAAAATATAAGCGTTAAAAAAAAATTAGGTTACATAAAATATAAGAAACAAAATATAGTCCATAAAATATAGGAGTTGGTAATGTTTAAAATTGTTGTTCACATTAGTTTATGGGACAGGTAGAAATACATAGTTGACACATATGGCGTTTGAAGTTTGCTAAGTTCAAATTATTGTCAAATACATCCATATTGTTTAAGTATTTGTTACCAAGACTGTATAAACGTTGTATTGGAGAATGTAAATCATAGTTCGAATGCAATGTACGTATATAAAATGTCAATGTTTGTCTAGTTGTTCGTGTAGGTACATATAGATTTATTAATTGCAGGAGTTCACAACTGTCGAATTTAGAGTTTGATAATTTTAATAAAAAGGTTAGTCGTTTATTTTTCGTCGGTTTTCTAATGTTGGAATATTTAAAGTATTCATTAACGACGGGTAATTTATGTGCTCTGAAGGGATGTATCATATACTACCGAGATCTGGCGTCATGAAATTATTTCCTACACCATTCATCCGATTGCAATGAAACTTTAGTGAGTTTTTAGATGGGAGTGAGAGGGTGGCCCGCGTAACGGGGAAGCAGGATAGGGGAGTGGGGAGAGGGAAGGCGGAGTGAGAACCCGTGAGGGGAAGGGGGCGCGGGAGAGGAAGGGGAGGCAGAAGGGGAACGGGACGAACGAGAAAGGATAAAAATAATAATTTTAAATAAACACAATAACGTCACAATCACTGAAATCAACATGAAACTAGCGAACTGTCTAAAACTGAACTTAAAAGTAAATGAAGTTATATACAATATTATAGCTATCTACCGCACACATGGATCAAATCCAAACAGTTTCATTATAGAACTGGAACATTTATTGCTACAACTAAAAGGTACTTGTAACGTTGTCACAGGCGATTTTAATCTGAACATTTTAAAAGAGGTAAGCGGTAATCTAAAGGAAGATTATATAAATGTAATGACATCGCTAAACTATAAATCATTTATAAATAATCCAACACGGAATGTCAGAGGACAAATTCCTTCCTGCATTGATCACATATGGTGCAACTCAAATAACAATGACAAAAACATGTCAATATTATGGAAAACCAGCATAACCGATCACTACACCTGTATATTTGTTACCAACATTGATAAAAGAAGTACCAACTCTAATACAACTGACAAAAAAAAATATGAAAAAAAAAATTTAAATATGGAAATTTTAAGAACAAACCTTAAAACGGAAACCTGGACATCCATATTTGAATCGGAAAATCCAAATACCTGTGCTGAGAATTTCGAAACAGTTTTCCAAAACCACATAAACCTGTCCACACAAATAATTGTTTACAAACCAAAATCTAAGCACAGATTAATAAAGCCATGGATAACTCATGGACTAGTGATTTCAATCAGAAATAAAGAACAATACTACCACCAGTGTAAAAAATTCCCAAATGATGAAAAAATCGCCACTTTCTACAAGAAATACCGAAACAAACTTGCGCTTTTAATTAGACTGACAAAAGAAAAATATTTTCGTGATAAAATAAAAAATGCTGGTCAAGACGGCAAAGAGTTCTGGAAAATCATCAATACAATAACGAACAAAAGCACAAAACAAAAATTATCAAATGAAATTACTCATCAAGGAATCAACATCAACACCGAAAAAAATCCAAAACTTTGTGGTAATATTTTTAACGATTACTTTGCAAATGTAGGCTCTAATCTTGCTTGTAATATTACACCAAACAATAGACAGACTCCCCAACCAGAGCAGAACTCAAATTTTGAAGAAGGTTTTCACACATTTGCTTCAGTAACTCAAAAAGAAGTTGAAAACGCCGTATTAAGTTTAAGGGGATCAGCAAGCCCTGGCTATGACAACATAACTGTACAAACATTGAAAGCCGTACGTGAGATAATCAGCAAGCCAATTGCACATATAATAAATGTTAGTTTGAAGAAAGGTATATTCCCGAACAACTATAAGAAAACTATTGTCATCCCTGTTTTTAAATCTGGAGACGAAAAAAATATTTCCAACTATCGTCCCATAGCACTCACATCAAACATAGCAAAAATCTATGAAAAAATTGTTAAAAAACAACTTAACAACTACATAAAATCAAAGAAGATAATGAGCCCAAACCAGTTTGGATTTAGAGACAATCTCAGCACTCAAGATGCAATTGCTAAATTAACTTCAACAATAATACAAAATTTAGATAATGGAGAAAAGTGTCTTGGTATATTCATCGACCTACGCAAGGCATTTGATAGCATATCACACTCCAAACTAAATGAGAAACTCATGCAAATTGGTTTGGACGGAACAGTACTGTCATGGTTCCAAAGTTATCTAAAAGAGAGATTTCAATCCGTCAAAATAAATGATACCCTAAGTGAACCCAAAACCTCATCATTTGGTATACCGCAAGGAACTGTCATCGGTCCAATCCTTTTTATTATATATGTTAATCAAATGTTCACTCTTCCCATAGTTGGAGATATCATATCTTATGCAGACGACACAGTAGTTATCACTAAAGGGAAATCATGGGAGGAAACGATGATTAAAGCAAATACAAATATAAACATACTCAAAACATGGTTTGACCTAAATTGTCTCTCACTAAATACAGAGAAAACTTATTTTATTCCATTCTCTTTGAAAGAAAAAAATGTCGAGAACAATATAACTATTAAAATCCATTCATCACAGTGTGAAAATAAAAGGGAATGCAACGATGACAATTGCCTACAAATAACATGCAAAAATAGTATTAAGTATCTGGGTGTCATTGTAGACAAACACTTAAAATGGAACGAACAAGTCGAAAATACGGTAACCAGAGTAAGAAAACTTATTTACATATTCATTAGATTGAGAAACATTCTATCATCTAGTATGATAAAAACTGTTTATTTCTCTCTTGCCCAATCTATTCTAGAATATGGTATAATCGGGTGGGGGGGAACTTTCAAAACTAACCTCCAACCTGTAGAAAGGGTACAGAGGTTGATTCTAAAAGTTATCACACGTAAACCATCTTTATTTCCAACAATACAACTATTTAATTCTTTTAGGGTACTCAGTTTAAATAAAATTTTCAAAAAGAACACACTGTTACAAACACACAAAGATCATTTTAATTCTACAACAACAATCACAAAAATAAGTAACCGTTCAAGATCACGTGGTAATCTAGAAATCCCTAAATTTAATACGAGTGCTTTTCAACAACATTATACTTATCAAGGCATAAAATTTTTTAATGCCCTACCATATAAAATTAAATCCGAAGAAAATTATAAAGTCTTTAAATTACTAATAAAACAACTGCTTGATCAACCAAACACTAATTATAAGTTTTAATTTCAAAGAAAGAATTTCTACGTATATTTTTTGATTACAATGTACTAATTAGTAAAAATTGATCAAGTCTTAATTATAATTTTATGTACTTTATTTCAAAATTAATCACTTAACTCCATCATTAATTAACAAAAAATAAATTATAAATTAATGTAGTCTTCTTATTGATTGCACATATCCTCTTAAAATATTTCATCAACTTTTGAACTGAAATGTAAGCGATTATTGTCGTAAAATAACATTATGTACCTACTCCTGCAATATTATCAGTTAATCCCATTGTCAGAATCAACTATATGTACTTACCATCTCAACACCTACCTATTAAGAGAAATGCAATAATATTATTTTTATTTTTACTACTTCTATTGTATATTATTACTTTTAAAATATCTATACTACATGTATATCTAATTTAGCAACTGCTACGTTAGTATATTTCTTTATTTAATATTTGTTTTTTATTCATAAGTTTTATTTGTTTCTTAATTTAAAAATATATAGTATATCTTATTTTTTATCTTTTTTCTGTAATGACATGACTCCCCAATTTAAACACGAGAAATTTTTTCTCTTTTAAATTGGGTAGATTCATTAACAAGAAATTATTTTATTTGTAATTATTTTTAAGAACCATGTATTTTCCTTATGTAAATCTGTTATATGTATGTATATTTCAAAATAAAAAAAAAAAAAAAAAAAAAATAAGAAATAAATAAATTGGAGAAAATAATACCATTAGTTTTCAATGAAAATATGAGATTATAAAAAAGACAGAAAATAAAAAGGTAACGGTCGCAACTGATATTCAAATCCAGATCTTCTAGTCTTACCGGGATTGGAGTTTTTTTAAGTCACCGGTTTGAACAAATAAGCTACAGATCTTGGCGGTCCTAAAATAAAACATCCGAGCAGAAGTGGAGAATTTATCGCATAAAGTTTTTGAGAAAAGTTAAGGGAAATGCTGTGAAACGAGACTGAATGTGCATTGACTCTGGCCGTATCCATCTGACCGATGTTATCTTCGCGGCTTAGCGAAAAAATAATCTAGATAAACGTAATCAACAAATAGAACAATTTATTTTTCATTAACCCATCAAGCTAATTTGTTCACTTCTGGGAACCGCTCATATTGGTCTCCTAGAAATTGTTGTTTCCTTTAATGTCATGGTGAGAAATATGATCTAAAAGGTGTTGGACGGAGAAAACGACACGCTTTCTATTCAAATCTAAATGTTAACTACAGAAGAATTAAATTGCACACGAAACCAAAGTATTCGAATTCAATTTGAAAAAAACATTTTGTAACTACATGAAATTTGTACTAATTGTTTATATTGGAACGACAAAAAAGTGAGGCGACAACAACGTTTACGATACATTTCTCTAATAAAATGCGTGTGTGTTTTTTAACAGTATTTCTAGTTTGAAAAAACATAAAAAAGTCATTTTTAAAACTTTTCTTCAGAATTGTAACATATCAAAAATTTAATATATCAATTAATTTAACTTAGAGCGTACTTCATCACCGTTCCAAAACATTTTTTAGTTTGTGGATGCAATCAGAAATATTCCGTTTATTTGGATTTTATTGCGAAGCGAAAATAATGTGACATTCAGGCCTGAGGGTTTTTTTTTTTTTTTTTTTTAACTTAATTAAATTTTTTACAGAAATACAATTAGATACATTTTTACAATTATAGATGTTAAAAAATAATTTTTTTACAGAAATATAATTAGATAAAAAAAAATATGAAATCATGAATAACAATTTTAAAGTCTTTAGAAATAAATAATATGTTATTGTAAGCTAATACAAATTAATTCTTTCCGTAAGCCAAGTCTTCAGTAAGTTCACCAATTGTTTGTTTTTGCTAGTAGGAAATTGAGTGAGTACTTTTGTCCCACCACGCATTTCCTGATATTATCAACGTCCAACAACCGTACACGAAAGATATGTTACGTCCAACAACCGTAGACGAAAGTTATATTACTTCCAACAAGCGTCGCCTTAGTTCTAAATTGTCCAAACGACCATTTGAAAATTTTATAGGAGGAGAAGGTTTTCTTTCATTATTTCAATGAAACATTATGGTAGATGATTAAGATAAAACTATTTTCGTTAAGGTGATGGTCTTATTAGTTTAAAAAATTCTTAGATAAGAGATTAACTATCGTATTTCATACTTTATTTTTATTTTTAAAGTGGAGTTTGAAAAAAAACTAAAATGGTCGTTTGGACAATTAAGAACTGAGGCGACGATTAAGTTAGCCGAAAGTTATAATACGTCCAACTACCGTGGACGATAGTTATATTACATCCAACAACCGTAGACGAAAGTTATATTACGTCGAACAACCGTAGACGAAAGTTATATTACGTCCAACAACCGCAGATGAAACTTATATTCCATCCAACAACTGTGACGACAGTTATATTACATCCAACAACTGTAGACGGAAGTTATATTACGTCCAACAACCGTAGTCGAAAATTTTCGCCAATAACGTGGGTCGTTGACGGTATTTAGCTGTTGTTTCCAATGGCTAGTTGTATTTTGGAACAGTACTAGTAAGGTAGAGGCGATAATACGAGTATCGCATACACGTATGACGTATTAAATGTAGTATTGGCAACCCGTATTTCTCGCCTGGTTAGAGAGCCCATATTGACAATTAAGGTATCCAATTACACTGACAATATTAGCAGGGCGACCCTCTTCTCATTGGATCTCGCTAAATGGCCGTAATATGGCCTGAGGGAAAGGATGCTCGGGGGCACAATGGAAAAAAACTCATAATTCATTTTGAGCGAGCCTGTAAGTTCGCTGGCACCTTGTGGGGAACGGTTGCGAAGCCTTTTTCATACAGCATTTAAATTTGGATTTTAAGCCAAAATACTTGACCAAACTGAATAAAACTTTTTTTATTCTAAAGGCGCAGTAAATATCTAGTACCTAAATGTGCTAGGTTATATATTTTTGATTCTAATTAAAAAAAGAGACGCCATTAAAGAATTTTTACGATTTTTCAAGATTTGGAAGCAAATTATTACGATTACAAAAAAAATGTCAAAGTACGCATAGGTAATCATAATCATAATCATAGACAAAGTGAAGAATTGAATTATTTAATGGCCAATCATTTATAATTTACAACACAAATAATTATAGTAACACATATCCGTACAAGATATTTGCAATTGGTTAAAAAAATAATTATTGAGTTCGGTCAAGTATTTTGAACACAAATCCAAATTTAAGTTTTGTTTCAAAAAAGCCGTTCCTCTTAAGGGCCCGCAACTCGGATTTATACCAATTTGTTACATATTTCCCTTAAACACGGTAAGTTTTAAAGCTCTTAAAAATATATATATGTTATTCTTGAAGATAATATCTAGACTTTGCCCGCGCCGAAACGCAAATTATATAAAATTCCCTCGATAGAAAAAAATCGCTCCAAGTATGCTCCAAAAATTATTATTAAAACGTTTTTTTCAGTTATTTTACAAGTTATATGTACGAAAAAATTCACAGTGTTTCTTTAAATGCTGTTTAAGATAATGCTCGTGAGATTTTTGCTCTATTTTAAACGAGTCGTGTTTTATTAAACATTTTCGCAATTTTCGCATCGATTTTGGCGCTGTAAATGTTAGCGCTCTCGTCTAACATTTTCGTATCAATTTCGTATATGAATAAATTTGTAATCAAATTAATTTAATTTACATAAAATAAATTTGTATTATTTACTAAACAAAAAATGCTTTTTACAGAATCCTGATATAAAACCCGTTCAAATTTAACATTAAAACTTGTAGTTTGGGAGATTTACCACTTTTTACATTACAGCGCCCTTGAGGTGATTTTTCACAAAAACGGAGCAATACAAATCACCCAAACATTATTATTATTATCACTTGTATCCACACACTGTGTTATTGCTATATATATATATTTTAATTAATTCATGTGGTTGTCCTTAATTTATTTAGAAACTCCGGATGTATCGTAATTAAACTTTATTTATTTATCATTATTTATTTTTAATAGACAAACCTTCCGGGTTACCACTAATCTGACATTATTTGAATTTATTCTACATCCAAAAAAATGAGCGGGTTATGTTAATTATGGAATGGTGGGTGAAAAACCGACCAATAATTTATGCAATCGGCTTCAAAACCATTATTATTTTGATAAATGTTGTGTCGCTTAATTTCCATCGGGGGTGGTTAAAACTTGCAAAAAGTTGGTCACATAGTATGGATACGTTCCCTAAGTATAAATGAGAGTGATATTCTTAACACTACAATAAAAAAGGTTAAGGTTAAACGTAACGTACGTTATAATCTACGCATTCACAGATGGCGCCAATTAAATTATTTTAGGTTATTAATAATTTTTGCACGTTACGCTTTAAAACATTTAATTGTTTGCGCCCGTACATATTTAATATGAATATAAATAAATAGTTTCGTCATAAACAAACCCAAATCTTTCAAGAAAGGCTGAAAAATTCAAATTTTGTATCGGTGACTCAATCCAATAATAATAATACCGTAGTATTTATATAGCGCAGTTTTGTGATATTTCACTTCAAGTGCACTTAATTATAATAAACTTAAAATTAATTCTAAAGTGTTCCTTACGAGTCCTTACAAAACACAAAATTGATTAAATAATGTGAAACAAAGAATATACAGTATATACAAAGCAATTCCTAAAGAACAATGTTAACAACAAGAATTCTTAAAACTAAATTATAATAAATAATAGGAGGCAGTTTACGTTTAGAAATAACAAAGATATTCTAATACAGAAGAGATATGCTATGGTGTCCGCGCAACCGTCGCCGGACTACGCGCTAATTAGCGTAGTTTTCATACAAAAATAATTTGTTCATTTCGTTGATTTTTTGAAAATGTGCATTAATATTGGTTAACAATATATTTTGAATAAGGAAAGAATTCGTTCATTTAGTTTAACGTTCGTTTGGTTTATTCGTTAATTGTTTGTTCTTTTAGTTTATTTGTTAATTGGTAAACAATATCGGCGACACCCGGAAGCGCAGACCCACATAGTAAAAACAGCAGATAGCACATCTACAGAAATAATAATAACAGAGTGCACAGGACTCCAGATACTAATATCTACAGCCCGTATGTTTGACGAATATCTACAACTCATATGTTGAACTAATATCTACGAACTTCAGAGTGTTGATTAATATCTACAGAGCGTATGTCGAACTAATATCTACAGAGCGTAGGTTGGACTAATCAGCTAAATGTGTCCAATAGTCCGATATTAGGGATTTTTACATACATACTTACATAAATTAAGTTTTTTAAACTGCATACGCAATATTACGTTATTCCAATATGCTATACATAATTGCAAATCCAACCTCTGACAGTACTGTAGATATTCGTCAACACTTTGGTTCTCATAGATATTAATCAGCAGTCTGAGCTGTAGATATTCGTCAACACTTTGATTCCCATAGATATTAGTTCGATTTTTTCAGTTTTTGGAATTCCTGTAGATATTAGTAGACGCCTCCGTGCACAGTGTAACAGTGTGAAACAAAGAATATACAGTTTATACAAAGCAATTCATAAAGAACAATATTAACAATTGAATCATTAAAACGAAATTATAATAAAGAATAAGAGGCAGTTTACGTTTAGATAATATTGTATTTTTCAGCCTTTCTTGAAAGATTTGGGTTTGTTTATGGACAAAACTATTTATTTATAATCATATATAATATGTACGGGCGCAAACAATTAATTCACCTCAATATTTTAATGCAAAAGTATTTAAAACCTAAAATAATTTAATTGGCACCATCTGAGACTGCGTAGGTTATAATGTACGTGACGTTTAACCACGGTAAATGAAGTGAATAATTTAACAATATTAGTATCATTGAGTGATTTATAAACAAAAAATATTCGCTCATAAAACCTTAAAATGAAAGTAGTTTTTATTTCTTCTTCTTCTTTCGTATGGTGGGGGTTCAGAGGGGCACATCTAGGTCTGCGAGCCAGTCTAGGGCCTCAGGCGTTGCCCTGTGGACCTGATCAATCCCGCCGGGGAATGAATGGAGCGAGCATTCGTTGACCATGGTGGTCTGCACCGCACCGCATTCACACGTCGCCGACTCTTTAAGGCCCCATCTATGCATCATGTGAGCACAACGGCTATGGGAGCACCTTATCCTATTGATGGCAGTCCAGAGTTTGCGAGGCAATGAGAACCCAGGCTGTCTCTCAGTGGGGTCTTGCACGAGATGGGCGTTTTTGACGTTGGCTGATTGCCACTCAAGCTTCCACCTATCTTCTTGGGTGAGAGGTGTTCGAAGGAGTCTTTCTCCTTCCGTCCAGAAGGGTTTTCGAGACTTTAAGCGGCATGCCGGGTGAGAAACGACATCATCGTGCAAGGGTATTTCTATTATTATCAACTTTAATCAAAGGTGAGTTAATATAAATAAACCAGTTGAATCCTTCTAGCAATGTTGATAAATAATCAATAGGGCGCTATTTCAACTATTGTTTAGCGTTGAAACCGATTGTTTCAATGGTCAGGATTGTTGTGAAACAACAACTCAGTGGTAGAGGGGCTGATTTCATTATTTCATGCCACTAATAACATTTAAGGGTGCATCTACCGCTTGCACTGTGCAGCAAAATGAGATTGTTCAATAGGAATGGGTTCCGTGGTGATTCCGTGTGCGCGCGGCGTTTCGTCCGGCGTCCGCATTCGGAATAAACAAAAGCCTCCATCGGAGACTGCGTATTTCCTTTCAGATTATATACATGTACGGAATCCAGAACGGCTTCCAGTATGGTAGATACTACATAGGTGAAAGAACGTCACTTGTAATGAATCGTTGCTTTAAATGGGTATAGCTGTGTTTGGTGATCGGATCTGAACAGCCAGGTACTTCCCTACCTCGCTTTTTACCATCTTTTTTTTTGAAGTGTAAACTTCTTTAGCACCGTTGTGATTTGCAACTCGATGAAACGAAAAATAGCGACAATAATCAGTGAGACAAAAACATACATCTGTAGGATTTAGCCTGCGAGAGAATGAGATAGCATAATCGGTCTCCTCTTTGTGCAGTAATTCGTAGCTCAGCGGTCTTTTATCTAGTTTTTGAAGGTTTCACTCCTATCGTGTGTGAATTGCACACTCTGTTTTTTTTATGTGACTACCTCACAAGAGTCCCAACTGCTCTCGTCTGTAGCCAGTGAGATTACGGCATCCCTAATTGGGGTAAGTCTGAAGGTGGAGGGGAAGGGAAGGAGGTGGGGAGGAGGGAGGAGATGGGGAGAAATAAGGTGGGGAAGTACCTGTCTTTTCAGATCTGGTCACCAAACACGGTTAAAGCCATTTCAAGCAACGTTTCAATTCCGAATGGTGGTCTTACACCATTGGGCGATATTGATAGTATTTTCGCTCTGGAATGAGCAGCAAACATACTATATATTAGTTATATACATTTTTCAATTTGGGAGGCGGGAATGGGTACCGCCGCCCCGGGAACATTTTTTGGATAACCAACACCTCTGCCATAGGTCATCCCAAGTGGTTCGCTACGTTTGGTGATTTAGCAGGGGTGCCCAGGTTCATGGGGTGAGGTTTGTCTAGGTCTTGGAGGCGGATGACCAGGACATACTGAACCCCAGATTCCTACCCAGCACTTAAACCCTTTTCCTTCCCAGAACTCTCCTCTCCTTCCTTTCCTTAAAAAATCCCTCCACCCAGCATCCCCAAAGATGACACAGGCTTCGAGGAAAATTATTTTCCTCAGGGCCTACTGTGTGGAGCTCATGTAAAAAAAAAATAAACGATAAAAATTGTGAAATAACACGAATTTATTAAATAATTTGCGCATGCCGAGATTTGCGCCCGTGTATTCCAGATTGCTAGTCGAGAGCCTTGCGCCTCGACTATGGAGGCCACGATCCATTTCCCATCCTCAATACCTTCTTCATGAATTGAGATTGTGATGAAGAATTCAGCTTGAAATGTCTCATGATAAGTTTAGTATCCTGATCTTATCAGAAGAATTCAGCTTGAAATGTCTCATGATAAGTTTAGTATCCCGATCTTATCAGAAGAATTCAGCTTGAAATGTCTCATGATAAGTTTAGTATCCCGATCTTATCAGAAGAATTCAGCTTGAAATGTCTCATGATAAGTTTAGTATCCCGATCTTATCAGAAGAATTCAGCTTGAAATGTCTCACGATAAGTTTAGTGTCCCGATCTTATCAGAAGAATTCAGCTTGAAATGTCTCAAAAGTTCAGTATCCCAATCTTATCAGAAAAATAGATGCTTCGTTACGTTCGTCTCCTCGATTTCCGCTCAGTTCAAAGAAACCGTAGTTTTACTCGCTTCAGCAGCTGGCACTCAATGAACAAATTATTTTATAATGGTTTTTTTGTGAAGGCAACACGTTTTCTTCAGTTGTTCCATCAGTGGAATTTCCTTTGTGTTCGATTCCCCGGACAGGCAACATGGGCAACACGGGCAACTCTGGTGGCATGGCGACTCTGGTGGCAGCAACAGCGGCAATATCCAACAGCCAACAGGCCAGCAAAGCTCCGGACATCCGGAAAACATTTTTCTTCTGTCCTCTTACGTCCGCGACTGCAGTAAGTACGGTACAAACATGCTTTTCCTTTTTACAAAGTGCGCAGTAATATAAACAAACTGTGTCTTTTTGTTCTTGTCTTTTTGTTTCCGGTTGCAGGCTTTTGTTTTGTTTCGTTTTGTTCTAGTGGTTTGGGAATTTCCCGTTTGAAAAACTAGTGTAGATATCTGGCCATTGTTAAGTATTATTTGTTGCCTTACTCTATTGCCGGGGGATAAAGAAAATAACTCACAGTTACCAACTAGGTTACTATTTTTTGTGCAAATATTTACAAGCACAATTGAGCTCCATATTACTTTTAAATAAGCATCATTTAATGTAAGTATTAAAATATCCCGCTTTGTTCTGGTTACAGCCAATGAAAAATAATAAATACCTACGTAAACATCACAATTCTGCAACAAGCTTTACTTTCGACGGTTAAATGCGCAGTCTAATTTAATTTTTGTCTCTTTATTTGGCTTGGTAACTTTCACTGTGAGGAGATCCCATAACGAGACAGGAATAGTGATCCAACAATTAAGAAAACTAAAACAAAACCTTATTGGCCTTACAACCAACTACTTATAAAGAAATATTGTGAAACGCAAGCGAGTGAGTTGGTAAAATGCAAGTTTATTGAAGTGTTTGACAAATGACAGCCGAATTAATTTTTATTTTCTATTTATTTTACAAAATATAATAACAATATTTCATTATGTTATATTGATTGCGTATTGTAAAAAAGTGAACGTCACTTACTGTAAACGGTTTCTCCTCACTAAGAGAACCTGTTCTGAGGTGCACACATGTTTGTGATATAGTATTGCTGTTAAACGATTATATTATGTTATCAAAAATTATGTCACATTATTAAAATACAGAGAATAATATTTAATATAAACATTACACCTTTAAATTTATATGACGAGAATGCCAACATTCTTATAAATACTAACCAGGAATTATTAGATTCCTTGTCAAATAAAATTATTCACGCAAAACACTTCAATTATCTCAACCAAGCGTATGTTGACAAACTTTCGTCAAACAAATGGTTGAGTATTGGAGAGTTGAGCGCAGAAATAGAAGGATTTATGCTTGCCATTCAAGATAGAGTCATTAATACTAAAAATTATAGGAAGCATATAATCAAAGATATAAATCAAATTGATGATTTATGTAGAAAATGTTTGGCTTTTCCGGAAACTATAGAACATATTATATCGGGATGTTCTATATTAGCGCCGTCCGAGTATACATTTATACACAATTAGGTTTTAAAAATAATTCACCATAGTTTGGTAATTAAATATAACTTGATTGATTGCCGTAATGTAGTACCATATTATGAATATGAACCAAAATCATTTTTAGAAAATGAATTTTATAAAATATATTTTGATAAAACTGTACTAACAGACAGAACAATTAGTCATAATAGACCTGATATGGTTTTACATGATAAAATTAAAAACAAAAAAAACATATATCATTGATGTAGCTATTCCAAATTCTTGTAATATTCAAAAAAACTGTTTATGAAAAAATAAGAAAATACACAGATTTAGGAAATAAGTTTAAAAGAATTTGGCATTCTCAGACTATAAAAATATTATCATTTGTTATTTCGGCTACTGGTATTATACCTAGGTCTCTCATTCAAAATTTAGGCATATTAGATTTGTCAAAGAATTTATATATAAAAATGCAAAAATAAGTCATTTTAAATACACGTAGGATTACAAAAGATTTTTTAAATATTTATATTAAGGGATCAGTAGGATTTATAGGTTCAATTAGGAATACCACAGAGCCGAACCCTCTGATATGAAAATATCTGGAGTCGATGAATTATTTTCCCATTTGGTATCTGGTAGGTTGACATGTTGTTCTTGTATTGTTTTGTATTTATTATACTTATATAGTGCAATTGCATAGCGTGGGTTGACTAGATGATCATTTGGGAAGTGTGTGAAAGGGTTTAGTTTTTCCTGTGGGGAAAATTTAACCCGGACATTTAAATCTGGTGCGTAAAATATAATAAAAGAACATTTAAGGTGTCTTAATAATAATAAGTTTTCTGAGTTCGCTAACCATATCATTGAAAATAACCATAGTTTTGAAAAAAATACAAGGATAAATATGCTGAAATAAAAAAAATCCCTTCAAAATAATGAATCTATTATCAACAAACAAAAAATATTGTCTTATAGCCCAATCACGGATTTGTACCCCTACCCACCCACTCTACATTAATACCAACCCACCCACTCTACATTCATATCTAGCAACGTCTCCACCCCTACCATAATAAAACATTGTTCCCATCCATATTTTGAAACTGTCAAATTAGTATACGCTTTCCCTGAAGAAGGAACGGTTGTTCCGAAACCGGTCGGATTTACTCATTATACATATAAGTGGTTCAAACAAAGTTAAATTGTTTCATATATCTAAAATAATATTTATTTCATAAATTAATAAATAGATTTTGAAAGGCCTTTCCTTTGGGGCCTATGACATCTTTGGGGATGCTGAATGGAGAGTCTTTTTAGGGAAATGACGGAGAGGAAGTTCTGGGAATGAAAAAGGAATGAGGAGTGGATAGGAATCTGGGGTTCAGTGAGTCTAGGAATGACGGACGTATGAATCGATTCCCACCACTGCAGTTCAAGGCATTAGGACGAGAGTCCGGCTGGAGAAATCAAATGGTCTCCCCAACCAGTCTCACCCGATCTGGCCCACCAACCAGTACGTGGGCAAACGCATTTGCCGTTAAGACATAGACAAACATTACTACATGAACCAGGCAACCTCGCTAAGTCATCAAACGTAGCGAACCATTTGGGGTGACCTATGGCAAGGGTGCCTCGTTAATTGCCAAACTTAATTTATTAAACATATTAATAAAGTTTGGCAATTAATTGTCCTAGGATAAACAAGAGAAATCAGTGGAAAAATGTAATAAGCAGTAATTGTTGAATGAAACACTAGTATATAATGATTTATTAGACGGGGAGGAGATAAGTCGACGTAGCTCAGTGGTTAAATAGCAGCTGACCGGATATCAGAAGGACCCGGGTTCGAGTCACGTCGGCGGCAAGTATCTTTTTTCGGGAGATTTTTTCAATGTAGATGAGTGTTTCAGGCTAATAATTATTGCTTATAATAATTGATAAGAGAAATCACTTAACAATCGTTTGAAAAAAAAAATATGCACACATTCATAAATATAAATGAAGTAATAGCGTGGGGTGTTATCAGCATGGAGTTGGGCAATTTTTCAGACGCTCTTTGTAAAACGGATCACATGTGGAACGAATTGCCGACATTTGTCTCTCCTCCTTCGTTTAATCCCTTCCTAACCCCTTCATCAACTTGCCTCAAAACGTCACTCAATCGGGCGACGACGTATTTTCTTCTTCTCTGTAACTGTACTAAGAGCGGTGAGTTATAACATTAAGAAAATTGAAAGCATTTTTTCTAGACAATTAATTGGATTGAACGAACTGTGATGATTTTTGTTATGCCTAAATCAAGGTAGTTTTTAAAATTTGAATTAAATTTTTTATATTATAGTGAAAGAAGTTTTGATTTTTTTAAATTCGGATAAAATTCAAAATATAATGCGGCAGCATTGTATCCGTCACTTGAAACGCTGTGAATATTATACTTTTTTATGCACGTAATTAAAGTTAATGTACGCAACCGGTGGAAGAACCTATGCTCACCTTTTCTCTCTTTCTAAACCAATCTTAACTTCAGGAAAGTGCTTATCTGCATAAAGACCATCTGACTAAAGACACTTCTTACAGTTATTAAAATTATTTACAAGTATTCGGTTATAATTAAAAAATCCGGCCTCAAAGTACTTAAATGGTAGTTTCTTACAATGTTATTTAACCTTCGGCACGCCAAGATAAACAAAAAAATGGGTTAACGTGAGGGGTCACTCAGTTACCCCGTGGATTTTTAATTTAAAGTAATTTAAAAAAAAATTAATTCATAAATTTTATTTGTGAATGGTAGAAGAAGTTGGGGACGCCCGAGGAAGACATTGCACGATCAAGTGAATCAGATACTTGAGTCGGGCCATGTCAAAAGTCAGAATAACAGAAGAGAATGTATGAGACGATGTATGAATGTTTATATTTCAAATATAAAATAAATAACTCAGGTACGCCTCATGCGTCCTACGTATGTCTAGTACTATATTGTCGTGCAAACAAGCTTACGGGTCCGAGTTAATAATAAAATAAGTTTGTTACCTTCTTTAAGGGCCCGCAACCCGGATTTGTACCGATTTATTACATATTTCCCTTAAACACAGTAAGTTTTAAAGCTCTTAAAAATATAAATGTTATTCTTGAAGATAATATCTTGACTTTGCCCGCGCCGAAACGCAAATTATCTAAAATTCCCTCGATAGAAAAAAATCGCAAAGTATGCTCCAAAAATTATTATTAACACGTTTTTTTCAGTTATTTTACAAGTTATATGTATGAAAAAATCACTAACTAACTAACCATTAAGCTGTTTCTCCGCAGGGATAGGCAGAGAGGACTGACCGCCAAACAACTCGGTCTTGGCACACACTCTTTGCCTCACTCACATTCATACATCGTCTCATACATTCTCTTCTATTATTCTGACTTTTGACATGGTTCGACTCAAGTATCTGATTCACCTGAACGTGCCATGTCTTTCTCGGGCGTCCCCGACTTCTTCTACATTCACATTCATTCAGTCGTAACCATATTAATATTAACATATTATTCATATTCATATTAACCATAAAGGAAAACGCTTAGATAACTTAGAAGCCTTGGAAACAAAAAAGTCCCAGTCAATTGCAACAGTTTGAGCCTCTACTGGCCTAATTTAGACGGAGTTTCTAGCCACGCGGGTACCTGATGAATTTTGTAAAAATAAAGTAAGAATTTATATTGCAATGTTCTTACTTTAATCTTTGCGCTTTAGAAACGCTCGAAATAAACAAAAAAATTAAATCTAAAATTAATTTAGTGAATAAAATAATAGCGCCTTGCAAATCTCCTCTACTAACCATGTTTCCGTATAATATTGACTCCTCCCACCGCTTTCCCCCTCCCCCCAAAATCATCTCTCCCACTACTCCCACCTAATTAATCTTTGGTACTTGCATTTAATTTTTAAGTTAGTTTTAATTCTGCTCGTGAATGATACGGTTGTATCGAAACCGGTCGCGGAAAAATTAAATTTAAGTAACAAATGTACATTTAATAAAACTCTTCAAAAAACAAAATGTCTAGAAATTGTTACATAGTTAATGCCCAAGAAATACAAAAAATATAGTAGTTCTAACAAAGACATATTGTTTAATTTATTTAAAAAAAAACAATTTTTGTGGAAGTAAATCATGTTCAAATAATTAATTTGAATAACTTTATTTTCTCCCATTCGCATTCATTCATGTTTATCCCATAAGTAGTTTATAGTCATCATCCCTGGGCTGGTCGGGACGAGAAAAGACATGGTAAACTCGTAATCTACATAAAATAACGATTTAAGGCTGTCATACCAGCAAATCATAATTTCGATTCCGACTGCACCGCTCACACATCAGCCGTTGCAAGCGGACGTTTTTGGAACTAGATTTCGTTCCGCTAGAAGCCGGGTTTCACGCACCTATAGTTCACGCGAAGCTGGACCTACAGTATGGTTCAGATAAAGATGTTGAATTCTCGCTTCCAGAATTTTAATAAGTAGTAGTTATTTGTAATTTGTGTATTGAAGTGCGTAGACATAAATAGATTCATAAACACAGTAGGTATAAAGTAGATACCTACACAAAAAAACAATTTGTTATATTTTTTTAATATTTTGGTTTTTGTTTTTTCATTTTATTTTACGGCCATTAGAGTGGAAGAATTGAAACGTTACTTGAAATGGCTTTAGCCGTGTTTAGTGACCAGATCTGAAAAGTCAGGTACTTCCCCACCTCCATCTTCCCTAACTCCTTCCCCTCCCCCACTACCTTCAGCCTCACAACATACCCCAATTGGGGGTGATAGTCCCACTGGCTCCAGACGGGAGCAGTTGGGACTCTTGTGCGGTATTCATGAAAAAAAGAGTACCTAATATTCAGTTGGATTGTAAAAAATATCTCATTTTGAAATATTTATTCGTGTGCATAATTTTTAATTTTATATTTATGTGAATACCGCACAAGAGACCCAAATGCTCCCGTCTGGAGCCAGTGAGACTATGACATGACTATGGGGTATAGTATGAGGCAGAAGGTGGTGGGGAAGGGCAGGAGATGGGGAAGAGGAAGCGAAGAATTACTTGGCTATTCAGATCTGGTCACCAAACACGGCCAAAGTAATTTTTAGCAACGTTTCAATTCTGAATGGTGGTCTTACACCAGGGCGATACTAAAGTATCTTCCACTCTGGAACGTGACGCAAATATATTATTTTTATATGAAATAACCCAAATTAGTCAAACAAAATTTATTTGCCCACGCCGGGATTCGATCCCACGACCTTCGGATTGCGAGTCAAGAGCCTTACCTCTTGACCACGCCGGCCGTCAATAAATAGTATCAGTAATTTGGAAGGCGGGTATGGGTACCGCCGTCCCGGGAACCATGTATTGGATTATCAACACCGTACGGGTAGCCCGGGTTCATGGGGCGAGGTTTGTCAGGATCTCGGCGGCGGTGGAATCTGCCCCACCAACTACGTAGAAGGCCGGATCGGGAGAGACCTTTTTTTACAATCGCTCGACACATTGCCTATCTCTTCTTTGGGGATGCTGTGTGAAGGTTCGTTTCAGGGAAAGGGAGGAGAGGATCTTCTGAGAAGGAAAGGGTATTAGGGGTGGGTAGAAATGTGGGGGTCAGCGTGTCCAGGAGAGCGGATGTATGAATCCATCCCTCCCACTGCGGTGCAAAGCGATGTTCCGAGAGAGTAAGGCTGGAGAAGTCAAAGGGACTCCCTCAACCACTTTCTCTAGATCCAACCTGCCATGCAGCTGGTGCGCAGACGCATCCGCCGCCAAGACCTGAAAAAACCTCACCCCATGAACCCAGGCACCCCTGCTAGTCACCAAACGTTGCGAACCACTAAGGATGACCTACGGCAGACGTGTTGGTTATCAAAAAAATGGTTCCCGGGGCGGTGGTACCCATACCCGATTCTCATGTTTGTTATTTTTGTAATACGAAAAATGGATATAAAAAAGCCTACCCCCCATCCCTCTCAACCCCCTCCCCCTCTCACCCCACAACCTCTAACCACCCTCCACCCCCCCGCCTCTTTTACCCCCCCCCCCCTGTATAAAAATCAATTGCTGTTTGTTAGTTTCACTAAAACTCGAGAACGGCTGGGCCGATTTAGCTGATTTTGGTTTTGAAATGTTTGTCGTAGTCCAGGAAAGGTTTAAACGTTGAGAAAATATGGAAAAGTTGCGAGGAAGATAGTAAAATCAACAATTTAATTCTCCCATATAAACTGTTCTACATACTTTCCTGTGAATTGCTAACCGTTCATCCGATTGCGATGAAACTTTGGTGAGTTGTTGTGAGCACGCCCGCAAAGTAGTCCAGTCAATAAATGCTCCAAAAGGAGGTGTAGAGTGCGTGAGCAGGGACCTAAGCGATTCCTCCAGAAACTTGTTTAGGGTGCTTAGGGTGTGAACATACTAAAAGTCCTGACGTCTTGGTTGTGAGCTAGGGGGAAGGGGGGGGAGGGGGAGGTCCCAATTTTCGGGTTTCCGCTTATATCTCAAAAACGGTGCGTCACACATGAAAATTTCCTAAGGATAAGTAAAAAAAGCTCATAAAATTATCTACAACTTTTATTATTTACGTAATTTTCGAAATCACGTCCATTTTTGACTTACACGCTCCACAAATGTAGATATTTTTGAAAAAAATTATTTTACCTCACATTTTTCATCAAACATTCCTTCATATCGTCTAAAATATTCATCAAAGAAAGAAATTTATTCTTAAGAAGTTGTAATAAATTTAATTCCCTTTTAGAATATATATACATATGCAAATAAGTCTCCAACCAGTAAATATTTACAGCAATTTTAAGATTTTGCGTAAAATGTCGTCATTTTCAGAAAAAGCTGTTTTTATCTTATTACTGACACACCGGCGTGCAACGACGATTATGCGACGCTCTTTTAGTAAGGCGTATGATCAGATATGACCATGGAAACCACATTGATGCTATCATTCAAAAGCCGAGAAGGCATAACAGGAGGCAGAGGTATTTTGCACAATGTACTAGAAGTGGTTAGTTGGTATGAGCGCAACTCATGAGATCTGCACTTCCCTTGAAGAGTATTGTGGAGTCTTCACGTCCAGTAACAACACAAGGACCTCGGACAAGCCCACCGAAGTAAAGATGCAGCAGACATTTTCAAACTCAGTCAGTGGTTTGATGCACATCCTCCCTTCCCACAAGCCAATGAAATAATGTCAATTCCCAATGTCTTCTGTCAGCTCGTCGATAAAAAATCACGATGAAAAGGTTGCAGTTGACCCAACATTTCTGTTTCACCGGATGTGTATAAGCAAACGATCAGATGAGGATTTGAAGAAATTCTTTGAGTATGAGTTGGCCCCATTTCCCTTGGCACTGTTCAATGAAGGTGGGATGTGGAAGACAACTAAATCTGTCCTGTACAGCTTATTCGAGCCTACCAAAAAACTGGTCTACTGTCTCAGGTGAACATAGTTGTGGACGGAAAATTTCTACTACACAGAGTAATTTGGCAAAAAGATGCCTTCCTTGTCACAATTTGTGATCGTTACATCAACTACGTCAACCACCACTATCCTGGATGACTCACACTGTGGTATTTGATTGGTACCCAAACCCAGCCAACGGTACAAAATCACAATAACAGATGCGATGATACAGACTGAGAAGGTCAGCTGACATCAATTTGACTTGGAACACTTCAATACCCGTTAAAAAGGAAGATTTGTTATCCAATCCTACCAACAAAAGTAACTTCATCTCTTTACTACAGACGAAGCTTCGGGAGAATGGGATACAGACTCTTCAGGACATGATGCTGACTTCCTTGTTGTGAAGATTGCTGTGGAACATTCCTCTCACAGTTTTGTGAGAAGCTTTCACTTCCTTTTGATTGCTTCCACTCCTCCCACCCAAGATATTCTGCTGCTGACAACGGACGAGGGAAAACCAAAACAATGCCACTGTCCATCCAAAAGATGCAGCACCGTGCATTTGAACACATCCTGTTCTTACATTCATTTACCGGCTGCGACACAACATCTGCAACTTTCAGGAGAAGCAAGGTGGGCTTCTCAAAATTGTACTTGGAGTCAGAATTCATCAAGCAAGCGGCAATGATCTTTATAACCCCTCCTCTACTCACGGCGAGGTTGAAGAGGCTGGAAATAAATGTTTCCTGAAATGGTATGCGGCGCCAAAAAGACAGACCTTCCTTAACCAGTACCGCTTTTAGTCGTTCACAGGGTTGGTGGCAAATATGAAGCCTGACATCAGCTCCCTCCCTCCAACAGAGAACGCAGTTAAACAGCATTCCCAGTGCACCGATTGAGCTGCCCCCTGAATAATGGGGGTGGAAACATGAAGGAGAGACCCTGATGCCAAATACAACAAAAGATCCACCAGCGCCGGAGGTCCTTCTAAATATGATATTTTGCCGCTGCACCAGGGATTGTGCAATTGGCAAATGTGGATGCCGAAAAGCAATGCTGACCTGTTCTGCAGCGTGTCTCCGAGTCTCCTGCCAAGGGAGATGCCTCAATAGCGTGCCTGTTGCCGAGGACGACGATGACGACGACATAGAGCCCATTCAGCAAGAACCATCCAATACTGAGGATGAAGATGCCATGGATGAACAACGCTTGCGAGGACCCCCACGTCCAAGGAGGATGAGAATGTAACATGATGTTATTGAGAACAGTGATAACAATGAGATCTATAATTTTATGTGCTTAATGTAACGAAATAGAATAAACATTATGATTATAAAATACAATTATGTATTTTTCAAGTAATATGATTTTTACCTATTTTATTTAATAACTGGTTTTAAAGTGTGGTCACACATATTATTAGGCGAACGAACAAGTGTTGTGTGTCAGTAATAAGATAAAAACAGCTCTTTCTGAAAATGACAACATTTTACGAAAAAACTTCAAATTGCTGTAAATGTTGAACGGTTGAAGATAAATTTACATATGTCTATATATTCTAAAAGAAAATTAAATTCTTTACAACTTCTTTCGAATAAATTTTTTTCTTTGATGAATATTTTAGACGATATGAAGGAATGTTTGATGAAAAATGTGAGGTAAAATGATTTTTTTCGAAAATATCTACATTTGTGGAGCGAATAACTCGAAAATGGCTGGGATTTCGAAAATTACGTATAGAATAAAAGTTGTAGATAATTTTATCAGCTTTTACTTATTATCAAAAAATTTTCCTCTGCGGCGCACCGTTTTTGAGATATAAGCGGAAACCCGAAAATTGGGACCTCCCCCTCCCCCTCCCCCCCCTAGCTCACCACCTAGACGTCAGGATTTTTAGTATGTTCACATCCTAAGCACCTTAAACAAGTTTCTGAAGGAATCGCTTAGGTCCCTGCTCACGCACTCTACACCCCCTTCCTTGACTGGACTAAAGGTTTCTGTATATACTGGTGAGCTCTGGCATTATGAAATTTGTATATAAAATTGCAATTGGTGCCACGCAAACTGTTTGAAAACTGAATGTACCGGGAGTGAATGTATGGAATGCGGGAGGAGGTGGCGGATGGGAGAGGGGTGAAGCATGAGGGAGGGAAGGGGAGGGGGACAAGGGAGGGGAACTCGGGAGAGGGGGCCCGCGGGATGGGTTGGGGAGGGGAACCCGGGAGGTGGGAGGGGAACTCGGGAGGGGGGCCCGCGGGATGGGTTGGGGAGGGGAACCCGGGAGGTGGGAGGGGAACTCGGGAGGGGGGAGAGGAAAACGGGGGGGGGGTTTAAGGGATAGGGGAAGCGGGCGAGGGGAGTGAGGAGAGGGGAAGGGGACGTTGGAGAGGAAGGGGAGGCAGAAGGGGAACGGGACGAATGGGAAAGGACACGAGCTCTGGCATCATGAAATTTGTATAATAAAATTGCAATAAGTGGCACACGAGCTGTATGAGAACTGAATGTATCGGGAATGAATGTATGGAATGCAGGAGGGGGGAGGGGAACCCGGGAGGGTGGAGGAGAACTCGGGAGGGGAGAGGGGAATTCGAGAGGGGGATCCGCGGGAGGGAGGAGGTGATTATGGGAGGGGGGAGGGGAACTCGGGAGGGGGGATCGCGGGACGGAAAAGGGGGGGAGTAGAGTGAGGAGAAGGAAGGTGGAGGAGGAGTGGGAACGCGAAAGGGGAAGGGGACGCGGGAGAGGAAGGGGAGGTGGAAGGTGAACGGGACGAATGGGAAAGGACGCGCAGGGAGAAACAATTTCGTTATTAAATGGCAAAGGTTGGTACCCGGCATGTATATAAATGCTAATAAATGAAAATGAATCGCCGAAATGTATGTACGCGCATAACTTCCGAACGACTACACCAAATTGGATAATTCTTTTTTTGTTGTGTTTGTTATTGCCAGGACAAGGTTTGTATATAACTACTGGTGAGCTCTGGCATTATAAAATGTGTATACTAAAAATTCAATGGGTGGCACGTGAGCTGTTTGAAAACTAAATGTACCAGAACTGAATGTATGGAATGCGGGAGGGGGGATAGGAACTTGGGTATTGGTGCCGCGGGTGGAAAGGGACGGGAACCAGGGAGGGGGAGGGGAACCTGGGAGGGGGGAAGGGAATTCGTGAGGGGAGTTGGCGGGACGGGGGAAGAGGAGTGGAATGGGGAGTCGGAAGGTGGAGGAGGCGGAGTGGGAACGTTTGAGGGGAAGGGGACGCGGGAGAGGAAGGGGAAGCGGAAGGTGAACGGGACGAATGGGAAAGGACACGCAGGGAGAAACAATTTTTTGTAGAACGGCATAGCAACGCATGCCGGGCACCAGCTAGTATATAAATGAAAATGAATCGCCGAAATGTATGTACGCGCATAACTTCCGAACCCATGCATGCCGGGTACCCGCTGTATATAATTTATTTATTTATTTATTTACGGACAAATAGTCCATTAACAATATAACAATAACACGAATAACAAGCGAGCCTAAAGGCCCGACCCGCCTAGCAATTGATCACTGTTCGCATCGATTACCGTTCGCATGTCATTTTTTGTAACCAGCACCACTTTTCGTAACAATCACCACTTTTCGTAACGATTCACCAGTTAACCCCATGTGTCGAGCATGCGTAAAGAAGTTTTACTTTTAAAAAATGGGGCATTTGGGACTCTTGTTTTTTGTATCGTATAATAAGGGACAAATAAAAACATTTATTTTTAAATATAAAACTTTTTGCATAAAAATATTCAATGAAAATGAAATTCGGTCAACCCTGTAGATTTTACGAACGTGAAACAAGGAATTCGTATGTATTTACATTTCGTTTCCAAAATATTATTTCAAACTGTTGTAATTCAGAGCGACGCGGACACGTCCTCGTCTGGCCACGTTTCGGACCGTAATGAACTGCGAAATTTTGTGTTTCGGCGCTATGATAGCGCGTCAAATGCGAAGCTGTTAATTAATTAAAATTAAATGCTTCCCAAAATTATTTTTCGGTCAAACTTATTTATGATTTGTCAATAATGTCTTAGCACAATAAGTATGTAAAAAAATATGAAATATATTAGTTTATAAGTGCGCAAATAAATACACAAATGGACCAATTTTCGTCAAGAAACACATGTACGTACATATTTTTTAATGATTTTATTGAAACTAAAATTAAAATTCTAATACATAACTTTGCTAGATAATGTATTGATTTATTTCACTGCATGATTACATTATTTGAAATGGGTGTGGTATAATACAAAAACTTTTTTGAAAATTTAACAAATCTGCCAACGACCTATGGAATAACCTTATTATACTAAAAATTAAAAAAAATTCTAAAAATTTATTACATAACTATGCTAGATAAAAGAACAATCTTTCGAAATCCATTTATAATTTTTTGTGGAAAAGAGTCAATACGTCTAAAAACTTTTTTGAAAATGACATATTTCTGGGTTTCTCTACCTATGTCCTCTTAACTGAGTAGTTCACTGCTTAAACTTGGAACAGCACTCCTAACAAATACGAGTATTCTGTCCGAAGGATTGAGATGCTTGCCAACGTTTCTTCGGGGTTTCGGGGAAAATACTAGTATTTTGTTCGTATCTACGCATCTTTTAAAAAAAGAAGACCTGCTCATTTTTTCGTGGTTTTAACAAGATATTTTTTTTATTTTTATTTATTTATTTCAAGATTTTTGTTCACACATTACAATTGATAATAAATGCAAGGTTATAAAATGATTCATGTTTTATACTACTACTCCATAAGTTGAGCTCTAGGAGCTCATGTTTATGGGAGGAGTATTTTACATGCAAATAAATAATAATAATGCTCATTGTGTAAACAATTTTCGAAGAACTTATGAAATAAATATCTTAGATAGGTACACAATTTAGACAAAAATAGTTATATAAGAACAATAACAATACATTTAAAAAAAAATTTAAATATTGCAGTTTAAAAAGTAAGGGTAAATTAATTAATTAATTACATAAAGGGTATATTACATTAAGGGTACAACATGTCATTTTCCAATTTCAGGGACTTAATTTGTTTTTTGAATGATTCATATTTCAGTGTTTCTGTTATATTAATTTAGTTTTTGGATAATAATATATTGTTCCATCTTACACTTAAATACAAATAGTGGTGCTGAGCCGTGGTCGTTCTAAGCATAGGGATGGCTATTAAGCCATTAGTTTTGAATCTATTGCTTATGCTATCTGAGGGGTCAATTTTTTGAATAAAATATATATATTTATAAAAATTTAGGTTCCGTGTGTTTGCGTTCGCTAATCTCGGAAAGTAATCGATGGATTGTTTCAAAATTTTTACAGAAGATTGCATTTTAGCAGAAGAGCATTTATACATACTTTTTATTTGGAAGTTACAAAGGAAAAGAATAATTTTATGCGTTTTAAATTGACTCATAATTTGTCATAGTAAACAACGGAATGACAGTTCTAGACAGAATGACATTTTGCAGAAAAAATGATTGTTAAATAAAATTCTATTTTTGAAAATCTTCAAGTTGATAAATTTATTTAAAGTAGGTACTCCTCTAATAGTTTGAATCGAATCAAGAATTTTAGATATTTTAAATAGGTACCTATGTTAGATACCAAATTTAATATACATGAAAAATTGAAATTTGAACAAAATTGTAAAAGGTGGCACGCGGGCTGTTTAAAAACTGAATGTACTGGGATTGAATATATGGAAAGCGGGAGGAGGGTTGGCGGGACGAGGTACCGGTAAAGGGAAGAGGGAAGGCGGGGAAAGTGGAAGGCGAAGGCGAGAGGGGTGAGGGGTACCTGGGAAACGGAGGGGAACCTGGGAGGGCGGAGGAGAACTCGGGAGAAGAGTTTGCGGGACGGAGGAAGGGGGGGGGGGGGAGTGGAGTGGGGAGAGGGAAGGTGGAGGTGATGGAGTGGGAACGCGAGAGGGGAAGAGGATGCAGGAGAAGAAGGGGAGGCGGAAGGGGAACGGGTCGAATGGGAAAGGACACTCAGGGAGAAACAATTTCTTTATTAAATGGCATATGAAATAACGTGATATTGTAAAAGCCTTTAAGGTCTGAATAAATAAAAAAATAAATAAAAATTATACTACAGCATAGTCACAGCAGATATTCAATTAAGCAATGTGTCTTCTTGGAAAATGCACAGTTGCTAGACAATTTTTGTTAACTCCTCTAATAATTAAAATCAGACAAAGCCACAGCGAAGCGTGGCCGGGTTCAGCTAGTTCTTTATAAATTTGATATAAGGCGTTTCTCTTATACAATTTTTTGATAGATGGTACATTAAATTCCCAAAATACCTCTATTGTAGGAAAGTCGTATGGCTTTCTAAGGATGATTTTTATAATTATTCTTTGTATTATAATTATGGGCTGTAAGGAAGCGTTAAAGGCCCCTCCCCACCCAATAATACCGTACTGTTATAAGGACTGAATTAATGCATAATAGACAATTTTGATAGTTTTCTTGTTTAAAATATTTCGTATGTTATAGAGAACATAGATAAGTTTTCTTATTCTTTCCAAAGTGAGATTGATATGATCTTTCCATTTAACATTTTTATCTATTAAGATTCCAAGATATTTTACATTAGATTTATGATTCAGCTTAGCGCAGTCCGTATTACATGTACCGTCATTTGCACAATTTTTGGAATGAATTGTTATGTTAATTAAATTATTTGGTACATCTTCTTGTAGAGAGAATGGAATGTAATAAGTTTTATCTGTGTTGAGTGATAATAAAATGTTATCGAACCAATTTTTTATCACTCAATTTTTATATGGAAATTATCAACAGTAGTACTTTAATTATGAACGTATGTAATGTATCAATGCCGTAATAGTAAACTAAACCTAAATTGTGGTCTTCGGTTGCTATAATATGCTATGATAGTAGGATAAACCTAAATTGTTGTCTTTGGTTGCTATAATATGCTATGATAGTAGGATAAACCTAAATTGTGGTCTTTGGTTGCTATAATATGCTATGATAGTAAGATAAACCTAAATTGTGGTCTTTGGTTGCTATAATAATGCTATAATTGCTATAATATCTACAATTTGGGAGGCGGGAATGGGTACCGCCGCCCCGGGAACCTGTATTGGATAACCAACACCTCTGCCATAGGTCACCCCAAGTGGTTCGCTACGTTTGGTGATTTAGCAGGGGTGCCCGGGTTTATGGGGTGAGGTTTGTCTAGGTCTTGGAAGCCGATGACCAGGACGCGTATACCGATTCAGTCGCGGTAACGAAAATTTACATTTTAAATATACCTCTATATTGGTTATTTTTTATCACATTACAAAAACAAAAATTGTTCTAAAATCTAGATAAAATAATCTTTCCGATGTGTATACTAGAAATGAATAATTTTATTTCTAAATATTTAAATTTTAATATTATTCCCATATATTGTAAATACACCTCTATATTGATAATTTTTTATCACTTTGCAAAAACAAAAATTGTTCTAAAATCTATAGAAAATAATCTTTCCAATGTGTATATTGGAAATTAATAATTTTATTTCTAAATATTTAAATATTGATATTGAAACGCGGTAGGGATTGTAAATACGCGACCAGGACACACTGAACCCCAGATTCCTACCCACCCCTTAAACCCTCTTCCTTCCCAGAACTCTCCCCTCCTTACCTTCCTTTAAAAAAACCCTCCACACAGCATCCCCAAAGATGACATAGGCCCTGAGGGAAATTATTTTCCTCAGGGCCTTCTGTGTGGAGCTCATGTAAAAAAAAAATAATAATAGTAGGATAAACCTTAATTGTGGTCTTCGCTTGTAATATAATATGCTATAATAGTAAAATAAACCTAAATTGTGGTCTTTGCTTGCTATAATATGCTATAATTGTAGGATAAACCTAATTTGTGGTCTTTGCTTGCTATAATATGCTATTATTGTAGGATAAACCTAAATTGTGGTCTTTGCTTGCTATAATATGCTATAATAGTAGGATAAACCTAATTTGTGGTCTTTGGTTGCTATAATAGTAGGATAAATCTCAACATCATCAACAACAATAATTTTGCTAAGTAGCAAATTTCGTTAACTCCAGTTTCTGAAGAAAAATAACATTAAATAGTGTACAATTCGAAACAAATTAGTTACTGAGGTCCAGTGTTTTTCAAGGGCTATCATCCGGTGTATTTGTCTCCCGATATTCTACCGGTAACGCTCGTAATAAGTGATTTTATTTTTGTTTAAAAAATTGACACATAAACTATCTATGATTTTATCAGCTACTAAAGTGAGTTAAATAATCCAATACACAATCCGTGAAAAATCTTGCGACAAGTGAATTTAAAACAAAATTTGAATTGTGAATTTGTACAATAAAAATAGTGTTTTAAGTTTAAAAAAAAAAATCAGTTAAAATACTCTTTAGTTCACTTCACTGACAGTTGCTTAATATGGAACTTAATGTCAATGACGTCAACCAGTGAATTGGCGTAGGTGTTAAGCGTTTGGCTCGCGACTTTCGGCCAGTATCTTCGGACAGTGTTCAATCCTCGGTCATACCATAATCTTTTTTATTTTATTAATATATTTATAAAATAACTGTCCTTAGATGGCGGTAAATAATTACATAAATTAAACCACATATTCATTTAATCGACTTACATTACTAAGCAATAGATGGCAGTAACAGAATAATAAATAAATTAAATAAACACTAATATAACAAAACAATACACGCATAATAATTAATAAAAACTAAATTTAGATAAAACAACATAATCCAATAAAAACAAAAAAAAAATTAATTTAAAAAAAAAAGTAAAAAGAAAAAAAACATAAAATTAAAAATCAATCTAAAATAACTTACACTAATCATGTCAACTAGAGGCAAAAGTGCATTGGAGCTTGAAGACAAAAATATGGTTAAAATTCTCCAACATATAGACAAGAAGATGGATATTATGAAAAAAGAAATTATAACAAAAATGGAATTATTTAAGGAAGAAACGCAAAAAAGCATGGAATTCGTCAGCAAACAATACGATGACCTAATAAAAAAAATCGACCAAACCATAATCCAAAATCAAAAAATTGAAACCGAAATGGAAACATTCAAAAAGGAACACCAAGACCTCAAAAAAACAGTGGAGTACCTTGAGAATAAAATTGATCATCAGGAGTACGAATCTAATTCTACCAACTTAGAAATACGCAACCTACCGGAAAATCCTCAGGAAAATCTAGCAAACGTATTCCACAACCTATCCACAAACATCATTAAAACAGTTCTCCAACCCGTAGATGTGACCTCCATAGTACGAGTGGGAGGTAGAAACCGCTCCGACGAAACCCATAAAAAACCAAGAGACGTAATTATCACCCTCAGTTCTAAACTGATGCGTGATTTATTTTTGGCGAAACTTAAAGATCATATTAAATCCAAAGGACGAATTACTACTTCTTCATTAGGACTACCGAATACTCAAAAGGATATGCCCATCTATATTTCTGACCATCTGACTTCTAGAAAAAAATTCCTCTTAGCCCAAACTAAGAAACAGGCGAAACTAAAAAACTACAAGTTTATATGGTCGAAAAATGGTCAGGTGTTTGTTCGAAAGTCTGAAGACACTAAAATCCTTACAATTTCCTATGAATCGGACATTAAAAAAATGTGACTTGAGGCCAACCAAAAAATTACATTACTAAATCAGCTTACCGATATTACTAATTTAATAATTCTCATTTATATTTTTTTCACAGTCACTCTTGCTTACATTATAAATCAAATTATTATTATCACTTATCGTATTAACTATATCAACCTACTTCAAATATTTATCCTACCTAACTCGATAATTACCATTTATCAACAATCTACCATTACAATCTATCAAAAGATCCCAATCTACTTAACTGTTCTCACTTGTTCACCTATCACCATTATTTTAGTCTTTCCAATTATCAAATTAAACTTAACTTACTTGATTATTTTTAATGATTTAATTATTTTGTCTTATTTAATATATGTGATACATTCAATTGTTTTAAATCGTCTAATTATTCTAAATTATCAAAATATTCTTTTCTACATAACTGTTCCCATTTATACATTTATTTCCACTACTTTAACCTATTCAATTATTACATTTAAATCAATTTATTTAATTATTTTTAATTCCTTAATTATTTTAACTAATTTGATATATGTTATGCAGTCTATTGTTATAAATTATCTAATTATTCTAATTTATTCAAATATTCCATTCAACTTAACTCTTCGCATTCATTCATTCACTTCCACTATTTTAATGTATCAAATTATTATATTAAACTCAATGTACTTAATTATCTTTAATTATTTAATTATTTTAACAAACTATATATGTTTGATACATTCGATTGTTTTAAATTACCTAATCATTCTAAATTATAAAAATATTTCACTCTACTTTATTCCTGCACTTCTTTTACTTGTCTTAAACATTTTAATTTTGCTAAATCTCTTAAATGTGGTATATTTATTAATTTCCTCTCATCCCTTAGTAATTATTATACACTTATCTATCTGTAATCCCTTTACTTCTCCAAATAAATAAATTCTTCTTTAATTCTCTTAACTATCCTAATCGCCTGAACTATTATTATAACAATTGTCTCAACCATTTCCAATGTATTTTCAACTTAAATCGTGCTATCTGTTTTAATTATTTTTATTATCCCAATGCCTTTTATTTCTCGATGAATTTAAACTATTCAACTTTTATGTTTACTCACATTCTTCCTAGTGTTCTAATCCTGTCAATTCATATAATCCACCCAATTTGTCTGTTTCTATTGATAATCTGCTATGACTTTTACAATGACTTAAACGATCCTAATATACGCCTCTACATTCCACAAATTCGAATCCTTCTCACAACTAACTTTATTTTAACTCCCTACGTCCTTATGATTCCTCCGATACTCGTGATTATAATTATTCCTTTAATATTTTTGATTGTTTTATTTCGCTTAACTGTCTTAGTTCATACCATCTTGACAAAGCCCAATCTCATACTTTCAATACATGTAAATAACCAAATGATCGTAGTTCTTCTATGTGTACTTACTCGCTTTATTTATGAAATCATTAGAGTAACTAAAAGCATTAAGTGCTTCGGTTTTCCACTATCGTTACACATCCACTTAACTTACAATGTCTCTGTTGTAATCAAACCCCCACCATACACAGACGTTAAAAATGGACCCAACAAACTCTATCGATAATTTTCTTAACATCACGGTTCAAACAACAAACGACATAAATGCATATAAAAAAATTATCTCAACACCTAAAGCACTAAAAATATTTGCCATGAATATCCGTAGCCTCAATAAAAACTTCGACAATTTACTTGTACTCCTAACTGACTTAGGAAATGAATTCGATATAATTGTTCTGTCAGAGTGCTGGATTAATGCAAATTATATCCCGAAGATAATCAACAACTACTCTGTGTATAATACAACTCAACACAGGTCCCAATCTGATGGGGTCATAGTTTATGTCAAATCCTACTTAAACCCTACAGTTGACCATGCAAATTGCCTCAAAATCACAATTGACAACTTAAATGTCTTCGCCATATATCGCTCCCCTAAGTCCAATAATGTATCCTCTTTTCTCTACTCGCTTGAAAAAAATATTGATGACACAACTAAGGATCTCATCATAATCGGTGATATCAACATAGACATCCTAAACGAAGCTAGCCCTCATACTACAAAATACCTAAACCTAATGGGTCTTCATGGCCTTATACCATACATCAACATACCTACCCGAGTCACACTCACTACTAAGACATGCATAGATCACATCATGGTCAGAACAAAGCGAATCGCTAAATCAATTGTATTTGAATCTTCGGTGACAGACCACTACTCAACCATCCTAGAAATACACAACTCAAAATCTCCTCCCCTTAAGTCTAGTAATCCTTCTCATAACATTGTAAATATGGATCATCTAATAAAGTCTGTAGAACAAGAAAAATGGGAGTCTACCCTACTCTCTGAAAATGTTGACACAGCTCTTGAAATGTTTTCTGCATCACTAACTGCCCACATTAACTACGCCTCGTTCCCCCCCAAAACAGCCTCCAACAAAAAAAGGAAGCTAAAACCTTGGATTACGAATGGCCTTATCTTCTGCATACGTAAAAGAGACAGACTCCACAAACAAGCACTAAATAACCCAGACCCCCAATTCTTCCGTTTCTACAAAAAGTATCGTAATATTTGCAATAACCTGTTAATAATAACCAAACAAAAATACTATAAAAAAAAATTGAAGATTCAGGATATGACAGTAAAGTAATCTGGAACGTAGTCAATGACATCTCAGAAAATAAAAAAAACTTCACTCAATATTCAATCACTATTAATTAATGGGAAAAATATTCAAGTCCACGAAGACCCAAAAACCTTAGCCGATCACGCCAACCATTATTTTAGTAACATCGGAACGAACTTAGCCAACAAAATTCTTAAAGCCACAAATAAAACCCAAAACCTTCCAACTTTACGGGTAAGACTACAGAACTCTCTCCATCCCACACTCATCTTAGCCCCCACATCCACTAAAGAAATTTTTGACACAATACTTTCCATAAAAACAAATAGTGCTGCAGGTATTGACAACATTTCACCTTATATTCTAAAACACATAGCTCACTTTATTACCACACCGTTAAAACACATTGTAAATCTAAGCTTCAATAGCGGCTCCTTCCCTATCCAACTAAAACATGCAACGGTTATCCCAATATATAAGAGTGGCGACAAAACAAATATCGAAAACTACAGACCCATTTCTTTGCTAAGTGTCTTATCAAAAATCATTGAAAAAATTGTTAAAAGTAGACTTATCTCCCATTTGGAAACCCAGAAGATTCTCTCGCCCAATCAGTTTGGCTTCCAAAAAAAAATTAGTACAGAATCTGCAATCTTAGATCTGACTGAGAACATCACAAATAGCCTGAACGAAGGCGATTCTTGCCTAGCCATATTCTTAGACTTAGCCAAAGCATTCGACACAGTTTCCCACCCTATACTTCTGGAAAGACTCTCTCAAATAGGCATCCGGGATTCAACTTTTAACTGGTTCTCCTCATACCTTACTGGTAGATCACAAACCGTGAAAATTAATAACGTGGCCGTAAGTAACCCTTTGCCAATACAATTCGGAGTCCCACAAGGAAGTGTTCTAGGCCCAATTCTATTCCTAATATACATCAATAAACTCTGTAACCTACCCATAACCGGAAAACTAATATCCTTTGCAGATGATACTGTGCTTATAGCTCGTCATAAAAACTGGAAAGGAGCTTTCGACATAGCTCAATATGACATAGGCCTTGTAAAGAATTGGTTAGATGATAATCTCCTCACCCTCAATGCTGGTAAAACAAAATTTTTAACCTTTAGTCTGTCTGCTGCTACCCAACCTACTAACAACCAGAAAATAACAATCCACTCTTGTCCAAGACCTTACTCTTCCTGTACTTGCCCAAATTTGGAAAAAGTTTCCCATACAAAATACCTGGGAGTCCTAATTGATCATCATCTTCGTTGGAATCAGCATTTAGCCAGTCTAATCCCCCGAATTCGCAAGCTCTCCTATGTTTTTCGAACTCTAAGAAATATCATTACTCCTACAACACTAAAAAGAGTTTACTATGCTCTCTGCCAATCCCTATTAGTATATGGCATCATAATTTGGGGCGGCTGTGCTCATAAATTTATTGATCCCCTACAAAAAGCTCAAAAAACGATAATACGTGTTATCAACAAGCGACCGACAAGATACCCCTCCACTCGACTCTTCACTGAATATAATGTTCTAAACATACGGCAACTCCATCTAAAATTTACTTTAACGCATTTCATGTTCAAATATAAGAAAAAAACTCTCTTACATCATAATTACACGACCAGAACAATAACCAACCGACACTACAATGTACCGACACTACATACCACGTCAGCTCGAAGACATTTCATATACCTAGCTCCTAAAATATTTAACCTTCTCCCTGAGAACTTAAAAACCGAAACCCAACCGCTCACCTTTAAAAAACATTTATCACAATGGATCCTTACAACTAGAAATGATGATTAGAAACGGTGTTCCTTAATTCCTTAATTTAACAAATAATTAAATTACTATTCCTTATAATCTTATATATTAATACACAGTTTATCGACCGCTCACTCTTCGACTTTACGCGAAAACCGACCACTCTGCCCCTCGCGTTTCTCCCACCTTAAGGTTCACTTTCGCTCAAAGTCACATTCAGCCACCCTCAGTACTTTGATTTTGTGAGGTCAATTTTTTTCGACAAAATTAACGCTTTATTCACAGAAAAACTGACGCGAATCAACGGCGAAAACTAGAACCAATAGTAAAATTATACTCAATTCGGCCAGGTTACATTTCCCGCCGACAGGTTCGCGTTTCCAAAAAAAAAGATGTCATTTTGGCCTTCAGTTTCACCCTCAGTACTTTGATTTTGCGAGGTCAATTTTTTTCGACAAAATTAGCGCTTTATTCACAGAAAAACTGACGCGAATCAACGGCGAAAACTAGAACCAATAGTAAAATTATATTCAATTCGGCCAGGTTACATTTCCCGCCGACAGGTTCGCGTTTCCAAAAAAAAAAGATGTCATTTTGGCCATCAGTTTCAATGCAAATGAAAATGCTAGGAATCTTGAGTCAGGTCAGGGATCTTAGACGTCAAATTTTTAGCCTAACAAAACAGACTTTTCACAGTTTTCGGTAGTGGTTTTACGGTACGCGGCATTGTGGCCCCAAAACCGATCCCGGCTCGGATGTTTTCCAAAAATCTAATACAATAGAGAATTCCTCAACTTTTAATACCAATTATACATGCCCATCCCATATAAAAAAGTTCAGGAGATAATGACAAAACTCGACATTTTCCGAAAAAAATCATCAAAACACGTGCTTACAGATTCCATCGGAAGTTAAAATTTTGCTAGCCAGTTCAAATTAACACGTTATTCATTCGGGGTAGGTACCTACTTATTTCGGTAGTATTGCAAATATGATGAAAAAAGCAAAGATTGCAGGAATTGAAGGAAATGCGCAGGTAGGTACCTACCCGAATACGTAGATAAACAATTAATTAGGTTTTAATGCAATACTAAGGTAAGGTTGTTTCGATGATACTGAATAATTCAACTTTTTTTAAAGTTAATTTTCACGTTCTGTATTGGTTCTACTCAAGTTCTGTTATTTTATCATTAAAGGCCAGTTACATTACAAAACTGAAATAATTACAGAACTCGAACGGAACTATCTAGAACTAAAAATTTACTAGAAAAATTTGAAGAATTGACATTTTTTTCTTTAACAACCCGGCCTTATTATTTTATTTTATTTATTGGTGTGTTGATTATGAATGAAGCATTGTTCTATTGGACATTATTAAATAAAAAAATATCGTGTTCTAGGTAGGTACTTACTTGCAGGGACTTTTTTCCTTTAAAAATCAAAATATGATATTGAATAAATTTATTTGTGCTGAAAAGAAAATTTATAAAATTATTTTATACTCAACAACATAATGGCGTCGTTTTGGTGAAATATTACAACAAAGTACCTACTTAGTACTTAGCCGTGCAAAATGAAATACAATACAACTACAAGAGTGACCTCTGGCATCATAAAATTTTGCATTGCTAAACAGTGCAGCCGATTGTGATGAAACTTTGGGAATTTGATGTGCGCATCCCCTCGATTCTTTCTGTATAAAAAAGTGAGCTCTGGCATCGTGAAATTATGCATTGCTAAACCGTTCATCCGATTGCGATAAAACTTCTTTACGCACCCTCGACATGGGGGGTAAGCTGGTGAATGCGTTACGAAAGAGAATATAAATATTATACATTTTATGCGAACGGTAATCGATGCGAATCGATGGTGATCGGGTGAGGCGAACGGTCGGGCCTTTACGCACGCTTGACTTGAAGAGTGATAAGGATAGGGATGCCGATGGGGATGGGGACAGGGACGGGGACAGGGACCGGGACTGGGACGGGGACCGAGACGGGGACGGGGGCGGGAATGGGGACGGGGACGGGGACAGGGGCGGGGACGGGGACGGGGATGGGGATGGGGATGGGGAAGGGGATGAGGAGGGAAAGGATAAGAGGGAGATGGAGGTATTAGTTAGTTAGTTTTTTTTTATATTTTTAATGGACTATTTGTCCGTAAATTAATAAATTATATACAGCGGGTACCCGGCATGCGTTGCAAGGCCACTGTAATCTCGAGGTCAACTTAACTGTAATGGTTCCATCCCAACTCAATGCCCGTGCAAGCGCCTGCACTATATAACATTATACACAACGGGTACCCGGCATGTGTCGCAAGGCCATTTGAACCTCAGGTCAATTAAACTGTAATGATTTCATCCCAAGTCCCGGGAAATTACATTATAATGCAAGCACCTGCACTTTGTAACATTATATACAACGGGTACCAGGCATGCGTTGCAAGACTATTTTAACCTCGGGGTCAACTAAACTGTAATGGTTCCATCCCAGATCCCGGGAAACTACATTGTAATGCAAGCACTGCACTATATAACATTACACACAAAGGGTACTCGGCATGCGTTGCAAACTCACTGTAACCTCGGGGTCAACTAAACTGTTATGGTTCCATTCCAAGTCCCGGGAAACTACATTATAATGCAAGTGCCTGCACTATATAACATTATAAACAACGAGTACCCGGCATGCGTTGCAAGGCGACTTTAACCTCGGGTCAACTAAACTGTATTGGTTCCATCCCAAATCCTGGAAAACTACATTATAATACAAGCACATGCTATAACATTATATACAACGGGCACCCGGCATGCGTTGCAAACTCTCTGTAACCTCGGGGTCAACTAAACTGTTATGGTTCCATCCCAAGTCCCGGGAAACTACATTATAATGCAAGTGCCTGCAATATATAACATTATAAACAACGAGTACCCGGCATGCGTTGCAAAGCGACTTTAACCTCGGGTCAACTAAACTGTATTGGTTCCATCCCAAATCCTGGAAAACTACATTATAATGCAAGCACATGCACTATATAACATTATATACAACGGGTACCCGGCATGCGTTGCAAGGCGACTTTAACCTCGGGTCAACTAAACTGTATTCTTTCCATCCCAAATCCTGTAAAACTACATTAAAATGCAAGCACCTGCACTATATAACATTATATACAACGGGTACCCGGCATGCGTTGCAAGGTCACTGTAACCTCGGGGTCAACTTAACTATAATGGTTCCATCCCAAGTCCCGGGAAATTATATTATAATGCAAGCACCTGCACTTTGAAACATTATATACAACGGGTACCCGGCATGCGTTACAGGGCTACTTTAACCTCGGGGTCAATTAAACTGTAATGGTTTCATCCCAAGTTCCGGGAAACTACATTATAATATTTGATATTTAACCGATTGATATTTGATTTAACACACACTCCTCCTCGCTTCATCCACGTTCACACGCAAATCGCATAGTGTTTTAACCCGTTAGTTGCTTTTGCAACGGGCCCAGCTAGTATGTATTATTATCAACTTATTATTACAATATTATTACTAATTTTTGTTATTATCATAATTATACACCAGATTTAAATGTCCGGGTTAAATTTTCCCCCAAAAAAAAAAAAAAAAAAAAGAAGGAAAAACTAAACCCTTTCATACACTTCCCCAAATGATCATCTAGTGAATCCACGTTATGCAATTGCACTATATAAGTATTATAAATACAAAACAATACAAGAACAACATGTCAACCTACTAGAGACCAAATGGGAATATAATTCACCGACTCCAGATATTTTCATATCAGAGGGTTCGGCTCTGTGGCATTTCTAATTGAACCTATAAATCCCACTGATCCCTCAATATAAATATTTAAAAAATCTTTTGTAATCCTACATGTATTTAAAATTACTGCTTTTTGCATTTTTATATACAAATTCTTTGACAAATCTAATATGCTTAAATTTTGAATCAGATTCCTAGGTATTATGCCAGTGGCCGAAATAACAAATGGTAATATTTTTATAGTCCGAGAATGCCAAATTCTTTTAATCTCATTTCCTAAATCTGTGTATTTTCTAATTTTTTCAGAAACAGTTTTTTGAATATTACAGGAATTTGGAATAGCTACATCAATGATATAAGTTATTTTTTTAATTTTGTCATGTAAAACTATATCAGGTCTATTATGACTAATTGTTCTGTCTGTTAGTATAGTTTTATCATAATATATTTTATAAAATTCATTTTCTATAAATGAATTTGGTTCATATTCATAATAAGGTACTACATTACGGCAATCAATCAAGTTATGTTTAATTACCAAACTTTGGTGAATTATTTTTAAAACCTGATTGTGCCTAAATGTATACTCGGAAGGCGCTAATATAGAACATCCCGATATAATATGTTCTATAGTTTCGGGAAAAGCCAAACATTTTCTACATAAATCATCAATTTAATTTATATCTTTGATTATATGCTTTCTATAATTTTTAGTATTAATGACTCTATCTTGAATTGCAAGCATAAATCCTTCTATTTCTGCGCTCAACTCTCCAATACTCAACCATTTGTTTGACGAAAGTTTGTCAACATACGTTTGGTTGAGATAATTGAAGTGTTTTGCGTGAATAATTTTATTTGACCAGGAATCTAATAATTCCTGGTTAGTATTTATAAGAATGTTGGCATTCTCGTCATATAAATTTAAAGGTGTAATATTTCTATCTGCCTTGCAAATTATTTTGTGCATTTCTGAGCTATTAGCTTTCCTATGGAAAAAATTTCTAAGCATTTCTACCTGATTGTGTTTCAAAGATGTTATTTTGACTACACCTCTACCTCCTAAATTTCTAGGTAAATTAATTCGTTCTATAGCTGAATTTGGATGATGGCAATTTAATTTTGTTAACGTAGTTCTAATTAATCGTTCTAAACTATCTAAATCTGTATTGGACCATTTAATTATGCCAAATGAGTACGTTAGTAGAGGTATTGCCCAAGTATTTATTGCTTTTACTAAATTTTTAGCAGATAGATTGCATTTTAAAATTAATTATTATTATTATTCATTATTATTAATTAATTAATTAATTATTATTATTAAAAAAAATTTTGCAATTTAATTTAATCTGTACAACTTCTAATTTTATTTATCAACCATTACAAATGTATAATTTCAAATCTGTAAACTTCACCCGCCATAACACAGGGATATCCCTAGCATGGCGGATGAAACACCACAAAAAAACTATGCAATGTACAAAATTCTTATAAATAAATAAATAAATAAAAAAAAAAAAAACTAAAACTGTGGTGGAGCTATTGTAATTTTAACATAGCTCCACCTAGGAGGCTCAGAGGAAAATAATTCCTCTCAGGGCATGTATCATCTCTGGGGATGCTGATTGGAGGGTTTTTTAAAAGAAAAGAAGGAGAGGAAGTTCTGGGAAGGAACAGATATAAGGGGTGGGTAGGATTCTTGGGGTCTGTGGGTCCAAGAGTGACGAAATCCATCCCTCCCACTGCGTTGATAGATGCTGGAGGTTTTTTTTAAGGACAAGACGAAGAGGACGTTCTGGGAAAGACATAGGTATGAGGGTTGGTAGGAATCTGGAGGTCAGTGTGTCTAGGACATATGAATCCATCTCTTGAACTGCGGTGCAAAGCGATGGATCGAGGGCTTCTGGCTGGAGAGGTCAAAATACCTTCTCAAGCAGCTTACTTCGATTTGGCCCGCCACGCAGCAGATGGGCAGACACATCGGCCGCCAATACCTTGACAAACCTCACTCCATGAACTCAGGCACCCCAGCTAAGTCGCCAAAAGTAACGAACCGCTTGGGGTGACCTATGGCTGAGGTGTTGGTTGTCGAATAAATGGCACCCGGTACCCGCCCCCCAAATTGAAGGTTATTGTAAGGTTATGTAAATGATTTACTGGTAATAGTATGCTTAAAGTTTTACTAAACTCTTTAGAAACCCCACGCATAAAAAACTAACAACCGAATACAGCCGCATAATTCAAATCAATTTATTAATTTTTAAAACATTACAAAATAAAATTTCAATGCGTTTTAAAAGAGATAAAGTATTAAGATTCAAACAGATTTAAGCAATTTATACTTCATTGAAGCACAATCGTAACAACAACAAAGCTTGTTGTCTGAATTGAGCTTCATTGATATTAAACATGTCAATATCAGAAGTGATTCTATTTAACAAAAAAATAACTAATTATTATCTGAGTCATAATTATTTTCCATAAATTCAGATGTATAAAGCAAGGTCGCTCCCGCTGTCTGTACGCTTAGATCTTTTAAACTATGCAATGGATTTTCATGCGGGTTTCACCAATAGATAGAGTGATTCGAGAGAAAGGTTTAAGTATATAATTTGTTAAGGTTTTGTGTAAATTGCTTGAAATATATACCGATACCTATACCGATTCAGTCGCGGTAACGACAATTTACATTTTAAATATACCTCTATATTGGTTATTTTTTATCACATTGCAAAAACAAAAATTGTTCAAAAATCTAGATAAAATAATCGTTCTGATGTGTATATTAGAAATTAATAATTTTATTTCTAAATATTAAAATTTTAATATTATTCCCATATATTGTAAATACACCTCTATATTGATAATTTATTATCACTTTGCAAAAACAAAATTTTTTCTAAAATCTAGATAAAATAATCTTTCCAATGTGTATATTAGAAATTAATAAATTTATTTCTAAATATTTAAATTTTGATATTGAAAATTTAAAGCGACTGAAACGCGGTAGGGATTGTAAATGTTGGTTATAAAGATTGGGTAATGGCGTTGTCAGTAGATCGCGTTGTGTTTCGTTAGCCCCAACAACGCGTGGTCGGGTCTGCTAGTATATTATATTCCATTGCCTCTTCCTATCATTCTCCAAAAAGGTACTTAATGGATTGTTTTGAAAATTTTAAGAGGACTCAAATAGATGGCATTAATGATCTAAAATAAACTGAAAATAAAATTAAATAGCTCAAAAATAAAAATACGAATCCCTTTTCAGTATTTCAATAACCAAATTTTCGAAGTGTCTCTTAAAATATAAACTATGACAGATGTTACAGAAAGGAACAAAAAATATTCTCTGAAAAGAATAAAACATGACATTTTTCACTTGTCCAATCTAAAATATTGTTTTGGAGTAATGGCAAAACAATTTTATTTATTTGTTCCAGACTTGTAGGGATAACCTGCGAATAAGAAAACATGTTAAATCGTCGCAAGAATAAATCAAAATGCATACAAAATATAGAAAAGAAACATGTGGCAATAAAATAAGCCTGTCTCCTATAAAATAAGAGTTTATTTACAAGATGATGACGTTATTTCTGTTGAACACACAATGGGCAATTTTGTTTTATGTTCCTCCAGGATACGGCAGACAGAAATTTTCCTTATTTGGGGTTCAGCATGAATAATTATTTATGTTTCTTTCAACGGGCTCAAGTAATATATTCAGGGTAGCCAATATTATGTTCTCCGGGTTTATGTTTTGTTCGTTCCTACCTTTTACTACTTTGTTTATCGTTATGTTATGGTGTATTCGCTGAGGAAGAACGACCATGTGTAATAAAGCTTCCTTCGATAAAAATTCTGTTTTGTTAGTCTAATAATACATTTATTTTTAATGCGGGTTAACTAAGCCAAGCATCGACATAAATGCTGTGTGTCTTTTACTGGGATTTTTCGAAAGATAGAAAGGTTTTTAACCCCTATAGGACGGTTAGAATATAATAAATATCTCAAAGACAATTATGATATATAATTTTAAACCTATTTTGTTTCACCATTTTTATTCAAAATTAACAGACTACTTAATTTTAAACACTTTTTAAATTAACAATTAACCTGGTTAAAACTAAGTAATCTATTTATTTTGAATGCAATAATTTTTAACGTACATACATTTTTTAAAGATATTAACTTGTACATACTATGAACATAATTGAAAACAGAGTACTAATTACATCCTATCCTATCCCATCCTACTAATATTATAAAGGCGAAAGTTTGTATGGATTTATGGATGTATGTGTGTTTGTTACTCTTTTACGCAAAAACTACTGAATGGATTTTAATGAAACTTTACAATAATATTGCTCATACATCAGAATATCATATGGGCTATAATTTATAAAGCTAGCTAGGAAAGGGACGCGGGAGGGGAACGGGGACTTCAGGAAGAAACAATGTATTTCTTTGAATAGTGCATTGCAACGCATACCGGGAACCAGCTAAATTTTAATAAAAATGTTTTAATGGTTTTTAATTTTCTTTAGTCGAAGTTTTCAACATGTTTTTTAAATGTGTTTTGAATTTTTTGGAGCGCTTTTTAAGGGATCTTGTATTTTCTGCAATTTATTAAATAATTTTGTTCCTAGGTATTTGTAGTTCTGTTCATCTAAAGATTTTGTAATTGGATATTGAAATCGGAAAGATTTATTATTATCTGAGATTTGTGATTTATTATTATTTCCGAATGGTTTTGTTTAAAACATCTTCTTCATGCAAAGTTGACTTTATGTATCACAGGAACAAAGTATTTAATTTTCTGACTTAAAATTCTTTAAATGTAAATTCAGAAGGTTACAAAAATTATTTTTAAATATATTTTTACAAGTTATTAGTTTTAGTTACTAGTTTTTGTGCAACATGGTAAGATTGTGCGTGGGTTTTATAAGCGCCGACCCATCCTGTTATACCATATTCGATTCATTTCTTAGAAGTTCTTTATTTAGAATATCTCTCAAACAACTATAGGTCAACTTTCGTACTTGAATTTTTTTTCAGTTTTAATACATTAACTCCACACAGGAGACCTCAATGAAAAAAAATCCCCACACAGCGTCTCCAAAGATGACATAGGCCCTGAGGGAAAATGTTTTCGTCAGGTCCTCTTGTGTTTTTTATTTTTATTTATTTATTTGTTTTTAATTTTTTTTAATTATTTTTTAATTTTTTTTTTACATGAATACCAAACAAGAGTCCCAACTGCTCCCGTCTGGAGCCACCGAGACTATGGAATCCCCGATTGGGGTATGTTGTGAGGCTTAAGGTGTGGAGTTAAGAGCGTTTAACCAGCCAGCGGACGAAAATCCACATTTCGTCGAAAGTTGTTCTTACGATCGTGCAGGGCGGTTACAATGAGAAAGATTAATTATTCTCCGTACCAGCTTTTTAAAATTATAGCTCAATATCGAATTTATTTCAATCCAAATTAGCTTTAATTTATACCTTCATCCAAAAATGCTGAAAGGCGTGATGATAAAACTATTAAAATAATGTACTTTTTGTAATTATTTTTTGATTATAAGTATTTATCATTTTTCAATAATGTCTAAATTTAATAAGAATGTTAAAAAAATCTGAAATATATTAGTTTGTAAGTGCGCAAATAAATGCACAAATGGACCAATTTTCGTCAAGAAACACATGTACGTACATATTTTTTAATGATTTTATTGAAACTAAAATTAAAATTCTAAAACATGCGTTTGCTAGATAATGTATTGATTTATTTTACTGCATGATTATATTATTTGAAATGGGTGTGGTATAATACAAAATCTTTTTTGAAAATTTAATAAATCTCCCAACGACCTATGGAATAATCTTATTACGCTAAAAATTAAAAAAATTTCTCAAAATTTATTACATGCAAATGCTAGATAAAAGAACAATCTTTCGAAATCCATTTATAATTTTTTGTGGAAAAGAGTCAATACGTCTAAAATCTTTTTTGAAAATGACATATTTCCGGTTTTCTCTGGTAATGCCCTCTTAACTTAAAAAAAATCGTTGAAAACAGATAAATTTAGAGGATTTTTTTATATTTATTTTTAAAACACAATTCATACTGCAACTAGGTTGCCGTTGCAAGAAAACACCTACCCAATGTGTGAGATTGGTTTGTTTCTGTTGATTGAAGTTGTTGGACTAAAACGTAATGAAAACATTAGGTTTATTACTGATATCATAGTTTTAATACGGCTAAAGTACATACGAAAAAGCATAATCCATCGTCGCACGCAAAGGTTTAAAAATCAAATTGGTTAGCCTGCTTAATTCCACCGACAATCACTAATATTCAAATCATGAAATTTCTTGAAGCTAATCCGAGAGCGTTAATTATTAATCAGCGTACCTACTTACGAAGGTTTCCAATTAATTAACTTTTTGAAGTTGAGAGCGGGTTCGGTTAAAAAAAATATTAACGAAAATATTTTTTGTTTTGTTTACATATGTGTTTTTGGCAACCCTATTCCGCTGTGCATACATCCACCGCTAAATCCTCATGGCTGCCGCTCAGGCGGGACGTCAGAGGGGCGCGGAGCAGGGGTGGCAATAAATAAAAAATAATTCCCGCCGAGCCGGGGACATTTACAAATACGGGGATTTCACGGAGCTCCCGGCCCGTCACGGGGAGCGGTGAGGGCGACCTCTCGCGAACGGGACTGAAGCAGGGTTACAATAAAATACACAAAAAATTAGCAGGTATTAGTTACATATAGGGAGAGGAAAACCATGAGCTTTTGTAAAGAAAAAGAGTATGATTTAGTTTGACAAAGGGCATCCTATATTACTATAATGCAGTTTTTTTTATTGTCGCGGCATACCCCATCTCTACCGATTTATTACATATGTACCATAAACACTCAGTTTTAAACCTCATAAAGAAATATTTGTTATTCTTAAGATACTATCTTCATTACCACATTCCCCGCGCCGAAACGCAAATTATATGAAATTCCCTCGATAGAAAAAATCGCAAGTATGCTCCGAAAATAATTATAAATACGTTCGTTTTAGTTATTTTACAAGTTATATGTACGAAAAAATTCACAGCGTTTCCAAACCAATATTGGGAGACATTTCACCTAGCCTGACATGGACTCATAAAAATCACACTGTCTCATTTTGGTGAGATATATGAATAATGTTAGAAATAAAGAACTTCACCCTTTGCATTTGCATTTAAAAGTTTGTAATAGACGCTCCTGAAAATTTTAAAATCTAATATATAAAATTCTCGTGTCACGGTGTTTGTTACCATACTCCTCCGAAACGGCTGGACCAATTTTGATGAAATTTTGTGTGCTTATCTGGTAGGTCTGAGAATCGACCAACATCTATTTTTCATACCCCTAAAAGTAAAGGGTGTTCCACTCCGAAGAAAATTATTTTCCCCATACATTTTTTATGGAACGAATTCTCCTATTTTGAAAGAACTGCAGCAATATTGTAAGGGGTATAATATTGAACTGTGAACCGGGGGAGGGGGGAGGAAGGAGGGGGGAGGGGGAGGGGGGAAAGGAACTCAGGAAGGGGGGTTAGCGGGACGGGGGAAGGGGAGAAGTGGAGTGGGGAGAGGGAGAGGGAACGCGAGAGGGGAAAGGACACGCAGGGAGAAACAATTTAGATCAAGGTATGGTATACGCAGGGAGAAACAATTTAGATCAATTCAGCTAATAAGTTGACAACAGTTTTTGATTCTGAGGCGGTACGAAGTTCGCCGGATCAGCTAGTTATTCTATAAATGTCACTCAATTAAGAATTCGAAAAATATTTGAAAATGTTTCAATGTATTCTTAAACATATATTTAAACTGGCTGACCCGACAAAAGTTGTTCTGCCATATAAATTATTTCTGGTGAATATTTTGGTTGTTAAATAAAAAATAACGAATGTATTGTAAGTGTGTGGGGATGGGATCTACAATATCTACATATGACAGAAAGAGGAGTGGAGCGCTATAGACGATGAACGCCGATAAAAACAAAAAAAACGCCAACTAAAGAGGAGGAAAATGAGAAGAAAATCGATATGAATTTTGAAGAGCAATTGAATGTAGGATATTTTTTGTCAGTCCGTCTTTAGCCAACACAAATAAGCTCGTTGGTTTCCCCACGCGAGAACATGATGCCGAATGAAATACCAAAATGTCGCGACGTTTCTCATGAATGTCTTGCGCATATGTGGATGAAAGTTCGATTAGGTAGACGTAGCGCCATTTGTCATTCAACAACATAAATAATTCCGTTCTGTTTCAAATACGAAAGGCGGTTAAATTTGTTCATACAAAAATACTAAAATCGCGATAAAAAAAATGGGAGGGTGTTGGTTTGAATGTTAAAAATTTGGGTTTATAGGCATTTTTGATGCCAAATAAAACAAAAATACAACAATATTTTTTTTGTCCAAAAATTTGAATGTTTTTCTGGATAGGGACACCCTAATCCCCTAGCGGTATGAAATATACATAAAAAATCATAAAAATCGGTCAAGCCGTTTCGGAGGAGTGCGATCACAAACACCGTGACACGAGATTTTTATATATAATAAGATATAATAAATAAATATTGACGTCAATAATTCAAATATCTTTTGGTATTTTTTTGTAGTTGCTGTAGTTAGTTGCTTACCGATGATTATTCTTTTACAATATATAAACCTTTATCTACGCATAGAGATATACAATAGAGGCGCCACGCCTTACAAATATTTTCGTGATTCGTGTTCATCTCAGGCTTGCGGAGGCATACGGGAGGGGTAGTTCGACACTTTCTGTTATCTACCGAACTGAAACATGTGGTCCGAAGGGCACGAATGCTATTGCAAAGCAGGGGTTTACAGACTTTTCAAGTAGAGGGCCGCATACAACGACATCAAAGTTCATCAATTATATTAATCAACCTAGTAATTTTTTACTGTTGCAGCGCCTATTTTTGGTAAACTTTCGAAATCACTGGTTACGCTTAATACAAATATTTTTTAGAAAAATCTTTATATTTCTTAATTACTATAAAAGAAAAAAAAATGCGATGGAAAATATTGCATTCAAAGTTTCAATTACGAGTATGACATCGCGCCATTCGCGGTCGCGAGTTCTAGAACGAGTTGAACTGAGCTCTGAAGCCGGGTATTGAAACATTTAAGGGACTTACAATAGACTCCACACTGAGCGCGAGCCGCCATGTAAATATACCTGCAAAAATGTACAAGAATGCAGGTGTCCTTAGACTGAGGGCACAGCGTAGTAAGGACTCGAACGTTCAACAGTCTGAATAGTCCGTTCCATACATTGCACGAACGCCTTTTACACATACGCTTGCCAGATGTATTTCAAATGACCAACAAGACACGATGGTTTTTGGTCCACTAAATGCGTGAAATAGAGAATTGGAGGTACTACCTTCAAATCCGTTGAACCAATTTATTCGCTTATTGTCTCATCTATTTATATATATATCAATGTATCTACGCGTTTATTTTCTGCGTTCAAAATTTTTATGATTTTAATTGCGTATGTCCATTTGTAACAGGTACTAAGATTTGAAAGAGTCTTTTATCTGATATCTACATCAGAAAAACGTTTAAAATCACCGAATTTTACAAGAAACGAATGTAATGTGATGGTATTTCCAATACATTGTGAATATGGAGGCTCTAGGGGGTTCAAAACAATGTATCCATACAATTGATGTCAGAATATCACGCTTGGAGAAATCTCACACTTTTTTTTCTTCAACTGGAAACTCTTCGATCCCGATTTTGAATTTTAATATAATATATTAAAATTCAAAATCGGGATCGAAGAACGCTGCTTCATTGAATACCTAACCCCCTTCGTTAAATTGTATAGGCAGGTACCTGTACCTAAGTAAACATAACTACACAATATTTTTATGTGTACCTGCTTTAGTTTGTCTTGTTAAAAGCTTGTGAAAGGTACATTATAAACACATTTTTTTACACAACGTTCTACGATGAGTATCTGGGTCAATGAAACTTTTTTTAGTTGACAATGATGTCCTTCCCCGTTCCAAGCTTTTGGGATACTTTGAAGTCTTTGCTTTGAAGTTTGCATAGAAAACAACAAGTAATTTTCTGTCCATTAATTAAAAAAAATAATGAATGTTGCTTTTCACCTGTCAGATATATCAAAAGAAGATTAAAAATATGTTTTCTATACGAAAAAAATAATATTTGACGTGTCAAAAGAGTTGCTCAAGTTGACAAAATTACTTTCATCTTGGTCTGTTTTATATCCAATGGCCACCAGTGCAGCAACCAGAATACTTCTGTTGGTAGATGAAAATTTTTTTCTTTTTTTTAATAGAAAGACAAACCTTCCCGGGTTTCTAATAACGCAACAAAATTTGAAAATCTCCTACTACCACCATACTAAGCGAAAAATGATGGAGGACGTAGCCAGCCGAGGAATCGAACACGCGAAGCCCGGGTGGGACCCAAACACGATGCCCACTCACCAATTGAAAAACACAATAAATTTGTGAAAAAAGCGTAGTTGAAAGCGCAACGAAAGCTTATTATACACGGGGTTTAGGGACGTACTTGGCTTACTTTATTATCTGAATTATCTGAAGAGTACTATTATGCTTCAAGAAAATGTTCACAATTATCCTACGAGAAGACGCGGAGACTTTAGGCTTCCCAAAACTAAACTTTCGTGCACACAAAATAGTGCATTTTATAAAGGGCAAAAACTCTATAACAGTCTGCCAAGTGCCGTAAAGGAAGCCTCAAGTCTCAGCACTTTTCGTAGGATATGTGCATTTTATGTAAAAAATGTGTTTTGATTACTTACCAATGTTATTCTCATATCTTATTCTTTTATAATGTATTTTTGTATAGTTATCTTTTTTATTTGGTACTCTTTTTTAAAATGTATTTGTAAATGTTACTGTACCTACTTCGTAAATTGTATTTTTTTTTTATATTTTGAGATGTATGAAAATATTTACATACATCTAAATAAAAATTTCAAAAACAAAACAAAAAAAAACTTTAACCGGAGATTCCCGAAATTATTTGGATCAAAAAATGTAAATGAAATTCTAGTCTCAGGTTGCTTTTTACAAGTCTTTTTTTTCGAATGTTTTTCTTTAAAATTAAACACAAAAGATTTTCTTCCACATATCGTCACTAGTCACTCAGCCGGGTGACCGACCAACCTCTCACCCAATCCCTAAATACTAAATATTCAATACCTAATGATTTTTTATGATTTTAGCTGAAAAAAGAACTAAAAAAATGTCACCGGATTCCAAAATTTTATATACCTTTTTTCTCCAAATAATGGTTAAATTCACTGGTTAAAGTAAGTGAAGTACGACGCTTGCCACCCTTAATCATTTCATGTCTCCCATATCTGTGAGTCGTGAGAGAATAGTTTCGATTAGTACAGCCTGAGGGAAAGACCACGATTTACAATCGAACATTGGTTTAAATGACTTTAGCCGTGCTTAGTGACCAAATCTGAATATCCAGGTACCCACCTCCCAACCGCCTTCCTCATCTCTTTCCCCTCCCGCTCCCTTAAGAGGAATATAAACGCTAGAAATATTTCGAATCTCATGCCTGCAAAATTTAAAAATCGAGCGTTTTTTTGCACGAGGCTAGTAAGCGAAAAAGTAGTTTTTATATATTTTGTGCATAATTTTATAAGAACGAAAAAAAGTTAGAACATGGAAAACCTCAAAAATAGTCTTAGCCATAAAGGGGTATTTTCAAAAAATTGTTTCTTGTATTACTTCATAGTTAAGTCATGAAAAAACATTTTTTTTGGTGGTTTACGCTTATATTTTTTGTTACGTAAATAATAATTTTATTGTAATTCCAATACATAGAACAGCTAGTAAAAGCTTTGATTTATCCGTAGCATATTTTTTGATATTCATACTGTAAGCCGATTCGTCGTAAAGATTAATCAAAATAGTAGTGTTGAGTACCTCATACAAGAGGCACCTCAAATGTCCCATACAAACACGTAAAATGTCCCCCCACCTCACAATATGTATTTATACCAACTCTTTTTCTTTGTATTGCTACAAATATGAAGGGGGGACAAATATGAAGGAGGGACAAACATGAGGTGTGAGGTGGTTTGTTTTGTTGCACTACATTCATGTCATGTACGGGACAAATATGAGGTGAGGTGTGAGGTGGTTGGTGTATTGGACTACATGTCATGTCACGTTGTCACGTATGGGACAAATATGAGGTGAGGTGTGAGGTGGTTGATGTATTAAACTACAATATGTCATGTCACGCACAGTTTGGGACAAATGTATGAGGTGTTGAGGCGTGAAGTGTTCGTATATTCTATGACATTTTTGTATTAGAACCGTGAGGTGGTGATGGGGTAAGCCAATTCAAATATTGTGAATACCGCAGAAGCGTCCCAACTGCTCCCAAATTTTTATTTTTTATTTTTTTATTCTAAATTATTGTTAAGTGAATACCGCACAAGAGTACCAACTGCTCCAAAAAATTTTTTTTTTTTGTAAACTATTGTTATGTGAATACACAAAACAATAATTTATGAGCACAAAAGTCCCAATTGTTCCAAAAAAATTTTTTTTTTGAAATTTTTTTTTTTGAAATTTTTTTTTATTGTAAATTATTGTTATGTGAATACACAAAACAATAATTTATGAGCACAAGAGTCCCAACAGCTCTAAAAAAAATATTTTTTTGAATTTTTTTTTATTGTAAATTATTGTTATGTGAATACACCTAACAATAATTTATGAGCACAAGAGTCCCAACTGCTTAATTTTTTTATTTTTTATTATAAATTTTTTTTATTGTAAATATTTTTTATTGTAAATTATGTATTGATAATTGAATACCGCACAACAGTACCAACTATGCCAAAAAAAATTTTTTTTTTTATTATATTTTTATTTTAAATTATTGTTATATGTTATGTAAATACCGCACAAGAGTCCCAACAGCTCCCAAGGGAGGGAGGATGAGGCAGTGTTGAGATGAGGTGGAGGGGGTTGCTGAGGAGGGGGAGGGATAAGAGGGGGGGTGCAGGGGGGGGGGGATCAGAGGGGGGGGGTGCAGGGAGGGGATCAGAGGTGGTGAAGGTGGGGAGGGGGTAGGCCTTTTTTATATCCATTTTTCGTACAACAAAAATAACAGACACGGGAGGCGGGTATGGGTACCGACACCCTGGTGAGGGAGCGGGAGACTGGAATGAAAGTCGTCATGTCGAAGTGGTGAGTCAGTCGTTTATTGGGCTACGTAGCAGATGGTCGGTGGTCGGTAACATGATGTAATGCGGCGTGCCGTAGATGATGCTGCAGGCGTGCGGTGGAGATGGAGATGGTGTGGTGAAGGTCAGCGAGTTGCTCGACACCATGGCGGTGGAGATGACCTATCTTCCAGGCCGTTGCTTGACGCTTTGAATCGCGGAGATGAACGGTGTGTGGCTCGGTGAGCTGAGCCACCAGCAGGTAGTCCTGGCGAGGCGGAGCGTTTTTCCATGGCAGCGAAGCACGGTGAGGCTTCGGGGTGCCATGAAGTGGTGAGCTGATCCCTGGACTGAAGGTGACGCAATCCTTGTAAGTCGCGGGATGAATCTGATCTCTGGAGCTGAAGACGCGATGGGCCTTGTGGCTGAGACGTGGTGATGGACCTCGAGGAAGCTGCCCTGGATGCGTAGCGATGCCATGCAGGAGCACTTATTACATGTTGGGATATTGACCGACGATTAATGTGAGACTGAACTGAACTGAACTGCAGCGGGCGAGCGATCGGCTGCTTATATAGCCGCGGTAGAGTAACTACCTCGCGGTAGGTAATACGAGCCACTTCGAGAATATTCGGCGCCGTACAGATATTGTACGGTGCTGTCTCGAGACCTTTCTAGGCGGGGCGATATTATTATCGTCGGGCTGGCACGGGAGGCGAGAAAGTACATCGCTGCCAGTATAGGTACGAAGGTACCTAGGCAAGTAGGTTTGCCGATGCGCGCGGATATTAGGAGATGTTTCTCGATTCCTCTTTTGATGGCGATGATAATAATGATGTGTCGCCACACTGGTATTTATTAGAAAACCAAGAAAATCAAGCTGAAGGAAAAAAACCAGCCACCCCCCCCCCCGTAAGCGAAAATATTTTGTAACACCTCACCTCAACACCTCATTTCAATATTTGAGTACCTCGTACAAACTCATCCTGATATCGTGTCCTACCCAACACTACAAAATAGTATCTAAATAGGATTTCACGTATATATTCATCTTAAGCTTCACAGTTAGAAATGTCATCACTGACTTCACATGGTTGGGAGCAGTTGGGACTCTTGTGAGATAGTTACATAAAAATATCACGTTTCGCATTGTAGACGCCTTAAAATTAATTAAGTAATTAATAATCGCATGTTAATGCCCCATCAAAATAAAACCATCCACAGAAAAAAATTAAAGGGGTGTTGTCTGTAATGTGTTGTAGTACATCTACATTATACGAAAAATGAATTTGTATAAGAATGGCATATTATTATACGTTTTATTTTAATTTTTTAATCGAACATAACTTTTGCTAGAATAAAATAATCCTTAGCTAGAATAAAAAAAATAATTTTAAAACTCAGAAGTCGGGTGGTGACTTCAACTTTTAAATACGTCTTTCGTAGTATTAGCAACTGTAAAGGACAACGTAGCCAATATTAAATCCCATAAAATATGTTTTATGTGTTACTCACGGAACAATAAAGGTGATTTAAAGATGACATAGGCCTCTAGGGAAATTATTTCCCCAGGTCTGTGAGGAGTTAATCTAAAAAAAAACAATAAGTTTATTTATTTATTTATTTATTTATTTATTTATTTATTTGTTTATTTATTTATTTATTTATTTATTTATTTATTTATTTATTTATTTATTTATTTATTTATTTATTTATTTATTTATTTATTTATTTATTTATTTATTTATTTATTTATTTATTTATTTATTTATTAATTTATTTATATATTTATTTATTTATTTATTTATTTATTTATTTATTTATTTATTTATTTATTTATTTATTTATTTTTGCTATTTATTTTTGCTATTTATTTATTTATTTATTTATTTATTTATTTATTTATTTATTTATTTATTATTTATTTATTTATTTATTTATTTATTTATTTATTTATTTATTTATTTATTTATTTATTTATTTATTTATTTATTTATTTATTTATTTATTTATCTATATAAGGTATGTTTACATTACATTATTCGATGCCTGTCTCACTAGGGTACACCTGTGTTGAGACAGGCGTTAAAATGGTAGGTACCATTTGTATCAGGATGTTGTTTCTTGTACTCAGATCGAATCTTTTTACATTTACTTAAATAGGCACTTGGCTGTTTCAGCATTTACCGATATAAATTAAGCATTAAATAAAACAAAGAAAGCTCTCACAAATTATAATGATAAAATTAACACGAACGTCACAAAAGCGTTCGCAAATAGGAAGGTTCCTTTTATACATAGTCATCGAAAAATAAGAATAACATTTAAAATAACTGTTATAAAAACTAATAGAGGTAATTCAATGGTTTTACTCTTAAAATATGCGGAAAAAGATCAATTTTTTTTTCGTATTTAGTATATTTCTATGTGTGCACCGTTCGTGGTTCTGCAGATGTCTAGTCTGTAGGCGATTTCTTGCAATAATTTCGGGAGAAACTGTCAAGATAGCGGCGGAAATTCGATCCCGCAGGTGATCTAAATCCCTAATCTTTTCTGCGTACACAATGTTTTTAATGTACCCTCAGAAAAAAAGGGTAAGGTCAGGACTTCTTGGAGGACAGGCAACGGGGGTTCCTCTACCAACGATACTGAACGGCAGTCGTAGGAGCGCCCGCGGCTGACCTGCAAAACAAAACTTACATTCACCAGCTAGCGTTCAGTGACAGAATTACACGTTTAACATAAAGGGTTTCGCTGCTATAATTTTTGCAAATGATGGCATGCTCGCTTTCCCAACGGCTGGATTGGTAGAGGAGCACCCATAGACAGACTAGACATCTGCAGAGCGACGAACTGTGCCCACATCGAAACATACTAAGGTACGAAAAAAAATGTATCTCTTTCCGCGCATTTTAAGATCAAAACCATTGAATTACCTTTAATAGTTTTATACATATTTTATACAACTGTTATTTTACATGTTGTCTTTATTTTTCGACGATCCCGTATATTTGTTTGTAAACAAAACATGTTTAATCTTTCAATTACGTTTCTAGGAACCAATATAGCCTTGATCATCATTTTTTTACTCAAAAAACATGTCGGGGATATTTCAGATAACAGTTCATTGTTTTTCATAAACAAAGGACCTTTGTTCAGAGAAGATCCTTTGAACCCGCTTACAAATTATCCCTTAGCCAATTTTCCAAAAAAATGGATAGGCGTAGGTTGCGCAATTAGAGTTGTCACAAACAACACACATTTTTAGTATTTTTACAGGTTTTGGTGCATATAATATATTCACTTCCGAAAGTGATGTTATTGTGAAGCGTCACTGAGAAACAGAATTTTGTATTTGCGCCTGCTTATCGTTTTAGTGAAAAATAACAAGTGTTGTTGACGTCGTTGTAATTTTAAAAGAACGTGTATAATGAAACGTTTTACGTTTATTAAAAACTTGCGCAGACCTCTGAAAAATCACGGGGTAATTCAATCGTAGGATTTTTTAAGCTGAAAGCATTTATTAAAAAAATATTTACCTATGGACCACTGCCTTTCAAAAATAGAAATTTGCCTTTTGAATGTTAGTTATCTTGAAGAATTACAACATCCATCCAATTACATTATAACAAAAAAACGAGTGTGCTTTAGACCAGTGGCGGCTGGTGCTCACAAAAATTGGTAGTGCGCTAAAAATCTTGTACATATACCTACCCTAATTAAAATGATTTTAATTATGAAAAAAATCTTACCTATTTGTAGGTTAGGTCGATTCTCCGTTGTCTCTTTTGTTTTTAATTTGCACTCTTGTTTACTATTTAAAATGGGCCGTGGTGGGCCACTATTTTTAATTTCTAATCGTTTTTTCAAAGTTCAGCGCATTGTTTTTTATAAAATGAACATTAATAATGGGACTTATTTAATTACTCTTCCCGACTCATCTAAAAACTAATAATAATGGCGTATTGACCTGCGACCTGTCACAACGGGTCTCATTGTTTATGTTGGTTGGTATGCTGTAGAGATAAGAAATGGTCGATGCTGAGCGGAACATTGACTAAAAAAGAGTAGATCTTAATTTAAACACACAATATCAATAATAAAATGACACGACCGCGTCCCCAATTAAGATGCTACTGAACAAACGGTCCTTTTGACATGGTGGTAATTCCCGGATCGCCGATCACGGGTTATTTAAATTTGCAAAGGATTATACCAGATATACCTACCTACGATTATAGCTCATGGAGAATTGTGTAAGGTTTCTCCTCGATTCTGTGATCGCTTTGGCAAACGCACTCCCGGCCTGAATATAGGAACAAAACGTTCTGCTTCTGTTATCTCAGTATCTGTTACGCGAGCGGGTATACATAGACACCTATATTATGTATGCATTATAACCGAAGTGTGTATTGTGATTTGTGATGAGGCGTGTCGGAAATATAGTATGTTTTTCGGTGCTCGGGAATTTTTAGATTGGCAGAAATTTTGGGAGTGCGTTGCACCGCCGCACCTTAGGGCTGGCCGCCACTGCTTTAGACCACACGACTAAAGCAAAACTTCTGCTACATCTATATGATAGGAAGAGAGAAAGAAAATGTGCGTGCGCACTGCTCTCTCTTGCTCCTACAGTGTGATACAGACAATAGGCATGCACTGTGTCTTAGATATGAATCGTAACTGGCTATGAGAGAAAGAGAGAAAGAAAATGTGTGCTCGCACCTCTCTCTTGCCCCTACATAATATACGAAACGTAACTCTTTATTTATTGTTAGTACATTTACATTACACAGGTATGATTTGAGAATCTGTGTCTTGGACATTAGGCAAATTTATGCCAAAAACATATTAGCATACCTCTTCAAACACAGAACTACCTTTGAAAATGTCCAAACTGCTCGCGATACTAGAACCAAAGGGCATAATCTCCTACTTATCCCTTTTGCTAAAACAACCTTTGGCCAAAGAAATTTTAGATACTTTGCAACAAAACTATATAATACACTTCCACTGGCAATTAGACAACACACAATGTATCTTAAATATAAATCTGACACCAAGTCCTGGATTACCAGCCAAAATAGATCCAACATCAAAGATTATATCAAAACTAACTTATAAGTATTTATTTTTTCAATTTTACGTTGATGATTAACTGTTACTTGTAATATTGTGTTATTATTTGTACTTTGTATGTGTTATTATTATAAACTGCTCATGCTAAGCGCCTGCTCTCAACACAGGTTCTCCTAGTGAGACAGGCATAGAATAAAACAAATTGTAACTCAAAACAAATAAAGATGAATAATAAAAAAAAAAATAAAAAAAAAATAAAAAAAAATAATATATTGTCCTCCACACTAGGAGTTCACCTGTTTTGTAGAGGACATTTTTCAGTTGTAAATTATAAATTGTGATTAGTAAAACAAAAGAGTGTTCATAATAATATTTAATAATATTTGGCTGATTTATAAAGCGCCGTTTTCTTGAAAAATCATCTCAAGGGCGCTGTATATAAGAAAGAGGAACAATAAAAATCAAAATATAAAATCGACTTCAATTCGACAAAATTATAAATTAAAAGTTAAAAGGATTGTAGCCAGTTCCTTATGTTTTTTTTTTTCAAAATATTAGTTGTTTTATATTGTGTATGAACTACTCTCTCTTTCTATCTTCACTAACTTATATCTCCCTCTCAACTGCCGTTCGCCTCGCTTTTCGTAACGCTCTCGTCACGCATTCGCCAGCTTACTCCCCAAGTCAAGCGTGCGTAAAGAAGTTGTACTTCAAAAAACACAAGACACCAAAATGTAACACCAATATTCTAAAAAGGATAGCCATTCAAATGTGCGTGTATAAATGAAATAGACATATGAACTGCCCGCTGTGTGTCCACTATACCTATTTCAGTAAAAATACGCGCCTTGTTCCAGTAATGTGTCTTCACAATGTTAATTCATCTAAGTACTTATCAAACATTTAAACAAAAGAAAAAAACATTCAAATAAAAACATATTTATTAATGAAATCATGTTGGCACCTGCCTTATTAGCCCAGTCATTCCGTAGTTTTACCTTGCAAAAGGTCATGTAGTAGCGATTTTGATATATGTTGTTAAGATTGGGACTCTAAAGAAAAAAAAAAGTTTTCGACCCTCCCGAGGTCGAAAACTTTTTTTTTTCTTTAGAGTCCCAATCTTAATAACATACATCAAAATCGCTACTACATGACCTTTTGCAAGCTAAAGGCCCTTTTTATCCCCCACTGACTGGGCTATATCGCTTGCAGAATATGATTCATACTTATCAGATGCAATTTTGAAAATTAATTTTTCATTAAACGTAAATAACGCAGGAACACAATAATTTCAAATCACGTACATGGATATCGAAATTAGTACGATTGTAGTAATGGAACCTTTTTAAATTTCACTAGGATTTTCGTTTCTGAAGTCGAAAAACTTGTGCTTGTCTGCACATGCTGAATACAAGAAAACCATGTGTGTGAGTACTGTATTCGTGTAAACTTCAGCAGCGATAACTGTGTGTGACATGGGATGTAAGCTTATCCGTAAGCTTGATTAAAAACCTGTACAGTTTTTTGGTCGAGCTTATGTTATGTTTCGACACCAAGCGATGAATAGGTCTACAAAGTTTCTGCTTTATCCAAAGTAGTAGTAGCTTTTTCATCAAATGTTCCCAATTGAATAGTCTGGTATAATCTATTTACTTATCTCTATACAAATAATAGCCATTTTGTCCCGTCATTGCGGAGGTTGGCTGAGCTTGCGAAACTTGAAAATTTCTTTGTCCACATATATTATTATTGAATTAATCGATTCCCCAATACACGTCCTTTGGGTACGCCACGCCGGCTGATGACAAAACATTCTACTAGAGTTTATGGTCTTTTCAGTTCATAATGGAGTTCTGATATCAACCCTGAAGTATGGCAGGCGTACGTGCGTTTTGAATTTGGGAGGCGGGAACGGGTACCGCCGCCCCGGGAATCTCTATTGGATAACCAACACCTCTGCCATAGGTCAACCCAAGTGGTTCGCTACGTTTGGTGATTTAGAGGGGGTGCCCGGGTTCATGGGGTGAGGTTTGTCTAGGTCTTGGAGGCAGACGACCAGGACATATTGAACCTCAGATTCCTACCCACTCCTTAAACCCTTTTCCTTCCCAGAACTCTCCTCTCCTTCCTTTCCTTAAAAAAACCCTCCACACAGCATCCCTAAAGATGACGTAGGCCCTGGGGGAAATTATTTTCCTCAGGGCCTCCTGTGTGGAGCTCACGTAAAAAAATGCCAAAGAGGAAAGAGGCATGAAGCAGAGACCGGTCAGTGGTTGAGTGGGCATAGCGCTTGGGTCCCACCCGAGCGTCGCGTGTTCGATTCCTCGGCTGGCTAAGTCCTCCATCACAACGCAAGCAACATTTTCGGCTTTCTGTGGTGGTAGTAGGAGATTTTCAAACATTGTTGGGTTATTCGTAACCCGGGAATGTTTGTCTTTCTTTTAAAAAAATTAGCAAATAAAATTAGCATATTGTGGAGGAACGTAGAATAAAGAATAACACTGGAGGAGATATTCGCCTCTTGGGGAAATTTTTCACAAAAAAAACGGAGCAGCACAAATCATACAAAACGACGCACGGTCCCGAAGAACAGTGTCAATAGTTAGAGGCGGTTAAGTTAAGGTTGGTTAAAAAAATTACTAAGTCAATTTTAAGAAAAAAATTACTAAGTCAATTTTTATAAATGCTTGAATTGAATTCACTCTTTGTTGGCTCTTTCATTTTAATATTTCCGTGGAAATTCAATTCCAGTGAGTGAGGAAAGAATTACTTCGTGGAATAATGTCGATGCAACCATAAATTATTATTGGTATCCACTTTGTCTTCGGGACTGGAATACCATTTAGGATTTGCATTCAGTGTAACCGCAGCTTTATAAATCTTTCTTTAGAAATTGCGACTGAAGGCCGCCGCTTTAAAGGATTCTTAGTTAAATTCAATATTAAATTCGTCACCAAGGCGAGTTCTCATCGGATGTTTTAGAAGTAAAAAAACTCACGATCAACATATTTAGTTTATGTATTTCAAATAGCCCATCATGGGAAAAAAACACCTATCATACATACAGGCTCATAATACGCACGTTGATAGTGTTGTGTTGTCCTATATCAAATATTTTTTTATTGGCAATTCACCCTAAGATATCACCATCGTCATCACTATTGGCTCTACAACCCCTGGTGGGTCTTGGCCTCCTCAAGAATCTTCCTCCACTCATTTCGGTTTTGTGCCAGTTCTCTCCAGTTTAGAAGCTCCAAGATAGATATGTCTTTGAGGACGTTAACGCTCCATCTTAGTCTTGGTCTTCCCAGGCTCCTTCGCCCTATTGATCTTGAGTTCAGCAGGGACTTTGGTGCTTGATGCTCGGTTATTCTCTCCTCATGACCCAGCTACCGAAGTCTTCCCAGTTTTATAAATTTCGCGACGTTTAGCTCCTTAAACAAAGTATAGAGCTCATTGTTATAACGTTTGCGCCAAAATCCATGAGATATATCAAATATTAAAATTTATTTATTTATTTATTTATTATTAGTTTCAATAGCAAGGTTTGTACATATATGTATAATGTATAGTATAAGTATAGATTTTTTTTTTTTTCACAGACCTCCTCACTAGGATTTCCTGTTCTGAGGTGGCCTGTAGTTTTTTAAAATATTTGTATTTGGTTATGGATTGTCTTTATATCGTCTTCATGATGTTTGTAATTTTATTGTCACTTTGTTCTCTCAGCCATGTTTTTACTTTCACTTAGCACTTTATATTTTATCATTTTTCTTTACTTCCATGACGTGTGTGCGACCTTTTACTAAAGATTTCAATGCGCTTTTTATCTACGCGCTCTTTTGTCTGTGGTCATCTGACTTTTTCATGTTTTTAAATGATGTATTTCATTTCTTGCTAACTCATTCTACAAATTAAAACCTTAGTTCTCAGATTAGAATCTAAACTCTGTAAACCTGCTATTCATCTGAATTAAAGTTACAATAATATCCAGTACAAAAACCGCAACAGTTTACTTACAAGATGATAACCTCGCAAATCATAACCCCTTGGGTTTGGAAACGAAAGAAGTCAACAAAGCTGCTCAACTTACACCTGACGATAGACTGTCCTGAGACCAGACCCTGGGACTCTACAGATAGTACAACCTTTTGATGATGTTGAACTTTTTTATCCAAAGTGGCATTTTACCTCTTGATATGAATTCTTTTAGGAATTAGGAGATATTTTGAACGGTGTTGAAGTATCGGCACCAGAAAACGAAAGGATTATGGCAAACAAAATTACTAAGTCATCGCTTGTCACAGTTTCACGAATAATCTAATCAATCACCTGTCGAGAAGTGAAAGGAAGGAATGAAGGAAGTAGCATATTGACCTGAACAGTGAACGTGTTCTGCCATTTAGTCTAGTTTCCATATATTTTATGAATTATGTTTAATATTTTCCTTAGGTATTATTTCGAACCTCGGCCCCAACACCATAGACTATTTTCATGAAATAAGAAGAAAATCATTAAGCCATCAAGGTGACCGGCCAACACAGAAAGAAACCAACTCAGAACCACCTCAGAAAGGTCATTTTGTGGTCATCATAGTGATGATTAAAAAATATAAAAAAATTGGTTAAGTAGGTTAAGTTAGGTTAGTTAATTTTAAAATTATTTTTCATAGCTTTTAATGACCTTTCTGAGGTGGTTCTGAGTTGGCATGGAACCGCCATCAATATGTAAATAAATATTAAAAAAAAAAACAAGAGGGAACGTAATTGAATGTAATAGAAAAAAATCACTTGGCACCATGACGAATTTATACACATGACACTTGGCACCATCGGAGATGCTCCAGCTTGCAATAATTAAATTTTGAAATATTTGAAAAAGAAAGTAAAACCAGATACCTAAAAACATTTCAAAATACTTTTATAATAATTGTATTAAATTCTTAAGGAATTACATATTTGTAAAAAGCACTAATTTTGTGGCTCGCCATAATTTACAATAGAAAAACACATACATTTGCTTAAGACCACTTTTACTTTAAAACACTCTACCGGTTTCAGAAGCACCCTTCCTTCGTCAGGAGAATATTATAACTGTAACTGTTATAATATTCTCCTTAGAGTGTAAACCGGTAGAGTGTTTTAAAATAAAAGTGGTCTTAAACAAATTTATGTGTTTTTTTATTGTAATAAGGATTTGTTAAACGTTAGTTTAACACGAGTTCGATATTGTTCAGTTCTCGAATAAACAGAATGTGAAAATATCCTTATTTTTATATAGTATTTATTATGTGTTGGAAATTATTTAACAAAAATGGATGTTTTACAGTCCCTCAGGAGGTACGCAACGGGAAACATAAAATTTAGACAAGACTAGATAGAAAATAGGGTGTTATTTGTTTAGGTTTGTTGCTAATGATGATGGTTTAGGCAACCAGGAGATTTTATTTTCTTCTTCTAGTGAAAGCTACTCTCATCATTGTCCTGGTGAAAGACGACCTTTCAAAATCGGTAAATTGCTTGAAATGGCTTAAGCCGTGCTTGGTGTCTAGATATAAACAGCAAGGTAGGTACTTCTCCACCTTCTTCTTCGCAATCTGTTTCCTCTCCCACCACCTTCATCATCAAAACATACACCAATTGGGGGGACTGCCCCAGACTGGTGAACAGTTGTGACTCTAACTAAAAAAAGTTAATTGTGTCCAAAAAAACATGATGTTGTCAGAACGCGGCTCTTTTCGCCTAAACAATGCCACGGATGTGAAAACGTTGTCTCGCGGTGAAGCGTTTTCTCGCCGCGGCGAATCTTAGGAAATTGTGAAATAAGACAAAATAACACGCGGGGGGCTGTGGGCTGGAGTGGGGTGGGCGGGGGGAGATTTAGTGAGAGGGACGCCTCCGCCCCCGCCCCCGCCCATCGCGCACTGCCGAGGGCGGCGGTACCTACTTAATTACAACCGCGGTGTATGAAACTGGGCATGAGTTGGGGATGGGGAGGAGATTGTATGGGTGGGATGCAGCACCACGGATGAATGTAATATTTTATCTGTTTGGTCATAACCTTTGTGGCTGAGTGATTAGGATTCACGGGTTTGGAACGGGAAGTTGCGGGTTCGAAACCCGACATGGGCAAGAAAAAAGTGATTTTTCTTATTTTAATTTTTTTTTTTTTAATATTTTTTTTTGTTATTTAGTAACTATACATTTATTATTTTTTACATTTTTATATGAAACATATATAAAATAGTAAATATATTCGTAGTCCTCCTCACTAGGAGATCCTGTGCGGAGGGGGACCATGCTTTGGATAAGTTTTCAGCGACTTCTATGGTTTAACTTCATTGTTTGGATAAGATTTTCCAGAAACTTCTATGACGTTGTTTTAAGTATACTAGTAAGTTAATTTTCCGATAGTTCCTTCAGCCAACATTTAATGTCCTTAATGTAGCTATTTTTGGTTTTAATTTGTTTGGTACTAAGTGGGAGTTTGTTATATAACTTTACTGCTTAAAATTCTGAACTTCTTTGTCCAAATGAAGAGTTACACTTTGGTATATTAAGTATGTCTGTTTGTTTGGCTCTGGTTTTATGAGCATGTGAGGTGTCTGCCTCTGAATAATTTTTGTGGTGATGTACTAGAATGTTTTTGGCGTAGATTTTCTGTATGGTTGGAACATCAAACTGTTTAAAAATTTCTGTTGTTGACGTCCTTACGGGGACCTTCAGTATGGTCTTTGTGATGCAATTCTGAGTTACCTTAAGTTGTTTTATGTGATTAGATGCTGCTGCGCCCCATCCTATTACTCCATATTCCAGTCGAGAGTGGCATAAAGCATAATATGCTATCTTTAAATCCCTCATTGACAAGATGTTTCGTAATTTTTTGAAGAAGTAGATGAGTTTTGTTAGCTTTTTTGAGGTAAGATCAATGTGTGAATTCCACTGTAGTTTTTCATCAATTTCAATCCCAAGATATTTAATACTTTTTGTTTGGGTTAAAGACGGGCAGGAACATTGTGAAAAAGTATTTACATATTCCATATATAATACAAATATAATTAATAAGTTGTATTTTGCGGCACATTTCGGTGTGATAGGTATTCTACGTATCGTCCTGTGAAAGACTACTGTTTATCATGGAAACGTTGCATCAATGGCTTTAGCCTTGTTTGACAAGATCTAAATAGCCAGGTACTTCCCAACTTTCTAGTGCTCCAACTCCTAATTCAAGTTTATATAAAAATGTGGTAGTATTCTGTAATAATGGTAATAATTATTTTATTCAGGATTACGTGAAGGGGTTATAAAAATTCAATGTAATTTATATTGTCGTAACCCACAAAAAAAAAAATGAAAGAAAAAAAAATAATAACATGCATTTCTTGAAAACGTCAAGTTTTTAAAAATTAAAAATATATTTTTGATGAGATATAATAATTATTACGTTATTATCTATTAATAAATTATTATTTATTTATGTTTGGCAGGATTAAAAAGTTATTTTTTTATTTATTTTTTGTTTATTTGTCTATAAAAAAATATACGTAAATTGGGTTTTTTGATGCCTGACTCCCTAGGATATACCTGTGTCGAGACAGGCGTACAAGTATATAAATGAATATCTTATTTACAAGAGTATTTAAGGTTAAGCACATATTAATTTGAATCGAAATTAAAACAGAAAGGTGATTGGAAGGGTGGGTAAATCTTTTAAAGATAGTAAAACAACTAATATTATTGAATACAAAAAAAAACATAAGAAACTGGCTACAATCTTTCTAACTTTTAATATATAATTTTTGTCGAATTGAAGTCGATTTTATATTTTGATTTTTATTGTTTCTCTTTTTTATATTAGCTATTAACACTCTTTTGTTTTACTATTCACAATTTATAATTTATAATTTACATCTGAAAAATGTCCTCCACAACACAGGTGAACTCCTAGTGTGGAGGACAATATATTATAACTTTGTAACGTAAATGTACTAAGAATAAATAAATAAATAAATAAATAAAAGTTATCTTATAATCGTTGGAGGAGATGAAGTAAAGAATTAAATTCTGTCTAATCTATTCATGGAGTTAAACTTGACAGATTCTATTATTTTCATTTATTTTAAATGGGTTAGGTCGTATGTGAATAGTTATTTCTGTCTATGTGAGATTTATTTTACAGATATTTGTAATAATGTGACGTCCAGTACTTATAATCCATTTTTTTATATCTTGTTTAAATTTTGTCAAGGAGTCAGTTTGTCTGATCGTAGCAGTAGTGTATTGTATGGTTTGTATTTAGAGTGTCTTTGTCCAAAGGAGGTTTTGGATAAAGGAGTTTAGAGAAGTTCTTTGTTAATGGCTCGGGTATTGTTTATTGTTTGTGCAGCTTTGTATAGTGTTTTGTTGTTTTTGTGTAAATTAACTAAGATGGGTCTTGAGTAGAGCTGTTTAATGTCCATAACATTGAAGGTATTGAAGATCGTATCAGTACTGGTAGTAAGCGGCAGATTGAGAATTATTTTTAAGATTAGTTTTTGTGCTTTAATGATGGGGTCAAGGGTCAATTATAACGGTAATTGTATCTATGTATGAAATTATCTCGATAGAAAAAATATGCGAAGTTTAAAAATATTTTAGTTAAGTTACTTGAATTTTTTTCCGTGTGTCTTTAAAAAGGTACTATTTAACACTTTTCCCACGAGATTTTTTACTCTATTTTAAACGAGTCTTGTTTTACTAAACATTTTCATAATTTTCGCTTAATTATTGTCGTTTTTAATATTAGCGCGCTAACATTCGTATTTACATATCTCCTTTTCTTTTTTTGAGCTCACACTACCGAGCCTTAAGACATTAGTCGAGAGCTTCTCGTTCTATTTTAATTTTGTATTGCTGTGTTGAATATTTTTGCTTACGCCTATTTTATATCATTTTTTCAAATTCATATTTACATCTCTTCTTTTCAAACCATCTTCTTCTTTCTTTTGAAAGCTTAATACGGAGCCTCAAACAGAAATATCAATGTATTCGATTTCATTAAGCAAATAACCCAAAAATGCGATTCTGCCATCATTTCCTCCTTACTTAATTCATCCCTAGTAAAACCCGTAAAATACTTGTGAAATTCTACCCGTTCGCGTAAAAACGAAACAGCCCTCTAACGAACCATGTTCCAGATGCGTAGGTTAGTATGTAATACGCGTTGTAAATTTTATTTTGTAATTAAACGGAACAGCTTGCTCTAAGACAGGCCGGGAAGTAGGTTCGAAGCGATATTGAATTTATATGAGATCTTAAAAGATTGCCTCGCTGCGAATGCTGAGGGAAACTGCGGAATTCAATTGGACTGATTTAAATTGAATGTATATTTTGTATTATTCGGTATTGCTGTCTGAAACATTGAGAAATGGGAGATTATGAACGCTGCGAAGTTATACCCAATAGAACAAAACAACAGAATGAGAGATGTTTATTTATATCAAAATATAATACTTTATTAATTTTTTGTATACTGGCTGGTCCCCGGCATGCGTTGCTATGCCATTTAATAAAAAAATTGTTTCTCCCTGCGTGTCCTTTCCCATTCGTCCCATTACCGTTCCCTTTCCACATCCTCTTCCCCTCTCCGATTCCTCCACCTTCCCTCTCTCCACTTCACTTTCCCCCTTTCCCCGTCCTGCGAACCCCCCTCTGAAGTTTCCCTCCCCCTTCCGGGTTCCTCTTCCCACTCCTGCATTCCATACATTCATTTATTTTATTTTATTTATTTATTTATTATTACATTTATTACATACAAGATATAACAATATAAAAGGAAGCTTTGACTGTCCAACTAGGAAGGTTTCCCGTTTTAGGACAGTCAAATTGGCAGGTTGCGTGTACATAATTTCACATTAATGGATTAAATAATAATTAACAATAATGGTACATATTGGGGGAGTTACTTAGATATTAGGTACAATATCAGATATAAGTTGTGTTATTCTAGGTATACATCAGTAATAAACAATAAAATCCAGGTAGGTACATGTAAAATATAAAATAAAATAAAAATATAACATATAAATGTAAGAAAGAAAAAAAAAAAAATAAAATAAAAAAAGTATTTTTTTAGGAAAATACAAATTAGCAGTAATAAACAATAAAATCCAGATAGATACATGTAAAATATAAAATTAAAATATAATATATAAATGTAAGAAAGAAAAATGTAAGAAATTTTTTAGGAAAATACAAAATACAAAATCGAAGAAATCAACTCAGACTATGTTTTTTAATAATTTTTCGGAATCTGTCCTACCTAAGTCTAATAACCATTTTGTAATTTTATTACCGAAGGATGATAATTCACACAGTTTAAATTGAGAGGGGATTTTGTTGTATATTTTTGGTCCCAGGTTTGAGAAAACTTTTTGATAAGCCGCAGTATTGCTTGTTGGAATAGAAAGGTCGTTTCTGCTCTTACTTCTGGTTTGATGATTATGATCGACTGTTATTGTTTTGTTTATATTTTTGTGGACGCAGATTGTTATTTTTTTATGTAACACTGTCGAACATCAAGCACATTAAACTCCTTGAAGAGAGCGTCGCTCGAGTATCTGAAGGGTTTCTTCATAATGACGCGTAGAATGGATTTCTGTGCCTTCAGTAGCGGGTATAATATTGTTAATCCTGTTCCACCCCATCCAATGCAACCGTAGGTTATGACGGAGTTACAGAGCCCGTAGTATATTTTTTTAATGTCTTGAGTTTTTATAATTTCCCGCAATGCTATAAATATATAAATAAGCTTGCGCACTTTATTAGCTGTGTTTTCAATTTGTTGTTTCCATTTAAGGTGGTTATCCACTATTATACCTAAATATTTAATAGATTTAACACATTCAAGGGTTCATTCCCAGTACATTCAGTTTTCAAACAGCTCGCGTGCCAGCTATTGCATTTTTTATACAAAATTCATAATACCAGAGCTTGTGTATATTATTATAATGTATGAGCTATATTATTGTAAAGTTTCATTAAAATCCATTCAGTAGGTTTTGCCTGAAAGAGTAACAAACATATGTCCATGCAAACTTTCGTTTATATAGTATTAGTGAGATTTGATATAGAAATTTATTCTTTACAGAAACAGGCCAAAAATAATGTATGTGTGTTAACTTATCTGTGTTACGTGTTTGTACATATACCTACTGAGCTTGTTTGTTATTTGGTTTTTAAAGCGGGCTACAGACCTTCAGTTTTAACTGTACACTTTAACTGTACAATCGAACTGTACAGATAAATCGTTAGGTGTGTAGGACAAAAGTTGAACTGTACAGTTTAACTTTTTTTTTTTACATGAGCTCCACACAGTAGGCCCTGAGGAAAATAATTTCCCTCAAGGCCTATGTCATCTTTGGGGATGCTGTGTGGAGGGTTTTTTAAGGAAAGGAAGGAGAGGAGAGTTCTAGGAAGGAAAAGGGTTTAAGAGGAGGGTAGGAATCTGGGGTTCAGTGTGTCCTGGTCATCCGCCTCCAAGACCTAGAAAAACCTCACCCCATAAACTGAGATCTAATCAAAATTCGAATAGATAAATCTGTACAGTGATAACTGTACAGTTAAAACTGACAGTGTGTAGTCAAAAACTGTACAGTTTCGTCAGTTTTGTCGCAGCGAGCGTGAAGTGAACACGTATTTTTTAAAATAAATATAGTATTTTTTTAATTGGTGCAAATAGGTGTAAATAGGTGTCCTCATTCATTCTCAAATAATTATTGTAATCTTTTGGAGTAATTCTCAATTCATTTATCAAGGATGTATGTGAATACGATTTTCTCAACAGAAGCCAGCGTTTACACCACCATTCACGTTTTTCCGTTTTCTTCTACTTTCTTTTAATACACTCATTAGCCCTGCAATGGCTAAAGCGTCGTCCGTCTATGGAGGCCATGTTGATAAAAACTGAAAGATCTCGCAGTTTTACTTGAATGTGTGAAGGCTGTATGGACCTACGATTTATCTGTACAGTTCGACTGTACAGGTAAACTGTACAGTCAAAACTGAAGGTCTGTAGCCCGCTTAATGATATCACTGTAATAACAGAAATCAATATTTTGAAATGTAGGTACTTTTAAGTTAGTTTTAAGTCTCTAACTTTAAGCCACAGTTGTAAATATGTGTGACATTAAGGCCCTAGTATTAAGTCAACTTTTATAAATCTTAGTCATAAGTCACTAGCTATAAATCTCAGATATAAGCCACTAGCTGTAAGTCTTAGACGTAAGTCACTAGTTATTATAATAAATCTTAATTATATCAATTTTATTATATGTTTACTTGTACACAGCGCCCTTGAGGTGATTTTTCACGAAAACGCGGTAATCACCCAAGATTATTATTATTATGCAGAATTATATTATAATAAGATGACGAGCAAAAAGTAGGTCGAGGACAAGTAGCAAAATAGACGTTAATATATTATAACCCAGTTAACTTACTTTCTAACAAGGCAGTGCCTGTTCTAAGATATCAATTGTGACATCATTTTTTTATTGTTTGGTACGTTAATATCAAATTGTGAAGATTTTTCAACTATCTATTAATAATTTATTTTAATAGATTTTTCTACAGATTTAATTTTATTTTTTATGTGAATACCGCACAAGAGTTTTTGTGAGACTATGGCATCCCCAATTGGTGTATGTCACGAGGCTGAAGGTAGTGGGGAGGGGAAGGAGATGGGGAAGAGAAAGATGGGGAAGTACCTGGCATTACAGATCTGGTCGCTAAACACGGCTGAAGCCATTTGAAGCATTGTTTCAATTATGAATAGCGGTCTCACACCAGGGCGATACTAAGAGTTTTTTTTTTTTTACATGAGCACTGGAGGCACTGAGGAAAATAATTTCCCTCAGGGCCTATGTCGTCTTTGAGGATGCTGTGTAGAGGGTTTTTTTAAGGAAAGGAAGGAGAGGAGAGTTCTGCGAAGGAAAAGGGTTTAAGGGGTGGGTAGGAATCCGGGGTTCAGTATGTCCTGGTCATCCGCCTCCAAGACCTAGACAAACCTCACCCCATGAACCCGGGCACCCCTGCTAAATCACCAAACGTAGCGAACCACTTTGGGTAACCTATGGCAGAGGTGTTGGTTATCCAATAAAGGTTCCCGGGGCGGCGGTATCCATTCCCGCCTCCTAAATTTCAAAGTATCTTCCACTCTGGAACGTGCTGCAAATACAATACATAGGTATTATATAGAGTGAATACACTATTAGCGAATAGAAGAAAAAACTGGGAAAAAACCAAATTTTAAGAGAAAAAAAATAAAAGCGAAGGTACAACTAGGCTGCCTGAACCATTTTGTTATTTTTGGACCGATGGATGACGATTCACACAGTTTCAGTTATGAAGGGATCTGTTATATATTTTTGGTCCGAGGTATATGAGAATATTTTTTGATATGTCGTTGTGTGCTCGTCTGATGTTTGTGTTCAACTGTTTTCATTTTATTAGAATTTGAAATTAAAACACTTTTGTACTTTCTTCCACTAATTTATATTTCACCAGGACCGGTTTCATCCTATTACGGACATTTTCAGACTGGTAGTTGAAATTCTTATGCTACGGTATTTATATACTCTTAGGCAGGGGTACACAACATTGTCTCTATATAATGAATATTTCTATTTTGTTAATTTTAAGGTATTATAAGTTATTTTGTTAATTTTAGGTACATACAGGTAATTATAAAGTTTATTATTAAAATTATGAATGATGTTACATATTAAATAGATATTTTTACTTCAAATGAATATACATGAATTTATATAATTTAAAAGGTTTGTAATTAATGATATTTTATTTTGGTAATGTTGGGTTATTCGCTCCTTGTTGCTTAGGGCTTAATTGACAAATATTGATGCACTATGGTATTTATTATTATTAGGGTTCTCCGTGTATTTGGGTTATTACATTTTTAAATCACATACTTAAATTACCCCACTGCTCTCTGAAGTAAAATTATTGTACAAAAGTGTTTTAATTTCAAATTCTAATACAATGGAATTCCACCACGAATTATCAGTGCAAAAACTAGACTCATGTTTTCATTTTGTTTTTATTTTTATGAACACACTTTATTATCTTTTAAATAACACTGCCGAACATCAAGTACATTATATTCCCAGAAGAGAGCGGCACTCGAATATCTGAAAGGTTTATTCACAAGAAAACTTAAAATATATTTCTGTGTCTGCAATAACGGGTTTACTATGTGAATACCACACAGAATCTCAACTGCTCCCAACAGCCTGGAGCTAATGACACTATGGCATCCCCGATTGGGTTATGTTGTGAGGCTGAAGGTAGCGGGTAGGGGATGGAGATAGGAAAGAGGAAGGTGGGGGACTACCTGGCTATTCAGATCTTGTAATTAAACACGGCAAAAGTCATTTCAAGCGACATCGTTTTAATTCTGTAAAGTGATCTTACACCAGGGCGGTACTGAGAATGAAATACTACAAATTATTGTCAATGAATGTATTGAGAAATAACACAAAATAATCAAATAAAATTTACTTGCGCACGGTGGGCTTTGAACTCCTCACCCTTAGACCAAGGAGGCTGTCATTTAACAAAAATTATCGGGTAAAAGATGACTATGTACATAAATGAAAAAAATAAACGCTCGGGTTGCTGGCACTGAAACTGAAACTGATGTGTTTTGAAAAAAGAAATGTGATATGATTTGTTTTATACTTGATACCAAAAAGTGAATTTGCGATAATTGAAGATGTTTATTAATTTTATTATTAATGCCCTGTTCAGAAGTTTCTTTCAATACATGTCTAAACTGGACCAGCAACAGTCATTTTTAAACGACTTCGAAAAGGAGGAGGTTCTCAATTCGACTGTATTTTTTATTTTTTTTTATGTTTGTTACCTCAGAACTTTCGGCTGGGTGAACCGATATTGATGATTCTTTTTTTATTTGAAAGCTGGTGCTTTCCGTGTGGTCTCATTTTAATTTGGTACAGTTCTGACAATGGCATCCATGAGAAAATCATATAAGTCTTAAATTTGCATCAAGTATGTGCGCGACAAATGGACGAATAACTCAATATCACGCCAACTGATTTCGATGATTCTTTTTTTATTGGAAAGGATGTACTTCAAGGGTAGTTTGATGAGAGTTTGGTTAGGTTCTGATTATGTGATCCATGACAAAGTAACGGAACTCTCCAATTCTGAAGAACAAATTTACGATACTCGGCCGAATCTTAATCGAATTTGTTAGTGTACTTCAGATTCACTAAAAATCAAAAAATAAACAAAAATTTTAACAAAACAAAAAAACGACTTCAAAAAATGCACTAAAAAGTAAAAAAATAATTTCGTGTTCTTCTACAACTTTATAATCAACTTACCTTTTCTATTCATCATTATGTAGGTACGATTGTTATTTTTGGAGTCGGTGTCAACCCGCGGCCCGGCGTGTTCACTTGACAGCTCCTCTCCCGCCGACACCGATTCCAAAAACAACAATCGTACCTACATATTGATGAGTAGAAAAGGTAAGTTGATTATAAAGTTGTAGAAGAACACGAAATTATTTTTTTACTTTTTAGTGCATTTTTTGAAGTCGTTTTTTTGTTTTGTTAAAATTTTTGTTTATTATTTATTTATTGGTGAGTTGAAGAATTCTACCTCCATATTAGTGTTCTGGATTTTTTTTTCATTAACTCTAAGAAGTAGGCTTCGAGGATAATAATTTACCTCAGGGCCTATGTCATCTTTGAGGATGCTAAGTGGATGGTTTTTTCGAGGAGAGAAAGGAGTGGACATATGCCTCGAAGAGACCCATGTTGAGAAGGGAGGAATCACAGAAGCCACGAAGAAAAACAAACAAGTACCTACATTGTGGTAGTTAGTTCCAAAATTTCTGCAATAATTCCCGATTTCCAGAGAGGAGTGCAAGTAGATGGGAAGGAGGAAGGGTGGGAAGTACCTACTAGGGTACTAGGCTATTCAAATCTGGTCTGATGCTATTTCAAGCAACAGAACTTTTCGATGGTGACATATCAAGAGGGCAATTTTGAATCAATCTTCTACATCGATTTTCTGATACCTAGTCTTATTTGTTGGTTTGATTGGAAGGTATAGTATTTGAAGACACAAAGTGAAATATAATATCTTGAAGAAAAATTACATATCTTGTACAGAATTACCCGTTTTGTGCATTTTATATAATATAATCAACTTGAGATCCCAGTTGCACATGTAAGCCTGATAATTTGTCTACCTACATATGAAAATGTCTCTACCAAAATAAATATGTTGCGAATAAACAACATTATCTTATTTATGAACCTTGTTAGAATGACTAAGGCCTGGTAGGAATAAAGTGGCGGCTCGTAACTTTTGGGTGTGCTAGGGTGCTAATATTTAAAAAATAGCATCATGGATGTTGTCGTATGCAAAATATATATTTTTTTTTTTTCAAAAATCGGTGTTTTGTATGAAGATTTTTCAGGAAATCGGTGCGGCGCACTGCCAAACTGAAACTTTCTGAAATATTTCATACAACAAACTGATTTTCAAAAAAAAAAAAAAACGGATACGTGCGGTACGGTGTACGATATTCCTAGCTTAGATTTAAGCGTGCTAAATCCGTCGCTCAAGCCTTGATAAGTCTGAAAATAGTTCATTTTTTAGACGCCGAGGCACTATCAGTTCCATGTGAAATCTGACATTTACGTAAATAACGTTGAAAACTTTCAAAAGGAGATTTATGTAAATTGCTTATTTTTATAAATACGGGTCATTATATTCACCGAGCGATGATGATTGATATTATTAATTGATAATCAATCTAAAATAGACCGATCAGGAATATTTTAAGTTTATTTATAACGTCAGGATAGAATAGGGGATGACTCTGGAAAATAAATAGGATTAAAAAAATGTGTCCAGTTCACACCCGGTAGAAGTGAAACCTTCAGAGAACTAAAGAAGGCAAGAGTGGGGATGCTAAGAAGCACCGCACAAAGAGGATACCGATTATTTTATCTCATTTTCTCGCTGGTTAAATCCTAAAGATGCATGTATTTGTCTCTTTTTAGTGTCGCTTTTTCGTTTCATCAAGACGGTGCTGACGAAGTTTTCACTTCAATTAATATCATCGCGTACAGTGCCATGCGGATTGAAGTGGGGAATTTTTTCAAAAACCAACTCGAAAAAATCAACCCCGCCTAAAAATATTATGTCTCATGAAATAAACGGCCGTTGTTAACATTTTCAAAGATTGCGATCTCCCGATGATAATAGAAAGCATTGATATAACACACAAAAGACAGTAGTTTCGTTTTTCAAAGAAAAAAGAAACACGTTCCTCCATCAAAATCATAGACAATCCGTGTAACACTGGTGATATCTAATCGTAGGCTAGCGAACTATTATTTACGAATTATGTTCATGCTCCAAGCCACGCTAAGCTAGACCTTCCGACCAAGCCTAGCTTAGAGTCAACTGCTATACCGGGTCTAAGATGTGAGCAGTAATGTTTTTAAGATATTTCAAAATAAAATATATTTTTACACTCCAAAAAATTCTAAATGAACGGTTCTAACGTGTTATCTTTTCTCCCTTTGACTGATCATGAATTCTGAAAATTAGAGTTCAAAGAACGAAAACAAAATTTAAACTTTTTAATTTATTAATCTTTAACTTCAAATATTGTACTTCGATTTCTAAGAAGGTGCATTAGGAAATACTTCGGAGAAAGAGAATTGTAACAAATCATTTATAAAAAGACTAGCTGACCCGACAAATGTTGTTCTGCCATGTAAATTTTTCTAGTGAATATTTTGGTTGTTGCATAAAAAATTACGAATGTATTGTAATTGTGTGGGGATGGGATCTATGCATCAAGAAGAGGAAGAGGAATGGAGCGCTGTAGACGATGACCGCCGATAAAAGCAAAAACACAAACTAAAGTGGGAAAGCAAAATAAAGAAAATCAATATGAATTTCGAAGAGCAATTGAGTGTACGACATTTTTTGTCAGTCCTTCTTCAGCCAACACAAATAAGCTCGATGGTTGCCCACGCGAGAACATGATGCCGAATGAAATATCAAAATGACGCTACGCTTCTCGTGAATGTCTTGCGCATATGTGGATGAAAGTTCGACGAGGCGGACGTAGCTCATTCAACAACATAAATAATTTCGTTCTGTTTGAAATTTTGAAAGACGGTTAAATTTTTTCAAACAAAAATACTAAAATCGCGATTAAAAAATGGGAGGGTGGGGATAGGAGGGTTAAAATTGGGGGTTTTAAGTATTTTTTGATGAAAAATAAAAAAAATAGGTCTTTTTTCTGGGAAGGGACACCCTAATCACCTGGTGGTATGAAATACACTTTAAAACCTATTCTCGTACCTACCAATTATACATTAAAAAAATCATAAAAATCGTTCAAGCCGTTTCGGAGGAGAAAAACCACAAACACCGTGACACGAGGTTTTTATATATAAGATCCTACGAAGGGCTGAATTTTATTATTTCTTATTTGAATACCGCCTAAGAGTCCCAGCTGCTCCTACCAGTCTTGAGCCAGTGAGACTACGGAATCCGGAAATTGGGGTGTTATGTGAAGCTGAAGATAGAGGGAAGGGGAAGACATGGATAAGAGAAAGATTGATAAGTACCTGGCTATTCAAATCTGGTCACTAAACACGGCTGAAGCTATTTCAAGCAACGTTTCAATTCTGAATGGTGGTCTACACCAGGGCGATACTGAGAGTATCATCTACTCTGGTACATCCCGCAAATATACTATAGATGATTAAAATGAATAAATTGTGAAATAACACAAACGAATGAAAGAAAATTTACTTGCACACGCCGGGATTTGACCCCTCAACCTTTGGATTGCAAGTCGACCTTTCCCTTAGCCTTTTCTTAGCCTAACCCCTCGACCATAGAGGTTAAGACTCTCCCGGTCGAGGAATAACCCGGAAATAATAGTATTTCTCTAACTCATATGTTTTCAACGTGGGCGATAACGCCACCTTGGGGGTGTTTCAGACCTTCAGGGGGGCGGTAGAAACCAAGAGAAAATTGAGGGGTGTTTCAGACTTTCAGGGGGGCGGTAGGAGACCCAGAGAAACCAACCCCATCTTGCTCCATCCCATTACGCCCCTTCCGTTGTGGTACATATAATCGTGACGACAATTGCTGTTTCAGATTTTTAGATTCACGAGTTAGGGGGCGCTAGAAAAAAAATATTATCAAAGTGGGTGGGCAAAAAAAGGTTGAGAATCTATGTAAACTGAACTACGATAAATATAAGAGAAAAATGTTGCTATAAAAAACACATAAATTTGTTGTAGACCACTTTTATTTTATACACACTCTACCGGTTTCGGAAGCACCCTTCCTTCGTCAGGAGAATATTATAGCAGTTATAATATATGTGTTTCTTATTGTAAATTATGGCGAGCCACAAAGTTAATGCTTTTTCACAAATATGAAAAATGTTGCTTTTGCAACCGATCAGTGGCTGAGTTGGCATCACATTCTCACCCAGGCGTCGTGTGTTCTATTCGTCGGATGACTATGTCCTCCTTCCCAACACGAGCAATATTTTCCGTTTACTCTGGTGGTAGTAGGAGTTTTTCAAATATTGTCAGGTTATTCGTGACTCGGGATTATTTGTATTTTTTTAATAATAAGGCGCTCGAATAAGAGAAATTGTACCTATGGCGCCTGGTTGGAAACCAGACGCATTTGTACACTTAGCTACTAACCATAATCCTTATTTATAGTATGGCAATAGCTTATTGCTAATAGGTAGGTACTAAATTTCCTTGCGACGTGACGTTTACTTTATATCTGGTAAATACCTCTTCTGGTTTGGCCACGATCGAAACTCGGCCAACTCTGGAGCGTTGGTAAATTTGTTAACGAGAACTTTTCGCTTAAATTTAAACTAAGTCTAATATTTCTCGGTCAGGTGGTGGCGGGAGGGGGCGGGATGGAACGGGAGGGGGCGGGAGGGGGAAGGGGATCCTCCGGGGTGAACTGGTTTAACTTGCATGAGTTAAATTATTGCAAACGGTTTGCTTTCGCCGTGAGTAATTTGTTGTGCAAATTTTGAGAAATGGGGAGATTGAGGAATATGGTTTTGGGATATCGGGCATCCGCAGAATACGTGATACATAATGTGTTATCGAAGATGTTTTAATATATTATGTAAATTAAGTATACTACCTCTTGAATTTATTAACGTTGAGTTAGCTTACATGCCGGTGTGTGCTAATAATTTGGAAACATAAATAATTTTTTAATACAGTTGCTTATCTAATTTCATTGAATGTTGAAAAAGTCATTATTCGAACTTCATTAACTTAAAACATAGGAAACTGATATTTTGATAAATTTTATTACTTTATTACAGGTATTGAATTCCAAACTTAATATTAATGGTTCACAAATTATCTTTTTTAAAAGTAAACATAAGTATTTACAATCGCAACAGTTGTACCCACTGGTTGCCTGGTAAATATAGTTTTACTAGTTGCCTGGTAAATATAGTTTTACTAGTTGCCTGGTAAATATAGTTTTACTAGTTGCCTGGTAAATATAGTTTTACTAGTTGCCTGGTAAATATAGTTTTACTAGTTGCCTGGTAAATATAGTTTTACTAGTTGCCTGGTAAATATAGTTTTACTAGTTGCCTGGTAAATATAGTTTTACTAGTTGCCTGGTAAATATAGTTTTACTAGTTGCCTGGTAAATATAGTTTTACTAGTTGCCTGGTAAATATAGTTTTACTGGTTGCCTGGTAAATATAGTTTTACTAGTTGCCTGGTAAATAACAGATTTCTGTGTGCTTGATTTTTTCTAGTGGGCCGCCCCAGATATAGTTGGGTGAGGCAACTCCAGAAATTGTGTGAAGAGAGACTGCCATAGACGGATGCCGAACAATCAGCAAAAGACAGGGACGTATGGAGGAGTCTTGTCGATGCGGGTCCCCGACCCGAATAGGATATGGGGAAGAAGATGATGATGATTTTTTCCTTGTTGGCCATCTAGCTTGTAAATTTTATTTAATTTATCTGGATCATTTAATAATTGTGTTGCTAAAAAAAAAATATTGTATATTTGCGGTTCGTTCTAGAGATAATACTGTTATTATCGCCCTAAAGCCAGACCACAATTCTAAATTGAAAGGTTGCTTGAAATGGTATTAGCAGTATTTTGTGACTAGATTTAAATAGCCAGGTTCCGCCCAACCTTTCTCTCCCCCATCGTCTTCCCCCCCGCTTCCTACAAGCGCACAAAGCAACGATTCGATTCAATTGAAGTGAAGCAGTACCACTTTTAGAGTTTATTTTTAACGCCACAAGCTTATTTTGTAACGAAATATTATGAAAAAATTATTGCAGATGGTTTGACCCCTCATTGAATTGATCTTTAAAAAACATTTCTAGTAAAATATTTTTTCATTGACAAAAAAATATATATTTAAAGGTGTTTCTCTTCACCGCACACTTAAGGTGAAGAGGACTACTGTGTTTACGTAGCTCTATTTTCATGTTTATACAAGGTGGCGCAAAATTCATCACCCTATCGGAAGATGTTATAATTTTTGCAAATTGCGTCGTATTTCAATCATATTTGACAATTGTAAACTAGACAGCTGCAGAATACAAACAAACAAGCAATGGAGCGCTATACTCCACAAGAGCGTGGAATAATTGTGTCGTTTTTAACTTTAATGCTTTTAGCGATTTTGTGTCGAAAGTCATCATGAGCGACGAGGCGCATTTCCACTTAAGCGGTTACGTCAATAAGCAAAATCTTTGTTTCTGAGGCACTGAAAATCCACGTGTGATGCACGAAGAGCCATTACATCCATTCAAAGCCACTGTGTGGTGCGGAGTTCACGCGGAAGGAATGATTTTTTGAGGACGCCATTGGCATTACGGTCACTGTTACTGGCGAACGCTACAGGGTCATAATAAGCGGCTTCTTACTGCCGGAATTAGATGAGCGGGGTTTGGTAAGCATGTGGTTTCAACAAGACGGTGCAACCGCACACATTGCACAAGCTACAAAGGATATTGTGAAGGAAGCGTTTCCTGGTCGAAAAAAAACGTACTTTTTGGCGATTTGGCATGGCCAGCAAGATTTAACCATCCCAGACTTCTTTCTTTGGGGCTACTTGAAGTCGGGGTTTTATGCCAACAAGCCTCAGATAATCGCAGCCCTTAAGGAGAATATTCGACAGGAATGCGAACAGTTATCACCGGAAATCTTGCGGTAAGTTATGGAAAATGCGATAAAACGGGCACAAATGTGTATCAACACTGGCGGCAGCCACTTGACGAATATCATCTTTCCACTTACAGATTAGTCCAAATAAAGATTTTCATCACTAAAAATCTTTTTTTTTTATCGAGTAAAAAAGTTATTCAAAAACAAAATTGGATGATTAATTTTGCGCCACCTTGAACATTTAAAAAAGACTACTGCAAACCATTAAAAAAAACAGAATGGGCAAGGATTGTGTTTTTTTGTTTATAAGTGTTTTTTTGTTAAGGTCGACAAATTCACAAAAGAGTAGATAATAATGCGAGGATCATATTCACAATATATTTAATATTTTCGAACTCCGAGTTTCTCGAAGTTCGAGGCATGATCCGCTTCATCCTTGATAAATCAGTATTTTTTTTAATTACCCTTAATATAATATTTTTCTAAAAGTAATAGTGCAGCAAACGCTTTTTTTGTACTTACGTGAGATATAATAGTAAAATATAATTGGGTTTAGAAAATTGGAACACAATATTCCTTTCGCGTTTTGATGTGAGTAGTTATAAGTAAACAAATATTTCAGAGACATGTATGGAAAGATGTAGGGGTTTATCACTTCGGTTGACCGAACTATAGCGTTCGCAAGACAATGTAAGCTGGGTGGACCGCTTCACCCACATGACGGTACCATTATTATAAAAAAACATTATTCGTATATAAACAATGAAATCTGCATACAAAAGAAACAAAGTTATTTACCGACCTCAGTGGGATTGCGTCATTTCATTCGTTCCAATGTGATACAAATAATATATTATGCAGTTGCAATCTATATACCTGAGAATTTTACCCATGCATGTGTAAACTGACCTCAAGACTGAAATGTACCTTCTCGGATGCATGCTAAAAAAATAATGGATAAGTTTCACAACGAAAGCTCTGCTAGCGAAGTGCAACAGGCTTCTTCCACAAAGTTTGAAGAATGGAAAATTTGCTTTTTACTGTCATATTATGCGAAGTGGAAAACTAAAAGAAAAATGACCAAACTGTTACGTTACGTTTTAAATAGATTCAAAGGCGCCACGCTTTTAAAATAGTTCGATTTAATGAACCGACAGTTGATCCCCTGACAGTTGCCCTCCCGAAATTATATAACCCTCTCCCCCCCTCCCCCACTCACCCCTCCTCCCCCTCACCAACCCCTCCATACTCATTACATTCATTTTTCAAACAGCTCGCGTGCCACCTATTCAAGCGTAACAATCAAAAACACACGCAGTTTTGCATTTATAATATTAGTATGGAATAGAATAATTTTAAATGTCAAAGGGATCTCCGTAGAAATAAAAATAAATAACAAAATGACAGCGCACGTCAAATAATTACTTATAGTTACTAAGCAACGCTTTGCTTTTCGTCTGAACAATAAACGTATAATAAATAATTTCATAAAGCAAGAGTTTACCAACATATACAGCCTATATAATTCGCAAATAACGTAGCTTTCTATTAGTGAAAATAGTCCATTCAGTATTTTTTGCTTGAAAGAGTAACAAACATATATCTATGCATCCATACAAACTTTCGCCTTTATAATATTAATAAGATTGTGCATTATTTACCAATATCAAACCTAAAACTGACTTCAAAAAATACCTGTAATAAAACGTTGGCATGGATATCAAACGAATTTATATACCGCGTCGATTTTTGTATACGCTGGTATATACAGTATACAAACAAGTAGTTTTTGCATTTGAACGAACACATTCATGTTCTATACTTTTGTTATTCGGCGGTACATCCTGTCTGCACATCCCTTCGGGGACACTTTGTTATATTTTGTGTAATTAGGTAGGTATACCGTATTTTCCCCAAACCGATTGCATATTGTACATAAGTATGCCGGGGCTAACTGTCGGGGGATCAACTGTCATGGAACCGCGCACGCAATGAAAATACGTTCCAGAAAGGAGAACTTCGGCTATTGAGGAAAAATTCAAGGAAACGAGATTTTTTGGAGAACGCAGTTTTTGTGAAAGCTCTCACATTTTTGCTTATTCGGGTTCTATTTTGCATTCGGCAAATCCCGGGTGGATCCATCCAAGTTCTGTTGTGGAAAGAATTGGTTGTAGTTCTTATGTGTTGTAGCAAATAGTCTACGACTTCATTTCAGGGATAATATTATGATATTATAATATTATAATATTATGATATTATGATATTATAAATAAAATGATTACTAAAAAAACTTCGTGCAAATTTTGTTCAATTAGCGAACGACCACGAAGGGGAAAACATAACTAATTAAAAAATGACAATATTGGTTCATGAAAAGAGATACACAGAAAGGGTTGTTTATCTGTTGTGTATGCTTGTTTTATCAATAATTTCTTCACAAATTTTGGAATTTTTCCAATGTATTATAAATGTCTTGTATACTTCTCATTTTTGAAGAGGTCGTAAAAACAAACACCTTTATAGAAACTAGGTAAAATTACCTTTTAGATTTTGGTATCTGAAATATGCTTTCGTGTTTAAAAATTGCCATATGTTTAGCTTCAGACACAGAAAAAAAGAAAAAAAATCTTACCAAACACATTTTTAATCAAAATGTAGAGAAATGAGTAAAAAAACACACAATTACAAAAGGGCAGTCTATTTATTTAATGAATTTGAAAGAAAACTGTCACTTCACTTTTTTCTCTTTCATACTATTTAAAATTATAATATTTATTCCGCCAGAGTAACTTAAAAAATTTAATATTTTGAATTCACGTTTGCATAATTTAAACGTTATAACTAGAATTTAATATTTATTTACACATGCAAAAGCCATGTATGTAATTAAATAACATTACTTTTGTGGAAGTTTTATTGAATTAAAGCGGATAAAAAATAATTAATCCGGGATAAACTATGATTTTATGTTAACAAAATTAAATCAACAACATGACATTAAAGAACAAAAACTGACAAATAGTAATCATGTACGCTCAATTATAATAATATAATGGTGAAATGATCATTACAACGGAAATCATATTAAAAAAACATTAAATGAACTGCGCTTAAAATACCTGACACAAAATACATGTCGAACATGGCCACCGCGCATGCGCAAATCTATCGAAGTTCAATGCAGCCAACATAGAAATGTGATTATGTTATTAGCAGTTATTAGTAACGTTGCAGAAACACCGTTTAACGGTCGTTAAGTGTTTTTTTTAAAATATTATTAAGGTTGTAAGTGCATTATTTTTTATGGTGTTTTGTAGTTTATTTTATAGTAATACCGACACGAACTGACATGTTCTTCATTGGGAGTAAGAGATCTCACTCCTTGGTGAATTTTGATGAAACAGGATGATTTTTTAAATCGATCGTTAATATGTCAAGAGGAAGTCAAAATCTTTCTCACATTCATGGTCGGAAAAACATTAACAAGTATCTGCAGTAGAAATCTGTATTTTGGTAAAAATGCTTTGATTCAAACTTAGCTTATAATTATAGATCGTATGGTAAAACCCGTTACGTAAATTGATAATAACAAGAATTTAAACTACTATTTACATATTTGCTAATAGATGTTATAGAGCTCTATGCATCATAAACTTATCTTTGAGTTTCTTTCTTGGAATTTAAATTCTTTGAAAGAAAACGGATCTTATTTCTAAGAAGCTTCTTGAAAGAAGTCAAAAGGTTCCTTTGATGAGAAGTTTTTTTTATTTGTTATTTATTTACGCCCACTGGGCTTTGAATGACATTGCACCATGTACCTCAAGGTTTGTTTTTCTTTAAGGTTTGAAGAAAAAAAAGATATGATAGAAGTATATAAAATAATCATCGATGAGCGAGTTCAAAAATCATAACGGTTCATGTATATTATTTATAAACGATCAAAGATAAATCTACACTAGTAAAAAATGATAACAATTTAATTTCAGTCCTTAAATAGGGAATTTTCAGATACACCAACATTATTTTATCACATGTTGGAAACGGCCTCCGTGGCTGAAGGATAAGGCTCTTGATTCGTAATCCAAAGCTCACGTGATCGAATCCCGACGCGCTGAAATAAATTTTATTTGATTAATTTGTGTTATTTCGCAATTAATTCATTTAATTTAATAGTATAGGTAATATAATAGTATGAGTATATTAAAGGCACGTTCCAAAGTGGAAGTATCGCCTTGATGTAAGACCACTATTCAGAATTGATACGTTGCTTGAAATGGCTTCAGTGTGTTTGGTAACCAGCCGAGCGATTTTCTATATTTTGTAAGATCAAAATAGATCTCAGGCGAGATCTCCTGTCAGATTTGTGTGACTTTCTTTGGCTGATAAATGAATAAATAATAATGCATACTTACATGAATTCATGTTTAAAACGACCTAATCTAAAATACGTGACAGCTCACAGCTGAAATTCTGACATTGGCGCATAGAAAAAGCAAATAAGAAAATTACACAAATGTGACAGGAGATCTCGCCCGAGATCTACGATATCTCGATCTCACAAAAAATTCATAGAGAATCGCTCGGCCGATCTGAATCGCCAGGTGATCCCTCCCCACCTTTCTCTTCGCCATCTCCTTCCCCTCCCCACTACCTTCATCCTCACAACATGGTGGGACTCTTGTGAGTTATTTACATTAAAAAAAACACTTTGTGATAATATAACATAAACACATTTTTTGTTGGTATAAATTAAGGTTCGTAGAAAATGTGTTAAAAGCATTTTCTACAAACCTTGGGTATAAACCACTTCACCATGCTAAGCCTGTCCCGAAATATAATATAATTTTAATATCTTAAGGAAATAAAAAAAATGAGAAATTTAAATAGATAAACAGAAATGAAAGAAATAAATTTAAAAAAAAGAAGTGGAAGAAATGGAAACGAAATGAAAGAAAGGTATAAAAATAAATGAGAAAAAAAGAAAAAAGTACCGGGGTGAAGTGTGATGTTTTAATATTGTAGAAGATATTTGTCGTCAGTACGTAATGCTTTTGTTGACCATCCATTGTATGAATTTAATTCTATTTTATGCTTAACAGATGCTTATACGAATTAACAAAATCAGATTTAAAAAATCATTTCTCCTCACATAAGTAGCTATTCTGTCTTGATGGTTTCATATGTCCATCATATTCCATTCATATATTCCTGCTCACCCCGTATACCCTTTTCCTTCTCAGAACATCCTCTCCTTCCTTTTCTTAAAAATACTCTCCACACAGCATCCCTAAAGATGACAAAGGCCTTGAGCGAAATTATTTTCCTCCCTTTTTGTGTGAATACCTCACAAGAGTCCCAGCTGCTTCAGTCTGGAGCCAGTGAGACTATAGCATCCCAATTGGGGTGTGCGGTGCTTCGTAGCTTCTCTATTCTTGTCTACTTTATTTTTCTGAAGTTTTCACCTCTACCGGGTGTGAACTGCCCACTTTTATTTTTTTGTTAGCGTGAAGGGGTAGTGAAGAGGAAAAGAAAATACGAAAGAGGAAGAGGGCTACTGGCTAATCAGATATGGACACCAAACACGGCTAAAGCCATTTCAAGCAACGTTTCAATTCTGAATGGTGATCTTACACCAGGGTGATACTGAGAGTAACTTCTACTCTGGAACGTGCTGAAAATATACACTGTATTATTTTAAACTAATTACTTAAATGCGTATTAAGACAAAGTAATTAAATAATTTTTTTTTGCGTACACCGGGATATTTTTTTGTATTTATGAATTTTTATTTTAGTAATTTGTAATTTAAGTTTACAAAATTTCTAATTAATTATAGTATTTCATATTCCAAACTAAATTTGACGTAGTTTTATGTAGCTCCTACAATACATCTTGAACTTTCCAATTGGTGTGGACTTTAATGTTTCTGTTCTGCGTATTCGCCTTATCTTTTTTTTAAGCCTGATTTCCTTGCATGTCCTTGTGTTATGTCTGTGAATGTCCTTGTTGAAAATAATTTTATTTGAGCAGTATTTTGGTAAAATTTGTTTATTATTTTATGTACATATAAATATCATCGTATTCGAGGTCAGCATCTGTTTCACGGTTAGCCAATTCTGTTCCTTTAACATTTTGAAAATCTATTTCGCCGATTTTGGAGAATTTGAAACTTACTTTGTTCTCGTTCGTTACATAGGAAAAGGATAGTTGAGCAATAGTTAAAATGGGGAGCAATAATTAATTTGTGGATAGGAATTGCAGTTTTACTAGATAGTTTTTAAAAAAGATATTTTTTTCTCAATTTTCTTTTGTGTATTTTCTGCATGCATGTTGAATGTTAGTTTGGAATCTAATAAATCTAAACTCCTAAGTATTACATTTCAGTAACATTTTCAATAATATCACCATCAATTTTAATTTTGCTTTTACTGGATGTCTTATTATATCCATTGATTACGAGTCAAGAGCATTATCTCTCGACCATGGAGGCCTACTGCGTGGAGCCAAGGTAAAAATTACTGAAATCTCAAGAATCATAACATGTATTAATTAAAATATTGTATTAAATAAGTCTTATTAAAATATATACATAATTCCTTTGAACAATTGTTTGCCAAAAGGAAACCGCCGGTAATTGAAATTGTTTATTTTGGATGAAATAATCAAAAGGAAAAGAATTTCCAAGAATTTTGATTTTATTTGCCCTCCTTCTGTTGGATACCAAACTCTAAATCAAATTAGTACTATTTGACCACAAATATTGATTTTATTTATTTCCCCCAAGACTCTGATGGAATAAACGATTCTAATAATGTTATAATTAAACTCTCGTTTCTGTAATATTTCCAAATAACAGATGTTAGAACTTTCCATTGGCGTTTAATAAAAGACGGGAGAAACAAATTTAAAATGAAGAAAAACACGAAAATAAGTACTTAAATACGAATTTTCGAAGAATATAATTATACTGGAATTCAATTTCAGAATTGGAACGACGAAATGAAATGAACCAAAATACCAAAAGGAACAAGCTGGTAAATATTAAAAAATCAATAGGTAGGTAATTAAATAATTTTTTTTTTTTTTTTTAATGCCGGCAACCCGGGCGTTTATTGTAACAATAATCATATACAAACAAGTTAGTCACTAGACTAAGTCTGTTCCGAGGCGGGTACATATTATTTTGAATTATTTTGAATGTTATTAAACATACTGCTTTCGGTTGTTGGTGCATACGTGCGTGATGTTAAATATTCCTCCTTAATTCAAGTTCAAGGAACTGTTAATTTAAAAAAATTAAACAATACTCGGATGAGATATAGAGAAGGCAACATTTATTTTTTATTTTTATAATTGATAATAATAATTCTTAGCAGAAGTGCACGGATTCATGGGGTGAGGTTTGTCTAGGTCTTGGCGGTGGATGCTTTTGCCTATCACCTGCTTGGCGGATCGGATCTGATTGAGGGAGACCTTTTGATCATTTCTGGACACACCTACCCTCAGATTCCTATCCATCCTCCTACCTTTTCCTTTCCCTAATAAATCCTCCACACAGTATCCCCAAAGATGACAGAGGCCCTGAAGTAAATTATTTTCCCATGGCCTCCTTTGTTTATTAATAAAAATTTAAAAAATATGTGTTTCAAAGTTCTTTGTTTTATTTTTTTGATATCTAAATCGTAGACACATCTAAATTGGAAAATCGTTTTTAAAATTTAACGGCAAGCTTATTTTTGTAGATAGTTTTATTGGTTAAAATAATCAGTTTTATTTTTTCAATGTCCGCTAAAATGCCCGTGACGTCATAAGGAGCTTACTTTATCTACCAAAAGAGTCAATTCAGTAACGTGACGTCATAAGGAGCTTACTTTATCTACCAAAAGAGTCAATTCAGTAACTAATCTGAAACAGACACTAAATAACAGTCGTTCTGTATCTTTTTGTATTATGGTGAGATATATAATGTGTTAGAAAGATGTAACACCACGCTTTGCATTTGCATCTAAAAGCTTACCATACGAATTACAAACAATTGTAATTCAGGTATTCCAAAATGAATAAAGAAAATTTTTCCGCTTTCGAAGATTTTTCAAGGTTTGTATTTTTTTATTAATTATTTTTACACAAACGAAAAAAAAGAGAAATAATGATAACTTTTATAACACAACTGTGCATTTAAATATATTTTTAGTTTCTACAGTTTACGAGAATAAGCAATCGGTAAATGACAAAAAAATCTTAAAAAATCCTCTCTTTTTGAAATCGGATTAAGGAAAAATATTTTTAATTGCATAAGTTTTTAATATTGAAATCTGAAAGAGTCTTTCATCTGCTTTCAAAACCAGTAATTCATTAAGGTTTTTATTTAAAAACAGCGAATTAGTTCACAAATTTTTTAAAACAAAACAATCAATTTTTCACACAATGCCAGGTATTTAAAACTCGCGGCGTGACGCCAGAAACAGACGATGCAGTGATGCCAACCATGTAACGCTTTTTGAAGGCGTAGTGTTTTATTAAATTCTAAATAATGTTTGTTCATATGAAGCGGATACTTTGTGATGTGACATTATTAATTTAAAATAAAACAATAACTTTGCAAACACCAATTTTATTTTTATACTTTATGCCGACTGGGTTTCGCTACAACCGTAGCTTCATCAGGGCAGTATAATACTCTACTAACATTAGGTTACATTTGTGTTATAATATATAATTTACTAAAAAAGGGCTGGACTCGTCAAGTGGAGGAAGAAGAAGGAGGTATAGATGGAGAATTGGGAAGGGAACGGACGTGTTCTTTATCAATAGGGAACAATCTTAGTATGGGACTTTTATTAAAATTTAGTTGGTTATTAACTACCTTGCTATTAGTGTTTATGGCTTTCCAAAGTTCAAGTGCCTCTAAATTATCCAACCTTATACCTATATTGTTTTCAGACATATTATTCTTCTCTTATTCTGACTCTTGAAATGACCCGACTCAAGTATTAGATTCCGACTTCTTCCATTCAGTTTCGGATTATACTACTTTCCACGTCAATTCCCCTGACATATCTTAAACATCTAAGTTTCCTTTATTTTTAAACTTGGTTCAAAGACTTGCATAAATATTGCTTTATAAATATTTCAAATGCTCAATGCCTTGTACTAATAACTAGCTCACCCGGCGAACTTCGTACCGCCTCAGAATCAATAACTGTTATGTTAACTTATTAGCAGAATGAAATTCATTTTTTTTTAATTAAATTAAAAATTACACAACGAAGCAATTATCGATGCGCAACTGCCCGTGATTTATTTTTTTTAGGATCAAAGATGGCGTTGTTTACGGATTTTATTATTTTTCCACTTACGGGAATTGCCTCTAATTTTATTTACACGTGTGAGGGAGATTTATTATAATTATTGTATTTTTCCTTTGCAGGGGTGCAGACATACGTTCACCGTAGGTCCCATTTTCGACTGTTGAAATGTGTGTAAGAAAGAGGGGCAGCATTATATGCTTAAGGAAAAACTCAAAACAATCAGCGCATTGAAATTTGATGTTTTTAAATTTTTGGAATTCACCCACTATTCAATATTATAGGTACTTATCACAATATTGCCGCAGCTCTTCCGAAAGATGAGAATTCGTTCCATACAAAATGTATGAGGAAAAGAATTTTCTTCATGACTTTTTTGACCTGAATTTTTTCGAAGTTTTGATAGCTATTTTGCTATTTGGGGCGGAGACAAATCCAACAAATCAATGATCATAAAAATCAGCCCAGCCGTTCTTGAGTTATAAATAGTGTAACTAACCCGACTTTGTTTTATATATTACGATGTGTTTACTATTAGTTATAATTTTAAAAAGCGTCAATCAATCATCGTCGGGAGGTTGTAATAATCTAGCTAATGTGATGAATAAAATATAATTATATCTTTTCATTTTCATTCTGCAAAAGATTTAGCTTTGTTCTTCTCTAAGCTCGCGGCTGGATGTTTCTTTTGTTTTCTATTCTGGATAATTAAATTCCTCATTCGCTTTGAGGGCTGGATTTATTTAATTTAAAAATGTTTTTATGAGAACAGTCTGTTATTTCATTTCCACCACTGTTGGTATTATTATTTTGTAATTAAGTTCCCGGCGACTATATCAGATATTAAATTGAAATCATTTATTATTTTTTTGTGTGAATACTGCACAAGTGACTCAACTGCTGTCGACCGTACCCAGCCGTGGGACTATGGAATCCCGAATTGGGGTATGTTGTAAAGCTAAGTAAGTGGGGAAGGTATAAAGATGGGACGATGGAGGTTTGTAAGTACCTAACTATTCTAATCTAATCAGCAAATTTTAAAAACTCAGTTTCACGTACAGCACTTGAATCATCGACATATATTAATTTATTTTGACAATATTTTACATTTTATAGTACAAACCAGTAATGTTGGCCTCATTGGGTGACTTGAGGCTGAGGTCCTGAGTGGCTGAGGCCCCCATTTTATAATATATGAATTTATACATACTCGTAATACATTTGGAAAAACAAAATAACATTGATGACGTAAAACACTAAAAAATCAGATAAATTTAAACTAAAAGTAAATATTCAAAATTAAAGTAAAATTAAATGAAAATCGGCATATATTATGATTTTTTTGTTGTTTGTGTTTTATATTAGTTTTGTGTATTGCGTGTATATATTTTATTCTTTTGTGTTATAAAATGTTGGTAATATTGTCTTTTTGTTCTTTAATCCATTTTTAATTTGGTATCTGAATTTATTTATGTTTACCTCAATTTTTGTTTCAAGTGAAAGACTGTTGAATGCTTTTAGAGCATGGTATTTGTGGTATCTTTGTCCAAAGGTAGTGTTTACCGTCTGAATTTTTGTATTTTCTTTGTACGCTTGTCTAACCGGTCTGTTAATGATATTTTGTGTTTGTTGGAGTTTGTTTTTTTGGTCAAAAATGTAGTTTAGTAGTGTTTTAGCATATAATTGGCGTTTGCCTAGTACGTCACAACTGTTGAATATTTGGTCCGTATCGGTCAGTCTATGTTTTTTAAGTATTACCTTTAAGATCGTTTTCTGCGGGATTTCTACTTGATCGATAGCTGCGTTTGTTGCTCCTCCCCAAGCAATTATTCCATATTCTATTATTGATTGACAAAGTACAAAATATATTTACGTTTGTTTGTTTGATGACTAGAAAAAACAGTATACAACTATATAATATTTTTTTTTATTGTTGATACAGTATTATTTTACAAATTTTTATAGTACAAACCAGTAATGTTGGCCTCACTGGGTTGTTTACCCGTGCTGAGGCCCCCATTTTATAATATAATACTTTATACATTATAGTTTGAAAAAAAAAGAAATATACAAAGTTGGTGATAAAACAAACAAAAAAATCATTTAAAATAAAGATAATTTTAAACTAAAAATAGAGATCAAAAATTAAAATTATTTTAAATTAATAAACTAAAAAAATAAAGTAATTAAATGAAAATCGGCGTATATTATGTTTTATGTGTTTGTGAGTGTTACGTGTTTTATATTGGTTTTGTGTGTTGGGAGAATACGTTTTATTCTTTTATGTTATGAAATTTTGGTAAAATTGTCTATTTTGTTCTTTAATCCATTTTTTTATTTGGTGTTTGAAATTATTTTTATTTTCCTCAATTTTTGTTTCAAGTGAAAGACTGTTGAATGCTTTTATAGCTTGGTATTTATGGTGTCTTTTTCCAAAGGTAGTGTTTACCGTCGGAGTTTTTATGTTTTCTTTGTACGCTTGTCTAACTGGTCTATTAGTGATATTTGGGGTTTGTTGGTGTGTGTTTTTTTGGTCAAAAATGTAGTTCAGTAGTGTTTTTACATATAATTGGCGTATATCTAGTACGTCACAACTTTTATATATTTGATCTGTATCGGTTAGTCTATGTTTTTTAAGTATTACTTTTAAGATCGTTTTCTGTGCGATTTCTATTTGAGCGATAGCTGCGTTTGTTGCTCCTCCCCAAGCAATTAATCCATATTCTATTATTGATTGACAAAGTGCGAAATATATTGTTTTCATTTGTTTTATTTTATATATGTTTCTTATGTTTAGGAAAATGTGTATTGTTCTGAGGAGTTTATTTGTGATTTGTTTAATATGATGTGTCCATCTAAGGTTATGGTCAATTACGATACCTAGATACTTTATTTGTTCCGTTTTTTCTAGAGGAGGGCAATCGCAGATGTTTGTGTTAATGCATTCGTGTATTTTTATGGTATTTGTATCGTTTTTTGGCTGTCCCGTGTTAGTTATACTGTACGTTGAGAATTTTGTTTTCGATATGTTTAGTGTAAGTGTGTTAGAGTCCAGCCATGTTTTCACTTGCGTGATTCCTAGATTTGCTTTGTTATATACATTTTTCCAATCCTTAGCTTTAAAGAGTAAAACTGTGTCGTCTGCGTAACTGATTATTTCACCGTCTATTTCCATGCTGCAAAGTTCATTTATATAAATGGTGAAAAGAATGGGCCCTAGTATGCTTCCTTGTGGAACTCCGTATGTAATCGGCAGTGGTTTGCTAGTATGGTTATTAATTTTGACTTGTTGTGTTCTGTCGCTCATATAACTTTTCAATAGTTGGAGTTCTTTATCTTTGATACCCATATTTTCTAATTTTTTAAAAAGTGTTTTGTGGCAGATTGAATCAAACGCTTTAGCTAAATCTAGATATATCGCTATGCATTTATACCCTTGATCTAAGTTGCTATGTATATAATCTATTGTACTTGCCAAAGCTTCTTTTGTGCTTCTTTTTTCTCTAAATTGTTATGAAGTACTTTCTTGAATTATAACTTCCTACCCCTATATGAATGTTCCCGTCGTCAAGTACTAAATATTTACTATTAGTTGGCAACATTTGCGAGACGTTTTGATTGGCCCGGATTTCGGGAGGGGGCCGGGCAGCCCTTCTGACGGGGCCGAGAGCCCTGGCGCCTTCTTCTGGGTTTAACTGTGGTGAGGGACGGTTCTTGGTGCATATTGCCGACCGCCTTTTTGATTCCAACATTTGTTTGGGACACGTAATTCAAAATATAGTTAAATTTGGATATTTAAATCAACTCAGTGGTGTTCCCGGACGAGATCCTCGGCCCAGATGCTGCCCGTGACAGTGTAACGTACGTAAAACTTATATAATTATTGTTATCATTCAACCCTCTTATTATATTTTAAAATCATTAACCTTGAGTTCACAAAGAGATTAAAAGCTTTTCCTAGAAGCGTCGAGTCATTAATAAATTCACCAATTATTTAAAAGCGACAAGAGATCTTTTCATTTATTAAAAAACCTATCTATAATTATTCTAACAATAAAGCGACAGTCGTTTTGAATCAAATCCCAAACGAACTGAAAACACGATATCCCTGAGGGACGCTAGCCGGAGGTTTGTATTATAATTTGGTTTCTGTAAGAATTTTAATTGAACCATTGTTGTTGTGTCCTAATCATTGTGATTATTAATTTGTACCTGTTCGTAACAAGGCGGTTCGAGCCCGCAGTTATGTAACACTGTCGCTTCCAACTCGGGGCTAGATTTGGTTCATTATGAATTGTCGCTTTCTTTGATTTTTTTTTCATAACTCCATGCTGTTTTTCGTGATGTATGTACTATAAAATATGTATGTATATAATAATCATTTTTCCCATTTAAATGTATAGGTAAATAAGTGATTTTGAATTGTGTTAAAACCCCCGCGTTTTAAATGCCGTTATCTTGAAGGCCGCGTCTACACATTTTTCAAAGGCCGCCATTTTGAAAACAGCACATTTTTTAGACCGCTGGTAGCCTTTTAAAAATTAATCGAAATCACCGCGTGGAAATCCACACGTGTTTAACAATCGAATCATGTGCTTCGCGTTTATGTTTGGTCTGCGTGAAATTGATCCACGCGTTTGGTGTTAGAAACGCGTCGTTTTTTTGGAAACAGCGACATTTTAAACTGTTATTTTGATCCACGTGTTTTCAAACGCCAATAAAGCAAAGCCAGCATCTCACAAGTGTTCTAGGACTATTTTCAAAAAAGTTCACGCGTGTTTTCGAACGCCGCCATCTTGTCGGCCACAACTCCGAATTTAAAAACCAGCACGTGTTTTGACCGTTAAATAAATCACACGCGCCGTATGTTGAAAAGCTTCGTTTTGTTTTACGCGATTTTTGAAACAAAATGGTTACTGAAACCTCAGAATTAGATAATACCTAAGCTATTTAAGGTCTAAGGTTGTAACGGTATGTTTACCTAATATCTATCTTTACTTATCACCGCCATCTAAATACCCTCAATATTTCTCTCGTATTCAATAAAAAACTAGTGCAGACATGTGGGTAAATCAGTGTAAGAAAAGACGGATTATACCAGTAACAAAGATGAAACATTTATTTAAATACTTTCAACAATTATGGGTAGAGCATGATTAAATTGATTAAATCTACAGGGGTGGTTGATTACCATAGGTAAGTCAAATTAATGTGAAAACTATAATCTCGGAACATGTGGGTCTCAATAAATGGAAGCATAATATTTGTTAATCCTGAAGGGCGCCTGTACGGATAACCGAACATATTTAGTAGGATTTAAATTAAATGCTAAGGATAATAAAATACCAAAGTTAAGCTATAATATCTCGTGATGATCCATTACTAATTATTAATTCGCTCACGTGTGTTTCGGCCATGACCTTTGGCGGCTTGTAGTTCAGCTGTCACACCATGAAACTCCCCAGAACCAACTGACGAACGTATCGAAACTTCTTCTCGATTCGCCCTCTACCGGCGCCTGTACATTAAAGGCTGTCAAATTCATCAGGTACCCGCGTGGCTAGAAACTCCGTCTAAATTAGGCCAGTACTTGCCCAAACTGTTGCATTACCCCCATGGCCAAGAGAATTTTTGCAAAAAATTCCACTACGCCACCTGGCGTCAGAAATCCTGAAGAGCGAAGGTACCGCTGCCACCAAGAATTCCAAAGTGCTTAACGAGATTTGTGGTGAATGAGTTTGAGCTTCTAGTGCCTTCCCAGCTGTGTCACTTCTCGTAATGTTCTTCCCAAATATGTAGAGATGAATTATCCTCAAGATGATGTTGTAAACCAGTAAGCCTCCCTCGATAATGATTCAGTGAAGCAGTGAATGAAACTTCAAACTGCCCAAATAATAAGGGCTCAAACCTCTGCTTATATCAGAGCCACAATCTGTAGGTTGATGCAAATAAGTGCTGATCCCTGTAGTTGAAGAAATCCATTTGATGCAGACCAATGCTTGGGTTAAACTTCTGCCTATTCAAGAGCAACTGAAAGTAGGTTGACATAAATAAGTGATGTGCCATGTTGTTGTAGAATTTCCCTTTAGACGCAGTCCAAATGCTTGTGTTAAAACTTCTGCCTATTCAAGAGCAACTGAAGGTAGGTTGACATAAATAAGTGATGTGCCATGTTGTTGTAGAATTTCCATTTGACGCAGTCCAAATGTTTGGGTTAAACTTCTGCCAATTCAAGAGCAACTGAAAGTCGGTTGACATAAATAAGTGATGTGCCATGTTATTCTAGAATTTCCCTTTTGACGCAGTCCAAATGTTTGGGTTAAAACTTCTGCCTATTCAAGAGCAACTGAAGGTAGGTTGACATAAATAAGTGATGTGCCATGCTGTTGTAGAATCTCCCTTTTGACGCAGTCCAAATGCTTGGGTTGGAACTTCCTCGAAGAACGTAGAAAACCACGTGAGCGAAAAATAATTACTGAGCTATCGTTAAGAAGAAACAATTACTACGTATTAAAGGTGAAATAAAAACTTATATAAAGCAAATATTTAGATTGAGCTAAAAATAATTTGACCTAAACATGAAAAGATTTAAACAAAAGAAACTTGACTCTAAACCCACATTCCACTCAAAACTTATGGAAATATTTATCCAAAATACTGTTATAATACCATTGAAAATTTAATAACATCTAAAATCTTGACACCTACCAATAAAAATTCCAAATTGTAGAAAACCAACCCCTCAAAAGAAAATAACATAAAGTTAAGGTAATGAAACAACCACTGACATCTGTTGAACAGCGGAGAAAGATGAATAATCCTGTCAATATTAAATGGTTGAGATCCCAGAATAAAACTCCAAGATGGTGTAAGAAAATATAAGAATTTAAATCAGTCATACAGTTCCATTTTAAAAGACAAACATGTGCCTTCAAATGAGTTCCGAGCTCTAGAACCGACTTAAAGTCACATGCCGTGTCAAAAAGGAACTGTGCAAGAATTGTTAAAAATTAACTGTGAAACTAAACATCTAATATTATGTACTCACTCTATAGAGATACTAATTAAATTTCCATTTAGAATGCATATATAATTAAAACTTATGAAATATGAATTGTTATTATTATTTTAATTTATTAATTGGTAATAATTATGTTACCCGAAGTAAATTTATACATTATCGTATGTCTCAAGAACTCGTTCCTGACTATTTGAAATAAACATGCAACGGAGCTTCCTAAAACTCAAAATAGATAGTTTCTGAGAACTTCTGAGATTATGCGCAAGTATCAAAGTAAGATTGTATGACTATAAACACAAATGATCCGTAAAGTTTCTCTATGGAGAATTATTTTAATAATTTGTGTAAAATAATCAATAAATTTAAATCTTATAAAATAAGAATACTGTTTTATCTGTATTTCTTTGAAGAATGCATCACCCGAGCTAACATTATTATAACATATATAAGTAAAGAAACCCATTTCCTTGACTTGGAAAATTCCCATGCTGCGAAACTGCCTAAAGCTCCCAAATAGATTATTGTCAGCTTCTGAGGCTATTGATTATGTATAATTATCACCATGAAAATACATGTGGAATTTTCCAAGGTAGAAACCGTATGCACGACACCATTCAAGTCAATAATTACTACATGTAACCATAAATTATCAACCATGTACAAAACCATGTAGTATCATTATAAACACAATTCATATTTTACAAATAGCAAGGTTTACCTACAGGGAAAGGAACCCACTAATTTTATCAGTTCAAAGCAAGAGCGTAATGGCCAATTACCCCCATGCTCTGAAGGAAAATTTTCATACAAATTACAATATTCATATACTACACTAACTATCACAAATACAAAGGACACACAACCACAAAACAATTAACATATAGCACTCAATGTGTGGACACAAGTTTCATGTCAAAGTCATGTCATCACATTGAATGTATTTTGCAAACATAAGGTCAAAATGCATGCAAATTTTACTAACTATCGGTACTTTAGACCGAATTAAATCCCATTACGGAAAGATTCTATTTTCTTACTGAAAGGAAATAAATTAAACCGCTGACTCCTCAGCATGCTCAGACTTTAAAATGTCCTTCGCGTGGAAAATACCTAAAAGCTTCCCATCCATGTCAGCCAACTGGTATGCCACAGGGGAAATTTTCCGCACAACTTTACTTCTAATAAATTTTGGAGCCAGTTTAGCTGAAAAGTGTTTAGAAGCATCTGAAAGAACGAAAGACCTCCGCCACACTACGTCGCCTTCCGCGTACTGAACCTCCCTCCGACGAAGATCATATTGACGTTTGTTGCGTTCATACGACTGTCGCAAAGATGTGCGCACCTGTGAAAAAATATCATTTAACTCTTGCAAACCTGCAGCCCAGGAATCCCGTTCAGCAAATTTAATTTCCTCCGCGTTGAAGTCAGCTCCTATGTAGTCCTTCCCTGAAATGATAATTTCCCTGCCAAAATTGAGGAAGAAAGGAGTGTAACCAGTGACTTCGTGCACAGCAGTGTTGATCGCTAATTCTATCTCAGGTAAATAATTTGCCCACATTCTGTGGTCAGTGCCTACATATGAAGCGAGGGCAGAGACTAAAACCTTATTAACTCGCTCAACAGGATTGTTTTGAGGGTGATATCTACAGTTGTAGAAAAGGTGCCGAATGTGAAATTTGCTAACCAAAGCCTTCATGTCCCGAGATATGTACTGCGGACCATTATCTAACACAATAGTATCTGGCACTCCAAACTTGTAGAATATTTCATTTTCTAAAATACTAGCGATATTGCTACCCGTTGCCTTCCTTAGAGGGAATAGCCTAGTAAATTTGGAGAAAAAATCAGAAACTACTAACAAGTATGTATAGCCTTTTTTGTAAGAATTCGGATACGGACCCAGCAGATCTGTGGCAATCATCTGCCAAGGACGCTGCACCAACTTGGGATTTCCCATTAGCCCTGGCGGTAACAAATTGGTGCTTTTATACCCTAAGCAAATCTGACATTTACTAATGAACCGTTTGACATCAGCTGACATTTTAGGCCAATAATATTTAAGTTTAATCCTATTCAAGGTTTTCATAATCCCGAAGTGCGCACACACTGGAGGAACGTGGTGTTCTAAAATAATGTTCTTTCTAACCTCCTTTGGCATAACTTCCTTCCAGTCATATGACCTGTGAAGAGCGTCCATGCTTTGGATGTGTTTAAAAATCCTATCATTTTCTACTTTCCAAGCTGAATATTTGTCCGGATTAGCTAAAATTTTCTCTCTAAGCCTGATGTACCACGAGTCGGAAGTACTAAACTTTTGCGCTAATGCATTTACTTGTAGGGGATCACGCGATAACGCATCCGGAATGACATTGTCTTTACCCTTTCGGTGAATAATTTCAAAATTAAATTGCTGCAGTCTTACTGCCCAGCGTGCGAGTCGTCCACTGGGCGACTTTAATTGTGTTAACCACTTGAGACTATAGTGATCTGTAATTATTCTAACCGGAATAGGTGAACCCTCAATGTAACCTCTAAACTTTTCCAGAGCAAAAATCATAGCGTTTAACTCCCTCTCCGTTGTGGAGTGATTCCTCTCTTGTGCAGATAACGACCTTGAAATGAATGAAATCGGGTGCTCTATTTGATTTTCATCAAATTAACTTAAAACTGCCCCGAGGCCTACGCTCGATGCGTCACAACTAATAGTGAAAGGCTTACTAAAGTCAGGGCATGCGAGAACCGGAGCGTTAACTAGGATATTCTTTAATTTAACAAAAGCCGATTGCGCCTGTTGATTCCACGCAAACTTTTTCCCCGCGAATTCCTTCTTTGTTAAGTTGTGTAAAGGAAACGCAATAATTGAAAAGTTATGGATAAACCTTTTGTACCACGATAGCACCCCAATGAATCTACGTAGACTCTTTTGAGACGTAGGGGTGGGAAAATCCACAATTGCTTTTACTTTCTCGGGATCAGTGCGAAGCCCTTTACTGTCTACAATGAAACCTAAATATTTTAAAGAGTCCCTGCAGAAAACAGACTTTTCCACATTTATAGTAAGGCCTGCGGCTTGTAATTTCTGTTTCACCTGTCTTAGAAGTTCTATATGTTCTTCAAATGAAGAACTTATTATAATAATGTCATCCAGATAACAGAACACTTTGCCATCAAATTGTGGCCCTAGCACCTTGTCCATTAACCTCATCATGCGGGAACTCGCCCCGTGGAGGCCAAAAGGCATGGTCACAAAGTGAAACAAGCCTCTTTTAGGGATTGTAAATGCGGTTTTTTCTTTTGAATTCTCTTCTAAAGGAATTTGAAAAAAAGCGTCATTCAAGTCTAGCGTTGTTAAATACCGAGCACCCCCCAAGCTATTCAAGATGTCAGAAATGAACGGTGTCGCGTAGGCGTCGCGTTTAGAGTTTGCGTTCAAAAGTCTACTATCAAGACATAACCGGTACGTGCCATTCTTTTTTGGTACTAAAACAATTGGATTATTCCACGTGCTATTGCTGGGTTCAACCACTCCCAAAGCTAACAGTCTGTCTAATTCCTTGTGTACCTGCGGAAGTAGGTGCGGTGAAATCGGATAAATGCGTTGCTTAATCGGAGAGCAATTACCTGTGTCAATGACATGCTTCTCTAAGGATGTTCTACCTAACCGATTACCCGAATAGGAAACATACTCCCGAATTACTTTATTTAAGACTGAGCGTTGCGAAATGGATAAGTTTTCTGCATTTTCTAAACCTATTACATCAGCTCTACACTGTGTTTTGACCGACTCCTTAGAAGCCATCAATTTTGATATTCTTGGACAAATATTGAAGATTTTCCAAAAATCACAGCCTAGAATAATGTTAGCATTTATCTGAGGCATAACCACAAAACTGAAAACCCTCTCTGTGTTATCAAAACGAATCGGTACCGTAATTTTATACGAACAAACAACAGAATGACCTGTAGCCGAAACTAAAGAAAACTTAGTGTCAAGCTTGGAAAGCTTGAAACCCAAATCTAAGAATTTTCTATGAAAATTGTTACCTAAAATGGAAATGTGAGAGCCCGAATCTAAAAGACCAGAAAAATTTAACCCTAAAACTTGAAAAGAAATGTGAGGACGGTTGTCCCTGTTTACCGCTCCCATCTCCTTTGAAGTATTTAAGTTTTTATAAAAATCTCTTACTACAGCCAGCCAGGAAGCCCATTCCCCGGACGTCTCCTCGGCGAGCGTCGACGTCTTAACGCCCGCTGTCTGGAACTCCGGGGTATTCAGTTTTTTGAACGGCGGCAGCCACAATCTGGAGACTTCAGTCCTGGTCTTCCGCAGCGGAAACAATGCACGCCCCTGGAAACGTTATTAGACGGGCTAAGATTATCATGGTTCATAAAACGACGGTTATTTCTAAAATTGGGATTGACATTTCCTGAATTATTATTATTCCTACCATTGTTCCTGTTATGTGAATTGTTATTCCTGACAAAATTTTGATTATTAGATGAAACAGTAGTAGAAGGAACCCTGTCACTGGAGCGGCTGTCCGCTAACTCAATCATTTTCCCAAGTTTTTTCAGAGTACTGATATCCGGAATTACCGATAGCGATAACTTTTGAATATATCTAGGCAACATATTACATTGTAAAATCTCCAATAATTCATCATCAGGTAATTTCGATGACAAACGATTATTTAAAATGAGAATGCGAGTAATAAAAGAGTTTAAATTCTCCTTCTGCATTTGAACGGTAGCTCTCAGTTGAGCCAACAGTCGCCTCTCGTGATCCAGAAACTCATATTCCTCTTTCAGAGCCACGACGATGTCAGACCATGATGCAAATGAGGAGCGATTTACTCTGTACCATAAGAGTGCATCACCAGAAAACAATTCAACAGCAGATGTAAAAAGTGAAACTTTACTCACATTTCGAGCTAGTGCGAGCTCTTCGATTCTCTCTATAAAATCGTGTACGCCAGCTGAGCCGTCAAAAGTAATGTTCCACTTGTGAACAGGAACCGACAAAGGGGACGAAATGGGAATCGATGCAGCTAAGTTATCACCAGGTTTCGCCATGTTGATTGTATCTGCTTTACTCCTTGTGACAATTGTATACTCCATAACCTAACTACAAAGGGATTATAAAACAAAAAGTTATTAGAACATGCGACAACACAAGATGTTACACCAATACTCGGAAATATTTCCCATGCATCTCAAGATAAAATTATAAATAAAATGTCGCCAGATAACTGGAGACGTTTGAAAAGCGCAAAAAAAATGCCGGTGAGTTGGTTCCTTTGCAAAGCAAAATTGTAAACTTAAAAACTACCGGGAGACACGTGTCTATGCAGGTGTTCAACAAGCCGCCGTTGACCACAACACACATGACGAACAACAAATCATCACGAGATAATACAAATGAAGGAACAATAAAATACACGAGCACATGTCCGAGACGCCACATTAAGTTCTTTTATAACGTTGGGCCCAGATTGTAACGGTATGTTTACCTAATATCTATCTTTACTTATCACCGCCATCTAAATACTCTCAATATTTCTCTCGTATTCAATAAAAAACTAGTGCAGACATGTGGGTAAATCAGTGTAAGAAAAGACGGATTAAACCAGTAACAAAGATGAAACATTTATTTAAATACTTTCAACAATTATGGGTAGAGCATGATTAAATTGATTAAATCTACAGGGGTGGTTGATTACCATAGGTAAGTCAAATTAATGTGAAAACTATAATCTCGGAACATGTGGGTCTCAATAAATGGAAGCATAATATTTGTTAATCCTGAAGGGCGCCTGTACGGATAACCGAACATATTTAGTAGGATTTAAATTAAATGCTAAGGATAATAAAATACCAAAGTTAAGCTATAATATCTCGTGATGATCCATTACTAATTATTAATTCGCTCACGTGTGTTTCGGCCATGACCTTTGGCGGCTTGTAGTTCAGCTGTCACACCATGAAACTCCCCAGAACCAACTGACGAACGTATCGAAACTTCTTCTCGATTCGCCCTCTACCGGCGCCTGTACATTAAAGGCTGTCAAATTCATCAGGTACCCGCGTGGCTAGAAACTCCGTCTAAATTAGGCCAGTACTTGCCCAAACTGTTGCAAGGTATCTTAGTCAGCAATTCGTGAGTGAAATAATATTATTTTGGCTTTGCTGCGACGTCATTTATTTTGGTTTTAAATAACCTAAAGTTTAAATATGCTTGAAATGGCTTTAGACATTTTTGATAACTGCATATTGTGAACTTCTGCAAAAAAACGGCGTGGTGGTTATTTGTCAGTTAGTTCTTTAACAAATTTTCCTTTAGTAAATGCAGCTCGCATACGCCAATAAATTGTGTGACCTAAAGATTTAAATTTGATCGACATGTTTAAATATATTTTAAACACATTTTGAATAATATGAAGACGTTCGATTTAAAAATCTTACAAAGAGCCATCAACCGCGGTAAACGGTCGGAAGCAGGTACTTTCCTAGGGTCGACTGGTCCATTTTTACGACCGAGCACCGGGTGAGATCTATTGTCTTGACAAATGCACGTTTGGGCATGTTCCTTTATTTGCAGAGGATACACATTTATTTGAAATATCGGAAAGCAGGCACCTTTGTTTGTGCAGCGTGGAGATATTTTTAGTAGGTATTTAACGATATTAACTTCCTTTATGAAATAGTGGCAAATAGATGCGATTATTTTTAGAATAACGGCCATTAGTTTGAAAACAGAAATTGACCAGTCTCAGAGTGTGTTGAGACCATATGTTAGCGTTATCTTCGTTGAAACGAGCTGATGATTTAGAATGGTAAAATAGTGATTACCTATTTAAAAATAGATTTTAACAGTTAAAATAACGACAGCAATAAAATTTAATCGAGTTCAATTCTCGAATTGATTTGCCAGTGAGATATAATTTTTAGTGTTCAATGATACTGCCTTCCTTATAGGATATAAATACCTACCAGTTCGAATCTGGAATAATAATAATGCAACGCACTCCGACGTAATCACATTACTTTAAAATTCAGTCGCGGGTTCGATTCCTTGCGAAATCATATATCTCCGTAACCACGCCGATCTCTCTATCGAAGGGTAGAAACCTATTAACGATTAGAAAAATATGTTTGTGATTTATGTCATCTGAGGGGATGCTGCGTGGAGGGTCTTTTTAAGGAAAGGAAGGAGAGGAAGGAAAGAGGTATGAGGGGCGGATATAAATGTGGTGGTCAGTGTCCAGGTGTGACAGACATTGGAATCCATCTCTCCAAATTACGGTTCGTTGGCAGGTAGTCTAGTCCGACGTTACCCCACATGGACTCGGGCACTTGTAGCGAATAAAGCGATACCAAACGTGGCTAATCTCTTAAGAGGATTACCTATAACTGTGGCGCTGGTTATACAATAGATAGTTCAGGGGCAGCGGTACCCATGCCCGCAACCTCAAATTGATACGACAACGAAGTCTATGAAAACGGAAGTACGATAGCTATTTTTTTTATAGATGAATATAATCGGTATCTGTTAATATTAATGTATAGGTATTACTATTAATTAATTATTTTACAGAGAAGAGATGTGGGTTCGATTTTCTATTACGTTGGACTTTCGAGATTTTTCTCAGGTTAGAACAAGTGCCTAGATTTATTCAACTAACGGTGTAGATTGACTGCATAGAAATCAATAGATGTTAATTGAAATTAAAGTTATTATTTGAAATAATAAGGATAATGAGCGAACTAATTTACAGGTATTTAATAAACTGATAAGAGAAGATCAAGATGGAATCCAATTAGAAATGTTGGCCCATACCAAGTTGAAAATTCTCGTTTTGAGTAAAGTTTCGCGCTAAGCGACGTGAACCGTGTTTTGATTAATAAATTCACATGGTTTTGTAAGACCCGGAGAAATCAACGTATTATGAAATTTACACTACACACATCCACACATACATTCAACACGCAGCACTGTTTTGAAGGGACGCTTTTGAAATAGTGTGTACACACACACCTATATTATATCTTTTCGGAGTAATTAACCGGATTGATAAAAACACACACCTACATTATATCTTTTCGGAGTAATTAACCGGATTGATAAAAACACTTCACATTTTTTACTATTCAACTATATCATACAATACTTTTATTGTATTTTATGGTAACAATTACCTAATATTATGAACATTGCAGTACTCTGGTGAGAGTAACGCGGGTCATTGATACCCTCGTTATTTTGATTTGAGTTTGTCTTGTTTTACTCGTACAAAAACAAGATGGCGCCCCGTGGCATAGCCCGCGTAAATGAAGTGGAAAAGCGATACTATTTTATGATATCTTTCATTATTATTATTGTTGTCATCATTAAAAAAATACTATAATGCGCTGACTAGGTACAATAACTTTAAACATTGCCTTAAAACGCAATAAATCGACGACAATTATATTACAGTGAATGTGATAAAACTTGAGGTATTATTAATGTGTGTCTAAAGAAATCTTGGAGTCCACCCGTTTCTGATGACAATCTGAGGTATTATTAATGTGTGTCTAAAGAAATCTTGGAGTCCACCCGTTTCTGATGACAATCTGAGGTATTATTAATGTGTGTCTAAAGAAATCTTGGAGTCCACCCGTTTCTGATGACAATCTGAGGTATTATTAATGTGTGTCTAAAGAAATCTTGGAGTCCACCCGTTTCTGATGACAATCTGAGGTATTATTAATGTGTGTCTAAAGAAATCTTGGAGTCCACCCGTTTCTGATGACAATCTGAGGTATTATTGATGTGTGTCTAAAGAAATCTTGGAGTCCACCCGTTTCTGATGACAATCTGAGGTATTATTAATGTGTGTCTAAAGAAATCTTGGAGTCCACCCGTTTCTGATGACAATCTGAGGTATTATTAATGTGTGTCTAAAGAAATCTTGGAGTCCACCCGTTTCTGCTGACAGTTTAATTTTAAGGGGGATCACTACGGTGTTCCAATTGTTTTTTTCAGCTGTTGTCCTGATTATACCTACCATATGATTATACCTATCATATGTCCTGATGGACATTACACACCGACTTGCGCTGCGTGTAACGAAGTTCCCGCCAGGCCGTTTCGAAGCGTCGATTTTGCTGTCTATTTGATACTTTATGTAAATTGTAAACTATATAACTTATTGTAAACTATACCACTTTTTGCCTAGGTTTTTAATGCTGAATCTCTATGTGAACGATTTTTTTTTGTAAAGTTTATTGAGGGAATTCTTTGAAGGGTTTAGATTCAAAAAACCTTTGTTACGACTGCGGTTTTTTCCTGGTGTTTTCGGGGATGTGTTATGAAGTACTTTCTTGAATTATAACTTCCTACCCCTATATGAATGTTCCCGTCGTCAAGTACTAAATATTTACTATTAGTTGGCAACATTTGCGAGACGTTTTGATTGGCCCGGATTTCGGGAGGGGGCCGGGCAGCCCTTCTGACGGGACCGAGAGCCCTGGCGCCTTCTTCTGGGTTTAACTGTGGTGAGGGACGGTTCTTGGTGCATATTGCCGACCGCCTTTTTGATTCCAACATTTGTTTGGGACACGTAATTCAAAATATAGTTAAATTTGGATATTTAAATCAACTCAGTGGTGTTCCCGGACGAGATCCTCGGCCCAGATGCTGCCCGTGACAGTGTAACGTACGTAAAACTTATATAATTATGTGTTATCATTCAACCCTCTTATTATATTTTAAAATCATTAACCTTGAGTTCACAAAGAGATTAAAAGCTTTTCCTAGAAGCGTCGAGTCATTAATAAATTCACCAATTATTTAAAAGCGACAAGAGATCTTTTCATTTATTAAAAAACCTATCTATAATTATTCTAACAATAAAGCGACAGTCGTTTTGAATCAAATCCCAAACGAACTGAAAACACGATATCCCTGAGGGACGCTAGCCGGAGGTTTGTATTATAATTTGGTTTCTGTAAGAATTTAAATTGAACCATTGTTGTTGTGTCCTAATCATTGTGATTATTAATTTGTACCTGTTCGTAACAAGGCGGTTCGAGCCCGCAGTTATGTAACAAAATCCATATTGTTTATCCGAGATTAATTTGTTTTCTTCCAGGTATTTTATAATTTGGATTTTTAATACTCTTTCGTAAATCTTTGGTAGCGAGTTTAACAATGTGATTGGCCTATAGTTAGTTATTTCCATTATGTCTCCGGATTTATAAATAGGTATCACCAGTCCTTTTTTAAGAGTACTAGGAAAGAAGGCGTGTGTTATGCTAAGGTTGATTAAGTGTGTTATAGGTTTTAATATTTCATTTTTTATTATTTTAATGCAATTCGTTGTTATCTCATCTAATCCAGGAGCAATCCGGTTTTTTAATGTGTTTATTATTTTGTCAATTTCCTTTTCCGAAGTTGTTTTCATTATAAATCTGTGTTGTGTCGGTTGAGAATTGATGTTTGAAATGTTTGTTTGTGTTATTTTGTTTGTGCTATGTTTTTTACGGTTCGCTAAAACTTTCCCTATAGTTGCGAAGAAGTTATTGACATGGTTTGCCATAAATTCTGTATTTGTTTTGGCATCAATTTTGTTTGAGTTAATATTTAGATGTTCAATAGTATTTTTCTGTTTGTATTTTTGTGTGTATGTAACTTCTTTTAAAATTCTCCATATTTCCTTCGGGTTATTATTTTCTTTAAGTTTTTCTCTGTAGTATAACTCCTTAGCTACTCTAATAATTTTCGTGCAGATGTTTCTATATCTTTTATAGTAATTAAGTTGTTCCATGTCATACGGTGTGTGTTTAATTTGTTTGTGAATTTTGTCTCGTTTACGAATACAGTTTAATATTCCTTGTGTTATCCATAGTTTAATTTTTTTTGCTTTGTGTGTAAGTTTTATATGTTTTATTGAAGTGTAATTTTTTATTTCTTGCGTTAACGTATTTGTAAATTTATTCCAGGCCTCTTCGACATTATCTATTTGGTATATTGTATTCCAGTTTATTTTTTGTAATTTTTCTTTTAAGTTTGAGTAGTCAAATATTTTTTTTGTAAATATTTTATGTTGGTTCGAATTAGTGTTTTCGGTGTCTATTGCTATCATATTCATGTAGTGATCTGTAATTGTGCTTTCAAGTACTACTGTTTTGGTTTTTAGTTTTGTCTTGATCATTATATGATCTATACAGCTTTTAGTGTTTTGTGTTACTCGTGTTGGGACATTTATCGTTGGCTCCAGTCCATGATGTGCTAGTATTGTTAGGTATTCTATGTTTTGTGGGTGTCCGTTTTGTAGAATGTTTATGTTAAGGTCTCCTATGATGATGATATTTTTGTATTTGTTGAGGTCATTTAATGTATTGTTAAGTTCTGTTAGGAAGTTTGTAATGTTGTTTTTGGATGGAGATCTGTACATAGCTAGGATACATGTTTCTTTTTCATATGTAATCTGTAAGCAGTTGGAGTCTATGATGTTTACTTCCTGAACGCTTATGTTATTTTTATCACTGATGTACGTAACTATACCATCATTTTGGTTTTTGTGTATATTTGTGTGGTGTGTATGATAGTTTTTGATTGTTTTTGGGATATAGTTTTCATTCAACCAGCATTCTGTCAGCACAATGACATCAAAGTTATTGTCAATCTGTTGGAGGTATATTATAAATTCGTCAAAATTTTTATTGATCGATCTAATGTTTTGGTGCAATATTTTGATTCTATTTTTTTCTTTTGTGATGTTGGTCCATAGATTAAAATCATTTGTACTTATACAGTAGTGTTGATTGTTCGAGTCTATATATTTCATGTAATCAGCCATGTTGGTGTGTATTTGTGTAAGTATATGATGTGAGGTTGTGTTTGGTGTACAGTAGTTTTTATGTCAGTTTATTAGTTATGTCGTTCAAGTGTTTTATTTCTATAACTTTTGAGTCCTTAGTTTTTCTTACAAGTATTTTTCCGGATTTTATCCATACATATTTATAGTCTTTTTCTTGGGCTCTTTTTCTGGTGTTCCAGTGCAGATTTTTATAGTATTGCGTTAGAGCCGCATTTACGTAAACATATTGGGCTCCTTCCCCGTTGAATTTTTTTATCGCGTCACTGTGTTTGGCTGCTAATATGGTATCCGCTTTTGTTATATCCGCAAAATTAATTGTAATTTTTTTCTGATCATTTGGTCTGTGTTTTGTGATTTTGTAGGTATCCTCTGGGGTAATCGTAACGCCTGCGAGTTCAGCGATCCGCGCAACAGCATGAGCTAGGGATGTGTCGTCCTGTAGTTTTAGACCGCTTATTTCTATACTTTTCAAAAGGGCCGATTGTTCTATATCCGCTAATAATACACTAGTAACTAAAAATACTTAGCATGCTTTGAATCGACATGCTTTAAAGTACAATCCCTGGTTCCTTGTTGTTTTCATTATTTATTTATTTATTAACGAACTTACATCCAATTAACAATAAAATAACACGAATTTAAATAAATGTACAATGTAAGATTAAAAGATGATATATGAATGCAAAGACGAATTCACAGATAAACATAAGAAAACAGAAGTGACAAGTCAAGCCTTGGCTAGAAATCAAAATACAACTGACTAACCATCACGCCGTTTCCCGCAGGAGTAGGCACAGAGGACAGACCGCCAAACAACTCGATCTCGGCACACACTCCTTGTTTCGTTCATATTCATGCATCATCTCATACATGCTCTTTTATTATTCTGACTCTTGACATGGCTCGACTCGAGTATTTGAATCACTTGGTTGTGCCACGTCTTCCTCGGGCGTGCTCCACGTATTTAACCATTCACATTTGCATCATATATTCTCCTTGCACTCTCCTTTCCTCGTTAATTCTCTCTACATGGCCAAACCACCTGAGCGTCCCTTTCATAATCTCACTCATTTCTTGCATTCTTTGCGGATCACACATACGCCTCAGGGATCTCATTTCAACAGCATTCAGTCTACTTTAATCCTCTGCCAGTTCTATGCCTTACTGCCATACATCAGGGTACGCACCAGCACTCCATAATGGACGAAGGCTTGCTTCGCTTCTTTGGACAGATTTTTGTTGGCGCCAACGGCGTTCAGTCCTCCATCAATGGAGTTACCTGCATTTACTCTCCTTTCAATATATCTATCAGCCTTCCCATCTCTCGTAAACATATTTTCCAAATACACAAACTCATCCACCTGCTCCAAGTATTCATCATTCATAACTATGATGCGCATTGTTGCATCAAAATACACAGTTTTAAAATATCGTCAATTGTTTAGCGACCGTCTAAAATCATTTAGACATAAACCATTTGAGTTGAGCAGCCTGCACATTCTGGACAGAGGTGAATAATATCCATAATTAGTCAAGTGCTGATTGAGGGAAAACACTTCATTATTTCTGAGTCTACGGGAAGGTATGAGTATATTGAAAGGGATAAGTTGTAGTAATGTATGTAAATCAATAATACAATTGATAATTTTGAAGAAATAAATGAGATAATTTTTATCACGTATATTTTAATGTAAAATGTTACTATCGAACATAACACAACTGACAAAGGCCTATGAAATTTCATCTACTCAAGTATCAAGTCTTTGATAAGTAATACGAGATAGAATTAATTCATTATATCACTACTTATCACAAAGCATAACAAAAACCCGTAATTAATTTATTTAATAATCTGAAACGTATCAATCACATCTGAATAATGTTGAGCGCTTTCATGTAAATTAAAAATAATATCCCTTATCGGTATTGTTTTAAACAACCGACTAGAATTGAAATTACACGTTAGAAACATTATATCTGAAAGCCTCCATCAAACACGTCAGTTCAGGTTTTGCAAATGCCGTAGTTTGTAAAACCGTACTACGTGAGATTTGAAACGAATCCATCATTGTAATGGTATCAAGTTGGTAAAGTAAACAGATAGGTAGGTGTGGGTATATATTATGACAAAAAACAACAACTGTGTAAAAAAGTTAGGACTTAACAGAAGAAGTGGTTGTTTTGATTTTTTAAAGAAGCACGCTTTGAGAAATTAAATCCATAGTTTGTATTGCTATGTTTTTAAAGTTACAAGTTACCGACACATAACTTATTCCCCACTCAACAGGGCCGGATCTACGAAATCTGGCGCCCTGTGCAGTAGGTACCGATGGCGCCCCCCCCCCTACATTTTTATTTTGATTAAAAATTCGTTAACCCCAATTTTTTTATTTTTCTATTTAATTATTATTTTTTTTACACTAATTTATCAAATAAAATCAAGACATATAAAGGTGTAACTTTTCCAAGTGACCTGGCGGTAGCTCTCACACACGTTTTTTTTTTAAAGAGAGGATCGCCAGGAGCACTATACTCTCTGAATCTATTGGGTAAACATAAATTATGGTGCTATTTTAATTATTTTAGGAAAAACTCTTTGCAAGTTATGCTTTAAAATAATACAACGAATTGTTTGTTTGTGCTCGTACCATGATTTAAAATATAGGTTACGAGACAATGCGGGTGGTTTCGCTGAACTAGGTCCATTATACATTCTTGATATTTACTGCGTTTATGTACCTATATACCCAACGCGAATATTAGAAAAAGCAAATACATATACGTTCTCATGGCAACGTACAACACAAGAATAGCATCTACTAGCTTCTGACAGGCAGCTTCGACGAGAGACAGTGAGCAGTGATAATAAGAATATAACCTCAAATTTGTACCTTGCATTTCCCCTGTGTTGAGCGAACAAACACTAAACACTGACGTATGGTATCAACGGCTTACGAACAAAAATGCCGCGCTGTGATTGGTTATTGAATTTGGATCGCACCTATTCGTCGTAAAACACGGTAAAAGATATATGTAAAAATAGAACTTACGTTTAAACTAAATACATGGAATTTGTAAAAAAATTCTGTAACTGACTATAAATTCGTAAGCCGTTGATACCAACCAGATGCGTGCGCATTCTGTTTCTTTGGAAAGTGTTGCTAGAGCGTAATAATTATTTCGTACTATGGGTAATTTTTAAACGATTCAGGGAATATTATAACTAAATTTTAATACAATATTTATTTTCTCACGGCGCCCCTTCGGAGTTGGCGCCAGGTTTTTGCACGTTTTTGAACGTATGGCAGATCCGGCGCTGCCACTCAACGTACAAAGTTTTAATCAATGCTTTATGTTTTTAATGCAAGTTTATTTAGAGAAGTGTTAATGTTTAGCCAGCGTGGGCTTTATATAATTAAATTCCTTTGTATATTGAGAAGTGAGGAAGTTCAAAAAATGATCCCACAACAGCGACGTCTGAAATTACTGGCTCCATCTTTGGTCTAAATGAATAAACTTGTTGATAATAATTATCACTATTTGTAATCTATAATTTATTGGTTTGAAACTTAACTAGGTACATAGAAAACAAAACAAACTGAACTTATTAGTTTCGGATCTCTTACTTGTGTTATACAATCACCAAGTAATTATGTTGTAATGTCTTTACCTTTAATGTACGAGCTTATAAGCGTGCTGGAACAAATTTTATTATTGATTCGAGATTTAAATTGAAACCGGCCATTACTTTGGATTTGTTCCTGAGGCCCTGGGAAGACCGTTTGTTCCTGAGACTTAGGCGACCCCTACAAGTTCAAGACATGTTGAGTGTATTAAGCATTCATCCTAATCCAATGAAAAATACAACACCGCTTAAGAAAAGGGTAAGCAATCACAACATTTGTATATGAACGGGCCGCTAATGTACGTCTACTGTTTCAATACCGTATATTTACTTCATGAATGTTTCCCGCATTTAACACGCATTTTCTTGATCATCTGTGAAGTACTTGAAAAAAACAAAAAATATGAGAGCGTGTAAACGAGTTTACATGCGGTGGAAGCGAAACTTTACAAAAACAATATTAACTAAGGCTTGGTGCATACATCAGATTTTTCCATCCGATTGTCTGATCCGATTGTCTTCGCGCCATATATTTCTTATGAAAATCGGATAAACACCGCACACATCCGATTCGAAAACCGGATCGGTAATGAAAATAGGCCACACCTTTCCGCGACGGCCATCCAATCCGGTCCGACAACGGGTGTGGCCCTGGTATTATAACCAATCCGGTTTTTGAATCGATTTTTGTCTGATCAGACAATCGGATTGAAAAACCTGATGTGTGCGGCCAGCCTAATACGTGAAAAGTGAGGTCATAATCAAAGCGACCAATGAGCGCAGACCAGCGCAATTTCCGTTTCATATCGCAACCAATAGGAGCTTTTAAAAGTGACACCTTAATCAAAGCGGCCATGAGTACAGTCGATGCGTCGCAGGTGCAGTTATCGCCATTTCCATTTCATCCGAAATCCTGATCATAGCGGGGCTATAGAAGTTTCACTTCAAAAACGCCTTTCAAGATAAAGATTAATTACTTTCTTTGTAGCTTGTCTGACATGATAAGTAGTTCCAATTTCGTATATTAAAAAATTGTTACGCATTTCAGGGATATTTCACCTGACTTACCAACTTAGACATGAGCCAATAACCGAAAATAGAATTTTAAAACTAGACCAACAAATAAGGGACACCAAATTCCAGTTTACCTAATCATGCGAAATGGACGAAAGAGAATTGCGGCATTTGGTTGCTACGAAGCTGCATTTAAGCTGGCAGGAGCATTGTTCTATTGGAGGCATCTACTAATATCTACAGGAATTCCAAAAACTGAAAAAATCGAACTAATATCTATGAGAATCAAAGTGTTGACGAATATCTACAGCTCAAACTGTTGATTAATATCTATGAGAACCAAAGTGTTGACGAATATCTACAGCACTGGCAGAGGTTGGATTTGCAATTATGTATAGCATATTGGAATAACGTAATATTGCGCATGCAGTTTAAAAAACTAAATTGTAAGTATGTATGTAAAAATCCCTAATATCGGACTATTGGACACATTTAGCTGATTAGTCCAACCTACGCTCTGTAGATATTAGTCAACACTCTGAAGTTCGTAGATATTAGTTCAACATATGAGCTGTAGATATTCGTCCGACATACAGGCTGTAGATATTAGTATCTGGAGTCATTCTATTGGCTGTAATCCGAAGGGTGAAGAATTCTATGGTGGTAGCCATAACAATATAATACAGCTGTATATTACACAAACACTTTGTAATTTTTTTAATAATATTAATATTGCAGAAAGAACTCAGCAAATTCGTACTACTAGAATTGGGTCTGGTCTTAACTTTGTGGCAATTCAAACTAAATCTTCTTTTGGTCAAAGAAATTACTTCTATCAGGCTCCACTCATATTTAATAGCCTTCCAGAACATATTAAGTCATCTAATTCCTTGTGCACTTTTAAAAAGATGGTTAAATTATTCGTATTAGCCGAGGATTGCCAATTTATTTTTTCTACATTGTCATTTCTAAATTAATAGCATATTGATTATTTATTACAGTATATTTACTGTTAATATATTATTTTTTATTTTCTTATTAACTTACCATTACATATTAATTTTCTAACCGAACCTAATTTTAAATATTATAGATTAAACAACTTGCAAAAAAAAAAAATTCAAAGTTAATTTCAACATATGGTCACTCTACATGTTTTACGTTATAATGTATTTGTAGAGGCCCATTCTGTGAGAAATATTATTGTAACAATATTGTCTATCAACACATTATTTTGTGTACTCTATAAAATTGTTAATCTCAAGGCAAAATGAAGTTCAAAATTTCAATTTAAACAATAACACCTAAATTAGAAAGGTAAAGAAACAATAAATAAATAAATATATAGGGGTTATCGTATCCTATAACTTTATCAAAACTAAAAGATCACACGGATGGCATTTCTAAGGTGTCACTTACACTATAAAATACAATCGTATTTTAATGAAAACGGGCACTTAAATGGAATGAAAACAATAATGTTGTGATCAAAAGGGTTTCTTTCATATTTATTTCATAATTATTTGATAGTCACTTTAATATTGCATAAGAAAGATTCGCTCTAATGTAATCGCTTATAAATCTTTGTTTTTTTTCTCATTGTTTATTTTTTACACCTATTTAAAAAAAAAAACCTAATGACATGTTTTTTTAAAATTTTATATAACTAATGATATAATGAATGAGAACATTTTGTCTGATCTTTCAACACTGTTATTAATTCATATATTTTTATCACTTATTATTTTTTCTGTTTATCATTGTTAAGATTTCAGGTACTGAAATATTAATATTTGTGATTGTCACCCTAATGGTTGTGGCAACATTTTTCGTGTTGGCAATTGCCAGGGCGATTTCGTATTGCCACGGATTTTTTAATTCCTTCTTCTCTTGTTACCATCCGTCTTGGGCGGGTCGTTTTTGGGCAAAACGTCTGCTGCCAGGTTTTCACTTCATGTGGGTTATAAAACCGCGGAGAGAGAGATAGCATCATTGGGCTCACCGTACATGAGCTACCCTACGGGTCTTTTATTGTTTCAATAAAGACCAATTATTCAAGAGCTGGAGTTATTATTGAAGAGTTACTCCAGCCACACTTCCCTTGGAATCTGGTGTTACCACGCCGGATTGCTTTGTCAGGAGAGCGGAAGTTGAGATCCTGAACATTGGTCATTCGAGCCGGGATTATTTGCATTGATCATTGCATTGATCATTCGAGCCGGGTGATCATTATTGGATTGACTCATTCAAGCTGGGTGATCATTATTTGGATTGATCCATTTGAGACTGAAGATCATTATTTGGAGTGGCCCAGTCAGGCCTCATCATCATCGGGAGTGGTCCAGTCGGCGGCCTCATCATCATCGGGATTGGTCCAGTCGGCGTCCTCATCACCATCATTGGATTGATCAAGCGAGCCTCATCACGACGCTCGCATGCACAGCAAATCAGGTTGTAGCCTTCCTTTCATTGTCCTTTCAAATTCCATTTAAAAAGCTAAAAATCTGTGTAGATGCCACATTATTTCGTATTGATTATATCGAATTACATTCGGGTGTTCATAATCAGATGCTTTCAATATTACATAGCATAAATTTGTTGGTGATAATAATTTTTATTGTTGTATTCAGTCTGCAGAATAACTTTGCTTTTGCCTACCTACATTTCTAGCCACGCGGTTGCAAGTTTCGTCTTTGTATGCTATAGTATTGTGAGTGGTTTCTCTATGATCCAAAGTATATTATTTATGGTATTATTCATTGTTGTTTACGTCAAACTGTCGCGTTGTGTATTGTGTATTCAGTTTTGAAATCAAGTTAGTGTTATTTCGTTTGTAAAAAATGGAACTCGACAAGTTGATTAAACGGTGCGGGGTTTTGAAAGGTTCATTAACGAGATTCGAAACCTATTTAAGCAACGAAAATGATATTACACCTGGCGTGTTGTCATCGAGGTTGGAAGCCATTAAACCTTCTCTGATAGAATTCTCCAAAATTCAGCTGGAGATTGATTTATTGAACAAATCAGAAGATAATGACGCGAGGGATAATTTTGAAGGTACATATTTTAATGTAATTGCATTAGGACAGGAAATGTTATCAAAATTTAAGAAGATTGAAAATGTCCCAAATATATCAGTAAATTTACCACCAATCTCTATACCAGTGTTTTCAGGTGACAACCATAAATGGTTGACTTTTAAAAATTCGTTCATTGCCTTAATTCATGATAACAGTAAATTAAATAATGTTCAGAAATTTCATTACCTTATTAGTTATGTGTCCGGAGAGGCACTTGATTTGATTAGTTCTCTAGAAATAACCGGGGATAATTATAGTGCAGCTTGGACAATGCTTATTTCGAGATACGAAAATGTCCGACTTATAGCAAATAGACATTTGAATTTCTTATTTAGTTTTACACCGTTAAAACGACAGAATCATCATGAATTACGGAATTTAATTGATCAAGCAAACATTCATTTGAGAGCTTTACACAACCTTAAGCTACCAACCGAACATTGGGATACTTTAATTATTCATATTCTAACCTCAAAGTTAGATAATCACACACGTAGCCTTTGGGAATCATTAGAATGCGACGAAGTTTATCCTACGTTCGTGCAGTTTAGCAATTTTATTTCACAAAGGTCTCAGATCCTGGAAACTATCCAAGGTGATATTGGTGGAATGCAACAGAAATCGGAACCAGTTGCAACAAAAGCAAAGTTTTTTAATTTTAAGGAAAAGAAGTCTACAAACAAGGTTACGTTAGCGTCGAGCAACGTTAATTGTATGCTGTGTAATGACAGTCATTTCATTTATTCTTGCAAAATATTTGTTAACAAAGAACCAGCGGCACGAAGAAAGCTCGTTTCAGAGAACAATTTATGTTATAACTGCCTAAAACCGGGGCACCTTTCAAAGTTGTGCAGGTGGAAGGAAAAATGCAGTGTTTGTGATCGAAAACATCACACTCTGTTACATATCAATACTGATAATGTACAAGCGGGTACTTCAACTGGCAAGGGTCAGTCGGAGGCACCAGTAAATTTAGCATGTCATAGTGACATGAACGGGCGGGAAATTTTACTATCTACCATAATAGTAAAAATAGAAGACGCGTATGGTGGAACACACAAAATACGCGCACTTTTGGATTCGGGTTCAATGTCTAATTTTATTACAAAGGATACTTGTAAAAGATTAAATTTGCATTGTACAAAGTTGAATATACCTGTTTCAGGTTTGCATAATAATTTAATTCATGTAAAGGAAACAGTTGACCTTAAATTTAAATCATTATGTTCTCAATACCGGGATGAAATATCTTGTTTGATATTAGATGAGATTTCTTGCAATCTTCCACAGACCTTGATTAATCCAAAAATGTTGAACATTCCAGACGGCATCCAGTTAGCTGATCCGCAGTTTTACCAGCCAGCTGCTATTGATATGCTGATCGGAGCAGAGATATTCTGGCAGGTGGTTCGTACGGATCAGATACAGTTAGGAAAGGATAAACCTACATTGCATCGAACGGAGCTAGGCTGGATAATATCAGGAGCTGTACAGAGGCGTCAAAATACGAGGCCAGTTAAAGTTTGTCATATTTCATTAAATTCTTTGCAGAATCAAATAGAAAGGTTTTGGAAGGTTGAAGAAATTGAAAATAGTAAGCATCACTCTCTGGAAGATAGTGAATGCGAAAAGATTTTCGAAGGCACGCATAAACGCGATGCAAATGGTAGATTTGTAGTGAACTTACCATTTAAATCTAACCTATCTCAATTAGGAGATTCATTTAGTATTGCTAAAAGTAGATTGGTGTCAATGGAAAGGAAATTCTTAAGACAACCTAGTTTAAAGGAACAATACTCGGAATTTATTGATGAGTATTTTGCGTTAGGTCACATGACTGAATGTGAACCGCCAATACGTGATGAAACTACTTATTATTTACCACATCACGCTGTATTTAAAGAATCAAGCACAACTACTAAAATTCGTGTTGTTTTTGACGGGTCGGCTAAACCCGCTCGAGGGATTTCTTTGAATCGCGCTCTAATGATTGGGCCCACCATTCAAAATGATATATTTTGCCACTTGGTATTTTTCAGAAAACATCAATGTGCAGTCATTATGGAGATATTATGTATATATTACGTATATTATGGAGAAGGGATGCGGAGGATTGTTCGAAACACTATACGCTAAACACGGTGACATATGGTTTGGCTCCTTCGCCTTATTTAGCAATACGTTGTCTGCATCAGCTAGGTAATGACGTTTCATTTACTCATCCATTAGCTAGTAAATCCCTTAAGGAAAATTTTTATGTAGATGATTTTCTTTCTGGTAGTGACTCCATTGATACTTGTCACTTGCTTAAATCACAAATCATTAATGCGCTTGCTACAGCAGGCATGGAGATTAGAAAATGGAGGTCTAATGCGCCCTCGATTAATGATTCTAAAGATAATTTAGAATTATTGCCAAATGAATCCAATGAAGCTAAGATTCTCGGATTAATATGGGACACCAAACTTGATGAGTTTACCTATCAGGTAGAAAGCATAGACTCAAAGTTAGAAGTAACAAAACGTCAAGTTTTATCATTAATTTCAAAAGTGTTTGACCCTTTAGGACTGGTAGGCCCAGTAATCATTGTCGGTAAGATAATTATGCAAAGATTGTGGAAGCTAAAAACATCCTGGGATGACAAGCTACCCAATGACCTTTTATTGGTCTGGCAGATTTACACGCTGAGTCTCCGTAAAGCAAATCATATTCGGGTACCGAGGAAAATTTTCTGCTTTAATAAAAAATCTTTTAGAAATAGGGAAATATTTAATAATTATTCTTCATTAAGACGACTGAGGCGCGTAGTTGCTTATATGTTACGTTTCATACATAACTGTTCTAAACGAAGACCGATGCGGGTCGACGAGCTTTCTGTAATCGAACTGGAACATGCCATGCATGTATTGATTTTGAACGCTCAGCGATTCGCATTTCATGATGAAATAGCGTCTGTGAGTAATGGAAGATTTGTATCTAGGCAGAGCAAAGTAAAGGCACTAAATCCTTTGATGCAGGATGGGTTGTTGTGTGTTGGAGGTCGACTATCACAATCCGATATTACCTCAGGCTCTCAAAAACATCCAATTTTGTTACCACAAAATCATAAGTTGACTGACTTAATAATAATCCATCTGCATTATGAGAATTTACATTTAGGATGTAATGCTCTGCTCGCATTACTGCGTTTACGTTTTTGGCCAATATTTGGTAAAAACACAGTGAAGCGAGCACTGCATAAATGTATTGTATGTTTCCGAGTCCGTCCGCGCAAGTGTCGCCAGCTCATGGGTGACCTTCCTGCTGACCGATTCCGAATCCATAGACCATTTTATGTAACCAGCATAGATTTTGCAGGTTCAATTTTAATTAAGTCTGGTTTAACCAGAAATGCTAAGAGTGTAAAATCTTACATATGTTTATTTATTTGTTCAACGAAGGCAATTCACCTAGAATTAGTGACTAATTTAACTTCAATGGCATTTATGAATGCATTGAAAAGATTTATAGCTAGGAGGGGTAAACCCTCACGACTCTTTACTGATAACTTTACAGGTAGTTATAGGGAACTTACTGAACTATTTGATTTTTTGAAGGCATCTGATAAAGAAATCCATAATTTTTTGGCCCAGCAGAATATTAGCTGGAGTTTCTTGCCTCCCCGCTCACCGCATCACGGGGGACTTTGGGAAAGTGCAGTTAAAATGACCAAGTTGCATTTAAAAAAAGCAATGCGGTCAACTGTTTTGACATACGAAGGAATGAATACCATACTAATACAGATTGAGGCTTGTTTAAATTCCCGTCCTCTGACTCCATTAACATCAGATCCAAATGACTTAAACGCCCTCACTCCGTCACACTTCCTTATTGGCGACAACCTGTTAGCATTGCCTGAGCTTGATATCCATCATCTGCCTACAAACAGGCTTAATATTTACCAAAAGATGTCTACCGTTGTTCAATCTTTTTGGCACAGATGGAGCCGGGAATACCTAGCAGAATTGCAGAACCGAGTCAAATGGCAAGAAGGACGTCAACGCAGTTTACAGCCTGGTGACATGGTCATCATCAAAGACAACCAGCTACCTCCGCAGTACTGGAGGATGGCGCGAGTGACGGAGATCCACCCTGGCCAAGACGGACGCGTCCGCGTCGTCTCCTTGAGGACGGCCAGAGGTGTCACCAAAAGAGCCGTGACACAGCTCTGTCTACTTCCCATGGAGGATGCTTCCTCCAACCTGGATTAAGAACCAATTACAACGCTAAAAGTGATGTGATGTGTAAATCAAAGTGCCGTCAGGCTCATCAGTGCCAAGTGTTAAACCATTTTCACATAAGTGGGTGCAGCGCACCAGAAGATTCTACGTTATTAAACTTTCATTTTTTAATGTCAAGTCTGACATAGGGTATATACTTAGTTATAAGTTTTTTGTTATTATTTTGATATCCATATATTGAATATTGTTTATTTTTGTATGTGAACTCGTTGGGTAAATTCTGAGTACCAATGTTGCAATCTCTTCTAATATATTATTTTATGAAAAACGACTATTCCTTAATACTCGTTTTGGGCGGGAATATGTTAAGATTTCAGGTACTGAAATATTAATATTTGTGATTGTCACCCTAATGGTTGTGGCAACATTTTTCGTGTTGGCAATTGCCAGGGCGATTTCGTATTGCCACGGATTTTTTAATTCCTTCTTCTCTTGTTACCATCCGTCTTGGGCGGGTCGTTTTTGGGCAAAACGTCTGCTGCCAGGTTTTCACTTCATGTGGGTTATAAAACCGCGGAGAGAGATAGCATCATTGGGCTCACCGTACATGAGCTACCCTACGGGTCTTATATTGTTTCAATAAAGACCAATTATTCAAGAGCTGGAGTTATTATTGAAGAGTTACTCCAGCCACACTTCCCTTGGAATCTGGTGTTACCACGCCGGATTGCTTTGTCAGGAGAGCGGAAGTTGAGATCCTGAACAATCATTTTATTTTTAAATTTTATGATTTTGCTTTTACTTAACTGTTTTGCATGACCGATATTTGCGTGTGTTATTTTTATTAAATTGTGAAATTATTAACCCCGATACAGGCGAACCCTAGTGGGGTTAATAATTACATGCTAAAAATATATGTACATAAATTGTGAAGAAGCAATAAATAAATAAATAAAAATATGATGGAGCGGGCACCAAAAGGACATTACACGAATAAACACGAACATAAATTCCATTATCCGCGTGTACTGTAAACTGTAATCCGCATTTTCGAGGATCCTTATGTTGGAGGGATCGTTATCTACCATCTGAATGATTTAGGCAGTTGATTTATTTGAAATTATGATTCAAATCACAGGTTTGTTTAGCGCGCAGCAATAATAATTATGCTAAATTATTCCATTGCATTACTTTATGTCAAACTGTCACGTGATTAACTGAATGGTATTGTATTCAGTAATTGGTTCACAGTACAATAGTTGCAGTGCCATAAATTTTGTAATTGGCCCACGATTTTTCACCATGTAATAATAATAATAATAATAAAAACATTCTTCCATCAATAGACTTTTACAGTTTTATGTATTTTGTTAATTTATCGTTTACTCTATTGACAAAAAGGTCACCGCTCAGCTATTCATTAAGGATTCTCCTGGAATGTAGCTGGTTTTCAACGGTGCTTATAATAAAATACACAAAATAAATATTAGGTCCTTACATATGAAATTGGCGTTTTGTATGGGAGGAACGTAAAGTCGATTTTTTTTTAATAAAATATATTTATTTAATAAAAGTATGTACCATTGCTATCTATGCACTTTTTCCATCTAGCCAGGTAGTTCATCGATCCCTTTACTAAAAAAACCATTCGGACGGGAATCAATAAAATCTTTGAAGGCGGTTTGGACTGCCCCATCGGAGTTGAATTTTTTCACTTGCAAGAAGTTATCCAAATTTCGAAAAAAATGGTAATCTGTTGGGGCAAGGTTCGGAGAGTGCGGTGTATGTCTTAGACATTCCAATTGAAGCGCCTCTAATTTGATAGCCGTCTGTTGCGCAGTGTGTGGTCTAGCGTTCTGACGCGCGTTTGTTGATTTGCTTCACTCAATTCGTGAGGTACCCACCTTTCAAGATTTTCACCTTCCCAATTTGCTTCAAGTGGATTAAAACAGTTTTATCACTAACACCGCAGCCTGCAGCTAACTCGGACGTGGTTTGCGATGGACCCGCTTCCACAATAGCCTTCAATTCTTCATTATCAACTTTGGTCTCCGGCCGTTCACGGGGCTTGTTCTGCAGGTCGTAATTTCCAGAACGAAAACGTTGGAACCAAAAACGCACTGTGTTTTCTTTTGCGGCACCATCGCCATTCACATCATTAATCCTTCGAGCCTTTTCTGCAGCACTTGTGCCACGGTGGAACTCGTACTCGTAAATAACGCGATATTTCAAGTTTTCCATTTAGTAAACTAAGTGACGCAAAGAAAAAAAAACAATTAAGGAAAAAACAAATTAATCATAATTTTTGAAACACAAATACATGAGTAAATAGCTGTATAAATTTGAATTTGGAATTCTTAACCAAAGAGAAGATATTTGAGATCAAAGTTGCCAGTACGGCAAAACGCCAATTTCATACGTAAGGACCTAATATAATCAATTCAAATAATAAACAATCAAAATAAATAATACAATCAATTCAATCGGTCAATCCTGCCACACTTGGCATACGAGTAACGGGTATGCGTGAACTGAAAAGTGGTGGGGTGATAATCCACCCTAGCACTTCTGCTGAAGCGACGAAATTGGCAAATGCTCCAGCTCTATCCGAAGCCGGTCTAAAAGCAACGATCGCCCCAACTCGCCTCCCTCGTATTGCTATACATGACCTCCCTCAAGATATTTCGTCTGAGGATATTATCTCGGCGATTCATCATCAATCTTCCAACGACACCGGTCTCTCATTAGAAAATTTAAAAGAAAATATATCTTTCTCACATAAATCGGGCCCTCGCACTGGTAACTGCATCCACATTTTTAGAGTCCCTTCATCTGTTCGTCATTCTCTAATATCCCGTTCAAAACTTGCCATTGACTGGCAGCTACACCGTGTAAGAGACTGGGTAGATAGCCTGAAATGAGGCCACTGTCAATTATATGGCCACATGGCTTCCAAGTGCCAAGCAGACTTACCCACCTGTCCCCACTGTGCCCCGAAAAGGTAAAATCTCCATTATGTGCCACCTGCACTTTCTTCAGAAAAACGGCTTCCCACAAAACTGGAGCTCAAGAATGCCCTGCCCGCCAAGCTGCTGAGAGACGTGAACTTTCTAGGATAAATTTTTTAGGTTGAACCTGAAGAATCGTTCTATGAATAATTCCTTCTCAATGTACTACCAAAACGTTCGTGGCCTAAATACAAAACTGAACACTATTCGCTGTAACGTCAGTGTATGTCATTATGACTTTTTATTTCTTACCGAAACATGGCTCTCTGATAATGTCTCATCTGCTGAACTTGGACTGTTTGACTACAACATTTTTCGTTGTGACCGTTCTACTTCTTCTGTGAAGTGTAAAGGTGGTGGAGTGATAATATGTGTAAATAAAAAATACCCTTGCCATATTCTAGAAACATCTGACAATGTTTCTGATCAATTGTTCCTATGTGTTATATTTGGTACCAAAAAGCTTGAACTTGGTTGTGTTTACATTCCTCCTTCCTCTTCTGTAGAAGTCTACAAGTCGCATACTGCTTCAATTGAGCGTCTCTCTAGAAATGCCGACTCCTTACTCATTTGTGGCGATTATAATTTACCTAACATATTGTGGCTGAATGACAACCAAGGGGTCAAAACTCCTACTAGTAATCTTTCCCAACAAGCTATTGAAATTGTACATTTTTTGCCTTTATGAATATGTTTCAAGTAAATCCAGTCACTAACTATCTAGATTCTTGCCTGGACTTAATTTTCACTAGCATACCTAATGTCATACTAAGTGAAGCTGATGTCTCGTTGTTACCTATTGATAAATATCATCCACCTCTCTCTATTAACATCACAATTTTTTTTTATTTGAATCTTTGAAACCAAGTGTCTCGTATCACTACAAATATCTAAATGGTGACTATTCTAACATGAAAAAATATCTTTCCTTTGTCCAATTATGATTAATTGGACAAAACTATTTTTAAATTCTGATATAAATGACGCCGTATTTAAATTTAATGAATGTGTAATACGTGCTATAGATTTGTTTGTTCCCAAGGGATGTTACTCTCAACCCAAGTTTCCAAATTGGTTTAGCTCGAAACTTAAGCAGTTTATAATTGAAAAAAAGAAAACTCATAAGATATTTAAAGAAACTGGCAATTTAAAATTTTATCAAAAATTTTTTCAATTAAGGGAACTGTCTAAAATCGAATCAGCCAAATGCTATAAATCTTTTGTAGAAGTTACTGAGACAAAATTACTTAAAAATCCTAAACAATTCTGGCAATTTGTTGCGCAAAAGCGTAAAGATAATGATCTCCCTTCAAGTATGTATTATCATGAAACTCACGCTACAAATGGTCACGACATCGCCAACCTTTTTGCTAAACACTTTTCCTCTGTATATTCTGGTGCTTCATCCACCATCCCTCCACTTAACTATGACTGTAATATTGACTTGAATGATTGCCAAATTTCACTTGCAGAGGTTTACCAATCCTTAAATAATCTTTCTAACAAAAAAAGTACCGGACCTGATGGCATTCCAGAAATCTTGCTAAAAGAATGTAAATGTTCATTATCTAACCCAATTTGTATGTTGTACAATTTATCACTCTCAACCGGAACATTTGCTGACTCATGGAAAATTTCATTTATACGACCCATTTTTAAGTCTGGAAACAAGTCAAATATTGGAAATTACAGGCCAATATCAATTATATCTAATATTCCAAAAATATTCAAGTCGATAATTACAAAGAAAATCACTCCTATTTTCAAAAATGTTCTGATCGAGGAACAGCATGGATTTAGATGGGCGAAATCTACAACAACTAATTTACTGTCCTTTATAAATACCATTCTTAAAGCCTTAGAAGACAACACTCAGATTGATGTCCTCTACACTGACTTCTCCAAAGCCTTCGACAAAGTTAATCACCGTATTTTCATGGCCAAACTTTACGCTATAGGCATTAGAGACCCATTGTTATCATTCTTTCACTCTTACTTGAGTAATAGAAAACAAAGGGTTAAAATAAATAACTTTGAATCCTTTAACATTGATGTAACTTCCGGCGTTCCGCAAGGAGCCCATTTGGCCCCGATTCTTTTTAACCTTTTTATTAACGATATCATTAAAGTTTTTTCTCACACACGTTTTTGGCTTTTTGCCGATGACAATAAAATTCTTAAGATAATTAAATCCCATCTTGATTGTTTACTTTTTCAACTTGATATTGATTCATTTAATGATTGGTGCAAAATTAACTGCATGGAACTTAATGTTGATAAATGCAAAATTTTGTCCTTATATAGAACCAAAAAACTTATTCAGTTTGATTATAAACTAAATAATGTTTGTCTCTCTACAGTCACATCTATCAAGGACCTTGGGGTCACTCTGGATTGTAAACTTTCTTTCCGGGATCACATTAATAACATCGTAAACAAATCACTTAAACTACTCGGCTTCATTCATAGAATTACCTCTGACTTTAAACAAATAAATACACTTAAAACTCTTTACTGTTCGCTGAATATTGAATATGCTCGTGTCATTTGGTCTCCTTTTTATGCTATCCACATTTGTTACATCGAATCTGTACAACATCGCTTCCTACGAGGAATTGCTTGGAGGTTAGGACTTGAAAGAGGAGAATACTCGTATGATGAAATTGAACAAACTTTAAATATTTCCTCTTTAGAAAAACGTAGAAAGGACTCTGATCTAACATGCATTTTCAAAATTATCAACAGTATTACTGACACACCTGCTTTGTTACAACTCATCCAGTTCAACATTCCTTCCCGTAGACTCCGAAATAATGAATTGCTGTTCCTCAATCAACATTCTACTAATTATGGATATCATTCTCCTTTATCCAGAATGTCGAGACTTGTCATCGCAAATCAAAGCATTGAATTTTTTGGTGTAAGCCTAAATGACTTTCGGCAGTTGTTACGCAATGTGGTTTTTTAAAGTCTTTTTAAATCTATCTTCAAGCTACTTATAGTTATCTTCTCTATGTACTTTTATATTATTTGTATTTTGTCAATGCTCTTCATCTATATGTAATCTCCTTTCATTGTGATTTTTCATTTTTTTCTATTCGTGTTATTGTTATATTGTTAATTGGACTATTTGTCCGTAAATAAATAAATAAATAAATAAATTCAAAAACCAAAAAGTTTCTTTATTTGTCAATAACCATTCGCCGCAGAGCTTCTTGAAGCAATGCAAAGATTAGATAGTCATGGTATTTCATTCGAAAGTTTAGATGAAGAATAGCTGAAATTACCCTCAAATATAGTATTTGATTTATACTTTTGGCATAGAAACAAATAAAGCGGGATGTAGAAGCAGTGGCGGATTCAGAAAAAACTTAAGGGGGGGGGGGGCTAAAGATATAAGAAAACTGAAAAGTAGACAATAGTGGGGAGAATACGAAGCACCGCACAAAGAAGAGACCGACTATACTTTCTCATTCTCTCGCAGGCTAAAACATATAGATAGATGTATGTATTTGCCAAATCATAACGGTGCTAAAGAAGTTTTCATTTCAATAAATAAATAAAAGATTGGCGGACAGCACATTTAAAACTTGGCTGGCCACAGGGAGCAGTAGGGCTGCATTACACGATCAAGGGAATCATATACTTGAGTCGGGCCATGATAAGGGTACCTTTACATGAAACGACGTATGAATGTGAATGAAGCAAAAGTTTCAATTTAGGAGGCGAGTATGGGTGCCGCCGCCACGGGAATTGTTTATTAGATAAACAACCCTCTGGTTTATGTCAACCCAAGTCGTTCGCTAAGTTTGGTGACTTAGCAGGGATGCCTGAGTTCATGGGATGTGATTTTTCAAGGTAGCGGCGGAAGCGTTTGCCCACGTACTGCGTGGCAAGCTGAAAAGGACTGGTTGAGGGAGACCATTACCTCTCCAGCAGGAATCTCTCGACCCATTGCTTGGCTTCGTAGTGAGAGGGAAAGTTTATCCGTCCATCTCTCCTGAACACACTAACCCAGAGAGTCCTAACCACCTACCATATCTTTTTCCTTCCTGATAATGACCCTTCACATAGCATCTCCAAAGACAATTTGTAATAGTTACCCAAAAATGACCGTGGATGAGTTTGTGTATTCGGGAAGTTTGTTTACGAGAGATGGGAATGCTGATAGAGATATTGAAAGAAGGTAAATGCAGGTAACTTCGCTTATATGGAGGACTGAAAAACTGTCGAAAGAAGTGAAGCTAGCAGTCCACAATGGAGTGCTTGTACCAACCCTGATGTGTAGCAGTGAAGCATGAAATTGGCAGAGGAAGGACTAAATGCTATAGAATTGAGAGTAAAGCCACGTACGATAGTGTGAGAAAAATATGTAAAGAATGCAAGACTGATGCAAGCGTAATAAGTAAGATTAAAAAAGCGACGCTTAGATGGTTCAGACATTTAGGGGGGGTAAGGGTAGGGGGGGGGGGCTCGCCCCCTGCGCCCCTTATATGTATCTGCCACTGTGTAGAAGCTATAGGCAGAACACTGTCGCAGAGGATATTCATCATACAAATCTCGTAATTCTGTTGTGATGAAATGTCATCGGGAGTAGTCAAGGTTTCTGTAAAACCGGTTGCATCGATTAATTAACAATGTTGCCTCAAAGATTTGGTAGACTGAAAGGCAGTAGCGTAGCGAGGGGGGGGGGGGGGGGGACCGCCCCGGGTGCCACCCGAGAGGAGGGGGTGACACTCGAACGTGGAGAAAAAACTTACTAAAGTGCAAAATTGCCGTAAAAAATATTTTACACGTTAAAACTGACTGTTATTTTGCTCTATGGCTTGGTTGGTCGGGGATTCCCGAAAAATGTTTTTTTGCTTTGCTCACGAAACATGTTGGTTTTGTAAACAATAAAAGTGGTAAAAAGGAAGTAATTTATTAATTTAAATGTTTTTTTTTGTTCCTAGCTTAGTCGGGGATTTCCCTGAAATATTCCTTGTGGCAAGTGCCGTTTTAGTTATTTTTTTCGAGAATAAGAATAGTTGAAATCAGGACATGAAATAGGTTTTTTTCCTATTACTTGTGATTTTTAGATTTCTCGTCATAGTACATGAATAGTTGCAGTTGAATCATGAAAAAGGTTTTTCTCCACACTGAGTCAGCAACTGACTTCTTATGTATCCCTTTTGAGAACACGAATAGTTACAAGCAGGACATGAAAAAGGTTTTTCTCTTCTGTGAATCATACTGTGGACTTTTAAATCTTCGTTTTGAGGACTTGTATAACTGCATTCAGATCATGAAAAAGGTTTCACTCAGAGTAAGCTTATGAATCATAGTGGAGTAAAGTGTTGATCCATATGGAAACCTTTGTAAAATTACTTTCTTCAGGGCCTCCTCAGTGTAGCTAATGTAAAACGAAATATGTGTTGTAAAACCATGTAGGTGTATTAAAGGTAAGACAGAATTAAATTGTGGAGATCCGGAAGGAATGAAAGGCCGATAAAAATAATATTTTCCCAATTTGTTTATGAATTACAATTTAAAACAATAAAATAAATAATATACCCATGGTCCTATTGCGAGCTTGAAATCTCTTATTTTATTTTTACCGCAAACGTGATTAAAAGAAGAAAAAGGTATTTAAGCGACTTTCCAGTACTTTGCGCAATTTAATTGAGACTTTTAGGTAAAAATAGTCACTTGGGTGTTACGTAACGTTTAGGGGGAGCGAGGTGCAGAAAAATGTTACGGCGCGTTGCATGGGGGGAGAGAGGGTCAAAAATTTTCAAAAATTGCGTTACGTTATACTTGAACGCCACCTTTACTATTTCACGATTGAAATTTTATCATTACACTCTGAACACAAAACTGGTTTCAACCTAAGTATTGGTATATGTTTTCATGACAGCAAATGATTTTCTTCAGATTTTTGCAGCATATTAGAATTGAAGACTCCACACGGAACTCTGTTATTTGTAGCTATATGGCTCGGTCGGTCAGCATTCCCCAAAAATTCAGTTATTTTATTTTCGTTCCTAGCTCTTACTATTGATTTATTGGGGATTCCCGTGAAATATTCCTGGCTTTTCCCCTGTGTCATTCTCATTTCTTTCGTACATTGTGATTGACGGGAACTCGCGAAGGAAATTATCACCTATCGCTTGTTGAAGAAGCTGTTATTCTGTTAGTGTTTTTAAAAGTGTTTTAATTTTGAGGATAACAATTTTTTTTACATATTTGACTAGCTAGAAATGTTTTTTTATATTTTAGAAAGTCAAAATTTGTGTTTCGAATTTCTCAAAAAAAAAATTATGGGGGGGGGGGGGGTGACACCGCGTTTTCCGCCCCGGGTGCCACCCATGCTAGCTACGCCACTGCTGAAAGGAGAATATAATTGCTGCATATTTATAACCCCACTGTAAATTTGAGTTAGTTAGAAGATATTTATAATCGTAGTTTCGAAGGCAAAACATCAAAGACAAACGCATTAACATGAAGCAGAAATTTTGAGAGTAGATAATGATATCACTCACAGAGAGAAACAAAGATCCACGCCTGTCTGGTAACACAATATCTTATTGTTAATTATTGAAACATAAAATAAATTTTTGCACATGTGAAAACCTATGTGGTGTCTCTTTATTTTCGTGAAATATTTCTAAACCCCCGTAAAACTGATACGCGATCCATCGTTCAATAAAGAATAAAGTACCTACCAATGTGTGCTGAAAAATAACAAAGGGCTGAAAAACGATGTCCCGCCAAAAAAGGCGGAGGTATCGGACGAGTATCTGCGTTGCTTTGCCGGGAAACCGTCATTGGGTTCGGGGATGGGGTGCAGATGAGAATTATGAGAGTGGTTAGGGGTGAGAAGAAAACCTGCACATCGATGTTTTGCATTGATGTTATTTGGAAAATCTTTTTTTATACGCTACAACATTTTTAGTGTTGGTCACGCAGTAGCAGCTTTCTAATGCGATTCTTCCTTCCCCAGAGTTGACTTTGGTGCTTGTTGTCAGTTCGTCCTTGCTATTCTAGGCGTTTTTTACGAAAAGTCGGAGTATATGATGAAGTCAGGGCTTTTCATTCATGTTATTTGAAGTATATAATAAAATCGTTAAGCCGGCCGGCGTAATCCAGCGGTAAGGCTCTTGACTCGCATTCCGAAGGTCGCGGGATCGAATCCCGGCTTGGCAAATAAATTTTATTTGATTAATTTGTGTTATTTCACTAATTATTAATTTAAAATAATATTTAGTATATTTGCGGCACGTTCCAGAGTGGAAGATACTCTCAGTATCGCCCTGGTGTAAGACCACCATTCAGAATTAAAACGTTGCTTGAAATGGCATTAGCCGTGTTTGGTGACCAGATCTGAATAGCCAGGTACTTCCCCACCTTCCTCTTCCCTATCTCCTTCCCCTCCCCACTACCTTCAGCCTCACAAGATACCCCAATAAAACCAAACACTATTATTATTTCAAATATATATTTAGATTATTGATAATTGTAGTGTCCTTGATACGATTATTATAATTTATTGAAAGAGGTTTCGTTTTATACGATGGAATATTTTTTGTAAGTACAATTGATAAAGGTTTACACTGTTTGTTCAGAGATGCTGGCCGAAGGAATGCCGGCGCCGCGCTGCCAGTGCTCGCGGCTCGGCCTGTCCCCACCACTCTCTCAGTCCGGGTGGGATCGGAAACCTTCGGCTACGTTCGGCTATCTCCGTCCACCGATCCCCCGCGGTGATAGGTACCCCGTACACTACAATAATGTTCTCCATCTGCTGTAATTCCGCCATCAGCATGAAAATTCAGGGAAATTTTCTCTATCTCAGTGGTATAATTCCGTTAAAAAGCCTACATATTGCATACGAAAATTCAAGACAAACATTCAAGAATTTATGTTTTAAGTGTGAATTTCATAGGTTCTAAATCGATGTTACTGTAGAGCCCACCCCTGCCATCATGAAGACTGGAATGACGGGTGGGGGTGAGGCAAGGGTAGGTTTGATGGGCTGTAGAAGAAGGGGTTGATTGGGTTTTGTCCACGGCCGCGGCGAGGCTTCAGAGCCGGTCAAGCGTATCTTCACACTTCAGAGGGTGGAGAGACACACATCATATTACAACCCCTATCGCCTTCAAACTTGTTACTTTTTGATACTTGAGATGAAAAATGATACCATTGGAGTTAATAGATAAAGGACTTTATAAAAAAGTGGGCCAACTTTTTACATTGTTTTTTTTTTAAATGTGTACACAAAACTTCAACGAAACCAAGGTTAAGAATTTACAAACAAAACACGTACATATTTTACCTTTAAGCATAATTTTATGTTGATCCCTCAATTTCAGTGTCAGAGTCTTCAAACAGAATTTTTTATTAAATAGGTACATTTCTTCTTTATTCGTATGAAATTTCGAAATTTCTTCGTTACTTTCATGTTTTTCAAATTCACTCTAAAATTTCTCTCGATCTTCTTATTGTGGCCAAGTAGTAAAAACTTTATATCACGTTTATTAAACATCATTGCATAAAAAATATTATTGTATAAAAATGACATACAAAGGAAATTTATACCCGCTAAGTTACTGCAAGTAACTTGTCAGGAGGAGATTGTTCCATATTACATCTTCTTATTCGACGGCGCTACAGCCCATATCGAGCTTTGGCCTCCTGCAACAGTCGCCTCCAACTCCTCCTGTCCTCAGCGGCTGACTTCCAATTTGGTACCTGGAGAAGCTGTGCTGCATCCCCTCTTACTTCGTCTTCCCACCTCAGTCTGGGTCTTCCCACTGTTCTCCATCCACCTGGGTTTCCGGTCAAAATTCCTTTTGGGACGCGTGTATCCGGCATTCTCTGTACATGCCCAGTCCATCTCCCCAGTCCATCCCCCCCATGCCCAGTCCATCCCCCCCATACAACAAGCCTTGCTTAATTATGGGGGTACATCAAATATTCTACTATGTAATTAATTACTGTATATAATTTATTTGTAATTTATGTACCTTCTATTACTAATAAAAAAAAATATATATATATTCTCAGCCTGAGGAGTCTCATATGTGCTAATATGCTAGGGGCCTTATACAGGGTGGCCCTTAACTGTATACTTAGTTTCAATTAACAATAAATATATAATGGTGGAACTTAGATATGTTTTATTAATATTTTCCAAAACTGCAATAAATGGAAATTTTAATGACATTAAGTTTTAAAAATTATATTGCCCAAGTGAGCTCCATCAGCCTGTTGACATTGTCTAAGGCGGATTCGAAAATTCTCAAAAAACACGTTGACAAGTTGCCCGTGGGATGGCGTTGATTTCCAGTACAATGTTTTGTTTTAACTGATTTATTATTATCGGATTGTCTTCATAGACTCTTGATTTTAAGTATCCCCACAAAAAATAATCACACGGGCTGAGATCTGGGCTCCGTGGGGGCCACTCAATGTCTCCTCCTCGTGAAATGAGATTTCCGGGGAACATCTCCTTCAAACGGTCCATGGACAGTTTAGCAGTGTGACAGGTGGCGCCGTCCTGCTGAAACCAGCTCCTGGAATTGTGGCCTTGAAAATCTTGAAGAGCTGGGACCAAGAACTCCTGAAGCATCTGACAGTAATTCTTAGATTTCCCTGTCATAGCAACTCTCCTTTCGTTTTCAAAGAAATATTGGCCAATGATACCCCTTTGATATTGCAGCCCACACAACGACCTTCGGGCTATGCAAGGGACGTTGATGCTTCTGTCGGGGGGTCTTCTTCTTCTTTTTCTTCTATTCTCAGACCAAAACCGGCAATTTTGTTTATTAACATGGCCATTGATATGGAGATTGGCCTCATCGCTGAACATTATGTTGTAAAATTGTCAAAACGTTCCAGCATCATATTGGCAAAATTAAGTCGAAGATCGATATCATTCTGCTTCAACTCTTGCGTCAGCTAAATTTCATAAGCTTTTAGATGTAAATCGTGGCGTAAAATACTTTGTAAAGTGGTCCTCTTGATGGATAAGGCTTGGCTTCTCTTGCGAGTAGTTTGTTGAGGATTTTCCTTCAGTGATTCACTAACACGCTGAATAACTTCTGATATCCTCGCTGACTTCGGGCGGTCTTCATTAATTGTTTTTACTGTTGAGCCGGTTGTCCAAACATTTTGATTCATTTCCGAAGAGATTTTGTTCTTGGTGCTTGATTAATGTCTCGTAAACCGAAATGAGCACGGTACATTCGTCTCGAAATCGTCACGGAATAATTGTTTATGTAATATGCACGAACACAAAATGCGCGCTGCTCTCCCGTGAACGGCTCCAAGGCGACTAAAATTTCCACGAAATAACCTGAACCGCGCTCGCCCCACTCATTGTTAAAAAAATAACGAAACAAACCGCGAACACAGTTAAGGTCCACCCTGTATATATCATACAATTCTGTATTGTGACGGATGCGCCACTGTTCACCCTCTTTCACGGGTCCACATATTCTTCTTAGCACTTTTCTTCCAAAAGCATCTAGCATTTCAGCCATCTTTACCGTCAGTGTCAGTGCCTCACATCCATATGCCAGTTCTAACATTGGTCTTATATATGGTTATTTTGATTTTTCTGTGGACACTACGTGACTTAAACACTGGAAGCAAAGAGAAGTATGTTTTGTTGGCTGCTGTGATTCTCCTTCTGATTTATGCTGGATCCTAATTGTTCTCTGTCAGACTGGAGCCCAGGTAGGTGAATTGATCGACCACTTCGTATGAGTAGTTATCTTTAAATTGTGCACTACTTCTTCTTCTGTGTGAAGGGTTCCTGCTCTGTATCATCATTTTCATTTTGTTAACATTAACCCGCAGTCTTACTCCCCGTGCCGCTGTTTTTAGAGGATCGAAGACCTCCTTAATGGCTGAAACTGATCTTCCGACAATGTTAATGTCATCCGCATATCCGACAACTTGACTGCTCTCGAAACAAATATTGGAGCCAGTGTCCATTGTAATATGTTCCATATTACAACTATAAAAAAATAATCACAAACTCAATAGCGTAGTAACATACCTACAAACATATTGGTATACACAAGTGAAAAATAATACAGAAACAATATTGTTATGATGAAAAACAGTATAAATTAGGAAAATGATTATTTAAATATCAGTAGACAGTTGAGAATACAATACAATACTAAGTACACGGTGAGAGCAAATAATATAACTGTGTATACATAGATACCACACAATCAGGAAGACCATAGTATTTTTTAAAGAATAACGTAAGAGTGAGCAAAATATCACATAAACACATAAGTTTACACCCCAAAAGCATGATTTTAACATCAGTGAAAATTTCGAGAACAATTTTCTTTAAATGCATAAAGCAATTTGTTAGATATTAATGGTATAATATATTTATGTAAATATCATTTTTCTTTACAAGAAAATTCTAAAATAGCTTTATTCTTTGAAAGAGAAATATTGAATATTGCCTTTCTCCGTCGCCTCAAGTCCCCAAAAATTTTGATTGTTAAACGTATTTTTGCAGAATCTTATACAGTTTATTTCGTCCTTCAACTCTTAGGTTGGTAAAAATACTGCCAGGCAAAAGACTTGTCCATAACAGGTAAAACATATTGTGGTAACAAACTTTAAGTTGTAAATTTGACATTTTGACTTAATAATGCAGTTTTATAAAGTAATCTACGCTCTATTAACTGGCAGAACACGCTAAGTTGTGTTAAATTAATTTTTTTTTAATTTAATTTAAATTTTACCGGAAAAAACGTTAAGTCGGTTTGCCTTACATTACGTATTTGGATGTGCACTTGTCATTTCTGTGGAAAACGTTAACTCAACTTAATTGGTTTTGACTGTAGGCATATCGCGTGACTAGGCCTTCTGTAAAGGTCACGTATTGTATGTTTTTTGTGTGCTTATTGCTTTTTACTTTTTTTGATAGTTCAAGTGGAATATTATTTTTTGATGTAATGCAAATGTGTAGTACATCGAATAGAAAGTGGAACAGTCAAATTAAAATAAATACCTAAAGTGGCAAAGAACTTGGTAACTTAGTGTTTTTTGCCAGAATACAGCATCTGGCGAATTTTAGAAATAAAAATTAAAACCGACTATTCGCAAGTAAAAATAGAGAATTATTGCTATGTCGCATCTTTGAGGATGCTGTTTGGAGGGTCTTTTTTTGGAAAGGAAGGGATGAATCTCGGTCTTAAAGACACCGTTGTAGGAAAGAGGTAACACGAAGTCCGGCAAATCGTTCCACGGCCAAGCTTTCAACTCAAGAACGAGTCGTAGAAACGACCCATTGACATGTGACAATGTCAAATGTGTAAAAATGTGGCGCGTGTGTCGAAGGAATCAAGGATAGTGATTCATCGGAGCATCTTCTATTGAAATACCGGTAGAACATAGATAGCATTCCCACCTAACGCGTGTGCTCTAAAGATTGAAATCGTTAAGAAAAGAGAATCATCAAACTGACTACCCGTTTCTGGAGAGTCGAGGGTTTTTTTAGGTATTTTGAGGCTTCAGACTAGAGGTGGCTGCCAAATTCAACCGTGAATTTGGCAACCGCACGGTTGAATATTCTTAAATGCACACATATCGTAATATTTTATTTTTATATTAACGCAAATAGTAATTCAATTTGATAAAAAAAGTTGGTACAAACTTAAATGCTTGTTTTCTCAAAACAGCGATTAGTAGTTAACGTTTTTTGACATCGGGTGACAAAATTTAGTCAGAAACCTGGTTTAGTTTTTTGGTTTTAAATAAATATTAGTAATAAAAAACAAACAATAGGTAATCAACTGTCCCACATTTCAATTCATGCACGCTATAATCAACTTATTGTTCCATTGAAAATTTTCTACATCAAGTCAGTCAACAGGTAAATCCGTACATTAAATTATGCCATACCTTCCCTCTGGCGTTCAACTTCCAAACCAAGTGGGAAAAAGTCAAATTCCTGGCACCGAATCCAATTAACACGCCATGAATAATTCCACTTCCGCAATAGAACTTGCAGCGAAGTCACATGAAAATTTCATGCACTATATATATCATAAAATTATAATTCAAATTATGCATCAAATGCCACAAATTGCACTGCACTTCCATCTGTCAATGAAGCGTCAACTGCACCAACCAAGGTGATTTATGAAGCTACGAGAAAACTAGTAAAAAAAAAGTTTATCGTCGTATTGGATCTTATTTTGATGTTTGGGGAGGTTTTGAGATTTTGATGCGTGGGTGTGTTTTAGGTTCCATTTTGAATCGTGGATGCACTCGCGCCCGCAGAAATTAATCTGAACGCAGCTAACGTCTTCTGTGAACCGTGCTGCAGTCGGTGAAGCGTGGTCGGAGTGTGTCAATTGCAGCAAAACGTCATTTATGTGACAGTCAAGCTGTCTATTACGCTACACAATATCAGTCCTCGCTGCACTGCGAGGGTTGCACAGAGCACATTGCACATATTACTTGTGATATTACAAAATAATGAGGACGTGGAGGGACAAGTTTGTGAAAAATCTTATAGCAATAAATGCTCTTCAAAACATTGGTAACATAAAAGTAACATGAAAGATTATCACATGATGGTAATCACTCCTTGTAACAAACGTTTTACCCAAAATTAGGTTAAAAAATCTTTTAGAATGAACTTTACTATACTGTTTATTTTCACTGGACAAAAAGTATACTTGTACTTTAAAAATATTCAAGTTTGAGGGTAAACTAAAATCATCTGTAGTAAAGAAATTAATTATAACATTTGCCATAAAATCATAATATAAGCGCAAAAATTCACCAGAAAAACTAAAGCCTGTTCAGTTTTCAAAAATTGTTAGATTTGTTTTAAAAGAATGAGTACTAAAGTATTTACAAAGCGTGAGAGAAAAGAAATAAAATTTTTATTAAAAATAGGCCAATTCCACAATTATTAGAAAAAAACGACGTCAAAATAGTTACTTGCACACAAATTGTTTTCCGTACTCTGATTAGTATTGTACATGTGAAACCTCGCGTGACTGTTTATCAACGAATAAATATGCATGTCATTCATTTCAGCCGATTCTTGGAAGTTTCCGAAGTTTGTCGTCTAATAGGAATGTCTATCCGGAGTGCATAAATCACGGGAGTAGTAGGCGATATGAGTCACCCTATTATAGGTCGTGTGGTTAGGTGGCACACGACCTGTAATATAGCACAAAAAATAACACAAGAAGTTTCTTGTGGGCGAATTTCGTGATACGTGTATAGGTCTAATTTAGGCCTATTTTTCTACACAAAATCTTGTTTCACAAATCACAATGATTATTATAATTTCTTATTAAATATTCTAAAAATACAAAATACATTAAACGTAAACTACACGTAAAATAAACGATTTAACCTCTTTATTCACAATAGTGAACTCTAAATTCGACTTTTGCGAACTCCTGTAACTCATAAACTTACGAATACCCACAGTAACAACACGACAAAACACGGTATTCAGTTTTTTTCTGTTGTATTTTTATGACTTTTTTGTATTTTTTATCTAATATAATTTTATTTTTATTATTCCTTTAAGTTTCAAAATTTAGGTCATGTTAAAATTATACTAGATACCAACATGTAAAAGCTCTCCGGGGGTTAAATAAATAAATTATTACAATTTTTGTTATTAGTTTTTGGGGTATTATGCCGTGTTGCTCTACCTCCTTCATTAGCCAACGTTTCGGACAGCGCTGCAGTGTTCATCATTAGGGCAGATGTGTTAAAGTTAGGCGTGATGTTTGTACTTATCTACTTAGGAGCGATACCGTGTCGCCAGCTCCAGTCCTTTACGAGCTGGCGCGGCGCTACAATATACTTCAACAAGTTTTTTTTGCGTTTAGCCTTGATGTAACCGTCAATTACCGGATACCAAGAACTATTGAGTTTGTCTATTAATATTTATAGGATTTTTGTGAATTTCAATTGCCTCCGTAATCAGGCGTGCTCTATGAGTTTTGAGTCTTCCCAGGACCTCAGGGACAAATCCAAAATAGTGGCCGGTTTCGATTAAGTGCTCAATAACAATATCGGCATAATAATCGGCAATCGACAATAACAAAAATACTTTTGGCCGTGAAAATCTAAAATCGTATCCAAATAAATTACAAAATTAAAATGGGATGACAAAATACAATTTCACGCACGCGTAAGAGAGACAGACCGCGTACTAAATGGTCTAGAACCAAAGGTATCAAAGTCAGTGGAACATTCTTTTCCGTTTGAATTTGTGGAAGGAACTTTTTTGTTATTTTTCTTATTTGTTTTGGGGTGTTATGTCGTGTTGCGTTACCTCCTCCTTTAGCCAACGTTTCGGACAGCGTTACAGTGTCCATCATCAGGGCAGATGTGATTAGCGGTTAGCGGTTAAGTGGTTAGCGCGTTCGCCCGGTAAGCGAGAGGTCCTGGGTTCGAGTCCCAGATGTGTCAATATCTTTTTCTGATTTTTCTGTTTTCAGATTTTCGATTGAGTTTCGCTTATATTGTCTTCATTTGATTAAATATTACAATTTGAGGTTTTACTCATAAAGTTAAAATAAAAATAAAAATAAAAAAAATACTTTTGGCCGTGAAAAACTAAAATCATATCCAAGGGACTTTTTGTATCATAATAGGGTGGGTCTATGACTGTTAAAGAAAATAGATCTATCTCATTATATCTTACCGTGGATCCCCTAGATAAGTGTACGGCTAAATAGTCCAATTTAGGGTGGTAGTTTGTTTTTGAATGTATTTTAAAATGTATGGAAACATTTTTTTTTCATACATCTAAAAGGAAAGAATACATTTCACAATAAAGTAAAGCTACTCACGAGCGAAAAATCACAAATACAATGATAAGTACTTATATAAACCATATTTTTTTCGTATTATTTAGTACATCTTCTACGAAAAAGGCCAAGACTTCCGGCGTATAATTGTGATTTTGGTTCAATCCATTGCAAGCAAAGGTCTCCATCATTGCACATGTAAGATTAACTGATTTTAATTTTGAAAAGAGTTCAATCGTCTTCGTGCTATTTAAAATCCGGGAATGTTTGACTGTCTTTTTGATAAAAAAAAATCAAAAATATTAATGACTAGTTTTTGCCCCCGGCTTCGCTCGCATGGTATTAGGGGGGTTTCCACCCCGCCTCCTCCACCTTCCCTATCCCCACTCCACTCCCCCCAATCCCCCTCCCCTACCCCCCCACTCACCCTTACTCTCCACCCCCTCCCCCCCTTCCCAACCCCTCCATACCCGTTACATTCATTTTTCAGCAACAGCTCGCGTGCCACCAATTGCAATTTTTTTATACAAATTTCATAATGCCAAAGCTCTGAGCTATAGCCTATGTGTTATTCTGATGTATGAGCTATATTATTGTAAAGTTTCAATAAAATCCATTCAGTAGTTATTGCGTGAAAGAGTAACAAACATACATACATACATACATCCATACATCCATACATCCATACATCCATACATCCATACATCCATACATCCATACATCCATACATCCATACATCCATACATCCATACATCCATACATCCATACATCCATACATCCATACATCCATACATCCATACATCCATACATCCATACATCCATACATCCATACATCCATACATCCATACATCCATACATCCATACATCCATACATCCATACATCCATACATCCATACATCCATACATCCATACATCCATGCATCCATACATCCATACATCCATACATCCATACATCCATACATCCATACATCCATACATCCATACATCCATACATCCATACATCCATACATCCATACATCCATACATCCATACATCCATACATCCATACATCCATACATCCATACATCCATTCATCCATACAAACTTTCGCCTCTATAATATTAGTAGGAAGTAGGATTTTCATTAAAAAAATCACATGTAAAACACTTCTGTTTTAGTTTGTTTTAGATAGGTACCTAAATCATTATTTTTTTAAATTCAATGCGACTGATTTCAGTCAGTGGTACACTTTAGGTATCTTTATCTTTGTTGTGACAAACCGAAAATGTATTGGAAATGGTTTACCTTTCACCAAGCACTCTGCTCAGTAGTTTTTTTTTAAATTGAATAGTTGTAATTAGCGGCCGTTCATATTAGAAACGCGAAATTACATCACAAGCATCGTAACAAAATTTACACAGATATGTTGATTTACAGAATTTAAAATCGGCTAAGCCTACTGTCCCGTTGTATCTTGAATTGGTTATTAAGAATTCATATTTAGGCTACAGAGATCTGAGTATTGCGGGTTTAGTCCTGTCCTGATTAATTTATGAGCGGATTCCGTTTACTTTAATAGCTATACTGCCTGCTGGTGATGACGGATACAGTGAATTATCGAACAAGGAGGGTTACTTACCTTATGTATTATTAATGAATGGAACCATACGGGTGCTAATTACAAGGTAACACAGGTATCCAATTAACCAACATACCTTCCTATTTAACGCATTGAGTGATGTGTATTTATTTTATAGATACAAATTGAGTATCGGTTACGTTTTTAGATTTTCATGGCCAAAAGTAATTTCGTTATTTGTTTTTGGGGTGTTGTGCCGTGTTGCGCTACCTCCTTCTTTAGCCAACGTTTCGGACAGCGTTGCAGCGATTCGCGACTTCGGAAATGGACCGAAGATATAAACCGATAGAAATGTACGAATTCTCCAGTTATTTTATTTTATTTATTTATTTACGTTTTAAACCAGGAGGACCGGGATCCCACTATGCTTGTCTTCTTCTTGGTGTGCCCTATCAGGTCCCCCCGACGTTGGCGATCACTCTGGAAAATGTCTCTCTGTCTTGCGCCGCCCGGAATAGCTCCTTCACACTTCTAATGCCTGTCCACTCTCGTACATTTAACAGCCAAGACATTTGTCTCCCACCAGGCCCTCGGCAACCCTCTATCTTGCCTTTCAAAATTAATTGTAGCAAGTGATACATCTCCCCTCGAAGTATGTGACCCAGATCTTCCTGACTTTTATCAATGTAAGCAGTTCTCTATCTGCTCTAGCCTGCCTGAGAATTTCTGTGTTGGTGATCATGTCAGTCCATAGGACCTTGAGCATTCTCCGGTGAAGCCACATTTCAAAAGCCTCTATGCTGTTCATTGTATTTACCTTCCATGTCTCACATCCATAGACCGACCACACATGACAGTTTAACATTCTCTGCCTTAGTTTTACATTTCAATTAATTAAAATAAATATTAAAGGGTGTGAATGTTTTATATGATCTTGTTAATGTCACTATGTAGATATCTGTGTTTTCTACTTGAAAAAAAGAAATATACTTTTCCAAATGAAGAAATTGTTTCTTCTACACACAACCAATTCATATGACCCCTATCGTGAGGTCTAAATTTTAACCAATTCTTTTGTTGAAATCAACTGCACGCGCAATTTAAAAAAAAGTTAATTCTTTCAAGACCTGCTTAACCTTCGTTATATTTCACCACTTTTGTACGGAATATTTTCCATTTGAGTAGTGTAGATACACCGTATTCCCTTTTACAGAAATATTTTTTGTTAAATTTTATGAAAACTTCGCATTTGTATTAAAATAACTGTATTTCCTTATAAAACTTCGTAGAACAAAATTCAATTATATTTGACATGCTTAGAAAAATTAACCTTGTCTTTTATCCTTCAAGTTACCAGAAATACGCTATTTATATATCTGCGGTGCGTTTGTGTTCCCCTGTTTTGCGTGGTTGGTTGTTTCGAAGAAAATTACCTGTCAATGTCAATCAATCTTCCTCTCTCTTAAACTATTAAAGCATAAACTCCCTTGTAAAACATTTACCGTTAGTTCGGTACCTGGTGGCATTTACTTCGTTGGTAGATTTTTTTAAAACCTTTGCAATTAAATGTTACAATCAGTACTAACGTATGTAAATCTCTATACATAAATTAAAGTCCTCCGGCGCGTCTGTCTGTCTGTTCGCAACAAACTCAAAAACCAGTGAACGGATTTTCATGCGGTTTTCACCAGTATATAGAGTGATTGAGGTAGGTTTAGGTATATAATTAGTCAAGATTTTTTGAAAATTGGTTAAAATATATATATATATTTTTTTTTTTTTACCATGAGCTCCACACAGGAGGCCCTGAGGAAAATAATTTCCCTCAGGGCCAATGTCATCTTTGGGGATGCTGGGTGGAGGGTTTTTTTTAAAGGAAAGGAAGGAGAGGAGGGTTCTGGGAAGGAAAAGGGTTTAAGGGGTGGGTAGGAATCTGGGGTTCAGTGTGTCCTGGTCATCCGCCTCCAAGACCTAGACAAACCTCACCCCATAAACCCGGGCAGCCCTGCTAAGTCACCAAACGTAGCGAACCACTTGGGGTGACCAATGGCAGAGGTGTTGGTTATCCAATAAAGGTTCCCGGGGCGGCGGTACCCATTCCCGCCTCCCAAATTGGCATATAATATAATATATAAAGGATGTCTGTATGTGGTAGAGGTGTGCGTTGGCAAGCGGGCGGTGTGTATTTTATTTGTATGCAAATTATCAGATGGCGGTGGTTGTAAAGGTTGGGTAACCATCCAGTAGATGGCGTTGTGTTTCGTTAGCCACGGCAACGCGTCGCTGGGTCAGCTAGTATATTATAAATTAAAGTCCTCCGCCGCGCCTGTCTGACTGTTATAAATAAACTCAAAAACTACTGAACGGATTTTCCTTCGGTTTTCACCAACAGATAGAGCGATTCATGAGGAAGGTTTAATATAATTTGTCAAGATTTTGCGTAAATTGGTTGAAGCATATAATATATAAAGGAGAAAGTCTGTATGCGGTGGATGGGCGGGTTGGCAAGCGGGCGGTGTGGATTTGATTTGTATGCAAATCTACAGTTTTATGCCGAGGAGGAAGGTCACTGTCTACATTTGATTTCGAAAACTCTGCGTATAGTCCGGGCATCGCCGCGGACTTTAGCTAGTACGTATCTAACATGTAAAATAATTATTCACTATTTTGATTCGATTACCTTAAAGTTCTTAAAATCAAGATCATTATATCAAAATCATTACATAACTGCCAGGTACTTGGTTCTGGGTTTTGGTATTGCTTGCTTAAAATCGCATTAAGGATAAATAATATATATATATAACTTAAATAAAAATTATTGTTGTTTTGATTTTAACCTCCTTTCAAGTAGAAGACGTTCTCAGCAAGCAAGTCACAATCATTCAGTTCTAAAAAGGGTACATAATTTAGATCTACACAGTTAAGCCAAGTCTAGCCTTCATATATCCCACATCCCTCCCCTTCCCAGTTATTTCACACTAATCGCCAAATTGGAGATGCTTTAGTTTCACTGGTTTCAGGCAAAAGGGATCCTTACCAATTGGGTGATACAATTCCCAGCAGCGCAATGGGAAAGCTGAGGGTGCACTACAACAATGCATACAAGCAACTTCTAAGGTTGTGCGGACTGCAATGTTCTCTAATAGTCCAGACAAAATAGACATTCCAGTTTGCATTAATTCCCAAAAAGCTGGATTTTTGTATAGATCTTAAATACCTACTTCATTACGAAAATTTTACGATCGACACACTGTCTTTCTTTCTTTCATTTTTCAAGTAACTCTCATCGTTAAAGAGATATATGCACAAAAAACGAAAATTTGTGAGCTTTGACCCCGGATAAAAAACAACGCACAAGCGGCATCAATGAGGACTTTTAACATAATATTTCTAATGAAGTATTTAAGACCTATACAAAAATTCAGCTTGTTGGTATTACTGCAAACTCAGCACGTTTTTTGTCCATTTTGACTGGAGTATATTTTATTTATATATTTTGACATAAGTGTGGGTACACTCATTCTCGGCCTTTCTTCGCCACCGATCAGCCAGCTTTTGGGGCAGGACACGGAAGTTAACCAACGTCAACCAACGTCGAATCTGCATCCAAGTGGCTTAAGGGCCCGCAACCCGGATTTGTACCGATTTATTACACATTTCCCTTAAACACAGTAAGTTTTAAAGCTCTTAAAAATATATGTTATTCTTGAAGATAATATCTAGACTTTGCCCGCGCCGAATCGCAATTACATATATAAATTTCCCTCGATAGAAAAAAATCGCAAAGTATGCTCCAAAAATTATTATTAACACGTTTGTTTCAGTTATTTTACAAGTTATATGCATGAAAAAATTCACAGTGTTGTATTGTGTAAATTTAAAAAAAATAAAAATGTGTTTTTTTTTCTTTCCATTTTATAGTCAATTTAATTTTTCATTGGAAGCAATCGTTCAAAGAACTGGATTGTAACCTAGATAGCGTCTTGGATACCAGATTTTATTTTATACGGAAAACATATTTTTTTTTACATTAGCTCCACAGAGGAGGCCCTGAGGAAATTAATTTCCGTCAGGGCCTTTTTTTTTTTTTTTTTTTTTTTTTTTTTTTTTAAAGTGAATACCGCACAAGAATCTCAACTGCTCCCGTCTGGAGCCAGTGAGACTATGGCATCCCCAATTGGGGTATGTTGTGAGGCTGAAGGTAGTGGGGAGGGGAAGGAGGTGGGGAAGAGGAAGGTTGGGAAGTACCTGGCTATTCAGATCTGGTCACTAAACACGGCTAAAGCCATTTTCAAGCAACGTTTCAATTCTGAATGGTGGTCTTACACCAGGGCGATACTGATAGTATCTTCCACTCTGGAACATGCCACAAATATACTATATATTATTTTAAATGAATTAATTGTGAAATAACACAAATTAATCAAATAAAATTTATTTGCGCATGCCGGGTTCGAACCCGCGACCTCCGGAATGTGAGTCAAGAGTCTTAGCCACTGGACTACGGAGGTCGCCTATGTCATCTTAGGGGATGCTGTGTAGAAGGTCTTTTTAAGGAAGGGAAGGATATTAAGTTCTGGGAAGGAAAAAGGTATCACTTGGGGAGACCTACGGCAGAGGTGTTGGTTATCAAATATCCACCACAAATTGGATTGGGAGGCGGGTAAGGGTAACATCTATTGATCTTTTTGTAAAAGTCAAATGAATATTAAATTTATTTTCGAACAACTAAATTTTGAAGGTTATTCCCATCGATGTAACATATTATTTACGTTTCTTGTTCTCTTTCATATTTTCGTTTAGATTATAAGTGTTATCTTCTTCATCAATGATATATTACATTGAAGGGAATAACCTTCAAAAGTTATAAAAGGGAGTTGTTCTAATACGTCACGTTCCTCATTATCATGAACGATAATAAGAAACTAAGTAACATACTAACTTGTAATGTTTTCCTTGAAACTTTGGAATTATTCTCGATAGAATCAATAAACAAACCATAAAAACAATTCCCAACTTTGCAAATTAATAAAAACAATAATAAAGCCCGTTGAAATTTTACTCGATAAATTCATGTTAACATGGCAAGTTAAACGTCTTATTCAACTTAAAACTTCGTTCTCTTCGGCGAAACCAAATAATTTAGGGGCTGAAATCTCCTTCCACATACGAGACACACCATCACGCGTATTGGAGGGAGGCAGCGGGGGTGGTTGGGTGTTGGGCGAGGGTGGGTTAAGGTTGCCAGTATCTAAATTGCCTAGTCATTACACGAGTTCTCTCCCTAGTAAACCAGAGCCCTAGAATCAATATCACAAATTTGCCTTAGTCTGCCATTGCTTGGATGGGCAAACTTTTTAGAATTTTACTATATAATTTTTATTTAGACTTTGTGTGTAGGCGTGATATGTGATCTTGCAGATCTTAATGAAACGCGCGTGGACGCGCTATATTGCACAATACATAGTCTGTGTTGTAAGCTACGTGCTAACTGTGATTAAGGAGACCGAGCAGGAACATCTATCATCTTTTATACACTGTTTCTGCCGTCTCGCTCTTGCATATTTAAAAGGCAGGAGTACCAACAAAACCATTCTCACAATAATAATAACTTCTTCTACATGTGCACGTTTAAAAACACAATAAAAAATAATGTTCATTTTTATAAAATTAGACACGCGAGAAATTTACATCTCAAAAATCCATCCATCGTCTAAATAACCATCATCCTGCCGCTGACAATTCTCGAATCCGGCAATAAGATTTTGAAAATCTGTCGAATAATTTCGACAAGTATTTATCTTTAGACTGGTTTATTAAAATATTCCCGACTTTTGAGATATTTCTCTTATAGATTGAACTTGCGTGACATTCGCTTCGCTTCTCCTGTTACTTGGCCGTCTGTTTTTTTCTCATTTAGTATTGAACCGATCATCTCTTGATCAACGATTTAATTAAATTTAAACTGGGACACTTCACTGCCTTAAATTGTGTAGTTAGAAATGAGTCGTAAACAGACGGCGACCATTCCGATAGAAATTGTTATGAGTGTAAACCTGTTTTACATAGAAAGCGTGTTGCAATCCATGGACATTTTTTTAAGAACAGGGCTTTATCAAAAGGGCAGAAATTTATGACCTTGTACAAAATTGTTTTCTTCAGTGTTTCCTTCAATGCTGGTTTTTGTATCCCTATTTCACCACTCCTCACTCCTTGTGAGATTGGATCTAATCTGATGGACCTTCAACAGTTACCAGAGGCTTCTTCAAATTTGAGCGGTTCGTTTGGCGAGCGATGCATCAAAATTATCGCTAGATAGGTTGAAAGAAAATATTTTACTCCTTATTTTAGATGACCAGCTTTTCCAGAACTGATGACTGGTACGCCCCAGCAGTCAATTTTTTTTAGATTCTCCAGTACCAATTTTCATGGTATCTACTCGTATCCATGTCCTTGTGATGTATTTGAATGCCAATATTTCCATGCAGCACTAGTGTAGCAGTAAAGTGAGAAAAATCTGCGTTTCATTCTTTATTTTATGAGTCTTGGTTCACGTTATGGTCTAGCATCTGGTACACCTGTAACGAATGACGCTGCTTATCTAAGAATATATTATGGTACTGAATATTTTTCTTATATAAACGCCGCAGCGCGCCCCCACAATTTGATAATTTGATCTTTTATAAACTTTAGAATACGACTATAAAAATTTTATCTAGATTTCTGAAATACCAAGCAGCCTTCTTACCCTATCTACAAAGTAACTCGTTGATATGTTACCACCCAGCTTTGAGTCACAAACCGAAGCCTCTGCACCCCTTAGCTATTGGCTCCTGGGGTCCTGGTAACTTTTCCAGCCCGGGGCAAGGCCAGACTCTCAGATCAAATAAGGGTGGATTCCTGGAATAAATGGGGATGTTTTCAGATGATGCGATGTATGTCTGATGTGATATCACCTGAATTTAAATTCGCCACTTTATTCGATATCAATGATACATCTAAACGTCGAATTGTGCCCTTTGTAAAGTTGCCATGTCTATTTTCATATTTGAACCCCCTTTTTTAAATTCATGATACGCATTATATACGGCTAATGTCTTATCGGGTAGGTAGATAGGTAGTTAGAATGATATATTTGAAGTTTTACAGAGGCCTACTTCACAGATTTGAGTAAAGTTAAAGATTTATTTATTGTTATTAAGTTTATTTTGTAGAACTCCATTTTAATTTTTTATTTCTTTAAATAATAGGATTATTAAATATATAAAAAAAATAAAAAATTAAAGATTTATGTATTCTATGGGGAAAAAATTATATCATTTAATATAAAATAATGAAATAAATAGAATAACTTATATGGGCCAAGGTACAATTTAAGAACGTAATGAGAATCTTACTTATTTGGTTAGAGAGAAACTTAAACTTCTGATCTCGACTAAATTTTATTCAATCGCATAAGGACAAAATACTGCTTTAACAACTATTAATTTTCTGTATAATTTCCATACAAAATTTATGAAGTTTTTTTCTTCTTGTCTTCACGTTTTTTCTATCATGTCTTCAAATATTTGGCGGAAAGTAACACTTATATATTTTGAAAGTAAGTTAATTCGAGGGTTGTCCAATAGTTATATACCGTTCCTCACTTTGTGTGGAACATTATTTATACGTGAACATTATTTCTCAAACTGTAGCTGCACAAACGTGGAGCTCAGACTTCCCCCTAAAAAAACGAGTGGTGATCCGGCTTGGTAGCTGCTTCAGTGAGATCTTTTGATGGATGCTTCATGGACGAGGTGCGTTCAATTATTCGTTTTCTCGACCAAGAACGTGTTCGCCCGGTTGATGTTCATAAGCACGCGATTTTGATCCCAGACGTCATCAGTAAGTCTACCACACGATTTGGAGGGAAAAATGACGTATGCAAATTGCGTGTTCATTGGGTTCCAAAAATGCTGAAGAGCAAAATCGTGTGGAAAGCGCTTGGGTTTCTTGGAACCGATTTTCCAACCAAGGCGAGGCTTTTTGGGTTGAAACATGGATTCACCATCTAATTCCGCAACCAAAAAGGCAATCAGTGATATGATTTGTGTAATTTTTTTCATCTAAAGCAACCTTTGGAGACCGACTAGAATTCGGAGGGAGAGGTGATAGCATTTTTGGCGGCGGAGTTCTGCGCTAAGTGAATCAAGAATCTAGATCAGTGATTCCCAAAGTGGTCCAGGTGGACCCCCAGGGGTCCACGGGAGACTCGACGGGGGTCTACGTTAGCGTGATTAAAAAATGGGGGTCCACAAGTTGTATGTGGGGGTCTACGAAATTTATCTGGTTTCGATAGTAAAGAACCAAAATGTTGACTTGGCTTTACCTATCAATGTAGGCAGATTGAGACTTTAAAAAAGCATTTTGAAGCTTTTAGATTCTAATTTTCATATTTTTTGCAAATTTTTTTAGGAGCTACGGTTCTCATGCAATAATAGATCGCGACAAAATAATTGTGCAAATTTTTTGGTCCACGGACTTGAAATTTGTTTTTCAATTAGGCCGGCTTCAGATAGCCTTAATATTTAGCAATAATTTCATTTTTTTAAAACCACCCTTAAATTTTTTTTGAGTAGTATATTTTAAAAAGGTCATCAGCGACTGTTACTTGTAAAAACTTGCATATTCGATATTTAATTCTATTAAGGTATGAAATACATGTTTTTTTTATGATTTTCATAATTTTTTTTGGCATGGAAGAAATGATTAAAACTTATTGAAACTTTAAGGTCATTTTAAAAATCTAATTAAAGAAAATGTTGTGAATTTTTCGAAGCATTTCCTCGGAAAGTATGAAAACTATCAGCTGATATACATCGAACGTCACCATCAGACGTAGCTTTTGTGTACATTTTGGAGGCCATAGTTTTCATCTCAAATCAATAGGGTTTTGAATTTATGAACATGTGTCTCTTCTATGAAAACCTCACTTTTCCCAAAAAAATGTAAATTAAATTTTTTACAGGTATGTTAACAGGAAACCTTGATTTTTTTAAACTTTTTACCCTTTTTTGCAATTAAAAAATAATCTTTTCAAATATATTACTATGAATTTCGGTTTACGGAGATAGTTCACATAGATATTATATAAAAAAAAGTATTTGCACATTTTTTAAATGTTTGGTTAAAAACATTCTGAGCTCGAGTGCATACAAATTCAAAAAAGTTGTTTCGAGAAAAATGCGTTTTAAGTTTACCACGCGGTTCGGCACAAACACCCTCGTAACACCGGAAGGAATTGAATTTTTTTATTCAAAACTTTGAGAACATATTCTTAAATAGTTATATAGTAACAATTTATGAAATAAAAAAAAATAAAAAAAATTTGAGTCATCTACACTTTCCTAAGTCTGTCATATTATTTTAATAAATAGAACATAAGAAATGCACTATTTTTCTTTTATTTATACCACTCCGAATTTAGGGTTGGAACTCAGCCGCGACGCAAATTTCCATCGTTAAATCTAATCCTCACATTTTTTGACGAGTTTCGGGAATGTGGTAGAAATGTAGCAGCAGGGGGTCCACTGAAATCAGTAAAATTTTGAAAGGGGTCTACGAGAAAAATAAGTTTGGGAACCTCTGATCTAGATCATAGCTCGTAACCGAAAGTATGTCGAAAAATAGTGAAGATATGTACCTAAAATGTCGTAGGTTTTTTTGTAAATATAAATTTTTTCCGATTTTTTAAATTAGAACGGTCTCTAATTCTTAGACAACCCTCGTATTTAAAAAAATACCATAAAAACTGATTACTCAGATGAAAGCAAAGAATTTTAGAAAAAAGTTTTGGCAAAGAAATGTTAAATATTTCCGGTTCGAAAAATTAGCAAAAGAAGATTTCTTTATTGATTTCCTTGAAACTTTTTAGAAGATTCATTTTGAGCTCAAAACATCTACAATCTATAAAGAAATTAACTAGAATGGAAATAAATTACTGTTTACCTGCGGAATATTACGAAAAAAATTGTTTACATCAAAGCAAAAATTGTGATTTTTTTGGTATCCTACATTACATTATTAAATTTTGTTCCAAGAAAACATTTCTAATAAATACACCCAAAAATCTGTTTTGCTGTTTCAGCTGTTAAATGTATATTTTTAAATGTTCACATTTACAAGTAATTATTATTTCTATTCGTTGTTTCATTATTTTTTTTAAACTCACTTAGAATCAGAACTAAACTCACAACAAATAACAGGAAATATGATGTGCTGTAAGTATGATTAAAAAGTTGCTGATTTCTAAATCAAATTTGCTAACCTAGACTTTTTTTAAAATAAGCCTTAAAGCATAGATCAGGAATGGTTCCATGACAGTTCATCCTGCGACATCAGGGTTCCATGACAGTTCATCCTGCGACAATTCATCCGGCGACAGTTCATCCTGCGACAGTTCATCCTGCCGACAGTTCATCCTGCCGACAGTTCATCCTGCCGACAGTTCATCCCGCCGACAATTCATCCGGCGACAATTCATCCTGCCTGGTCATTTAGAAGATTTTTTCTTCAAGTAAGTATGCAAAGAGGATATACGGCCGTACAACCTAACCTAACCTAACCTAACCTGACCTAACCTAACCTAACATAACCTAACCTAACCTAAACTAACCTAACCTAACCCAACCTAACCTAACCTAGCCGTGTTTGGTGACTAGATCTGAATAGCCAGGAAGATACGTTTTCCACATCTCCTTCCCCTCACCACTACCTTCAGCATCACACCATACCAAAATTGGGGATGCCATTGGCACTCACTGGCTCGAGACGGTTGGGACTCTTGTGTTTTTTTTTTAAATCAGTCAATTCACCCTAAAAAGATGGTGTTAATTTCAGATAAAAAAGTTATATTAGATGCAAGTAGGAATCTTTACCGTTCTTTGCTAAGCCGACTGCACATATAAGTAAGTCGTATTTTGATATTCACTTTATTTGGCAAGAACTTTATTTTGGTAGGATCGTACTTACTAATGTAGCCAAGGTATGAAGATAAATTAATACACAGGTTGAGGTTCCGGACTCCACGTTTATTGAATGTTGGATACAAAGCATGACACGACAAAAGTTCGATTCAGAAGGATTTGAAGAAAAATGGCGAGAATGACAGCGAACAGCGACGAACGACCCAAAAGGGCGCAAGTAAGGGAATGAAATTCCCTACGAGTTTATTCTCGCGTCTGGCCCGCAAGCGCTGTCAGATCTCAGGGATACCCTTATACAAAATTACTTTATGGCTGTAAAATGAAATCGCTGTCATTCTCTACATACCTTCCTCCCAGTTTGAAAAACGACATAAAAAATAAATGTAAAATTAGTTTATTGGTTTCAATGCGTTCCAGAAAATATAATGAAAAAACATCACATGTTGGTATTGTGAGTAGTGTCGAATAATAATCTGCTTTTAATTTAACAATATGTTATTATATTTTCTGAAATGCATTAGATTTTACAGTCGTAAATAGAAGGAAGAGTGATTCTGTATTTTAATATAAACAGTTTCAAAAGTGATTTGACATACATTATATAAACTTGGTTTATTCTGTGTGGGACCACCCACCACACGAAACATGCTGACTTCTGGATTAGATTAAAAATGCAACATTATATGTCACCTAACTTTTAAAGCTAAATTTAAAAACTTACTTGATTGTGAAATATGTGTGAAACATTATAAATATAGTATTTTAACATGGATTTTGAATTTGAAGCTATAAACATAATGTTATTTCTAGGAGTATGCTCCAACTAGATTGACTATGTATATAATCAATGAATTGCATCTACAAACTTTATGTTTGGAGCATATGTACAGGATGTTTGCGAATAGTATCACTTAAAATTAATATAAATATTAAAAATACCTCACAATACTTCAATTGTGTATTATTAACAAATAAAATTATTAGTTTAGAAAGAAAATACTTAAAAGTTACTGCGTCAACAAACGTTTTTTGTTTGGAGCAAGGGTGATTTGAATTAAAGCACTTATGCTTTAATTCAAATCACCCTTTCAGGTAATTTGCTAAAACTATAATCGTGTACGAAATACATGTTTTTTTATTTTATTCTTATTTTTTTATAGTGTAAATTAATGTCAATTGCTTAACGAAACGTGATGTTATTGGAGATGTTATGTATTTTTTAAACATTTAGACGTGGTATGCCTTAGCCAATGACAGGTATATAATTCACCTTTTAGAACTATTGAAGTTAAGAATTAATAATTAATAATGAACTTAGTTAATAATAACATTGTCATGTTTCCTTAAGCATTTGGAACGGATCATTGAATCATTATCATGTGATAAAAAATTTTCAACCCGTTCAATCAGATGTGGACATCAAGGAACATCTGGTTGCACGCGTTTGAAAGATTTTTTAAAAACAAAACATTTTAACATAATGAAAAACTTAGTAAATTTTAAAATTAGGTACATGTAATACTTGTATTTATGAGTTATATAAAATTTTAGAGTATAGTTTTTAACAATTATTATAAGCAATAATTATCAGCCTGAAACACTCATCCACATTGAAAAATCTTCCGAGAAAAGATACATGACGCCAACGGGACTTGAACCCGTGTCCTCTCGATTGCCGGTCGAATGCTCTGACAACTGAGCTATAGCGGCTTATCTTGTACCCGCCAAATGATTCAATATATGCTAGTGTTTCATTCAACAATTACTGCTTATTATATTTTTCCACCTGAAAACAACCAACTTTATTTTTGCGAGAGAAACATTGCTAGTGTTAAATCCCTCGCTAGGTGGCGTCGAGACAAATTATGTCTTCATTTATTGGGGAAATATTTAAACTTGTCAAATATTAATTATTATTTTTAATTGTAAAACTAACGTTTTTAAGACAAGATTTTTTATGCATAGCACAAAGGGTAACAATTAATTAATAGTTTTTAACTTCGACGCGTACAGCGGAGTGGTTAGAAGTACATGTTACCTTTTTATTGCAAAGTGCGTAATGTTCTAATTTTTTATGTAGGAATGGAAATATGTAATAAATATGTGTTATATTGAGTTTGTGGTAAATATAAGACATATTATGTTCCGATAATATAACAGTGTTAGAATAACTATAGCTTATTATTCATGTAAAGTAAATACTCTATTACTGGAATATGATAAAGTACATGGCTAAAACTATTTATTATATAATACAGGTTTAGAATGTTTGATCTTAAACTAATCAAATATTTCAGATTTGGAAAGTAGTAGATATTATAAAATGTACAACATATTCGTTTTCTATGAACATGAGGTATGAAATCCTTAATCTATCATTTTTATAGTGATAATATCTCATCAATTGTTTACAAGTGTAGTTTATATAATTTTTATAATGGTTTTTATAAATGAACTTGATGTGTATTTGCTAATACCTTTGTAAACACTTAAGGAGTAATTTATAGTTTAAAAAAAAAATTTATCAACACATTCTATCAGGCGAGGGACATGTACGCTTGATAGGATATGGATAAAAAATAATCATATTGTTATAAGCAATTACATTTCATTAAAAGAAATGGTATAAAAATTATTGTATGATTTAAATGTTAATATCTCAACAACATGTTCATTCGGATATGTGGATGTCATCAAACATTCGACTGAACATGGTTAAATTCCATAATATTATAAAAATACGCAAAACGTAATCAAAGTTAGTTAAAAGTTACTAAAGATACATGTGAAAGTCAACGCGTCTAGCGGGGTGGTTTGAAACTTGGATAAGTTATTCATGAATGGATACATCAATGTGTGTTATTTTGTTAACATGATCAATATTACATACATTATGTTATAGTTATATTTAAAAGTTATCTTAAGTACATGTTGCATTATAGAATGATATAAACGATATGTGCTATATTAAAGCATGATATATTATGTTTGGTTTTGTTATTGTAACCTACTAAGAGAACGCTTATCTTAGCGTAACGTTAAATGATTTCTTATACATAGATGTTTTATCGTGTAATATACGATTGTAAAGTTGACTTAAAACTAGCTACATGTTATTTACATGGTTGAAGAATGAAAAATTTTTCATTAGTTACACGAATTATAATAGTACTAATACTAGAGCTCAAAATTTTATCAAAATTTGTAGACTTTAGTATATTTGTTCAGTAATTTAAAAAAAAAATATATGCTTTTTGGAATTCTAATGAGTTTTTCTATGTGTTTTATACTTATTTTTTATAAATCTGTTTTGTATAAATCATTTTAGATTTGATATGGATTTGTAAGAATATAAATGAGAGAAAGAATTTATATTGAAAAGAATTTATACTGCCTTAGTGCCATTTATTTGCGTACTGATTGGTATCTGTCAGGGAAATGCACCCTTCGACCGGATCTTGTTCTTGTTATGTTTTCTGGGAGTGGTTCCTGGACAGATGTAGAAATAGATACGTTGTCTTCTACTGGTATAAAAGCGGGATTTAGGCGATCTATCGAGACACGCTTCGGTTTCCCATTTACGCTGATGACGAATGTTTTTTCATCGCGTTCTTCGACTTTATATGGTCCTTCGTAAGGGTTTTGGAGCGATCTTCTTCCTCCATCTGTTCTGAGGAATACATGGGTAGAAGTAGGCAGATCTTTGTGTATAAAGATTTTTCTTGTACCATGAGCACTTGCAGGAGTTGATTTTATGCCATCAAATTTTCTTTGTAGACGTCCAACATAAGTGTCAGGTTCTTCCCTTGGAGTCTCAGTGAAGAAATCACAAGGTAACCCGAGAGTTCTACCGTATGTGAGTTCGGCTGGTGAACATTTTAAATCGTCCCGAACTGTCGATCTCAAACCGAGGAGGATAAGAGGGAGATTCTCTAACCAGTTTGGTTCTCCGCTTGCTATGAGGCTAGCTTTTAATGTGCGATGCCATCTTTCGATCATACCATTGGCTTGCGGGTGATATGCGGTAGTTCTTGTATGCTCGATTCTAAACTTCTCAGTTAATTTCCTAAATAAAAAACTCTCAAACTGTCTTCCTTGGTCTGTTGTGATGGTCAACGGGGTCCCGTGACGAGCAATCCAGTGAGTCGTAAGGGCAGTAGCGACGGTTTTTGCTGACATGTCTTTTAAAGGTATAGCTTCGGGCCAGCGAGTAAATCTGTCTATCATGGTTAACAGGTATCGGTACTCGTTGCAAGCTGGAAGAGGGCCCACTATGTCGATATGGACATGTCGGAAACGATCTTCAGGCAAAACATAAGTTGCTGGTGGCGCTACCGTATGTTTGGTGACTTTGGCTTTTTGGCACGCAATACAGTGCTTGACGAAGTTTTTTATATCTGTCGCCATGTTGGGCCAAACAAATCTTTGTTTTATAGTGTTAGTTGTTCCGAGGATGCCTGGATGGCAAACATTATGGATGTTTTCAATCACTTGATCTCTCATGCAGGCTGGAACGAAAGGTCTGACATGGCCTGTGGAGATGTCACACCAAACTGAAGCATCTGTGCCAGGTATCACCATTTGACGTAAGGCGAGGGTGGTGTCATCTTTTGCCTTACTAATTTCGTCAGTTTGACACTGCACTATTCCCATCTGCCTGTAGTCAATTTCAGTAGGACAATTAATCTCATCGATTCGAGATAGTGCGTCTGCTACTACGTTCTGTGATCCAGAAACATGCCTGATGTCTGTGGAGAATTGAGCAATAAAATCCAACTGTCTTTCTTGACGTGGAGAGCTAGATGCTCGCTTTTTGCTAAAGGCAAAGGTGAGTGGCTTGTGGTCAGTGTAGATTGAAAAATTTCGACCTTCAATGTGGTTCCTGAAATACTTTACAGCTTCATAAACGCCAGTAAGTTCACGGTCAAAGGTGCTGTACTTCCGCTGTGCGGGTGTAAATTTTTTCGAGAAGAATCCCAGGGGTTCCCAAGAATTGTTGTTGAGTTGTTGTAGCGTTGCTCCCATAGCTATATCACTAGCGTCAACCATTATTGAAATTCTTGCTGTCGGGATTGGGTACGCAAGTAAAGCTGCATTTGCTAATTGCTGCTTACAATTCTCGAATGCTTCTGTGAGTTCTTGATTCCATGTGAGTATCCTTTTGTCATTCTTTTTGTAACCATTTATACAGTTGAATAACTTAGTCTGTATGTTTATGGAATTGGGCAGGAATCTGCGATAATAATTTAACATTCCTAAAAAGCGTCGTAAGTCTTTCGCTGTTTTAGGTAATGGGAACTCTGTAACTGCTGTTACCTTTTCCTTGATAGGTGACATTCCTTTTTGGGTGATCGTGTGACCCAAGAAGTTCACTGTGTGTACACCAAATTTGCACTTATTTATATTTATAACCAGATCATATTCGGCGAGACGTTTTAGTAGTAAATCTAGATGCCTTTTGTGCTCTTCTTCGTTTTTGGAAGCGATGAGGATGTCATCCAGGTAAACGAAGCAAAAATCCAGGTCCCTTGTTACAGAATGCATAAATCTTTGAAAGCTTTGTGCTGCGTTTGATAGCCCGAATTGCATAGACGTAAATTCGAATAGGCCAAACGGGGTGATGATCGCAGTCTTCGGTATATCGGCCGCTTCCACCGGTATTTGGTGATAAGCGCGAGACATATCTATGGTGCTAAATATAGTAGCGTCAGATAATTTATGTGCAAAATCATTCAGTTGCGGTATGGGATATTTGTCCGGAATTGTCTGGGCGTTCAAGCGGCAATAGTCCCCACATGGACGCCATTCGCCATTCGGTTTTCTAACCATGTGCAAGGGGCTGGCCCAATTACTCTTTGATGGCCTGCAAATCCCTTGCTCCATAAGGTATTTAAATTCCTTTTTGGCTGCTTCAAGTAGAGCTGGTGCGAGTCTACGAGCACGCTCAGTAACAGGAGGTCCCTTGGTCTCTATACAATGTGTTACAGTGTGTCTTTTTTTATCAGGGATTTTCATGTTAGGCCTTGTTAAGTTCGGGTATTTATTCAGGATGTCCCTATATTTTTGTACAGTAGAAATAGTAGAGATTCCAGAAGTTGGTCCTTTGTAGGTTATTCCCCTGATTAATAGTCCTGTAGATTGGTCTGCAATGGTTGCTTTCTTGAGATCGACTGTTAAGTTAAAATTGTGAAGAAAATCAGCTCCTAGTATGGGTCTTGAAACATCAGCGACAATGAATCGCCATTTTAATGCTCGTCGAAGGCCAAAATTGAGCTCGACGGTCCTTGTACCATACGTTTTGATTGGATTTCCATTCGCTCCATACAGGGTAGTGGGGCAGTTGTCAGAAGTGACATTATTCTTGTTATAAGACTGGTTTCTTGGGAGGACTGAAATATCGGCGCCCGTGTCGACAAGGAATTTTTGCCTAGTTTGTTGGTCATATACGAAGAGACGACAAGTTTTGCTGGGAATCTCACATGTCCCTACTGTGAGGTTCCGTTGTCGTTTTCCGAGTTTTTCTTGGTAAATGAACATGGTTGCAAACACCTGTATGCTTTTTCCCCGAATCTTCTGTGGAAACTGCAGATGCCATTATTGTTTCTATTTGGAGATTTATCACGAGACCGAGACCTAGGTCTGCTTGTGAAGTTCCTCTGTGTCGAATTTTGATACGAGTAGTTCCTACGAGGACTTTGATTTCGTTTTCCTCGAAAGTTTGAAGATTGGTTCGTCTGAGTAAGCTTCAATTGAGATACTTCACGGGTTAGTGCGGAAATTTGTTGTTGAAGTTGGAGTAATATTGAAGTTTCCGTGGATTCCGATCTTGATGTGCATGGTTTATTATTGCGGTCGACGACACTACAATCTGATGATTGGTAAACATCTAATGTTTTGTCAGCCGTGGACGCCAGTTGGCTCACATTATTTTCCGTGAGTGCTGACAATATTGCTTGCACATGTTGCGGTAGGCGCTGCAACCATAATGTACGAACTATTGCGCTCTCCGCTAAAGCTGGACCAGCTAGTTCTAACATGTGCCTTAAGAGCTCTGTAGGTTTCCGGTCTTCAAGTTGAATTCCCGTAAGCAAGCGAGTTAGGCGTTTCTCCGCAGAATCCTGCAGACGATCAATAAGCGCGGTCTTGAGAGTAGTATATTTGTCCGTTATTGGTGGTTTCGTGACTATGTCACTCACGCTTTGTAGAGTTTGCGAATCTAAGGCTGCGACGATGATGTTATATTTGGTGAAGTCATCTTTAATACGTGAATTCGCAAACTGAGCCTCTACTTGAACTATCCAAAGTTGAATATTCTCCTTCCAGCAAGTGGGGAGCTTTACTGAAACGTGGTGTATCGCTTCATCGGAGTTATTAGAGCTGGTAGATTCCATGGTTGATTGTCTTTTTTTCTTGGCTTCTGCCGTTGAATTTGTTCCGAAGATTTGTTCGAAGTGGAAGTCTTCGTCAGAAGTGGTCATTTCGCATTACATTCAAAATTGGCAAATATGGCAGAAAGCGTATGGCAAGAAAAATATTGCAAGAAATGAATCATATGTGAAATATGTTTTTTTTTTTTTAAATTATTGCCCGTATTAATTAAAAAAATTATTTAAAATTTTTGACAAAATTGTTAAAAAATTAACAATATTTTGTACTAGATTCCATCGATTGTTACATAGAAAGCGTTCAGCAAAGTTTAAAATTAGAATGTACTGTCTGTAGGACTTAATTTTCAAATATCATTTGTAAAATAATCTGTAAAATATTCGTAGTTCCAAGAAATGTTAAAATATTACTGAATTTCGATAGTATACTTGAAAAGAAATGTGCTAATAGGTAGCATTATTATGGATTGTAGGTAGGTATAATTTCACATGTATTCACACAAGTTCTAAAAATTTCTTAAAGAGAACATGTGCTGAATTGCAACATTTTGGGTAGGAATCAACCCATCAAACAATGTAACATAATTTAAAAATGCTGAAATAAAATTAATGATGAACTTTTTTTTTAATTTACGTGTCTGTAGCGATGGTTTCCACAAGCGTTGAATTCTGTGATAAGTGTTTTCTCTGCCTGCCGCTCTGATGAAATCGGCAGTTTCGGGCTTGCAGCGCTGGAATCCGTCCCGGCGTAGAATTTACCGGACCTGCCGCGTTGTGTTTCCGCCTTAAGTACTTCGGTCATGAAATGTCAGTTTGTTCCCCTGAAATAGATGTTACAACGCAGTTTAATTCTTTTTTGAAGAAACGAAAAGAAATAATGATTAGTTGGTTTGATATTTTATGAGAGATCAAAGTATTTATTTGAAAGGTCGTAAAGGTTACAATATTTTGACTTTAAAATCCTGTTATCGGAAGATTGATTTACATAATCCATGTGGGTATATAGTAAAAAATCAAGATATGTTTGATATGATTGAATGATTAATTATTAATTACATTAAAAAAAAAATATTTGTTTTAGAATAATAATACTTTGCTTGAAAACCCATGCACTGTTTAGGCCGTCATTATCGAAATATATGACGGAATATGCGATGCATATTATATTTAAAGTTTTACTGAGGTCTCCCTAGTGAAAAGCAATAAGAGCAAAAGATGCACTGTTATTTTAGTTAAAATTGAAAGGTAACTCACCGGGGTATGATACCTCAGGATTTCCTTCCCTGCGCCATGATGGTCGCTCGCTGCTGGTTGTCCGCCATTATCCATGTGTATAAGTCGGGTTCACCAATTTGGCAAGAACTTTATTTTGGTAGGATCGTACTTACTAATGTAGCCAAGGTATGAAGATAAATTAATACACAGGTTGAGGTTCCGGACTCCACGTTTATTGAATGTTGGATACAAAGCATGACACGACAAAAGTTCGATTCAGAAGGATTTGAAGAAAAATGGCGAGAATGACAGCGAACAGCGACGAACGGCCCAAAAGGGCGCAAGTAAGGGAATGAAGTTCCCTACGAACGAGTTTATTCTCGCGTCTGGCCCGCAAGCGCTGTCAGATCTCAGGGATACCCTTATACAAAATTACTTTATGGCTGTAAAATGAAATCGCTGTCATTCTCTACACATGCTTCTTCGGAGAGTCGAAATTATTGTTAGTAAAATATTTTTACAGCGGATTTCCACTCAAGATGCCTTCAGATATAAGTATATCGATTTTGTACGGTCGTATCCTCTTTGCATATACTTAATAAAAATCTTCTAAATGATCAGGCAGGATAAATTGCCGCCGGATGAATTGTCGGCGGGATGAACTGTCGGCAGGATGAACTGTCGGCAGGATGAACTGTCGCAGGATGAACTGTCGCCGGATGAATTGTCGCAGGACGAATTGTCGGGTCACCATCAGGAATAACAAAACCTCAAAGTGAATTTGCGATTAACTTGTTATTTTAGTGAAATTTGTGTAGAGGTTAGGCGCTCCAGTAAGGAAAACTTTTTTTACATTAGTTCCACTCAGGAGGCCCTAAGGAAAATAATTTTCTTTTGGGCCTATGTCATCTTTGGGGATGCTGTGTGGAGGTTTTTTTAAAGGAAAGGATGAAGTAGAGTTCTGGGAAGGAGAAAGGTATGAAGGGTGGGTAGAAATCTGGGGGTCAGTGTGTCCAGATGTGACGAACGTATGAATTCATCCCTTCAACTGCGGTGCAAAGCGAAGAGTCGAGGGATTCTGGCTGGAGAGGTCAAAAGACTTCCTCAACAAGTCCAGCAGGTGGCGACCAAGAACTTGACAAACCGCATGAACCCGGACACACCTGCTTAGTCATCAAATGTAGCCAACCAGTTGGGGTAATCCATGGCAAAGGTGTTAGTTATCCAATAAACGGTTTCCGAGGCGGCGGTACCCATACGTGCCTCCCAAAATGCAAACTATTGCCAGAATAAATTTGATATTTTAAGAGTTATAAGTCTTTATATCGTTCCTCAGACTAACGGAGAAAAACATACAGAACATCTGTGTTTTTACGTATTAAGAGTATTGATCTATTATCTACGTTCCGGACAATAATAACACAGGAAACGCACTTCGTTCAAAAGCATTTGTATAGGTTATGTTTTTAATCTAAACCAGGAATGTTTTCCGATTAAAACATCAACGTATTTTTGAAAGAATAATAATTGGGTATTTAGTGTGGTGAACGCATGTCTTAATGTATGAAAGAGACATGCGTGTACGAGTGAGACAGCATGAGTAACGCATAAAAGGGTACGATTGTTGTCCACTCTTTCCAAATAGGCTTCCTAGAAGAAACAGTGTACAGATGTCCTAATAAACTCTCCTCATGGGATGTCCTCACAAGACTACCCACGTCTTATTATTATCTCTCCACCACAAGTACTGATATCACCCCGAAAGGACACCGGATCAATCAAAGATTGGACGTCCAGATTATCACATTTGGTCATAAACATATGAATATTAGTCGACCTGCCCTAAGTGATAAAAGCGTATTATTTCCCCCTCCTCGTACCGGTTCCATTAGAACCGGCTGGGATTGAGTATGGCTTCGCGTGAATCTAAAAAATGTGACGTCACCATTCTTCTGCGAGCCAGCGTCGAGCGCTCATCGGTGCATTTTACAAAATAACACCGCAAAAAACATGGTTTGTGTTTTGAAAACGTGTAAATATATACCATCACTCGAGATACATGGCGTGTGCTCGTCGATATTTATTGGGGTAAGTAAATTATGAAACATTTGTAAAAGTGTCTTAATAAAATACGGCAACAAAATATTGGAGTCTGAAAATAAGCCAACTTTACTTTGCCGTATTTAGACTTCGCAAATTTGTTCATTACGCGGCGAGCAATTCGCGCTCCCATGTAAAAAGGTCTATTCATTCAAAAGCAGAGTTTACTTTTAAGAACTAGGTAAATGGTGATATTATAATGCAAGTTGTCTATGTACTGTCATATTGAGTTATCGACGAATCACATATCTCAAAATTCATCTTCCTTTATGTTCTGGTCTAGTAATATTCATATGTCTATGCATTTGGTAAGATAATTTACGAAATTATTATTTTTATATTTTTTGTTATTTGTATATTTTTTGTTGGAGGGATTTATAATTTTCTACTAAGTGGGCATTTCAAAAAATTATTTTTTCATATCTTATTTCCAAAACACTTTGAGAATACTTTGCCGATCTTACCGTATACCAAAATATACTTACGGTATATATCTTACCGTCAGCCGTAAGGGGGAAGACCGGTATACCAAAATTATAAATGGCTTATTTTTTTTTGTATAGGCAAACAATTAAAATGTTAAATCAGCTAATTTGGCAACAAAGGGTAAGATGAAGTACCGTTTTTAGTAAATCTTATGGCTATTAATTGCAATTTTAGAATGAATGCCGGTCTTACCCCAAAAAATTCCGATATTACCCCTCATTGAAAAATAATTTACAAGAAGTTTTGATTGGCACATTTTGGGTATTTTACTGTGGATAACTCGATAAATAAAAATTTACTCACATAGTTAAGAGCTAAAAGTAACAAAATAAAATTAAAAACTTTGCGGGAACACCATGAATTCTTCATTAAAAAATTCCAAAGTGAACCAATGATCAAAAAATTCATCTCATCAAAAAAGCACACGGTCTTACCCCAGCTCACCTTACTACTTTATTAAAATTAAATAGTTATAAATACATTGGGAATTCACATGTCATATATTGGTTTATAAATGTGTAAATTCTAATTATACAATTGTAAACGTTCTCTAAAATGGTCTGGAAAGAATCTCCTACTTGTGATCTCACCAAAGAAACCACTCACTCACTCTGATTGCAATTATTAATGTTCTCCAAAATGACCTTGAAAAAAATCACATCTTTGCGATTCTTTCAAAGACATAAAGGAACTATTCCGTCGTTCAGAATACAATTTTTAATGTTCTCAAAAGTTGTCTTGACAGCAGCAAATTCCTGTGATATCTTGAAGGAAACCATTCCTTAATATACAATTTGGCTGTCCCGAAATGGGTATCCTTCCCAGTTGGACAGACAAAGTATCATTTTGTAATGTATTGTAATATATATCCATATATTACAATTATATATGCATATATTACAATATATATTATATATATGCAAATATTACAATATAATTATTTGGGAGGCGGGTATGGGTACCGCCGCCCCGGGAACCATTTATTGGACAACCAACACCCCTGCCACAGGTCACCCCAAGTGGTTCGCTACGTTTGGTGACTTAGCAGGGGTGCCCGGGTTCATGGGATGAGGTTTGTCTAGGTCTTGGTGGCGGATACGTTTGCCCAACCACTGCGTGGCAGGCTGGATCGGAGGAGAGTGATTGAGGGAGGCCTTTTGACCTCTCCAGCCGGATTCTCCCGACCCTTCGCCTTGCACCGCAGTGTGAGGAATAGATTCATACGTCCGTCACTCCTGGCCACACTGACCCCCAGATTCCTACCCACCCTTCATACCTTTTTCCTTCCCATACTTCTTCTTCTTCCTTTCCCTTAAAAAACCCTCCACACAGCATCCTCAAAGATGACATAGGCCTCTAGGGAAATTGTTTTCCTCGGTGCCTCCTGTGTGGAGCTAATGTAAAAAAAAATATATATACAAATAAATAAAGATAAATAAATAAATAAATGGTTTAGAAATGAATAATTAAAATAAAGCCACAGAACCCAAATATGCTCACATAAATCGTAAAAAAGAAATTTTCCCCTTATTTGTTTTAGATGGGCCAGTTTCATACTACTACAAGCGTCTTGAAATTGGCAAAACAAGTAGGCGAGTAAATGACAAATTTAGTTCAGTGGTCAAGATTGTTTACGATATTTGAATAAAAATCAAACGGAAATTGAATTTACGGCCAGATTCATAACAATTTTTCTGAAAAAAAAAATCAATGTTTTTTAAGAAGCACCTTTAGGTTTTGAGAGCATTAAGACAAGCAGAAACATGAAGGCACTTATAAACAAACACTAGGTATCACTTACTTAATAGGGATTACGAGAACCTTGTCAAATAAGAGTATTTTATGATTGAGAGCACAAACCGATGGGATTAATAATTAAATAAATAACGCAAGCTCTCGCTTAATAAGACGTTTCCCACACAGCCTCCGAGGCTGTATGCTAATTCACGGGGACATGAAAATGAGGCATTAACATAAATACCCATGAACGTTTAATTCCATCAAAATAACTCTAGCGGTCTGGTGGGAGAGAGGAATGAGGAAGGTGCTGGTACTCCCTGTACCCGCGTGGAGACGCGGAGTATGAATATTTGTTTTGTCATTAGCTTTGAATATTATCATAATACCTAACGCGAATGTATTATTATCACATTATTAATATTTATCGCTAATTTTGTAAAGAGCTTAAGTGATACAGGTGCTGGATATGTATAGCGAGCAGTTATGTGGGGAGAGAAATTCATGGTTATAAAAATTATTACACCGTGTTAATTTCACAGTGAAAATTTTGGAAAATATCATAATTTCATGGGCGGCTAACTAAATTTTGTTAAGTCTTTTTTAAATGAGGCATCACAGTATATAATAATACAAAGGCTTAATTGTTTCAGTTATCTAGAAAATGTAAAATTTATTAATATTAATAGTTCTACTCTAGATACATGGTTAATCGGACGAAGGAAATGTACCACCCCAGCCAGGAGCACTCCTGTCCGGGTGTGACCGGTGCACAAGGGGGCACCATTAGGACCTGGAATATGTGCTCTGTGGATGTGTAGGAGGTTGGAGTTTAATCGACCGGTATTATACATGGCAACCTATTAAGTCAATTTTGAAATACGTGATGGGTAGGAATATAGGAATTTGTTGAGCGTTCGTTTCCGTTTATTCTTGCTTCGGTCATTTTCTGGCCTTTTCTGGTCTCTTCTTGACTCTCTCTTAACTATTTGAGTCTCTTATTGCTTTTTTTCCTCTTCTTGTACATTTCTTGACGATTTTTGTATCCTCTTGTCTCTTCATGCAACTTCTTGTTTCTTCCTGCACATTCTTGCTTCTTCCTGGACTGTTTTCTGATGGCCTCCGTGGTCGAGGGGTAAGTCTCTCTGGAAAAAACGTATGTTTGAAGCACGTTCCAGAGTTGAAGATACTTTCCGCATTTTCCCGATTTCACCATTCAGATTTGAAATGTTGGTTGGAATGCCTTTAGCGTTGTTTGGTGACCACTTATAAATAGGCAGATCGTCGCCATACTCATCCACACCTCCTTCCTCTCCCAACTACCTTCATCCTCACAAAATACTCCAATTGTCTCACAGGCTTCAGACAATTGGGACTCTTGCGCGGTATTTACACTAAAACATGGGGCTTCGTCCTGCTTCTTTTCGACTTCTGGATCTTTCTTCAACAAGACTTTGCTCGACTCTTCATGGCTGTACTAGTATTTTCTAGCCTCTTATTAGCTATTCTTGTCTTTCCTAGTCTCTTTCCTTTTGTTGGTCCTTTTTTTCTCTTATTGCCTCTTTTGCTCCATTTTGTCTCTTCTTGGTTGTACTAGCCTTTCCTGTCTTCTTCGTGGTTCATCTTTGACGTTTTTGTCTTATCTTGCCTTTTCATGTATAAGTCCGTATCTCATAGATGTTTTTAATTCGATGAAAAACCTCTTTAAGTATTAGATAAGTATTAGATTTAACATTCTAAATATACAACTTAAAAAAAAAACGTGCACATTTTATCATGTGAAAATCATCGGACAATGGTGTAAATATTGTTGGACAATGACCTACAGTTAGAAATTGAAAATATTCTTAGATGGATGAGTTCCTAACCAAAACGTCCACTTTAATAGTTTTTGGATTACAGTTAGTAAATAACCATAAATACAGACAAATATTCCTGTGTAAGTGGCAACTTGGGAGGCGGGAATCTTTATTGGATAACCAACACCTCTTACCAGAACTCTCCTCTCCTTCCTTTCCTTAAAAAAACCCTCCACACAACATCCCCAAAGATGACATAGTCCCTGAGGGAAATTATTTTCCTCAGTGCCTCCTGTGTGGAGCTCATATAAAAAAACAAACCAAAAAGTTTTTTTTGCCTTTTACTGTAGATAAATAGTTAGTCATACAATAAAAAAAACACATTGAAATATCGAGAAATCTAAAATTTATAAAACCCCTGAGGTAATTAGACTCTTATCGAAGCGCACCATTACCATACTTTGTGGAGAAATTAACAACATTGTGAAATCATCGGGCAAAAATCGCATTGAGCTCTCTACACGAGGTAAAGAAAAAAACTTTAACAAAATATTCTTATATAAATTAAGTCGTGCTAAAACATAATTTTTAACCTGAAAATTTGCAAAAATCTTTAAAAAAAATCACAGCATTAGAAGATATTTCTATTAAATTTCCGTCAATCATTCAAAATAAGTCTCACTAAAGAAGCCGACCTTGTAGAGGACTCAGTGGAAAGCAAGAAGTACTTAGCTCAGGAGCTGTCTCCAACTAAGTTCTCGGCTAAGCAATAATAGCCGAAACTCGTTCTCGGTCCTCACCGCTTCTCTTTCTGCTGCTCTTAATCTTCACTTGTCACTTTTGCTGAACTTTCATGTTTTACGAACAAATATTATATGGCAAGTCACAGGGTTGTGCTTTGGGCTAAATTAAAAAAAAATTAAAAAACGAAAAAGTAGATAAGTTTTAAGATTTTCACGGCCAGAAGCATTTTCGTTTTATGTTTTTGGGGTGTTGTGCCGTGTTGCGCTACCTCCTTCTTTAGCCAACGTTTCGGACATCGTTGCAGTGTCCATCATCAGGGCAGATCCGGCAGATCCGGTAGATGTGTAATTTTTAGTCGTGAAGTGTGTGCTTATTTACTTCGTGGTAAACCATTTTTTTGTGTTATAACTTTATATTGACTAAATTCGCTTTAACCAGTGTAATTCTAATTCTAGTAAAATTCATTTATTATTAATAGAGCTAAAAAACCATGTCTAAGTATATAGTAATGCGAGCTCGTGGTAAACCATTTTGATTTATATTGACTAAATTCGCTTTAACCATTGTAATTCTATTTCTTAAATTCTTACCATCGTGATTTCTAATTTTAGAATTCATTAAGAGATGGAGCCACTTCGGTCGGCATCTCGCAAACGGACTTGCCCCTGACTAGCATAAATACCACGTTTTAATGAACTTTCTATTCCGTTCCGCGGCGACGACGCCACTGCTTGTCACGATTATTTTGTACTGGTGAAAGTTAAAAATTGTAATATTTATTTTATTTTATTTTATTTCTTCCTAAATTCTTACCACTGTGATTTCTAATTTTAGATTTCATTAAGAGATGGAGCCACTTCCGTCGGCATCTCGCAAACGGACTTGCCCCTGGCTAGCATAAATACCACGTTTTAATGAACTTTCTATTCCGTTCCGCGGCGATGACGCCACTGCTTGTCACGAGTATTTTGTACTGGTGAAAGTTAGTGCTGCTGGCGACACGGTATCGCTTCGAAGTAAATAAGCACACACTTCACGACTAAAAATTACACATCTACCGGATCTGCCCTGATGATGGACACTGCAACGATGTCCGAAACGTTGGCTAAAGAAGGAGGTAGCGCAACACGGCACAACACCCCAAAAACATATAACGAAAACGAAAAAGTAAATTATTTGTTCGTATGAAGCGGATACTTTGTGATGTGACAATATTAATTTAAAATAAAACAATAACTTTGTAAATACCTCTTTTATTTTTTATACCTTATGCCGACCGGGTTTCGCTACAATCGTAGCTTCTACTCTAATCCAGTAGAGTATTATACTGCCCTGAAGTATCTACGCTTATAGCGAAACTCGGTCGGCATAAAGTTAAAAAAATAAAAGTGGTGTTTACAAAGTTATTGTTTAATTTTAAATTAAATTATTTGTATTTTCGTTATTTGTTTTCGGGGTGTCATGCCGTGTTGCGCTACCTCCTTCTTTAGCCAACGTTTCGGACAGCGTTGCAGTGTCCATCATCAGGGCAGATCCGGGAGGTGTGCAATTGTTAGTGGTGAAATGTGTGCTTATTTACTTGGAAGCGATACCGTGCTGCCAGCTAACGAAATATTAAAATACTTTTGGCCGTGAAAATCTAAAAACGTAACTAACCAAATTTTTTGTTGTTGTCATTTTTATTAAGTTTTTACTCTGGAGAGAACTGCCATACTAAAAATTAGTACGTATTTCTATATTTATACATAGGAGATACCAGCGTATGCTTAATTTAACCCAGTGATTCTTAACGGGGGCGCCAGCGCCCCGGGCGTTTCAGATTGTTTAGCATTTAGGGGGCTCTGCAGAAGTTCGAATGGACATTGTGTTAATACAGAAAAAAATCCCATTCACGAGCTCTTCATACTGACACATTGATACACTTTCTTAAGGTGCTGCGATTTGACAAGTTCTGTTAAATAAACGATGATCCCTACCTATCCCATCCCGCCCCACTCTATCTCATTACGCCCCCCCCTGTTGTAGTAAGTATAATCGTGAATAGCTGTGATTATATTACCACAACGAAGGGGGCGTAATGAGATAGGATGGGGTGGGATGGAAGACTTGGTTTTGGGGGGGGCTACTGTGGTAAAGGGGGCGAATCTTTCTATGCGGTTTAGAAACACTGATTTAATCTAACCACAACTTTCACACTAACAGTTTTTGCATAACACTTGGTAAATATCCGAAAAGAAATACAATTTTTCCTATGCACGTGACTATAGAGGAACGTACAAATATTATTTGTGCGATTTGAGAGAGATTTTAAGAGGAAAATTGGTGTTTTGTCCAAACAAACGTATTTCTTAATTTCCTGTCTGGATTTTGACACCAATGCAAATATTTTTTAACATAATGAGAAGTTAGTTGGGACCCTCCAAAAATCGTTGAAATTGTCCAGTTTCAACGCCATCAACAGACAGATACAATTTTATTTTATTTATTTATTTATATCTATATATTACAGTTTACACCTTATTGTTAACATTTTTACAAATGTAATATATTTTGAAAACATTGTTACATATTAATATTACATTTCATTATGTTGGGTGTTAGGTAGGTTTGAGAAGGTGAAACTGTTGGTGGGTAATATTGTACGTTTCGTGAACACCTCACTAGGAGAACCTGTGCTGAGGTTTTAACGTGTTTAGGATTAAGTGTGACAAGTACAGGTATTTATGTGTTGTAATAGAAAGTTAGTATTTTTTTAAACATTTTAATGGTAATTGTACATAGATTACATAGAAGAAAAAATATATATAATATTATAATATTTGTACAAACGAATGGTTGATAAATTCTTGAAAGACATGTTTTTTGTGAATGTTTGTAGATGTATTTGCAGTTAGTTGTTGTTTCAAAGTAATGGGCATATAAGTAAAAAGTTTGGTTGCATAATACTGAAAATGTCTTTGTCCGTGTGTGGTGTGTGTTATCGGTATGTTCAGGGTTATATTTGTTAAGGACCTGGTTTTTTATTATTATTTTGGGTTGAATTGGAATATAGAGTTTGTTTTGGAGGAAGTGTAGCAGAGGAGATTTGGCATAAAGTTGTTTTATTGACATACTTCTAATGTTTTGTATATTTCGGTTGAACCTGTTAGAAAGGCACTTGCAGGATTAGTTTAATTATCGCCTTTTGTATCTTTTGAATTGGGTCAATTGCTACATTTGTAGCACTTCCCCAAGCCAGTATTCCATATGTCGCAATCGATTGACAAAGTGCAAAATATATGGATCTGAGTATTGTTAGTGGGAAAATGTTTTTAATGGATTTTATTAGATGCATGACTCCTTTTAGTTTATTTGTGATGAAAGATATGTGTTCAGTCCAGCGTAAGTGTGTATCAATAATAACCCCTAGGTATTTTGTTTGTTTGACCCTTTCTATATGCTCGCAGTGACAATTGGAAGAAGTTTGGTAATGTATGTATTTTAAAAACAACCATAGAATTTGGTAAAATCACATTAAAAATCGGTCCAGTTTTGGAGGAGAACCTTGGAAATATAAAACCTCGAAATCGATGATTTTAAATAGATGTTAACTGCCCAAGGTGCAGTTGTCCCTTTCGCTAAGTATTCGGTACGAGTGGGTAACACTGACAATGACAGCAACAGTTTGGTCAAATTGTTACTCAAATTTCTCGGCGACCGTAAGATAAAGGACAATAGCCTTCTGGCTGTCCAAGCTCATCACTTTGTTGTAAGAGTATTTCCGTCTAAGTAAATCAGTCACCATGCTTGTCGTGAAGAAGATATGGTGAAATGAAATTGATATCTACACCAATACACAACAATTTGTACGGAATCAATGTCAGATAGAATGTAAAATTTACTATTTCGAAGACCTCAATCACAAATATAAGAGTAAAAATAGTAATAGTTTTGAATGGGTTTGTGTTTGTGTGCACATCTTCGATTTCTGCATCCCATGACGGCTCGGAAGAATTAATTTTTTTACTTAAAAATCGATAGAACTGTGATCAGTAAGCCTCTACATAATTTTTTTCACCTTTAGCTTGCAACTATTATGCCCGTTATTGTTCAATAAATGACAGTAACTAAATTCAGGCTGGCAGGAAAACTCGACACTCAGCTGAATGGAGTATCATTTATATGTCATGGAACCATTTATTGGATAACCTACACCTCTGCCATAGGTTTGCTACGTTTGGTGATTTAGCAGGGGTTCCCGGGTTCTCGGAGTGAGGTTTGTATGGGTCTTGGCGGCGGATGCGTCTGGCCACCAGCTGCATAGCAGATCGAGAGAGAATTGTTGAGGGAGTCCCTTTTGCTTCTCCAGCCGTACTATAATATCGCCTTACACCGCAGTGGTAGGGATGGATTCATACGTCCGTCACTCCTGGACATACTGACCCTTAGATTCCTACTCACCCCTCATAACTTTTTCCTTCCCAGAATATCCTCTACTTCCTTTCCCAAAAAGACCCTCCACACAGACATCCCCAAAGATGACATAGGCCCTGAGGGGATTTATTTTCCTCATGGCTTCCTGTAAAAAAAACCATCGTGCAGCTCAAAACTACTAGCAATTAACACGATTTATTGAAGAAAAAAAATCTATTATATGCTAACAACTGGTCTAATACCTACACAGTGGAAAACATCAAACATTATTCTTATATTTAAGAAAGGACACAAGGAAGATATAGGGAACTATAGACCTATAAGTTTGATGTCAAATATTTACAAAGTATTTTCCAAAGTTATCCTGGAAAGTATAAGTATAAAGTTAGACGAAAACCAACCACGGGAGCAAGCCAGCCTTAGACAAAAATATTCTACCCTGGACCACATACACACAGTGAAACAAAAAGTAGATAAATATAATGAGTATAATAAGAAACCATACATGGCATTCAGCGATTACTCCAAAGCTTTCAACAGCATAAGACACATAGCTATATGGGATAGCTTTGAACAGCAGGGGATACCTTTAAACTACATCAATATTATAAAGAACTTATGAATATACTTGAATTGCGAAGCGAGGATTCAACTAAAAACCTTGGGAAAAAAGTTCAAGATCGAGAGACGATTAAGACAGGGAGACCCTCTATCACCGAAATTTTTCTCGGCTGCTCTGGAAAGTATCTTCCGCAAACTAGATTGGGAAAAATATGGTATCAACGTGTAAGGTGTAAAACTGAACCACGATTTTTGCTGATGATCACCACAAGATTTGCAGCGGATATAGCCCTATTTGAGGAAAACCCAACGTACCTAAATAGAATGATAGAATCACTAAACGAGGAAAGTGTGAAAGTCGGCCTATGCATGAACAAACACAAAACAAAATTGCTTACAAACTTTGAACCAGTAACTATAAAAAATGATAACCAACCACTCGAATATGTGTCAGATTACATCTATTTAGGACAGATAATATCTCACAAAGATCAAACCACTAAAGAAATCGAGCGAAGAGTAGCAAATTGATGGAAAAAATACTGGTCTTTGAAAGAAGTATGCGAATAAAAAGGAAAGTCTTCAACACGTATATACTTCCAGTCATCACCTATGGATGTGAAACTTGGGCACTCACCAAACGCCACAGAAAAAAGTTGGAACGCTGCCAGAGAGCCGCGGGGAGAAGTTTGTCAGCAATAAGGAAACAGGACAGAGTGAGATGTAGCATAATAAGGGAGAAAACTAAAGTTGCCGATATAGTTACCCGAATAGACCAACAAAAGTGGAGATGGACAGGACACATGATCCGCGAACTACAAGAGAAATGGTGCAAAAATGTCACTGGCATGGCAAGAGAAGTAGAGGACGTCAACACATAAGACGGGAAGATGACCTAAAACTCACGGCTGGACATCAATGGAGAATAGTAGCGCGTGACAGGTCCCAATGGAAAATGTTAGAGGAGGCCTATGCCAAGAGGAAAACTGAGCTACGGGATATATTATAACAAATAAGAACATATCTAGTATATACCTAACAGAAGTCCAGAATAAAAAGGCTTATTATTATTATTATTATTATGAAGAAAAAAATGTAATTAAATACCTTTTTTGGTAACCCTAGAAATTTTGTCCCCCTCCGTTTTTGGAATAACTTTTTAACTGCCACCAACTCGGTAGCGCTCGAAGCAATTTCATATTGAGTGCCAATTTCGAAATTCAAAAACGAGTTTTGACTCCCGTCACCCACCGGGCGACATCAGGGGAGAAGTTATTGAGAGGATTCAGCAGCAGAGTGCAAATTTCCTAATCAGGAATAATTTAAAACAATTCTAAGATGGAAGACGAATCTTTTTCACGTGAAGTCCCTTGGAAAGAATCGAGTAAGAAAAAAATAATATTTTATTTGAAGACGGTAAAACGTTTTTAGATGGTCAAATTAATGATATTATCAGAATTAAGTTATAGTATTTTTATAAACTAGGAAAAAAAAATAATGTAATTTATAGATTTTATATGACCGAGGCCGAGCACGGATAAATAATAAATATTAAATAGGTGTGTTCATGCGACAGTTTTGTAAACCGCATAAAAATAAGAAATCATATCATTATCATTACTTTTTATTTCGGCACTAATGAAAAATAATTATTAAACAATTACGGAAACATTAACATTTAATGTGGGGAAAACACATTGTCAATTTACCAAATGCGTAATAGGAAAAATTAAAACAAATTGTTAATTACGATCCCTCTTTTTTTTTACATGAATACCGCACAAGAGTCCCAACTGCTCCCGTCTGGAGCCAGTGGGACTATGGCATCCCCAATTGGGGTATGTTATGAGGCTGAAGGCATTGGGGAGGGAAAGGAGATATGGAAGAGGAAGGTGGGGAAGTACCTGGCTATTCAGATCTGGTATCAGTACCTGGCTATTCAAACACGGCAGAAGCCATTTCAAGCAACGTTTCAATTCTGCATGGTGGTCTTACACCAGGGCGATACTGAGAGTATCTTCCACTCTGGAACGTGCCGCAAATATATTATATACACAGCACCTCCACACAGCATCCCAGATGACATAGGCCCTGAGGGAAATTATTTTCCTCAGGGCCTCCTGTGTGGAGTTAATGTAAAAAAAAAAAAAAAAAAAAAAAAAATATATTATTTTAAATTGCGAAATACACAAATTAATCAAATAAAATTTATTTGCCACGCCGGGATTCGATCCCGCGACCTTCGGAATGCGAGTCAAACGTCAAACCGCTGCACTACGCCGGCCGCCTGCTGAGTGTAAATTTCTCATCCTTTTTAATGTTGTTTCTCTTTTTTTAATCATGATGTGAAATCTGTTATTTTTAAATAGGTTCTTTGTTTAATTTGATGTTATCTATATTACATACTTTAATCTGTATTTTTTTATTTCTTCTATATATATTTTATTTTCTTCTTTTTATAACTTTATGTTTTCTTTATTGTTTTAATGTATGTTTTATATATATGTACTTACTACGAAATTTTGCGGAAACTTCGCTGGTTAATGCAACCATGTAATATGTAATTACTTTAATAAAATCTCTATAACTGTTTGTTTCCCAAATAAACTGAAAAAAAAGTACCTCACAGAATGCAGTATTTGTTGACATAATTATGTGTTCAGTAAATCGGTTTGACCGGGAATAAATCGTTTTAGGCAGAATAAAAATTGAAATTGTGGGTAAATAGAACCAAACAAATAAGTCACCACAATGTGAGACAGTTTTAAAATGGCCCTGAACGTCGAAACAGCTGTCACAATAATATAAACAAACTAAAAGTTTAGAGTATTTCTCTGATTTTTCATGAATATGTTGTGTTTCTATCGTTTATACTTAATTTTGTTACGATTTTTTTATTTTTTTATAGTGATCCCTCACAAGAGTCTCGGTCCCGTCTGGAGCCAGTGAGACTATGGCATTCCCAATTGGGGTATGTTGTGACGCTGAATGCAGTGGAGAGGGGAAGGAGAATGGGAAGAGGAAGGTGGGGAAGTACCCGGCTAATCAGATCTGGTCATTAAACACGGCAGAAGCCATTAAAAGCAACGTTTCAATTTCGAATGGTGGTCTTACACCAGGGCGATACTGAGGGTATTTTCCACTCTGGAACGTGCAGCAAAAATACTATATATATTATTTTAAATGAATAAATTGTGAAATAACACAAATTAATCAAACAAAATTTATTTGCCACGCCGGGATTCGATCCCGCTACCTTAGGAATGCTAGTCAAGAGCGTTGCCCTGGACTACGCCGGCCGTCGAATGTTTGTATGTACGACCTGTCTTCTTTTGGTTTCCGGTGTATTGATATTTTGTTGTGTTATGTGTTTTTTCCTTTCATATAATTTTTTGTTTTATAAAATGTTTGCCTTCATATTAGTTTAATATAAATTTAATTAATTCTTATTCTCTATTTAGCAGTCTAATCAGAGGTGAAGTCACAAGGAGGAAATCTATAATTGATTTTGTATTTTATATTCTACACATGAAGAAACTGAAAAAATATAACTGCCAATTTCTCAAAAATGAATAAATTAATAAAATACCCGCAGAACTTAATAATAACATTTTCACATTTGTTTGACATTAAAAAAATTTTAAATCCCCCAAAATTTCATGGTAAGAGCGTGGAATACGGGGTATACATTTATGAAAGAAAGATATTTATTTTTATAATCTATAATTATTTTTATGCCTTGTAATTTAGGTCTTGACCTTTAAGAACGGCTTTACGCCATTTTTAAAGACAAGGAGAGACAGTTGGAATAATTAAGGCCGGTAAAGGACACAGGTAATACAAAGTTGACATTTAAAATATTGATTGTGGGGTTTATCTTAAATTAACTTCAAGTAACATTCGTACATGGTGGTGTTAGATTTTGAGAATACTGAAATAAAATTAAGACAGGACGGTTAACCTTATGATATAATTGTATCTTTTTTTTTGCTTATGTATTTTTTTTTGGCACAAAAAAGACTTAAAATAATGAGTCAGTTCAACAGTCTACACGTCTGCTGTTGCTAAAAATGGTGATATGAAATTTGACCCCCTGACATTTAGCTCACAGAAATTATAATTATCGTAAAATTAAAAAAAGTGCATTATTTAACAATTTAAAAACTAAAATCGGCTTCAAAAATACCTCGATTTATTTATTTTCAGTGTCGATTTGTTGTATTTGTTTGTACGCTGATGTATAAAGTATGTAAATAAGTAGTTTTATCCTTGATGCATTTGAATGAAAATGTGTTTCATGCTTTTATTATTCGGCGGTACATCCTCTCTGCACACCCCTTCGGGACCCTTAGCTATATTCTGTGTAAGTATACCGTATTTTCTCTAAACCGATAGTATATTGTATATAAGAATGCCGGGGCCAACTGTCGGGGATCAACTGTCAGTGAATCATTAAAAATGTTATTTATTTATTTTATTTTATTTATAACATTACATTTGATACATTTGTATGGCAAAAATAACATAATAATAACATTGAAAAATAACTATAAAATGTGTACCTACAAGTGTTATTATGTCTTGTGGGTCGATATTAGTTCCTAGCTAGGCAGATTGCCCGTTCTAAGGAACCAAATGCTGGTGAGAATGCAAAAAATAAAATATTTTTTTTTTAACAAAATGTTCATTTTTAAAAAAATGTGATTTTACTAAATGTGCCGTTAATAGGCCATGTAAAATTTTAAGTGACATTATTTAATAGTTTTTCAGATTCCACCCTACCTAAGCCAATCAACCATTTTGTTATTATTGAACTGACGTGGGACATTTTGCAAGCTTTAATATTTAATTCTAGGGGAATTTTATCATATATTTTTGGTCCAAGATATGTACATGTTTTTTGATACTTTGCCGTATTGCTCCCTGGGACCACAAGATCCTTTGTGGTGTGACTTCTTGTGATATATTTATAATCAATTTTTTGAATATTATCTAGATTTTTAAGTACGTGGATAATAATCCTTTTTATATAGTTTTGAAGAATATCAAGTACATAAAAGTTTTTGTAGAGCTGATCGCTAGAATACCTATAGGATTTACTCAAAATTACTCTAATTATGGATTTCTGGGCCTTCACAAGCGGATCTAAAATTGTTCTACCGGACGCTCCCCAACCAATGCAACCAATACGTTAAGTTGGGGTTGCACAATCCGAAATATATTTTTCTTAGGTCTCGTTGTTTAATTATGTTCCGTAATGCAAAGAATATGTGAATCAATTTTCTTACCCTTATTGAAAGGTTTTCAATGTGATATTTACATTTCAGATGATTGTCTATAATAACCCCTAGATATTTGATGTTTTCTACACTTTCCAAAGCTTCACAATTGCAGTTTGAATCAATATTAACGGAATTACAAATAGTCTTATGTGTTTTTATTTTGTATGATGTACTAAATTGTCCTTTTATAGTAGGGCTGAATCTTATGTATTTAGTTTTTGCTATATTTAGTGTTAGTAGATTTTTGTCAAGCCACTGTTTTATCGCATTTATTCCACTTTCAGCACGTTTATGAGTTTGAGTCCAATCCTCTCCCTCAAATATAGCTACTGTATCATCTGTGAAAATAATAATTTTTTCGCCTACTGTTAGTTCGCATAACTCATTGATATAAATTATAAATTGAAGAGGTCCCAGTGTGCTTCCCTGTGGTACCCCAAAATTAGTGTCTAGTGAGTTACTCACCGTTTTTCCCATTTTGAGTTGCTGGCTTCTACCCGTTAAGTAACTCTTTAACCATTCGTAGGGCATATCTACAATACCAATATTTTTTTAATCTTTTGAGGAGTAATTTATGAGAAACTGTATCAAAGCCTTGGCTAAGTCTAAGAATAGTTCTGTGTTTTCCTTTCCGCGATTTATATTTCCAGAAATATGTTCTGTAAGTTGTGATATAGCGTCGTCCGTTCCTCTCCCCGGCCGAAAGCCAAACTGATTTTTACTTAAAAGTTGTCGACTCTCTACATAGTTAATTAATGCATTTTTAAAGATTTTTTCTATAATTTTAGAGATAGGACTCAACAGGGATATTAGCCTACTTGGTTTTTGGGTCCACTTTTGTGGATTGGTACTACTAATGACCTTTTAAGATGGTCGGGAAAAATCCCTGAAGAAAAACTTTCATTGAAAATGTTTGATAAAGGTGATACAATATTGTGTTTAATGATTTTTAGTATATGAGTGTTAAGACCGTCAGGACCTTTCGAATGTGTATTGTTAAGACTGTCAATAATTTTTAAAACCTCATTCATTTGTCGTAGGTGATAATTTAAATGAAAAAGAAGTATATTTTGATTCTATTGTAGATGCCAATGAATCTTCAGTTTCCTTGGTAACACTTAGGATGTTTTCCGCCAGCTTAGACCCAATCATCGTAAAGTATTGGTTAGTGTGGCAGGAAATTATGCCCGAATCAGTGGTGGCTGTGTTTCCAATCAGAAGTTCATTAATATTAGAGTCAGTTGTATGTTTAGTATTGGTAATTCGTTTTATTGAAACAATTAATTATTTATTTTAATTTGTTATCTTTGGTGAAAAAATAAAAACCGTTGCAGGTATTATGGCGTAACAGAATAATGCAAATCAAAATATTAATGAGGTAAATATGTATATAAATTATATATAAAAGCCATCAGTTGGTGGTTTTGACTTTAGACATAATACACCTATCATGGAACACAGATTATTTAATTTTATCAATATATATTATAAAATAAAGTGTACAATGTGTGTGCCGCTAAAACTCAGAAACGAGGACGGTCGATCAAGGGAGTCATTTTGTTGTAGTAACTCTCTATCCCGCATCCATCAATAAGGATCCCGTTTTTACCTGAAGTGCGTGCTTTTGAAGATACAAGGGCTGGAAGTTTCTCGAGCAGTCCAGAACATTCGAAAGTTATCGAGAGCATTCCACAACATCCAGAACATTATGGATTTTCGGGTATAGTCTTAAACATTCGGGAACACCCCAGATCATTGTGGAATATTCCAGAACACTCTCGAATGTTGTGAAATGTTCTGGAACTTTGTGGACCGTTCGAAGCCTTTTTTTAATGTGTTGGGCTACCCATTGGTAGGGGTATATAAAGTAAGATCCGTCGTGGGTTCGAACGTCAGTTCAATCTCATATCAACTCCCTGAGCGAAACCAGGTAGTAATAAATAAATTAACACCGATTTTCTGGCTTTATTACCTGAAGACATTCCACCCAGTTAATGCAAATTGCTGTATGTTACAAAAAATGAAAATAATATTAATGAATATGGTAGATATTTAGGATTTAGGTTAAATAAATTTGATGTCTTCAAAAATACTTTGAATAAAAAAACTAAAGATAATCGGAATGTCATTAGTTCTCTGGGCCAAATAGATATTCAAATAATCCCACTCGAAAGTTGAGTAATTTATTTGAGAGTTCCACATTTGGGAGGGACCTTAATCTCATTTTTACACAAAGAATCCAAAAGCAGTACTTTGCGTTTTTCTATTGGTTTTTCTTACCGGCATTCATTGAAAGAGGCCACGAGCTCAGTTTTGATTAATGAACCAAAGCGATGGAAGTTTCTATCTTAAATTCTGGCGGACGGTTTTTCAAAGTGACCTGAATAATGTATGCCTGCTCTATTATTATTATGTTCCTTCTATAAAGATGTTTCTTCTTTCAGATGCTGAGGCTTGAGCTCCGAGCACTTACTTTAAACACGCTCTAAGAAATTTATGGCATTTTCGTTAAGAAATGAATGTATTCTTGATCCGGAAGTCAGGTAAGGATTCAATTCGTTTTCCAGAGCAAAATTGTCTAAATATTAGAAATAGTTTTCATGCATGAAATGTCGCATTTGTGCAAAATTTACAATAATTTTAATTGACTACGCTTTGTCACTGAACAGGTATTTAAGCGTGATCTATACGTATTTGAAAGAATACTGATTGATATTTGAAAAAGTTTAAAAAAATTTTGTGCTTTCTCGAAACACGCCCGCGCCCACAATGCACTTCTAACCTCAACATTGCTAAATCTACTTTTTATAGCTTTTCGTACTTTTTAATGCTTTTGTACTCTTTTTTTTTTTTTTTTTTTTTTTAAATTTTTTTATTATTATTTTTTTATTTTAATGACAATATAAGGATAACGTAAAATTACAAAATAAGTAAAAATACCAATATAGTGGTTTGTTTACAGTCCTCCTCACTAGGTATTCCTGTTCCGAGGCGGACTGTATGTTGCTGAATGGGTGTAGATTTTTATTTCCTCATCTTCTAGTTTCTTGATTTTCATAAAATAACAATAAATAAAATAAAAGTATTAATGTTTGTTGTCTGCAGGTTATATTGGGGTTACTTCATAATTTAAATGATTTCCTCATCTTCCTGTTTACTTAACCATAATTTTATGTTTTTTTAAAACATTTGTATCTCCATGGTGTTCTTAATTTTAATTCGAAGGGCATTATATAATTTTGTAGCATGGAAATTATGGTTTTTCTTGCCAAAAGATGTGTTTAATTGCGGGATGTTCAGTAGTTTTGAGGATTTTGACCTCGTAGTGTCTTGATACATACTTTTTGTTGTTGTCGATGTTTTGTATTTCTAAGTTTTACTTTTTACTTATACCTCTTTTTTTACTTCATACTTTCTTCATGTTGCTGTACTTTCACTATTCATACTATTGTGGCAAGCGAAAAATGTATCGCCTTTTCAACAGATGCCTGCCATTGGCGGCTCATCCACCAAAAGTAGACACTGGCCTCTCATCGGCGACACGACAGGCCGAGCTAAAGAGAAAATCATTCTGGTTCTGTTGCCGAAGATACAATAGCTCACCGAAGTGCTACAGTGTTTCCACCTTCTCGTGAAAAATCTCAATTTGTAAAATGAACTTGTAAGTAACTAAGCGTTCTTATTTGATTTATCAGCGTCCGCATACTATCTTTTGTTAATGGCGCATGTTGTGACTTACCTATATATGAAAAAAACTAAAGTATTATTGGAAAGAGTGCGCTTTTACTTTAAACTCATACAGAAATAATTTATTCTCTTCCGGTAAAAGTGATTAGTGATTTCTCAGCATTTTTGGGAACTCATGAATCAAATAATCACTGAAATAGAAATAAGCATTTTTAACAGGCCAGCACTCAAAAATGGCCGCCATCAATCAAAAATAACTGATAACTCAAGCAATATTACAAATGATAATGTATTTGTAAATTCTATTCGTATAGCTAGAAAATGTATAAAGTTTCCAGTGACAAAAAACCTCAAACTTGATTATGTTAATTCTAAGAAAGACATACTAAAATGTCGATAATTGGGTTGCAGTTAAGAATTCAATGGAGGAAATTTAAAACATCTATGTACAAAAATTGTAAGTATGCATTTCATGTAGCTACGGTCTTCAGTTCTGTGAAAAACGGACCCATAATGATCATTTAAAATCTTCAATAGATCTTTCACAAGACTTGAAAAATAACTTTGAAATTGGATGAATTGTTCAAATTCTGTATCAAAAAGAATATATTTATATATTTTTTTCAATCGATATAAATCCGGGTTAATATATTCAGTAATGATGATTAATCCAACTTCATTAACTTTGAAGTTTCCAAACAGGGCGAACGCCGCTGCATAACTGCATAGCTCAACTTCCATCGAACATCCCGGCCAGTGTAGCGAACACGTGTCACGGAAACTGGCTCTGGATTCCACACGTGATCTCGGTTATAATATTACGTTACCATGATCGATTTATCTGCATTATACTTCATAATGTATGGAGAAGATATCTCCATTCTCGGGCTTCAAGCTTTGTGCTATGTTCTGTGTGGATAAAAAGGAATATGTAGTCCATTTACTGTCCCTTATTCATACGAATGGTATTTTCACGTTGGTGCAGACGGAGCATTGAGTTCAAATATTGGATTTTTAGCCTTTTCTTCATGTTAAATGGAAACATTTGGTTTAAATTGCAATGTTTCTTTTGCAGATTTTTTAGATGTATGGACTCAATTGGGTTTTGGGTTTATCTACGTACTAGCATATTTTAACTTTAATACACTTAAATTAGATTTACTTCAACTGGTCTAATGTAAACGTGAGTACAATTTAACTTTTTAACCTACACTTCTAATACTTATTACGAACACACTTTTAACATTTTTCCACGAATTTTCTTAAATAAGTGCATTTTTAGAGTTTAACTTACAATTCTAATACCTACTAAATATGTACATAATTTTAAAATTTTCTTTGAATTTTCATAAACCATGTACATTTTTAATCCCCGACGCGACGCTAGTGGCGGTGTTAAAAGTTTGACTTTCTGTATGCCTGTCTGTCTATGGGTCTGTCTATGGGTCTGCCTGTGGCATCGTAGCTTCTAAACGAACGGACCGATTGTGATTCGTTTTTTTTGTTTGAAAGCTGACATGATTGAGATGGTTCTTAGTTACAATTCATCTAAATCTGTTCAGGCATTTCAAGCTGTTTTTTGTGTCGAGGGTTGCTTAAAATTTTGAAAATTTTATTATTTATGTATAACAGTACCTCATAGTATACGCCGATTTTTATAATATTTGTATTTTTATGTCATAGCTTATATAATTGAATTTTATTTTATTTCGTTCACATTTTAACAAACATCTCATACCTTTTACATACATATTTTAACATTTTTTTAACTAGTATATTAAAGAATAGAAACTGTTAATTTGAAATGTACGTCATTTCACATTAATTTAATGTGTTAGTATTGTACAGATACGAGTATATACTCTGAGTATCATTCAGGTGAAATTCATTGAATATCACAAGGTGAAATATCACCATCGAGACTTTGCTTTAAATGGCTTTAGTGATGTTTGGTGATCAGATCTGATTGCCAGGTAAGTACCTAATATTTCTCAATCATTTCTCCTGCTCCTTTGTTTAAGCTTAACTATGCACCTCTTTTATAGATGCCAGAACCACAATAACCCTGGGAGGTTGTCCCGACATCAAAGTAGTGTGATGTATTTCAAAAAACATTATTTGTCTAATGAATTAAAGTATCTGTTTCTAAGATATTAAAAATGTTTCAAATTGTAACCCCCTAGGGGGCCTTGGGGACACCGGTGTTCCCTATGAAATTTCAAAAACAAAAACTTTTATATGCGATATTGATCCTTATGTATAAAGAAACTGTATGAAAACAAGGTCAAAATCGCTTGCGCCAAATATCCCTACAGGTAGGGTAAAATATTTCATTCATGTGGCAACTCTAGAATGTTAAGAAACTTAGCAGGCCAAAGAAAATGGATGGTGGATGTCTTTGTTAAAATAATATGCATCATTGGCGATAGTCTAATTCAGGTGCACCCAAAGATTGAAGGTCAAGCAAGCCTGAGGATCGGCTGCACGATTCCGACGCCCTTCCGCCTCTCCTCAGGCAACCCGACGCTTATTTTTTCCCAGGGTCTTCGAGAACTTTCTCCTCTCGCCCACTGATATTTATTCGAGGTACAATCGGGAAGCTGACTAAAACATGCCGTGACGTAGGGTATCTGCAGCGGTTAGGCCGGTCGCCAGGTACATTCTCATTGGATTGCCCGGCGGTTAGTGGAACGATTTTTCCTCTTTCTTTTTTTCAGATGAATTTTCTTCTGTTGTTCTTTTTCCCTCCACTTTTACCCAGCAAGCTTTTATAGAGGGTTGCAAGTTTAATTTTTAGTAACTTGTTCTTTTTTCATTCTCATGTTCAACTAATTCAGATGAATTCTTCAATGGGATGATGTTTGAAAATTGAAAAAAAAAAATTATAAATGTAAGTACCTAATTGCAAACTGCTTACTAACCTCGCAAGGAGGGTAGTTCAAAATAAATGTAGCTTCATTCAGTAAAAAAATTGAACTTTGAAGAAACCTTGCGTTTCATTATAACGCCGCGCCGTTGGGAAAGTAGTGGAGACCTCACGAAAGATGAAAAACAATACAAATAGGGTTTAAATAAGAAAATCGTTGCGTTTATAAATATTAACAATTACCAAAGAGTTAAAAAGTCAAATATTTACTTCGAACCTCTCTAAAATCTTCCGAGATTTTAAATATCCGCGAAAGCTCGCTATGAAAGCTTCCCGAGTAGTTGGGATAAAGAAAAGGCTTTGGAGAAGTGAATAAGGGATTCGACTTTAGTTGCTCTGTTTACTTCAAATAGAGTGCACACCGTTAGATAAATATTGTGTGCTGGAGCTAGACGCATTTGCAGATCGGTACTAAGCAGAATGACGCCGGATGCATCTTGAATCTTTCTTTAATATTGTTTGCTGAAATGAAATAACTCAATTTACAACATTACAATGACATAAAACATTTGTGAACGTGCTCAAATATACTAATATTGAAAAAAATCAATTCACACGCGGTAGAAGTACCTTCAGAAAACTAAGTAGGCAAGAGCGGGAAGGCTGTGAAGTACCGCACAAAGAGGAGTCCGATTATTCTCTCATTCTCTCGCAGGCTAAATTCTGTAAATGCATGTGTTTGTCTCTTTTTAGTGTCGCTATTTTTCGTTTCATCGAGTTTTCAAATCACAACGATGATAAAGTTTTCACTTTAAAAATATTTTTATATAGATAATGGTATACTTACTAGGTTTTTAATTTTTTTACATTGCACAGGACGCCCTAAGGAAAATAATTTCCCTCAAGGCCTATGTCATATGGGATGCTGTGTGGAGGGTCCTTTTGAGGAGAGGAAGGAATGAAAATTGGTCTTGAAGAGGTCTTCAAGACCAGGTTCCACAGCCGAGCTGTTGAACACAAGAACGAGTCGAAGAAGCGATCTGTTCTCACATGACAAATTAAATGTCAACCGTTTACATATGTTGGGTACGCGTTTGGCGTGTTTCCCGACTGTTCACCGGTGCCGAAGGATCAATGATGCTAGTTCCTCGGAACATCTTCCATCGAAATACCGGCAGAACAAGGATAGCATTCCCACCCGACGCCTACTCCGCACAGAGTCGAGGGTATTTTTCAGGTATTTTTGAGCTCCAGACCAGAGGTGGCTGCCAAATTCAACCGTGGGGCGCACTTGTGATTTGAACGGGGTTAGAAGCTGTGTACTATTAAAGTATCTGCGGGCGCTGTACAGAACGCCCAGTTTTTGAGAGGCTAACTTAATTCTGGCTTCGATGGAGCCCCCATATCTGAGCCTGTCACTTAGAGCTACACCAAGCATATCAATGGAGGGCCTGCTTGGAAGATTGCTTCCATTGAAGGAGATTCCCTTTAGACGTAAACAGACGTGATTGGGTCTTTGAAACGTTAAATTCAACGAGGTTATTTTTACCCCAAGAGAAGACACTCTCGAGGTAACCGTCCATTCTTTGCTTCAAAGCCCTCCGAGTCGTTGGAATTTGTGAACCCTTCGGGGGCTTGTCAAACAAAAAGCTATCATGTCATCCGCGTAACAATGAATTGGTGCACATGTAAAAAGGTCGTTGATGTGCAACAAAAATAAGAAATAGGTGCAATAAAGTCGGAGACAGAACCGATCTCTGCACGCCAGCATTTATCGAGTGCGAGGAAGAAGTGAAGGAAGAAGTGAAGTACACAAGGATGCGAGAAGTCCATAAGAAGGCAGTTTATTGACAAGTCCACGGTGCCAAACCCGGTCAAAGGCCTTGAAAATGTCCAGTGCGATCGTTTGGGTCTCACCGAAACGTTCCAGGCACCGCCCCCAAACATGCTTCACATCCGCGAGAAGATGGCGCCGCACGAGCGGTTCCGCCGGAATCCGTATTGATGGTGGTTATTAATTTTGTTCTTCTCGAGAATTGGAGCTATTTCTGCAGCGCATCTCTGCAGTACTAGGGCGGATATTCCGTCAGGCCCACTGGCTTTATTAACATCATGCCCTCGTAAAATATGGAATACCTACTTCCCAATGCCGGATTCTCAGTTTTTCATATGAAAACCGCAGTGAGGAACCGTCGGAACAGTCGGAACAGCAACTTGGTCATCGAAGGTTGAGTTACCCGCAAAAAAATCCTAATAGGTTAGCCTTTTCTGTAAGTACACTATCAGCGATGTATTTTTAGTCGGCCGCTCTAAAATTAAATACGGATGATAAAAATCTTTGAAATAAATCATTACGATATGACTTTAGAGGCCTTTTAGAGATATTCAAAGATGAATATAATTTTTTGCACAAAATCAATTAATAAATATTAATAACTTAAATTTACATAATCCTCTGGTAGTTAGTTATCTGTTTTATAATAAAGGAGAATATCTGTGATGTGCTTTATATTTTTACAAATCTACAATTTAATTCTGAGATTAAAGAAATGACACACTAGCCCTTCGACACAGGAAGAATATCACTGTCTGCATGAGATTTCGACAAACCACCCCTATCCCCCTTTCCCGTACAAAAAAACAGAATTCTGATTCTTCTTCGGGAAATTTTACGCACATTTTATTTTTCAAAATAATAGAAATATCACTGACGATGTGGTAGATATGTGTATGTTACAGTCATAGTGATTAAATTTGATTAAATTAAACAATTTTGTTATTATATACAATGACTGGTCATATATAATAACAAAATTGTTTAGACAATGCGATGAATTAATTACTTTCTCCGGATATTATTCATAATATCGGGTCAGTGTAAGTCAAAGTAATAAATACGGTAAGGGTGATTCCATTGTCGCGGGTGCAACATTTAGACGCATATAAAACGAAAAACATTTTTAATGAAATTATTATTGGAAGAGCTACATTTTAACATATCTGCTTTTTATTAGTTTATAAGAATTTTATTGATATATTTAAATAGTCAGGAGGGAGGTTCAAAGTGCGATCGCGGGTGCAACCAATTTGGCCCACCCTTTCCAGATCATAAGACAAAAACACAAAAGTCTGTTAATAGTGATACATTAATTATGTTATGCCATGATATTTCGTAAGGCGTTAAACTAATCAACTAAAAAAATAAACAAATATATAGAAAACAAAAACAAGCAATGAATTATTAGCTTTTCAAACAATCGCGGGTGCAACATCAAATTATCGCGGCAGCAACTCGTCTAGATTAAGTGTATATAAACATCAATAAACACTGATAGAGGAACGAAATAAGAAATCCAACAATGAGTATTACAAATCAGTACACTTTTTTGTCATTTATGTTAATTATTTCTTTTCGGTTATGTCAAAATTCGCCGAAAATCCTATGAACATATAACATCCATCAATCCTTTTCAAAAACAAAAATTTGTTTTTTTTCTTCTTATTTTGTAGAATTTCTTTTTATATTTTGTAATTTGTAAGAGGTTCCAGATTGTTATCATCCCAATTACTTTCTGTTTCAGTGGTGGTTTTCGGAGATTTCAAAACCAATGTGCATTTGAGACGAGACAGAGAGGTTCGCGCCACAGAAATGCTATCGCCGTTTTCAGATTTAAAGAAATGTTTTGAATGAATGCCTGATTTATTTTTCAGCCCTTTCTATTTATCATCCAACGTGACCATCTTTTTTAAACTGTTTTTTTTTTTTAATATGAAGATGTTTTTAAGAGGAATTGCGTGCCAAATCATAGAATTCCTATAAAAAAAGCTAAATATAATATAAACAAACCTATTAAATATAAATCACTAGTAATACACAGCATATATTATTATTGAAGACATAAAAAACAATAAAATATATGATAAATGACACAATAAGGGTAGTTGTCAAAGAGTTGCACCCGCGATTCTAAAACACAATCGTGGGTGCAACCAATTTGAGTCAATTTTTATTTCAATTCAGCTAACATTATACTTTTAAAAACGTTTTATTCAAGTTTGCCTGTGATTTCTTCTTACTTTTACAAAGTTTCAAAACGTTAGCACTTTATTTCTGTGAAAAACACAAAATTTTTCTATCTTTTGTATCGCGGGTGCAACTCGCTAACAGTGACTTCTTGTAGTCAATGATACTTAAAAAATAACAACAAGTCCTTACATCTTTCGGCCCATAAGAATAAACTAATATTGTCACTACACTTTAGCAGTAAAATATAACTTCAAACTATATATAACAGCTGTTTCGCGCCAGTGTTGCACGGTATGATTTTGCAGTTTATATACCGATTCTTCGAATGATCATGTTTCCAAGCGCGCCAAAAATTACAATATGAAGTAAAATGGAAAAAAAAAGTTTTGTTATTAAATATTGATCCTCTTCTTTGCACTGATATCAAAAAAGTAACAAACACTGCGATTTAAAAATTACTGTCGAGAATCGTCTATAGCGGAATCGCCCTTGTCCAACTGCACCTAACCTAACTTAACCCGACCTAACCTAACCTACAATGATAATAATATTCAACCTAACCTAACCTACAATAAATGAGTCATAATTATTATTTATTAGGTTAGGTGAAGTTAGGTTCGGTTAGGTTAGGTTAGGTTAGGTTGTTAGTTTAGGTGCCGTTGGACCGTATTTGTTACTTTGGCTAACTTTGACCCAATATTATGAATAATATCCGGATAAAGTGATTAATTCTGTCTCAATTATCACTTTGTCTAAATTGGGTTGACATTAAAAATAATGGCTGGATAGTAAATATAGTATACGGATTTATTACTTTGGCTATAACATATATATTATAAATCACTATATATATTAATTACGCATTTAAAAAAATATATGAATAAGCAGAATGGCACATGAGTCTCAACTGTCTGGAGCTGTATCATTCCAAAATGGGATGTGTTTGAGGCTAAAGCGGTGGAGAAGGGACCAAATGGACTTTAAGCTAGGTCACGAGCTTGATTTTCTACCAACCTTGGATTTTGCCCGAAAAAGTAGAAATTTAATAAATAGCTATTATTAAAATTCTAAAAAAAAGAAAACCCTATGAAGGCGTTCATATCGAATGAAAACAATGCAACCTTTTATCTACCAGTCATCGGCTAAGAACTCGTATATACGTCGTACAACCATCCAGTTGCAGATAAATTAGGGACCAAGCGACTTAATTTGGGAAAACAAGGCTTATGCATGTATTTGCAAAGGTTTGTAGTTTGTTTTTACAACTTGAAGGTTATTAGGGTCTGTACTTATAAAAGACAGCGGGGAATTGAGTGCATGTTTACAGTTTCCCCTAAAACGAGCACATATTTATTTGGGAACACAATTCAGGCATTTAAGTACTAAGGGTCGCATTCGTTTGAGAATAACTAAATGTTGAGCCGCAAAAACATTTGGAACCCTATTAATAACTCCCTCCACGTCTACATTTGAAAAATTATCACACTGGTATTCAAAAGTTCTCGGGCAAATTATTTAGGGAACCTTACGGCCCTGTTTCTGTTACAGGGTGTGTTTAAAATGTCACTTTTTTATTTATTAGAAATAGAAGCGTTTTTACCCACGATCAAGTTAATCATGTATGGTTATGGCAAGAGCCAAAATAATAGAACGGTTTGTCTTTGGTCTTGGCGGTGGATGCATCTGCCACCTGCGGTGTCGTGGGCGCGATCGTTAGAGCCTGGTTGAGGGAGGCCTTTAGACCTTTCCAGCCGGACTCTCTCGATCCATCGCCTTGCAACGCAATTGGCGGGATGGATTAATACGTTCGTCACTCCTGGACGCACTGACCCTCAAAATTCTACCCACCCCTTCTTTTTCTTCCCAGAACTTTCTATCCTTCCTAAAAAGACCCTCCTCTGCATCCCTTAAGATGACATAGGCCCTGAGGGAAATTATTTTCCTCAGTGTGGAGTTAATGTAAAAAAAAATTATTTTACGACCATGTCCACCCCTAATTTGGGAGGCGGATATGGATACCGCCGCCCCTTTATTGGATAACCAACACCTCTGTCATATCTGACAGGTCACCCCGAGTGGTTCGCTACATTTGGTGACTGAGCAGGAGTTCATGGGTTCATCGGGTGTGGTGTCACTAGGTCTTGGCGGCAGATGCGCCTGCCCACCTGCTGTGTTGCGGACCGGATCGGGAGTGGCAGGTTTGTGGATCTTTTGATTTCTCAGGTCATCCCTCTGCAAAGGTCTGTGTCCGTCACTCCCGGAGACACTGACCCCTAGATCCCTACGCACCTTTCATACCCTTTTCCTTTTTAAAACTTCCTCTCCTTCCTTTCCTAAAACACACAGCATCCCCAAATATGACAAAGGCCCTGAGAGAAATTATTTTCCTCAAGAGCCTTTCGTGCGGGTTTAACGTAAAAAAAGGTTCATCCCTGTAGTGTGTGTTATATGTAGGTATACTCACACACCGCGCTCGCTCGGGAAGGTTCGGGATTCCGGAGTTTCACGAGTGAGCACAGTACAATGGAACAGCTGGCCTGGCCGGCAACGCTCAGATCTACTTAGAGAGCCTTAGTAAACAGTCGCTACTAAATAACATAAATACAATATTACTCCCGATCACTGTAATTCACAATAAACTAAACTAAAGAACTTATGTTGTTATCATTGACGTTGTTGGCTAGTGAGCCACAGATAAAAGAACATTAAAATCCCCAATAATATTACATTAAGAACATTGTCTTCGTAATATTTATGTCGAAGTCGATCATTTTCACGGATTACCAAATCTTTATTGCGAGTAATGACGTATGACATACTAATATATATATTTATACATATAAAATCATTACATAGTATAAAATGAAGTCGCTCAAAATGTATGTGCGCGTTAATCTTTTAAACTACGCAACGGATTTTCATACGGTTTTCACTAATAGATAGAGTGATTGAAGAGGAATGTTTATATGTATAATACATGAAAATTATAGAGAAATGCCGAGAAATTCAAAGAAAACATATTTTTGTGCGATTTAAAACGGCTGGCGGGCCGTAGGTACTATAGTCACTTTTGAAATTCGTTCTACGGAAGAAATTGGAAAATAGATGTCCTAGAGTAAGTAGGATTTGATTTTCCTTTTTCAAATATCCAGTGTTGCATTGCAAGCATTGTATAATTAGTGGCGAGTTAATTAGTTTATATGTATAGTAGAGAAAAGCCGACAAATTCAAATATTCAAACATAGTATAAAATGAAGTCGCTCAAAATGTATGTGCGCGTTAATCTTTTAAATTACGCAACGGATTTTCATGCGGTTTTCACCAATAGATAGATTCAAGAGTAAGGTTTATATGTATAATACATGCTTATTATAGTAGAGAAAAGCCGAGAAATTCAAATATTCAATTCAGGCAGCGGGCAGCTGGCAAGCGGGTGGTGTGGATTTTATAAAGGTTGGGTAATGGCGTTGTGTTTCGTTAGCCACAGCAACGTGTGGCCGGGTCTGCTAGTGATATATAAGATAAACACTCGATTATCCAAAGTATCTTTCAACAATTTCAGAAGCAAAGAAGAATTCGAGAGGTTCAACCGCCCTGTCAGAAACCTCATGTCAAACCGCTCGGTTTCGAAACCGATCGGTTGAACTGTTCAGCGTGAAGAAGATTTATTTCCACATAAACGTTCGTTGTTCTAAGAAAAACAATTACATTCAAAATATCACTTCACATAATACCAATTTACATTTTAAAAAATGTGAGCAATACACACACGGTACAAGTGAAACCTTCAGAAAACTAAAGTAGACAAGAGTGGGGAAAATATGAAGCACTTTTTTTATCAATGTGACGAAAGTTTTTTCCACATTTTTATCGTCGAATTCAACTGCACCTTTTACTATACATTTGGTCATCGTTATTATTATTTTTTTTTTAATTATTTAATATAGTTATGTAATTGTACAGTGGAGTTATAGAAATTACATAGCGGTACAGAAATTATTTAAACATTGCAATCTCACCAAAGAAGAAGCTAGTTCTTGTGCTTGATGAGCGAGTTACACTAATTATAACTGAAATAGAACAACATTATGTAATAAGTAAGTATATAATAGGATAAATTGTGACTTCTGGATCATCTATATGTGTAGGTGTACATAAATAGGATACGGTTACATACTAAGATATTGTGCACTTAGGAGAAATTCGAAAAATCTAATAAAATAGAGATGAATATGTATTAAAAATAAATAGAAAGAAAGAGAAAAACAGGTAATTATTTAGTTAATTATTCCTGATGAAGTGTGCTTCAGTTTGAGTTTCAGTTTATTGATGTCTTTGGTTTTTTTTTTTATTTCAATGGGAAGGTTGTTGAAAAACTTTATTCCTAAATAGATATAATTGTTTTGCATTAGTTTGGTATTAAATTTTGGTGTTTTGATGTTGTCTTCATATCTTTTTGATTGGTGAGTTTCAAATTTCTTGATGATAATAATTGCATTTTTCTTGAAGATATTCTCAACTCGAGGCACCGTGAAATCTGCGAAAAGCGTTTCTGTTGGATAGGTGGAGGGTTTCTTTAGGATCACTTTGATAGGGGTTAGAATATTGTTGTATGACCCCCCCCATCCAATTATTCCATATTGAATTAATGACTGGATTAGTGCATAGTATACTCTTTTTAGATTGTTGAGTTTTAAAATATTTCTCAATCTTATGAATATATATATACACACTTTCTGATACGCTTAACCAATTCACAGATATGGTTATTATTTGTGTTTTCTTCTTCGGAGTCGCTTTTTTATGTTTTCTCTGTCCGGTATTGATTTTACAAAAATTAAAATATATATATTTTTTTTGTTGTTAGTTTTTGGGATATTATGCCGTGTTGCGCTACCTCCTTCTTTAGCCAACGTTTCGGATAGCGTTACAGTGTCCATAATCAGGGCAGATGCGTAATAGTTAGGGGTGATGTTTGTACTTATCCACTTAGGAGCGATACCGTGTCGCCAGCTCCACTCCTCTACGAGCTGGCGCTACAATATACTTAAACATGTTTTTTGCGTTTAGCCTTGATGTAGCCGTCAATTACCGGATACCAAGAACTATTGAGCTTAGCTCCGTCGTCTCTATTAATATTTATAGGATTTTTGTGAATTTTAATTGCCTCCGTAATCAGGCGTGCTCCATGAGTTTTGGGTCTTCCCAGGACCTCAGGGACAAATCCAAAGTAATGGCCGGTTTCGATTAAGTGCTCGGCGATTGCCGATTTGTTAGGGTGGCCAAGTTTACAGGCACGAAAGTGTTCTGATATCCTTTTGGATATCGTCCGCTCTGTCTGGCTTACATAAACCTTGTCACATCCGGAACAGCTGAATTTGTACACTCCATCTGTTTCCAGAGGAAACTTGGTTTTTGCAGACCTCGAAAAGTCTCGTATTTTTGTTGTGGTTCCGAAGACAGTCTTGAAACGTTGACTAAAAAAGGATGTAGCGCAACACGGCATAATATCCCAAAAACTAATAACAAAATGCTTTTGGCCGTGAAAACCTAAAATCGTATATATTTTTTATTTCGTAGCATTCGATCTTAAGTTCAGGCGCTTTATTATTATGATACTATGGATTTAATATATTATATTGGAACTGAGTCAACTGAGTACCCCTAAATTAAATATATATTTTATTGTTATCTCATTCTCTCGCAGGCTTAATCCTATAGATGTATGAGTTTGTCATTTTTTTAGTGTAGTTCGCTTTTTCTCTCGCTCGAGTTTCAAATCACAACAAAAATAAATATTATTAATCCAACTTTTCTTCTGTTGATCGATATTTTTTTCACTCACCCACTAGCAGCCTCATGAAGAGTTTTGTTATTAGGGTTGTTAGGGTTGTTACATAGCTTTAAATTGTGGCGGGTAAAGTTGTACCGCGCGAAACCCAAAAAGGATGCTGCCCAGGCTGAGTGGAGGAAGGGCGGCAGGGATAGGTCCGCCCTCCACCCCCGCCCACGGCCAGTCGGGGAAGGGCGGCCGAGGACAATCTGCTTATTTGTGTATCGAGAAGCCTCGTAATAAAACATTTGAAATACCTTTATTTACGGAAGGTACGGCCCACCAGACCGAGTTCACAGATTGTAAACATCGTCCTTTTAAGTGTTTTCCAAGTTGTTAAGCTTTTAAATATTATTTTGTGTAATTTATATGTATATTCTTTCCATATTTCTAAAATTACTTATCGAACCAAGATGGAGAGTAAATTGATAAAATTTTCTTCAATCTCAATTAGATAGAAAAAATAGGAAAATTTTTGAAACATGTTAAACTTTCGCACACATTCGGAGAAGAATATAAATATTAATAAAAAAACTATTAAAACTTAAATTGTTAGAAAAAAAATTAAAATAATACTACTGCATTATAATATGCGAGCCTGAGGTGTGTAAATAAACCCAGACCCTCTGAGCTTAATACTCACAGATTTGATCATCAAATCTACTTGCGCGAACAAAATATCACAAGGAATAGCAATCCGACAACTCCAGGGAAAATAACAGATTGACCAAACTTGTATGCAGTTTTTTGTAGCTGGGGGGGCCTCCGTAAATTTATCCGCTTAAAATCCAGATCAGTACAATTCTTTTGTGACTTTGAAATATGCACAACTAGTTAGTTTTCACAATAAAAAATAATCAGCAAATTTTTCCAAAACAACAGATGACAGTTAGTTTCACTTGTTAATATAGGTACTATTTTTAAAAATAATCTATTTATGTGTCTCTGTTAAATCCAAAGAGTGCTACGAGTGATATAAATATTTTATTTAAATTTTCGAACAAACAAAATAAACATATTGTAATGCCTAAGGGTACGAACAGGTACAAAGCGGGTTTCGGTTTTCTGATTAGTCGGCGCATGGGCGGCCGACTGGCGCAGGCGTGCTGACAAGAATGTTTGTATGTCAACGTATCAGACCGCCCATAGTGAAGGCAGGTTCAGATTTGTGTCCGCGCGAGGCGGCGCCGATAAGCTTTACCGGAATGAATTCTTAATTCCTGCTCGCCGGTGACGCCGGTCAGAATCTGATATCAAAATGAGCGACCTGTTAATTTTTTTTTTTTTTTTTTTTAAAAAGAAAGACAAACATTCCCGGGTTACGAATAACCCAACAATGTTTGAAAATCTCCTACTACCACCACAGAAAGCCGAAAATTTTGCTTGTGTTGTGATGGAGGACTTAGCCAGTCGAGGAATCGAACACGCGACGCTCGGGTGGGACCCAAACGCTATGCCCACTCAACCACTGACCAGACTTGCCGCTGTTTTCAATCAATCGCCAATCTGGGATAAAATAAATATATTCCATAGCACCAGAAATGTTATTGACAAGTGATGGAATGAAATCAACAAGATAAAATTTTGAAATAACCTCAAATGTCACAAGTGAATTCCTTTCAGGCACGTACTTAACATATTATCATGTTCTCCTGAGGTTTTTTTCATATTTAAAGATACCAATCACCAAATACCATTGTTTTATTCCTTAATTTTAAGAAAGGATTCTCCAAGAGTAAATAATCGTCGTCTACGAACTCGACATTTCGTAAAAACTGACAGCTGCTGTCAAGCTACCGCGCAGGTAGCGCAAGTTTTATCCGCGTTCTGTTTGTCCACATCTCGGTGTCAACAGCCGCCGGTGGAACAGGGCACTGAGCGCCGTTAATCTGAAAACCGAAACCCGCTTTGTACCTGATCGTACACTCACCAACTACTATACTATACACTACGTTAAATATATGTTATTATGCATAATGGCTGGTAATTATATATAATAACAAAATTGTTTAGAGAATGTGATAAATTAATCACTTTATCCGGATATTACTCAAAATATCGGGTCAAAATTAGCCAAAGTAATAAATACGGCCCAACTGCACCTAACCTAAATAAATAGTAATTGACTCAGTTGTTTTTGAATATTATTATTGTAGTTAATTCATGTCAGTTGATTTTAAATATTTCATTATTGTAGTCTTTAAAGAGTGCTATGGGGTAGGGTTAAGTTAGGTTAGGTTAGGATAGGTTAGGTGCAGTCGGACCGTATTACTTACTTTGGCTAACTTTGACCCGATATTATGAAGAATATCCGGATAAAGTGATTAATTCTGTGTCAATTATCGCTTTGTCTAAATTAGGTAGACATTATAAATAATGGCTGGATAGTATATATACTACTTCACTCTGTACTTAAGTTAAGAAAGCGAAAAATAATATCTGTTTTAACTTAATAAAAAATAATAAATTAAATTAAAACTACGTTTCGATAAAACCAATAGAACCGCTGTAAGCTTTAAGTTTGGGAAACATTGATTTAAACCATACACGAGTAAAATTTAACTAAGTAGGGCGGGAAGGAAAAAATACGACGATATGTTACATTAGTAATTTCTAGCATTTGAACACTGCTAACATCACTGTCTTTGATTGCTAACAGTCTTCATAATAAATGTTTTACATAAAACACATGTTTTCTTGCGAAAGTGCTGTCTGTAGTATCGACTTTTTGGTGCCATAACATAAAAATTACCTGTTTTATTATTGAATAGTGACTCGACTTATTTCTGTTAAATAAAGATCTTGCATGAAACAGGAAACGCTCACACATCACCCTTTCTGCTCACTCGGTATTTATTTGTCTTTTTTCCCTGATTTGGAATATCCATTTTTGTGTGAAGCGCCGTCACACGTTTCTACTCATAGCTACGTTTTAGTCACCTGAAAACTAAAATAGTGTTACGTGGGGTAAGCGTACGCGGTGGGTAAGTGTACGCGATGATGTTTTCAACAAATTCGTGTATGCTCAGGGTCACCTTGAAGCATCTCCCATGTATATTAAGCCCTAAGAAGAAAATAAACATTTACGGATAAATAATAATTTTAATGGTTTCCTTTGTTACTGATGGGCGTTTTGACATATTTTTAAATAAAGTAATGTTAGTTTCACGGGTGCAGAATTAATATTTTCTATAAATATTAATTCCACCAGGAGGCCCTGGTGGAATTAATACACCAGGTGCTCACACAAATAAATTTTTGTTTTGTGTTTTCAAGTTTTTTTTTTTATTATTTATATTTGTAGGTGTGCGGAGTAAGCGAACGTTGAAGACTTACCTCTTTTTATAAAATATTTTTGGGTTTTATATTGAAAATATGCTTGTTTGATCTTCCGTTTTTAACGATAAAATATTATAATATGTGTAAAAAAGCATCCACATTGGTCTTTTTTTGCATTCGAGGACAAATTTACAGCAGAGTGAGTACACTGTTTACGTTTACGCCGCATTTACGCCATACGGGGTATGTATACGAAATCAAAATGCATCTGAACTTTTACGCACAATTTAAAATTTTTTTGGACCGTGTAAGATTTGTGTATTTGTTTGATATAATAATAATCAATCAGTATTATGAATAAAACAAAAAATAGGAAAATATATTTTTAGCGTATAAAAAAAGTGTGTGCAACTCAATCGCGATAGAAGTAAGACTAGAAAGTCACTAGATGTGGCTTTCTTTTCTTCTGCCTGTTTATTTTAAAGTGGTTTGATGATTGGATATTGATTTCACAAAAATAAAAATGTTTATTTTTTTTGGATTTGGTAGATTTCGAACCTCAGTTTGCTGGATGCCTCTCAGAGCGCCGAGGGTCAGGCATTTTATATCGCACCACTATTGGAGGTCAGTGCGTAGTTGTGAATTTACCGCATTACATTAGAACCGAGGACCGTCAAATAATAAATTTCAGTGACGCATTTCCGTTTCATCCGAATTAAAAATCACTAACGGGTCTAAAGAAGGTCACTTCAAAAAATCTAATTTATTTATATTTATATATTTATTTATGTAGGTATATATTATTTATTTATATATTTAATTTATGAAAAAAAAAATTTAAAAAAAAATGTTGACAAGCCGATTCAATTGGCTTAGCAGGACTTGTTTGTTGATTATGTTATGTATTATCTATTCTTTCAATAAAAAAATAAGTTATTAATGTAAAAAATGCGAACAGTTACCCCTCGTGTCTGTAAGCTTTAAAACGTGGAAGTTTCACTCATCGGAAAACGTTAAAATTGTAACCTTATTGAGGTATTTTCCCCGGGTGACAGTCATTCATACTTTATCTGAATTTTGTACTTTATATTATCCGGCAGGTACCGCTAAGGCATTGTTAGTTTAGCAAAAGCTTGTAGATTAAACAAAATAATTCAATATTGAAGGTTTCATACCTCAGTTGGTGTAACAGAACAACTTCAGTAATTAGGCAGATTAGCGAAGGATATAAACCCAATTAATTCATTTTCAAGGCAAGTTGAAATCGGAAATATTTTCGGTGTCTCATTTCAAAATAAATTAATTTGCACAGTGAAATTGTGCGTGCGAATGAATGGTGATATAAATTTATTAAATATAACATTCCGAATTGAAATACGCGCAAAACTCTTTGCTCGCGCGTATCGGCATATCTTAAAATACCCTAATAGATATTTTCTTTTGTACCTTTGAAACGTTTAAAATCAAATTAACCTTACAATGTACAAAAAATTGTGACCGACCGAAGGTCCGGTTTCGGCAAGTTTCGTCAAAAAAAATCTAGTTTCGGCACCGAAACTCTACAAAAGATCTCAATAAATGGTAAATTTAGTCTTAAGAATGTTGTAATTGTAAACGCAATTTAAATGAAAACACTCAATTAATGAGGTCCTCCCTTTACAATGTCCGTAAGTGTTGATTATTGACCACATTTTGTTCCAAGAAGTAGTTAACATGTTTGTTAATTTTTAGAAATATCAAAAAAAAATTCAATTATTGTTTTTTTTATTATTTTTATTTCATTTAACACACGTTGACTGTTTGTACAAGTGTAAAAAATAAGCCAAATTTTCAGTAAACAATAGATTTTTAATATGAAAAAAGTTACGGTTTCGGCCGAAACTGAGAAGTTTCTACCGAAGTTTCGGTTTCGGTAGAAAGTCGTGTTTCGATCGGACACTAACCAAAATCAAAACTATTATTTCTTAGTACTGTTATTAACCCTCCACACAGCATTCTCATAGATGTCATAGGCCCTGAGGGAAATTATTTTCCTCAGAGATTCCTGTGTGAAGCTAACGTAAAAAATAAATAAATGCAGGATGCCTATTGAAAAACTTAGGTTCTTTAAATCACAGTGACAGTTTATTGATGTATTGTAATTTATAATTATACTAGGACTATCGTCCTTCTAGGCCAGTGGTTCTGTGATGAATGCCAACCTCCAACCTACGAGAAGCCTACAAGAATTTTTTTTTATGGTTTAAATATTATGTAGAGAAAATGGTACATTCGGCGACATCTGTCCGAGCAGTTGGGAGCTATTACAGAGATCTGCATAGAGACTGGAGCGAGGGAACCCCATATCATAGCTATCTCGAGGACAAAGGAAGTTTGAATTCTGCCAATGAGGGAGTGGATAAGGCGATTAAAAATAATTTGAACCAATCAGAGAAATTATAGGCGTGTATCGTTTTAGTGGGCTTTGATCAGATTGAGCGGCCTTGAATTCTTTCCCACAGGAACGAAAGTTCAACGAACGGAATTGTAAACAGAACTAAAGACAAAGAGCTGGAGGATTATTGACTCCGGGTCGTGTTTACATAAGACGCGATCGGAAACTGGAGATTTTGGGTGCCTAAAGTTTAAACGGAAACACAAAAAAATCTTAGACGGGAATGTTGAAAATAAGTAAATGAAAAATCATCAATAAGGGCACGGAAAACGTAACATGAATGGTCCCAGGGGTCGATTTAATTAAAACCGATCTGGAATGATCACAAAAAAAAACGGGTAGGATCTCGGAAATTTTCACAAACTGAATATAATAACCTGAAAAAGTGGGAAAATCTATTGATATGGAAATGGAATGGTGAAACGAAGTTATTAGAGCCAAATATCTCAAAAGAAAACTGATTGGAACTACTTAAATTGACTTTAATAAGTACCGATATAAGGATTACTCTGATCTGACAACACTATTCACGATAAACAGGATATTGAAAATATTGCATATCAAAGGCCACGGTACATTTTGGTCACTCTACAATTAAATCAAATCACAGGAAAAGATGCTTAACGTAGCCTGACACTGGGAAATGCGTGTGAACCGTCGAAGGAATCGCTAACCGTTTGACTAGAGAAAAAAGGTTGGCTATCACTTTGTTGATATGACTTTATCCAAATAAAATTATAGAACATGATTTCAAGCAATTAAGGGTATCATTAACACGAAACGACCTAAACAAAATTATACAAGTTAAATACGAATATTTACTCTAAAATAAAAACATTACTTTTATGGTGTAGGCATTAAAAAATGAATTACGAGCAAGTACATGAAATTTTTAATATAAATACCTGTCAATGAGAAAATTTATGTGATTTTTTACGAGAGAGAGACACTAAACTAATTTGGTTCTAAGACATGAGATAGGGGATTAACAGAGATTTGACAAAAGGTCATATACGGAGGAACCGAATTTGTTCCTTTTCCTATGAAAGTCTGGGCGATCAGGAGTGATTTTTCTATGAAAGGAGAGCTCTAAAAAGTCTTTAAAAGACCGTGGTTTGATAAAGAAGGGGATTCGTTGGGAGATTGGGGGAGAGTTCGGACGAAAAACAACGGGAAGTGCGGGATCGTGGTCGTGGTCGTGGAAGACTACTAGTAAAGTTGAAATGTCTACAAGTGTTTGCAAAAATAGTAAATTCAGTGTTTTATTTTCCTCTTAAAATTGAGAAATAATTCGTACACTTGGAAAACGTGCGTATCTACGGTTATTAATTCTAAAGTGATATTAAAATATTGAGAATAAATAATAATTTACCTAATTCCGGACAATAAAATTAAACATCTGACTTGTTATTTGATGAATCACCTCTCGAAGGCGAATGAAATAAACCATTAGTTAATACAAGGTTGAGGAACTAAGCGAAATACCGAAGTGAATCTTAAATAGACAGATATTTGAAGAGTTTTTTCCATCAGTCTTTTCTCAAAAAGGGCCGATAGGAATCCATTAGCTAGGAATCGAAAAAAAAGGAAAACCTCGATCACAATGTCGAATTTATGAAAGTCCCGACTGGAAAAAATTGTAATCGATCGAGGGCGGTAAGATCAAAACAATTATTAATTATTTTCAGAGACAAAGAAGAAAGAGACGGGCGTGCATCACCAATAAATCTTTTTTATTTATTTATTTCTATATATTACAGTATTTACCTATTTATTATAATTTTTACATAATATATTTTGAAAACATTTTTACATAATATATTTTGAAATTTAATTATGTTGGGTGTAAGGTAGGTTTGAGAAGGTGAAACTGTGGATGGGTAATTTTGTATGTTTCGTGAACACCTCACTAGGAGAACCTGTGCTGAGGTGTTTACGTGTTTGTGATTAAGTGTGACAAGTATTTATGTGTTGTAGTAGAAAGTTTTTAATTTTTGTTTTAAACTTTAAGAGAGATAATATTAAGATATATATATATATATATATATATATACAACGTGTCCGGAAACTCGTATAAAAAAATCAATCAATCTCTAAAATCAATCGGAGCTTTGGAGTTTTGTACTAACACACTGCAACTAATTAAAAGATTATGTTATTTTCCACGCAGGATAACAATGCCCACCAGCTCGAAAGCAAGCCAACCAGGAAATATCTACTCTGAGTTAGGCTACATATGTAGGTTTTTGCTTCAGTTAGGTAAATACGCTAATTTATTATAACTCATATAAAACGAATCGAGGCGAGTAGGACGTAATAAATGACTATCGTGGAAGCTCTTTATTCTATATTTCGTGTGCGGGAGTATACATGCGTCTCAAAATTAGGTCAAACAAACAAATACCTACTTATAAATTAGGTTATACAAGTACTTGTTTTAGTTAGGTAGGTCTATTGTTTACATAAGCGCGTATAAGGATAGGCGACATACGATATCAGTTTGATTCGTAACCGAAATACCTATATTTCTCAGAACTATGTAGGTCAAGCAAACTATACCTTAGTTGAAGCTAGGTCATCCAGATACCTCTTAGGTGAGCAAAGTACCTACTTAAACGACCAATGTTTGGGCAAAGCTAGCACAAGTAAAATATAAAAGAATTAGTTAACCAATGAATTGTGTTTCAAAAGGACAATGACCGTAGAAATAAACAATCTCCAAAGTAGGTCAGTATACCGAAGGTCGTCTGTGTGAAGAGTAATCAAACAAACCATAAAAATTATGTACCTATTTAATATCGGTCTTTCGTTCATCGGAGTTAATTAACTATTGGCACAGTTTAATTAGGTATTACAAGATGTCATAGGAGTGTGCCTCTTAATCATTCTAGGTAGTTACATTGGCGTACTTGAATGATAATAATAACAATAAGACGAAGGAAAATAATTAACGACAACACATAAATTAAATAAACAAATAACCATGAGAAATGAAATACGTAACGCAAAAATCAACAGAAATAGCAAATTGATAGGTATAGCTAATACCTACCGAATCCTTTCACCGACGAGATTAGGGTATGTTATATGACCTTCGATTGTGTATCTAAAATTTCGATTAGAGTTCAATGACACGGTCACCTAAATTCCATCAACGAATAAACAAAACAAAAGCACAAAAGTCAAGGGGCAGGTTTATCAATCATAGCTTACGACGGAAACTTCGCCCAATATGTGAAAGAAAAATCGACGTTAAATTCACTCAATTCTAAACAACTGATTATACTATAGCAATCGCCAATAGGTAGCATTGATTCCGCGCGCAAAATTTTGCAAGGTAAAGTACTGCGACTAGCTTCAAACTCAAAGAGAGCTCATCACAATTATTCAGGAGGTCATTAATTCAATGACAACTTGACTTATCTCGTTTTAAATCTTTCTTATAGCAAGTAGGTATCCAAGAACCCATAAATACCCATAATCCTAAAACCTAATACACGAGGAGCTAGTGACCTCATAAAAAAAACACTGGTGTTCAAATACTCATACAGTCCTGAATCCTAACTTTTCTCGAACGTAAGTTTCAAGGCTACGGTATGTGTTTATGAGCCATCCGGAAATGTAAGTGTCAACCTTTCCCGAACGGAGAGAGCTTTGATCTTGTGGCGGTATTGTCGAGGTGGGGCATACGGGGAAGAGGAAGGACGTGTGCGGACAATACGCAGACGCGGCATTAAAGCTACAGGTTATTCGCATACCGGAAGTTCTTGTCAAACCTGAAAGCAAACATAAGGTTCACGAGGTGAGTTTTATGTCAGCTAGTCAGAGGTGGAATGTAACGCTGGGTCGGTCACGTGGGAGGAAGGATCTGCCCGTCACAAGCTTACGCCACATTTAACGGATAGAGACATGATAAGGGAAGACATGAAATACCCCTTCTAGACTCAGTAGAGTTAAATTCAACCCGGAGGCGTCGGAAGTCGGAGTGGGACAGAAAAACGGCATGAAGACTTGGTATTCCCCCTGCTGGCGTGAAGGGCCCCTTTCATAGCATGAGACGCTCGTCGAAGAGAGTAAAACTCGGATCTAAGGACAAGCCTAGCAAACGTACTGGGAGAATTCGAGTTTGTAATTGTTGTTCATCGGTTTTCACTTGGTTAGCGGAGGAGCCGACTTTTCAGCAAACATATTATCCCCCTCCCCATATCCATCCATCCTTACTATTTCAACAGTTTTGCGAATACTAACAAGTAACACTAACTATGTATACAAAACATTATGTTAGGGGAAGCTGCAGACAAGAACTCCAATTGAGAAAACCGGACTCTCGAATACGAACATTCTACACTGGTAAGGTAAGGTTTTTTATTTCTTGAAATGATGTAATTTATTAACTGTTGTTTATGTATCAGCGGTGATAGGAAGAATTAAATAAACACACTAAATTCCTACGGAAATCAAATAGACACAAAGTCTAAGGCGGGGTTAGTTTATCAAACTCGGTAAAAGATACTCAAATAATAATAATTAATAAATCGGAAGATTCTCACCCTTTCTCTAAAAGAATCTATGGGTTACCACACGTAATACATTATCTTCTCTACATATGTGTGCATATTAAGTATGCAAACAGATGTAAAATCTAAAACAAAAAAATACACAACGCAGATTATAGAAATAATGTGAACTAAAATCTTAAATCTTGATTACTGTGAGAAAATCGCAGGGATTTAAGAAGATAGGGTAGGTTTAGCTAGATTATAAGGTATAGGGGTTTAGAAATCACGAGCCTGAGGTAGAAATAAACCGAAAGGAGGGTTGAGTCAGGCCATCATACCTAGTGGTGTGATCAGTAGGACATAAGGGTAGAATTATGAGCGTGGCTACGAGACAGGAGCTACGAGATTGAAACTACGAGGTAGAAGCTTAGAAAAGTAAATCAGCTAGGTAGGGTTCATCACAATTGGTGTCAAAAGCCAAGGGTGGCGGACCATTACAGTTCCCAACCTTTTTCTGACCCGGGACCACTTGTGCGTATATTTTTTCGACAGGGACCACCAGCAGTGGTGTAGCGAGCCGAATTTCACCCCAATACCACATAGCCACCCCCCACCCCCCTCCAGGACGAATCAATTTTTCATGAAGTCGAAATTTGTGTTTTGTCAACTTTAATGGGGGGGGAGGGGGGGGTGATACCACGTTATCCGCCCTATCCATCATAGTTGCCACCCATGCTGGCCTAAGCCACTGCTTGTGGTCAGGGGCGTAGGATAGGATAGGGTATAGGTATATACTGGGATAGGGTAGGATGGGTTCTAGCAGAATATTTACCACAACGGAGGGGGTAGAACGGGGTAGCGAAACGGAAGTAAGAATAACGGAGCGAAACGGAATACCATAATGGCCACTGACCACAAGATACAATAATGATAAACTGAATATTTTTTTTATTCAAACTTCTCGGCCAAGGACCGCCCGCGCACTGGCTCGTTTATTGACCGGCGGACCATAACGGACCATCTTCTAGCCTCTTGCAGATCACTAGTGGTCCGCGGACCACTGGTTGGGAAACCCTGTTCTAGGCTGAAAGCTATGTTTTGTCTGCGGAGATCTAGAATTATAATGACTCCACTCCGCACATCTACCTTCGTTTACCTTCGGCACAACTCGGAAACGAGACAACTGAAGTAATTGGAACTTATCATACACTAACGTGATATATTACATTTACTTAATCCTTTATTATTTTTTTAATTATACTGTGTAAAATTAGAACTTTTAATATCTAATTGCTTCCTAATCTGAAACCATAAAAAATATTTTAAATTTTATTTAACAGGTTTACAACATTGTATTAACTATTAATTAATATAAAATGAATTTATATATAAAACCGCTTGTTTTCTAAATAAATTTAAAAGAAAAATCATTGTATTTTTTCTATTTTCAGCGGGGAACAAAAATATGGATGCTCCACCAAGCCTTTATTTATTATTATTTCATCTTATGAAAGTTGTTACATGTAGAATGGGGGTCTCTGCCCGGGCAAAGTAGGTACCCATTGAGGCCCATATTATCATATAATGTTAGAAAATACATAAAATTATTGTATCAATAATTTTTGTTAAATTATATTATGGGCCTGGCATTTCAAAGGGAGAAAGGTTCCTTCAGATGTATGAAAAAACCTTATTTTGATTTTTTAGACTTTTTCTAGATCAAAAGAAAAATGTTTACGTATTATGTGCAAATTTTTCCCCTGATCTAAAGGAATTTCTTCACTGCAACAGAGATTAGCGACCTAACGAATATACAATTCGGCGATTCAATAAAACGTCTGTGACTAAAGATGTCGTAGGTCACAAAAAATAATTAAAAATATGAAAAATCACATTTTTATAAGAACTTAAAAACGACAATCACAGAAAAAATCAGTTTATTCGTGCAACATAAATAAGGTGCTGCGCAGTTAGTAGATTTCTAAGGTTTGCAGCTCTATCCTCTGGCGCTACTATTATATCAGCAAGAATCTAAGAAATAAAACAGAGGGTCCCATACGTGCTGATATTCATAACGCACCTAAGGGATTTGGAATTCATTTCGGACTGGCTCTTGGGCAGTACGAGTATCATTCGCTACGCGACGCTGGAAGATTTTTGAGTACGAAATTCGAATGGCGTGCTTTTAAAAATACAAGCTTGTTTCATTTCTTTGTATTTTTAAAATGAGTTCATTGCACAAACGCACTTTAGAGGGAATCGCCACTGATTATGGGGAATGAACAATACAACATTACAGAGAAAGTCGTCGCCGACGGTTGCTTCAGGGCAAAGCTTCAGAAAAACTGTTAGTAGACGTAATAATTACGTTAATATGGGTTCCATGATAAAATACTGACGTATTTTGGGAACCGTTAGCATATTCAAGTGTTTTTTAACATGTTCGTTTCAGCAGAATGAATTGCAGCATTTTTGAGATAGTGGTTGCACGTCTACTGTTCGTCCATCATGGTTACCGTACGGTATTTATGGGTGTTGAAAAATGTTCTGCTTCCCAGAAAATACTCGTATTTAGCTTTTAGAATTTTAGTGTTAAAAGCGAGTTAAATAAAAAAAATAGTTAAACCATGACTAATACATTTTACCCACTCGTGTATTGGAGTACTTAATTATTTTTTAGTGATGTGACAGATGTCCCGAAATTTATCAAAACCTTGTTGTTAAGAGGGCATTACCAGAGAAAACCAGAAATATGCCATTTTCAAATCAGATTTTAGACGTATTGACTCTTTTCCACAAAAAATTATAAATGGATTTCGAAAGATTGTTCTTTAATCATTCGCATGTAATAAATTTTGAGATTTTTTTTAAAATTTTTAGTATAATAAGGTTATTCCATAGGTCGTTGGCAGATTTGTTAAATTTTCAAAAAAGCTTTTGTATTAAACCACACCCATTTCAAATAATATAATCATGCAATAAAATAAATCAATCTAGTAAACGAATGTTTTAGAATTTTAATTTTATTTCAATAAAATCATTACAAAATATGTACGCACATGTGTTTCTTGACGAAAATTGGTCCATTTGTGTATTTATTTGCTCACTTACAAACTAATATATTTCAGATTTTTTTAACATTCTTATTAAATTTAGACATTATTGAAAAATGATAAATACTTATACTCAAAAAATAATTACAAAAAGTACATTATTTTAATAGTAATATCATCACGCCTGTCAGCATTTTTGGATGAAAGTATAAATTACAGCTAATTTGGATTGAAATAAATTCGATATTGAGTTATAATTTAAAAAAGCTGGTACGGAGAATAATTAATCTTTCTCATTGTAACCGCCCTGCACGATCGTAAGAACAACTTTCGACGAAATGTGGATTTTCGTCCGCTGGCTGGTTAAACGCTTTTAAAACTAACTATCTGCACTCTCTACCTTGACTTGACATTATCTTTATTGGGTCTTTATGTTCTTCGTTTGCCATAGTTGTAACTTTTATAATTTTAAAATATGTTTTATCAATTTTTCATGTATTAACTTCGTGTAATACGTATTATGTAGTAATTGGACAAAGTCCGTTAATAAATAAATATATAAATACAACGTGTTCCAAGCTCACTTACTTTTGCGAGTTGTAATGCACGTATTCCGATAACACCAAGGTACTTGCCTAGCAACAACGGTTATTCATTTGAATATATGTCCCAATTATCGTATAGCAGATAAAAACTGCAAAAAAAATAATGTTTTAGAACAGCTGACCGAGCGCAGATAAATATAATAATTAATTTTAATTTAATTTTAATTTTAAATACATAAACGGCTATACTGCCTTTTATAAATAAACATATAATAGAGTACAAAAGTAAGAAAAGTAATATCATTACATAATAGTAGTTTTAAACTTAAAAAATAACATACAATTATTTTGTGTATCACAACAAAAAATAACAAGAAATAAAAGTGAGAAATATCATCATTTCATTTCAACATGTCCATATTGCGTGTATAAAGTTACATTATGGAAAAAAAAAAAAAAATAAAAACTTAAAAACTGAAACCTAAAAATAACATACAATTATTTTGTGTATCACAACAAAAAATAACAAAAAAGAACAATGAGAAATATCATCATTTCATTTTAACATGTCCATATTGCGTATATAAAGTTACATTATGGAAAAATAATTTTTGAGTGCATATTTATATTGCGCTAATTTTAAGAAATAAATGTCGCCGATGTTAGCATATTCATTTCCCAAAATATGTAGTCGACTGATTGGTGAGTAATAGTGTGATAATGTATGTGTGTTATTATAGTAGAACGGTAGAGTCAGTCTACAATTACTTAAAGTAGTAAAATGATTTTTTTCATAACTTTTTCTTTGGGCTAAAATGAGAAAAAAGCTATTTCTTTTACGAATTTACCACAAAAGGTTCGCGGTACGAACATAAAACAAGATGTATGCATTATTATTATTTTTAAATTAATAAATTTCATAGTTTTGAAACTTTTGTCGTGTTATTGATGCATATTATTTGCAACATGTTAATCATCATTATGCACGGTTAGGTTAAGGCTCCGCAACCGGGCTAGAAAAGAAAAAGATGGAGAGATAGGAAATTACGAATGTTAGAGGAGAGCACTAATATTTACAGCGACAAAATCGATGCGAAAATTAATAAATATAAAATAGAGCAAAAATCTCGCGGGCATTATTCTAAACAGTATTTAAAGAAACACTGTGAACTTTTTCATACATATAACTTGTAAAATAACTGAAACAAACGTGTTTATAATAATTTTTGGAGCGTATATTACGATTTTTTTCTATCGAGGGAATTTTATATAATTTGCGTTTCGGCGCGGGCAATGTCTAGATATTATCTTCAAGAATAACATATATATTTTTAAGAGCTTTAACTTAACGTGTTTAAGGGAGATATGTAAGAAATCGGTTGAAATTTGGGTTGCGGGCCCTTAAGACCCGACAGTTGATACCCTGATAGTTGTCTGCCCCCCCTGAAATTATAATAATTATAAAATAGTAATTTTTATGCATTATTTACCAATTTCAAACCTAAAATCGATCCCAAAAATACCCTTTAAAAGTAAGTTGTTATGGAAATAAAAAGGATTTATTTAGAGTATCGATTTTTTATACTTATACACTGGTAAACAAGTACTTTTATCAGTGTTGCACTTGAATAAAAAATAGTTTTATACTTTTGTTACTCGGCGGTACATCCTCTTTGCACACCCCTTCGGGGAAACTTAGTTATATTTTGCGTGAGTAGGTATATCGTACTTTCTCTAAAATATCTGCATATTGTATATCAGTACCTCCAATAATGGAATAATTATGAACAGCTGATTGAAGGTTAGATGAAAACATCGATCTTCCATCCAATAATTAAAAAAAGGCAATATTTAATTTTTTTTTCATGAGCTCCACACAGGAGGCCCTGAGGAAAATAATTTCCCTCAGGCCCTATGTCATCTTTGGGGATGCTGTGTGGAGGGTTTTTTAAGGAAAGGAAGGAGAGGAGAGTTCTGGGAAGGAAAAAGGTTTAAGGGGTGGGTAGGAATCTGGGGTTCAGTGTGTCCTAGTCATCCGCCTCCAAGACCTAGACAAACCTCACCCCATGAACCCGGGCATCCCTGCTAAATCACCAAACGTAGCGAACCACTTGGGGTGACCTGTGGGAGAGGTGTTGGTTATCCAATTAAGGTTCCCGGGGCGGCGGTACCCATTCCCGCCTCCCAAATTGATTTGTGAAGTCAGCATTGTTATTATATTTATGAGATGCAACTGGCTTTTATGTAGTAGGACATATTAAGAAATGTGTTGTCAACAAATGAAGAATACCTAACACATTTCTGTTGTTTGTTTATTTAGTTTAATTTAATTTTAATTTAGTTGTAGATTTTTCATGTTTATTTTTCAAACCTAATCAATTTCGAAAAAATGGCCTAGACCGTTAGATTATTATTTTGGAGAAAAATATAATAACTACCGTCATTGAAATAACACAACCACAAGAAAGTTTTTATTTATGATAAAATCATAGAAAATCATTTCTTTCACAATTCATCCTAATCCAAAGTTACGTCTATGACTTTTTCCGCAAGTGAAAAGGCCTTACTGAATCCCGGAGGGAATCCACCCCATATTTCAGAGGGCCAACCCTTAGATCTAAAAAAATTCATGTGAGGATTGGATAAGTTGTAAAAACTCTAAACTAAAACGCATAGCTTAAATCCACAGAACAAATTCACGTCTAGACCATTTAACGAGTCAGTTATTGTAAAATAATATCAGATTCTTTGGCAGCAATATTGTTTGTAGATTTTCCAAAAAATTTAAATTTATAATGAAAATGAATAATTACATAAATTTATGATGTTAAGTTTCTACATGTATTTCAGAAGGACAAATTGTTCGTAAATCGTGGTGTAATTACTTGCTGGTCTTTTGAGTACGTCATAATATGATTCGATTTTAGATTTTCACGGCCAAAAGTATTTTTGTTATTAGTTTTTGGGATATTATGCCGTGTTGCGCTACCTCCTTCTTTAGCCAACGTTTCGGACAGCGTTACAGTGTCCATCATAAGGCTAAACGCAAAAAAACATGTTGAAGTATATTGTAGCGCCAGCTCGTAGAGTGGAGCTGGCGACACGGTATCGCTCCTAAGTAGATAAGTACAAACATCACCCCTAACTATTACACATCTGCCCCGATGATGGACACTGTAACGCTGTCCGAAACGTTGGCTAAAGAAGGAGGTAGCGCAACACGGTATAATATCCCAAAAACAATTAACAAAAAACGTCATAATATGTATATTTTTTTTAAAAGAAAGACAAACATTCCCGGGTTACGAATAACTCAACAATATTTGAAAATCTCCTACTACCACCACAGTAAGCCGAAAATGTTGCTTGAGTTGTGATGGAGGACTTAGCCAGCCGAGGAATCGAACACGGAACGCCTGGGTGGGACCCAAACGTGATGCCCACTCAACCACTGACCGGTAATAAGTACATGTACTTGTATACATTTTGAAGATTGTTTCCCAGTTGATAACATTTTGGCGCCCAGCCGTAGAGAATTTTTATTTGGTGTCGGATCTATGTATTTGACTGGATGTTATCTTAGCCTCCAAAATTTTTTTTGTATTTATTTGTTGGTTTTTAATTGTTTCTATGTTAATAACACATTATCTTTTTTTGTATTCAGTTTGTTAAAATTTACAATTAAAATAAGTTTTGAATCGTGTTTTTGGTACCTCATTCGTCTTGTGCGAACGTTTCGGAGAGCCACGCGTAAGAAAGTCGCGTAACAACTAAAAAACAAACCTACATAACAGCGTGTATTGGTTTATATGTGGGTATGGAGAAGATTATAGCATTTCTAGACCCGTATATGCTCTGTGCTCACAGCGGAATAATAAAATCCCTTTAAGATTTCTTCGGTAAGTAAATTTGAAGAGGAAATAACAAATAAAGGAAACAAAAGCAAACGATAAAAGAGTAAGGATTGTAGATTGAAAGAAAGTTTACTCATCTTTGCGGGTAGCTTTTTATCGTCGTTTTATCATCTCTTTATCTCAGACGAAGAGAAAAAACGACGATAAAGAAGCAAGCAACATCTACATTACGCGTTTTAACTGCTATGTGTTCAGAGATGATGAGAATATGCAAAGATGAAAGCTCTGTTAGTCTGTAACTCAGAGAATATTATATTGAAATTGCTAGATTGGATTTATCACAAATAATAACGTCGTTATCCAATTACGTGAATAGATTATTTATATTAGTATGGATGGGGCTCAACAGAAGATACGCAGTTTCCTACGAAACTAGAGTCCTGAATTCCAGCGCTATGAACAGCAGGGAGTTTGTTCAATTCTTCTCAGCCTTATTTGATGGCTCGGTTGTGATTAAAATATACGCTTTGGGTTCTTACTTCTATGCTTTGGATAGATCGTGGGGTTTACAGAACAAAAACTAAGACTTTCATTGATTTATTTTTTAATATGTTTTTTTCAAATGATATAAATTTTAAACTGTAAGAAAATAACCTGGAATTGAGAAACAAAATAAAAAATAAATGTACCTAATTAACAAAGAAAATAAATAATTATAATAACGTTTCTAATGCATTTAATGCATTAAAAATCTTAATATATAAAACAAAGTCGGGTTAGTTACACTATTTATAACTCGAGATCGGTTTTAACCGATTTTTATGATCTTTGATTTGTTGGGTTTGTCTCCGCCCCGGATAACAGAATAACTATTAAAAAATCGCAAACATTCACAAAAAAGAAAGTTATGAAGTAAATTAATTTTTTCATACATTTTGTATGGAACGAATTCTCATATTTTGAAAGAACTGCAGTAATATTGTGATACGTATAATATTTAACTGTGCGTGAATTCCAAAAATTTAAAAACGTCAAATGTCAATGCGCTGATTGTTTTTCTTTTGTTTTTAATCATATAATGCTGCTCCTCTTTCTAACACACTAAATGTCAACAGTCGAAAATGAGATAAACGGTGAACGTATGTCTCTCCACCCATCCAAAGGAAAAATACAATAATAATAAATCTCTGAAATGAAAAGCATTTTTTACGTAGGCTCCACTCAGGACCAATGTCATCTTAGGGGATACTGTGCGGAGGGTCTTTTTAAGAAAGGGTAGGATAGGAAGTTCTGGGAAGGAAAAATGTATGAGGGGTGGGTAGGAATCTGGAGGTCAGTCCGGGAGTGAATCTCCAACTGCGGTGCAATGCCTTTTACCTTCCCCTTTCTAGCCGGACTCTTTCGACCTATTGGTCGAGAGAATACGGCTGGAAAGGTCAAAAGGCCTCCCTCAACCAGTCTCTCTCGATCTGGCCCGCCACGTAGCAGGTGGGCAGACGCATCCGCCGCCAAGACCCGCTCAAAAGTCACCCCATGAACCCGGGCACCCCTGCTAAATCAAAAATTCCCATAAGTAAGTAAGTTGGGCATCGATAATCGCTTCATTGTGTAATTTTTAACTTAATAAAAAAAAAATTAATTCAACAGTTATTGATTCTGAGGCGGTACGAAGTTCATCGGTTCAGCTAGTGTTATATAAACCAAAGATATTCAAATACAAGAGATGTGCTATGGTGTCCGACTGTCGGCGGATTATTTCCTAATGGTTTATATAAGTTGATTTTTTGAAGGTGTGCAGTAATATTGGTTAATAATATATTTTTGAATACAGAAAGAATTCGTTCATTTGGTTGAATTTTTGAAGGTGTACAGTAGTATTGGTTAACACTATTGGTGACACCAGGAAATACAGTCCCACCCAGTAAAAACTGCGGATAGCACATCTCTTATATTTCAATATCTTGGTAACAAAACTTTTTACGAACTTACGCTTCCGGGCGCAGTATCTATCGATAATAAAGCCTTAGAAAAATAGAAGATAGACGTATATTTAAAATAGAAGATAGACGTATATTTACCGCGTTTGGCATCGAAAATAAGTTCGTTCGTCAGACAAACTGACACCAGCTGCCACAAAGCCTGAAAAAATGCCTTCCATGCTTTTGAGAGGTGCAAAATCAATATCGAGCAAAAATATATTATATGGAGATCATTACCATTCGAAAACCACTTATAATTTGGAAAAATATAATTGTTCAAGCTTTTGGCTACACGAAACCGGTAGCCAAACGGTGCTTTCAGCTTGCGGGGTATTGCTATTTCGTCCTCACACACATATTATTTGAATTACCATAATTTGTTTATTCGTTTCGTTTCAGCTATGAAAGATTTGTGCTTAATTTTTTGTTCGATTGGTATGACTATAATCTGTCTTGGTCTTTATTTAGTCCATGAATAAAACGTACGATTTGAGCTTCAACGGCCGGCAAGGGAAGCCGTAATAAAACTAATGGCATTTAAAACTACCGATTTTATTTTCCTGAAATTGCAGTTGTTTTATACGTGATTGTCAATTAAACTGAAAAAAGTGCCAAACAGGCGATTAAAACTTATATTGCCGAGTGCTTTCGAAAACAGTTATTGAAAATTCGCTTACTAACGGCCATTGACATTGGAAATATTTCACCCACAAACGAAATTAAAAACTTATAAATTGTATTTTTACAGTTTTTATTTTCATGTTCAGGTTCATTAATTATATTATCAATATCGAGAGTAAAGCATAAAGGGAAGTTCAAACAATGCAAAATGTTATATCTTTTTTATGAATGTAAACCTATATTAAAGCACTTCTTATAAAAGTATATTTAACGAGAATGTTCATATCCTTTTTATGGCTATTAGTAAACATGTAAAATGTAATATATTTTGTAATTTTATTAAGGAGGGAAGTCTGCCTCGGCACGCGCGTCGAAGTTTATGGTTCCAAGAAAAGTTTTCTAGCAAATCGTGTATTTCGGTTATCTTCTTAAGTTTTTCGACGAACAAAACTTTTGAAATATGCTTTGACATCGGCCACCAGTCATAAGGTGGTTTGCAAGATAATATTAGCAAGGCTTTTACATCTGTGTTGGAGGTAGCATTTCGTAGCAGTAAGAAAACCGAAATTCTCATTCGTCAACAAATGTTGACGAATGAGAATGAAATTAAAGAGAGATGGATGAAATATTTCGAGGAGGTCTTCGAAAGTAACCCGAGTGACTGTGATCCAAGCGGTGAATCGGTTATGAACGATGATGGAGTGAATGTTACCAAAATCAGCATGGATGAAATAAAAAAATCTATTAAATGTATGAAAAATGGTAAGGCTGTGGGTTTCGACAATATTGCTGCCGAATACTTTAAAGGAGATAGCCGTATTATTCTCACATGGTTGTGCAGACTTTTTAACCAATGTTTAGAGGAGGGTTACACGCCATTAGATTGGAGAAGGGCTGTAATCATGCCATTGTACAAAGGTAAAGGGTCACATATGGAATGTGGGAATCATAGGGCTATTAGCCTTCTTAGTACAGTGGGCAAGTTGTATGGTAGAATATTGATTGAAAGAGTAAGAATGGAAACAAAAGATAAAATATGGGATGTGCAAGGTGCTTTTATGAGTGGAAGGGGATGCATGGACCAGATTTTCTCATTGCGTATGCTCACTGAAAAGTTTCTTGCAAAAAAACAGAAACTCTTCTGTGCCTTTGTAGATCTACAAAAAGCATACGACCGAGTTGACAGGAAAAAGCTATGGAAGGTATTGTCCAAGTATGGAGTGAATAAGTATCTCATACAGGCAATTGCGTCTCTGTATGAGGGAAGCGTTGCATGTGTTAGGGTGAACGGCGATTTTACGGGGTGGTTTGACATCACAAAAGGTGTTAAACAAGGCTGCGTAATGTCGCCGTGGTTATTCAATCTATATATGGATAATTGTATGCAAGAATTGAAAGAGATGGGATTGGGTGCGAAATTGAGTAATCTAGAAGTATGTTGCCTGTTGTATGCTGATGATGCGGTGCTGATATCTAACAGTATGGAAGATCTACAGTCTCTCGTGTCAAGAATGAACGAAGTATGCATGAAGAATGAGTTAATGATGAATGTAAGTAAGTCTAAAGTCATGGTGTTTGAAAGAGAGAGTACGAAAACAGTATGCAATATAGTTGTGAATGATGAATACTTGGAGCAGGTGGATGAGTTTGTTTATTTGGGAAGTATGTTTACGAGAGATGGGAAGGCTGATAGAGATATTGAAAGAAGGGTGAATGCAGGTAACTCTATTAATGGAGGACTGAACGCCGTTGGCAGCAACAAAAAACTGTCCAAAGACGCGAAACTGGCCGTCCATAATGGAGTACTGGTACCTACCCTGATGTATGGCAGTGAGGCATGGAACTGGCAGAGGAAGGATGAAAGTAGACTGAACGCTGTAGAAATGAGATCCCTGAGGCGTATGTGTGTAAAAGCATGTATGATCGTGTGAGAAATGTGGAAATCCGCAAAGAATGCAAGGCTGATGTAAGCGTGATGAGTAAGATCAAGAAAGGAATGCTCCGATGGTTTGGGCATGTAGAGCGAATGAACGAGGAAAGGAGTGTAAGGAGAATATATGAAGCAAATGTGAATGGTAGAAGAAGTCGAGGACGCCCAAGAAAGACATGGCACGACCAAGTGAATCAGATACTTGAGTCGGGCCATGTCAAGAGTCAGAATAATAGAAGAGAATGTATGAGACGTTGTATGAATGTAAACGAGGCAAGGAATGTGTGCCAAGACCGGGATGTTTGGCGGTCCGTCCTCTCTGCCTACCCCTGCGGGGAAACGGCGTGATGGTTAGTTATTTAGTTAGTTAGTTAAGAAAACCGAAAACAGTAAGAAAAAGGTAGTTTGAGGCAAGACTATTATATATTAGTTGTGCAAAATCGTAAATACGCTGAATGTTTTAAATACAGCAATGTATATTCATTTTCAACTTACAAGGTTCGATAATTTCAATTATTACTATCTCGATATGATTCAAACAACCCCACCGACTAATAAAATACTGTACGAGTACATAACGAAAATATTTATATTGTTCAAGACATTATCTGCAACTTCTCTCAATCTTTTCCAGAAATATGAAGGACGTCATTTTTATATCATTGAAAAAGAAAACAATAAATAATCTAAATGAAAATATGAAAGAAAACAAGACACAGAAAAACAGAAAAAGAAAATGGTCGCAACTGGGACTCGAACCCAGACCTCTCGTCTAACCGGTACGTGCGCGTTAACCAATTTCGCTATTGCATCAAACCGTCGTATTTGTCAATCTCATATTTCTAATTTTTAGAATTAACAATATTATCTTCAACTAATTATTTTTGGGTTCGAGTCCCAGTTGCGACCATTATCTTTTTGTGTGTCTTGTTCGCTTTCATATTTTCATTAAGATTATTATTTTTACCTTCTTCTTCAACGATATATTACATTGATGGGAATAACCTTAAAAAGTTATAAAAAAAGAGTTTTTCTTATAAAAAATTGACGTAATTTTTATTTATCTTTCCTCATATTTTGACCAAGATATCGGAGTTTTCTTTATTTTGTAGAACAGTTAAAAGATTTTTGTGATTCTATATCTATGAAATATATGTACAAAGAGAGTGTCTGCAGCGGGTAACGATTCTACAATTTATTCCGAGATTGATGAAATTTTGCACGCTTGACGTTACAAAACTAAAACAAAGAAAAAATTACAGCCTATGTATAATTTTGGAAAAAAAGTGTGCAAAGCCCAGGCAACGCCCAGATTTCAGCTTGTAATCAAATTGCGAAGTCATTCAGTGTATATTTTGATTTGTATCCATGAAATGGCATAATTATGAACTGCAAAAATATGAATTCATTGCAGTCATAAACGAAGTTATAAAATTAACGTGATAAAATTTTCATCAGCCGTCATCAGTTTTGGTATTCACATAATAAAAAGTTACCGTATTGTGTTCCGTGAAAAATATGCTGCGAGAGTAAAAAAGATCGCTGAACACTTGAACAGGGTGTTTCGCTTAATTTTCAATGCATAATTTCCCTCCATTGCATTTTTGAAGCGCTCGGCTAGTGGGGAACTGTGCACACGAGTCGGCAAGTTTTATTTATCGCCCTTCTGGTCGTTTATATTCCGTGACTGTTGCAGTTAATGAGTTGTTTGGTAACTTAACGGAATAAATATGTTAACCATTACTCTTCGCCGAGTACGCCGCGGAAAAAAAACTTAACTTAAAACGAACTTTTAGTATTTTCAGCGAGCTTTTTCCCACTTTCGACGTATTACGGTGTAAAGCGCCGGCGGAAATTGAAAACCGCGGAACGGGATCTTTAAATGGAAGCTCTGTTGACAATTCTGATAAGTAGGTACGAATATATCATTGTTGTTATTTTAGCATTCGAATAGCGCAGAACTTTACTATAGACGTTTCTTGGAAAGCGCGTTACTCGTGTGTTGTTAGGTATAGTTATTTCCTGTTTTATTTGCGTACAAACAAATTCAATTTATATTTTTGAAGAAATAAAAAAAAAGACTGTGGAAGAAGTCGACTAGTGTGTTTTGGATTGGCGGGCTGATTTGAGAATGCGTAGGTACATTTAAAGACGACATTAAAAATATATAATAAAGAAAATATAACTAACTAACAGAGGTTTGTAGAGAAAATAGACTGCCAGATATCTCTGTCTCAGCACACACTCCTTGTTTATATCGTAGCAGAGGTGATTTACATGGTGCTATTATTTTATTAACTAAATTAATTTTAGATTTAATTATTTGGTTGATTTCTAAAGTTTCTAAGCTATGACCTGTCTCTATGAGATGATATCTCATAGAGACAGGTCATAGCTTAGAGATACCATCTCATAGAGACAGGTCATAGCTCCAAAAAAGAAAAAACTAAGTTTAAACATTGCAATGTAAATTCATATTTTAATTTGTGCGCGTTAGAAACTTTAGAAATCAACAAAAAAATTAAATCTAAAATTAATTTAGTTAATAAAATAATAGCACCATGTAAATCACCTCTGCTTACGATGTTTCCATGTAATTTTGACTCCTCCCACCGTCCTCCCCCTCCACCAAATTCCCCCCTCCCCCCGCCTAATTAATTGTGTACTTGTATAGAATTTTTAAGTTAGTTTTAAGTTTGCTCGTTAATGATACGGACGTGTCGAAACCGGTCGCAAAAAAATTTAAAATTAAAGTAACAAATGTACATCGAAAAATAAAACATTTCAAAACAAAAATGTTTAGAAATTGTTACATAGTCAGTGCCCAAGAAATAGAAAAAATTGGGGTCAAACTAGTTTGTAAGCTGCTCCCCAACTGATAATGGCATACTGAAGAATAGACTGTACTAGTGCGTAGTATATTGAGTATAGATTACTCGTTGATAAGAAGTTTCTAATTCGTTAGAATATATAAATTAATTTCCTAATTCTTTTTATTGTATGTCCATTTAATTGTATTAAACACTCTCTTTGGGAAGCGATTATTGATACCGCCGGTTCGGGAACCTTTAAATTACCATCACTCACTCATTTTTTCGTGGGGTGAGAATCGTCTAGATCTTTGCCGCAGATGCGTCTGCACGCGTGCAGTGTGGTGGATCGGTTTTGGAGACCTTTTTACCTCTACGAACTCTCGACCCATCGCCTTGCACCGCAATGGGAGGGATCAATTTAAAGGTCCGTTACTCCTGGACACACTGACTTCCAGATATCTGCCAACCCCTCACACATTTTCCTTCCCAGATCTTCCTCTCCCCCTTTTCCATAAAAAACCTTCCACACAGCATCCATTCCAATACAGGACCGGATGAAAATTATTTTCTTCAGGGCCTCCTGTGTGGAGCTAATGTAAAAAAAAACTTTTGACATTGCATTCTGAAAAGCTAGATTTATATTTAGTGCGGGCGCGAATTGGAATAAAAAAGCTCATTAATTCTGAACTCGTAGAACGTACCCCCTTCAATATTGATTTTTTTTTTGTTATAATTAGTCACTTCACAAACATTTTTGCGTAGGTGCTGCAGATTGCATATTATCATGCAAGTTTTATACTTTCAATTTGTTTGTTTCGGATTGCATCCACCGATGCGAAATCCATGATATAATTTATTCAATTTTATGCTGCGTCAACCCAATTAAAAAACAATGACTATAAAATAAAAACGAAAAATTCAGAAATAAAAAAATACAGATTAGTGACAAAAAACAATAAATAACATGGTTATTCCCAATATAGTTGGATGTCCGATATTAGTTTTACTGCTTACAAACACGAAAATTTATTCAAACTGATCAAACTGGTGTAAATTAATTTTCCCCCTCGATTGGAACACTATTCTACACCGTCATGATACACATTTTACCCCTTGCTATAATTCATTCGCTCCTCATGCACACCAATGACATTACGATATCCGTTATTGTCTCGATAAGACCAAATGTGGCAAGTAAAAAACACTCTTACGTTCCCACTAGATTCTTAATTCAAATGTTATTCATGTATGTAATGTCTGTGTGAATTGTATGAGTGCAAGCGAGATAGCATGCTTTCGTGAATCTATATAAGGCGATGCGTGCGAGATTCGTCCTCTTTTGGCTTAAGGCAGCTCCCTAATAAATACTAGTACAGAATACTGTTACGCTCTTCATTTAGTGTACTACCCACTATAATACTTCGTCTTCCACATCTGTAAGTCCGCATCTGGATTAGCTCTGCCACAACAGGCTCAGACGGTCATTACAATGTATGACAAAGATAGACGAACGAAATATATATTGAGTCCGGACAGCGTTTACGTACTTCAAAATTGCGGCGAATACTTATTCTTATCACGGGTGTGACTGAGATGACAAGATAGAGTCAGAGCTGAACAAAAGCATTATTTCTTGATCTTTAGTGTAAATGGTAATTCGTTTTCACCGTTTAAACCAAAAGAATACCAACGAACAAGATCGTCAAGAACCAAAAAAATCTTTTAATTGCTCTGTGCATGTTTAGAATAGGCGAGCGAATGCTCATTGCTCATTCTTCATGCGATGTAGATTCACCAATTTCCCACTTGTCCTGCGTGTTTCTGGATATCATGTATAAGAGTACGTAATTGGTAAGAGTGATGAAATACGAAGCAGAGCGAAAGACGTCACATACTTTGAACTGATAGATTTACCTGTCAATTCAGAAAACCAGTGGTGTATAAATAAACTCAAACTAAACTTTAATTCTTTTAATTGTTAAAAGAATTAAAGAGATTTACATCGCGGCGTAAAATCTTATAATTGTTACCATATAATTGCTTACATACATATAAAAGTGGCCCAGTCCTGTAAGCGATGTCTTCCTGAAAAGAACGGCCCTTGAAACTTCCAGTTGGCACAATCTTCTACAAAGGGCCTCTCACAAATTATATGATATTATGTTTCTGGAAAAATAAAAATGAATTCCAACTCGGCCCGGTATGCAAAATTCATGTGACAATAAAAAAAATTGTACGTTCAATTTCTGCCCAAACGGACATTATAATGCCAACTATGATGCATTTTAACAAGCACTAAACATTCCGTGCAATTTCAAATACAAGCAGAAAAACCATCTTTGAGATATTAAAATAATATTGTATGGGGGATTAAACGTGTTTTGCACTTGTAAATCAAATAAGTCTTTGCACTTACAGGTTTATTAAACTATCTTCAATTTATGTAAGATTATGTATTTATCAGAAAGCGGGAAGCGAACACTGGAGCTTTTCGCGAACGGTTGAGTCGACGGCAATCGGAAACAGAATGAATTGCATTTTAGTTCGGCATCGCATCCCTGGTGGTAAAAGGGTCCGTGTCAGCTATTGGAGTATGATCAGCTAATAGGAGGTAATCACGTATGTAATTTATTATTGTAATTAATATATATTATAAAAGAAAATGTCGGAAAGTGTGTCCCGCTAAAACTCAGAAACGAGTCACGACAAGGGATTGGTATGGTAGCCCTGTCTATCCTCCATCCATGAAGAAGGTTCCCGTTTTTGTGCGGTTGTGCTTTTGAAGATATAAAGGCTGGAAGCTTCACCTTCTAGAAATTTCTAGAACAGTCCAGAACACTTGAGAGTGTTCGAGAGCATTCCACAATATTCCGGAACATTCTGAAATGTCAGGGAATAGTCCAGAACGTTCATGAATATCCCAGAATATTGTGGAACATTCCAGAATACTTTCGAATGTTGTGGAATGTTCTGGAACATTGTGGACCATTTGAAGCTTTTTTCGTATGTGTGGGGCTACCCATTGGTAGGGGTATATAAAGCAAGATCCGTCATGGGTTCGAACGTCAGTTTAATCTCATATCAACTTCCTGAGCGAAGCCGGGTACCCCAGCCAGTTATTTATGATTTAAAAAAAACAAATCAAAAAAGTACTTATCACGGTGCTAAACCAATGTTAGTATGGTTTATTTTTAATTTGCTCATGGTGGATGCGTTCTCCAAATGAACTGGCAAACAAACTCATCTTGACAACTCTATTACGTAACCAAGTTACCAAGTAAGCAAGTAACTTGATTATTTAAGATTCGTTGAACCATTAACATTTATCATATAGAATTCAGAGGGTAGGGTACGGAAATGAAGTTAGGGGGGCCTTATCGCAAAGTCGCTACAAACATGATCCCAGAAAAGTGCCAACAGTATGGGGGAAGATAATTTTCTACCAGTACGTGACGTCTCAATTAACTCATTAGCCGTGCTTGTGCCGCCAGGGCGTTTAAGCCAACAACTTGGCGGCAGTTACTTACAAAGTTTCGGTAATTAATTCTGGTTGTTTTTCTCTTCAAATTGTTGTTGGGTTGGGCACGATGAAACTTAAGACAGAGACAGGATATAAAAACCGATTTATATTTTTTATAATGACAAAAACTGCATTTTAATCTTTCACCTTGATTTTGGGAGGCGGATATGGGTACCGCCGCCCCGGGATCCATTTACTAGATAATTAACACTTCTGCCATAGGTCACCCCAAGTGGTTCGCTACGTTAGGTGACTTAGCAGGGGTTCCCGGGTTCATGGGGTGAGGTTTGTCAAGGTCTTAACAGCCGATGTATCTGCTCACCTACTGCATGGCGGGCAGGATCGAGAGAGACTGATTGAGGAGGTCTTTTGACCTCTCCAGCCAGAATCCCTCGACCCATAGCCTTGCACCGCAGTTGTAGAGATCGATTTATACGTCCGTCACTCCTCGACACATTGACCCCCAGATTTCTACCCACCTCTCATACTTATTTCCTTCCCAGAACTTCCTCTTTTTCTCTTCCTTAATAAAATTCTCCACAGAGCATCCCCTAAGATGACATAGGCCTGGGGGAAATTATTTTCCTTAGGGCCTCCTGTGAGGAGCTCATATTATATATATATATATATATATAAAAATTATATCACCAATGTATAGATAAACCAATAGATTTAACATTTCCAAACATCAAAATTCTTACTTTCAGTCCATAAAGAGGTGCTGGTATCTACTCCGATGTAAGTTAATGCAGCATGGAACTGGCTGTGGAAGGATGAGAGTGGATTGAATGTTGTAAAAATCAGATTCCTGAAGCGTGCGTGTGTTCAAAATGGTTTGCAAAGAATTCAAGGCAGATGTAATCGTTATGAGTGAGGTTAAGAAAGGGACGCTTAGATTGTGCGGGCACGTAGAAAGAATGAATAAGAAATAAGTGCAAGAAGAATATATTTTGACGCAAATATGAATGGCATAAGAAGTTGGGAGCGCCCGAGGAAGACGTATAGACAGAAGTGCTCTTTATAATCAGTAAAGATAAGACCACCCAACTTCCAGGATTTGATTAATTGTCCGGGAAAAAATTGGCATACCCGTCTACTTATTTAGGAATAAATACATCCCAAAACACGTAATCGCGTTATACTTTCATAAGTCCAAAACGTCCCGAGCGACCTTACATTTTAAAAGCTATATATCACTCTTCCTCTCATGCAAACACATGTATTTTTCTTTTAAACAGAAAGAGAACGAAATAATGCTTCTTATTGTCTTTGAAATATGAAAACTATCTTGCATAGATATTTTACAATCTCGATCCAAAGTGACGGTTTTAGATTTTACGCGCAAAACTGAGGCTTCCGTATTGTGAGGTGCGATTACACTGAACCAAGCAGACGGGTTAAGTGAAAACTTCTTTAACGCCGTTTGGATTTGAAACTCGATGAAATGAAAAAGCGACACTTTAAGGAGACAAACACATACATCTATTCGATTTAACCTGCAAGAGAATGAGATAGAATAATCGGTCTCCTCTTTGTGCAGTACTTGTGCAGTGCAAAAGGCCCTGAGGCAAATAATTCCCTTCAGAGCGTATATCATTTTGGGGATGCTGTGTGGAAGGTCATCTTAAAAAAAGAAGGAGAGGAAGTTCTGGGAAGGAAAAACGTATGAGAGGTGGATAGGAATTTGTCAATCATGGGGTGATCTGTGACAGAGGTGTTGGTTATTCAACAAATGCCATATCCCATACCCGCCACCCAAACTGTAAAAAAGTTTGACTAATTTTACGGTCTAATGTTAAAATCTATGGTTCAACCTGTGATGAACTCGCCGTAATGATAATAATACACCGATGATTTCTAAGGGCGCTCTACAACTTAAAATAATTTCAAAAATCCAAGTATCTGCGGGGTTGGTTTATGGGTTACACCGGCGACCCCAGCAATAGTCACAAAAAAATAGACGAAGACGAAAAGGAATTTAACATTAGCTACAAAGCAGTGCCACATGTTAGGGTCGAGTCCATTAAGTACGTCACAGGGCTCTGGTTCAGGAAATACGTTCTAGCTTTTCAAGTACAGATAATTAATTACTATTTTGAAAAAAAAACTAAAGAACATGGAACAGCGTCAGAATTCTTCGAAAGTGATGATAAAATTTGACAAGTGCGATCATTTAGTTAAATTTATCGCTATGGATTTAACGAATTTTGAAGGAATTTTAGAGAAGAGGGCAATAAATTAAAACTGTGAAGACATGGACCTCACACACGGGGGATAAAAATTAAGATACAGAAAATCAGGGGGGAGGTTTTGAGAGGACAGTCAGGGTAGATTCGGTCTCGGGTACGGACGGATTTTCGGAGTCGCAGTTATACAGGGATAATTGAAGTATCACGGGAGCGTTTGGTTGAGATTTAGGAAGACGGATGTGTTTAAGGTTCGCGGTTATACGGGGAATAAAACAGTTAGGACGCATAAAACAAAGTCAAAACATCCCGTTTTAATTGACAAAATTGACTTCGGAAAGTTCGCTATTTTGTGAAAATATTCAGGCGTAAATTAGAATTCAGTTGTTTTCAATTCTGTTAAAAATTGCATGAAGAGTTTTTGTCTTGCGAAAGTGCATGGCGGTTTGTGGATATGGGTTATGTTTTCAAGAGTGCTTTCAGTGTATTGTGCGGCATGCAGAGTTCGGGTGAGTTTATTTACATATTTAGTGCGGACCTTGCAGAATAGTTTCAAATCACAACGGTATTAAAGAAGATTCACAAAAATAATAAATCTTATAGATGTGTTTAGTGTCGCACGTTTTCGTTTCATCTAGATTCAAATCACAACGGTGTAAAAGAAGTTTCCATTTATAAAACCAACTGTCAGCATTTTAGAAACAAAAAATTACTTTATTACAAAATTATTTACATATTTAGTGCGGGCCTTGCAGAAAAATATCCATCCAAGTTCATTGGTTTTCGGAGATGTACTTACAAAAAAAAAGGTTATACTATGGGACTTTAAAGTTGGGTCAGAGTCATAAATCTTTGAGGCTTCCTTTCTTTTGACTCTTCGGACAATAGCTAATATTTAATTTTGTGTAACTAGATATTTTGGGCGAGATCCCTGTCTAACAGAGTGCAATTCACATGCGGTAGAGATGAAACCTTCAGAAAACTAAACTTCGGGTGAATGACGAATTTAATACGTTAATTGTGGGATTTATTCATTTTAATTTCGTTGCTAAGTGCTAAGATTAGTTCAATGTTATTCTACGAAGCACCGCACGAAGAGGAGGTCGATGGGCCACGAAGCACTTCAGAAAGAGGAGGCCGATTAAAGTATCTCTTTCACTAAAATAATAAACCCTATAGATGTGTTTAGTGTCGCACGTTTCGTTTCATCTAGATTCAAATCACAACGGTGTTAAAGAAGTTTCACAAAAATAATAAACTTTATAGATGTGTTTAGTGTCGCACGTTCCGTTTCATATAGATTCAAATCACGACGGTATTAAAGAAGTTTCACAAAAATAATAAATCTTATAGATGTGTTTAGTGTCGCACGTTCCGTTTCATATAGATTCAAATCACGACGGTATTAAAGAAGTTTCACTAGAGTAATAAACTTTATAGATGTGTTTAGTGTCGCACGTTCCGTTTCATATAGATTCAAATCACGACGGTATTAAAGAAGTTTCACAAAAATAATAAATCTTATAGATGTGTTTAGTGTCGCTCGTTTCCGTTTCATCTAGATTCAAATCACAACGGTATTAAAGAAGTTTCACAAAAATAATAAATCTTATAGATGTGTTTAATGTCGCTCGTTTCCGTTTCATCTAGATTCAAATCACAACAGTATTAAAGAAATTTCACAAAAATAATAAATCTTATAGATGTGTTTAGTGTCGCTCGTTTCCGTTTCATCTAGATTCAAATCACAACGGTATTAAAGAAGTTTCACAAAAATAATAAATCTTATAGATGTGTTTAGTGTCGCTCGTTTTCGTTTCATCTAGATTCAAATCACAACGGTATTAAAGAAGTTTCACAAAAATAATAAATCTTATAGATGTGTTTAGTGTCGCTCGTTTCCGTTTCATCTAGATTCAAATCACAACAGTATTAAAGAAGTTTCACAAAAATAATAAATCTTATAGATGTGTTAGTGTCGCTCGTTTCCGTTTCATCTAGTTTCAAATCACAACGGTGCAAAAGAAGTTTTATTAAGAAAAACAGTTGTCAGCATTTTAGAAACAAAAAAAATTACAGTTGTGTAGTTTACACACGAGAGGAGTGAAACCTTCAGAAAACCAAAGGAGACAAGATTGGGGAGGCTACGAAGCACCTCAAAAAGAGGAGACCGATTATAGTATCTCATTCACTCGCAGGATAAATCATATAGATGTGTTTAGTGTCGCTCGTTTCCGTTTCATCTAGTTTCAAATCACAACGGTGTTAAAGAAGCTTTCATTTAGAAAAACAGCTGTCAGCATTTTAGAAACAAAAAAATTACAGTTGTGTAGTTTACACACGAGAGGAGTGAAACCTTCAGAAAACCAAAGGAGACAAGATTGGGGAGGCTACGAAGCACCTCACAAAGAGGAGACCGATTATAGTATCTCATTCACTCGCAGGATAAATCATATAGATGTGTTTAGTGTCGCTCGTTTCCGTTTCATCTAGTTTCAAATAGCAACGGTGCTAAAGAAGTTTTCAAACCAATAACCATAATGGGGCCGCCGAGGTGCAATGATTGTAGGGGAGTGTCTTTTGTGGACGCTTTGTTAATTTTAACGGGCAATAGTTATTTATGTATCTTACGATTGTGTTGCGAGACATTACATCAGAAAACCAAAGCTAGGGGTTTATTTGAATATAATAAATTGCATTACATTAGGAATACTTAGTCTCAAATATACTTTAGAATTTACTCGGTAATTGAAGTTATTTGTTAGGCAAGGTACGTACTAGGTATATCGGTTTGGAAAACAGATGTATTGCATGGTTATTAACAAATTTTATACAATAGAATCCTCAATCCCAAAATAAAAAAAACCGACACCTTTTACCTCAAACTTTAGGAATCTCAAGAAAACTGTTATGTAGAGGCCTACATAGGCTAGCTTTCGACTTCGTTGAAACGCGCTCTTGGAAGTGTGCATAGCACTTCACGATTAGGTATATAGTACTTTACGATTAGGTATATTTTATTCGAAATTCACATTTTAGCTCAAATCTTTAGTATTCGCGATTGAACGAGACCGTCAGCGCTCTGCTATTATTATTTAGCAAATTTCCTTCTTTCAAATTTAACCGAACGAGTTACGACGCTGGAGCTGGCGATTGCTGGAGCAATTTTGAGTTAAGCTTCCCTATTCCATGGATGTAGGTTACACTTTATGCAGTTATGATCAGTAGGCGGAGTGAACGAGATGCCGGTGGGCTACACTATTTCCTAATGAAGGAAAAGAAGTGACGAAATTCGCGTTGGCTTCACTACCCTTTGATTACGCTCGTGGGGAGCTACCTTGTCAGCGGAACGAAGAGAACAAGACATACGGAGTTGTTTTAGCAATCGATCGGCGGCCTTTTGTCGGAAACCGGATAAATTTTCATAATCTTCCCCAAAATTAGAATTAGGGCATCATCCAGCATCAGGTTGGGAATGTACTTTGGACGAAAGAGTAGAGGGGGAAAGTAAGGAATGGATGATATAGAACTGGATTCACGCCCCGGTGCCATTCATTCCTGGACCCAGCACCCTGGAAGCCGAGCTTGACATTCCTTCCCCGAGCTGATATTTGAGATGAGCTTGGGATATCACCTATCGTAGGGCGGAGGTCCGTGAATGCTACGTGCTACGTGGAGGCCCACCTCCGTCACGCCTGCTTCCGTCATGCGAGGGGAGGTATTTTCATTCAAATCAAATACCGATGTTCACCGCGGCTGAAGGCAGACGCATGTTTATAACGTGCCTAGGAAAACGTAAGCATCATTTCTACTGGTTCGAGGCGGTGTGCTGGACGGAGAACGGGACTGTTGAGGAGCTGTGTGACTGCAGAGGCGAGGGCCGATGACATCAAAATCCATCTTTACTAAATTCAAACTTCGCGAGATCAGAGGGGGGAGCGGCGCCACCGACCTCCTGACATTGCCGCTTGTCTAATCCACTTCGGTTTAATGTTCATGATTCAATGCTATAGGAGTGAATGGGACTCTAGTCATTGACATGCTGAAAGACTTCATCATCATCATCATCAATTCAGCTTAGAGGATGTCACGACCTAAAACCTCGTGCCACCCACGCATCCCTGAATACTTCCGGACGGCGGCTACCACACCATAAATCGAAGCAGATCCTCACATCAAGCGATATGAGATGACATTTCATCAAACAACAGTAGCAGTATCACCATTATAATTTAGCGGCGTATTGGTTGAGAACACTCCCACTATCATCCTTCAAACCAAAAACACACATCAAACCCTTTCCCGACAGGAAGCAAAACATGTCGATTTTACATTCGTCGCTTGCGACCATCAAAATATTCTCTGGAGGTGTTGGAATTGGGGATTGACCCGGCGGTTTTAATTGAACCTCACCAAGTCAGTTGCGGAAATGGAGGAGCCCAATTGTAGCAAGACATATTTTGTTTCATGCCAATCCCTAGTAATCTCCCGAAATTACCTACTCAAACTCAAAACTAACTAACAAACTTCACTTACCACTGTGACTGTAGATTGTAGAATTTGTGCATCCCGGACCTGTTTTGGTTGGATTTTGATTGTAGTTTCGTAGTTAGAGTACAAATGTCAAATTATTTTATGTGTTAGCATCCCAAGAACAGCAGAGGATACGCAGCGTTACACTAAAGGTAGGATCTTCCCAATTATCTGTATAAAGGTATATTCATGTACTAGGTACTGGGGAGGATGACGCGGGTTAATTCAAAAGAAATAATCATCAACAAACAAGTATAGAACGGACGTTAGTAGGGGAGGAAGTTGCACGAACGGTAGCATTAGTTATTTTCAAGTTAGATAGAGTCAGTCATTGTAAATCGAACCCTAGTGAATTGTAACACGCCATACCTAAAAGAACAAAGGGTTTACCACAAACAAATTATTAATTAAACTGGATTAACCATATCAAACCCTTAAAACAAAAAATAACACAACGTTAGGGGGTTAATTACAAGTTGATTAATTGCGAGCATCTTGCCACGTATACCTAAAACGTATTACGTAAAGGGTTGTCGAGGCGCTGCCAAAGGAACGAAGGGGATAGCGGCTTGAGCGACGGAGATACAAGGCTACGAATATGACTACGAGTACGAATGGGAGGCGAACTCCTACGTACAGAGTTTACGTAGCAGAGTCTACGAACGATGTAGAAAGAAAGAAGCAATAAAATCACGTTTTTTTTAGAAAAGAAAATTATTTAAAAATAATTAGAGGGGGGTAAGAGTCTTTTTATTACAAACCCAATCGGTTTATCACTACTGTAAGAAAGTAAAAGTAATTAAAATTGTAGTGTAAATTAAATTAATAAACATTTTTAAAGAAAAAAATCCCATAACATTGTAACCGTCCCTCATATGTGAAGCAAAAGTTAGCTATTGCTAACCAAGGTAGGTCTTACTTACACTTCTAGTTAGTACCAACTCCTGTGTCTATGTGGGAGGTACCTTCAACCTATGATATTGTGTACTTGGGACTTGTTCCGCCAACGCTGGAGTTTGCAAATTTGTGACCGCGTTCGGAAAACTTTTCGAGTTGCGGAATTTTGCCGTGTTTTAGATTATGAAGCTGATATTTCATAGACATTTCGTAGGTGATCAACTTAGTTGGGAACAATGTGCAAAGCGCCGGATAGGTCAGTTCTAAATAAAATTACAAACTCCTTCAAAATATTAACAACTTGCTAAGTATGCTGTAAGTTGTGTCGTGTCGTGTTGTAATGGAAATGTTTTAGCGAATACTCGTCAAATGTTCATACAGACCAAAGATATTGAAATATAAGTGATGTGCTATCCGCAGTTTTTACTAGGTGGGACTGCACTTCCGGGTGTCGCCGATATTGAATAAACTAAATGAACGAATAATTAACGAATAAACTAAACGAACGTTAAACTAAATTAATAAAATCTCTCCGTTTTCAGACTATATTGTTAACCAATACTAATGCACACCTTCAAAAAATCAACAAAATGAACCAATTCTTTTGGTGTGCAAACTACTCCGATTAGGTAGTACTCCGCCGGCAGTCGCGCGGACATCATAGCATATCTCTTTCGCATTTGAATATCTTTGATATAGGCTGAATGCTGTAGAAACGAGACATATCTACCTGTCTCAGCAAGAGTTCGCACGTACGTCACTGACGATCGTTCTCTTCTATCTCACATTAGGTACGCATGATGAAGTCTCCAACAACCTCTCTCTGGAACTAGTATACCTACTGGAAGCGTATTTTCTTTCTTTACGCACGCTTGATTTGGGGAGTAAGCTGGTGAATGCATGACGAGAGCGTTACGAAAAGGGAGGCGAACCGTATTTGAGTGGGAGATATAAGTTAGTGAAGATAGAAAGAGAGAGAGTTACGTTTCGTATATTATTGTAGGAGCAAGAGAGAGAGGTGCGAGTACACATTTTCTTTCTCTCTTTCTCTCATAGCCAGTTACGTTTCGTATATTTAAGACACTGTGAAGGCCTATTGTCTGTATAACACCGCAGGAGCAAGAGAGAGCCGTGCGTGCGCACATTTTCATTCTCTCTTCCTATCATTTTTTTTTTTTTTTTACATTAACTCCACACAGGAGGCCCTGAGGAAAATAATTTCCCTCAGGGCCTATGTCATCTGGGATGCTATGTGGAGGGTCGTTTTGAGGAGAGGAAGGAATGAACATTGGTCTTGAAGAGACCCATGTTGTAGGAAGGAGGAAACACAGAGGCCGGCAAATCATTCCACAGCCGAGCGGTTGAACACAAGAACAATATCATACAGATGGAGCTAAAGAAGTTTTACTTCAGTCGTGTGGTCTAAAGCACACTCGTTTTTTTGCATTAGTTTCACACAGGAGACCCTGACGTAAACCATTTCTATCAGAGCCTATGTCGTCTTTGGGGATGCCGTGTGGTGGGTCTTTTTAGGAAAGGAATGAGAGGAAGTGGGAAGGAAAAGTTATGAGTGGTGGGTAGGAATCTGAGGGATTAGTGTGTCCAGGAATGACGGACGTATTTATCCATTTCTCCTACTGCGGTGTAAGGCGAGAATGTCCGGCTGGAGAGGTCAAATGTGATATTCTTACTGGTCCCAGTGAGAGCTTGCACGTACGTCATCGACAATCGTTCACCTCTTTCTCTCACGTCTTGTATAACGTCACGTGCGACTTCTCGCTAGAAAAAGTGTATTACCTGAGGAATATATGTGGTAAAACCATGTACGACTGTGCCAGAAATTTGGAGATTCGGAAAGAATGCAATAGTAAAAAAGAGACGTAGATGGTTGGCGCATGCAGAGTGGCCGAACGAAGAAAGGAGTAATACGGCTGTGGTGACGGATTGATTAATAAAATTGTGTTAAAGAAACACCTACCGACGTTTTTTCCAACGGCTGGGCGTCTTTGCAATACGTGATATGATCCATCTAGAATGAGTATTATTTTCTATCAGCCGAAAGGGTCCGTTGCATTCCATTTCGGCCCCATCGACGAACGACGAATGATGAATTGTAATAAAACGACACGTCAAAAAATCAAGTCGAATGAACTCGATCATATTATACCTCTATCTGTTTTTAGAAGCCGATACATCATATAGGGTTGCCATCTTCTAAAATAAAAAAGCCTGACTCTGCGCTCTGAAAGGCCGGACATTTTGCCCTAAAAGCCGGATGTACGTAAATAATTTTGGACATAACTTTTATACATAAAAATAAAAAATCTGTTACAAGTTACAGTTGTTTATTAATCACGCATTAACCAATTTAATAACAACAATTATTAACCAGTCTTATCCTTGTCATCAGTAGACATTTGTATAGAATATAATGTCAACAATAAAATAAAAAAAAATATTGAGTCTTCTGTCTGTAGACATACTAACCTTATAAAACAAACAAACAAAACATAACTTTTTTCTGGTTAAACAGTTTTTCTGGTTACAAAATTTTTCGATAAATATATATAAAATTAAACATATTTATCTTTGTGGACAAAAAACGAAAAACATAAATTAAAATGAAATCTCGACTTCTCCAAATTATTCAAAAATTACAAAAATCTACCATTTTGTACATTTGGCGTTTTCACCTACTTTATCCAAAACGTCGTTTTCTTTGGAAATCATTTAATAAAATCCTTGACATGTCATTTTTAAATTATACAATATGTACACTATCTTAGCAATTGTTTGCAATTTATTGCGTTCCTTATTCCACTGGGTGTTTATTAAAGAGAAAACAGTAGAAAAAAGTAATATTCCGCCAATTTCGGAAGTTCGGAAGACAAAACCCGCGCGAACCGAAAAAGCCTAACAAAAGCCGGACAGGCCGGACATATAAATATTTAGCCGGACACGACCTAAAAAAGCCAAACATGTCCGGCTAAAGCCGGACAGATGGCAACCCTACCTGTGTACGTCTTTTGTTGACAAAAACGTGTGCCACAAAATAACGTATACGTCATTTTTCACGATACATGATTCCATAGGCTAGTGCGAACACGCTAATAGAAGTTCTTAGGTCACCCAAAAAAGACGTAAAGTTATAACGTTTAAAAATTAAAATTGATATATCTTTATAAGAAACTATCTAGATTGCATTTAGTTAGGGAAGAATCGTGCAATCGCTGTCTGAAACGTCTGCCTAAGAAAGATGAAGCACAAAGCTGTATAATAATGTCATGAAAAGCTGTATAATAATGTTCGAACATGTTTAATGAATTTTTGGGATTATTCTTTTTGTCGGGTTAATAATCAGCTGCAGTGAAATCAGTGCTTTTCGGAGTAATGAATGGTTTGGAATTAGGTTTGAGTTGGTGAATTCTAGTGAACTGGGTGTAGTTTTCAATGAAAATAATAATATTGTCAATAACCAAAAATATTATTTTTAGGTCGATTCACCACATTGTGCCATGTCTTCCTCGGGCACCCTGACTTCTTCTACCAATCACTTCTAAAAAGTAATCTCATAAAACTCCTTTCATCGTTCATCCGCTCTCTATGTCCAAACAACCTAAGTACCTATTTGTTAGATGTCTTTGTTGGGCGACCCTGACTTCTTCTACCATTCACTTCTACGTCATATATTCTGGTTACACTCCTTTTATTGATCGCATATGTTCATTTTACCAAACATATTTATTTGATTCGTTTGATCGTGCCATGACTTCGTCGTGCGTCCCCTAGTTTTCTAACATCCATTTCACTACTTTATTCAATATCCAATCAGTTTGCCATGTTAAACGAAAAAAATATGGCTTCAAGAATAATTAAAATAAAAATGACATGAAAAAAACAATAAATAGGTAAATGAATGACTATGTAACATGTGGAAATAAATAAAAATAAAATTAACGGATCGACCTTTAGGGTGGTCGCCGCATCATCGCCGATTAAGTTGAAAGCCGAACCACTACAATGACGTTGGTTGCTTTAGCTTAAAGTTTCGAGTTTAGAGCTTTTTAGTCCTAAGCATTGAGCTATATCATTGAGCTTCCAGTTTTGAGCTATGTGTCTTGAGCTTTGAGCTTTCTTGAGTTTTTACTTGCTGGTCTTAAAGTTTTGAGCTGCTGGTCTTAAAGTTTTGAGCTGCTGGTCTTTAAGTTTTGAGCTGTTGGTCTTATTTTTGAAGAAAGTCAAAGAAAGTTTTATTTACCCGATTAAAGTTTTATCTGCCAGAGTTAAACGCAGAGTTGTATCGAATTAAGCTGGATACAGAAATCATCCGCTTATTTTGTACTTCAAGTGTCCAAAAATTCATCACTATGTATCAAAATTCTGCTTTAAGGAGTGTCTCTTGTGGATAATGTCATTTCTCTTGTTTTGAAGGTAAGGTGTGAAAAATTTTATCAATCTCGGAATAAAATCGACCGGGGAAGTTGGGGATCTGCGTATAAATGTAACCTTCTTCCAATAGAAATTATACAAAGAACAATTATTAAAATTATATTTTAAAAATCCTTGGACTACCCAACCGAACGCCTGTTTGAAGAATGTCAAGTACCCACATTTAAAGATTTATATATTAAAAAATCATTAATTTAAATTATAAAAGCAAAAGATAAATATCAAATTTTAAATGAAAACAGAACTCGACTTAAACATGTTTTCCTATGCCCAAAACTAAATACGTCTTTTGCACAGCATCATCACACTTACCAGCGAAGAACTTTTTTCAATCGTCTGCCAGAAGAAATCAGAAGCATTAATGATAAAACCCGAATATTGCTCTCTGTCAAGAGACATTTTAAAATATTCTTTAGAAAAAAAACTACCGTCACTTAATTAATCTTACAAATATCCTTAGTTTTCCATAACATTCTTTCTTTTTTAAATACACACTATTATCATAATAAATAATGCAGCTCATATATAATGTACAACGAATTATTTAAGAACTAACTAATAACATTTATGTACACCCCCCTTCCATACACAAGCAAATGTTTTAAATGGAAGGGTAGTAAAGAAAACCTGAGATGTAAAATTATTATGTAAATACCATGTAAAACATATTATCAAATAATAATAAAAAAATAAATAAATAAATAAAAATCTGTAGAAATTACCAAACCAAATTGACCCTGTCTTTCCTTTTAACTAGAAGATGATGAAATCGCATAGCAGCAAAACAGCAATGGTTGATTCTTTATAACAGTTGATAAATAGCTAATAATATATTTAATTTCATTAGAAAATCTAAAAATTATGTAATTATGAATAAAACGAGAAGCATATTAAAAAAGCACAACATTTCTTACAAGCAACATCCTTTCAAATTCAATACAAATTATTATTTATTGTTTCACTATATCTCCATGCCATTTTTCCAATGCAAATATTTGAAAACCCTTTTCAGCACGTTTGGAAAAAAATATTTTCTCTTTGCTCTCTTATTTTTTAGCCATTTGTATCTGTGCATGGAATTTATTATTTACTCTCAAGGCGGCATTCCCCGAAGAGTTTAATGTGGGAACACGTACCCAGTGCCCCAAGTTGTGTGTTATGCTGGAAATATAAATGAGTTAGCAACTCCGTCCCATGTGCCTAGACCACATTAGAAACTGGAAACATTTTTATTCAATCGTTTACTTATTTACTTACAGCCGCACAATCTCTTTGTTCTCACGCCTCTTTATCTCGTGAACAGTACAGACTGGACCAAAAGTCAACAAAAAAATCGAAAAATGGTTTTGTTTTTTTCTTCGTCATCTTCTGGGGCCGCGCCGTTTCGCATATTTTCAAAGTAAACAAGGCCAAACACACCCATAGTAAAATAGCATTGTATGGTTTCAGATGTTTTAATACTCTGTTACGATGCACAAATACGCCCCTGCAAATTACTCGGCCCCTCCTCCCAAGTTGTAACGCACGCCACTGCGCAAACTACAGTTTCGCTCCCTCTCCGCTAGCTTGCCGGCGCGCTACCGGCGGCGGAACCCAAGCCACCGTCGGCAGCCAGCCGCCAACCGCCACTCTCCTGCAGCTCCCGGTCTAGTGCGCACGTATAATGTGAGACCATTCCGCGCCCATTCTGGAAAGTTCCACGCGGGAACAATGGAACGTGTTTTACGAGGTACGTGATACACGAGGACACCAAAAATGGCCGAATTCTTTCCCGACACTGAAGATACAAGAGTCCAGACACTCACTGTGAGTACCCAAGCCGTTTTATCCCCCCATATTTGCGTGTGTTCGATGTAAATTCACCGCGGAGATAAATAACCCCTTCCCGAGAGAGAGATTGTAGGGACAGATTCCTCCATTTTAGACAGAACCGTTGTTGCTACCCTGTACTACTCTGTATGCATTATTGTAATATTGTGTTTACGCAAGTGTTTTACCCAATATAACTATTGTTTACCCGGGCTACTGGTTTCACTGCCTTCCCCCAGCCCGTAGAAATTTGAGCAATATTTCAGGGAAGCTACACCAACGCCTCATAGATCCTACCACCCTGGTGGTGAGGGCCTCTCCCACTTTGCTGACCATCCTGAGCTAGTCTGTCGGCAGAATGTAGGGACCCCAGGTAAGGTCCGCTAACAACTCGTACGACATTTTTTATGTTTTATTATTTTTTGGAGTGCAAACTTCTTTGATTTGAAACTCGATTAAACGAAAAAGTGACACACAAAAAAACAATCCCATACATCTATAGGATTTAGACTGCGGGAGAATGATATTTGTGCGGTACGTCGTAGCCTCCCCACACTTGTCTACTTTAGTTTTCTGAAGGTTTCTCTTCTACCGCGTCTCAGCTGCCCCTAACCATCTGGACCCAGTAAGAATATGGCATCCCCAATTGGGGTATGTTGTGAGGTAGTGAGGAGGGAAAGGAGATAAAAGAGGAAGGTGGGGAAATACATAGCTATTCAACATGTCAAGCGAGCCTCTTATATCTAGATACGGAGTTCCGCAGGGAAGCGTTCTTGGTCCCCTAATGTTCCTTATTTACGTAAATGACCTGTGTGACATTGATATCGAAGGTCAAACAGTGACATTTGCTGACGATACTGTACTTCTCTGCCAGGCAGAAACATGGAATGAGGTATATTCAAAGGCCGAAAAAAGTTTATCGGTGGTCAAAAGTTGGCTAAACAACAATATTCTTACCCTAAACACATCAAAAACAAATTATATTGCACACAGTATTACACAAAGAGGCCAACCTCCACCGAACACTGACCTTATTTTACACAACTGCGGACAAACTTCTTACACATATCAATGCGAGCGTATTGAAAGGGTTAAGCGCACAAAATACCTAGGAGTCATAATAGATGCCAACTTACGCTGGACTGAACACATAACTTATATCACAAACAAACTGAAAAGAGTCATGCACCTCATAAAGTCAATAAAAAATATATTTCCAAGAACAATCCTCAGAACCATATTCTTTACACTTTGCCGATCCATTATCACATATGGCATACTGGCTTGGGGAAGTGCAACAAATATAGCAATAGATCAATTAGAAAAAATTCAAAAGGCAACAATAAAATTAATCCTCCAAGTTCCTCGCTACACAAGCTCGAATGTGATTTACGAAACACTAGACATCATGACAATAAGACAGCTCTATGCCAAATCTGTACTAGTATACTTCTTCCAACATAAACTTCACATTCCGATGCAACCTGAATTAGCAATTAAAACCAGGACCTTTATAAAAAAATACTAAACATACCGATAACTCATTCTTCACACGGGCAAAGAAACTTTAAGTACTACGCAACCAAACTACATAACTACATGCCCACCTCACTGGAGCAACTACTAACTACAAATACATGTACAATTCTCCACAAAAAATACATCAAAGACTGGATCAAACAACAAGGTATTCAATTTATTGAAAACATTATAACACCTTATCAAATACAACCAAACACTAATATTTAAAAAAAATTATTATACAAACATTGCTTTGAGACAAAAAATAATACCACAATATTTATTATTCATACCAGTGGCGAGCGGTCCATAGAAAAATATACCTACCTATTTATCACAATTATTTTTTATCCTAAACATAAACTAGATGCTATGAATAACTGTATATGTAGATCCTAGCTGCAACTAATCTTTAATTTATGTATTCGATACTGCCGCCATTGGTCGACCCACAGTGTCCTTCTTGACAATATCAAGGAGGATACGGTGTTTCTACTTATGTTGACAGAATAGCATTTATTCCCAAACATGAGAACACCTCAGCACAGGTTCGCCTAGTGAGGTGTTCACAAAATATTACTAGGTACTTACCTATATAAATACTGTTACGGATCATTCATATCTGGCTACCACGGCTAAATCCATTTCAAGCAACGTTTCAATTGTGAATGGTGGTCTTACACCAGGGTGATACTAACAGTATCTTCTTCTCTCGAACGAGTCGCAAAAACATTTTTAAATGATTAAAATGTTAAATAACAAAAATCAATAAAACAAAATGTACTTGCGCCCGCCGGGTTCTTCGGATTGCTAGTCGAGAGCCTTACTTCTCTACCACGGAGGGCGTTAGAAAGTATTTACGATTTGTGTGCACTAATTACGTGCTTGCTTCGATTAGAGTTCTCATATTTCGAATGTTCACAAGGTCAAAACGCACCCGTAGTGAACTAACGCTCATAGTTCCATAGAAGAAATCAATTCGTTAGATAGTATACACCCTGCGTTCTAACACTGTATACTTTCAAAATACAAAAAAAATATTTGTGTCAACTGAGAACTTACTTTACTTTTTATAAAATCTAGGTAAATTAGGTTTTTCTTTCGGCTTCGTTTTTGAAGTGAAAACTTTTTTAGCATCGTAGTCATTTGAAACTCGATAAAACGGAAACGACACTAAAAAGCGATTTGATGAAACTGCGCGCGTAAGCCGCTTCGATTATGAGCTAACTTTTCTAGACTCCTATTGGTTGAGATTGTGTGAATGAAGGTTTCATTTTTACCGCGTGGGAATTGCACTCGATTTTTTTTGTAATAATATCTATTATATCTTAAATAATTATAAAAATAAATCCATACTCTGTAACAAAGCAAAACAAGGTTCTCAGTTTGGTTTATTTATTTATTTACTAGCAGACCCGGCCACAAGTTGCTGTGGCTAACGAAACCTTTATAAACAACGCCATTTGTTAAATCAAAACCACACCGTTCGTTTGTCCTTGCCCGCTGCCCGCTACTCGCGGCCGCTTGGCCAGATATATTATGTATTTCAACCAATTTACACAAAACCTTGACAAATTATATACCTAAAATGAAGTACTCTATCTATTTGTGAAAACCGCATGAAAACCCGTTGCTTAGTTTAAAAGATCTAAGCGCACATACAGTGTGCGCGACTTCATTTTGTACTTAGTAGCTTAAATTGCAGTTTAAGGAAGCTTTGACTGTCCAACTAGGATGGTCTCCCGATCTAGGACAGTAAAATTGACAGGTTTCGTTTACATTAAATGTATACGTAGGTATATGTTTGGTTAAAAACATATAGATACAATTACTGCGTAATAACACAGTATACTTTCAAACACATGCAATTTAGATTTGAATGTTTGAATGTACACGCCTTTTGCACCTCTACGTTCTAATAATGTATATTTTAAAATAGCCGCCATTTCCTATCAGAGATTGGCTATCGTAAGGACAATTTTCATGATGCAAACCTTTAAATCATGCTCTACCAGGCACCACTCAGGTTTCCACGTTTCAACGTTTTCGACCAATGTCTTCCTCAATTTGTATTTTCACATGCTTTGTTTTACCTTGTTCAAAAGTTTCATTAAATTAAAATATATATCTTCCTATTTTTTGGCAAAAATCGCTACCCAAAACAGACAGTACATGTAAGGTACAGGTAGGAAGTTTTTCAGTTATAAACATATTTCAACTTGTTTAGCTCGAGGGTGAGGAGGTGGAATTTTTTTTACGAAATTCTAAGTAAATATTTTTACTTTGCGCTACCTTTAAAAAAAATTGTAATTAAACTTTTACACGATTTTTTTTCCTACAGGTTGGTTCTTTGATCTTATAATTGTGCAATATTCTCATAATAAGAAAACAATATTGCGCCCTTGTTACATATTATTTAAAGTCAATTTCCTATTAAAGTAAATTTCATTTAAGTATTTAAAATTTCTGAAAAATTAAAAATTAACTTTCGGAAAATACAGAAAATAATCGTCAGTTGCTATCAAATTTCCAAGGACTAGAATTTGTGGTGTTTTGCCGTGTTGCGGTACCTGTTTCTTTAGCCAACGTTTCGGACAACGTAGCAGTGTCCATCATTAGGGCAGATCCGGCAGATTCACTCATCTACCGGATCTGCCGGATATGCCTTGTTGATGGACCCTGCAACACTGTCCGAAACGTTGGCTAAAGAAGGAGGTAGCGCAACACGGCATAACACCCCAAAAACAAAACGAAAATACTTCTGGCCGTGAAAATCTAAAAACGTATCTAAAATTTGTGGTTCCATTATAGTCCAGTCGTTGAAACAATTTCTGGGTTAGATATAATTTGAGATTTTCACGTACAAAAGTAATATGAAATTTCGGGGTAGTTCTGATTTTTTTTCATCTGTGCGTTTTGGGGTGCTGACTACGAATCAAAGTTTTGCCAGCAGTATTTCTCCCAGTCGATGTTGTTTTCATGAGATGTTTCTTCGATTCGTTTTTGTGTAAATCGGTTGGTATGAGGAACGAGTTACCGACGCCTCGTACCTCCCTCAAGTAATCCGAGCCTCTTCATGACCCGAATTATTATATCCTTGCCTTCACCCGCCTAAAAACGCTGCCCAAACGGGTGGCGACATAGTTCCACCGTATTTAAATTGTACAAACAGGGGCGCTCGTGTGAGATATCATGTAAAAAACTATCATCGTTGGGAAAACAATATTTTATTTCAAAATAATTTGCATAGAATATTTTTTATTTTAGTTTCTTACAATTTTTTTCCCTATGCGTTGCCTTTAGACGCATTTACTAGTTGAAGTATAACTTATGCTTGGCTTAAATACCTGAAAGCGTGGTTAAAACGACAAGAAACTAATCTGTCTATCTTTATGCACCAAAGTTATCTTTCTTATTCAATTATATTAGGGGTGTACATGAAATTGCACTTGTAGTACAGCCAGACTATTTTGTTCAATGTTTTGCCTTAATTGTTGGAACACATCATATGAAGACTCCCGTTGTCAGAGACAACCAGACGGCTGCCGCATCAGCATCTCGAGAAGTAAAATATGGCAATACATCTGTTTAAAAAACACCATGAGACCCAACACAATTTTAAATCTTTTAATTTTTTTCTTTCTTTCTTCTAAATTACATAATTTGAGGAATTTTCGACCACCATGCTAAGTACATGCCTGTGTTGTGGTGGCCGATTTTATATGAAGTGCTTTAACATATGAAATATAAAAGAATATAAAGTAATATTTTAATAAAAACAGTTCACACACGGTAAAAGTGAAACCTTCAGAAAACTACTTGTCCACTTTAGTGGGGACTACAAAGCACCGTTCAAAGAGGAGACCGATTGTTCTATCTCATTCTTTCGCAGGCTAAATCTTAGATGTATGTATTTGTTTATTTTAATGTCGCTTTTTCGTTTCATCGAGGTTCAAATCACAACGGTGTTAAAGAAGTTTTTACTACCAAAAATATAAGAGCGTGCAATTCACAAGCGGTAGAAGTGAAACCCCCAGAAAACTAAAGTAGACAAGATGGAGGAGACTAAAAAGCACCGCACAAAGAGGAGACCGATAGGCTACGGAACTTGAAAGAGATTCAAATCTATGGAGTTTCAAATCACAACGGTGCTTAAGGGGTTTTCACTTCAAAATAATATAAAATAACATAACATAAAATATTAAAGAATTAAAAATAATATAAAATAACACAACATAAAATATTAAAGAATTAAAAATATTATAAAATAACACAACATAAAATATTAAAGAATTAAAAATAATATAAAATAATGAGATTGAAAGAATATAAAAAGCATGGTACATGATAGAAAATAAAAAGTACGTAAGTAATTTGAGAATACATACTTTCAAAGTACTGTAGAGCAGTGGCGGTCCGTGAGATTTCAGTGAGCGTTTGTGAGCGTTAGTGAGCAGTTTTAAGTATCAGTGAGCGTTTAGTGAGCAGTGCTAAGTTTGAAAAATACGACATTAGTAAAACAACTAGTTCAACTTTTTGTATGAAGATCTTTCAGTACCTATGTGGATGCGGCGCATCCCTTGACTGAAAGGATCCTGAAGATCTTCATACATAAAGTTGACATTTTGAAAAATAAATCATTTTCACCTACAACAAAGTCAATAACGTCGCCACTGCTGTAGAGTAAGTAAATAAGAAAGGATTTAATAATAATGATATTTTATATATGCACGTTAAAAGGGCATTACCAGAAATATGTCATTTTTAAATCAGATTTTAGACGTAGGTATTGACTCTTTTCCACAAAAAATTATAAATGGACTTCGAAAGATTGTTCTTTTATCTAGCATTGGCATGTTTTAAATTTTGAGAAAAAATGTTTATTTTTAATAATGAGGTTGTACCATAGGTCGTTGGCAGATTTGTTAAATTAAAAAAAAAAAAAGATTTTGTATTATACCACACCCATTTCAAATCATATAATCATGCAGTAAAATAAATCAATACATTATCTGGGTATCGCATGTTTTAGAATTTTAATTTTAGTTTAAATAAAATCATTAACAAATATATACGTGCATGTGTTTCTTGACGAAAATTGGTTCGTTTATGTATTTATTTGCGCACTTACACACAAAAATATATTTCAGATTTTTTTAACATTCTTATTAAACTAGACATTATTGAAAAATGATAAATACTTTTAATCAAAAAATAATTAACAAAAGTACATTATTTTAATAGTTTTATCATCACGCATTTCAGCATCTATGGATGTAACCATAAATTAAAGCAAATTTGGATTGGAATAAAATCGATATTGAGTTATAATTTTAAAAATCTGGTACGGAGAATAAATAATCTTTCTCATTGTAACTGCCTTGCATGATCGTAAGAACAACTTTCGACGAAATGTCGATTTTCGTCCGCTGGCTGGTTAAACGCTCTTAGTCGCGGTACTTACTGTGATATGCGGGTAGAGAATGCCGAAGCGGAAAATTATATGTTTATACCGCGATGGTCGATTAAAGACTGATTGTGGGTAAGGTTCCTTTCGAACCAATTCCTGTATACCTGTCATTTTAGACAGGTATACAGGAATTGGTAGGAAAGGAATATGTAACAATACAAGCTACAAATACAGGGTCTATATTGTATGTAGGTAAGTAGTGTGTAGGTAAGTAGTATGTAGGTAAAGTAGGTAAGTAGCTATGTATCTTTGTATGTAGGTAGGTGTAGTATGTATTGTGTAAATGTCCAACCATTTATTCTGCAAAAATTACGATCAATTCATCGAGATAGGGAAACTTACTTAATAAATTCAACATTTGCTTTTAAGTACACACATATATAACTTTAATTTATTTTTATTATTATTTTAACAACCATGCTTAACAACCAACAGCTATTATACATTTTAATTGGTTTTTTCATTTTTATTTTATTCTTTCTCTTCTCCTTTTCTTTCCTTTTTTCTACAACGCATGTATGTAGGACTATAATATGCAATGCATACAGAAGTTACCTAAATGTTTTAACCCTCTTAATTTCTCTTAGTTACCTATATGTACCTATTGTCGCGTGTCCCGGGCGGGGGCACCCACATTCTGCTCAAGGCCAGCTCAATTTGCTCGGCAGAACTGGTGAAAATCTCTACACCAGGGTCGTAGGTAGGTAAAAGGGGGGGGGGGGGGTACATGGTTAAAGGCCAACACTCATCCACATGTTTCATCAAATGAAAGATCGTCTGGGATGGAACAACATTGTATTGACTGAAATACACAATTACATCAATGGGCGGTAAAATTCACGTCAATTAACAATCACAAGTAAACAATTATGCCTAGCTGAATAAAACATCCTAAGCAAATCTCTCTTCGTCCTCCCTGGGGGTGATTACGGTTCGCGAGGTAAGAGGGGACACATGAAAAAGGGTTTTCGTTACTCACGGCCGTGTGGGGGGGGGGGGGCGTCCAGGGGGTGGCCTGCAAGGTAGCTAAGGCAGTCCATGCTCAGCAGGAAGCCACAGTAGTCCATCGCCAGCAGGTGGCAACAGCAGTGCATAGCCAGCAAGGTCGCGGCCACAAAAACAGGTGGGACGCGGCCTATTAGTTTACTGGGAAAGTTCGAGAACAAACCCGAAGCGTCGCGGACTTCCGCGGGAAACAATTTGGTAGGGCCCGACGCGGGTTATCGTGACGGGGGCTGGGACGGGAATGCCAGCTGCGCGCTTGGCGGCCGGGTGCGTACGGCGAGGGGAAAGAAGTGGTAATATTTGCAAAGGGAACGCGTTGTGCAACTCTCGTAGGGCGGGCCCAGAAAAAGGGTAGCCTTAGGAGCTGTTGGGTAACGTAACACTATTTACTTTTTCTTTTTTAAATTTATATTATTTTAATAACTATGCTAAACAAATAACAGTTACTAGGTTTTAAACTTTTTTTATTTTATTTTATATTCTTTCTGTTCTTTTTATTTCCTCTTTTTATTTCATCAATTTTCTTTCTTTTTTGTACAAATCATGTTCCATTTGTTCATACCCATAATAATTTGACTGTCCTAAAACGGGAATACTCCTAGTTGGGCAGTCAAAAAAATTAATGAATTATGTATAATCTTGTACTTGTAACAAATAAAAAATAAATAAAAAAAATTCAACATTATCAAATCTTTATCAGAATTCTAGGAGCCCCAGATTAGAGGTGACTACCAAGCGTAATAGTAAAGCAGTAGGTACTATATATATGTACAATTCGGTATATTGCTGCATGGCCGCGTTCAAGGCCTTGACAGCATAAAACCTTTAGGAATCAATTTAAAACAAAACAATACATTTTATTGTTCCTTCCTGCTCGGATTCAACCAGAAGTGTAAATTTTTATTTGTTCTATTTCTTCCTGCCTTCTGTATCGAATGGTATAAATTGCGTTAGACTGGAATGGTCTCCATTCTATTTATTCCCGACAGGAGAGAACTATCTCATAAATATCCAGCTTTAAAACCTGTTTCAACCTGTAGACAATATGCCCCATGCTCTAACGTGCACTAGATTCGTCGATAAAATATGTAATCTAATTATAGTTTCCACTTTAAGCCGCCAGTTGAATTTGATACAAGAATGAGGCAAATCTACCATTTCAATACATACATTAGTTATTAATGAAGCTAAAATTATATAAGTCAATTGAAAAATGAGTAAAAATGGACGGCAGAATTTGAGTAGACATTGAACATTTAAAACATAAACCCATTTGTAGGGATGTATGCGGGGCGCAAGTTATTTTAAAAGAAGTAGGGAAAAAATTTAACGAACATTTTCAAATATTGATCTTCTTAAGGGCGTTTAATCAGGCGGCCGAAAATCCACATTTCGTCGAAATATGTTCTTACGATCGTACAGGGCGGTTCCAATGAGAAAGATAATAATAATAATAATTTTTATTTTAGTAATTTGTACATTGAAGTTTACAAATTTCTAATTGATTAAAATATTTCATATTCACTATATTTTTTCAAGTTTTATGTAGCTCCTACAATACATCTTGAACTTTCCAATTGGTGTGGACTTTAAAGTTTCTGGTAGTGTGTTATACAACTTCATTCCCTTTTACAGTAGACTCTTCTGCGTATTCGCTTTGTCCTTTTTTTGTAGCCTAATTTCCTTGCACGTCCTTGTGTTATATCTGTGAATGTCTTTATTTTATACAATTTTATTTGAGAAGTATTTTGGTAACTTGTTGTTCAATATTTTGTGGATAAATACCATCGTGTTCAAGGTCAGCATCTGTTTCACGGTCAACCAATTTAGTTCTTTTAACATTTTAATTATTTTTGAAAATCTGTTTCGTCGAAGAATTATTCTCATAGCCCTGTTTTGGAGAATTTGTAACTTATTTTGTTCTCTTTCGTTACATAGGAAAAGTATACTCGAGCAGTAGTTGAAGTGTGGAGCAATAATCGAATTGTATATGGTGATTGCAGTTTTTCTAGAAATTTTTGGCCGAATTCTTCCATAAAAAGGTATTTTTTTGCCAATTTTCTTTTGGGTGTATTGAATTATGTACTTTTTGTGAATTATTCTCCGTACCAGCTTATTAAAAATATTACTATTTTATTTCATTCCAAATTTGCTTTAATCTATACCTACATCCAAAAATGCTGAAAGACGTGATTATAAAACTATTAAAATTATGTACTTTTTGTAATTATTTTTTGATCATAAGTGTTTATTATTTTTCAATAATGTCTAAGCAAAATAAGAATGTAAAAAAAAGAAATATATTAGTTTGTAAGTGCGCAAATAAATACACAAACTGACCAATTTTCGTCAAGAAACACACGAATGATTTTATTAAAAAAATTTTACTAAAATTAAAATTCTGAATCATGCGTTTCCCAGATAATGTATTGATTTATTTTATTGCCTGATTATATGATTTGAAATGGGTGTTGTATAATACAAAATCTTTTTTGAAAATTTAACAAATCTGCCCTTATTATACTAAAAATAAACAATTCTCAAAATTTAAAACATGCGTTTACTAGATAAAAGAACAATCTTTCGAAATCAATTTATCAGTTACGTCTAAAATCTGATTTAAAAACGACATCTGATATATAATGACATAAAAATGACACAAAAAAAACAATTTCATTGCCCTGTCTAGTCCTAGGGCTTAGTAATTGTCAGAGCTAAATGGCGACAACCGTTTTATTTTAAATCGGTACGAACTCTAAAGATAATCTGTTCACTGAGTAGGTACCTACGTGATAGTTTGCAACGTCGGATGTTTTTATCACAGTGAATGAAGTATTAATTAAACAATTTTTAATTGCAGATCTGGCGTTTTTTATCCTTCCTCCGCTATAATATTTCCTCCCGCCGCGCGCCGCACAATTTTCTTCAACAATAAGAAAGCCGCAGTTCGACTGTTCATAATCAAGTGGGATTCTTTGTGGCACGTCTTCTTCTTAGAATTTTAAAATAAAGTCTGATTTTCACCTAGTGAAATGAAAAAAAAATATTTACAAAAATATTTCTGATTTAAAAGTGATTTATGACTTCTGGTTCACGCTATCCCGTACTTTATCTTCTATATTAATAAAACGCGACGTGTTTTTGCTGTTATCAGCATTTCTCAAACACAAAGAGGCCTTTGGAATTAATATTCACCTCACATACTAAATATACCTTAAGGATTTGCACTGCGCGCCTTGGGGAAGAATTTTTATTTTAAAGAAGGCAATGGGGAGGAGTTTCGTACAAATCATAGCCAGACGCAGATTTTTTTTTCATTATTTTTGTAACCAGCCAGCAGACCGTGAGGTGTAATTTACATATGCAAGGTTAAATTTGGGATTTCTCAAAGTCTTATCTTTTGGGTAATATTCTCAGTTGAGAGATGCTACGTAGAAGCTACGTGAACTTTCAAATTCCCGAGAAAATTAAATTGAAGTCTTTGTTAAAACATTTTTTTCATTGAAAGTTTATAAAGTTTTTGGACTAAAGTATCGGAGCTTCATTGTAGCTTGAGTAAATTTGGCACCCAAAATCTTGCTTTCTAAAATCTAAAAAAACCTGGCTGTCCTGTTTTTATTTAACAATATAATTTCGGTTGTGCATACCTTGAAAATTTCTAATATGCGCATGTAGCGTCATAAAATTCAATTAAAAAATTCTAAAACTAAGTAAACATTATATATATTTTAAGATTTTCACGACCAAAAGTATTTTCGTAATTTGTTTTTGGGGTGTTATGCCGTGTTGCGCTACCTCCTTCTTTAGCCAACGTTTCGGACATCGTTGCAGTGTCCATCATCAGGGCAGATCCGGCACATCTACCGGATCTGCTGGATCTGCCCTGATGATGGACACTGCAACGATGTACGAAACGTTGACTAAAGAAGGAGAAGGAAAAAACAAATTACGAAAATAAGTAAACATTATTTACAGTACACAAAATGAATTTATACCGCCGTTATTCAAATATTTGGCAGTGAAAATAAAGCATAATTGCCTTCCAAGCAGTCGATCGTGGTTCGATTCTAGGCCTTTGCATTTATTTATTAAATCAATCCAAATATATCCAGTAATTTTTAACGGTCTGCCGTAGTTCTTCAATAAATTGTAAACAACTATATGCTAGCTCTATTAGTGGTTATTCTAAGCATCGCATCGCCCTTGGTGAAAGATTATAATTCAGATAAATTAAACAATTTAACTTCGTTTGAACCACTTTTATATTTGAGTAAATCCGACCGGTTTCAGAACGACCGTTCCTTCTTCACGGCAAATGTATACTGATTTGACAGTTTTGAAATATAGATGGGAACAATGTATTATTATGGTAGGGGTGGAGCCATATTTTTTTATATTTTCATCCATATTTCAAAACTGTCAAATCAGTATACATTTGCCCTGAAGAAGGAACGGTCGTTCTGAAACCGGTCGGATTTACTCAAATATAAAAGTGGTTCAAACAAAGTTAAATTGTATCATTTATCTATAATGGATAACCACAAAGTTATAGCTACATTCAAAAGCATGATTATAATTCATGTATCTTTTCTCGGAATATTTTTTCAATGTAGATGAGTGTTTCGGGCTGATAATTATTGCTTCTTATAATAATTATTACAATTCAGTTTCAAATCGTTGCTGGAAGTGAATTTAGCGGTGTTGATGATCAATTTTGAATAGCTGGGTATTTCCAATGTTTCTCATCCCCATCTCCTTCCTTTCCCAAAACCCTTTTGTCCCACAACATACCATCCCCTTAAATTGGGGTAAATTGGGGTTTCCACAGTAGCACTGGCTCTGGACAGAAGGAATACTTAAGGTCTGGCGTTATTCACGGAAAAAGCCCCATATCATAACTACGTACGAGTAAAATGTTCTTACTGATGCGACAGTGTTTTTTTTAAATATGAATACCGCACAAGAGTCCCAACTGCTCCCGTCTGAAGGCAGTGAGACTATGGCATCCCCAATTGGAGTTGTTGTGAGGCTAGAGGTAGTGGGGAGGGAAAGGAGACAGGGAAGAGAAAGGTGGGAAAATACCTGGCTATTCAGATCTGGTCACCAAACATGGCTAATGCCATTTCAAGCAACGTTTCAATCTGAATGGTGGTCTTACACCAGAGCGATACTGAGAGTGTCTTCAACTCTGGAACGTGCCTCAAATATACTTTATATTATTTTAAATTAATAAATTGTTAAATAACACACATTAATAAAATCAAACTTATTTGCCACGCCGGGATTCGATCCCGCGACCTTCGGTGTTCGAGTCAAGAGCCTTACCGCTGGACTACGCCTACGTGCCAGGGATAAAAAAAACAGAGTTTTCAATTCACACACACAGTAAAATTAAAACCTTCAGAAAACTAAAGTAGACAAGAGTGGGTAAGACACCGCACAAAGAGGAGACCGATAGACTACGAAGCATCGCACAAAGATGATACCGATTACACTATCTCATTCTCTTGCAAGCTAACTCCTATATATATATGTATGTGTTTCAGTGGCGGTCCTGAGTTTGCAGTGAGCTAAAGTGCTAAGATTGAAAGATACGGTATTACTGATGTTGGTATTAGCTGAAAATGAATTTTATTTTTTTTCCAAAATTTCAACTTTTTGTATGAAGATCTTTCAGTATGTGGATGTGGCGCATCCCTTCACTGAAAGAATCCTGAAGCCATTGATGTGTTAATCTCTTTTTAGTGTCACTATTTTTCGTTTCGTCGAGTTTCAAATCCCAATGGTGCTAAGTGTTTTCACTTCAATAATTTTGTTCGTAAATTCGAGTAGTGCACTTTGAAATACCCTTGCAATAAACTTATCAAACTGACGACGTTCAATCTGTTCATCAGCTATAGTAAAAAATCTGTAATCATCAACCAAATTGCAGATCATATTTGAGATTTGTGAAAGAACTGAATTGAAAAAGTTCATCCGTTTTTTTCATGACAACATTATTATGGTTATAGATTTGTGAGTTACTAAAAAGCTATGCTTATATTGGAAGCAATATTGATTTACTAACAAGGTCACGTAATAATGTACCACGTTTTCGCTGAAAAATTCTAAGAATTAATATTTTAAAGGTGTTTTTTTTAGCTTTCCAGAAAGAAACTTAATATCAAACTTCATTTGAAAAACTTTCTTTACATTAATATTCCTTGGGAATTTTTTTGAGAAATTCGTTATTTTGTTAATAGACTGGTATTACTAGGAGAGCTAATTTAAAAGTCGTAATGTGGAAAGTTCGTATTTTGGCAACGGAAAATGGCTTATTGCACCGATAATTTTGTATGAACAATTTGTAAGTTTAAGTTCCAAGCCGCGAACTTGGTACCTCAAGATGGATGACCGCCAAGAATTGCTTCAACGCGAAGCGGGCTGCGTGTATTTTGGCTCGGATGAATTATTTCATGATTATTATTGTTACTGTTATTTCATGATATACAGAATATTTTGGTAGTTTTTGGGCCACTGCTATTAATTTCGTAATCGTTCCTACTTTTTGTCTGATAAGGACCCTCAGTTTTTATCCATGAAATTTGCAATTCATTTTTAAGCCAAAATTCCTGAGTTTTATGACACCTATGGATTTTTTTACTAAGTATAATAATATGTTACATTATTCAGAATCAAAATGTTGCTTTAAATGGCTTTAGCCATGTTTGGTGAGCTGATCCGAATAACTGGGTACTTCTGCACTTTGCCCTACCCTATCTCTTTCCCTCCCCACTACCATAAGCCTCATAACATGTCTCTGTTGAAGATGCCATAGTTCCACTTGTTCTGGATAGTAAGAAGCAGTTGGGACTCTTGTCCGGTATTAACAAAAAAAAATGTGTGTAGTTCACACGCGCTAGAAGTGTGTGTAGTTCACCTTCAGAAAACTAAAATAGACAAGAGTGAGGAGGCTACAAAGCACCATACAGAGAAGAGACCGATAGGGTACGAAGCACCGCACAAAGAGGAGACCGATAATTCAATCTCATTCTCTCGCAGGCTAAATCCTGTAGATGTATGTGTTTGTGTTTTTTTTACGTCGCTTTTTTGTTTCATCTTTAAAAATTCAGGTCAATAAGGAAACCATTAAAAAAATGTCACGACACTGCACTTCATCTGTATATTTTAACTTTTTTTTACAAAAAAATAACAATTTCCCCCAATCTGTTAAATGAAGGTTGTAGGTACCTTTGCATGTACAAGTTCGTGTTCTTGAAGTAATCCGTCCATTTTATAGTGCTGATTGATTGATTTAACGTGAAAACATCTGCAATATCTGCATGGAGGCTTAAATCAAACACAGACATTATGTCCTACCTACACATTTGTCTGTGTTTGGAATTATTGTATCGTGCATTAGAACAGTGACAATTATAATCATCGTTGCACATTGAAAAAAAAATCACTAAATTGTAGGTCACATATGAAGGCTATTCACATTTAAATAATTAATACGAGATGAAATAACTTAAATCTCACGACCAAGTGAGTTCCACAGAGGAAGAAATCCAGGAGCAGACTAAGAAAGAGGTAAATTAACATGGTAAAATATTATTCCAGCATGATGGGATGGCGTGTGAATTGAATAAATCATTGAGGACGAGAGCCGATGTGTACTATTAATTAGATGCCAAATCCTACCCTGAGACGTAGCACCAAAATGATGATGACAATTAATGTTTTTTACATTCTTAGTCCTATAGGACAAAAAATCTCACTTTCCGAGGATTTAGCCTAGAGTCTTGTATATCAATCGTGAATAAAACTGCCGTTATGGCGATCACTCTTTTCAGAATACTTAAGCTGATTTACTTTGATCATTAATGCAAATAAAAAAGGGCTTTGTCTTTCATTGTTTTTCTTCTTCGCCCCATCCCCTCCCAATCCATTTCTGTGCGAAGTTTTTTTATAGTTGAGCTGCCAAGAAATAGCTTTTAGGGTACCAACGCGGAAGGCTCGTTTGATTAATGGTTTTTAATATCTGCTCTAAAGCCTACATTTCCCGCTTTAAAACAAACCGAGGGGAATTGAGGGCGCCAAAAAATAACTGAAAAATTCATGCATGTTTTTAAGATAGGAATAATAATCTTCTAAAGATCGGGGTGATAAGACACTTCGAATATTAAACACTTTTGCTATAAATTATAATTCGAATCTACGTCATTATATTAGGTCCTTACCTATGAAATTGGCGTTTTGCCGTACTGGCATCTTTGATCTGAAATATCTTCTCTTTGGTTAGGAATTCCAAATTCAAATTTATTCAGCTATTTACTTATGTATTTGTGTTTTGAAAATTATAATTCATTTGTTTTTTCCTTATTTGTTTTTTTTCTTTGCGTCACTTAGTTTACAAAATGGAAAACTTGAAATATCGCGTTATTTACGAGTACGAGTTCCACCGTGGCACCAGTGCTGCAGAAACGGCTCGAAGGATTAATGATGTGTATGGCGACGGTGCCGCAAAAGAAAACACAGTGCGTTTTTGGTTCCAACGTTTTCTTTCTGGAAATTTCGACCTGCAGAACAAGCCCCGTGGACGGCCGGAGACCAAAGTTGATAATGAAGAATTGAAAGCTATTGTGGAGTTAGCTGCAGGCTGCGGTGTTAGTGATAAAACTGTTTTAATCCACTTGAAGCAAATTGGGATGGTGAAAAACCTTGAAAGGTGGGTACTTCAAGAATTGAGTGAAGCAAATCAACAAACGTGCGTTAGAACGCAAGACCATACACTGCACAACAGACGGCTACCAAATTAGAGGAGCTTCAATTGGAATGTCTAAGACATCCACCGTACTCTCCGGACCTTGCCCCAACAGATAACCATGTTTTTCGAAATTTGGATAACTTCTTGCAAGGGAAAAAATTCAACTCCGATGGGGCAGTCCAAACCGCCTTCAAAGGTTTTATTGATTTCCGTCCGAATGGTTTTTTTAGTAAAGGGATCGATGAACTACCTATGAGATGGCAAAAGTGCATAGATAGCAATGGTACATACTTTGATTAAATAAATATATTATATTTAAAAAAAAATCGACTTTATGTTCTTCCCATAGAAAACGCCAATTTCATAAGTAAGGACCTAAACCTAACCTAACCTAACCTTAATAATATCGATTTATTCCACAAAAAAACTATACAACATTTTTTTATTCATTTATGTTCTCTTAGGTTTTTCACAATACCTTTATCAAGTTTTTAATGTACTATTCTATAGAAGCGAACACTTTTGTTTAGAAGAGAATTGAGCTTCGTGATGATTAGTGTATGTGATTTGTAACAAAATTAGAATGTTATGGATAAATGAATATGTTAATGTTGTGTCTATTTTTAGAAGCTAATTTTAAGTTTTGGTTGGAATGTACTTTGTACGTTGTAATTTGTTTTAAATCATGTTAATGCAATTAATTTCTTTAACGTTGAAGTGGCATTTATATATTACTAGCTGGTGGTACCCGGCATGCGGTGCACAGCCATTCAAAGAAATAAATTGATTCTCCCTGCATGTCCTTTTCCGTGCGTCCCCGTTCCCTTCCACCCACCTCTCCCCTGCCTTTCCTCCCTCCGCAAAAATATATGAAATACACACATTTTCATTTATCCAAATTTCATAACGCCAAAGCTTACCATTATATACGGTGAAAGAATTTTTAAAATTGGTTTAGTGGTTTAGGCGTGAAAAGGCGTAGTTTAGGCGTAGCAAACAAACACACGCACTTTCACATTTATAATATGTTAGTAGCTGATAATGGTTTCTATTGGTGAAATATTTTTTTAAATCCGTTTAGTGGGTTAGGGAACGTACCCATACTACGTGACCTGTTCGTGGAGGGGGGGGTCTTCGAAATACCACGCTTGCTTAGGGTTGCTTAGGATTTTGGTCACCGGGGGGGGGGGGGGGGGGTTAAAAATTGCAAAAAATTGGTCACGTAGTATGGGTATGTTCCCTTAGGCATGAAAGCGTAACAAGTAAACACACGTACTTTTGCATTTATAATATTAGCATAGATTAAATATGTTATTATTTTCTAATTCAGCAAGGGGTACCACTGTTTTTTTTTATGATTGCGCTGGTTTGAATCTAACGGTAATAAATTATAATGTTTTGTTAAGGCTCTGCAACCGGGCCCGAAAAGAATAAGATGGAGAGATACGAAATTACGAATGTTAGAGGAGAGCGCTAAGATTTACAGCGACAAAATCGATGCGAAAATTGCGAAAATGTTTAATAAAACACGACTCGTTGAAAACAGAGCAAAAATCTCGCGGGCATTATCTTAAACAGCATTTAAAGAAACTCTGTGAATTTTTTCATAAATATAACTTGTAAAATAACTGAAACAAACGTGTTAGTAATAATTTTTGGAGCATACTTTGCGATTTTTTTCAATCGAGGGAATTTCATATAATTTGCGTTTCAGCGCGGGAAAAGTCTAGATATTATCTTCAAGAATAACATATATTTTTTTAAGAGCTTTAAAACTTACCGCGTTTAAGGGAAATATGTAATAAATCGGTACAAATCCGGGTTGCGGGCCCTTAAGCAGTATTTCTAAACCAGAGAACTTATCTGCGAAGATATCGTTGCACTCCTACGCACCTTGAAACCCGCATTAACTTACTGTGAAGCCGTTTTCCAATTGTATTTAAAATGATATATTTTCTTTGCTTTTCTTATTGTTTACTCTCAAATTTATTTTATTATTCTCAAAAATTTTTTGCTCATTACTGACTTTTTTCTTTTAGTCTTAATTTAGTGATCCATATCAAGTTTTGGCACTGTTGCATAAGGGCTTCATCTGCAAAAAAAAACTTTTTTATTTAATTCGTTAGTTTGAGAGAATGCATTGTTTAGTATAATGTGTTTAATCATCATCATTACATAGTATAAAATGAAGTCGCTCAAAATGTATGTGCGCGTTAATCATTTAAACTACGCAACGGATTTTCATGCGGTTTTCACCAATAGATAGAGGAATGTTTATATGTATAATACATGTAAATTATATTAGAGAAAAGCTGAGAAATTCAAAGAAAACATATTTTTGTGCGATTTAAAACGGCTGGCGGGCCGTACTATAGTCACTTTTGAAATTCGTTCTACGGAAGAAATTGGAAAATAGATGTCCTAGAGTAAGTAGGTATTTGATTTTCCCTTTTCAAATATTCAGTGTTGCATTGCAAGCATTGTGTAATTAGTGGCGATCGCTAACTATATTATTATATAAATAAAAAAAAAATAATATAGTTGATTCAAGAGGAAGGTTTATATCTATAATACATGCTTATTATAGTAGAGAAAAGCCGAGAAATTCAAATATTCAATTCAGGCAGCGGGCAGCGGGCAGCTGACAAGCGGGTGGTGTGGATTTTATAAAGGTTGGGTAATGGCGTTGTGTTTCGTTAGCCACAGCAACGTGTGGCCGGGTCTGCTAGTAATAAATAACTTACAGGTGTCTTACTACATAGCCATCCTTGGGATACAGTGTTATTTTATTGGTTTTAATCACGATTGTACTTTTTTATAATTTTCTTCTTTGAAGGCTAATATTAAACGCGATATTTCGTATAATTTGGTTTTAGATATTTGAACTTGTTCACTGGTCCAAAATTTACACCAAAAGTGGATGTAATTCGGTTTGCAATTTCATGTGGTGGTTCGTTAGCGACACTCTAAATCCGAAAACCTCTACACAATTTTTCAATTCTCTTTGTTCAGATTCGACTGCTTCGTTTCTAAAGCTAGGTAAAATCCTATTTTCTTTATTTTCTGTGATTTGTTTCGGTTGATCAAGTAATTTATTTAACTTCTTCTAACACAACAAACTTATTTTGTGGCACCATTATGATTGAAATTAATGAATTACTTCGTTTTTACCACTTTTATTGTTTATAAAACCGACATGTTTCGTCAGCAAAGCTGACTTCTTCAGGGTTTTGACAGAACTAATTTTAAAAATAGACATATATATAGGTAATAGAGAAAAATAATCGACATAAACAATAATAAATTTATAAATTGAAATGTAATGATTGTGATTTCTTTATATAGGTAAAAACTTCGAGAAACTTTGAAATAAGGATTAAAGAGCATATGAAAGCTTTAAATAATAATAGTTTCTCGGAGTTTGCCAACCATTTAAGAGGGCATTACCAGAGAAACCCGGAAATACGTCATTTTCAAAAAAGTTTTTAGACGTATTGACTCTTTTCCACAAAAAAATATAAATGGATTTCGAAAGATTGTTCTTTTATCTAGCATAGTTATGTAATAAATTTTTAGATTTTTTTTTAATTTTTAGTATAATAAGGTTATTCCATAGGTCGTTGGCAGAATTGTTAAATTTTCAAAAAAGTTTTTGTATTATACCACACCCATTTCAAATAATGTAATCATGCAGTAAAATAAATCAATACATTATCTAGCAAAGTTATGTATTAGAATTTTAATTTTAGTTTCAATAAAATCATTAAAAAATATGTACGTACATGTGTTTCTTGACAAAAATTGGTCCATTTGTGTATTTATTTGCGCACTTACAAACTAATATATTTCAGATTTTTTTAACATTCTTATTAAATTTAGACATTATTGAAAAATGATAAATACTTTTAATCAAAAAATATTACAAATACAATACAGCCTGCTTTTTATACGAATAATAAATTAAAAAATTATATTTTAAATAACAAGGACAAAGACCAAAAAATTAAAAAATCTGGAGTTTACCAATTGATTTGTAATGACTGCAATCATTTTTACGTAGGTAAAACTTGCAGAAATTTTGAAACGAGGATTAAGGAACATTTGAGATGTCTAAATAGCAATAATTATTCGGAATTTGCTAACCATCTAATTGAATTTAACCATTCATTTGATATAAATACTGGTTTTAAAATTTTACACACTAACGTTAGTGGTTTTCACTTAGATCTTTTAGAAATATTAGAAATTAGGAAAAATGTCAATAGAAATTTAAATATTATTAACAATCAAATTAATTTTGTGAGTAACCCTATCTTAAACATATTTCCATTGTAATTTTTTGTCTTTGTTCTTCTACTAAGCACCCCCTTTCCACCCCCCCCCCGCCTTGTTGATCTTCTAAGCACCTCCCCTTACCACCTCTCTCCTCCCCCACTACTTTCATTTCTACCCACGCCGTTCTATGTTTGATCATTTAGTTTTTAGTACATTTTATGTCCTGATGAAGAGAACATCGTTCTTGAAAAATGTTGACTTTTAAAGAAAGTTTATTGTGGTAAAAACAAAGTGTTTTTAATTATTTCATTAATAAAATGGTGCCACAAAGTGAATTTGCTAAATTTGAAGAAGTGATAATTTTGTGCTTACTTGCAAGACTTAATATCATTTACCAAAGAAAAAATAACTATAAATAAATTGTGTTGCCTTTTTCAGGTTCTCATGTAAGTATTTATTTTTATTTTTAACTTTAGGAGTAAAACTTCAAACTACAATAATAATAATAATAATAATAATATAATATTTGACGATAAAAAAAAATATTTAAAAAAAATATTTGACGATATTAGTTTTTTAGATCTTCATACAATAGTGTACGCTAGTGCTATCACTATATGTAATAAGTTAGGAGTAAAATTAATGTCCTCTGATGATAGATCATACAGTTATAGTAAACCAGAATGGCAGATTAGATTAGAAAATGATGTAGTATTTTTAAGAAGTAGTATAGCTAGAGTAATTGAATATAAAAATGGAAATAGAAGTAGGAATATTTTGAGATATGTAGATGAAATTGGGAGAAAATTTGGTTATAGCATTGGTAGTAATAATAATGAAAATATAATCAATGATTTATTAGATTTATTAAAACAAAAATTAGGTGTAAAAGCTAGTAGATTAAAAAGATATAATTATACGTATAATAAAAGAAATAATAATAGATTATTTCAGAAAAATGAGAAAATATTTTATTCCAAACTTGACGATAAACAGAATATTATTTCGAATAATAATGTTCCGTTGCCATCTGAATCAGATATGCGCGATTTTTGGACAAACATTTGGAGTAAAGATATAAAACATAATGAGGCAGGTAACTGGATAGAAAATGAAGAACTCAATTGTTCAGACATTGAACAAATGAGTTTTTCTGATATATCGGTTGAATTGTTAGCCAAAATAATAAAAAATACTCATAATTGGAAAGCCACGGGTTGCGATTGGATACATAATTTTTGGTACAAACGTCTAACTACTTTACATCCTCTTTTTGCAAAAAATCTTTCAAAACTTGTCAGAGAACCTCAAAATTTTCCTAATTTTCTAACTAAGGGCATTACTTATATGTTGCCTAAAAGCGAACATATTAATAATCCCTCTCAATATAGACCCATTACATGTCTACCGACAATATACAAAATTTTAACCTCTTGCTTGACAGATTTAATATATACTCATTTGGATGAAAAAAATTTTTTTTATCTGAACAACAAAAAGGTTGTCGCAGAAAACATATGGGATGTAAAGAACAGTTAGTTATTGATTCTGTAATTTTAAAACAAATTCAAAATCAAAAGCGTAATTTACATACTTGTTATATAGATTATCAAAAAGCTTTTGATAGTGTCCCGCACTCGTGGCTAATCAAAATATTAAAAATATATAAAGTTAACCCAATTATAATTAGCTTTTGAAAAATATTATGTCCTTTTGGAATACAGATTTGCTAGTTAATTTAAAAGGTAAGAAAATAGTAGTACCGGGCATTTCAATAAAAAGAGGGATTTTTCAAGGAGACTCATTGAGCCCTCTTTGGTTTTGCTTAGCATTGAATCCCCTTTCTAAAATGTTAATTAAAAGCAAGTTTTGAATAAAAATTAAGGGTAATACAAAAGAGAGTAGTATAGTTTCACATCTATTATATATGGATGATATAAAATTATTTTCAAATTCTGAATCAAATTTAGAGAAAATGATTAAGGTAGTTAAAATTTTTTCAGATGATATTAAAATGACTTTTGGTTTAGATAAATGTAAAACTATCCATATAGAGAAAGGCAAAATTGTAGATGGAGACGAGGGTATATTTAGAAATTTCAAAATTCAAAGTATGAAAGGGGATGAGGTTTATAAATATTTAGGATACCCGCAATCGAATAGATTAGATCACACCAGTATTAAAAATGATATTAGGATTAAATTTCAAACTAGGATCAGGAAAATTTTAAAATGCAATCTATCTGCTAAAAATTTAGTAAAAGCAATAAATACTTGGGCAATACCTCTACTAACGTACTCATTTGGCATAATTAAATGGTCCAATACAGATTTAGATAGTTTAGAACGATTGATTAGAACTACGTTAACAAAATTTAATTGCTATCATCCAAATTCAGCTATAGAACGAATTAATTTACCTAGAAATTTAGGAGGTAGAGGTGTAGTCAAAATAACATCTTTGAAATACAATCAGGTAGAAATGCTTAGAAATTTTTTCCATAGGAAAGCTAATAGCTCAGAAATGCACAAAATAATTTGCAAGGCAGATAGAAATATTACACCTTTAAATTTATATGACGAGAATGCCAACATTCTTATAAATACTAACCAGGAATTATTAGATTCCTGGTCAAATAAAATTATTCACGCAAAACACTTCAATTATCTCAACCAAACGTATGTTGACAAACTTTCGTCAAACAAATGGTTGAGTATTGGAGAGTTGAGCGCAGAAATAGAAGGATTTATGCTTGCCATTCAAGATAGAGTCATTAATACTAAAAATTATAGAAAGCATATAATCAAAGATATAAATCAAATTGATGATTTATGTAGAAAATGTTTGGCTTTTCCCGAAACTATAGAACATATTATATCGGGATGTTCTATATTAGCGCCTTCCGAGTATACATTTAGGCACAATCAGGTTTTAAAAATAATTCACCAAAGTTTGGTAATTAAACATAACTTGATTGACTGCCGTAATATAGTACCATATTATGAATATGAACCAAATTCATTTTTAGAAAATGAATTTTATAAAATATATTATGATAAAACTATACTAACAGACAGAACAATTAGTCATAATAGACCTGATATAGTTTTACATGACAAAATTAAAAAAATAACTTATATCATTGATGTAGCTATTCCAAATTCCTGTAATATTCAAAAAACTATTTCTGAAAAAATAAGAAAATACACAGATTTAGGAAATGAGATTAAAAAAATTTGGCATTCTCGGACTATAAAAATATTGCCATTTGTTATTTCGGCCACTGGCATAATACCTAGGAATCTGATTCAAAATTTAAGCATACTAGATTTGTCAAAAAATTTGTATATAAAAATGCAAAAATCAGTCATTTTAAATACATGTAGGATTACAAAGGATTTTTTAAATATTTATATTGAGGGATCAGTAGGATTTATAGGTTCAATTAGAAATGCCACAGAGCCGAACCCTCTGATATGAAAATATCTGGAGTCGGTGAATTATATTCCCATTTGGTCTCTAGTTGGTTGACATGTTGTTCTTGTATTTATAATACTTATATAGTGCAATTGCATAGCGTGGGTTGACTAGATGATCATTTGGGGAAGTGTGTGAAAGGGTTTAGTTTTTCCTTTTTTTTTTTTTTTGGGGAAAATTTAACCCGGACATTTAAATCTGGTGCATAAAAAAAAATTGGCTAATTCATATAGCGCCGTTTTCATGGAAAATCACCTCAAGGGCGCTGTACAAATAAATATATAAAAGAATTAATATTACTGGCTTGAAACTAAGATTTACAATTACAACTAGTGACTTACATCTAAGACTTATAGCTACTTATATTACTGGCTTACAACTAAGATTTACAATTATAACTAGTGACTTACATCTAAGACTTATAGCTAGTGACTTATGACTAAGACATATAGAATCTAACCTGGTGACTTAAAACTGGTGACTTATTAACACACATATTTACAATTAAGATTAGCGCCAGAAGAAGTAGGAAGTTTTTACATAATATTACAATTCGAGAACACGGGTGCAAAAATGATAGGATATAATGAAGGTTAACCGGATTTACGGGAAGGTATAGATATTTTAAATAAATTAATAAATTTAATAGTCGATCTTTACTGCATTAAGGTAATTCATCGCTCAACAGTAAACAGATTGAGGTATCACAATTAACAGATTACATTAAACTGATTGAGTTAACTATAAACAAAGAGAAAAGAGAAAAAAAAACTATTAAAAATTGCAAAGTTTAAATAGAATGATGAATTTATGGAAAGGAGTATCGGAAAAAGTGAGTTTTCAGTTTGGATCTAAATTCCGCTGAGTTGGTTATGCATCTCAATTCCATAGGAAGTTTATTCCAAGCTTCAGGGCCGGATACTGCGAATGCACGATCACCAAACTTAGTGTTCGGATTTCGATTAGGTTCTTTCAACCTTCCAATTGCAGAAGATGTCGCTGATCTAAGAGTTGACAGTCTTAGACCAATATTTTCCGGAATGCATAGTTCAGAGATATAGGGAGGAGCCATTTCATTGATAGATTTAAACACCATCCAGCATAACTTGTATTGGATCCTTTCAGGACACTTCAGCCAGTGAAGATTTCGGAGGTGTTCCGAAATGTGCGAAAATTTGGGTACCCCAGTGATAAGTCTTGCAATATATACAATATTTAATTAAATGAAGACAATATTAACTCAATCGAAAATCTGGAGAAAAAAAATCAGAAAAAAGTATTGGCTCCTCTGGGACAAGAACCCAGGACCTTCGGCTTTCCGGGCCATAGCTCTATCAACCTGAGCTCAGTAGGTAGAGCTGTGGCTGAAGGTTCGCGTCCCAGAGGTGCCAATATGTCTGTTTCCAGATTTTCGATTGAGTTTCGGTAATATTAAATTAATTTAAATAAATTCTCATATAAGCCTTTTTTGTGCGCTGTAGATATTTTGCCTTTCAAAGGTATTAATCGCGCTGTGGTAAAAGCTTTTATTCCGCTGTCCACTGTCCAGGAATAATTAATATAAGGAGAAATTGATTCCCGAGAATTTTTCAAAGTGAGTTGAAAATTATCAAAGTGAGTTGGAATGCAATTGAGCTAGTGAGGGTAACAGTATGTTAACTGGATAGTTGCTGCCCTTTTAAGCAACTGTCGATTGCATCTGTGTCAGTAAGTAATTCAGATCGTAAAGGCAAACAAGAAATAATCTATTCTAATCACTCCAGTTGCATCATTATCAGAGAACAAATCATGATTTGGGAATGGAAGAATTAGTACAAATACCTTTCTTTTAATTAAGTACTTTTTAACGTGCTACAAATAAACGTATTTTAATTAAATGTGAAATAACATACATACATAATACAGTATATAAATCTGAATCCAGAGATTTAAGCGCTCTGCCACAAGTTCATGTTCCTCTTCTCTGGAAGGACAGGTAATAATAAAGTATAAGAAGATTAAAGTTACCCATGAGTTGAATAGTAAAGCTGAAAAAAAAACACTCACAGGTCAACAAAAGTAATTGGATTTTTCTACTGATTTTTTTTTGGTCGAAAACCCACGTTTAGAAGTTTTTATCGCGTGATACGAAGTCAAATAAGATTTTGGGTGTAGAGACAATTTATTTAATTCAGGAATCGAGGCAGAAAAATATTATAACATGGATCGAAGTATTGCCTTCGGCTCATATTTGTGTTCAGGATAAAGTTAAAAGCTTTTTTGATGTCATTATGTACGAGTAGAACCAACGCATGGAAATTTCGACAGTCGTAGTTTAAAAAGAAAATTAAAATGACTATTTCCCAGAAATTCAATTTCAAATCTGCGAGCTTTGATGTACAAAGTCAGATCGAATTTTTGTATTTGAATGAAAAATTTATTTCCTCCGGATTTTTCTGGATAGTAAAGATGCTTGTATTACTTTGTTTAGAGTTTATTTTAACTGTTTTATAAAGAGAGGATAAAACCATTCTAACACAATTGCGAACATTCTTGCTATAGTAAAGCAGTACGCAACATCCTTCAACTTACACGAAGGATACCAGAAGAGCGGTTCTGTATCTTTTGTGGATATGGCATCGATTCCATATGTAATCGACTGTCAAATTTGTGTGGTTGTCTATGACTTGCAATTGTTTTTTCTCGAATATAGTAAAGCAGTACGCAACGTCCTTCAACTTACAGAAAGGATACCAGAAGAGCGGTTCTGTATCTTTTGTTGTTATGGAATCGATTCCACAGTAATCGACTGTCAAATTTGTGTGATTAGTAAATAATTATTAGCTGATACACGATTACTCTCTTAAATATTTTTAAGGTTTAGGATTGTATAACAATAACCACCTTTATCAACTTAACTAAAAATAATTTTGACAATAAAAATTGAAGAAGACATTGCGACAAGTAGCACTAAATGTTTTCAAAGGTAATTTCATTAAACATTAAATTTTATCCTCTCTTGGAATTATTTGAGTTTATACGCCCTTAAAAAACATCAATTCCTCATCCCATTTGTAATTTCTCAGGAAGACGATTAAGAATTTTAATCCTCTCATCGTGCTAATGCCCTCTCAGCCTCTTTTACGGGGTTAGTAAATTGGTATTGTGTTATCAAATAAATTAATTCGTTGTTTGAATGTAATACCCACGTCATATTTTCCATTCAGTTAGATATTAAAAGTTTTGTGCTTTTGATCAAACCCCTACATTTTTGTTGTTTGTTTTTGGGGTGTTATGCCGTGTTACGCTACCTCCTCCTTCTTTAGCCAACGTTTTGGTAACGCTGTCCATCATCAGGGCAGATGTGTAAATATTAGTGGTAAATTGTGTGCTTAAGTACTTCGAAGCAATACCGTGTTGCCAGCCCGACTCCACTGCAAGCTGGAATTACAGTATACTTGATGATCGTTTTCTGCATTTAGCTTTGGTGTAGCCGTCAATTACCGGATACCAAAAACTATTGAGCTTAGCTCCGTCGTCTCTATTAATGTTAATAGGATTTTTATGAATTTCAATTGCCTCTATAATTAGGCGTGCTCTATACGTTTTGGGTCTTCCCAGGACTTTAGGAACAATTCCAAAGTAATGGCCGGTGGTGTCGCGAAACTGCGACTCCACTGTTAATTGGCGGTAATTGCTGCAGAGCAAAGCCTACGCAGCCCTCGAAGGACCAGTTCCGAAACTACGTGAAATCGCTAAGTTATACGGGACGATTAAATAGCATACACTTGCAAAACCTGATGGATAGTCAGTCGATAGTTCAGATCTGTGCTTTTGGAAAATTAGATAAGCACAGATTGGAATAAGGAAAATAGGACTCACCGTTGCAGATGGGGCCTCGCTGATCTCCAGTTTTGGTGTACACTTCTCACTATTTCATTGAAAATTCGCAATGTTCTTATAACAAGAGGTTACGATACATGCGCCCTGTCTGAGATGTTATTTTGTACTGAGCAGGAAAGCACACCGTCACCTCTCCAAAGTTCAGTACTTTCTTGCAACAATTTTTATGGTGACATTTGGGAAGGAAAGATTAGGTAGGTGGGATAAATTCAGGATTTTGACATATCTACCCACAAAGTCTGCGAATGCAATACCCAATCAATCCCATATAAAAATGCGCGAACTGCCGGTTTCATTTGTTCCTGAAGTTCTGGCGCAATTCTGAAGCGCAATTCCGAAGGGAGGTTATTTCAGTTTATAGAGGTTATTTTTCACTCGTATGCCACTGATCGATTATTATTATCATTGGACTAATAACCTTCAAGGTTCAGTCTCTGAAAATATTCAGTAGAGAGATAACACGCATTTCCCATTAAACTGAAATATTTTTTCCTGTTACTTTTCTTACTAATAACCCTTATTTAATTTGAAATATGATAAAAGCGCTTGGCTTTTTAATTCCAGGAATATGGATGTAGAAATGAGAGAAAACGTTTTTTCGTTGTTTATTTTCGATTATCTTATTTGTAAAAATATAAATTATGAAGGTACACATTTCTGTATAGAATATATTTGATAGATTAATGATTAAATATTTTCAAACTTCTTAAAACAATAAGGTTGGGTTGTTTGTATCCACATCGATGGAATCAACGATTGAAAACAATATTTGAAAATATTTTAAAGATCTCTGTTCACAAATTTCTGCTTTAGATTAAAAAAGATCAATAATAATCATAATATAAAAAATGTCAAATTACTATACACTTCTCTTGTTAAAAGTCAACTAGAATTTAACTCCACCATTTGGAATCCGTATTACAGCGTACATTAAAATTCCATTGAGCGAGTCCAACTTAAATTCTTACGTCACAGTAATTATAAATTGGGAATATTCATTGAAAACACAAATTACTTCTCTCTGTTACAACTACTGGGACTCGATACATTAAAAGAAAGACAAATTTGTTCTTACTTATTTTATTTATTTAAAATTGTTAATAATTTGTTGAACTCCCCTGAACTTCTTTCGTTAATATGTTTTCATGTACCGAGTAGATCAGTTCATCACAAATTACCTTGTGCCAACGTTATATATAATCGGTTGACGTGAAAAATTCCCATCTCGTACAAGACCCCACTGAGAGACAGCCTGGGTTCTCATTGACATGCAAAATCTGGTCAGCTATCAATAGGATAAGATGTTCCCATAGCCGTTGTGCCCACATGATGAATAGATGGGGCCTTGTCGGCGAAGTGTGAATGCGGTGCGGTGCAGACCACCGAACATGTGGTCAACGAATAATATCCGCTCCATTCATTCCCCGGTGGGATTGATGAGGTCCTCAGGGCAACGCCTGAGGCCCTAGACTGGCTCGCAGACCTATATACGAAAGACGAAGAACCTTACCATTGCAAAAATTCAGGATAAAATGCTGAATTATATTCCAAAATTTATTGCCTGAATAATATGCTTGGTAATAATTGTAATAAATATTTTACTTTATTTTATTTATTTTAGAGAAAGTTAACAGCAAATCAGAGATTACAAAATAATAAAATAATAGGATGTTAATTATGCCAATTATGAACTTTCCACTGATGATACTTATAATAATAAAGTGTGATACGTAAGTTTATATGTTTATATGTTCTTGATGATGTTATAAATATTGAAAGAATATCAACGTACAAACATTATTTGATTAAAGCTGTTTGTTAGCGCTTTTCAGTAGGATAGACATCGCGTAAATATAATCTTCTGTTATTTTAACACATTAGAACATTCTTTTCCTAAAGATTTCACAATATTTTTTGTTTTTAGTTGTACACATATTTGTATAATATACCTATATACTAGCTTTTATCGTACTTATCTACATCATATTTTTTAATGTCTAGTCTTATATAAGCCTAGCATATTATTTAAAAATTGTTTAACTATTTTATTCTTGTTATTATTATAATACTGTGTACCAAATACATAACAAATGAAGAGATTCTCCAAAGAATCGAAGGAGGAAGGCACCTGCTCAGGACCTTGTCCGAAAGGCGCGCAAGATGGATCGGCCATGTAATAAGACAAGAAGGCCTCTTGCATGCCATAATGGAGGGTATGACCGAGGGGACAAACGCTACGGGACGCCCACGCCGAGAGTACCTGGAGGACCTGCTGGTGGACGTGCGCTGCTCATCATATGCAGACTTCAAAAGAGCCGCACAAGACAGGGAAAAGTGGAAGAAACGAATAGATGACATTGCTGCAAACCAATCTCAGGATTGAAACCAGAGAGAGAGTGTACCGCTGTATCACTTGTATAAAAAAGCCATTTTTAAAAATGGCGTTTAATTAAAATAAATAAATACATAAATGATCAACCATCAAACATAACAGCTTAACCCGTTTAATCACAGGATACCATATTTGTCCCAACGCACATAGGTCTCATATAAAACGCTGTAACTCCCTTACTATCATAGTTAGAAATATGTTCTAATCGGTGTTAGAAAGGAAAAACACCTCGCTTTATATCCCAATCCACCAAAAATATCCACCAAAAAAGTAAAATGTACACTTTTATGTACACAAAGTTTTGAATCGCAAATTGAAACTTCGGGAATTTTTTATAAATTATTTTTTACATAGAGTGACAAAAAAGTGAGGTTACAATACGCGTTTGTTGTACATTTGTCTAATAAAATATGTATGTGTTTTTATTTTTTTTATTATCAGTAACTTTAGTTAAAAAAAAAACGTAAGGTGAGCCATTTTTAAAAATCTTTTTTATGTTTGTACGCAAAATTTTTATAATAAATAAAATATGTTTATTTCGAATTTTATAATTTGAAAGCGTATTTCATCACCTTTCTAAAATAGTTTTTGGTTTTTGAATATGCTTAGAAATATTCGAAATATTTGCATTTTATTGTAAAGCGAAAATATTTTGACCATCTGAAAAAAATGACAAATTTTTAAAGGGTTGATGGCTAATTAAAAAATTGACCGAACAACAAAACAAAAGACTAAATTGACCAAACAGAAACAATTGCCTTCACGAAATATTCTACATAATTAAAAAATATCTAAAAACCTTAGTTACGATTTCCCACCAGTAAATACAGGGTGACTAAAAAAATTTCACACCTAAACCTTCCGTGTTTTCTCCTTCCGCCACGACTCTCCCCTTCCAGTACAGGGTGGTGCGAGAATAAATGATGGGGTGTCGGCCTTTATCGGGAGATTTATTTTATTGATACCGATGTAAGAAAACGATAACGCAAAGAATTGAACACATTTACAGTGCTACAGGGGGGTCTGTATCTATTATATTGTTTTATGAATGGGATCGTGCGCATTGGTTACGTAATACAAATGGGCCGTTATATTTTTTATGCCACCGAATACCCGAAACGTGAATTGGTATATTTAAATGAGGCTGTTATTCAAGAAAACTTAATGCGGATCGACTTTTCCGATTTTCTTTTTTTCGCGATATGAATGAAGGTGTTTTTTTTATTATTTAAAAATATTGTAGCCTCGAAACGTAACATTTTATATTGAAACATCAATATTGAACCATTAATGTTCTTTTCATAACGGTGAAATAAAGAGCGGGCGAATGGAGAAAAATATGTAAGGAGTATGTGTGAAAATATATGTGACCCGAAAACGAACTGTGGAAAAGTCGGAGATGCCCGAAGAAGACATGGCACGATCAGTTGAATCATAAATTTTCGGGACTTGTCAAGACTCAGATTAACAGAATAGAATAAATATATTTTTAATTTTACATTAGCTACACTCAGGAGGCCTTGAAAGTGAAAGATCGCAAACTTAAAGATCTTAATACAAAAAGTTGAAATTTTGAAAAAAAAATCAATTTCAGCTACAACATCAATAACGTCGTACTATTTAATCTTCAGGCGGCAAATTTATAACTATAATAACTTATTTTTTCAAACCCACACCTGGGGATGTAAGTTCTTTATATGTAAGATTAATAAAAAACAATACCTTACAACGATTTTGAAACTTTACACCCCATTTTTTCAACTATAAAGTTAGCGGTGAGCACCAGATTTTATTTTTCTAGACGATGAATTAATAACTTTATAATTTTTTTTCCTCTTCTTTTCTTTGTTAGGGCAAATTCGACAGAAGATCCCTCCAATACACGGGTTGCGAGTCGCAATTAGTACACACGGCTTCTTTACTTACGTCGTTAGGATTCTGAATATATTTTAGGGTAGAGTGTCGTCGTAACACTCCAGCTCACAGAAACTCACGGATCGCCACTGCCAGGCAGTTGGTGCGTTGGTGGGCAGATGTATCCGCATAAATATATAAAGTAGTTACGATACGATTTATAAATGTGAATGAATCAAACAGTGTGTGTCAAGACGGTGTAGCGAGGCAGCGATTAGCCATAAAATATAATTTTTGTTGGATTTTGCACGGTATCACTCGCCAGCTAGGTACGTGACAACGCATTTTGTTTTGCAAAACCATTCCGGTTCGAGTGTTCGCCCTCTCTACCTGCTTTGCCTCAAAGCAAGAATAATATTAAACTTGTACAAATTATTGTAACATAAAGTTTCTGTTGGAAATACATTGTGACTCGCGTTAATATCAAGAGTTATTATTTAAACACCTCCGCACGTATTGAAACATGCATCCAGTTTTCTGACGTGGGCAAGGTAGATAAAGATTATTGTAAAAATGTAGCTATTAACTCACTACAATAAGATACTTTCAATGTAAAGAACCCGTTAGACAAACTGCTAAAAAGTAGTTTATCGGGACTTTTTTGTCTTATATTTGAGAAGTGTGTAAAACAAATAAATACAAAAAAATAAAAAATAAATAAAATTTCATTTAGAGTCGAAAGTTATGCCCAGGTCATTAATTTCTTCGACAAAGGTAAGGGTTCAGTTTTTAAGTACATACGGATGAAGTATTAGTTGACTTATTCTATAAAATCTATAATGCTTTGTCAAAGTATATTATTACCTATATCATTGAAATAGAAGAAACCTAAGAAATAATATAATTTCATTTAAGTTTTCAGAGTATTTGCGTCACCTATTCGAATATCTAATAAGTGGGTGGAGGTGAGGTAGCGGGTAGAAAGGATAGTGTAATATCGTATAACAGTACACCAGGGAGAATTACACTCAAATATTAAAGTAGGTTCATTTTACTAACCGTTGAAGGTATGAGCAGGGGCACCCGTATCGTCCTTAAAGATTCCCGAGAGATGGTTAAGACATATTAAATTCACTTTCAACAGAAATGTTTTAATGAAATTTGGAACCTTTTTCGAACTAAATAATAATTTCGCTTTTTCCCGCAGGGGTAGGATTGACCACCGCATATATCTTTTTTTACATTAACTCCACACAGGAGGCATGTCATCTGGGATGCTGTATGGAGGGTCTTTTTGAGGAGAGGAAGTAATGAACATTGGTCTTGAAGAGATCCATGTTGTAGGAAGGAGGAAACACAGAGGCCGTTATGGGCAATCGGATCACCAGTTTGGTGAATGTATTGTTTATATGTTTTATCCAGATCTGGCAGTTTAAAGACCTTGTCCATGTCCGAAAACTGGATGTGTGTTTAAATATGTGCGGAGGTGTTTAAATAATAACTCTTGATATTAACGCGAGTCAAAATATATTTACAACGGAAACTTTATGTTACAATAATTTGACAAGTTTAATATTATTCTTGCTTAGAGATAAAGCAGGTAGAGAGAGCGATCACTAGAACCGGAATGAATTTGCAAATGAAAATTGCGTTGTAACGCACATAGCTGGAGAGTGGTGGTCGGTCTTACCACAGTGCAAACATGATATTTAATGGTTGTTTGCTGCCTCGCTATAACAACATGAAGAGGAGGATTGGGAAGAATCTGCTTTTTAAGACCATTTACCAAACAAAGCAAAAGTCGCAAAGTTTCTATTCTGAATGGTGTTCTTTTACTGGGACGATACTGAGAGTTGTTACCTTCCATTTTAAAGTTGACTGTATTAACCCACACGATTTCTTAGCAAAATCGTAGAAACAACAAGCAAAGACTTCCAACCGAAATAAAACCGCCACGGCCGCGCGCCTGCTAAAAACAAAACGTATCCCGGAAACTTTATATTGCACATGCGACTCGGCCGCGGGAAAGTTGCCGCATTCAGTTTTTGCGGCGGGCGGAATGGGCCGAATGAATTTTATGAAAGAAACATTTCAGGAGAGGAAGGCAGCGCCGCTCTTTGGGCGGATAATCGCAGCGGGAAAAACTAGAACCTGCAAACTTTCATGCTGGCCTGGTACTGGGAGTTTCAGTACAGTTTCTTTACACTCTGCTGACTGGCAAAGAAAACTGGAAATTATAACGACGTGCTGAAATGTTTTTTTTTTGTTGCAACTTTACAAATATTATGGAATTAATTTTTATATTTTTCTGAGATGACAAGTTCTGTAGTTTTTATCATGTGTGCTTACCCATAAAACGCTTTTTTTTCTTCTTATATATTTTTAACTAGCTTTTTCCCGCGGCTTCGCTCGCATGGTATTAGGGGATTTCCATTCCGCCTCCTCCATTCCGCCACCTTCCCTCTCCCCCATTCAATTCTCCTCCCCCTTCCCCCTTCCACCCCTCCCCCCACTCCACTCCCCCATCAACCCCCCTCCCTCCCCTCCCCCCCTCCCCTCCTCCCCCTCTCCCCCCACTCCTCCCCCTCCACCTTCCCTTTCCCCACTCCACTCATCCATCAACCCCCCTCCTTCTGCACTGACCCCTCCCCAACCCCATACCCCTCCCCACTCCACTTCCCCCCACCTTCCTCCACCCCTCCCCCTTCCCCTTCCTTCCCTCCCCCTCTCCCACCCAACTCCGCTTCCTCCACCTTCCATCCCCTCACCCCCTACCCATCCATATTTCCTCTCCCCACACCACTCCCTTATCAAGTTTTGTATTTATTTTTTTATATGAATATCGCACAAGAGCCCCAACTGCTCCCGTTTGGAGCCAGTGAAACTATGGCGACCCCAATGGGGGTATGTTTTGAGGCTGAAGGTAACGGGGAGGGGAAAGAGATAGGAAGAGGAACGTGGGGAAGTTCCTGGCTATCCAAATCTGGTCACCAAACACGGCTAAAGCCATTTCATGCAACGTTTCAATTCTGAATGGTGGTCTTACACCAGGGCGATACTGAAACTATTTTCCTCTCTGGAACGTGCCGCAAATATACTATATAATATTTTAAATTAAGAACTTGTGAAATAACACAAATTAATCCAATAAAATTTATTTACCACGCCGAGATTCGATCCCGCGACCTTCGGATTGCAAGTCAAAGAGCCTTATCGCTCGACCACGCCGGCGATGGTCGAGAGGTAAGGATGCATTAATAATAACTAGTTAATGAATATAAGTATAAGCACATTCATGACCGAATGGGTCGAGGACCCCAAGGGACGACATGGCACAATCAAGTAAATCAAATAGTTCAGTCAAGTCACGTCAAGAGACATAATAACAGAAGAGTATATTTGAGAAGACGTGTGTGAATGTGAATGAAGCAACGAGTGTGCGCCGATGTGTGGCGATCTATCCTTTCTGCCAACGGGGAAACGGCGTGATGTTTAGTTAGTTAGCCTGCATTTGCAATATTTATTTAAATGATGGCATGTTTACTTAGAAAATGTAACTTAAACGATTGTGTTAGGCCGTTCAATAAGTTTCCAAACCATGGGTCGCAAACTTGAAAGAAATATGCCAAAACCATGAAGGGCGTAACGAACTGTTTTCGATTCTGAAGTAAAGATTGTCAAAAGTTTTGAAAAGTTAATTTTCAATGATTTCTTTACTATTTTATCACATTTTCTGCAGACGTATTGACATTGTTTACCATGAAAATAACTGCGGCATTGTTCGTCATCCCCCATTTACATTTTTTTTGGAATCGAAGATTTTCAACTTTTTCATCACGTTCGTCTTTTTAATCGTGTGTAGTTAAGATCGTTTTATCCAATATATAAAAGTTATGTAGATTTTTTGCTTTGAATCATTACATTCATTTGCCATATATGTTTATTGAATACTGGGTAGTGGTATGAGAAATATGATACATATGTAACATGGCTTCGAAATTAATTGAAGACCTCTTAAATAATATTGATATTGAAATTTCCATATCATCGGTAACAAAGTTCATATCCATATTATGCTAGTCAGATTCCACTTGAGTTGTTAGAACGTTGTCTATATTAGCGGCAGTAGATAATACGCTTTAGTTTTGGGTCCGAGACCGGCATTTTCGGTGGTATTTTGTGCTATATGCTTTATTTTTCTCAATTTTGGAATACCGCCCAAAATAGTCAAGCTTGTAAAAGCAACAATGGTCGGATCACGGTGTCGAGTAAGGATAGGAGGTGAAACAACGGAGGATTTTAACGTTTCCCAGGGGCTGAAACAAGGTGATGGCTTAGCACCCACCCTTTTCAATATTGTACTGGAGCACGTCGTGAGGAAGACAATGATCAGTACCGACTCAAACATCTGTTACAGAAGCAATCAAATAGTTGGCTACGCAGATGACCTTAAAATTGTCGGAAGATCCCTACAGGCTGTAAGAGAAGTGTTTGACCCTTTGGAGACTGCGGCAAGAGAGGTGGGTTTGCAAATCAATGAAAATAAAACAAAAATCATGATGCAAACCAGAACCCCTCACCGCAGAATAAAAGACAAAGTGAAATTCAAAGACAATTATAATTTAGAAGTGGTCGAAGAGTTTACCTACCTGGGCTCCATCATAACGCAGGACAATGAAGACCCAGTAGAAGTAAGAAAGCGCATTACAGCCGCTAACAAAACTTACTTCGCGTTGCTGCCAGTGTTCAAATCCCGAAACGTCCATAGGAAAACCAAAATAACCTTATATAAAACAATTATCAGAACGGTCTTGGCCTATGGATGTGAGGCGGGAACACTGACAGCAAAGTCAGCGGAACGGCTGGACATCTTCGAAAGAAAGGTACTTCGAAGAATCTTAGGAGCGGTGCGAGAGGGAGAGGCATGGAGAATCCGCCACAATAATGAGCTCTATGATATTTACCAAGCTCCCAGACTCTCCACCCATTTAAGACTCCAAAGATTAAGATGGGCCGGACATGTGCACCGAATGCCAAGCACACGAGTACCGAAGAAGGTTCTGACAGGACACCCGGGAGGTAAACGAAAGGCGGGCAGACCTAGACTGAGATGGGAGGATGATGTCAGGAAGGATGCAAGAGGATTACTCCAGGTTGCAGATTGGAAGAAGACGGCCTAGGACAGAGGGCGGTGGAGGCTTATTTTGAAGGAGGCCAAGGCTCGAAATGGGCTGTAGCGCCATTGAAGAATATGCTTTATTTTTTAAATCCCGGTACTATTCTTTGCCCTCATACTCGTATATCGCGACATTATAAAAAAAAACTAAAATTTTTCATGCTTTTTTTCCAGATACTCGCACCCTTGAAGCCCAGATTGATAATTAACATCGACTCCTCTTCAAAACAACACTTGGGTCACTCGGATCGGATAATTATTATTTATTTTTATTTTTAACTTTATGAGTAAAACCTCAAATTGTAATATTTAACTAAACGAAGACAATATTAGCGAAATTCAATCGAAAATCTGGAGACAGAAAAATCGGAAAAATGCACCTCTGGGACTCGAACCCAGGACCTTCATTCAATAAAAAATATAAAAAATTGAGGTTTTATTCATAAACTAAAAAATAAAAATAAATATTCATCCTAGACTTGCAGAAAAGTCAATAGATGTCGCATATTAAAAATATTTAAAAAATGGTTAAAAATTTATCCAGACATTATCTAGATAGCGTTTAGTTCGGGTTTGAATCTTGCAATCATACATAAAGATAGCAGTCAATAAAATATACGTTAATAAAATGAAGATAATATTGCTAGTTCTTAGTCAAAGTAGGATACAGTTAAAAATGACTGAATCGGATAGAGACACCTTAGCTCAGTGGTTAGAGCTGTGGCCCGGATAATTATGAGTTTCCCTGAGATATGATTCAGTTTATGAACACGTGTCGATTTCGGAAAGCCGAAAAACGTGGTTTTTTTTCGCGCGTGCGCAGTACACGTCGACTAGCTGCCACAATTGTTAGAACGGTATGAAAATTTTCATTATAACATTCATTGAAACAAGATTAAAACTGCCTCCAGTCTTGAATTTTTCTAACACCATTTAAATCATAAATCTCAACGTAACATAAAATAACGACTATTATTATGAGTCCATCTCAGTTTAGTACCGGGTTGACCCTATTGATGCAAAAAGTAAACTTTCAGTGACGTCACAAGACTCCTTATCACGCCACGGCCATTTTAGCGGCCATCGAGAAACCAAAACGTTGAAAATTATTTTAACCATTAAATCTGACAATCTTATATATAAATACCTCGTGTCACGGTGTTTGTGATCGCACTCCTCCGAAACGGCTTGACCGATTTTTATGAATTATTTATGTATATTTGGTAGGTATAAGAATAGGTTTTATAGTATATTTCATACCGCTAGGTGATTAGGGTGTCCCTATCCAAAAAAAAAACATTTTTCTGACAAAGTTATTTTTTTATTTTTTTTATTTGGTATTAAAAAATACCCAAAACCCCAAATTTTAATCCACCCACCTCCACCCTCCCATTTTTTAATCGCGATTTTAGTATTTTTGTTTTAACAAATTTAACCGTCTTTCGAACTTCAAACAGAACAAAATTATTTATATTGTTGAATGTCAGATGGCGCTATGTCCGCCTCATCGAACTTACATCCACACATGCGCAAGACATTCACGAGAAGCGTCGCGTCATCTTGATATTTCATTCGGCATCATGTTCTCGCGTGGTCAAACCATCGAGCTTATTTGTGTTGGTTAAAGACGGATTGACAAAAAATATCGCACACTCAATTGCTCTTCGAAATTCATATTGATTTTCTTTATTTCATTTTCCTACTTTAGTTGGTGTTTATTTGTTTTTATCGGCTGTCATCGTCTACAGCGCTCCATTCCTCTTTCTGTCATAGATCCCATCCCCACACACTTACAATACATTCGTTATTTTTTATTTAACCACCAAAATATTCACCAGAAATAATTTATATGGCAGAACAAAAAATAATCAGAAATAATTTATTTATCGGGTTAGCTAGTATCGGTTTAAAAATAAACATTTAACGTTTAACCAGCTAGCGGCCGAAAATCCACATTTCGTCGAAAGTTGTTCTTACGATCGAGCAGGGCGGTTACAATGAGAAAGGTTAATTATTCTCCGTACCAGCTTTTTAAAATTATAACTCGATGTCGATTTTATTTCATTCCAAATTTGCTTTAATTTATACCTACATGCAAAAATGCTGAAAGACGTGATGATAAAACAATTAAAATAATGTACATTTTGAAAATATTTATTGATTATAAGAATTTTTCAATAATGTCTAAGTTAAATAAGAATGTTAAAAAAATCTGAAATATATTAGTTTGTAAGTGCGCAAATAAATACACAAATGGACCAATTTTCGTCAAGAAACACATATACGTATTTATTTTTTAATGATTTTATTTAAACTAAAATTAAAATTCTAAAACATGCGATACCCAGATAATGTATTGATTTATTTTACTGCATGATTATATGATTGTAAATATGTGTGGTATAATACAAAATCTTTTTTGAAAATTTAACAAATCTGCCAGCAACCTTTGGTATAATCTTATTATACTAAAAATAAACATTTTTTCTCATAATTTAAAACATGCGAATGCTAGATAAAAGAACAATCTTTCGAAATCCATTTATAATTTTTTGTGGAAATGAGTCAATACGTATAAAATCTGATTTAAAAATGACATATTTCTGGTTTCCTCTGGTCTGACTCTCTTAATTAAAAAAACAATAACAAATGGACTGAAGTTCCCTATTCAGAAGCACACCTTTACTTTTTTTGCACATTTCTTTACTTTGAGAATTTTTTAGTAGATTCTCAGATATCTTTTCACTCCTTCTCACAGACGTTCTTTTCTGAATACTAAAGCATGACTCAATATTAAAAGTTTCCCCAACAAAGAAAACTTGTTCGACTGTTCAGGAGTAACACGAGTCTTATTGGAGGAGTAGGGTGAAAATGCTTTTAATTATTATTTTCTTTACAAACTCTACTGTTATGCTGGTTTTGAAACCATTTACCAGATGTGTTTAGTTAAGTTTGATGAACTTGGTTTGAAATATTAAGGTAGGTACGTCATTTTTTAATTCTGTGATTTTTAAGTGACACCCCTTTTAAAGACCACTTTGTGTATAACCAGAGAAACTATTACCATCCCGATGGGCGATGTCGTAAAGCGGGATGAAAAAAGAGTTGTAAAAATGGTTTTGTTCTTGCGTATCGTAAAATTGCTTGGATCAAAATTAGAACGGATAGTTATATGCCGGTAGCTCGTTCAATACGTGCAATTTTTCATAAAATATCGAACAAAGGAACGACCCGTTCTCCCACATAAATTGAGAGTGTCTCATTTTGATTTTCCCAAGTTCAGGAATGTGCACAGAAATGCCTTGCATTTTCCAAATAGGGTCCATTATAACTATCAATACAACAAATGCATCATACTACAGAATAAATAACACAACTCTAATGTATCGGAATATTAGATATCATCAGTTCTATCCTTTGTTCTGTTGCTTATGCTATGCTCGGATCACATGGTGTCGGTTACGACGTGTGCCGAACATAGCCGATCAGAGAGGGGCAAGTAATTCATTTTTGCGAGAGCTCGACAGACTAGCGGTTTAAAAAAAATGTGTTCTCTTAAACCATTTTTGTCGTAAAAACAATAAACAGTCACTGTTTTTTCAAAGAACCAAAAGTCTTTTAATCAAACAACATGGTACCGAGATAAGGTCCAGTACTAATAATAAAGACAAAAAATAAATCCATAAAGAATTACAAAGAAAGCGACATTATAATAACACTGGAAAAACCTTCCATTCAAATTTAAATGGAAAAAAATCTTTTTGCTATCCGCTCAGCGTTCTGTCTCATCTACACTCGCCAGAAATCATAGATCTCAATTCCATTGATTTTGAAAACACAGGTTTATATAGAAATTTTGGCCTAAATTGGGCAAACATTTGGGTCACGAAACACGCCCACATGGCAGTTCTTGTGTTTTTCTTTAGATACTATATGCAGCATTTCTATGTGTCATCTATGCTTTAGAGTTGGAAAATCGATATGTCCCTCTGAAGTCAAGCAGCATGATCTTGTAAAAATTTATTATGTATGTAATATATTAGATGAATTGCAAAGCCAAGTATTTATATCAAGTATTGAAGGGCTCTAGCTCAGAGAATTTAATAAAATATATCTTTGAATCCACTCAAGGACTTACCAACCTTCAAAACAGTCATTATTAACAAACAAATTAAATACACATTTTCCCTCATTGAATTTTCAACCTTGTGCTCCATAACTTGGAAACAAATACTTCATCATCAACATTGAACTAAAGTAAACGTTACGATGAACGCAAAATTAAGGTCTCGGGACTATTCAACCTTTAATTTTACACAAATTTCCCTAATATAAGTGTCCTTAAGGACTTATTACGGAGCTCGCTACATCTTAACCATAATTGTCCTCAAAAGGCGCACAATAATAGTACCTACTTACGAAATCTCTTCTTATAATTTATGAAACCACTTAGAATTAAAAAGAGATACATCGCAAGACAACAAAACACCTTCCTAATTTACCTGTTTGTTGTTGTTAAAAGCTTATTTTAAATGGTATTGAATTCCTTGAGAGATTTATCAACTCATTATTGATTTTGGACGACTTTAGATTTTCTCAACTTGTGAAGGCATAGAGTCAAAGGAAAAAGGTTTTATTCAGTTATTTTGTAGACCAAATCCTAAGACGAACCTTTTGCAAGAAAAAAAATCAAATGAAAAATTCGCATTTACCAAAATAAGGATCCGGCAAAATCTGAGACTGAGTGGTGAGAGATTTGATTAAAAAATGTCTTTGGCTTAGGACCTGTTGTAGATCAAATAAAATATATTAAATTAATGGTTATTTCCGTAAATCAAATAAAAACAAACTTTAATAACAAACACAATGTTCATTTCACGCAATCGAGAGTTACTGAGGGTACGCTCTTAGCATTTATTCACGTATAAACTATTAAAGGTATTTATATAATTGACTGAGTGCGACATAGGCCTGTTTTAAATCAACCATTTGGCATTTCATCTGTCTGTAAATTTGTTTGTTATGTTTCGGTTCCGGTTCAAGATGGTCGTCGTTTTGGATACTCCCTCTTTTAACTCACCAGCATTGCATGATATTGGTTCTTACTACGAGCTGCAAATCCGAATCCTATAAATATTTTCTACTAACCAGCCTGAAGAATGTTTGAAAAAATAATAATAAAATAAAAATAATTGGTGACATTTATTTGTAAATTTTTTAAAATTACTTATTTGAAATAAAAAAAAAACGGTAAGTACGTAAAATATTCATGTTCACAATTTAGTAGGTTTTCTCAAATTTCTCAATTTGAAAGGTGCGTATGGGTACCGCCGCCCCGAGGACCATACATTGGATTACTAACACTTTTGCCACAGGTCATCCAAAGAAGTTATATTTAGTAATTTAGCAGGGGTACCCAGGTTCATGGGGGTAAGGTTTGTCCAGATCTTTGTGGTGGAAGCCTCTGACCCCCAACTACGTGACAGGCCGGATCGGGAGAGACTGGTCGAGGAAGAGCTTTTGACCCAGGTCTCTCTCGGAACATAGCCAAGCGATTCCAATATCCCCTCATATATTTTTCCTTTTGAGAACTTCCTCTTCTTCCTTTCCCTAAAAGACCCCCCACACAGCATCCTCAAGATGCCATACGCCCTGAGGGGAATAATTGTCCCGAGGGCATCCTGTGCAGATTTAATATAAAAAAATGGTAGGTATTTAAATACGTACTTACAAATCCTGAGAGGAAAAAATGGTTTGATTTATTAAATAAGAGAAAATTGGAAACATACATTTTTGGACGCGAAGTCTACTATTCCCAGAACTATAAGTATGCATAAATACATAAAAAAGTTAAGTAATTGGAAGTACTTATTTATAGGCGGCCTCGACGGATTCCCATTTAAATTGCTTACCTACACCCCCGAAGTTCTTTTTAACTCAAATACACTAATAACATTTGAAGCACAAATATAAATATGTAGGCACACAAACCGTTGCTATGCTGAAAGATATTTATTTATTTTTATTTATTTATTATTTTATTTTATTGAAGTATATAAAACAGGCATGGTGCCCAAAAAATTATATACATGTATGTTTAAACATAGTGATAACGAAAATACATAGTATCGAAAATGATAATATTAACATAGTGATTGTATAATAACAAATAAATGAAATGATAATAATAACAAAAGACAGTAACAAAAGTAATTAAGCTGAGGTGAATGACAAGTAGGAATGGGTAAAAGGTAAGTACATGGTAGGTAAATGTTCATAAACAATTTATGATTGTTACCTGTACTGGTGAGACGCTGATTTGGTAGGTACAATATTGCCTCTCTATAAATAAAGGGCTTCATCACAGTATCAGCTTGATATGATAAAAGGTAAAACTTTTTTTTTGAAATGTTTAAATTGGTCATTAAAAATGTCTATTTCTTTATTAGAGCAATGTATAGCGTTATAACTTCTCAGTGTTCGTGGTAAAGGGGAGAAATACCCTGTATTTGTGAGGTTGGCTTTAATATAGAAAATGTCTTTCATCCTCCTTGTTGACTTTCTTGATGATGTGTTAATGTTAATTTGGGACAAAATGTTTGGTGTATCAACTAATGAGTGTATAATTTTGTGTAAAAGTAATAAATCAGAAAGTTTACGTCTGGCTGTTAGAGAGTGTAGTTTATAGTGTGAATTTCGGTCATTGTACGTTCCAAATTGATCAGATATACAGTTTGGCAAGAAAGTGTAGAAAATAAATGATGGCGCTGCGATCGTTTTCTAGTTTTAAATGGCAACACCAAGATGGCTCAAAACACTTCTGGCAAAATGCATATTTCATAGCGTATTTGTATTTTCAAAAATTTGCACAAAAAACTGTAATTTAATAGAAGCAAAATAAAACAAAACAGGTTTTAAGTGGGCGTTTATTCCGATATAAAAACGTGGGTACTTAAAAATTTAAGTCTATTAATTCAACACCCGACATGTAATTATTGTCTTCATCCTCGTGTGATTCTTCTTCTTCCGTATCTTTATCTTCATCTAAACGCAGTTCATCGATATCATCATATATATTACTGCCTCATGCATAATATTCTGCATCAATTTTCATCACGTGTTTGTAACAATTTTTCCAATCATCAGCACTTATGCTATTACATAATGCACATTTTCCGTTTTCCCAGTGTTTCAAATTTTCCATCTGCCTTTTCCCCTTCCTTGACAATTCGTCTTACCGTTGATTCAGATTTACCTGTGTGTGAAAAATCATTAAAATTATTATTATAGAAGGGAGTTTTAAAAACACACACTAGATAATATTCACTTGGAAAGAAAGAAAGAGAAAACGTGAAAAAAGTAACTTTTCTACGAGTTTAATATTATTTTTTTTATTGAGTTATTCCCTTTTTCCTGTGGCCGCACATTAACTGTCAAAATGAAGTGTCAAAATCAGATTTTTTTACCATAACCTCAAATCAGATTGTAATGGTTATTATCGCTCGAAAATTGGCATAAATCTTGTAATACTAATGAAATTTATTAAACAAACTATACTACGTACCAGTTATTTCTGCAGTTCGTTTGCAAACATCTTCTAAATTAAAAAGAAGCTTCTTCGCGTGACACTCGGCTAGGCAGCGTTGAAAAACGCAGAATATAACCCCTCTTGTATCACTATGTAATAATTTATTCATTTTAATTAAATTCAGGCAAACAATGAATAAAAATATTATCAAATCAGCGATATTCTACTCAGATTTAAGACAATAAATCAACCGTAACACGCGCTAATATGACAGCCATAGGCGGCCATAGGAAACTTCATATAATTCGGTGTTGCCATAGTAATGAACACGTTTAGTTCCAATTGAATTAATTTCTACACTTTCTTGCCAAACTATACCTTCACGATAAGCAATTACACGAGTTAATTTTCTTTGTGTGGATTCGATCCTATAATTATGAATTTCATAATTGGGAGACCAAATTGTGGATGCATATTCGAGGATACTTCGCACAATTGATTTATATAATGTTAATGTTAATTCTGCACTTTTAAAACAGTTTGTGATTCTTAGCGTTAATCCTAATACTTGTGATGCACATTTTGAAATTGCATCTACATGTTTATTGAAGCTAAGTGAAGAGTCAAATGTCACGCCCAAGTCTTTAATTGAAGTTGTGTTACGTAATTCGACATTGTTAATGTGATATGTGTTTGAAAATATATTGATGTTTTTTGTAAAGGAAATTACAGCACATTTGTTTTCGTTAAAATATAAATCATTTAGTGTGCACCATTCATGAAGTGATGATAAGTCTTTTTGCAAATCGGCGCAATCTTCTAATGATGTTATTTTTTTGTACAACTTAAGGTCATCGGCAAACAGGAGATACTTTGATTTTTTTATTCCTAAAACTATGTCGTTGATTAATATTAAAAACAGTAACGGTCCAAGATGTGAGCCCTGCGTAATTCCCGACGTTGCCGTAAAAAGATCCGCGGAGTACCCTCCTACAACATCAAGGACTTTTTTGTCATTGATATGTCAATTACAAAACAAAACAATGTTTGAATTTACTTTAACAAAATATGATTTTAGATTTCCACGTCCAAAAGTATTATAGTGATTCATTTTTGGTGTAATATGCTGAGTTGCGCTACCTCCTTCTTCAGCCAACGTTTCGGACAGCGTTACAGTGTCAATCATCGCAACAGATGCATTATCACACTTCGGCCTCTGACGATGGACACTGTACCTCATTCTTTAGCCAATGTTTCGAATAGCGTTTCAGTGTCCATCTTCAAGGCAGACGCATCATTACACTTCCGCCCTGATGATGGACACTGTACTTCGTTCCTTAGCCACCGTTTCGGATAGGGTTTCAGTGTCCATCTTTAGGGCAGATGCATCATCACACTTCCGCCCTGACGATGGACAATGTACCTCGTTCTTTAGCCAACGTTTCTGATAGCGTTACAGTGTCTATCATCAGAGCAGGTGTATCATCACACTTCTGCTATACGATGGACACTGTACCTCGTTCTTTAGCCAACGTGTCGAATATTGAAAATGTAATGTATTGAAAGAATTAAAAGAGCTTCAATCCCATGCCGATAGATGCCAGCAGGTCAAGTGATTCTATCGATTGCCGACAGGGGTGCCCGGGCAGGCGGTGGCCGTCGAGAGTGGTTCTTGCCAGCCTACCGCTAAGATTGAATTAGCCGCTAGCAAAGACAGGTCGTGTGACTTTTTATTTTTATTTTATTTTTATTTTTATTTTGCAGAAACAAACAGTACATTATTACATAATGGGAAATAGTTACAAAGTTATAGAATTAATACAATAATTGGTACCAATGACATGTCTCTGTTATATACTTATGTTTTTGTGAGATAAATAATACATTATACCTAAATTAAATTAATAAATTATTGAAGGAGAGGGGTGTGTGAGAGTGTTTGTATGTGTGAGGGTGTGCGCGTGAGGGTGTGTGGATGTGTGTGGATGTGTGTATTATGTGTGCGAATTCAGTGTGCTAAAAATGTTTTTCTTAAATAGAGGGAGGGAATCAAAAAATATATCGGTATTTGTGGTTTTTTGAATTGAGTTGAATCTTTGAAGGATGCGCGAAATGGGGGAGTTGGCCGCAGCGTTCGTATTATTACTAGTTGTGTAAAAAAGGTTGGTGTGGCGAGTTCTTTTAGAAGGGATGTTAAAATTTATTTGAGATAGAAGTTCTGGGCAGTCTATTTCGTTATGTATTATTTTATGGAGAAATGTCATGTCAGCTACCGTTCGCCTGGATTTTAGGGATTGGAGAGTGCCGATGTAATTATTGTTGTATTTATAACCGAGATACTTAATAAATTTATTTTGTATGCGCTCTATGCTATTGACGTATTGGGTGTATTTGGGATTCCAGACAGGCGATGCAAATTCCAGTGTACTTCTGACTAGTGAGGAGTAAAGCATTACTAGAGTATGTGGATTTCTAAATAATTTACTCAGACGTAGTATGAAACCCAACATTTTGTAAGATCTATCAGTGATTGAATCAATGTGCGTATTAAATATAAGTTTACTGTCTAAATAGACTCCAAGGTCCTTACATTCATTTTTTGAGATCACGGGTTCATCGCAGAGTGAATATGAAAAGTTAATTATGTGCTTGTTTCTAGTAAAGGACATAGTGTGGCATTTAGAAACATTGAGGTCTAAATAGTTAGCTGTGCAATAGTTGCAGAGCCTATCTAAGTCACTTTGTAGCTCTTTACAGTCCGATAGAGAGCGAACCGTTTTGTAAATTTTCATATCATCTGCAAACAATAAAAATTTAGAGTGTTGGAAACATGAGCCTATGTCGTTTAAGTATATATTAAAGAAGAGCGGACCAAGGTGGGAACCCTGAGGGACACCCGAGGTTACATTGATTATTTTGGATAAAACTCCATTTATTGAGACAACTTGACTACGATTGCTAATGTATGATTTAATCCATCTAAACAAGTCACCGTGTATTCCAAGACGAGTGAGTTTATTTAACAGAATTGAGTGGATAACGCGGTCGAAAGCCTTTGAGAAGTCGGTGTACATAGCATCGACCTGCACCCTTTCGTCCATATTGCTCTGCAAATAGTTGACAAATAGGGCAAGGTTAGATGTTGTAGACCGATATTTCATGAATCCGTGTTGGTTCTGTGAAATTGTTGTAGTGATAGTTGGGTAAAGTTGGTCGTAAACGATTTTTTCAAGAATTTTACTTAAGATGGGAAGTTGAGAGATAGGTCTGTAATTTGTTACGTCATGTTTGTCACCCTTTTTAAAGATGGGAGTTATTACGGCAGACTTCCACTTATGAGGAAACGTACCTTCACTTAATGATTTTTTGAAAATTGCACTGACCGGAGGAGTTATATATTTACTACAATTACGTATGAAGATACCAGGCAAACTATCTAAACCAGGTCCTTTGTTAATATCAATGGATGATAGATATTTGTAGGTAATATCGTCGTTGATTGTAATTGAGGATATAGCTATGTTATTCAGCGGATCAGATTCATGAACATCAGATGATAAATTTTGGGTGTGATCAGTGAAGACGGTAGAGAAATAATCGGCAAATAGATCGGTAATCTCCTTACTATTGTGTGCGATTCTTGAGCCATATGTTAGGTGTTCAGGTATGGAAGGAGATTTTCTTTGCGTTTTGACAAAGCTCCATATTTTTTTTACATTATTTTGTATGGCATGTTCTAAGTGTGAAATATAATTGTGGTATGTGAGAGTAGCGATTTTCTTTTGACGTTTACGGAGCAGTGAGAAGGTTTGGTAATCTAGTGGGTTCTTGTGGCGTTTCCAGACTCGAAAGAATTTGAGCTTTTCTTTTGTAATATTGATAAGAGCCGATGAGTACCACGTTGGGAATGTGTTTGTTTTCAGAATTTTATTTGGAACAAAGTTATCAATTAAGGCGTCAATGATTAAGTAAAAGCTGTTAACCGCCGTGTTGACGTCTTGTGCGTTTAAGACAGAAGACCAGTCAGTTTTTGACAGAGCATTGTTGACTAGGTCATAGTTGACTTTATTGAATAATTTGATCGTTTGTGGTTGGGAAGTAGTTGTAGGGACGTGAATATTAAGTTCAACTATTAGGGATATGTGATGTGTGTCCTCCTGAACCAGAGGGGAGTCGGCAGGAGAGACGCAGACTATGGTGTTACAGAGCACTAGGTCAAGTGTTCTACCGTACCTATTTGGTATGTGGTTGTATTGTTTTAAATCTGAATAAGATAGACAGTTAAGGAGGGTAGTGGAGCAAAGGTCAGTACCGCGGGGATGATGTGTGGTGTTCCAACTGATATTAGGCATGTTGTAATCTCCAATTAAAAGGAATATATCATTTGGATAGTTTGTGGTTAGATCGGATATTCTGGACGTATGACTGTTGAGAAGAGATAATCGCTGAGTGTTTGATAGCTTTGGACCGACTCCGGGTAAGTACGAACAACAGATGTGAATATTAAATATACGACGTTTTGGGTCTCTTAGTACTATTGAAATCCAAATGTCCTCAGCTTCCGAGCTCCATGACTCGTGTGAATGTACAGTAAATTTTTTTTTAATACCAATTGCGACACCACCTCCTTTGGTTTTACCCGTGAGGGACGTGTCTCTGTCTTTTCTGTAAATATTGTACCTGGAGTCGAAGAGCTCGTTATCAGATATACTGTCTACTAACCAAGTTTCAGTAATTAAAATTATATCGAATTCATTTATCAGAACATTGTGATAAAACTCGTTCGTTTTAGTACAAAGGCCACGTGCATTTTGGTAAAAAATTATTATTTTTTCAGACATTGGAGAATGAAGTAAATTACCGATTTATTATTGTTTGCCACAAGTCCACTGGAATATGCATTCGGCGAGTGTATCGCTGGATAATATACTGAATGTGCAAGTGTGTAGGTATGGTTGTTGAACATTTTAGCTGTTGATACCGATAGAATGAATGTGTTGTTATGATGTGTTGTGTGCGCTGGAGTAAAGGGTAGGTAATTATGATTTAATGAAATATAAGTGAAGTGGATAGGAAGGGTAGAAGTTTTTATAGTTATACCAGGTTTGATAATTGCGCAGGGCAAGTTATCAGGATTGCAGGAGAGGTTTCGTTCTTTCTTATGTAAATCTTGGCGTTTCGCACCCATAAAAAACTAAAGTTATTAGCGATTTTAAACTCTTTCGCGGACCGTAATAAATATTTATTTCTTCTTGTGAGATGGTCGTTAATAAATATTTTTCCTCCGACTAAACCTATACTACTGCAGTTGAGTCCCTTCTTCATCTTGATGGCAGCAATCAATTCGTCCTTCAATTTCTTGCTAGCAAATTTGGCCACAATGTTTCGGGGGCGGGGGTCACGGGGGGTAACAGGTCCAGGACCATCGGGTGGAGGATGTTGGCGTATTTTCACCCTGCTGGCGTAAAGAATATCTTCTCTGTTTATTGTATATCCCACGTTGGTTGCAACTTTTAAAATGGTGTCAGCAAGGTCCTCGTTGTTTTTTTCTGGGATTCCGAAGATTTCAATATTATTTTCGAGCAGCTGTTGGTCGTGGTTACTATTCCTTATGTCGAGGTGATTTACGATTTTCTTGAGATCAGCAATCTCGCCTTCAAGCCTAACTGACTTTGTTTTTTCTTCTTTTAGATGAAGGTCCATAGTTTTTAGTTTTCCTTCGTAGTCGTCGATTTTTTTTGACATAAAATCTATTGTCTTTATGAGGTCCCGGATTTCAGATTTAAAAGACATTTGAAAGTTTTCGAATTTTAGATCAATGTGCTTTAATAATTCGGAGTCATCGGACTGCAACTTCTTAGGAGGCATTGCAAATTGTTAGAATATTTTAGAAGTTGTTTATGTCAATCACGGCCAATAAGAGAGGGCGGTGGCAGCAATAAGCCAATAACAAGGCTGCGAGAACAAATGGCGGCGATTACACCCAATCACAGCTGTCAAAACGAGGATGACAGGTAGATTTGCAGGAGTCACTGATATAAGGTTAGAAATTATAATTTTGTGTTTGAATTTAAAGCAAATTATTCTGCACAGAGAACGTGAATAACAGTTTCACTTATGGATTCCACTAAGCTCTATTCGTTTTACTGGAACTGGATTGAGATGATATAGAAATGAACAGTTTTAACAGTTAACACAATAAGCGTAATTTGAACAGGTATAATGTACATGTATTATTTGGGAATCTATGTTTGTATAATTATAATTATTATTATTTACAATTATAATTGCAGTATAATTATAATTGTAAATACGTAAACTAATAATAAACCAGTTTGCATCAAGGACTTTTTTGTCATTGATAAGCTAACAATCAATGCAAAAAAAAAAAACAGTTTATATCCCTCAATAAATAAATCCAAAACTTATCCCAACATTATTATAATTATACACAACAAAAAATGTAACAAATATATCTGTAATAATTCATGTACCATATTAAATCATGCAACTGAAATAAAGTACCTCGGTGTAATTGTAGACCAACATATGAAATGGAACAGACACATATGTGAACTTGTTAAGCGCATTAGGAAATGTATCTATATATTCATTAGATTAAGAAATATTCTCAAATTAAACAACCTAAAAAAGTCTATTACCTACGCACTAGTTCAATCACTAATTCAGTATGGAATCATTGGATGGGGAGATGCATATGAAAAAATTGTAAGTCCTGTAAAAATGGTACAAAAACTAATTATTAAAAATAATTTAAAAAAACAACCAACATTCCCTTCAGCATCATTGTTCAAAATTTCAGAAGTACCAAAAATAAAAAAAGATACAATACTACAAATATTCAAAGAAAATGTAACTAAAAAATTAAAACTCAACTCATCATTAAGGCATGAATTTAACATCCAAATTCCTCTATTTTCAACACAACAAATGCACAACAATTATATTTAATGCATATCAAATATTTCAATAGTCTTCCCGAAAAATTAAAAAAATAACAGTTTTCGTATCATTCAAGAAAAAGGTCAAATTAATCTTTAAAAAAAATCAACAACCATAACAACACCAATCAAAATGTTATAACTTCAATTCATGTCATATCACAAATTAACATCACAACATAGTTTATATTTATTGAATACACTAAGTAAAATGTATTTTATAAAAATAAAAAAAGGAGTTTATATATCATATTTATATATAGTTTATATTTATTGTATACTGTAAGTAAAATGTATGTTATAAAAATGAAATAGTTGTAAAATAACTCCTACGCCAAGCTCAAGAGCTAGTACTCTTCATTGGCGTAGAAATTCATAAAATCATGTTCTTTCATAGACATATGAATATTAATAGACCTGCCCTAAGCGATAAAAGCGTATTATTTCCCCCATAGTGGCTTGTGTTTTGAAAACGTGTAAAAATAGAAGTGAAAAAGAGAATAAACCCAATTGTCGTATTACATTCCATAGGAAAGCATTATTTTACTTTATTATAAGCTTATTCAGATCACATAATATGGTCGTTTTTGTAGCACACACTATCACTCGAGACACATGGCGTGTGCTCGTCGCTGTTTTGTGGGGTAAGTAAATTATGAAACATTTGCAAAAGTATCTTAACTAAATACGTCAACAAAATATTGGACTACGAAAATAGGCGAACTTTACTTTGCTGTATTTGGAATTTGTAAATTTGTTCATTTCGCGGCGAGCAATTCGCGCTCCCATTTAAAAAGGTCTATTCATTAAAGAGCAGAGTTTACTTTTAAGAACTAAATGGTGATTTTATAATGCGAGATGCCCGTATACTCTCAGATTGAGTTATTGACGAATCACATCTTCCCGCTCTGCGCCCCGCTGTAGTTGGTTTCTTCCCCTCACATTTCTATGTGTTCTTTCATTACATAAAAACATAAATAAATAAATAAGTACCCCCACATAACTTATAGTGTTTGAATGTGAATAATACCAAATATAACAGCAACGCTGTTCAAAACATTGGCTAAATAAGAAAGTAGTACACAGAATAAACCCCAAAAATAAATCACTAGAATTGCGTTAACTTAGTATAATTGTACCGGAATGATGATCTTTCTCTTCTCATTCTTTACCTTTTCCATCCACCTAACAAAATTCTCTACTATTGTGCCATCATATAACAAAAGCAAATTCAATTGTCGTAAAGCTAACTTTCCAAGCTGGAGGGTCCCATTTACCAACTACAACCGTCCTCACTTAACGGAGAGACCGTTCCCAGAATGCAACCAAAAATGGTTAATGCGTTTATTCAGTTAAACTGAAATCACAAGTACCGCTGCACTTATCTCCTCGAGATCAAATAATACGGACCCAGACTGCAAACAACTTCACAACTGAAGGAGTTTAAGTTTAACCCCTTTTCCGATTCGACCCTCCTTTCCTCTCAACTTTTCGTTAAGTATCTCAATTTTCCCATTCTCCTTTAAGTTACCTTTCAGTTTGACCCTACCCAAGAATTTGACGTATTTTTTTATGAATTTCCCCTATTTTCAACGTCGTCATGAGAAATTCTTTGGAGAGTTGGAATATTATTTGTAACGAAATTATGACGGCAAAAGAAAATACAGTTACTCCTTGAGATATCATTATTCCATTGTAGGTAAATTCTTTCTTAAAAATATTACTTAAGGTCATATTTTCTTTTTTTTTACATTAGCTCAACACAGAAGGCATAAAACAATTTTCCTAGGGGCCTGTGTCATCTTTGAGGATGTTGTGTGAAGGTTTTTTTAAGGGAAAGGAAGGAAAAGAAGATATGGGAAGGAAAAAGGTATGAGTGGTGGGTAGGAATCTGGGGGTCAGTGTGGCCAGGAGTGACGGACGTATGATTCTATTCCTCACACTGCGGTGCAAGGCGAAGGGTCGGGAGAGTTCAAAAGGCCTCCCTCAATCAGTCTCCTCCGATCCAGCCTGCCACGCAGTGGTTGGGCAAACGTATCCGCCACCAAGACCTAGACAAACCTCATCCCATGAACCCGGGCATCCCTGCTAAGTCACCAAACGTAGCGAACCACTTGGCGTGACCTGTGGCAGGAGTATTGGTTGTCCAATAAATGGTTCCCGGGGCAGCGGTAACCATACCCGTCTCCCAAATTGGTGAATATCTAGAATATTTATAAAATATTCCCTTAATTTAAAAAGAAATGTATCTGTGTTGGTATTTGTTTAACCACTGGAGCAATTATTTGCCATATATTGGCGCTATTTTAAATGTCTCCGATTGCTTTTCGGATAAAAAAGCCCATTATCTCTTGATACGGCAATTTTTTTTTTCCAAATATTTGTGGCTCCCACGTTTATTATTTTGGATTTAAAACAGCTATTGAAATGCTTTCTCTATTATGACCATAGATGCCGCAAATCCGAACTTTGTAGACTATTTTAGAACGATGTTAAAAATACATTTTTAAAATATTTTTTTCACGCCGAGTTTTTGATCAGCTGTTTACGGTTAAAATTAAGTCCCCTTTCCATAGACATGCACCTTTCATTATCAAGTATACCACAGACAATATACAGAAATCAAAGATATTCTATGTTGACTCGAATAAGTACCTCTCATAGCAGTTTCGTAGTTACAAACACACAGCATTCGCGCGGTTTTAAACTTTACGATTTTTTTGTATTTATTTTATAAATCCAACAAATATTATATAATGAGTAAAATACAGGTTAATTCATTGGCTATATAGCACTATAATAAGTTTTATGTTTCTATGTCAAAAATTATACTGAAAATTTGAACTGAATAAAAAATAATAAATTGAACCAATATAATAACACCCCCCATACACATAAGCCCTTCTTATTTATGGGGGTACATCAAATACAATGTAATTAATTATTGTATAAAATTTATTGTAATTTATTCTTTGTAAATAAAAAATAAAATAAAAAAATGTTAAAATACGAAGGTATGATTTTTTTAATGTTGGCGAAAAATAAAAAAAAAAACGATCTTCTGGTAATCTCGAGCAATCGAGGCAAATTTATTTATTTCGCGTGGTCGCTCCAGTGGTTAATAGAATAATTCACTAAGACACTATTCACGTTCCGTTTTTATTTTCCCGAAATCCTTTTCTAATTTAAATACTACGTAAAATATTTATAAATTAATCTGAATTGTAAAATCGAATTACTAGATATTATTATCAAGCATATCTCTACATATTATAAACTAAAGTCCCCCACGTCGTCTGTCTGTCTGTCTATCTGTTCGCGATAAACTCGAAAACTACTGAACGGATTTTCACGCGGTTTTGACCAAAAGATAGAATGTTTCGTGAGAAAGGTTTACGTATGTAATTTGTCAAGGATTTGTTAGAAGTGTCGGAAAAAGTCAAGCCGCCTGGTAACTTTTATCGAAAACGCTGCCTAATCCTTTTGGGATATAACAAAACAATGCATGGTGGGATATTCCTCTTTTATAGTTCTACAAAAAAGTCCGCAAAGGCATATATCTATCTTTTACAGATAGCTTACTATACCCATTCTATCTTCTAAAAAAATGGTCACGTACATTGCGGTAATTGAAAAGTTATTAGACCGATACAGTATTAATCCTTATTAACTTAAATACGTTAGTTACCCCAAGCATTTCATGGATATTATTATAATCTTTCACACCATATCTACGTATTATAAGTCCTCCGCGGTATATGTCTGTCTCTTCGCGATAAACTCAAAGACGGCGGTGGTTATAAAGGTTGGATAACCATCCGGTAGATGACGTTGTGTTTTATTAGCCACAGCAACGCGTGGCCAGGTCAGTTAGTTATGTATAATTTCAATCGGTTAAATTCACCTGCCATAACACAAGGACATCCTAGCATGGCGGATAAAATAATACAAAAAATGTACTTTTTTCACGACGTAAATAAATAACAATAAAAAATTTAAAAAATTACCCCATCTGGCTGGTTGTTTCACAGTGATAATGTGTATTGGGTGAACTACACAGGTAAATATAAATTAAAAAATATATAAGTTTGAGGTAAATAATTAAATAAATAAATGACAGAAGTGGGACTTTTTAAATTTATTTAAATTTTTATGTATTTATTATTATTTTTTATTTGTTTCGTATAATCAATACTGTACCATTATTTAACCTATGAAAAATTTATTATAAACAAATTCTGCTTTCTAATTATTGTTACGCATGACAGCTGTTTCGCCCTCTGAAGGCATTATGAAAAAAACAACAACAAAAAATTGTGGGACTTTCACAGAACGGCATATGAACTTTTAAATTTGATGAATTGTTTAATTTTCGCAAAACAAGTCGTCCTCAGTGTAAACCCATTCAAGAACAGTTGTATCAATTGCGTCAGTTTCCAAGCCAACTTGGTTTCTAAATCATTTGTTATAAGGAGTGATAATTGTAAAGCAATCTCTAAAAAATAACAGTTCAGTCACAAAGGGTGACAATTGGCAAGCATTTCCAAAGATCTACTAGTACACTGAAAAGTGTGCTCTCTGGAAAGCAACACCCAAAGTCCGGTCACAAAGAATATCTCCAACAAAGACCTTCTCCAAAACAGTCCGGTTACAACACTTTAATTTTAAAACAGTCCAATCACAAGACTGTCCAGTTACAAGACATTCCAGTTACAAGACAATCCAGTTACAAAGAGAAGGCAGTCAAAAAAGGCAGTCCAGTTACAGAGAGAAACGAAAACAGAGATAGAGTGGGAGCTCTCAAACATTCATTTGAAAATCTAAGTATTCACTTGCATTGCCGAACATAGTTTGTAACAATCGATTATAAGAAATTTGTGAAAGGATTGAAATCTCTCAGTGGTTGTTTTGCTACCGTTTCTGTAACATTATTTTTCATTTTTATGGTTTAAAATTTTCCTAAGTGTTTTTATGAAACATCTGCCATGTGGCTTAGGGGAGAACCCTTTGCATAAAAAACAAAACAAAATGTAAAACAAATGAGGATGCTGAGTAATGGCTAACGTTTAAAATGTATAAAGTGCCCCAATTTTAAGTGAGAATACAGAGAATCTATTTTAGTATTTTGTTTCTTAGATTTTAGAAGAAACTTGATTAAATGTTTGTATTTTTGTCAGGCAACTTCTGTCATAAAAAAATACACGGAGTTTAAGTTCGAAGACTTAAGTTTCCCATGTAAAATGTTTGAAAAATTTGTTCCTGAATCAATGAATGTTTTAAATAACTTTGAGGCAAGTCTCAAAGTAAGTTTGTAAATTTATATTATTTTTTAATGAGTTCATCGGGAAATAAATACACAAAGACAATGTTGAAAAATATTTAAAATACATTAAGGCAATTTTATGTTTTTAATTTTAAGATGTTTTAGGATGTTGTATGCAAAATTGCCTTTAGGGAATAAGATAAAAAACCAACAATTTTTCATATTTTTAGATCACATAGTCTTAGTACTGTTTTTTTTTTTTTACATGAGCTCCACACAGGAGGCCCTGAGGAAAATAATTTCCCTGAGGGCCTATGTCATCTTTGGGGATGCTGTGTGGAAGGTTTTTTTAGGGTAAGGAAGGAGAGGAGAGTTCTGGGAAGGAAAAGGGTTTAAGGGGTTGGTAGGAATCTGGGGTTCAGTGTGTCCTGGTCATCCACCTCCAAGACCAAGACAAACCTCATCCCATGAACCCGGGCGCATATTTACAAAACCTATACCGATTCAGTCGCGGTAATGACAATTTACATTTTAAATATACCTCTATATTGGTTATTTTTTATCACATTGCAAAACAAAAATTGTTCTAAAATCTAGATAAAATAATCTTTCTGACGTGTATATTAGAAATTAATAATTTTATTTCTAAATATTTAAATTTTAATATTATTCCCATATATTGTAAATACATCTCTATATTGATAATTTTTTATCACTTTGCAAAAACAAAAATTGTTCTAAAATCTAGATAAAATAATCTTTCCAATGTGTATATTAGAAATTAATAATCTTATTTCTAAATATTTAAATTTTGATATTGAAAATTTAAAGCGACTGAAACGCGGTAGGGATTGTAAACACGCAACCCGGGCACCCCTGCTAAATCACCAAATGTAGCGAACCACTTGGGGTGACCTATGGCAGAGGTGTTGGTTATCCAATAAAGGTTCCCGGGGCGGCGGTACCAATTCCCACCTCCCAAATTGTAAATTTGCTCTGTTTATCTGTTTATTTTCGCAAACATTTTCTAATAAATATGGCCTCAAATGTATCCATTCGTATTTTCACGAATGCTCGACCTATTTTATCTATATATTTATGTACATAGCGCAGAAAAAATAGTTTTCACATGTCAAAGAAATATTTTGAGTCTCCAACTAAGAAAATTTTTCCGATTTACAACATTCAGTACCTAATTTAAAATGATCGCACTTTACCAATATTATATTAAATATTGACAGAAATCAACTCTCATATTATTTGATTAACTTAGCATTTCACGTTTTAGTGAAACATGTCACATCTTGTATCCATCCCCTTATGCGTTATACGTGTTCTATAGAGGTGAGTAAAATCTTTTTTTCGAAACCATTTAAGAAATGGAACGGTTGCAACAGTTTTGCGGATTTTTGAAAACCGTTTAAAAAAATGTGTTGCTATACAAGCAATAAACCCGCGCGAAATGCTTCTAATATACCAAAATTCGTTTTGGAAATCCGTGTAAAACGTAACGGGTCCCGCAACACCTTACTAAACTGTTAAACACGTCGTAAACCGTTGCCACAAAACGTTTTCACGCGAAACGCTTTCTCTCGATACCTAATCTGTCGCTGACCGTTGTTACAAAGTACAAAACGCTAAATTGTGAAATGCTTTCTTCTTCTAATTTATCATGTTATTTTCAAACAGTTTCAAGTAAACGTTTATTCTGAGAAACCGAAACGGTTTCGGTTATTTTGAAAAATACTAATTTAAAACACTAATTCCAAACCATTTTTTTATAGTAAAAAATTCTTTAGCACCGTTGTAATTTGAAAGCCGATGAAACGAAAAACGATAAAAAGAGACAAACACGTACATCTATAGGATTTAGCCTGCGAGAGAATAAGATACCAATAAAATATTTATTTTATTCACGTGTTCTCGGTTCCAATATAATAGGCAAAATCCACGGTCTTAGGCAGGTCTCCTTTAGTGAAGTGGTACAAAGAGTCTGACGAATCTATGTAGACATTCAGCCAACCAGGGATCGAATCCTACGAAATCGAAAAAAACTGTTCTTTTTGTAAAATCAATATCCAATCTTCAAACCACTCCAAAATGGACATGCAAAAGAAAATACAAAAGAAAGCGATAACTAGCGACTCCGAAGAAGAAGCCACAAACACTAATAAGTAACAATATTATAATAAATAAACCCTACAATTATTCTACACCTGATAGTCTGCATTTGTCTCTTCATTTCGAAGTTTAGTTTTCTGACTTCTACCGCGTATGAACTGCACACAAGTTTTTATTTTTGAAAATCAATCTTCAAAATGAAAAGGTAAAGAAAACACAAAAGAAAACGACATCTAGCGACCCCGAAGAAGAAAACACAATGATATGACCAGATGTATAGGAAAAGGTGCACTGGAATTTGACGACAAAAATATGGAAAAATCATCCTTCATAATGGCAAAAAAAGGGCTCGTAGTCTTTATGTATCTACTTTAGTTATCTGAAGGTTTCACTTCTACCGTGTGTGAATTGCACACTCTGATTTTGTTAAATTTTAACTTTTTCGTTCTTTTTATTTTCTGTTTCTTTTTACTTTCTATATTCTAACCCTCCGACGGGCAACGTATCCTTTCGAATGGAAACATGGCTTGGCCAAGCCATACTAGGGGTGTCTCTAAAACTAGTTTTAGATAAACGAAGATGTGCAAATAGTGTCTGTGTGTGTGTAAATGTGTCAATATGTTAAACGTATATACTCTTTGCGTTGGCTGCTCCTTACTCCATAAGGTATTCGCATTCATAATGGTCTTCAGATTTGTCAACCAAAATACCAAGTACATTAATGCCACTAGCAACTGGCACTTTAGCCGCTGCCTCAACAGCTGGCTAAACAACTGCTTCAAGAACTGCTGGTAAATGAATATTCAGGCATACCAATATTTTCTCCAACCTCTAATTCAAATTCAACATAAGATTCCTCTCCCAGGAATATAGTCAACATAATTCTCATTGTCCCAGCGTACATATTCTCTTCCTCAATATCCTCCGCCAAATATTCGGCTAATATTACCTCATGTTCGCGAATTTGTCCAAACGTCAGGCGATTACAATGTGATGCCATTTCGCAAAAAAATGTCAAAACCAAACAAAACACCAAAAAATATTCAAAGTATGAACATAAACACACAGAAAATTTTCTTCTTTACGTCCGTACACAACAAATGGCTAATTCAAACTAACCGGCTGCATATGCATATGCATAATATGCTGCTTGATGTACACAAAAGCCAAACCAAACATTTTCGAACCTGGACCGAACCTTTTGTCATTAGGATATTGGATTTTAGGTTTGGCTTCACCCAGTTGAGATTCAGGAAAATGCAAATCAAAGAATAATTACACCTACCAGCCGACGTTCCTTATGCTAGGTGTTAACGAAAGGGGCGCCATCTTTTGGCATTATTAGCTACTTGCTTTAATTCGGTTCTATTACGTTAGTAGCTTGGTCAAGAATAGAACTCGGCGATCTTAGGCAATATAGAGGGTTGCCGAGGGCCTTGTTGGAGACAAATGTCTTGGCTGCGAAATATACGAGAGTGCACCGGCATTAGAAGTGTGGAGGAGCTATTCCGGGTAGCGCAAGACAGAGAGACATTTTCAATCGCCAACATCGGGGGGACCTGATAGGGCACACAAAGAAGAAGAAGAAGTAGCTTGGTCACAAACTTCACATTCACAGATGGTTTCCGTATGGCGCGGCGTCAGAGTTGTACTCGGAATCAGATTCATAAATTTGCCATACCTATGTATAGGTATTCTTCTTCTTCTTGTGCCCTGTCCGTTCAACGGACGTTGGCTATCATGTTGGCTATGAGGACTTTGTTTACTGCGGCCCGGAACAGCTCCATCCACGGTAGACTGGCCAAACCACTGTGTCAGGTTTTTCAGCCATGAGGTTCTCCTTCTTCCAGGGCTCCGTCTTCCGGCAATCTTTCCCTGCATTATGAGATGCAGGATCTCATACTTCTCTGGAGTCTCATCACATCTCCAAGATATTGAAGTTTTCGGATTTTTATAGTTTTAATTGCTTCCTTTTCTTTATTCATCCAAACCATAACATCTTCGTTTGTAACCCTGTCCATCCAGCTTATTTTAATTTAAATATTCTTCTGTAGATCCACATCTCGAATGCCTCAAGTCGCCTAATTAATTCTTCAGTAAGTGTCCATGCTTCCATTCCGCAAAATAATATCGAAAACACGTAGCATCTGAACATTCGCATTCGTAATCCAAGGTTGAGATCATGACTGCAGAACATTTTTATCATGCAGATAAAGGTTGCAGGAGCTTGCTCAATGCGGCATTTGATTTCAACTAAAGGATCCCATCTATCATTACATTGCAGCCCAAGTATACAATACTCTGTATCTTCTCTAGTTTTGTTCCAGCAATATAAAGATTTTCATCCAATGCGTTATTTTTGCTTATGAGCATGTATTTTGTCTTATTTATATTCATATGTATAGGTATGTGCTATCTTTTTTAAATAAATCTTTAAATGAACTAATAATAATTCACCCTGTCACTGCTGGCAATACTAGGTACCATTTATTGGGTTGATATCAGAATTTCTTTAACAACTCCTTACAAGCTATTAATGGAGTACTGCATTAATCTCTTTGTCTTTACCCATGTAATACTTAATCTCTCAAAACCCTCTTTCCTACAAAAGAAATGTGAGCTTGTACCACATGCTATCTCTTTATCTACCTACTTAATTTATCTTTAGCCAAATTCCAACCTCTAAAAGATGAAGATCTTCAATCGACTCATTACCATGAGTCAGAAAAAAAATATGTACGTAATCTGTTATTTAAATAAGTATGTGCTCTGTGCCTGGAAAGACCTCATTAATTCCTTTTAATGGTTTGGTTGCGCCACCACGACTACCTGCGGGCCGAACGCCTTTTGCCTTCATCATTTACATTTACCAGAGCCTAAAAACTTCCTAAGGTAAATAACGGTGGGTTTTTAAGCAAAATGACCCATTAACGTTAAATATTCGTTATAAAAACAGCTCAGTTTCGTTAGAACGTATTTCTCCCTAACTGCCGCTTGAAAATTGAAAGAAAAAGTTTGATGTCCATGGAAATTCTAGAAACATGTATTCCTTAAAGGTATTTTAAAATCGGTCCTTCTTACTTTTAAGACTTACTTTGTGAAATTTCCATATCACTCAGATAAGGTACAGATCATCATATACATTAATATAAACCTGCGTAGAAAAAACGGTACCTTTTTAACAATATTTTCGTAACCGTGGTTGTAACCATAGTTTATGTATTTAACACATACTTAGGATTGTGCATTTTAGTTCATATTATGTTATATGATACATTATAATATTATGTAATAAAATACCATTATATTTACATAGTATTATTTAGGTACTTAGGACGGATTGTTTCACAGAATTTTAACAATTCATCAAATATCAAAGTCATAAATTCAAGTTCTGTTAGTACTTGATAATAACAGAACTTGGATAGAACTTTTACAGAACTAGAATATTGATGTATTGGTCAAATTCTGTGAACATCCCAAAGACTAAGGAAAAGCGGTTTCAAAAAATTTGAACAATTCATCAAATATTTAAGGTAAATTTTTACATTCTGTGTAAGTTCTATTCAAGTTCTGTTATTGTATTCTTATGGGACAGTTGCTTTTTAAAACTGAAATAATCACAGAACTTGAATAGACCTTTCACAATTGACCTAAAAAATTGACCTCAAAAATTTTAAAAATTCATAAAATATTTTAAGTTAATTTTCATGTTCTGTGTAAGTGCTATTCTAGTTATTTTATTATATTATTATAGGCCGGTTGCTTCATAAAACTGAAATCACAGAACTTGAATAGAACTTTCACAATTGACCTCAGAAATTTGAAGAATTCATAAAACATTTGAAGTTAATTTTCATGTTTTGTGTAAGTTCTATTATGGTTCTGTTATTATTTCATTGTAGGCCAGCTGCTCCATAAAATTGAAATAATTACAAAATTTAAATAGAACTATCACAGAACGTTAAAATTATTTTGAAACTACCCATCCTAAGACTAAGAATAAGACATGAGAAAATTGTGAAGAAATCAAATTTGGCTGATCGTTGATACATTTGTCGAAAAAGGTAACCAGCTTTGAAATATCCTTCACTGACTCTATAATTTAATTAATCACCTAAGAAATGCTAAGTTACACAGAAAAACATTCATTAAATGACTAGAAAAACCTTTACGTAGGTACCTATAAAATCTCATTAAAAAAGACGTGTTCTCGCTGGGCGTTCAACTGGCCCGATCTCCCGGGCGGGATTCAATACGAGGCGATAAATAAAAAGCTGTGCGCTGCTGTCCGGACCAAAGTTCCAACGGGGACGGTAATGAAAGTTTATTTCCTAAATCACGTCACGGACATCCGCCATTTTAGCGCCCGGGACGAGGTGCCTGATCGATCGGAACTTGCCGAGGAGTTGACTTCAGATCCAATGGACCTGTATTGGAATATCACTTACATGAATTAGTTTTTCCTGTGATTATGCTGAACGGCGGATTTCCATAAAATGTAAGTAGGATTATAAGTGGAATATACTTACGTACTTTTAGTATCGCCCTTTTTTTACATTTGCTCCAAACAGGAGGCTCTGATGAAAATAATTTCACTCAGGGCCTATGTCATCTTAGGCGATAGATACTGTGTGGAAGGTTTTTTAAGGAAAGGAGTAGGAATCTGAAGGTCAGTGTGGCCAAGATTTGCGGACTTATGAATCCGTCCCTCCGACCGGCGATGATTCGAGAAATTCGGGCTGGAGAGGATAAAAGATCCTCTCGATCCTGCCCACTACGTGGCAGGACGTCGGCCACCAAGACTTGGACAAACCTCACCCCATGAACCCGGGCACCCCTGTTAAGTCACCAAACGTAGCGAGTCACTTGGGGTGATGATGGGCCCTGATGAAATTCCATAATTCATAATGAAAACGTTACTTGAAATGATCAATTAATCGCATTTGGTGACCAGATATGAAAATAGTTATAATAATTGAACAACTTGCGTGGTGCCGTTTTTCCAAAAAATCACCTCAAGGGTGCTCTAATGGTACTTCTCAAACTTTCTGTTTCCGATCTTTTTCTCTGCTCCACTCCCTTTAACCTCATAAAATACCACGATTTGGGATGCTAAGTCCCATAAAAGGTTAACAAAAATTTCAGAACGTGCAATTCACACGCTGTGGAAGTGAAAATTTCATAAAACTAAAGTAGTCAAGAGTGGGACGACTAAAAAGCACCATACAAAGGGGAGACCGAAAGGCTACGAAGCATCGCACGTATGATGCACTTGTCCGCAGCATCCTGGAATATAGGTCCATCATTTGGGCCCCTTCTGAACAAAATCATATCATAGAAATAGAAACAATTTACAAACATTTTTTAAAGTTAATCTTCGGTACCATACTAAATCCGTCAATATCGAAAGAGATCAACTTATATGTCCCTAACGCGTATACTCGTGGGAGATCCCACACACTTTTTTATGCTCCAAAAGCGAGAACTTCTGCCTATCAGAATGCACCATTAAGCAGGGCGACTCGACTGCTTAACGACTGTGCATTGAGCATCGACATCTTCAATGTCACCTACAGAGAATTCAGTAACTATCTCTTGACATACGTCACAACATAGTCAAACTATGCAATACTTGTAATCTTCTCCATAATTTCTTACTGTATAACTGTTTTATGGAGAACCTCAATTTAATAAATAAATAGGAGACCGATCATACTATCTCATTCTCTCGCAGGTCAAATCCTATAGATTTTTTTTATTTTTTTTTATTAACCAATACATATAATATATAATTAACCAATGTATATAATATATAATATTAGTGGTAACAATACCTCCCTAATTGAGAAATTCTCGTGTTTAGAGAGGGAGCACTATCAGATTGACAGTACTATACATACTTAACAGTTGTTACAATTTGGATGTATGTAGAACTACTTTTTTTTGATGAATGATAGATGAATGTGTTAGTCTCTTTTCAGTGTCGCTATTTTTCGTTTCATCGAGTTTCAGATCATAACGGTGCTAAATAAGTTTTCACTTCAAAAATATAGCTAATTAAGTTCGGGAGCGTGAGTTCCTGTGTATTCAAGGTGGGTACAATGATCACACAAACATGAAACTAACCGTTACACTAACAGCCCTTATTTTTTTAACTAGCGGACACTTTATATAACTGGTATCTACGAGCGCAGTTCAGCAGTTATTCCCTGCTGCATTCTGCAGAGAAGATTGCCTTTACATTTTTGGCTTGCCTTGGGATACACCGTTAAAGATATTTACCGTCACGCACTTGTATTGCCATTTAAGATTGTTCCTAGCTTTGAGATAACAATCACCATCTTAAATATTATTCAGTGCAACACCCACACAAATATAAAACTGAACTATACAACGACGTTCACCAATATAATACACGACAACACAACCAACTACATATATCAAAAATATTCAACAATGTTCGGACGAAATCATTGGAATACATTGCTTACGCTAACTATAACAAATTGCCTGAAGAATTAAGACAGGTATATGCCACTAACAAATCTCGAAATGATATATTGAAATCTTATTTTTTCGAATGTTATTTGGAAAACGAGTCGTAAGTAGGTACAAATAGCTGTCCTGATTATCTCCTAGTACCAAACTTTGTACATCCAGATATGATGGGCGCAGTTTATATCTTTTTTTAAATCTAGTCATGTATCCTGTATGTAAACATCTTGTATTAGGTCTGTATATTTTTGAGCCCGTACATTTTACTGTATTTTCTGATTTTGTTTTTTTTTTTTTTGCATTTCTATAGTCCATTATGGAGGATACTTTATTTTAACTTTTTGATACCAACAGTACATAAATCAAATAAATGGTTATAATAATTCATATAATCTCATAAGATATGTTTCTGTCAAATATTTGTAAAAATGATTCTTCATATATGTTATGTCTGCATGTTGCTTCTGTGCAATGTTTTGTAAAATTTTTCTTCATATATTGTGTCCACATTATTGGGTTGGGTAGATCTATCCACACGATTTTTTTCAAAGTCATTATAAAAACCGTGCAAGTGGCCTATTCGGACTTCGGCTGAAATAAAGGTAAGTTTTGGTCACTTTACTAAATATTTAACGCACGGAGCAGTTTTGAGAGAAATTTCTCATATATGTCAAACACACATAGAGACTTTATGGGAGACATTTCTCCCAGCCTGACACCCACTTATAAAAAAGTCAAGCACCTCTTTTTGTGTTACGGTAAGATATATGATTTAAAAAATGTTATAAAGAAAGAACACTTTCTAAATTAAAACATTTGTTATATAATACTACTGTGAAAAATCTATGTATGACAAATAAAACAAATGGATAAGTTCGTGAGCTATTTTGGCCCTTAAAAATTCACAAATACTTTGCATCGCTTGGAGTAAATTGAATCCTCTTCAACGACCGGTGTAAATGTAACTTTGGGTGGTTCTTCGTCTTCATCGTTTTCTTAAAGCCTTAACTCTCCTGCAATATATTAATAACATTTGTTTGAATTAAGTTTAGAAACTCCCCGCTATCCTGTAATTTCCTGCTTTCTTTAAAAAATATTATGAACAGCGAAGCCCCGAACTTTTTACAGAGGCATCTTTTGTGGTCAGAGCAGGTTTAGCGAATGCCTAGTGATACTAATGTGGAATGGCCCCAACACACGCTAAATACTAACTAGTGCACGAGGCCACGTGTTCTGGCGCCGTAATCACCTCCAATTCACCCCGTTTACCCCACAAACCCCCACGCAACTTCCACATCCTCTACTTCCGCTAAAATCCTGAAAATCCGAGATATTTCTACGACCTACCCCTATTTTCTCTAGCGCGCCCCTCGAAAGCCGCTGAAATCTAACGACAAGGTGGGAATTTTACACTCGATTGGGCGTGTTTTCTTTTTCCAGGGAAATATCTTCAACGGCTGGAAAACTTTGACACCGTCTGTTTTTGAACTAAATGTCTTGAGCGGATTAAACCCGGCGGTGGCTTTTTAAAAGTTCTACAAGAAGAAAAATAGTTTTCCACCGCCTTTGTGATCAAAATAACTTGAGAATCTTCGCGAAAAAAGAAAACAGATTTATAATTAGTTATGGTTGAAGACTCTTTTACGACGTTGAAGTACTAATATTATCGAAGTAAATGTTAAATTAAAACGTCTAGAGTGAAAAATAGGTACTCCCCATTTTACCCTCGTAAGAAACCACAGTTCAGAAACGAAAAGAATCTTGAAATAATCTAAAAAGCCTTCCTATTACTTCGCTCTCCCAATCCTTTTAACATCACCGTATTAATATTTTTTAATTGTGGCTGTAAGGATCACACAAAAACATACACTCCATCTAGGGATGTCGAAAGTGAAGAAAAAAAATCGATATTTCGATGTATCGATATTTATTAAAATATCAATATCGACGTCGATATACCGAGGAAAAAATATCGATATATCGGTCAAATTTTCAAAAGAATTTGCATTTTTTAAATAATAGTATATTCAGCTCAATATTAACAATAGTAATTTTTATACACAATGTGCTTTTTTAAATGTACAAAAATCTCAATAAAAATGAAGGTATTTTAATCAGTGTTCATTTTTATAAGGTAATAAATACAAAAATATCAAAAACTAAAAAGCTGTCTTCTAACTTATATGTAAAGTGAGACGCATACAAAGTTTGTATGTGCCTCAGTAACATTCTATTGGCGTATTAATCTGTCAAAAAGGACTTCGTATTTGGAACAAGGTTATAGTCAATAATCATAGGCAATTGGGAACCAACACATAGGAGTGGCTTAGAAAAAAATGGCGAAAAATGTATGTACCTACACATATGAGATAGTATTAGTGATCACAAAAACTAACGAGATGAGATAATAAGTAAGCAATTAATTGTTGAAATTTCAACCGCCAGATGTCATAACCCAATAAGTTACTTTTTTTCCGTTCGTTCCTATACGGTTTTGGATTCTATAGACTTTAGTTACATAAATAAAAAAATATCGTTTTTCATACAATTTTCGATATTAAATATTTTGTATCGATATATCGGATCAAAATATATCGGATAAAAATATCGATGTATTGAATTAAAAATATCGATATATCGATACTTTTTCAACAACTCCGCCCTTTTTCAAATACTCACCCCTCATAAAGTTTTTAATCACTCGGGTTCGTACTATAAAATTATTATACTTGAAAAAAAAATAAATGGAAAAACATTCTCGGGTTACGATTAACCTGACAATGTTTGAAAATCTCTAACTTCCATCACAGTAGACGGGAAATGTTGACTGTGGACTTAGACAGCCGAGGGATCGAATTCCCAACGCCTGGTTGGGAACCAAACGCCATGCCAACTCTGACACTGACCGGTCAATAATAATATTGTGGCGGTTCCTAATTGTATATAATTCTTGCGCTGGTGTCGCAGAGCCTGCGCGGAAGGCCTACTCATTGGATACTGACGCAAAATCATCACATTTGTTTCCAGCCGCTGCTCCGGTGAACATTCTCCATTTGGTGTCGTGCTTTCCGCGTCCTCCTGATATTATTTTACAATCGATAAAAATGTATTTGTATTCATTAAATAAATCTGTGTTAAGTCGAGTCTTCTTATTATATCTCCCTTCAAAAGGAAATAGTAATTTACATAAAACACACTTTCATATCATAACAATAATAGGATCATTTGTAGAGCGCCATTTTTTTTGAAAAATCACCTCAAGAGCGCTGAGATAATTAATAATATATCCATACCATATACAGAGAGTTGAGGGATACACTTGACTTACTTTAACCAGTGATTCATGACATTATTTGGAGTAATAGGTAATAAAACGAAAATATTTTGGTCTTCGGTGACTTTTATTATCTTTATTATTTTTTTCTTCAATGCCAAACAAAAAAACTTCCACATGTCATCGTGGTCTCACTCAGCCGAGTAACCAACCGTCCAACTCACCCCGACCCACCTGTCCAATGGTTACTGATTTTTTAAAGTCTTAGGGTGGGTTTCTTCATTTACCGAGAATGCTAAATGCAATGCTAATTGTAAAAGTAAACGGTCAAATGTATAGAAATTTTTAAATTTCGATCGTTTACTTTTACAATTAGCATTGCATTTAGCATTCTCGGTAAATGAAGAAACCCACCCTTAGGGTGAAAACTTCGACCGTCAATGGGTGAAAACAAAAAAAAACAACAAAAAGTCACCAGAGACCAAAATTTAATTAACATTTTTTACTATAAATAATGCCAGGAATCACTGGTTAAAGTAAATCAAGTACATTTGTTAACACCCTGAATACTTCATCAAATTCTAATTATCAAATATATCAGCGATACAAATAGGTAATCTTAGCCAACCTACTTGTACTTCGATAAAGAACTATATTTTTTTAACCATCTGTTTCCAATCAAATTATTAATTCAACGCGGCCGCGGGGCGGCCAACTAAATCCCAGTAAGCAGTACAACAAGGAAAATCCTACGCTTGTAGTAAAGTATTTAATTAGCAATATGTTATAAATACATACATACTTATATTACAAAGCATACGTGATGAATTGCTTTCTAAGAATTTGACAATAGAACAAACAAAATACATACAACTTTAAAGTTTGTGTCAGTTCTTAGACCGCATTTGACGCCACACGAGATTATTCTGTACTCATGTCAGCGTCGGCAACATACATTATGATACGGCTCTGGGAAAAGTGCGATCATGTTTCCAGAGAAATAACTAGACTCCGTTATCCAAGAACAGCACACCTAAAGGCAACGTTAATATTATAAACGAAAAGTTTAGCAAACAAACGATTTCAAGCGAATAAATTGTGATTTTTTTTTAATTATCTCTTATTAAGTTTTGCATAATTAAACTCGGAAGAATTGTGGAAATTGATTAGTATTTTTTCTCAGAATTTATTTGAAGAAAATATAAAATTGTTTAATGTTTTATCACCTGGAGAAATAATTTCGGAAATGAATTTAAAAAAGAGGACAAAATAAAGAGTTTAACAAAAAATATGAAAAACGATCGTAGATAACCCGAACTTCAAACAATTCGGAAAACCTTGTTTTGTAACACAATAGTTCAATAGAGTATTTAAATTTAATTGGGTTCATGCTTAGGCTATTCCTTCCACTTTTTACTACAAGTCTAAATTTAAAAAAAATTAACTATAAACATTCTTCTAAAAACATAACAAAAATGTACACCTTTTTGTCATATTTGAAGAAATGTATTACACGAATTGCGTTAACGAACAGTATATAGGTACATCTACTATTTATAGACCTGAAAGAGAAAAATAGGTATAAAAAACGTACACATATTAAAAGCAGTTTTTTTATGAGCAGCAACAAAGCTTATCATTCAAACTTAGCTTCGTAGATGCTAAATATGTCATCAGTTAATAAAATAAAACGTGTTCATTATCTTTCACTGATAATAAAGATTGGTTCCCAATGTTTTGAAAGTTTTCAATTTCACGTCTGAAGAAAACCTGTGAAGAAGGTAAATAATATAGAAAAACTTCTTGGAAATAGTTGGATAAAACCAAAGATATTGAAATGTAAGTAGATGTGCTATCTGCAGTTTTTACTAGAGAAGACTGGGCTTCCGGGTGTCGCCAATATTGTTTACCAATTAACAAATAAACTAAATGAACGAATAAACCAAACGAACGTTAAACTAAATGAACGAATTATTTCCGTATTCAAACTATATTGTTAACCAAAACTAATGCACAAAAATCAACGAAATGAACAAATTCTTTTCGTATGCAAACTACTTTAATTAGGGCGTATTCCGCCGACAGTTGCGTGGACACCACAGCATATCTCTTTTGTATTTGAATATCTTTGGATAGAACAAAAAAATGACATAACGACAATTATGAGGATAAGACGAAATTTGTTTTTATCAATCAACCGCTTTTATATTGGTCCTTCCTACGAAAAAATATATGTAGATAGCCACTGTCGGCCACTGCCATTTTCGTGGCGATGTCAATCATGTATATAGTATAGTATATTGAAATACTATAATTTTCTTGTTTTAATTATTTAATTGATTAACAACATACATAAAATTTATTGAGTACGGAGTAGCCGTAGAAGAAGTCAAATATGGCTTTAAAATTATTTGAATTCCTCTTGCCAATATCACAAATATTATAAACAAGTTTTCCCTTATGTGGTTGGCTTGCCCATGCCCAAATCACTTATGTATTAGTTCAAGTTTAAACAATTTCTGAAGATATGCACGTAAGAGTACGCGTTGGTTTTTGGTTCGGGCTGGACATTTTTGGTGTCATTCTCTTTTGAATGTTGTGCTTTACGTTTCTCACAGGTATATGGCAACTTTTCAATAAATTCGGGAAATTTTCAAAATTTTTCAAAATTACAGCATCGTATCTTTTTAAAAGACTTCAAAAAGGAGGAGGTTCTCAATTCGACTGTATTTTTTTTTTTTTTTATGTTTGTAACCTCAGAACTTTCGACTGGGTGAACCGATATTGATGATTCTTTTTTTATTTGAAAGATGCTTTCCGTGTGGTCCCATTTTAATTTGGTCCAGTTCTTACAATGGCATCCATGAGAAAACCACATAAGTCTTAAATTTGCATTAAGTATGCGCGCGACAAATGGACGAATAACTCAATATCACGCGAACCGATTTCAATTATTCTTTTTTTATTGGAAAGGATGTACTTCAAGGGTAGTTTGATGAGAGTTTGGTTAGGTTCTGATAAAGTAACGGAACTCTTCAATTCTTAGGAGCAAATTAACGAAACTCGGCCGAATCTCTTAATTTGACCCTAGCGTCGTTATGGTTAAATTGTGTCTGGCTCATATGAGCAGCACGTTTAGTAGGTCTTCCCATATTCAGACAAATTAGTTGGTGTAGGTACTTCAGATTCACCAAAAAACAAAAAAATAAACAAAATTTTTAACAAAACAAAAAAACGACTTAAAAAAATGCACTAAAAAGTAAAAAAATAATTTCGTACTCTTCTACAACTTCATAATCATTTTACTTTTTCTACTCATTAACATGTAGGTACGATTGTTATTTTTGGAGTCGGTGTCAGCAAAGGTACCCGGCCCAACGTGTTCAATTGACAACACCCCTCCCGCCGCGGCCCCGCTCTCGCCTCGTCAAGTCGCTTGTGCGACACAAGCACATCTCACCTAAACTATGTATGTAGTTACAAACCTTCCTTGAATGACACCGACTCCAAAAATAACAATCGTACCTACATGTTGATGAGTAGAAAAAGTAAGATGATTATGAAGTTGTAGAAGAGTACGAAATTATTTTTTTTCTTTTTAGTGCATTTTTTGAAGTCGTTTTTTTGTTTCGTTAAAATTTTTGTTTATAAATTTTTGAGATACACTTGGAGCCCAGAAATACATCCCTCTTCAAATGTTTTCTCGGATTGAATGATTATTTAGTAACTGAGATACCTATGATTCTATTTATGGACACGTGTCGAATCTGGAAAGTTGAAAATAATAATTACACTTTGCACATGGCGCAATTCGCGATGTCCGGCTGTCGACCAACTTCGAGAACTAAGAAGGTGTATTTGTATTTATTTTTAGCCGATTTATTAAAGTTTGGAATTACCCCGACATTGTTGAAACTCATTTAGGCGTGATTGCCTCCCCACACCCGGCATCGATCAGACAATACATTTGAAAATATAAGCTTTTTCTATACACGTCGTTTTTGGTTATTCTTTATCCAACAGTTAACACAAACTTTGTTAAATTACACAATTTAAGTTGCCTTAAAACTTCTTCATGAACCTAAAATAAATAAAATACATTCGGTGGTTTGTAGCACATTCTGGGACGGGTTCCCTCACATTCCATTACTCCTGCGGTGACTTCAAAATCGATTACGTCAAAAAAGTAGTTGATAGAATTCCTAGTGAAATTGGATTTGCCGTCCGCACTAGTGACTATCGGGACTTCCCCTGATTTGGGAGAGCTTTTTTTAGATTCTCCGTCATTTTTTCGAATTCTTACTTTTTATTAAATTTATATATTGCTTCGTCCCGCGTTGATTTGATTTCGCTGCGGTGAAACTTGATTGGGGGATTTATTTGTTATTAGTGGAAACAAATATATTGGAATATTAGGAAGTTATTCATGTATGATGGGCGGTATTTTAAGAATGCACAATTTTATTACATCGTGTCAATAAATAGAGTCACGGGTTCGTATTGGTGGCTTGCCCCCGTTAGGAGCGAAATAAATTAAAAAAATACAGGTAATAATTACTAAATGCAAAATTTTGGTTGTTGGCGCGTGGGTAGTTTATTATTACAATTGTTTCAATGCATTTAAAATTTTTAAAATTGGAACGACTTATAAAAGCAGTGAATTACAAAGGTAACAAAGTTATTTTTTAAAATAAGAATCAAAATGTATATGCGTTTTGTTCAAATGCTAGATATTCGCAAGAAGCAAATGCTAAAATGCTAATGCTGTAGTTTCACTGAATTAGGTCTAATGAACATTTTTTAAGCATGATCTTTGAATGGCTATCCTTTTCATAAGCGGTGCAATATTTTTTTTTTCGATTAGTATGAATATAACGTATCTTGTATTTTAATGTCATCGGATAAATATCGAAATTTTTCAATTTTGCTAATATTCGATAAGTAAATTTTGTCTTTCGAAAAACAATGATCCTGAGACAAATTAAATAAATGCTTTTTGCTTCACAAAAACTAAAATTATAATATCCCGTGAGTTTTCAGGGGTTTTTGCTTTTCACTAATAATATAAGAATTAGGTTACACAACGAGAAATTATGAAATTTTACACCCTTGAAATTTCAAACGAGAGGAAGGTCTTTGTTCACGTCTAATTTACGATACGATACGATTGTACCACCCCAGCCACGAGCACTCCTGTCCCGGTGAGACCGGTACACCAGGGGGCACTGATATGTTAGGACTAGGAACACGTGCTCTGAGGATGGGAAGGAGGTTGGAGTTTAATCGACCGGTATACATGGCAACCTAAAAAGCCAATATTGGAATTTAGGATGGGCAGGAATAAAGGATTGGATTGAGCGTTATACATTTTTCCCCTTCTTTATGTCTTTCTTCGTCTTGTTTCTTCTCGACTCTTCTTGCATCTTCTTGACTGTTTTAGCTCTGCTTGGCTCTTCTTGACTTTCCTTGCCTCTTCTTGTCTCTTCTTGTCTCTTCTCGTCTCTTCTTGTCTCCTCTGCTTGTCTTGTCTTGTCTCAGATTTTCTCTTCTCGAATTTTCTGATCTCTTCTTACTGCTTTTTGGGTGTTTTTGTCTCTTCTTACCTCTTCTTGTCTCTTCTCGTCTCTACGGCTCTACTTCCTACTTGTCTCTTATCGTCTAAAATTGGCTTCTTCTGGGGTTTTCTTAACTCAGTTTTGTTTTTACTGCATCTTCTTTCAAATTCTCACCATTGTATTGTTGGTTAGCCCTGCTTTATCCTACATTTTCTTGTATCTGGGTATTTATTCTTGTTTCTTCTAGTCTGTTCTTGTCTCTAGAAAAAACTCTAAATATGTAAATGTAAAGCCCGAGCAAAGCCGGGGACTTCAGCTATTCTCCTGTAAAAGATAATAAATCAGAGTGGAGAGATGTTAGACGTTAGTATATCAATTTAAAATCTATTCCAAGAAATACTCCGGGGAAATATCTTTAAAAATAAGCGAAAGAAGAGCTATCGTAAATGAGATAACGATAAAAAAGGATTTAAAGATCGAAAGTCTTCCATGTTCGCACGTACGCCCAGTAGTATATTCCAGAGATCAGAATGATAATTCCACTGATACTGTTAAAGGTACGAAGTTAAATACAAGTTTAAGGCTGATAACATCATCCCCTGTTATCGGGAGGCTCCCCACACGAGCGGCGAAGCCTTAGCCTCGGTTACCAAGTCTAAATATTTCACACAACGCGACACGACAAGGGCTAGGTAGCTACGGCTCCATCGCCGCGCTGCGGTCACAAAACTCATTACAAGTTGCGGAAGCTGGCGTCAGGGCTTCGAGTCAGCGGTTGGCCAAAACAAATATCTTCCCAACCCCTCTACAGGGGCGCGCAACCCCTGTTCCCTTATTGGTGGAACACCGCCGCGCCGTCTCACACTGAGAACTATGTTACACCACAAGGACACCAGGACTTACTTAGAATGATACCACAATCCAGATCTTATATACTAGTATCTAGTTTGTAATTAATGAAATAAACACTTCAAATATTCCGAATTTTTAAGAATGATGAATTAGATGGATCTTTTTTTAAAGTGAAACTTCTTTAGCGCTGTTAGTGACTTGGAATTCGGATGAAACGGAAACGCGTCACAACTCAGTTCTACACAAATATTCGGTTCTATTATAATGCGGTAAATTTGCACCTTGATGCTTGCCTTCCATAGCGTAGTTGGCAAGGTGCCTGACAAGTCTCAGCGGCCAGAGGGTCAAACATCATGCAAACGGGGGTTCGATTCCTACGAAATCCAAAAAAAAAACATTATGTAATCAATATCCAATCTTCAAACCATTAAAAAAAAAACAAGCAAATGAAAAGAAAGCGACGTCTAACGACTTTCTAGTTTCTTTTCTACCGAGTGTGAATTACACACTCTGATTTTTTTAACATAAGCTCCACACCAGGAGACCCTGAAGAAATAATTTCCCTAAAGGCCGATGTCATCTTTGGGGATGGTGTGTGGTGGGTTTTTTGTAGAATGGAAGAAGAGGACGTTCTGCGAAGGAAAAAAGGTATGAGGGGTGGGTAGGAATCTGGGGGTCAATGTCTCCAAGAGTGACGGACGTATAAATCTATTCCTCCCACTGCTGTGTAAGGCGATGTTCCGAGAGAGTTCGGCTAGAGAGGTCAAAAGGTCTCCCTCAGCCAGTCTCCCCCGATCCGGGCTGCCACACAGCTGGTGGGCAGATGCATCCATCGTCAACCCTTGCACCCGGGCACCCTTGCTAAGTCCCCAAATGTAGCGAACCACTTGTCGTGTGTTGTGTTGATTATCCAATAAATTGTTCCCGGTGCGGTCGTACCCATACACGACTCCGTATTATGTAATTATTGTTAGTTAACAGTTTGGATCTCAAATAAGTACACATCCCTCTTTGCAATTTATTATACATATGAAGATTTTTATAATTTTTATTTTTATTTTAGCATATAAAATATAATATACATTTAGATGATGTAATAATTTGCGTACAAGTTCATGTTCAAATATGTTAATACCACTCTTCCATAGAAGCATTAGCTTGTGTCTGGAAGAGTAGTGTACATTTTTTTATGCTATATTATGTTATAAGTTCTTAAATTACAATGTGAATGTAAAAAAAAATAAGTTGTAAGTTCGGTGATATGTAATTATAGGTATTTATCTACTAATAAACAATTTTACAATTAGGATAATATATCTAGAATTATTGTAATTAGTTGTTGAAAACAAAACTAAATTTAACTTATTTGAAGAACGGAGTATCACTTGGAAACTGAGTTATAAGTTATTCTTGAGATTAGATTAGTCGGAAACTTTTTTTTTTTTTTTGAGATTATCTTTGAAATATTTTTTAACCGTGTTTATTAATGGGATTTTATCATTAATTTTTCTAATTTCATCCGGTAATCGGTTGAAAATAAGTCTTCCTTGATAAGTATAATAATTTTGTGCGAAGGAAGTGTTTAATTTTGGGCATGAAAAAATATATTTATGTCTAGTACGGTTTTCAGTTATAAATTGATACTTTTCTTTTTCTTTTATAATTTGAATCAAAGCATTTCTATTGTACAGATCTTTGAAAGAAGGTACTTGGAATTCCTTAAATAATTGATCCGTTGGGTAGTCAGAAGGTTTTTTTAATATGATTTTAATTATTAGCCTCTGCACAATTTCAATTGGGAAGAGATTAGTTTTGTATGCGGATCCCCAGCTAATGATGGCATATTGTAAAGTTGATTGAACCAAAGCGTAATATATTAGATATAAGTTTTTTAAACATAAAAAATTTCTGATTCTTAAAAATATATAAATCAATTTTCTAATTTTTTTTACAACTTGACAAATTTGTTCCTTCCATTTTAAATTTTTATCGATAATAACTCCTAAATATTTGATTGTGTTTGTTGTTTTTAATATTATGCAGTTTTGGATACAATAATTTTTACTATGTGTTTTGGAATTATCATGGATGATGATATCAATGTTTTTAGGGGTATCATTTTTGTGTATTGCAAATGGAATTACAAATGTTTTATTAAACACTAACAAACAATAACAAGTCTACTTGGAATGTTACCGACTCTTTATTGTATACCCTTGGAATGTTTCCGACTCTTTATTGTATAGATTTTTCCCTCCATCGCGTGGGGTCTTTAAAAGCCTAGGTTTTACAGAAATGCTAATTACATACATTTTAAATGTTCCAACTGATTCCGTACTTTAGGTAGCTTCCTAAAAAGGACATTCAGTCTGCGCATGTGTGCTGTGAGATACAGACTCGTGTTTCGGCGTGAGGCTCAACAAAAATCATCAAAATACAATGAAAAACCAAGTTTATATGTTTTTTCAATGAATTTTGTTGATTTTTTTGTAATAATAATAAGTGTGTATAAATCTCAAATAGTTAGGAGCTTTATATAAATTGGTTAGAATTTTTTTACAGTTTATTAAAAAATATGTTTCAAAATTATAAAAAAAGCTCCATGTTGATTTTTAATCTTTTACATTGAAAATAAATATCTAATTATTAATTATTTCTTTTTATTTCAATGTAACCCCAGTCTGACTATAATCAGTTAAAATAACAAATAAAATGTATGCTATAACAACAATTTAGGAATATTTATTTTTGGGGTTCTAGGTGACCCCGCACGACACCTCGCTTTAAAAAAAAAGCGACGTGAGGAGGGTTAACATTGTATCGTATCGAAATTATATTTAATCACTTTGTGAAACACCACCACTTAATAAAAAATAAATAATTATTAATTTTGATTAAATTGTGTTGTTTAACAAAATGATTCGTTTTCATTTAATTAAAAATGACACCACAATGTAAATTTGCAAAGATTGAGAAAAAATTATATTTACTTGTGTTCCACTTTTCCTATCAACGACTTGACAACCTCTGTCTCAGTACATGTGTGTATATAGTATCAAACTCTCATTCCTTATATCATTACGTACAACAAGTAACTACCCGACTGTGCCACATACCCAGGCACCCTGCGACCTTTAGAGCCTCTGATTTATGTGTATTAGATCATAAATATTGTTTATCGTTCATTTGACTTTGCATAGGGGACGTGGGCCGATTAATGTCGCACAAGCCTTAAATGAAAAAAAAGGAATATTTAACAATTTGCGTAATTTTGAAACCGTTTTATCTCTCTAGTTATAATTTTATAACTACATTTTCATTTAACAGCAGCGCACATATTTTTACATGAGAAAGCAGTCATTTGTGTTTTTCATACTCCAAAATCATCTGAGCCAGTGGAACTATAGGTGCTCATTTTGGGAAAATTATAAAGCTGAAAGAAATGGTGGGGGGGAATGAGACAGGATAGAGGAAGGTTGAATACAAATTAATTATTCAGATCTGGTCACTTAACCCTGATGTAAAGCCAATCCGAAGCAATTTGGGAGCCGCGTATAGATACCAACACCCCGGGAACCATTTATTGGATAACCAACAATACTCTGCAATAAGTCATCTCAAGTGGTTCTATACTTTTGGTGATAGCAGAGGTGCCTGGTTTCGTGAAGTGAGGTTTGTCCTGGTCCTTGTGTTGGATACATTTGCCCGCCTACTGCGTGGCAGGCCGGATAGAGAGAGGCTGGTTGAGGGAGGCCTCTCTCGACCCATCGCCTTGCATCGCAGTTGGATGATTTATGCGCCCTTCACTTCATATTACTACCCACCCCTCGCACCTTTTTTCCTTCCTCTTCATACTTTCCATAAAAATAACATCCACACAGTATCCCCTAAGATAACATAGTCCTTGAGGGATATTATTTTCCTCAGGGCTTTCTTTATTTCTAAAAATGGTTTTTCGCCAAGGCGACAGAGTTTATGCTGGCATGCTAGTAAATTCTAAAATTCTGTGTAATTTAATTTGTGTACTTGTTTAATTTAATTTAATTTGGGTACTTGGTTTTGTTGTTTTCCTTAGTGGATTTGAACCCACGATCTCTGGTTCTAGACCCGCTTTAAAAAGGAGTTAATTTTGTTTATTAAAAGAAAATAACTTAGTTTACATCACTTTATTTTTTTATATTTTATACTATCAACATGTTTCGTGAACCATGTTCACTTCTTCAGTCACTTCAAAATGTGTATTGTTGGAAAAGATATGTTGACGATATATTTTGCATTTGGTTAGGTTCAGAAAGACAATTGAACATGTTCTTAAATTTTTTAAATAAATTACATAAAAACATTAAATTTACACTGGAAATTGGTAAAGATAAGAGTTTAAATTTCTTGGATTTAAATTTAACATTAACAGGTACAAAAATAGATTTCAATATTTTCCGTAAAGATACATATACTGATATTGTTATACATAATTCTTCAAATCATCCCTTTTCTCAAAAACTAGCGGCTTTTCACTCTATGATTAATAGACTAATTACAATTCCTTTGTCAGCTCTTAACTATAATTTTGAATTAAATCTCATAAAGCAAATAGCAATTAATAATGGCTATTCTTCTAATTTGATAGATGAAATACTAAATAAAAAAATTAAACAGAAATTTTTCAAATTATATATTTACCCTATTTCTAAAGATAACAATAAACATTGGCGTAGAATTTTATTTGTCGACAACGATACGTCAAAAATTATTAGTAAAAATATTCCCGGTACTATTCAACCAGCGTTTTACACAAATAACAAATTGAAGAAATATATACTCAACAATAAAGATAGCGAAATTAAAACCAAAAAATCAGGGGTTTACAAACTCAATTGTAATGATTGTAGTTCGTTTTATATAGGTAGAACTTATAGAAACTTTGAGATTAGGGTTAAAGAGCACCTCAGAGCACTAAATGGCAATAGCGATTCTGAGTTCGCAGACCATTTATTAAAATATGATCATAGCTTTGACATAAATTCAGGTCTTCAAATATTACATACAGGATATAAAACACCGCAAATCAATAATTTAGAAATTTTAGAAATAAGAAAAAATGTAAATTCCAAAGCTGACATAATTAATAAGCAAAAAATTTTTGTTAACCCTGTTTTAAATATCTTCCCACTTAACTGGCCTTTCTAATAGCTTGGTAATCCCCAATTTTTCGAAACTCCCACCATTGTCAACCCTTCCCCCTCCTTCAATTTCTTCTCTCCATATGTAATCTATAATTAATTTTTTAACTTTAGTATACTTTTATTCCTGAAGAAGTGAACATGGTTCACGAAACATGTTGATAGTATAAAATATAAAAAAAATAAAGTGATGTAAACTAAGTTATTTTCTTTTAATAAATAAATAATGACATCACAAAGTAACAACCTTTTAGAAGAAGTTTTCTTCGAAAAAAAAAGTTAATTTTGGTTTTACGACTATCAAATTTGAATTTTATCGTATTCAATTGGTACATGTATTTTTAAATACAAATATAAATTATTGTTAAATGTTACAGTGATAAAGAAAAAGAAAAAGATAAAGAAAAAGAAAAAATAGCATTTCCTCATACAGAGACAAAGTATTTGGTGAGAAAATTCAAACTTAAATAAAATAAAATCATCTATTTCGTAAGAAATAAAATATTTAACTAATAATAACAGGAAAAAATATAAGAAAATCGCAAGATTTATCGGTAACAGAAAAAAAAGATTTTTGAAAATAAAAACAAATTTGGAGTCGCTTGGAACAGTTTTGGGTAATTTTTCAATTTATACTAATTTCATGAATATTTTCGGTAATATTTATAAAATAATTGTTTTATAAAGTATTTATTTACTTATTAACGCCCCATTGGGCTTATACACTTTGATTATAAATTACATGGAAAACAACAGTGTAACATAAATAAAAAAGATTTAAAAAATAAAGCTTACAATATACTTAAGTTATTATAACTTTAAAGAACCCGTAAAATTATTATAGACAAAAATTCAATATTCAATAAAATATTGGGAATACTGCTAATACGCATTTGCATAAATTATGATTAATCGTTATTTTTTTCATTAAAAGTATTGAACTAATTTGACTGTAAATGAGTCAAAATTTAAGACGAAAATATCAGCGACATATATATGGCTCGGTGACCCGACAATTCGTCCTGCGACAATTCATCCGGCGACAGTGCATCCTGCGACAGTTCATCCGGCCGACAGTTCATCCTGCCGACAGTTCATCCGGCGACAATTCATCCTGCCTGATCATTTAGAAGATTTTTATTAAGTAAGTATGCAATGAGGATATACGGCCGTACAACCAAAATCGATATACTTATATCTGAATTCATCTTGAGTGGAAATCCGCTGTAAAAATATTTTTACTAAATAGGTTAGGTTAGGTTAGGTTAGGTTAGGTTAGGTTGTACGGCCGTATATCCTCTTTGCATACTTACTTGAAGAAAAAATCTTCTAAATGATCAGGCAGGATGAATTGTCGCTGGATTAATTGTCGGCGGGATGAACTGTCGGCAGGATGAACTGTCGGCAGGTTGAACTGTCGGCCGGATGAATTGTCGCAGGATGAACTGTCGCCAGATGAACTGTCATGGAACCATATGGTTCAGTCCATGTATTCTCTCCTAACAGAATTGATCACGATCTAATTGTTGTGAAATAACATATGCCATCTAGTTTACTTTGGAGGTACAAGTGAGGACAATATATTTATAGCATCAAGGAAGTCAAATCTTGAATTAACAATTTTAAACAATAAAATGAGATCTAATATTTTTCGCCTTTCAGATAAATTCTATAAATTGAAATTACTTCGTAAATTTACATAATTGATTTCATTTAAAGGAGAATACCAATTTAGAAATTAAAAAAGCGTAATAAATAAATTAATATTTTTCAATATGAAAATGGTATTATGAGATTTAAATGAGAGTTAAAATGATGAGAACAAATTCATGCATTATTTTCAACCCAATACTTTGAATATTGCGAAATTAATCCTCTAACGACGTTCTGCGGAAAAACGGTATATTTTTTAGCTTTGGGCAGGCTTATATTCAAGGAGTTATTTCAACCCTAGGAGCTATTAATTTAGGATATATAATATAATCTGCATTCAGTATGCGCTTTGTAGAGAAAATACATTAATTGTTGTCAAACAAAAACATTAATTTTATCTAAATTAAGAGGCAGCTTGACGTCCCTACAGCAATATTAGCAGAACTGAAGAGGCAACAGAATTTGAAAATAAAAATATTTTTTTATTTTTTATTTATTTACGGAAAAATAGTCCAATTAACAATATAACAATAACACGAATAGAAAAAAAAAGAACTACAATGAAAGGAGATTACATATAGATGAAGAGCATTGACAAAATACATATAATATAAAAGTACATAGAGAAGATAATTACAAGTAGCTTGAAGATGGATTTAAAAAGACTTTAAAAAAACACATTGCGTAACGACTGCCGAAAGTCATTTAGGCTTACACCAAAAAATTCAATGCTTTGATTTGCGTTGACAAGTCTCGACATTCTGGATAAAGGAGAATGATATCCATAATTAGTAGAATGTTGATTGAGGAACAGCAATTCATTATTTTGGAGTCTACGGGAAGGAATGTTGAACTGGATGAGTCGTAACAAAGCAGGTTGATAATTTTGAAAATGCATATTAGATCAGAGTCCTTTCTACGTTTTTCTAAAGAGGAAATGTTTAAAGTTTGTTCAATTTCATCATACGAGTAATCATGTGATGATTTAATAATAACTAGCAGACCCGGCCACACGTTGCTGTGGCTAACGAAAAACAATGCCATCTACTGACAACGCCATTACCTTTATAACCAACGCCATCTATTTTTTTGCATAAAAAAATAAACAGTTGGCATTGCTCCCATTATATATGATATATTTTAACCAATTTACACAAAACTTTAACAAATTATATACCTAAATCTTCCTCATAAATCATTCTATCTATTGGTGAATCTAAGCGTACAGACAGCGGGAGTGACTTTGCTTTATACTATGGACTTTATATATGTTTGTAATTTTTTTTATTTTTAGATTATTATATGTAGCAACCTCTGGTCTGGAGCTCCAAAATACCTGAAAAATACCCTCGACTCTGTGCAGAAACGGGCGGTCCGTTTGATAGATTCTCCCATCTTAACAGACGGATTGCAATCTTTAGAGCACAGGCATCGGGTGGGAATGCTATCCTTGTTCTACCGGTATTACAATGGAAGATGCTCCGAGGAACTAGCATCATTGATCCCTTCGGCACCGGTGCATAGTCGGGAAACACGCCAAACGCGTGCCCAACATTTGTACACGGTTGACATTTGTCACATGAGAACGGGTCGTTTCTTTGACTCGTTCTTATGTTCAACAGCTCGGCTGTGGAATGATTTGCCGGGGTCTGTGTTTCCTCCTTCCTACAACATTGGTCTCTTCAAGACCAATGTTCATTCCTTCCTCTCCTCAAAAAGACCCTCCACACAGCATCCCAGATGACATAGGCCCTGAGGGAAATTATTTTCCGCAAGGCCTCCTGTGTGGAGATAATGTGATGTTATTGATAATAATATATGTAATTATAGATACTGCTACCCGGCTCAGAACAGATATTGTCTAGTGAGTCGGGTAGAGCACATATATGTAAATGTAAATAACTATTGATATTAATAAACGCCCGGGTTACCGGCACCTTTAAAAAAAAACTATGTAAAGAAGTGTAACAATAAGATTAATAATTAAATAATTATGAACGAAAATACTTAATAAATAGAAATGATTATGCTAATCTTCCACATTTCTTGAATTCGGCTGATTTCAACAACCAACTAAAAACATTAGCCATTAAGAATCAGAAGAGATGTTGTTAAGTATCAGGGAACGTGTAGTTCTAATTACAATCGTATAGAAAATGAGACGCCGCACCAGGTAGAACCGAGCGTAATAAAGTCCACAACACCTTCAACTCTCTCTCTCTACTAATGTTGTTCCATTTCCACAGGCTGATGTTCTATTCTTTCCACTGGCTGGATTTTCAAACATTGTTTGTAATACCAAACTATTATTGATTCTATTTAGATCTAGTGTGGTACAAACATTCTGCGTGGCTCCAAAAAACGCTCACACCTACCATATGTATTTACGTACTTCACACCACAATCCTTTGACAGTATTCCAGTCATTGTATTAAAGTTCACAAGGGTTGTAAATGATATATGGTTGTATTTCGCAATGTTTTGTTTGTTTCTACAAAATGGCTCTTTTCTCATGTACGTTCTTTGACTACTTCATAACCTACAACGTATTTCATCATATTTTTCCCACCAATGATTTTTGCTTTTCATTTTAATGTTGCAGTGTCATCTAAATTATAAACAGTATTTTAACTCCATATATGCATTTCTATCCAGATTGGTTAGATATCTGGCTCGTTTGTGGTATTGACAGCAAACTTCACTTAAAATTTTGAAGATTTATCTTATTCCGAGTGCCTTCCCACATTTTATTCCAGCGCAGCAATAAATCATTAAAAAGCACGGGAATCAATAAAAATCTTTGAAGGCGGTTTGGACTGCCCCATCGGAGTTGATTTTTTTCCCTTGCAAGAAGTTATCCAAATTTCGAAAAAAATTATAATCTGTTGAGGCAAGGTCCGGAGAGTACGATGGATGTCTTGCACATTCCAATTGAAGCTCCTCTAATTTGGTAGCTGTCTGTTGTGCAGCAGTGGCCTAGAGCGATTAACCAGCCTCGGTTGTTTAGCAGCTAGCTTTTCCATCATGGTTTGCAGTTGCTGACAATAGACATCTTCCGTAATCGTCGGGCCAGATGTAAGAAAGCTGTAGTGAACGACACAAAAAAAAGAAAAAAAAGAAAACACGACGGCACCGTCGCCATACATATAATCAATCCTTCGAGCCATTTCTGCAGCACTGGTGCCACGGTGGAACTCGTAGGTACTCGTAAATGCGATATTTCAAGTTTTCCATTTTGTAAACTAAGTGACGCAAAGAAAAAAAACAATTAAGGAAAAAACAAATGAATTATAACTTTTTGAAACACAAATACATTAGTAAATAGCTGTATAAATTTGAATTTGGAATTCCTAACCAAAGAGAAGATATTTGAGATCAAAGTTGCCAGTACGGCAAAACGCCAATTTCATATGTAAGGACCTTTGTTGAGCCTTGTAGACTTTCTTTGCTATGCGATCGTTACTAAATATAATTTCATAAAACACATTCAATCATTGAAGATAATATTAACGACTCTGATCGAACTCAAGACCTCTGTCTTACCGAGGAAGTACTCTGACCGCCGAGCTAATTAGACAACATCCACTCATATCAATTTTAATGGTTTCATACTTCGACTGAGAGCTACCAACATAACAGATTTTTTTTAAAATCTGTAAACACAGACTTGATACAACTTGGAAGGAAATTTAAATCGTTTCTAATCCGTCTTAAAATATATTTGACAAACCAGTTTCCTTAGAACCGGTTTAGCTGAGAGGGTACCTTCGCCCTACTTGGTGTTATCTTGTCTGCCTGTTCAAGATTAAAAATGATTGCACATACACAGCGTGCATGTAGAGGATATAGCGCCATGGGTGTAGTGAAACCCAACACATACGAGTACACGATCAGTACTCCTGCGCGTTCCATTACAAAGTACAAAGTCGGAATCTGCGAGTAATCTCAAAGGACGCAGAAGGATTTTTCAAAAGACTGAAATGCTTTGTGATCTCATAAGGAAGTCTGGCTCAGATGAATGTTGATTCTTGAATATATTAATGTGTAGTAGGTATGCATGCAATTATTCTTTAAATTATACATGAGTCTGGTTTTTTTTTCTCATAATTTAACTCTTGGCTTGCTTGCAATAAAATCCAAATAAATGGAACATTTCTGAACGTCTCCGAAAATTAAATCCTGTTTTAGAAAGGTGATAAAATACGCTTTGAAATTTTATAAATCGAAGTAAAAACTAGACAAACTCGCCAATGGGACTCAGCTGAAACAGGTGGACAGATTCAAATACCTCGGGGTTGAATTCTCCAGCGATGGACGGCAAGACGGAGAAATTGATCGAAGAATTAGGGCGGCAAGCTGTGAATTGCGTCCTCTCTACAGTGGAGGTTATCCACCACTTACCCGCCCTGGTATAAGTAACAGATGGTTACTCCTTCAAGGCTCTCGCAAGATTCTAATTTTTTTGTTAAACGAAGCTACATTTATTTATTTCGAACGAATCTAGACCTCCAGTGTCCCTGCATACGTTGTTAGAAAGCAGCACGCAAGGCTTAACAGGAAAAAACATAATACAATAAATCAGGTTAGTAATACAAGCAAAAATAATAGTTAAAGCAAAATAAAACTCGTTGAAGAAGCTCATGAGGCAGCATTGCATCATGTGGAAAACCATGTAAGCATCTGTATAAATAGATAAATAACATACGATAAAGAATTAAGTCTCAAATTATTTGGCAATTACCAAATAAAAAATATAAATTGCATTCAGTCTCATATAAACCACACTCAGCATCCGTGTCCCTTAGCCAACCACCCAGTGAAGCCTCAAAGAAAGTTAGTGAATAATAGAGGTAAAATACATGAAGACTTGAAGAAAAAAAATCAGCATTGAGTAATAATAATCCTCTCTACTGCTCAGTGATAAGGAAAGCCGAGCTCAGTGTCAAGACAAAGATGGCAGTGTTCAAAACTGTATACCGCCCGACGCTCACTTACGGCCACCATAGTGGAAGAACATGCTCTAGAGTCCAAGCTGCCGAAATGAGGTACTTGAGAGAAGTGGCAGGGGTTACGAAATGGAATCATATAAGAAATTCGACGATCCGAGAAGATCTAAACATTGAACCACTGCTACTCTTCATAGAAAAATCGCAACTGAGGTGGATTGGGCATGTGCTAAGAAGAAGATGACCGAATTCCGAGGAAATTACTGAGTGCGATTTCATAGGGTAGACGTCCAGTGGGCTGCCCCAAACACAGTTGGGCGAGGCTACTCTAGAAACTGTGTGAGGAGAGGATGGGACTGCCATGGACGGAGGCCGAACAAGCAGCACAATACAAATGGAGGGGCCTTGTCGCTGCAGTGGGTCCCCGACCGAATAGGATAAGGGGAAGAAGATGATGATGAAGTAAACAAGTAAATGGCACACCTTCCGTTTTTTCTAACTAAAATTACGGATAACGAAAAAAATAATAACACGTTCATATTTCAATAGACATATTTATTATAAATGTTATTGTCACCTAATTTTTTGTCGATCCATGTAAAAATAATTAATTCAAAATTCTCTAAGATCCATTTTTTTCAAATAGCGATCTGAAACTAAGGTTTTATAAAGGTGTACATTTTACTTATTTTGTGGTTAACTTTTATATTTAAACACCATTTGTGTCATATTTCTCACTATGATGGTAAGGGAGACAACACGATTTCTATAAGACCTATGAGAGTTGTTCTGAAAAGCAGACAAATTGATCTGAGGGGTTAATACGAATAAAACAAAACAAAAATCTGTGAAAATTTCATAACTTCAGTACAGTACAATGTTCGAACAGTATTTTTTAAACTGGCTAACGTAATCTCAACCAATCAGATGTCTGCTGTATTGTTAAGATTACGATCGCTTTGTTAAATAAGTTCATTTGCTCTTAATTCATTTAGGAGACATCACAATTAGGCCACTTGTTCTATAATCTCATTAAATCGAGATAACTAAATTACACATAGTGCTTAGTTATTAGTTATTAATAAGAGAGGTTACCGATATGACTATTATTTATCACGGAAACTCGGTTAAAACAACACGGTTTACTGGGTTAGTGATAAACTAAGTTAGTTATCTTGGTCACGTAGAGCTTTGCCAGGTTTATTAAACAAAGGTACCTAATACTTTCGTAAGCCATATAGCCCGTTACGTGAAATTAAGCCAAAAGGAGCTTTGAAGTCAAGTTATTAGATCGAATACTTACAACAAATAAGGAGAAATACACATTTTATTAATAAATTTATCAATGTCTACATCTCTATAATTTTTTTTTCTTTTCTTTATTCATCATATAACTTTTTATACAGTTTTTACAGGTGGTTCGACTACAACGGATATTTATGTTTGTTCAATTTCCTAAATGGCGTAGAATCTTGTATGTAGATATTTTTTTCTCAAAAATACATCAAAACCTTCCATCAGATATTAAACTAGTATTTAACAAGCATTTTACAGGAAAATTTTTAATGAACGTGAAAGAAAAATAGGTCAGTTTGGGCCATTTAGGTATTTACTGGGTTCAACGCAGTGACTGCCCCGCGTTTTATATCGGAAAAACGTCGCTTATTGTTAATTCCCTTGTCAAAGAGCACCTAAGAGGCTTAAATAGTAATGGCTTTTCAGAATTTCAGACATGTTTAATAAAAATGCAGGTATTTATTTAATGCATAACAATAGGATACGGATCCGACTAGAAAACTTAGAAGCATGAGATAAGAAAACCAAAAATATTAATAGTAAAGTTATTAACAGGTTAAACTAAAAAAATACCGATACTAAAATACTTGTTCCCAATTCTCTCTCTTTCCATTCCATCACGTAGGTACTACCACCACGTATCCACTGAAAAAGTATGACATATTTATAATATATATTGTAGTACAATTTAATAGAGTATTACATATGTATACTGTCCTGACCAGCAACTGTCGGCAGACTACGACCTATGTAATCAGGGTAGTTTGCATACGAAAATAATTTGTTCATTTCGTTGATTTTTTGAAGGTGTGCATTAGTATTGGTTAACAATATAGTTTGAATACGGAAAGACTTCGTTCATTTAATTTAACGTTCGTTTGGTTTATTCGTTAATTATTCGTTCGTTTAGTTTATTTGTTAATTGGTAAACAATATCGGCGACACCCGGAAGCGCAGTCTCACCTAGTAAAAACTGCAGATAGCACATCTATTATATTTCTATATCTTTGGTCCTGACGAAGGTACGGTGTTTAGCGAAACCTGGTCGGCAATTGGTATAAAAAAATCTATTTTAAACTAGCTTTTTCCCGCGGCTTCGTTCGCATGATATTAGGGAGTTTCCCACTCCGCTTCCCCCCTCCCCCCGCCCCCCTCTCCCTCCCCCTTTCCTCTCCCCCATCTCCTACCACCCCTCCCCCGTCCCCCTCACCCTCCTCCCTCTCTCCCCTGTCTCCCTCACCCTCCTCCCCCTCTCCCTCTCCCTCCCCATCCCCTCTTTCCCCTCTCCACTCCCCTCCCCATTCCCCTCCTCCCTCCCGACTCCCGATCTCCCCCTCCCTCCTCCAAACAATTTGGGAGGCGGGAATGGGTACCGCCGCCACGGAAATCTTTATTGGATATCCAACTCCTCTGCCATAGATCACCCCAAGTGTTCGGTACGTTTGGTGATTTAGCAGGGGTGCCCGGGTTCATGGGGTTGTCTAGATCTTGGAGGTGGATGACCAGGACACACTGAATTCCAGATTCCTACCCACCCCTTAAACCCTTTTCCTTCCCAGAACTCTCCTCTCCTTCCTTTCCTTTAAAAACCCTCCAAACAGCATCCCTAAAGACGACACAGGCCCTGAGGGAAATTATTTTCCTCGGGGCCTTCTGTGTAGAGCTCGTGAAAATCCTCCCCCCCTCCACCCTCCCCCTCCCCCCTGCCAGAATTTATTTGAAGTACTCCTCTAATAATCTGAATCGAATAAAGAATTATAGATATCTTACTAATAGTAAAATTGAAAGAGTAACAAATATACATACATCATACATCCATACAACTTTTCGACTTTATAATATTAGCATTCTTAAGTCACATCACGAAGTATCTGCTTCATATAAAAAAATGTAAGAGTTTACAACTTCCAAAGTAAAGTGTTCGGGAATAATGATTTGCTTCAGAGCAGCTTTTGTGAAATAACAACCTGGGGCACTCAATATTCGTAGAAATTACCTGAATAGAATAAAAATAAGAAGCATTTGAGTTATTTAAATGAGATATTATTCATTGTTATTTGTTGCAGCGATTCTCAAATTTGCACTGTATATAAATTATTAAGTACTGATGGCCTCCTTAATCGAGAGGTAAGGTTCTTGAATCACAATCCGAAGGCAGCGGGATCGAATCCCGACGTTCGTGTTACTTCACAATTAATTACATAATTTTAAATATTATACACTCGTAGTAAATTTGCGGCTCGTTCCAGAGTCGGAGATACTCTCAGTATCGCCCAGGTGCAAGATTCAGAATTGAAACGTTTCTTGAAATGGATTTTGCCGTGGTTGGTGACCAAATCTGAACAGCCAGGTACTTTTCCACTTTCCTTTTTCCCATCGTCCAGCTTCACAACTTATACCAATGGGGATGTCCCAGACTCACTGGCTCCAGACGGGAGCCTCAGGGACTCTTGTGCGGTATTAAAAAGAGGCTTCATTATAAGCAACGCAGAAATAGAAAATCAATACATTTTTTTAAGCAAAATACATAATGCTTTAAGTACTGACATAAAGTCAAGTAATTCTAATTCTCTTTTTATAACACGTGTACAAAATTGGATTTTCGAAAGTGGACGAACGTACTTTAAAGAATTTCTGAGTTCTAACACTACATTTTAATTATTAATTTTTGCATTTCAAAATTTTAATTTCCATTTATATTTCTATTTTTCTTTAAAATGTTGTTATTTTTTTCTCTTAATTTTTTCACTAAATTTTATTTATTTTTTAATTTTAATTTATTTACTTACATGTTTTAATTTATATATTTGTATAGAACACTTGAGTTCTTAACATTTAATCTTTATTATTAATTTTTGTATTTCAAAATTTGAATTTTCATTTTTATTTCTACTTTTCTTTAAAATATGATCTTTTTTCTCTTTATTTTTCACTTACTTTTAAATATTTCATAATTTTTATTTAGTATATTTAATCATCTGTTTTAATAAAATAGTATTTGTATTAATTTAAATAAATATTAAATATACGACTACCATAACACGGGCATGAGCATGAGTGGTAGACAAAAAAAAAACAAATATCTGTAACTAATAAAAAAAATTATGAAATAAATAAATAAAAAAAAAGACGGGTGAGTTACACCATTTATAACTCGAGAACGTCTGGACCAATATTTATGATCGTTGGTTTGTTCGATTTGTCTCCGCCCGAATAGCAGAATAGCTATTACAACATCAGAAAAATTCACGACAAAAAAGTTATGAAGAAAATTCTTTTCCTCATACATTTTGTATGGAACGAATTCTCATCTTTTGAAAGACCTGCAGCAATATTGTGAAACGTAGGTACCTATAATATTGAATAATGGGTGAATTCCAAAAATTCAAAAACGTCAAATGTCAATGCCAAATGTCAACGCTGATTGGTTTGCTTTTGTTCTTAAGCATATAATGCTGACCCTCTTTCTTACACACTAAATTTCAACAGTAAAAATGAGACAAACGGTGAACGTACGTCTGCACCCCTCCAAAGGAAAAATACAATAATTATAATTAATCTCCCTCACACACATAAAGAAAATGAAACGCGATTCCCGTAAGTAAGTGGAAAAATAAGAAAATTCGTAAACAACGCCATCTCTGATACTGACAAAAGCAAAACACGGACATCGATAATTGCTTTATTGTGTAATTTTTAACTTAAGAAAAATACTGAATTTAATGCAGCTAATAAGGTAACAAAATATTTATAGATTCTGAGGCGTACGTCTGAGTTAAGGTCTTAGCAAAAAACAACTTTCCACATGGGCAATAGAAATCTTAAGAAAGGCAATAATTATATTTCCACATCTAGCTTCCCGTTGACAAAGTATTATCTAGTTGTGGAATAAGTCTTTATTGAAATTATGCAACATTTGAATAAAAAAGGAATTTATCTATGTACATAAAGAGGAGTACCCATGGCAGGTGATTACGTCTTTGTTTTTTATACAAACCTATAGTTTTATATAAAAAGTCTGTAATTCTTTATAGTCTGATATACCTATACTGTCAACTATACCAAAAATATTTGAAATGATTATTTATAAGAAATTACATCACCAAATTACGCCATTTCTATGAGAAAACCAACACGGTTTTATGCCAAGAAAATTCACGGCTTCAAATTTGTTAATATTTTCGCGATTGATGGCCTCGAGACACCAAACTGATGTAGTGTATACGGATTTTGCCAAGGCTTTTGATCGAGTAGATCATGACATTTTACTACTTAAAATGTACAAACTTGGTTTCGATCAACAAACACTTATATTCTTCGCGTCCTATTTAAAATCCAGAAGTCAATATATAATAATAAATGGACATGAATCTAAACAATTCCCGGCCTTATCAGGTATTCCTCAAGGGTCAAACCTTGGTCCTTTGCTGTTCCTTATACTTATAGATGACATCTAGGTATGTGTAAAATATTGCAAATGTCTTCTATTTACAGACGACCTCAAACTTTTGATGGAAATAATAAAGAACCGTGAAGCTATTGCAGAATGGTCAGTAAAAAACAAATTAGAATTCAATATAAAAAAAATGTGTAACTATGACATATACCCGCTCTCAGAAGCCCGTAGTTTTTTTTAATACAACATTAAAGGGAAAACATTATGCCGAGTCAATAGCTTTAAAGATCTCGATATCGTCTTTGATCCCAAACTGACATTCTAGGATCATATATCACGGCTCACTCCAGCTTGCTACAAACTCCTGGGTTTCATCATCAGAATATGTAAGCAATTGGATGACACAGATGCAATGATAGTCATATTCGATGGCGTCATAAGAAGTATGCAAGTGGTGTGTGGACTAAATATATTAATATGCTGGAACAAATTCAGAAAAAGTTCCTTAGGTATGTCTATATGCGGATGCATGGAACGTACCCGAGATTCATGCACCACATGGAATTACTTGAGGCAACAAATAGATTTAGCTTGGAAACTAGACGTTATGCAAATCTTGCAATTCTTAGTTTTAACTTAACTGTATTGACAGCCCATTCCTCTTGGAATGTTATGGCTTATACGTGCCTGAAAATATCAGCCGTAGTCATCGACACGACTTGTTCAAAATACCATATGGCAGAACAGATGTTCTAGAACAGAAAAGCATGACAAGAGGAATGGTGCTGTTGAACGAAATATCGGAAACACTAGATATATATAACTCTACTTTAGATAGCCTTAAGATTTTTTTTGTATAACAATCATCTTTCTAGGTGTTAAGACTGTCAAAATGATAAAAAATTGTACAGTAATTGGATAATGACACAGTTCTACAACAAAAATGCTGTCTGGATGTTTTCAAATGATTTCTATGTATTCAAGTGTTCTGAAAACTAGAAAAATACTCAAAAAATTCCAGAACGTCAGGTCATTTTGCAAAACGGTGTACATATATTCATAGATATAGATATTATATACAATAGGGAGCTCTGGCAATAAACATTTCATTGTTAAACCTTTCATCTGATTGAGATGAAACTTTGGGGATTTGATGTGTGCATGCCCGCGATGGTTTCTGTATACAATAGTGAGCTCTGGAATCATGAAATTACGAAAAATTAATTAAATAAATAAAAATGAATCGCAGAAATGTATGTACGCGCATAACTTTTGAACGACTGCACCAAATTGGATAATTCTTTTTTTTGTGTTCGTTATTGTCAAGACAAGGTTTGTATAAAACAACTGGTGAGCTCTGGCATTATGAAATTTGTATAAAAAATTGCAATAAGTAGCACGCGAGCTGTGAAGACTGAATGTACTGGGACTGAATGTATGGAATGCGGGAAGGGGGGAAGGGAACTCGGGTGGGGGGTTCTAGGGAGGGGGGAAGGGAAAATAGGGGATTAACCTGAATTTTTAGGCAATAACAAAGTCTCTTACTACAAACAAATCGTTTAAAGCATTTCAAGCTCTAGTTTGCCTAATGAGTTTAAAAGAACATTTTCTTCATTCCCACCTCGACTACTTTCCAGAAAATTTAGGATATGTGAATGAAGAGCAAAATGAACGATTTCACCAAGATATTAAGGAGATGGAAAAAAGATACCAGGGAAGATGGAGCATCCCAATTATTGCAGACTTGGACGCTTCAGAGAGGCCTTCCAGATGCTTCCTACAAGCGAAAATGTACCAAAAGGAGTCTCACTGGGGAAAAGAAATGTGTTTAGTACTTACTAATCAAAGTATTTTAGATAAAAAAGTAAGTTTTGTTAAGCAATTATAAATAAAATTTTTTTTTTTAGTCTTTTATCTTTTATTTTAAGATGATAACTTGCTTAACATAGATACCTACATTGTCAGAAAACGTGACGTTCTGTGACAAAATGAAAGTCATTTTTGGATTTAGCGCACCCAAAAACATAAGAATTACGCAAAAAAACCAAAACAGCTCTCAACTTTTATTTTTTTGTAGACTTGTGTAATCTGTAGTACAATTTAAAAAAAAAGTTTTATTCAGAGTTTGATGACATTTTGCACACTTAACGTTTAAAGTGAGGTGAACATTAAAATCTACACCTGATTTCGGATAACTTTGTGGAAAGATTGGGCAATGTCCGATCCGGAGACTTAAGCTAATGATATATAGAAAAAAAAACTTTATTTCAGGAAAAATCTCAAAACTGCCCCAAAACTGCAATAAAGACTAAGATTTATTAAGACATTTAATGTCAAATGCGTATCATCTTTAAGGGAGTATCTTTCTTTCTTGAAAGTCTCATCCGGGCATTTACATATTTATCTAAATAAGAATAAATAGAATAAAGGATGAAAAACGAATCCCGTCGGATAAATAATGGCGGCACGCTGTGAGCACGATAAGACTGCTCCGCAACATGATCCGCAAGAAGTTGTCACTTAAGTTAAATTACCATAAAACATCGCCAGTAACTATACTGCCTCTATCTCTCCGTCTCCCCGCCACCAAGTTGGAGCACGAGGCACAATGGAATGGGCGTCAAATAATTTGCAACTAATTCCTACTAATCCCGAATAATTTGGGTTAAATTTCATACCCCCAACAGCGTCTTTGCTAAATACATAAACTGGCTTAGGAATTAGAAGATTTAGAAGCGTAGCTTGGAAACATGAACATGTCTACTATTCTGAAACAATTGTTTCGGAAGAATTATGAAAGAAGGCGGGAAACTGCGGTTAATAGGGCAAAAGAATGCTTCAATGAATAAGGGTGTAATATTTAAATCCGTTTTTATTTTATTATTTATATGCTCTTTAATGCTGCACAGGTAAATAATAATATGTAGATGATATGTGAAAGTAAAACAAAAACTGTTCCTAATATAAAACAGTAAAATAATCAATAAATGTATGTAAATATAAAAGTAGTGATGTTTTGTCTCACTAGGAGAACCTGTGCTGAGGTGTTCGCAAGTTTTAGATAAAGTTGTGCATTAGGTTAGTAGCAGTTAAAGTATGATTGAGGGAGGCCTTTTGACCGCTCCAGCCGGATTCTCCCGACCCTTCGCCTTGCACCGCAGTGTGAGGAATAGATTCATACGTCCGTCACACCTGGCTAAACTGACCCCCAAATTCCTACCCACCCCTCATACCTTTTTCCTTCCCATATCTTCTTCTCCTTCCTTTCCCTTAAAAAACCCACCACACAGCATCCTCAAAGATGACATAGGCCCCTAGGGAAATTGTTTTCCTCGGTGCCTCCTGTGTGGAGCTAATGTAAAAAAAAAAATATATGTCTTAACAGAATATGTATAGACATACTAACAAGAGTATCTAACGATGCAGTGGTGAAAACAAAAGGATAGGTACTGCAGCAGTTATCACGAAAAGAGAATAAAAAATTAAAAACATGACCTGAAAATAAGTGCAAGTATTTAAAAATATTACAAAATTATTTATACAATAATTATCTCATTTTAAAGTAGACCTTTTTGTATTATAAATACGGATATAATATGTTTGGTTTGGGGTTTTAATAATAGTTTTACGAAAAATTGTTTGTCTGTAATTTTTATTAAGTCTGTGATCTGATTTTTATTTTTAGTTTTGAGTATTGGTTAATTTTAGTAGTAGGTTGTTTCAAAGTAGGTGACATGCAGTATAACAGTTTAATGAAATAGTATAAAGGATCTTTGCCCGTGGGTAGAGTGCTCTAGTGGGATGTTAAGGGTTAGGTTTGTTTGGATTATATTGGAAGAGATGAAGAGTAGAAGATCTAACGTAAAGTTTTCTGGTTGACAAAACGTTGAGAAGTTAATAATTTAATAATATAATAATTTTTCAGAGTCTGCATCATGTGATACTTGATGAATAATGTTTTTTAATAGTTGTTTTTTAGGCTTTTACTAGTGGATCTGGAGAAATATTAGTTGGCAAGTGATGTTTGGAGTGCTAAAACAAATGCATTTCGACGGTTCCAAAGAACAATGTCGGATCTGCTAAAAATTGAAAATCGACGTGTTAGCTTTTTTATTGGTTTATTTCGTTGATTTAAACGTCTGCATTTTTGGCATTTTAAAGAAAGGAAGTAAGATGCTAAATACCACAACCACACCATATTTTTTTATTTAAAAAAAGTAAAAATGCAGAAACGAAATTTTAAACAGCTCAATTGTTCTTCGGTACCGTCGATTTATTCAATTATTGTAAAACTTTTTGCTAAAATTGTGCGATAGAACTCAATGGTTTTGAAGCCAGAGGTTTCCGGTTCAAATTTCTAGGGATGGTAATAAAAAAAATAGAGTGTAAGTATTTAGAAATGCTTTTTAAACGCTGAATCCAACAATTTTAAATGTACAAAAAAGAGCTTTATAGCTGTATCGCTGAGTGTTGCTTGTTTTGCAGAATTCGAAATTCGAATTGATCTGCGCACCGCATCGGCCTGTCAAGCGTTTATTCAACCGCATATCAATGACAACCCTTTATTTTAAATACGCCGATAGTATAAATTCACCATCGAATCAGATTTTAACCGTTCCATTATTATTTTTGTGAGTCGTTAAATCGATGGATGAATACATTTTTCTTTTAATGTGAATACCGCACTAGAATCCCAACAGCTCCCGCCTGGGGCCAGCGAGACTCTGGCATCCCCAATTGGGGTATATTATGAGGCTGAAGGTAATGGGAAGGGGGACGAGATGGGGAAGAGAAAGGAGAAGCACTTGAAGCTATTGAGATCTTGTCAATAAACATGGCCAAAGCCATTTGAAGCAGCGTTTTAATTCTGAATGGCAGTCTTACACCTTGGCACTACTGGGAGTAGATTCCACTCTGGAAAGTGCCGAAAATATAATGAATTGATTGTAAAATAACACAAATGAATAATTTTTTCGCGAACGTCGGGATTTGAACCACCGACCTTCGGATTGCTAGTCGAAAGCCTTATTACCCCTCGACTACAGAAGCCTTCGAATAATAACACAATCTGAAATATAAAATAGATATTCGCTAAATACAAAAAAAAAATTAAAGCTTATTTTAAGTGTTGACCTACATCAAAAAAATCCCGTGTGAATTACTCGAAATCCGAAAATGTTATTATTTTTAACACTTTCCTGAAAAATAAACCCCTTTTCTTAGGTGCTGATATCGGAATGCTGAGAAGATTTTTCATTCAAGTGAGTTTATTTGGGATCACTGTAAAATTAATATAAAAAAAATTAATGATTGAAATGAAAATGATGATTTTTGAAGAGTTTATATCGCTAATGAAATTATTTTATTTATTTTTTCATACGAAAAACCCTCTTTAATAACTTTTGAAGGTTATTCCCATCAACGTAATATATCATTGAAGAAGAAGATAACAAAAATAATGTAAACGAAAAAATGAAAGAGAACAAGACGCAGAAAGCAGAAAAAAGACAATGGTCGCAACTGGGACTGGAACCCAGACCTCTCGTCTAAACCGGGATGTGCGCGTTAACCAATTTCGCTATTGCTCCCTTCTGTCAAGCCGTCACAATTTTGGAATTAATAATATTATTGGAATTGGTTAACGCGCACGTCCCGGTTAGATGAGAGGTCTGGGTTCAAGTCCCAGTTGCGACCATTGTCTTTTTTCTGTTTTCTGTGTCTTGTTCTCTTTCATGTTTTCGTTTAGATTTTTATTGTTATCTTCTTCTTCAATAATTTTATTTAGACTGCATTAAACGTCTATGTAAATTTGAAAAACAAATTGTTTGTATAAATCAAGTAAAACATATGAATGCCGACGTCAGTTGTTGAAAACTTTTTCTGTAGGAAAAAGGAAATGTCGGGTTAACTTATCTCTATTCGGGATTTACTTATCTCTAATTTATATCTATTTGGGATGCGGGTATGGGTACCGCCACTTCAGGAATCATTCAATGGACATTTGGAAAATGAACACATCTTCCATAGGTCATCCCAAGTGAATCGCTATGTTTGGTGATATAGCAGGGGTGTCCTGGCTCATGGGGTGAGGTTTGTCCGGGCGTTGGCGGCAGTTGCGCCTGCCCACCTACTGCGTGGTGGGCCGGATAAGTAGATACTAGTTGGGGGAGACCATATGAGATCTTTAATTGGGCTTTCTCTGACCATCGTCTTGCACCGCAGTGGGAGGGAGAGATTCATAAACTCGTTAATCCTGGACACACTGACGCAGATTCTTACCCACCCCTCACAATCCTTTCCTTCCCAGAAGTTCCTCTCCTTCTTTTCCTAAGAATACCCTCCACACAGCATCTACGAAGATGATACAGACCCTGAAGTGAATTATTTTCCCGAGGGCCTCCTGTATGAAGTTATTGTAAAAATTATGCCAGCAACGTAATTTTCACGACGCGCTGTGGAATTTCGAAAAATAATCTATTGTATTATTAATAAACCCAAAAAATAAGACAAACTGAGATGTGGTTTGAACCATGAGTGGTGGATAATGAGATTTAGAAAAAATGGCATTAATACTCGGACGACGAACGTCGTGATAGTTACCTACCTAATTTGGAAAGTATTTTTAATAATTTCTATTGATAACATATTTTTGGATATCTGCAGACCTTTTGAAGTTTATCCTTGAAAAAAATGTGTCTTAAAGTAAAAAATAATTTTTTTCCATTGTGAACTAGTTGATTAACTAAATAAATATATTATCGTATAAAAAACTCGGCCCTCAATTATCACTGACAGCCGCCAAATTAATCTTACGAAATTCCCGTTAAAATTACTCGAGTTCAGTCATTCAACAATTTTGAGGAGTTTTTTAAAATCCAGGTCAATTGAGTTGGTATAAATTACTCCAGTAAAAGCTTTGGAGAGTCGCTATGTCCTTCTGGTTTCGCTGAAATTTCTCAAACGGTGGGAAACGTAATATTGAATTCGTAAAAATAATATATTTAAATTTTTCAGATCGTCTTGATAAAAATATTAAGTTTTCTAAATAACCATGAAAATTTATATGCTCATTCTTCTTCCAATGTAAGGGTTGAATTTTATATTTTGGCACCTTGTTAATTGGGCCCCATTTTGGTTATACGTTATCAGTATTACATATATTACAATTTATTATAAAGTACGCAACACCTCAAGGTCACTCCAAGTGGTTCGCTACGTTTAGCAGGGGTGTCGGGTTTATCTAGGTCTTGGCAGCGTTCTGTTAACTTATAGCGGGGCGGGCCGGATTTATGGGCCATGTTCTCTTCCAGAGTGTTTGATGGAGGCTTTTTGTCATCTCCATCCGGTCTCTCTCGACTCATCCACTTGCACCGCAGTTGGAGGGATGGATTCATATGGGAGGCGGGAATGGGTACCGCCGCCCCGGGAACCTTTATTGGATAACCAACACCTCTGCCATAGGTCACCCCAAGTGGTTCGGTACGTTTGGTGATTTAGCAGGGGTGCCCGGGTTCATGGGGTGACCCTTTTCTTCCCAGAACTCTCCTCTCCTTCCTTTCCCTAAAAACCCTCCTCATAGCATCCCCAAAGATGACACAGGCCCTGATGGAAATTATTTTCATCAGAACCTCCTGTATGGAGCTCATGTAATAAAAAATGTCCGTCACTCCTGGACACACTTACCTCCAGATTCCAACCCACCCCTCATACCTTTTCCAGATTTTCCTCTCCTCCCTTTCCTTAAAAAAACCCTCCACCCAGCATCCCTTGAGACGTCACAGGCCATGAGGGAAATTATTTGTCTTAGGGCTTTCTGGGGGAAAATGTAAAAATAAACGCCTCAAGAGCGTGCGGTTGTATATTTTATGATATTTTTATTTTATTTATACAATATTTTCTTCCAATGAATGATATGGCGGTGATATCATCTATCAGTAGATTCCGCTAGATGGCAGGCAGCGTAGTGCCTAAGTTCTCCGGCAGGGGATCGGAGAGGCTCAGAGGGTGTGTTTCAGTAAACACACGGCAGAACCATTATAGCTAGCTGCTATTTAGGTGGACTAGCGCAGTCCCAATTGTATACGCGAAGTATAAATAAATCCAGATAACAACAAGTAGAATCTATTTATTCCTACAAACTAATCTCCATCCAAGTATTTGGAGAGTCTGTTAGTGTGTCCACTAAATAACAGAACACTACAAATAGCAACAACAATAAAAATTCTGGCACACGTCGCCAGTGGTTACTCAGCCGAGGACCTCGCACCATCAGCCCGATCCTTACTGTCTAACCACGATTTTTATTTTTTCTTCAGATTGCTCGTGATATTTTGGTGACCGTTTTGAATATTTTCCGCCTACCTTAAAAAAATCATACCTCCGAATTTAAATATGAAGACATTCAAACTGATCATAGTTCTATACAGTCAATGAATTCAACTATCTTTGGTTGATTATCACATATTCCTAGGATTTATAAAAAAAATATTATTAAATCGTAAACATTTAAAACGGAACTATTCTCAGGATTTTCTCTATAAACTCGCATAGGAATTTCAATTTTGCCGACACATTAAATATTTTCTATTAGGTTTCTTTTAAACGGTCTAATTTATAATCAAAATCTACATATATAAGAAAACCGAATTTTGATATGTTGTGAACTCTCAATAAACTTTTGACAAAAATTTAGTCGAGAAATGGTGACATTTTAATAGACCAAAATGGAATTCATAAAGGACTCACCTAAAATAGCTGCAATACATCAAACAGATACATCAATTATCTAAAATCCACATTTAACTCGATTATTGGTTTATTTATTGAAAACATCACATTGTCAAACACAGTCCGACTACAAAACTTTTGTTTTACAAATATCACTGAATTTTTATGTTTGAAACATGTTTAAACATGTTGAATGCATTACTAATTCAATCATTATTACACTGAAATACAAATATGTTAGAAAAATCACTAAAACACGATGAAAAGCCGCATTTTACACTGAGGCATTTTGACAAATGAACTTTCTAGAGGAATCCTCAAAACACGAATTTTCGAAATATCACATTTCGTTAAAAGGTGGAGTACACTGTCATCTGTTGAATTATAATAGAAGCAGTATCTTTCCGTCTGCGAAAAAACGTCAAAATTGAACCGCGGGCTTACCGTTCGCGGTTCAATTTTTGAAAATATAAAAAAAAAAATTAAATGCATATAGGGAAAATTTGCTGAAATTCAGCAGCTATGCAAACCCAGGTTTTGTAGGTGGTGCTGAAATTCAGCAAAAAGTGCTCCTTAGTAGGCCTTTTAAATACTGATAAAACCTGTGTAGTTAGTGTTAGCTTGGAAACTCACTGAAAAACCGTCATCTATAAAACTTTATTTTATATGGTGCTATCGACATAATAAACAGTTTTTTTTATACAGCGGCAACCGTAGGTAATGACAATTTATTTAAAAATTTTAAGGATGTTAGAAAAGGTGACAAAATATTGCCATCAACATACAGGTTTTAAGGTCAAAACAATTAGAAACTCCTTCAAATTCTCAAAAAAATACTGATTTTTTTTTAATGTTTTCCCGTGGGTGCCGTAGATCAGAAAGTTTGAAAAACGCCGCAGCGATATTCCCCACATTTCCTAACTCCCGCTCAAAAGCCATAATTTGTACCCAAGATTTCAACAATGATATATTGCCCTTGTACGGATTAATGTTGAGAAACTTTGTAATATTTCTGCCTCTGTGAAGGGGGGCGAGGAATATCTCAGTAGTGATCCACATTATTAAGGGGAAATTTTAAATATAATCCTGATTCGCATTTCTACCGATCGGAATTGGTGAATCCTGGTCTCTAAATTAATTTATTAAATTTAAGTGATAAATCTGTTCTCGAATTTTTAAATCCCAAATATGAAAATGGTTTAATGTTAGAACTTTTCTGTAGAACCTATTTATAAGAAAGTACTCGTTTTGAAATATTTCATTTTCATACGAAATGTCTGCCAGACGGCGCTTCAGCGATATTATGTCCAGTTTTTGTTGATGTTGCAATCTTATTATACTTACACTAACGACGATGCTTGTCGTTTTAAACCACCAACTATTTTAAGGACAAATTCATTATATTTACTGAAAATTAGAACTAGATTTAGGATTTAGATTTAGGATTTTAGAAAGAAGTCATTTGAAAAAAAAAAGATATTGTATTCAATATCAAATTAAATACGAACATATTAATTTGTAGGTACCTCACGAGTTTGAAAGTCAAATTACATTTAATATAGTAAATTATTTCATGCGACAAGCGTACGATGTGCAAAATCAACCTACGTTTACCAAACCATCTCTTTCAGGCGCATAATATTCATTATGCTCTTTCCCTCATGGCAATGACCCAAACTGTCTTCAGAATCCAAAAACATTTTTCTAGGCGACATAGTGCCATCTCGTTCATTGTATGGTATATAAAGAGACAGAAGGCATGACATCGGGACATTTGATAAATTGACCCAGCCAATCATAGTGCATGGGAAAGAAAGCTTTCATTTAAAACGTTAGATGTCGCTGCTTGCCGCTGCCTGCTATCTCGCGGTACATTACAGATACGTTAGAATAACACCATTTGTTTTGATTTGCATAATATATCATAATGACCTGAGGGAAGGACCACCACTGCTTAGTACAGATTGTTCTATATAAACACAAACTAAATTAAACTTACATAATTATGAAATTAACTTAATTTTTAAATTAATGTAGTTAATTTTGATATTAATGCAGAAAATCTTACTATTTACTAACTATTGCATTCAACAACAAAATAATTACAGGTTTATATGAAATCCGCTGTCTTTTCCATAGAAAGTGTAGTCACCATAACAGAAAATCTCAAGAATTGTGATCCATACCGATTTGATGAAAACTAATTTCTCCAATATACAGAAGATCTTTTGACTCCTAAGCCCCAGACAAGCCAATAAAATTTATTCCAGAAAATTCACAGATGTAATAAAATGTTGAACAACTTGACCCGAACTAACAAAATAATTATTTTTACTTTGGGCACACACTCACGCTTACACACTTCTACTGGTTTATCTAAGCTTACCACTTCCTATACGGCTTAAGCCTACCTCACAAAAATTTGTATTTACTTCGAATTCTCGGCTTGCGTTGCAATGCAAGGCTCAATGAAAGTGTTTGTGTTTTAATTTTGTTTGTAGAAGTGCTTTTGGATAAACCAAGTGTTTTTGTTTTTTCCGCCCGGTGCACACACAAATAAATCGGTTTTCCGTCGCGTGAGCAGCCACGTACATGAGAAACATGGATTTATCAAATTTACTCAGCGCTATCTACTGCCGCTACAACGTCTCCTTTGCAATCCCCTCCCTCCTCCCCTCCCTCGTTATCATCCCCTGCATGTCCTTTCCCATGCGTCCACATTCCCAAATTCCACATTACCCGCCTTCCCCGTTCCCTCGTCCCCCCTACCTTAAAAATATATCAACCAAACTAGGCAAACACATGAATTATGAAGGTAGGGTTAGGCGGGGCTAGTTGAACCAAGTGGCTTTTCGGGCAACGCAAATATCTTCGAAACCGAAAGACTTACGAAGAATGTCGAACATGTTATAGGAAGTTAGAAGTGTGTGGACCGAATCGCCAAACAATCATTAGGTGAATTTCACAAATCCTACAATTATAATACGTCGTGATTTTTCATTGCTCAGTTAAGGTTCATTGTCTGTTAATCAAGGCCTCTATCATTGCACAAGCAACATTTTGTGTTTTTGTCACGGCAGTAGGAGGTTTTAAAATATTGTCAGGTTAACAGGGAAACGTAACATTTAAATACATCTGATGTACCAGTTGAATATGGAATCATAGGATGGGGATCTGCTACGTTTACGTACCTACACAACCTGAATATGATTCAAAAAGGAATCTGAAATACTGAAAGTACCAATTAGAACGCCTTCAATTGAAATTTTCAATAACTTTGACGTACCAAATGTAGAGCAAATATATGCCAAAAATATATTATTGAAGCTCTTCAAAAATAAATAATCTTCTACTAGACTATGTATGCATAACACTAGATCGAATAAAAATAATATAAAAAATATTTCAAGATATAAAACCACATTTGGACAAAGAAACTATATATACTTTGTAACAAAACTCCATAACATCCTTCCCCAAGACATAAAAATTATAAAAAATCCTAATGAATACAAATCAAGAATAAAAATATGGCTGAAAGAGGTCAATGAAAAAACCCTAATGAAGACACTAAAAACGACATAGAAGACAAATAAACTATATTTAAATAACTTAATTCTGCCTCGGCACAGGACCCCCTAGTTAGGACGACTAAGAAATATGATATTTTATACTTAATTTCACCATTATGTTTTGAATGTACAATTATTTTATATAGTCGCTAAAAAAAACAATGTACATCACTGTATTCATCAATTGACTTAAACACAATTTGGCCTTCACCAAGAGAAATAAATATTCTCTTCCAGAGTGTTCATATATCTTCACCGACATCTAGAAGATTTATTTATTATTTAAACGCCCGTACATAGGGCTATTAAATACATAATACAAGTGTATCGAACATTTACAAACATTATATATATAGAATAACATACAGTACATACATACGATGCATATTAGTACAACAAATATTTATCATTTTACAAACATATCAGTTACATAAATAACTAGTTATTTTTGCTTTGATGCAAGACGGTGAGGTTTTGAAAATATCGAAAAGGTCTGTATACGTATTGGCAGTTCGGTGAAATCCACTAGCGGTGAATGATAGGAATAGTTCAGGGGTTTAAGATCACAGGGGCCTAAAATAATTAACTACAAAAATTGGTGTTTTGAGTTAAGCTTGGTTTCGGTAATTTCATAATCACATCTTTTAGTGACACGAAGCTCTATCTCGAACATACAGCCGTTTAAGAGATAATGATGAGCAAATCTAGAAATTTAGACATAAAATTAGAAGCACAAGGGCATATCGCCTGTTATGCCTTTGTGACATCAAACAAAAATCGTATTTCTAGCGTCACACTGACCTAACACGTGTTATTAATGGAAGAACAAAACGTTAATTGGCTGATTATCAAATAATTTCAATAGGTCCCGAAAAGATAATCCACACAAGATCGATTTTTCATATAATTTTGATGAAGCATTTAGAACCCTTCTATGAATTTGAAGAACTTTACCCTTTTTCTTTCTTTTTTAAAAAGAAGACAAACATTTCTGGTTTACGAATAAACTGACAATATTTTAAAGATTCTTACTACCATCACAGTAATGGGAAAGTATTGCCTGTGTCGTGATGGAGGACTTCGCCGAGGAATTGAACTTACTACTCATGGATGGGATCCAGAAATCTAGACGAAATGCCAACTCAGCCACTGACCGGTCAATATAATGCTCCAATACCATTTACAGTGGAAAATATTAAAGATTTGAAGGATTTTTGAACAGTTTGTATTATTCTTCCAATGGAAGCTATCTTCCCAATAAGCTTTCCATTGATATGCTTGGTGTTACACTAAATGACCAGCTCAGGAACTGCGGCTCCATCGAAGCCAGAGTCAAGTTAGCCTCTCAGAAACAGGACGTACTGTACAGGGCCAGCAAATACTGCGGATAATACACAAATTCTAACTATGTACGAATAACCCCCCAGTTGAATTTGGCAGCCACCTTTGGTCTGGAGCCTTAAAATACCTGAAAAAAATCTTGACTGTGCAGAGAAGGGTGTTGCATTTGATAGAATCCCCTGTATTTACAAACGGATTGCAATCTTTAGAGCAAAGGTGTCGGGTAGGAATTATTTCCTTGATATACTGATATTTTAATGGAAGATTCTCTAAGGAACTATCGTCATCGTTCACGTCGGCACCGGTGCACAGTTGGGAAACACGCCAAAACATGTGTACACAGTTGACCTTTATCACTTGAGAGCGGGTCGTTTCCACGACTCTTGAGTTCTTGAGTTCCCGACTGTGGAATGATTTGCCGACTTCTGTGTTTCATCTCCAAAGATGACATAGGTCCCGAGGGAAAATATTTGCCTCAGGGCTTCGTGTGTGAAGATAACGTAAGAGGAAAATAAAATAGCTCTGCCCTAGAAAATACTGATAGGTCATAGATTTTGTTAAAATTATGATATTTATATTATTTCTCTATTCATAAATAGAAATCAAGAGCTCCATGTTTGTAAATAATAATAATGGCTGAATATATAGGTAGGGACACATATCTCAATCAATTTATTTAATTGTACTGGGCCTAAGACAATTATTTTAAAAAGTATTTTTTATGCAGTGTGCTGGACTGATAGATGCTATATTTTCTGAGTTTGAGAGCATCTAAAATCGTCATCTCAAAACTATGTTTTTGTAGAAAGGCCCCTGTGATCTAAATCACCCCTTGTTAAAGTATTGCTAAATATTAAAGAACACCAAGGGAATCCGTCAATTTTTATAATTTTTATATTTTTAGTTGTCAAAATTTTGTGTAAATATATGTAATTTATGAAATGTGACGATATGTTTATTGATAAAAAAAGTATTACACTTAAATGTGTTTTAATTTCTGAGTTTCAAAGTATCAAAACTGTAGATATGCCCCTGTGATCTTTAACTCTCTTGTCAAGTATTTATTTATTTATATATTTATTTATTATTAATTTCAATAGCAAGGTTTGTACATGTATGTATAATGTATAGTATAAGTATAGATCCATTTTTTTTTTCACAGACCTCCTCACTAGGATTTCCTGTTCTGAGGTGGCCTGTAGTTTTTTAAAATATTTGTATTTGGTTATGGATTGACTTTATATCGGATTCATGATGTTTGTAATTTTATTATCAGTTTGATCTCTCAGCCATGTTTTTACTTTTGTTTTAAATATGTTAATTTCCTTTATATTTTTGATTTGATCTGGTAGAGCATTGTATAATTTCATAGCATGGAATTTATTATTTCTCTGTCCAAAAGATGTGTTCAAACTGGGAGTAACCAGGATGTTATTGCTTACTGCCCTTGTTGAGTATTTATGTTGGGTAGTGGAGTATTCATATATGTTTTTTTTCAGTTTAAATAAAATATTTTTTGAATAAAGTTTCTGTACATTGAAGACTTGAAAGTTATTAAATATTTCTTCCGTCGGAGTTCTAAGCGGAACTTTCAGTATTGTCTTTAGTACTCCTTTTTGGGCTATATTGAGTCGCTCTGTGTGAGTGCTCAAGAGAATTTATTATTTCTCTGTCCAAAAGATGTGTTCAAACTGGGAGTAACCAGGATGTTATTGCTTACTGCCCTTGTTGAGTATTTATGTTGGGTAGTGGAGTATTCATATATGTTTTTTTTTCAGTTTAAATAAAATATTTTTTGAATAAAGTTTCTGTACATTGAAGACTTGAAAGTTATAAAATATTTCTTCCGTCGGAGTTCTAAGCGGAACTTTCAGTATTGTCTTTAGTACTCCTTTTTGGGCTATATTGAGTCGCTCTGTGTGAGTGCTCAAGGCAGACCCCCATCCAGTTATACCGTACTCTATTTGTGATTGACACAAAGCATAGTATACTTTTTTAATATCGTTTACGTTGAGGATATTACGAATGTTTCTAAAGAAGTATATGTACCTGGTTAGTTTTTTTGTAATTACGTCAATTTGTGAGTTCCATCGGAGATTATCATCAATTTCAATTCCAAGATATTTGATGCTTTTGGAGTGTGCTATAGTGGGACAGAGGCATGATAAGCCTTGATTTTGTTGATAAATTCCTTGGCATGTGTGTAATTTGAGATTTAAGTCCTCCGACGGCTGCCCTCTGGCTGTTATAGAAAATGTAAGATATTTTGTTTTATTAACATTAAGCGTGAGGGAGTTTCTTTTAAGCCAGGTTTGCAGGAGACTAAGCCCGTGTTCCGCTTCTTTGTAAGTATTTATCCAATCTTTTTCGTTAAATAAAATTACTGTGTCATCAGCAAAACTAATAATTTTTCCTCTTGTTTCTAGGTTACAGATATCATTTATGTATATCAAAAACAATATTGGTCCTAGTACGCTTCCTTGCGGTACGCCATGGTTGATTAGGAGAGGTTCGCTTTTTCGCTTATTAATTTGAACGCTCTGTGTACGCTCCATCATATAGCTTTTTAGCAAGTTTAGTGTTGTATTTGTCATACCAATTTTTGTAAGTTTAGCAAAAAGTATTTTGTGGTCTATTGTATCAAAAGCCTTTTGTAAGTCTATGAAGATTGCCAAAGTTTTTTCTCCACTGTCTAAACTTTTAGTGATCATATCTGTAATTTTTTCTATGGCGTCACTAGTACTTAAGTTCTCCCTAAAACCATACTGTGTTTCGGATAATATTTTATTGTCTTCTAAGTAGGATAAGAGTTGTTTTTTCAATATTCTCTCCAATATTTTTGAAAATGTTTTGAGTAGGCTTATTGGTCGGTAATTGTTTATGTCATTTTTACATCCTTGTTTAAAAATTGGTATAACAGTAGTTTTTTTGAGAACCGTAGGGAATATGCTTTCAGTTATAGACAGGTTGACTAAGTATGTTAGAGGTACGATAAGTTCTTTACAGAGATATTTTATTGCATTGGTTGTGATTAAGTCCTCCCCCGAAGAAACATTTGATTTTAGAGAAGAAATTGTGTTTTTGATATTATCAGCTGTAATTTGCTTAAACTCGAGTTTCTTTCCTTGTTCAGGGAGTTCATTTATTAGTATAGCGTCATTACATTGTGTAGCTTGCTTTGCTAGATTTGATCCTATATTTATGAAAAATTTATTGACGTATTCAAGAATTTGGTCAGGATTATCAGCGTATGTCCTTGGGACATTGTTTATATTTAGCACGTCAATTGATGTCATGGTAGCAGATTTAGAACTGGTTATTTCATTAATTATTTGCCACATTTTCAGGGGATTTTGTTTACAATCTACAATTTTTTTCTTGTAGTAGGTTTCTTTTGTATACGTAATAACTTTTTTGCAAATGTTTCTATATCTTTTGTAGAATCTTAACATGTGTATATCGTATGGATTTTTTTTTAGTTTCTTGTGTAACTCGTCTCTTTTTCTTATGCAGTTTATAACATTCTGTGTAATCCATGGTTTAATGTGTACATTTTTATGTGAGATTTTCTTAATAATTTTTGTGGTATTAGAGAGAATATTATTCTGAAAGAGTTCTATGAAGAAATTCCATGCATCATTTGCATTGTTCATACTTTGCAGTTTTTTCCAATCGGTACATTGTAGATTATGTTTAATGTCATTCCAGTTTATTTCAGTTTTTTCTATTGTTTGTGGTCTTTTCTTGATTTTATTTGACTTGTTTATTTTTATTGAAAGTATAGTTGTATAATGATCTGTTATAGTTGAGTTAAATACAATAGTTTGAGTAATATCTTTTGTTTTACTCATTATATGATCTATGCAACTTTCGGTGCTGTCCACTTTTCGAGTAGGTACATTTATTAAGCTTACCAGTCCATGGGATGCTAGCATCTGCAGATATTGAATTCTCTTGGGATGTCCATTTTCTAGGATATTTATATTTACATCTCCAATAAAAAATATGTTTTTCGTGTCTTTTAGAAGGCAGAGTTCCTCGTCTACGGATTTAAGGAATGGGTCGATGTTTCTTGTTGAAGGCGATCGGTAGATTGCTAATATAGCCTTTTCTTTTCCGATTTTAATTTTTAGACAATTGGCATCTGTGATAATAATTTCCTCAACTTCGGCTTTTATTTCGTTTTTAATGTATATAATTACACCATCGTTTTGTCTTTTGTTATTCAAAATTGAGTAGGTGGTATATCCAGCTATTTCCAAATTTATGTATTTATGATTTATCCAACATTCAGTAAGTATTATTATGTGTAGATTAACTTTTAAATATTTCAGTAAAATTTGTAATTCATCAAAATTTTTTCTGATGCTTCTTATGTTTTTGTGCAATATATTAAAAGAGTTGTTGTTTATCATTGATAGGTCACAGTATTGCTATATAGTTAGGAACACAAAGGCATATCTCAGTCGTTTTTCACAAATATATATTTTTTAATCATCACAAGTCTTTAATAATTACTTAAAAATATGTTTTTCAAAGAGTGTGATAATATATTCGTCGACAAATATTTTTTGTTTACCAAAATGCCTTTTATTTTCAGAGTTTCAAAGCATTCAAAACTTTAATTGCGTTTATCTCAAAACTATGTTTTTGTAGATAGGCCCCTGTGATCCTAAACCCCCGAGTTAGTGCTATGATTGTCACTGTGGAAAAGGTGGTGGAGTCGAGTTGATTTAACAGGGACACGAATATTTATAACACTTAACATTTGAGGGCAGTCTATGAGATTGTTCAGTAATTTAAAAAGTATAAGAATGTCATTAATAGTACGCCGGGTAGAAAGTAGTGGTAGGTTTAGATCAGACATTAATGCATTGTAGCGGATTTCAATTACAGAGAGATTACAAGATTGTAGAGACAATTACAAGATTGTAGAGAAACCAGTTAGCAAACACTGTTTCATTATAAAAAAAACTTAAAGAAATGTACCTACCTCCTTTTTCAATTTTATTGTATTTAATGGTAAATAGTATGGAAATAATGTGATAGATAGCATCCTACATTATGTTCCGAATCTCAGAAACCTTGACCAAGGTTCTACATTACATTGGTCAGTCTTTTAACCCCTTTCACTGTCCAAATCCCCACACCTAGGAAGCTAGTTCCAGTACTAAAAGGTGCATAAAAGCAGAAAAGGGATGGATCCTTTTAAACATTAATCCCCGAATTGTAAATAAGACGAAGGATCGGTCCGCAGAAATAAGGTGAGCGATTCGTAAGAAGTTGCGCCCGACAATGGCCAGGGAGCTGGGACCTACTATCCCCATTGCACCCCTGGGACACATATTTCATGGTACGCATCTAGCTCCTCGGTGCTATCTAATCTACAGGATGTTAAGCTGTTAAGTAGTATTGTAATTTAGCGAGTAATTAGAAATTTCTCGTAATGCCTTCATTTTGTACTCATGGGATTGAGCGCGAAATTAAGTAATCAGAAAGTATGTTGCCTGTCGTATGCTGATGATGTGGTGCTGATTTCCTACAGTATGGAAGATCTAAAGTCTCTCGTGTCCAGGATGAACAAAGTATGTATGAAGAATGAGTTAATGATGAATGTAAGTAAGTCTAAAGTCATGGTGTTTGAAAGAGAGAGTACGAAAACAGTGTGAAATATAGTTATAAATTATGAATTCTTGGAGCAGGTGGATGAGTTTGTGTACCTGGGTAGTATGTTTACGAGAGATGGGAAGGCTGAGAGAGATATTGAAAGAAGGGTAAATACAGGTAACTCCATTAATAGATGACTGAATGCCGTTGGCGCTAATAAAAAACTGTCAAAAGAAGCGATGCTAGCAGTCCAGAATGGTGTCCTGGTATCTACCCTGATGTATTGCAGTGAGGCATGGAACTGATAGAGGAAGGATGAAAGTAAACTGAAAATGAGATCTCTGAGGCGGATGTGTGTTAAAACCATCTATGATCGTGTGAGAAATGTGGATATCCGCAAAGAAAGTAAGGCTTTTTTTTTTTTTTTTTTACAGTGTACCGCACAAGAATCTCAACTGCTCCCGGTGAGACTATGGCATCCCCAATTGGGGTATGTTGTGAGGCTGAAGGTAGTGGGGAGGGGAAAGAGGTGGGGAAGAGGAAGGTTGGGAAGTACCTGGCTATTCAGATCTGGTCACTAAACACGGCTAAAGCCATTTTCAAGCAACGTTTCAATTCTGAATGGTGGTCTTACACCAGGGCGATACTAATAGTATCTTCCACTCTGGAACATGCCGCAAATATACTATATATTATTTTAAATGAATTAATTGTGAAATAACACAAATTAATCAAATAAAATTTATTTGCGCATGCCGGGTTCGAACCCGCGACCTCCGGAATGTGAGTCAAGAGTCTTAGCCACTGGACTACGGAGGTCGGAGGCTGATGTAAGCGTAATGAGTAAGATTAAGAAAGGGACCCCCAGATGGTTTGGGCATGTAGAACGAATGAAACAAGAAAAAAGTTTGCGAAGAATATATGATGAAAATGATAATGGAAGAAAAAGTCGGGGGCGCCCGAGGAAAACATCGCACGATCAAGTGAATCAGATACTTGAGTCGGGTCATGTCAAAAGTCAGAATAATAACAGAGTGTGTATGAGACGTTTTGTGAATGTGAGTAGAGGGAAAGAGTGTGTGCCAAGACCGAGTTGTTTGGCGGTCCGTCCTCTCTGCCTACCCCTGCAGAGAAACGGCATGATGCATAAATAGTTATGTCTTTCAGGTTTCACTGTGGTGTTGGGATGGTGGAATAAAAGTCTATGCACTCTGATTAACATCATATATTCTCAGTCCAATACCCAAAAAATCATCGAACCCTACATAAAAATTTAAGAAGTCTCGTCCAGTGATGGGGGCCGGTTGCTTAAATCGTTGTCGAGTAAGTTTTGCGCGTATTTTTAGTTTTTATTCAAGTCCATTATCGAACTCTTAATCGGTTAAAATATTTTTTACAATTATAATTATAATTACAAAGAAACATATCTTAGGTACCCACCATGAAATACAATTTAATTTCTGTAAATTGTCTCATCACTGAAACCGAGTACTGTGTGTCTAATATAAAATAAAAAATAAAAATAAAAAAAAATGGAAAAAAAATACTTGCAGAACTAAATCTTCTAATATATAAAATTCTCGTGTCACGGTGTTTGTTACCATACTCCTCCAAAACGGCTGGACCAATTTTGATGAAATTTTGTGTGCTTATCTGGTAGGTCTGAGAATCGAGCAACATCTATTTTTCATACCCATAAAAGTAAAGGGTGTTCCACTCCGAAGAAAATTATTTTTCCCATACATTTTGTATGGAACGAATTCTCCTATTTTGAAAGAACTGCAGCAATATTGTAAGGAGTATAATATTGAACTGTGAACCGGGCGAGGGGGGAGGGGGGAAAGGAACTCAGGAAGGGGGGTTAGCGGGACGGGGGAAGGGGAGAAGTGGAGTGGGGAGAGGGAGAGGGAACGCGAGAGGGGAAAGGATACGCAGGGAGAAACAATTTAGATCAATTCAGCTAATAAGTTGACAACAGTTTTGGATTCTGAGGCGGTACAAAGTTCGCCGGATCAGCTAGTAATAATATATTTATTAAATTTTATTTGCTTCATATAAAAACAAATTAAAATCAGCATACCAACATTCAAAATTAATACAAATAAACCTGGTCACTTTTCATATTAACGATAATAACTTTCATTCGATTTCTACAGAATTTTTAATTCATATATTTTTAAACGAACTCTATGAAGGGTTCCACAAAGGATACTGTAAAAATATATATTTAAAAGATTTGCGGGAAATAAATACAACAAACCTTGGTGGCAGATATTTGTGCTTTTATAAACAAACTTTTTTTCGCAGAAAAAAAGGGTTTTGATAATATTAATAACGTTTTATACAATCTTCGACTAATCTTAGATTACCTAGAAATTTGGAGCTCGTTTCCTAAGTTCATACAATATAGAAAAATCATTCAAGTAGGTTCTTAAAATGATCGTTACTGAGTAACATTCGACAGATGTCTAAGCATATTGCCTACCCGATTGAACTTTGCATTACACGTCTTTCATAGTGCTACACGCTGTATAAAGGGGTAGTCTAAGGTGGTACGTAAGTAAGTATGTTGGGTTAGGTTGGGCGGTAGTACCTACCGGGATACTATCTCCCCCCCGTCCCGCCCAACACCTGGCAACACCGCACCCCGCCACCGCCCACCTGTCATTTCCACGCTATGATTTCGGATAATTTAAAATGGCGGATCCAACTTGCGCAGTTAACCGCATCCACACAGAAGTTGAATGTTAATCCGGCCGCTGGATTTATTGTGATTCTTTAGGCTTTAGGGGAAGGGCGAAACTTAGAACAGCCCGAAGTTTAGCGATAAAAGTGAGAAGGCTGTGGATATTAGGCCGCTACCGACGCTTTCAATTCATCAGGGCGCCATTATTTAGATTTTATGTGGTCCGTCGCAAGCCGGAATATTTTAAATTAAGAACATCCAGAAGGCTGGAGAACTTAACGGCAGGCAATACCTATTGATGGATCCCTGCTTATCTTAATTGATTTAATTTATTTCTCTTCTTAAACTAAGATATCTTATAAAACAAGATAGATACCTACTTGGAAAACATTCTCATAAACAGCAAACTAAGGAGTACCAAACCCAATGGATATATAACGTAATCTATAAGCAATTTTGAAGTAAAAAAGAGAGTAAGTATACATTTCCAAGATACCACAAACTCGGTACTTGATTGGTAAGTACAAACCTAATACCATTCACAGAATATATAAATACATATATATTTTATATTCGTCCAGTAATGTGAAATTATAATTATTGAATTTGTGAAGCTGAAAGAATTTATAAAATCCTCAGGATCATTGCTTCTCAAAAACAAATTAGTGATACATTAGAAATTTAAGATGAAGTCATGCGAAGTATTGCAAAACCATGCAAAATCGTGTAAGTATTTTTCTTTTGAAATTTTGATCGCATAGAAGTATTATACCTAGATACTTCAATTAAATACTACGCGTGGTAAATATCTTGGCCTTTAAAAATTTTAGTCATTTTTTAGTATCTAAGTCTTTTAATAAGTATAGAAAAAAATAAAGTATAAGGTCTATAAAAAAACAATTTCAAGCGCAAACTCTTCTACTTATAAACCCCTTTTCGGGTATGGTTTTTTTCTTTAAAGTGGAACATTCAGTTTCTTATATAATAATCAAAAAACAATTGATGTTTACCACCGAACTTCACAAAATAAAATAAAAGATGTATTTTCTCGTTGTTATTTTTGACACCAATCAATAGGATGCATGATGCATCGGCCAGCGCTCGACGAATTTGGATTTTTAAAGTGAACCTTATGCCATCGGCGTAAGAACCGTGCTCTTGGCACACCCATTTAGTTTCAGTTACGTCCCGCCTGCGACGGAGAAAAAAATAACTAGACTCCACGTCACTTGGTTCCGTGAAATCAATTACAATAAACAATGCGTAAAAAAGGAGTAAATGTTTTTTACAGGTCTTTACAAATTTATCCTATTGAAAAAAATTAAAAAAAAAAACTTTTCCAACCTTTCCAAAAGCTTTTTCTCAAGTATTTTTAAACTCCTCCTAAAAAGAGGCGTGGATTCCGATTTTTTCCTGGTCTATTGAATCACCTTAATGTTGAATGAACACCGTTAGTAAATTTGAAAAATTATCTGTCAAAAAAATTAAGATATTCCCAATTATAATTTTTTTAACACGAGCTCCACACAGGAGGCCTGTGTCATCTAGGGGGATCCTGTGTGGATGGGTTTTTTAATTAATGGAAGGAGAGGAAAGTTCTGGGAAAGAAAAGGGTTCAAGGGGTGGATAGGAATCTGGTTAAGGAATAATAAAGGGCCAAGTACACTCCCTTGTGGGACTCCGTACGTAATGAAAAGTGGTTCACTTATCTTGTTATCAATTTTAACTTGCTGAGTTCGGTCAGACATGAAACTTTTGAAAAGTTTTTCGTGTGAGATTGTGTCGAAGGCGAAATAACTTTTTTCTTAGCATCAAGATTAGGTTCAGTGTGTCCTGGTCTCCAGGCCTCCAGGACCTAGACAAACCTCACCCCATGAACCCGGGCACACCTGCTAAACGTAGCGAACCACTTGGGGTGACCTATGGCAGAGGTGTTGGTTATCCAATAAAGGTAGGATTTTCATTGTAATTCTTTATTATTAATATTTATCCTAGATCCCACCGGACCAAATTGTTATTTTATTATTATACGTAAAATTATTGTATTTAAAAATACAGTTTTAACTTATTTTTTTTCTAAAAAATTTCATTGCATCTATTTTATTTCTGTATCATACCATAGTATTATAGGTATGAATAACTATTTGGGATCCACCAACATTTCCAAATCCTGTTAATATCATTATAACAATAATACTCTAAATGTATTTGCAAAAAAAATTTTCATCGAACTCTCGGTTTCTTACTATCATAAACAAGATTTTTTCCCCTTTTAATAGAAATAATTTAACACCAAAATATTTATCCCTATAATCTAATAGGATTGAGAAAATGGATGGGTACTTGTCGGCATCTGCCATGCTTTATTTTTCCTTTATCCGCTAAAGGGATGGAAATATTTCAACATTCAAGTTATGGCAAATTTTCCCAGAATTTATCCCAAATCTCTTGTCAAAGATTATATTTCGAATACCCCTTTTTTGTTAAAAAATGTTTACGTATTGAGATTTTCCACGAAAAAAGTATCGTGTAACATTGTCCGAATGGACTGAGAACAGAAGTTAGAGAATATCAAAAATTTGCTCTTGCAAAGTAACAGATTTGAAGATAGGGTATCTATACTTGGCACGTTAAATAGGATATTTTCTCAGAACATCAGACAGTTTATATTTTAACAGTACGGCAAAAAATACACTTTTATTTACGATTACTATCAGTATTATCGTGATTTTTTTTGGGTAATTATGCCCGTTTGAGCTTCCTTCTTTTTTATAAAAATATCCTTCCGGGCCTATACCATCTTTAGGTACGCCGTATGGAGAGTCTTTTTAAGGAAAGGAAGGAGAAGAAAATATGGGAATGAAAGTGTGTGAGAGGTGGGCTGGAGTTTGGATGTCAGTTTGTCCAGGAGTGAAATGCAAATCACCCATTGCGATGCAGGTTGGGTCGAGAGAGTCCGGTTGAAGTGGTTAACCGGCTCAACCAGCCTTTCCCGTTTCTGCCTGGTGGGCAGATGTATCCGCCTCCAGCACCCGGACAAACTTCAGCCCATGAATCCATGCACTCTTGGTAAATCACTAAATGTAGCAATTTTTTTATTTCATATACATATTTATTAATTTTTTTTAACTTAATGTTTCATTAATTCCTTATCTTTCTTTTTCATTTTTCATTTTAATTTTTTTTCATTTTCATTTTCATTTCATTTTCTTTTTTGATTTCAGCAGTTTGCATTAAATAACTTCTTCTAAAATGTTACAGTATATATTACCCTTGAAAATACATTTTTTGTAGATTTAAGTGAGTAGATGCACTTTTTCAGAACTGTTTATATTACATACATACATTGTTTTGTTTGTTTTTCTTTTAATTATGTTCTCAAATTTTTATGTCGTTATTTTATTGGTCAATGGTACGACTATCTCTAACACTGTTATATATAAACTTGTAATGACTGTTTATAACGCTAACAAATAAAATAAAATAAAATAAATAAAACATATAGAGTTGCTAAATAAAATTCAATTTAATGTACCTGCACGTACAACACGCTCTTCTGTCCTGTTCAGGGTTGATCAATGCAAGACAAACTGTAAGCAAAATTCTTGTCTGAACAGACTATGCAATAGTTACAATAGCATATTATCCAAGGTGGACATTTTCAATTCCGAACCTACCAAATATAAGGGGTACATAAAAGAGTATTTCTCTGATGTTTCATGAATATGTTATGTGTCTATGTTCCTATCGTTTATCTTTAATTCTGTTATGATTTGATTTATATGTACAACCTGGTTTCTTATGGTTACCAATGTATTGATATTTTATGTTTTATGTAAATTTTAGTTTTATATACTTAATCTTTTGTTTTATAAAATTTACTGCTTTATTATAAATTTATTATTTTTTTTTTTTATTATGCTGTTAATCAGAGGTAAAGTCACATGGAGGAAATCCGTAATTGGTTTTATTTTGGCTATACAAACATGTACAAACTGTAAAAATGTAAACTGTCGATTTCCCGAAAATAAATAAATAAATATATGGTTTTCACCGTTTCTTTCTGTACACTGCTTCGCCGGAGACTCCGGACATGAAAACTGTGTTTTTTTAATCTAAAATTATGATTTTTTTTCTATTTTATCTTCATGGGCCTTCTGGAATCTAGCTTTGGAAGTACGTAGGTCTGTTTCAACGATTCATCGTGACTTTCACAAATCCTAAATCAATACTTGATTCAACTATTCCTAAATCACAAATCCTAAATCAACACTTGACTTCAATTTTTGATTCTATTCGTTCTGAATTTATCAATAATACAAAATCCTAAGTACATTGGTACATTTTATTCAAACACAGTGTTAACTCATCGCAAATATCAATGAGAGAAATCCAACGAATTTTATCAAAACATTACTTTTTCCGATGATTTTTTAAATCTGTATAAGCTTTCGAAAGTGAGTTTGTCAAAATTTTTTTCCAAGAATGTGTCCAAAGAAATATTTTTTGTCATATTTCGAGTATGTATTTATTATGCACATTTTTTGCCACGAGTAAAATCCTCTCGAAAATACAGCCTTCAATCTGAAGGTACCTACTCTGTGTAGAAATAAGCGTATAGTAACTAACTAACTAACCATCACGCCGTATCCCCGCAGGGGTAGGCAGAGAGGACGGACCGCCAAACATCCCGGTCTTGGCACACATTCCTTGCCTCGTTTACATTCATACAACGTCTCATACATTCTCTTCTATTATTCTGACTCTTGACATGGCCCGACTCAAGTATCTGATTCACTTGATCGTGCCATGTTTTTCTTGGGCGTCCTCGACTTCTTCTACTATTCACATTTGCGTCATATATTCTCCTTACACTCCTTTCCTCGTTCATTCGCTCTACATGCCCAAACCATCGGAGCGTTCCTTTCTTGATCTTACTCATTACGCTTACATCAGCCTTGCATTCTTTGTGGATTTCCACATTTCTCACACGATCATAGATGGTTTTACCACACATACGCCTCAGGGATCTCATTTCTACAGCGTTCAGTCTACTTTCATCCTTCCTCTGCCAGTTCCATGCCTCACTGCCATACATCAGGGTAGGTACCAGTATTCCATTATGGACGGCTAGTTTCGCGTCTTTGGACAGTTTTTTGTTGGTGCCAACGACGTTCAGCCCTCCATTAATAGAGTTACCTGCATTCACCCTTCTTTCAATATCTCTATCAGCCTTCCCATCTCTATGACATGTTTATTTTTCAAAAATATCAAGAATAGGGTGCTACTTTAGTTTTCCTACGGAAAAAAAATAAAAAAATATTTTTTTGAGGATTTTGTTACGATATTATGTTTCCAATTTTCTTATTCTGAAAAATATTTAAAAAAAATAACTTTAAATAGTAAAACTGCTGTAAAAAATACACTTTTGAAATCAATAGAGGCATAGGTAATAAAAATGAAAGCAAATATCATATGTACCTGTCCATAAATAATATAAATACATCATCCGTAGGTGGTCTAACCATAATAATGCCTTCAGAAAGTAAAACATCTGTAACATATAATAACAATTACATAGCAAAACTTGGTTATAAATAAACTGGTTTTATAATTTATTAATAAGATTGTTGAATATCTTCTTAATGTATAAAACAAAGTCGGGTTAGTTAAACCACTCGAGAACGGCTGGACCGATTTTTATGATCTTTGAATTGTTGGATTTGTCTCCGGCCATAGCAGAATAGCTATTAAAATGTCGGAAAAATTCACAAAAAAATAATTATGAAGATAATTCTTTTTCTCATACATTTTGCATGGAAAGAATTCTCATTTTTTGAAAGAACTACTGGAATATTGTGATAAGTATAATATTGAGTAGTGAGTGAATTCCAAAAATTAAAAACGTCAAATGTCAATGCGCTCTATTTATTCATTTTAGTTTTGCTTTTGTTTTTAAACATATAATGCTGCCCCTCTTTCTTACACACTTAATGTTAACAGTGAAAAATGGGACAAACGGTGAACGTATGTGTGCACCCCTCCAAAGGAAAAATACAATAATTATAATAAATCTCACTCACACGTATAAAGAAAATGAAACGCAATTCCCGTAAGTAAGTGGAAAAGTAAGAAAATCACAAAAACTATAAATCCGTACACAACGCCACCTCTGATACTGACAAAAAACAAAAAACGGACAGTTGCGCATCGATAATTGTTGCGTTGTGTAATTTTTAAATTAATAAAAAAACTGAATTTAATTCAGCTAATAAGTTAACACAACAGTTATTGATTCTGAGGCGGCACTTTTCCGGGTCAGCTAGTAATATATAAATGAAATTAAAATTAAAATAAAGTTAAAAAAAATAAATTTGATAACAATAAATATATTAATTTAAAAAGCGATTCAGTTACTAAATACACAGGTCGTTTTGAGCAATCTCTTCTGAATAACTTTCAGCAGTAGTTGGTTGTTAGACTTGAGATACGAAAGACGCTGCTGAAAGAGTAGGTACCGAGTTCCCTATCTTTAGTCCTGAAACACTTTGCTTATTGAATCTTCTTCGACAAACTTGTTAATTGAGAGACATGTTGAGTGAATGCAATCTTCAAAAGGCACTGCAGCGCTCGCTCTAAATTGTCAACGTAAACGCAGCAATTTAATTTTCTTCAGGAAATTGAACTGAATATAATGAAGCTTGGATAACATAAAAGAGACTTAATTAATTCGGTTATTCAATTAGAGGTTTTTATTTATTCACTTAAAAACTTTTACTATTGGTTAACTTTGTCAACTATTGGCTGTGTTAACTAATATGTGTGAATTAATAATTGACAATATTATAATCTGAAATATACAGGGTGTTAAGGGACGTACTTGACTTGCTTCAACCAGTGATTCCTGACTTTATTTGGAGTAAAAAAGTAAATGAAATTTTGGTCTCCGGTGACATTTTTGATGTTTTTTTTATTTTATTTTTTCTACAAAAACATAAAAAATGGTAATTGTTGAACTATTGGAGGCGATTATTGACCTCACTATTAAACCTTTCTTCTGAAATTGACATTTTTCGATCGAACTACAATCATTTCAAGAGCGAAATAAAGGTATTCTTTAGCACTTGTCATTATTAATGTACCTATATAATTAATGTTTTACACTATTAACTAAAAATTGTGAAATGTAATTGGATATACATGTTAACTGTTTTTCACAATAAATAAATAAATAAATAAACTATTAGGAACTATTAGACGGTAAAGGGTTCGTCGGACACCTGGCTGAGTGACCAGTGACGACATGCGGGAGATTTTTTTTTGTTTGATTTTGAAGAAAAATTAAAAAAAAAAGTCGTCAAAAAAAGTCACCGGAGACCAAAATTTCATTTACATTTTTTACTCCAAATAATGTCAGGAATCACAGGTTAAAATAAGTCAAGTACGTCCCTTAACACCCTGTATACAATGATCTTTTAAACTCTCCCAGACCTTCCAGAACAACAACTTCCAAATATTTTATCATAAAAAGAAAGCAGAATAATTGAAATAAATATCTTTGAAAATATCGTACGAATTAAATTATCAATTTTTGAAGTGAAAACTTCTTTATCACCGTTGTGATTTGAAACTCGATGAAACGAAAAGTAGCGACAATAAAAAGAGACAAAAACATAGATCTATAGTATGTAGGCTGCGAGAGAATGAGATAATATAATCGGTGTCCTCTTTGTGCGGTGATCCGTAGCCTATCGGTCTCCTTTTTGTGCGGTGCTTTGTAGCGTCCCCATTCTTGTCTACTTTAGTTTTCTGAAAGTTTCACTTTTACCGCGTGTGAATTGCACACTCTGTTTTTTGGGAGGCGTGTATGGTAGATGGGTACCGCCGCCCCGGGAACCGTTTATTGGATAACCAATACCCTTGCCATGGTTCACCCCTAGTAGTTCGCCAAGTTTGGTAATTTAATAGGGGTGCCCGGGTTCATTGGTGAGGTTTTGTCTAGGTCTTGGCGACTAATGTGTTTGCCCACCTACTGAGACCTAACCTTCAGCAGGTTTCTCTTGACACATCGCCTCACATCGCAGTGGGAGGGATGAATTCCTACGTCCGTCACTCCTAGACATATTGACCCATAGATTCCTACCCACTCCTCATACCTTTTTCCCTGCCAGAACTTCTTCTCCTTCCTTTCACTAAAACGACCCTTCACACAGCATCCCCAAGATGAATATATCCTTAGGGATTTTTCCCCAGGGCTTCCTGTGATGAGCCAATGTTAATAAAAAAATAGTCTTGAAAATTTGTATTTAATGTTTTTAAATTATGACTTAAGAGCGTTTAACCAGCCAGCGGACGAAAATCCACATTTCGTCGAAAGTTGTTCTTACGATCATGCAGGGCGGTTACAATGAGAAAGATTAATTATTCTCCGTACCAGCTTTTTTAAATTATAACTTAATATCGAATTTATTTCAATTCAAATTAGCTTTAATTTATACCTTCATCCAAAAATGCTGAAAGGCTTGATGATAAAAATGATTATAAGTATTTATTATTTTTCAATAATGTCTAAATTTAATAAGAATGTTAAAAAAATCTGAAATATATTAGTTTGTAAGTGCGCAAATAAATACATAAACGGACCAATTTTCGCCAAGAAACACATGTACGTATATATTTTTTAATGATTTTATTGAAACTAAAATTAAAATTCTAAAACATACGTTTGCTAGATAATGTATTGATTTATTTTACTGCATGATTTTATTATTTGAAATGGGTGTGGTATAATACAAAAACTTTTTTGAAAATTGAACAAATCTGCCAACGACCTATTGAATAACCTTATTATACTAAAAATTAAAAAAAATTCTCAAAATTCATTACATACGAATGCTAGATAAAAGAACAATCTTTCGAAATTTATTTATAATTTTTTGTGGAAAAGAGTCAATACGTCTAAAAACTTTTTTGAAAATGACGTATTTCCGGTTTTCTCTGGTAATGCCCTCTTAAGTAACTTATTGTTAAGTACATATTTGACAATTTGGATGTTACGTAATAATTTTTGGCAAAAATCACTTGATCATCATCAGAAATCAATCTGTATTATCTATTAAAGTAAATAAAAATAATGAACTCACTTTTATTATAATATTTTAATAGTGTCTAGAATGAACTATATATATAAAATTAGTAAAGGTGTTTATGTTAAACTGTCACGAAAGTACTGACAATGGGTCAGAGAGGAACGCAAAAAAAAAATTAATGAATTTACTTACAGAAATTTAACTTTAAAAATTTAAAAAGCATTAACATTTAAAGCTTATGGCTCTGGCGTCACTAAATTCAAAGCTACTGGAAGGGACGTATGCGTCACGCGTGGTGGAGGATAGTATTCGATATTATTATTATTGCTAAGCAGGAGCGTCCCCACATCAGCAGTTAAAGGTTAAGGACTAATAACTGCAAAGATACAGCTGTAATAACTACGTAAAACTTAACAATTTCAGCAAGGGATCCGTTTTCTGCTAAAATTTTCCGTTTGACTTAAATCGTCGGAGTTTAGCCAGAAACAGACTGTCAAACCAAATATTTTATAAGCCGGTGCAAAATTTAATTTCAGGTAAATAAACGAGATACAAGTACCCACTTTGAAAGAAAGCCTTAAAATAAAACGTTCTGGGACGTTTAACTTGTTAGCTTAAAGCACAACTTGCCAAAAGTTTCAGCTTTTTCTGAGAAGTCGATTTCTGTTTATTATGCTTTCACATAAAATTTCGAACAAACTATGAGAAAAACTTACGCTTACAAATATGACTTTCTAATTAGTTTGGATATATATTCAGTTGATTTCATACACATATTACACAAAATTATGTAAAGTTTAGTAGAAAATAATTTTTTGTTTATTACAAAACAAGCAAGACAAACAAGACGACCTCCGTAGTCCAGTGGCTAAGACTCTTGACTCACATTCCGGAGGTCGCGGGTTCGAACCCGGCATGCGCAAATAAATTTTATTTGATTAATTTGTGTTATTTCACAATTAATTCATTTAAAATAATATATAGTATATTTGCGGCATGTTCCAGAGTGGAAGATACTATCAGTATCGCCCTGGTGTAAGACCACCATTCAGAATTGAAACGTTGCTTGAAAATGGCTTTAGCCGTGTTTAGTGACCAGATCTGAATAGCCAGGTACTTCCCAACCTTCCTCTTCCCCACCTCCTTCCCCTCCCCGATACCTTCAGCCTCAAAACATACCCCAATTGGGGATGCCATAGTCTCACTGGCTCCAGACGGGAGCAGTGGAGATTCTTGTGCGGTATTCACTGTAAAAAAAAAAAAAAAAAAAAGCATCACGATGAACGTTTAAATGGATGTGAGTAGTTTTAACCCCTCACCTCATACTAAAGTGTTCGCTTTTAGGAAAAACTCATGTAGGTCTCATTGAAATCGTTGTGTCTCCCTTACTATCATAGTGAGAAATACGATATAAATGGTGTTAGAAAAAAAAACACTTTCATAATCAAATCTATAAGTTCAAAATGTGTAAATCACACGCGGTAGAAGTGAAACTAGAAAGTCGCTAGATGTCGCTTTTCTTTTGCTTGTTTTTTAAAGTGGTTTGAAGATTGGATGATTTCACAAAATATATATTTTTTTTTGTGGATTTCGTAGGATTCGAACCCCCTTTTGCTTGATGTCTGTCTCTCTGGCGGCTGAGACTTGTCAGGCACCTTGCCAACTACGCTATGGAAGGCACGCGCTGAGGTGCGAAATTGCAGCATTATATTAGAACCGAGTATTTGTGTAAAACTGAGTTGTGACGCATTTCCGAAACTCCCGAATTTCAAGTCACTAACGGCACGAAAGAAGTTTCAGTTAAAAAATTATTGACATCTGGGAATTTTTTATCAATATTTTTGACATAGAACCATAAAAAAATTCGGGTGACAATAATGTTTATGACGCATTTATCTAATATTATAATTTGTATGTGGTTTCAATTTATTTCGTTATCAGTAGGTAATTTCATTTAAAAAAAAAGTAAGCCATTTTTTACGTGTGCATATAAAATTTTTATACTTCAAAAAGTGTATGTTATTTCGATTTATAAAATTTGAAAGCATATTTATCACATTTCAAAAACAGTTTCTAGATTTCGGATATGTTCAGAAATATTTCATTTATTTGGATTTTACCGCATTTGATCGAGGACTGTGGGGTTAATACCAAATTCTGCTTTGAATTTTGATAGTAAATTTGTAGTGGAACGGTGCATAAAACGTATTTTTAGATTTACACTCAGAGCAATGGGTACAAAAATAAGAGCAACGTAATAAATCATATTTATATTATGTCTGCAAACAACTTGAATCTCCTAGACAACAATTATTAACGCCAGATTATAACCATTGCACAATACAGAATATTACACGATTTAATGTTGCTTCACGCATCGTTTAGTTCCACGCTCCAGATAATTACACGCGTTACCTAGAAGTCACGTCCCGTATATAATACGTCCCACCTTAGCCGGGTAATAAATAGCATTAACATCATCCCTGTGATACGAGTAGGTATCTGGATTCAAAGAGGGCATAAATCTCACCTGGAAATACGGCGTACAAACATCGCCAGGGAAATTTCCTACGAACGTTTTGTTCACTGAAATTTACATGGAATAATAATTAATTCTGTGTTCCAAGAAAAAATAAATATCTTTGAAAATAAGCTTTAATTTATTTGTGCTTTTCACATTTCTGCACATGCGTAGCATACTTCCTTGGAATACTCTTTTTTAAACTCTTAACAACATGTGTGTTAATTAAAAATAATTTGTATTCAGATGCCAAGTTGAAAAAGTAATTACATGAATTTTCCTCGTTAGAAAAAAAAATCGTTAAGTATGCTCGGAAAATTGTAAAAATCACATCTGATTCTTTTATTTAACATGCTATAGTAGTATCTATAGGTATGAAAAAATCACAGAGTGTTTTTAATACTATTTAACTCCGGTGTCAAGAGATTTTTTCTCTAAATAAATCGTGTTATATGTGTATGTTTTTCCAACAACCCGAATTTCTATCGATTTCTTACATATCTCCCTTAAACATTTGAAGTTTTTAAGCTCTTAAAAAATATACAAGTTATTTTTTAAGAAAATATCTAGACGCGTTCTACGCCGAAACGCCAATTATATGAAATTCCCTGGATAGAAAAAAATATATGATCCAAAAATTATTATAAACACGTTTGTTTCAGTTATTTTACAAGGTAAAGTTGTGAAAAAAATTACAATGTTTCTTTAAATGACACTTAAGACGCCTTCCACGAGATTTTTGCTCTATTTTAAATTAGTCGTGTTTTATTAAACATTTTCACAATTTTCGCATCAATTGTATCGCTTTAAATATTAGCGCGCTCCTCTAACATTGGTAATTACATATCTCTCAATCTTCTTCTTTTTATGTCTAATAATTATAATCGTTTTTTAGGTGAAAACTTTTTTTGCACCGTTGTAATTTGAAACTCAATGAAACGAAAAATAGCGACAATAAAAAGAGATATACATCTATAATATCAAGCCAGCGAGAGAATAATATAGTATAATCGGTCTCCTCTTTGTGCGATGTTTCGTAGCCTATCGGTCTCATCTTTGTGCGGTGCTTCATAGCCTCCCAATTCTTGCCTACTTTAGTTATCTGAAGGTTTTACTTCTACCGCTTGTGAATTGCACACTCTGTTTTTATTTTAAATATTGTCGTGCTCTGTCTATCATTAGTATACTATCTCCATTTCAAACTACGAGTATATTCAGTAATCTTTTTCGTCTTTGTTATTTTGAATGCTTATAATGGAACCCTTAGTAGTTTTGGGATACTTTAAAGAAAAAAAATGTTTATTTATTTCGAACGAACATGTTTTCAAGAATTGTTTTAAAATAAGAGTAAATAAACACGTAATCGAACAATTCATTTTATTGTTCTCAGTAGGTGCCTACCTTTGTTAAAAGAACAATGAAATACACATTTCCAAGAAAACATAAATATAATAAAAAAGTTTAATAAAAAGTAAATAAGCTAAATACAAAGTGGGGCAAAAGTAATCATCCGATGTTTTTTTGGTGTAATTTTTTTATTAAATGAAAAACTTTGGTTCTGGTTGTGAAATTTGTTTTTTTAATCCATTAGAATTTTTTCCATCATGTCGAGAAAATGATATCGGCCAAGTGACCGCCGCCAGAGTTGATGTCCATACGGGCCCGTTTTATGGCATTTTCTATCACTCTTGCCAGAACTTTGGGCGACAGGTTCTCGAATTCTTGGCGAATATTCTCCTTAAGGGCTTCAAGAGTCTGAGACTTGCTGACGTAAACCCGCGACTTAAAAAAAACATAAAAAGAAGTCTGGAACGGTTAAATAGGGTGATCTAGCCGGCCAGTGCAAATCACCAAAACGAGAGATTAGGCGACCCGGAAATTCTTCCTTCAGAATATCGGTTGTGGCTCGAGCAGTGTATGCCGTTGCACCGTCCTGTTGTAACCACATGTTCTCCAGTCCCAATCTATCCAATTGAGGAAGAAAAAAAATCGTTAATCATGACTCTGTAGCGCGCGCTGTTCACAGTCATCGTTTGGCCCACGGCGTTCTAAAAAAATGGCCCGATGACTCCTACAGCGTAAACAGCACACCACGCAGTAACTTTGAGCGGGTGTAATGGCTCTTCGTGGGTGATACTCGGATTTTTGGTGCCTCGGAAATGATTATTTTGTTTATTCACGTAACCGCTATTATGGAAATGAGCTTCATCGTTCATGACAATTTTCGATGAAAAATCGTCCACCTTTTCGTTGAGATTCAGGATGACTTGAGCGTAGGTTATCCGCGTTTGGCGGTCAACAGCTAACAGCTGATGTACTGTCTGCACTTTGTAAGGGAACATCTTCAAATCTTTCACCAAAATTCTGCGTACGGACCACCGGCTAATGCCCAATTGCGTGGCACATCCTCTGGTCGATGTTCCGGGCTCATGTTCGACATCTTGGGCAACATCAGCGATATTCTCAGCAGAACGGCTGCTCCGGGGCAGGTCAGCCTTGGGAACATCTCGTGTTGTCCCAGTCTCTTCAAGGTGAGTGGCCAAACGCCGCAGCGTTTATCCAGTTGGTGTCGGACGGCCAGGAAATCTGTGACGAAATTCACGCTGCGCCAACACAACCGACGAATTGTTGCGCAAAATATGGGACCAATTATTCCGTGTTCTTGCAGAGTAAACCGATTCATGAATTGTTGATTTGTATTTTGCGTTTGTTTACTTCACAAATGTCAAAACCGAATTGACATTTGTCGCCATTTGCAAAAGTTATAGCGTTTTCTAATAGGATGATTACTTTTGCCCCACCTTGTACATTTTTTTTCTTTAATGCTTTATCATAGAACTGTGTCCATCTTTAAAATGTCAACTTAAATGTTTTTCAGTGTTTCATCCGTTTATTTTAATGTAGAACTACTCATTCCAGATAATTTTACTTTAGTTAATATTACCCACGCACAGGAGTCAGTGGGTTCCCATTACCTACATTTGTCTTATATATATATATATATATATATATTTTACATTTTTACATTATTTTTTATCTTGTGTTATGTTATATATATTTAGAAAATGTGTAAAAATTACTTTTGAAATGTATCAAAATGTAATGGGAAAAAATAAAGGAAAAATAATAATAATAATTTTAAAAATATAGAAACATTACACCTTTAAATTTATATGACGAGAATGCCAACATTCTTATAAATACTAACCAGGAATTATTAGATTTCTGGTCAAATAAAATTATTCACGCAAAACACTTCAATTTTCTCAACCAAACATATGTTGACAAACTTTCGTCAAACAAATGGTTGAGTATTGGAGAGTTGAGCGCAGAAATAGAAGGATTTATGTTTGCCATTCAAGATAGAGTCATTTATTTATGTTTTTTTATTTATTTATTTATTACATAAGATACATTTATACAGCAAATATAACATAATAATAATATTTCAAAATAACTGTAAATATTAAAATGTATACAAGTGTTATTATGTCTTGTTTGTCTATATTAGTTCCTAGCTAGGCAGATTGCCCGTTCTAAGGAACCAAATTCTGGTGAAAAATTCCAAAAGTGTATTCTGTACCAAAAAAAACAAAGTGTTTTTTTTTTGTAGATTAAATACCTATAAGTATACTAAGTTTTTACTGATTGTGCCATTTAATAGTTAACCATGTAAAAGTTTAAGTTTTAAGTGACATTATTTAATAATTTTTCAGACTCAACCCTACCTAAGCCAATCAACCATTTATTTATTATTGAACTGATACATGTCATTTTGCATGTTTTAATGTTTAATTCTGGGGGGATTTTATTGTATAATTTCGGTCCCAGATATGTATATGTCATTTGGAACTTCGACGTATTGCTCCGTGGGACCACAAGATCCTTTCTGGTGTGACTTCTTGTGATGTATTTATGATCAATTTTATCAAGTTTTTCTAGATTTTTGTGTACGTGGATAATAACCTTTTTTATGTAGTTTTGACAAACATGCGATTTTTCGCAAAAACAGCGCTATATAAGTTGTCCAAATTTATTATTATTATTATTATCAAGTACATTAAATTTTTTGTAGAGCTGATCGCTAGAAAACCTATAGGGTTTACGCATAATGACTCTAATTATGGATTTCTGGGCCTTCACTAGAGGATCTAAAATTGTTCTACCTGCCGCTCCCCAACCAATACAACCATACGTTAAGATGGGGTTGCATAATCCGAAATATATTTTTCTTAGGTCTTGCTGTTTGATTATATTTCTTAATACAAAGAATATGTGAATCAATTTTTTCACCCTTATTGTGAGGTTGTCGATGTGATATTTCCACTTAAGGTGATTGTCTATAATAACGCCTAGATATTTGATGTTTTTCACCCTTTCCAAAACTTCACAATTGCAGATAGAATCAGTATTATCGGAATTACAGTTATGCTTATGTGTTTTTATTGTGTGTGATGTACTAGGTTGTCCTTTTATAGTTGAGCTGAATCTTATGTATTTAGTTTTTGCTATATTTAGTGTAAGTAGATTTTTGTCAAGCCATTGTTTTATTGCTTTGATTCCACTTTCAGCATTTTTATGTGTTTGAGTCCAGTCGTCTCCTTCAAATATAGCTACCGTATCGTCAGCAAATGTAATAATTTTTCCGCCTACTTTTAGCTCGCATAACTCATTTATGTAAATTATAAATAGAAGAGGTCCCAATGTGCTTCCCTGCGGTACCCCAAAGTTAGTCTCTAGTGATTTACTCACTGTTTTGCCCATTTTGAGTTGCTGGCTTCTACCCGTTAAGTAACTCTTTAACCATTCGTAGGGCATACCTACAATGCCAATATTTTTTAATCTTTTGAGGAGTAATTTATGAGAAATTATATCAAAAGCCTTGGCTAAGTCTAAGAACAGTGCAATGTTTTTCTTTCCGCGATCTATATTTCCAGAAATATGTTCTGTAAGTTGCGCTATCGCGTCGTCCGTTCCCCTCCCCTACTAAAATTAATACTAAATAATACTAAAAATTATTAATACTAAATAACTCCCATTAATACTAAAAATTATAGGAAGCATATAATCAGAGATATAAATAAAATTGATGATTTATGTAGAAAATGTTTGGCTTTTCCGGAAATTATAGAATATATTATATCGGGATGTTCTATATTAGCGCTGTCCGAGTATACATTTAGGCACCATTAGGTTTTAAAAATAATCCACCAAAGTTTGGTAATTAAACATAACTTGATTGACTGCCGTAATATATTACCATATTATGAATATGAACCAAATTCATTTTTAGAAAATGAATTTTATAAAATATATTATGATAAAACTATACTAACAGACAGAAAAATTAGTCATAATAGACCTGATATAGTTTTACATGACAAAATTAAAAAAAAATAACTTATTTCATTGATGTAGCTGTTCCAAATTCCTGTAATATCCAAAAATCTGCTTCTGAAAAAATAAGAAAATTCACAGATTTAGGAAATGAGATTAAAAGAATTTGGCATTCTCAGACCATAAAAATATTACCATTTGTTATTTCGGCTACTGGCATTATAACTAGGTCTCTCATTCAAACTTTAGGCATATTAGATTTGTCAAAGAATTTGTATATAAAAATGCAAAAATCAGTCATTTTAAATACATGTAGGATTACAAAAGATTTTTTAAATATTTATATTGAGGGATCAGTAGGATTTATAGGTCCAATTAGGAGTTCCACAGAGCCGAACCCTCCGATATGAAAATATCTGGAGTCGGTGAATTACTTTCCCATTTGGTCTCTGGTAGGTTGACATGTTGTTTTTGTATTGTTTTGAATTTATAATACGCATATAGTGCAATTGCATAGCGTGGATAACTAGATGATCATTTGGGGAAGTGTGTGAAAGGGTTTAGTTTTTCCTGTGGGGTAAATTTAACCCGGACATTTAAATCTGGTGTATTTGTTACAAATGCCATGTTGTTATTTTTCGTGTTTATGAAACCGAACAAAATAATGATTAAAACGTATTATTTATCATTTCCGAAGATTGCGATTCGTATTTATTATTGTCTAACTAAAAGGCAGAAAATTTGCTTACGCAGATGACTTTGCCATCACAGTCCAAGCCAAAACCCTCAATGCAGCAGAAGAGATCCTTAATTCTGACCTCAAGGCTATGGAAGGATTTTTCCTCAATTGGCGACTAAAGCCAAATGGGTCGAAAACAGTTGTGACAGCTTTCCATCTCAGTAATTCACAGGCAAACTTTGTGTTCAGTTTGATGGAAAAAATATTTACCATGACCCCCAGCCTCGCTATCTTGGAGTAACTTTGGACATGAGCCTTTTTAAAGATAAATAAATACATTTCGCGTTTTTAAAGATTACAAAATAACCATTAAAATGCAATATTTTTCAATTCCGGTTGCTGAATAACTTATTACTAACTGTAATCTACCTAGTACGATTTGTTTTAATTTTTTAAAATGTGTTTTGAGCGTGTACTCTATAGGGAAATATTTACCCATAGTTTTTTGTCCAAAATATTGTTTTGTTTGTTTTTGTAACTTTATTTAGATTGTGATGGTTCAACCCCCCCCTAATGAAAACTTTTAAATATTTCTTCTTCTCGTGCGTTCAGATCTCCGGTTGGTAGAACTTCCTCTCGTACCTACTGAATGATTCGCCATTAATATTTTGAATCATGACTCATTTTTCCCACCCCTGTGACTGAACACAGTAAAAGGTAGTTTTCCGGGAAATTCTTACAATAAACCCTTTTCTCCACGTTGTGTGATTTTTTTTTTCGGAGCTCCTAGAACATCTAGGATAGGTATTTAATGTCTTTCGCGGTAACTTTTGGTTCTTTTAGGTAAGGTGTGAAGAATAACTCTGTATCTCTTAGACGTCTGAAGGACACGCCCTGTCTAAACTATCCTGAATTTGTCTCACATAATGAGCACTGTTGTTATTACTCTCGCTAGGCTATAAAATTGATCTCTCCCCCTCTACGTCCTAATAAGTTTTAATGTACGTACCTGGAATGTTTCATTTCATGTGGATAATTGGCGAATTCTCTGCACCGCTCTCCATGGCTAGATACTATACATAATCGTGATAATATATTCTGTTGTTAGTAAACACAAACTTATGCCTAGGATGGAAGTATAAGGACGGGATAGAGGATAAAATGGATGTGATGTGGAAGGAATTTTTTGCAAGCAAATACTGGCTCCTCCACTTGACCAAGTTGACTAGGTGGTCAGCTCTCAGAACACGACCCTCCGACCAATGCATGATGAGGCTATACCCATGGCACCCGGAAAATCTCTTGACGATAAACCAGATACCCGGACCCCGCCATAACAGAAGAAGAACGGCATGCCTTCAAACCTTTCCCAGACAACTCCAGTATCGAACACCTCCGGAACTACTTTACTGGCTCTAGAAGGGGTAATCTATTTCGTCCCTTATCATGACTCTACTCACGGTACAAGTGGGGTAAGCTTGTGACAGGCAGATCCGTCCTCCCACGTGACCGACCTAGCGTTACACTCCACCTCCAGGAGCTGACATAATCCTCACCTTGTGGGCATTACGTTTGCTTCTGGGTCGACAGGACTAAAAAATGTGATGATGCTACAGGAACCCGTCCCACAGATGACCTGTTGGCGCATTTCCATACTACCTTGCAGGCAACGCGAGATGCTTTCGGCCAAACGCCTCCGTCTGCGAACCATGCCCTGTCTTACCATTGGCATCTCATTTCATACGACCCTGTTGCGCCCATTCGCTCGACATAGTCCCGCGAAAGGGAATTGCTTCCGGCACCTCGAGAGACCCGATCAGTCTATGGAGGGCAACCCTCCTCCTCCCTAACATGACAATGTGGGAAGGACCCTTACCACTCGACCACCAATTTCTCACATAATGTGTAGTCTCGGTGTCACCAACACATTCGTCAATCATGAAGAACTTAAAAAGCGTAATTCAAGAAGTAGGAATTCAGCAGAGTACCTGTTAGTTTTATTTGTTTCATATTTTATATCGTGATTCTGCTCTTCTGCTCCCTTGTCTAAAGATGTCTGTTCGGGTTGCAGGTAATCGCCTCCAATTTGATATGTCGTACTCTCGAGACGCTCCCCATTTGGTTGACTGTATTCTCTGTGTCAGGTTCATTTTTTGTGTCAGCTCGGCATCAGCCGAGTGCCGAGAAAAGGTCACTGTCCAGGGTGGTGACTGGTAACATCTGTGAAATACGCCTAGTACCTATTCTGGGATAAAAAGTACATCAATCTATTCGATACAGACACTCATGCAATTAACTGTCCAAGATTCGCGTTCTATTCACGTCACTCTGCAAACAAGTACATGTACCTAATTCAATTATAGATTTATAGGTTCCGGTACCGGGAATCGAACCCGAGCCCCTGGAGTCCGCACGTGTCTACCCCATTTGGTCTAGCTCGGCATCAGTTGTCTGCCGAGAAAAGGTAGCTGTTCTTGTTGATAACATCTGTGAATTATGCCTGGTACCTATTCAGGGATAAATAGTACCTACATCAATCTATTCGAGGCTGGTACAGTTAAATAATACAGGGTCAGCGTTCTCTTCACTCCATCCTGCAATCAGTGAGGTCCTGTAATATAGGTTAAAGTTATTTGACTTACCAAGAACATGGTTGCTAAAACCGCGACTCCCGGTAGGGTAAACGCAACTCCGCGTCTTAATCACACGTCCTCCCTATAAATGATCAAACTCCCTACTTGCTTTCCTTATCATCGTACAAGGTCTTAATGTAGGTACTGTAATTTTAAAACCCCTTTTTCTCTAAGCTGCATTGTGGGAAGATCTTCTCTCACGTCCTGTGGCCCCTTACCAGACTATTGCGCAATCATAACTACCAACCCCCCCCCCTGATTATACACGGTAACGTCAGACCTACTTTATATTTAAAAAGCCTCCTTTCAAAACTGCATTTCTAGCTTTCGACTGACTGTACATTTATTATCTAATCTCTAATTATTCTGGCTAAAACTTCTCAACCGAATTAACACCATTTTTCCACTATTTTTATTATTATCATTATTTTATTCGTTGCACTGTCCTTAAATGAAGGATGGAATGTTTTCTACGGGATTATTATTATGATCCGGGACCATTGTCGTTACTCAAGATAAATATTTATTGTTATATTTTTGTCTCTACATAATGAATGATAAGTTGCAATTATTATTTATGTAACCAATCTATTATGTGATTACATTTCAATGTAGGCCTGTTTACGAGAATTATAAGTCGACTTAAAATTTACGGCCTCAACACGGCTAGTCCAGTGGCGGATTATTGGGAAAACCTATATTATAACCGTTTTATATTCTTCACTTATCTAGTGTTCGTATTTAGGGTTTTCAGTTGATATCCCCTTTTGTACTTTTGTAATTTTAAAACCACTGTAAGCATTAACACTGAGTCTGTATTTTTTTATTATTATCTCGCAGATCTCGTTCAATAAGGATATTATTGTTATTATCATTAATTATGACAGGAGTCCAATACTTTAATAAGTCTCTATTCCCAAATTTAAATGTTTATCGCGCGGCAATCGCGAATTTTAACATCGATAATCACGTAAGAATAATAATAATATTAAGTAACACAACACCGAACTTCTTTATCTTACACCATAAATGCAAAATCTTCACTGAAGTTAGTTTTAACAAACACTTCTCGTTTTCGCTAAGTCCACAGCGAGCCACAACACTCCTTTCGAAATTCCACGACCAGCCTCTTCTCCGACTCAAGGATGTCTATCAATCTACCCTCTTTCCATCTCGCAGCTCCAATGTCAAACCTACCTTCCAACGTTTTTTTACATTAATTTATCACTCATAAATCCTCACAGTTATGCGAACTGCACTTCAGGAAAAATACTTGAATTTGCACATAATTTAAAGTTCTGACAGGACATTAATTTTTATTAGTTTCACTAATTACTTTCTTGAATCTCGTACACGTAAAGTCAAGAGATAAATTCAGCTTTAATGTATCGATCTTGACAACCCACTCAAATACAAGGGATCGAACACATTTTTCATCTGCGTTATCTGAAAGACACAAAAATCCAATCCGAAACCTTAGGGTTTTGTCACTAGCGTAACCTATTACTTACCAGACTCGCCGATTTCAGCCGTGAAACCAACTGTCGTCAATTCCCTCGTGCTCCTCATAAAAATGTGATTTATGACCAGGTTAGAAGTGTTTTTACCACTTAAAATAACTATCCCCTAAAACGTGGGACAATATTTTGTTCTAAATCCACCAAGAGGCATCAGGTTTGGCCCTTTCCTGTGATTGATGGGACGCCCCTAATATGGTTCGATATTTATTCTGATTTGTTGAACGCTTTCGTTACCCTAGTAGATAAATCCTTCTCCGAAAGGCCAGCCCCAATTGCTGCAGACCCCTTTAATTCCACTATCGAATCTACCCCACCGGTGTCGGTAGTATGCTCATATTTGTTATAAGAAAAAAAATTATTTGCCAACCATTTGACAAAGCAGGTTCATCACAAGATGTAAGCAAATTTCATATATCTAGTATTAAAAAACATATAAAATACATAATAAAATAAATAGAGTCATAAAATTATAACGGAAAGAATACAGCTTAAAAAAAGAAATACAGTTACTCCAGTTAGAAATACAAACAATAGGGTTTAAGACATACAGTTAATACAAATAAATATTGTATTCGCAGTTGTTAGTTGGATATGATTTTTATTTTAGTATTCGTCCAAAAAAGCCCACCAGGTGACGTCAATATTAGAATACATTAAATTTTTATTGAGAAACTTCATTGTTTGGTAAAGTAGACGGAAGGAAAGATTTTTGTGATAAGCAAATAAATCATTTATAACACAGCGCTTTGCTTTGTATTTGAATTACACAAATATAGCGTTTGAATATTTTGATCGTGGTTGTTAAACTGACGTTATATAAATCTGCGTACTCATCTGCTAGCTGCAACTGTAACCGTTGCAGACTTAGTAACCAAACTCTAGTGTTTATGCATTATCTACACCACTGAAACCGAAACGGCAAGCCGGCACAGAGCGCCATTTGATTCGCGACTTAAACCACCAGCCGTCAGTTCGTGGCAGGTTTGCGCGCCACGTACACACTATGATTTTTGGTAACAGCGACGCAGATAAAAGATTGAATAGATGAAGATTAAAAAAATCAGAGTGCACAATTCACACGTGGTAGAAGTGAAACCTTCAGAAAACTTTACTTTTCTGAAGGTACTTTTTTTAATCAATGTGAATGATGATTTTTTCCATATTTTTGTCATTGAATTCCAGTGCACATTTTCCTCTACATTTGGTCATCTTATTAGAATTTGTGTTTTCTTATTCGGAGTCGCTAGATTTCGCTTCCCTTTGTGTTTTCTTTTAACTGTTCATTTTGGAGTAAACAATCAAAAGAAACTTTGTATTAAATTATGAGGGAGAAATAATTTTACAAAAATCGTCTTTCAGAAGTTTTATTTTCCAGTTTCTTTTCTTTTTTCTTTTACGTTAGATCAACAAAGAAAGGCCTGAGGAAAATAATTCCCCTCATGGCATATGTCATCTTTGGGGATGTGTAGAGTATTTGTAGGGAAAGGAAGAAGAAAATATTCTCGTAAGGAAATGAGGTGTGAGAGGTGGGTAGGAATCTGGGGGTCAGTGTGTTCAAGATTGGCGGACGTACGAATATATCCCTACCACTGCGGTGAAAGGGAGAGAGGTCAAAAGACCTCCATCAAACAATTTCTCCTGATCTGGCCTGCCACGCAGTTATTTGGCAGACGCATCTGCCGCCAAGATCCGGACAAACCTAATTTCATGAATCAGGGCATCCCTGCTAAGTCACCATATACAGTGATCCTCATGGGGTTACTTGCGGCAGAGGTGTTGTTATCCAATAAATTGCTCTGTTAGTTCTTCGGGAGCTAATACAGCTGGTCTAACTCTGGTATTTGTATACTATGTCCTTAGTTCTCCAATAAGCAATAAAATAAATTTGGGTAAGAGGCCTATTTTTTGTGGTCTTTTTATAAATTATGTACAAATCAACGTTCAAAAAAGGTAAGTTGTAAACTTGGATGAAGTAGGTTGTAAACTATCTCAGCATAATGGCCCAAACAGTCACATTGACGGCGGCGGTCTTTGTAGGTATAATTCAATATATCTCCAAAAATAAATAAGACTTGTACCTGTTTTTATCTCCAAAGTTGTTAAATCATAAATCATGAAATGTTAAAAAAAATAAAAACAATACAATAATTTTTAAGCCTTATATCGTCACTTTACTTCGGGCAGCCGTCAAAATGAAGGCTCCGGTCTTTCTAGTGTTCTCCGGTCTTTCTAGAAGATTACCATCTATCGCCGTTCGTGGCCGAAGGCATCATCGGTATGATTGGGCGGGCTCCCACAGTCTTCTCGCCGAAGCGACAAAACTACTCAGAGCCCAGTCTAGTAAAGACGTCTATACAGTTTAATATTCATTCTAAACTAAGAAAACCTACCGGTAATACTCAAACCTGTAAGTTTTTTGGAAGATATCCGACCCATCTTAAGTTGTCCTACTATTGGAAATTAAGAAACAAATTAGTATCTCTTATTTCAAATATTTTCCCAGTTTGCAATTTCATTTTTTTTTATATAAATGCCTAGCAAGAGTCACAGCTGATCCCGTCTGGAGCCAGTGACACTATGATATCCCTAATTGGGGTATGTTTTGAGACTGAAGGTAGTAGAGAGGGGAAGGAAATGGGGAAGAGGAACGTGGGGAAGTACCTGGCTATTCATATCTGGTCACCAAACATGGCTAAAGCCATTTCAAACAACTTTTCAATTCTCAATGGTGGTCTTATACCAGAGCAACACTGAGAGTATCTTCTACTCTGGAACTTGCCGCAAATATACTATATATTATTTTAAATGAATTAATTGTGAAACAACATAAAAAATTAAAATAAAATTTACTTGTATACGCCGTTATTCGATCCCGCGATCTTCGGATTGCGAGTCAAAAGCTTTACCCCTCGACCACTCCGGCCGTCAATTATAGTTAATCTCATAAAGCCTCAATCCATGAAGAATACGGAAGAATTAATTAAATAACACAAATCGAAGTTATTTTCTAGCTTTGATGATGATGGTGATGATTATTAAAAATTTCGGTTTGGCAAAATAATTGTTGCTTTTAACATAATATTATAAATACTACAATTTTTAAAACAAATCTGTGAAATTTCATTTAAAAAAACACCTTCAGCTTCTCAATTTCAAAATCTAAAAAAAGTGTACAAAAGAATTGTCGAACAAAACCAATCCAACAATTCAGATCCCACAAAGCATAGGTACTTGTTCGTATATTTACGTGTGCAATAATTTAATGTAATCGAATCCACCTTAAGAGGGTGTGTAGTCCCCCGGGGAGGCTGGGGAGGATTTACGACGTCTCTTATGTGGCGCCACCCGCACCACCCATACCACCCATTCCACCAGCACAACCCGCGGCACCGGGAGATGAATGGCCGGCTATTATGTGATTATTTTTTTAAACCATCTAGTAAATAGGAAGGTCCTAGATGATGTTATGTACATCGTCTAGGATGTTATCATACAGTGGATTGGGGCGGTTGCCAGTGGTTTTTTTATGTGCATTGAGCATTGGGATTGGGATAATAATCATACCATCCATATCTCGACACCTGGAGAGATTCACGAAAGTACGAATCCAATAGTACGTACGCCTGCCAGCCGTAGTTCCTCGCGCTAGCTGTTAACGTAAGTAGCGCCATTTTTTTAGAATCGCTTCCATTCTATTGGGAAAGTGATTTGTAACAAACTCCTTGTACGAAAAAGATTTTGCATAAGGCCCGGCGTCAGGAATTCTTAATTTTCAACCATACCAACGTTAGCGTAATAATAACCTCAGCTTGTAATTTACTTAAGGCTCTGCAACCGGGCCCGAAAAGAAGAAGATGGAGAGATACGAAATTACGAATGTTAGCGGAGAGCGCTAACATTTACAGCGACAAAGTCGATGCGAAAATTGCGAAAATGTTTAATAAAACACGACTCGTTTAAAATAGAGCAAAATCTCGGGGGCATTATCTTAAACAGCATTTAAAGAAACACTGTGAATTTTTTCATAAAATATCTGAAACAAACGTGTTAATAATAATTTTTGGAGCATACTTTGCGATTTTTTTCTATCGAGGGAATTTTATATAATTTGCGTTTCGGCGCGGGAAGGTCTGGATATTATCTTCAAGAATAACATACATATTTTTAAGAGCTTTAATACTTACCGTGTTTAAGGGAAATATGTAATAATTCGGTACAAATCCGGGTTGCGGGCCCTTAAGCGAAACCATAAAAGCTTAACTTTATCCAATGCATATTTTTTCGAATGTATAAATAAAAGGTACTTATTATTTATAATTTATTTATCCCTGTGCAGGGGTTGACTTCTTTAGGAAGATTAAGTTATCTTGTTTATTGTGTTTCAATGTTATATAATATATCTAGAGAGTAATTATATTAATATCTAGAGAGCCACAGGCAGCTGGCCTCGGAGTGTCCGACGGAGGGAATGGCAAACTAGCGCTCGAAGGCACTCGGTAGTATTCGGCTATCTTCGTAAAACGAACCTGCACTATCTATCGGCATGCATCTTCATTACAATAATGTAAACTGATTCGTAGTAAATATTAATCGAAAATAGTGATTTAAACTTCGCCTCATGTAAAAAAATATTAAGATGACCCTCCGCTATTACTATTATACTTGAAGTAGATATTATTTTTTTTAAATCTTATTACTAGTCTTGTCTAGTAGTGCATCTTATTTGAGGTCAGATTTTTTTAACCCTTTATTATTTTTATTTATTAATTTTATTTTAGTAATTTGTACATTTAAGTTTACAAATTTCTAATTAATTATAATATTTTATATTGCAAACTAAATTTTATGTAGCTCCTACAGTACGTCTTGAACTTTCCAATTGGTGTGAACTTCAAAGTCTCTGGTAGCTTGTTATACAACTTCATCCCCTTGTACAGCAAATTGTTCTGCGTATTCGCCTTATCCTTTTTTTGAAGCCTGATTTCTTTGCATGTTCTTGTGTTATGTCTGTGAATGTCCTTGTTTAATACAATTTTATTTGAAGTATTGTGGTAAAATGTTGTTAATTGTTTTATGTATAAATATCATCGTATTCAAGGTCAGCATCTGTTTCACGGTTAGCCAATTCAGTTCCTTTAACATTTTGTTAACTTATGAAAATCTATTCCGCCGTAATATTATTCTCATTGCCCTGTTTTGGAGAATTTGAAACTTATTTTGTTCTCCTGACTACCTACCACCTAATTTAGTCCCTTAACTATCTATTTTTTATATTAACTCCACATAGGAGGCTCTGAGAAAAATGATTTCCCTCAGGGCCTATGTTACCTGGAATGCTGTGTGGAGGGTCTTTTTGAGGAGAGGAAGGAATGAACATTGGTCTTGAAGAGACCCATGTTGTCGGAAGGAGAAAACTCAGAGACTCACGTGCGTTCCGTGAGACCGCTGGTGTATTATTACTTTTAATTTGGAATCTATTGTAACAACAAAACAGCCGATTGAATGAAATACTTGTTTGTATTCTAGAACTTTATTTAAGAAAGCTTAATAAAAAAAATTAACTTTAAACCTTCGAACTATTCTTAAAATCTGTATAAAACAACATTTTTTCACAAAAGAACACTTTTCTAAGATAACGAGATCTATAGCATTAGGAACTTAAAATTTTTATTTTTTTGTATATTTTTTTATAAATTGAATAAACTAATTATAAAATCAAACAAAAAAATTAAATATAAAATAAAAAAAAATTGCAAAATTGCAACGTCAAAACATTCTTCAAACACTCCAAACAAACAGGTACCTTGCACAAAAAACATAAATAAGCCGTCTTACGTTTTTTTTTAATCACATGTGAAACATGTTCTTTGAATTTTTAGTTTTTCTGCATCAGAAGTGGTCGGCAATTCTTTCCTTTCTGCAGAATACGGTGAATAGAATTCCTGATGTCCCTCTGAACGTGATCTTTTTTTTCTCAACGCTCCATGTGCGATCTAGTAAGCTGTTCTGCCAATTTCTGCAGGAATTTACATAAAATGAATAAAAGCGATAAATACTTTCATCGTTTATATTAATTTGATATTAAAGCAACAAAAATAAGTAAATACCAAAAATCACTCAACCACCTGTGTGCGGTCATACAGATTGCTGGCATGAAACCTAGATCAGACGCTCATACGTCTACACTCGTCCAGCACAAGGGCGATATTGCTCGATGTGTAGAAATGGTAGATATACGCAAACACACACACATCGAAACAATTAAATTAAAAAATACGTTGCGGTCCCCGAGACCGGTGGTAGGTGGTTAAGGGTTAACTGTCATTGACTATTATTTTGTCAATTTAGTGAGAAAGGAAGTGTTCAGAGTACGATAAATGCACGGAAACTACTGAATGACCGATGATATCTATTGTATATGTTAACCAAAACAAAACTGACGCAGAAAATGCCCAAAACAGCAGCCACAGGAAATACTTAATAATTTATTCGACCAATACTCTGATCAAGAACTCCACTCTTTGCTTTTATAAAGTAAACATAAACAGTTAAAGACGCTTCGAAATCTTAGTTGGTAAAATACTGCTCTAATAAAATAGAGGCGACAAACGGGTGGAAAAACATCTCCATGAATTATTAATGTTTCATTAAAACTATGAACTTTATTGCTTCATTTCTGGTTTGAATGTAATAAATACAACTTAGTTCTTAAAACAATTTATTGCCATGAAAATATAATTGTTTAAAGTTTGTGGTTTATAGCCAGTTACTAAGTTACTACCGATGAATACATCATTTATAATCTATAAATAAACTAACAGTGAATTAAACGAGCAAGTTGAGATAATTAACAACTTCGAAATATAACAATAATACTGTCTATATCATCTTTATTGTTATACATTTGTTTTACGTTAGCTCCCTACAGGAGGCCCAGAGGAAAATAATTTTACTCATAGCCTAGGACAGGGGTCACCAAATGGTGGACCGCTGACCTATTTTGTACGGACTTTGTGTTAACAATACAAAATATTAATGATCATTAAGGATCTTAAATCGGAATTTGAAAATAGTTTTACGGACTCAGTAACATTTATTCTCTGCATCCTGGTGATGAATGGAGCAATGAAGCTACAGACATTTTCGGGAGTAATAAAGCTGCTCTCCAGATGGAAATGATCGATTTTCAAGAAAATACAGTTTAAAACACCAAAAACATGAAGTTCCTTGTCAAGAATTTTGGATAATATTTGTTAATAAATACCCAGAATTAACAAAAAATAGCCTTAAAACTTTGTTTGGGTCAAAATAATATGTTGCTCCAATAATAATTTATTTTTAATGATGTGTGTGAAGCAGCATTTTCCAAGATGAACATCATTAAAAAATAAATTCTGGAGCAGACTTGCCGATGAACATCTCCAAGATTTATTGACAATAGCCTGCTCACACTTTATTAATTGTTTTTGTGTTTAATTCGTACAACTTCACTTTAATTTTTAGAAATTTAATTAAAATTAAATTTGATAATGTTATTATCGAGTTCTGCAAGTATTTTAGAATGTATTTTAGTTACAGCTGTAAAATACTAACTAAAATTCATTATAAAATACTTGCAGAACTCGATAATAACATCATTAAATTTAATTTTAATCAAATTCTAAATTTAATTAAATAAACTAAATGTAATTAAATTCATTCTAAAAACGCACAAACTTTAGTCCAAACTTCGGACGGCTATCCGTCAAGAAAAAAGAAGAAGAAGAAAATAATAAAAATATATCTAGAAGACAAAAAATGTCTTTTTTTTATTAATTTTATAAAAAACCCTTGGTGCTTCTTTTTATTCATAACATTTATTTATTTCGCGACGGTCATGTTATTTTGAAAAACGGACCCCTAATGAAAGTAATTGGTGACCCCCAGCCTAGAGTATTTTTGGGAAGAGCGTCTTTTTAAGGAAAGGAAGATATAAGGGTAGAAATCCCCTCCAACATCCCTGGTTCTCTTCTCCCTCCTACCTTTTCTCAAACTATATGAAACCTTTGTGGGTGTGTGCACAACAACTCAGCAAAGTTTCTTCGCAATCGGTTGAATGATACAGGACGTACGGGACATAATACGGGACGTAATGACATACGGGACAATTAAAGAAACATTCGTCTTTATACATAAAGAAAAAGATTATAATGTCACATCATAGAAAAAAAAGTTACGATTTTTGAATAAGACAAATTTTACTAAACTTTGATTTTATTTTCCAACACTCTTTTGAAACATTTAACAATTTTAAACTAGGAACCATAAAAAGGAGTTTGGTCAAAATGTTTCGAGACCGCGTATTTATGAAAATGTACTTATTACCCAACACTAGATTTCAAATAATTCAATTTCGGCGTAACTTACAATTCGCGTAGACTATCGACTGAATTGAATTAAGACTCGAAAAAAGGGAATAAGTGTACAGGCCAACGACCGAACCAAATGCGTGAAACAATTGATTAGAAGACATTATTGTGGATATGATAATTTAAAGAGACTAGTATTTAGTTTCGCTCTGGAGTAGGGTCATCGATCTTTCGTAATTGTGATGAGGGTTGCTCCAAGCTCTTGAATCTGCCTTACTGCCTTGAAGTTAGAAGTTTGTTTTGGAATTGCGTATAGGCAATGAGGGTGTTCGTATTATATTATGTCTGATGAATATTCTGTTTGAAGAAATGCTTACTGCGTGGACAAGAAAGAAGCGATCATATTATGTTACGGCTTTAGAAAGAAAAAGAAAATTCGCATTTATGTTGCTACACAAACAAAAGTGTCACAAATCAGCAAAAAAAATACGTTTCTCAAGTATACAAATACGAACCATCTCAGATTTTACCAACGAGTAAAACTACGTAGATAAGTTCAATTTCGTGGTTTACAAAGCCTGAAGGCAGTTTAAGTTAAAAATATTTATTTTCATTGCTCACAATTTCTGAAACAATTGTGTTTGCTACGCCTGTCTCCGGTGATGAGTTTTCGTGTGAAGACATTCATTGGTAAATTATTTTCATATCTATACTAGTTCCAGAGAGAGGTTGTATGTAATGTCATCGTTCTAGTATCTTTTGTCGTTTTCGTATTTTTTATTTATTTTTTTTTAAACTTTATTTATTCTCATGTGGTTGTACATATAATGTATAATATCAAATAGTATACATAAAATAACATAATATATAATAACAAATAGTATGAACAAGAAATTAAAACCCACTAAGGCACTGCCTAAGTGTGGGTAATATTAAAACAAAATACTATATTTCTAAGTACCCAAAGTATAAAATAGATTTAAAAAACATATAAAATATAAAGTTAGTATTTCATAGGTAGAATAAGTGAAAAAGGTTTTTTTTTCAGCTGTTATAGAATTAAAATAAAAATATGGAAAAAACAAACTGATATATATATATATTTTTGTTAGTTATTATAAAAAAATAAACAGAAAACATATTCTACTACAGTTTATAAAGTTACAGAAAGTGAGTTGTAGAAGGAAGGATAAATTTGTAGAAATAGCGTTTCAATATCTACATTATTCAACCATAATTTTACCTCTTTTACATATTTTATCATTTTATTTATCATTTGAGTTTGTAGTGGTAGAAGGTGAAATGAACGAGGACCAATGAAACTGCTATGTGTCTGCAATAATTTAGTATTGGTTTGTGGGGTGTAAAATATATTATTTATTCTTTTGCTCATTCTGTTTTCATTTATTTCGAAATTATTTTTGTTTTTAAATACATATTTCAAAGTTTGTAATATAAATAATTTACGTATATTAAGTATTTTAGTTTGTTTGTATAATAAGTTGGTCGAAAATGTTTAATTTTTGTTATATATGACTTTAATTATGTGTTTTTGAATTATTTGTAGAGGCTTAATAAATGTATCAAGTGCACCACCCCATCCTATAATGCCATAAGTGATTGATGATTGCACCTGGGAAAAGTAGATCATTTTCAATTTTTCAATGTTTAGTACTTCCTTAAGTCTATAAAATATGTAGGTCAGATATCTTAATTTAGAAGTGATTTGATTTATATGTGATTTCAAATTAAGATTTATATCTATTGATACTCCTAAATATTTTATATTTTCGACATTAGTGAGTTCGTTGCACATGAAGCACATTTCTTGATTGCAACTAGTATTATGGATTCTAATTTTAAGGTTGTCTGTAGGTTTATTTTTAATGGTTTTATAAAAAGGTAAATAAAATGTTTTGCTATAGTTTAAAACGAGTTTGTTGTATTTGAGCCATGTTGAAACCAGTGAAATACAATCAGTTGCTTTCGAAAAAGTTTCTTTCCAATGATTACCATCCACTATTATTGTCGTGTCGTCTGCGTAAGAAATAATTTTACCAGGGATTACAAAATTACATAAATCATTAATATAAACTAAGAATAAAATCGGGCCTAGCACAGTTCCCTGTGGAACTCCATTTTTTATCTTTGACTCTGAACTATAATTATTCCCAATTTTTGTTTTTTGTGTTCTGTCTGTAAGATAGTTAGAGAGTAGTTTTAATGTGTCTTTTTTGAAGCCTAGTTGATTTATTTTTGTAATGAGTAAATTATGATTTACGGTGTCGAAAGCTTTTCTTAAATCTAGGAATATGGCAAGACATTTCTTATCCATACATGACGTCTGAGAAGGAAGAGGACGGTCATCGATGAAGTGCGTACAAGTTTTCTCTGGGACCATAGCTTCATCATCCAAGATCGTAGCCATGAAGCATATTGATTTTATGATGACCACAAACTTCGATGATTGATAAAGCTTGTATACTTAGAAATACTTTTGATGGATTTTCATGACGATGTCAATCAAATGTTTGTACAAGTTTGTGACTATCGAAGCACTTCATAGTTAAATCAAAAGCTCCTAATATTGTACAGAGAGTTGCAGTGTGCGACAGCTAAGCTCGATATCATCGTCAAAAAATTAGGTAGTAAAATCGTCAGAATTTTGCAGACTTTTGATAATTACCTAAGAGGAACGGTTGCGCGGCCTTTTACACAACACAATTTGTTTCAAGTGGATTAAAACAGTTTTATCACTAACACCGCAGCCTGCAGCTAACTCGGACGTGGTTTGCGATGGATCCGCTTCCACAATAGCCATCAATTCTTCATTATCAACTTTGGTCTCCGGCCGTTCACGGGGCTTGTTCTGCAGGTCGAAATTTCCAGAACGAAAACGTTGGAATCAAAAACGTACTGTGTTTTTTTTGCGGCACCGTCGCCATACACATCATTAATCCTTCGAGCCATTTCTGCAGCACTGGTGCCACGGTGGAACTCATACTCGTGAATAACGCGATATTTCAAGTTTTCCATAGTGTAAACTAAGTGACGCAAAGAAAAAAAAACAATTAAGGAAAAAACAAATGAATTATAATTTTCGAAACACAAATACATGAGTAAATAGCTGTGTAAATTTGAATTTGGAATTCCTAACCAAAGAGAAGATATTTGAGTTCAAAGTTGCCAGTACGGTAAAACGCCAATTTCATATGTAAGGACCCAATATTAACATCTCAGACAGGGCGCATAAATCATAACATCTTTCTATAAGAAATATTACGATTTCAAAATTTTAATTTCATTTTGTGAAGTATACACCGCAACCTGGAGACTAGTGAGGCCTCATCTGCATCGGTGAGTCTTTTTTTTTATTTATCCTGACCTATTTATTTTGCTATGCAACCCCGAAGGACCAGTCCCGAAACTACGTTGCTCGCTAAGTTAAATGGGACGATATGCTTACACTCGCAAACTCGATGGATGGTGTCTATCAATGGTTCAGATCTGGGCTTCTGAAATATAAGATAAGCCCAGATTGGAAAAATGAAAATAGGACTCTCCGATGTAGACGGGGCCTCACTGGTCTCCGGGTTGTGGTGTATACTTAACAAATTTAAATTTAATTTCTTATAGAAAGAAGTTATGATTTATGCGCCCTGTATGAGATGTTAATTTACACTGACCTCCAAAGCACACTGCCACCTCTCCAAAGTTGGGTACTTCTTCTTGCAACAATTGTCTTTTTCATGGTGATATTTAGGTTGGGAAGATATATCCCACCTACCTAGGTGGGATAATTTCAGTATTTTGACATGTGCTACCCACCAAGTCTGCGAATGTATACACTTTTAGAAGAAGTCAAAAGGTGTACCATATAAATAAAATTGGAAATATTTATACAATATACTATCTACATTACAAATAAATTCGTTAGCACTTTGTGATCTTATAAAGATAGCAGCTAAAATATTGGAAAAATTCACAATAATTATTGTTTATTTTGCATAGGAAATATAAGATCGACCAAAATGACTGAGTTAGACCGAGTTGGATAAGCTTTGTGTCCAGGTAAGACAAGAGATCCTGCGTTCAAGTCTCAGTTGCGACCGTTACCTTTTTATTTTGTTTTGTTAGGATTTAATTTTAATTTTTAATTTATAATTTTATTTTATTTTTAAATAACTTCTTCAATGATGTTTTATAAAATGTTACAAAAATATCAAACTAAAATTTCAGTGAATAGTACAATCAATCTAAATGTGCATTGAAGGAACAAGTCGAAGAGAAGCTGGAGGGAACAATTATATTCATCATTATAAAATCTACATTAAAAAAATATGAAAAATAGATGAAAATTTACAACATCCTCCTGAAATAGATGGATATAATCCCGCAAGTAAATATAACAAATTCTTTATTAGGAGTTTGGAAGAATTGCTGAGACCATTCCACGTATAAATTCTAACATCGCAGTTTGGGATGAACAAGATATTAATGAAAACATGGAGTTCTTCAAGATCTGATTAAAAACCTGAAAGCTAAATACAGTCCCGATAACATAACTCGCAATATTGTACAAAATGCTACACCTGTTATTGATATGACAATATATCCATGTTATTAAAAGATTGTTCGTCCTATACTATTTATCGTCCTATATATTTACCTCAAAACTTTCCATAGTTAAGTATGGTGCTGAGTAACAAGAAGTATGGTATTGCTGAATGATGCCTCTAGGTCTCTTGACATTTTCAATGTTGGCCTTGAAGATTTCAAGAGTCATTTTAGGCAAAACTCTGAAATATCGATTATTGTAAAAAATTCTCATCTAAAGTTATGCATACGTATTTATTTATTTATTATTGATTAACGCCCGTTTTTGGGGCTTTTACATAGGAATGGGAAGAAATATAAAGTTTTTATTGTACATAACTGAACTGCCTCGGTAACAATATCTTATATTTATTTAAAGGTAAATTGAAGATGTCCACTAACTTGGTATAATTGTTTCCTTTCATTAGATTCTGGCAAAGAGGAATACGTATGGTATTAAGTCCCAGAATTTATGCACTAAAATAAATCCTTACTTCTAGTATTACGTAGTGGTATCCGGAAGCTTATCAATTCATGCAATAACGGACTATCGGCTAATGGAATTGCAATACGAATAACATATGAAGTACTTGTCCGCAGCATCGTGGAATACAGCTCCATTATTTGGCCCCCCTCTGAACAAAACCATGTCCTAGAAATAGAAAGAGTACAAAAAAGGTTTATACGTTACCTGTATATGAGGGAATATACATACTACCCATTCCTGTATCTATCGTTGTTCTTAACAGGAATGCTCGATCTTAATACCCTAGAAGCCCGCCGAAAAATATTTTTGGGGAAACATTTTTTTAGCTGATCTCCGGTACTGTACTGAATCCACCTATGTTGAAGGAGATTAACCTATATATCCCTAACGCGTATACTCGTGGAAGATCCCACGCACTGCTCCGAAAGCGAGAACTTCTTCCTTTCAGAATGCCCCATTAAACAGAGCAATTCAACTGCTTAACGATTCTGCATTGAGCATTGACATCTTCAATGTTATCTATAGAGAGTTCATTAACAATCTTTTGACATACGTCTCAACATAGTGAAACTGCTCCTTTTCTCTTAAATTTTATAATTTTCTCTGTAATAATTTGGTGTATAACTGTTTTATGGAAAACCTGAAAAAATAAATAAATAAATAAATCAAATAGAATTTTAAATAAAAATTTCAATTCAGAAAAAATCTTTTGTCTGACAAGTTGAACATATTCATATTATTTAACAGGGTGTTATAGTTCAACATAATTGCTGGAATACTTATTTTAAAATTTAGAAAGCGTAAGAATTTGTTTTGTATTCTTTCAACAGCTTGTACATGTGTATTATAATTTGGGTTCCAGACGGGAGAATTGTACTTAAGTAGACTTCTTTAAATATAACAGTTTAATACACTGTACATTGTTAAAATTTCTAGTTAGCCTAGTTATAAATCTCAACATTTTTAAGCCCTTATTACAGATTAATGTTATGTGGTTAACAAATGAAAGATTTGTTTGAAATGTGATGCTTTAGTCATTAATTTTTGTTAATGTCTCAAGAGCACTGTTATCAATGCAGAATTAAAGATCACTGGATTTTTTTTTCTAGAAAATCTAACTATTTGACATTTTGAGATAATTAAGTAAAGTCTATTTTCATTACACCGTATTAACAATTTATTGATATTATCTTGAAGAATGTTGCAATAGTAAATATTTTGAATAATTTTAAAAATTTTGAGGTCATCAGCAAAAAGTCAGATAGATGCATCATGAAATATTTTTGTAAGACCATTTATAATCAAGATAATAAGATTGGGCCAAGGTGTGAACCCTGTGGAACTCCACTTGTTGCATTTTTTCCGACAGGGAGGATTTTATTCTAACAATTTGTTGTCTTCCAGTAAGATAGCTTTCAAACCAGGCTAATATACTGCCACGTATACCAAGCTTTTCTAATTTCCAAATGAGAATTTTATGGGAAATATATCATGTGTATTGTAATAGGAGTAGATACATCAATCTGTAATGCATAAAAAAAATCATTACTGTTTTACCTCTCTATACTCGTTTCCTTCAAATCATCTGTCGATTTAATGCTTCCCCTTAAGAGCACTATTTAAAAAGAACACAGGAACATATTTATTAAAACTACTACGAAAGTATCCAGTCCAAATTCGGATAAAATCTTCAAGTCATGTTATTGAAAAATTAATTAGTACAAACTGCTTGTTATATTTTTGAGACGGATTCTCGTCACAAAATAAATGCGAAATACTTCTTGAAAGTCGGCCATTATTTTCCAGCGGTATATTTAGCGTGTAAAAGCGTAAATGAGGGATGATGACGGATGGGATAGACGGAAACGGAATCGTGTGTCCACATATTTTAACTAACCGGAAGTAGGTACCGGTAGGATTATAACGAGAGGTTCGTTAGCGAAAAGATCGATCTTAATTACATCTCCCTGACGAGTCCACGGCGAGATATTTCACACCAATATTATTTTACTCTTGTTGAGAGTTTTGAAAACTTTAATTTCATAATATTTAAGTTTTACATAGAAAATGAATGTTTTAGAGGGTAACCCGACAATTGATCCGACGACAATTAGCCCGCCAACAGTTGGCCCACTGACAGTTGATCCCCTAGACAATTGATTCAACGGACACTTGACCCTCCAGACAGTTGATCCCTCGGACAGTTGATCACCTAACAGATTATTTCTTTAAGTAAGTATGCAAAGAGGATACACTGCCTTAAACTTAGAGTCGAAATACTTATATGACCGGTCAGTGGTTGAGTGGGCATAGCGCTTGGGTCCCACCCGAGCGTCGCGTGTTCGATTCCTCGGCAGGCCAAGTCCTCCACCACAACACAAGCAACAATTTCGGCTTCCTGTGGCGGTAGTAGAAGATTTTCAAACATTGGTTATTCGTAACCCGGGAATGTTTGTCTTTCTTTAAAAGAAAAAAATCTGTAGGTTGGTTGAGTGGAAATCCGCTACACAGATATTTTTTATAACAATAATTCCGAGTCCCCGAAGAAACATGCGGTAAGGCTATAACGCCATATAACAAAATACTAAATACTTATATGTGCAGTCTGTTTAGAAAATGCGATATATCTATTCACCGATAATATTACTAATTGCCACCGAATGGGTATGCAGAGAAAATATAAAAAAAGTTTAACAAAAGTCTAAAAAAATTATCTGCAACAGGCAGGTGCAATTTTATTACCTGGGAGTGTAAGTAAGGTAGTAGAAGTGAAGGACTCTCACATTTTCAAAAACTACCCACCACCGAGCGTCTTTTATTATGAATTTTGAAAAAAAAAACATAATATTTTGCGCTTTATATGTCATTTTTAAACATTAAATCGACTTTAACAAAACATAAATGGAATACATATCCATCAAATTTATTTACAGTGTCGATTTTTGTGTCAATTTTTACGCTAATGTATATTTAAAGATAAATAATATAATTTTACCCTTGATGCTTTTGATTAAAGGGCACGCAACCCGGATTTGTACCGATTTATTACATATTTCCCTTAAACACGGTAAGTTTTGAAGCTCTTAAAAAAATATATGTCATTCTTGAAGATAATATCTAGACTTTGCCCGCGCCGAAACGCAAATTATATAAAATTCCCTCGATAGAAAAAAATCGCAAAGTATGCTCCAAAAATTATTATTAACACCTTTGTTTCAGTTATTTGGCGAAAGTCATGGTCTAATTTCGGTTCCTTAAAGTGTTAAAATTTAAAAGTTTTTAATTGCAAAAGCCGGTTCCGCGACTTTTCATCCCACGACAAAATACCCTCCGACAAAATATCCCCGACATACGATCCTACGGAGAAAACATCCTACAATAATTTATCTTAGGGACAAAATATCCCCCAACAAAATATCTACTAAAATCTAACCTTACCTAACCCAACCTAACCTAACCTAACAAAAATGGGAAAAAAATAATACAGGTAAGGGAACGTACCCATACTATGTGACACGTTTAAGGGGGGGGGTCCTCAAAATGTCACGCTTGGTACTTAAAAATTGCAAAAAGTTGGTCACGTAGTATGGGTACGTTCCCTAACCTGTAGAGACAATAAATTATTGTTCAAAAATAGTAAAATGAGACATCTCGTACATCCTGTTAAGACAATAAATTACTGTTCAAAAATACTAAAATATTTTAGGTTAGGTTAGTTTAGGTTAGGTTATATTAGGTTTGGTTCTAGTAGATATTTTGTTGGAGGATGTTTTGTACGTAGGATATTTTGTGCTTGGGATATTATATCGAGGGATATTATGTCGAGGGGTATTTTGACGGAGTATATTGTATCGGGGATATTTTGTAGCGGTAATATGGCGGATATTTTGAAAACACGCGGTACCGCAAAAGCCAACTGTCGTGAGTAAATTAGGTTGTATTGAAATCAAAGTCATGTTTCATCTGGTGACCCGACAATTCGTCCTGCGACAATTCATCCGGCGACAGTTCATCCTGCGACAGTTCATCCGGCCGACAGTTCATCCTGCCGACAGTTCATCCTGCCGACAGTTCATCCCGCCGACAATTCATCCGGCGACAATTCATCCTGCCTGATCATTTAGAAGATTTTTATTAAGTAAGTATGCAAAGAGGATATACGGCCGTACAACCAAAATCGATATACTTATATCTGAAGGCATCTTGAGTGGAAATCCGCTGTAAAAATATTTTACTAACAATAATTTCGACTCTCCGAAGAAGCATGCGTGAATATCAAAATACGACATACTTATACGTGCAGTCGGCTTAGCAAAGAACGGTAAAGATTCCTACTTGCATCTAATATAACTTTTTTATCTGAAATTAACACCATCTTTTTAGGGTGAATTGACTGATTTAAAAAAAAAACACAAGAGTCCCAACCGTCTCGAGCCAGTGAGTGCCAATGGCATCCCCAATTTTGGTATGGTGTGATGCTGAAGGTAGTGGTGAGGGGAAGGAGATGTGGAAAACGTATCTTCCTGGCTATTCAGATCTAGTCACCAAACACGGCTAGGTTAGGTTAGGTTAGGTTAGGTTAGGTTAGGTTAGGTTAGGTCAGGTTAGGTTAGGTTAGGTTAGGTTAGGTTAGGTTAGGTTAGGTTTGGTTAGGTTAGGTTAGGTTAGGTTAGGTTAGGTTGTACGGCCGTATATCTATATATTACTTGAAGAAAAAATCTTCTAAATGATCAGGTAGGATGAATTGTCGCCGGACGAATTGTCGGCAGGATGTACTGTCGGCAGGATGAACTGTCGGCAGGATGAACTGTCGGCAGGATGAACTGTCGTAGGATGAACTGTCGCCGGATGAATTGTCGCAGGATGAACTGTCATGGAACCGTTTCATCTAGTCTGCAAAACACATTCGATATATTACAGAACATATAAAAAGAGGAAAAACGAAAAACATTATAATTTTAACATTATTATATATTATTACATCGTAAGTTTCTCTTATGGAGGTTTTTGACGAATAATTATTTTTTTGAATTTGGGTGTTTAACTAATGAATTGCGACCTTTACTAGATCATATCGAGAATTTTTTAGCTTGCATCGGAATTATTTATTTATTTATTTTATTTTAAATGCACATTTACAGTTACATAACCAATAATAAACATACATTTTATTTTATTAAGTAATAATAGCGTTTTTGAATTGATCAATATTTAGTTTAAAAATATCTATATCAGGGGGCAGGAAATTTAGTAAAATAATCATTTTTCCGAGCGGCATTACTAATGGTAAGTTAGTTCTGCATCTCGGAACAACAAAAGTTCTGTGTCTGCGTGCTCTTGTGAAGTTGTCGGGGACATAAAACTCAAATTTTTGTAATATATCGGGAATACAGATGTTACCGTTTAAAAGTTTATATGCTGTTGTCAGCAAAGCAGTTTTCCTTCTTTCGGCGAGGCTATTAATACCCAGCATGCCGGACAAAAAGGCTGATGGATATAACCAGGGATAATATCCGAAGTCTCTAAGATACAAATATCTCAGAAACTTCTTTTGCACTTTCTCAATCATTTGAGAGTATGTTAAATCCACTGGTCCCCATATTACTGAGCCACTTTCCAAAATGCTACGTACTAAGCTATAGTATAGCAAACGAATCGCGGCTGAGCTGCAAAAGTGTCTGGAGTTGCTTAGCACAAATCCTAGCATTCTTAGAGCTTTGCTGCATATCGTCTCTGTGTGGACGTGAAATGTTAGGTGCGCATCAAATGTGATTCCCAAATCTCTCAAAATAACAATGTGCTGAAGAGACGAATAAGACATTTTGTAGTTAAAGTAAATCGTTTTGTTCGCCTTGGTGTAGCACATGATAGAGCATTTCTTAATATTAAATCCTAATTTATTGGTGTGACTCCATTCGACGATAGAATTTATATCACTTTGTAGCTGCAAGCAATTTTCCAAAGATTTTATTAAAAGGAATAGTTTAAGGTCATCCGCGAATAAGAGAAACTTAGAAAATTTTATGCAATGATAAATGTCGTTGATAAATAGCGAGAAAAGTAAGGGTCCAAGATTTGACCCCTGCGGAACTCCAGAGTTTGTGATGAAGTTGGAAGATTGAAATATACCATAAGTTACGTATTGCTGTCTGTTTGAGAAATAACTTAGAAATAGACGTAGAAGTTTCGCTGAAAATCCAAATTGGTCGAGTTTATTTAGGAGAATAAGCGGATCTACCGAGTCAAAGGCTTTTGCGAAGTCGTTGTATGATACATCTACTTGATTGTTGCTATCAAGAGCTTGAGATATGTACTCCGTAAAAACCATTAGATTAGACACAGTAGATCTGCCAGACCTAAAACCGTGTTGCTGGTCAATTATAAAGGGTTCAACTTGGGTATAAATGAATTTATGAATTATTAGTTCAAACAACTTGGCTGGAGAGGATAGTATCGCCACTGGTCTGTAATTAGAGACTGGAGCCTTATCACCAGTTTTATGTAACGGTGTAACTTTCGAGATCTTCCACACGTCTGGGAATATTCCGGAGTTAAGTGAGAGATTATAAATATACGCGAGAGGTGTTAATAAGGGCTCAAAACAGCCCTTTAATACGAATGACGGAATAAGATCCGGTCCAAAAGAAGTTTTGGCTTTTAATTTTTTAGCAGCCGCGGTGATGTCAATGTTTGTGATGTTTTGAATATCAACATTCTGCGCTATTAGTGGTGTTTTTTTACCAGGTATAAAAGATTTCAAGTCCGCAGCTTCCTTACTATAAGTTGATTTAAAATAGTCTGCAAATGCTTCTGGAATATCTGCTCCCGAGAAAGACTGATTATTCCAAGTAACATGGTCAACAAACCCGCCATCACTTCTTTTGGACGAGATATATTTCCAGAAAGATTTGGGATCACATTTGATATTTTTTTCAACAGAATTAATATATTGCACATGTGCTAATCGAATATTGCGTTTTATTTTTGTTCTAAGTAGACAAAACATGTCACGTTCACTTACCATTCCAGTTTTCTTCCATTTTTTGTAATGTTTGAATTTGAGCTTTATGTCGCTAACAACCTTACTAGAAAACCATTTAGGATATTTCCTACCATTCCTCGGAGTGCGCTTAATTTTGAAACACATATCAAAGTATTTATAAATTATAGAATAAAAAAGGTTTGTCGCTAAATTAACATCATTTATGTCCTTCAAAGGCTGCCAATCATGAGATTGTAAATGGCAATAAAGAGCCTTAAAATCACCATGTTCGAAGTTCCATCCTCGCCTAACACTATTATCCGTATTATTCAAGAAGTTTCGTGTTTGACAATTGGTTGTGTTTTTGTTCGGCAAAATCTCTATACATAACGATGGATGATAATCGTCTTCTTTGACTAGTGAGTATAAGGATTTGTATACTTTTAAATTAAAGTTACTGAGTACAATGTCCAGCATGCCTCAATTCACATTTGTAATAGAGTTACTCTGATTCATTTGAAAAAGATTCATAAAATGGAGATCCATTTGGGTGCCTTTGCTACTTGAGTTCAGATTAAAGTCGCCAATCACCACAATTTTTTTATTAATTAAAAAATTGTAGTTCTCTGTAACCTTATCAAAAAAATCGGAATATGTTTTATTTGGCGACGCCGGCGGAATGTACACAACACAAATGTAAATTACACCAAAATCACTTAGGTATGTCTTTATCCACATATTTTCGTCTTCACTTTCCAGATAGGTAAGTCTCTGGGTTAGGGTGGCGCGGTCACGTCTCGCGGCTAGCAGTACTCCTCCTCCCCTTGAATGACCCGAGGTTCTATCCTTTCTGAAGACGTCATACCGTTGATCGAAGAGTTGACCATTGTAAATGCTGTCATTAAGCCATGTCTCTGAAAGTAGTATAAGGTCGTTGAAACACTTTCTATGAAATCATCAGTCTTGGATCTTAATCCCCGCATATTTTGATAGTAAATTGTGCAAGGGAGAGAATTCGTTTTTAGGGGGTTCTCTAGTCATTTCGGGGCGGCATCATCGTTCGGTTTGGGCCGGTTTTGGTTAGTATCAATTGGATTTTGTTTCGGTTTTATGTATCGATAATGTCTTATCGGTACTCCTCTAGGCCATAAATTTTCCTGTAAGAGTTTATCATACAGATCCTCCGTTACACCTATCCTGAAAGCTGCATATTCTTGAGAATGCGCGATGAATTTTTGAATTTCGCATTTCGGTATTTTATTTTTCTCCAAGTGCGCCCGGATCTCTTCTTCTGTTGTGTCCTTCAAAATTCTGGACACAATAATATTTCTTATCCTTGGAAATGCTTTTACACTTGAAGACTTATCGGAGTTCCCGACAATTAAGTTCTTCGCTGTCCGTTGTCTGCGTTTAACGTTCGTCCATTCTTCCTGATTAGGAGCGGTTTTCGATTCGTGCTCGGAACTTGGAATGTGTGGTTCCGTCGTGTGTGTTTTAGGGGTCGCGCCGCTAAAAGATGCGGTTTCAAATTGAATGTCGTTATTTTTAGCTTTGGTGGCCGCCCTAGTACGCATCCTTTCCTTGGTTTGTGCCACTGCGGACGGATTAGCGGGCGGGGTGTGGGTGACCGCGGGGGCCGCGGGGGCCGCGGGGGCCGCTACGTCAGCCCAGCGCTGTGTAGATGGATTCGTAGGTAGTACATTTTTGTCTTCATTGTTTGTCACCTGGCGATTCAATGTTGCTTCTATGGCTTTTACACGGTCCAACAACTCATTTATCGTCCTGCTTTGCTCGAGAATGATGCTCCTCAGTTCGATGAGCACGGCGTCACTCATTATTCCTTCCAACAGTGAATAAAACTCACGAAAAAAAAATTTTTGAATGACAGCGCGACGGTAAGACGTGTGTATCGCGCGACGGTGTAACGGGTAAAGTCGTATTATCACACTTGCCCACTAACACAGCGTCACACAGTAATGTAATTTTCTCACCAAATTATTTGGATTAAAAACGAGTTGCTATTCTTCTTTAACTGAATATGTTTTTCGCAGTTAAAGTTTTTGGGACAAATGTTTTCAGAATTGCGTCATGCGATGTTGATGTAAACAGCAGAACGTGATGTCTCAAAGGCAAGTATTTTACTCGTATAAAGTACTAGAATTATCCAGTAGGTTGTAGGTATGTAGGTACTTTCGTATAACCTTTATGCTTCATCCCTATGATCGCATGTATCAACAGCCTTCGCATACTTGCTCCGTAATATAACTTTTTTCTAACATCTTTAGAATTCCTCCAACCCTCCGCAGCGAGGTAGCTCGTACCTGAGAACGGCCGTCCGAACTATTTACTTTGGCAAAATAAAACCATCTTTGGCAGGAATAAAATTCCGGCCATTTTGTTGATAGCCAATGTTGGCAGCGGCTTTTACGAGGCTGGGTATTTATACTTTTTTCGCCAAACATAAAGTAAGGGCGATAAATCTACGTGAAAAAAGGGTCCCTGCGCGCCTCTGGCCCTCCACACGGGGAGTCGCCTCTTGACGTAGTCGCTGATACGGTAACCAGCCTTTTCATATATTTATTATATGAGTTGGTACCTATATTGAATTGAAAACATGCGTTAATTTATTTTAATTCCAAGCCAGCGTGTATGGTAGCTGGTTAAGCACCGTAATACATGAGTAATTTATTTTTTTGTTATGGTTAGCTTTTTTTTGGTTTTAGGCAATTCACCCTGAAAAGAGTGTTTTAATAATTAGAATAAGTTTAAGATAAGTACCTTGAAGACTTTGTTTCATGAATCTATGTGATTATATTGTGCACTAATCTGGTAGGTAATGGCCTAAAAATTAGCAGGAAAAAGACTGAATATTTGTATTTGCCATTTGAAGACACAAATGCTGTAACTCCTTCGATGCAACTGGATGGAGTAACATTAGCCAACTGTGATTCATTTAAGTATATGGGCTCACTAATCCACAGAGACGGAGGATGTGCAGCGGATGTCATCCATAGAATAGGTGTGGAATGGATTAAATTCAGATCCGTAACAGGAATATTGTGTGACTCCAATATGCCTATAAAACTTAAAGGAAAGATATACTAGACTATTGTAAGACCCGCAATAATGTACGGCTCTGAATGCTGAACTATGTACAACTCCTACTCTAGGCAACTCGAAACAGCAGAAATGCGAATGCTTAGATGGTCGGCGGGAGTATCACTAAAAGATAAGATCAAAAGTTCACGCATTCGTGGTAGCCTGGGTGTCACAGACATAAATAGTAAGCTGGAGGAACGTCAGTTGAGATGGTATGGACACATAAGACGGAGACCATCGGACCACACAGTGAGGCAGGCAATGTGTATGGAGCTTCATCGACAGTCATCCAGTGGAAGACCGAAGAACTCCTGGATGACTCAATGCGCCTAAATTCTTCAGAAAAACGGCCTGGAAGAAGGCGATACCCAGAACAGGAGAAATTACAACCTGAGGACGAGAAGAGCCGATCCCTACAGCTTACCTAGGCAATGATTTGGGACAGCGCAAGGAAGAAGAAGAAGACTAATCTGGTATATACATGTCCGAATGCATGGCAAATGGCAGTTAGTCTATTTTGGATGTAAAATAATTCTAGATGAGAGTTGTTCTACGCGTATGATAATATGCAGCCTGGGCATGTAAATAACCCTAGAAATTTCTGAGTGTAATACTCAAAAATGTGATTATGAATTTACTTTGCGCAGACAATATATCACAAAAATATCAATCTGACAAATCTCAAGGGAAAAAACAGAAACACTAACCTTGTATGTTGATCTCTGCAACGTGGGAGGCCCCCCAGTAATTTCAATCCATTTAAAGTACGATCAGTAAAATTTTTTTAATTTTGAAATATGCCCAAGTCAGTTGTAAACTTTAAACAACTAAAGTAGAAATCACAATGAATTGCAAGATATACAAACCACCATTATTCCCACATGTCACAATAATATTTTTAAATAAATACATTTTAAACTGCACTATTTCTCCAAACGGACAAGTGAATGCCATCTATGATCCATTGTGGCCGATCATGATAATTTAGCAGTTTTTCCGAACAATACATTTCAGTGTCTCTGATAATCCAAAGAGACCGCCAAATCACCATTGCAATATAAATATATTATTTATTTTTTCGAACAAACAAAAAAATATTATAATGTCAAACCACTCTGTTTATCAGCGAGTAACATACGCTGTATACAGGGTGTAGTGTATTCACACATGTATAGTTGTGAATAACTCTGTCGTCTCAGGCAGTGCACGCGCGGAGTTGTGGGGCGTAGGACGGTACTGGGCGACCGACTGCATAGAGAAGACGCGGGGACGCTTGCCGTGAGCCGATATCAGTTAAGATGAGTGTTACTTGTTCTTTCTTAATATTAACCTTTACATAGTGTACATTACATGTGGCGACGAGGTAAACTGTAAGTAATCTAAGGATTTTTTACAAAAAAATGTAAAGCTAGGCAAGTGCACTTATTTAGCTGTCAGTTGCATAGTTGTTCTTTTATTTGTCGTTTGACGGGAATGGCGTCGGAACATGGAGTTAATGTTGGATTTGTTTTGGAAGTCGGAAAAACGGCGTGTTTACTGGAATTACTTTACCAGAATATATAAGGGGGCATTTGATGGAGAAGGCATGGATTGATGTTGGAAAAAAGGCATTTGACATCGCTTGAAATCATGTTAACTCCACGGCTGCGTGGAAGGTGATCTGGTTCAGTGTATTTCGGGTGGTGCCGTGTACGGAGGCCGGCATTGAAGAGTGGTACATCTACAGGGTGCTTGTGGTTGCGTCACAATCGCGTAGTTTGTGGGTGTCTCCATGAACGGAGGACTTTAGGTAACCTAGGTTCCTATGAGAGCATTTAAGGGGAGTGATATACCAACGGAATTGTCAACCATACCTACCTACTTATTAAAATGAATTCATTTATTTATTTATACGGGGTTTTACAGATGTTTGCACCTACGGGAGAACTATCCAGTTATAAAACTCAGTTATTTCACAATTATAAAAATCTACAATTAAATACAGATACATACAATTACAAAAAGAAAAACATCATAAATAAAAATACAGAATTATATATACAAGGTCACTCGAGTAACACATTACAATGAGTGGTAAGGGACATATAATGTTCTTCGATAATCACCGAAAGTATCGTGCGGTGGTGAGCAGTTTTTATTGCAGTGGGGCATTAAATTGCGACTTGGCATTGGATTGTGACTTGACATTAAATTGAGACTTTGCATTAAATTGCGGCCGGGAATTCAATTACGACTTGGCATTGAATTGCGACTAGACATTAAATTACGACTTTGCATTAAATTGCGGTTGGGCATTCAATTGCGGTTGGGCATTCAATTGCAACTTTGCACTGAATTGCGGCGGAGCATTAAATTGCGACTTGTATTAAATTGCGACTTTGCATTAAATTGCGGCTGGGCATTCAATTGCGACTTGGCATTAAATTTCGACCTGCATTGAATTGCAGCTGGGCATTAAATTGCGACTTTGCATTAGATTGCGGCTGGCGTTCATTTGCAATTTTGCATTGAATTGCGGCGGGGCATTAAATTGCGACTGGCATTAAATTGCGACTTTGCATTAAATTGCGGCTGGGCATTCAATTGCAACTTTGCATTGAATTGCGGCGGAGCATTAAATTGCGACTTGCATTAAATTGCGACTTTGCATTAAATTGCGGCTGGGCATTCAATTGCAACTTTGCATTGAATTGCGGCGGGGCATTAAATTGCGACTAGCATTAAATTGCGACTTTGCATTAAATTGCGGCTGGGCATTCAATTGCGACTTGGCATTAAATTGCGACTCTGCATTGAATTGCGGCTGGGCATTAAATTGCGACTTGGCATTAAATTGCGACTTGGCATTAAATTGCGACTTGGCATTGAATTGCGAATTGGCATTAAATTGCGATTTTGCATTGAATTGCGGCTATGCATTAAATTGCGAATTGGCATTGAATTGCGACTTGGTATTAAATTGAGACTGTGCATTAGATTGCGACTGGGCATTCAATTGCGACTGAGCATTTAGTTACAGTAAGGTTGCAATATGCGTATGAGTATGACTTAAAAAAAATAATAATAAAAGCATTATATTGCGGATATTGATGAATACTTAGTGTACAATTTGCATTAAATTGCGGAGATGTACCGGTATAGCATTAAATTACGGACATACCTCTACATGGCATTAAATTGCGAAGTTTTCAAGAGTTTCGGAAAAAATAATAAAAGCATTATATTGCGGATATTGATGAATACTTAGTGCATAATTTGCATTAAATTGCGGAGATGTACCGGTATAGCATTAAATTGCGGACATACCTCTACATGGCATTAAATTGCGAAGTTTTCAAGAGTTTCAGAAAAAAATTAATAAAAGCATTATATTGCGGATATTGATGAATACTTAGTGCACAATTTGCATTAAATTGCGGAGATGTACCGGTATAGCATTAAATTGCGGACATACCCCTATAGAGGTTCGGAAAAAGATAATAAAAGTATTGTATTGCGGATATCGATGAATACTTAGTGTACAACTTGCATTAAATTGCGGAGATTTACAAGTATAGCATTAAATTGCGAAGTTTTCGAGAGATTCGAAAAAAATAATAAAAGCATTATATTGCAGATATCGATGAATACATAGTACAACTTGCATTAAATTGCGGATATTTACCGTAGAGCATTAAATTGCGGACATATACCTTCTTGGCATTAAATTGCGAAGTTTTGGAGAGGTTCAAATGTGAAGGGGAGGTTGGTTCAGTTTCTACCCGTTGGGAAAGATGGAAAAGAAGTCTGAACCTTTACCTCGAGGCGACAGGCATAAACACCGAGGCAAAGAAAATAGCTAGTCTTTTACATATCGGTGATCCCGAGTTACAAGAAATTTTCTACAACATCCCGGAAGCTAATGCAACTGAAGGTGAACCTTCATTGCGATGTTAAACGTGAACAAAAAATTAGACAACTACTTTGCACCTAAACAGAGCAAAGTATATAAGCGACATCTGTTTCGTCTCCTAAAACAGGAACAGGATGAGAAGTTCGAAAAAATTGTTGTCAGACTTCGACTACAGGCCAAGAAGTGTCAGTTTGGTGAATAAAGAAAACGAGCATATCATAGACCAAATAACTAAAAAGGGTAATTCAGAAGAACCCCGAAAAAAGATATTGAAGACAGGGGACAAGATCGGTTTGGATGAAAAGTTGCAGAAGCGAATGCACTAGAAGCCATAGATCGTCAATTAGGAAACTTTCGTATGAAACCTATGGAAAGTTAGTCAATCAACAGAGTAGGAATAGAGACATGGAAGGAAAAAAGAATTATGATAGTGTTAGAAGAAAATAGCATGAGTTTGAGGGACGACAAATTCATTTTTGGAATGAAGAAAATCCACTTCCTAGGGCATGAACTGTCAGAACAGGGAGTTAAACAACTAGACAAGTATATCTTGGTTATAAAGGAATTTAGAGCCCCAACGAATATCGCTGAACTGCAGAGCTTTATGGGCTTAGTGGATTTCGTGGGAAAATGGATACCCCATTTAGCAACGGTAACAGAACCCCTTAAGCAATTGTTACGGAAAAGAACGGGAAGAAACATGGACATTCAAGATGACTGGGGCGACGCCCAAAAGAACGCATTTAATGATCTCAAAGTGGCGCTCGTGAAGGTACCAAATTTAGGTTACTACAATGCACATGATAAGACTGTGGTGATTGCAGATGCAAGCCTAGTGGGTCTGGATGCACTGCTGGTGCAAATCAATAAGAACGGGCCGAGAATAATTGCAGTTGATAATAAAAACCTTATCAGCTGTGAGCGTCGTTACTGCCAAACAGAAAAAGAGGCCATAAGAGGCCACCCCTGGTTTGGGCAGTCGAACATTTTAACATGTTCCTGTATGGCAAGGTGTTCGATCGGGTAACGGACCATAAGCCCTTGGAGGTGATATTTGGTCCGAAAGCAAAACCATGCGCTCGCATCGAAAGGCGATATTCTTCTCAGGGGGACGAAAATTGTAATCCCAAACAAAGTACGCAGAAAAATTCTGGAAGCTGCGCATGAAGGCAATCCGGGGATAGTCGTGATGAAGGGCAGATTGAGGACCAAAGTATAATGGCCTAAGTGCGACAAAGATGCTGAAAACATATGCAAAGCCTGTAAAGGGTGCACCCAGCGCCCCAAACCCGTTAAAAAGAAGTGACTTACCTTCCGAACCATGGGTTGACATAGCAATTGACCTCATGGGTAGTGGCCCTTACCTAGTGGAGATTATATCCTGGTAGTCGTGGATAATTACACCAGATATAAAGAGATGAAAACACGCAGAACCATAACAAGCTTCGAAATAAGTGGAAAGCTTAAATATATTTTTAGCAGGCTTAGCAACCCGATCTCGCTTACAACAGACAACGGGGGAAATTTTCCAGCGAAGACTTTAGATTTTCTGTGCAGAGAGGAACATACGACTCTATAATAGCATTCCCTACTGGCCGCAACAAAACGGAGAGGTGGAGCGTCAGAATAGGGACATCGTAAAACACCTCAAGATTTCTCAAGTAGAGAAAAATAAATGGAAAGAGGCTCTTCGTGAGTACAAGGTGATGTACAACAGTACACTTCATACAGTTACAGGAAAAACACCTGCAGAACTGTTCTTTAGAGGACAATTTCGAGACAAGCTGCCTATAATTCAGGACATGACGCATCTCTCAGAGGACCTTGAAATAAGGGATAGAGATAAAAGAAAAAGGGTAGGAATAAGTGGACATGAATAGAAAAGCTATTGCTTGTAAATTGGAAGTTGGTGATAAAGTATACGTCAAGAACATGACTAAAAAAAAAACAAGCTGCGCTTGAACGAAGAAACCCAAAACACATATCGTTAAAGCGAACAAAGGAGGAGACGTAAGTCTTCGGAATGATGAAACTGGTCAGCGAATCAGATGACACATACACCTTAAAGGAGTGGAAGGACATTGGAAGGTGCTAGATGATGAGAATAATACTAGTGCTGCTCAAACAAACGATAATGGCCATGTAAATCAATCACAATTCGAGTGAATAAATTGATGGACAATAATGAGGAAATAATTGATGATTAGTTATTAAACATAATTTGAATAAGGACTTGCTGATTGTACTTGATATAGGTACTTATGAAAAAATAAAATATTTATTATTAAAAACAATAATAAGGGAGGGATGTAGTGTATTCACACATGTATAGTTGTGAATAACTCTGTCGTCTCAGGCAGTGCACGCGCGGAGTTGTGGGGCGTAGGACGGTACTGGGCGACCGACTGCATAGAGAAGACGCGGGGACGCTTGCCGTGAGCCGATATCAGTTAAGATGAGTGTTACTTGTTCTTTCTTAATATTAACCTTTACATAGTGTACATTACACAGGGTGTTAAGGGACGTACTTGACTTACTTTAAACAGTGATTCCTGACATTATTTGGAGTAAAAAATGTAGATGAAATTTTGGTCTCCGGTGACTTTTTTTAACGACTTTTTTTTTTCAAAATTTTTTTCTTAAATATCCAACAAAAAAAAATTCTTCCGCATTTTGTCACTGGTCACTCAGCCGGGTATCCGACGAGCCCCTTACCCTGCCTCCAACTGTTCAACAACTACTATTTTTTATGTTTTTGTAGAAAAAAAAAAAAACATCAAAAATGTCACCGAAGACCAAGATTTTATTTGCATTTTTTACTCCAAACAACGTCAGGAATCACTGGTTAACGTAAGTCAAGTACGTCCCTTAACACCCTGTATAATGGTAAGCTCTAGCGTTATCAAATTTGTATAAATTTGTATGGAAAATGTGTGTATTTCATATATTTTAGCGGCAGGGAGGAAAGGCAGGGGGAAGGTGAGGTTTGCGGAGAGGGAAGACATGAGGGAGAGGGAAGGTGGGGATAGTGAAAGGGAACGGGGATGCACGGAAAAGGACATGCAGGGAGAATCAATTTATTTCTTTGAATGGCATAGCAACGCATGCCGGGAACCAGTTAGTAATAAATAATTTGCGTGTATTTATGAATGAAAAGTTCTTCTTTGACTTTTGTGATGATTTTCTCATCACACGAGGGCATTTGGCGCTTTTTAAATGCTTACTGGTGGGACAGGACCTTACTCGACAAGTGGTAGTTTAGTAATAAAACAAAGAAATCGAGTATAATGCAATTGTCTGTTTTTGGATTTTTACTTTGAGATTTCTGCCACACGTCTACATATTATACATAACGTCATTAATTGAAATGCATTATTCAGTTTGATTACGCAATGCATTATTGGATTACGAATGCGAATGGTCAGATGCTACGTGTTTCCGATATTATTTTATGGAATGGTAGCATGGACGCTTACTGAAGAACTAATTAGGCGACTTGAGGCATTCGAGATGTGGATCTACAGAAGAATACTTAATATAAGCTGGATGGACAGGGTTACGAATGAAAATGTTATGGTTCGGATGAATAAAGAAAAATAAGTTATTAAAACTGTAAAAATCCGAAAACTTCAATATCTTGGACATGTGATAAGACATCCAGAGAAGTAAGAGATCTTGCATCTCATAATGATTGCCGATTGGAAAGATTGCCGGAAGACGGGGGCCTGGAAGAAGGAGAACCTCATGGCTGAAAAACCTGAGATAGTGGTTTGGCCAGTCTACTGTAGAGCTGTTCCGGGCCGCAGTAAACAAGTCAATAAAAAAAAAACAGATTGTGCAATTCACACGCAGTAAAAGCGAAACCTTCAGAAAACTAAAGTAGACAAAAGTAGGGAGGCTACGAAGCACAGCACAAAGAGAGGACCGAGGATTACACTATCTCATTTTCTTACAGGCTAAATAATATAGATGTATGTGTTTGTCTTTTTTTGTGTCGCTATTTTTCTTTTCATCGAGTTTCAAACCACAACGGTGCTAAAAAAGTTTTCACTTCTAAAAATATTTTTATAGATAATATTCTGTAAAACAGCTCAAGTGGTCACACTAAAAATAATAATAATTTTGAATGTTGGGTTTTATACTGTAAAACATAAAGTTTAAGTGTCATTGAAACAAAAACGTCCAGGCTGACGGCTTTTTTGTAACGATCAACCATATCGTGCCATCCCTTTCATAGCGAAAGGGATGAACAATAATTGTCCCTAATGTAACGTCACCCATATTAGAAGTTACCATTTCGTTCCATACAAGGGATGGTGTATGAGCTTATAAACCTACACACATCTTACATAGTCATAGTCACAAAGAGAGGGAAGAAAATGGGGTTAAAAGAAACAAATCTTTCGAGCTTTTCACTGCTTTCACACATTTTATTTACGCTTTGTTCTAATTATTTTTTTTATATATTTTATTTGATTACGTTTTTTAACGTCATTCCTCACAAAGGCATTTCTGTCTGTACGCTGGAAAAAGATGTGAACTGTACCACCACCTGGATGGGCAGCATAGGGAGGCGGGTCTTAACCTGCCTCATAACGTTAACCCCAATCCTTCACAGGCCACAGAGCCGCCTTATACAAAAACGAGTCGGAGAACGATTCTTTCTCATGCAGCCTCATCATCAGTGCTGCTGGCTCTTTCAAGCAGGCTCCATTGAAATAATTGCAGGACTGACTAAACATATCTATATTGCTACTGTGTTTCAGATTTACATTAACTAAGGATAGTCAATCAGACGGACTGCAATTCTTTGCGCAAATATTTGAATCAAAAGGTCTATCAGGTTCTTTGGAACTCCAGCCCAGAGCTGGCTCCCAAATTCAACTGTTAGACTATGTTCGTACAGGGTTAGCAGATGATCACTAATAACGAATTTGCTAGATAAGAACTCTAAGAAATAAGGATAAAATTGAATGAAATTAACAACAACAACAAAATTACATTGAAATTTATATTTACATATTATGTTTATGTGTTACGTACATCGAATTTCATTGGAGTCTTTATTGGTTAGGTTGCTCCCATAAAATTGCACCAGACTTTTACTGAACTCTTTCTTTTCCAAAATCAGACATGCTTGGGTTTGAGACGTTGAAACTGACCATGTTTGCCCTACTTTTAGGCACGAACTTCCTCAAGGTGGTGGTCAGATGTTTATCTCAAAACTTCCCTTGTTGTAACAGTACTGTCATCAGCGTAACAGTGAATTCGTGCACATTCATTGATGCGTAATCAAAACAGCGTCGGTGATAGCACAGATCCTTGGAGCATGCCTGCACTGATTTGTTTTGGAGATGAAGAAGAGCCGTCAACTATGGTGTAGATGGATTTCCTCCTGAGAAAGTCCGCAATAAAAGCGTGAAAAATATCTGAATTATTTTTAACTTGAAGATGCGATTTTCGTTCAGCTTTTGATCAAATTAAGTGAGCGAGTAATTCGTTTTTAGATGTTCACGATGAAAATGATTTGGTTTAAAAAATCTCTTTAATGAATTATTGAACGTATTTAATATTTATTGTGATGTCGATCACTAATACAAAACTATAATAAGTACAACGCATTTGACAAATGACCGCGATGCTCCGTAAATATGTGTGTGTTATGTATTGTGTTATTTATACTCTGTACAGGGAGAAAATATATAAGACCATACTTACCTGGGAGGTCACTTGAAATTAACATTATTTATTGTTTATTTAGAGAGATGTAGATACGGTTTATACACGGAGGGCATTATTGGGAACATATGTTTTGTTATAACAGAAGGTAGGCGCCTTCCGTTATAACACAACGTGATGGTTTTTTTCTGATGAAGCTATTCAAAAAATTGTACGTAATGTGTATATATATCTTAACACAGATTTAAGTACATTATAATGTACATCCCAAACGATAGTCATTTATGTTATATTATCTTATTTGAATAGTATCATCACGGGACGTGCCTTGCTGACGATAACATGAAAATTAAATTACCAACAAAAAGCTGCTTTTCAAATTTATCATTCTGAATTTGCCTTTATTCCCTTACCCATTACAGGACCAGCCCTCATGAGGCAGACGTTAAATTTACTCTTCCCAACAGTTGATTACCCCCGCGTGATGTTCAAAGGAAAGTACTGATGGCCGTGGCACACTGTGCGAGCAGGGAAGGGCAAGTTGTTGAATGCGAGCGAAAGCTACTCCACGGATGTTGCCTTTGAAGGGATCTTTGATAAAACTATCTGTTTTTTGCTCTGTTTTAGTAGCAGTGGTGCAATATCTTTATGACAGTTTTCATGAAGAATGCAATAAGGTTGATAGAAAATAAACTATCATGTTTAAAATAACATGTCGTCGTCCTTCCATAGGTGCCACAAAAAATCGTCAAATTGGATGAATACGGTAAACAGGCGATTTAGAATTAAAATATTTTATATTGTCTCATTGTGAACGAGACGATAGAAAAATTTCTTTCGATAAGTGACATCTAATTTGATAATTAAATTATGAAGCATAAAATCATTCCGTAATAATACGAGTACATGACGCGGTCAGCAAAATTTTCCGAACTTTGTAAAAATTTTCTTCGTCAAAAAAACTCATTTTAGTGTTAGCGAAGTCATTTTTATCACGATCCGGTTTGAAATTATGAGGGTTTAAAATATCCAATGAACTTTCAGAAAATTAAAAACCAAACCGCAAAAAAATTTTTTCACTCTATATAGAACACATGAGTTCTTAGCACTTAATCTTTATTATTAGTTTAATGTATTTCAAAATTTAAACTTTCATTTTTATTTCTATTTTCTTTAAAATATGATTATTCCTACTTTATTTTTTACTTACTTTTATGTATTTCTTAATTTTTATTTAGTATGTTTAATTATCTGTTTCAATAAAATAGTATCTATTTATTAATTCCCATCTAAAACATTCAATGTATAACTACCACAATACGGCATTAGCCAAGTGTGGTAGCCAAAAAAATGAAGAAATCTGTAACGAATAACATTTTATGAAATAAAAATAAAATATCTATATTTAAACATATATTTACTTATATTTTTTAATGTAGCTATTACTTTGTGGTTATCCATTATAGAATAATGAAATAATTTTACTTTGTATAAACCACTTATTTGATGTGCAAATCCGACCGGTTTCGGAACAAACGTTCCTTCGTCAGGGAAAGCTTATACTTATACGAAAGCTTATACTTATACTTCGTCAGGGAAAGCTTATACGAAGGAACGTTTGTTCCGAAACCGGTCGGATTTGCACATCAAATAAGTGGTTTATACAAAGTAAAATTATTTCATTATTATATATTTACTTATTTATGTATATATTTATTTATTTTTTCATGTTCTCCATAAAACGGTTATTCACCAGTACATTATGAAGAAGATTACAAATTAGACAAAAAGTTTAACAAAACACATAAAAAGGTCAGTTTCACTACTTTGTGACATACGTCAAAAGATAATTGTTAAACTGCCTGTAGGTTACGTTAAAAATGTCAATGGTCAATGCAGACTCGTTGAGCAGTTCAGTCGCTCTGTTGACTGGCGCGTTCTGATAGGCAGAAGTCCTCGCTTTTGGAGCATAAAAAAGGGTATGGGACCTTCCACGAGTATACTTGTCTGGGATATATAAGTTAATTTCTTTCAAAATAGGTGAATTATGTATAGTTCCAGAGATTATCTTAAAAAAATGTTATCCTAAAAATATTTTTCGGCGGGCTTCTAATGTATTAAGATCGAGCATTCCTGCTAAGAATAAGGATGGATACAGGAAAGGGTAGTACATATATTCCCTCATATATAGGTAACGCATGAAACTCTTTTGTACTTTTTCTATTTCGAGAATATGGTTTTGCTCAGAAGGGGCCCAAATAATGGAGCTATATTCCAAGATACTGCGAACAAGTGCTTCATACGTTCTTCGGATTGCGATTCCGTTGGTAAATGATGATTTATTGGTTTTACGATTCAACCTTTCCATCCAGATTCAACTATGCTTCCACCACTATTTTCTATTTTAAATTCGGAGTTGGCAAGGCTGCCATTAATTTTGTGAAATAAGTGCTATAATTTCTATGAATTTCAGAAAAATGAGTACATGTCCGGGTGTGTGCGTGATTCCCATCAATGCGTCATTGACAACGAGTCTATTTGCGAGTTGCAGCTTGATGGAGGTCGGGAAATGGGTTATTTTCTACTTGCAAGATAACTCTTCATTAATACACTAATTCATTCAAGAAAACAAAACGTATTTAAAAAAATTCCTCAAGTTATTCACTTATATTTTTCAATGTTAATATACAAAAGATTTTCGGTAAAATTTGTTGAATACCTGCGAATTTACTTACTATTCATACTGTTTTTAATAAAATGCCTTCTTCCCAGGAACGTGAATGACTTAATATTTTTTTCTACATCCACTGGATCTACTTCCATACTACATATAAACACCTAAATGACATAAGGTTTTAGAAATATTATCGGTGTTTCAAACTGTTATGTGACAAAGTCAAATCCTTTAGACACTAAAATAGAGCTTAATTTCTGGCTGACCTAGGAAGTCTGTGAGAGCATGTTTATTGAGAATGAAAATCAATTAGTAGTGGGTATAGTATCAATCAAAATCAAAATCAACAAAAAATTTATAGTACAAATAAAAAAAATACAAAAGTTGTAATTTTTTGTATTTCTTGGGCATTAACTATGTAACAATTTCTAGACATTTTGTTTTTTAAAGAGTTTTATTAAATGTACATTTGTTACTTAAATTTAATTTTTCCGCGACCGGTTTCGATACAACCGTATCATTCACGAGCAGAATTAAAACTCAATTCTCAATTAAAACTCAACTTTTAATTCTGCTCGTGAATGATACGGTTGTATCGAAACCGGTCGCGGAAAAATTAAATTTAAGTAACAAATGTACATTTAATAAAACTCTTTAAAAAACAAAAAAAAAAAACAAAAGTTGTAGCTTATAGGTAGATCCCATTTCTTCCACCTAACCTTATACATTTTATATTATAATGTTTATACAAAGAAGAATATTATAATGTTTATGCAAATAAGAAAATACAAGTACAAAAATAGGTGTTTCATTTATGTGAGGTGATATTCACTTAAGGTGTAATGACATTTGTTTATAAGGAACGTTTTTAGTGACGATTTGAATTTGTGTGTATCTTTTATTTGTTTAATGTTGTGGGGAAGGTTTTTATATACTTTATTAATGGCCATGTAGTGTGGTCCTTTTTGGAATATTGTTTTGTTTGCTTTTGGTATTAATAAGTTGTAGCGTATATTTGTGTTGAATTTTTTTTATGGGAACTTGTCTGTAGATGATTGCACTAACATGCATAACTCCATTATATATATATGTCTATGACTGTGATTTTTAAACATGGGTCTACATGAATCCAGACGAGCAGAGTTTGTAATTTTTCTTATGCATTTCTTTTGGATGATAAAAATATCTTAGGCGTTTACTGAGTTTCCCCAAAAAATAATACCGTATTTTATTATTGAATATACATAACCATAGTATGCGTCTATTATCTAGCTATTAAAGTAATCTAGGGTTTTTGTTCTAAATAGGTTGAGGAGCCCTGCTTCTACTGTACTAGATAACTATCTCAATCTGTTTCCTTAAAGCAGTAAGAGAAGGGAAATGGATGATGTAGAGAGATTTACATTTTCTTGGCTGCTTTGAAACATGGCTCCATTTATATATTATCGTTAACTCTCCTACGTTTTCTACGGGAATACTTGAATATATCCAAAGGATAACATTCTGTATTTCATACCAACGTAAAATGTAGATAGAGAAACACTACTTCTTGTTTATATCTTTCAACGCGAATACTTTAACTGTATCTACTATCAATAGAAATGCTTGTATTATTCATTGAAAACAAGAAACATCAATACGCCTTAGAAGTTTGTTGTTGAGGTAATCCTGCACTGTAATTAGCAAGAATATGGAGTTTATTAAAAAAGAAGTATAGTCAAATAGTACTGCAATAGTTTTGTTTTAGCTACTCATAATAAACTAAGCCTAAGATATTATAATTGATTTATTTTTGACAATCAAACCGTCGTTAGTCAAAGGTTTCTAATGAGTTGTCAGAACAACATGGTTACATATTACATTGATTTGATTTTCAAAGGAAAATGATATTGTATGCCAGAGTCATTTAGGTACGCTCAATCTAAGACTTTGTCAGAATCATAAGGTAACCAATCAGTTTGTAATCGCACATCAAAGAAAATTTGGCAGTGTAAACCAATCTATGTTTACCCGTTTTTAGTGGTTCTAACAGTTCCTAACCATAATAACGTTAGTTTATTCCATTTTGTTCGCTACGTTTGGTGACATAGCAGGGGTGCCCGGTTTCATGGGGTGAGGGTTTTATGGGTCTTGGCGGCGGATGCGTCTGCCTACCAATCCCAGTCTCTTTGACTTATCCGGCCGTACTTTCTCGGAACATCGCCATGTACTACAGTGGGAGGGAATGAATTCATACGTCCGTCACTCCTGGACGCACTGACTTCCAGTTTCCTACCCACCCCTTTTCCTTTCTAGAACTTCCTCTCCTTCCTTTCCTCAAAATACCTTCTACACAGCATCCCCAAAGATGACATAGAATTATTTTCCTCCGGGCCTCCTGTGTGGATCTAATGTAAAAAGTACGGAGTTATTATAATTTAATTTTCAACTTTCTCTCAGGACCCATGTCATCTTTGAGGTTGCTATATGGAGAAGTTACTTCATTATCCTACGTAATATACATTATAGAAAATTCAATATACGTGATTCAAGCCCCAAGCGAAATTACCTTTTACGGACTTGCGTGATAGGTACTTACTTAATATTCCATTTACTTGTTTAACAAATAAACAAGTAATCAAAAAAAAAAAGGAAATACCCAAATAAACAAATAAATAAATAAACAAATAAACAAATAAACAAACCAAGAAAAACAAATAAACAAACAAAAAATAAACAGATAAACAAATAAACAAACAAACCAACGAACCAACAAACAAACAAACAAACAAACCAACAAACAAATACACAAATAAACAAATAAACGAAAACAAATAATGTTAAACAAACAAACAAACAAATTAACAAGAAAAGATATACACAAATAAACTTAAAATAAACAAACAAAAAAAAAACAAATAAACAATCAAAAAACAATTAAACCAACAAACAAACAAACAAATAAACAAATCAATAAACCAACAAATGAACCAACACACAAACAAACAAACAAACCAACAAACAAACACACATACAAACAAAAAAACGAATAAACAAATGAACAAATAAACAAGAGAACAATTAAACAAATAAACAAATAATAAACAAGCAAACAAACAAAAAACAAACAAACCAACAAAAAAAACAAACAAATAAATAAACTAACAAGCAATTAAACAAACAAACAAATGAACCAACAAACAAACAAACAAACACAAATAAATAAACAAGCAAACAAATAAACAAATGAACAATTAAATAAACATACAACAAACAACAAACAAACAAATAAAGAAATAAAAAATAAAATAAAGAAATAGTAACACGAAGATATTGACATCACGTTTTATTTGAAATTTTGAGTTTTAATGCCCGGAAGCCTTAAATAAATCCTTAGTTTCCTAAGATATCTTGTTAAGTAAAATAAATCGTGATTTTCTGTTATTTGGGAGAGATTATATGGAGGTGCGGTTCAAATGTGAACCTTGACGTCTGCCCCAGCCAACAATCCGCCCTAAACAGGGTGGCGGGGGGATGGGAAGGGGTGAGGAAATGATAAGGGTAGTGTCACAGTGACAACACCATTTCTACAAAATTATAGGTCAGAAACATTCTTCGTAATTTGAACAGATCTCATTTAGGATCAAAATAATTAAATGTATTATTTATATCACATTAAATTTGAAGAAAGCTTTTCAGCACCTAAATACCGCTTTATTAAAATATCCCAGCTTTCAATTAAAAGATATATATTTTTAGACTTCTTGTTAAAATAAATACTAAACAATTTCGTTAATTTATTTCATGAACGGAAAATTTGTCTCAAAATGTATTGTATGATTGTTTTTAGGTGAGTATTTTTTTTTAATTCGATGTGTCTAAAAATGTATCTTTACAGAAATTTTGTTGTTTGAAATATGTAAATTAAAGTTATGAACATTTTATTGTTTATTATTACGTCCGTGCATTGGTCTACGGAAGTGATGAAAATATTCCTGCGTAAAATTATTCACATTCGATGAACTTTTAATTTTCAAAATTGGAACCATCATGTAAATCACAATAAAGAAGGCACCATTTATTTTTTTGTTAATTAATAATTCCATACTGAAATGTGTTTTTATTTTAATTTTGACAAATATCATCATTTAAAGTTTACTTATTTTGTTCATTCGACAGGTGAATTTCTGACTTACAAATTTGTGTTTTTGAAAGGCAATTATCCGGAGGCAAATATTTAATAAATACTTCGCAAATCCTACAATTATTATTATAATATCCCTTGAATTTTCACGGGTACGATATAATATTATTTATAAAAAAGGACAAATCTGTAATCGTTTTACGGAAATTCGGCTACAAAAGGCTAATTTGTTCGTTTTTGGGAACAGCTCATATACAGGATACGTAGGATTCTGCATCTCTTTTACCCTCACAGTTAGAAATATGATCTAAACGACGCGGACGTTAGAAAGAAAAAAAACATCATGCTTTATATTCTAGTCCAGAGGTTGGCAAAGTGCGGCCCGGAGCCGCATGCGGCTCTGTCGCTCGTTAAGTGCGTGCGGCTCTTTGGAATACAATTGCTGTATTTAAGAAATAAAGAAATATGGCTCTAAACTTAAACGTCTTTGTATTAATTTGGAAATATTGGAGAAGAACAGATGTGAGTTTAGTTCACACCACAAGTGGAAAAGTGGACTTTGAAAGACCATAAGGAAAACATGATCATCTTCAACGCCTGGAATAGTATTCCCGACTCTTACGATCAGTTGAAAAAACTCGCGATTGCTGTTCTTTTCCTTTTCGGACCAACATATTCATGTGAACAATTTTTTTTCAAGCACGAATTTTTTATCAAGAGTAAACTGAGAAGCTGGAATCGTGCCTAAAATTAAGAATAACAACATACAAACCTTACTTGCTCACACTTTCCAAGGAGATGCGAGAACAGCAAGTTCGCATTAAGTGTTTGTCAGTCACTCGAAGTTCGCATTAAGTGTTTGTCAGTCACTCGAAGTTGGCATTAAGTGTTTGTCAGTCACTCGAAGTTCGCATTAAGTGTTTGTCAGTCACTCGAAGTTCGCATTAAGTGTTTGTCAGTCACTCGAAGTTGGCATTAAGTGTTTGTCAGTCACTCGAAGTTTGCATTAAGTGTTTGTCAGTCACTCGAAGTTCGCATTAAGTGTTTGTCAGTCATTGTAGTGATTTAAATTTATGTGTTTTTTTAATTAAATATTTTTTTATCAATGAATAAAATCTTCAATAAGTATGAAATCAAGTTATTCAGCATACCCGTAATTTAACGAAGTGCTAAATAAATGTTTGCTAAATCAATAAACAGATTTGGCTCTCAATTTTTTTTGAATCGCCGCGCTGTAATGTACATATTTGGCTCTTGGGCTAAAAAAGTTTGCCCACCCCTGTTCTAGTCTAATGGTGAACCATAGAAAAAATAATGTGTACATCTTTAAGAAGCCAAAGTTTCCGACCGCAATTAAAACAAATGAACTTTAAAAAAATATATTAATTATTTTGAAAGGCGAAAAAATGATGTGACAAAAACGTTTATTATGTATTTGTCTAATAAAAGGTGCGCGTGTTTTTTTTTTATTATAAATAATTTTATTTGAAAAAAACGTAAGATGAGCCATTTTAAAAAATGTCTCATGTTTGCATTAAAAAATTATTAAAAATTACTTAAAAAAAAAATGTTTTCTAACAATGAAATTTTAAAGCATGTTTTTCAAAAATGTTTTTATTTTTCCATTTATTAGGATTTATTGCCTTTCCGGGTCGAGGGGTCGAGCCTTGACTCACGATCCGAAGGTCACGGGATCGAATCCTGGCGAGCGCAAATAAATTTTGTTTGATTAATGTATGTTATTTCACAATTAATTCCTTTAAAATAATATATAGTACATTTGCGGCACGTCGAGAATTGAAACGTTGCTTGAAATGGCTTTAGCAGTTTTTCGTGGCCAGATCTGAATAGCCTGGTAATTCCTCACCTTCTTCCTTCCCATTTCCTTTCCCTCCCTACTACCTTCAGCCTCACAACATAGCCCAATTTGGGCATGCCATACTATCAGTGGCTCGAGACGGGAGCGGTTGGGACTCTTGTGAGGTATTCACACAAGAAAAAGCGGAAATAATCTGAATCTGAAACTCTGCCTGAGGTGTTAGGAAGATTTATGAACTTTGAAACGAACTTCACTTAGAAGTAATTAAATATTGTTAGATATTGCCTAAGGTTATAAAGAGAATGTTTACACGGTATAAGATACGATGTGTAAATGCGGTTGAAAAAAGCAGTCTTTGCAAAAGAGGAAGATGCAGCGTTCCGTCCTTTATGGACAACTTATCGTATAAATATCTTAATGGTCACATAATTTTATAAAAAAGTAACATTGTTTCATAATCCGTACATAAACCAAAACGCACAAATTTTCAAGTTTAATCGTGTACTGGTGACATTAAATATAAAGCAGAATAACAGATGCCGAAAAACGTTAATAGTTTTTGACACACTGACATGAAAAGTGTTAAATTCTGTCATATTGCATTCGAAAGAATTCGACAACTCAGTTCAAAGCTTTGAAAAAAACAGCAATCAAATGAACACAAAATTTCTCCTGTGATAAACGGAATAAAAATTCAACTTGGACTTTTAGTCAATGACGTAGTAGACGTGATAAAAACAGGTAGTAATATTATGTATGAGTAGGGGAAGTGGCAAATGTTACATTTTGTTTCTCCGTTTTATGTGAAATGTATTGTTTTGTTAAATGAGAGTTACATTATACTCGTACATGGGCTTCGTAAATATTAAGATTTCAGATTTTGCACAGACTATGTATCGAATGCAATAGACAATAATTTATAATCAAAAAATACTAACTCCAGTTCAATGAATTTTGCTTTGAATTTCGTATTATTCATTTTAAAAATTGGAAGTGTTTGTTTGGAGAAGCGATAAATAGCCTACCTTTAATATAATATTTTTTACGGAAAATTTTTTAATGACATTTTCAAAATTGTAACTAGGTAATTTGTCCAGAATTCAGATTAACCCCATTGTTTAGGCAAGATTAGAAGCGATAGCGTTTTTTCCAATATTTTACCCTCGTAATTTTTTTTTTGCAAGTTTACCAACTGTTCTAATTCGAACATAGCCAACAGTATTAACACCACATGAATTTAAAAAAAAACCTATAATTTAAAAGAAAAAAAATAGGTACGATTGAGAATCGAACTTTGTTTCTCCCGCTTAACGGGCGGGTGCATTATTGTTTCCGCTACCAAACTTTCTTATATACCCAAGCTGATGAAAATATTACGTTTAGAGAACAAATTAAAAATTAAATTCGCGTGTTTTTAAATACAAATTTTTGCTTTTTTATTTCAAGAACGGTATTGTTGTAACAAATTAGTGGTCTGTTCATTAAAAAATAACATCTCGCATAAAATAAAAGGTAAAAAAATACCCTCGCCTCGAGATTTTTAACAAAAAACAAAAAATTATTCTTTCACCCAAGCAGATTAAAACAAATAATAAACACTTCAAAGAAACCGTGTACTTATCCACATGTACAGGGGTGTACCGTAAATGTAAATACTTTTTTTTAGTTTCACCAAAAAAGTTATTTTTTTTAAATCTAGCGTTTCAAAATGTTATTTCCCCCATTGTAACGAAATAGTTAAAAAAAGTAGAAATAGAATTTTAAAGGGAGTGCGCTAATATAAAAAACGACAGTAATCAAGTGAAAGTTCTGAAAATATTTAATGAAACACGACATGTTTAAAAAATTTCATGGGAAATGTCTTAAGTAGCAATAAGAGAAACTGTCAATTTTTTCATACATATCGTAAATTAACAGAATAACAGGTGATTATAACGATTTTTTTTTTCTGTCGAAGAATTTCATTTAATTAACGTTTCGGCATGGTAAATGCATAGATTTATTACCTGCAGGAATAACACATATTTTTTAAGAGCTTAAAAACTTACAGTGTTCAAGAAAAGTATGTTGTAAATTGGTAGAAATTCGGAATATCGAGTCTTTTTTATATATATTTTTATGAGAGAGACTCAGTTGCTCCCGTGTGGAGCCAGTGAGACTACGGCATCCCCACTTTGGGTATGTTGTAAGGCTGAAGGTAGTAGGGAGGGGAAGGAGATGGGGAAGAGGAAGTTGGGGAAGGACCTGGCTATTCAGATCAGGTCACCAAATACGGCTAAAGACATTTTAAGCAACGTTTCAATTGTGAATAGTGGTCTTACACCAGGGCGATACTGAGAGTATCTTCCACTCTGGAACATGCCGAAAATATACTATATATTATTTTTAAATGAATTAATTGTGAAATAACACAAAATTAATCAAATAAAATTTATTTGCCCACCCCGGGTTTCGATCCCGGGACCTTCGGATTGCGAGTCATGCGTCTTACCCCTCGACCACGAGTAAGTTTTTCGCCTTAATAGTGCATTAGTGTATTCTTCAAATTAAAAAAGGAGCCATCTGTATACAAATATCCTTTTAAAAAATGTACACCGTGTGACAAGAAAAAGCTTACAAAGCGCCCCACTTGCAAACCGTATGCAGCTCACGATCCGCTAAAAGATAAAGGACTTGTAGCCGACAAATAAAATCACGTTCCGCTGAGGTCTTCCGGTGCCACACATTTACGTGTACTTGGACGTGTTCCACGAGTCCGGACCCATATTTTCAAAAAAAGAACCAGTGAAAAAGTAACCGGTGACAAAAAGATCTGCTATGGTTTGGGTCCTGAATAAGCGAAAAGGACGGAAGGCCTAGCCTAATGGATTAGTGGGAACGAAAGAGATGGCACGTCTCAGTATCTTAATGATGGGTTGTGTTGGTATATGTAAATGAACAAATTTTGGTAAAGTGTGAAAATAAAAAGTTGGAATCTAGATTATGATAATTGATCAGTAGGAATACGAAGCGAGAATGAATTTTAAAGAAGTGAATCAAATGCGAATCGAGACATATACCAGAAGATCTAGGTAGGTCCAAAAGATCTAGCTGTAGGAACTTTAAATCACATGTTTTTGGGTGTCCCTCTCTTAATAAATATCCTCTCTTCAATCAAGCGTTATCTAAAATTGCCTCCCGTCCATTCAAAATCTCATCGCTTCTAAACCTGAACTCGACTCAAATTTTCCATATAATTCTGAAATTTGCACATTTAAATAAAAATAATATATATAAATTCTTCTTTCTCTGTAATTTTAAATGATGGCTCAGAATACCCTTGAAGGGTGAAATCGAGAAATAATTGATAAAAAGCATGACACGATGTTTGAATGTGAATGAAGCAAGAAGTGAGTGCCAAGAAAGAGTTTGCGAGCAGTTGGAACACTTGTGCGGTATACACATTACAAAAAATATGTTGATCGGGTATAATAAATAAAAAAATCATTTGATCATCTACTGGATGGTTATCCAACCTTTATAACCACCACCATCTTTGAGTTCATCGCGAATATAAAAGAGGAATATCTCACCATGCAATGTTTTGTTATATCTCAAAGGGATTAGGCAGTGTTTTAGATGAAAGCTACCAGGCGGCTTGACTTTTTCCTACGATTCTAACAATTATCGTTATTTTTCAACCAATTTACCCATAACCTTAACAAATTATATAACTTAACCTTCCCCACAAATCACTCTATCTAATGGTGAAAACCGCATGAAAATCCGTTCAGTAGTTTTTGAGTTTATCGCGAACAGACAGACAGACGACGCAGAGAACTTTAATTTATAAAATGTAGCGATAATACCAAATATACAAATTCATTAATACACATTATCCATACTCCTAAAATCAAACCATCCTTTCCAAATTTTGGCATTAACATATCAGTAAAAGTGAACCATTGAAACGCCGTGCTTTACTTTTTTCATTAAAAACATTCTAAAATAATAAAAAAAATATTCTAATATATGTTCCTTACGTGACTCAAAACGTTGAAAACAAATCATTTTCGTTGGTATATTAATTTAAATGAAGAATTTATCAAACTGGGAAACGCGATGGCGCAATAACTTTTGAGGATGTTTTTAAAGGAAAAAAAAATCTGCACGAAAGAGTCCCAACTAATCTGGATTGACGACCCTAAGATGTCAGTGGGATTCACAATTTGGGAGGCGGGAATGGGTACCGCCGCCCCGGGAACCTTTATTGAATAACCAACACCTCTGCCATAGGTCACCCCAAGTGATTCGCTACGTTTGGTGATTTAGCAGGGGTGCCCGGGTTCATGGGGTGAGGTTTGTCTAGGTCTTGGAGGCGGATGACCAGGACATACTGAACCCCAGATTCCTACCCACCCCTTAAACCCTTTTCCTTCCCAGAACTCTCCTCTCCTTCCTTTCCTTAAAAAACCCTCCAGATGACATAGGAAAATAATTTCCCTCAGGGCCTCCTGTGTGGAGCTCATGTAAAAAAAAAAAAGTGGAAGAATAGTATTCTTAATGGTCTCTTGTAAGGCTGTAGGGTGGAACTTAGATCAATTTTCCAATAATTTTGAATGGTTATAATATTGTGGTTGGGTTACCCACCCCTCTTTTTATAGATGGGCGGCATGACGCTACCGACTGGCTTATAGGATTATTCTGGATTTGTACTCCCGCGTTAAGACCGATTACATACAAAACTTATTTTAAAACGAAGAGTGTTTGTATTATTAATAATCTTGCACCCAAACTAACCGAAAGTATAAAATACTACATACATCATTTGGACTATACTGAGAGTATCTACCACATGAACATTATATTCAAGAGAATTATAACTTACAACACTTGGTTACGCCCATACACACACCTACACATACACAAACCTACAAAGCACGCATACATACTGTCACTGCTTGGGATTGGTATTAATAATGTTGCAAATTCCTTTCCTACCTATCCCTATTCCTACCCGTCAATCTTATCCATAGTCAGTCTGTAATAAACGCCCGCCGCAACATAAAGCCATTGTGCTTCCGCTATCGGTAAAAATACCAAAATAACTCCGCCGCGTACTATCGAAAACGATACCCACGCATATTGCTGTTTGTGCCTGTTGGATGGGAGAGAAAGCAGACAAGTGCATTTGCCAGCGTAAAAGAACTTTTATCCTTTTCGGTGAGTCCTTTCCTCTCTATGTAACATGTGTTTTTATCGTGTCAAGCAGTGATAGTAACACAAAATCAAAGTCCTTCGCCAGTCGTTCTTTACACAAACATATCAATCCACTCTAAACAATCATAATCTTATTCAAAACTCAATCTGGGAAAATTCGTTTGATTTTCATTGCCATGAACAGTTGCCATAGAGAAAGATTGCCTTGAATATGATTGCTATTAAAAACCTTCATATAGTATCTACTCCGGATTTGGTTGACAAAGGTGATGACAATAATTGATGACGATAATTGATTTTACAAAGAGTAATCTACCCCAAAAGGCTTTTTATGTTCTTATTCTGTGTGTAGGTGTCCACGATACGGCTAGTTCATATACTGCTTTACGTGTAGGTAAAAGAAAATGATAATTTTTCATGAAGTGAAACACATTAGTGAAATAACTAGGTATGCATATAATGTAAATGAGCCATTATTATCTTGTTTCAATGCGTCTGAGTAGGATAGACAGATTATAAAAAATAACCTTTATATCTGACACCTTAAATGTATTGACTTTTCGCTTTGTGAAAACTTTGATTTTTAAAATATGTCTTTATTTTTCTCTTGTCGAAATTTGCAAACATTAAAAAAAAAATAAGATGGCTTATCACTATCACAAATATATTGAGTTTTCTTATATAATAGATTGAAGGTGTTATTGAGTTACTATTCACCTAAAACTGTAACACGAAAAAAAGTTTTTGTAGATTTTTCTTTTTGTGATAAAACTTTTTGATTATTGTCAGTAAAAAGTATCTGTAATTAATGTTACATCCTTTACATTTATATAATTCCAGGCAAAACAGCAACAATGGAGGAAAATTATCTTTTATCTGTATCTGTATATATATTCGTACGAGATTTTACTAAGAATTAAAATTTACAATGTTATCGGAATACGGAGCGTGACAGTAGTAAAATAACGGGACCATTTGTTTTGGCTTGTTGTTCTAAAGACTAATGTACAGGGAATTTGAATGCTCCGTAAGGTGCGACAATATGCCAAATATTTCAGCGCAGGTAGGTAAGTACTTCTCCGTGTTCAGCGTTGTTGTTGCTCAACGTTTTGTTGAGCGTTGGCTCGCCACATTTCAAAAAACCACGTGTTTCCGAATGATAAAAAAAGATAAAAGGCTTGTAAAATGTAATTACTCCAGTACAATGTATGGTCATAAATGACCCTAAAAGGTTCGAGGGGTTAACTTTCATAATAATAACTTTCAGACCAGGGGGCCTAGTCACTAATTTTTGTAAACCTCCGTTTCATGAAGTTACGGGTTTAGCTACGTCACATACCCGTATTTTGACAGATTCGCCAACTTAAATAACAACAACAACGGGTATGTGACGTAGCTAAACCCGTAACTTCATGAAACGGAGGTTTACAAAAATTAGTGACTAGGCCCACAGGTTGCAAAATTTGTTGACATTTTTGTATTGGGTTGGAATTAAATCCGCAAACTTACTACTGTTAAAGACGTAATGCGCTCCACTATGATCTGCATATCTTTTCTTTAAATAAGTGTATTTTTTTTATTTATTTTTTTTTACATTAACTCCACACCTGAGGAAAATAATTTCCCTCGAGGCATATGTCATCTTTGAAGATGCTGTGTGGAGGGTCTTTTTGGGAAAAGGAAGGAGTCTTGAAGAGATGTTAATAGATATTATTTGAAATATTTGCACCGGTGCCGAGGGGATCAATGACGCTAGTTCCTCGGAGCATCTTCTATTGTAATACCGGTAAAACAAGGACAGCATTCCCACCTGACGCCTATGCTCTAAAGATTGCAATCCGTCTGTTAAGATGAGAGAATCCATCAAACGGACAGCCCGTTTCTGCACAAAGTCAAGGGTTTTTTTAGATATTTTGGAACTCCAGATCAGAGGTGGCTGCCAAATTCAACTGTGGGGCGCACTTGCCATTTGTACAGGGTTAGCAGTTGTGTACTATTAAAGTATCTGCGGGCCCTGTACAGTACGCCCTGTTGAATTTTATTACAAGAATTCTTCATTATAATGATTGTAAAGTAATATCACTTGTCGATATCACAATATTCAAGTTACAGCAGTTTAAACTGGCAGTAAAATTCAAAATTAAAAATAATTTGTTCAAATATTCGGCAACATGAAAAACCACGATGAAAGAATTTAATAATACATCGTTGAAATGCACGTTGAAAAACTTCCAGCGAAAAATTCACCTTGCAAACATTTTTACAGCCATATTTTTGGCGTTTTTCATAAACCACGTATCAATTCAATACCTAAAACTTTGGAATGGAATATCACGCCACTATCTGTTAGCGGTCAGCTTAAATAGAATGAACAGCTAATGGTTGAATTTTTCCTGCAAATTTTTTAAAATTCAGCGTAATATTCAGATTAATGGAAAAAATAAGATGGCATTGATAACGTTGATTGATTGGAAATTTATTAAAGAAAATATTGCCAAAAATTTAGGAGAGGTTCAATATTGGTAGACTTTTACAACTTTGGGAAATGTGTTCATGGAGTATGCTAATTTTCTAAATATACAGGAACACTTTTAATTTGTGAAATTTATCAAAAATAATATTTTTAACTTAACAAAGAAAGCGAATCCAAGAAGGTTATGGGCAAGTTCAATATATGTGTACAACTACAACGACTAGAAATGAGAGAATTACTTTTTTGTGTTGTGTAAGTTAGTAAATAATTTTATATATATTTTTTTTAGTGTAGCTATTACTTTGTGGTTATCCATTATAGAATAATGAAATAATTTTACTTTGTATAAACCACTTATTTGATGTGCAAATCCGACCGGTTTCGGAACAAACGTTCCTTCGTCAGGGAAAGCTTATACTAATTTGACAGTTTCGAACAATGTTTTATTATGGTAGGGGTGGAGCTGTTGCTAGATAATAATGTAGATTGGGTAGGTAGGTATTAGTGTAGAGTGGGTGGGTAGGGGAACAAATCCATGATTGGGCTATATGACAATATTTTTTGTTTGTTGATAATAGATTCTAATAATTGAATCACCTTACAAACACTACCGCGTTTCAGTCGCGCTACTGACTGAAACGCGGTAGGGATTGTAATGCATAAATCACCTTACAAACATTTCTTTACAAAAACTTGCACTAAGAATTTAAAATACTACTGAACCCTTGTCCGTTGGGTGTGGAAAAGTTATTGTGGTCAGTTGTAACTATTCAATCATAACAATAAAAATCAAGAAATTAAGATACAAAAAAAGTGCTTCATTTATAAAAAACCAGTCTAACTAAAAGATTTCTCCTGAGTGAAGACCTAACATTTTTACATTTGGTAAATTTAACTCATAACATTCTCTGCTAAGCAGAGAGGATAAATATGAATAGATACGTGAAACGAGGTAGTGTTTGTAAGGCGATTTATGCATTACAATCCCTACCGCGTTTCAGTCGGTAGCGCGACTGAAACGCGGTAGGGATTGTAAATACGCTACCGGATCTGCCCTAATGATAGACCATGCAACGCTGTCCGAAACGTTGGCTAAAGAAGAAGGTAGCACAACAAGGCATTAAACCCCAAAAATAAATAACGAAAAAAAATGGCAACAAAGTATAATATAAAAATAAGTGTAGTGTTTTGTTGTACATGGACTAGAATCAGGTGATGTGTTAATGATTCCGAGGCATGGAATATTCCAGTTTACTGAAAGCAGATAGCTAAGCAAATTACTTTTAATTTCGGGGAATTTAAATTCTTCAGCCTTTAAAAATACACTCGTACGAATATATATACAGATACAGATAAAAGATAATTTTCCTCCATTGTTGCTGTTTTGCCTGGAATTATATAAATGTAAAGGATGTAACATTAATTACAGATTTTTTTTTTTTTAATTAATTAATTTTTTTTTTATGCACCAGATACTTTTTACTGACAATAATCAAAAAGTATCTGTAATTAATGTTACATCCTTTACATTTATATAATTCCAGGCAAAACAGCAACAATGGAGGAAAATTATCTTTTATCTGTATCTGTATATATATTCGTACGAGTGTATTTTTAAAGGCTGAAGAATTTAAATTCCCCGAAATTAAAAGTAATTTGCTTAGCTATCTGCTTTCAGTAAACTGGAATATTCCATGCCTCGGAATCATTAACACATCACCTGATTCTAGTCCATGTACAACAAAACACTACACTTATTTTTATATTATACTTTGTTGCCATTTTTTTTCGTTATTTATTTTTGGGGTTTAATGCCTTGTTGTGCTACCTTCTTCTTTAGCCAACGTTTCGGACAGCGTTGCATGGTCTATCATTAGGGCAGATCCGGTAGCGTATTTACAATCCCTACCGCGTTTCAGTCGCGCTACCGACTGAAACGCGGTAGGGATTGTAATGCATAAATCGCCTTACAAACACTACCTCGTTTCACGTATCTATTCATATTTATCCTCTCTGCTTAGCAGAGAATGTTATGAGTTAAATTTACCAAATGTAAAAATGTTAGGTCTTCACTCAGGAGAAATCTTTTAGTTAGACTGGTTTTTTATAAATGAAGCACTTTTTTTGTATCTTAATTTCTTGATTTTTATTGTTATGATTGAATAGTTACAACTGACCACAATAACTTTTCCACACCCAACGGACAAGGGTTCAGTAGTATTTTAAATTCTTAGTGCAAGTTTTTGTAAAGAAATGTTTGTAAGGTGATTTATGCATTACAATCCCTACCGCGTTTCAGTCAGTAGCGCGACTGAAACGCGGTAGTGTTTGTAAGGTGATTCAATTATTAGAATCTATTATCAACAAACAAAAAATATTGTCATATAGCCCAATCATGGATTTGTTCCCCTACCCACCCACTCTACACTAATACCTACCTACCCAATCTACATTATTATCTAGCAACAGCTCCACCCCTACCATAATAAAACATTGTTCGAAACTGTCAAATTAGTATAAGCTTTCCCTGACGAAGGAACGTTTGTTCCGAAACCGGTCGGATTTGCACATCAAATAAGTGGTTTATACAAAGTAAAATTATTTCATTATTCTATAATGGATAACCACAAAGTAATAGCTACACTAAAAAAAATATATATAAAATTATTTACTAACTTACACAACACAAAAAAGTAATTCTCTCATTTCTAGTCGTTGTAGTTGTACACATATATTGAACTTGCCCATAACCTTCTTGGATTCGCTTTCTTTGTTAAGTTAAAAATATTATTTTTGATAAATTTCACAAATTAAAAGTGTTCCTGTATATTTAGAAAATTAGCATACTCCATGAACACATTTCCCAAAGTTGTAAAAGTCTACCAATATTGAACCTCTCCTAAATTTTTGGCAATATTTTCTTTAATAAATTTCCAATCAATCAACGTTATCAATGCCATCTTATTTTTTCCATTAATCTGAATATTACGCTGAATTTTAAAAAATTTGCAGGAAAAATTCAACCATTAGCTGTTCATTCTATTTAAGCTGACCGCTAACAGATAGTGGCGTGATATTCCATTCCAAAGTTTTAGGTATTGAATTGATACGTGGTTTATGAAAAACGCCAAAAATATGGCTGTAAAAATGTTTGCAAGGTGAATTTTTCGCTGGAAGTTTTTCAACGTGCATTTCAACGATGTATTATTAAATTCTTTCATCGTGGTTTTTCATGTTGCCGAATATTTGAACAAATTATTTTTAATTTTGAATTTTACTGCCAGTTTAAACTGCTGTAACTTGAATATTGTGATATCGACAAGTGATATTACTTTACAATCATTATAATGAAGAATTCTTGTAATAAAATTCAACAGGGCGTACTGTACAGGGCCCGCAGATACTTTAATAGTACACAACTGCTAACCCTGTACAAATGGCAAGTGCGCCCCACAGTTGAATTTGGCAGCCACCTCTGATCTGGAGTTCCAAAATATCTAAAAAAACCCTTGACTTTGTGCAGAAACGGGCTGTCCGTTTGATGGATTCTCTCATCTTAACAGACGGATTGCAATCTTTAGAGCATAGGCGTCAGGTGGGAATGCTGTCCTTGTTTTACCGGTATTACAATAGAAGATGCTCCGAGGAACTAGCGTCATTGATCCCCTCGGCACCGGTGCAAATATTTCAAATAATATCTATTAACATCTCTTCAAGACTCCTTCCTTTTCCCAAAAAGACCCTCCACACAGCATCTTCAAAGATGACATATGCCTCGAGGGAAATTATTTTCCTCAGGTGTGGAGTTAATGTAAAAAAAAATAAATAAAAAAAATACACTTATTTAAAGAAAAGATATGCAGATCATAGTGGAGCGCATTACGTCTTTAACAGTAGTAAGTTTGCGGATTTAATTCCAACCCAATACAAAAATGTCAACAAATTTTGCAACCTGGTCTGAAAGTTATTATTATGAAAGTTAACCCCTCGAACCTTTTAGGGTCATTTATGACCATACATTGTACTGGAGTAATTACATTTTACAAGCCTTTTATCTTTTTTTATCATTCGGAAACACGTGGTTTTTTGAAATGTGGCGAGCCAACGCTCAACAAAACGTTGAGCAACAACAACGCTGAACACGGAGAAGTACTTACCTACCTGCGCTGAAATATTTGGCATATCGTCGCACCTTAGGAGCATTCAAATTCCCTGTAGTCTTTAGAACAACAAGCCAAAACAAATGGTCCCGTTATTTTACTACTGTCACGCTCCGTATTCCGATAACATTGTAAATTTTAATTCTTAGTAAAAACTATGAAAGGTTAATTCTAGTATTTTCTTTTACAAGTTTACGTAGCACGTCCGATTGCTACAGAAATAACAAAAAAAAATTCCATGTTTGACTCAAAATTGAATTCCATATAAAATACCAATAAAAGTCAAAGCGAATAATTTAATATTAGCTCCTCATAGCATTCAGCTTTACTTCCAAATTATTATTTTTTTATTGAATGGACGATACAAAAAGCGAAGTTACAATTATCTTCTAAATTCCTTAAGCAAGGAATGTATATTCGAAATATCGATTTCTGTTAATTTTAATAGGTGTAAAATATAGTGTGAATAAAACATATATTTTTTTGGTTACCGGGATATTTTTGAATGATTTTTTCAAAGCTTTAATTGACTTTTCAAAGAGGTGTTGAGTTGACCGGATCCTGAGATGGCATAGAATAATTTTTTGTATTAACTTTACGCGAGAGGCCCTAAGGAATAAAACCTCTCAGGACGACGTGGAGATGCTGTGTGAAGATTCTTATTCAGGAAAAATAATATGATGATGTGTGCTGGGAAGGAAAAAACATGAGCAACATTATCCTTATCTCAAAAAAAAACATGAAATATGCCTTTTTTCACCTTTAAAACCTTCCCCCCTTAACGGAGTTACCTGCATTTATCCTTCTTTCAAAATCTCCATCAGCCTTCCCATCTCTCGTAAACATACTGCCCAGATACATAAACTCACCCACCTGCTCCAAGTATTCATCATTCACAAATATATCGCACACAGTTTTCATTCTCTCGCTTTCAAACACCATGGCTTTAGGCTTAATTTCATCAATAACTTCTTCAAACAAACTTCGTTCGTCGTACACACGACAGATTGTAGATCTTCTATATTATTAGAAATCAGCACCCCATCATCAGTGTACAACCTTGCAGCCAGTTACTGGCAACATACTTTAAGATTACTCAATTTCATGCACAATCCTACCTCTTAAAAGTTTGAATAACCACTTCTTCTCACTCTCGTATATATCGCAGCCAAGACATTTGTCTCCTACCAGGCCCTCGGCGACGCTCTATCTTGCCTTTCAATATTAAATGGAGCAAGTGATACTCCTCCCCTAGAAGTATATGACCCAGATATGAAAATTTTCGGATTTTTATTAATGTAAGCAGTTCTCTATCTGCTCTAGCCCGCCTGAGAATTTCTGTGTTGGTGATCATGTCGGTCCATGGAACCTTGAGCATTCTCCGGTGAAGTCACATTTCAAAAGCCTCTAACCTGTTCATGGTATTTAATTTCAAGGTCCATGTTTCACATTCATACAGCAAGACAGACCACACGTAACATTTTAGCATTCTCTGCCTTAGTTTTAAGCTGATATTATCATTGCAGAAGAGGGATTTCATTTTAATGAACGCAGTTCTTGCTGCTTCAATTCTGCACCTAATCTCTACGTCTGGGTCAAGAGTCTCCGTGAGAATACTGCCGAGGTATCTAAATCTTTCCACTTTATCGACATTGCAACCATTTAACTGTATCACTGATTCAGAGTGATCTAGTCGTCCAAATGTCATCCAATTAGTTTTATTGACGTTGATTGTTAGGCCCAGTTGCTCACCAGCATTATTAATTTAATAGGTCTTGGAGGTCATCGATACAGTCAGCTAGTAATACAGTATCATCTGCGTATCTTATGTTATTATTTTTTTAAATAACTGAGTAAAACATCATACCTATAAAATTTAATCATTGAAGATAATTTAATGAAAAACCACGGTTTACTTTAATTTTTTAATGAGTTAATATTTCTTCCTAATTCTCCAGCAATGAACGCATTATTAAACTGTATGATAAATGTGAAAACGGATCAGTATACTTGTAAGCATCTCTACCTAGGTGATCAACATAATGATGAATTATATGAAAACTTAAATGGAGTGCCGAAAAATAATCGAACAACTGCAAGTTACAGAATGAATTTAATACAGGGAATTGATTATGTAAATGTTATAATATGGTTAATTTATAAATATACACAAGTTGCAGTACTTCAAAGCATTTTCTAACAATAGGAAAACATATATTTAAATGGGAGTAACCGTAGTAACTTATACCAAAAATTGAATTTGTTGAACCCGGTTCACGGGCAAATGAATCGCGGATTCATCAAATAAAACATGTTACATAAATGCTCAGCTTTGAAGCCATTTTTTGTTCTCCAAAACGTCAATCACAAGAAACGGACCGGAAAGAAAACTTATTTTTCTTATCGGAAAAACATCAATTTCCCCCATTTCTCAAGGAAATTTGATTCCATATCATGTTCATATTAACGTATCTAATAGGTTTTAATATTTCATATTTATACTGGTAATACAACAAGACTTCGCCCACGATATGTTATTTCTTCATATGAGCAGGAACACCTATTTCTCTCATGATATTACTTCACTAAAACACTGTTTTATTCGCAAAGGAAAAAAATAATCATTTTACAGTGAATAAAATGGTTCAACACAACAAACGCTTCGTCCGATTTTATAACGGAAAATTGGTAAAAACCATCTTATGGTACAGTCATTTCGGGTAAATTGAACCACTTTTTTGTCTTCTTTATATACATTTTTATTTTCGGAAAGGGTACGTAAATACTTGGTTTATTATGTGTTCTTACCAAATCCTTTAATTTTACTGCAAAATCTATAAAAATACCAGAAAAAATGAAAAAGCCTTCTTTTATGGGTGGTCCTATAAACAAGGACATCATTCCCACCCAGCGCCAATGCTCGAAAGGACTGGTTCCTTTGAACTGAGGGTCCCAAAACGAAGGGTGTTCCGTAGTTCCGTTGGATCGCCGCCCAAAATGTAAACAAAAGGCAATTCGATAAGTTTTTGCGTTTATGTCAAAACTAGTTATATGTAATATCATGAATGTGGATCGCTTGATTCGTATTTAATTAAGGTTACCCTTAGTACTGGTTTCATCAGAGTTTGAGAATTATTACGGAAACGTGAAAAAAAAACTTAGAAATCGCTGACTGAAAGTGTGAGGTACCTATCTACATTTGTATTAATAATAATAAGTAGCTTTTTGCTCGTTGCAGACAACTAATTGGTCAATTCGAAACATCGGTGTGTGATGTGATGTTTAAATGTGAATGAAGCAAGCGATGCGTGTCTATAAATGAATTATACATGTGATAATACTGATAATGATAATAATTCCACCATTAATACGAAAACTAAAAAAAATAACTTCTATTATTGATGTCGTCATTTAAAATTCCTGTAATATTCAAAAATCTGTTTCTGAAAAAAGAAGAAAATATACAGATTTAGAAAATGAGATTAAAAGAATTTGGCATTCTCAGACTATAAAAATATTACCATTTGTTATTTCGGTTACTGGCATTATTCCTAGCTCTCTCATTCAAAATTTAGTCTTATTAGATTTGTCAAAGAATTAATACGAGTATATAAAAATGCAAAAATCAGTCATTTTAAATACATGGGGGATTAAGAAAGATTTTTTTGAATATTTATATTGAGGGATCCGTAGGATTTATCGGCCCAGCAGGAGTTCTACCGAGCCGAACCAACTGATATGAAAATATCTGGAGTCGGCGAATTATTTTCCCATTTGGTCTCTGGTAGGTTGACATATTGTTCTTGTCTTGTTTCGTATTCTAGTATACTTAAAGCGTATACTTGCATAGCGTGGGTTGACTGGATGATCATTTGTGGAAAAGTGTGTGGAAGGGTTTATTTTTAAAATTAATTAATTATTATTATTTGTAAAAAAAAATGATGGAAATAATAATAGTTATCGTTTTTTTTCGAAATGGTAGAGGGATGCATTCCAACGCATCCCGTAGAGAGTTTAAATAATACATGCATACATAAAACCATATTTATAAATAAAAATTAAAATAAATCAAAAAAGACTTACACATGTAAGCGCACGTATAAATGAAATTTAAAAAAATGTAATAAAATTATTTATTGATCATTTTTGTGCATCATAATCATTGGACCATCGAATCGAAGTTTATAGAATATCTTTCTCCAACTTTCTTCGATTCTCGATCCTGAAGTCAGATGGGATTCGAAGACATTTCTGAACATTTCTATGTTTTACGTGTTCTAAAATCTCGGACGGAACTGAATTTCCTGAAATTCTGGCAAAAAGTTTTCGTAACAGAAATTCATTAAAAATCGATCGATACAGATGCTGCCATCTGTCGTTTGGAAAGTTTATTTGCCCTGTGTAAAATACACCATAAAATTTCAAGACTTAATAATAGGAACCTAATAATTGACTTAATTTCACGAACAAAGGCGTTTCAAACATTTTTTACCGTTCTGAATATTAGTATTTATCCTTCGTATTAAGACTGAAAGTTTGAAATAAATTGTTTGACTTCAAAAAATTGGTTCGTTAATTCACTAAAAACTTATTGAATAACAAAAAAATATATTCATTTCAATGATGCGGTGTTAGTAGATACAGCACACCTATGTCACATGATAACATAATCAGTATGTAACACAATGTATATAAGTCGTAAGAAAAAGGTGATTAATGTATTTTATTGTGAGAAATAACCGTGTTCGGTGTAGGGAGTTTATAAAAATTTATTATTAAATCATTCAAAATTAAAAAAAATTGTGATGTGCTATGTAATACAATGGTAACGAACAGAAAAGTTTAAATGTTTTTGTGAAAATAATTATCTGTGGTATGTTCATGAATATACGGAATGTTACAAATTTTGTATAAACTAATTCGAACTCCTGAAAATAATAACGAGGAACCCCAGTCCCCTCTAACTTTAATACCACTCATCATCATCATCATCACTCTTGGCTCTACAACCCCTGGTGGGTCTTGGCCTCCTCAAGAGTCTTCCACCACTCATCTCGGTTTTGTGCCAGCTCTCTCCAGTTTAGAAGCTCCAACTTTAATACCAATATAAAAGTTGTATCATTGTAGTTAGTTTTAATAGTTTAAACAATTTTCAAAGATGTAATTTTTCGGGTCTCCCCTAAAAGCACCAAATCTGAGGTTGGCTGTGTGACGTCACCAGTTACAAAAATACTAAGTATGTTTTATTTAAACAGGCACTGTATTTTCTATGTCGGGCGGCATCTAGAGTCAAGACTTTATTTATTCTTGAGTTTTACCGCTTCAATAATAAATAACAATACTTAAATATCAGAATCTCATCACCACTGTTATTAATTTATTGTACCAACGTGCAAAATTACATCCGTGACAATACCTAACAATTTATCAGTATTCTAAAACCTACTACGCAAAAATATTATCAAACTAATCAATTACAAAGAAAAATATTTCGTACTTTTAGAGAAGACGCCAACTGGTGAAAATACATTGAACAAAAGCGTGGACTTTGAAGGTTAAGACACCGTTAATTGTGTCCGTAGTCGAGGGTTGAGGTCTTCGACTACGACTTCAGGTGTCGTGGATTTGTATTCCGGCGCTTGCATATAAATTTATTTGATTAAATTGTTTTATTTCTCATTTAATTCCCTTATAATAATTTATCATACCGTGTGTGCGCCTTTTCGCTTAAAAGTCAAATAAATAGGACTGTGAGCACCGTTTTGTTTCACCCAAGGCAACTCAAGTCAGTCCGAAGAAGGCGATCTACAGAGGCGACAAAACTACTAATCAACTCTTACGTAGTCTCACGGCTACTGTTACGGCATCTACGCTAGCCTTCCAAAATATAAAACTGACAAACTTCAATCCCTGTTTAATGCTGTGGCACGGCTCATAACCGGAGTCTCTAAATATTCCTACATTTCAGAACACCTTCATCACCTTCATTGCTCAAATGCCCTGAAACAATCCATTAAAAATTGTGCTAGATGGTGTTTAGATCAATCAATGAAATGGCCCCACCTTAAATCTCTGAACTATGTGTCCCAACAAATACTAATAAACAATTAGATCAGCAACATCATAAGCTATAGGCAAACTAATGGAACCTAAACGCAAGCCAAATAGAAAGTTTGGATATCTCGCTTTCAAAATATCTTGGTCTAAGGTTTGGAATAAACTCCAAGCCTTAGGCCAAAATTTAGGTCCAAATTAAAAACCTATCTTTTTGGGCTCTCATATCCTTAAATATCGTTTACTTATCTGAGAGTATGGTTTTTGTTTTGCCTATGATATGACTTAATGACACTTTTCTTATTGGTTTAATTATTCGAATCCTTACACATCAATCTTTCTCTTACCGAGGAATGAGGAAGATTAATATTCTGATCGAATCCTTGTACTATTGTACCGCCCATCATAATATTTTGCTTTTTTTTTCAAAATACGTTCATTAAAGAATATATTATATTATATAGTTCCAAATTATGTCCTCTGTCCGCGAAGTGTACCTAAATTTCTCTAAATAAAAATAACAGTGTTAATCTCTACTGGCCTCCCAGTTAAGATGAATTTATGCGTGAAATCCTATTTAGATTAATCTTAACGACGAATCGACTTACAGTATGAACATCAAAAAATATGTTACGCACAATTTGAAACTTTTACTAGCTTTTCTTTTATTAGAATTACAATAATATTATTATTTACACAACAAAAAATATAAGCGTAAACCACTAAAAAAAATGTTTTTTCATGACTTAACTATGAAGTAATACAAAAAACAATTTTAAAAAAATACCCCTATATGGCTAAGAATATTTTTAAGGTTTTCTGTTTTCTAACTTTTTTTCGTTCTTATAAAATTATGCACAAAATAAATAAAAAACACTTTTTCGCTTACTTGCCTCGTGCAAATAAGACACTTGATTCTAAATTTTGCAGGCATGAGAATCGAAATATTTCTAGCGTTTATAGTACTGTATATTTTCTGCCTGTACAGTACATTTTTACGCAGCATCGCGTTCTTGGTCAAATCATTGTACATATAGATTTGTATCGGTGATGGATGATCCGGTTCATGCAATTTTTAGCTATAATTTTTTATGGTGGTTTGTCTTATTTGTAGTTAGAAGTAAGATTGTAGAAATGTATTATAAGTTTATACAGCGTCCTTGTGGTGATTTTTCACAAAAACGGCGCTGTACAAGTCATTCAAATATTATTATTATTATTATTATTATGCAGCACGTTCTAGAGTGGTAGATGCAGTGTCACCTTGGTGGAAAACAACCATTCGGAATTGAAGCATTGCTTGAAATGGCTTTAGCCGTGTTTCTGTACTTCACCACCTTGCTCAAACCCGTCTTCATAACTTCCCCGCACCCTTCAGCGTCACAACACAATACTTTAATTGGAGATATCATGGTTTCACTGGTTCCGATTAGCATGGAGCGCTCCGGTTAGGTTAAGTTAGGTATGGTGTATTAAAAAAATGTTTTTGCAAAAGAAGCCGTACATTTTTGAGGCTTCTACTTTTCCAAAAAGACCCAGGCAAACCTCGACCCATGAAAAGAGGCACCCCTGTTAAGTCACCAAACGTAGCGAAACACTTGGAGCGATCTATGACAGATATGTTGGTTATCCAATAAATGGTTCCCGGGGAGGAATACTATACCCGCCTTCCAAACTGTTAGGTTGATCACTCAGTTTTATAGTCTCGTAGTTCCCCTTGTGGGACTTAATACGAAAAAATATATCCAGGAGTTTAATTTCGCTCCAGGACTTTTAATTTGCCTTGCCTTTGTCATTTAATGACTGTTTAATTATAAAAAAAATCCCGAAGTTATAAAAGAATATTCCACTCTCCTCTCTAACACACATACATACACGAACGGCAATTCCAATCTTTAGAAGCGTCGAAGTGAAGGAAGATCGAACAAGATTTAGGAGAAGAGATTAAGTTGGAAATTGGAACGGGCCATTGGAATCTGTCTGATTGGATTTTACAGGGGGTGGGATAAGTCAGCCCGCTGGGCGGACCCCCCCCCCCACAGATGGTAGGGTCCGTGTAAACAATGTAATGCTGCAGTTCCGGTACAGTGGCTATTTAACAATTATGTGGAATACCACGAAATCGAAGCATTAACTAGGTCGGGGATTTTGTTTATTTTAACTTGCATAATATGTGTTGCATGTATCAATCTGTAGTGAGCTTTGACCCTCCAATGAACGATTCCGCGACTTTTCATTCCCGAAAAAATACCCTCCGACAAAATATCCTATGGACAAAACATCCTGCAACAAAACATCTACTAAAACTTAACCTAACCTTACCTAACCTTACCTATCCTGACCTAACAAAAAATGGGACAAAAATAATCCAGACATCCTGTAAAGACGTAATTTATTGTTATTGGTGTTATCTTTGTCCAACTTTAAACAATAATTTATTGTCTTTACAGGATGTCTGTATTATTTTTGTCCATTATTTTTGTTAGGGTAGGTTAGGTTAAGTTTTAGTAGATATATTATTATATTATTTATTATATTATAATTAGAAAAATTAATGACAAAATCCAATTAATAAACACTGTTAAAAAATATTTTAAAGATAATATAAAAAAAAAAAACTAAAAAAAAAGTTTCCGACTAATCTAATCTCAAGAACAACTACTTATAACTCAGTTTCCAAGTGATACTCTGTTCTTCAAATAAGTTAAATTTTGTATTGTTTTTAGCAACTAATTACATATCACAGAACTTACAACTTATTGTTTTTTACATTCACATTGTAATTTAAGAACTTAAATATAGCATTAAAAATGTACACTACTCTTCCAGACACAAGCTAATGCTTCCATGGAAGAGTAGTATTAACGTATTTTAAAATGAACATGTACGCAAATTACTACATTATCTAAATGTATATTATATTTTATATGCTAAAATAAATAAATAAATAAATAAAAAAAAAATAAAAAATAAAAATATTTCGTTGGGGGATGTTTTGTACGTAGGATATTTTGTCGGAGAATATTTTGTTGCGGATATTTTGTCACTTGTTGAAAACGCGCCTTACCCCTATGAGCGACATCTGAGAGACACTACTCAAGGTAGTGACGTAATAACTTCTATGCAGACCTTATAAATAATTTAATTGGTAATTATGAGATAATACATTGAAATGCGGGTATGAGCGTATTTTCGGATTTGCGGCTCGTTCTTCCACGTGTGGAATAACAACTATCGGGCCAGCGCGACTACGAACGAATATCTTTCATATTATCTTATACGCGACAAAAAATACGTCGAACAAGCATCCAATCACGAGAGCACATATCTTCTTCTTCTTCTTCCTTGCACTGTCCCAACTAATTGCCTAGGTAGGCTGTTAGGGTCGGCAGTCATCCAGGAGTTCTTTGGTCTTCCTCTGGATAACTGTCGATGAAGCTCCATAGACATTGCCTGCTTCACTGTGTGGTGGTCTCCGTCTTATGTGCCAATTTCATCTCATTTGTCATTCTTCCAGCTTACTTTTTATGTACGTGAACCCCAGGCTACCACGAGAGCACATACCAACTGTGCAAAATATTTGTTAGATCTGCACAGATCTTGTAATGTTTCTACACGATACCATTTTGAAATAAAAAAATCCACTACAAAATACACGATCGAGCTGTTTCTGCTCCAGTTGCGTTCGTCAAAACCGACTTTGAGGAAGTTACCATCGCTCGGTTCTAACAGGCCGGATAAAAAAGTTACGCAACTTTTGAAATCGAAGAGGTCTGGCAGACCTTTTCGATTCTTATGAGGGTTATTATTTTTTTTAATCTATATGCCCAACAAGTATAGAACAAAGTTCAAGTTTTTCATAGTTATTAATCGGGTTTCTTCATTTAGTTTTTTTTTAGTAACGACAAAAAGTACATTAAGAAAGTATTGTAAAATAAGTCAAAGCCTGAATCTCAATGAAGCCCAAAAATTGGGTTATGTAATAGAATTTCATGTATTTGATAACTACTGAAAAAAATTATTTACACCCTCAAAAAAATTCAATGCTTTGATTTGGGTTGACGATTCTCGACATTCTGGACAAAGGAGAATGGTGGCCATTATTGGTAGTGTTGATTAAGGAGCAGCCAAAATTCATTATTTCAGGGTTTAGGAGATATAAAATTGGATGAATTATAAAAAGAATATAGAATAGAGTCAATAATACTATTGATAATTTTGAATATTGTTCTGTTGTACCTTTTTTTAATAAGCAAGGTTTTAATTCTATTCAATTTCATAAAATTTTATTATTTTCTTTTGTCGTGCGGTGCCATATTGCCCCAGGCCGTAACTTATTTTCATTGAGTCAGCTTTTATGAAAAAAACGGAAAGGGTAGGTACTTAATCCGAATCCTTAAAAGTTTTCTTGAAATGTCTTTTAACGAAGAAAATATTATGTAAAACACAATATAATTACAAGATGAAGAGTTTTTAACGGGTAATGCTAAAATCGGATGAAAAATCAAGGCATGGTAATGTACCACACATCAGGTATCGTTTTGATAAGTTACCCTATCAATGTGGAGATTTTTGATCAATTTTGTTATTTCTAGCTTTATTTGATGTTTTTAGTAAAACTGTGTACAAAATGATAGTCAAACAAACAAAAATCTTACTTGCAGTTTGCAGTCCAAAGATTTTTGATTCTCAAACACATGTTCTAATACAATTGAATGTAGACATACACTCCCTTGCTGTGGCACACCACTAGGATATTTCGGAAGATTATTGTACATTTTCTAAGCATTTAAAATAGGGTTTGAAAACTCTTTCATCTCTTCATAATTATGTGTACAATTATTCACGATGGTTGTTCTTGTAAAATGATGTATCCACACCGTAAAACCAGTCTATTTCGAAGAAAGTCAGTAATCCGAGAGAGCTTTGAGATTAATGTTAGTACGCTGTACACATAAATCAGTTGAGTAATTTGCATGTCTGCCGGTAAACACATTAATGATGTTAAATTTCCTAAGAATCCCCTGCCGATTGTAACCAAAGCTTCGAGAACGCTGATTGTAGTCACCCTATTATTTGAGAGAACTCTTGTTACAATTCCTTTGACAATTGATCTGATCTGGAAATGTATTAATGAAAGTAATAATAATAATTGTAGTTTTCAAGGGATGCGATCAGAAATGATCCAGGAAAAGATGAGAGATGTAATATTAATGTAATGACGATGAAGCGGATAATGAGTTTTACGATTTAAGATGAGAACTGGTACAATTAAGACAGATTGAAATCCTCGTTAAATTTGGCAAATTCTGAGAGATGAAGAAACCTATTATTTTAACATTTCAGAAAAATTATATGAATAATGGCGGGCATCAGGGCACTTAAATTAAATATGAAAATTTACCAAAGTCTTTCACGTTTCAAGAGAAAGTAATTGAATAATATCTTCAAATTTTTCTAGAGCCATTTTTAATGATGATATTATGTTACTGGGATTTTCACACATCCAAAAAACCAAACACCAAAATGTTCACCAGTGCCAAAAAACTTTTCAGATTTTAGAAAAAAAATCGATTTATTTGAAATTTAAACCAGTGGCGGCCGGCGTAGTCCAGCGGCAAGGCTCTTGTCTAGCACTCCGAAGGTCGCGGGATCGAATCCCGGCGTGGCAAATAAATTTTATTTGATTAATTTGGGTTATTTCAGAATTTATTCATTAAAAATAATATATAGTATATTTGCGGCACATTCCAGAGTGGAAGATACTCTCAGTATCGCCCTGGTGTAGGACCACCATTCAGAATTGAACGGTTGCTTGAAATGGCTTTAGCCATGTTTGGTGATCAGATTGAATAGCCAGGTACTTCCCCACATTTATCTTCCCTATCTCCTTCCCCTCCCCACTACCTTCAGCCTCACAACATACCCCAATTGGGGATGCCATTGTCCCATCGGCTCCATATGGGAGAATGGGACTCTGGTGCGGTATTCATGTAAAAAAAAAACTGGTCACGGAAATGCCATTTTTAAGATAAAAATCGAGTGCAGCTTACACGCGGTAGAAGCAAAACTTTGCCAAAACAATCTCAACCAATTCTTGACCAGCGTAATTTCCGTTTAATATCTCAATCAATAGGAGCCTTTAAAAGTGATATTATCATCAAATGGTCAACGAGCGCAGTTAATGCATCGCAGGCGCAGTAATCGTCATTTCCGTTTCATCCGAAATCCAAATCAGAGCGGGGCTATAGAAGTTTCACTTTTTTTTTTTAAATGTGTTCATAGCGGGGCCATAGAAGTTTCACTTTAAATATATATATTTATACAACAGATTCGTGCACAGATTTCGTTAGCATAAAACTCTTAAACGTTCCATAAAACTGGCAGATCCTTCTTTCCAAGTGCATACGGTTGTAATAAATGCAGTCATCACAATATATTAATGTCAGAAATCGGGCCAAACTGTGAACGTTCGACGTTCAACTGTGAAATTGCACAACGACCGTAATATGATTCCACCTGCTCGTAATGTACAAATGCATTGCGAATCAGCGGATATGCATTTCAAAGAGAACATAGGACATCAGGACAAAGAACCAAGGTGGGTCTGATTCGGGTTCAATGGAAACATGACGATGTAACGATGGCGTCATCAGAACCGTTTGCCTACGTCGTTTTGATTGTGCTTCGCCGTGATATTCATTGAAATGGTGGATACAATGATAATCCGTCACTTCTAGAAGTAAATATCATAGCTATTTGAATATTTCATAATATTATGAACTTCGTTCTGTGTTATTTTGTAAGGAAAAACAGGATTACCATTATATAACTGTATAAGCTCTTGTGAGAGAAAAATTTAATGGATATTTTCCAAATACATCCATTGTTAAAAAATCTATTAATAATAACGTATAGGTAATAGGTTAATCCTATTTATTATCATAATATGTACTTTAAGAATTGGGGTAGGGTAGATGCCATTTCTCCTCTTCTACATACCAAATAATTTTGATAACCGGAAGAAAATTAATTTGGCGGCGCGGCATTATTAGATTTGAACAAAAATATTTTATTTTTGTTGTTATAAACAATAGCTTAAAGGAAAAGCAATATTTATTTATTTTTAAATGTACAGTTTACAGTGTGGTTAATTTATAAATGTATAACATTAATCTAACAGAGAAACGAATTATAGATTTAAAAAAAATAAACACACACGTATTCAACTTAGAAAAATACTATTATATACTGCAAAATAACATATTTTTTTAAATTTTTTTATTTATTTATTTATTATTTTTTTATTGTACGACAGACTGGTGAGTCCAATTACGGTACAATTTTCTTACAACTAACAAACTAACAATACATGTATATAGTTTTTTTAAAACTTGGTATGGTGATATCAAACAAATCTATAACCGCTGGTAGGGCATTAAGCAAAGTCATACCTCTTGTCATGCTGTGTCGAGCCATGACATCTGTCTGACCCTGCGGTATGTAGAATAGGGCGTGGGTACGAGTTCGACAGTATTTGTCAGGAGCGAATAAGCCACAGCATGACAGGAGATATGGACAATCTATAAGGTTTTTTATTAACTTTAATTCGAATACCGTAAGTCCGGCATTACGCCTGGTCTCCAGGCTTTGATAATTTGTCTCCTTTAGTAGTTCCACGTGATGCATGAATTTCGGATATATTCCGTATGATCGCATGTAAACATACCTTAGGAATTTTTTTTGAATTTGTTCAATCATTTTTATATATTTAAGTTGATAAGGTATCCAAACAGTACTAGCGTACTCCAGCCTGCTTCTGACCACTCCGTTGAACATGGCGGTCATTGCTTCTATGTTACGGAATTGTTTGCAAGTTCTAATTACAAAACCAAGCAGTTTGGAGCAAGCCGAAGTAAGCTGCACTATGTATATGATTCGAAAATGTCAGCCTGGGATCAAAGGTCATCCCAAGATCCTTGATGATATTTACGCGTGTTAGTACTTCTCCATTCATTCTATACGGGTATAATAACGGATTTTGTGAACGACTATAAGTCATAACGACGCATTTTTTCAGTTCAGTTTCAGCTTGGAATAATCGTCGAATATAGACAGAGACGAAATATTTTAGAGATAGAACAATTGACAGTTATAAGTGTAGGGGGAGACAAACATACATAGGTAATTTCAAATAAATGATACAATCAACAGTCAATGGACATATAATGAATACCTAAAATTTGAAAGAGAAAGATATATAATATGTAGATTAAAATAACCATTATAAAAACTAAACACCAAAGAAAGACTTTGAAAACAATTATATTATACTATGTTTATAAACTGTAGATTAAGAATCATTTGTACAAGTCTGAAGATAACTTTAACAGGCTGAAACCGGTGACAGTCATAAATAAGTAAAATAAATGAAGTCAATATTAGCGAAACTCAATCGAAAATCTAAAGACAGAAAAATCAGAAAAAGATATTGGCACCTCTGGGACTTGAACCCAGGACCCTATGTTTACATGGCATATTATCTAATAATATCGTCTTCATATTAAATATTACAATTTGAAATATTACAGGTTAAAAATAAAAATAAATAAATGAAGTTGAAATAAGTTTTACACGTGGTTTATTTACTACATTATTATAATGGAATTCCACCAAGAGTTGCCAGTATCAAAAATGGAATAATAAAAAATCTTTTTTTCAAGGTTAATTTTTTTATGAAAATTTAGTAAAGTGGTAACCCAAAGCTGTAGCAAGTAACGGTTGTGTGGTCTTTATGGATACATTAATTTAAATAATTTTGAAACAGGATTCAATTGAAGTACGGAATTAATTTACCAGGTTTCTTGCAAATGCAAACAAGAAAGGTCATTTTACAGTAGAAACCGTAGCATAGCTCGAAGAGATGGAAAATTAGGTTTTAAAATGAAAACCTCTAATTAAAGTTCGTTTTGAGCGAATGAAGAAGTCAAGAAGAAGCAAGAAGAGCCTGCCTCTGACATCCAATTACCCACTGGAGGAAAAAAACCTTAAATATAATGTGTAATAGCAAAACACTTCTTATCATTTTGGCAGTTCAATGAAAATGCTGGTCGTAAACTTTTTTCTTTAAAAAAACATGACGTTAAATTTAAAAATAATCAGAGTGTGCAATTCACCCGCGGTAGAAGTTAAACCTTTAGAAAACTAAAGTAGACAAGAGTGGGAAGGCTACGAAGCACTTCACAAAGAGGAGACCAATAGGTTACGAAACACCGCTCAAATAGGAGACCGATTATACTATCTCACTATTTCGTAGGCTAAATCCTGTAGCCATAGATGAATGTGTTTGTCTCTTTTTAGAGTCGCTATTTTTCGTTTCATCGAGTTTCAAATCACAACGGTACTACAGAAGTTTTCATATCAAAATTCTATCCAATTACTTGAGTGGGGAAACAGAACAGAGTTTTTATTTAGTGTGAATGTGAAAGAAGCAAGGAGTAGGTAATTATGTCATAACTGAGTTGTGCTGTCCATCCTATTTGCCCCTCTGTACGGTTAGTCAGTTTCAGGGTATTCTAAGCGATGTAATAGAAAATCTTTACCTAAACTTTTTTATTATGGTCTCAAATTTTTAAGTCGTTATTTTATTGGTCAATGATATGACTATCTCTAACACTGTTATATATGAACTTCTAATGACTGTTTATAACGCTAACAAATAAAATAAAATAAAATAAACGGCCAAATCGCTCCAATTGTGAGTTCTGGCGGCATTAAATTTGATTAAAGTATTCTGTTTGGAGTTTCTGGTTCAACTTAACTATTTTCTGCTTAATTCGTAAATTCTTCGGATCACGAAAAAATTAAAAAAACGCTATTAGGCACGTCCTTATTGATAATATGAATATTTTTTAAATGACGGAACGCCATTGGGCACGTCTTCCCTTTGACTTTATTTATAATATGAAAATGACGAAACGCCACCAGGCACGTTCCAGTATTGACTTTATTTATATTTTAAAATTGACGAAACTTCATTAGACACGTTCTGTAATTCATGATATACATTTTTTTAAATGACGAAACGCCAACAGGCGTTCTGTTATTGACTTTAATTGTATTTAAAAAATGACCAAACGCCATTAGGTAGTTCTATTTTTGACTTTATTTATATTTTTAATTGACGAAACGTCTAAACGTTCTATAACTGACAATAATTAAATTTTAAACATGGACTTAATATTTAAAAAACCAAACGCCATTAGGCTCGTTCTATTTTTTTAATTATTTATATTTTAAAATTGACGAAACGCCATTAGGCACGTTATATAATTGGCTTTATTTATATTTTTAAAATGTTGAAACGCCATTAGGCATGTTTTATGATTGACTTTATTTGAATCACAAAATTGAGAAACGCCATAAGACACGTTCTATTATTGGCTTTATTTATATTTCAATAAAACAATCAGAGTAGGGTAAAACTTCCTAGTAAAGAAATTTTATTATAATAGTTTTAGAATTATCACAGTTTTATTAAATTCATGATGTAAAAAATTGTGTTATAAAATAATACGTAATTATTTATTCTATAATGCAATAAAGTTAGCGTAATCTTTTTAATCCAATTTTTTTCAATTTGGGAGCCAGTTATGGGTACCGCCGCACAGGGAACCATTAATTGGATAACCAATACTAATTAGGAAAGCCATAGCAGGGGTGCTGGAGTTTAAGAGCTCAGGATTGTCAAGGTGTTGGCGGCGGATGCCTCTTCCCACCTTCTGTGTGGTGGGCTGGATTTGGAGAGACTGGTAAAGGGAGACTTTTTACCTATATAGCAGGACCCCTCATTCCTTTTTCCTTCACAGATCTTCTTCTCCTACATTTACTAAAAAAACCTCCACGCAGCATCCTCAAAGATGACATAGACCGTAGAGTAAATTTATTTTCGCAGGGCCGCCTGTATCGGCCTAAAGTTAAAAAAAACAGAGTGTGTAATTCACACGCGGTAGAAGTGAAACTAGAAAGTCGCCAGATGTCGCTTTCTTTTCTTTTACCTGTTTCTTTTTAAGTGATTTGAAGATTGGATAATGATTTCACAAAAATTAAAATGCTTTTTTTTGGATTTCGTAGGATTCGAACCTTTAATGTCTGTCTCTCTGGCCGCTGAGACTTGTCGGGCGTCTTGTCCACTGGGCTAAGGGAGGCACGCGCCGAGGTGCGAATTTACCGTATTTTATTAGAACCGAGTATTTGTGTAGAAGTGAGTTGTGACGCATTTCGGTTTCATCCGAATTTCAAATCGGCACTAAAGAAGTTTCACTTAAAAAATCACGAATATCACAATAAGCATATTATATATGAACAACAACGAAAAACATCTTAAAAGGTTAAAACTGTTCATCCAAAAACAGAAAAATATATATCCAAGTGTTTGGGTTTAATTGTAGGTATAGCTTTTTTTAATATTGAAATTATGTGGGTGGTAAGAAAGTACATTTATTTGATGGAAGGCAAACGCTTTATTTAAGTAAAATAGCTGTTATCATATTCAATGATTTCCACGAAATTATTTCGTGGGAGAAAAGCCGAAAATGGGACTAAACGAACTTTAGATACTGCTTGGAATTGGTCAATTTGAATAATAATACGAGATATACATTCGCAACAAATGTTTAGATAGAAAACAGCCTTAAAATACCAAAATAACACGGTAATGTTAAATTTAACTTTTATAATTATCGTGATTCAATTCCGTGTTGCTTTTCTTTAGACAAAGATTTGTAAGAAAGCCAACGTTACAAGGTGGTGTAGTAAATTTCATTAATTTTCATTTAATTCCCCTGAGGGCCTGTCTTCTATGAGAGAGTATTTAAAAAAAGGAAGGTTAGGGTGTTCTTGGAAAGAAAAATGTATAAGGGGTGGGTAGGAAATGAAGCGAACCAAATGAAGTGACCTAACCTAAAAAAAATAATTCCTGGGCGGCGGAACCAGCCTCCTAAGCTGATAAAATTCCCAAAGATTCCCCCTCCCAAACTGGCATACAGTCAGTGAGACTATGGCATCCCCAATAGCATGTGTCGATCTCCACAGAGAGAAAACAAATGGTCTTATTTTTAAACGCCCGGGGTCTCAAAAGTTTCGTATGATCTGTAGCTATTCAGCTGTAAAAAAAAATATATTGTTCACTATTAGCCCGCTAAAATGGCCAGAAGTTTCGAAAAAAATAGATTTCGTTATTTGGAAAAAAAATAAAACAAAGGGTTAATTTTTCTAGATAAAATCAGAATTCTAGTTGACTTACTTGTATTCATAAACTTGAAATTTTTTTATTTTTGTCAATTATACGCATTTTTTAATAATAAACAAACGTTAAAAGGTTAAATTATTGAAAAAAAAATTAAAATAAAAAAAATGGTTTTAGGTTTGCCTTCTGATTTTTAATGCATTTTAACCATTAAAAAAAAAAAAAAATGCAGTTCTCATTTTCTATGTAAATCGCAGCTTTGAGATCCGGGGCGTTTCTGAATTCAAAAGTTGAAATAATTGACACATCCTAATCCCCAATTGGGGTATGTTGTAAGGCTAAAGACAATGGGAACGGGTAGGTGATAGGGAAGGGGATGGTGGGAAGTTGAAGAGAACCTATCAGGAAAGGAATAAATAATTACAGTGGCTCACAAAAACACACGGTAAAAATTCAAATTTAGATGGGTTATGGGATTCATCAAAAATGTGGGAACCGCACAAGAGTTTGAAGTTTTTGAAGTTCGTGAGTACTTTTGTCACTGAAATCGAATATCACTGAAAACAAGATTTTCCGATGAAGTAACGAGCAGTAGTATTTTACAAAAATTTTACCTTACTGAACAAGTTCTAGATCCAAGGTAATGAAAATTCGCAGAATGTAAGTTATATTAATGAAGCATAATTAAATGAAAACACCCTTTGAGAGGCAGTTTATTCGGAGAAATAATTAAGAAAAAAAAATACTACCTGGATAATTAAAAAAGAAATCTGGACGTTTTAAGAAATATTTAACAAACCTTTAGGGTTATTTATTTAATTTAATTTTTTATTTCCAGATTTTTGTTTATACATTACAAATGATAATATATGCAAGGTTATAAAATTACTCATATTTTATTCTACTACTACATAAGTTGAGCTCTAGGAGCTCTTTTTTTTTTTGTGTTTTATTTTTTTTATTAACATGCAAGATATAAATTAATAATTGTTTGGGAAAACATTAATTATTTGCTTTTGTGTATGCAGATTTGATAACACGTCTGTCACACCATCCCTCCAACTGCGATACAAGGCGATGGGTCAAAGAATTCTGGCTGGAGAGGTCAAAAGACCTCCCTCAACAAGTTCCTTTCGATCCGGCCTGCCACGTAGCTGGGGGGCAGATGCATTGGCCGCCAAGACCTGGACAAACTTCACCCCACGAACCCGGGCAACCCTGCTAAGCCAACAAACCACTTGGAAGTGAACCACTTGGGGTGACCTTTGGCAAAGGTGTTGTTTGTTCAATAAATGGTTCCCAGGGCGGCGGTACTCATACCCGCCTCCTAAATTAAAAATAAAATTACTCGGATGCGTCCTCAATCAATCTTCGTGTAGATTAATTATATGTTTTTTTTTATTAATGACCCCTTGACTATACAGATACGGCGATATGGTTTCATCCTATCATTGCCAGCCTGAAGATGTCCATAATAGGATGAAACCGGTCCTGGTGAAATAAATAAGTGGAAAAAAGATATGATTTTAGATTTTCACCCCCAAAAATTTTTATGGTTATTTCCTTTTGGGGTATTATGCCGTGTTGCGCTACCTCCCCCTTTAGCCAACGTTTCGGACAGCGTTACAGTGTCCATCATCAGGGCAGATGTGTAAATGTTAGAGATGAAATGTGTGCTTAAGCAATACCGTGTTGCCAGCAATACCGTGTTGCCAGCACCAATCCACTGCGGGCTGGCATTGCAGTATACTTCAAGATGGTTTTTTGCATTTAGCTTTGGTGTAGCCGTCAATTACTGGATACCAAGAACTATTGAGCTTAGCTCCGTCGTCTCTATTAATGTTAATAGGATTTTTATGAATTTCAATTGCCTCTGTAATTAAGCGTGCTCTATAGGTTTTGGGTCTTCCCAGGACTTCAGGAACAAATCCGAAGTAATGGCCGGTTTCAAATAAATGCTCGGCGATTGCCGATTTGTCAGGGTGGCCAAGTTTACATGCTCGAAAGTTTACTGTCTTCGGAACCACGACCAAAATACAAGACCTACTGAGGTCTGCAAAGACCAAGTTTCCTCTGGAAACAGATGGAGTATATAAACTCAGCTGTTCCGGATGTGATAAGGTCTATGTTGGCCAGACAGAGCGGACGATCTCCAAAAGGATATCGGAAAACTTTCGAGCATGTAAACTTGGCCACCCTGACAAATCGGCAATCGCCGAGCATTTATTTGAAACCGGCCATTACTTCGGATTTGTTCCTGAAGTCCTGGGAAGACCCAAAACCTATAGAGCACGCTTAATTACAGAGGCAATTGAAATTCATAAAAATCCTATTAACATTAATAGAGACGACGGAGCTAAGCTCAATAGTTCTTGGTATCCAGTAATTGAAGGCTACACCAAAGCTAAATGCAAAAAACCATCTTGAAGTATACTGCAATGCCAGCCCGCAGTGGATTGGTGCTGGCAACACGGTATTGCTTCGAAGTACTATTTCATCTCTAACATTTACACATCTGCCCTGATGATGGACACTGTAACGCTGTCCGAAACGTTGGCTAAAGGAGGAGGTAGCGCAACACGGCATAATACCCCAAAAGGAAATAACCATAAAAGTGGAAAAAAGTTAAGAAGTGTTTCAATTTCAATTTTAATATAATAGAATTCCACCACGAATAACAGTACAATAAATAAACTCATAAATTATACATTATTTTTATTATTACATTAAGTCCAATTTTTTACATTAATTCCATACAGAAGGCCCTGAGGAAAATAATTTCACTCAGGAGACCCTCCTGAGACCCACTTTGAGGAGAGGAATGAGTGAACATGGGTCTGAAGAGACCCTGTTGTCGAAGGGAGGAAATTCAGCGGCCTGCAAAAGGTTCCATGGCCGAGCTATTGAACTCAAGAAACGATCCGTTTCATGTGACTAATGTCAACCGTGTATTATGTTGGGCACGTGTTTGACGTGTTACCCGACTATGCACTGGTGCCGAGGGGATCAATGACGCATGTTCCTCAGGGCATCTTCCATTGTAATACCAGTAGAACAAGGACAGCATTCCCACCTGATGCCTGTGCTCTAAAGATTGCAATTCGTTTGCTAAGTTATGAGAATCAACACAGCAATGTATCGAGTCATAATAATTTTTCTATCAAGTCTAGTAATCTGTAGTAAATAAATCAAGGAGATAAAAATCAAATTTATAAAAAACATACATCGTTTTTCGTATAAATTATTTTGAATTTTTTGATCTAATTAACATAATTATACCTTCAAAAAATATTACGTTGTGTGTACAGCTTTATCCATCATTCAATGTTCTTTTGACGAAAAATTCTTCAAAAAGTTTTGAACACAGAAGAGTTCTTGGTTGGCTTCCAACCCTCAGGACGCATTTAAAGAACCTTTAAGACGGACAACTTTAAAGAACCTTTTTTTGCGCTGAAGCCTGAAAAGTCTACTTATATCATAAACGTGTTATACAATAAACTTATTAAAATGGAAGGTAGTAAATATAAAAATAATTTTCTGTACCCGAGAAGCATATGGATGCAGGCTTCTAGTAAATTATATTGTTTATCAGCGGCATAAAGATATAAGTCCTATCATTAAGAAAAATAGGATTTTCAAAAATGTATACGGATGCAACTCCTTTGATGTGTGGAGGACGAACAAAGGACACTGATTTGCATCGTCCGGCCACCCGATTGGTCCCTCAGGCACCAATTGGATGCAGACCTTTCCTCCAGCAACTGGCCTCGGCTTGCATCAAAAACTAACGATTCATTCTGCTTTAACTCTCGGTCAGGAGTAGCTGGTCTTAAATATTTGTTCGCCCTTCACATTACTTATAATAATGCAATAATTTAAATTTATAACCCCCAAAGTGGTGACCCCTGTGAATAAACGAAATACGCGAAATAATATCTAATTTGCAATCGTAATCAACACGAATTTAACTATAAAGTGGACCAACAACCAAGCCTCTTGACCGAAGGTTTAAGGCAGAATCCCGGGCGAATTAAATCTGTGAGTATTAAATTAAATTAGAATTAAATTAAATTAAATCTTTATCATTTCTATTATCACTACTACAATAATTTATATTATATTGACATATTTTAAACATTCATATCGTAAATAACGATTTATTCTTACTTGCCAATATTTATTGTTAAAAATTTTTTTGCAATCAATTATCGCCCGGTCATCAATACATAACCCCCAAAGATGCAACAACTATTTTAGAAGCAGAAATATATCTTTATGATTTACTTGCATTTTGATTATTATGACTCAAATTCATTTGCATTCCTCTGCCTCTAAGATTACTTCGCTTTCTATGGAAGTAAAGAATTTTCAAACATTGATCCTTTCATAATACACAACATGTCATAACAAAATATTCCATTTCGTTTGGAAGCAGAATGACTCAAGTCCGTGTTATTTAGCGTTTTTCTTAACAATATTTTTGAAGGCCTTACACTTAAAATATTTCGTTTTATACGCTTGTTTAACAAAACTAATTGATGTTACAATTACTTTTTTGTTATTTATCAGCATGGATATCCGAAGAAGTTATAAGACCATAGTTACAGAAAAATGTTTTTTGGCTCTCCTAAACATTTACTTTTTTGGACTTGCATCGGTTCCCGGGTACAGTTTTTATCTTGTGTATTCTATTTTATGTAATTTTATAGACGTATACTTCTATTTGGCTGATAGAGTATTGCACTCACAACTCTGTTCGGCTGAAATAAACAAACTAATTATTATTACAATAAAAAACACATAAATTTGTTTAAGACCACTTTTATTTTAAAACACTCTATCGGTTTCAGAAGCACCCTTCCTTCGTCAGGAGAATATTATAACTTATAACTAAGTTATAATATTCTCCTTATAACTAAGTTATTTAAACTTATAACTAAGTTATAATATTCTCCTGACGAAGGAAGGGTGCTTCTGAAATCGGTAGAGTGTTTTAAAATAAAAGTGGTGTTAAACAAATTTATGTATTTTTTATTGTAAATTATGGCGAGCCACAAAGTTAGTGCTTTTTACAAATATGTAATTATTATTACTTTCATAAAACAAATATTAACACAACTTGGGTACCAACTTTCAGAAACATTTGGAACAGTGGTTTCTTAATAGTCTCTTTTTAAATTGTAATGATAGAAAGAAAATGATTTTCTTTATAAAACTTAACCTTTTTCACAACGGTTTTAAATATGAATTGCCGGTACATATGACCGATCAGTGACTGAGTTGGATCCCACCCAGGCGTCCCCTGTTCGATTCCTCGGCTGGCTAAGTCCTCCATCGCGACACCAGTACTTTCCGCTTTCTGTGGTGGTAGTAGGAGATTTTATAATATTGTCGGGTTATTGCTATCGGCTTTCTTCTGATTAAGTAATAATTTTCTAAACGCCGAATGATAACATAAATCAAAAAAAGTTTGCCTGGAACGGTTTCTTAAAATTTTATTTAACTGTTAAATGATTCTCCTGCCATTTCTGTGTTGAAACACCTTTAAACTTGTTGGCTGAACACTTACGCGTCATTTTGACTGGAAATTGATAATGCACTATTAAAAAAGAACGTAGACGTTGGAACTTTTCTAGTCTCTACATAACAAGGGATGCGCGATTGCAAGGAAAGAGTGCAACTATACGATGCTAATAAGTCATTTAATTGTTGTCTCTCTCTGTATTATTTTTCTATATTTTTTTTTTAATTTTCATTTTCTCTGTTATTCTACATTCAAGTGTACCAACTTAGTTTTAAAAACATTTTTCAGTAGTACATTTTTTTATTACTTTGAAAGTTATTCCCATTAATGAAATACATCATTGAAGAAGAAGATAACAATAATAATCTTAACGGAAATATGAAAGTGAACATGACACAGAAAAATAGAAAAAGATAATGGTCACACTCGAACCCAGACCTCTCGTAAAAAAATAATGTAAATAAATTAAGTAAATTATAAATGAATAAATAAATTGAAATAATAAATATCAATAAAATTGGATACATTTATCCGAGACGCTACCCAGGTTACAAATCAATTCTTAGAATGATTGTTTCCAATAAGGGTAGTCGCCCGTTGTATGGAAAAAGAATTAGTTGAAGATAATATCGTTAATTCTAAAATTTGAAATATGACATTGACAAATATGACGGTTTGACAGAAGGTGGCGGTAGCGAAATTGGTTAACGCACACGTCCCGGTTGGACGAGAGGTCTGGGTTCGAGTCCCAGTTGCGACCATGACTTTTTCTGTTTTTCTATGTCTTGCTCTCTTTCATATTTCCGTTTAGATTTTTATTGTTATCTTCTTCTTCAATGAAAAATATTATTTTAAAATTAACGAGTTATTTTCAATTTGTAATAAAAGCAATAGACAAGAGATTAAAATACATTTGTTTAAAAGGGAGTATGTACATCGGTGAAAGTTTTTGCACGAGTGCTAAAATTTAAAAAATTCGGAAAATAAAATAAAATGTTAACAGTGGGATACACAGTACACAGCGCAACAAAGAGCGCATGTAAACTGCTGGTTTATCGCTTTGGAACTCAATCTGAATAATTTGGCCATAAGGAAGTCTACTTTTGGATGATATGTTCCTGGCAGGGTTGCTCTACTTCTTATAACAGGCATTAGACATAGACAGGCCGCGTTTAGGAAGTTCCTTACAATATAACGCTGCGGCAAGACAACTATAATTTGTGTATATCAGGGATCGCCAATTCGAAGAAAAGTTCGTGTTAAATGGAAATTGTTGAATCTTTGTTCAGCCCACACAATTTTTTTTGCGTGACTCTCTCAATTATTAAATCAGGCATTCTAGGAATTTCCTGAAAATAATATGTCCTGCCGTAAGACACGTATAGTTTATGAACCAACCGTAGTAGGGGTCACCAATTAGTTTTGAGGAAGTTTGTTTAACGGCTCCAACCAATTATTTGTTTGAGAATGAAATATTGTACTATGAATCGTTTCTGCAATATATCTTCTATTTGGGAGGCGTAAACCAAACATTATTGGATAACCAACACCCCTTCCATAGGTCACCCTAAGTGGTTCGCTACGTTTGGTGACTTAGCAAGGGTGCCCGGGTTCATGGGGTTAGATTTTACAGTACTAGCTGGTACCCGGCATGCGTTGCAATGACATTCAAAGAAATAAATTGATTCTCCCTGCATGTCCTTTCCTGTGCATTCCCGTTCCCTTCCACCTTCCCCACTTTCCCCCTCCCTCGTCTTTTCCCTCTCCGCGAACCCCACCTCCCCCCTGCCTTTCCTCCCTGCCGCTAAAATATATGAAATACACACATTTTCATTTATACAAATTTTATAACGCCAGAACTTACCATTATATAGCCTATGTTATTTGCTGATAATGTAGCTTTCTATTGGTGAAAGAATTTTTAAAATCGGATAGTGGTTTAGGCGTGAAAGCGTAAAAAACAAACACATGCACTATCGCATTTATAATATTAAATTGGCGGCGAATGCGTTGGCCCACTTTCTGCGTGGCTGGCCGGATCGGGAGATACCGCTTAAGGGAAACCTGACCTAGTCATCAAATTGACTCTCCAGACGACCTCTCACGACACATCACATTCTACCGCAGTGGGATGGATAGATTTACACGTCCGTCACTCTTGGACACATTGACCTCCACCCCTAATACCGTTTTATTTCCCAGAACCTGTTATTCTTCCCTTCCTAAAAAAACCCCACCCAGCATCCCCAAAGGGGACACAATGTAAAAAAAATGACATTATTTTATTTTATTATTTATTGAAAAAAGTACCAGTAAATTACTAAAGAGACCCTTGCTTATGTAGTGATGTAATCGATGACCAAAAAAACTTATTCACATTTTAATAATTTTCAACTTGATTTATCCGTAAGATTTCCCGATGGCATTAGGAACTTCCAATACGACATGAATATTATATACTTTGTGCAGACAAATCATTTTGAAGAGGACACTTTTGAATGTATTGGTGCACACCGATAAAATAAATTAAAAAAAGTTTTTATAACAAGTTGGGAAAACTAATCGTCCCCAATTCCCTCTTACACTGGGTGCGTAGCGACGTGCATCAATTCCATTCAAAAGTTGCGTCTTACAAAGAAAATGAGAACTGCATTTAAATTTATTTTACTAAAAATGGTTTTTAGCCCGCTAAATGCATTGAAAATCAGAAAACCAACCAAAAACCATTTTTTTTTTTCAATTTTTAATAATTTTTTTTTTAGTTATTTAAAACCTTTTAACTTTTGATTATTATTAAAAAATGCGTATAACTGACAAAAATGAAAAAAAAAGTTCAAGTTTATGAATACAAGTAAGTCAACAAGAATTCTGATTTTATCCAGAAAAAGTGTTATTTTCCCTTTTCTATATTTTAACCAACACACATATGTTTTTAAAAAAATTGTTTTTTGGGTACTTGTACTGCAGTTATAGAATGAAAAATAAGTTTGGTACAAAATATAAAATATGAACCCTTTGTTTTATTTTTTTTCCAAATCACGAAATCTATTTTTTTTCAAAATTTCCGGCCATTTTAGCGGGCTAATAGTGAACAATAATTTCATTTATTTTTACGTTTTCGAATAGCTACAGATCATACGAAACTTTTGAAATCCCGGGCGTTTAAATATAAGGCCATTTTTCTCTCTCTATGGAGAGCGACACAAGCTACTGTATAGGTTACAAATAAATTCGTTAAAAACTTTGAAATTATATAAAAAGGCGGCTGATTAAAAAGACAAAAAAAATGAGGATAATATTGTTAATTCTGAATTTGAAATATGAGATCGACCAAAAAAAAAACATCGGTCTCAACGGCCGAGTAGGTTATTAAGGCGCTGTGTCCCGGTAAGACGAGAGATCCTGGGATCAAGTCCCAGTTGCAACCGTTATCTTGTCTCGTTCTATTTTATATTTCGTTTAGATTTATAAGAATTATCTTCTGCAATGATTAAATTATTTTTTTATCCATCCAGTACACCACTACAAGAAAGGTTATTTAAAATGAATTACTTATCAATAATATAAAAATGAATCGCTGAATGTGTTGCTAAGCGCGTAACTTTCGAACGACTGCACCAAATTAGATAATTCTTTTTTTTGTGTGTTCGTTATTGTCAGGACAAGGTTTTTACAAAACTTCCGGTGAGCTCTGGCATTATGAAATTTGTATAAAAAAATTGCTAATGGTGGCACGCGAGGAAGCGGCCATTGCTATGGAAAGTTGGAGGGAGGAGAGATGGGGGAGGGGAACCTGGGAGGGGGGAGGGGAACCTAAGAGTGGAGAGGGGGGCCTAGGAGGGGAGAGGGGAACTCGGGAGGGGGGTTCGCGGGACGGGGGAAGGGGGGGAGTGGAGTGGGAGAGGGAAGGTGGAGGTGACGGAGTGGGAACGTGAGAGGGGAAGAGGACGCAGGAGAAGAAGTGAGGCGGAAGGGGAACGGGACGAATGGGAAAGGACACTCAGGGAGAAACAATTTCTTTACTAAATGGCATAGCAACGCATGCCGGGAACCAGCTAGTATACATATATAAATGTATGCAGATACAAACCTACCCAAATTAGATGCTGATACATATTAATGAATCCACGCACTTACCGCTTATTAGTGGTTTCCTAACCACAATGGGTACCCGTACCGTGACATGGGGACCCCTGCCTTATACTAATTTATTACTTATGTGTAATTTGGGATAAAACGAGGCCTGTTTTCTTCAAAACATAATTTTTAATAAACGGCGTCATATTCCCTATTAGGAAATTAAACTTTTTGCACGCCCGGCCGCCACAAATCATTCCTAATAATAGGAGAAGGAAACTAGTGTAGCTGTTTTGCCGTGAAAACAATAAAAAAGTAAAAAATAAGTGTAGGAACATAAAGTAGTCTTTGTATAAATGTCGTAGTTATATAATATCGTTAACTTATTGTGTTTTTTTTTTGGTTATGTAAAATCTTTTATTATGTAATGCTAGCGCAGGGTCGATTCGTGAGGCGGTTATTTATGGGATAACCAACATCCCCGCCTAATATCACTCCACGTGGTTCACTACATTTGCTGACTTAGCAAGTATGCCAAGGTTTACAAGGTTTGTCTAGGTCTTGGCGGCACGTGCGTTATCTTTCCTACTGCGTGGCGCGCCGGATCGGAAGAGTCTGGTTGGTGGATAACTTTTTACTTCTCTTGCCGGATTCTGTCGACCCATCTCCTTGTATGGCAGTGGAAGGGATGGTTTTAAATGTCTATCACTACTTATTGATTCCTACTTAACCCTCATACCTTTTCCCTACCCAAAACATCCTTTCCCTAAAAAGACCCACCACACAGCACCCCCAAAGATGAGATAGGCCCCGAGGGAAATTATTTTCCTGGGGGCTTCCAGGTGTGGAGGTAATGTAAAAAAATATTCAAGGGATGCGAATTTATGAAACTGTTAATATTTAAAAAAAAAAATTCCCTCTTTCAAAAAAAGAAAATTACTTGTCCAATATTAGTAAACTTGATAAATTACCACTTCTTCTATACAACGAACAGGCTAGCCTAGTGAGGCGGTTTGTGAGAAACCTCAACTTATAACTAACGATAAATTTCGGTTTTAAATATTACCTATTGTTAGAGACACTGATTCATCGCATTAACGATATATTCGCGAATTAAAGCGATAAATGGTGTTTTTAGCGATAAAAACGTTAAAACGCGAAATAGCAGCGATTTTTCATGGAGTATGAACCCAAAAACTCGAGTATTGATTACATTTTAGAGGAGTTTGCAGATAGTAGTAAGGCAACTTTGATATTTATTCATTTGACATTTGTTGACGAAGTGTGTGGTCAATTTGTCAAATTGATAATGTATTAGAAGGGTCAAAATATCCATACGCTCATTTGTTTTGGGAGGACTTGGTGTCCCTAAGCCTTTCTTTACAAAAAATTTGTGATAGTTTTTTCCCTGCCAAAACCTTAAAGGCTGTGCAGGAGGTAAAGAACCGGGTTGTCTTAACCCAAATAAAAACTCAAATAAGAGAGCGTTGTCAGAAGAGTTCTGTGAAACTGGCATCTCATATGCTGAACCGTCAAGACAACAGCACTAATCAATTTCTTGAGCACGCGGGTAAAATGTTCAATCCTGCAATTGTAGGTCAGAATGTCCAGCGATCAGACGCTATTCTTTTAGCAAGTAAAAGTAGGCATGCTCCAACGTTTAAATCTGTTGATGACAGTAAATTCCTGGAAGGTAACAGGTATTTTTCAAAACAGCTTTTAGAGCAAGTGAGGGATGGAGTCACTGTAGACATAATTCAGCTACTCTTAACTGTAAAAATTGTTCACAGAGAATTTGCTGAGGCAGCTCTGATGACTCTGTGGGCCCCTGTGAATAGTGTTGACGCAGAAAGATTTTTTAGTTGCTATAATCTTGTATTGACAGATCGTAGAACGAACATGACACACTCTACTGTAGAAACATGGGCCATGTTGAGTTTCAACCAAAAATAAAATTTATAAACATGTTTCAAGTGATTTTGCCAATTTAATTGTTTTCCCCTCTTGCCGACTCCCATTCCTTGACTTTATCCTATTTAGCTATAAACGATATGAAAACGCAAAATTAAAGCTATAAAAGCTATTTTTTCAATAATTAATGCTACATTTCTTAAAAATTAAAGCTATGAATCAGTGGCTCTACCTATTGTTTACTCATAAATTCTTTTCTTTTATCAATTTTTTGTACTTACGTAATTTATAAATCATTTTCTATTATTTACACTGAATATGTACCTTTTTTTGTTATAATTTTTACGTATTTCTTTTAATAAAGATATATAATAATAAATTATTTTTATTATAAAAATACATGACACGTTATATTCACACTTTATGAAAAGGATTTCCATTAAAACAACATGAACGGGATGCTACATTATATCCTGGATCTAGTTCAGCGAAGGCATGCGCGTTGTCTTAGGACGGGTTGTTTCTAAAAATTAATATTTGAAGTTATTTTTTATGTTCTGTGTTAGTTCTATTCATGTTCTGTGATTATTTCAGTTTTTTGAAGCAATTGGCCTATAATGATATAGTAACAGAACTTGAATAGAACTTACACAGAACGTGAAAATTAACTTCAAAAATTTGATGAATCCGTCAAATTAGAACCACACGACCCTAGAAACATATCTTCACTCTATTAATTGATCTAAATATCTGTCAAGCATTTAAAAAAAATAGATAAGCATTTTGAGTAAAGAATTATTAATTCAAAAAATAATTTTGGTACTTAAGGGAAAAGTAAATAAGTCTGATTTCGAGAATTCACGACCTACAGAAACAGTTCTCAAATTTTCGTAATTCCGTTCTCTCCCACTAAAAGAAAAAACTCGGTTTTAATTCAGAATTTTTACACACTTCCCTTGAACACTTTAAGTTTTTAAGCTCTTAACATAATCCAAGTTTTTTTAAAAGATAATCTCTATTCAGAAGCGGAGTTGAAATAGTAATTATATGAAATTCCCCGATAGACAAAAATCTCCGAAAATTATAAAAAAAACACATCTGGATCCGTTATTTAAGATTTTAAAGGTATGAAAAAATTCAATTTTTATTAAGAGCGTTTAACCAGCCAGCGGACGAAAATCCACATTTCGTCGAAAGTTGTTCTTCCGATCGTGCAGGGCGATTACAATGAGAAAGATTAATTATTCTCCGTACCAGCTTTTTTAAATTATAACTCAATATCGAATTTATTTCAATCCAAATTAGCTTTAATTTATACCTTCATCCAAAAATGCTGAAAGGCGTGATGATAAAACTATTAAAATAGTGTACTTTTTGTAGTTATTTTTTGATTATAAGTATTTATCATTTTTCAATAATGTCTAAATTTAATAAGAATGTTAAAAAAATCTGAAATATATTAGTTTGTAAGTGCGCAAATAAATACACAAATGGACCAATTTTCGTCAAGAAACACATGTACGTACATATTTTTAATGATTTTATTGAAACTAAAATTAATATTCTAATACATAACTCTGCTTGATAATGTATTGATTTATTTTACTGCATGATTACATTATTTGAAATGGGTGTGGTATAATACAAAAACTTTTTTGAAAATTTAACAAATCTGCCAACGACCTATGGAATAACCTTATTATACTAAAAATTAAAAAAAAATCTAAAAATTTATTACATACGAATGCTAGATAAAAGAATAATCTTTCGAAATCCATTTATAATTTTTTGTGGAAAAGAGTCAATACGTCTAAAAACTTTTTTGAAAATGACGTATTTCCGGCTTTCTCTGGTAATGCCCTCTTAAGAGCGTTTAACCAGCCAGCGGCCGAAAATCCACATTTCGTCGAAAGTTGTTTTTACGATCGTGCAGGGCGGTTAAAATGAGAAAGATTAATTATTCTTCGTATCAGGTTTTTAAAATTATAACTCAATATCGATTTAATTTCATTCCAAATTTGCTTTAATTTATACCTACATCCAAAAATGCTGAAAGGCGTGATGATAAAACTATTAAAATAATGAACTTTGAGTAATTATTTTTGATTATAAGTATTTATTATTTTTCAATAATGTCTAAGTTAAATACGAATGTTAAAAAAATCTGAAATATATTAGTTTGTAAGTGCGCACATAAATACACAAACGAACCAATAGTCGTCAAGAAACACGTGTACGTTTATATTTTTCAAAGATTTTATTTAAACTAAAATTAAAATTCTAAAACATGCGATACCCAGATAATGTATTGATTTATTTGACTGCATGATTATTGAAATGGATGTGGTATAATGTTTGTAAATGTTCGATACACTTGTAGTATGTATGTAATAGCCCTATGTACGGGCGTTTAAATAATAAATAAGTAAATACATAATACAAAATCTTTTTCGAAAATTTAATAAATCTGCCAACGACCCATGGTATAACCTTATTACATTAAAAATAAACATTTTTTTCTCAAAATTTAGAACACGCGAATGCTAGATAAAAGAACAATCTTTCGAAATCCATTTATAATTTTTTGTGGAAAAGAGTCAATACGTCTAAAATCTGATTTAAAAATGACATATTTCTGGTTTTCTCTGGTAATAATACACTCTTAAGTTCTACTCATTTCAGATTAGAGATTTTGCTATATTTTGCTCCCCCTATCATTCGTATTTACTTACCTACCTTTCAAACCATCTCCTTTAATCTTTTTCTTCCTTCTGAACGTTTGTAACGAAGCAAACCAAAACTAACTCTGCATATACCGCAGGCAATATGTTTTAATTTTTGTTGTCATTAAAAAGCAATGCAAAGATTAATGGAATATAAACTGAAATGTAGCGGTAGTATTTTGCGTTGAGGTTGTGTTTTAGTGGTAGGTACCATAATTGAGGGTACCTATGGGGTGGAAGACTGAATCGGACGGGTCTTACCACTATTCAATGGGTGAAGACCGCCATTCAAATTGAAACGCGGCCTGAAATAAACACGGCAAGGTTTAGAGACCAGATCAGAATAACTGAATAGCCGGACTCCCTGTCACCTTTATGCTTTCGTCTTTCCTCCCCCAATCCCATCTCCTTTCAGCATCAAAATTCTGTGTGTCATAGAGTCACTCACTGCCAATAGCAGAGCCTTATTCAGTTGCATAATCAATGATGCTTCCTACGTATTCACTTCATGCAAACTATAAAATTACTTGTGTTATTTAACCGCTGCAGCGATCATGGTCGAAAAATGGATTACTTTTATTTTTCTGCGATTGATAGCGGTCCAAAATTGGACCATATTTTCCTACCATTCGTAAAACATTTATTGTAATTATTTAAAACATTTTCTTGGCTAGTCACTCATTTTAAAATGAAGCTATTAAAATGCTTTATCTATTATGACCATGGATATCGCAAATCCGAACTTCGTAGAATATTTTAGAACGATGTTAAAAATACATTTTTATCCCGCCAAATTTTCGATCAGCTGTTTACGGTTAAAATTAAGACCTTTTTTTCCATATATATGAACATACATACATACAGAAATTTAAAATGTTCTGTATTGACTCGAATAAGTACCCCTCACGGCAGTTTCAAAGTAAAAAAAACACGCAGGATTCGCGCGAAAAAATACGGTAAATTTTTATTTACTTAATATTAAATTTACCGTATTTTTTACGATTTTTGATAAATTTTTTGATTTTTGTGTATTTTTTTATAAATATTACAAATATGAGATAATACAGGTTAATTTATAGCACCGTAATAAGTTTTTATGTCTTCATGTTAAAATTCGAAGGTAATATTTAAAAATTTAAAAATTTTAAAAATGATATTCCGGGAAATCTCGAGCAATCGAGGAAAATTTATTTATTTCGCGTGGTCAGATTACTAATCCATTTGATTACTAATTCAAAAAAGTTTTACGATTATTTGAAGAGCAATTAAATATATCCACTGTTTTAGAAAATTCATTCAATAACACCATATATTTTAACATGTTTGTGCTAGAATATCTAATCTGCCATGTAGTATCTTGAAAAAGTCGTGATGAGGACTGTGTTGGAAAAATATTGAGTTAATTATATGGTTGTAATTTATAATAAAACAATTTGTTAGTTTTTCTGAGGATATGATCTATGAGGCTCCCGTAAAAAATAGCTTAAATAATATTTTATACTTGTAAGTCATGATTTCGTTCTATTTATGTGGGTACTATTAATACCTTATATTTATTTTTACAGCGCCAAAGATCTGAATTTAAGAAAAGAAATATTTCATATAGCCGATGTACCTAATAAAATATATAACACACACGTTATGTTATCAGTAATATTTTATTATAAATACTTGGTGTCGGGTGCAAATTAATATGTGGTACCAAAAAATCAATACGTAATTTCCATGTTTTGATTTCAATTTTTCTTTAAAAACTTTATTTTGACATCTCATATTCTATTTTCATGTTGCTCGTACGAGGAACGGGCTATTTTGGAAAAGGTTCCTACGCCATTGCCTCTCTCGGTTACTTTGTACCGGTGACTAGCGATCACTGAATGACAGTGGATTCGAAGAACAGTATTTTGGAACCAGTTCTTATTACGCCGATTACGGAGGCAATTGAAATCGACAACCATTTTGAAGTATACTGTAATACCAGCTCGTAGTGAGGTGGAGCTGGCAACACGGTATCGCTTCAAAGTAAATAAGTACGCATTTTACCACTAACAATTACACATCTGCCGGATCTGCCCTGGTGATGGACACTGCAGCGCTGTCCGAAATGTCGACTAAAGAAGGAGAGAGCGCAACACGGCATAACACCCCAAAAACTAATAACGAAAATACTTTTAAAATGTAATTATGGTAATATGTCAAATATTCACTTTTAAACTTCATTGCGTCTCTAAGACGTATGATTATCTTTAAGGTAGGTAAAAATATGATTATATTTCTAGGGTTAACATTGATCTCCAAACTATTTCGTAGACCACTGGTAAGGCATCCGCCCTACGTTGGGAAACACCGATTTAACGCATTAAAATGAACTGATTTGGAAAAAATGAAATATTAAGAAATACAATTTACAGAGTGGCTCCTAACAAGAAAAACATTTTTAAGATTTTCACGGCCAAAAGCATAAAGAAGGAGGTAGCGCAACACGGCATAACACCCCAAAAACAAATAACGAAAAAAGAAAAACATTATTTACAAATCACAATAGGAACACGTAACCACTGACGAGTTAGGTATATTTTTGAAAACGGAATTAAAATGCATTACGAAACAAATTGGTTTTTAGAAGGTAAAGAAATTTTTAAACCATCATTTTCCGAGAACGGTAGAACTTGAAATTAAAAACTTTTCTATGAACTTCTTTCTTGGCACGCGAGTTTTTGAACATGAATTGAAAATTATTTCCTTTGTACATATGACACTAACTTTCTTTCCATTAAGCCATAATTTGATATAAATATAATTAGAAACCACTTTTTAAGCAAGCGAAGCATGAGTTTTTAATATAAAATAGTGTAAAGAATGCTAAAGAAATAATTGTACAACCAGTTTGTTGGACTTACAGAGTTCGGCTATCTAAGGGTTGTGTTAAGTTAGGTTACGCTAGGTCGAGTTATCGTAGCTTAGGAAAGGATCGGTATCGTTTGTTTAATCTAATGCAGATAACCTTCGTAGAAAAACGGAAGGCTGAATACCCTCACAAATAAAACATTTAAGCTTTGTGAAACTTCAGAAACTTAATAGAATAAATAATTAAACATTACCTCCTCTAATATTCATGTGTGTTTCTTCTAATTTTAAGAGTATTACCAGAGAAAACCAGAAATATGTCATCTTTAAATCAGATTTTAGACGTATTGACTCTTTTCCACAAAAAAATATAAACGGATTTAAAAAGATTGTTCTTTTATCTAGCATTCGCATGTTTTAAATTTCGAGAAAAAATGTTTATTATAAGGCTACCATGGGTCGTTGGCAGATTTGTTAAATTTTCAAAAAAGATTTTGTATTATACCACACCCATTTCAAATCATACAATCATGCAATAAAATAAATCAATACATTATCTGAACATCGCATGTTTTAGAATTTTAATTTTAGTTTAAATAAAATCATTAAAAAATATATACGTTCATGTGTTTCTCGACGAAAATTGGTCCGTTTGTGTATTTATTTGCGCACTTACAAACTAATATATTTCAGATTTTTTTAACATTCTTATTTAACATAGACATTATTGAAAAATGATAAATACTTATAATCAAAAATAATTACTCAAAGTTCATTATTTTAATAGTTTTATCATCACGCCTTTCAGCATTTTTGGATGTAGGTATAAATTAAAGCAAATTTGGAATGAAATTAAATCGATATTGAATTTGAATTTTAAAAAACTGTTACGGAAAACATTAATTTTTCTCATTGTAATCGCCCTGCACGATCGTAAGAACAACTTTCGACGAAATGTGGATTTTCGGCCGCTAGCTGGTTAAACACCCTTATTGTATTTTTATATTTGCAAAGAATCAGTACAACCTTACAAATTTGTTGTCTTTAATGTAATTTCAACATTTTCCTTCTATATAAACAAAAAGCTTTCATCCCCAGCAGGACGTGCAGGTACTTACGAAAGCTTTTATAAATGTGATCTATGTGACTTTTTGTTGTTGTTGCCGTCCTTATGTAAAGCAATTAAATTTGTCGCCAACATTTTTCAATTAAGATCTCGATGTTAATTGTCTATTTATATAGCCTTTCCATGTCCACTTTGTAGTGGTCATGTCCCCCCTCCTCGGTAGCTAGTCCCCATACTGCTTCACCCCTTCCTCCGAACGAGCCTGAGATGAGGGAAGACTGTTGGTAGTAGGTAGTAGCTAGTAGGGGGTGTTATTAGCGGACAGGCGTGGTGGTCAAAGCAGGTACCGAGTCTGTTCCTCGTCATGAATAATGTATTTGTTTTGTGTCTTTCAAGGGACCGTAACACGACAGAGGAATTTATCATGGCCGCAGGAAAACGTGGGTTCCAAATTACCGGGTCGGCACATTCCGACTGGCCATTTCTCTAATTATGCTCCTCGCTAAAGACCAAAGGTTCTACTCCGAGGAGGCTGTATTTAGTTACAAGAGGATAAACCGTTTCTAAGCAACCGAGATGAGATAAAGACTCTTTGTCTGGGGGTTTTGTGTTGTCTGAGATGTTGTGGGGCTAATAATACGGCAAGATATTACAGTGATTTAGAATAATTAGCGTTATTTGTGCAAAGAACACGGATTTTCTTTATCAATAAATAAATTGAAAAGCTATTACATCCATAACATACTCTTTCTGCAGTCCCATAATCAATAAAACCTAATTCTGTTTTGTAATTTGTGAACAAAAATCAAAAGCGTTCGCAATTTTTTTTAGTTAATAGTTTCATTAATACAATTATATAAAATAAAAACTAAAGATTTTACAGATTTTTAGAGTAAAGAAAAATTATGAAAACATAAGTAAGCCAAGTCTTCAGCAAATTCACCAATTGTTTGTTTTGTGCACGGTTTTTAATTTCAGCTGGTAACATATTTAAACAACTGGGAATCATGTAATTTAACGTTGTTTGTCCATATTTATTTGTATCCTTAGATACAATTAGTCCTTCATTATAGTTAAAACGATTATTATGGTTGTGTTCCAACCTGTTTATATATAAAGGGTTATTTATGTGCTGAAATATAATTTTGTATCACAGAATTGCTCTCACTAAAAGAATTTTGACCCTCTGATAAAAGTACGGAATATTATGCCTTTCTTTGTATAATTTTTTCAGTTAATAATTAAATCAATGAATTTTGCCCTGATTGAACTTGGTCGATATTTGGATACGTTTTAAGATTTTCACGGCCAAAAGCATTTTCGTTATTTGTTTTTGGGGTGTTATGCCGTGTTGCGCTACCTCCTTCTTTAGTCAACGTTTCGGACATCGTTGCAGAGTCCATCATCAGGGCAGATTCGGCAGATTCGATCTCTGCAACGATGTCCGAAACGTTGGCTAAAGAAGGAGGTAGCGCAACACGGCATAACACCCCAAAAACAAATAACGAAAATGGTCGATATTTGTTGTACAAGAAAACCCCCTAGCAGTTATTCCATACCTTAAAACAGATTCAGCTAGAGATAAATAAATTATTCGAAGTGTGCAGATAGGAACAATTTTTTTAGTTTATACGATCTGCTTACAATTGATCTTAGTCGTGCACAAACTTTGTTTATTTGTATATCCCACTTGAAAAGGCAATCAATAATAACTCCTAAGTAACATATTTTTTTAACTAATTCCATATTTTCACATGTACACATTGCAGGAATATTAACAGCTTGTCAAAAAGTCTTTCGATCTTGATATTTATATCGAAATTTAAATACTTTTTATTAAAAATACTTTAAATGTAAAAGTTTTCTTGAAAAATTTTAGAATAGGTTATGTGAAATATCAGAATGAATATTTTCGCTTAAAGCGTTTTCAAATCGTTTTCACCAGATTCTAGCCATTTATTCTGATCTACGTCAGATTTATAAAAAAACATATATTACCTGTCCAAATTGGTCTGCCAAAACCAAATCACACGACTTTAATATTCAATGGCGCCCTCAACCCCTTTTCGTGTCAAATATGGAAATATGGCGCAGTCAATTCGATTGGGGCCATATCTGGCACCTACACCGATACTGAACCGATAAAGCGACGTGTCCGTGTTCCCGAAGTGAGGCTAATTTCGTCACTTCTGGAGAAATCGATCAAAAATTTATAAAAATCGAAAATATTTCTTGTATTGACACAACGACACTCCTAAGTTGTTGAGATCTAAATGGCAGACTTCAGAAGTGAAAAAAACAATAGTCTTGCTTGTAGAATGTAGAATCAGTTAAGGATTCTCTTTTTCCTGGAAGACGTGGACGTCTTCAAACTACATCCAATACAGTCACAGCTGCTGCACGCATACAAAGCACAAAAGGCTAAAGGTTTCGTAAATATGTGGAAGATGATGAATGGAGAAGAATGTCGCTTCCAACGGTTACATTGAGGGACATCTATGCTGTATGGAGTGACTTCCAATATCGTCGATTGACTGAATAATCTCAGCATTCCACTTTGACTATCGCCAACAACTCTCTTCCACTATTCAATTAGTTTGCCTTTGAAACTAGGATATTTTAGGGTTTAAGTATTATGGTTTGGTTACGTATTGGGTACTTTAGTCTTATTAGTCTCTTCCTTGGCTCCCCGTACTTGCAAATATAACCCCGCCAAATATCGGGCAAGAGATTGCAACACTGAGGGATACAAGAAGGCGCTGCAAAAAAGCGAAATACCCTTGCACGATGATGTCGTTTCTCACCCCTCATGCCGCTTAAAGTCTCGAAAAGCCTTCTGGAAGGAGAAAGACTCATTCGAACATTTCTCACCCCAGAAGTTAGGTGGAAGCTTGAGTGGCAATCAGCCAACGTCAAAAACGCCCATCTCGTTCAAGACCCCACTGAGAGACAGCCTGGGTTCTCATTGCCTCGCAAACTCTGGACTGCCATCAATAGGATAATGTGCTCCCATAGCCGTTGTGCTCACATGATGCATAGATGAGGCCTTAAGAGGGCATTACCAGAGAAAACCAGAAATATGTCATTTTCAAATCAGATTTTAGACGTATTGATTCTTTTCCACAAAAAATTATAAATGGATTTCGAAAGATTGTTCTTTTATCTAGCATTAGCATGTAATAAATTTTGAGAAATTTTTTTAATTTTTAGTACACATAATAAGGTTATTCCATAGGTCGTTGGCAGATTTGTTAAATTTTCAAAAAAGATTTTGTATTATACCACACCCATTTCAAATAATATAATCATGCAGTAAAATAAATCAATACATTATCTCGCATGTTTTAGAATTTTAATTTTAGTGTCAATAAAATCATTAAAAAATATGTACGTACATGTGTTTCTTGGCGAAAATTGGTCCATTTGTGTATTTATTTGCGCACTTACAAACTAATATATTTCAGATTTTTTTAACATTCTTATTAAATTTAGACATTTTTGAAAAATGATAAATACTTATAGTCAAAAAATAATTACAAAAAGTACATTATTTTAGGGTGTCCGGTGGCAGAATTAGGTTTTAAATTTCGAGTTTCTCTGTAACGGCTAAGCAGACGAGCGGGGAGGGGGTCGCGTTAGCTTTGTCGTTCGTGCGGATTATTTAGCCCACGATCAGTCACGATGTCGCAGTGGACGAGAGAGCAACGTGCGTTCGTAATCGAAGCCTATTTCAAGGCTAACGATTCGTGTGCAATTGCGCGTCGAAGATTTAGTACGGGTTACGGTGTTCGACGTTTACGTGATGCCCCAAGTGAAGATTTGATTCGATCATGGGTCTGGAGGTTCCGGGCAACATGTTCGGCGGCAAACAACTCACGGCCGGGGCCCAGGAGGACGTCGAGAACAAATGAAAACATCGAACTCGTCACGAACAGTTTGCGCGTTAATCCGCATCAGTCCGTGCGCAAGAGAGCGGCTATCCTAGGGCTTCCGAAAACCAGTGTGCACGAAATATTGAAGAAAGACCATAAATTTCATCCTTTTAAGATTCAAATCGTGAAAGCGCTTAAACCTAATGATTACAATTTACGTAAAATTTCCTGCGAGACAATGTTAGAGCGATTTCGTACGGTAAACACTATCTTTTGGAGTGATGAAGCCCATTTTCATTTAAATGAAAGTGTAAATAAGCAGAATTGTCGTTACTGGTCACCTAAAGGACAGAATTCACGTTTAAAACATCAACAGCCACTTCACAGTCCCAAAGTGACGGTTTGGTGTGCATTGTCTAGCAGTGGAATAATCGGACCTTATTTTTTTGAAAATCGTCGAAGGCAAGCCATTACTGTGAACGAGGTTTCTTATCGGGGCATGCTTAACGATTATCTTTTGCCAAAAATGAGAGAACATCCTGCCTCCAATTCACACACATGGTTCCAGCAAGATGGCGCCACGCCTCACACTGCTAGAGAGACGATGGCGCTACTTCGTGATTTGTTCCCTAAAAAATGATTAGCCGTTTCAGTGACATCCCCTGGCCAAGGGGGTCACCAGATCGCACTCCTATGAACTTTTTTCTGTGGGGGTACCTCAAAAGTAAAGTGTATGAAAACGACCCCGCGACCATCTCTGTACTAAAAGAAAATATCATTCGCAAAGTAAATGGTATCCCGATGTCACTTCTCCAGCGAGTGGCACGAAATACTGAGGCCAGATTCCAAGAGTGTGTCCGACGTGATGGTCTACATTTAGATGAAATAATTTTTAAGAAATAAAATCCGCACTTCTCCTCTTTGTGATAGTTATTGAAATAAATGGAAGAGTGGTATTAACATATTTGAATATGAACATGTAAGCAAATTAATACATCATCTAAATGTACATTAAAAAAAAAAAAAAAAAAAAATGTATATCCTAAGTAGTTTATTTTTTATTTAAGTTTTAAATCCTAATTCTGCCACCGGACACCCTGTAGGTGTAAATTAAAGCAGATTACGATTGTAATAAATTCGATATTGAGTTATAATTTAAAAAAGCTAGTACGGAGAATAATAAATCTTTCTCATTGTAACCGCCCTGCATGATCGTAATAAACAACTTTCGACGAAATGTGGATTTCGTCTGCTGGCTGGTTAAACGCTCTTAAAGAGTCGGCAATGTGTGAATGCGGTGCGGTGCAGACCACCGAACATGTGGTCAACGAATGCCCGCTCCATTCATCCCCCGGGGGGATTGATGAGGTCCACAGGGCAACGCCTGAGGCCCTAGACTGGCTCGTAGACCTAGATGTCCCCCTCTGACCTCCCACCATACGAAAGAAGAAGAATAGTCTTATTTATTTTATTTTGTAAGAAACAAACATCTCATGATATGAGATGAAAATATTATTATAATATGTACGAGTCAGGTAAAATATTAAAGTTAAGCTAAAAGAGTTCCTGGTGCCAAATTTGTTAAGATATAATATATCTAGGCAACGAGAAGAGGAAGAGGAATATGGGATAAGGATAGAAGAGAGAAGTGTAACGACTTACCGGCGACTAACAAACAGTATTGCAATAATAAATTAAATTATCTACGTTATTAAGAGAATTTTAGTAGCTGTTTATAATATAATTAGTAAAATTAAATGTACATTTGAATATTGAAACTAGGGTAACGACGTTTGGACATAGGTACTGATTGAGGCAAGTGAATTTTCATGAATTTAAATGAAAATTTAACTAGTTTTAAACCATTTTATTTATAATATAATAGTTGACTAGTTTCGGTTATAACCAATCTTATAGTAATTTATTGATATTTTTAATTATTTATTCACTGGTACGTACTGCATCAGGCAGCTACACGCCAACCTAGGAGTAAAAATATCTTACATTTGGCGAAAAGCTTTTTTTTAAATCGGTGTAGTTAACACTTCTTGGCATTATCTGTCCAGTGGACATTGGCTATATCTGGCTAGGTGGGACCTGCCTCCACGATTGGGCCAATAATAATTGTCGTTTGTGGAGGCCACCCTGATGGGGGCGGCTGGACCGGCCCTGGGTCGGATTGACGTAGAGCCGGCCCTTAAAGGTGACACTTCAACCGTAGTGGTCTGGATTGACTTTTAACACAGTGGTGGCGTTGTCGATAAAACAATTAAAATCGTTAATAAAACACGATTTTACGAAACATTTATTTTTGATAATTCACTTTGGTAAAGTATTATTTTTCTCATAGAAAATATGAATGATTTCACCGTACCTACAAAATATTTGTAGCAATTTAACTCTTTTTCTTATTATTATAAAACACCACCATTAATCAAAATTATCTACATGTTTCAAAACCATAAACTAACATATTAATTTTAACCTTATCCTGACCAAGAAACCTTTGGTTTTGAAACATGTAGTGAATTTTGATTAAATAGTGGTGTTTTAAGAAGTGATTTGATTTCAAGAAGACGGAACTAATTGCATTCCACCATGGGAAAAATCCTGAGAAAATGCTCCCTGTAAAACTTAATGAGGAAAACATAAACGCATCTAAGAATGTAAAATACTTGGGACACATGATTACTGAAGACCTCTCGGATGACGGTGATATTGAACGAAGGCGGAAAAGTGTCAGTATACTATCTAATATGATTGCCCGAAGATTCTTCAAATGCAGTAACAACGTAAAAAAAAACATTGTTCAATGTATTTTGCACTAGCCTATATACATGTGAAACATGGTGTCGCTACCGAACCGGCTCAATAGAACGACTCCGGATCCAATATAATGATGCTTGCAGAATTGTATTTGGATACAGAAGATACAGCAGCGCATCTTCAATGTTTACGGAGCTAGGACTACACGGATTCGCCGGTCTAATGAGTCACTGATATCACTGGAACCAGGATGCGGCTAATGGTTTCCGATAACACAGTGGTGATCGCAGCCTTCCAGCACCATGCGCCACTCCTGAGCGAGTGCTGGGCCCGAGCTCACTTCACACCACGTCCTACCTAATTGATTATTTATTTTATTTCTATTATCGCTTATGTTTTTTTTTATTTATTTTTTTTTAATTATTCTTTTTTTTTCTTTTCTTTTCTATTTACTTATCTAAAATTAACTTTATGGGACGTGTGGGATTGCACTATCCTCCCCACATCCTGGAATAAACATTATTATTATTAATTAAAATTGTTGCCACAAAGTGAATTTGCAAAGATTGAAGAAGTATTAATGATTCATAATAAAACGCGAGCTTTTTGGAATACCTACATAATAAATATTTAAAGTGTCCATGGTAAACGTTTAAATGCAAATACAAAGTGTTAGACAGACATTCAAATAAGGTAAAATGACTTATATGGGTCCATCTTAGTTTGTGCCGTAAAGTACACAAGAATACTCCACAATTATCTGTGTACCGTGTTCTAAAAGGCACAAAAATATCCAAGGATTAAAGATATTTAAAAACTTGTTTCTTACAACAGGCTATATAACACGGTTGATCGGTATAGGTTTATCGATAATATCAGTAAATTGTCATCGCTCCCGAGCACGACTCTAGGCCGCTAATGAAAAAAAAACAGTTCCCAACGATTAAGTGTTCTTAATTATTTATTTGACGTGAACTGTTGCTTGTTCGTTAGTGATCTGCAGTCGAGCTCGAGAACGATGACAAGTTACCGACACAATCGATAAATCATTTATCGATCGAAAGTGCTAGGTTCACAGTAACTAGACTTGGAAAAGAATAAAATGATAATTCGCATCCAAATTTGCGGTCGACTATCTTTTAACATCATACTAAATTATATCGTGAAAGGACTGTAGAGGCCTCCATTTTGCACGCAACCTTTTAATTATTTAAATTCTGAACAATGTTTTCTGGTCATTATTTACACATCATTTGAATCAAAATTGGAATTGGAAATCTTTTTTTTTCTTTTAAATCCTCAGTCCATGTAATATTGCGTCAGTTCGAATAATCAACGCCGGTCGTGCTAATTGGAAGCGTTGAACTGTCTAAAGCGGTCATTTTGAAACAATAGGGGTCACTCTCCATATCAATCTTGAGAAAGACCACCATTCGGAAATTAAAACGACCACCACAACACGGGCATGTGCCTAGCATGGTGGTCGAAAAGTCCCCCATGTGTGTAATGAAAAATTTAATGAATAAAGAAAACTTAAAAAAAAAAAGAAAAAAAAAGTTGCTTGAAATGGTTTTTTAGTCGTTTTTGGTGATCTGATGTGAACAGCCTACTACCAGGTAGCTACTTCCCCACCTTCCTTTTCCTTATCTCCTCCCCATACCAAATACTTTCAACCTCGCTACATACCTCAATTGACGATGCCATATTCTTAAGGGTTACAGATGGTAGGGAGCGGTAGGAAATCAGAGCAGTAGGAATTAAAAAGAGAGGGTCAAAACAAAACACGAGCGGCGCTGATTGGTAAGTACAAATCAACTCACCAAAAAATCATACATTGTGTAATTCCTCACATGTTTTCCATAAGTTTCTTGTAACGAATTGTTAATCTGTAAAAAAATAAATATTATGATTGCATTCTCTCTCCCTCTGGTTTCAATCCTGGGATTGGTTTGCAGCAATTTCCTCTATTCTTCTCTTCCATTCTTCCCTGTCTTGTGCGGCTCTTTTGAAGTCTGCATATGATAAGCAGCGTAAGTCCACCAGCAGGTCCTCCAGGTACTCTCGGCGTAGGCGTCCCCTAGAGTTTGTCCACTCGGTCATACCCTCCATTATTACATGGCCGATCCATCTTGCACGCCTTTCGGACAAGTCCTGAGCAGGTGCCTTCCTCTTTCGATTCTTTGAAGAACCTCCTCATTTGTAATGTGGTCTCTCCAGAAAATTCCTAATAGTCTTACTCCTCCTAGTACTTGCAGTATTCTCAGTTTTAGGTCTATATTATTCGATTCTATTATTTTCGACCTTTTATTGAATGCAAGCCTGGTGTATATGGCTGTCGACCTCGCTCTTGGACCAACCGTCCCATGAACGATTGCATTAGAATAAGTAAAATTCAATTTATGTGCAATAAAATTTCTTACAACAAACTAAAGAGCACTGAACTGAGTTTTAAGATTTATGTCAAATTTAATTGCAAAAGAGCAATAAAATAAAATATTTTTGCAAAAGAGCAATAAATAGGATAGTACTCTCCTATACCACGAAAATTAAGACATTATAACACTGCTCTAATAATAAAATTGAGATTTTTAATGACCAATTTAAACCCTTTAAAAAATATGTTTTACCATCAATCATATAAAGCTTGTATTGTGATGAAGCCCTTTACTCAAAGACAAGCAATATTGTACATACTAAATCATTGTCCCACCAGCACAGGTGCCAATAATAAATTATTGGTGAAACTTTTGTATTCTACCTTTTACTTATTCTTGTTTGTCATTCACTTTTGCATATTTAGCTAATGATTTTTGTTATAATTTCTGTTAGACGTTGCATTTAAATCATCCATGTACATAATTTTTTGGGGAACATGCCTGTTTTATGTACTAAAATAAAAATAAATAAAGTAAAATAGAATTGTTAAAAAAATCTGGTAATAGTGGGCGCTTTTATTGACAAGTAAACTCACTTGCACTTTAGTCGGTTGTATTCATTCATTTTCCCTCAAAGTTCGGCTATATATTAGAAAAAAGATTGCAATAAAGGCAATTAATGTCAACGATATATCTACGACGCACTGGGTCATTTCTGACTTAACACCAGATTCTATGTGATATAAAAAGTTGCTTGGCCTCAAAAAGGATTAAAATGTTACACACAAATCTCTAAGCAGCTCTTATCTAAGGTTACCAATAGTTTCCCTATAATTTGCCTAATTTCACCACAAAAATAATGTTCATTTCAGCACTTATACCCCTCCACCCCAATGCGCAGGAGACATATTGTGTTCCCCTTAAACCGAATTGGTTGTCATGCTAATGGGAGCTTAATCCGAATCCATAATATAGTTCCCGAATACATGTGCAGGCGAGTGTCCTACATACAGACACACACACAGGCCAACACGCGCGCTGGATCCGTTGTTCCTGCGTGAAAGCTTATTGCTGTAAGCTCCGCACTCCCACCTGAAGGACGAGCTTTGTTCCTGGGACGCGGAGAGCTTTATTATGGTCCTTCGCCTCGGAGTGGTGTGCGGTTAAATGGTTAAATAATATCTTATAGACTCGAGGCTGAGTTATGTTGGATTTGTGATGTTGAAATTCATCGGAATGGAGTTATGAACGTTGTCTTTAAGCGAAAGCAAATGGGGTATTTCAAAGAAAACAGTAATAAAAAATAATAATAATGAACTGTAGTTTTGTACAGACGATTATATTTTATAACTGCTCCTCGTCAGGGCTGCTTTTAACGTTTTTATCTGTTCTGAAGACGCAACAATTATGTCGAAACTGGTTGGCGTGCTGGTAGTTAACAAAATGCACGTAACCGTGCTTTAATAAATAATAAAAAATTTAGGTAGCATCGCATTTTTTATTTTATTTTTCAAAAATGTATTTTTGTTCGACGAAGTATTTACACTACAAAAAATGTTCTGTAAAGTGAACATCAACGTTTCCATTCCATCTTTGCAAAAATTGACAACACTTGAGAAATGCTTCACGATATTTTCTACCACGATTAAAATTAAACTAATATTCTCACCAAAAATTCACATGCCACACTTAAGTAAGAAAGAAAGAAAAAAGAAAAATATGAGTATCTTGATGACCATCACGCCTACACTACAAGGACGAAATCCTCAAAACTACTGAACATCCCAAAATTAAACACTTCTTTTGGGCAGAAAAAAACATAATTTCCATGCTACAAAATGACATAATGTCCTTAAGAAATTAAAAACACCGTGGAGATACCAAAGTTTTAAAAAGACTTTAGATTATGGCTAACTAATCATAAAGATGAGGAAATCATTAAAATTATGAAGTAGTCCCAATGTATGATACAGACCAAAACATATATACATTTAATTTTATTTATTGTTTATTTCGTGGAAACCAACAAACTAGAAGATGAGGAAATCATCTACAGTCCACAATCACAACAACCTACAGTCCGCCTCGGAACAGGAATACCTAGTGAGCAGGACTGTGAACAAACAACTTTACTATGCATTTTTACTTTACATTTGTTATATAAGTGTTAAATAATAACCTTTTAGAAAAGGAAGATGTTATACACTTATATACCATTTTATAATTCCGTTTTGAAATCGCAATTATTCTGGACTCCTACGCTTGCTCCACCCCGGGCCATTTCCATGAGTCAGTATAATTGAGGTGGTCGTAAGACTTGGAATTACCAGTGCTAATTGCAGTTGTAAGAAGGGAATTTAATTCTAAGACAACACGTGCATCGGCTTTTGTTTGTTACTTGCTTTCAAAACTGGTTTGTATTGATAAAATTATATTAATTAATACCAAAAAAAGGATTACTCAGTTTGTAATCACGCTGCAGTCTCTCAATCGCAATAATCTAATGTAGTTTATAGAATACAAACAAAAAAATATTATGTATGATTATGGTTTTTGTTCAACTATCTCAGTCGTGTGAAATCTCACCTATCTTTTGATGAAGTCCTGAATTTATCGGAAAACCAAGTGATTTTAATCCTTTATCATCCAAATTAATTTCTACAGATATAAAAAATAAATAACGTATGATTATGAGTACTTGAAATGTTAGATTTTTTAAAAAGTTTTTTCCGAGAGGTAAATGACGTATTAGTATGAAAATGGACCATATTCTGCAAATATATTCACAAAAAATACATAAATTAAATACAATATCATATCTACTATATAACTTGAAAGTATTATTGATGTGTTCTTCTCATCAAAACACATATAAAATGAATATAATAATATGTTATCGGATAAAATAGTCCTAAAATTTGAAAAGTGTTCTCACAAGTGTGCGTTTGATAGTGCAACCTCAAACGACCAGTGTCGTTTTGAAATGACACGATAGTTTAGGTTGCTAAAAACAAATATTATATCAATGTTTTTGTTGTATTTTCATCATAATTTGAAAGAAAGTACGTTTTCCTGTAAATAAAAACTGAAAAATATATATGAAATAAACATAAATACCTTGTCCATTTTAATACTGTAATTCCTTCGGATCATAGCTTTTCGAAAGGTGTGATCAACGATTCTTGTTTACAATACGAAGTGTGTACGCAATGCAGCCAACGCAATGAAAAAAATAATATTGCTAGGAAGGATTCGCTAAATTATTTGTAAAAAACCGCAAATAAATTGGTTCAGTACTTAGTAAATATTTTTCAAATTTCGCGTCATTTTAAAATAACTCTGGTTGAGAAAGGGTTAAGAACTGTGATGTATGTAAAAGCTTTTAAACTACTCCGCAAGATGTCAGCAGGAAAGTACTTCTCTGCATGACCAACAGAGGCGCTGGGATTGTTTTCTGTCGAGCCCAGCAGTTGGACCTATAGTGAGCGTTAGATCTAACCTTACTTCCTTCCAGTTAGTTTGGCTAATTCATAGCCTTCTATTTGTAAACTAGCTGATTCCCGGCATGCGTTGCTGTGCCATTTAATAAAGAAATTGTTCCTCCCTGTGTGTCCTTTCCCATTCGTCCCGTTCCCCTTCCGCCTTCCCTTCCTCTCCCGCATCTCCTTCCCTCTCGCGTTCCCACTCCGCCTCCTCCACCTTCCCTCTCCCCACTCCAACCCCCCCCCCTTCACCAGTCCAGCGAACCCCGAATTCCATACATTCAGTCTCGGTATATTCAGTTTTCAAACAGCTCGCTGCCACCTATTGCAATTTTTTTATACAAATTTTATAATGCCAGAGTAGTTTTATACAAACCTTGTTCTGACAATAAGGAACACAAAAAAAAAAAGAATTATCCAATATGGTGCAGTCATTCGGAAGTTAGGCGCGTACATACATTTCGGCGATTCATTTTTATGTATATAGAAGAAGAATATAGAAGAAGAAGATACGGAAATATAAAAAAAAAAACAGATTATTAACAAGAATACATTGATCGTTGAATTATGCTTTATAAGTAAAGTGTCGGTGTATTTAAAGTGCAAAACACTACAGTTTCAGTTTCGAGAAGAAATTTACTCAGCTTTTCAATATGGAATTTCTAGTCAACATAACTATTTTCAGCCGGACAGAATTCGCATCTATTTGAACGTATCAACCTTTTCATATATTATTTAAAAACATAAATAAAGTCGGTCAGAAATAAAGCACATTAGCATTATTTGGCGGGTTCTGACGAGACCCAATAATAACCTAATCATTACCCCTGCATAATGAGGGTCGAACACGAAAACCGGATCGTAATTTGAATCACACGTTTCCGTCCCTTGTGTAAGGTTTCGGCGTACCGTAATGTTCGCAATTCGTAATTCTCCTACAATTACACAACCCTAAAAATTGAATTTTTATTATTAGCACAGTGGCGCCGCACCTAGCCGTCAACTGGTCAGCTTGCCGGGGCAATCAAGAGCATTCCCTACGTATGGAGGCTTTTAATTCAATTTTCGACTCGCTATAACTACCCTCCACCATCTTTCCTACTTCTGCTGGTGGTAGTAGTTTAAAATCAGTCAAGATTGTCGCAATTGGCCTCACGATATTAAACGTAATTTTTTTTCACATAACTTCTATTTTCATTTTCCCGTATAGTATAACGAATTCCCGTATGGTACCCCAAAAGAATTTCAGCTAGGTTGGATCCTAATTTGATTACATTTGGGGACATTTATTTATTTGTCTTAGAACTAATATTAAATTGTAGCATACAAGCGAGGCGTATATGTGTACAGCCACCCCGGAAACAAATACTGGATAATTAACACCTCCGCCATAGGACACCCCAAGTGGTTCGCTACGTTTGGTGACTTAGCAGGGGGGCTTGGGTTCATGGGTTGAGGTTTGTCGGATCTTGGTGGCGGATGTGCCCCCCAACTGCGTGGCGGGCCGAATTGAGAGAGACTGGTTGAGGGAGATATAACCTAGAATTCTCCAACCAAACTCTCTCGATTCATCGCCTTGCACCTCAGTGGGAGGGATGAATTCGTACGTCCGTCACTCGTGCACACACTGATCCTCAATTCCTAACGACCCCTCATTCATTTTTACCTCCCATCCTTTCCTTCCTTTTCCTAAAAAGACTCTCCACATAGCATTCTCAAAGATAACATAGGCCCAGATGGAATCGTGATAGATTGGTGGAGGTAGACTTTTTGAACTTTCCAGCAGAACTCCTTCGTTAGTTCGTCTTGCACCACAATGAGGGGAATAGATTCGATCGTCCGTCACTCCTGGTCACACTGACTCTCAGATTCCTACCCACTCCTCATACTTTTTCCTTTCAAAAACTTTTTCTCCTTCCTTTCCTGAAAATACATTTTAGACAGCATACCCTAGGCTCTGAGAGGAATTATTTTTCATACGACCTCCTGTATGGAGCTAATGTTAAAAAAATGTTTCGCGAAACGATAAAGTTTGTTTTAAAAAAAATCTGGTAAAAGTCATCGGCTACGTTTATATACAACCTGTAGTATATATGCTACAAGCAGACCCGGTCACACGTTGCTGTGGCTAATGAAACACAACGCCATTACCCAACCTTTATAAAATCCATACCACCCGCTTGCCAGCTGCCCGCCGCCCGTTGCCTAAATTGAATATTTGAATTTCTCGGCTTTTCTCTACTATAATAAGAATGCATTTAAACCTTCCTTTTGAATCACTCTATCTATTGGTGAAAATGATCGATGCGCACATAAATTTTGAGCGACTTCATTTTATACTATGTAATGATAAATAGGTTAAAAATCATGCTTTAATCAGGAGGTATTGAGCTGACGCCAAGTTTTGGAACGCCGAAAATAGCAAGATTAAATACTTAAATGATTATAATATTTAATCATATCTTTGCACAGCCCTTACACTTTTGTCCAATGTAAAGCGGCCTACATACGACACTGCATTTAGTGACTGCGGCAGTGACTGCAGATAGCATGGAATTGAGTGAACTAGCGCTATTTCATTTGTTAAAGGGCCGCTAGAACGAGACAGCGCTAGTTCGCTCAACTCCACGCTATCTGCAGTCACTGCCGCAGTCACTAAATGCAGTGTCGTGTGTAGGCCGCTTAACATGGTATCTGCGAATAGCGAAACGTTTCAATTTGTATTGTTACTGTGGTCTCGCTCTGACATACCCACGGCTCCCGCGCTAGAGAGAGACCACAATACAATTAAAACTTGCTTTGTTGTTCCGAGTGATGATGTACCCTGTGTGAGGCTATTTGAAGGTAACGCGTGAGAAGGTACAATGTATATGTGAACATTCGTATCGTGAATATTCTAGTTATTTTGTCCCTTTCTACGTGCTCCGTTTGAAAAATCGCGCAGCTACCCTGCGAAGCTATTTGAAGGTAATGTGTGCGAAGGTACAAAATATATGAACATTCGTGTCCTGGGTATTCTAGTTATTTTGTCCCTTTCTACGTGTAGCGCGCACAAAACAGCCAACACATCAGAAGTTACAATATACAAGGAAAGGCCGCGTCCTGGCCACTTCCGTGAACTAATTCCTTTTGACATGTTAATTATTAAATGATAAACGGGTACAATTTTAAAAAGTTTAAGCATAATATAAGCGCATGTCCCTTGCTACGCACGTTTTTGAAATCCTTTTTGACAGGCTTCCTTCAAATTACATGAACACATCATACAGTTTCGTTTCATTCATACAGAGTATATGTATTGCATCTCAATAACTAATACACTTATGTTTTTCAACACAGCCTCACGGAATAGAGCGTCACAGATGACCACTCTGGCGGAGAGATTTCCGCGTTGTGACCAGAATATCGAAAACACCATAGTTTTTATGTATTTGATGAAAAAAAATCAGAGTGTACAATAATTAACACGCAATAGACGTGAAATCTTCAGAATACTAAAATAGGTATAGAAGAGTAAGGAGACTGACATACTATCTCATACAAGGATTTCGCCCAAGGCTAAATCCTATAGATTTATGTGTTTGTCTCTTTTCAGTGTCGCTATTTTCCGTTTCATCGAGTTTTAAATCACAAAGGACCTAAAGAAGTTTTCAATTCAATAATGTTGTAGTATTATAAAAGGAAGATGTATTATACGTAGTATAAGAAAGAGAAGTATCTAAAAAAAAATACTTTTGGATTCACAATTGCGGTTTTTCACTGTTTATCTTCCAAACCATTGAAAAAAACTAGCGAGTTCTTTAAATAAAACGCTTGCAACTTTGCGGTTGAACCAGAAAAAAATAAATGAATGCCAATTTTCTCAAATTTTCATTTCGTGAAAACTCATATTACCATCCGGTATTTTCGTAAATATGTTTCACAAATTTGTTATTTCGCATGGAGCGAAAATAAAAACATCGGATTTTGAGTGAAGAGTTCATACCTAATATTATATTTGACGAATGGTAGCCGTTTTGAGATTTATCCATCTCAGGAGGGTAGTCACTGGGTACCTACCGCCTGTCAGGGGTTCTCAAACTTTTACACATCATGCCTCAACTTTATTTTTGTTTTCGGTCTTTGTCTCGTAGTTGGTAGCTAATTAGAGTTTTCTTACTCAAAAACTTACCTTGATCAGACTGTGACGTAGTTTTAGGTGTACACATTGACAAACTTAGCTTTGCAGGGTTCCAAACTAACGATAAACTAAACCACAGCAGCCACTTCTCCTACAGCTCAGTTAATATTATGTCTACCAGGCTTATATTATTTTCCCACAAATCGTAAAAATACAAAAATCGATAATATTTAAAAAATATTATATTTATAATAATTAATAAATGAATTTTGCCAAAACTGATACAAAATATATGACCCATTAGCATTATAATAATATCATAAAGGGCCATTCATTTCTTACGTAAGACGATTTAGGGGGAGAGGGGGGTCAACCTTTTTCTTACAAGGGGGTGGGAGGGAGTCACGATAGTTCTTGCGTAAGATCACAAAAATGCGCAAAGTTAAAATTATACTTTGAAAAAGTAAGTACTTTGTAAGTACAGATTAATATTTCTAAAAATTATTAGTTTGAAAAATAAACATCAAAACAAACCAAACGTTTATTCATTTTTTCCTTTAGATTCTTACGTAATAAATATTAAACAGGGGGGGGGTCGGCCTATTCTTATTTTTTCTTATAATAGGAGGGGAAGGGGTCGAAAACTAGCAAAATTCTTCTAACGTGATAAATGAATGGCCCCTAATCTAACACACAAAAAAAAATCTTGTGATGATGGGCTCTAAAGAGAGCAATATTGCTGTGTTCGATGGTACGTTCCTTTTATTAGTGGGTAGATAAATAATCGAAACGTTGCTTGAGATGGCTTTAGCCATGTTTGATGACTAGATCTGAATAGCCAGGAACTTTCCCATGTTCCTCTTCCCCATCTCCCCCTCTAAATTGCCTTCAGCTTCACGATATACCCCAATTGGGGATAGCCTCTCTGGCTCCAGGCGGTTGGGAGCAGTTGGGACTCTTGTGCGGTATTCAAATTAAAAAAAAATAATTTATAGTTGTGAAAATGTGCGATAGAAGTGAAACTAGAAAGTCACCAGATGTCGCTTTCTTTTGCCTTAAAGTGGTTTGAATATTGGATAATGATTTACAAAAACCATTTTTTATTTTTATTTTTTATTTTGTAGGATTTCTCTGGCCGCTGAGATTTGCGACACATTATACCGCTGCGCTATGGGACGCACTTGGCGAGGCGCGAATTTAAGCATTATATTCCGACGACCCGTAAAAAAACAAAGCGGCCAATGAACGCAGACCTACCGTCGTTTCCGTTTTATATCTCAACCAATAGGAGCCTTGAGCGCAGTTTGATGCTTCGTAGGTGCAGTAGTGCGTCATTTCCGTTTCTTCCGAATTTCAAATCACTCTAACAGTGCTAAGGAGGTTTCACTTCAAAAATATATATGTTATATAATGACAAAACCGTTATTTCATGAAGAATATAAACATGGAACCCTCCCCACCACTTGAGGAGTCATGGATCACATGTTGATGTTGGAAATCCAGCCAGTATATTTGAACTGTTCCAGTTTTTCATTTTCCTCCCGGTTAGTTGGTGGTAGGGAGGGAATTCATTAAAATTCGTATAAAAATAACAGTGCGGACCGCCCAACACTTTTCTGGTTAATCATTTGTTTTAATTGGGGTTCTGTTGATCTGTGGAATTCGGTTAAATAAATATTTTTTCTGGCTGTTTCAAGATAAGCTAGAAAGCTTTAAGCTTTCAAGATACCCAGCTGGTTGAAGCTGGGTAGGACAATATCTCTATTTAAAAATAAATTGAAAAAATGTAAAAAAATATTAATATTAGAATTCATTTCGGTTAATGAGGAGTTTAGTAAATCCCATACATTGCATAAAGAGAATGCAAAGTTACAATGGGTTACGCGCCAAGCACACATTGAAAGAATATCTAGAAGAAAGAAAAAAAAAATAAACACAACCATTTTAAACTATATTAAAGTAAATTAAATAAGCCCAACTTTGTAGCTACAGGTTTTAAAAATATTCAACCACATAATTCATATTTATATGGCGATTATTTATCAGAAGGTGGGAAGCGAACACTGAAGCAAATCGCGAGCAGTTAATTCGACGGCAATCGAAAACAGAATGAATTGCTTTTTAGCTCTGCGTCGCGTTGCTGATCACGTATGCTATTAGCGAATGGGCTGCCAATAGAAGGTATATATTTCGTGAAAGCGTTGAATTGTTCGCTTGGCACACACTTTTCAAATTTCACCGAATCCGTTAAATTTCACAATATCAACTCCCCTTGATTGTCGGTTAGGTACGTAAATTAAATACCTACCAGTTCTAACCACACTACTCTGTAATCTCTATGATCACTACTGATTAAGAAAAAGGGTCCTATTTCACTTGGTCTTTAAGGTAAATATATTGCTAACAGCTCTCAAAACTAGTAACTCATTACTAGGTACTAAAAACGTCTAGAATTTGATTTAAACATAACATACAATGAGACATTTTCAGTGACAAAGCTGTATGACATTATGTTTCTAAAATACCAGGCAACTAGATAAATTATTTAAGGATCGGACTTTATTTTGGCAGAAGTGGGAGGATAATATTCTGATTTTATGTTGATCTTAAAATAAGATCTTTCAGGGAAATGTAAATCTTATAACTAAATTGTTTTTAAAGTTGCATTCTGGCAGCAAAGTAACATTTATCACGATTCTGTTAGTAATTAAAAAAACGAGTGTGCTTTAGACCACACGACTGAAGTAAAACTTCACTAACTTATAAAAGAACACATGACATATGACATTGATACAAACATAGATTTTGATATTGACATTGACATTTGGGTTTGACATTGACATTGACATTTGGGTGACATATCATATTGCGGTGACATATGACCATGGGATAACCTACGACCGAGGGATGACCTACGACCTTGGGGTGACCTACGACCGTGGGGTGACCATCCTCATCCTCATCCTCATCCTCATCCTCATCCTCATCCTCATCCTCATCCTCATCCTCATCCTCATCCTCATCCTCATCCTCATCCTCATCCTCATCCTCATCCTCATCCTCATCCTCATCCTCATCCTCATCCTCATCCTCATCCTCATCCTCATCCTCATCCTCATCCTCATCCTCATCCTCATCCTCATCCTCATCCTCATCCTCATCCTCATCCTCATCCTCATCCTCATCCTCATCCTCATCCTCATCCTCATCCTCATCCTCATCCTCATCCTCATCCTCATCCTCATCCTCATCCTCATCCTCATCCTCATCCTCATCCTCATCCTCATCCTCATCCTCATCCTCATCCTCATCCTCATCCTCATCCTCATCCTCATCCTCATCCTCATCCTCATCCTCATCCTCATCCTCATCCTCATCCTCATCCTCATCCTCATCCTCATCCTCATCCTCATCCTCATCCTCATCCTCATCCTCATCCTCATCCTCATCCTCATCCTCATCCTCATCCTCATCCTCATCCTCATCCTCATCCTCATCCTCATCCTCATCCTCATCCTCATCCTCATCCTCATCCTCATCCTCATCCTCATCCTCATCCTCATCCTCATCCTCATCCTCATCCTCATCCTCATCCTCATCCTCATCCTCATCCTCATCCTCATCCTCATCCTCATCCTCATCCTCATCCTCATCCTCATCCTCATCCTCATCCTCATCCTTATCCTTATCCTTATTACTCCCCAAGTCAAGCGTGCGTAAAGGCCCAACCGTTCGCCTCACCATCGACCACCGTTCGCATCGATTACCGTTCGCATCACACTTTACGTAACATCACACTTTTCGTAACACACCACCATTTTTTGCAACACATCATCACTTTTCGTAACGCATTCACCGGCTTACGCGGGCGTGCGTTAAGAAGTTTTACTTAAAAAAGGACAATTAATAGAACGTGTTTATTTTATTGAAAGTCACACCTCGACCACGGCCTTTGCTTTGGCACCCTTGTGTGGGAATTTGCGAAATTAAACTTTTTTTATTCAGCAGACTCCCCGTCATTGTTTTTAAAGCTCTCCAAACACCGAGGTCGTGACGTGAAAAATTAACTTTGAATTTTCTCGATTTTTCGGCTCCAGGCGACTTCGCTGTTGTGAAATCTGAGCACTTTACATAGCGTGGGGATTATCGAATTTGGGAATAGAAGCCGCTTTTGACGACGTTTTGATTTGGCTGCGGTTTAAATAAGCTCACGGGATCACGGCCCAATCCGTTAAATGTTAACATTAAATGGTAATCCCTATTCAAACTTTTTAATGGTTTAACAGATTTAGTCTCGTCTTTGTCAACAAGTTGGTTTTTATTTAAGAAATTTGCCTAGAATGTTGTTTTATGATTCTTATAGAAATCAAGAACAAATTTTGATTAGATTTTTGTGGAACGTTTGGTTTCTTACGGGTAATGCAAAAATTGTGTTTTATGGCCCATCGGCTGTGAAATAATATAATTTTTTTATGCAAGAGACCAGAAATTCGAGTAGGTACCTACGCTATTTCGAAATAACAAAAATCTCTTGTTTTTCTGTCTAAGCCAGTGATTTCCTGAAAGAATTATTTTAAAAAGATTATTGTTTTTTTTTTAGAAACATGATTCTTTTGATATAAATAAAGGGCTAAAAATTTTGCACACAAAAACAACAGATTTACAATTAGATAATTTAGAAATTTTATAAATTAAAAAAAGTTTTAGTAGTCATTTAAATATTTTAATAATAAAATATTTTTTTTATAATGGCCACCTCTTAAATTTATTTTTATATCACCTTTAAAATTTTTATTTAGACTTCCTATTATTTTGTTTGTTTTAAATAATGTTTATGTTTAATTTTTTTATATAATTTTTTTTATGATATTTTGAAGTAATTAATCACCTTTCCCATTAAGAGCGTTTAACCAGCCAGCGGACGAAAATCCACATTTCGTCGAAAGTTGTTCTTACGATCGTGCAGGGCGGTTACAATGAGAAAGATTAATTATTCTCCGTACCAGCTTTTTAAAATTATAACTCAATATCGAATTTATTTCAATTCAAATTAGCTTTAATTTATACCTTCATCGAAAAATGCTGAAAGGCGTGATGATAAAACTATTAATATAATGTACTTTTTGTAGTTATTTTTTGATTATAAGTATTTATCATTTTTTAATAATGTCTAAATTTAATAAGAATGTTAAAAAAATCTGAAATATATTAGTTTGTAAGTGCGCAAATACACACAGACGGACCAATTTTCGCCAAGAAACACATGTACGTACATATTTTTTAATGATTTTATTGAAACTAAAATTAAAATTCTAAAACATACGTTTGTTAGATAATGTATTGATTTATTTTACTGCATGATTTTATTATTTGAAATGGGTGTGGTATAATACAAAAACTTTTTTGAAAATTGAACAAATCTGCCAACGACCTATGGAATAACTTTATTATACTGTCATATTATTATACTGTATTTAATTGTCAACGTTTTTCAGAATACAATAATTATTATTTCTTAGCTCCCTATTTATAAAAATAATAACATTGAAAAAGTGTGCAAATTAAAACGAATTCGTTGCTGAGGTGCAGTATTTTTCTCGGACTATCGCCCGGTGTGTTTGTCTTCCCGGTATTCTACCGGGAAATGCTCAAATAGTGAATTTAATAAAAAAATTGACACTTAGTGAAGCTAGGATATTTTTCCCTAGTAAAGTTTTGACAACTCATAATAAAAGTGTTTAACTAACTGAAATTTCTGTGTACATTTATAAAACTCGGTGTAGGAGTTATCCTTATGTGTCTGTTTTACCGAAACTCAAACGGAAAATGTTTAAAAAAGGATTTAAAAGTGATCTCAAAGTTATATGTCTTCACTTTCGATGCCAGTTCAAGTGAATAATAACAATAACAATAAAAATATACATCAATTATTGAAACAACTAGCATTAAGTGAATTGCAAACGACTTTAAATGCTAATTAAACATAATCAGTGTTTTTGAGTTGTGAAATAAAAACAGTTAAAATACATTTCATTGACAATTTTCGATATTGACATCTTAATATAGGTCATAAATCTCGATTGCACCTACCTGTGAACTGGCGTAGTTGGTAGAGTGGTGTCAATCGCCCGTGTTTTAGTCATTTACTGAGGTGTACGGTTCGATCCCCAGACAAACAATATTATATTTTTTATATATATACATTTTTTTTTTCTTTTTTTTTTAATGTTTTTTAATTAAAAAGATTTTTGTCGCAGTAATTTTTTAATTATATTTAAATTAATCATCCCATTTTAAAATAATAACTGGAAAAAAGTGTATGTGTTTTAAAAAAAATAAAATAAAAATTCGTACGTAATGCATCGCCAGAAAAAACGCCCGCTGGACATAACGATGTCTCCTAATATGGAAGATGGAGGAAGGTGCGTTCTTGTTGAGGACTTCGAAGAGGACGACCACGATACGTCTTCTCATTGCTCGGACAGCAAAGAAACAAAATTTCCAAGTGTTTCTGGAGTTGACGTGCTTAATGAAGCGCAAGCTCATCTGACTGCTCTTCAAGAAGTCTTGGCTGAGAAACAATCGAAGGTCTCCAAGGATCAGCAACTTAAGATATCCAGAAATGTCTCTGAAGTTTTCAGAGCCGTTTCTCAATTGTTGTTGGAGCGCGAGACGATGCGTGCTGATTTGGCGACAGTAACTGCTCAATTAAAAATGGCGGAAATCAAAATACGCCATGAAAAAGAGGACAAAAGGCACTTGGAGCAAAAAATCATCCAGCTAGAGTCTGACCTAGGACCCGTGATGAGAAGAGTAGCCGTGGCAACGGAGGCTAGCTTGTCATTTGCGGATATAGTGCGAAAACAAAATGTGTCAAATGTCGATCACCAACCCCCACCGATTACCCAATCTGGACATCGCGTCGGAGCGCCAAGGCCAGCCATCTGCATCTTCCCAACAGATGCAGATGCCACCAAGGACAGCGATGGAACAAAACAAATGATCCAAGATATAATTCGGCCATCCGAGCTAGGCGTTCGAATAACCGGGATTCGCAAAATTAGGAACAAAGGTGTCCTCTTAAACACGGCAACCACAAGTGAGCAAGAGAAGCTATTAAAAGCACCATGCTTTGCACTCAACTCAAGCACACTTAAGGCTCGACTTCCTACAAAGAGACTCCCAAGGTTAATATTTTTTAACGTACCGCGGGACCTTAACGACGCTGAATTCTTGAGGATCGCCCTCACGAGCGTTCCCAATATACAGGACATCGAGGGAGCAATAACAACCTGTAAGCTGAGTCACCTGGCCGGCGCTCGAAACGGAACCACCTGTCATCGCGTATATGAGATGCCCGCTACATTACGTAAACTGCTGGTGGAACAGGAGAAGGTATTCGTCAACTGGACCGTGTGCCGTGTCAGAGACTTCACTGGACTCACCGTATGTACTAAGTGCCAAATGATTGGACACTCTTACAAATACTGCAGAGACACTCTTAGATGTGGACACTGTGCTGAAGAGAACCATGCTACCGAATCCTGTCCTAATACTGCGGCCAAACCAGTCTGCGCTACGTGCGCTAGATTTGGAAAGCCCGCTGCGCATTCGACTGGAGACAGGGACAACTGCCCTGCCTACAAAGCTGCACTAAAAAAGGACCTTGCAACAATAGACTATGGAGTGTAATAGACACGAACGCAAGTGCTTAACTATCGATGAGTACACTCCTGTGAATAGCTGTCTTCGAATAATGTACATGAACGCGAGAAGCATCCGGAACAAACTTGATGAAATTGAAGAAAAACTCAGAGGATTACGCGATATTGTTCATGTCCTTGTCATCACTGAAACATGGCTTGATGTTGGAGAAGAAAAGTTTTTTGGATTAAAAGGCTACAATTGTGCATTTGCCTCTCGCCCCAAGGAGGCAGGAGGTGGTGTAGCCATATATGTACTGGATTCTATGAAGTTCTCCATCATTGATAAATTTTCCAATGAAAATTCTTTTTTAGGTATAAGTGTATGTAGCAAGGATAGGAAACCGGTTAACATTTATGCCATCTATCGGAAACCCAACCCTAATATACACGATTTCCTGACACATTTGGAAAAAATACTAGACAAAAGCAGACAAGATACATTAATACTCGGAGACTTTAATATTGACACTACCATAAACACATCCTCTTCTTTAAATTACCTCAACACCTTAGAAACATACAATTTCTCAATACAAAACAAATCATTTCCCACTAGAGTCACTAACACAAGCAGCACCCTCATAGATCACATCATATCAAATAGACTAAACATTCCAATTACCATATCGAACATAGATGACTCACTTAGTGACCATAACATTCTTATTATTGATTTCAAGAATAACCTAAAAAAATGGTCTAATAATAGGAATAAGCCACGCCTTACAAAACCTATCATCAACAATATGGCAGTAAAATCTTATCTTGCAGCTAACAAATTTACCATCAACTCAACCAAACAAGATGACAGTTATAAAGATTTTAACGATTATGTCAAAAATGCAATAGAAGCAGGTAAAACGACACCTAAAGTGAAAATAGCTAATCGACAACATTTAAATACACCGTGGTTCGATTCTAAACTGAATTCGCTGATCAAAGAAAGAAACCAGCTTCACAAGCAGTGGAAACAAGACCCAGGAAATATATCTCTTGTAGTCCATAAAAATAAACTGAGAAACTTAATAACTAATTATAGGAGAAGTTTGAAAAACAAATATTATGCCAATAGCCTTCAACAAAACCTGAATAACCCTAGAAAAACTTGGAAAACCATTAACTCAATTTTATCTAACCGTGCACATAAACCCTCCAACACCATCGAATCTCTCATCGTAAATAATTGTGAGCTTAGGGGACCTAGTGAAATAGCTTCAGCATTTAATGAATTTTTCTTATCAGTTGGAGAAAAGTTGGCAGCTGCCATTCCATCATTCCCGGATGACTGTAATACTATCTATGTAGAACCAAAGGCAAGTCAATCCTTATATATGGCTAGGACAAATAAGGCTGAGGTATTAAGGATCATCTCGAAACTTAGGTCGAATGCAGCGGCAGGTATCGATGGAGTAACCCCGTGCATCCTTAAAACCTGTAAAGAAGAACTAGCTGAGCACCTAGCGCAACTTATCAATTCCTCTATAGGCTCGGGAGTATTCCCAAATCAATTAAAGCTAGCAAAAATTATACCAATTTATAAAGAAGGCTGCAAAAATTGTATATCTAACTATCGCCCAATATCGGTTTTATCAGTATTTTCAAAGGTGTTCGAGACTATTATCAAGGATAGACTTCTAAAATACATCTCTAACAACAATATCCTAACACCACAGCAATATGGCTTTCGAAAAAACTCCAGTACCCAATGTGCCACCTTCGATTTCATCTCGAACATTCAGCAGTACATAGACCAGGGCGAATATGTAGCAGCTATTTTTATTGATCTAAAAAAAGCCTTTGATACAGTAGATCATGAAATACTCCTACAAAAATTGGAACATTTGGGTATAGTCGGGAAATCTTTAAAGCTCCTCCGAAGTTACCTATCTGATAGATATTGCCTTGTCGACATCGAAGGGAACCTAAGCGGCTTTGGAAAAATCACATGTGGAGTGCCGCAGGGCTCGATTCTAGGACCCCTACTTTTCTTACTATACATCAATGATATAACTAAATGCGGCATCTTGGGAAAACTTCAACTTTACGCTGATGATACTGTGATTTATTATCGTTGTAAAAATCTGAGGGAACTTGAATCTCTAATGAATAAAGATCTCGCAAAGCTAGCTAAATGGTTGCGGATAAATAAATTAAGCCTCAATGTCAAAAAAACTCACTACCTCACTTTCGGGAAAAAAGATTACATGACAATGAATATTACTCTTGGAAATGAAAAGCTCCAAAATGTACAAGTAACGAAATATTTAGGGTTATTCATAGATTCTAACCTATCGTGGAACTCCCATGTTGAATATGTTAAATCCAAAATTTCCCCGATAACTGGTATACTCTATCGACTTCAAGATGTGCTCCCCACAGCTTTACTGCGTGCCACATATTATGCTCTGATCCACTCTCACCTAAGTTATCTGGTTAGTATCTGGGGCACCATTACTAAGAAACAAATATCTGAAATACAAGTAATCCAAAATAGAGCCATAAGAAATATATACCATCTACCATGGGATACACATGTCAAAGACATATACTCACTGACACAAATTCTTCCCTTTACCATTCTGCCAAAATATAGCATCACCACTGCCATCCTACAAATAATTCAACACTCCTCTCACACCAACACTAAACCAGCCTTTAATTCCGATATACACCAGCACAAAACACGATCACAAAATCAAATACACCTATCGTCATCTACACACACAACTAAATTTGGAATTAACTCCTTACAATACATCGCACATACGCAATACAACGCATTACCTAATGTCCTAAAACTACCAGAATCAAACAAAAAAATATTGGCAAAGGCTCTAAAAGGATATTTTCTCAGTAACTTTATTAACCAGTGACGAATTTAGCTGTCTCCCTTTGTAACTCTTGTATATTCTTCAATTAGTGTGTCTAGTCCATTTAAAAATCTATGTATTGTTCATTGATTTCCGTGTTCTTATGTAAAAATAATTTTCCTTTAGATGTATAATGTTGTCCTTCCCGAAATGAGTTTTATTAAACTCATTGGGAGTAATGTATTATAAATTTTATGTAATAATTTTGTAATATATTATCTCTAATAAATAAATAAAAAAAAAAAAATACTAAAAATTAAAAATTTTTCTCAAAATTTATTATAAACGAATGCTAGATAAAAGAACAATCTTTCGAAATCCATTTATAATTTTTTGTGGAAAAGAGTCAATACGTCTAAAAACTTTTTTGAAAATGACGTATTTCCGGTTTTCTCTGGTAATGAATGCCCTCTTAACATTTTGTCTGTAGTTCTAATTTGTCTATACTTGCTTGTCTTTTGTTATTTTTAATATTTATCATGTCCTGCTGAAGAAAACATAGTTTTCGAAACATCTAGATAATAATATTATAATAAAGTGGTGTTTACAAAGTTGTTTGTTTCATTAAATGGATGGTTTGGAATTACTCAATACCTACAATACTTACATGTCGTCACTTCATTTGGATAAGACTTTAACTTCACTTTACCTTGTTATGGTAAAGTATGCAAAGACGATTTCTCATTATCTATTTACCAATTTCTGATTTTAAGGTTGAATCATATGTAAAATATTTTTATTTATTTTATAAATGTTCTTTTTTTACCAATGTCCGCTTTGTGTTTTCTCTAATCATCTATGTTTTTCGGTGTATAATATTAATGTTATGCGGAAACTTTGTTAGTTCATGCAACTATATAACAAGTAACTGTTATAAAATATTAACTGTTTGTTTCCCTAATAAGCTAAAATAAAAATAAAATAGTCATTGATAATATTACTAAAGTACTTAAAGAATAATATTCGTAGTTTATAAACATGCATGATATAAACAAATATCTCAAAAGAAATCTTACCCGCATACTTATAATTTCATCGGTGTATAAGACATGGAACTAAATGTTTATATATTCGTAGTTAGCAGTGTTCGCATGTATGGCACATGAAAAAATACTGGTTTCTTGGATATTAATATAAAATCATAATTATATAGCTAATGTTTGGTTTCCCCAAAACAGGCAAGGTGTTAGGCAATTAAATTGCACCATGAAGAAATAATGACAAACGAAAATGAATCAAAAATTTTTGGTAGGCAGGAATAGGGGTTATAAAGTGCTCTAACATTGTGATAACGTTGCAATGATTACATTCCGCCTTTGCGGTCCAGACTCTGGTGCAACTCAGCTGCGGTTCGTGGTAGACTTGGTTGCAAGTGCATTAGGGAGGAAAATATTAATTATCTCATCGTATTACAAAAGTTACTGTTATTGTTTACGTGTATATGGGATAGTAGTATATAGTATATACCCGTAGGAACGTTTGACTTGTTTAGTTGCAGATTTAAATCTGAGGTCAATGGCAGAAATACAAGGGTTGACTAAGAATCAAAGACCGTTCTAATTTAAAAAATCAGGAAAAATTTTCAAAATAAATCACATGACATTTTAGGTACATATCTTCACTATTTTCGACATAGTCTCGGTTATGATCGATGCACTTGGTGAACCGTGGCCCTAGGTCCTTGACTCTCTCATCGCAGAATTTCGCCAAACGGACGAAAAGATCGCAATGAAGCAGCTACCAAGCCGGATCACCTTTTTCAGGGGGAAGTCTGAGCTACACGTTAATACCGCCATATTTTGAGAAATAATGTCAACGTCGCCGAAAATTTGGAAAGGTCTTTAATTCTTGGACAACATTAGTAAATGTATATCTGGAGGTTAATGCTAGAAGTTTATGTCAAATTTAAGCATCAGATGAAACTCCAAAATATCACCTCTTGCAGTAAAACTGTGTTCCACCTAATATGTGTGACAAAATTGTGTTTCATCAAATTTTACGCTAGTAAATTGACGAACAAATCAAAAATTTGATATGAGACCTTACAGCGTTATCAACCCCGTGAAGTAATGTTCCAAACTTTTATGTAAGAGTAAGTCAGAAGTGTTTTCTTTAATATATATTTTATCATTCACACCATAATACCAGAGCCAAGCAAATAGACATATCTTCTAAATATACCTAAACGTATTTCTACCTTTGGACAAAGAAGCTTTGACTTTTTAGAAGTAAAGTTACATGACGAACTCCCACACAGTATAAAACAAATTAAAACAACAAAAATACCTACATTAAGGACATAAAATCTCGATTTAAGGAACTATTGGAAAAAGAACTTACAGGTATATTTAAAAAAATCGTCTTCGAAGTTACTGAAAAAACTTTACTTAACCAATGAAGTTGTACCATAGACATCGCTAAAAAATTAATCCAAAACACGGTACCCTTCAGCAGAGGATCCCCTAGTGAGGAAGACTACGAAAATAATTTTCGTCTCTTTTATATTTATATTTCATTTGTATCTTCTAACGTATCATTTGTATTTATCTTTCATTTGTATCTGTAAATGCAAAAATATAATTTAGTAATTAAATCTTCAACCTTCGCAAATACACTCTGTGGCGTCATTTTTGATTTGATGAAAACAAATAACTTTGTAAACACCACTTTATTTTTAATATTATCGACATGTTTCAAAAACATAGTTTTCTTCGTCAGGACAAAGATTAATTTTTAGTAATTAATATTTATCTTTATCCTGACGAAGAAAAACTTCCCTTTTGAAACATCTCATATTATTAATAATATAGTGGTGTTTACAAAGTTTTTTGTTTTCATTAAATAAGTAATATTTTTTTTAATAGTGAGCCAACTACAGAAGATTCAACATATTTGATTTCACAAAGCACTCTTTTTAGGGTGAATTGCCCAATTAAAAAAAAAAAAAACATATTTGATTGAATTGAAATATTTTTAGTAAAAGTTTTTTATTTAAGTTTATAATATTACGTAGATACCCGTATAAAATTAAAGTTTTTTTAGTTAAACTGACAAACGATTTCCGAAAAATCCTTTCTTTGTGAGAACAAATAATTTGTTTTTTACTTAACAGATTAACAGCGATCTCGTAGATTGGTTTTACCGAAACACAACTTGGATAATATATATGTATTATATAATATCATTGCAGATTCACATATTAGATATACTTTAGAAGTATCGATCACTATAACACGGGCTTGTGCCTAGCGTGGTTGTCGAAACATGCACAAATTATATGAAAGCAATGAATAAAGAAAAGAAAAATTCAATAAAATGGTACTGATAAATGAAACAATGTTACTTTGTTTGAACCACTTGCATATTTGTTTAAAGTCGACTGGTTTCGGAATGACCGTTCCTTCCTCAGGGCAAACGTATACTGATTTGACAATTACAAAATAGTGGATGGGAACAATGTATTGTGGTAGGGGTGGAGCCATTGCTAGGGATTAATGAAAAGCGGGTGATTGGGCTCCAAGATAATATTTTTTGTTTGTTGATAATATATTCATTATTTTTAAGGGATTTTTTTTATTTCCAAGGCTTCTAAGTTATCTAAGCGTTTTCCTTTATGGTTAATATGAAGAATATTTATACCCGTATTTTTTTCAAAACTATGGTTATTTTCAATGTATAGATTCTCCAAAACTGCAATTGCAGGGTTCCAGCCCCTATGGATTAAATTAAATCAAGATATCTTATCATCATCACGGTGCTAAATATCAGAGTGAGATTTGATCTCCTCCAACCTCCTCTGCTCCGGCCCTTAGACATTTAGTTCCAGTTCTCAAACCTTCTTATTATGTTCTGATCCTCTTCCAGGTAGTCCAGGCAGTCAGATCATCTTTTTCTCGATCTGCCTCTCGGTCGCATTATTTTCAGTGTCCATTTGCTGCCTTTGTGATTTTGATTCTTTCCTTGTCCTTTTTTTGGTAAACATTTTCCCGATTTTCCAATTTTCGGACACACCTTCTTTTGGTTACATAAGCAGTCCAATAATTCATGTTTAAAGTCTGTATCATCCGCTTCTGTAAATTTTATTACAATTTTCTGTAAGTACGTTCGATACAAAATCATGCAATAATGCTATTTGCGAATTCTGCAAAAGCCGCCTCGTCGCATTCGATGGTTCCTTTTTTCTCCAGCATCTCTTTGATCCAAATACTGAGCTTTTTGGCCATTAGAATTAAAGACTTTTGCTTGGGATCTTTGGTTTTGCTGACATCAACATTCATAATGCAACAAAGCTCATTATATATAATGCATGTCATACTTGTTTCTCTTTTCAGATCATAAGTGTTGATTTTTTTCAGTAGAGATGAGACCAATGAACATGAATTTTTTCCATCACCCCCTTTCCCCTCTTTCCCCTTTTCCTGACAACATTTTCCTCTGACTTCCGCTTTAGGCTTAGGTTTGCTCGGACATTTGCATTTTTTTGGTGGCTTTTTGGTAATTGGTGTCTTTTTGCATTTGGTTACATCTACACCCATATACTCTCCTTTAACAATGCCTTTCAAATGTTCAATCATTTCAGGAGGCATGACAGTATTGTTATCCCTCCAAGTACCGAAGGCATGTCGCTTAGATGGCAATGCCAATGGATTTACATCCGTCGATCTGGATTTAATTGAATGCTTAATCTTCAAAATCCTTTCTACATTATCACACGAGCATTTTTTTGATGCAGCCGTTTTCATATCCGTATAAGCCTTTTTTTTTTTTTTTTTTTTTTTTTTTTTCAGACAAGAATTTTGCTTGCAGTTTGTTTTGCATTGATCAACCCTGAACAGGACAGAAGAGCGTGTTGTACGCGCAGGTACATTAAATTGAATTTTATTTAGCAACTCTGGGCATTGAATATTATTGTTAACTAATTTATACAGGAATATTGCATCCTTATGATGCCTTCGTACACTCAATGAATCAATTTTAAAGTATGAGGCTGCCTCTGCATAATTATTAAATCTTACATATGACTTGTAACAAAGATATTTGAGGAATTTGTTTTGAATTGCTTCAATTTTGTTCGTATGGATTTTATAAAATGGAGACCAAACAACTGACGCAAACTCCAAATGACTTCGTACGTAGGCAAAGTAGAGTTGCTTAATGACGTTGATACTATTAAAAAGTTTTGTGTTTCTCATTATAAAACCTAACATTTTAGCAGCTTTATTTGTGATTTGTTGTATATGAAGGTTATATTGTAGTTTACTATCAAGGGTTATTCCAAGATCACGAATATCTGAGACTGTTGCAATGTTGTTGTTATTTATAGAATAATTAAATAATGTTTTATTTTTATTTCTTGAAAAGGTAATATGATGACATTTTGAGACATTTAGAAATAGTTGATTTTGTTGGCAATAGGTAAATATATTGTTTAAATCATGTTGTAAATTGACGCAATCGTTTAGACTTTTTATTGGCTTGTATAGCTTGGCATCATCAGCAAATAATTCTATTTCAGAGTATTTAACAACATTGACCAAATCATTGATATATAAAATGTAAAATAATAATCCGAGATGTGAACCCTGTTGGATCCCTGAGGAAATTTCACTGAAATCTGATTCGAAACCCTTTATTGCTACTGCCTGTGATCTCTTGAGTATATAAGATGTAACCCAACGAAATAAATTACCACGTATACCTAATGACCAAAGTTTTCTGAGTAATAGTTTTTGATAAATTTTATCAAATGCTTTTATCAAATTTTTGCAAACACGAGCATGAATTTCGGTCTCCTTGATCCATCTTGTTTAGTTTACTGTTTTCTAACTAACAATATATGTGTTAAACTTGTCTTCAAATTGGAATAAATAAGAAAATTTACAGTCCGATTTTTTATATCATTTAGATTTTCAATAACTTTTTAAATTTGTATAAAAAAAAGAATTGTATAGATTTTAAAAAGAAATAAAGACCCAAAATTTCAATATATCAGAAAAAATTGGAAAAAAACAACTATGATATGGTTAGAGAACTCAGAAAAATTATTATTATTCAGTCACCTTAAATGTTCTTTGATTCTGATTTTAAAATTACGAGTTGTTTTACCAATATAAAACGATGGACAGTCATTACATTTTTTTTATTTTTTATTTATTATAGATACAAAAGAAAGTACAAATTACAATTAGGAAGCTTTGCCTGTCCAACTAGGAAAGTTTCCCGTTCCAGGACAGACAAATTGACATATTTAGTTCATATTATACCTGAAATGTACATAATTACATAACAAAAACAAAAACAGAAAATTTCTTTTTTCTCTGAAGCTAAGGTGTGTAATAAAGAAAATGTATATAAAATATATAAATATAAGTACACATACATTTTTTTGTGACAAAGTAGAAAAGGTAATCTGGTAGCATATATTATAATCGGATTTACCGAATTAACCTGGTAACATATACATTCAGATTTACAAGATGGAGGAATTACAAAAGATTTACAACATAAAGAAATGAAATTATGTTAGGTTATGTGTTTAGGAGTTTTAACTTTTAATACATAGTACACTTATAGGAGAAACTATATTAAAATTTACAATATTAGATATAATAACGAACGTAATAATCTATATGATTTTTTGTTTAAGCGATGTAACTACAATGATTTTTGTAACTACAAATTATTTTCACTGATTTAAAACATGTTTTAAGAACAGTCTTATATTATTAGTACGACAGTATGAATATACACCGCGCTCGTGTCTTGAACTACTCCTGCTAAAATATAAAAACAATAACTATAAATATAGATAGAAATATAAACTATGAATTATAATAAAATAGTACCAAATTTAGTGCTACTTTGGTGAAATTGGTGCATTACTTCGTACGTAATTTGAGTTCCTATATTTTGGAATAAGTCAATTTATGGTCTTAATACAAATATACGAGTGGTTCAAGACATACGAGTGTAGACTGTTATTTTGTTGTAGTTTTTAAATGCATTTATTCAGTAACTTTTTTTTAAATGTCTAATTTATGTGCACTTAAAATATTCATTATAACCTTAGAAATAAAAATAAAAGTAAAAAATCAATATTATACCCACGCACAGGCATTGCCTTTGTGGGATTTTTTTTGTTCATACATTTATTATATTAAGCTTTTTTATATACTTTTCATTATTTCATGTATCTATTATATGTATTGTATCAAAAATTTTCAATAAAAAAAAAATAAACAAAGTAACATTGTTTCATTTATCTATAATGGATAACCACAAAGTTATAGCTACTTTCAAAAGTATAAAATGTTACTGGTTTTAGATGGATAGTAAGACCTAATATAGTAAGAAAAAGTAGCCAATGCTTTCAAAAACATGTAAACCACAATTTTGCATACGATATATTTATCTCGTCGGCCAAGAAGAGCCTTTCGATCGACCTTTTGCCACTTCATATAGTTACTATGTGGTAGTGACGTAACGGTAAAGGTTTGTATCTTAGAAAAGTTTTTCCGTGCGAAAAGATCAAAATTCCAACATAGTGAGACACCTAACCGAGTTCTTAATTAAAAATAGAAGAGACGAAAATGCTTGAAAAACATTTATTGCAGAAAAAATCTTTCTTTTTTGATACCTATTTATTTAGACTCTTCCCAACCATTAAACGATTGCACCATGCCCGGTATCTTTATAAAACATGATATGATACGCCACTGGGGTAACCAAGCTGTTACCGCGTAATATTGCTAAGCCCCGCTAAATAAATCAAACACCCAGCACAGAGAAATGGGCGCAAGAATACCATAGTCACACACAGCTATAGACAAGCTGAAGATATTCCATAGACGCTTTAGAACGTGTTCCACAGATTGTACCATAAATACCCTCGTGTCCGCATGAAAATTGTATATGGACGGGAAAAGGAAAAGCCAAAACAAAATAAGAGGACCAAACACATAAATCTATATGTCACGTCTACCGTATTCATAGAGGTCTAAAGGTCACAGTTTGTTTTTCCCCTTTCACAAAAATATACAACCTGTCCGCGTTACAGCGGTCAAAGACAGGCATTTATCAGTCCCTCGAAAAGAAGCCGAACACGGTTATGATCTTACAGTCCTTTTTTAAGAGAAGAAATTACATAAATATTTTATAAACCGGCCATCTTTTGTTCTAAAGAATCGTGAGTAGGTAGTGTGCTTTAGTTTTCATGGACGGTATAGTTTTGCAGAGCTAGAAATTACATTGCGTTCACAATATTTGATTGAGCGTGGCGAAGTCCTGTTTTCCTCGACCTTTAGGCGTTTCTGTGTCTTGTTTTCACGTTCCGTCTCGGGTTTATTATTCAAGCAAACTTAACTGTGACTAGATGGCTAACTTTGACTAAGCTTTTCAATATTATGGTACCTACCTGCCTAAAGATAGTTTTAAAAATAATTGTCATTGGGGTGGTGATGGTTTTTTGGACAAATTGTATAATTCTTTAATTTTTTTTTAAAAGAAAGACCAAACATTTCCGGCTTACATTCAACCTGACAAATTCGAAAATCTCCTACTGCCACCACAGTAAGAGGAAAATGTTGCCTGTGTTGTGATGGAGGTTTTAGTCAGCCGAGGAATTGAATACGCGACTCCCGAGTGGGACCCAATTGTATCGAACAATATTAATACCGTAGCGCCTGCGTGGTGGTATTTCAGAACCCAGCTACGAGTGCATATCGGACACAAATAACATCTGTATACGTGGAATTTCACACAAAGCTGCTGTTATAATTCGGTTGAGAATTCAAGAATTCGACACAAGATGTCACTACTTCCGTCAGCAGGTCGGACGGGGACGTCTCCCCCCTAGGAGTAACTGCTAAGAATTTGTGAATATGTAATAATATTTCCGGACATGAAAAGATGGACGGTACTAAATGTTGTATCAAGTGGCTATATAGTACATACGACGTCATTGCTCTGTGTCGGTTACTTTGTCCCAGTGACTAGCTACAGTGGATCCGAGGAACGGGCTGTTTTTGGAATCAGTTTGTATTGGATATATAAAATAGTCACCGACACTAACTGGGCGAAGCCGAACCAAAAGCCGCTCGCAGGGCCTAGCAATAAAAACCTGCAGAGCGGGTTTTTAACAGCTAGTTGTAAACAATAATACCTATCATGTAAAGAAACAATAAATAACAAAAATAATACATTTGCCGAAAAGGTAAATATATGAAATTACCTGGAAAGAAAAAAATTGCAAAATATGCTCCGAAAATTATAATAAAAACGTTTTGTTCTATAAAAAAAACGCAGTGTTAAACTTTTTCTTCTCTTTAAACGTTTACTATCGAGCCTTAAGGGAATTCTAACGAACATTATGTCATAACACGTATTTTCCCTACTATAGTAAAATAAATTAAACCAAATAAAGTTTAAACTTGATTTGATTAGTGCGTTATTTCAGTTATGAAATAACTATTCAGCTAAGCCTCAGAAAATTCGACGCGGCACTTACACACATTGAACGAAGCAATTTTGACGCATTTAAAAGAAATAAAATCGTTCGATTTGATAATGGCAGTAGATAAAAGATGCGTAGTGAGCTATTAAAATAACGAAGTGTAATTTAATTCAGTGAATAATCACGTTAAAACACCACATAAAACGCTCTGTTCTACCAATTCTGGGATAGATTTTTCACTATCTGGCACTAAATGGCACATCTTTTCGGCAATAAATACCCAATGGTTCAATAAATCGTACCTCCTACCTGCGCCCGCTACCACCCACAAACCTCCCACAATCCCCACCCTCCACCCGCTTGAACCCCGTGGCCTCCGTAGTTTTTCCTTGCTCCTGGGGTCATATCCACGATACAAGAACACTACCTTCATCAATAAGGAAGTTCGGCCTGATAAGGCGTAAACTGAACTAGAATTCGATTCAATATGTAAAATGGTGTTAAATATTTACCAATTTATCTATTTTAATCAGTGAAGGGCGCTGTGAGACGGAGTGATAATAAAGGCAAACGTTGGGGGACTAATGGTAACAATAAATACAGACTGATAGTAAAGGGCGACGAGGACAATAAGACGGTGCTAAGTGTTATCTCAATTAAATAAAAGTATTTTTACAATAAAAAACAAATTTATCCACAGAGATGTTTTATTTATGAACAAATTGCTTTGATATTTCAGTTTCAAGATGTTTTACTTCTTTTAACATCGATTCATTAACATTAGATCAAAAACTTATAAACAAAACATCAATACTTATGTTACAACGGTTATGAATGATTTCAAAAGGACTGCACCTAAACATATATCTTGGGCTTAACTATTTAACAATTTGTAGACATTTTGTTTTCAACAGTTTTATTTCACAATGTAAGTTTGTTACTTAATTTTATTTATTTGTTTTCGACTTATTCATTAGCGTTCTTTGATCGAACTTTAAAATTATTCAATTACCGAAATTAATAGATTCCACTCCCACTACCCCCACCTATTAATATCTAATCATTTTTGTACTTATATAATTTTTAAGTCAGTTTTAAAAAACCCTAGTGAATGACACGAACGTGTCGATACCGGTGGCAAAAAAATAAAATTAAGTGATAAATGAATATTGCGCAACGAAACTCTACAAAACAATACAACGATGATGTTTGATGAAGTTGGGTTAAAATGAATGCAGGGTTAAAACAAGGAACGGGAGGAAAATGAAAACCAAATCACTTATAACACGAACATCTGTTTTGGAAATCGGGCACAATATTTTAAGGTTATAATTACCATAGGATCAAATACTTGAATACATTTTGAAGAAGCAATTAACTGAATATATTGAGGTCAAGCAGATATTAGTTTTTTTTTTTTTTTTAATTGTACGACAGACAGGTGAGTCCAATTACGGTACAATTTTCTTACAACTAACAAGACATGTATATAGTTTTTTTAAAACATGGTACGGTGATATCAAACACATCTATATCCACTGGTAGGGCATTAAGCAATGCCATACCTCTTGTCATGCTGTGTTGAGCCATGACATCTGTCCGACCCTGCGGTATGTAGAATAGGGCGTGGCTACGAGTTCGACAGTATTTGTCAGGAGCGAATAAGCCACAGCATGACAGGAGATATGGGCAATCAATAAGGTTTTTTATTAACTTTAATTCGAATACCATGAGTCCGACATTACATCTGGTCTCCAGGCTTTGATAATTTGTCTCCTTTAGCAGTTCCACGTGATGCATGAATTTCGGATATATTCCGTAAGATCGCATGTAAACATACCTTAGGATTTTTTTTTTAATTTGTTCAATCATATTTATGTATTTAAGTTGATATGGTATCCAGACAGTACTAGCATACTCCAGCTTGCTTCTGACCACTCCGTTGAACATGGCGGTCATTGCATCTATGTTACTGAATTGCTTGCAAGTTCTAATTACAAAACCAAGCATTTTGGAGCAAGCCAAAGTAAGCTGTACTATATGATTTGAAAATGTTAGCCTGGGATCAAAGGTCACCCCAAGATCTTTGATGATATTTACGCGTGTTAATATTTCAGTTCAACAACAATCTGGTTTTGGAAATACAATTTTTAGTTAAATCGATTTAATCTATCTAATTATAAGAATACGAAAATATTTAAAGATAAAAACAGTGAAATTATTGCGGTATTTTTATATTAAGAATGAGTATTTGAAACAATCGACGTTATGAGGCTAAATGTAGTGGGGAGGGGAAGGAGATGGGAAAAATATGGGAATGAGGAAGGTGGGAAATTTGTGCAGATCTAGCCACCAAATATAACTAAAGCCATTTCAAGCAACGTTCCGATTCAGATTGACGGGAGGATAGCCAGGGAGCTATTAAAAGCTTCTATCACTCTGGTACGTGCCGCAAATGTACTATAAATTACTTTTTAATTAATAAATTTCGAATAAAAACAAATTAATAAAAAAAAATTACTTGCGATTTGAACTCAAGACCTCTGGATTTGTAGTAAAGGATCGTAACCACTCAGCTACGGAAGCCGTATTAGGGGCCTGAGGATGAAAATATATTTGATAAAACGCAGCGTAAATCAAAACAATACTGTTACTTTTCTAATTTGTTTTTCATTAATTCTCAAAAATAACTAAGAAAGTTCAATGCTCTTATAAGAAAGTAATGTCAGAACAAATATCCGCTGCTATCAAGAAGAACTAACGTAATTGGTCAATCAGTTTTTGTGACAGTTTTGGACTTGACATATTATAGTTGTGGACCAATCACTGCAGCGGAAAGCTGATAGGAGAAAGACTCCCAGACAGCCAATTAGCGAACAATGTGTTTACTCGGACTGTATTGAAAGGTAACTTAAAGATAAAAATGGTGAAAAATTGACAACAAATTTATTTTCATATTTGAATGACATGAAGTTAAAGTTTTTTGATACACTTGGTTAATGATTAGATCGATTTATTTGGAGTACGCACGCAAATCTGTAATACTTTATATTAAATTTGTATGTCGTACGAGTATGTATGTAGGTACGAGATAATATTTTTATATTTTATAGTACATCATTTTATAGTACATTTTTTGAAAAAAAAATCCAAAATTCGCTTCAGTAAGTATTGTAATAAGATATTTATATATAAGATATAATTTTAATAAAACAAAATGTAACATTCAATAAATTTGCGCCATTTTTCATTAAATATGTTCAAATCATAATCAAAATTGATTGTCGTTTACGCACCAAAAAGTACAGTATTAAAAGTGAATAAAAAATGTAGATTTGAACGAAAATTGTTGAAAGGAATCGTATTGAAACTTGTAGGCCACAGAGAACACCACATAATGTTATTTTGTAATACATTTTCTTTCGACCTAACAAATTTATTTTGTGAATGTTTGTTGGTTTTAAAAATAAGAAAACTTATCTGATGTTAACAAATAAACGCTAACATATTTATGTAAAAGTAGTTTGATGTAAGCAGGGTGGTAAGACCAACACGTTTACAGGAATGGGTGAAAAACTGCGACTTTTATCTGATAAAGTGACAGGTCGTTAGATGCTAGATAAGGCCGAACTATTAAAGATATGAACAAAGATGTTGCTTCCAGAGATCTACACATTACCGCAATATTATTCCATGTATAAAAAATCTGTACTCTTATGCAATATCGTTCTCAAACCATTTCATAACTTTTTCTTTTCCACAAAATTTTCTTCCTATTCTACCCTTATCAATTCCAAGTAAAAGATAAATTCGATAGTCCTACGTACCCTCAGGCCTTAAAGAAAAATTCAGAACTTTAACACGGGAAAAATCGACTCCTTGCGACCTTTCAAATTTTATAAGTTTGTCCCTTTGCCGATAGAAAAGTTGTGTTTAACTTGTTAAGAAAGCTTAAATTTTTACTCACTGTGTAAACCCGTTCTTTTTCACGAGTTTTTCAGAGAAAATATTCTATTGCCCGATGAGTCTTTTGCTAGGTTGGCGACTTTTCCGCACTGTATTTCAAAGTTCGACAATGAAATAAATAACAAAAAAGTAATATTTTTATTCATGGATTTTCAAATGTGTTTGAAAATTGTGAAATTTCTCAATTACCCATTGGCCTCCGAATTGTTAAAACGCTAAAAAATTGTATTTTAAATTCGGATTAATTTTGTACCAATCATGTTAAATCTTTAGTGGTATACTAAATCTAATATAACTTTTAAACTAATGTTTAATCGTAATATTTAAAAAAAATACTTATGTACTGAATCAAGGTATGAAAAAAAAAATTGTGTTTTAAAATAAAATTATGATATTATTAAATCTGGATATAAAATAGACTTAAAAAAACGCATTTATAAATAAAATATTATTTCGATTAAATAAGAATTCTACGTAATTGGCATAATTTTTTTACGTATTTATATACTAAGCAAACCCGGCCACACGTTGCTGTGGCTAACTAAACCTTTATAACCAACGCCATCGGTTAAATCAAATCCACACCACCCGTTTGTCCGCCCGTTGGCCGCTGCCCTCTGCCTGCTGCCCGCTGCCTGCTGCCCGCTCCCGCTTGGCCAGATATATTATGTCTCTCAACCAATTTACACAAAACCTTGAAAAATTAAATTCCTACCCAAAAACCTTCCTCATGAATCACTCTATCTATTGGTGAAAATCCGTTCGGTAGTTTAAAAGATCTAAGCGCACATACAGCGTGAGCGCCTACATTTTATAATTACTAAAGATAAAGATTACTAAAAAAATATTTTGTGTGATAGTCCTTGAAACAAACAGGGACGTGGAGGGCTACTTTGCAAGATTTTCAAGTCTCGCCATTTTGACAAACTCTCAATGACGCAGTTTCATTCAACAAAAATTCATTCGTAAATATCACGTAATTTAGGAATGTTTTATTGCCAACACTGCAAAATGAATGCTTAAATATCTTTAGTGCGTTTGGCATTTAAAATATTTAAAAAAAAACATATTAGACGAAAAAGAACAGACATATTTCAGTCCCGCCAGGCTAGCGTGGTTGGAGTTGTCGACATTGCATTGTACACCCTGAAGGATGGCGGGGATGACCTTATAAAATCAATTAGTTGTTTTGTGAAAATTTAACATTTTCGTATTTTGATAATTTAAAAAGGTGAAACAAGGTAAAAGCTTTTCATTGAAATTATTCGGAAGTGGACGGAGTGGATTTTTTTCTTCAGAGCATCCTGTGTGGAAATAATTTAAATATAAATATTATTGATAAAAAGTTAATGATATGGTTGCTACAGTGGAAAAGATGGTGAAGTCGAGTAAATTTAACAGTGGCACAGATATTAACAACGGTAATGCGCGTTTAAATCTCTCGACAGAATAACCCCGACAAAATATCCCCCGACAAAATATCCCCCGACAAAATATCCTACGGACAAAACATCCTCCAAAAAATATTTATTTTGTAAGGTTAGGTTCGGTTAGATTAGGTAAGATTTTAGTAGATATTTTGTTGGGAAATATTTTGCCCGTAGGATATTTTGTCGGAGGATATTTTGTCGAGGAAATTTTATCTATTATAGAAAAGCCGCGAAACCGCCATCAACACTTATCATTGGAGGTTATTCAGTATTTTAAGAATAATAATATCATTATTAAATAAAATTATTCACGAAAAACACTTCAATTATCTCAATCAAACGTATGTTGACAAACTTTTGTCAAACAAATGGTTGAGTATTGGAGAGTTGAGCGCAGAAATAGAAGGATTTATGCTTGCCATTCAAGATAGAGTCATTATTACTAAAAGTTATAGGAAGCATATAATCAAAGATATAAATCAAATTGATGATTTATGTAGAAAATGTTTGGCTTTTCCCGAAACTATAGAACATATTATTTCTGGATGTTCTGTATTAGCGCCGTCCGAGTATACATTTAGGCGCAATCAGGTTTTAAAAATAATCCACCAAAGTTTGGTAATTAAACATAACTTGATTGACTGCCGTAATATAGTACCATATTATGAATTTGAACCAAATTAATTTTTAGAAAATGAATTTTATAAAATATATTTTGATAAAACTATACTAACAGACAGAACAATTAGTCATAATAGACCTGACGTACATGACAAAATTTAAAAAATAATTTACCTATATCATTGATGTAGCTATTCCAAATTCCTGTAATATTAAAAAAACTGTTTCTGAAAAAATAAGAAGATATTCAGATTTGGGAAATGAGATTGAAAGAATTTAGCATTCTCAGACTATAAAAATATTACCATTTGTTATTTCGGCTACCGGCATTATACCTAGGTCTCTCTTTCAAAATTTAGGCATATTAGATTTGTCAAAAAATTTATATATAAAAATGCAAAAATCAGTCATTTTAAATACATGTAGGATTACAAAAGATTTTTTAAATATTTATATTGAGGTATCAGTAGATTTATAGGTTCAATTAGGAGTTCCACAGAGCCGAACCCTCTGATTTGAAAATATCTGGAGTCGGTGAATTTTTTTCCCATTTGGTCTCTGGAAGGTTGACTTGCATTGTTTTGTATTCATAATACTTATATAGTGCAATTGCATAGCGTGGATTGACTAGATGATCATTTGGGGAAGTGTGTGAAAGGGTTTAGTTTTTCCTGTGGGGAATATTTAACCCGGACATTTAAATCTGGTGCGTAAAAAGAAATTATTAAGGTAGAGAGTAATTTATTGAATTTATGCTTTCGAATTCCGAATTTTAATTGATTGACTAAGTCAATCAATTAACAATATGGAAAATATTTGTTTCAAAGTTTAAACGACACAATATTGATAAATTCCCGTTACATTTTACAAGGATTTTAAAAAGCCATTCCGGGAGGTGAAGATCGTTACACAGTTTATTGGTTGAAATTGGGCACAAGTATGTATGCAAGGTTTCCATACTCATAAAAATATTTCGTGGAAACCTTTTGATTATGATAACCCCACATGAATTAAAGTTTCGGAACCTTAATTATTCCATTCATACAGATTGTTCGGATAGTTTATTCATTGGTTTATATAATATATTTGATGTTCGAGCCTTTAATGAATATTTATGAATGCTAACAAGTTTACAAACTTAAATATAATTTAGCTAATATGTATTGAAAGTTTCAGTTTGGTGGAGTGTTTGTGTGGCAAGGTTGTGTATGTAGCCGGTGTCTCGGTATGGGTACACCACTGAAGATGTTCACCGATAGAAGTGCTGGATGTGTTGTGGATGTGTCCCTATCACAGAACCAAGATAATTTTTTTCATTCTGGTGAAGTTGATCAAATATAATAATTTTTGTTTATTTAATTGTTTCTTTACATGGTAGGTATAATGTCTACAATTCAATTTATAACCTTACCAGGACAAGCCAGTATTGAAGTTAAAAATTCTTGATTGATCGTACATGATTAATCGATTAAAGATGATGAGTCAATCAAACGTCGTAAATTGATAAATCATGATAAATTGATCAAAAATAATAAATTGATATTTTTTTATATGAATATCTCACAAAAGTCTCAGCTGCTCACGACTGGAGCCAATAAGATTATGGCATCCCCAATTGGGGTATATTGTGAGGCTGTAGGTAGTGTGAAGGGGAAGGAGATGGGGAAGAGGAAGTTGGGAAGTACCTGGCTATTCAGATCTGGTCACCAAATACGGCTAACGTCATTTCAAGTAACGTTTCAATTCTGAGAGTATATTTCACTCTCAAACATGATAAATTGATCAAAAATGAAAAATTGTACAAAATACGATAAATTGATCAAACATGATAAATTGATCAAACATGATAAATTGACCAAACAAGATAAGATGATCAAACCTGATAAATTGTTTAAACATGATATATTAAGCAAACATGATATTTTGATCAAACATGATAAATTGATCAATCATGAAAAATTTATCAAACATGATAAATTGAGCAAACATGATAAATTGATCAAATATACAGTACCAAAATTTGGAAAAATCATATCCTTCGCTGACGACACAGTTTTAATCATAGAGAAAAAACTTGGGAAGAAGCCTATCGAACTGCGAATGTAGAAATAAACAACCTAAAACAATGATTGAATGACAACTACCTTTCCTTAAACTCTGATAAAACCTATTTCATGACTTTTACATTATCAGACAAAATCCATCCAACAATAATTTCCAATATTACTATTCATAACTCCTGTAATAATTATACGGACAACTGCAATTCACCTAAATGCTCAAAAATCTCAAAAAAAGTATATTTAGGCATAATTATAGATCAACATGTTAAATGGACAGAACATATTGCACAAACTGTAAACAGAATACGTAAATACTCAAACTAAGAAATATCCTACATAAATCTATGCTACTAAAGGTTCACTAAGCCCAATCAGTTCTACAATACGGAATAATAGGCTGGGGAGGAGCGTATAAAACCAATTTAACCCCACTTGAAATAGTACATAGAAGACTCATCAATATTATTCTAAAGAAACAATTAGACTATCCAACCCAAAAATTATTCAATGAATTCAAAGTATTACCACTAAATAAAATTTATCAAAAAAATGCATTACTTCAAATCCACAAAGATAAACTAACAACAAAGTCATTTAGCACCAGACCGAGAACCTTAGGACAAATAATTATCCCTAAACTTAATACAACAACAGCCCAACATCATTACACATTGTCACATACTCAACCATAAAATTCTTTAACGAACTCCCTAAAGAAATACAATCCGAAAGGAATTATGATTTTTTTAAACAAAAACTTAAAAAACATTTTACTTTTAACTAGATTTAGGTATGTGTTACGGATGTGCCAACTTATATTTCCATTATGAAGAAAAAATGCCAACTAATATTTTCTATATGTATGAAAATTCACATTATGTACAAAAAAATGCCAACTTATATTTTCATTATGTATAAAATTTTTCCATTATGTACAAAAAAATGCCAACTTATTATTCATTTTGTATAAAAAAAATTGAACTACATTCATTCAATTTGTAACAACTGTCAAGTATGTACAGTACTGTCAATCTCATAGTGCTCCCTCTCTAAACACGAGAATTTCTCAATTAGGGAGGTATTGTTACCACTAATATTATACATTATATATATTTTGGTTAATTGTATATTATATGTATTGGTTAATTATAAAAATATAACAAATCGAGTAGTAGTCGACAGGTCTTATGTTGTGAATTGCAGACAAACCTTTTGTTAGATCGGTATAGATTATACAACACATAACATATCCAATTTGGGAGGCTGGTGTAGGGACTACCGCCCTGGGAACTATTTATTGGATAATCAGCAGTTCTGTCACAGGTCATCCCAAGTGACTTAGCAAGAGTGCCCAGGTTCACGTGGTGAGGATTGTCAAAGTCTTGGCGGCGTACCCATCTGCTTACCTACTGTGTGGTGGGTCGGATTTGGAAAGATTGGTTGAGGGAGACCTTTTAATCTCTCCTGATCGAAAATCTTGAGCGAGAGATTAGTTCAAACATCCGCTAAAATTGAACCCTAGATTCCTTCCCAGCCTTTTTACCTTTTCCTTTCTGGATCTTCCTCGCCTTGGTCTCCTACCTTAACTAATCTCCACACAGTATCCTCAAGAGATGACACAAAAAAATTTCACATTTCTAGGAGTTGTACGTTCAGTGAGCACACCATCACAAGTTAAACTATTCTTAGTTTGGGAACAATAATGTAGTTTGCTGGGAGAGGAGCCGCAGAATCGCGGAGTGCTGTAAACTCAATAATAATGCCGAAGCCTGCTGCATATTTGAACATTTTCGATAATATTTCTCTACATCTTAAACTCAAAATAATTACCAGCACGTAAATAACGTTAAGTTTTTGTAATAATGCCATTCAAAAATTGCATGCCTTTAAATTTGTGATGAAAATTCAATTTATTCATTTTAAAAATATTAGAAAATTAACATTTCAAAATATTTACGATGAGAAAAGCAGATTTAAACTAACAGCAACAGAGCTTGCCAACGAAGCAAATTGTGCTTCCTTGATGTAAAACATATCGATATTCGAAGTAATTGTATTTAACAGCAAGACGGCTCTCCCGACTGACATGACCATTGGCAATTAGTTCTGCAAGCCGGGAGATATAACAATCTATGCTGTCGGTGACGGAGATTACCATCGTGAACATAGAAACTAATGCTCTACTTGATAGTCGAGTTTTCGAACCATCCACGATCAGTCTAAAGAAATCTGAAGTCTGAAGAAATCTGAAATCTGAAGTATGAAGAACACATCTCTTCTGGCGCGTAGATGGTTCATACCGAGTGTATCCAAGAGAAAGTCGGTAGTGCAGAGTCACGGGTAGTAGCCATACTCCCTCAGGTAGAGAAATCTCAGAAATTTCTTCTGAACCTTCTCCAACACGCAGAAATACTTCACTTGGTAGGTGTGGGCTCCAACCCACCAATCCTCTCCCAAGCCTACTCCTAATCAAAGTATTGTGTAGTACTAAAAAGTAAGCTTGGCCTGTTTAATTAACGTAACATTTTTTTGCGGGCATTTTCAAATACCTAAGTTTTTTAAGTAATAAAAGGTAATAGAATTATTAGATTCGTTTTGGGTTGCATTACCCGTATACAGAAATACATTTTTTTTAGTAATATAATAAAACTTTGAAATTGTGCCCAACGCAACGCGAAATTTTTTGGCTAAAAAAATAAAACTGCGATTTTCGGTTTTATGTCAGGTTTTATGTATAAAAAAAATTAAATAGCCCATCACCTTACCTAACGCAACCAACGAGTATTTAAACATTTTTTTAAGGTTTTTTTAATCTCTCTTAATGACTTTTTAAAGGAGTTGTTGAGTTGAGTCCATTCTGAGTTGTCCGGTCATCGTGATTTTCATTTGATAATCGTTATTAATATTTATAATAATTGATTTACCGTAGCGAAGTCCTCCTTAAATTCATCTATCTATAAATTTGTTTGTAAGTTCCGTTTCCGTTATCAAAAATTTGGGACACACGATTTCTTAGGCAAGCAGACCTTAATTTGCAGTTGGCTAACGTTGGCTAAATGGTTGATTAATTTGCGTTTTATAAAATTTGCTGTATCCACTTTATTTTTCAAAAAAATACTTTGACTGAGTGGTTAATTTGACTAGTTGGCTAACTTCTGAGCATTTCAATATTATAATATTTACTTGCATGAAGAAAAAAGATTTATTTTTATTTATTTTTTACATTAACCCACACAGGAGGCCCTGAGGAAAATAATTTCCCTCAGGACCTATGTCATCTGGGATGCTGTGTGGAGGGTCTTTTTGAGGAGAGGAAGGAATGAACATTGTTCTTGAAGAGACCAATGTTGTAGGAAGGAGGAAACACAGAGGCCGGCAAATCATTCCAAAGCTGAGCTGTTGAACATAAGAACGAGTCGAAGAAACGACCCATTCTCCTGTGACAAATGTCAACCGTGTACAAATATTGGCACGCGTTCGGCCTGTTTCCCGACTATGCACCGGGGCCGAAGGAATCAATGACGCTAGTTCCTCGGAGCATCTTCCATTGTAATACCGGTAGAACAAGGATAGCATTCCTACCCGACGCCTGTGCTCTAAAGATTGCAATCTGTCTGTTAAAATGGGAGAATCTATTAAACGGACCGCCCGTTTTTGCACAGAGATGAGGGTATTTTTCAGGTATTTTGGAGCTCCAGACCAGAGGTGGCTGCCAAATTCAACCGTGGGGCGTACTTTTAATATGTACAATTGTGTACTATTAAATTATCTGCGGGCCCTGTACAGTACGCCCAGTGTTTGGGAGGCTAACTTTACTCTGCCTTCGATGGAGCCCTCACACCTGAGCTGCTCACTTAGGGTTACACCAAGCATATCAATGGAGGGCCTGAAATTGCTTCCGTTGAAAGAGACTAGATATTCATTTCGATCCCTTTTAGACATAATCAGACAAGATTGGGTTTTTGAAACATTAAATTCAACGAGATTATTTGTACCCCAAGAGAAAACACTCTCGAGGTAACCGTCCATTATTTGCTTCAAAGCCCTACGAGCTGTTGGAGTTTGTGAGCCCATTGGGGGCTTGTCAAACAAAACTGTTATTAAAGAGAAAATATAATCATTTTTTTGGGCTGAACTGAATACTGCTTTGTGCACAATATAGACATCTGCAAAATTATAATTGATTAACCACATAAAGGTTAGTCTGTGCGAATCTGCTAGAGACGTGTGTGGAATAAGTAAGCAAGGTAGGAAGAAAGGCGATGCATGGTGGGATGACGAGATCAAAGCACTGGTCTCAGAGAAGAAGAAAGTTTGGTTACGTCTGATAGCGACTGACAGTGCTTCAAGCGAAGAGAGAGATAGAGCGAAAGAAGTATACAAGGGATGCAAGAAAAGAGTAAGTGTTGGAGTGAAAGAACGAAAGAAACGCCTGGAAGATGAAGAGGGAATAAAATTGACAAAACACTTCAAAGAAAATATTAAACTGTTTTGGAAGGAAGTCAAAAGGTCCCGGAGTGGCCCAGAGAACGGAAAAATGAAAGTGATAAAATCGAAAGATGGAAGAATGTTGACGAATGAAGAAGAAATAAAAGAAAGATGGATGAAATATTTTGAGGAAGTCTTCGAAAGCAACCCGGGTGATAGTGAGTCCAGCGTCGAATCGGGAATGAACGGTGACAGAGTGAATGTTATCAAAATCAGTATGGATGAAATAAAAAAATCGATGAAATGCATGAAGAATGGTAAGGCCGTTGGTTTCGACAATATTGCTGCCGAATATTTTAAAGGAGATAGCCATATTATTCTCACATGGTTGTGCAAACTTTTTAACCAGTGTTTAGAGGAGGGTTACACGCCATTAGATTGGAGAAGGGCTGTAATCATGCCGTTGTACAAAGGCAAAGGGTCACGCATGGAATGTGGGAATCATAGGGCTATTAGCCTGCTAAGTTCTGTCGGCAAGCTGTATGGAAGAATATTGATTGAAAGGGTGAGAACGGAAACAAAGGATAAAATATGGGATGTGCAAGGTGCCTTTATGAGTGGGAGGGGATGCATGGACCAGATTTTCTCCTTGCGTATGCTCACCGAGAAGTTTCTGGCGAAAAACCAGAAACTTTTCTGCGCCTTTGTAGATCTTCAAAAAGCGTACGACCGAGTCGACAGGAAAAAGCTATGGAAGGTGTTGTCCAAGTATGGAGTGAATACAAATCTCATAGAGGCAATTGCGTCTCTGTACGAGGGAAGCGTTGCATGTGTGAGGGTGAACGGTGATTTTACGGGGTGGTTTGACATCACAAAAGGTGTTAAGCAAGGCTGCGTAATGTCACCATGGTTATTCAATCTATACATGGATAATTGTATGCAAGAATTGAAAGATGTGGGATTGGGCGCGAAATTGAATAGTCTGAAAGTATGTTGCCTGTTATATGCTGATGATGCGGTTCTGATTTCTAACTCTATGGAAGATCTACAGTCTCTAGTATCTAGGATGAACGAAGTATGTATGAAGAATGAGTTAATGATGAATGTAAGTAAATCTAAAGTCATGGTGTTTGAAAGAGAGAGTACGAAAACAGTGTGCGACATAGTTCTGAATGATGAATACTTGGAGCAGGTGGATGAGTTTGTTTATCTGGGTAGTATGTTTACGAGAGATGGGAAGGCTGATAGAGATATTGAAAGAAGGGTAAATGCCGGTAACTCAATTAATGGAGGACTGAATGCCGTTGGCGCTAATAACAAACTGTCAAAAAAAGCGAAGCTAGCAGTCCACAATGGAGTCCTGGTACCTACCCTGATGTATGGCAGTGAGGCATGGAACTGGCAGAGGAAGGATGAAAGTAAACTGAATGCTGTTGAAATGAGATCCCTGAGACGTATGTGTAGTAAAACAATGTATGATCGTGTTAGAAATGTGGATATCCGCAAAGAATGTAAGGCTGATGTAAGTATAATGAGCAAAATTAAGAAAGGGACCCTCAGATGGTTTGGGCACGTAGAGCGAATGAGCGAAGAAAGTAGTGTAAAAAGAATATATGATGCAAATGTGAATGGTAGAAGAAGTCGGGGACGCCCGAGGAAGACATGGCACGATCAAGTGAATCAGATACTTGAGACGGGCCATGTCAAAAGTCAGAATAATAGAAGAGTATGTATGAGACGATGTATGAATGTGAGTGAGGCAAAGAGTGTGTGCCAAGACCGAGTTGTTTGGCGGTCCGTCCTCTCTGCCTACCCCTGCGGGGAAACGGCGTGATGGTTAGTTAGTTAGTTAGTTGATTTTTTACGAATACCTTCTCTTGACAGCATCCTTCTCAAGCGTGTAAAAGTTTTAAAAACATCTTTTTACTAATTACTTATATGCACACATTGCACGCCCTGCGATAAACGTAAAAACATTTTAAAAAATAAAATATCCATTACTTGAAAAAAATTCACAACGTGTCCCTTGAAATAACGTAAAAATATTTCACACTAGACATTCATGTTTTATAACAATGTTAAAAAAACTGACCAACCTAAAAATAAGTTATCCACGAATTGAATGAATGAATAAATAGACTCATTTATTCATTACTCGTTTCACCACGAACATTATTTTATTAACCTGTATTCTCCCAATTCACTGAATAACATATATAACTGGTAGTTGAATGGCCCAAAAAGATAACAACCTACATTCAAATACCAGCTCCAAAGGCTATAGTATACAAAAAACTCCATGCCCTCAAATTAATGAATGATTAATGATGTTTCGGTTCTTCGATCAGCTGCTTTGATGTTTAATTATTCGGGCAAAGTAGGCTTCGAAATGAAACGTAAGTAGTTTGCTTATTCTTTAGGATAGTTTGCGGAAGTATCCAATATTAACGATAATAGGAAATCAGGAATTATTAAGCGCAACGTAATGAGAAATGATTTTTGTAAAACTTCTTGGTAGAAAAGTTAAGAGTTAATACGTCTTGGAATTCATAAATATTACTTGAGTAACCGAGCAACCTTTTTATTTCTGGAGCTTTGGTCAATTCATATTACGGTAAAAAAATGTAAATGTGGCTTTTCTCAGGGGAACAATATATATTTTTCGTGGATGATCTGAATCTGTAGTGAAATAGCTTTTTGATTACTGTGTATTGAATTGGGTACCCTCTGATTCATTTATGTATGTTGCTCCAGATATCAATCAAGTTATTTAAATGTGTATGTATGAGGCTATAATATAAACTCTTTTTTTAATTTATTTGGTAACAGATATGATAACCGATGAAATACGCTAATTAAGGGGGTGATTTTGTCTTTAATATCTTGTAAACGCTGCTTAAATGTTAAGGGCCTTTAACCAGTCAGTGGCCGAGAATCCAAATTTCGTCGAAAGATGTTCTTACGAACGTACAAGTCGGTTTCAATGAGCAAGATTAATGTTTCTCCGTACCAGCTTTTTTAAATTATAACTCAATATCGATTTTATTTCATTCAAAATTTGCTTAAATATATACCTACATCCAAAAATGCTAAAAGGCGTGATGATAAAACTATTAAAATTATGTTCTTTTTGTAATTATTTTTTGATCATAAGTATTCATAATTTTTCAATAATGTCTAAGCAAAAAAATAATGTAAAAAAACTTAAATATATTGGTTTGTAAGACCGTAAATAAATAGACAAAATGAAGTATTTTCATCACAAAACACGCGCGCGGATCTTTTTTTTAATGATTTTATTTAAACTAAAATTAAAATTCTGAAATTCCCAGCATTCCCAGATAATTTATTGTTTTATTTTACGGCATAATTACATGATTTGAAAAGTGTGTTTTATAATAAAAAAAAAATGTTTGAAAATTTAACAAATCTGCCAACGACCTGTGGTACCAATTACCTTATTTTACTAAAAATAAACAAAATAAATAAAAATAATTTTTCTTTACTAGATAAAAGAACAATCTTTCGAAATCAATAAATTATAATTTTATGTGGAAAATAGTCAATACGTCTAAAATTTGATTTAAAAATGACATATTTCCGGTTTTCCCTGGTTATTCCCTCTTAAGTGATTATCAATGCTAAAGCATTTAATATTATATTCTTCTTTAATAACTAAATATCAGAATAAATGGTCATCCGTAGCAATTCCAATAAAATTCTGTTTAATATATATGTACGTATAAATTTTGGGGTAATTACTACAACCATGTTACTGTGAAATCAGCTTTCTTGTGAAATTGACTTATAAGATGGTAATCAATCTGATAAATCGGTTGTCGTGTATGTACACCGATAAGTATTGTTAAATCATATATAGGCATGTTAAGAACCGTGATACTTATATATTGAAAATAAGAAAATGGCTAATAATTAATAATAATGATAAATAAGCAGTTCCTCAAATTTTGGAGACAAACTAAAAGAGACAAGAGTGGGGAGGGGAATGGAAGGTAGAAAAGAATAAAAAGCACCGCTTAAAGAGGAGACCGATAGGTTACGAAGCACCGCTCAAAGAGGAGACTGATTATTGTATCTCATTCTCTCGCAGGCTTAATCCTACAGATGTATGAGTTTGTCTCTTTTTAGTGTCGATTTTTCGTTTTATTGAGTTTCAAATCGCAATGGTGCTAAAGAATTTTTCACTTTAATAACTTATTGATTCCAATGCGCTACGACTTTTCATTTTGCAGCTTTCATAGTAGAGAAAATAGAGTTACGCTTTTAGTGTAGGTACCTATAACTCAAAAACGCTGGTTTCGGAGTTAACGTTGTTTTAGTAATTACCCCACGATACTATATGTTGATTGACTGATTTGTTATCAATATGACATGCTCAAGTAAGCGAATGAATTAATTATCGTGTCTTCTAATTTACTGAAACCAATACAAACATATTGAAAACACTTCTCAATCAATAGTCAATACATCTCATTGCAAACATTGACGTGTTCGGAGTTCACGGTTCGCCTTTCATCTCGGCCATTTACTAGTCAACTCGGATAGTTAGGTATCCTTTGGAGTTAAACGGAGGCTAGGGAGGATTGGTACGCACCACCCAAATCTTGTAGACATCATACGCCAGAGTGGAGGGTGATTTATGGTGCCTCTGATGGCTGGGAGGGCGAGAGGGGTGAATTACACCCACTAGCAGGGGTCCAAAACCAATCGGGTCTTAAATACCTATTAAAGCCATTGGATGTGGAGGAATTTCGCTGTAATATTAATGTTTTAATCATAATATTTTACGTTTTAAACGTTTATATTGTTGACCTGATCAAACCGTTATAAGATTTATTAGTTTAAAACAATTTAAAAAATAATTATAATAAAGTTACAGAACATTATAATGAATTACTAATAATGAAGCAAAATCTAACTATTTAAATAAGAAATATTCCACTTTTGAATGTAGCTATAACTTTGTGGTTATCCATTATAGATAAATGAAACAATGTAACTTTGTTTGAACTACTTTTATATTTGAGTAAATCCGACCAGTTTCAGAACGACCGTTCCTTCTTCAGGGCAAATGTATACTGATTTGAGAGTTTTGAAATATGGATGGGAACAATATATTATTATGGTAGGGGTGGAGCCGTTGCTAGGTATTAATTAAAAAAAAACCTTAAAAATAATGAATCAAACAAACAAAAAATATTGTCTCATAGCCCAATCATGGATATGTTCCCCTACCCACCCACTCTTAATTAATACCTAGCAACGGCTCCACCCCTACCATATACATTGTTCCCATCCATATTTCAAAACTGTCAAATCAGTAAACATTTGCTCTGAAGAAGGAACGGTCGTTCTGAAACCGGTCGGATTTACTCAAATATAAAAGTGGTTCAAACAATGTTAAATTGTTTCATTAAAGAAATATTCCGTTTTAATCGTGAAGCGGAGTAAGACAAGTTTTACGATAATTCATTTGCTTTTCTTTGACGTTTATTTAATTTATTTGTTACATAAAAATATACAAAGGCAGCTAAAACTTACATCATAAAATTTGCATTACATCGTTCTTAAATTTCTTGGTAAATACGGGTAGGAGCAGTGGCGGTCGGTGACTTTAAATAAGGAATGCTAAAGTATATACCTACCTTATATCAAATATAAATACGTACAGACTAGCCCACGAACATGGTGCGATTATTGACAAAATCGTAATTCGAATTAGCTCTATAAATCCTTTTTGCTTTTCATCAATTATTACAGCTCTAAAATTAAATTAACTAAATAGATATTCGAAAGATATTTAACGCATCAATCGGCATCCGTTATTCAAGCCAAATTGTTGTTACGATACGCACTTCAAGTATTATGACGTCACAGTCCATCAAGCGGTCGCGGCGCGGTGAGTGTATTCCGTCTTCCCCCCTCGCAAGAAAGCACATACCGCGCCCCTCCCCGCCATTCCGGCAGAAACCCGCCGGCCGTCGCCCGAGAAGCTGCGCCCGTCGCCATGCGCTCACTAAATTCCCGCGTGATCGCCGTTTACAATGGCGATCCGTTTGAGCCTGAATTCAAACAGTAAAATACGAGGTCGCGAGCATGACACTCCGCGTGGAGATTACCGCTGCCTGGTAGAGAATTGGAGCTACCCGCGCTTACCCTAGCCTGCTGCTCCGGCTTCCTGCACCAGACCACCAGCTGTGAGTTGAACCTCGATTTCTCTCTTGATTAATGTGACCCATAGCAACACTCGGTTGAAACGACCACATTCCCGGAGAGATTTGAGAGAACCCTTCGTTAGAAAATACCTAACTAGGCATTGTTGTTGATTTGTGACTAATAATTATGTTTCGCTAGATGTTGTAATTGTATATACCAGACAATACAGATATGTTTCATCCAACTACCTCTTTCATTTGATGGGATCACGTGGGCGGGCTTTGGCAATTACCTATGTACCATTTACCCCCTAGTTACCTACGACCTTGACGAGGAGAGGACTCCTGCCTGCCGACGACTGAGCTAACCGAGAGCAAAAGGTAGGTGGCCTCCTCCCCCCCCCCTTGGGACCGCTACATTGTCAATATGGTCTTAAATTCTCTAAAACGTACCGAATTAATCCACGCACTTTATTATGCTATTCTGTACACTATGCGTACGCGCATTAAATACGTTTTCTGCTGCGCGTTGGATGCTCCCATCGAATGCGTATACTACTTCAGCCAAAACTTGGCAGGCCGAACTAAACGCGCATGCACAAATATCAAACTTTTTAAAACATCGCGGATGCGGAATGGAACAGAGAATCCACTGTTGCTGGTGTTGGCGCGTTAACGCGATATTCAACACACTACTAGCATCGAGAATGGTGTTGTTATTATGTATTTTGGTCCGGTCCGCGTGTCGGGTTTTATTGTTTTTGGCCGCTAAAGTTCGGACGTCGTCGTTAAATTGCAGAATTTATTGCTGTTTACGGATAGATAAACATAAGCTCAAAGTTTTTTTAATGCTGAATAAATAAATTGCAATTATTATTATATTTATTAAACGCCTCAAAAGGAAGGGATGCGCCACATCCACAGTGGTGACCAAGGGATGCGCCACATCGACAACTCGTCCTGCGACAATTCATCCGGCGACAGTTCATCCTGCGACAGTTCATCCTGCCGACAGTTCATCCCGCCGACAATTCATCCGGCGACAATTCATCCTGCCTGATCATTTAGAAGATTTTTATTAAGTAAGTATGCAAAGAGGATATACGGCCGTACAACCAAAATCAATATACTTATATCTGAAGGCATCTTGAGTGGAAATCCGCTGTAAAAATATTTTTACTAACAATAATTTCGACTCTCCGAAGAAGCATGCGTGAATAACAAAATACGACATACTTATACTTATAGGTTAGGTTAGGTTAGGTTAGGTTAGCTTAGATAAGGTTAGGTTAGGTTGAATTGTCAGGATGAATTGTCGCTGGATGAATTGTCGGCGGGATGAACTGTCGGCAGGATGAACTGTCGGCAGGATGAACTGTCGGCCGGATGAACTGTTGCAGGATGAACTGTCGCCGGATGAATTGTCGCAGGATGAACTGTCATGGAACCATCCACAGTATGTATGGACCGCGCCTGGTAGGTAGATATTGTCAGGTTGTAAAATAGTTTTCAATGAGAGCTAAATTTAAAATTAACGCTTACCAAATATTCGATTTCTATGAACCTAAAAGTTTGACTTAATTTTTAGAAAATGGTGAAAATCGTGATATTTTTTGGAAAATCGCGTTATTTTTGGAAAAAAATAATGACCGAATAAATTTTAGGTGTGAAGTTAGCTGCGACCCAATTAATGACTATTTAAGCATGTCAAAACCGTAAAAAGGAATATATAGAATTTTAAATGACAAAATTCGGGCAAAATTCATATTATCGTTATTTTTCAGATCTCTACCAATTACTAAATATAAAAATATTTAGAATAAAGAGTGTTGAATCTTGAGCCGCCGCTACCCGAATTTCTAACGATTTCTTACATATCTTCCTTAAACATTTGAAATTTTTAAGCTCGTAAAAAAATATATGTTATTTTTGAGGATAATATCTAGACGCGTTCCACGCCGAAACGCAAATTATATAAAATTTCCTCGATAGAAAAAAATCGTAAAGTATGCTCCGAAAATTATTATTAACACGTTTGTTTCAGTTATTTTACAAGTTATAGTTGTAAAAAAAAATCACAATGTATAACACAATTGTTGGTAAAAGGTTATTTATTTAAAGAAAGTAAGTTCACAGATCACATAATATGGTAAAAATAGTCACAATGTATCAATTCACTAATTAACTGAGCAAGGGATCGGAGGGAACCTTGCCGTTAGGCTTTGGGAACAACAGAACTGACTGTGGTTCTGCTTAGAGGGTCGTACCATAGGACGAAGCGCAACTAAGGCAGCAGTCGGGGGTCTGGTTGGTGCTTTACTTATGGTAGTAGAATACTCCTTAGAGGGTCGTGCCAGAGGACGAAGCGTAACTAAGGGAGCGTACTAGCCAAGAGCGAGCTGCAGACGAACTGACTAATTTAGGGCGCGCAGCCTGTTATATAGCCCATTCTTTGTTGCGGGGTGTGGTTTATGTAGCGGCTCGAGGGTGGGAGATGCGCAGAAGGCGTCGGCGCATCCTGGTTTGCTTAGGGGTGGGTGAGCAGGATGGCGCTGTACGGGGGAAAGAGATGGTGTAGTGGCAAGCGTAAAAACTGCGCGCTACATCCTCCCCCTCTGGATCGAGGAACGTCCCGTCGAAGATCCAGGTTTGTAGTAGCGTGGCGGCTACTTATTCTTCTTTGGTCGACCTCGTTTGCGTAGAGGAATAACCGGAGCGGGCAGCGGTGTCAAGTGCCCGTGGTATGGAGTCAGTGCTGAGGTGTGGTAGGTGCCTAGCGAGACATCTGGTGCTTCCATTGAAGCTATCTCGTAGCTCGTTGGTCCATGTTGCTTCAGGATCAGGTAGGGGTCATCGCGTCGTGGTCCTAATTTTGCGCTGAAGCCTCTTGCGGCTTTGCTAAGAGCGTGGGAGTGGACAAAGACGTGATCTCCGGGCTGGTAATGGGGGTCTTCTCGCCTCTTGTTATCCACGTAATTCTTTTGTTTGTCTTGTTTCTCATCATTGTGGGTCCTGACAAGACGTAGGGTATCGGCTAGTTGTAGCAGATGCGGCGTTATCTCGGGGATGAAGTTTTCCGATAAGATAATGCTTCTCAAGTCTCTTCCGACGTCATCGGCTGACCTTAGCTCACGTCCAAATGTGAGATAGGCAGCGGAGTATCCGGTGCTCTGACAGAACGCGGTATTCATGGCGAAGCGTATTGATGGAAGGCTTTCGGCCCATTTTCGGTGTTCTGTGCCAACCAGTATGACTAGTTGGGGTTTGAGGTCTCGATTTTTCCTCTCGACAGGATTGGCCTCTGGGTGGTAGGCTGGTGTGAAGTTGTGCTTGATGTCCAGGCAGTAAGTCATCTGCTGCATCACGGCACTCACGAACTGGGTACCGTTGTCGCTTATCAGTCGGCGTGGGGTCCCGTAGCGTAGGCATACTTCATCAATCAGGACGCGGGCGCAGGTCTCGGCAGTCGCGTCTTTGAGGGGAAATAGTTCTATCCAGCGTGTGGCCACGTCTTCGATGGTGAAGATCCAATTCTTCCCATCCTCGGAAGTTGGGAGTGGTCCGAAGAGGTCGAAGGCTACTGTTTCAAACCTCTGGTTCATTACTGAAGTCTGTAGGAGGCCGGCGGGTTTTAGGTTTGATGGCTTGTATCTCTGGCACTCCAGACAGTTCTTGACGTATTTCTGTATGTAGGTCCGCATATTCTTCCAAAAGTATCGTCTGGCAATTCGTCGAATCGTGCGTTCTACTCCGTAATGCCCAGCGGTAGGGGCATCGTGATAGGCCATGAGTATTTGGTGTTGCTCATGCTCGGGGACGACTAGTTGAGCGTCCTCTTCTTCGATATCGGGTGCATATCGGTACAATACACCGTTTTGCATCAGGTAGCCCTTAGTTGTCCAGTAACTAAGGTCTTCGTTTGGATTGTTGGCTTCAAAACACTCGATAATTTTCTTCAATGCAGTGTCTTTCAATTGTTCTCTGCGGATGTCAGCCGCGTTGCGTACTGGAACGTCGACGGTTATCGTGCATAGTGCGCAAATAGAGGGTGGGTCTTCAAGTAATGGTGGTCGTGATAGTGTGTCCGCCACCAGGTTTGAGCGTCCAGGTGTGTATTGGATTTTCAGGTTGTAGGGTTGAAGCTGCAGGGCCCATCTTGTAATGCGACCTGTGGGAGACTTTAACGTCATTAACCACTTCAACGCTTGGTGGTCGGTAACCACGGTGATTGCTGTTCCTTCAATGTATCCTCGGAACTTTGCAACTGCCCATACGACTGCTAGGGCTTCTCGTTCTGTGGTAGAATAGTTCCTCTCCGCTAGTAGTAGCAGGCGGCTCGCGTATTCTACCGGATGTTCTTCTAGTCCCTCCCCCTGGACCAAAACTGCTCCTATTGCGTAGCTGCTTGCGTCCGACTTTATGATGAATTCCTTGCTTCCATCGGCTTGTCGTAGTATGGGGGCGCTAGTGAGTAGTGCTTTCAGGGTGTCGAAAGCATTCTGCTGTGGGGATTTCCATTCCCAGGTGGCGTCTTTCTTTATCAAGTCGCTGAGTGGCTTGGCGGTTTTGGCGAACTCGGGTACAAATCGCCTATACCAGGAGCATGTCTGAAAAAATGTCTGTAGCTGTTTGACATTGTTTGGCTCCTTCATTTTAGAGATCGCCTCTATCTTCTCCGGATTGGTGCTGATTCCTCCGGGGGTTATTACGTGTCCTAGATATTTTATGCATGGACAGCAGAAGTGGCATTTAACTCGATTTGCAGTGAGATTAAATTCTCGTAGCTTGGTGAACACCTGTTGTAGATCGGCGAGGTGTTTATCGAAGGTGGGCGAAAGTATGATTATATCGTCCAGGTATGCTAGGATATTGACTTCATCTAGCTCGATCTTAAGTCGGTCAATCATGCGCTGGAACGTCCCGGGCGCATTGAGAAGTCCAAATGGCATCTTCAAGAAGCGGTAGAGTCCGAATGGGGTTATAAAGGCCGTCTTGTCACGGTCTTTCTCCAGTATCTTGATCTGCCAGTAGCCAGATCGTAGGTCTACTGTAGACATAAAGTTTGACTGCTTTGCCGAGTGTAGCAGGTCATCCATTCTGGGCAGGGGGTACACGTCTGGTACCGTTATCGCATTGAGAAGGCGAAAATCAATGCAGATGCGCTTGTTTCCGTCTTTTTTGGGCACCATAACCACAGGTGCGGCCCACGGTGAATCTGCTTCTTCTATAATCCCTTGGGTTAACATACTGTTAATCTCGACGCGGAGTTCTGCTTGGCGGGCTGGCGAGAGCCTGTAAGGGGCTACTGAAATCAACGGGTGTTGTCCGGTCTTGATTCGGTGCTCAATTTTTGTCGTAGATGACATGGTGGCCGAGAAGACAGCGGCGTTGTCGCACAGCAGGCGGTCCAGCTGGTCCCTCTGGGTAGGTATAAGGTGGGTGGCTTCATCTGGTCGGAGGCTTAGTATTTCGGCGTCCAAGGCACAGAGCTCCACTTCATTTCTGGATTTTCTTGGGGAGTCATCGAAGAGCCGATAGGAGCGTATCATTACCTCCCTTAGGGCGTCTTCCTTCATCGCGTCCTCGGGAAACAGCTCATTCAGGGCTATCATCTTATCCCAAATGTTAGTGCGAGGCGGTGTCTGTGAGAGAGGGCTCATGAACGGTGGCACGTAGATCTCACATTCATTGTTCTGTACTGGTGGGGCGGTCAGACGAACCTTAGGCGGTGTCTGTGGGAGAGGACTCATGAACGGCGGCACGTAGATCTCGCATTCATTGTCCTGTACTGGTGGGGCGGGTAGGCAAACCTTAGGGAGTTTGTGTGCTCTCACTTCTCCTATCTTGCCAGTCTTTTGACGTTGTCGAATACCTCGGTTTGGTGGTATGGCGTCATTTTCCATATGCAGCATATACCGTACTTCGGGGCTGTCCGTGAATGCCCATGCGCGCTGGGGAATGTTTATATCGATCCCCGCGTCTTCGATAAAATCGACGCCTAGGAGTGTTCGATTCTCGTGTCCTCCTGGGAGCACGATGAAGCTGGTGGGTATCTGTCGGCCTCTTAGTGTCAAGGTGGCGGCTATTGTTTCGACCTCCTGACGTTTAGGGACACCATCTGCCAATACGATGTCCATGATGGTTCGCTGGGTTTTGAAATTTTGAGCGATTAGCCGCCGGTGTAGCTCAGCTGATGCTACGCTCAATTTTGCTCCGGTGTCTACGTGAGCAGTGCCCAGGAAGTTTCCAATCCCGATGTGTAGTATAGGTCTCGCTCGGGGAAGGCCTATTTCATGTATCGAGCAAAAATCGGCTCGTGGGTGAGGGGTGTCTATTCTCCCTTGGCTGCATTGCGGGCACTTGCTTCTTACCACGCCTGGTTTACCGCAACCGTAGCATGCGAACTTCGCATCACTGGGTGTCTCCAGCTTCTTGACTGGAGGAGTGTACTTTACGTGCGCTCCTGTATCGTAGCGGGAACGGCACTCCTCGGAACGGTGCCCAAATCTGCGGCAGTTAGTGCAGCGTAGGCGGCCGTCTGTTCGGTTTTCCATCGCGCGTAGTGGGACGGTCTCCGTGCTCTCGTACAGGCTTTCTTCCGCTGCACGGGCTTTTTGTAGTAGTTCGGCGAAGGTATTGATCGCTTCGCGCGGCACTTTGTCTCGTATCCGGATATTCAGTTGTCCGAATATTAGGTCTATCTGGACCTTCTCTGGATGGCTGGGCGGTGGTAGCTTCGCGAGTAACATCCGCTGCTTAGCAATGAACACATCGGTTGACGTTAATGCGTCTTGCTTGCATAAAAATATCTCTGTGTACACTTTGTACGCTGGCTTCTTAGGGGCGAAAGCATGCCTGAGGAGGTTCGTTGCGCTCTCCCAGTCTCGTACTTCTCCTTTTATGCCGAGCCACCAAGCGGCGGCGTCTTTCGTAAGCAGCAGTGGTAATCCTTCCAGAGCGCTTGCGTCTTCGATGTTCTCGGCGCACTTGAAGATGGATGCGGCGGCAATAAAACTCTCGACCGCACTCCTGTCTCTGGTACCATCGAAGCGTGCCGTACAGGTGGTGAATGTACCCGTACGTGTTGGTTCCGACTGCATCCGCTTCATGGAGTTCATTAGTTCCGCGAACTGCTCCTGCGTGAAGCAGATGCCAGCACTTTCCTTGGCCTGCATTGTGAAACGAGGACTTCGACGTGGTAGCGACGAAATTTTGTAGATGCACTGATTTTAATTTTACTTTATGTGTCTGGCCACTAAGTTGGGCGCCAGTTTTATAACACAATTGTTGGTAAAAGGTTATTTATTTAAAGAAAGTACGTTCACAGATCACATAATATGGTAAAAATAGTCACAATGTATCAATTCACTAATTAACTGAGCAAAGGATCGGAGGGAACCTTGCCGTTAGGCTTTGGGAACAACAAAACTGACTGTGGTTCTGCTTAGAGGGTCGTACCATAGGACGAAGCGCAACTAAGGCAGCAGTCGGGGGTCTGGTTGGTGCTTTACTTATGGTAGTAGAATACTCCTTAGAGGGTCGTGCCAGAGGACGAAGCGTAACTAAGGGAGCGTACTAGCCAAGAGCGAGCTGCAGACGAACTGACTAATTTAGGGCGCGCAGCCTGTTATATAGCCCATTCTTTGTTGCGGGGTGTGGTTTATGTAGCGGCTCGAGGGTGGGAGATGCGCAGAAGGCGTCGGCGCATCCTGGTTTGCTTAGGGGTGGGTGAGCAGGATGGCGCTGTACGGGGGAAAGAGATGGTGTAGTGGCAAGCGTAAAAACGGCGCGCTACAAATGTTTTTTCAATGATACTTAAGATACCCTTCATGAAATTTTTGCTCTGAGTTAAATGAGTCGTGTTTTATTAAACATTTTCGCAATTTTCGCTCAGATTTTATCGCTTTTAATATTAGCGCGCTCTTCTAACATTCGTAATTACATATCTCTCCATCTTCTTCTTTTTGAGCGCGGATGCGTTACATTAAGTCTCCGCAACCGGGCTCGAAAAGAAGAAGATGGAGAGATACGAAATTACGAATGTTAGAGGAGCGCGCTAACATTTACAGCGACAAAATCGATGTGAAAATTGCGAAAATATTTAATAAAACACGACTCGTTTAAAATAGAGCAAAAATCTCGTGGGGAGCATCTAAAGAATCATTTAAAGAAACATTGTGAATTTTTTCACAAATATAATTTATAAGAAAATAAAAACTTGTTTTTAACAATTTTTGGAGCATACTTTGCGATTTTTTTCTATCGAGGGAATTTCATATAATTTGCGTATCAGTGTGAGCAGCATCTAGACATTATCTTAAAAAATAACATATTTTTTTAAGGGCTTAAAAAATTCCAATGCTTAAGGGAGATATGTAAGAAATCGGTAGAAATTCGGGTTGCCGAGGTTTAAGCAAAGCTCGGTAGACACTATAATTTTGTTACGTTAACAAGAAAGAGGAGTCTTTTTTAATTTATCTGGCCAGAGCTGGTTCAGAGATACTCTTGGTTGTTTTGAATTTTAAAATAAATGCAATTTCAGCATTTCTCAGTGGGTAGAGAGTAAGTCGAATTTAATTTTTTAATTAAGTTACAAAGATATTTATGTTTTCGTTGAACTAATCTTGTCATAATAAAAGTTGTGGCGCATTACGATGAATTTTGTTCGAATTAAATGTTTATTTGAAACATATTCTCAATTTTTTTGGTTATATTGGAACTATATTGAAGTGTTTGTAAATATTTATGTAGTTTCAATGTCTCTCAACAGATGTCGTCAGTACATGTATTTATATATAGTTTTAAGATGTCATCATTGGCAATATTACATAACGAAGACAACTTTCAGATGTTTGGGTCTAATACCCGAAAGATTAAGAATGCACTGATCGGATCCGGTCTACCTGCGGGCATTTTCATTGAGCGATTAGCCAGCGGTTAACACAGGACATCCTTAAGAACGGACGTCTAGTCTAGTTAGATATTCATTGTTAATATGTTACGATAATAAACAAGACTCGTAATCTCTGACGAACCGAAGACTTTTGAAACTCCCGATCATAAGACTTGTATTTTTAATCAAATGAATTAACAGTACACCACAAGTATTCACTTCAGTTCCTTATTAATATCAAAAACAGAAACTGAAAATCTTTCAAATGGTGACCCGACTATTCGTCCTGCGACAATTCATCCGGCGACAGTTCATCCTGCGACAGTTCATCCTGCGATAGTTCATCCGGCCGACAGTTCATCCTGCCGACAGTTCATCCCGCCGACAACTCATCCGGCGACAATTCATCCTGCCTGATCATTTAGAAGATTTTTATTAAGTTAGTATGCAAAGAGGATATACGGCCGTACAACCAAAATCGATATACTTATATCTGAAGGCATCTTGAGTGGAAATCCGCTGTAAAAATATTTTTACTAAATAGGTTAGGTTAGGTTAGGTTGTACGTATGCTCTTTGCATACTTACTTGAAGAAAAAATCTTCTAAATGATCAGGCAGGATGAATTGTCGCCGGATGAACTGTCGGCAGGATGAACTGTCGGCCGGATGAACTGTCGCAGGATGAACTGTCTCCGGATGAATTGTCGCAGGATGAACTGTCATGGAACCCATTCAAATACTCATGCACGTGTTTTTTTTTAAGACACATTTCCAGGTTACGAATAATCTGACAACATTTTAAAATCTTCTACTGCCACCATAGTAAGTGGAAAATAATGGTATGTTGTGATGGAAGACGAAGCAAACGCGATGCTAACTCAGCTACTGACCGGTCATATGGTATGTTTATATTATTTTAATTAGTTAATATTTTCAAATGATGTGTCGATACCTGTTTGTTTATCGTATAATTACAGTGATGTTTACAAAGATGTTGACGAAGTATTTACATAACAAAATAATTCTTCTTTTAGCATTTCCATTTTGACAATTATTGTTATCATTACATCGTACCTACTAAAAAAAATCCAACCAATTTAGACTTCTATCATATTATTATGTTAATACTAGGAAGGTAGTACCAATTTACGAGTAAATACCAAATAGAATAAGTTGTACCAACGGTGGGCATTTTTATTCCATCAATATCCCCAATTTAATTCCACGGTTGGTTCTGGAATCCACTATTACATAATTCCGGAATTCAATAACGAAGACCGCACGTGTTGAATAATGTATGACCAAATATATTTGAAAACATTTTATCTGTTCGCAGGAGAATATTACTTGCAGAGTCCTTCCTGGAAAAAAAATAATACAATTTGTATCATTCATTTATTTTTATTATATTTGACCTTTTGCTACAAAATGCATATTTTTGGGGGTTTTTTAAGCTGTCTTAACTTTGAATAGATAACAGATTCAATTTTTTATTTAGCACAAATCAGTGCTGGCATTTGAATCAGTGCTTGCATTTTGAAATTCAAAACAATAAAATTGTTTTGAATTTTTAAATCAGCGTTTTTATAATTGGGGTGATTATTTACGGTTAAGGTACCGTGACGGCAATAAACACACGTTCCTTATCGCTGCAATGCTACAGTTCTTTCTAACACATTAAATAACGGCAAGACACACAAAACAAGTGTGACTCTTTCCTCCAAAGTACTACTTTTTTGCGACGGGAATTGCGTTTCATTTATGAGTTTTGTATGAGGGAGTTGTAGGTTTCCTCTGGGGGGATGCAGACATACGTTCACCGTTTGTCTCAGTTTCGACCGTTGTTATTTAGTGTGTAAGAAAGAGCTGCAGCGTTGTATGTTTAAGGCTCTGCAACCGGGCTCGAAAAGAAGAAGATGAATGTCAGAGGAGAGCGCTAACATTTACAGCGACAAAATCGATGCGAAAATTGCGAAAATGTTTAATAAAACACGACTCGTTTAAAATAGAGCAAAAATCTTGCGGGCATTATCTTAAACAGCATTTAAAGAAACACTGTGATTTTTTCGTACATATAACTTGTAAAATAACTGAAACAAACGTGTTTATAATAATTTTTGGAGCATACTTCGAGATTTTTTCTTTCGAGGGAATTTTATTTAATTTGCGTTTCGGCGAGGGCAAAGTCTAGATATTATCTTCAAGAATAAAATATATTTTTTAAGAGCTTTAAAACTTGCCGTGTTTAAGGGAAATATGTAGTAAATCGGTAGAAATCCGGGTTGCGGGCCCTTAAGAACAAAAGCAAAACCATCAGCATTGACATTTTAAGTTTTTGATCTTTTGACATTTGACGTTTTTGATCTTTTGGAATTCACTCACTCTTCAATATTATCCTTGTAACCATATTCCATACTTTCATAATCGTCCCGGCAAGTAGTATATTATTAGGTAGCAGTGAGAGAGATGCAAGAAAATAATGTCTTTTTTTCCATTGGAGAAAACAGACCTACGTACATTATGTATATCATCTTTTGAAAGAGTTGCAACATTATTGTGTTAAGGAACGTATGTTTATTGACTTTGTTATGCCGTCACGGCGCTGTTACCGTGTATCGTCACGGTAATAATAAAAGCTCTCAATAGTTGAAAAGAACATCTTTAATTTACTTATTCATTTATTTCTATATATTTCAGTATTCACCTTTTACGTAATAGATACATTTTGAAAACATTTTTACGTAATATATTTTGCAATGTTATGATATTGAGTAGTTAGACATTGTATAGTTAGATTTATTTTTAAAAAATTACAAAATATACATAGTGATGTCTGAGTAAAAATGTAGAAAAATAAGGATAATTATAATCCCTAGGAGAACCTTTGCTGAGGTGTTTATGTGTTTATTTATGATTATGTGTGACAAGTATTTATGTGTTGTAGTAGAGAGTTTTTTCATTTATTTTCCTTATTAATTTTTATTTATTAAAAACACACTTTTATTTCAAATTTAAACAATAAAGCAGAACATCTCTTACACATCTACTCGTATCTTACAGAAAAACCTCTGTTTTTTTTTTTACATAGATTAGTAAGAGATTGCCACAAAATGCACACTTTTGGCAGTTATTTTAAGCTGTTCACTTTCTTATAGATTAACAAATACTTCCGTATAATTTAGCACGGAGCGGTGTTTGAGTTTGAGATTATAAATATTATAATATAACTGGCAGGGCTACCCAGCTTCCCTCAGGGAATTCATATGAGATTGAACTGACGTTCGAACCCACGATGGATCTTGCATTATATTTCACTAACAATGGGAAGCCCCACCCATACAAAAAAGGCTTTGAATGGTCTACAATATTCCAGAACATTCCACAACATTCGAGGGTGTTCTGGAAAGTTCCACAATGATCTGGGGTGTTCCGGGATGTTCTGGCGTAATGCGATGATAAACGCGGTCTCAAATCAACTTAGTCCTTAGATATCGATTCCCACAATTCCCTATAATATTCTACCAACCCTTTATCGACAAAACTAGTCAAACTATGTAAATGAAGAAATGTTTCACTTTCGTCTTTTTTTAAATGGTTTTCTTTAAATTATACATGCTTTCATAAACATATTTGCGAAATCGGTTGTCACACGAAAAAAGTTTTTATTTGGATTTACACTTTAAATGTAACACAATTATCGGAAACTTATTTTTTCATTTCAATTTCAACTGATTTTCAATCAATTACAGAATTTTTATTCATATTCTCAGAATTAATAAATGATAAATGTGCATTGACGATACGATACGATACGATACGTTTGTACCACCCCAGCCAGGAGTACTCCTGTTCCGGTGAGACCGGTACACCAGGGGGCACTGATTTGTTAGGACTGGAACACATGCTCTGAGGATGGGAAGGAGGTTGGAGTTTAATCGACCGGTATACATGGCAACCTAATAAGCCAATATTGGAATTTAGGATGGTCAGGAATAAAGGAATGGATTGAGCGTTATTATTTTTTTTCTTTGTTTTAGACTTCGTTCTTCTTGCCTCTTCTCGGCTCTTCTTGAATCTTGCCTCTTGTCTCTTCTAGGAACTTCTTGTCTCTTCTAGGATCTTTTTGTCTCTTCATGGCTCTTCTAGGCTCTTCTTGGCTCTTTTGTTTCTTCTTGTATCTTCTCGCCTTTTCTTGGATCTTCTGGACTCTTCTTGGCTCCGCTTGATCCTGCTTGGCTCTTCCTATCTCTTCTTTCTTCTTCTTGTTTCTTGTGATCTTCTTGTCTCTTCTCGGCTCTTCTGGACTTTCCTTGCATCTTATTATCTCTTCTTTTCTATTATTGTCTCTTCTTGGCTCTTCTTGCTTCTTCTTGGATGTTCTCGTCTCTTCTTATCTCTTCTTGTCTTTTCTTATCTCTTTTTGTCTCAGCTTGTCTTGTCTCTGATTATCTCTTCTCGAATATTCTTACCTCTTCTTGTTTTTTCTTGAATGTTCTTGTGTCTTTTTGGATCTTATTGGATCTTCTCGTCTCTTTTTAGTTCTGCATGCTACTTCTCGTCTCTTATCGTCTAATATTGGCTCTTCTTAACTCACCTTTGCTTTTAGTGCACCTTTTTTCCAATTTTCACCCGTTGTCGGCTCGTCTGGATTCCTCCTGCCTTTTCTTGTATCTTATTGTTTCTTCGAGTCTTTTTTGTCTCTTCTTGCTTCCTATCTCTTCTCGCTCATTCTTGGCTCTTCTTGGTGTTTCTTGCGACTTCTTGCGGAGTTTAATTCATCTTTATACATGGCAACCTAATATGCTAATACTCAAACTAGGTTGGGCAAGAATAAAGATTATGATTGAGTGTTGTTTTCTAAGTTCTGTCATTTTTTTTGATTCTTCTTGCCTATTCTTGCTTCCTTTTGCCTCTTTTTCGTCAATGTCAGTCTACCCTAGTATCTGCTCAAAAGTTCTTGCTTCTTCTAGCCCCTTCGTGGTTCTTCTGGCTTCAACTTGCTTCTTCTCACTTCATTTCGCTTGAAGTGAAATATCCCAAAACTGCGCTATACAAATGTTATGTTATGTTATTTTTATTTTTCTTGGCTCTCCTAATTTTTCTTGCATCTTATTTGTCCTTCAAGTCCCTGCAGGTGTCTTCTAACATCATCTTGACTTTTCTCGACTTGTAGAGGCATTTTTTCTCTCTTCGTGAATCTTTTAGCCTCTTTTGATTTTGCTCTTCTTATATCGTCTATCCTCTTCTCGAATATTCAAATAAGATAATCCCAAAGAGAACAGAGGAACTCATCCGAAGAGTAGAGTAATAATAGTAATAATTCAGAGTAATAATTAACGATAAAATTTGAGAGAAAGATAAAAGGTGTAGGTACATGAAAGGCACTTCTTTCAGATTTTGACTAAAAATGTAAAAAATCTAAAAACCAGAAACCTGTTAACCATTAAGAAAAGGAAAAAAAAAACATTTATTTATATTGTGCACGACAGAGGGGAAAATATAATATTAAATATAAATATGAAATAGGTATTTGGTATGTGTGATATTCTGTTATGCCCTGAAAGATGCTGAAAACCATCAATTGAACTTTGACAGATGCGCGCCTGTTCGTAAATTCAGAACTCAAAAGGTTCTGCAATCCTTTCTGTTGTGCAGCCCTGTCTTGAGTATCCAGCTGAAATTTAAACCCTTGTAATATTAGATTTAAAATAATAATTGAAACGATCTTATCTCGATTTATGGCCTTCGTGGTCCTGTGACTCCAGTGGATGAACAGTTCAAAGCATTTTTAACACTATGCACTTGAAGTTTTTTGTTATCACAGCGAGACAAACTCGTTCACTCAAACCGTGTCAGGACGTAGACTAATTTATTGTCGAACTTTCACACTAAAACCACTTGAGATTGCAACACACTGCATTCGAAAACCGTGAACAAAGAACTGAGATATTTAATTCATTTACTCAAAATTGAATAGAACATAACTATTGTTCCAAAACAGCTAAAATTATTTGGCGAAGTGTGGCAGGTTAAGCAAATAAATATGCGTATGTGTGACAATTTTCAGTAGTGTAGCTCAAACAAAACAATCGTTATTTGAAAATATAGGCAGGAGCTTTCTACATGTGACCTGTCGCAACCATGCACTCTCCATGAATGATAAATATGCATTGACTAATATTTATTACGGGATATATGTAGATAAGTACGTGTTTTACAAATTTAACAAACAGTAATAGAAACAGAACCCTCTCCCAAGACAGAAGGGCTAAGAAAATATTCCGCAAACGTAAGCTTCTCAGGGAATATAAACAATTCGAGCTACCCATTCAAAATATATCATATTTTTCTAACTATTTTCCACGCCTTCTATTTATTGAGAAAACGAGGTAAAATTTCAAATGAGAACGTATCGGAAACTTGTTATGGATATCTGTTCGTGGAGAGTTTGGACATTTTCCCGAATAACAAGCAAGGGAAGAGGATATTTCAAATCTGAATGATGGATGTGTGATCGTATGGCACATACTAAGACTGTGCTGAAAAAATGTGCACCCTTATTCCCCGTGTTTAAAACTAGATTAAGAATAACTTGTGGTGAATTACAAGTCAATTTTCACTTCACAAACCAATGTTCATTTATTACCTAATTTTAAAATTATTGTTATTTAATATTTGAACATTTTATTTCTAAGTTTGGAGACTTTAGTGTAAAAATTAATGACAATCAGAAGTGAAAAGAAAATTATCTGTTAAGATCATTTCATAAAAATTCTCCAGTCGTTCAAAATAAATGTTAACTAATCATCTAATAAATGTAATATCAACAGTGATGGGGGTTGCAAATGTAAAATCATATAATATCCAGTGTTTTAAATATAGTGGCCTCCGCGTGCAAAGTCGTATATTTTACAATCATAAACTTTCTAATTGAATTGTGTTTATTGAAAGTGACCTTCCAGGTAAGAATGTTTCCTGTATCTATTTATAAATAATACATTTAGACAGATCTTAGGAATTCGTAATAAATTGTACAGCGCCCTTGGGGCGATTTTTCACGAAAACGACACTACAAATTATGCAATTATTATTTTTATCATCATAAAATAGTGATTTCCAGATTTGGTTTCCTAAAATTATAATCCTTAGTATTGGTGCAGTCTTAATAACATTTCTGTGGAAGCTTTTTTTGAGACAGAAACAAATTGTAATTATTGTGAAAAAATCGTATTTCTCGATTGATTGTTTCGTAGGAACTCGCTTAGTAAAAGGTGCATGACATTATTTGTTAAGGTGAACATCCAATATTCTTAATAATGCTATTATCTTGCTCGCAATTCAGACTGGAAAAGTCAAGCGATTAACAATAAAAATAAGACGGTGCCTTTGGGATATTATCACTTGATAGTGTTAGACAAAAACCGTACATCAATAATTAACAATAGCTACATTTCTAGTTGCATAGTATAAATGTAACTAATTGTACAAGAACTTACCTTGATTATTACATTGAAAGTTTTGTCGGAGATACCGGGAAATATTCTCGAATGAGAGAAAGTCTAAACTGTGTACAGCTCCGAGCTTTTTCATTCGAGAATTCTCAACAACTACAAAGTGTGGGGAAGAACTTGAATGCGGAACACTCATCCATCGTAGTCGTACTTTTGTAATACAACAATACCGGCAGTCCACCAGGTAAAAACACAAAACCACTGGCAAAACGAAACTCACCACTTCGTACTTTCTTCCATTCCACTTCTTCTTTCCAATTACTTTTTCAAATGAAGGAACCGCAAACAATTACGGTACTTCCCATCCAAATCTTCAGCCGGCCTCATAAACTCTAACTTTGCTCACGCCCAAACTACAGGAGAGAACATAAAATGAGTGAAATGGGCGAATTGTTCCAAGGCCCGGGGAAGGAGGCATCGTAAAACGTGGCTAGACGTATCTAATTATTGTTTTACATCGCGAAGAACAAGAAATATATCCACGTAGATTTTCTGCGCACGATAAGCCGTAATTCGTAGGGTAAATGCAGGGTGTTCTTTTATCCAAGGGACTACGAATTAATTTGTATATACGATATCTCAGCGTATTATGTCGTGTCGCCCAGTGTCGGATGATGGACACGGTTAGGATGTCGGAAACATTTGTTCAAGATGAGGACGAAGGGTGAAATAGTACACCCTTTGCGGTGTTGCTACTAACTATACAGAGTGTTTAGCAATTTTCAGTGACCGGAAATCTGTTTTTCAGGCGCTCTAGTACTTGATTTCTGGTGAAATAGAATTTATACAATTTTATTTGAAAATTTCTATGTCAACGAAGCTTAATTTTTTAATAAACGTATTTTCATGTTGAACTGTGAAAGTTGCTAATAACAGAAGCATTATCTCTATAAAATCAGGCGGTAACTACAACAGTTTTACTTCTATTTTTTTAAAGTCAAATAAAGACTCAGTAAGTCTAATTTTCAGAGAATGCCATAATCAAAGATAAATTACATAAAAACTCGTATTACTTTAATTAAGTTTAAATAAGCAACGCTGCGATAGAAAATCAATTATCTTAAGAGTAGGACTTCTGCAGAAGAGGGACGGTTTCTTGGAAATCATCAGAATTTAATTATAATTAAAAAAACACAAATTTACAGGTAATATTAATTCATCGATTGTTTCAAGTATGTTGGTAGTGATACAATTCGTATAACGTACTAATTTTTTTAAAGTAAAACTAAAAATTATTCACAAATTGCTCGTTCATAGTTGACGCTATTTAATTATTTTAGGAAAAAACGCTTTTTGCAAGTTATACAGTGGTGGCGCAAAAGTTGTCATCCGATATTCTTTGGTTGTAATTTTTTTAATGAATAAAAAAAAATTGCGGCTTTTGGATTGTGTTTATTTTATATCTTAATTTTGTTTCAATTAAGTCGAGAAAATGATATTGGTCAATTTTCCGCCGCCAGAATTGATGAGCCATACTTACCGGCCTTTTCTATCACTCTTTCCAGAACTTCCGGCGATAGGTTCTCGAATTCTTGACGGATATTCTCTTTGAGGGCTTCAAGAGTCTGAGGCTTGTTGACATAGAGTCGTGACTTCAACCCCACAAAAAGAAGTCTGGAACGGTTAAATCGGGCGATCTTGTCGGCAGTGCAAGTCACCTAAACGAGAGATTAGGCAACCCGGAAATGCTCTTCTTGAATAGTATAATCATGTCTTGTTGTGTCTTTGTTCATGTCTTGTTGACGCGTATTTTGTATCAGAAGCAGAACTGACACTTCCGATGGGGTGACTTTTGCGCCACCTTGTACCTTAGGGAACGTACCCATACTACGTGACACTTTTAGGGGGGGGGGGGTCTTCAAAATGTCACGCTCCATACAAATGAGCGGCAAGTTGTTTAGGATTTTGGTCACCGGGGGGGGGGGGGGTTAAAAATTGCAAAAAGTTGGTCACGTAGTATGGGTACGTTTCCTTAAAATATTATGATTGTTTGTTTGCGCCTATACAAACAGAATATGAGAATAAGGAGTTTCGTCTGATTAAAAACGAAACTCTTCCAAGAAATGCGCAGATTCAACGTTATTTTGTATTTGCATGCCTCTCTTGATAGAATTTAGATTTAATACGGATAAAACTATTTATTTATATTCCGTATTGCTATGCGCAAAAAACCATTCTTCTTAACATTTTAAAGCACTACTTGGAAAAGAGTTTTTTTTCCTAAACCATTTAATTTAGCGTCATCCACAATGATGACTTTTCATTTATGAATAATTTTAAGTTTTCCTTTAGACAAAAAAACGTGAAGGATTTTGTGACATGCTGACTTTTACTGTATATTTGTATTTGAAATTATAGTGGGCTAAAACTTTTCATACTAATAAAATCTGTTTAATACAATATATGCAAATTTGAAACTACTGTTCACTTAAAATGTTTTATCATTCCACCGCAAATCGGTAGCGGTTATAGTCCACGGTGACTGAGATGTCAGATTCCGAAGAAGGGTTAACAGAGTGTCCCACCCACTGCCGTTGGAAGCGATAGACTTGCTCTAACATGAAATCCGGGTATCATTTCAACGAACTGAAGAAAATCTACTTGAACGTTCTTTTGGCACCATAAGAGTTTGAGAATGTTTTTAGTAATCGACTACATCAGTCGTACGAAGAGCGCGCATTAAAATATCCAGATCCTGCGCAGAAAAGTAAAGTTCTTTAAATGTAAGGCAACGGTTTGCAGAACAGTCCGTTGTGGCACTTTTCTGCGCAGTATATGAATATTTGTAAAAAACGTATAAAAAACTGAACCGCATACAAATTGAATTGCGTAGCGAAGCTACAAAAATGAGGTTAGTACGTTATAACACATTTGTGAAATTGTCTAACAAAATATTGGTTAATACCGTTTTGGAAATAAGCCCGACATTTTGTTCACCCGATTTGGGATTTGTTGTTTAATTTTTGGGCACCAATTTGCCCTCACCTTTGTAAAAAGAATTGGTAATTCGCAAGCAGATTTTTATTTAAAGCACTTAATGGTGATATTACAATGAGAGGTGCCTTTATTCTGTCAGATTTATTTATTGACAAATCACGCATTCCCCTGGCTCCGCGCAACTTGGTTTATTCCCCTCGCCCTTGTGGGCAACTCTATCTTTTCCTTACTCTGTGGTCCAGTCGATTACACCTAATTATGTTCAACAATTGTGGAAGAATGGAGACCTATCCACCAATAACAGAAAATACGGAAATAATTTAAAATGATTAGTTTTGTGAGTACCACGCAAGGGCCCCAACTGCTTCCAACAGTTCGACGCAAATTTTTATACTTCTATTATATCTAACAATATTATCTAAGTAGGTAGGCACCTACGTACATTAAACCTAAATTTCTTTCACTGTTCTCACAGAGTAGGTATTATGAACGCCAAAAATATAAATTTGAATGTAATTTCAGCAATTTTTCAACATTTTCATGCCAAACAGTTACTTTTCTTAAAACAGATTAAAATTTTTTTGAAATTCAAACAACAGCCACCGTTTAAGAATTGGGCTTTGTTAGCAACAATGTATAAATACGGCGGAAGTAATAAATTCGCTTTAAACTAAAAAGTTTATTAATATTCAAATAAAAAAAGTTAGATCATAAAAAATACTGTTGGGTATTTTAAGTTTTAAGCATCATCAGTGATTAACAAAAAACAATGCCTTCAGAAGGTTATACGTCAAGCATAAAAAAACGATTCTAGCCTCCCTAAAAAATCGTATTTGATATAAAATAAAAATTATAACTAAATTCCACAAGGCAAACACGATAACAATGAAAAAATGGTGAGTATCGTGAATCGAAAACAAGGTTATCTCACATTTACTTGTTTGCCAAAAGACCTCAAACAGAGAGTCGAAAACATAACCACCTTTATTTCAATAATGACAATGTAAACAGAGCATTCGGTAAATAATTTCATCAATCAATTTTATTGGGACAGGCTGTATTCGGGACGGGGGTAGGTAGGGAGGTTCCATCACGCACTGCGCGCATCCCCCGACCGGCTTGTATGGACGTGGCCGCCGCGGCGCTCGCGACGCCAGTCTTTGCTCGAACGTCGACCTAACAACGCCGATATCCGGTCACAATAAGGCTTCTCCGCTCCCGCTCCTCCGGACGCACCGTTCGCACTTCCCGTTCGTGCTCCGGACCTCGTATCCCGCGCCCAGCAAGCCTCAAGCTTGTGGAAGTGATACTTATTTAATTGTGTAATCTGACATCCTTGCAAACCAATTCAATTCATTTCGATTAGAGCTTTATCATCATATATAAATACACCATTAAATTAAGTGCTTTGTGCGTTAAAAATATTAATTGTATTAAGAGTTTAGAATATATTCATATGTAAATCGTTATGAAGTTAAGTAAATATGTTGTGAATTTATTTAATAGTCAATAAATAATTCTATAACGTTTCTAATGAAGTGATCAAGTTTTGTGTAATTATCTGAAGGAGTTTTTCATACTTAAGTGATTGATGTGACCGGTAAGATATGTTTAAACTATTTTATGTTTTAACGCACTCTTTATTGCGCTTATCCTTACAGCTATTTATTTATATTACATTTTAATTGGTTTCAGATTCACAATGAAAGGTTCATCGTTTCACATTTTGAAAATCAGCCCCTTAATTTTTCTAACGTGGACGTTTTTCTTTTCGGATTTCATCAAAGGTAAGGACGATATTTATTAACAATATTTTAATTTTAATTATCGAATAATTACTCCCAAAGGAGTTTGTCTAAACTAATTCATTCACGTTTTTGTGCAAAATCGTTACATTTATGCCTATTATATACGTTAATTGAATCAAAAAATGAAAACAATTAACCATGTTGCATGCTTTAAGATTTCTAATTGTCCATAAACCAGATTAAGTTGTAATTGCCTAAATAACTTTTCTTTTTTATTTTTTTATTTTAAAACATATGAGGCGTCCAGTACTACGGTCCCTTATTTGTCGATTTGGACAAGTTTGGGAATGGGTTGGGAATTTGATTTTGATATTATTTTGACCCGAAAACCGTATTTTGTTACTGTAATTCTCGTTTTATAATCATTTTATTTCGATTTCCAAAATCCATGTTTTGTATTGCTGATTGCCTCCAAAACCAGCAACTTGCGAGTTTTTTTTTCTTACAACCGTTTCGACGGTCCCTAAGAACAATGTCTTATCTGCTAAAAATTGAAAATCGTTTCGTTATATTGACTTATTTTGTTGATTTAATGGTCTGTATTTTCGAATTTTTAATGTTTTTTTTTTTACATAAACTCCACACAGGAGACCATGAGGAAAATAATTTTTCTTAGGGCCTACGTCATCTTTAGTGAAGCTTTGTGGAGTTTTTTTTTAAGAAAAGGAAAGAGAGGAGAGTTTTGGGAAGAAAAAGGGTTTAAGGGGTGGATAGGAATCTGAGATTCTGTGTATCCTGGTCATCCGTCTCCAAAACCTAGACAAACCTCACCCCATGAACCCGGGCGCGTATTTACAATCCCTACCGCGTTTCAGTCGCTTTAAATTTTCAAAATCAATATTTAAATATTTAGAAATAAAATTATTAATTTCTAATATACACATTGGAAAGATTATTTTATCTAGATTTTAGAACAATTTTTGTTTTTGCAAAGTGATAAAAAATTATCAATATAGAGGTGTATTTACAATATATGGGAATAATATTAAAATTTAAATATTTGGAAATAAAATTATTAATTTCTAATATACACATCAGAAAGATTATTTTATCTAGATTTTAGAATAATTTTTGTTTTTGCAATGTGATAAAAAATAACCAATATAAAGGTCTATTTAAAATGTAAATTGTCGTTACCGCGACTGAATCGGTATAGGTTTTGCACCCCTGATAAATCACCAAACGTAGCGAACCACTTGGGGTGACCTATGGCAGAGGTGTTGGTTATCCGATAAAGGTTCACGGGGCGGCGGTACCCATTCTGCCTCTCAAATTGAGAAGAAATGCAAAATATAAAAATAACACTACATTTCTTGATATCAATAACAGTAAAAATATAGAAACGAAACATAAAACAGCTCTACTGCAAAATTACAAAATCGCACATATGACATTCTTCTTCGGGTCGGTCGGTTTCATTCCATTTTATCAAATAATACTACATGAAATGCATATCCAAAACCCTATGGATACATCCTTGCTGAATAAAATTGTTAATAACTTATTAAATTGTAATTTTTGAGTGTTGGAACAACAAAAATCTCTCATGACTTCATTACCACTACACAAAGCTAATAAAATAAAGTACAAAAATGCATCTCATGTAAATAATTTCCATTCTGACCTGAGAAGTTCGATTCCCAAACAGCGCAAATACAGTATTTTATGTGTGAGCGCTCTCAGATCTGAGAAACATTAAGTTAAAACTTACAAACATAATTTTACGACCCATTGAGGCCAAGAAAGTAAAAAAAATAGAACTATCAACTCTTTTTTTTGTTTCCTTTATTTTTTAAATCACGTTCAATCATTCTTTAAACCCATTCACGGTACAAAGTCCAATACAGCCTAAGGTCACATCACTTATCGGTTATTTTACCCCTTGGAAGCGTTAGTAGCCGTTATTGATCAGAGGTTATTACCAGATATTGCTTATTGACCATTTCGTATTTCTGGTAATATTTTCCGCGGGCTCACCCACCTTTTCTTTTTTCCTATACGCCTAGAATAAATAAAGATAGCTATATTGGATAATGGGTTATTTATATAAATAAGGGTCTTTTCTTGGCCGCAAAGAAGAAATCGACTAGCAGGTTAGTCGTAAATATGGTTATAAAAATAACGAAGAAGAATATGGATGATTTATTATTTTATTTTGTCTTGTACGAAAGAAAATGTTTTATGGAAGAACTGTTAGTTGGTGTAAGATAAATTTAATTTAATGAAATATGTGAATCAGCATACTGTATAAACAAAATCAGAAAATTAATATATATATTTTTAAGAATTAGAAATTTTCTGTCGATAAAAAATCTATATTTAATCTACTATGCCTTAGTTCAATCCACTTTACAATACGCTATTATTAGTTGGGGATCCGCGTATAAATGTAACCTTCTTCCAATAGAAATTATACAAAGAACAATTATTAAAATTATATTAAAAAAATCCTGGGACTACCCAACAGAACGCCTATTTGAAGAATTTCAAGTACCAACATTTAAAGATTTATATATCAAAAATTCATTAATTCAAATTATAAAAGAAAAAGATAAATATCCATTTTTACATGAAAACAGAACTCGACTTAAACATGTTTTTCTATGCCCAAAACTAAATACGTCTTTTGCACAGCATCATTACACTTACCAGGGAAGAACTTTTTTCAATCGTCTACCAGAAGAAATCAGAAGCATTAATGATAAAACCCGAATACTGCTCTCTGTCAAGAGACATTTTAAAAATATTCTTAAGAAAAAAACTACTGTCAATTAATCTTATAAATATCCTAAGTTTTTCATAACATTCTTTCTTTTTTTTTAAATACAAACCATTATCAAAATAAATACTGCAGCTCACATATATTTATGTACAATGAATTATTTAAGTACTAACTTATGTATAACTAATAACTAATAGCATTTATGTACACTCCCCTTGCATACACAAGCAAATGCTTTTAATGGAAGGGTAGTAAGAAACCTGAGATGTAAAATTATCTTGTAAATACCATGTAAACCTTATTATTAAAAATAAATAATAAATATAAAAAAAAAATAAATAAATAAAATAATATTTGAAAAAAAAAACATTTAAAAATTGTTATCGGAACAAGCTTTTGGAAGACGAATACAATAAAGATTTCTTATGTGAGATACGTTTTAAGATTTTCACGGCCGAGAGAATTTTCGTTATTATTTGTTTATGGGGTGTAATGCCGTGTTGCGCTACGGACACTGCAACGCTGTCCGAAACGTTGGCTAAAGAAGGAGGTAGCGCAACACGGCATAACACCCCAAAAACAAAAAAGGAAAAAGAGATTTCTTATAGTTTCATGAGAATTGGATTTATCATTATTTTTGAAAAGATTTATAAATAAATTTTCTATTTACGAAGTCTACTTGTTGGCTATGGCTAACTCAAAGGAGCATTACAAAGATATTTATAAATAAACGAACGAAAATTCCTACCGTAAAACATTTCAGATTTCTGGAAAAAATGTCAAGAATGAAATAACCAATGACTAAACAAAATACCTAAGAGAAACACTTGGCATACCGATCCAAATACATACCGAACATTCTGTCCAAACTGTAATACAAAAATAGTGACGGTTATACAGTTTGTAAGATAAGTATTATATATCGTTATTACACAGTTTAAAAGATAAGTAATAAACTTTAGTTCCATATTGGCCGCTATTTTTGTATAACCGTTTGTACAGAATGTTTAATTGGTATGCCAAGTGCCAAGTCCTCTCTTAGGGTATTTTATTTTGTCACTGGAAATGACATAAAAAATTCGCATTCGATGGAAAATACATAAAAGTAATATAATATAGTTATTTCTATATATATAAAAATCTCGTGTCAGGGTGTTTGTGGTCGAAATCCTCCGAAACGGTTCCACCGATTTTTATGATTTTTTTTATGTACATTTTGTAGGTGTGAGAATAGGTCGTAAAGTATATTTCACACCGCTAGGTGACTAGGGTGTCCCTATTCAGATTTTTTTGTATTTTTTTTGGCATCAAAAAATACCGGTAACCGCAAATTTTCACCCTCCCATTTTATAATCGCTATTTTAGTAAGAACAATTTTGACCGTCATTCGTATTTCAAACAGAAGAAAATTATTTATGTTGTTGAATGACAGATGGCGCTACGTCCGTCTCATCAAACTTTCATCCACACGAAGAAATAATTTATATGACAAAACAACGTTTGCCGGGTCAGCTAGTAATATATAATAATTTTTAACATAATACTCATCGTATTATTTTTTATTAAATCAGCAATTAAGCCACAAAAATTCTCACAATATTTGAATATTACAAAAGGAATGCAATAATAAAAAATATCCACTAATTTCTGTTACGAGTCTGTGTTTGCAACTATGGTTCAATGAACTCGGATTTGCTTTGAATTTAAGTGTCTGTTTTGTGAATAATTCAGACATGTCATAAAGTACCTACAATAATACAATTTTTTAAAAGAAAATTATTTTTATTTTAAGTTTTAAAATTTGATCTGATATAATATAAAGAATTCAGAAAAACGAAGTATCTACCTATATATTAGTAAACTTTCTTGAAAAAAATCTTGATCATTCTGTAGTAATAAATTTTTTTTCGGTTTTATATTTGCTTTAAATTTTGCATAATGTAACTAGGAATAATATCGCCTGATTTTTGACGGAATTCGCTAGTACTTAAAATTTTAATATAACGGAAAACTTGTACATCTCGATAAAATTATGATTTAAAACTCTATTTTTATTGGATATGATTTTAGATTTTCACGGCCAAAAGTATTTTTGTTATTTGTTTTTGGGGTGTTATGCCGTGTTGCGCTACCTCCTCCTTTAGCAAACTTTTCGGACAGCGTTACAGTGTCCATCATCAGGGCAGATGTCTAAATGTTAGTGGTGAAATGTGTGCTTAAGGGTCAAATGTGTGCTTTTGTCAGGGTGGCCAGATTACACAGTGTTCAAAGTGTTCCGATATCCTTTTGGAGATCGTCCACTCTGTCTGGCCCACATAGACCTTAGCATATCCGGAACAGCTGAGTTTATATACTCTATCTGTTTCCAGTGGAAACTTGGTCTTTGCTATTTTTATGCATTGAATTTCCAAACACTCGTATTCAAATTACAGCGTACTCACGCAGTTATTTTTACACGATTGCTTATCTCCCGGAAACGTTTGTCCTCTGCTTTTCTAATTTGGGGACTTACATCCTCATCAGGGCGAATTAAATGTCGCTGTCCAACGTCCGGCCCTAAGGGTTGATTTCCATCAACATTTTTCATGAGGGTCGCAGCCCACATATTCTTGACACCCGCTACGAGACACATCACATTACCTTCAACTTAATCAACTAACAACCCTTGCGGCAAACCCTTCGCTAGAATAACAGCGAAGATTAAACTTCATATTATTGTTGGAAGGTTGTATGAAGTAAAAGTTTCGGCCACATTACACGATAGATTTTTTCTGTTCTACTAAGATAAAGATTTACAAAAATTAACATATATCAATCCACTGCACGAACACTTACAAAGGAAACCGTAAATCATTTGATTTTATCAAATTTTGACGAAATACTATCGATTCTTCAATAATCGTAATTTGATTTTTTGGGGTCATTTCATGCCGTTTATCTTCATTTCATATCGTTTAATCTCATTTCATGTCATTTCATTTAATTTCAATTCATTTAATGTCATTTAATGTCATTTCATGTCATTTCATTTCATTTCATTTCATTTCATGTCATTTCATTTCATTTCATGTCATTTCATTTCATTTCAATACATTTCATGTCATTTCTTTTCATTTCAATTCATTTCTTTTCATTTCAATTTCTTGTAATATATTTTTACATGAGATCCACACAGGAGGCTCTGAGGAAAATAATTTCCCTCAGGGCCTATGCCGTCTTTGGGGATGATGTGTGGAGGGTTTTTTTAAGGAAAGGTGGAGAAGAGAGTTCTGGAAGGAAGAGGGTTTAAGGGGTGGGTAGGAATCTGGGATTCAGTGTGTCCTGGTCATCCGCCTCCAAGGCCTAGACAAACCTCACCCCGTGAACCCGGGCACCCCCGCTAAATCACCAAACGAAGCGAACCACTTGGGGCAGAGTATGGTGCACTATATGGCAGAGGTGTTGTTTATCCAATAAAGGTTCCCGGGGCGGCGGTACCCATTCCTGCCGCCCAAATTGAAATTTGCCAAATATAAATTTTATATCATGTCATTTCATTAAATTGCGTGTTTTTTCATTTCAATTAATTTCATTTCATGTCATTTCATTTGATTTCATTTCATGTCTTTTCATTTAATTTCATGTTATTTCATTCAAGTCATTTCATTTCATGTCATTTCATTTCATTTCAATACATTTCATGTCATTTCTTTTCATTTCAATTCATTTCTTTTCATTTCAATTTATTTAAAGTCATTTCATTTCATTTCATGTCAATTCATTTCTTGTAATATATTTTTACACGAGATCCACATAGGAGGCCCTGAGGAAAATAATTTCCCTCAGGGCCTATGCCGTCTTTGGGGATGCTGTGTGGAGGGTTTTTTTAAGGAAAGGTGGAAAGGAGAGTTCTGGAAGGAAGAGGGTTTAAGGGGTGGGTAGGAATCTGGGATTCAGTGTGTCCTGGTAATCCGCCTCCAAGGCCTAGACAAACCTCACCCCGTGAACCCGGGCACCCCCGCTAAATCACCAAACGAAGCGAACCACTTGGGGCAGAGTATGGCAGCACTATATGGCAGAGGTGTTGTTTATCCAATAAAGGTTCCCGGGGCGGCGGTACCCATTCCTGCCGCCCAAATTGAAATTTGCCAAATTGAGATTTTATTTCATGTCATTTCATTACATTGCGTGTTTTTTCATTTCAATTAATTTCATTTCATGTCATTTCATTTGATTTCATTTCATGTCATTTCATTTAATTTCATGTTATTTCATTCAAGTCATTTCATTTCATGTCATTTCGTGGGAATGGTCAAGAAGGCTGTTGTAGTAAAGTATTTTTTTGTAAAATATAGTGTATTTATTCAATCGAGCAATTACTTTATCCAACGATAACATTTCGACGGTCCCGAAGAACAATGTCGGAAGTGTGAATTTTGTAGTTTGGCAGTAGAGCTGTTAAAACTTTTGTTTCTGTATTTTTACCATTTTTGAAATTAATATTATGTACCTATACATTTCATTAGATTTCATTAAATATTCAGAAATAAAGATATTTAAATAATCAAAAAGTAATTAAAAATCGGGACCGTTGATTTAATTGAAAATAATGTAACGTAGTATTAATATTTGTAACTGCTTTTGAACGAAGTGTTCCTTTCTACGGGAAAATATCATGATATCTCTCGTCTCTTTGGTCCTTCTACAATTTGACTAAACCTTTTCCGGGTACAGATCTAATTACAAAAAAACTATACCAGGAAATGAACCTTTTGAAAATAAGAACAATGTACGAATATAACATATGTCTTTTAATCTACAAAATACAAAATGGACTTATACACAACATTTATAAAAACATCGCATGTACACGAACATTATACTAGACAACACAATAAATTGTACACAAATACTGTCAAGACTGAAAGTGGCAAGAGAAGTATTGGCCACGAGGGAGTTCACATATATAATCTTCTTCCAGATTACCTAAAAACGGAAAAGAGGATAAAATCCTTTAAAAAAAACTATTTAAACTTAAGATGTTGGAACAAATTTAAAAATATTACTTTTATGCTTGTACTACTATACTATATATGCTCTGTATTTAAGTAAAGAAAACGAAATATTATATTTATTTTAACTTAATAATAATAAGAATAAAAATAAATAAATAAATAAATAAAATAAATAGCCAAGTATTTCCAAACTTTCAACCTCCCTATTTCTTTTTCTTTCCCACTCTAAGCAACTTCACAATATACATACACTTATTGGGGTTGTAATATTCCAACTGGCTACTAATAGTTGGCGGCAAATGGGACTCATTTACAATAATTTAAATTTATTTAAAAATATCGAGAAAATTTCACGGGAGAGCATAATAAATTCTACTTTTTTTTTTCACTTCAAGTAAGTCCAGGAATAATGATTAGATACCATTATATACGAGGTTGTACTTAAACCAGTTTACTTTTCAAAATAATATATATTTATCATATTTGCGGTACGTCTCAGAGTGGAAGGTACTCTCAATATAGAGCAAGATCATCATTCAAAATTGAAACGTTGCCTGAAATTGCTTTAATCGTGTTTGGTTAGCAGTTCTGAATAGCCAGGTTCTTCTTCCTCCCCATCTTCCTCTTACCATGTGCTTCTCCTCACCACTAATTTCAGCCTTACAGCACACCCCAATTAGGTATACTATAGGCTCACACTGGCTCCAGAGAGAAGCAGTTGAGATTCTTGTGGGAAAAACCTAAACACAAAAAATGAGGAATCAGATTAAGAAGCCTTCTTATTACGTTCACAAAGAGAGTGCTTTATTGAACATTTTTAAACAACAAAAATAATTATAAAATGAAATTTAAAAAACAAACGAGTATCAAAGAATGGTAATACACCCCCGACCCCCCGAGGAGTATAAAGTATGGAAGTAGTAATTTGATATATTATTTCGACTTGGCATAAGCCTATCCATCTAATGTCTTTAATTCTCTCCTTGATGGTGTATTTATACTGCCTCGAGGTAAACCTTATTATTTTTTTAAACGGACCCTTCTATATTTCAAGAAAGGTTGTTAATACTGATATGAATATTATTTTATGGATAAAATTTATACGTGGAAATATATTGTAAGAAGGTGAAGAGTCGATAAGCTGACAGGTACGGGGAGGTAAATTTGATTAATCAAAAATTTACCTACCATTTCTATTTTTAATCTGGAATCATTTAATCTAACAAACATATTAAAGACTTAATAAAAACAGAACATAATGTAATTTAATGTTCGTGTAGCGTTCTTTTAACATTATCTCCATACAGGCTTTGAGGAAAAAATCCTTCAGGGCCTGTGTCATCTTCACAGATGCTGTCTTACTATTGGGGTATTAGAATTGACTTTGGGTCTTATTAGGAAAGGCTAGGAGAAGAAGTTCTGGGAAGAAAAAAGGTATGAGGGGTTTTTAGGAATATGAGGGTCAATGTGTCTAGGAGTAACGATATGAATCCATCTCTCTCATTGCTGTGCAAGCCGTTGGCGTTGGGTCGAGTAAATCGGGCTGGAGAGGTCTCATTAAACTAGTCTCTCCCAAACCGGATCGCCACGTAGTAGCTGGGCAAATGCATCAAGACAAATCTCACCCCATGAACCCGGGCACCCGTGATAAGTCATCAAACGTAGCGAACCATTTGGGGTGAGCAGGGGTGTTAGTTATCCAATAAACGGGGTGGCGGTACCCACACCTGCCTCCAAAATTGATATTGTATACCGTTTTCCATGCTAATACCGCGTTACTTAAGAAAAATGTATTTTTCAATGGTGTGCTTTTCTGTAAATTACGTTGATTTTGAATTTACACTCTTAGATTTAGAATTCACACAAGAGTTGAAACTTGTTTCCATAAGAATAACCGCTTTTACAAAGCATATGTCCTCTTAGATCTTATCCGAACGCCTGCGTTACGTCTTGCAAAAGTAAAGTCATGATGAGGAGCACTAGATAATATTTTTAACCATTTTTTTTATGATATTATTTGTTATTTAGAACTGGTGCTGTAGCACGGTGAAATACTTCTTGGCACTAAACGGGAATCGATTAATCAATGAGGTCTTTATTCATATTTTAACCATTTTCGTTGCTCAAAGATTGAACGGAATAAATTGATTGCGTCTTATATGCATTATTTAAGAATATAAATCGTATGTACAGTTGTCATGTTTCATTTCTAAGAACTTCTTTATTTCAATATGTTCATTAAATAAGTCAGTCATTTTGCATAACGAACTATATTATACAAATAAATGCGTATGTTGACAGTAAACCGAAACTTATCGGAAAGGTACTATGGAGTCCGCGAAAAAGTTTATCAATCGTCGGTCGGAATATCTCTTATCAATTTACGTAGTTCTTAATTGTCCAAACGACCATAAAAAAATATTACAGACGAAGTTTTTTTTTTATTATTTTAATGAAACATTACGATATGTGTTTAAGGCAAAGCTATTTCCATTAAGGTAAAGGTCTCATAAGTTTAAATAATTCTTAATTAAGTGATTAACTATCATTTTTGTACTTTATTTTTAATTTCAAAGTGGAGATTGAACAAAAACTAAATTGGTCGTTTGGACAATTAATATCTGAGGCGACTATTGTTGACCGTTATCGCAAATATTGATAACTGACCATAGAAGACGGATTTGGGATTTAATCAATATCGTACTTACTTACTGTAATGTTCTTTAATTAGTGGCTTACTAGCACAAAATAATGGGATTACAACGTAAGTCCTTTTTCTTCAGTTTATTGGTAATATTATACAGATTCAAGTAGTATTGTATTTTTATGTCAATTGTAGCGACTGGTTACTACTGCTTCTAGAATAGATCTGAACGCGGCGGCGGGCCCGTCAGCTGTTCTCATGTCCCGAGAGCCGGTCGCCAATCTTCGGAAACCCGAACATTTCCGAGCGGCGATGGTATCCAACACATCGACAATTACATACACTACACTTACATAGGATTTTATCTATCGACCGTGCTATACCTTCTGTTTCGTTTATAAAATGACATCATGATTTTTTTCTTAGAGTATCATAAGATTCTTCTTACCGCTAATTCAATGTTTTTTTATACCTGAAGAACATATTTGATAAATACATACAATTGATATCTATGATACCTTATGATACCTTATAATGAATAACTCAATATTTGGGAGTAACTAGAAGTGCCTCTATCACTTTTTTTAGGAATTTTTTTGGGTAACAGAATGAACCCTAAAATGCCGTTTATTTAAATGATGTGAGTGCCTATGTCAGAAACTCTTGATGTCTAGATTGATAAAATTATAACCTATACAATGTAGAAGTAAACATATTCAATAGAAAAATCACGCAACACGGTATAGTACCCAAATACTAATAACAGAAAAATCTTAATTATAATTTTTTAATTGATAAACTAACGTTTAAGACAAGATTTTTATGCATAGCACAAAGGGTAACAATTATTATAAGCAATTGTTATCAGCCTGAAACACTCATCTACATTGACGCCACCTAGCGAGAGATTTAGCACTAACATGTCTCTCTCACAAAAATATAGTTGGTTGTTTTCAGGTGGAAAAATGTAATAAACAGTAATTGTTGAATGAAACACTAGTATATATTGAATTATTTGGCGGGTATTAGATAAGCCACCATAGCTCAGTGAACAGAGCACCTGACCGGCAATCAGAAGGACACGGGTTCATGTCCCGTTGGCAGTAAGTATCTTTTAAGTGCTCTTAAGAAAAATCTTAATTTTTGAGCGATTTACAAATTTCACGTTAGCGCTTCTGGCATAAGGTTCCATATTTAAACCTCATTAAGTAGACTACAATGTTGTATCAGGGTGTACTATATTTTTTTTACATTAGCTCAAAACAGGAAAATAATTTCCATCATCTTAGGTGATGCTGTGAGAAAGATATTTTTTAGGAAAGGACGGAGAAGTCTTGGGAAGGAAAAAGGTACTAGGGGCGGGTAGAAACCTGGAGCTCAGTGTGTTCAGGAGTAACGGATGTATGAAACCATCCCTCCGTCTCCATTAAAGACCAGCTGGAGAGATCAAAAAGCCACCCTCAAAATAGGGTATTGAGTTTGAGGGGTATATATATTATATTGGGAAAAAAGAGCAATATTTTTAACTAATATTGATTTATGGGATAAGTTTTCGATAGCATCTTAAACTCCGCAATACATTTAGTCGAATTTTGGTAATTAGTGTGGAGGTCCATTTAGCTGTAGAAAGTACCAGAGTGGCTGATGTTTTCGAAATTATGGCCATGAAAATTTTGTGTTAATTATGTCGTAAGTTCTTAAGTAGGTAGGTATGTAGTGATATTATTTCATCAGATGGCCAATACCCAGAAAAATAGACAAATAAATTACACAATTCTGATAACAATCTGAAAAGACACTTGAAAACAGAAAAGAATATGCCTTTTCACGAATCATCAAAAAATCCAGACCAATTTTAGGTATTCATTCACCACAAAGCATTTCACATTTAAATGTTGCAAAGAACCCGTCCTTTCAATATCAGGACTTTATAGAAAATAACTTTTGATATTTGAACGGCAATTAATTTATTGAAACCTGAAAATTCTAATTTCTCGAAAACTCAAATTTATCGAAAATCAAAAACCAAATACTGGGAATCACGATAATTAATTATAAATTTTAACATTTACATTTTCTAATTAAGGATCCTTGGTACATATTCTAGAACATAAACGTCTTGAAATAAATAGTCAGACACGAACTTCAAATGAAACCAAAGAACAAAACTTACCTAAGTTCGTGGAAAAATTGTTTTGGGTAATGAGAATTTTGAAGATATCTAAATCTTTTTCATTAAATTCTTTGAAAACGTTTTTCTCCACGCTTTCATATTATATTTATACGTAGATAGGTACTATACACATATTTATTGTTAATTATACTAGCGTAGACCCTTGACAAATCACGAGCCCGTTAAAGTCTGTTTGTTCTGTTTTCGGAGCAACTCATATATGTCTCTTTGAAACCATTGTATCTCCCTTACTATTATAGTGAGAAATATGATACAAACGGTATTAGAAAGAGAAAAGACCACGATTTTTATTCAATTATAAAAAAATTACCACAAAATATGTAAAATGTACCTATATCTTTATGAAATCAAAGTTTCGAATCACATTTTGAAATAAATTTATGAAAATTATTTTTCGTATAGAACTACAAAAAATGAGGTAACGATAACGTTTATAATACATTTTATAATAAAATACGTATGTGTTTTTTTTAATTATCAAAAATTTTGGTTAGTTTAATTATCAAAAATTTTAGTTTCAAAACTTTATTTTCGATTTGTAGAATTTGAAAGCCTATTTTATCACCTTTCAAAAACAGTTTTTGGTTTTCGGATACGTTTAGAAACGTGTCATTTATTTGGACTTTATCGTAAAGCGGAAATTCTTTGACCCTCTGAAATAATACGGTCGAGACCTGCAGGGTTGAAAACTGAATAATAACTAATTGTTGATTATAAAAAAAAATAAAAATATGGGATTTGAAAAATAACAGTTATAAAATATTGTTATTCCAGAGAAACAGAACTTATAATCGAAATTAGCATATTTCGTTATTTGTATTATGTGTACGTGCGCTGCCTTATTAAGTCATTGATGTATTTATTATCATAACAATATTGTTAAAAAAATTGTAAGTATATATATGAGATTGTAGGTAGGATTGTCAACCTCCACGATTGAGTGGTTCTGACTCTTTACAATCCCAGTGAGATCGAATCCCAGTGTGTGCAAGTAAATTTTGTTGACTTATTTGTGTTATTTCCTAATTTATTCATTTTAAATAATATGTGGAATATTTGAGGCACGTCCCAGAGTGAGGTTACTTTCTGAATCGCCCCGATGAAGGACCACAATTCAGAATCGAAACTGTGCTTAAAATTACTGTAGCCGAACATGGCGACCAGATCTGAATAGCCAGGTACTTCTCCACTTTCCTTTCCCCATCTCCTTTCCCTAGCTTTTACCTTCAGCCACACAACATACTCCAATCGGTGATGCCGTAGTCTCATGACTCCAGATGGTTGGGAAAGGTTGGTACTCTTGTACGGTAATTATGTAACAAATATGAAATACAGGAGGTAGAACATATTTTTGCTTCATAATATGTTAACCCTCTTTCTGATTAGATTTTTATACGCCTGTTCAACGTTGGTACGGTAAACCTGGCTTTAAGCCTGGTTTAAGGCCGTTTTAACCATTCAACCGCGCGTGGTAATAGGTCAAGTTTTTACTGTTTCGACCGTAGGCGCGTTATATTTACATAAGTTAGTTTATAAGTAAGGGAGTGTTAACAGATAAAAAAAGTGTTTACAGAGAAACAGGTACTAGTGTGTTTACAGAGAAAAAGTGTTCTATGAAAAAAAAAATTGTTCAGGTTATATTTAGGCTTCTCAAACGCAAGGATTTCATCCACATTTCGCAACCTTGTCTGGCATTTAGTCCTTGGCTTTAGGCGTAAACATGAAAGAACTGATAATATTATTCCTTGCTAATTTAAACGGAGAAATTTTGTGAAAATAACGCTTTGAAAACAAGTTAAACGTTTCCTCAAGGGCATAGCAAAAAGCTTGAAAAGATAATCAATCGTCTTTAGTTATAATAATTGGATAACTTGTATAGCGCCGTTCTTTTGAAAAATCACTCCAAGGGCACAGTTAGTTTGAATAATTAGTTATTTATATAAAACAAGTCTCCGGCTTTGCCCAGATGTTACGTACAGTTTTTCTTTAAATCTAATGTCAGAATCGTTCCTCATGTTTTGAAAGTCAAGTGTGTAACAACTCACTAATCTCGGAATAAAACTGTTATTTCAAAAAATATTTAATTTAAAATCAAGTCCCCGCTACAGGTCACAGAAACTTTCCATAAGAGAAACGACTTCGCAGCCTTTTTCATGTGAAACTTAAATTTGGATTTGAGGCCAAAATATTTATCCTACTTAGCTTAAACAATTTTTTTTTTATTAAAAGCTTTAGAAACTAGTACGGATTGTGCTACTTTATTTACATGTGTTTTAAGTTATAAAATATTGACTATAATAGGATTCAATTTTTCATGATTTTAGAGGCAACTTTGGTATTTTTTTGAGTTAATGGTAATTATTAATAAAATAATCTTCCCCAAAAAAATATTGTAAGAAAAACGTTAAAAAAATAAATTATTTAAGTAACATCGTAACTACGTTATGTCTTCTTTTCGAATTATTTGATTTTTGTTTGGTTTTCATTTGGATGTACGATATTTAAATAAACCTTGCTGTGTCTTTGGTATTGAAATTACTTTATTTGGTATTGTGTACTTTAGTTGAAGTTCCCAGCGTTGCCTTTGCAGAGTTTTTCGACAACAGATAATAGTGGTATTCTTATTTTGAACGGCGTAAAAAATTTCACCAAGAGGTTACAAAAATTTGGGGAAGGAACAAGTGTAATTTTTATAAATCTCATGTAAACAGTCGTCTTGTTTTGAATCTCAAATGTGCAAAATTTCAACATTCTGGGAAAAAGATATGTAGATTTAAAAAAATAAAAAAAAAACTACACCGCCACAGACACTCTTCTTATTGACTAGCTAATGTAATGTATGTGGCTGCTACGCTTGCTGCAATACTTGCATCTAAATGTCGGCTGCTTAGTGCGTTCCCAGCCTAAGGACAATCACCGAAGTAAGGCTCTCAACTGGACAAATAATTCTGTTATATACATGATTTTCCGAAGAGATGAGTTTTGAGTTTCATTATGCATTGTGAGAAAGAAAATTGTTTTGTCTATTCAGCGGAGATCTTTAGGATCCGATATTCCGAAAACACGATCTCTGAAACAGAAAGTTAGTTAAGAACGCAAGTATCTGGCCTGATCTTTGATTAATTCAATCCTTTGACGGAACAGCTTCTATTTGGTTTTAAATATCCACTGTGATTTTACCTACCTAACACAAAAGACAATTTATTTCAACAATATTTAACTAATTTTATCCTAGCTAACCCAATTATTTTTTACGAAGGACTACAAGAGGGAATGAGAAGGGGAAGATGATATATGCCGAAGGTCTGGCTTTACAGTTTTGAGGAAAAAATACATAAAACAGCCATATCAAGTAACATCTCAATGTCGTTATTACCATGACCGCGCGATTCTGAATGTATCTGTAAAATCTTTTTGATTTAATTTTGTGTTTTCTTCTCACAATGTTTTTTGTTTGATCTCCGTGGCAATCTGTAAAACTAATTTGAGAAGGATCTAAGGATTTTTATTTAGAGTCTTATTAAATTAATATATTTACGTGTAGATTTTTACAAAGGATATTTATTTTACCTCGTTCCAGAGACACTCTCAGTAGAGCTTTAGTGAAATGCTTATGAAATTCTTACCGTATGCATTTCTATATTTTTATATCATCAGCATAAATAATGAACTCGGAATGCCTGATGACATGTTTGTTGTCATCGAAATGCAGAGTAAATAGCAAAGGCATTAAATAGGAGCCTTGAGGTACCCCGAGAGAATAGTTATCATCTGTGACGTGTGACCTTTTAGGGCAACAGTTTGACTTCTATTGTTAATGTATGATGAGAACCATCTGTTAATATTTTCACTTATACCAACTTTTTCGAGTTTATTTAAGAGGGTATCAAGTTTTACTTTGTCAAAAGCAGTATAGTTACAGTGAACGTGTTTTTTTTGAAAAAACCGGTTAACTGTGTTTGACTAAACAATTTTTTTTTTAAATTCATAATGAAATGACTCATTGCTATATCCTACCCACTATCTTCAGTCACATTACATTTCTCAAACTAGGTACACCATAGTCCCACTGGCTTCACGCAGTGCAATTTTGGTCCTGAAAAACAAAAAATAAAATCTTTAAATGGTTTTACGACAACTTTAACACACAGTTAAAACAGAATGCTGCTTTCTTCAACGTTTTAAATAATAGGTAGGCACTTGGTATAATTTTCATATAATGCCAATAGTATGGCACGAAAATACCTAATGAATTATTTTAGTGAGACCACGGGAGATAAATATTTTTTGGTAGGCAACGGGTTAAGAAAACTCGTTAACTTAATAACAGTCATCAGTAATGGAATGTGACCTAATAAATTCGGCTTTTTTGCGGGCTTCTGCGAAATATTATTGTTTTTATGGCAATATTAAGTGGAAAGACGAACAAGAGAGAAAGAATAATGATAGCTTTCGTTTATTGTCTGAAACAGGTGTGGCAACTTGATAAAAATGATTGTCCGTATAAATTTAAAAGAAAGCCTTAAGAAATTTCTCCATATCCAAGTAAGTTTGACACATTACAGATATTTTTTATTAGTTGTTGTTAGTTCTCATCTTAAACATTATTTTTATAAGATCAACTTATTTATTTTTATTTTATTAAGCAAATAATTTTTTAAAAATATTTTTATTAAATTACGACGGCCCTTTAGGTCGGTGGTAAAACTCTCAACTAGCAATCCGATGGTCGCGGTTTCAAATCCCGGCGTGCGCACGAAAATTTTATTTGAATCGAATTGTTTTATTTCCCAATTTAAACATTAAAAATAATATGAGGTGTATTTGCGGCACGTTCACCATGTCAATAACTTCATCTCATGATCGGGGTAGTGGACTTTTTTATATTGTAAAACACTTTTTAATATTGAGTCGTTTTTATTTACAATCACTTTGAATTTACGACAATGAAATTAACACTTTATAATATTTTGGCCCGGACACAGCCTGGGGAATTAAGGAACTGTACCCTAGGTATCGTTTAGTGCGAGAGAGATAGTTTTTTGAACAACACTCCTTTTATACTATTAAAAAATAGAAAATACCCGGAGAATAATAAACAGTGGAAGATACTCTCGGTATCGCCGTGTGTAAGACCACCATTCAGAATTTAAACGGTGGCTCTAGCCGTGTTTGGAAAACAGATCTGAATAGCCAAGAACTTCCCCACCTTTCTCTTTCGTATCTTTTTCCCCTCCCTACTACCTTCAACCTCACAACGTACTCAAATCGGGAATACCATAGTCTCCCTAACTCCAGTCGGTTATAGCTGTTGGGACTTTGGTGGGGTATTCACAAAAAAATGTTTTCTTACAATTAAATTTACATAGTTTATAATTTCTATTTTTTTATAGCTCGAATCACGAAACTGCTCGACAGGAGGCTTGTCGCTGATCAGATGCTCCTGTACAAAATTATTAACTCGAAAGTTGACTGCCCGGAGTTGCTAAATAAAATAAATTTCCACGCGCCGACTCGATATAGCAGACAAAATTCCCTTTTCTACATTGATAGATGCAACACCAATTCCAACCAAAATGAATTTATGCAAAGGACATGTAACTACTATAACATTAAATTTGCACGTTTAGAAACACTTGCTGACATATTCACTGCTAGTTACTTTCGCTACAGAATTTCTTTGTATAACATTCTACGTGCGAATAATACATAACACATATTCATGATGATTAAATTAATGGTACCTAATATTTTTGAATTACCTGCGTGGCAACTTTCCCTTATCCCTGTCCTCCCCTTACCCGTCCCAATCCAAATACCTGTTTCGCACCCTATTTTCTCTACAGTTATAATCGCATTTATTTTATTGCTGTGTATTTATATTTAGGTTTATCACTTGTTGAATCTACACCTGTATTATATATATGTATTTTTTTAATTGCTGCTTTGTCCTGTTTTTTTTCTTTTCTTAAATATTCTTGTTTTCATTCAGTTACTTTTATGTTTCTAAATACCTTTCTGTGAACATTAATAATTGGTCTTTTTTTGTTATCCTCTTATGTATGTTATATTATTAAGACTGTTTATGTTCCTTAAATAAATAAATAAATAAATATATCATTTATTTATTTTATATATTTATTTTCATCTTGATGGCTTTTACATGTAAGGTACGAGTAAATTGTACAGGAGCATCATAACAAATACATGACAAGTTGAAAGATGAAGTTAATTAAAATCACATACATCGTTAAAGTTTTAATTCTAAATATTTCGACTTAACAACTAGCAACATAACACAAAATTTGGCACTGGGTACGAAAGCTAATTATAAATATTTTTTTAAATACATAAAGAGATACACTGCCAGAAGGATTCGAGTAGGTTCGACTAATAAAAAATCACTAGGTGTATTTATTCAAGTATATTGTAGTGATTCTGGCAAGGTTGGAGCGTTTGTAGATTTATACGGATTGAAACATTTTTGGGGCGAAAATTCAAAGCAATATTTTTTAGAAAGATTTTCTCTGTCAACAATCTCGGAAACCTCTAAAAACCGACTTGTTTTCGGTTTCAAATAACTCGTTTTTAAAATAACATTCCTTTGAAAATCTTATAGCTCAGTAGTTGACTGCCTTCGCACTCACATTTCAAATGAATAAATCTTGGTTGGTTCGGATAAAGCTTTGTGGTCGAGGTCATCAGTCCCAAATAACCGCGCATAAAGGAATTTGAGACAATTGCTTTCATGTTGTTTAAATATATGACCATATTATTATAAAAAGCTTACGTATTTCAACAAGTCAGTGAAGCCGAGAAATTCTGGAAAATGTGATTTTCATTTTGGGTCTAGTGATTTTAGTACAAGATTATTTAAATCTACCCACACGCGTAAAACTATAATGAATAGTATCAAATTATAATACTAAACTCGCTAAGTATTTTATGCTTTGGCAAAAACTACGTAATTGTGAAATAAAATCTTTGATAAAATCAAATTAAAAGAAGTAAGGTAAGGTTATATAAGGTCAAGTTTTTTTTCTATTATTATTTATTAATTACTAAAATATTAATCATTTTTTATTACTTGTATTATTTTAGGCATGGCCCGACTCAAGTATCTGTTTCACTTGGTCGTGCCATGTCTTTCTTGGGCGTCCTCGACTTCTTATACCATTCACATTTGCGTCATATATTCTCTTTACACTCCTTTCCTCGTTCATTTGTTCTACATGCCCAAACCATTGGAGCGTTCCTTTCTTGATCTTACTCATTACGCTTACATTAGCCTTGCATTCTTTGCGGATTTCCACATTTCTCACACGATCATACATGGTTTTACCACACATATGCGTCAGGGATCTCATTTCTACAGCGTTCAGTCTACTTTCATCCTTCCTCTGCCAGTTCCATGCCTCACTGCCATACGTCAGGGTAGGTACCAGTACTCCATTATGGACGGCTAGTTTCGCGTCTTTGGACAGTTTTTGTTGGTGCCAACGGCGTTCAGTCCTCCATTAACAAAGTTACCTGCATTCACCCTTCTTTCAATATCTCCATCAGCCTTCCCATCTCTCGTAAACATACTTCCCAAATAAACGAACTCATCCACCTGCTCCAAGTATTCTATTCACAACTATATTGCATACTGTATTCGTACTCTCTCTTTCAAACACCACGACTTTAGACTTAATTACGTTCATCATTAACTCATTCTTCATACAAACTTCGTTCATCCTTGACACGAGTCTGTAGATCTTCCATACTGTTAGATATCAGCACCGCATCGTCAGCATACAATAGGCAACATACTTCTAGATTACTCAATTTCGCGCCTAATCCCATCTCTTTCAATTCTTGCATACAATTATCCATATATAGATTGTTCAATCCTCGAAATATTAATGTGGAAACAAAATAACTGCTCACCGTTTATAGCCGATTAATTCACCTGGTTTTCACCGGTTATCCCGTATTTTTAGGTTCTATATATTTAGAACATTTTGCCAAGCGATCGCTCAAGACGTTTTAAAAATAGCGATTATATGTGAAAAATCGTTTGAGTGGTTATTTTATAATTTTTGAAAGGTTTTCTCAAACCAAGCGAAATCGGTAGGTACTCGTAGGTGAATAAATTTAAATAAATTAGTCTTTGTAAACAATTATTTCATAATATACTAGCTTACCCGGCAAACGTTGTTCTGCCACATCAATTATTTCTATGTGTGGATGAAAGTTCGATGAGGCGGACGTAGCGTCATCTGTCATTCAACAACATAAATAATTTCGTTTTGTTTGAAATACGAACGACGGTTAAATTTGTTCATACGAAAATACTAAAATCGCGATTAAAAAATGGGAGTTGGAGGGTGCAAATTTGAGTTATAGGTATTTTTAATGCCAAAAAAATACAAAAAAAATAGAAAAAACTCTGGATGGGTCACCCTAATCACCTAGCGGTATGAAATCTGCTTTACGACCTCTCATATCTACCAAATAAAAATAAAAATTTTCATAAAAATCGGTTTAGCCGTTTCGGAGGAGTTCGACCATAAACACCGTGACACGAGATTTTTGTGTATATAGATTATTTCATAATAAAATCTTTGCTTAAGAGCGTTTAACCAGCCAGCGGACGAAAATCCACATTTCGTAGAAAGTTGTTCTTACGATCGTGCAGGGCGGTTACAATGAGAAAGATTATTTATTCTCCGTACCAGCTTTTTTAAAATATAACTCAATATCGAATTTATTTCAATCCAAACTAGCTTTAATTTATACCTTCATCCAAAAATGCTGAAAGGCGTGATGATAAAACTATTCAAATAATGTACTTTTTGTAGTTATTTTTTGATTATAAGTATTTATAATTTTTCAATAATGTCTAAATTTAATGAGAATGTTAAAAAAATCTGAAATATATTAGTTTGTAAGTGCGCAAATAAATACACAAACGGACCAATTTTCGTCAAGAAACACATGTACGTACATATTTTTTAATGATTTTATTGAAACTTAAATTAAAATTCTAAAACCTACGTTTGCTAGATAATGTAGGTATTGATTTATTTTACTGCATGATTTTATTATTTGCAATGGGTGTGGTATAATACAAAAACTTTTTTGAAAATTGAACAAATCTGCCAACGACCTATGGAATAACCTTATTATACTAAAAATTAAAAAAAATTCTCAAAATTTATTACATACGAATGCTAGATAAAAGAACAATCTTTCGAAATCCATTTATAATTTTTTCTGGAAAAGAGTCAATACGTCTAAAATCTGATTTGAAAATGACATATTTCTGGTTTTCTCTGGTAATGCCCTCTTAACATTCTTAAAGATAGTTTACAAAAATTAAAAGCACAATATATATAAATTCTCGGAATTAAAGAATTCACAATTCTTTGAGGCTTTTGAGTTTCTACGAGTTCCGGACACCGTCCACATTATCTTCCAATCTTTTTGTAAATAACAAACATTCCCAGGTTACGATTACTGAATAATTAACAATTATAATTATCTCTGTCCTTGCATAAGGTCAGAGATAACCAGTTATACTCTTTAATATGAGTTACTAGGAAATAATAATTTATTAGATCAGTTGCATCGAACACTGCTTTATGAATCAACATGTTGTTCTTGTATTTAATAATATTATGGACTTCAGTATTATTTACTCCGGGTGAGTGAGTTTTCTTATTTCTTCCAATTGGTTGATTTTTCTTTTAATTAAATTCATTGTACGAGATAGACCTTTCTTCCACAAAAATACACAAGTAGGTATCCGATGCTGATTCTGTACTAACGTCGCAAACAACTTGTCGCTTACGCGTCGCCACTGAAATCGCTGAGCTGCGTCACCGTCACCTTTAAAACATCTAAACCACCTTTCATAACCTAACTACTGTCAATTTGTCAATTTTTTGTTTTTTGATCGACAGTTTTATTTTATTTTATTTTTTATTTTTTATTATTATTGTACAACAGAATAATTTCAATTACAGTAGAATTTAGTTATCCTATCAGCATTTAGGCAAGTGAATCTTCAATAATATTTTTAAGGCATATAAAGAACAGTCACTTAGATCCAAATGGTTTGCAATTTCATTTAACAGCACCACTCCCCTCGTCATGCTATGCTTTTCCAAGACGTCGGTTCTGCCGTTCGGTACTTTAAATAAGTCATGATGTCGACTTCGGCTGTAGTGGTCTGGTACATATAAATCATAGCATCCCTAGAGAAAAGGGCTATCGATGAAATTGTTCCAAATTTTGAAAGACAGAATAGCAAGACTTGCCTTCCGTCTAGTTTCTAGACTCACAGAATTAGTTTTCTCAAGTAAGTCAATATGGTGCATGAATCTTGGATAGGTTCCATGCTTCCGCATATAAACATACCTGAGGAATTTCTTCTGGATTTGCTCTAATATATCAATGTACTTATTTATGGTGGTATGGTGCTCAAACATCGCTCGCGTACTCCAGCTTGCTTCTCTGTATGCCATCGAATAACGCTATTAGTATAATAACTTCGTGGTTATCAAACTGCTTACAAGTCCTGATGATGAATCCAAGAAGTTTGTAGCAAGACTGAGTAAGCTGAATGTCAGTTCGGGATCAAAGACGACACCGGCATCCGTCACGGATTTTACACGTGATAACGTATCGTCTTTTATTTTATAATCGTAAACTATAATGTTTTTACAACGAGTATAGGACATTGTGACACATTTCTTTGTGTTAAAATTTAATTTGTTTGCCAAAGACCATTCAGATAGTGCATCCAGACCAGTTTGAATTTTAAAGCAATCTTGTTGGCAGCTTATTTCCATCATAATTTCAAGGTCACCAGCAAATATTAGACATTTACCGTTCCTAACACAGTTTTGGATGTCAATTATAACTATTTGTTTTGTTCCTAGCATTGATCTAAATCACAGTCATGTTACAATGAATCTTTGGCAATGATATTGCTCTGATATTTTATGACGTCAAAATAACGGAATGTTGAAATTAATGGCACCACAACAGAGCCGCTCCTAACTAGCAAGTAAATAATTAATTTAAGCAGTCAAAAAGGAAAAATAAAGTGTTTTTAATCGATTGTGACTGTGACAGGGCTGGGCAAAATACATGCATTGCTGTAATTTAAATACAAATTACAAAATACTTTTTCACATGTATTTAAATACGAAATACAAAATACTTTCAAGACGTGTATTTGAAATACAAAATACAAAATACAGTATTTTAACCTATTTTTGATTTCAAATACAAAATACAAATTGCAAAATACAAAATACATTTGGTTTTGGTAGAACCTTTGGTTGCAATAAATTGTCGTAAGTGCCCTTATCTAAGGGTGCGTTTCCATAGAAGCAAAGCTGAGCAGAGTGAAACAGAGACGTGCAAAAATTGACCAATCATATTGCTCAGAAGAAACATCTCGTCTCCGCTCCACTTAAAAAGTTTTGTGGTATAGGACTCATGTTTAGATAATAATAATTATTGTTATAATAACACTAGCTGGTGCCGGCGTGCAACGCCATATTCAAAGAAATAAATTGTTTCTCCCTGCATGTCCTTTCCCGTGCGTCCCCGTTTTCTCCCGCATCCCCTTCCCCTCCCGCGTTCCCCCTTCATCTTCCCCGTCTACCCTCTCCCCTCTCCCGCTCCACCATCCCGCCATCCCCCTCCCGCGTTCCATATATTCAGTCCCAGAACATTAAGTTTTCAAACAACTCATGTGCCAGATGTTTTTAAAATTTTCATTTTTCATATTTTACAAATATTCTTTTTTTTGTACGTATATTAGAAGAACATTCAATCAAATCTGGTACCTAACATAGGTACCTATTTAAAATATCCACAATTTTAAAAATCCATGTACAAATTATTTTGTTACAATAAAAAACCGCTTCCTGCTAAATTCAATTTCATCAAACGCGCGAACTGCCGAATGAGCGAAGTTAAAATAGTCATTAATTTTTCTGAAATTATCCAATTTTCTGTGTAATTTTCTTAATTTTTCTTTCCGCAAGAACCTTCTACAAAGTATTATTCCTATTTCATTATTTTTTTTTTAAGTTTGTAATACATTTGTGCAGCACAGTTTTGCGTTATTTCACTTCAAGTGCGCTCTACAGTAATTAACTTAAAAACAATCTAGTATTCAGTCAATTTTTTTTCCTATAGTGTTTGATCTAATACTATGATTCAAAAATGTACAATACAAAGCAAAAACAAGTATAATATAATATGATACAAAATATACAATAACAGTGCTATCATAGCACAGGACAATAAGACTAACTAGCATGACATAAAAAAAGGTACAGTACATTGTAAAGCAATGATAAGAGAACTACAAATAATTAGTAAGAGTGCTATAGCACAGGACAATAGGCCAGTAGTACAGGATTCTAGCGTTTTTAGTCTATATATTATCCATATCAGTTTATTTTTCATTGTCATTATTAAGATCGCTAAATGTATTTGAAAATGTATTTTGAAGTCATAAGTATTTGAAATACAAATTACAAAATTCCCCAGCATCAGGTAATTGAAATACCAATTACAAAATACATTTTTAGGAAGTAATTGAAATACAAATACAAAATACAAGTAATTCAAATACTGCCCAGCCCTGGACTGTGAAGATATAACCTTCAAAAGTAAATAATCAAATAATTAAAATTGAGAATAAAAGAAGTTTAGAATAATTAAGATTAGAACACTAAACTATCGTAAAAATTACGACGGCAAAATGACGATTCCTGGAAAAAACAATGTTCGCGTCATTCCCGCGCCCCCCGCTTCACAGTACCTTCCTAATTTGTTCTGTCAGTGTGCCACCTGTCATTGTGGTCGGGTGTCATTTGTGTGTTGACTTAGAGCAAGAGTGTCGCAAAATTTACGAAAGTTTAGTGTTTACGGTAGTTTAGTATTCTAGGGTTAATATGTAAGAAATAAAAGAGCTCATAAAAATTATCTTGCTTGTTTAATCTGTTCCTGAAGCCGCAACAATTCAAGAGCCAAATTTAAGAAAAATATCTGCCTTTTGTCCATCCAAGTCAAGAAAAATGACAACAAACTTTTGAATGAATTGGAAAAGAGCCATGCGTAGGGCGCGTAACATGAACAACTGTGTAGAATGAAAAATATTTTTTTTCATTATGGGTTAAAACAATCAGGTTAAATAATGTTAAAAAAGCCTTTGTCTGACTTCTTTTTATATCGTGTATCACTATCTGGTTGGTAGGTCAAATAATAAATCATAAGTATCGGATTTTCTTTTTCTAAAATACCATTTTAATTTACAGATTTTTTAAAAATAATTAATTATTCATCACTTTCCACATTTTTTAGAAAATAAGTGGAAATGTCTGCTTCCCCTAGGAAATAATAATTGATTGACAAAATGTTACAGTCATCATTCTCATTACCACATTATTTTGATATGATTGCATATTATTGTAGAAAATAAAGACGGAGGTGGTGCAACATGGCATAATACCCGAAAAATAAATCATTTTATTACTTTTTCCGTGATTTGCCAAATGTCACACATTACACTACCTATATGTAATTTTTGTAGGCCAGTGGGTGTAAAAATCTTTCCACTTGCTCACATAAATAAACAGAACAAATGAATCAAACATTTTACAACTCTTCGAGATAATTTTTTTTGTTGTTCTTTATTATTGATTTCATGATAACATATTATTTTCCCGAAAATCCCAATTAACGAATTATTTTCAGTCAGACAACCTTAGATGTATTTCTGTAATAATATTTTTCATATTTATATCCTTAATATTTTTCACCTATAAATATTTTGCAGTCCTCTCTGGCGGCGATGTGACCAGTACCAAGCAGAGGTTCCACCCGAAGAGCACTGAGCAGGCAGGTCCCGTGTTCGACTCCACCACCGCCACCAACATCACAGTGCAGCTGGGCACGCACGCCTACCTGCCCTGCAAAGTGTCACCGCCCTACGTGAGTTGAATTCTTTCTGATTTCCATCCCCACCCGACCCCCTTCAGCCTTTTAACGTACCTAATGGTTCCACGAAAATGTGGAAAATTAAGAAAAGTGAAGAAAAAACTCGCAAACATTCAATTCAACGCACAAAACTATATAAATTCAATTAGGGAGGCGAGTATGGGTATTTAGTGGATACAATTTGGTGGATATCCAATACCTACGCCATAGGTCACCTCAAATAGTTTGCTACTTTTGGTGAGAATAGTTAAGGGCCCGCAACCCGGATTTGTACCGATTTATCACATATTTCCCTTAAACACGGTAAGTTTTAAAGCTCTTGAAAAAATATATGTTATTCTTGAAGATAATATCTAGACTTTGCCCGCGCCGAAACGCAAATTATATAAAATTCCCTCGATAGAAGAAAATCGCAAAGTATGCTCCAAAAATTATTATTAACACGTTTGTTTCAGTTATTTTACAAGTTATATGTATGAAAAAATTCACAGTGTTTCTTTAAATGCTGTTTAAGATAATGCTCGCGAGATTTTTGCTCTATTTTAAATGAGTCGTGTTTTATTAAACATTTTCGTAATTTTCTCCTCTCTCGTCTAACATTCGCAATTTCGCATCTCTCCATCTTCTTCTTTTCGGGCCCGGTTGCAGAGCCTTAAAGGAATCCCTTTGACCTCTCCAGCAAGGCTCCCTCGGAACATCGCCTTGCACTGCGGTGGAAGGGATGAATTCATACGTCCGTCCTGGAGACACTAACCCCCAGATTCCTACCCACCCCTCTTGCATTTTCCTTTCCAGCACTTCATCTCCTTCATTTCTGAAAAATGTGCCCCACACAGTATCCTCAAAGATGACATAGACCCTGAGGGGAATTATTTTCCTCAGGGCTTCCTATGTGTGTAGCTAATATAAAAAAACCTAACCCGACAAAACCAAATTTTTATTAAAATCACGGTCTGTTTTATCCAAAAATAAAGTTATATCAGTATTGTAAGGAAGATTTAATTTTTTCTCTTTTATTTCGTTTTACGTAAAAAATAATTAGTAAAAAAATATTTTTTTTTTTTTTTTCAAATTGCGGTCGGAAATTTTGATTTCATAAAGGTGTACATTTTAATTAATTGTTGCTTAACTTTCAGATTCAAATATGAAGTGAGGTATTTTCCTTATGTAACACCGTTTAAAACATATTTCTAACCATGATAGTAAGGAACAATATAACAATGTCAAAATGTTACACGAGTTGTTCCAAAAATCGAACAAATTAACCTGAGGGGTTAAAGGTCGAATTTGATGCTATAACTTTGGGAATGTATTCTCAACATGAACGGGAAAATTTTTTAGTAACAAAAGAGTCGATTTTATGGATCAGCTGGCACAGGCTCCCCCTTAATTCATCCTCTGTGAAACATTGGTTGAATTAGATATTGCACTAATTAATGGATTTAACCATTTTTTACACCAAATATGAAAAGAAATGACGTTCATATGAAGAGACGTGCTAGAAGCACTCTCAGAATCACAAAATATAAGAGTTAATTTTTTTTACATTAGACCATATAGAAGGCCTTGTGGAAAATAATTCTCCTCAGCGCCTATGTCATCTTTGGGGAAGCTGTGTTGAGGGTTTTTTAAGGAAAGGATTACGATTTAGGAGGCTGGAATGGGTACCGCCGCCCCGGGAACCTTTATTGGATAACCAACACCTCTGCCATAGGTCACCCCAAGTGGTTCGCTACGTTTGATGATTTAGCAAGGGTGCCCGGGTTCATGGGGTGAGGTTTGTCTAGGTCTTGGAGGTGGATGACCGGGACACACTGAACCCCAGATTCCTACCCACCCCTTAAACCCTTTTCCTTCCCAATAACTCTCGTCTTCTTTCTTTCCTTAAAAAAACCCTCCACACAGCATCCCCAAAGATGACATAGGCCCTGAGGGAAATTATTTTCTTCATGGCCTCCTGTGTGGAGCTCATTTTAAAAAAAGGAAAGGAAGGAGAGGAGGAGTTCTGGGAAGGAAAAGGTTATTAGGGATGGGTAGGAATCTGGGGGTCAGTGTGTCCAGGAGTGACGGACGTTTGAATCCATCCTTCCTACTGCGGTGCAAGGCGATGTTCCGAGGGAGTACGGTTGGAGCAGGAGAAGACAAAGGGACTCCCTCGACCATTCTCTCCCAGGTGATGGGCAGAGGCGTCCGCCGCCCCGGACAAACCTCACCCCCCATGAATCCGGACACCCCAGCTAAATTACCAAACGTAGCTAACCACTTGGGGTGACCTATGGCAGAGGTGTTGGTTATCCAATAAATGGTTCCCGGGGCGGCGGAAAACCTGCCTTCAAAATTGTATAATACATAAGATATATAATATAGTACGGTAAAGGCACGTAAAGGTAGTCTATCCGCCATGTAAAGTGTCCCGGCCCTACGTGAGTTGAAAACTGATCTATCTTGTATAAATACCAATGACGTACTACGTAAGTTTAGCCCAAGTACTAGTGATTATGTAGGCATCCAGGGGTGCTTGTAGGGGATGAAAAATGACCATGAACCGTTTGAACTACCCGCATACATTATTCGGATCCGACGTGTACAAAATACATTAATACATTATTACAAGTAGTTACCACCCGGCTTTATCCGATACTCAACACTCTTTTTACGTATATTATAATAGGAGATTTAAATATTCTTGGTTTTATGGCAAAGTTTTTGAAACAATATTTTTTGTTTGCTTTATAATTGAATATAATTAGAATGGTTCTGCTAGTTAAACCAGCAGAATTTTAATCATATTTAAAAATGTAAAAAATGTTGATTTGTATACTTAATACCGAAAAATAAGTAATTGAAAAATATGAATCAAGCTGTTTACATAATATGTAAGCCCTGGGCGTGTAAATAACCCCAAAATTTGGTGAGCATTATACCTTTAGAAATGTTTGATTAATGAATTTACTCGCGGACAAAACGTATACAAAAAAATAGTAATCAGCACAGGCCTAAATACTATATAACATGGACTCCAACCTTGTAAAGTGAACGTCTACTGCAAAGGCTTTATATGATCTCTATACGATAAAATATCACCACGCATACTGTAATATAAAAATTTCATGACCGAAACAAGTTAGGATACCCAGATGAGACAAGAGTAAAATTCACAATCATATTGTAGGTTTAGTTGTTCGTGTCGCAATAACATATTATTATTTTTAATTAAAATTGATGTTTAAACGAACACTTACACTTGCCCGCCATCTGTAGTCCATCTGCAGTTCAACGGGCACACATTTTAATGTCATTCTTAATCCACAGAGACCGCCAAACAACCATTTTTATTTTATAAATACATATAACTTATTTCACGAGATAAAGGTAGTTAATTTCACGTGCAGTATTTCGATTTTTTAAACCTGTGCGAAATTCATATTTTTGGCAATAAACAAAATATATAATTGTGAAAGTTCTATTCAAGTTCTGTAATTATTTTAGTTTTAAGAAGCATCTGGCCTTTAATGATAAAATAACAGAACTTTAATAGAACTTACACATCACGTGAAAATTAACATAAAAATTCACGAATTGTTTGTACATTTTTTTAACAACCCGTCTTTAAAATATTTTAAAACGTAATTATTCAATATTATGATGACACTAAATTGGATAATTCAAAGCTCCGTAACCTGTGATAGGAATGCCATTTTGATCTGATATTTATTTTTTTGTTTCCGCAGCTTACCAATTCTTAGAGTTCTTCTCAAGGTTCTGAATTATATTTTACTTCCCCTTTGTACGTAAAGCTTCCATACAATTGCGTACATGCCTGTATATATATATATACATGTATGTATTCATGTACGTAGGTGCATATATGTATGTGTGTGTATGTTTATGTGTATATGGATGTGTGCACCTGCATATACACGCACGTATGCACGCACGCACATAAAAATAAATATAAAATTTAAAATATTGATATGTATATAATCATAATTTTATCCTTACGCATTTCTTTTTTCCTTTTCTATTTTTTATTATGACTTTAACAATTTTCAACATCATTACATACTAGTACCATATGTTTACAGGTTTATTTTTTTACATGTTTATTTTACGCACTTCTTTTCTCTTTTCTATTTTTTATTATAACTTTACCAATTTTCAACACCATTATATACTAGTATCATGTGTTTACACTGGTAACCGACGAGTTCACCGAAAATCAATTCATCGAAAGCAAATTCATCGAAAACGAGTTCATCGAAAATCAATTCATCGAAAGCAAATTCATCGAAATCGATTTCATCGAAAATCAATTCATCGAAAATCAATTCATCGAATGATCAATTCATGGAATCGCCAATTCATCGAAAAAATTTTTTTTTGTAGATATTAGAGCTGTCAAAATTAAATACCCAAAAAGGTCTATTTAACTGAGTTAAATAAATGTGTTTAGCAACTGTCAGTTTCGTAGTGACAATGTAAAATTTATAAGTTATCTCTTCGATTTTAGATTGTCTGATACTGCAAAAAAGGAATATCTAAGGAATGGTGACCAGACAACTTATAATGAAACCTACTCATAAACAATTCAGAAAGGTCATTAAGAGTGAAGATAAAAAAATATTTAAAAATTGGTTAAACAGGTTAAGTTAGGTTAGGTTAGGTTAGGTTAGGCTAGGCTAGGTTAGGTTAGATTAGATTAGGTTAGGTTAGGTAGGTTAGGTTAGGTTAGGTTAGGTTAGGTTGACCAATGCTTTTTTAACTTCTCGGTCCGCTCGGCATTTCTCTCAAATATCAACAAAATATATTTTTTCGATGAATTGGCGATTCGATGAATTGATCATTCGATGAATTGGTTTTCGATGAATTGATTTTGGGTGAATTGGTTTTCGATGAACTCGTTTTCGGTGAATTTGCTTTCGCTGAATGGATTTTCGATGAATTGATTTTCGATGAATTCGTTTTCGATGAACTCGTCGTGAACCGTTTACACTAGACTTCACTCAAAGTAACTATCCTTCATTGTAAATAAATAAATACAGATTAAAATTAATAAATTACTTCGTTTTTACCACTTTTATTATTTACAAAACCGACATGTTTCGTCAGCAAAGCTGACTTCTTCAGGGTTTTGACAGAACCGTTCTGAAAAGTTCTGTCAAAACCCTGAAGAAGTCAGCTTTGCTGACGAAACATGTCGGTTTTGTAAATAATAAAAGTGGTAAAAACGAAGTAATTTATTAATAAATGTGTAAAAATGGTGCCACAAAATAAGTTTGCTGTGTTAGAAGAAATACAGATTATCCTAGGAGAACAATGAAAATGGATTCATGTAAAGACAGAAAGATTTCAAAATAAGGCATTTCGCAGAATTCCAATGGGAGTACATTGGAATTATGTCAAATTGTGATTTTTTAATGAAAATTTTCATGATAACGAGTTTGCAAAGAAAAAAGGTTTCAAAACAAATTAATGAATCTAAAAATAATGATATTATATGAACACTACACATACTCGTACTTAGCGAAGTTAATACAATGATTATGTAATAAATAAATTAGTCAGACTCATTTCGCTGCATTTTAGATAGAAGTGATAAATTTGAGCCACGGTTTCTTAAGCCTACGTCAGCAGTTCAGCCAGCTCACGGCATTATTCGGCATATCTGAACACAATCCCTTGGAGCCGTGAGCGATGGATTAATCGATTATTGGTCTCTTTGGAAGACCCCAGAACAGTTTTATTTCAATATTCACGGAGAAATTCTTCAATAGAATGAATAAAAAGTTTAAATGTGACTCACGGATTAATTTAATCTGATTTTATTAAAATGTGAGTTGGTAGTTATTATCCGGATTTACCTCGATTTAAAATCTTTTATAATAGATAGTAATAATGATTGGATAATATTTATAGCGCCATTGTCGTCGGGAAATCACTCTAAACGCGCTTTAAAACTTAATTTATTTAATCTATGATAATTTTGATTAAAAACTACGCGTGATGAACTTTAATCCTAGTCATTGAAATTATTTAAAATATATTCGGGAAAATCCAATAAATATCAAGATTCGTCGAGATTACAAGTTGTTTTATTTACAATAGCCTCATACCTGAGGAAAATAATTCCACTCAGAGCCTACGTCATCTTTGAGGATATTTTGTGGAGGGTCTTTTTAGGAAAAGGAAGTAGAGGAAGTTCTGGGAAGGAAAAAAGCTATGAGGAGTGGGTAGAAATCTGAGATCGGTGTATCCAAGATTGACGGACGTATGAATCCATTCCTCACACTGTGGTGCAAGGGGATGTTCCGAGAGAGTCCTGCTGGAGGAGTCAAAAGATCTCCCTCAGCCAGTCTCTCCCGATCCGGCCTGCCACACAGTTGGTGGGCAGATACATTCATCGCCAAGATCCAGTCAAACCTCATCCCATGAACTTGGGCACCCCTGCTAAGTTACCAAATGTAGCGAACCCATTGAAGTGACCTATGGCAGAGGTTTTGGTCCAATAAATGGTTCCGGGGCAGCGGTACTTATACCCGCCTCCCAAATCAACACATTCCCAAAATCGTATCGTCAATAATGAATATTTAACTGGACCCGACGTCCGTACTACAGGAAGCTCTAAGACACTCTAAGTTATTCTGAAACTGGGGAAACAAACACTGTCGGAGTCCGGCTGTCTATCGTGTATTATCGGCTATTTCCGTAATCGTTCGTGCATTAGTAATGAACGTCGATAGTCTAAACTTTTCTAAGGTAATTCTAAACTGACGACTGTTGAGGTACCTAAAAAACCACTTATACTAACGACATCTGTTGAAGAATGTTGAAACTACAATAATCCTTTACACCACAGCAAGATATATTACCAGTGGTATATTAATAATTAATAATCTGTTGAAGAATGTTGAAACTACAATAATCCTTTACACCACAGCAAGATATATTACCAGTGGTATATTAATAATTAGTAACTCAAAATACTTACTTGTCATAATTAAACTAATGAAAACCATACCAAGAAAAGACAATATAGCACGCTGACTTACTTTTTGACAGATCATCTCAAGGGCGTGTGTACCCTATATTATTATTACCCTAAAAGGTTGTATTGGTCTAAGTATTTCTGGTAAAAAACAGTGTGCTAATTTCCTATTATTTACATATCTTTTCGAGTTTATTCTGATGACATCTTAAGCTATTCAACAATCAATGTCAACTTAAGATATCAAAGGAAGTGCATCTCGAAATAGTACTAAAAATTGGTATTTTAACAACTTTTTCAACCACCGTAAAAATAGCATATTAAAAGGAGTTCCCCTCTGAGAATCAACATTTCCAAAACATCTTGATAATCAGGTCTGGTAAATTTCAAAATAGTATTAAAGTGCATTTCGAAATAGTACTAAAAATTGGTATTTTAACAACTTTTTCAACCACCGTAAAAATGGCATATTAAAAGGAGTTCCCCTCTGAGAACCAACATTTCCAAAACATCTTGATAATCAGATTTGATAACTCGTGCATACTTCGTACATCTACGTGCGTCCTGGGGTCGTACATTTCTGTACGCGATTTTATATTATGTCGTTTATCTTACACCCCCTCGAGTACGCCGTTGCCCTCTTTCAAAATATCTGTAGGACTTACCGTAACGCCCATTTTATGTAGCCTCAGAAACAGTTAAAAAAAGAACATAGTACATCAACCCAAAAGGAGTTCAGAGAAGAAAATAACCCCGGGCGGTAGTAACGCGAGAAGGTGCTTCAAAACGTAACCGACGAGTGTGAAACATGAAACGTGAAACATTTCGAGCTGTTTTATGATACGTGCATAATTATCCTTATAAAGTTTAATATTAATTCCGTAATTTTTATAGTCACTTCTCACGCTACATTAAATTTAATATTCAATCGCGCCGCTGAGGAAGGAAGTGAAACGCTAAACATTTTTTTGCTGATATATTATGGTATTATTTCGCAGCGAAACGGCTCTTGAAGCCTCATAAATACTTGCCTAAATATGAATATTATACGAAATTTTCAATAAAAACTCGGTTTGTACTTAGATAATTTATTGGCCACTTAATTTCGTTTGATACGGATCGCTCCTACACAATGTTAATTATAAAGTGTTGAAATACTTTTTAACATGTTTTATGGCACTGTAAATGATTTACGTATGGAGCGATATTAAAACAATTTTATGAATTTCTATCTTGCGACAGCTGTCAAAATAAAAGTGATGGATCATTTTCGATTCATCAAAAATTGAGTAAAACGACAAGAGCCTAATTTGAAAAAGTATACCTACGCAGTACCTGAGCTCATATTAAATTCATAACTACCTTATCAGATTTAACTTGGCTCCTGACTATTCTATCATCTTTTTATACTTTATGGCAAACAGTCATTTATCGAATTTCGCCAATTTTTTTGAAATATTACCTAGCTACGCACTTGGCTTTAAATTAAACTTAGAAAGAAAATATTGTCATCACAATTGAATAAAATGATAGTTTTTTTAATAGATTCTCATAATATACTGAAAAAGTAAGCATTTTCATTCGATTTAATTTTCTAACTTAAATATAACATAAATAGAATTTTGCTTAGACGGAAGATATTCGAATAGCATTGAACTAATAACGTTTTCAAACCATAACATAAGAGGTACTGTGCAATAGCTTGTGTCGCTCTCCATAGAGAGAAGAAATGTCCTTATTTTAAACGCTTGGGGTCTGAAAAGTTTCGTGTGATCTGTAGCTATTCGAAAACGTAAAAATAAATGAAATTATTGTTGAAAAATGAAATAATTCAACTTTGTATAAACCACTTCTTTGATGCGCAAATCCGACCGGTTTCGGAACAAAGAAGAAATTATTAAAAAAAAATTTAATAATTTCAATAATTATTAAAATTATTGAAATTATTGTTCACTATTAACCCGCTAAAATGGCCGGAAGTTTTGAAAAAAAAATAGATTTCGTGATTTGAAAAACAAATAAAATGGAGGGTCCATATTTTATATTTGGTACCAAACTTAATAATAATATTTGAAACATGAGATGTGTTGGTTAAAAATATAAAAGGTGAAAATAACACTTTTTCTGGATAAAATCAAAATTCTTGTTGACTTACTTGTATAAATAAACATCATTTAATTTTTATTTTTGTCAGCTATAGATACGCATTTTTTTTTAATAACAAACAAACGTTAAAAGGTTAAATTATTGAAAAAAAAAAATTAAAATAAATTTTAAAAAAATGTTTTTGGTTTGTTTTCTGATATTCAATGCTTTTAGCGAGCTAACAACCATTAAAATAATATATTAAAATAAAAGTGTTTTAAAGACCAGTTATCCACGAATACTTTACGCTTTTTTTTATTGGTACACTTTGAAAACATAAATATTGATATTATTATTAAAAATTTGGAAGTAAGAACTATTAATGAATTCGTGATGTGACATCACAATATCTTGTTGTCATGGAAATGAAAAACACAAACATTAATTTGCAATCTGTCACATAAGATTAATAGTTGACATCACAGTTTTTACTAGTTATTGTGTGTTGTAAAATGAGTTCTAACATTGATAATTTAAATACTAAAGCAGAATCGCGGTTAATACCTGAAAAATCCAAAGACGATTATAAAAAAGAATATGAAAGGTTCATAACATGGATGGAGGAGCAAAAAGTAGTAGATGTAGATTAACGAGTTGTGCTTTGTTGATATTGCCATGGTAACTTTAAAAAACGCGCGTTCCATAAAGTGCGATTTAAACATGCTAGAGCGTACTTTAAATGAGTAAAAAAGGGCAACAATAAATAAAAAATTAAATGCAGTTCTCATTTTTATATGTTAATTTTACAAGCGTTTCCAGAACGAGTGAATACATAAATAAAAAGTCCTGGAGATCTTAATCTTTAAAGTTAAAATAAAATAAAAATATTTAAATTTTAGGTCATGAATAGAATGAAAGAAAATAAAAGGAAAAGAGATGAGAGCGATAGAAAAAATACGAAAGAACGAAATGAAAATAATTGGGAGAAAAAGAGAAAAAATACGGGCATCGTGTGTATGCATGAATTACATTTATCAATCTTGGAAAACATGGTAACACTAAAAATAATAAAGAAATAATTGTTGTCAAGTTTAACTACTTTTCCGTTATGGCTCCCTAGTAAGAATTTGAATGAAGACGGTTTGAAGAAGAAGATGGTGTGAAAGGGAGATGTGTAAATACGAATTTTAGAGAGATGTGTAAATATTAAAAAATGACAATGATTAAGCAAAAATTGTGAAAATATTTAATAAAACACGACTCGTTTAAAAAAGAACAAATCTCTCAGCAAATGGTTTCAGCGATTTTTTTGTATCCATAAAGTATTAAATACCAGAACAAAATGTACGATCGTGTGAGAAACGTGGTGATCAAAGAACGCAAGGCTGTAAGCGTAATTAGTAAAGATTAAGATAGCGACGCTATGGTTTGGCCATGTAGAGCGAATGAACGAGGAAAGGAGTGCGATGCAATTGTGAATGGTAAAAAAATCGGGGACGCTCGAGGAAGACATGGCACGACCAAGTGAATCAGATACTTGAGTCGGGCCATTTCAAGAGTCATAATAACAGAAGTGCATGTATGAAACGATGTATGAACGTGAACGAGGCAAGGTGTGACCAAGTTTCTTGGTGGTCTATCCTTTCTGTCTATCTCTGCCTGAAACGGTACGATGGTTAGTTAGTTACTTTGCGATGTTTTTCTGTCGAGGGATTAGATTTAAACATTTTCATATAATTGTGGTTTTGGCGTGTCGACTAATTTATTTATTTATTTTTATTTACTTATTTATTTTATTTTAGTAATTTGTACATTTAAGTTTACAAATTTCTAAATAATTAAAGTATTTCATATTGCAAACTAAATTTTATGTATCTCCTACAATACGTCTTGAACTTTCCAATTGGTGTGGACTTTAAAGTTTCTGGTAGCTTGTTATATAACTTAATCGGTTTATAAAGTAAACTGTTCTGCGTATTCGCCTTGTCCGTTTTTTGAATCCTGATTTCTTTGCACGTCCTTGTGTTATGTCTGTGAATGTCCTTGTTGAATATAATTTTATTTGAAAAGTATTTTGGTAAAATGTTTTTAACTATTTATATATAAATATCATCGTATTCAAGGTCAGCATCTGTTTCACGGTTAGCCAATTCAATTCCTTTAACATTTAGTTTACTTTTGAAAATCTATTTCGCCGTAGTGTTATTCTCATTGCCCTGTCTTGGAGAATTTGAAACTTATTTTGTTCTCGTTCGTTACATAGGAAAAGGATAGTTGAGCAGTAGTTAAAATGTGGGGCAATAATCGATTTGTAGCTAATTAAGCAAATGTATAGCTTTAAAAATACTGAATATATTTTTTAAAGAACTTAAAAACATAAGTGTTCAAGAAAAACATGTAATAAATCGAAAGAAATTCGTAACGCCGCGCGCGCCGGATCTATAGGTTGTAATGGTCCGCCACCCTTGGCTTTTGACACCAATTGTGATGAACCCTACCTAGCTGATTTACTTTTCTAAGCGTCTACCTCGTAGTTTAAATCTCGTAGCTCCTGTCTCGTAGCCACGCTCATAATTCTACCCTTATGTCCTACTGATCACACCACTAGGTATGATGGCCTGACTCAACCCTCCTTTCGGTTTATTTCTACCTCAGGCTCGTGATTTCTAAACCCCTATACCTTATAATCTAGCTAAACCTACCCTATCTTCTTAAATCCCTGCGATTTTCTCACAGTAATCAAGATTTAAGATTTTAGTTCACATTATTTCTATAATCTGCGTTGTGTATTTTTTTGTTTTAGATTTTACATCTGTTTGCATACTTAATATGCACACATATGTAGAGAAGATAATGTATTACGTGTGGTAACCCATAGATTCTTTTAGAGAAAGGGTGAGAATCTTCCGATTTATTAATTATTATTATTTGAGTATCTTTTACCGAGTTTGATAAACTAACCCCGCCTTAGACTTTGTGTCTATTTGATTTCCGTAGGAATTTAGTGTGTTTATTTAATTCTTCCTATCACCGCTGATACATCGATAACATAAACAACAGTTAATAAATTACATCATTTCAAGAAATAAAAAACCTTACCTTACCAGTGTAGAATGTTCGTATTCGAGAGTCCGGTTTTCTCAATTGGAGTTCTTGTCTGCAGCTTCCCCTAACATAATGTTTTGTATACATAGTTAGTGTTATTTGTTAGTATTCGCAAAACTGTTGAAATAGTAAGGATGGATGGATATGGGGAGGGGGATAATATGTTTGCTGAAAAGTCGGCTCCTCCGCTAACCAAGTGAAAACCGATGAACAACAATTACAAACTCGAATTCTCCCAGTACGTTTGCTAGGCTTGTCCTTAGATCCGAGTTTTACTCTCTTCGACGAGCGTCTCATGCTATGAAAGGGGCCCTTCACGCCAGCAGGGGGAATACCAAGTCTTCATGCCGTTTTTCTGTCCCACTCCGACTTCCGACGCCTCCGGGTTGAATTTAACTCTACTGAGTCTAGAAGGGGTATTTCATGTCTTCCCTTATCATGTCTCTATCCGTTAAATGTGGCGTAAGCTTGTGACGGGCAGATCCTTCCTCCCACCTGACCGACCCAGCGTTACACTCCACCTCTGACTAGCTGACATAAAACTCACCTCGTGAACCTTATGTTTGCTTTCAGGTTTGACAAGAACTTCAGGTATGCGAATAACCTGTAGCTTTAATGCCGCGTCTGCGTATTGTCCGCACACGTCCTTCCTCTTCCCCGTATGCCCCACCTCGACAATACCGCCACAAGATCAAAACTCTCTCCGTTCGGGAAAGGTTGACACTTACATTTCCGGATGGCTCATAAACACATACCGTAGCCTTGAAACTTACGTTCGAGAAAAGTTAGGATTCAGGACTGTATGAGTATTTGAACACCAGTGTTTTTTAAATGAGGTCACTAGCTCCTCGTGTATTAGGTTTTAGGATTATGGGTATTTATGGGTTCTTGGATACCTACTTGCTATAAGAAAGATTTAAAACGAGATAAGTCAAGTTGTCATTGAAGTAATGACCTCCTGAATAATTGTGATGAGCTCTCTTTGAGTTTGAAGCTAGTCGCAGTACTTTACTTTGCGAAATTTTGCGCGCGGAATCAATGCTACCTATTGGCGATTGCTCTAGTATAATCAGTTGTTTAGAATTGAGTGAATTTTAAGTCGATTTTTCTTTCACATATTGGGCGAAGTTTCCGTCGTAAGCTATGATTGATATACCTGCCCCTTGACTTTTGTGCTTTTGTTTTGTTTATTCGTTGATGGAATTTAGGTGACCGTGTCATTGAACTCTAATCGAAATTTTAGATACACAATCGAAGGTCATATAACATACCCTAATCTCGTCGGTGAAAGGATTCGGTAGGTATTAGCTATACCTATCAATTTGCTATTTCTATTGATTTTTGCGTTACGTATTTCATTTCTCATGGTTATTTGTTTATTTAATTTATGTGTTGTCGTTAATTATTTTCCCTCGTCTTATTATTATTATTATTATTCAAGTACGCCAATGTAATTACCTAGAATGATTAAGAGGCACACTCCTATCACACCTTGTAATACCTAATTAAACTGTGCCAATAGTTAATTAACTCCGATGAACGAAAGACCGATATTAAATAGGTACATCATTTTTATGGTTTGTTTGTTTACTCTTCACACAGACGACCTTCGGTATACTGACCTACTTTGGAGATTGTTTATTTCTACGGTCATTGTCCTTTTGAAACACAATTCATTGGTTAACTAATTCTTTTATATTTTACTTGTGCTAGCTTTGCCCAAACATTGGTCGTTTAACCGGTAAAGACATTAGAGCGTCAAAAGACGAAAATATAACAATAGCCGTCAAGACATTAGAGCGTGTTTTGACGTAAACGCGCGAGTTTTTACAAAAAATGATTTATTTGCATCACTAGTTCACGGATTACCATGGAATAAAAAACGGAATATCGATGATGAACAACGCTACGTGTCTGTATTCAAAAATATCTATGGAACATAGAAATTATTTTTCTATGCCCAATTGAACGTCAATCTTTCATAACGAACATTTGTGTGAAATCGGTACCCGCCCCGTTCTGACATTTTGACTGTTTCGACAAAAACCATCGTAAAATGGAAAAGTAAGTATTTATCATATTGTTGAGATATATATTTGCCACTCGTTCATCATATATTTAGTTGGTTTGAAGTGTTTCTTCTTGTAAAAATCGTTATTTTACAGCACACTTTCATGTGGTTGGAATTTTTCATCGCGTTGAATGGACTCTTCCGTAAAAAATGTCAACCATTACCGCTTGAAATTGTATATTTCCATAAAAGCATGTATTCTATTGCAATATCTATCAAAAACATTAGTAATTTCACGACAAAATTGTTATTTTTCAACGTTTTTAGAAATATTGGCTACGAGTGTAAAACTCTATTATTTGACATGTCGAAATCACTAGTGATGTAACTTCCAATTTTTCTGAAATATTCGAATTCGAAAATTTTTCTTTGCGAACTGATATTTGAGTAAACCATCATAATTTTTCTTTGTGTAATGTTTATTTTTTATTCCGCCAATAAAATAAAATGTTTTTCAATTTTTTTTTCAGACTTCTTCGTTTTTTTCGAGCGGAGAAGAGCGGTGGACATGTAGAAGGTATATACATTGTAATAAATAAATATATACATAATATCTATATAATTTTATTTATATTGTGCTGTCTTTACATCATATTAGGGAACGTACCCATACTACGTGACCTCTTCGGGGGGGGGGGGGGGGTCTTCAAGATGTCACGCTTGGAACAAGTGAGCGGCGGTTTGCTTAGGATTTTGGTCACCGGGGGGGGGGGGTTAAAAATTGCAAAAAATTGGTCACGTAGTATGGGTACGTTCCCTTATACAAGTAGTGTGTGTTTGCGTTGTGTAATAGTTTTGCATTACATTTTCAGAATCGATGGAGCAGACTGACAGTGATAGAGAAGCAAGCGGTAGTCACATAGAAGGTATATACATTATTATATATATATAAATACATTCGTATTTATATTTTGCAGCATTTGTCCATGATAATAATAATAATATTTGGATGACTTGTATAGCGCCGTTTTTTGTGAGAAATCACCTCAAGGGCTCTGTACAAATTTAATAATAATATTAATTGGATAATTTGTAGAGCGCCGTTTTGTGAAAAATCACCTCAAGGGCGCTTTACAATTTATTATGAATCTTAGGCTCTATCTAATTTTATTATTTACAAATAGATACAGAAATATACTTAGGGAACGTACCCAAACTACGTGACCAACTTTTTGCAATTTTTAATCCCCCCCCCCCCCCCCCCCCCGGTGACCAAAATCCTAAGGAACCCGCCGCTCATTTGTATGGAGCGTGACCTTTTGAAGACCCCCCCCCCCCCCCCCTAAAAGTGTCACGTAGTATGGGTACGTTCCCTTACCTGTAGGACACTTCCTATAATTTATAATATATTTCTACAATCTATCTTACTCCTACTAGATAAACTATTATAACAACTTATGGCTAACAGAATGCATTTTTACACATTTTATAACTAAGTAACCATCACGCCGTTTCCCCGCAGTGGTAGGCAAAGAGGACGGACCGCCAAACAACTCGGTCTTGGCACACACTCCTTGCCTCAATCACATTCATACATCATCTCATACATACAAACTCTTCTATTATTTTGACTCTTGACATGGCCCGACTCAAGTACTTGATTAACTTGATCATGCCATGTCTTCCTTGGGTGTCTCCGACTTCTACCATTCACACTTTTAGAAATATACAGGACCATTCTTATCTGTGTCCTATTCTTATATTTTCAGATTTCCAGTTTCTGCAGCCGCTACCTGTCCCAACAGCTGTATGCGGGAGCCGTGGAAGGCGACGTGGAGGGTGACGTGGAGGGCATAGCGGGGTGAGGGGACGATGTGCTGTCGGAGAGGGAGAGGCCTGGTCTTGAATGAATTCCACAAGATTTCACTTCTAACGTGGCGTGGCGTAACGTGTTTTTTAATACATTGTTACATTTAAAATATTCGTACTGGAAAAAAATGTTGAATGAGTTCCACAAGTTTCACTTCTAACGTGGCGTAACGTGTTTTTTTTGTATTATTTAAATGTGAAAATATGATACATTTAAAATAGTTGTACTGGAAAAAAATGTTAAATGAATTCCATAATGTATGATTTCCAAAATACAATATGAATAAAATATTATTTTACTTTTCTTGTTTACAATTGTTGTCATTTTATAATAAAAAAAAATATATATTTGTATATAATCACGTGTTTTTATTTTTGTCTACCTATATTCAATAACTGACTAAATTTGAAATAAAATATTTCTTTCGAACTGTTTCTCAACTACAAAAGTGACCCCATCTCTAATTTGCCAACTGGAGACTGCAGCTAACTTCACACCGCTGTAAAAGTTGTCAGTTGTTCCCATTTTTGGCGGGCAAATTGTCTGTCTTCGGTTTACAATTACAAATCTATATTTAAAAATTTTCAGTAGATTTCTACAATTGTATATAATTTGTCCTGTTTACTAACGTTTTAGTGTAAATACGACAACCAAATTGTTAGTTTTAGTGTGAATTCACGACGTTGTAAATGTGTCCGTGTTTTTAGGTTACAATGTTTTTTTGTAAAAAAATACATTGATTTGTGCTAAAATTAATAATAATTGCGTATATCCGCATATATACGAGCATAATGCATCTGTTGAAATCGATTGCCGTTGTAATTACGTTTTATAATAATTGAAATAAAATAATTTTGTTTGCTCTGTGTTCAGTGACAAGTTCGTAATTTATATTATTTTGTGTTTCGAAAATGATTTTTTTTTAAATATTTTAGTTTGGACGGATAATATTTTGAGGTGACAGAAAGTTTTTAAATATATCTCTACAATAAATAAACTGTAATTTTTTTACGTTACTGCAGAAAAAAGTTCATTTTCAACGTTTTCAAATAATGGTAAGCGATTTTTTAATATTTTTGACGTTTTCATAAAAAAAATATATATTTAGAAGGGCAAATATTTATTTATAATAATATAATGTGATAGTGCATTTCATAATCTTTCCAAAACAGTTTTTAGAATTAGGCTACGTTTCCCAAAACGTGATTTATGACGCTTTTAGTAAACATCGTGAATAATACCAAAATTTTATTTTTTTGACAGTTTGCAATGTCACACCTAGTATGCAAAATAGGTTTTTAGAGAGGTTAAGTAGGTACTTTGCTAACCTAAGAGGTATCTGGGTGACCTAGCTTCAACTAAGGTATAGTTTGCTTGACCTACATAGTTCTGAGAAATATAGGTATTTCGGTTACGAATCAAACTGATATCGTATGTCGCCTATCCTTATACACGCTTATGTAAACAATAGACCTACCTAACTAAAACAAGTACTTGTATAACCTAATTTATAAGTAGGTATTTTTTTGTTTGACCTAATTTTGAGACGCATGTATACTCCCGCACACGAAATATAGAATAAAGAGCTTCCACGATAGTCATTTATTACGTTCTATGCGCCTCGATTCGTTTTATATGAGTTATAATAAATTAGCGTATTTACCTAACTGAAGCAAAAACCTACATATGTAGCCTAACTCAGAGTAGATATTTCCTGGTTGGCTTGCTTTCGAGCTGGTGGGCATTGTTATCCTGCGTGGAAAATAACATAATCTTTTAATTAGTTGCAGTGTGTTAGTACAAAACTCCAAAGCTCCGATTGATTTATTGGTGATGCACGCTCGTCCCTTTCTTCTTTGTCTCTGAAAATAATTAATAATTGGTTTTATCTTACCGCCCTCGATTGATTACAAATTTTTCCAGTCGGGACTTTCATAAATTCGACATTGTGATCGAGGTTTTCCCTTTTTTCGATTCCTAGCTAATGGATTCCTATCGGCCCTTTTTGAGAAAAGACTGATGGAAAAACTCTTCAAATATCTGTCTATTTAAGATTCACTTCGGTATTTCGCTTAGTTCCTCAACCTCGTATTAACTAATGGTTTATTTCATTCGCCTTCGAGAGGTGATTCATCAAATAACAAGTCAGATGTTTAATTTTATTGTCCGGAATTAGGTAAATTATTATTTATTCTCAATATTTTAATATCACTTTAGAATTAATAACCGTAGATACGCACGTTTTCCAAGCGTACGAATTATTATCACTACTGTTTATTACAATTTCGTTATTCAATTCACAAAGGATTTTTAACCGCCTTATTATTTGAACCACTGTAGTTTAAACGTGACTCGAACAATTCGTTATTGTTATTTATTTTACCTATGTCATGTTATTTAAAGTAAAGTTAAAGTTTTAATTATTATATCACCTATAGTTAATTTTAAAATCGCGTGTTATATTTTCTTTTATCCGGTAATTTGATTTATTTTAAGACACTGGATTTTTGTTAAATGTTATAAAACCACTAAATATAAGTTGTAAGAAAGAACCCCGAATGTTATTTAATTCTTATTTACTGACTTTAAAAACTTTCATTATAAAACACCCGAACTTTCACGAAGTATTATTTTAAAGCACTTTATCGGACTTTTATTTCTCAATTTTAAGAGGAAAATAAAACACTGAATTTACTATTTTTGCAAACACTTGTAGACATTTCAACTTTACTAGTAGTCTTCCACGACCACGACCACGATCCCGCACTTCCCGTTGTTTTTCGTCCGAACTCTCCCCCAATCTCCCAACGAATTCCCTTCTTTATCAAACCATGGTCTTTTAAAGACTTTTTTGGCCTCTCTTTTCATAGAAAAATCACTCCTGATCGCCCAGACTTTCATAGGAAAAGGACCAAATTCGGTTCCTCCGTATATGACCTTTTGTCAAATCTCTGTTAATCCCCTATCTCATGTCTTAGAACCAAATTAGTTAAGTGTCTCTCTCTCGTAAAAAATCACATAAATTTTCTCATTGACAGGTATTTATATTAAAAATTTCATGTACTTGCTCGTAAGTCATTTTTTAATGCCTACACCATAAAAGTAATGTTTTTATTTTAGAGTAAATATTCGTATTTAACTTGTATAATTTTGTTTAGGTCGTTTCGTGTTAATGATACCCTTAATTGCTTGAAATCATGTTCTATAATTTTATTTGGATAAAGTCATATCAACAAGGTGATAGCCAACCTTTTTTCTCTAGTCAAACGGTTAGCGATTCCTTCGACGGTTCACACGCATTTCCCAGTGTCAGGCTACGTTAAGCATCTTTTCCTGTGATTTGATTTAATTGTAGAGTGACCAAAATGTACCGTGGCCTTTGATATGCAATATTTTCAATATCCTGTTTATCGTGAATAGTGTTGTCAGATCAGAGTAATCCTTATATCGGTACTTATTAAAGTCAATTTAAGTAGTTCCAATCAGTTTTCTTTTGAGATATTTGGCTCTAATAACTTCGTTTCACCATTCCATTTCCATATCAATAGATTTTCCCACTTTTTCAGGTTATTATATTCAGTTTGTGAAAATTTCCGAGATCCTACCCGTTTTTTGTGATCATTCCAGATCGGTTTTAATTAAATCGACCCCTGGGACCATTCATGTTACGTTTTCCGTGCCCTTATTGATGATTTTTCATTTACTTATTTTCAACATTCCCGTCTAAGATTTTTTTGTGTTTCCGTTTAAACTTTAGGCACCCAAAATCCCCAGTTCCCGATCGCGTCTTACGTAAACACGACCCGGAGTCGATAATCTTTCAACTCTTTGTCCTCAGTATTGTTTTTAATACAGTTCATTCAACCTAAGTTCCTGTGAGAATTAATTCAAGGCCGCCCAAAATGATCAAAGTCCACTCTCTTATTGGTAGAATTAAACTTCCTTTGTTCTCGATATAACTATGATATGGTGTTCCCTCGCTTCAGTCTCTATGCAGATCTCTGTAATAGCTCCCAACTGCTCGGACAGATGTCGCCGAATGTACCATTTTCTCTACATAATATTTAGAGGGAAAAAAAAATTTCTTGTAGGCTTATCGTAGGTTGAAGGTTGGCATTCATCACAAGGTGACTCGTTTATTGTTCTCATAAAATAATATTGACCACTTTCTACCCTTGAAAAATATACACCTTTACTCATTCTATCAAAATTACCAGTGTTGAAATTATATATTATGATTCCACACTAAGGTATATATTTCTTTACGCCATTTTGTTGCGCAGTCCTTTAGACCTTCGAAGCAATTACCTACTTGTGTTATTCTTGGGGTAGCGGCTACAATTTTGTTACGTTAAGTAATTTATTACCCATTTTATTTTGTTTTATGGGCTAGTGGTTTTTATTAATAGTGAATTTATTTCAAACTACCCAAGCACACCAGGCCTTCGGTAGTAAAAGCACACTTAAATACGTTTTGTCGTTTAGTAACGTAGAAACACTTATTTAACGGCATAACAGTCCTCGCAGTATTTTAGTTTCGCTAAGATAATAATGACCAATTTCACGGCACAAAAGTAAATACTCACAGTGACCCAATTAAAACTGTACTGCGTTTGCAACGTTTTTAGACCGGAGGGAATCTCAACATTGAAAGTGCAATTAAATGGCTTCATTAATTTAAATGGGTTTAAATTTGTGATTGCTTAAAAATTTGATGAAGTTTCCAATGCAATAAAAGTTTTTTTTCACGTAATGTCGTTTATTTACGAATAATTAGGAAAACAGTGTTTTATTTGACGACATCGGTAGAACGTAAAATAACTGTATTAACTCCGTACGGAACGCAACAAGGAAGCGCAATCATTTCTCTGTGTTTTCGTTATTTATTTTTGGTGTGTTATGCCATGTTGCGCTACCTCCTTCTTTAGCCAACATTTCGGACAACACTGCAACGATGTCCGAAACATTGGCTAAAGATGGAGGTAGCGCAACACGGTATAACACACCAAAAACAAATAAAGAAAATGCTTTTGGCCGTGAAAATCTTAAAGCGTATAAAACGTATCATTTCTCTTCTGTGATCTTTGGTAATGCTATATGGAGGGTATATTCGGCGAAAGGAAGGAGTGAACCTGAGTTTTAAAGAGAGAGGAAACATTCTATGTTGTGAGAGGGAGGAAGCACAGAGGCCGTCAAGCGGAACAAAAGGATGAGCAGTACATGTGATCCTTATAGCAGTATAAATTTTGTATGACTGTGCACTAAATATTGAAAACATAATATTACACAATTATTGGACAATCTAGTCCTGGAGACGTACGTGACATCATTATTCATATTGTCTCTTTCGTTTTGATCAAGACGAGCGAGAAGGAAAACGACGGAATGTACGTAAGAGCTCTCGATGGGACTAATTAACTTTATATTTCCATAAGATAACGTGTCCCCGTCTAACGCTTCTTCTATGGCGTGGATCTATTCTTTCCTTGAACAACTTTTGTTTGGTGCTTTCCTATTTGGGGGCTTTCGAATTGTTTTAAAGTAGCTCCGTTGTTAAAGAAAAGCTGAGTCTTAACATGAAAACCGATGACAGAGAGATCCATTGGTCTGTAAATCGTTTCAGGAAAGCGATGAGTGCTCTCGACTGCACCTTTCTACTGGAATACTGGATAAGTATAAACAAATTCAAACACTTTTTTAAAGATAAAAAGTAACTTCAGTTTTGGTGAAAACTTCAACCAAAGAAAAACTAAATGTTTTATTAGAAAAGCGGTAAGACTTACCATGGAATCCCAAAAGAGGAATCGTTTTCGAAAGTCATCAAATTTAAGTTTGTTCAAAAGTGAGAAAGTGTGTGTTAAGAAAATTATGATTTTGACTAGATTGTAACGTGTTGCAGCCAACAAAGTGAAAATTACCCGATGGTCCATACTGCAATACTGGGGGAAGAACAAACTGATTCAATGTAAAAATTCAAATCTAATTGTCAATAACATAAAAAATTGATATGCCCAATGGCTACCGTTATTTACAAATGATTAATTTGTACATCCCCTCTTTATAAAATGCGAAAGATGATACCTTTGTCTTACGCTGCCTGCTATCGATTTCTCTCCAAAAATATATTTTTCTAGTGGAAATTCTGCCTTTGCCAAAATTATTATTTGTACGAAAATATAATGCTGTCAGCATTTCGGGACTGGCCTTGAAACGACTTTGAACTCTACGAAATCCATAACGATATCAAGATAATGAAATTATTACAGGAACGTCAAAAATTTAAGAAATCTAGTCTTTTTTGGTTGTGACTTTGTTGTGATTTTATCTCTCTGTAAATAGCTCTTTATTATTGTTATCAAAGCATTTATTTACGATATAACAGAAAATGGTAATTGATACAGATTGACAAGAATAACTTTGCAGGCCGCTTGAAGAAGAACTTTCTAAAGACGTTTTTGTTTTAAGTTTGATTAAGTGTTTTCGACTATGAAACAAATTTTATTTCCATAATCATATTTTGGGGGTTATGTGGGTATTGTGTAAGTGTGTAGATGGCAAAGCGAATAAGTAAGACGATTCATTACTTACAAGTTTATTAACACTATTTACAGACACATTAATCTCCAATTTAAATATATGCAATAATAAAGTAATGTGAAGGGCGAACAAATATTTAAGACCAGCTACTCCTGACCGAGAGTTAAAGCAGAATGAATCGTTAGTTTTTGATGCAAGCCGAGGCCAGTTGCTGGAGGAAAGGTCTGCATCCAATTGGTGCCTGAGGGACCAATCGGGTGGCCGGACGATGCAAATCAATGTCCTTTGTTCGTCCTCCACATCAGCCCCCTTCCCGAAGACTCCTACACCATTACAACCCCTAGTGAGAAGGCTCCGGGGGTTGGTCAACGTCGGGACCTGTGGGCATGGAAAGTGAATTGTTAGAAAATTAAAGAAATGTACCTATTATGGCAATGTATTAGTCTCTTATATTGGCTGAGATATAACAAAGTTTGAATTGAGTTGAGTTTTAATTTATTATAATAATTTTTTTTTATTTTTATTTTAACTTTATGAGTAAAACCTCAAATTGTAATATTTAATTAAATGAAGACAATATAAGCGAAAAACTCAATCGAAAATCTGAAAACAGAAAAATCAGAAAAAGATATTGACACATCATATATACACACACATATTGAGCGCGTTCGCCCGGTAAGCGAGAGGTCCTGGGTTCGTGTCCCAGATGTGTCAATATCTTTTTCTGATTTTTCTGTTTTCAGATTTTCGATTGAGTTTTTCGCTTATATTGTCTTCATTTAATTAAATATATAATAATTTTGTTTAAACATTTGAAAAATTATTTTATCAGACTTATTTGGTTAAATATTAATTGATAAAAGAAGATAATATTTAAAAAGTTTCTAACTCTAATTGAAATTAATAACAGCTCAAATTGATTGCAATGAGTAACTGTTATAAAATAAATGACTCATGATAGGTAAGAAAGGCCAAGCGCAGCGCATTAATGGACTGAAGTACGTAGGTACCTAATGTTTACATTGAAAGAGCTCGTGATGCTAATAATAATAGTTCGCTGCCTATTGTTGATTTTAAGTAAATAATATTTATGTATAAGTGAGTATCTATGTCGCTCGCTAGTTAATTGATAATGTGATATTATTATTATGCGATGAGCGGCAATGCTGAATAAATAATAAAAACAGGTACCAGTTAGAAATGCAATAAATTTGGCTATTTGAAAATGAATGCAAGATGTTATTTTAATTGCAGTAAAGTTATGACAGGGATAATTGCTATTAGAAAAAATGTTTTTGCTTGTTTTTTTATATGGAAGTGCACAAAAAATTATTTTATTATTATTGTTTTTTTTTTTTTTTTGTAGATAATATTTTTTCTTCTTCTTCTTTCTTGAGTAACATGGCGATGCGACTGATTGCTGGTTGCTGTCGAGTGTTACGGGCAATGGTTTTGGACATGTTTTTGCAGGAGCTGTGTAATGTTGTTTGCTCTGGAAGTAGTCAAGCCGTAGGTGCAAGGTTTGTTTTTTCTGGTGTCTCCAAGTGACGATACGTTGTTACGTGCAGAACCGAAAAATTATGCTGGATCCAGAATTGCCGCTAGGTGCGGTTAGCAATGGTGGAGTTGGTTTGCGGGGGCTAGTTGCTGCCGCGAAACCGGTTTGGCTGCTTGTTCTGGTTGAACAAAGGCAAGGCCCTCTGCCTGTTCTGGTTGAACAGGAGCAGAGTTAGCTAGACTAGTTGTCGTAGCGTGATACTTCTGTGAGTGAAAACGGCGACATGCTTCAAACTGCGCGTCCAGGTGCCAAATTGTGATTTTTGTGCCAAAGTAGTTGAAGATTTTTTGAAATATCGCAATTAGGGCGATGATTTTTCGAAATTATTCGAATTGAATGTGCACGGCGCTATACATTTGTAGGCTTTTCTTCCAAATTGATTGTGGTAAAAACAATATTGGTTTCTAGTTCCATTTCGTGGAGACGAGTTTCGTCTTGTTGGGTAGTTCGCGCGAGTTGGCGAATAATAATTGTCGCCTGATTTCTGGCGAGAGAATGTTTGTCGGCGAGACTGATGTTGTGAGCCTCGACCATGTTGTGACTTCAAATGCACGATTTCGCTGGTTAAATCTGCGATTTGTTTTTGAAGCGTGATGAGGAGTTTCTCGCTGGAAGTGGTGAGAAATCCTTGATGCTTGTTGTCGACACTGCATGCTTCGGGTTTGTTGTAAACTTCGAAAATTTTGTCAGCTTTTTCTGCCATGCTAGAGAGTTGTTCCTCCGGTAATATGGAGAGGATTGCTTGAACATTTTGTGGAAGTCGTTGCATCCAGATTGCACGAGTGATTGCGTTGTCGGCGAGACCCGGACCTGCCAATTCTTTGATGTGGCGGAGTAGTTCGGAGGGTTTCCTGTCTCCCAACTGTAATTCTGTCAGAAGACGCGTGAGTCGTTTATCTTCCGATTCCTGATACCTGGAGATGAGCGTGTTTTTTAGCGTTAGGTATTTGTCTTGAACAGGTGGAGATGTGACCAGGTCGCTGACTGTTTTTAGTGCTTCGGCATCCAACGATGCTATGATGGTGAAATACTTGGTGGAATCGCTGGTTATTCGGGCGTTGGTGAACTGAGCTTCAGCCTGAATAAACCAGAGAAGGATATGTTGTTTCCAGCAGGGTTGTAGTTTGACACCAATACGATGTAATTCAGGAGCATCTTGAGGTTTGCTTGAAGAATTTGAGGTGTTTGCTTCGTCGGTAGACATGTTTCCGTGGATTGAGATAACTGAATACCAGTGGAAAATATTTTTGCGACAATAAAATATTAATTTAAAAACCTGAAATACAAATTATAAAAGGACACTATATTTTGGGGTCAGATACAGTACCTTATACAAGAATACCAGTTTAAAAAGGATACTTTTTTAAAGTAAATTCGCCGTGCGCCGAGGCTGATTGCCTAGCGCTGGAATGATGGAGGCCCGAGATGATGGGTCAGCTGTGTGCGGCTGCTTGTTTCCGGGCGCAGGCTTCAGGCGCTCGATAGGTATTTAGCTGAAGATTCCTCGATGATGGATTGCCTGAAATGTAAATTTACGCAAGCTTAATCCGTTGCAAAAAATGTTTTTTATTGTGGGTCGACATAAATTTATTATTTGAAAACAGTGTGAGTAGTACTTTGTTACTGGTTGTAGGTAATATTAATTTAAAGTATTGATGACCGGGCGATAATTGATTGCAAAGAAAAAATTTTAACAATAAATATTGGCAAGTAAGAATAAATCGTAATTTACGATATGAATGTTTAAAATATGTCAATATAATATAAATTATTGTAGTAGTGATAATAGAAATGATAAAGGTACTCACAGATTTAATTCGCCCGGGATTCTGCCTTAAAAACCTTTGGTCAAGAGGCTTGGTAGTTGGTTCACTTTATAGTTAAATTCGTGTTGATTACGATTGCAAATTAGATATTATTTCGCGTATTTCGTTTATTCACAGGGGTCACCACTTTGGGGGTTATAAATTTAAATTATTGCTATAATAAAGTAATGTGAAGGGCGAACAAATATTTAAGACCAGCTACTCCTGACCGAGAGTTAAAGCAGAATGAATCGTTAGTTTTTGATGCAAGCCGAGGCCAGTTGCTGGAGGAAAGGTCTGCATCCAATTGGTGCCTGAGGGACCAATCGGGTGGCCGGACGATGCAAATCAGTGTCCTTTGTTCGTCCTCCACAATATTATGAAAACAGAATTTTGAGACCTTCTTTTTTGGTTTTGCCTTATTTTCTGTTTAGTTTGAATTTATTATTTGTTTATTTTAACCTGTATAAGATTGATTTTCAATTTGGGAGGAAGGTATAAGTACCGACGCGTGGGAAACCATTATTGCATAACCAGCACATCTGCCATGGGTTATTTCGAGTAGTTCACTACGTTTGGCGATTTAGCAGCGGTGCTCGGGTTCATCGGGTTTTGGTGGAGCATGCTCCTTCGCATAAACTGCGGAGCGGGCTGGATCGAGAGAGATCGGTTTAGGGAAATTATTTGGCCACTCCAGCTGCTTTCTTTCGACCCTCGCCTTGTACCGCAGTCGGAGGATCGAGAGAGATCGGTTTAGGGAAATCATTTGACCACTCCAGCTGCTCTATTTCGACCCTCACCTTGTACCGCAGTCGGAGGATCGAGAGAGATCGGCTTAGGGAAATCATTTGACCACTTCAGCTGCTCTCTTTCGACCCTCGCCTTGTACGAAGGGATGAATTTATCTTGTCGGAAAGGATGGATTCATATGTCCTTCACTGCTGAACATACTAACCTCTGATTCCATCCAATCCCTCAAACCCCTATTACGTAATGAATCGGTTTCGAACCGCTTAGATATAGATTTACAGAAATAATAATTAATAAATACACAATGATCAACGTATGTATACCTATACTTACAAACCTCCTCAGGCTAGCTCAACTGGGAAGACCTCGTGATTGCAGCCCGTTGATAATCGATTCGAGAAGATTACCACTTCATGGGGTTATTGACAACAAAAAAAAACAGGGAAATTAAACCTTCAGGAAATTATTATATATTTGCGTGCGATATTTACGTCGTGTGTGATATTTACACAGATAAAATAATTTTCAAGTTATATTTTAGCTTGCACACCCTTGATGATAGTAATAAATAATATGAAGTTTGTAATTCAATCCTATTTACTAATTTAACTTCAATTTAACTAGGTCATTTGCTTAGCATCTTTACACGGAAAAAAAGTTAAATTGTTTCACAAAACCTCTTCTACCTTATGATCGAGTTTTAAAAAGTATTTAGTAATTAATTTAAGATGGTAAAATCCGGTATTATGATTTCGTTTACGTGTTTCAAGATTCACCATGTTCGACGTGATTTCTGGTGAAACCGTAAGTCTAAACCGATCTAGAACCCTCTTGTTTCGGAAAGCGAGCAGAGATCTCTAGGGGAGTTTCTTCAGCCATCAATTTTAAGTAGCGATGGCTTCCGGAGTATTGATCTATTTAGTGGGATCGATTACTATTAACGGGAATTCGGGAATGATGTTTTAAACCGTGAACCAATGAATGAATGATGATTGGCAATTTTGAAAACTGATAATTTTGTAAATAAATGAAACAATTTAACTTTGTTTGAACCATTTTTATATTTGAGTAAATCCGACCGGTTTCAGATCGACCGTTCCTTCTTCAGGGCAAATACTGATTTGACAGTTTTGAAATATGGATGGGAACAATGTATTATTATGGTAGGGGTGGAGTCGTTGCTAGATTTTAATGAAGAGTGGGTGGGTAGGGGAACATATCCATGATTGGGCTATAAGACAATATTTTTTGTTTGTTGATAATAGATTCATTATTTTTAAGGGATTTTTTTTTTATTTCCAAGGCTTCTAAGTTATCTAAACGTTTTCCTTTATGATTAATATGAAGAATATTTATCACTGTATTTTTTTCAAAACTATGGTTATTTTCAATTATACGGTTAGCGAACTCAGAAAAATTATTATTATTAAGACACCTTAAATTTTCTTTGATTCTGATTTCAAAATTACGAGTTGTTTTTCCAATGTATATATTCCGGAATTAGTCAATTTAAGGTCTTTATCTTTAGCATTTCTCAAAAAATTACCGATATTATTTCTTGTATAAAAAGCTTACAATTTTGTGTTTTAACAAAGGAACTCAAGTGGAGACGATAAAACAGGAATCTACTAATGTTGAAAACTTAAACAAATTAGACGTTTAAACGTAGCATAAATAGTAAAATTAGATAGAAACTAAGAATTCTTAATCAATTGTACAGCGCCCTTGAGGTGATTTTTAACAAAAACGGCGCTACAAAAATTATTCAATTATTATAAGATATTATTATAAAAATAAATATATTATGTTAAGATATTTTTGGATTTGGCTTTTTAAAATATTTATTCAAATTGTACCATTTAACATTTTCCTGATGAACGTTTTTTTACGTTCGAGTGAGAATAATAATTGTCTTTTGAGCGATTCCGTGACAATAATGCCTCCAGTTTTTACCCGCCGCATACTTATGTACAACATAAAGTCGGTGTAGAGAAAATACGGTATGCCTTCTTACACAAATATAAGGGTGTGCAGAGGGGTTGTACCGCCGAGTAACAAATGTATAAAACATACCGTCATTTGAATTCATCAAGGTAAAAAAATCTGTATACACCGGCACGTACTAGGTTAAAAAATCGATACGTAAATAAATTCGTTTGATATCCATACCAAATTATTATTATAGGAAATTTTGGAGTCAATTTTAGGTGTGAATTTGGTAAATAATGCACAAATAATTATAATTTTACGATGATTATAATTTCGGGGGGCCAAATGTTGGGTGATCAGTGGAGGTAATCCACCACTTACCCGCCCTGGTATAAGTAACAAATGGTTACTCCTTCAAGGCTCTAATTTTTTGGAAAGAACGAATCTACATTTAAGTTTGAACGAATCTCGACCTCCAGTGTCCCTGCATACGGTGTTAGGAAGCAGTATGCGAGTGCTTACATAATACACAAAATGTGAATAATATAAAGCAAGTCAAGGAAAAACTAATTAAAAAAGATAACAGAAAAACATAAAAGGCGGCTGCTCGCAGGGTAATGGCATCTTGCGTATGTTGCAAGCATCTGCAACAAAAGATAATGAAAACACGTATTGTGATATGGAGAACGCTTGTGTCGGGTGGGATTCCTCTCTCGTCATCTGGCAGTATCAGCCAGAATGTGTATGGTGGTCGGTCTGCCGTGAATGAATCTCAAGGTCCGCACCCTTTAGCCGGTTTCTCGGTTGTGCCTTGACGATAGTAAGTGGGAAGTAGGGGAATGTACCTGTAGACCCTAAGGATCTCTCTCTCTCTCTGGTTTCAATCCTGGGATTGGTTTGCAGCAATTTTATCTATTCGTTTCTTTCACTCTTCCCTGTCTTGTGCGGCTCTTTTGAAGTCTGCATATGATAAGCAGCACACGTCCACCAGCAGGTCCTCCAGGTACTCTCGGCGTGGGCGTCCCCTAGCGTTTGTCCCGTCGGTCATACCCTCCATTATGGCATGAACAGGCCTTCTTGTCTTATTGCATGGCCGATCCGTCTTGCGCGCCTTTTCGACAAGGTCCTGAGCAGGTGCCTTCCTCCTTCGGTTCTTTGTAGAACCTCCTCATTTGTGATGTGGTCTCTCCAGGCACCATGTTTCGCAGCCGTACATCAAGATACTCCATACATAGGTCTTGATGAGGAGTATTCTAAAGATGGAAATGGAAATGTAGAGGGATCAATTGTTGGGTTCCCGTTTTGAGCAATCATACAAACCACAAATCGTATTAATTTTTGCCTGAATGACACTCGTAGATGATGCCAAAGCCAACGTAATAAAACCATTAAAATTAAATGAACCTTCCAAAAGTAATTACAAAGAAAAATAATATTCGGTGATATAAAATAAAAGTGTCAAAGTAACGCCAAGCTACGATTAAAATTGATATTAATGTCTCACTAATCCTATTAATCCTCACTTCATATTTATTAGTCGACATGATTACTCTAGTTTCGTTAGAGTATGGTTACTTCGAGACATAACTTTTATTAGTACTTTTAGTTGATTGGAAAGCGTTGAGTTTTGGACATTACGCGATGTTATGACCTCTTCGTGGTTATAATGTGACCCGGAGAATTCTTTTGATGAGGTTTCAAACAGCGGTTTGTGAGTTTAATGTCTGGAGTGGTCTTTATAATTAGCTTTTGAGATATTTTTGGAATTTAGATCGGTTTATGCAGTAATTTAATGTAATTATTATTCTTCTTGTGGGAACCCTCGTTAACGTTTAAAATAATCGTTTGGAAAAATGATGACGTACATAAACTTAATAACCAACTTAGTACGTCGAAAAAAAAATGATTAAAGTTATATTATAAAATTATTTGATATCTAAACCATTAACCAAATCAATCTCAATTTGGAAGGCGAGTGCGCCGCTTTAGGAATTATTCATTGGATAACCAACACCTCTGCCATAGGTCAACACAAGTGGTTCGCTACATTTGGTGATTTAACTGGAATGCTTCGAAAGAGGTATGTCAATGTCTTGTCGGTAGATGAATCTGCCCTTCAGCTATGTGGCAGGCCAGATCGGGAGAAGAACCTTCTGGTTGAGGTAGATATTTTGACCTCTCCAGCAGGACTCTTTCGGAACATCACCTTGCACCACAGTGAAAGGTATGGATTTGTACGTCTGCCAATCGTGGAGACACTGACCCCCGGATTCCTACTCACCCTTTATACCATTTTCCTTCCCAGAACTTCATCTCATTCCTTTCTTCAAAATACCATCCATACAGTGTCCCCAAAGATGACATAAGCCCTGAGGAAAAAAAATCCGGAGGGCTTCCTGCATGGAGCTTATTTAAAATTCATCAATATTATTTAAATTATCATATTACTGAAGTAGCAAAAACTATCGAACGGTGATATGAAATTTGATTTGTTCGGTCTTTTTTGTAATGAGTTTTAATATTAGGTCCTTAATACATATAAAATTGGCGTTTTGTATGGGAGGAACATAAAGTCGATTTGATTTTATTTATTTAATCAAAGTATGTACCATTGCTATCTATGCACTTTTGCCATCTCATAGGTAATGCATCGATCCCTTTACTAAAAAAATCATTCGGACGGGAATCAATAAAATCTTTGAAGGCGGTTTGGACTGCCCCATCGGAGTTGATTTTTTTCCCTTGCAAGAAGTTATCCAAATTTCGAAAAAAATGGTAATCTGTTGGGGCAAGGTCCGGAGAGTACGGTGGATGTCTTAGATATTCCAATTGAAGGTCCTCTAATTTGGTAGCCGTCTGTTGTGCAGTGTGTGGTCTAGCGTTGCTTAGATTTAGGTTTTTATTTTAGATTTAAGTTTCGCTCATTAGCGTGCGTTTGTTGATTTGCTTCACTCAATTCGTGAGGTACCCACCTTACAAGCTTTTTCACCTTCCCAATTTGCTTCAAGTGGATTAAAACAGTTTTATAACTAACACCGCAGCCTGCAGCTAACTCGGACGTGGTTTGCGATGGATCCGTTTCCACAATAGCCTTCAATTCTTCATTATCAACTTTGATCTCCGGCCGTCCACGGGGCTTGTGCTGCAGGTCGAAATTTCCAGAACGAAAACGTTGGAACCAAAAACGCACTGTGTTTTCTTTTGCGGCACCGTCGCCATACACATCATTAATACTTCGAGCCGTTTCTGCAGCACTTGTGCCACGGTGGAACTCGTACTCGTAAATAACGCGATATTTCAAGTTTTCCATTTTGTAAACTAGTGACGCAAAGAAAAAAAAAATTTAGGAAAAAAACAAATAAATTATAATTTTCAAAACACAAATAAATGAGTAAATCGCTGTATAAATTTGAATTTGGAATTCCTAACCAAAGAGAAGATATTTGAGATCAAAGTTGCCAGTATGGCAAAACGCCAATTTCATATGTAAGGACCTAATATTTGAAATATTCGTTTAACAAAATAAGAAGATAAAGTTTCATGACGTTTGTTCCAAATCTTAATTAATTATTGTTTTTTAATTTAAGATTTTGACATTGAGACAGATGAGAGTAATAACAAATAAGTCGTTTCTTCCGATTTTCATCGTGAAGTGAAGGTAGTGTATGAGTACAAATAACACAATTTTATTTTCCATTGTAAGTAATTTAATTACTTTTAAAACTTATTAATACAACTATTTATGTTCGTAGTATACACAACTAAAATGTCTTTGATTTTTAAAGTAAAACAGCTTACATTTTCTTAAGACGATGATAAAACGATGGTTATTAATCATTTTTTTCCTTACGAACCTCTCCAAGTTACCAAAGTACCCCAGTCTCGAAAGTTATTTTCCAAAAGATAACTAGTTATGAATGGCTTCAAAATCTCAAGAACTGAAAACCTTTTATACAACTGAACATAGATTGATTACCAAGGTATATGACTTGGCAAACGCCGAGGATTTATTATTTTATATTATGGACATAGGTTATGGCTACTTGGCACTTCGATACTATTCAAAGAAGTTTTTTCGAACAATAGATTGTGAAAATCATATTTCTTTAATGAAAAATCATGCGATTAAATCGATGGGTGAACAGAATGCCTATGTTAACTCTTCTAATAATTATAGGCTACGAAATGCTTTACGAGGGTGTAGGGTATTTCATTGCATCGATATAATACTTATAACTTATATTATAAACAAAAACTATTTGAGCCTTACTTAAAAACTTCGTATTCAATTGATAAACGACCGTGTATGTGAAAACATTACTAATTAAAAACTGACAAAAACTAGTTCATTGAAAGATATATAAATATACATTGCTTATCCAGCCAAAGAGGGTAGGCAGTTTATCCGTTGTTTACACTGTTTTTAAAATAATTTGTCAAAAAAATTCTGAATTTTTCCAAGATAAACGTCGATAATATTTATTATTTTTGAAGTGTCGTAAATAAACTGTATAAAATAGATTTCTGTACTTGAAATATAATTCAAAATTTAAAAATTTCAATACTTTAATTTAAAAATCTTACCACAAAAAGTTTTTATCGTTTAAACGTCGAAAACTTTCGGAAAATTCCAAACTAAAAAAAAAACACCTTTATATGAGGAATTTTCAACAAAACTGTCACTTCACTTTTTATCTTGTACATAGAATTAAAAATTATAAAAAAATATTCTAATAAGGCTTCGAGAAAAATAAAAAAAAATTAGTCATTTTGGATTAATTTTTGATCAATATAAGCGCTGATTTCTTCACACATAATTATGTTATTAAAAACAATCACTCTCATGAAATTTTAATTAAATTACGCAGTATAAGTCATTAAAAATATAATAATGGTTCAGAAATTGCCTACATTTTATCTTTTTATGTTAACAAAACTAAATTCACAACATGACATTCTCTCTCTCTCTCTGGTTTCAATCCTGGGATTGGTTTGCAGCAATTTCATCTATTCGTCTCTTCCACTCTTCCCTGTCATGACATGACATTAAAACTGTCGAAAAATAACAAATTTCGTAGTAATTATGTTGAATTACACTAACATAATAGTGAATTTTACTTTAGAATAGAAATGATGTACAAAAACATTAAATGATTTGCACGTCAAATGTCACAGGCCAAAACCATTTTTTTCACGCCGTGAAAAAAATGGCGCATTTTCGAATGCGCCTATTTACCGAAGTTCAATGCTGCCAACATAATAATGACATTTTTTTTATTAGTAATAATCCTAAAAGGAAAACGTATTGTCTTTACAAAACACCGTTTAACGGTCGTGAAGTAAGGCTGTTCTAAATATTGAATTACTAACCAAGTACTAACCAAGTACTAATATACTAACCAAGGCACATACATACATTTTTACAGATTTACTTCTTTGAAAAGGCGCCAACAATGTAATGAATTTGAAATGAGAATAATCCTTTTTTTTTAATTTATAAATTATAGCGTTACGTGTTCCAATAAAACGTGAACATAAATATTTGGGAGTATTGAAACAACCTGATGAAAGTCAATTTGTGTTAAAGTGCACAGGTAAATTATTTCGTTGAGGGAATGGTTGAACGTTTTTGTGCACATCAATAGTGTCGAAAAATTAAAAATGTCCCGCAATCCCCTCTTACCCTGCAATTGCCTAAATAACTGGGTGCACAGGGATTTTATTCATACCGGTAAAATTTATATAAGCGGTTCAATTCGTCAATGCGTTTTATGTTTTTTGTTTCTTTTTTCAGGTTCCTAACGAAAACCAAATAATTGTTAAATGAAATTATTTTTTAATCCATCTAGTTTATCACTTCACAAACAAGGTTCTCTATAATTGACATACTTGTTTACAAGATTTTTTTGAAAAATAAACATGATATCTAAGTACATACACGAATCTGGTTAATGAATTTGAAGATATGCTAGTAGATGATTTTGTTTTGTTCACTTTTAAAATCAAATAAGGGCTATTTAAATTTTGGAGATGCTCTGTTGATGCTTAAAAACGCTAATAAACTACAGTTGGCCATTTTTAGAGGTTGTAGTTTCTTTAATAAGTGCATTTTTGTTCTAGATTAAAACACTAGGAAACAAATCAGTTTCCTGGATCAGAAGACATGACGCACACATTCTTACAGTGGATCGCTACACCTTCATAGCTGATGAAAGGTTTCAGGCTTTCTTCGTCGAGGGAACTGATACATGGACATTACAGGTAGAAACAAAATAAAATTTAATGATCGAATGACCTAATAAAATTTAATGCTAAATGATCAGGATTCGACTCAACGGAATCTGGAATCTGGATCACTAAGCAATTATTTAAAAAAAAATCATTCTCGTATTTACGATGATTTTCGTTTATTGATAATAAATACCAAAGCTTCGTTTCTGAGAAGAAATTTAAGCATTTGCTCTTATATTAAAGAATCAAGGCTAGTTGATAAGCCTGAAATTCGCTGAAAAATATAATATTCCCGCAAAAAAAACCTTATTATGGAAAAATTTTCAAGTTTTTTATTGTGGTTTGTTTTTTCAGGTGAAATACGTCCAACCCAGGGACACTGGGCTCTATGAATGCCAAATTAGCAGTGAACCAAAGTTAAGCCACTTCATTCAACTAAATGTTGTAGGTAAGTAATTAGTTTTTATTAATTTGAACACTGAACACTAATTGGGAATTCGACATTGTAAATCATTACATAGTATAAAATGCTGTCGCTCAAAATGTTTGTGCGCGTTAATCTTTTAAACTACGCAACGGATTTTCATAAGGGTTTCACCAGTAGATAGAGTGATTGAAGAGAAATGTTTATATGTATAGTACATGTAAATTATATTAGAGTACAGCCGAGAAATTTAAAGAAAACATATTATGTTTGTGTGATTTAAAACGGCTGGCGGGCCGTTGTATAGTCACTTTTGAAATTCGTTCTACGGAAGAAATTGGAAAATAGATGTCCTAGAGTAAATAGGTATTTGATTTTCCCTTTTCAAATATCCAGTGTTGCATTGCAAGCATTGTATAATTAGTGGCGATCGCTCGAATTGCATCATCATTATCATTACATAGTATAAAATGAAGTCGCTCAAAATGTATGTGCGCATAGATCTTTTAAACTACGAAACAGATTTTCATGCGGTTTTCACCAATAGATAGAATGTTTCAAGGGGAAGGTTTATATGTATAAAACATGTTTATTATAGTAGAGAAAAGCCGAGAAATTCAAATATTCAATTCAGGCAGCGGGCAGCGGGCAGCTGGCAAGCGAGTGGTGTGGATTTTATAATGGTTTGGTAATGGCGTTGTGTTTCGTTAGCCACAGCAACGTGTGGCCGGATCTGCTAGTTAAGTATAAATAGAATTGAAATTAAAACACTTTTGCACGTTATTCCACTTATTTATTTTTACCAGAACCGATTTCATCCTACTACGGACATTTTCAGACTAGTGAAAGAACGTGCAAAAGTGTTTTTATATCAATTTTTATACTATAGAATTCCACCACGAATTAACAGTCCAAAAACTAAACTCATTAAAAGTATAAATACTTGAATATCTAGAATTACAATACCTTAATTGACCTTTACTGAGCAGAACTGGAACTTTGGTGCAGATATCAAATTTCGGGCCACAGGAATAACATCGGAGATTAATTTACTTACAAAAAAGATTGCCTTAAAAAGAAGTGGGCGGGCTATTGTTAGGATTTAACTCACATTAAAATAAAGGATATTGCAGCTGCCAGTATTGTTGAATCGCATTTTATAATACTTTAGAGGACAAACGTCCTTCCAGGCCGGAAGCTAGGTTTTGTCTGCAGAGCTCTTGAATTTTAATAACTCCGCACATCTACCTTCGTTTACCTTCGGCACAACTCGGTAACGAGACCATGTGACCCGAAGAGTCTCGAACTAAAGTAATGTGGGAACAAATCATAGACCATTTTAAATTTGTGTAAAATTTAAATCACGTTTTTGGCATGGGTGAATATCTTAAAACGTAAATAGTTTATCACCGCCTAAGTTTAGTTTACTAGTTTCCACCTTTATATGTGTAAGTGGGAGCTGATACATAAATGGAAGGTTGTTTCGGAGAGTTTTCGGTCCTCCTTGGTCAGATTTATTTTTAAATTCCGTACACAGCAAAGTGAACGTATTTGTGTCCTTCAACCTTTCACAGAAATATTATATCTTTCAACAACCTTCAAGTAGCAATTTGTCATTGTCTATGACAAGGAAGCGTTGTCTCCGCCTCTTTATGACATAAAAGGCCGACAGCTCAAAATCGTGCCTAGAAATAGAAGTTTAAGTTTGTCATAGATATTTGTGCGTGAAAAGGCTTCCTTCGGCGATATGATAGAACAATCTTATGTAATAGTGATACATTCTATCATATAGGTACATATTATTGTCAGAAATAATTAGGATAATAAATAACAAATGAAAAGATTTCAAATTTCAAATTAAAAAACACACCGAATTTTTTTACTGAAAACTCGTATCATATTTAAAACAATAATAATAGAGTACTAAGATTGAAAAATATGATGTTATTGATGTATTGTAGCTGAAAATGAATTTTATGTTTTTTCATAGTTTCAAAATTTTCTAGATGATCTTTCAGTTTGTGGTTGTGGCTGAAATAATCATGGACATCTTCATGCTAAAATTGAAATTTTGAATAAATTAAATTAATTTTTAGCTCAAAAACCGACCGTCACTGCTATGTACTTTGTTACGTATTTTCTGTAAATGATGTAACGTTATTTTTTTGAATAATATGTAAACGCCTTTATTTCGAAAATAAAATATAATACCTGCAAATTGATTAAGGTGTTTATAAAAAACGCAAGTATTTTGCTCGGATCAATTTAAAACACGAATTCAATCATGTTTCAAAATATAGAACAGTCTTGAGTAAAAGTCTTCAGCGATGTGGTAAATAGAAAATTTTAATTAACCTACATCTGAAAAGAGACAATCCAAGACCTGACCTTTCAACTTGTTTTTGTTATAGTTCCCAAAACGGAGATTGTTGGAGAAGCAGAGATGTACGTGAAAGCTGGCAGCACCGTCAGCCTGCGCTGCGTGATCAGCCGCTCCCTCGAGGAGCCCGCCTACATCTTCTGGTACCGGGACAGCGAGAGGGTTCTCAACTATGACCGCAGCCTCATAGACATCCGCATGGAGCGGATAGGAGCCGACACCACTGTAAGTACCATCAGTCAATCATCACAGTAAACCTGCGCTGTGTGATCAGCCTGCCTACATCTTTTGATTCCGGGATATCGCGAGGGTTCTCAACTATGACCACAGCCTCTTAGACATCCGCAGAGAGCGGATAGGAGCCGACGCCACTGTAAGTACAATCAGTCAGCCATCATAGTAATCATGTGCCTTGTGATCAGCCCGCCTACATCTTCTGGTCCCGGGACAGCGAGAGGGTTCTCAACTATGACCGCAGCCTCATAGACATCCGCATGGAGCAGATAGGAGCCGACACTACTGTAAGTACAATCAGTCAATCATCACAGTAAACCTGCGCTGTGTGATCAGCCCACCTACATCTTGTGGTCCCGGGACAGCGAGAGGGTTCTCAACTATGACCGCATCTGCTTGGAGCGGATAGGAGCCGACACCACTGTAAGTACAATCAGTCAATAATCACAGTAAACTTGCGCTGTGTGATCAGCCCACCTACATCTTGTGGTCCCGGGACAGCGAGAGGGTTCTCAACTATGACCGCAGCCTCATAGACATCTGCTTGGAGCGGATAGGAGCCGACACCACTGTAAGTACAATCAGTCAACCATCAAAGTAAACATGTGTCTTGTGATCAGCCCGCCTACATCTTCCGATACCTGGATACCAAGAGGCTTCTCAACAATGACCGCAGCCTCATAGACATTCGCATGGAGCGGAAAGGAGCCGACACCACTGCAAGTACAATCAGTTAACTACCACAGTAAACCTGCGCTGTGTGATCAGTCTGCCTACTTAATACCGGGGTAACGAGAGGGTTCTCTACTATGACCGCAGCCTCATAGACATCTGCATGGAGCGGATAGGAGCCGACACTACTGTAAGTACAATCAGTCAATAATCACAATAAACTTGCGCTGTGTGATCAGCCCACCTACATCTTGTGGTCCCGGGACAGCGAGAGGGTTCTCCTATGACCGCAGCCTCATGGACATCCGCATGGAGCGGATAGGAGCCGATACCACTGTGGGTACAATCAGTCAACCATCACAGTAAACTGCATTATGACCGCAGCCTCATGGACATCCGCATGGAGCGGATAGGAGCCGATACCACTGTGGGTACAATCAGTCAACCATCACAGTAAACTGCATTATGACCGCAGCCTCATGGACATCCGCATGGAGCGGATAGGAGCCGACACCACTGTGAGTACAATCAGTCAACCATCACAGTAAACTGCATAACCAGCTAAAGCCTTTAGAAGCCCGTGTACATCTTCTGGTATCGTGACAGCTAAAGGGTTGACGACTATGACCGCAGCCTCATGGACATCTATATGGAGCGGGTAGGAGCCGACACTCCGGTAAAAATAGTCAATTATCGGTAAATAGGCATTTGCTTGAGGCAGCAAAAACATTTCTTTTTGAACATGACATTTCTTCTGATACTTGTGATTTCCCCAATCAAAAAACGTTGCTCTTGAAAAATTTCAAACAACCCATGTTAAACGAAATACACATAAAATAGGAAGATCACTGCGTACCCTTTCGTAAATTTTACCATTTAGGATAGCGAGAGGGGCTCAAGTTCGCACCCTTATAGATCGCACACCACTGAACATGAATACGGTTATATTGCTTTCAGATTTATTTTCTCATGTGCAATATTGTTTTTGCTTCAAAGGTTGGTAATATCCTCGTTTTCCGGGTATTTAACCAATTCGATTTTTTGCATTGCTTTTAGGCATCTACTATACTCAATTACTTTTTTGAATTCCTTATTCGTATTCCTTGCTAGATTCTTTGATTAAAATTATTTTGATAATCGTTAAGCTTGTGGCTATCAAAATGCAACATTTTTGTTTTACAGTTCAGTTTTTTCTTTTTGGTATGTGCGGTTAGATTTTCGAATGAAAGTCTTATTAGATCAACCAGTTGACGGAATTCGATTAAAATACAATCAAATCTAATCCCAATCTTTTATTACTGAAAATCGAATTGAAATTCAAAAATACCTACCTCTTAAAATGGCAAAAATAAGGTTCAGTTACCGATTCAACAGTCCAATTTCTAAACCCACCGTAAAAATAAAGTCATTTCGACAAATGCGAGTCAGCACCAATTTTAAAGTTAAATACCTCGCAAAATATGATTTTCCAATTTCTCCCTCAGATTTTCAGATATTTCTTTGTCAGTTAATTTTTCCGCCTGAAATTTTTCCGTCTTATATTTTTCCTTCTTCAGAAGATAAACGCCGTTATCTGTTCGTTATAGATAAGTAACGCAATGCTCGCTGGCTCGGAAGAGAAATTCTCTAAGTGGGGATTCAAGTAAAATACTGTACATCGTTATTGATGTCGATGATGAAACACTTTTCAGAATGTGAACGAAACAAAAGCTGAGAGTTAGCAAAATCTCACGAGTGTGTGCTTTCTCAAGGATTTTGTTTATTCGTCCAAAGCATTATGTGAGATTTTTTGCAGAAAATATTTTGTTTCTCTTTGTAGCTCTCGAACACCGCATATTATATTGTGAGTTAGGTGAGGAGCTACGATGTTACAGGCTACGCTGGGAAATATTCTGTGTTGATATTTTAGATTATTCCCTTTTGATTTAATCGAAGAGATAAAACACACCAGGATGAAAGAAAATATTTACCTTTTCGAAAGTTTGTCCTCGGTACTGTTTGTTTATTATACTAGTATATAATTTAATTATTTGTTTGTATTGAGTGTTTCATTTGCGCAGGTAGAAAAATAGAGAGCAAAAATTATCTTTGTCGTTTTTCTTTTGCAATACTCACGGAAAATTTTACATATGTAGTACCTAATCTAAATGTGTTTTGTTTGTTTAGATTGGACAGCTCACAATATACAATACGAAGAGAAAAGATTCTGGAAATTATTCCTGCAATCCATCGAATCTCGATTCCGCAAGCATGATATTGCACGTTCTGAATGGTAAGATATATTTTTTCTCATTAATCTAATAAAACTTCCACTCAATTATTCAAGCACACATTTTTTAGCAAATCTTCTGAGCTTCAAATTGATTTTTCTCATTTATCACAATGATAATTATGTTGTGTATTCCGATTCTATTTTTTTACAGTTTAAGATATGACCGTATAATATTATTAATAATACCAACTAGGTTAATACCCATATCATGGTGGAGGTTTATTTATTTACCTCTATTTTCAGGACTTTTTCGATTTCTTAGATGACATTTTTAAGTTTTAGTTAAACATATCGTACCCCTCAATAAATATAATAATCTTACTAATACCCAGACTGTTTTTTATTAAATTTTTCTTTATTCATTGCTTTGATGGTTACATAATTGGTAGGTTTTTCGACCACCATGCTAGGCACATCACGGGTTCATTATGGTGGTCGATTAAGTACAATCTATATAAACAAGGTACATATATATAAGCATGTTTAAATTTTCTGTGCCTGTCTCACTAGGAATATCCTGTGAAACTGTGCTATATAAATACTACGTTATTATTATTATTATTATTATCGAGATAGGCTAGTTAACAAAAAAAATAATTTAACAAGAGGTACCTACATTTAACAATAAGCTTAATTTCGATAAGTTCGATAGGTACGTTTTTTGTTAAGTAGGAAGCAAAAATATTTGACGGAATAAAATCAGTTTGGTATTGATGTAAAGAATGGGATTAGAGAATATTTATTTTAGATTTGGGTAAGTTGACAAATTACTGCACTACCTTTGTAACGATCCATTGTTTAGTAAAGAATTTAAAACTATTCAGATTGTATGAGACCACTTCTTTGTTCCATACAAATACTATAAATAATAGGGCGCTGGACTCCGATCGTCGCTCCGGTTTCGGGAGATAATAACAACTCAAAGACTTCTTGGGTAATGACATGAAATATTTATTTTCAGACGGTTTTTATACTAAATTTTGCGTACACCTGTTTTGAAGAAAAACGTAAACATGTTTTCATTTCTGCATCTGTTGTTTATCTCAATTACCCCAGGTGTTTGAGGCAGGTGTCCTGTGTGCTAAGTTTCGTTTGAATAACAAACTGGTTTGGATATGCGTATTGTTTTCTTGCCTGAGTTGACCTGATTTCCCCAGGTGGACGAACGCACCTGCTTAAAATGCAGGATTAATCATCAATATAATGCAAGGCGTTTTGGTTGCTAAGTGAGTTAGTTCTTGAATAACACGTGCAGCCTTTTATGTAACATTTTGTTTACTCTTCTCTGAACAGGTGGTAGGCAATTAATATTTTAAAGGAACACGTGCGGCGACCAGCTGTGATTTTTCACGTAAACAAGATCTGGCAAATGCTTCAAGAGACGTTTGTTACACAGATTTTAGTTGTCTTAATTTGCCACGTAGAGTTATTGTATATTTTCGGAGCAATGTGCAGTTTCTTTGTCCAAATAATTTTGTAGGTGTTTGTAAGAATTCATTGATTTTTGCCGGTTGTTTCGTGTTTTTTGTGAATTATCATAATATTTACTTGTTTCGTTAGAGATGGGTTAAAATTTTGGAGTGTACAAACAAACTCTGATTCCTAACCTTGCATCACGGGTTCAATACCTCAACTGTCCAATTCCTCTGCAATGAAATCAATATTTTCCGGTTATAAAGCTGTTTGTAGGAGTTTTTGGAACATTGTCAGGGTATTCGTAACTGAGGAATGTTTTAATATTAAAAAAATATTGACCCATTACAGTACGAAGATCATAATTTTCATTTTGAATGCATTTACTTTTTTCCTGAAATTTTTATGACAAGTGGTCATGAAGACGGAGTCGATTTTCAATTCAGCCGGCTTGATCAATCTTCAAGCGTCATGCATACATGAACGTCTGTATGCGCGTTAGTCAGATCAGTCAAAGCTACTTGGTCAAAAATACTTCGACAACCACATAGCACCACTCAACGACATAAACTTACATGGACTGACGTCACTTCAAATATAACGGACAGTGTGTAGACACCACGGACGAACTGCAAATTACATCAAGCATTGTTAATTTGACATCCACGTACGGTCGAGTTTTGTTGATTGATTGACAAGCAGTCTCATGGAATTTGGAAAGTAAACTTGATCGTGCGTAGCGACCATTGATTTAAAGCTTGAAATCTTAAAACCTTTTCAAAATTATTCCACCTTTCTGTACAGAATGTCACTTTTACATTATCTACCTTCATCGAGTTGTAAAAGTTTTATGAATGTTCGTACGTTGTAGAGTCTGTCAGACTCCCGGCAGTAATAATATCGACGGGAGCAAGTTGCTGAAGAGCAGCATCTGCACTTGACACATTGATGCAAGTTGCGCGCAACTTATGTCAGTTAGTAAACCTTCATTTTTGACGCTCGTGTTAAGATGGAGCATGATAGATCGTGCAAGGGTTGAACGGTGATTAAATTTGAATTACATTACGGTACTTTGGTTTCGCTAAGGTCTCATGAATTTGTTCAACTTGCACAGAACATTGTTAAAAATAATTTATTATTTCGCGTAAGAGCATTCACGAGCTTAACTAACAGAACAAAGGCACAATGTTCCGTACTTTTACCAGAATCTCAAAATTCTCCCAGTAAACATAAAAATAAAAAACTATATAATAAGTTTTATTTTTAACTTCGAAGTAAAAGCACCCATTGACAAACTTATCACATTATTTTTTCTGTAATGTATTTTATTTGATTTCTTGTAATGTTGTATAACTTTTTCTTTATAATAAAAAAAACAAACAAATGAATATTTGGAAAAATTGTGAAATACCGTTGTTTAAATTTATTTAAATTAAATTTATCGTTGTACTGTAGCTTAAAATCAATTTGGGAGGCGGGAACAACCTCCCCGTGAACCGTGATACCTAAAACGTCTACCATAGGGTGCCTCACGTGTTTTGCTACGTTCGGTGACTAGCAGGGGTATCCGGGTTTCTGGGGGGGGGGGGAGATTCTCTAGATCTTGGTGGCGGTGCCTGCTGTATGGTGAGCCGGATTTGGAAAAACTGTTTTTTACCTCTTCAGCAGGTTCTCTCAATCCTTCGCCTTGAACCGCTGTGGGAAGGATGATTCACAATGACCGCCAGATTCCTACCGACCCTTCATACCGTTTTCCTTCCCAGATCATCATCTCCTTCCTGTCTTAAAAATACCCTCCACACGCATCCTTAAAGATGACGCAAGCCCTGAGGGAAATTATTTTCCTTGGGGCTTCCTGTTTTTTCTTTTGCATTAACTCCACACAGGAGGCCCTGAGGAAAATAATTTCCCTCATGACTTATATCTGCGATGATGTGTGGAGGGTCTTTTTGAGGAGAGGAAAGAATGACCATTGATCTTGAAGAGACCCATGTTGTGGAAGGAGGAAACACAAAATCCGGCAAATCGTTCCACAGCCGAGCTGTTGAACACAAGAATGTGTCAAAGAAGTGACCCGTTCTCATGTGACCAATGTCAACCCGGTGCCGAAGGGATCAATGACGCTAGTTCCTCGGAGCATCTTCCATTGAAATACTGGTAGAACAAGGATAGCACTCCCACCCGATGCTTGTGCTCTAAAGATTGTAATTCATCTGATAAATTAGGAGAATCTATCAGACGAACCGCCCGTTTCTACACAGAGTCGAGGGTTTTTTTTCAGGTATTTTGGGGCTCTAGACCAGAAGTGGCTGCCAAATTCAACCGTGGGGCGCACTTGTGATTTGTACGGCGTTAGCAATTGTGTACTATTAAAGCACCTGCGGGCCCTGTACCGTAAGCCCGGTTTTTGAGAGGCTAACATAACTCTGGCTTCGATGGAGCCCCCATATCGGAGCTGGTCACTTAGAGTTACAGTAAACATATCAATGGAGGGCCTGTAATGTAATGGAAGGCGATAAGTATGTATGGTACGCACGTAATTAAGTATTATGTGTGGTAATTACGATCGACAATGTTTTCCAAATAAATAAATAAAAAACTGTGTGAAAAATTTCAATATTACAAAATAAGACAAGGTTAAATTTTACATACTTTACCATAACTTCTTTTGGACAAAAACACAATAAATACCTATAACGAAAACTTGAGCTTCTTACAGTACAAGAAAGGTACACAAAATCATTGACCTCGTTGATTCTCTGAATTTTGATCGTATGAACCTTCGTAACTAAACAAAATCAATGAACCGTTAAACGAGATCGAACATACAACCTTTGGTATCCGGTGGCGATTGTATTTATACACCATTATTTCATCCCACGTAATTCTTTCACAGCATGAATTATTTATTGAATAAATATTGCTTTCCGTATAATGACATTTTTGTTCACTTGGTCACTCTTATTCCATCACTATGGTTATGCCACCAAAAAAGTGTTTCCGTATACTGACATTGTTTTTGTTCACTTGGTCACTCTTATTCCATCACTATGGTTATGCCACCAAAAAAGTGTTTCTGTATAATGACATTGTTTTTGTTCACTTGGTCAATCTTATTCCATCACTATGGTTATGCCACCAAAAATTTTATAACAAATCTTGTTTCGCAACGCCGAATCGGATCTTGACAGGTTTATTCTGCTTCACTAATGGTTGGCTAGAATTTAAACATTAAAGAGTTTTATTTCACTTGTACATTTGTTACTCAATTTTTATTTATCTGCTACCGGTTTCGACAAATACGTGTCTTCAAGCAATCTTAAAACTAACTTAAAAATACAATTTCACAAACGATCAGATGTTATTTGGTGAAGGTAGCGGGAGGGGTGATTTTGGTGGAGGGGGAAAATGGTGGGAGTAGTCAACATAACAACGTTGCCAGATCGAAAGAAATATTGGATAGGTTCTTTTTCTAACAATTTGAAAAACAAAATGTACAGTCTTTATTCAATGTAAAACAAAAAAATGGTCGTGAAGTATTTTTTGTAAGTAAGCCTGTCAATATTTAATTAAAATCTAGTCTGAGTCAGCACAGGAGCCCCTAGTGAGGAGGATAGAAGTATATAATATATTATTATCTTTTAACCTTATAATTTAATAAACGTAAAACAATTGTATTAAAACTAAAAAAAAATAACAGGTTTATTATGACCATAGTTAACACCAAGTTATGTAGTGGAATAAATCAAATAAAAGTATACGTACTACGATTTAATGAACTTGCAGTATCCCTCCGCGGCTATATACTACATATGACGCATATATCTCGGTTATTTCGTACCTGTGACTAGCGATCACTAGATGACAGTGGATTCGAGGAAAATGCTATTTTGGAACCAGTTCCTACGCCATTGCCTATCTCAATTACTTTGTACCGGTAACTAGCGGTCACTGGATGACAGTAAATTCGAGTACAATTTTTTGGAACCAGTTCCTATTGTAGCACGCTTGATTACAGAGGCAATTTAAATCTACAACCATTTTAAGGTATACTATAATACCAGCTCGTAGTGGAATGGATCTGGCTACACGGAATCATTTCCAAGAACATAAGCACACATTCTACCACTAACAATTACACATCTGTCTGATCTGCCCTGATGATGGACACTGCAAAGCTGTCCGAAACGTTAGCTAAAGAAGGAGGTAGCGAAACACGCCATAACACCCCAAAAACTAATAACGAAAAAAAATCTCTCACTTTTGTTACTTTCGATGGCTTCTCGTGATTTTTTTTTTGTAATATTGATTCAAGACACACGTTCAAATATGTATCTATATACATTCATCTTATGTCGTGTTTGTTGGCACATATGGCACATGGAAGCTTCTTACTTCTTTTTTCGTGAAAACTCAGAATAACAAAACAATTTGGGAATTCCTCTCCCTACCGTATCTCTTTCTATTCATCTTTTGAATTTTACACATTATTCGCATCACGGCTTCCAGTTTCCTTTCATTCTTTCCATTATTACTTCGATTTTATCGTATAATGTATTCAAGAATACACTTTATATTCCCGTGCTTGTATTTATTATTATTTATATGTAGATACAGACAATCCAATTGAGAAAAACATTCGATCTGCAAACAACTGCCAAATATTCTCAAAGGTGTGTCGATAAATAGGGTGTATTAGCACGTACCTACCAGAGATTTTTAAGCATGTTTGGAATAAAAAATGAAGTCTTTAATTTGCTATCCGATAATTCATTTTCAATTAAATACAATTTTTTTCACACTTTGCAATGGGTCGGAACTACTGGAATGAGACGGAGTGCGTATCAAGCGAGGCAGAATCTGATTGGTGACGTGTGAGGAAAAAATATTTAAAACGTCAAATCAAACAATAAGTTCGCGTGCAACAAATAATAAAGCTATTGAATTATGAGAACAAATTTAAAAAATCGCCGGAAATAAAAGTGTAGCTACATAAAAAAAAAACCAGTGTGGAATTTTACAAAATTAGTTGAATATTATCGGAGATGGAAAATTTTCGTGTAGTGACGTCACGAGCCCAAAAACGGATTTATTCATTTAAAAAAAAAACTATAAATTTATAATATTTTTTTGTACATTTTCGTAATCTCAGTAGAAAAAATTATCCACATGATTTTTCATTCAGTCATTTTGAAATTCTTGCAAGTGGCCTATTTGGAAAGAAATATGATTTTAGGTTTTCACGGCCAAAAGTACATATTATTGTTATTTTTTGGGGGGTTTTATGCGTGTTGCGCTACCTCCTTCTTTAGCCAACGTTTTGAACAGCGTTACAGTGTCCATCATCAGGTATGATGTGTAATCTGTTGTCACACTGTAACATTGTCCGAAAAGTTGGCTAAAGAGAGGTAGCGCAACACAGCGTAACACCCCAAAAATAAATGACGAAAATTCGGAAAGAGTTTAATGCTATGAAAGAAATTTTTTAAACATTTAAAAAAAAAAATAGTTATCTTATATATACTATTATTTTATTCGTACCTTTTCGATTCCTGTGATTCTACTCCACCTATTTACTACATTCTCGGCGGGACTAAGATTGTATTAGACGCGTTTGCCTCGCCTCGCTTTCCTAATTTTACCTCGTCGGCATTCGATATAGTATTGACTTTTTTGTGTCCAACTCATAAAACGCAATGTGAAACATCGCCTGGATAATGAGCAAGTGCAATTTACAAATAATAATGACCTCAACTCTAAGTAACAACTGCGTGATAGGAGAGTGTAGAACTCTAGTCCAATTAACCTTTCAGAAAGCACCGATTGATTAATCTATATTTTTCATTTCTCGTGAAATTATGTAACCTAAAACAAAGATCGAGAATAATTTTTTTAATTAGAGGGTTAATATTAAAAACATACGTATACGTAGTAGAACATATTGGACTGTAATAACATGTATCGTTTCTGAAAATTTTCTAGAACGAATAAAACATAGTACTCCGTATTGCTGGAATGAAAAAATAACATTCTAGGAATAAAACGAGTTTGCAGCATACACGTAGATGTGAAAAATCACGTTTCATCATGTTTATTGTGGGTGGAGAAATTAATTAGTTTGCTTCTCTGTTGTGTTAGGCGAGCAACCCGCGGCTATGCAGCACGGCAACGCTGGTTGGCGGGTCTCACGCAGGGAGGGGATCATACCCCTGCTCTCATTGGTCAGTCTGGCCTTGCTCGCGGTGGCGTCACGGCAGTACGTGTAAGTAAAAATGTGTAAGTAATATTTTTTTATAGTATGTTCTAAAGTGTTTTCAAAAACGACATGTTTTCTTTTAATTTTTTTAAAATTAATACTATCTGCATTCGTAAGCACTTAAACCATAAAATGTAGGTCCATTGTGCTTTACCCGTACCCATGTTTGTCCTATCCGGTCATTTTAATAAGCTCACCAAAGTTGTTACTGGGCACTCAACTATATATCATGGTTTCACAGCGTATCTTTCCTCATATTTCTATCTACTCCTAACAGTTGCGACTTGCTATATACAAAAATGTGAGCAATTATTTTTTAATATGTTTCAGTAGTGCAATAAAACAGACATTGCGTACTCCGTTCACGTTTCTCGACTAACCACTAATAATTGATTAATCATTCAATTCATTTAATTCATTAAATTAATTTAATTAATTCAATTAATTCAATGCAATCAATTCATTTAATCCATTCAATAATTCAATTAATTCAATTCATTCAATTCATTCAATTCATTCAATTCATTCAATTCATTCAATTCATTCAATTCATTCAATTCATTCAATTCATTCAATTCATTCAATTCATTCAATTCATTCAATTCATTCAATTCATTCAATTCATTCAATTCATTCAATTCATTCAATTCATTCAATTCATTCAATTCATTCAATTCATTCAATTCATTCAATTCATTCAATTCATTCAATTCATTCAATTCATTAAATCATCCAATTCATTCAATTAATTGAATTCATCAATACATTCAATTAATTCAATTCATTCAATTCATTAAATCATCCAATTCATTTAATTATTTGAATTCATCAATACATTCAATGCATTTAATTAATTAAATTCATTCAATTAATTCAATTCATCCCAATCAATCATTTATTCAATTTATTCAATTCATTCAATTCATTCAATTCATTCAATTTATCATTTCTTTCATTTAACTCAATTAATTCAATTCAAATAATTGACCAATTCGTTTAATTAGTTCAATTTTTTCAATCCGTTCAATTCGTTCAATTCGTTCAATTTGTTCAATTCGTTCAATTTTTTCATTTCATTCAATTTTTTCATTTCATTCAATTCGTTCGATTCGTTCAATTCATACAATCCATTCAATACATTTATTACTTTCAATTAATTTAATGATTAAAAATATTAAAAATTGAATGAAAATGGTTTTCGTGGAATTTATAAGCACCGCTCCGTTTAATCGTCGTTAGAATCGCCATTTAACCGAACGAACGTCGTCGGTCCACGCAAACCAATTTAAAAATACAATCAGTTCACGCACACAATTTTAGTCCTTTTGTTTTGGAACCTAGGTATAATATTTAATTAATGTTTTCGATCGTCGTTTTACTAACATATGTTTTCTTTTCAGGTGATGAAACGGAGGCTTGTCACGATGTGTTTAAAAGCGTTGGATTTTATCCTATAATGTAATATAAGTATTTTTTTATATTATTATATGGCATACTACTACCTATGTATATTTAATCTTTATTAGGTGATGAAAAAAACTAATACAATTTATATAATGAACTGAATAATCGAAATGTAAAAAAGTGGAAAATACGCTACGAAGTGATTTGTTGAAACTTGAGGACTTTTAAAGAGTGTTTTGATTAAATTTATTCCTGATAATTGGAAATGTAAATATTGTAGATATATTTTTGTTAATAAATTATTAAAAAGGGAATCGCAGTGTTTTATTAAAAGGTCAATTATGAAATCCAAGTTTTTCACTCTTAATTAAATCTGGTCTTGAAATGAATCGCTTTTTTCGCAATGGAAAGTGATTGAGGTTCAATGGGAGAACACATTATTAAAAAAAACTTAATTTCGCCTGAGGCTTGTTTCAACTGGTAAAATTTATTTTACAAAGAAAATAAAATTATCATGCCAGAATCATCAGTTTTTTTTAGCAAAGGCTTCTCAGAAGCAAAATTGTTTTGAAAATCGTTGAAATGTGAACATAGAATATTATTTTGCAAATTAAATGTTTTTATGACTTTGTGATCGCTCTACAAAAAAGGTGGAGTTGAAAAAGATTTTTAGACAAGTACTGAATATTATTTATAATAATCATATTCGTGAGAGATAATACAATTCTAACTAAATAAAGATACACTTGAACCAATCGCTGTGAAAATGACCTATTACCCCGTCCGTAGAATGAAGAATATAATAAAAACATACGTTTTTAGATTTTCACCGCCAAAAGTATTTTCATTATTTGTTTTTGGGGTTGTATGCAGAATTGCACATGCTCGGGCGACACCGAAACGTTGGCTAAAGAAGGAGGTAGCGTAACACGGCATAACACCCCAAAAACAAATAATGAAAATAACAAAAACATATAAAAAGCATTAACTTTGTGGCTCGCTATAATTTACAATAAAACATGTAAATTTGTTATACTCCACTTTATTCTTATTCATACTCTACTTGTTTTAAAAGAACCCTTCCATCATCTGAAGTGTATTGTAATAAATGTTTAAGAACAGAGCGGTTTACTGGAAGTACATCTAAAGAACATGACTTAAAGGTAAATTAATTTGGTTAATCAATATTCAATATACTCACAAGATTTATTATTTAGGGATTTTCTGATTTCATGTGCATAATTATCTGATGTATATTATTATCCCATCTATTTTTTTACCTAATGAAGGATGTTCGCGCCTAGTATATTGGCTGCACTCGGCGGATTGCTTTTGTGTTTATTTTGGACTTAAGTATTATTTATTTCCTATGGCAATAAATATCTCCTTTCCCCCGCTCCCCGTGTTTTTTCCCGTCTGTCACGATTCCGATGATATCGAGATTATTCGATGCTCGAAGTTAATGTTAACAATCATCACAGCCGGACGCAGTCATAGTTATACCTAACTCGCATAAAACTACCGCAACTATCTTGTCGCAGCGCATTCTTGCAAAACTATTAGCATTAACAATAATTCATTATTTAAAAAAAAAAAAAAAAAAAGTGAACTGCAACTAAATGGTGATCTCATCAAGAAAAGAATTACGTTCCAGAAGAACCTGCCCTCTTCCGTGAGTTTGACCTATCCTTTATATTTATTTGCCATTGTATTTACGCAGAAGTTAATTGCCAGAGATTATAACCTCTAAGCCGAGACATTATGGTCCAATCTAGCCTGGATGTGTAATTTAAAAGAACCAGCGCGCATTTTTACTTGAAAACATTTACGCACGTATTTCATTGCATATAAATTTATCGTGGGTAGTTGAGATAGGTCGTACGTACGTCATCACGAAATAATCTTCAGCCTATTATAATTAACAAATAAATTGTCAATATGCCGGATGAATCAGACGTCTCCAAAATGGAACGAGACATTAAATTATTAGAAGCGAGGCAGAATTCACAATTTGCAAGGATTCAGAGAATTTATGATAGCATAAAGGGTTTGAAATCATCTAATTCAAAAAACATATTTTGTGCCAATGCAGCGTTGCTATTGGAGATCAGAAAAGAGTTTATGCAATTAGTAAATAAAATTAATGATTTAAAAATGCAAATAAATTCAGATTTTATTCCTAACTTTCAAATGGAACAATCATTTGATGATTTATATGCTGTAATCCAGTTAACCGCAAAACAGACATGTGACAATACAAGTGAGTTATCTGAAACGCATTCGAAGTTAGATAAATCAAATCTCAATGTTAAGTTGCCAAAATTAACTTTGCCATCATTTGATGGAAATATAATGGGATGGAGAATTTTTCACGACACCTTCAAAAAATTAATTCATGAAAATTCAGACCTTTCCGACACGGAAAAAATTCAATATTTGATAAGTACTTTGTCGGGAAAAGCGTTAAATATCTGTGCCGGAATTCCAACCACAGCGGAAAATTACCATCTTATTTGGGAAACATTGATTGAAAAATACGAAGATACAAGGGCAAACGCAATTTATTATTTTGATAAAATTTTAAACATAAAACCAATAACAATACCGACTGCATTGGATTTAGAAGCTTTCATAGACGAATTTCACTCCTCAATTTCAGCATTGCAACAATTGAAAATTCCTAATTTATTACAATGTTTCTTCCTTTATATAGGGACTCAAAAACTAGACAAAGAAACAGCTGTAGCATTCGAATCATCGATCAGAAAGTCAGAGACACCTTCATACCAGGAGTTCATAACATTTTTGCGGGAACAAGCTAAGATATTACAAAGAACATCAACATTATCAGAATGTCACAAATCACAACAGCGTATTGAGAAAAATTCCCTTAAGAAACAGTACAGCCAGGCATTTGTTAGTTTAACAAATAACAAAACAAAACAGTACAACTGCGCTGTATGTAACCTTTCGGACCACACATTAATTTATAAATGCCCAACATTTTTAAAAGCGTCGCCTAAAAATAGGTTTGAAATATCTCAAAAACAAAACTTATGTAGAAATTGCCTTAGTAAAATGCACTTTTCCAAAACATGTAAGTCGGAAAACAGGTGCAAATATTGTAATCAAAAACATCACTCTTTATTACATTTTGACATCACCTCGCACAATTCCACTAACGATAACGAAGAGGATTTATCGGAAAATCCAGAAAATGAATCGGAAAATCAGTCAGATAATGTCACATTATGTACTCTGAATAATAGAGATTCAAACGCTTTTTCTCAAAATCAAACAATATTATTAGGTACCGCATCTATTAACGTTCTCGATTCTAGGAATAATTATCAGAAAATTCGCGTTTTAATTGATAGTGCATCGCAAAACGACTTTATTACAACGGAATGTTGCAAACGTCTTGGTTTGCGGTTATTCCCAAATCGCAATCACGCAACTATTAGAGGCATAGGAGATATTTCTCAAAGTATTAAAGGAATTGCAAATTTAAAGTTTGAATCGCGTTTTAATAATAAAACATCTTTCTCCATTCGACCGTTAGTCGTGGATCGCATTACAACCCAATTGCCGGCATCTTCTATAGATATAAATGCTTTATCTTACTTAAACGAATTACCACTAGCCGATGACAAATTCCATCTTCCAGGTGTCATCGATGCAATCATCGGTGCCAATTTATTTGGACAAATAATACTACCGGGTAAGGTAAAGGGCTCTCGGTTATTACCAAGTGCAATCGAAACTAGCTTGGGGTATATAATAATAGGAAACGCACCTACTCACGAAAGTTCTTACGCACTTGGTAAAACATTTTGTACAATCACAGAGCCATCGGTTGAGGAACTCCTTGCAAAATTTTGGCAGTTGGAAGAGGTCACGGAGTGTGAGCTACAATCACCGGAAGAAAAGGAGTGTGATGCAATGTACGATCAATCTACCATCAGAGATCAGTCCGGTAGATATATAGTTAGCCTCCCTTTTAAAGATCCTCCAAAAGTACTAGGAGATTCTTATCAAGTAGCATCACGTCGCTTTTTTATGCTAGAAAGGCGATTAACCGCATCACCATCCTTGAGACAAAATTATAATGACGTGATACTGGAGTACCTCAAAATGGGTTATTTATCTCCGGTTAATCCCGACAGAACTCTAGATCAAGGTTATTATATTCCTCATCACTGCATAATCCGAGACGATAAAACAACCACGAAGCTACGAATAGTTTTAGATGCAAGTTGTAAAACTAGTACTTCGTATTCTTTAAACGATATTTTACATTCCGGCAATAACTTACAAGCTGACTTATTCAAGGTTTTAATGAATGTTCGATTATTTCCCATTGTACTTTCCGCCGATATTCGACAAATGTATCTACAAATATTAGTTACAGAAAATCATCGAAGATTCCAAAGAATCGTATATAGATTTCACGCTGATGACCCCTTGCAAGTATTTGAATTCTCGCGCGTTTGCTTCGGAATGCGATGTAGTCCTTATTTAGCATTACGCACAATCCGCCAACTTGCTAAAGACGAACAAGAATCGTATCCCCTTGCCGCTGAGATAATCTCCAGAGATATTTACATGGACGACATTGCCACTAGTGTGATGTCCGAACAGCTCGCCGTTGAATATTCACGTCAGTTGATAAATTTGTTTAAAGCCGGAGGCTTTGATTTAGTTAAGTTTTCTAGCAATTCTTCCAAAGTGTTGCTAAATGTTCCAGAATTTAACCGTCTGTCTAGTGCTGTCGAATTCAATGATGATAATTATCACAAGATACTGGGGCTTCAATGGGTTCCGTCACAAGACATTTTTACTCTAAGTGTTAACTTGGAGTCACGCGAATGTACTAAACGCAATATGTTATCGACAATCGCACGTCTGTGGGATGTAATGGGATTTGCAGCACCTGTAATTTTGTATGCAAAGTTACTAATTAGGTCACTCTGGTTATTGAAAATAGACTGGGATGCTACCCCTCCACCAATCATCAGCAACGCTTGGGAGCAATTTTACACCGAACTACCCTCACTACAGAATATCCGCATACCTCGACATATAGGAGTTAACAATAGTGATTCTGTAATCACTATATTGGGGTTCGCTGACGCCAGTGAACAGGCTTATGGTGGAGTAGTTTACGCACACGTTTCGAATATCTTAGGGAGCAATCAGAACCTTGTACATTTAATTTGCGCGAAGTCAAAAGTAGCTCCTGTTAAGACAGTCTCTCTGGCAAGATTGGAGCTGTGTGCCGCTCTGCTGGTATCAAAATTATGCCGAGAAGTACATAATACTCTATCATCTCGACACCGCATAAAATCAATTTTCGCATTTTCGGACTCAACCGTTGCATTAAGTTGGATTCATTCTTCCCCCCATCGATGGCAGACTTTCGTTGCAAATCGTATTAGTAAAATTCAAGACAATCTAGATCCGCATAATTTTTATCACATTGCAGGACAGGACAATCCCAGTGATTGTTTGTCGCGAGGTTTAACACCAGCCCAATTACTTACGCACCCATTATGGTACCAGGGCCCGCCGTGGACTCATCTCAATGTAGAAAATTGGCCAATTGAGCCATTCTGTAATCGCGATTTATCAAATATACCAGAACCGAAAGTTTTAGCGTTTCCAATAACTACCAGTGAATACTCACCCTTATATCTACTTGCGAATAGAATTTCATCGTGGTCAAAATTATTATGCATCACAGTCTACGTACTACGGTTTGTACGAAAAATACCTAGACTCGTTCAACTAACATCAAATCACCTTAATATTGCTGAAAGGGCAATACTTTATGCTGTACAAGTGGTTCATTTTAAGAATGAATTAAGATACTTACAAGGGAAACATAACGTGCCACCAGTACTAAGAAAATTACGTCCATTCTTAGACAATAATCTTATTCGTGTTGGAGGTAGACTAAACAATTCGGATCTCAGCTATAATTCTCAACATCCGATTTTGTTACCAAGTAAGGAACACGTCACAACCATCATAGTCGACTATTACCATAAGAAATATCTACATGCTGGACCGCAGCTTTTAATGTCCTTAATTCGACAGAATTATTGGATACTTTCCGCTAGAAACATGATTAGAAAACGTGTACACCTTTGCAATACCTGTTTCAAAAATAATCCAAAATCCAATTTTCCTATGATGGCGGATTTACCCGCGTGCCGTGTTAAACAATCAAAGCCATTTTTACATACGGGTGTAGACCATGCGGGACCTATCGCAATAACAATGAATCGACAAAGAGGAACCCGTCGGCTAAAGGCTTACATTTGTTTATTTATATGTCTCGTTACTCGAGCAGTGCATATTGAACTCGTTTCTGATCTCAGCACGGATTGCTTTTTAAATGCTTTTAAGCGTTTTATTGCACGACGGGGACCTTGTGGCACGCTATATTCAGATAATGGAACTGCTTTCATCGGTGCAAAGTCATATTTAGATGATCTTTATCGTTTCCTGGGCTCCGAACAATTCAAAGACGCATTTTTACATACTTTATCCGAATATCGAATAGATTGGAAATTTAACCCACCTAGCGCACCCCATTTTGGTGGTATTTGGGAAGCCAATGTGAAAAGTGTGAAAACGCACTTACACCGAGTGATAGGAGAGCAACTCCTTACTTATGAGGAATTGTCCACTGTCTTGATTCAGATTGAAGCCTTGTTAAACTCTCGTCCTTTATCTCAACTGAGTTCTGATCCATCAGAACCATTGGCCCTTACCCCAGCTCATTTCCTCACCCTAACTCCCTTAACGACCTTACCTTCCGCAGACGTGTCTCACGAACCCATCGGATTACTCAAAAGAAAATCTATGTTAGATCACATGGTTCAGAACTATTGGAAACGCTGGAAGATAGAGTACCTGAACTCATTACAAACAAGGTTAAAATGGAACACTCCGGTTAATCCTGTCCAAAAGGGCATGATAGTTATATTAAAAACCGACATGTCACCGCCCCTGCATTGGCCCTTAGGGATTATAGATGAAGTTTATCCAGGAAAGGATGGTGTCGTTAGAGTAGTACTTGTCCGAACAAAAACAGGATCTTACAAGCGTCCTGTTGTAAAGGTTTGTCCTTTACCAAATCAATAAACCAATATCATATTAATTGGATTATTTAGTTTAGTTTATTTCGGTATACATCTACCTATTACTTTTATCGTTCTAAACGTTTATAACTTATTATTTTCTTTTCATCGTACTCACAATAGTGATACGCATTAACGTGATGAGCAATGAACCACGATGACGTAAATGTTTTCAAGCATTTATGTAAATATTATTTTTTTTTCGTTTTTTGTTTATTATTATTATTTACTATTCTTCGTTTTTATTTTTCTTTCTCGTTGCTATTCGCATTGTTGGTTTGTTTTTTGACCATTCTGTCAAGGCCGGGGGCATGTTCGCGCCTAGTATATTGGCTGCACTCGGCGGATTGCTTTTGTGTTTATTTTGGACTTAAGTATTATTTATTTCCTATGGCAATAAATATCTCCTTTCCCCCGCTCCCCGTGTTTTTTCCCGTCTGTCACGATTCCGATGATATCGAGATTATTCGATGCTCGAAGTTAATGTTAACAATCATCACAGCCGGACGCAGTCATAGTTATACCTAACTCGCATAAAACTACCGCAACTATCTTGTCGCAGCGCATTCTTGCAAAACTATTAGCATTAACAATAATTCATTATTTAAAAAAAAAAAAAAAAAAGTGAACTGCAACTAAATGGTGATCTCATCAAGAAAAGAATTACGTTCCAGAAGAACCTGCCCTCTTCCGTGAGTTTGACCTATCCTTTATATTTATTTGCCATTGTATTTACGCAGAAGTTAATTGCCAGAGATTATAACCTCTAAGCCGAGACAAAGGAAGAATTCTTCTGAAACCAGTAGAGTGTGAATAAAAACAAAGTGGCCTATAACCAATTTATGTCTTTTTTGCAAATATAACAATTGCCCAGAATTGCCTTCCGTACAAATTTGAAAGAAAGAAAAGTGCCACTGACTCGGTACCTTTTGATTCTAGACCGTTAGCCCATGGTCTGTCTTTCTTAAATTGCCTGAAATTATTAGGTCCTTACATATGAAATTGGCGTTTTGTATGGGAGGAACATAAAGTCATTTTTTTTAAAATATAATATATTTATTTAATCAAAGTATGTACCATTGCTATCTATGCACTTTTGACATCTCATAGGTAGTTCATCGATCCCTTTACTAAAAAAACCATTCAGACGGGAAGTTTGGACTGCCCCATCGGAATTGAATTTTTTCCCTTGCAAGAAGTTATCTAAATTTCGAAAAAAATGGTAATCTGTTGGGGCAAGGTCCGAAGAGTACGGTGGATGTCTTAGGCATTCCAATTGAAGCTCCTCTAATTTGATAGCCGTCTGTTGTGCAGTGTGTGGTCTAGCGTTCTAACGCGCGTTTGTTGATTTGCTTCACTCAATTCGTGAGGTACCCACCTTTCAAGCTTTTTCACCTTCCCAATTTGCTTCAAGTGGATTAAAACAGTTTTATCACTAATACCGCAACCTGCAGCTAACTCGGACGTGGTTTGCGATGGATCCGCTTCCACAATAGCCATCAATTCTTCATTATCAACCCTGGTCTCCGGCCGTCCACGGGGCTTGTTCTGCAGGTCGAAATTTGCAGAACGAAAACGTTGGAACCAAAAACGCACTGTGTTTTTTTTTGCGGCACCGTCGCCATACACATCATTAATTCTTCGAGCCGTTTCTGCAGCACTGGTACCACGGTGGAACTCGTACTCTTAAATAACGCGATATTTCAAGTTTTCCATTTTGTAAACTAAGTGACGCAAAGAAAAAAAACAATTCAGGAAAAAACAAATGAAATATAATTTTCGAAACACAAATACATGAGTAAATAGCTGTGTACATTTGAATTTGGAATTCCTAACCAAAGAGAAGATACTTGAGATCAAAGTTGCCAGTACGGCAAAACGCCAATTTTACATGTAAGGACATAATATAAATTAAACATCACCATTTCACACATTTAATGAAATACAGTTTCGTATGGAAATAAGGAAAGGAAAAGGAAATGGAAAGGAAAGGAAAAGGAATAGGAAAGGCAGAAATCAGACATTAAATTATTACAAAACACGCCCATAAGGCACTTTTGTTATTCTTTATTCTATGACCCCCATCTCTATCCTAACATCAATCAAGCCTGACTTTCATCTTCAACACCCTGAAAGGACGGGCCATCTCCCCAGAGAAGAGCTCGTCGAACTGGCAGCAGATAGTGACAGAGATCGTACAGAATTCGAGTAAATGAAAAGGATTAAACTTGGAGAGCAGATAACTTGTATTATGTTATTATCCAACATTACATCTCTGAACTTGAATACCAACACTCAGGCAATCAAATCCGTCAGCCACCAATAACTGGACAGCTGTCCAAAACGAATGGAATGGAGATGTAGAATAATATAATATAATTTTATTGATTCTATTATTATTTTTATTTATTTTGCGGTTGCTGTAATCATTATTAATTATTACTAATTAGTAGTTTTGTTATTATATTTTTTATATCGTTACTACGATAATACAGGCATTCGCCTAGTTAGGTGGATCTATGTTTTGAATAAAGAAATACACCGCTCTTTGCTGTCGGAAATCATCAACTGACAACGTAATGTTACACAATGATATCACAGCACGAGATCAATACTCAAACGAAGTGCACGATACACGTTTTAACCCTTAACACCACTCGCGGGGTAGTAGAGTCCCCCACCAAGCAGGTTATCGCAAATATTTCTAAAGTTTAAGTTTAGACTTACGGAATTCAATACTTCGTTTGTGTGAAAGCACTATGCAACAATGCATGATTATTTTAAGCCTTACGCGCTTGCTGCTCTATGTAATCGTAGTATCGCCCCAGAGGTCGATACTATGAATATCGCTCGGCTGACCTGGGACCTGAGACCTAGAACCTAAGACCTGGACCTGGTACCTGGTTCTCTCAGGAGTTTAATTACGTTGGAATTTTTTTTAAACATTGACAATGATAGCCTGGATAATGCAAATCTTATTGACAGTATTTCTAATGCATTTTATGGCAAAATAAGGTACAAATGAATAAAAACACCGCCATTGCGGTCACGAGTTCGAGCGCATAACATAATTGTGCATTTGCCTGGCCTAAGAGGTCCTGCTTGATCGAAAAATGAGAAATTGAGGTTTGAAATTCCTATTAATGTCACATGTTTTTTTAAAAATTGTAATTAACTAGTTTTCTTGGATTTATAATAAGTCTTTCATTCATTTTAAATAAAATAAATCCCAAAAAGGGCTTATTTCTATTTTTATGACGCATTAATTTATGGAAGACCTAGGTCCCCCACAAGTGAATTGTGTAGGCTGAAAATAGAAAGTTTTGCTAAGGGTTAAATGCCAATCAATATAATATTAGAATCGTTCAAGTCTACGAGTGGCATACTCAAGGTGCCCTAACCTAGCGATGGTCCCTTGGCTGAATAATTTTAAGAAAAATAAAACTGAACTTTATTTGTGATTTTTAAGCAATATTTATTACAGAAATCATTAAAAAAAAAAAATTGGACACGTCCTCATCGTAAACGGGGACAGACGAAGGATGGGGACCTCAATATGTAGGTCTAGTGCCGTTTATTATAATTTCCTTTTTTTAGGAGGGTTTTTTTTGTTTTTTTTACATGAGCTTCACACAGGAGGACCTCAGAAAAATAATTTCCTTCAGGGCTTATGTCATCTTTGGGGATGCTGTATGGAGGAATCTGGGGTTCAGTATGTCCTGGTCATCGGCCTCCAACACCCAGACAAACCTCACCCCATGAACCCGGGCACCCCTGGTAAATCACTAAACGTAGCGAACCACTTGGGGTAACCTATGGCAGAGGTGTTGGTTTCCGGAGTGGCGGTACCCATTCCCGCCTCCCAAATTGAAGTTTGTCTCTTAATTACATAACCTGATTTATGCAATGGAAAGGCAGGATTAGGAAATTAGCTCTGTATATAAATGTGAAACTGAGAAAATAGTTGCTGGGAGAAAATTTTTGCACCGGGGATGGTGTATTTCGTGGTCGAGGGCTTCCACAAATTTTATATTTCGGTTCTTCTAACTGAACTTTAATGTACAAGTAAGTGCCTAGTATACAATGTTGTATCAAGTGGAGATTTCAAGTGAAGAGTGCCAATGGACAAAGTACATCCCTTATAATAGTCATACACGCTGTCTCTTTCATGCAAACGATCGCTCTCATATCATCGTACATTAGGGTGTGTCAAATATTTCAACTTTTGAATTCAGAAACGCCCGGGGTCTCAAAAGTTGCGTCTTACAAAAAAATGAGAACTGCATTTTTTTTTTCAAACGGTTATTAGCCCGCATTGAAAATCAGAAAAATAACCTAAAAAAATTTTTTTAAATTATTTTTATTACTTATATATTTTTTTCAATAATTTAACCTTTTGTTTGTTATTAAAAAATTGTGTATAGCTGACAAAAATGAAAAAAAAAGATATTTATGAATACAAATAAGTCAACAAGAATTCTGATTTAATCCAGAAAAAATGTTAATTTCCCCTTTTATATTTTTAACCAACACATCACATATTTTAAAACAATTATTTTTTTGCGTCCTTTGTTCTGCAGTTATGTAATGAAAAATAAGTTTGGTACAGAATATAAAATATGGATCCTTTGTTTTATTTTTTTTTCAAATCTCGAAATCTATTTATTTTCAAAACTTTCGGCCATTTTAGTGGGCTAATAGTGAAAAATAATTTCAATTAATTTTGAGACCCCAGGCGTTTAAAAATAAGGCCATTTTTTTATCTCTATGGAGAGCGACGCAAGCTATCGTACATACAACAATCACCACAATTATTTAAAACGAATGGAAACTAGAATCTTCATGAATAGGTTAAATCTCATAGTAAAACGATACGAATTCCTTTGTATGGTGTTTCCAGTTCGTTTTCATATATTACCCAATTTTTTGTCTTTGTTTTATTTCTTTGTGATATTTGAAAAAGAAAATCACGACGGCGAGGTACCAAGGCGGGTATCCGTTTAATGGTTCATGAAAGTTAAACATTGTGACATTAATGTTAGATCGATCTCTTTTCCGATTTCTTTTATCTGAGCCCGTATCGGAAGGAATATTCTCTAAAGAATTGGTAATATATAGGGTGTCAAAGATGTTCAAAGATAACCCAGATTAAAAGAGAAATTTCGTAAGATCTTGTTTGGATGCTAAATTTATGCGTGTGTGTTCCATTCTCACTATGAAGATTGCATTAAAATTTAATCTTTCAGGATGTAATATATTCTGTAATGGCAAAATGATAAAATGTTATCAACTGAGTGATTTTTCTATTATCCGTAATTCTCGCAATTTACTTGTCGCTTTTGATTAAAATTTTGAATGATCTGTGCGTAATGGTAGAAAGAGATGCGATGAAAGATGTGGGTATGATCACAGTATCTTTGTTATGTAGATATTGTGTGTATGTACGTATGTATCACGATGGGATGCATAACACGAATATTACATCACGACGTGCGTTGGTTCTCCAGAGAGATGTTCGATACCTGAATGAAGATGAATCTGGATTATTATTTGTCTTTATTACTGAATTAAAGAAAAATACTTTTTCGGATTTTTTATTTTTTGCCATTTTGCTAGAATTTTTGCGATTTTGTTTTTTTTTGTGCATGTTTTTAATTATTTCATTAAAATGACTATTAATATTCTTCCCTTTTATGATTTTATATTATTAAAAAAATATATAATCGTTGTTACCTGCGCTTCGGAGTAACTTTTTTTTACTCAAGTGCTGTGATTCGAAACAATGGGTACTGCGCGTTTTATCCTCCGACAAAATATCCCTCGACATAATATTCCAAGGACAAAATATCATACGGACAAAACACCCTCCAATAAAATATCTACTAAAACCTAACATAACCTAAACTAATCTAATCTAACCTAACATAACCCTATTTTTGAACAATAATTTATTGTCTTTACAGGTTTTTTGTATGATTTTTGTCCCATTTTTTTTTGGGTTAGGTTAGGTTGGGTTAGGTTAGGTTGGTTAGGTTAGGTTTTAGTAGATATTTTGCTGGGGGATGTTTTGTCCCTAGGATATTTTGTCTGAGATATATATATTTTGGGATGAAAAGTCGCGGAACCTACTGCAAGTCTTGAATATTCTAGGCTGCGCTGCGAATATCTAGTATTATTCTAGTAGCAAGTTTCTACAGATCTCTTATGATCAGTATGAGTAAGAAATACATCGTTATTAAATCAGCATATATATTTCAATGTTCTATATCTATTAATGATGAAAATTGTTATTTTTCCTATAAATTTTGACTTATAAATTCCACTTAAAAAAGCTGTGCGATTTTTCTGACATCAGAATAACTCACCATCGGCGAATTGTTCTTTTATCGTAGTTGAAACTGCTTCAGACAGAGTTCAGCTTTATACTCGTAGTTACCAAATACATGATTTATTTATGTTATATTGTCTATTCCGCAAAAAAATGTAATTGGAACACCTTTACTTCAAAAATATTTACAAAACTTAGTGCTGAAAATTTCAAGGTCAGAACAAAGATTTCCAGTTGAATTTTTTATCATGGATCAAAACTTCAGTTTCTATCTTCATCGCTTTAGGTGGAAAATACTCTGTGATAATAGCAAACAGTTAAAATTCTATGGGAAAAGTATGTACAAATTATACGGTACCAAGTGTGCCGATAAAGTCTTTTTGCTGCTTCAGATATCACAAAAATAATAAAATTTTAATTTTTCATCCAGGTTCTATAGTCGCATTGCGGCATCATTTATTCCCGTTGCTTCAATTAGAAGTTATTTTCGTGCATTTTCTTGAAGAAAGTTTGACAATTTGAATAACCACACCCCCTCTACCTTTCTAGGGGAAGTGCTACTTTAACTTCTCCCTGCTTGCGGTGAGTGATTTCCTCGTCACCCTACGGTTGCTCCTACCCCAGGGCGGACTCTTTACTCAGTCTCAAATGGAGCCAATCATAGTGTCAAACCGTTTGTTTTGTGAACGCCTGTCGTAGAAGCAATTTGTCAGACGATTTTCAAATTTTCCCCAATATTGGACTATTGATTGTACACCCAACAACGACGGAAAAACTCTACGTGGTGTGTTACATCAGTTGCTGAGGAAATCAGGCATGCTTTTCATCGACAATAGATATGTTAGAACATTGCCTACTATAGCTTTTACGAAGCATGTTTTTTCGTTTTTAATATGACAAAACACCTGGTTACTTTTGGCGATGATCAATAAACTATTCAATTATTATAAGCAGTAATTATCAGCCTGAAACACTCAACTACATTGAAAAAATCTTCCGAGAAAAGATACTTGCCGCCAACGGGACTTGAACCCGTGTCCTTCTGATTGCCGGTCAAGTGATCATGCATCATGGTCCCGTTGGCGTCAAGTGTCTTTTCTCGGAAGATTTTTTCAATGTAGATAAGTATTTCAGGCTGATAATTATTGCTTATAATAATTGTTACCCTTTTTGCTATGCATAAAAATCTTGTCTTAAACGATAGTTTATCAATTAAAAATAATAATAAACTATACCTTTGGTTAATCCAGAAATTTTCTATTATAATATAAGGTGATAGTTCTGCAGGCAGATTAAAATTTAATAAATAATAACTTAGTAAAAGAAATTTTAGTTAACAATTATTATAAGCAATAATTATCAGCCTGTATCCATTTAACTCCTCATCAAAGGCACGGGTTCAAGTCCCGTTGGCGTCATGTATCTTTTCTCGGAAGATTTTTCAATGTAGATGAGTGTTTCAGCTGATATTGCTTATAATAATAGTTACCCCTTGTGCTATACATAAAAATTTTGTCTTAAACGTTAGTTTAACAATTAAAAATAATAATTGAAATTTTAGTTCATTGTTCATCGCACGGCAGCCATATTTATTGATTAAACAATAAAAATGAGGAAAATCGCTAGTGGACACTGGACAATGCAAGGCTATTAAAAACTTCGGCTTAAGAAGAGAAAACGCAAATTGACTCAATATCCCAAAAAAAATTAGAACCTAATTTTTATTTATTTTTTAAATTTTTTTTTTTATTTATTTATTTAACGCCCAAATAGCTTTTACATTTTGGTAGTACAAATAATTCATGACAGATTATTTTTAAACATATACAGAAATAATAAAAATAAAATTTGATAAAAAAGCACACAAGTCATAAAAATACAAAAATACAGCGATTTCATTGGTTTTCGGAAAAAACAGATAGGTTTAGGAATAATTTTGGAATAAGTTTTTCACAATATCAACAAATTTCGCCAAGTTTATGCTAAATATGTCAATATCACCTAAGTACTGATTTCCCATAGTGTGAAATCGTTGTATCGGAGAGTGGGCAATGTAGTTCCGCTTATGAATGCTACAGTAGAATAGTGTATTTTGTCGTGTAGTTACTGTCGGTGTTCGTAAGTTTATGAGTTGCAGTAGTTCGCAACAGTCAAATTTAGAGTTAAGTATTTTGAATAAAAATGTTAAGTCGTTTATTTTACGTCTGTCTTCTAGTTTGTGTATTTTTAAAATATTTAATAATAAATTATATTTCAAATCTTGTAGTGGGATATTTAACTTAAAATTTATAAAACGCAGAAATTTTTTGTATTCGCTCAATGCTATTAATGTAAATTTTGTAAGATGGAGACCAAACTACCGAGTAATATTCCATTAGGCTTCTAAATAGAGATACATATAATAATTTAATGACTTGAATGGAATTAAAGTTTTTGGTTGTTCTTAATACGAAGCCTAGTGTTTTCATACCTTTGTTTACAATTTGGTGGATATGATTGGCGAAACTTCATCCAAAATAATTCCAAGATCTCTCATTTCCGTGATTCTTTCTAAAGCTGTGTTATTGATGGAATATTCAAATAAAACAGGATTTTTATTTCTGAAGAAAGTCAAGGTTTTGCACTTTTCTACATTTAAGAATAAATTATTTTGAACGCACCAATCTTTAAACTTACTAATATAATAATAAAAGCAGTAGCCATGAAAATTTTGTACATTTACTTAAAATGTGATTTCAGAGTATAAAAAAATGAACTGTTAAAAAGTCAGTAGTTGCTTTTGCTAACAAAACAAAATGATTTTATATCGCTGGAAATCAGAGATGTGTTGTTTGATATTTAGCACTCTTAATAATGACAATTGTTTAAAGTCGGTCTTTCACCGGCTCTCAAAAACAGTATTTCATTTAACGATATCTTTTAAAATTTGATGACATGATATCATTTTGATAGGCCCGAGGGGAAAGAATAATACAATCGCAGGCGTATTTAAATATAAGTACTGATAAAATATTAATACATTTAGCAGACACATTGAGAAATTTACAAGGATCTATCATCTCAGATTACCAATTATTATTCAGCTCCCATCAATCATCGATATCCTGCGTCCTTGCACGTACCAGACTATTCTCATCGAAAAACTTCTAACCGAGGATGGATGTAACTGGGCAAATTGAAAATTTCCAAATCCGACGAGGGAACGAGAGATCAATAAACGAGATGATTTCGATTCCTACAAACGGAATTGCTAGTAGGAAACAATACGACAATAATACGTGACCGCAAAAACTTCACCCCTTTTTTGTAAGGTGAATATAATATTAATTATTGTGATTCAGATTGTTGATTTATATTTTTGGTAGTGCCCAACGTAAAACAAAGAGTGATATTATAAGTCAACTCTCGTCATCAGCACACTTTTAAGAAAGATAAACATTCCCGGGTTACGAATAACCCAACAATGTTTGAAAATCTCCTACTACCACCATAGAAAGCCGAAAATGTTGCTTGTGTTGTGATGGAGGACTTAGCCAGCCGAGGAATCGAACACGCGACGCGACGCCCAGGTGGGATCCAAGCGCTATGCCCACTCAACCACTGCTCGGTCTAAGACTTGCTAACTGAGTATTTGTCAAATAGGTAAGTATTGTGCTTTCGATTATGTTTGAGCTATCTAGGCCAATTGCATTATAACCATCTTAAAAGGTCACTTGAACATGCATTATTGATTATTTTTTACTTTTAAGGCTAGCAGGTTCCAAATAATCAGGAGAAAGTGTCAAGGTAAATGTTGATTAAGTCCAATGTTTGTGGATGATTTTTTTTATTTGTGTATCAAACAATCAGAAATATTTCAAAAGTAAATATTCTGGGCTCTAGGGCAACGGTCGGCGTAGTCCAGCGGTAAGGCTCTTGATTAGCACTCCGAAGGTCGCGGAATCGAATCCCGGCGTGGCAAATAAATTTTATTTGATTAATTTGTGTTTTTTCACAATTTATTCATTTTAAATAATATATAGTATATTTGCGGCACGTTCCAGGGTGGAAGATACTCTCAGTATCGCCCTGGTATAAGACCACCATTCAGAATTGAAATGTTGCTTTAAATGGCTTTAGCCGTGTTTGGTGATCAGATCTGAATAGCCAGGTATTCCTCACCTTCCTCTTTCATATCTCCTTCCCCTACCCACTACCTTCAGCCTCACAACATACCCCAATTGGGGATACCATAGTCCCACTGGCTCCAGACGGGAGCAGTTGGGAACATCGTGCGGTATTCATGTAAAAAAAAAAAAAATAAATAAAATAAAATTAAAAACGGTGGTTTTTTCAATAAGAGCCCTTAATTACATTTTTCTCTGAAATCCTTTCAAATTCAAGGGTGCCTTCATTGTTTGCTCCACTTCTGCCAATCTGACTTCAAGGCTCTTTATTATCCAAGGTTTCTCTATTATTAATTCGATGTCAGAAACAAGTTTAATTATGTCTCCATCTATAAAATGCTTTTTTACATGACCTCCACATAGATAAATAATTCCTCTCAGGGCCGGTGACATCTTTGGAGATGCTATGTGTAGGATATTTTTAGGGAAGGAAGGAGAGAAAGTTCTTGGAAGGAAACAGTGGAGGTAATCCACCTCTTACCCGCCCTGGTATAAGTAACTGATGGTTACTCCTTAAAAGCTCTCGCAAGATTCTAATTTTTTGATTAAACGAAGCTACATTTATTTATTTTGAACGAATCTAGACCTCCAGTGTCCACGCATACGTTGTTAGTAAGCAATATGCAAGTGCTTAACAGGAAAAACAAAATGCAAAAAAATAGGTTAGTAAGACAAAGATAAATTAAACAGGGCAAAAGAAAAACTCATTCATGAGAATCCATGACGCGGAATTGCATCTGTAAAAAACCTGCAAGCACCTGTATAAAATAGAGAACATAAGAAATATAATAAATCTCAAATCAATTGGCAAGTGCCAACAAAAAATGTGAACGGCTTTCGGTCTGACCATTAACTACACTTAACTTCCGTGTCCCTTAGCCAACCACTCAGTGAAGCCTCAAAGAATGTTAACTGACTATTTGGGGTAAAATATCCGAAGACTAAAAGAAAATTCAGCGATTTTTGGAAGGAAACAGGTAAGAAAGGTGGTTTGGAATCCGGGGGTCGGTATATCCAGGAGCGACGGACATCTGAATCCATCCCTCTGTTTGCGGTGCAAGCCGATGTTCCGATAGAGTCCTGCTGGAGAGGTTAAAAGGTCAATAATTATTCACCAGTAGGAAACAAACACTGCACAAGCGAAAATACTAATTCTTGTCAGATATGAACTACGAACTGAACATTTGTTCACCGTAACAAAATATTAACAATTAATTTTGGGAGCAGATCGAAACACAGATGTCACTCGATTGCAGATGTTATTGTTTCCTGACGGTTCACCGTCCCAAGATTATCAAAAAACAGACTTAATCTTTTTATACTTTTCAGCAATATTAAATTTGAAGTGAGCAGAAAATTTTGACTATGAGTTAAGAAAATTTACAGCATTTTTTTTTGCACTGCAAGTCACAAAATTCCAAATGGCTACCGGTTTAATAGGATTTTTTAAATCGACTCAAACAGGAAGTCCTTAGGAAAATAATTTCCCACAGGGCCTATGTCTTTGGAGTTGCTGCGCGGAGGAACTATGTGGTGATGAAAACCACTGCAGTTAATTTGTTTGTTGAATGTTATAAATAAATACTTTGCACATTGTGACAAAAACTGGAATAGTGTACAGAGGAATAGAAAGAAAAGTTTAACTTTTTTTACATTACTTTTCAATTATTACACATCTACTCATTTCTTGAAACTTAGTAGAAATGAATAAAACTTTTTAAGTTTCAAGAAAGTTAACGGGAGCTTTGTAAAAGCTTATGAAATGAGTTTTATATCCTTATGTTACCGACGCCATTATCAATTATTTGGTAGTGCGCGGATGCAATTTCTTCCCATTTTCCGAGAAATCCGACCGCTTTTGAGTGCAGTTTACATTCTGTAATGGAAGTTTTACTGTGGAGATTAAAGCAATACGAATACCTAATGCAAAGTTGGCTTCTCGAGAGCAAGTTTTTCAGTTAGCAAATGGATCTTATTAGATCTTCTTAATTATTAGATTCCACGAAAGCAAAATACTAACATCAACAAGTTAAACTTTAAACACTAATCAAGTCAACTCAACACCTTTTTTAAAAGTAATTAAAAGTGATGAAAAAAATTGGTTAATTAGGTTAAGTTTTGGGAAATTTTTCCTTTTTTTCACGGAAGAGGTGTTAAGTTGACTTGTTTCTGAGTTGGCATGAAACCTATGCATATTTATTTATTGGATTACCAACTCCTCTGCCATAAGTCACACCAAGTGGGTCGCTATGTTCGGTGACTTAGCAAGGGTGCCCGGGTTCATGGGGTGAGGTTTGTCCGGATCTTTCTCCGGATTCGTCTGCCCACTAACTGCGTGGCAGCCTGGATCGGGAGAGACTGGTTGAGGAAGACCCACAAACCTCTACAGCAGGACTCTCGGAACGGAGGGATTGGTTCATACGTTCGTCACTCCTCGACACACTGACCCTCAGATTGCTCCCCAACCCTCATACCTTTTCTTCCCACTACTTCCTCTCCTTGCTTTCCCTAAAAAGACCCCCCACACAGCATCTTAAAAGATAACAATATAGCCCTGAGCGGAATTATTTTCCTCTAGGTCTTTGCTTTATATACCCTCCATCGTACATACTCGTGCATACAAACTCATAAAAATAATTATGACGGATTTCAATCTTAATATTTATGTAAAACAATGTCGTGTTAGTTACACCATTTATAACTCAAGAACGGCTGGACCGATTTTTATGATTTTTTATTTGTTGGATTTGTTTTCGGCCCGAATAGCAGAATAGTTATTAAAACGTCGGAAATTCACAAAAAAATAATTATGAAGAAAATTCTTTTCCTCATACTTTTTGTATGGAATGAATTCTCATCTTTTGAAAGATCTGCAGCAATATTGTGATAAGTATAATATTGAATAGTAAGTGAATACCAAAAATTTAACAATGTAAAATATCAATGCGCTGATTGTTTTGCTTTTTTTCTTAGACATATAATGCTGTCCCACTTTCTTAAATGTCTTCTTCTTCTTCTTCCTTGCGCTGTCCCAACTCATTGCCTAGGTAGGCTGTTGGGGTCGGCTCTTCTCGTTCTCAGGTTGTAATTTCTTCTGTTCTGAGTATCGCCTTCATCCAGGCCGTTTCTCTGAAGAATTTTGGAGCATTGAGTCATCCAGAAGTTCTTCGGTCTTCCTCTGGATGACTGTCGATGAAGCTCCATAGACATTGCCTGCTTCACTGTGTGGTCTGATGGTCTCCGTCTTATGTACCTATACCATCTCAACTGTCGTTCCTCCAGCTTACTATTTATGTCTGTGACGCCCAGGCTACCACGAATGCGTGACCTTACACACTAAATATCAAAAATCGAAAATGATACTAAATACGCCTGTCTCCACCCCTCCAAAGGAAAAATACAATTATTATAATAAATCTCCTTCATACGTAGATATAAAGAAAATGAAACGCCACTCCACTCCAAAAGTAAGAAAATAACAACAAAAATAAATCCGTACACAACGCTATCTTATAATTTAATTCAGCTAATAAATCAGCTAGTTTTATATAAAACCGAGGAAATATTTTGAGGTCATTTAATTCCATCGAAAATGTATATTTGTGTCAACTAACATATAGAGGTCGGTTTGGTGAGACCTTTTGACTGTCCAACTAATCTCTCTCGACTCATCATCTTGCACCGCAGAGGGAGAGATGGATTAATACGTCCCTCACTCCTGGACACACTGACACCTAGATTCCTATCAACCCCTCATACCTTTTCCTTCAATGAACTTCCTGTTTTTCCGTTCCATAACATACCTTTCACGAAGCGTTCCAAAAGATGAAAATTAGGGCTTTCTGTGCATAATTGACGAAAAACGTATTAAGAGGGTATAACCTGAGAAAACCCGAAATACGTCATTTTTAAATCAAATTTAAGACGTATTGACTCTTTTTCACAAAAAAAAATAATAAATTGATTTCTAAAGATTGTTCTTTTATCTCGTAAACGCATGTTTTAAATTTTGAGAAATAAAATTATTTTTAGTATAATACGGTTATATTCTCACGGAGACTCTTGAACAAGATGCAGAGGTTAGGTGCAGAATTGAAGCAGCAAGAACAGTGTTCATTAAAATGAAATCCCTCTTCTGCAATGACAATATTAGCTTAAAACTAAGGCAGAGAATGCTAAAATGTGTGTGGTCGGTCATGCTGTATGGATGTGAAACATGAACCTTGAAAGTAAGTACCATGAAAAGGTTAAAGGCTTTTGAAATGTGGCTTCACCGGAAAATGCTCAAGGTCCCATGGACCGACATGATCACCAACACAGAAATTCTTAGGCGGGTTAGAGCAGATAGAGAACTGCTAACATAAATAAAAATCCGGAAAATTTCATATCTGGGTCATATACTTCGAGGGGAGAAGTATCACTTGCTTCATTTAATATTGAAAGGCAAGATAGAGGGTCGCCCAGGGACTGGTAGGAGACAAATGTCTTGGCTGCGAAATATACGAGAGTGGACCGGCATTAGAAGTGCGGAGGAGCTATTCCAGGCAGCGCAAGACAGAGAGACATTTTCAAGAGTGATCGCCAACGTCGGGGGGACCTGATACGGCACACAAAGAAAGAAGAAAGAAAGGTTATATGAGTACCATAGGTCGTTGGCAGATTTGTTAAATTGTAAAACCAAATTTTGTATTTATACAACACCCATTTCAAATCAAATAATCAAGCAGTAAAATAAATCAATACATTATCTGGGAAACGCGTGTTTTAGAATTTTAATTTTAATTTAAATAAAATTAATTTAAAAATGATCCGTTCACGTCTTTTGTGACGAAAATGCTTCAGTTTGCCTATGTATTTACGGTCTTACAAGCCAATATATTTAAGATTTTTTTAACATTTTTAAATTGCTTAGACATTACTGAAAAATGATAAATACTTATGAGCAAAAAATAATTACAAAAAGTACATAATTTTAATAGTTGTATCATCACGCCTTTCAGCATTTTTAGATGTAGGTATAAAATAAATAAATAAATAAGTGTTTATTCCAGTATGTGGGGAGGAGAGTGCAATCCCACACATTCCATAAGGGTATAAATTAAAGCAAATTTGGAATGAAATCAAATCGATATTGAGTTATAATTTTAAAAAGTTGGCACGGAATATAATTAATCTTTCTCATTGGAACCGCCCTGTACTATCGTATGAACATCTTTCGACGAAATGTGGATTTTCGGCCGCTGGCCGGTTAAGGGCCCTTAATTGGTATTTGTATTGCGTTCATTTTCCCCTCGATCCACATCCAAGAAAACTCGAATTATTTTTGTCATCGTAAATAAAATACCCAAATTTTTTACGTATCGGGGTTTTAGAAATAATATACTATAATACTCGTACATCTCACTGGTTGGATTTAGGGTAGTAATTACTGGTTATTGGTTGTGGTCTGATAAAATATTTTTTTTCCCACAGGCCCAGACCCTTCGATACTTCTTCAAGAGGGTTTACCCTTCTATTAAATGATTATTTACGAAGGTATAAGGGAGACGGTTTTTGGATTACTTGTGTATTTATGAGATACTGAAGGGTTAATAACTTGAACGAGAAAATATATTTAATCATTATGTGATTAATAAGATAGGTTTCATCAGTAAATTGGTTAGCAACCATAAACAGTAAAGATTTTTTTGTCAAAGACTTCATGTGCGTATTGATGTAATTGGGAAATCAAATGCATCACAACATTTTAGGGAAATATTAATTATACAATATTATCATGGAAAGCAGCCTTCGAATTTTTTTTTTCATCTGCAAAACATTTTTGATGCATGGAGATACATACATACATAAAAACTAGACATCGGATTATATGCACTAACAAAGTGCCAAAATATGCATGCAAATATGCACTAAAAAAGGCTGAAATATGCACTAAAAACTCTTGATTCGCCCAAAATATGCACAATGCAAAATCAAAAAACCATTTATATTTTTATATATTTTAATTAAAGATTGTAGAAAAACAGCAAAATATCCGTAATATTCGAAATATTCTTAATTATGCATAGTTTTTGTGATAATATACCTACAACTAAGTATTTTTCCAAATTTTCGAGCTCAAATTTGTGACGTTTGTCACTCAGTATTTATTTGTATGCCGAAAACGACCTCTCTACGTCAACTGACGTCATTGGACAAAATTTCAAATTTGGCGCCATTTCTGGAGATACCTGTTTAGGCAGATTATATATATATATATATATATATATATATATATATATATATATATATATATATATGTTATGGTTAAGGTTTTCACGGGTGTAAGATGTAAAACACTTTTCTCGGTTTACCCGCGTAACGTAGTCCTGAGAAGGACTTTTTAACTCCTGACGTTTCGGACAGATCACACTGTCCATCTTCAGAGGCCTTATGTCTTTAGCTTTTGTCTCAAACTGATAGCTTTCGCATGTCTGTTCGGTCCAGAATCCAAGACTCAAGTAAGTGCAAATCAATTCCTATGGCTAGAACGGAGTACCCGGGTTGATTGTGATTTATGGTGCTGGGGGTAGGAGGTGGGACCGGCAGTCTCAGGCGGTTTACATGTAGAGACCTGATTGGTTAGGCTAATTGTGGGTACTTCTGATAATTTTGGAAATGCCGTTTTTGGGGGATTTTCGTCAATTATTACTTTCCAATCCGCGGCAGAGAGAGTTGAATTTCCTTTCAAATAAGGAAATTCAACTCTCTCTGCCGCGTACCTCCATCCTCAAAAACACACGCTTTAGACATAGATAAAGTAGTTCACAACTTGTCAAACTTTCCCCTTGATAATGCCACTAAATCAGTACTGACAAAAGGTTTCAATTTTAGTGTAACACCTTCAAAAATTCCAAAAGAAGATATTATCACCGCAGTAGAATCGTCCATCTCTAAACTTCCCTTAGACAAAGCCGAAATAATCCGACAAGAAACGTGTCATATACTTAGAAAAGCCGTAAAACCTAAGAGAAATATATCACTAGAAGAATTGAAAGCCCTTAAAGCACTTCGTTCGAACAAAGAAATAATAGTCTTACCAGCAGATAAAGGCAACGCGACAGTAATAATGAACACAAGCGATTATACCTCAAAAATGCGCGAAATTTTACTTGATCCCGTTTACAAGGTTAATAAAAGCGACCCCACTACATATCTAGAGAAAACAACAAAAAGTAAAATCATGGCCTCTAAACTCGATGATGATCTTAAGAAGATGCTTATCCCTAGAGAAAAGTCATCATGTTGTCCGAAAATGTATGGTCTTCCAAAGATTCATAAACCTAACGCGCCTCTCAGGCCTATTGTTAGCTCGTGTGGTTCGCCTACCCAAATATTAGCAAAATTTCTAGCCCAACGCTTTCAGCCTTTTGTTGAAAAAGCGGATTCTTACGTTCGCAATGCTGAACATTTCATCTCAACAATTTCTAATATAACTTTAAACAAGGGTGACATTCTAGTGAGCTTCGATGTAGTCTCTTTGTTCACAAAAATACCAATCACTGAAGCATTAGAGTTAATTAAATCAAAACTAGACGTTCCTACTGATTTTATCACTTTGACGGAACATTGCCTTAAAAATACCTACTTTCAATTTGAGGGACAAATACATAAACAAATTCAAGGTGCCCCAATGGGCTCCCCTCTCAGCCCGGTAATCGCGAATATTTACATGATGTACTTTGAAATAAAGGCATTAGAGAGCGCTCCTCTGAAACCCTCACTATGGCGGCGTTACGTAGATGATACTTTCATTATTTGGCAACACGGAATTAAAGAATTAAATAACTTCCTTATTCATTTGAATAGTATCCATGAAGATATTAAATTTACCATGGAAATCGAAGAAAACGATTGTCTCCCATTTCTCGATATTTTAGTTAAAAAGAAAAAGAACGGCAGCCTTGGACATACCGTATATCGTAAACCGACACATACGAATAGATATTTAAACGCCAACTCAAATCACAACCCATCTCAGTTGTCATCAGTTATAAATACATTAGTTACCCGATCAAAACGACTAGCGGACAAAGATCATATTCGTGAAGAACTAGATCTCCTTAGTAGTGCTCTTCAAGCAAACGGCTACTCCAAATATTTAATTAACAAATCCATAAACAAACGTAAAAAAACTAATCCTGAAACGGAAACAGAACCCCTTTCTGTAGCAATTCTCCCATACATAAAAGGCTCAACAGATAAAATCAGTCGAATCCTCAAAAGCAATAAAATAAAAACTATTTATAAATCGGAAAATAAAATCTCGTCTCTATTAAGAAGTCCGAAAGACCACATTCCACTTGAATCACACGGGATTTATAAAATACCTTGTGGGGCGTGTGAAAAGGTGTACATTGGACGATGCAATAGAAAAATATCTTGTAGAATTGCAGAACATAAAGTAGATGTCACTAATAAACGCTTAACTTCATCCTTAGTTCAACACGTCCTTAATGAAGGTCATAAAATAGACTTCGATAATACAACAACAATAGCTAGCGTATACAATGAACCAAAAAGAATTTACCGCGAAGCAATAGAAATTTATAAACATAAAAATAATATGAACACCAGAAACGACTCCATAAGAATTCCCAACACCTGGAAAGTAATAATTGACGAAAATCCCCCAAAAACGGCATTTCCAAAATTATCAGAAGTACCCACAATTAGCCTAACCAATCAGGTCTCTACATGTAAACCGCCTGAGACTGCCGGTCCCACCTCCTACCCCCAGCACCATAAATCACAATCAACCCGGGTACTCCGTTCTAGCCATAGGAATTGATTTGCACTTACTTGAGTCTTGGATTCTGGACCGAACAGACATGCGAAAGCTATCAGTTTGAGACAAAAGCTAAAGACATAAGGCCTCTGAAGATGGACAGTGTGATCTGTCCGAAACGTCAGGAGTTAAAAAGTCCTTCTCAGGACTACGTTACGCGGGTAAACCGAGAAAAGTGTTTTACATATATATATATATATATATATATATATATATATATATATATATATATATTACCTGTGCCGTTGATGTAGGTATTAATGTTCTTCATGTCTTCAAGACTCGGGTTTTTAAGCAAGATAGAGTCTAACTTTTTACGAATCTTTTCTGATATTGAATTAGGAAGGGCGTTGGCGAGTTCGATCATTGTTTCCAGTATTTCTGTTGCTTTAAATAGAGGAAGGTTTTTTGTTTCCAATTTTTTTATGGCATCTGGTAACTTGTGGAAATGTGTTGAGATGAGGGCGATATTCTGTTTAATGGATGCGTCTTCAAATGGTAGCTTGCTTGAATGAATTGCAATGGCCTCAGAACTGTCAAATTGCCCTACTACTTGTTTTACGGCCTCAAAATTTTCAGCATAGAATAATACTGCCTTTAGCCAAGTACCCCATCGAGTAATTATGGGTTCTGGCGGCAATGCTAGATTTGGCAATTGCTCTTTATAAGACTGCACACACTTTTTTTGTAGAGGAAATCAATTTATTAACATTCCCATAATCTTGCCGTATCTCTTCTGCAAGGCGATGAAACCCGTGAGCTAAGCAGGTAATGTGTAGTAAATTTGGATAAAAAGTTTGCAAGGCTTGGCCAGTTTTCACCATGTGTGGCGCAACATCAGAAACAAACATGCAGATTTTTTCATCCATAGACGAATCGGGAAACGAAGATCTTATGGAATCATTTATGAAACGAGCAACAGTTGAATGATTTGTTTTTTCTAGGAATTTTATACCCAGCTCCTTATACGTAGATGATACCTCCCGTTATTAAACGAAATATGTACGATTTGGGAAAAAAGGCTGAAATATGCATTAACGTCGTAATTAGAGAGTTATATGCATTTGCATATGCAAATATGCAAATGCATATAATCCGACGGTCTAATAATAACATAAAATATAAGTGAATAACAAAAAAAGATCCCTAGAGGGTATTATATTATGTGGATATTAAACAGTAGTGGTTATCACATATTTAAACAGTGGTGGTTAATACTTTCTCTAAAATTAAATGGATTAATTCTTTCTCTAAAATTAGTTTATTTGATTTCTAGATTTCGAGTACCAGATCAAGCAATTATTTTTCTCATAGGATAGGTTGTTTTACAGAATTTGAACAATTCATCAAATTAATTTAATGTTAAGTTTAAAGTCCTGTTCTAGTTCTGTTTTATCAAACAACCGTCCCATGATGAAATAATCACATAACTTGAATTTTAACTATAAAAATTGATGAATCATTGAAATTCCGTGAAATAAACCGTCCTTCGAATTTATGACATTTTGCTAAATGTGGTAGGTATTTATTTAGAATTTTTATTTATAATTAACTATTGTATTATAATTAATTATTGTATTATATAATTAACTAGTGTTGTTCGTCGTAAGGTTGCTCTGCCATATAAATTATTTCTAGTGAATATTTTGGTTGTTAAATAAAAAATAACGAATGTATTTTAATTGTGTGAGGATGGGATCTATGACAGAAAGAGGAATGGTGCGCTGTAGACGATGACTGCCGATAAAAGGTCCGCAGATGAGGCGTAGTGCAGACGTAGCGCCATCTGTCATTCAACAACATAAATAATTTCGTTCTGTTTGAAATACGAAAGACGTTTAAATTTGTTCATACAAAAATACTAAAATCGCGATTAAAAATGGAAGGGTGGAGGGAGGAGGGTTAAAATTTGGGGTTATAGGTATCTTTTGATGCCAAATAAAAAAAAATACAAAAAAAGTGTAAAAAAAAGAGAATTTTTTTTCGGAGTAGGGACATCCTAATCACCTAGCGGTACGAAAAATACTTTAAAACATATTCTCACACCTACCAAATATATATATAAAAAAATTGATAAAAAAAGGTCAAGCCGTTTCGGAGGAGTGTGACCACAAACACCGTGACACGAGATATTTATATATAAGATTACATAATACGTTTTGAATGTTTGTGAGTTACTAGGGTGATGATGAAACAATTTTCGACAAATGCATCAAAAATATAGTCACCAATTAAAGATGACCACATGACCGAAGTTGATAGGTTCGAGTTAGCGTTCGAGGTAGAGCAAAACCCTGGCAAGGCTGAGGTCTTGGCTTCAATTCCGCTATGTGACCGAATCTTTTTCTAATTTTTTCGTTTAAAATTTTTCGTTTGAGGGTTGTTGTTATTTTCAGTGATTAAATGTATTTAATTCATTTTATCTTCAGTTTGCTATATTTTAAACCCACAACAATTTACCAAAGGTCAAAGAACTTATCACATTGCATAGCAGGTTATAATGAGAGTAGAAAAATGAATTACTTCAACTCTTTCAATGCACGGACCGTTTCACAAATAAAAGAGTTGAGAAAAACGACATGCTCTCATGTTGCCGACATCAACTGTCTGTGAACTTCCTCTTTTGTCTGCCGGGTTTCTCCTCCGTGCACCGGAGATCTACTACGTTACTTACTTACAACTTATTTAATAACTGTACCTATGCTATATTATATTCTTATATTTTTAAAGATTTTCAATTTGGGAGGATTAGGTATGATACCGCCGGATTCGGATCCGGAGTTTCATCCGGATCTTGGGCGGCGGAGGCGTCTTCCAACCAACTGCATGGCAGGCAGGAATGAGAGAAAATGTCTGAGGGAAACTTTTTGACTTCTCCAACAGGACTCTCTCGGAACATCGCCTTGCACCACAGTGGGAGGGATAGATTCATGCGTTCGTAACTCCTGGACACATTAACCCTCAGATTTCACTCCACCCCTCATATTTTTTTTTATTTCCTAGAACTTTATCTCTTTCCTTTCCTAATAAGGTCCTCAATGCAGCATCCCCAAAGATGACATTGGCCCTGAGGGGAATTATTCCCCCAGGGCCTCCAGTGTAAAGCTAATGTAAAGAAGTGTAAATACTCTTAGGGTCTCCCTGGTGAAATACCATAAATTTAATCAAATCTTTGTTTAAAACACCTTTAAGCATCGATGACATTGGGCGAGTTTACAAGCTACTATCTGGGAAATTCACTATCTGTTAGTAAACTCGTTCAGTGTAATCGTGTTACTTGCTAACTAGCAGATTGTTGACCATCTACGAAAAAAGTTGAAAGGTCGTAAACTTTATTTGCTACTCGCTTACTCGTGATTGGTTTATTTATGCGTTTAAAATGGCTGCCACCAAACAGCTGATTTCGACTGTCAAACATCTGACAGAATTATTTCTCGTAGGCGTCGTTATTCTAGCAGCGACCTGCGAGCTCAGTTTCCTACAAAAATGTTCGCTACTGAACGAGTGACAGTTTTGTGTGTCATCATGACAATCTCACTCGCCGATTCACCCGCTTTTAAACTTAATAGATAGTGCTTGTAAACTCGCTCAATGTAATTGAGGCTTTAGCAAGAAAGTTTATTAGTTGGATGCCGTGTTTGGTAACAAGATCTGGATAGCCAAGAACATCCCAACCAACTCCTACATTGGGTTCGCTTTCAAGAGGTCATTAAACATGCACTATTGCAATATTCAGATTTATTGAGATGGTGTACCGAACTCATCAAAGATGCCAATGTTAAATGCGCTGATTAATAGAATTCGCTAGGATGACCAACGTTGGCTGTCTATCACCTGCATGAAGGCATTTACCAAGACCATCGACGAAGTGATCGAGTTCAAGGGAGGACGATTAAACTTGGAATATATTCTATTTTTACTGATACAATCTTGGAGATCAACAGAGGTCAACCTTTACAACTATATATTGGGAAGATGTTTTATGGCAAAAAATATAAGGTGTATTTTGAATTCATGTAATACAGTTGTTTTTATTGAGTCAATAAATACACTCCACGTAATCTATGTGTTGTCATTTCTCTATACCTCGGAAAGTCTGACGCGGCAGCCAGCCGACTACTAACGTCAGCATAATTCTTCAGCTTGGTACGGAGCCACTGCCAAAGTCTGAATCTTACATAAGTACTTACGAGTACCACAGTAAGATCTACTAACCTTGAATATGTACTCTTGTACGCTGTGCTCGTATTTATTTTCTGTCCAAATACATGAGACGTAACCTAGGAGAAAATCGTTTTATCTAGAACCCTTTTTCATCACAAAAATATATTACGTAACCTTTTTGTTTGATTGGTCCGATGCTCTGCAGGGAACCCGCTTGCACAGCGCGGGTATAAACTGTGCGCCCTAAAGTTTAAGTTAAGATTTACGGAATAAATTATCAATTTGGGAGGGGGATATGGGTACCGCTGTCACTAGGTCAACCCAAATAGTTCGCTACATTTGGTGGCTTAGCTGGGGTGCCCGAGTTTATGGGGTGAAGTTTGTCCAGGTCTTGAAGGTGGATGCATCTGCCCACCGGTAGCAGGCCAGATTAAAAGAGGCTGGATGAGGGACACCTTTTGACCTTTGTAGCAGGACTCTCTATAAACATGGCCTTTAACCGCAATGGGGAGGGATGGATTAATACGCCTGTCACTCCTGACACTAACCCCTAGATTTCTACACACCTCTTTCCTGAATTTTTCATTCATCTCCTTCCTTTCCTTAAAATACCCTCCACAGAGCATCCCAAATGATGATATAGGCCATGAGGGGATTTATTTGTAAGGAGCTAATATAGAAAAAAAACAGAGTGTGCAATCCCCACGCGATGGAAGTGAAACCTTCAGAAAACTAAAGTAGACAAGAGTGGGGAGGCTACGAAGCACCGCTCAAAAAGGAGACCGATTATACTATCTCATTCTCTCGCAGGCTAAATCCTATAGATGTTCCTATGTATCTATTTTTAGTGACGCTATTTTTCGTTTCATCGAGTTTCAAATCACAACGGTGCAAAAGATTTTTCTCACTTAAAATAAGAACTTCATTTGTGAGATAGCACAATGAAAAAATACTTGAGATTACTTCAATGGCCAGCCAGAGCAATTATGTTCTACTGATGAAAAAAGTCTTTTCTTCTAAAGATTATTTATGAAAAACAGACTGATAATAATTGTTCTGGGAATAAGATATCCATTCGCAGAAACAAGGTTAACATCCAACCCACAGAAATAGTACGCTTCATGAATAAACTCCTCTAATGGCTTCTTCTCGGAAACAAAGTGACAAAGCGTCCGTAGCATTTGTAAACAGATTGGATACAAAGGTGATCTTCATCGCTTTAAAGTAGCCCTGTAACAAAGAAAGGATGAAACGAACAATACATCATTATTCGGTACAGAAAGGTTAAAAAGTTTTAATAATTATAATATTAATTAGATCGGTGATTTGTGTAGCACTGTTTTAGTGAAAACTCACTTTAAGGGAGCAAGTGCTGATCGAAAGAGAAACAACATTATATTAACCCCTCGTGCTAATTTGTTCGCTCTTATGGTTCTCATGGAAAACCGTTGTGCCCCCTAACTATCATTGCGAGAAATATGATCTAAGCGGTATTAGAAAAATGAAACACCACGCTTTATATTCAAATGTAAAAGTTAACCATGAAATAATTCAAATGTACTCCTTCATAAAACCAAAAAAAAAATGAAACTTTGGCAAGTTTGTATTCATTATTTTCAAACGACAAAAATTTAAGTGACCTTCATGTTTATAAAACATTTGTCCAATAAAATGGTGTATTTTTTTATATTTTTTCTTCATCATAATTTTAGTTAGAAAAAACGTAAGATGTGCTATTTTCAAAACTTTCTTTTGTTTGCATTCGAAATTTTAATAAATATTTCTAAAATGATGTATTTTAAATTATAAAATTTGAAACCTCATTTCATCAACTTTCAAACACAAATTTTAGATTTCGAATATGTTCCGAAATATTCCATTAATTTGAATTTTATTGCAAAGCGGAAATATTTTGTTCTTCTGATCTTTTGATTTTTGTTCATTTCATATTTTATTGAGAGTTGTTGATATTATTGTCTTCTATGTTAATGTTGTTCAATGTCGCAGCTGCCTCACAAACATACACAATTGGGGTGAGTATGTTGTGAGGCTAAAGGAAGTGGGGAAGGGAAGGAGACGGGGAAGATAAATGTGGCTATCCAGATCTGGTTCCCAAACAGGCTAAATCCATTTCAAGGAACGTTTCGTTCCGAATGGTGGTCATTCACCAGTGCGATACTGCGAGTATCATCAACTCTGGAACGTGCCACAAATACATTACCTGCGTATTATTTTGATCCATGGAATGCCAAGTTTCGGCGATCTATTACTACCTTACTGTGTCAGGGGTAAAATGCCGATTACCCTGCTGTCACACACTGCTGCGGTGACAAACGTTTGAACCCATCCCTCCCTCTGAGGGTGCAAGGCAATGGTTTGAGAGAGTTCGACTGGAGAGTTAAAAAGGTCTACCTCACCCAGTCTCTCCCGATCCGGCCCACCACGCAATGACTTGGGGTGACCTGTAGCAGGGGTGTTGTTTATCCAATAAACGGTTCTCTGGGCGGCGGTATTCATATCCGCCTCCCAAACTTATTGTTTTTTTCAATTACATCATATTACTAGACAGCGTCTTTATAAAAAATATATATCTATCCTACGTAGTTTATCCAGGATAGCTACTAATATTCAGAGATTTTTTCTCGCTCCAGCTAATGCAATAAAAAATGAATTACAATTTATTTGTAAGAAACAAATAGCTTTTGTAATACAAATATGAGGTTAATTACAGTAAGGCTACTGTAACAGACGTATCAGCGTCTTCACAAGACTGTAAAAAAGTACCGGGTTTTTAGTGCACGAACAGGATGAAATGGTAAAAATAATAATAAACTGACCTCCCGTGCACCCAGTGCCTGGTGAGTGGAGGACACTGGATGTGCCAAATCCTCTGCCTGATCCTGGTACGTGGCGGTTGCCTAAAGTAGGGCCGGTTTTCTTGAAGAGACTGATGGCACCAGGAGCGAAGCCAGGCAGAGGTCGGCGGGAGGCAGCTGGGTGATAATAAATTTCCGAAGAATAATACACGAGTTGACTGTTGAGAGATGAACTAATTTTTTTTTTTTTGGATTTGGATATTATTTATGTTCAGAGTTCCTAAACATGCGTTTACTGACTCTAACGTAATGACTAAAACGATTATCTAAAGATACTTTACATGGAATTTTATTTTAAAAATGGTTTTGGAAAAGTGAAACTAATTTACTATACTGCAACTTGAGATAGGTTTTCACTCCTTGCGGAGGATATTCTTGGGTTTAATGTACTTAAATTTGTCGTTCTCACTATATAAAGCGAGAGAGTTAATGGTGGGGTTTTCATGTCCGGCTAATCCGGCATAAAACTTTTCAGAATGAGTTACAATTAAATCCTTTATCAGAGGAATGTTTGTGTCATTGTGTAGAGTGGAGACCCTGATCCACTTCGGCGCATTCAACGCAAGTCGAATGGCTTTGTTTTGCAGGGTCTGAAGTTTGTTTATATGAGTGTGTGCTGCATGGCCCCAAATGGGTGCAGCGTAAGAAAAGCCCGACCTGATGGTCGTCTTGTAGAGTAGTAATTTATTGTCTGACCGGCCGCTTTCTTAATTTTCAGAGATGAGACAATTTTTTGAATTTCTTTAGGTGATGTGAATTTGATGGGCAAGTCATCAGATCAGATTCAGTACTTATAATTGATGCTACTTTTGAATCCACCATTGAAACAAATGAGGGATCGTCGTGTTCAGTATTTGGGGAGAATTGCGCTTCAAGGCTATCTGCAAAGGCTTCTGCCTTGTCAGCAGTTGAGTATACTACTCCGTTTGGGCCTTGAAGGGGGGATATTCTGGTCTTTGGACGTCTAAGTGTTTTTGAGAGCTTCCAGAAAGCTGATCTGTCGTCCTCAAGGGAAGAGATAAATTCGTGCCAGCGTTCATTGCGATAGTCGCTTAGGGCATCTCTCACTTGTCGTGATAATCGGTTGTAGTGAATTTTATCAATGGGATTGCAGCTTTTTTGCCACTCTTTACGCATGTAATTTTTTTCCCTAATAAGATCTTTGATCTCTTCGGGAATTCCGTGACGACTTGAGTCATTGGGAATTTCAACGGATGCCTCGTTGATGCATGATTTTATAGAGTTTATTATGTTGGAAGTGGCCGTATTTAAGCTAGCTTCGTCTGGAATGGAAACAGGCACTGTAATGTTGGTATTTAATAGCTCGCTAAGTTTATGCCATTTAATTTTGGACCTAGTTGGCTTATGAGGGACCAGAGGATTCGAACCTTCTGATAGTGTTAAGAGAATAAACTAATTTATTTTGAAAATGCGCCGTCTTTTATACCCGATTTCGGGATAAAAACCGGTCACGTGGTACATTTATGTGGTGGGAGGTTTGACCTTGCCCGTAAGTATAAATAGCGCGGTTGTTTGTTGGCCGCCTATTTTGTTGACCGTTTGTCTGAAACTCGTCGTTTAAATTTGTGTTTTTATAATAATTTTACAGGTTAAAATACAATATGTACAGTAGTTTTCTTAATACTAACATGCTTCTACGGGTATTCTTTACCCGTAGAATTTTGGTTTGATGAAATTAGAACGGTTTTTGAAAACGTTTACATTTTGTCGGTAGGTATTTGCTTTTTATAAAGTATATGAAGTTTTACAAGAAAGTTAACATTTTTCCCAGGTCCCTCGTAAGTCTGTCTATCGAAACCTTTTTGTCCCGTCGTCTTACGAGGTACCGGGATTTTTAAAATGAGAAAAGAATGATTTTAAGTGAAAGTCTCGAAAATCTGCACAAATGATTATAGCGTTGGCAGTTTAGGAGTTAGAGTTTTAAATTATATTCCTTTGAATGCCCGGTAGGACTCTGTACTGAAACGTCTTAGTTTCAGTGTCCTACGGGGTGTGTAAATGAAGTTATGTTAAAAAACGATAATATTTGCAAGCAAGATGACGGCCCTTAATGGGGCCGCCAAACTGGTTTTCGGCTTTGGAGCCGGGAAAATGGCCCTGAAGGCGAAATAATAATGATGTCTCCCGGTGGCAACCTGGTATACAAGCATTATTTGTTGCACCGGGGCATTGTGCATAAAGTAAAAGACATATTAAAGGTGATCAAATGTGTTTGGCAAAAGATCGTTGCTGGCGGCACGGTATTAATGAGCTTAGTGGCCAGAACGAAAGGCCCTTAAAAGGGTCGTAATTAAAAAATAAAAAGCAGCCCGCTTGGCGGAGCAGCTGCCTCCTGCTGTGCCATAACAGCAGAACGGCAATGGAGGAAGGGCAGTCCACTTGGCGGAGCAGTCCGCTTCCTGTGAGCCGGAAAAACGGCCCTTGTGGGAGCCATCATACTGGACTTTGCTTTTGAACTAGGAAAACAGCCCTTGTGGGAGCCATCATACTGGCCTTTGCTTTTGAACCAGGATAACGGCCCTTGTGGGAGCCATCATACTGGCCTTTGCTTTTGAACCAGGATAACGGCCCTTGTCGGGGTCATAATTAAAAATAAAAGGCAGGCAAGGCAGCCTGGTCGCCTTGGAGGCGGAAATAATCATAAATCATTAAAATTAGGAGTCTAAAATGTCTCCCGGTGGCAACTTGGCACACAAGCTTTATTGGTTGCACCGGGGCATTGTACATAAAAAGAAGACATATAATAATTATAAGTTTAAAAAATGTGGGTGCGTAACACGTCGGTTACAGCTACTTAAGGTTACTGTGCAGATATGGGAGTTTTCTTAATTGTGCTCGTGATAGGAGTTTTATTAATTCTTAAGACTAATGAACAGGTAAAAGAAAGAGGAAGAGGAATATAGGAAAAGGTTAAGACATGCTCTTGATACATTCCTTACTCATTTATTAATTTATGAACGTTCGTGTTACTTCTGTTTGATATTTCCGAAGGTAACTGCTCTTTCAAACCGACTAAGGCATACTAACCAGATGCCTTTCACACACTTCCCCAAATGATCATCTAGTCAATCCACGCTACGCAATTGCACTATATAAGTATCATATATACAAAACAATACCAGAACAACATGTCAACCTATCAGAGACCAAAAGGGAAAATAATTCACCGACTCAAGATATTTTCATATCAGAGGGTTTGGCTCTGTGGAACTCCTAATTGGACCTATAAATCCTACTGATCCCTCAATATAAATATTTAGAAAAAAATTGAAATACTACATGTATTTAAAACGACTTATTTTTGCATTTTTGTATATAAATTCTTTGACTAATCCAATATGCCTAAATTTTGAATGAGTTTTAGTTTTATTATACTCTATTTTTTATGAGTTTTATTATATTCTTCAGTTATTATTTATTTTTAGTTATTCATAATATAAGATTTTGGGTTCCATGACAGTTCATCCTGCGACAATTCATCCGGCGACAGTTCATCCTGCCGACAGTTCATCCTGCCGACAGTTCATCCCGCCGACAATTCATCCGCCGACAATTCATCCTGACAATATAAGTATATCGATTTTGGTTGTACGGCCGTATATCCTCTTTGCATACTTACTTAATAAAAATCTTCTAAATGATCAGGCAGGATGAATTGTCGCCGGATGAATTGTCGGCGGGATGAACTGTCGGCAGGATGAACTGTCGGCAGGATGAACTGTCGGCCGGATGAACTGTCGCAGGATGAACTGTCGCTGGATGAATTGTCGCAGGACGAATTGTCGGATCACCAAGATTTTGTACACAGTTTTTTAAATGCTTTTGGTCTCCCACACTAGGTCCCCCGTATTATGGTGGTCTGCATGAGCTTTTTTCACAATAAAAATAAGTCGTTGACTTCTGAACAACAGAATTATGACATTTGACCCGGAATTATATGACGCGCTTTTTCACAGATAAAATAAATACTTGTATCAAATTAATAAAATACTTAGTTTTTACCACTTTTATTTTTTACAAAACCAACTTGTTTCGTGAGCAACGCTCACTTCATAGAAGTGAACCAACATGTTTCGTGAGCAACGCTCACTTCACAGAAGTGAGCATATAAGTGAGTGTAGCTCACGAACATATTGGTTTAAAAGTGGTAAAAACAAAGTATTTTATTAATTTGAATCTAAATGGTGTCACAAAATAAGTTTGCTGTGTTAGAAGAAATACTTGTATATTTGCAAAAACGACGCGCTAGAAAATACTAACTATTTCCTTGCCAAGCTAGGAACATTTTTAAAGTTTCAAACCACCGTGAAATTGAAGCAAGTGCGGTGAGCTACCAGAAAATCCGCTACAGATTCGCCGACACACTACGGTTTAATACGGGTATGTAATTGCCGAGGTTAAACAAAATGCATAAAAACAGCCAATGATACAAAATTTATTTGCGCATCTGTGAAATCGCAGTTCATGACCTTACCCCTCGACCAAGCAGGCTTGATAAAAGAAAAATCAACGTAGAAATCCGGATTAAAACTGAACAGTTCATGCAAAATAAAATAACATCGCTGAGTAGCACGAACGGTATAACTCTTTTTCGCTCTGCCATTAATCCTCTCGGACTTTCACCGACATGTTCCCAGAACTCTCTAATAATTCTCCGTAATAATGCATGATTTCCTTAAATTAACAACTCGTGCATCCGTTGCCAGAACGTTGAAATAAACAGGTAGCTAAACGATGAATATATAACCAAGAACTGACTGTGGCTTATCGGACAATTAATGTATTCCGGTCGAAATCACTTCACCGCTTAAAGAATTAATGACTTAAGTACAAACCTGGAAACATCGTGCCATATTTTCATTCCCCACACTCAACTTAAAGCCCTAAATACAAGCAAAGTGGAGAGAACTAATTAAAAAGGTTGGTTCAATTACTCTGCACGCAATTTATTCGGGGTAAATGAATTAAAAATTTTGGATTTGTGAGTTTTCAACCCTCGCTTGTAATAATTTATTCATCGTGTTTTCTGTATGGCTGAATGGGGTTTCTATCTCTGTATTCCGTTTCTTAATTGAGTGTTAAGGTAATCGTGAACAATAAATGTATGTTTTAATTCGCGGATATTGTTCAGTTATATTAATTTGTTTAGGAACAGTTTGGGGGAGGGTAAAATATTACCTTTAAATGGTACGCAGGAGTAGATACAACAGAAACTAAATTTATTGCTTAATTTTAATCTCTAAATCTCTAAACCACCAATCATTTGGGGTGATCTATGGCAGGGGTGATGGTTATCTAAAATATTTTTTCAGGAGTAGCGATTATGGCGCTTTCCAAATTGAAGATCTTGTTCCAAAATAAAATATAATTTTTTGAAATAGTCGAAATTGCTCTAATTGGCAATCGAACTTCGTAGTTTTAAAAACTAAATAAATACAACATGTTAATTAATATTTTCGATATAGAAAATTTTCAAAACATATTTTCAAAATCTAATATATAAAATTCTCGTGTCACGGTGTTTGTTTCCATACTCCTCCGAAGCGGCTGGACCAATTTTGATGAAATTTTGTGTGCTTATCTGGTAGGTCTGAGAATCGACCAACATCTATTTTTCATACCCCTAGAAGTAAAGGGTGTTCCACTCCGAAGAAAATTATTTTCTCCATACATTTTGTAGGGAACGAATTCTCCTATTTTGAAAGAACTGCAGCAACATTGTAAGGGGTATAATATTGAACTGTGAACCGGGGGATAGGGGGGGGGAGGGAAGAGGGGGGTGGGGGTGGGGGGAAGGGGGAAAGGGGAGGGGGGAAAGGAACTCAGGAAGGGGGGTTAGCGGGACGGGGGAAGGGGAGAAGTGGAGTGGGGAGAGGGAACGCGAGAGGGGAAAGGATACGCAGGGAGAAACAATTTAGATCAAGGTATGGTATACGCAGGGAGAAACAATTTAGATCAATTCAGCTAATAAGTTGACAACAGTTTTTTATTCTGAGGCGGTACGAAATTCGCCGGATCAGCTAGTATATTATAGAATTTGACTGTCCAACTAGGAAATACCTATTTCAACTAATCTCAGTCAAATTTACAATATTAGTTCATAATGTAGTGCAGTAGACCCTTGATGAATGTTTAACAACTTTGGTTGTGTAATAATTAAAAAAAAAATTATAGATAATTTCAGAGTAAAGAATTTTGTAATTTTTTACTCTCACCACTCTCTAATTCTTGAAGACAATCTGGGTACACGCCATAAAATATATTTAAATACATTTGGGCATTAGTCTCATTTAAATTAATAATTTATGCTATGGGACCATGGGGGCGCCATCTATGGTGGTAGTATTATAATGAATTTACCTACGTGACATTGAAATTCAGTATATTCATGCATTTTCTTACCTCTTTGGGGCAGGCAATTACTTTCGACGTGAGTGTTGTTTAAAGCCAAGAGATGTCAGTCCTAATCAAAATTAACCCGTAATTGAAGTATTGTTGTGAGGTTTTGGCATGTACGATTAATGTGCAAAATTCATATTCATTGTTTGAACTTTCTTCCTGTGATAAACATCTGTTGAGATTATGCAATACCGCCTTGGCAAAATTCAATATTTGAAAGAAACTAGTGTCGTTTGTCTGGACATCGTGTGGAGAGCTGCATTCTCTGAGTAAGTATTGTTTTGTGTTCACTGAGGATTTTGGAATTGCTGTATGATCTGTTTTTGTGTCACATAGGGAAGGGTTCATCTTTCATTAATTTACATAGGGTAGTATTCCCCTCGTGTCTGGGGCTATTTAATCGCCCCTACACAATCCCTAACCAATTTATGAAAAATGAATGGCTTTTTTGTTTTCCAGGTAACAGGTAGGTATGTACAGTGTTGTATAATTTTGGAACTTGGAATGAAAAGTGTCTTTGCCCGAGATATGTTTTATTTATAATTGGTACAATTGGACTACTCCTTGAATGTGTCGTGAGAGAGATATATGGGTAGATGTAACAAAACTAATTATAATTTTTTTCATGTTCCTGCAATTATCTAATGTCTAGAACTCGAAATTCTTCAAATACTTGTAGTTCATCACTGGGGTAATAGTTTTTTGAGAACGAGAATGATTACGTGTATTAAATTTTCAGTAAAAAAATTGTTGCATTATATAAAAGTTGGATATATTTTAGATAATAACCAATATTTTCGATGAATAATTTACCCACGTTGACTAGGGTTCCTAACTGGTATGTTTCATATAACATTTTACACATCTACACTAATAAGAATAAACAATATGCAAACTGAACTATGTAATTCTCACTAGTAGCTTAGGTTTTCTTGTAAACTGTAGAAACAAAGATAAGATTGTACCAATTCCACTGATCTTTAGCAGGGTCAAGAAGGAACGAGAACATTTTCCAATTACTCCTTATAATCAGAAACTTTCCCGCTATTCATTCCTTTTTCTGGGCTCGGCAATGGCGGTAAAATTGGAGGATGTTGTTTTTGGTCACCAACAAAAAAAATTCTAAACTGGTTTCGACGTTTTGTCCTAGACATTATTACATTTTTTTTATAATTAACTCCGTGGGTACTTCGTGTCTTTCACCAGACAGCACATCGATTGATCGACTTTAACGGTACTAACTAAAAGGACTCATAATAGTCGTTCTCGTTTTGTATTGCAGTGAGATATATGAGTCAACACAATGCTTTGTGATTGCATTTAAACGTTTACCATAGGCGCTTCCAAATAATTCTACTTCTAAAAGTTGGGAGGCCAGTATGGGTACCGTTGCCACGGAAGCCAATTCTTATTGGATAACCAATACCTACCTCTGCCCACAAACTGCCTGGTAGGACAGATCAGGTAAGACTAGTTGAGGAAGATCTATTTATTGACCTCTCTAGCAATACTCTCTCGGACCGCAGTAGGAGGGATAGATTCGTACGTCTGGCTGATCCTCGGATTCCTACTCACCCATCATACCTTTTTCCTTCCCAGAACTTCCTGTCCTTCCTTTCCCTAAAAAGACTCTCCACACAGCATCCCGAAAGATGACATAGACCCTGGAGGAGAATTATTTTCCTCAGGGCCTTCTGCGTGTAGTTAAATATTACGAAAGGCCACCTTTGGGTGGCCACCGACCGCCTTTGCGTGCATTTTTGCGAAAGATTTGCCGAAGTTTGTGAATTTTTAATAAGTTATTTTTTATGATACGGAAAAAGTGAAGCGACAGCAATCTTTATATTGCGCAATTAAATTTGATTTTTAGTTTCATACAAAATGGAATTTTTTCAATTAACAAGAAAAATAATCGGTAAAAAAGTGAAAAAATACCAATTTTTTCAAAATCAACATATTCATAGTTTTTATTGCAATATGATTGTTTGCAATATTAATATCTGAAAGAATCTTTCTTCTGCTTTCAAAAATAGTACATCATTTTGGGATCCTTTATAAATCTAACATGTCATTTAAAGTGAGTCGATGACCTATATCTTGAAATACCCGAGAGGTTCTTTAGTTTCCAACATTTGCATATCATTAAAATAAGTTTGTTTTTTATTTCCGCTGTTCTATCGATACCTTTAGGAAAGCGACGTATTTAGTATAAATGGAAAGAAATTAAATGCAAACTGTATTTGCGTTGATAAACATTATAAGTTCTTACGTAAGGGTCGGGCAATTAGAGTTGACTCAAATAACGCATGCTAAATATTGTGTAGGTTTAACTTTATTAAACGACATTACACGACGATGTTATGTCATTGCTACTGAGAAACAGAATGTTGTCTTGTTTACACCTGCTTATTGTCATTAGCTAGAAAGAGACAAGTCCCGTCCCTAAAATGTAAAATTAAATTAAAAAACCGGAAAAATATTGATCCTTGAATTAACATCAGATATTTTTCAGTTATCCATTACTTATCTTACAAATAAAAATTAAATCATAACATCTTAGTTAACCAACGAATGGATGTTTCAGGTCAGAGATATCTTAAGATATTAAACCGTTTAATTTTTTTAATTAAGTTAGCTCTACACAGGATGACCTGAGAAAAATGATTTCCCTCTGTGGAGAGTGAAGGACTGAGTGTAAGGAAATGAAGGAAAGGATGTTCTGGGAAAGAAAAAAAGAAAATGAGTTAAATGTATTAGGTATCGATCGAGAGAATCCGAATGGAGGGGTGAAAGATTCTCCCTCAATAGAGAACTCCAGTCCAATTTTTAAATTTTTTTTAATGAATAATGATCTTCTAACTTAAATAACTGCATTTTTATTTTTATTTTTATTTTAAGAGTTAGTTTTAATAGTTAAAATAATTGTCAAAGTTTTAATTTTAAGTATGGTGAATCGTGTGATGTCATCACTCCTGAAAAATTAGTAAAGGATCGGGCAATCAGCTGATCTACCGTCGCCATTTTGAATTCCGTTGTTCGAAGTATTCTCCCTAGAAATAGCGTTACTATTTTTTTTGTGCAGTGGTTTTTGAATATTTTCAATAATAGAGATAAACTAATAAGAGATACCTTTATTTTTTAAACATTATTTAGGCCTAAATAATGTTTCAATAAACAAAACAACTAAATCTCTTTAAGAGCGTTTAACCAGCCAGCGGACGAAAATCCACATTTCGTCGAAAGTTGTTTTTCCGATCATGCAGGGCGGTTACAATGATAAAGATTAATTATTCTCCGTACCAGCTTTTTAAAATTATAACTCAATATCGAATTTATGTCAATCCAAATTAGCTTTAATTTATACCTTCATCCAAAAATGCCGAAAGGCGTGATGATAAAACTATTAAAATAGTGTACTTTTTGTAGTTATTTTTTGATTATAAGTATTTATCATTTTTCAATAATGTCTAAATTTAATAAGAATGTTAAAAAAATCTGAAATATATTAGTTTATAAGTGCGCAAATAAATACACAAATGGACCGATTTTCGTCAAGAAGCACATGAACGTACATATTTTTTAATGATTTTATTGAAACTAAAATTAAAATTCTAATACATAACTCTGCTAGATAATGTATTGATTTATTTTACTGCATGATTACATTATTTGAAATGGGTGTGGTATAATACAAAAACTTTTTTGAAAATTTAACAAATCTGCCAACGACCTATGGAATAACCTTATTATACTAAAAACTAAAAAAAAATCTAAAAATTTATTACATAACTTCACTAGATAAAAGAACAATCTTTTGAAATCCATTTTTAATTTTTTGTGGAAAAGAGTCAATACGTCTAAAAACTTTTTTGAAAATGACGTATTTCCGGCTTTCTCTGGTAATGCCCTCTTAAACAGTATGTAAATAAAGGAATAAATTAATACGATGGCTTGTGTCATATCATACATTCCCATATAATGACTTTACGGTGACGTCACGACACGTCGAACAGTGACGTCACCTTGACGGCGTGTTTTTACGACCCGATTAAAAATAGACTGTTTAATAATTTTTTTAAAACTCTGCGCTTAATATTATTAAACAAAACTTATAAATATATTCAGAATCAGCGTTTATTGGTTCATATGAACATATTTCTTTAAAGCCAGAATATTTTTCACTGGAGTTCCTTATTATTCTGACAGATTTTTTCTTTAATAATAATAATGGTATAATTTGTACAGTGCCGTTTTTGTTAAAAATCACCTCAAGCAACTCCTTTAATTTGTTTCAGATAACCAGTCTTCAGCTTCGTAACCGCATTTTCCATCATTTACTTGGTGCGTTATTTATTTCTTTAGGCTGACAATCATTGAATTTTGTAGCTTAAAACTGAATAAAACTCTAAATTGAGCACTTTTAATAAAAGTAAACATAAATCGATCACAAAACGTTGATGAAAACGGCTCTACTACTCTATAATAAAGTAACCGCGACCATCCCTGTTTTAACGGCTGCAGAAGGAATTGGGGGAGGGAAAACTTTCGGCCTTCTTTTATTTTATTTACGTCGAAAACTTCTGCGCGATCTTTTTTATATAAAACTGCAGCCATAAAGCTAGATGAAACCTGTTCGGTTTACGACTGGTACGGCAATTTGGCGTTTTTTCATATCTTTTCCAATAACGGCAGGATCCCCTACAGGCTACGGGCGACTACCTGTACCGCTGATAGCCCCGTTGCAATATCCCTTTCGTTCTCACAAGGAACGTATTTAACTGAAAGAGAGGTTAGCGGCAGATCTATACGAGCTATTTTTATAATGTCATTCATACTAGCTATAGTCCGCTACCTGTTCTGCCAATGCGATCGGATGGAAACGTTTAAATCGTGTTTCGCGTTCGAATGTAGAATTCTTTGATTGCGTCCATTACATCAATAGAATGTTTGATGTTTCTGAATAACCGTTATATTTTTAGATGAATGCTTTTTGTAGACTTTAGTCGAAAAACACGAATACTCCCTCGCACTTCTCCTAAAAGAAACCACTTAATTTATCATTCAAAAAACCAAAAATGGTTATATAAACATTTTAATACATGGTTACTTCACAAAAAGGACATGCATCAGCAAGTTATTGGTAATCTCGTCTAAATCATTATGTCTCATGTTTTATTTACACTTACAAATATTTATTCTTTTCTTGTCAATACTACTTGTTTATGTTTTACGTATGTTTTCGTTATTATTACGTAATTTATTTATTTACAATATTTTGTTGACATTTTTAAAGTTTTAGATTTAGATGCCTATCATTACTTTATGTACCTGAAATATTTTTAAAATTCTTAACAAAATTTTTGGTTTTATGAAATTATGTATGTACTGTGTATACCTATAACTCTCTCTTTATATATCTGTCGATTTTTACTGGTGATTTATGTAATTTTTATTTTCATATTTATTTTGTGTAATTTGTATGTACTCTTCTTTAACATAATATTTTAAACTAGCTTTAGCCCCCGGCTTCGCTCGCAGGGGGTACCCACAGCGCCTCCTCCACCTTCCCTATCCCTAATCCAACCCCCCCCCCCCCCTCCTCCTCTTCCCTGCCCTCTCTCAACCCTCTCCACCCCCCCCCCTCCCCCCCCTCCCCCCTCCCCCCTCACCCCTCATCCTCCCCCTCTACACTCCGCCCTCCCCCATCCCCCTACCCGTTACATTCATTTTTCAAACAGCTCGCGTGCCACCTATTGCAATTTTTGTATATAAATTTCATAATACCAGAGCTCTAAACTATAGCCTAAAGCCTATTCTGGTGTATGAGCTATATTATTGTAAAGTTTCATTAAAATTTATTCAGTAGTTTTCGCGTGAAAGAGTAAAAAACATACATCCATTCAAACTTTCGCCTTTAGTAGGATAGGATAGGATGTTTGTATCATTACCCGTTTCAGTACAGACGTATTCTAGTGAGGCGATTATCTTACTTGCCTTTAAAGATTATTTTAGCTCAATAAACTCCCGGGTTGTTGGCAATTAAATTAAATTACATATGTTTATCATACACAAACTTATCTACGTAATATACATGTATTTAAATATATTATATATACATATATTTATGTATAAACATACATGTATATTTACTTATTTATTATCAGTACTATCTGGAACATCGGTTTTCCAACTGTTGGAAAGTTATCGGATGTCATGCAACTGTCCTGGTTGAAATATTAGACAAGGCACGAATTGCGTAATTAGTTAAGTTAAGCATAAATCCTATTTTATGTACTCTTTTTATCTGAGGAAAATGATTTCCGTCAGGGCCTATGTCATATGAGATGCTATGTGGAGGGTCTTTTTGAAAAGAGGAAGGGATGAACATTGGTCTTGAAGAGACCCATGTTTAAGGAAGGAGGAAACACAGAGGCTGGCAAATGGTTCAACAGCCAAGCTGTTGAACAAAATAACGAGTCGAAGAAGCGACCCGTTCTCATGTGACAAATGTCAACAGTGTACATAACGGCAGTGTAATGTTGGGCACGCGTTTAGTGTTTCCCGACTATGCACCGGTGCCGAAAGGATCAATGAGGCTAGTTCCTCGGAGCATATTCCATTGAAATACCGGTAGAACAAGGATAGCTTTCACACTCGACGCCTGTGCTCTAAATATTGCAATTCGTATGTTAAGATGGAAGAATCTATCATACGGACCGCCCTTTTCTGCACAGAGTCAAGGGTATTTTTCAGGTATTTTGGAGCTCTAGACCAGAGGTGGCTGCTTGTATAATATTAAAGTATCTGCGGGCCCTGTACAGTACCCCCAGTTTTTGAGAGGCTAACTTTACCCTGGCTTCGATGGAGCCCCCATATCTGAGCTGGTTACTTAGAGTTACACCAAGCATATCAATGGAGGGCCTGTTCGGAACATTGGTTCCGTTGAAAGATACTATATTTTCATTTGCGATATCTTTCATCAAGGTTATTGAATTTAATTAATTGTTATCAAAAATAACAATTCCCGACTCAATGCCAAATGTCTGTTACTTGTACTTGAAATTCACAATTTTATTAAAATTTGTAAAATATTTTCAATTTGACCATGACTTATTTATTTATTACGAGACAAATAAAATATTTTCCAAGAATCCTAATCCAATTTATTATAAACGTTTGTAGCTGTCTATAAAAGTAACAAGAAAAAATGCCTAACAAAATTTAATTCGTTTTCCAAATAATTTCTGTTTATTCATAACGAATTCATATATTTTTTTTGTGAAAAGGAAGTTCCTACTTGCAAGTCAAAATATTTTATAGCTACCCTTGGCTATGTGGTGTTGTATTAGTTGGATAAAAAATGTTTAATTAAAAAAAAACTCCTTTTTATAAGCTGAAGAATGAAAAAAAAGACATAAAAAGAACATTTAGTCCAGTAAAGGAAGGAGTTGTAGAGTGCGTGAGCAGGAACCTAAGCGATTCTTTCAGGACTTGTTTAGGGTGCTTAGGGTGTGAACATACTAAAAGTCCTGACGTCTAGGTGGTGAGCTAGGGGGGGGAGGGGGGGGGGGGGAAGGTCCCGATTTTCGGGTTTCCGTTTATATCTCAAAAACGGTGCGTCGCAGAGGAAAACTTTTTTAGAATAAATAAAAGCTCATAAAATTATCTACAACTTTTATTCTATACGTAATTTTGGAAATCCTAACCGTTTTTGAGTTATACGCTCCAGAAATGTCAATATTTTCGAAAAAAATCATTTTTCCTCACTTTTTTCATCAAACATTCCTTCATATCGTCTAAAATATTCATTCAAGAAAGAAATTTATTTGAAAAAAGTTGTAAATAATTTAATTACCTTTTAGAATATATATACATATGTAAATAAATCTCCAACCAGTAAATATTTACAACAATTTTAAGTTTTTTAGTAAAATGTCGTCATTTTCAGAAAAAGCTGTTTTTTCTTACCAAATTATTAAGACGGGTTTTTTCTTCATGAGAAATTCCTTATTAATTTTTGCACGCAAGAAAGCAGGTAAGTTGTTCTCGAACAGATGATTAGTGGAATTCATTTTATAATCATTATTATTGTGAAGGGTGATTAGGTTAGTCGTCGGAGATGCTACAATAACGTGCTACGATGCTGTTCGAGTTGGTGAAAAGGCAATGAATGCGATAGTGGGCTTGACATTCTCAGACATCAAGTTGTCCCGCAAAGTTCGGGCATTCCCAATGTCTTCTGTCAGCTCATCGATAAAAATTCAGGATGAAAAGGTTGCAGTTGACCCAAAATTGCTGTTTCAGCTGTGATGAATGGTAACTTCCAATTTACGAGAAAGCCTACGGGAATTTTTTTTTTAAGATGAAAAGCGCAGTACTACGACATCTGTATGGTCAAATTCAAAACTTGCTCGAAAATAGAGGTATTTTTAAGTTGTTTGATGTGTTATAGTTACCTTAAATATACACAGATGGTGATGAGATCGATATTTAACGGGAACCCCAGGTTTAGGGACGATTTTAAAACGCGAGAGTTGAGACAACCAATTAAATAGCAGGAAAAGCAATTAAAAATCAACTCAGCCTATCAGCAAGAAGGGGGTCGTGCCCATTTTGGACACAAAGGATTGGACTTTGACCTGAGTGATTAGTGAAGAAATTTATGGTCTAGTCGTTCCCACAGAGATCAGGGTTGAATGAACTAAGAGATAAATATCGAATTATTCAAGGTCTTTAGTACAACGAACCCAAGTAATGTTATTAATAAAGGGTACCTTCAAGGGGTCGGGAAACCTTAGTTTCGAGTGCATTAGAGCGTTTTTAGTTGCGGAAAAACACACTTGGATAACGATAAAAAAATTTATCAGTAATATATTGAGTGGAAGACGCGGGGACTAGGGGGCATGCTTGCGGAAGGGTTCTCAATTATAGAGTAACTACATATGACGGCCGAGAGGCCAAATTTGAGGAAAAACGTACTAAAGGAAAATGAATATACATAACACAATGGAAAATTATTGTTATCAATTCTAGACGGAACGGAGAGATTAGGAAAGCGAATTGGGAAGGAAAATTCAAAAAAATTTAGAGTTTAAGGATTGAACAAGAGGACGAAACAAGGGTTTGGTGCAGTAGCAGGTGCTTGGAAAGGAATTGGAATAGTATACCTAGGGGGGGTGGAAATACTGCAAACATTGCGATAGATTTAATTCATAAAAAGGAGTCATTTTACGTAATTAAAATAGTGATCATAACATAAAGTTACACGAGACTGCAAGGGAAAATGAGACATTTCAACGGTTGTCGACCCCATATGTATATTGTTGATATAAACAAGGAATATTCGGACATGGAAATTGTTTAGATTACCACCATTAGCTATTAAAAGGGGTCATAAAAATTAACATTGCTCTTACCTAGTATTTAGATTATAGAATTTCCGTAAAATTTAATTATAAACACATTAAAATGGATTTATCGCCAGGTATGTAGAAATCAGAATATATACACACGTCAGGGCTTATAGTTTATGGGATTTTGAGCAAGAGAGAGATGGAAAATTGGGCGGAATTTGATCGAAGTAGTTAACTTGACAGATATTCCAGAATAGGAATAGGTAGTGGGCCGGAAAACACCATAAATAATATATCAAAAAAGGAAAAAAGGGTTTTAGCGGGGGATGGAATTACGACATAAAAGGCAAACGTCAAATTTCAATAAGGGATCTTGAGTTAGGGAGGGGGAGAGAACAAAAAAAACCGACATAACCGGAAAACTCGGATAAGGAAATGGGAAAAACTCAAAACGTTATAAGTAGAGTAGATACGGAACCAGGATATGATTCCTTATGAACAACGAAGGGAAAATCATTTAAGAATAGTTGCTAAAATACCGTTACTTGAAGGAAATTTAGGTGGGAAAAGCGAAAAGTTAAATATGCCACATAAATAATGAAAATACGGTTCTGAGACATAATTGCTTACGTAGACTAGGGGAAAAGAAATAATTTTCGTGGAAATTTATACAGGACAACTAGCGTTTAAAACTAGGAGACTGAAGAATCTACGTTTTCCCTAATATTTATGCCAATTAAAACACAGTTTTAGCAGATCACTTATGGGCATGTTCAAATTGAAAAAAAAAAACAAGATTAAAACCATGTTTATAAAACATATTATGAAGACAGAAGACATGTGGAAAATGGGCAAACTGGATGGCAGCTTACTAAGTCCGGGACTAAAAACCTTAGAAAAGCGAGACAAAGTTGTGGGACGAACCGAGATTTAGGAAGAGGAAAAATCGAAAGATCTTATGTAGGGACAAACGATAACGAGATGGGGTTTTCAAAAAATTTCGAGTGATTACAGATTATAATTCCTCGTCAAGGAATATACGATTATGCCCTTTTGGAGCTGTGATGGGTATAAATTAGCGTGTTTGGGATTATTCGGGGAGTTCTTCGACAACTGGCAAGGTTGATTAAAACGTCGCGCATGTCGTGAGAATTACCCTGGTAATTAATTAATAGAGTCTAGAATCAGTTTTTATACTTTAAAAATACAGTGGAAAAGTAGTCAGTTTTATACTTTAAAAATACAGTGGAAAAATAGGGTCAGTTTTATACTTTAAAAATACAGTGGAAAAATAGTGTCAGTTTATACTTATATAAAAAATCAGTGATAAAATAGAGGGTGGAGTGTTCGCATAGGATTAATCGTGCAATTTAACGGAGTGTATGATCTTATAATAAATCTAAAATCAGTGTTTGCAATAGCCTCCGATTCAATAAAATCTAATAATTAATTAATTAATTAAAAATTCAATGCGGAAGGAATTTAATAGAGTGTTTGAATTGATTTAAATTTGTTCTATGAAGGTTAAAATAAAGTTATTTAGTTCGAGGTTATATAAAGAAAATTACAGTCTAATAAGTTTCATTAAATAAAAATTTACGTTAAGTCGAAAGTTGGAAATTTTATTACGAGATATTAATTATCGTTAGGTGACCAAGCAATAATAATAATTGATCCGAAATCTGGAAAATACTTATCCCGAAGTTTAAATAAATAATCCAAATTATTAATTTGTTGCTAAACGAAAGTGTTATAAAATAAAGTGGAAGTGGTCCTTTCAGTTTTGTGTAAATTGGGTGAAGACTAATATTTAGTTATTCGTTATAAAAGGATTCTAATTTAAATTGGAAAAAATAAATAAAACTTTAACTTTGTCCTTAAGTGGAATAATTCAAAATTTAAAGAAAATCTTTAGTTTTATAAAAAGGAAATAGGATTTAAATTGAGAAAAAAAAAATAAAACTTAAATATTTATATAGTGGAATAATACAAAATTAAAGAAAATTCGAATTAATAAATTAATTTATTAAAGAGTAAATAGGTATAGATATATATCAAATATCAAATAATATTCGAGCGAACGATTATTAAGAATCGATTCTCTTCTTTAGATTGAAATCAAATATGGAAGAAAAGGGGAAGGGAAGGAAATGAATTCCGGGTCTTGTAGGGTTAAATCGTTAAAAGTGGGAAACCGAAATAAAAGTGCGATAAGTTACACAGGTAGTCTGGATGCTCTAATAAAATTCATATCGATGATATTACCCGATGGAGCTGAATTTAAGACATTAGAGCTTTGGTGAGTCCTTACAATATTTAAGCTTTTACAGGTTCCTGTGGATATCCTGACACTGATGAACGTAACGCCAAGTAAGGGTAAGTTAATAACTAACCAATTTATTAGCATTCGCATGTCACACCTCCCATACAGAATGAAATGTTGCTAAACAAATACTTAACACATAATTAGATAAGTAAATACCTATCGCTTCTTTTCACTAGCACGATTAGGGTATGGTTATATGACCTTCGATAGTGTACCAAAGATTTCGATTTGAGTTCAAGGCGATCCATTGACCCAGTCACCTAAATTCATTAACGAATAAACAAAACAAAACTTAACGTCAGGGACAAGTTTATCAATTATAGCTTGCGATGAAATCTGCGGTCAAAATGTGAAGGCGACATTGATGTTAAATTCACTCAATTTTAAACGACTTATCTGTACTAGAGCGATCGCCCATAGGTAACATTGTTTTAGCATGCAAAATTTTCGCAAAGTAAAGTACTGCGACTAGCTTCAAACTCTAAGAGAGCTCATCACAATTATTCAGGAGGTCATTGATTCAACGACAGCTTGATTTATCTCATTTTAAATCTTTCTTATAGCAAGTAGGTATCCAAGAACCCATAAATACCCAAAAATCCTAAATACCTAACACACAAGGAGCTAGTGACCTTATTTAAAAAACACTGGTGTTCAAATACTCACACAGTCCTGTATCCTAACTTTTCACGAATGTAAGCTTCGAGGCTCCTGTATGTGGGTATGAGCCATCTGGAAATGTAAGTGTCAACCTTTCTCGAACGGACGGCTTTGATCTTGTGGCGGTATTGTCGAGGTGGACATGCGGGGAAGAGGAAGGACGTATGCGGACAGTACGCTGACGCGGCATTAAAGCCACAGGTTATTCGCATACCGTGAGTCTTGTCGAACCTGAAAGCAAACATAAAGCTCACGAGGTGAGTTTTATGTCAGCTAGTCAGAGGTGGAGTGTAACGCTGGGTCGGTCACGTGGGAGGAAGGATCTGCCCGTCACAAGCTTACGCCACATTTAACGGATAGAGACATGATAAGGGAAGACATGAAATACCCCTTCTAGACTCAGTAGAGTTAAATTCAACCCGGAGGCGTCGGAAGTCGGAGTGGGACAGAAAAACGGCATGAAGACTTGGTATTCCCCCTGCTGGCGTGAAGGGCCCCTTTCATAGCATGAGACGCTCGTCGAAGAGAGTAAAACTCGGATCTAAGGACAAGCCTAGCAAACGTACTGGGAGAATTCGAGTTTGTAATTGTTGTTCATCGGTTTTCACTTGGTTAGCGGAGGAGCCGACTTTTCAGCAAACATATTATCCCCCTCCCCATATCCCTCCATTCCTGCTCTTTCAACAATTTTGCGAATACTAACCAATAACACTAACTATGACTACAAACACATTATGTTAGGAGAAGTTGCAGACAAGGACTTCAATTGAGAAAACTGGACCTTCGAGTTCGATCATCCTACACCGGTAAGGTAAGGTGTAATTTATTAACTGTTGTTTATGTTATCGATGTATCCGCGGTGATAGGAAGAATTAAATAAACACACTAAATTCCTACGGAAATCAAATAGATACAAAGTTAAGGCGGGGTTAGTTTATCAAACTCGGTTAAATATTCTAAAATAATAATTAATAAATCGGAAAATTCTCACCCTTTCTCTAAAAGAATCTAGGGGTTACCACACGTAATACATTATCTTCTCTACATATGTGTGCATATTAAGTATGCAAACAGATGTAAAATCTAAACAAAAAAATTACACAACGCAGATTATAGAAATAATGTGAACTAAAATCTTGAATCTTGATTACTGTGAGAAAATCGCAGGGATTTAAGAAGATAGGGTAGGTTTAGCTAGATTATAAGGTATAGGGGTTTAGAAATCACGAGCCTGAGGTAGAAATAAACCGAAAGGAGGGTTGAGTCAGGCCATCATACCTAGTAGTGTGATCAGTAGGACATAAGGGTAGAATTATGAGCGTGGCTACGAGACAGGAGCTACGAGATTTAAACTACGAGGTAGAAGCTTAGAAAAGTAAATCAGCTAGGTAGGGTTCATCACAATTGGTGTCAAAAGCCAGGAGTGGCGGATCATTACACAGCGGATGTGTATAAGCAAATGATCAGATGAGGATTTGATGAAATTCTTTGAGTATGAGTTGGCCCCATTTCCCTTGGCACTGTTCTCAATAACATCATGTTACACTCTCAACTTTATATGGATTCACGTTATCATATCCTCTTTGGACGTGAGGGTCCTGGCAAGCGTTGTTCATCCATGGCATCGTCATTCTCAGTGGTGGATAGTTCTTGCTGAAAGGGCTCTACATCGTTTTCATCGTCGTCCTCGGCAACAGGCACGCTATTGAGGCATCTCCCTTGGCAGTGAAGGCACGCTGCAGAACAGGTCAGCATTGCTTTTTGGCATCCACATTTGCCAATTGCACAATCCTTGGTGCAGCGGCAAAATATCATTTTCAGAAGGACCTCCGGTGCTGGAGGATCTTCTGTTGTAATTGGCACCAGGGTGTCTCCTTCGTGTTTCCACCCCCATTCTTCAGGGGGCAGCTCAATCCCGAGCCCCTGCTGAACTTGGTGGTATGTCCGCCGGAAATGCTGTTTAGCTGCACTCTCTGTTGGAGGGAGGGAGCTGATGTCAGGCTTCATATTTGCCACGGACCTTGTAAACGACTGGAAGCGGTACTGGTTAAGGGAGGTCTATCTTTTTGGCGCCGCATACCATTTCAGGAAGCATTTATTTCCAGCCTCTTCAACCTCGTCGTGAGTGGAGGAGGGGTTGTAAAAGATCATTGCCGCTTGCTTGATCATTTTTGACTCCAAGTACAATTTTGAAAAGCCCGCTTTGCTTCTCCTGAAAGTTGCAGACTTTATATCGCATCCGGTAAATGAATGTAAAAATATGATGTGTTCAAATCTACGATGCTGCATCTCTTGGGTGAACAGTGCCATTGTTTTGGTTTTTCCTCGTCCGGGTTTCAGCAGCAGAATATCTTAGGTGGGAGGATTGGAAGGAATCAAAAGGACAGTAAGGTCCACATTCTCACCAAAGACAGCTACAGAGTTGTGAAAGGATAGTTCCACAGCAATCTTCACGATAAGGACGTCAGCATCATCGGTGGCCTGAAGAGTCTGTATCCCATTCTCCCGAAACTTTGTCTGTAGTAAGGAGATGAAGTTACTTTTGTTGGTGAATAAAAAATCTTCCTGTTTAACGGGTATTGATTTGTTCAATGTCAAATTGATGTCGGCTGACCTTCTCAGTCTGTATCGTCGCATCTGTTCTTGTGATTTCGTACTATTGGCTGGGTTTGCGTACCCATCAAATACCACAGTGCGAGTCATTCCAGGATAGTGGTGGTTGACATAGGTGATATAACGATCACAAATTGCGGCAACGGAGGCATCTTTTTGTCAAATTACTCTGTGTAGGGGAAATCCTCCGTCCACAACTATGTTCATCTGAGACAGTAGAACAGTTTTTTTGGTAGGCTCGAATAAGCTATACAGAACAGATTTAGTTGTCTTTCGCATCCCATTTTCATTTAAAAGTGCCAAGGGAAATGGGGCCAACTCATACTCAAAGAATTTCATCAGATCCTCATCTGATCGTTTGCTTATACACATCCGCTGAAACAGCAATGTTGGGTCAACTGCAACCTTTTCGTCCTGAATTTTTATCGATGAGCTGACAGAAGACATTGGGAATGCCCGAACTTTGCGGGACAACTTGATGTCTGAGAATGTCAAGCCCACTATCGCATTCATTGCCTTTTCACCAACTTGAACAGCATCGTAGCACGTTATTGTAGCATCTCTGACGACTCACCTAATCACCCTTCACAATAACAATGATTATAAAATGAATTCCATTTATCATCTGTTCGAGAACAACTTACCTGCTTTCTTGCGTGCAAAAATTAATAAGGAATTTCCCATGAAGAAAAAACCCGTCTTAATAATTTGGTAAGAAAAAACAGCTTTTTCTGAAAATGACGACATTTTACGAAAAAACTTAAAATTGCTGTAAATATTTACTGGTTGGAGATTTATTTACATATGTATATATATTCTAAAAGGTAATTAAATTATTTACAACTTTTTTCAAATAAATTTCTTTCTTGGATGAATATTTTAGACGATATGAAGGAATGTTTGATGAAAAATGTGAGGAAAAATGATTTTTTTCGAAAATATTGACATTTCTGGAGCGTATAACTCAAAAACGGTTAGGATTTCCAAAATTACGTATAGAATAAAAGTTGTAGATAATTTTATGAGCTTTTACTTATTATAAAAAAGTTTTCCTCTGCGACGCACCGTTTTTGAGATATAAACGGAAACCCGAAAATCGGGACCTTTCCCCCCCTCCCCCCCCTAGCTCACCACCTAGACGTCAGGACTTTTAGTATGTTCACACCCTAAGCACCCTAAACAAGTCCTGAAAGAATCGCTGAGGTTCCTGCTCACGCACTCTACACCTCCTTTTGGACCATTCGTTTACTGGACTAATTGTCAAATTCAATTATGTATCTAATGTATTTAAACGGAATCGATAAACGCGGGCGGGTATTCCAAACTAGTTCGAAAACTTTTTTGAAACGTTCATAGTATTGGTGTGCACAAAATTGTCCAAAATATCCACGTCTACCACAATGTACAGGCATACTGTATTATGATTATTATCTACTAGTTCTTGAAAAATCACTGGATAGTCATATAAGCACTATTGCATACGAATATCTCGTCGAAAAGTGTTCCGCTACAACCACGCATTTTCAGTTAAGTTCAACGGTATAGCGTTGGAGGTCAACTTGAAATAATTGGAGGTAAAAAATATGGAACGTATTTTACGCTTCGTGTCTCATCTAAATATAAAATGCATCTTGGGGTTAGTTTTATGATTCCCGACAAATAATTTCTAATTTTGAAAATTGCAATTGAAATAACATTCTGTAAAAAATAGGTACAATATCCCTACACAATAAAATTTTTTATTTTCAAAGATTATACGATAACTAGCTGACCCGGCAAACGTTGTTCTGCTATATAAATTATTTCTACATGTGGATGAAAGTTTGATGAGGCGGACGTAGTGTCATGTGTCATTCAACAACATAAATAATTTCGTTGGATTTGAAATACGAACGACATTCGTTCGTACAAAAATACTAAAATGGGAGAAAAATGGGAGGGTGGGGGTAGGAGGGTGAAAATTTAGAGTTGTAGGTATTTTTGATGCCAAAAAAAAATTGTCAAAAAAATAGAAAAAAAAATCGGGATAGGGACACCCTAACCACCTAGCGGTATGAAATATACTTTAAAACCTTTTCTCATACCCACCAAATGTACATTAAAAAAATCATAAGAATCAGTCTAGCCGTTTCGGAGGAGTGCGACCACAAACACCGTGACACGAGATTTATATATATATATATATATATACAGATATACGCCTCACTGGGTACTTTAACAGCGCTGGGGCCCCAATTTTGCAATTGAATAAAAATTAATTAAAAGATAATATGCAACAATAAATTGAAATAAAATAGAATAAAACTGAGGTGAAATAAAAAAAAACCCATTAGCAAAGGCACCAATGATTTTTTTAAAACTGCAAATATTATGCGGTATGGTTGTACATAATGCTGTGTGTTTTGTGACGGTGTTGTACATTACATAAATGTGGTTTATAATTTAACGTTATAATTATTTGTAATATGCCTTCAATTTTTGTAATATTGTAATATTCTCCAAGCACTTTTACCCTTTTCCTTCCTAGAACTTTCTCTACTTTCTTTACTAAAAAGAGCCTCCACACAGCATTCCCAAAGATGACATAGTCCCTGGGGGAAATTATTTTCCTCAGGGCCTCCTTTGTGGAGCTAATGTAAAAAAACGAGTGTTCTTTAGACCACACGACTGAAGTAAAACTTCTGCTCCATCTGTGCGATGAAAGAAAATGTACGCGCGCACTGCTCTCTCTTGCTCCTTCAGTGTGATACAGACAATAGGCCCGCACCGTGTCTTAGTGTACAAAACGTAACTGGCTATGAGAGAAAGAGTGAAAGAAAATGTGTGCTCGCACCTATCTCTCTTGCCCCTACAGTAATATATAAAACGTAACTCTCTCTCTTTCTAACTTAACTAACTTATTACTCTCTCTCTTTCTATCTTTCTATCTTATCTAACTTATACGCTCTCGTCACGCATTTGCCAGCTTACTCCCCAAGTCAAGCGTGCGTAAAGAAGTTTTACTTCACAAAGCAAACATTTTGAAAAATAGGCATAAATTCACTTCAAAAGTTCTAGAGTTAACTGAACCGGAGTTACAGCCAGAAGCGCAACCGAAATTTTAGCATTTTTAATAAATGATTCAAACATACCAATCGTAATGAATAAAGCATACCGTGAACCGTAAATACTTCCTTTACTATTATTTTCACCTGTTCATTGCATTCGAGTTACCAGCTGTGAATGTTTGTTTAGTGTGGTCGTATTCAAGTACCACCGAAGAGATAGACCGATAGAATTGTATTGTTGGCGTGTCCATGTGCCGGAAGTATCAATTTACCTTACTTCTGCTGAAATTAATTAAACGTTTTTAAATATCGAATCATTTCATTGAGCAGATATTTTATTTCATTAGCTTTTTTAGGGACTGGGATACGCAAGGTCCCACGTTAATTTTTGGTATCAGTTTCACTCAGATCAGTGTTTTTAAAATGAATTTATAAGATCACCCCAAGTTGTTCGTGCCGGGTCAGATCGGGAGACTAATCTCTCTTGACCCATCGTCTTACACCGCGGCGAAAGTGATGAATTCCCATGTCCGTCACTCCTGTACAAGTGGCGATGCATAAGTTCAGCTGTAAAGGGCTCTTGAATTCAGGTTACTCCTTTTCAATCGACTACTCTACGACAAACCAAGAACTCGGAGCCGGACTCGGAACCGGAACCCGAATGCTTCCTCCTTCCCCGTGATCGCAGTCCGAGCCACTCGCGAGTTGGTAGCAGGTCTGGAGTTCTTTTGCGGGTTGCGGCTCCGAGGTCCGGCTCAGGCCAAACCCTTGCGCCCCGGTAGCCGCAACAGCACCTAGCACCCAGTCCGCACCCAAGAACTCTGACCCGGGACGCTCCTAAAACTCGAGTACTTTTAAAAGGAAACACATACCGGAGATGTATATATATATATACACACACATACATATCTCCGGCAAAACGCAGAACTTACCCATCTCTAATACACACTCACCCCTAGATAAGTACCAACCTTTTCTTCTCAGAACTTCTCCTCGTTTCTTTCCTTAAAAAGACCCTTCACACAACATCCCCAAAGATGACATAGGCCCTGAGCGAAAATATTTTCCTTAGCGCCTTCTGTGTGCGAGAAATGTAAAAAAAGGGTCTCAACTACTCCCACTGTCCAGAGCCAGGGAGACCATGGCGTCCCCAAATGTAGTATGTTGTGAGGAAGGGAAACAAGAAGTTTGGCAATTTCATGGCGATTTAGATCTGGTCAATAAACACGGCTAAAGTCAATTGCTGCAAACCAATCCCAGGATTGAAACCAGAGAGAGAGAAAGTCAATTAAACGTATCTGCAAACTTTCCCCAAATGTATTTAATATTGTTTTGGGCTTAGGAATTATATTTATGTGAAATTATATCTTAACAAATAAAAATTTCCCACCCGGGAATCGAATTCAAGGTCTCTGGTTTATTAGTGGAGAATCTTAACCGCTCCACCACGGAAATCATTAATACATTTCTAGAGATTTTTTATTCAGTGGTGTGGTGGAATTCATATAATTAAAATTGAGTTTTCGGCTTCAATGCTTTTAATAATGTCATTAGCATAATACGCCATAGTAAAATTAACATTAAAAATGGAGAGCCTCTTTGTGCAGACTGTCAACACAAATCACACTGCTCTCAAATTACTATTATTTAGGGAGTAATTAATTCTTAATAAATTCGATTTACATGTTAATTTGTTTTCGAATTCGGTAATTTAATTATTTCATACAGTTAATGGTAATTTATCGATAATTAAGTCAAACAAAAAATAGGGTTTATTTTATTTTATTTTTTGCGATTAATTTATTCTTTTTTACATGAATACCACACAAATGTCCAAACTGCTCACGTCTGGAGCCAGGGAGACTATGTCATCCCCAATTGGGGTATGTTGTAGGGCTGAACGTAGTGGGAGGGGAAGCAGAAAGGGAAGAGAATGGTATACCTAACTATTCAGATCTAGTTACTAAACGCGATTAAAACCGCTTCAAGCAACGTTTCAATTCTAAATAGCGGTCTTACACCAGGGTGATACTGAGAATATCTTACACTTTGCAACATGCCGCAAATATGCCTTATAATATTTTTTAATTATTAAAATGTGAAATAGCAAAGTTAAGGTTCTTGATTATCAATCTGAAGATCGCGAGTTCAAATCCCGAAGTGCGCAAGTCAAGTTTATTAGACTTATTTCTTTTACTTCACAATTTATTCGTTTAAAATAATATGTTGTATATTTGCGGTACGCTGCAGAGTGAAAATCTGGTGTTTTTTTTTTACATAAGCTCCACACAGGAGGCCCTGAGGGAAATAATTTCCCTTAGGGCCTATGTCATCTTTGGGAATGCTGTGTGGAGGGTTTTTTAGGGATAGGAAGAAGAGGAGAATTCTGGGAAGGAAATGGGTTTAAGGGGTGGGTAGGAATCTGGGGTTTAGTGTGTCTTGGACATCCACCTCCAAGACCTAGACAAACCTCACCCCATGAATCCGGGCACCCCTGCTAAATCGCCAAACGTAGCGAACCACTTGGGGTGACCTATGGCAGAGGCCTTGGTTATCCATTAAAGGTTCCCCGGGCAGCGGTACCCATTCCCGCCTCCCAAATTGAATTCCCGCCTCCCAAATTGATTCCCGCTTTCCAAATTGAAGATAAGTGTAAGACCACCATTCAGAATTGAAACGATGCTTGAAATGGCTTTAGCCATGTTTGGTGATCAGATCTGCATAGCTATCCATCTCCCTTTTTCCTCATCTCCTTCTCCTCTCACTCTCTTTGACCTCACGACTTACCCCAATTAGGGATACCACGAAATGGCCTCAAGTTGGAACTTTTGTGAGAAATTCAATAAATAAAATCGAACCTTCCGCTTTCTTTTCTGCATACCATTCTGCATGTCTCACAATATACCCCAGTTTCAGATGCCGTAGTCCCGCTAGCTCCGGTCAGTTGAGACTATTGTTCGGTATTAAAATAAAAGTGGAGTTTTCGCAACGAAGAAAATAATCATAATGAGGCTGACTTAACCAAAATCGTGGATTTTCCTTTTGTTTAGTAGAGCGTGCTCCATTTAGAGTGAGCCAAACAAAAGCAGAACACCTAGTTGGTTTTGACAGGTGGATTATTGACGGTAAAACAAAGGCTCGGAAAGGAAAAAAGCATGGAATGGGGTTCGTTAGAATGGTTTCAGTTTGTTAGAATGTCATAGTTTGTGCTGATATTAGTTCAATGTGAATATGACGACTAAGAATTATAATTATGATGAAATTTCAATCTTAATACATCCATAATAAAGCAGCAGTACGTTATCTAGTCCCTTTAATCAAAATAGACCAAATTTGTCACAGCTCACACATAGATCTCAAATAAATCGCTGTAACTCTCTTACTATCATAGTGAAAAATATTTTCTAAGCGGCATTAGAAAGGAAAATACCACGCTTTCAAATTGTGTTAACCACAAAAAAGCATAATGTACACCTTTATAAAAACAAAGTTTTGAATCGCAATTTGAAAAATGTTTTTAAATTTTTGGGAATTTTTTATTAATTATTTTCACATGAAATGACAAAGAAGTGAGGTGACAATAACGTTTATAACAAATTTGTCTAAAAATATATGTAGGAACGTGTTTTTTTTCGTTATCATTAATTTTAGTTAAGGTAAGGTGAGCTATTTTAATAATTATTTTATGTTTGCATGCAAAATTTTGTATTTCTAAAATTATATGTTAGTTAAGAATTATAATTATATGAATCTCTAGTTAGAACCCAAATTGAATATAACTCGGTAGTTTGGTCTCCATCTTACAAAATTCACGTTAATAATATTGAGCGAATACAAAAAAAATTCTGCGTTTTATAAATTTTAAATCCCACTAGAAGACCTAAAATATAATCTATTACTAAATATTCTAAAAATACATACACTAGAAGACAGACAGACAGTAAAATAAACGACTTAACATTTTTATTCAAAATACTTAACTCTAAATTCGACTGTTGCGAACTCCTAAAACTCATAAACTTACGAATACCGACAGTAAAACGCGACAAAATACACTATTCTACTGCAGCATTCACAAGCGGAACTACATTGCCCACTCTCCTATAGAACGATTTCACACTATGGGAAATCAGTACTTAGGTGATGTCGACATATTTAACATCAACTTGGCGAATTTTGTGGGTCTTGTAAAAAACATATTTCAAAACTATTCCTAAACATACGTGTATTTTTGTAAACTTATCAAATCGCTGTATTTTTTTTTTTTGTATTTTTGTGACTTATGTGCATTTTTTATCTAATTTTATTTTTGTTATTTCATTATCTATTGAAAAATCATCTGTCATCATTGTACTACCAAACATGTAAAAGCCCTCTGGGCGTTGAATAAATAAATAAATAAATCAATTAATTAGTATAAAATTTGAAAGCGATTTTAGTAACCTTTCAAAAACAGTTTTAGTTTTCAAATATGTCCAGAAATACTTAATTTATTTGCATAATTTGAAGGCGGAAATATTTTGACCATCTGAAAAATTTCTAAAGGGTAGTCCCACGTATCGAGGATAAAACGCAATGTGTTATGTCATAGCTGTGTTATTCATTTTACTATATAATTCTTACCAACTCCAACTCAAAAGTCAACTCATGATTCAACGGCATGATATCTCAGCGACCTATTTTTCAAACTGAGTGAATCGTGTGTTGTTTTAAATTTAAAGAGACGTTTAGGTATATGGTAAAATTGAATTTAGTATGTATCTCAAAAAATTAAAAATATACAAGGCTGTGAATTAGAAAAAGTTTGAAAAATTCCCCGATTTTCTTAAAATGTCGCGATATATACCTACGAGGGCAGGGTAAATCCAGAATCACAAATATCGGGCAAAACAGCGTATGTAGAACACAAATTTTCAAAGAGATTGACGCTAAGGGCCAGTTTTTTCACAGAAATTCTAATGTTACATTGTCATAGAATGGCTCAACGTCATTTTTTTTTACATTTGAAAGTCTTCGTGAACTCGTGATTCGTTCCAGCTCTATTAAATAAACTGACAAGCTTAACAATATGTTGGTTGTCCTTTTCTGCCATTTGTTCAAAATCTGAAACAGGCTTACAATCGGCATTTAAGACTTTACAACTGTCAAAAAACACAAAATGGCGCTGAATGGCCATTTGATGACGATGTTACATTTGAATTTCTGTGAAACAACCTGTTTCAAAACAGTCAAGTCAATGGTAGATGTGGTTTTCGTTGCTGATGAGAAGATTCCTACTCACCCCTAATAACCCTTTCCTTCCCAGAACTTCCTCTCCTTCCTTTCTTAAAAAGACCTCTTCCACACGAGACCACTTCCAAAGATGACATAGGCCCTGAGGGAAATTATTTAGCTAATGTAAAAAAGATGTGCATATTGATTAATTTCAAAACTAAATGAAATTAATTATTAATTGCACGTCCAATTTCGCATACCACTACCCAATATGCAATAAAATTGTGAAAAGTAAATAAATGGATAAAACAATTCCGAACACAAAAAAATATTATTTCAGCATATTATTCTTCTTCTTCAATGGCGCTACAGCCCATTTCGAGCCTTGGCCTCCTTCAAAATAAGCCTCCACCGCCCTCTGTCCTCGGCCGTCGTCTTCCAATCTGCAACATGGAGTAATCCGCTAGCATATTATTATTATGATAATAATAGACAATGTTTGTTCAGCTGAACAGAGTCATAAACGCTGACCTTGACTGTACACCATACACGATTGATGATTTCACGCATGCAGTGTACGACACTGCCATTCTAGATTTTTTCAAACAAAAAGCTTTCTTATATGATCTAAACTTTACATTATTTAAGTAGGTACCCTAAAACCCGTAAAACAGGTAAAACAAAGCGACTAAAATAATTAAGAACCCCCGTGATCACTTTGTTCAAAGCACCCTCCGAATTCTTGTCCCTTCCATTATTTCATAAATAAAGAAGTTGCCGACATTAATTCCACCCCAAGTAGCCGAAATGTGATGCAAACATAAGTGTCGTCGAAATATGAGAATTAATTATGAATTATTTACACTCCACCGCCGAAACACTGAAATGTATGCCCGTCGCTTCAGGAATTATGAAATTATTCTCGTAGTTTGGTGCTGCGCTAAATGTTGCTAGTAATTTGTAAATTTAGTGCAATAGGGGAGCACAATCTTTTGAAAATAATTAAAATAAACCAACATTTAATCCATAATCACTGAAGACAATATTAGCGACTCTCAGTCGAAAATTTGAACAGAAAAATCAGAAAAAGATACGGTCACATCTAGGAATTGAACCCAGGACATTAGCGGGGTGTTGCTCTCACACTGAGCTAATGAACCCTGTCCCCTTCGGTCATATTTGACTGTATCATAATTCGACTAAACCAGCAAGGCTAAGTAAGGTCCTGGGTCAGATCCTAGATTGTTGAATAAATTATTCCTGGATAGTTAGCAAGATGGTTCAATATAGGGATGTTTATGTTTTTGTGATATCTTGCAAATGAATTAATTAACTAGCAATTCATTTGACTCTTTCTATTTAAAAAATATGTAATTGAATATACTGTATTGAACATTGCAAAAAGAGTCATAGTATTCTTTTTTAATTGATCGCTTTCTAATTTCTTTGTCTTTTGGAGTTTTATTTTTAGTGGACGTTTTCTTATCTCATGTTTGTAATAAATCGACTCTTACCCCCTTAATTAATTAATTAAGTTTTAAAAGCTTTATGAATAACTAACTCTGTACGTAGCGTTCGTCTCCCATTCGTATTCGTATTCGTATCTCCGTCGCTCAAGCCGCTATCCCCTTCGTTCCTCTGGCAGCGCCTCGACAACCCTTTACGTAATACGTTTTAGGTATACGTGGCAAGATGCTCGCAATTAATCAACTTGTAATTAACCCCCTAACGTTGTGTTATTTTTTGTTTTAAGGGTTTGATATGGTTAATCCAGTTTAATTAATAATTTGTTTGTGGTAAACCCTTTGTTCTTTTAGGTATGGCGTGTTACAATTCACTAGGGTTCGATTTACAATGACTGACTCTATCTAACTTGAAAATAACTAATGCTACCGTTCGTGCAACTTCCTCCCCTACTAACGTCCGTTCTATACTTGTTTGTTGATGATTATTTCTTTTGAATTAACCCGCGTCATCCTCCCCAGTACCCAGTACATGAATATTCCTTTATACAGTGGGTTGGGAAGATCCTACCTTTAGTGTAATGCGGCGAATCCTCAGCTATCCTCGGGATGCTAAATTATAAAATAATTTGACATTTGTACTCTAACTACGAAATTACAATCAAAATTCAATCAAGACAGCCCCGGGATGCACAAATTCTACAATCTACAGTCACAGTGGTAAGTGAAGTTTGTTAGTTAGTTTTGAGTTTTGGGTAGGTAATTTTGGAAGATTATTAGGGATTGACATGAAACAAAATATGTCTTGCTTCGATTGGACTCCTCCATTTCCGCAACTGACTTGGTGAGGTTCAATTAAAACCGCCCGGTCAGCCTCCAATCCCATCACCTCCAGAGAATATTTTGATGGTCGCAAGCGACGAATGTAAAATCGACATGTTTTGCTTCCTGTCGGGAAAGGGTTTGATGTGTGTTTTTTTGGTTTGAAGGATGATAGTGGGAGTGTTCTCAACCAATACGCCGCTACGTTATAATGGTGATACTGCTAATGTTGTTTGATGTGTGTTTCTGGTTTGAGGGATGATAATGGGAGTGTTCTCAAACAATACGCCGCTAAATTATAATGGTGATACTGCTACTGTTGTTTGATGAAATGCCATCTCATATCGCTTGATGTGAGGATCTGCTTCGATTTATGGTGTGGTAGTCGACGTCCGGAAGTATTCAGGAATGCGTGGGTGGCACGAGGTTTTAGGTCGTGACATCCTCTAAGCTGAATTGATGATGATGATGAAGTCTTTCAGCATGTCGATGACTAGAGTTCCGGACTCCTATAGCATCGAACATGAACATTAAACCGAAGTGGATTAGACAAGCGGCAATGTCAGGAGGTCGGTGGAGCCGCTCCCCCCTCTGATCTCGCGAAGTTTGAATTTAGTAAAGGTGGGTTTTGATGTCTTCGACCCTTGCCCCTGCAGTCACACAGCTCCTCAACAGTCCCGTTCTCCGTCCAGCACACCGCCTCGAACCAGTAGAAATGATGCTTACGTTTTCCTAGGCACGTTATAAACATGCGTCTGCCTTCAGCCGCGGTGCACATCGTTAGGTATTTGATTTGAATGAAAATACCTCCCCTCGCATGACGGAAGCAGGCGTGACGGAGGTGGGCCTCCACGTAGCACGTAGCTTCACGGACCTCCGCCCTACGATAGGTGATATCCCAAGCTCATCTCAAATATCAGCTCGGGGAAGGAATGTCAAACTTGGCTTCCAGGGCGCTGGGTCCAGGAATGAATGGCACCGGGGCGTGAATCCAGTTCTGAATCATCCATCCCTCCCATTTTCCCCGCTACTCGTTCGTCCAAAGTACATTCCCAACCTGATGCTGGATGATGCCCTAATTCTAATTTTGAGGGAAGATTATGAAAATTTATCCGGTTTCCGACAAAGAGCCGCCGATCGATTGCTAAAACAACTCCGTATGTCTTGTTCTCTTCGTTCCGCTGACAAGGTAGCTCCCCACGAGCGTAATCAAAGGGTAGTGAAGCCAACGCGAATTTCGTCACTTCTTTTCCTTCATTACGGAGGTAGCCCGGCCAGATCGTTATCTCCGTCCTGTATTTAATTGGCCTCCCGCGACAGCGACTCTTATCAGCTGACACCTCTGAAGGGGGCTGAAGGGGGGGATTATGGGCGCACGTCCTCTGCCTTCCAGACGTTCCCCAATGCCTTTATGACGATACATGTGATAGCATATACGTCGACATCATGAAAGGGCTCCTGCCTCGCTCTCAACTGCTTCAGGGCCGTTCAGAGACACAGGTTTCCAAGTCTCCATCACAAAGGATTCCAATTTAATTGGACTAAGTTCCTATCGTCGCTTGCTTCGCCTCCACATTTGGGAAATAGTGTAGCCCACCGGCATCTCGTTCACTTCGCCCACAGATCATAACTGCATAAAGTGCAACCTAAAATCATGGAATAGGGAAGCTTAACTCAAAAAATCACTCCAGCAATCACCAGCTTCAGCGCCGTAACTCGTTCGGTTAAATTTGAAAGAAGGAAATTTGCTAAATAATAATAGCATAACGCTGACGGTCTCGTTCAATCGCAAATACTAAAGATTTGAGCTAGGATGGGAACTTCGAATAAAATATACCTAATCGTAAAGTACTATATACCTAATCGTAAAATACTTCCAAGTGTGCGTTTCAACGACGTCAAAAGCTAGCTTATGTAGGCCTCTACATAACAGTTTTCTTGAGATTCCTAAAGTTTAAGGTAAAAGGTGTCGGTTTTTTTTATTTTTGGATTGGGAATTCTATTGTTTAAAATTTGTTAATAACCATGCAATACATCTGTTTTCCAAACCGATATACCTAGTACGTACCTTGCCTAACAAATAACTTCAATTACCGAGTAAACTCCAAAGTATATTTGAGAATAGATATTCCTAATGTAATGTAATTTATTATATCCAACTAAACCCCCAACATAGCCTTCCCGAAGTAATGTCCCGCAACGCAATCGTAAGGTATATAACTACCTCTTGTCCGTTAAAATTAACAAACATCCTTAAAATACTTCTTTAGCACCGTTGTTATTTCAAACTCGATAGAATGAAAAGTAGCGGCGCCAAAACGGAGAGAAAACACGTGTCTCCATAGGATTTATTCTGCCGGAGAATGAAGTATTAAGTCGGTCTCCTCTTTGTGTGGTGCTTCGTAGCCTTCCCACCCTTGCCTCCTTTGGTTTTCTGAAGGTTTCACTTCTACCGCGTGTAAACTGCATAACTGTAAATTTTTGGTTTCTAAAATGCTGACAGCTGTTTTTTTTTTAATGAAAACTTCTTTAACACCGTTGTGATTTGAAACTAGAGGAAACGGAAACGATGATTTATCCTGTGAGCGACGCCAAAACGGAGAGAAAACACGTGTTTCCATAGGATTTATTCTGCCGGAGAATGAAGTATTAAGTCGGTCTCCTCTTTGTGTGGTGCTTCGTAGCCTTCCCACCCTTGCCTCCTTTGGTTTTCTGAAGGTTTCACTTCTACCGCGTGTAAACTGCATAACTGTAATCTTTTGTTTCTAAAATGCTGACAGCTGGTTTTCTAAATGGAAGCTCCTTTAACACCGTTGTGATTTGAAACTAGATGAAACGGAAACGTGCGACACTAAACACATCTATAGGATTTATTATTTTAGTGAAACCTCTTTAACGCTGTTGTGATTTGAATCTATATGAAACGGAAACGTGCGACACTAAACACATCTATAGGATTTATTCTTTTTGTGAAACTTCTTTAATACCGTCGTGATTTGAATCTATATGAAACGGAAACGAGCGACACTAAACACATCTACAGGATTTATTATCTTAGTGAAACTTCTTTTACACCGTTGTGATTTGAAACTATATGAAACGGAAACGTGCGACACTAAACACATCTATAGGATTTATTATCTTAGTGAAACTTCTTTTACACCGTTGTGATTTGAAACTATATGAAACGAAACGTGCGACACTAAACACATCTACAGGATTTATCCTGCGAGAGAATGAGACAGGCCAATCGGTGTCTCTTTGGTGTGGTGCTTAGTGCCCTCCCCACTCTTGTCTCGTTTGGTTTTCTGAAGGTTTCACCTCTACCGCATGTGAATTGCACTCTGTTAGACAGGGATCCCGCCCAAAATGTCCAGTTACACAAAATTAAATCTTAGCTATTGCTCGAAGAGACAATAGAAGGAAGTGTCAAAAGATTTATGACTCAAACCGAAAACAAACGCGTCCCTCACTTTAAAGTCCAATAGTATAACCTTTTTTTTGTAAGTACATCTCCGAAAACCAATGAACTTGAATGAATATTTTTCTGCAAGGCCCGCACTAAATATGTAATGCAAATTGTAATAAAGTAATTTTAAGCAAACTCACCAAATTTTCCATGCTCCATATTCCAATTAAATTACCACATGCACTTTCGCAAAACGCAAACTCTTCATGCAATTTTTTTGCTGAATTGAAAACAACTGAATTCTAAATTTACGCCTGAATATTTTCACAAAATAGCGAACTTCCCGAAGTTAATCAAATTATTTTCGTCAGTTTATGCGTCCTAACCGCCGTGATTGTAACTCACTGCAACTTTGAGACACGTCCCTCTTCGAGACCGAAATTACCCTCACTTTCACGCACTCTGATAACTGTCTACCTAATCTCAACCGAGCGCTAGAACTATCTTTCCCTGACTCTCCGTAACGTATATTCCCCGACGGTATTTATTTAAAATTATCCCAGCAAGATTGACCGTTCACTTCCGCGACCTTTCCCTGACTGTTTTTATTTAAAATTTGATTATCCGCGTTTTCTTGCCAATAAAAATTAATTATTTCCCGTCTACACGCCCGAACTACTGTTATCATTCTCTATATAACTGCGACTCTGAAAATCCGTCCGTCCCCGAGACCGAATCTACCCTGACTGTCCTCTCAAAACCTCTCCCCTGATTTTCTGTATCTTAATTTTTATCCCCTGTGTGTGTGAGGTCCATGGTTTCTCAGATTTTTTCAAATTTATTACCTTTTTCCAAAAATCCTTCAAATTCGTTAAATCTCATAGCGATATATTTGACTTAAATCGACCAGCCTGTCAAATTTAATTACAATTTCGAAGAATTCTGACGCTGTTCCATGTTTTCTAGTTTTTTTTGTCGCAGTTTCAGGACTTCAAAATAGTAATTAATTATCTGCACTAGAAAAGCTAGAACGTGTCCCGGTCACACGTGGCACCAAGTCCCTTCCTTGCATTCAGAATGGCCTTCGCCGGGGGTCGCCTGTGTAAACCCATAAATTCATCCCTGTTCGGATATATAAATCATCCCTGCAGGTACTTGTGTTTCAGACATTATTTTAAATTGTAGAGCGCCCTTAGAAATCATCGGTGTATTATTATCATTACGGCGAGTTCATCACATGTTCAAACTTATTTTGTACCTATCATCTTAAAGATACTCTATTTTTTGGAAGGGCCCTCAGTAAAAGCATGGTCGATCGATAAAATTCTATATCAATACGATATTGACCATATCCGTCATCTGAGGTCAGTTATTAATATTTGCGATCACGTTCAACAATTGGTAAGAGATACTCTGATCAACTGATAAGTTTTAGCCTGGACTTCATAGTATAAGATAAGTTTCAGTTTACTGTCAATGTATGCATTTATTGGGATAATGTAGTACGTTATGCAAAATTACTGGCTTATTAACGAACGGAGTTTAATTAACGAATCTTTTAGAATTAAAAGAAGTCGTTTACGTGATCCATATACTTACATAATTCAACTAAGACGCGACAAATTTATTCCGTTCGATCTTTGAAAAACTAAAGTGATTGAAATATGATCTGATCTGAAGACCTGATTATCTAATTATCTCCCGTTTAGTGTCAAAAAGTAAATGTGGGCTGCCAATGAATATTTAGGTGAGTAACCTATTTCAATTCACATTGTCAATTTATTAATATTTTTCATGTGATTGATTGACTTTTCGAATGTGAATTCGTTGACAGGTCCGCCAGTGTTGCAAGCGTACATCGGTTTATTACTTATTCCCTATCGATTTCGGTTCGGATGTCAACATGAAACCGTGCTAGGAACATCGATATAAAATCATCGGAAGTTATGCCTATCGATTCGATATTGTAAAGTTATCGATGTCACCGTACTAAAAAAAAAATCAAGTGCAGTTAACACGCGGTAGAAGTGAAACTTTACCAAAACAATCTCAAACTGTGAAGAACCAAGGAGCCTTGAAAAGCAAGGTCATAATCAAAGCGCATTGGACCCATCACTTTCCCGATGACTGTGTGAGGAAACTGATTGTTTAACCTCCTTAGCCGCACACGTCAGGACTCTATTTTTTTTTGTAAAAAGGAAGCAACATTTATTTTTAAAACGAATCTAGAACCTCCAATGTCTCTGCATGCATGATTGTTAGTAAAAAAGAAAAATGTATGCATACTTACATTTGTAGTAATTGTGATGACCGTGGTCGATTATCTCATGTATTTCTGGGCTCCCTTTGATGAATCCAGATTCCTCTGATAGTGATGTTCTCAGTACAGGGTGAGATTGCAATAATAAGACGTAGGTAGTCTATTTGAGATTTATTCCGAGACATGTACAATGGTTATTCTAGGAAATGTAACGGTGAAGAGCACAAATGGACAAAAATCACACCCTTTTATATGTTACTCATGCTGTCTCACTCATACACGCATGTCTCTTTCATACCGCAAGACATACGTTCACCACAGTAATTAAAAAGATAAAGACACATCATAGATGTGTTCGCCTGTTGGTTCAGCATCTAGTCAAAGCGCAGTGAGCAGGCCAATGAGCGCAGACCTCGCATTGTTTCCGTTTTATATCTCAACCAATAGGAGCATTGATAGGAGTATAATGCTTCGCAGGTGCTGTACGCATCATTTTCGTTTCATCCGAATTCCGAATCGCTAACGGGGCTAAGGAAGTTTCGCTAGAAAAAAAAAAACCGAAAATCGCATAATTTATTTAGTTGTCCAAACGTGCCAATAGTTTGCCTCCCCCTCGAGTGGATATGAACAACACTAGGTAATACACATCTTAGCTAGGATTATGCGGCGCCAGGAGAGGAACACTGAGAGGCGATGGGCTGCGGTGGCCCATTGTTATTCCTTGAGGTTGTTTGTAAGGTCATTCGATGTTTTGCGGAGAGATTTTTGAAATTGTTAATCTTGCGATAAAATTGAAAAGACAGTAAAAATGTTTCGCTGAAAATAAATCACTAAAAATAAAAGAGATAAACCGGACACCATCAGTTTATTTTTTACTTATGTCTCTTTACCTTATTTCCATCCAAGAACTTCGATCAAGCAAGTTACAACATATGCACATACGTATAACAAGATTTTCTCAATTTTCGTCTAAATTTCCTCTCAATTTTCTCCAAAGAAGTGAAGAGGGAAAGTCAAAATGAGGTTGGAGTAAAATACAAGTCTATAATTTAAAAAAAAATTACAAGTGTGCAGTTCACATGCGGTAGGTGTGGAACAAAGATATTCAAATACAGAAGAGATATGCTATGGTGTCCGCGCAACTGTCGCCGGACTACGCGCTAATTAGCGTAGTTTTCATACAAAAAGAATTTGTTCAGTTCGTTGATTTTTTGAAAATGTGCATTAATATTGGTTAACAATATATTTTGAATAATTCGTTCATTTAGTTTAACGTTCGTTTGGTTTATTAGTTAATTATTTGTTCTTTTAGTTTATTTGTTAATTGGTAAACAATATCGGCGACACCCGGAAGCGCAGACCCACATAGTAAAAACAGCAGATAGCACATCTACTTATATTTCAATATCTTTGGTGTGGAACCTTCAGAAAACTAAAGTAGACAAGAGTGGGGAGGCTACGAAGCACCGCACTAAGAGGAAACCAATTATTATATCTCACTAAATTCTAGTTCGCGTTTGTTTCTTTTTCTCAAAACACATCGCATCCAACCCCAGTAAAATATTAAAAGTATCTACAACGATGGCCGCTAGAGGCGCTAGTGTAGCACATTGGTGTTGATATTCCTTGAAATGGCGGAAAAAAAATGAAATCAGAACTTTTGCGCTTCCTTGTATCTTGATCAATATTGTTAAAATAATATTTAAAAATATACAAAAAAAGTAGGATTAGTGTATACGGTTTACGGATATATTTAAAAAAACAACCAAAACACTCCAAGTTGTTTTTCAGGAAGCCAAAAACGTGGACAGGGTAACTGGTGAAAGATAACTAACTAACTAACTAACCATAACGCCGTTTCCCCGCAGGGGTAGGCAGAGAGGACGGACCGCCAAACATCCCGGTCTTGGCACACATTCCTTGCCTCGTTTACATTCATACAACGTCTCATACATTCTCTTCTATTATTCTGACTCTTGACATGGCCCGACTCAAGTATCTTGGTCGTGCCATGTCTTTCTTGGGCGTCCTCGACTTCTTCTACCATTCACATTTGCGTCAAATATTCTCCTTACACTCCTTTCCTCGTTCATTCGCTCTTCATGCCCAAACCATCGGAGCGTTCCTTTCTTGATCTTACTCATCACGCTTACATCAGCCTTGCATTCTTTGCGGATTTCCACATTTCTCACACGATCATACATGGTTTTACCACACATACGCCTCAGGGATCTCATTTCTACAGCGTTCAGTCTACTTTCATCCTTCCTCTGCCAGTTCCATGCCTCACTGCCATACATCAGGGTAGGTACCAGTACTCCATTATGGACGGCTAGTTTCGCGTCTTTGGACAGTTTTTTGTTGCTGCCAACGGCGTTCAGTCCTCCATTAATAGAGTTCCCTGCATTCACCCTTCTTTCAATATCTCTATCAGCCTTCCCATCTCTCGTAAACATACTTCCCGAATAAACAAACTCATCCACCTGCTCCAAGTATTCATCATTCACATATAGAGATAATACGAGTTAATAATTTAAAAGTAAAATTAATAATATCTAATAAAAAAAAACAGAAAATCATTATTAATTTTTAAGTTGGCTGAGTTGAGGCGAACGTGCGCGCGTAAATTATTTTTGTAATCAAAAGGTATATCAAATATCTAGTTAGGATGTGGGCCATATTATTTATTTTTGCTTTAAATATTAAGATGTAGGCCATTAAAGATTTTAGTGTTTCATGGTTTCGAAGGCAACTTAAGCAATTATTTGTAAGTAAAAGATAAACGTTAAAAAATAATTTGACTATATTTATTATATAAAATATATAAAATAAAAATTTATGAAAAAAATCATTTTGATGGGTGTATGTAAATTTAAAATACAAATTACCTATTTACGGCGGAATAAAAAATAGTCGTTAATATATTAAAATTACTACCGAAAAAATGCATGTTTTAGATTTTTTATTTTATTTTTTCATTGTATTTTAAAGTAAATACAGTAAAATTATTTTTTTTAATGTATTTTTTCTTCTCACAAATAATTGCCAAGTTGCCTCAAAAATCATGAAACACAAAAATCTTTAATGGCTAAAGCAAAAATAAATAAAATCGCTCACATCCTAATGTGATATTTGATATACCTTTTGATTACAAAAATAATTTTTCAGTTTGGTTGGGTGTTTTGATCTCAAATCCAAATCTAAGATTTGTATGAAACGGGCGGAAATGAGCCGCGCATGCGTTCCCCTTAATGGCCTTATTCATATTTTTTTACGTAAAAGCTTCAAAGAAAATTTTGGACAGAAAATCAGAAATACATATTGGTCCTTACTTATGAATTTGGCGTTTTGTCGTACTGGCAACTTTGATCTCAAATATCTTCTCTTTGGTTAGGAATTCCAAATTCAAATTTATACAGCTATTTACTCATGTATTTGTGTTTTGAAAATTAATTTTTTTTTGTTTTTTCCTTAATTGTTTTTTTTTCTTTGCGTCACTTGGTTTACAAAATGGAAAACTTGAAATATCGCGTTATTTACGAGTATGAGTTCCACCGTGGCACCAGTGCTGCAGAAACGGCTCGAAGGATTAATGATGTGTATGGCGACGGTGCCGCAAAAGAAAACATAATACGTTTTTGGTTCCAACGTTTTCGTTCTGGAAATTTTGACCTGCAAAACAAGCCCCGTGGACGGTCGGAGACCAAAGTTAATAATGAAGAATTGAAGGCTATTGTGGAAGCGGATCCATCGCAAACCACGTCTGAGTTAGCTGCAGGCTGCGGTGTTAGTGATAAAACTGTTTTAATCCACTTGAAGCAAATTGGAAAAGTGAAAAAGCTTGAAAGGTGGGTACCTCACGAATTGAAGCAAATCAACAAACGCGCGTTAGAATGCTAGACCACACACTGCACAACAAACGGCTACCAAATTAAAGGAGCTTCAATTGTGGAATGTCTAAGACATCCAGCGTACTCTCCGGACCTTGCCCCAACAGATTACCATTTTTTTCGAAATTTGGATAACTTCTTGCAAGGAAAAAATTGTAAGATTTTATTGATTCCCGTCCGAATGGTTTTTTTAGTAAAGGGATCGATGAACTACCTATGATATGGCAAAAGTGCATAGATAGCAATGGTACATACTTTGATTAAATAAATATATTATATTAAAAAAATCGACTTTATGTTCCTCCCATACAAAACGCCAATTTCATATGTAAGGACCTAATATATGGTCTAACTATTGAGCTAATTCGACCCTATCCCCTACGGTTCTAGTTAACTGTTTCACACTTCGACCAAGAACGTCCAACTTGATATTAATTTTCCTAAAGTATATTTTTATTGGCTGCTATATTTATTTATAATTGCAAGATTCTTCCTGAACAAAATGCAATCTAAAATTGTTTTGGATAAATATAATAAAGATGGATATTATTTATCCAAAAGACTATCTAGATTGTATAATACGTAATAAATAATACATAAAGAATTCAATAAAAATATATGTTAAGAAAATGAAGATAACATCGAAAGTTTTTAGTCGAAGTATGAAACAGTTAAATAGGACCGAAAGGGATAGAGTCAATTAGTTCAGTGGTTAGAGCAGAGCCCCGAAAAGGCTACGATCTTGGGTTCAGTTCTTAGATACAACCGTATCTTTTTTATGATTTTTCTGGTTCAAATTTTCACTTGATAGTCGCTAATAGTATCTTTAACGATTGAATGATAATAATATCTATTCCTATGAAGCAGATACGAGTACCTAGTGATGTGATATTATAATTTAAAATAAAACAATAACTTTGTAAACACCACTTTTATTTTATTTTTACTTTATGGCGACCGGGTTTCGCAACAACCGTTGCTTCTTCAGGGCAGTATAATTACAACTAACGTTAAGTTAAGTGTTATAGATAATAAATATATGATTTAATAACATGGGATGGACTCCTCAAGTGAAGGAAGAAGAAGGCGTAAGCGTAGATGGAGAATTGGGAAGGGAACGGGAGTATTCATTGTCAATAGGGAACAATCTTAGTATTGGACTTATTTAGATTTATTTGGTTATTAATTTCCCCACTATTAGTGTTTGGGTTTCCTTAGTTCTAGTGCTTCTAAGTTATCCAACCTGATACCTATCGTGTTTTTATGAATTAGGGTGACGCCTGAGTTTTTATCAAATTTATGGTCTGTTTCAATCAAGTAGTTTGCAAATTCCGAAAAGCTAGTACTGTGTAAACATCTAAGATGTTCTTTGACACGGGTGTTTATGTTTTGTGCCGTTTTATCTATGTAACAAGCGGGACAGTCACGGCATTCATCCTTGTCCTTACCGTTCATAAAAAGCTTACCTATACTATTATTAGTGTTAAATGCTGGTTTGATATCTGATTGTAGTAAAACCCGGTCGGCATAAAGTATATAAAATGACAGTGGAGTTTACATGGTTATTGTTTTATTTTAAATAATAATATCATTTTAAAAACCTTATATTATTAATTAAATTATTTTGTGTTTTCATTTTTACACCAGCTATGGTTGGAGCATCATTCACAAAAAGCGTTTTATTGTATACAACGTTTTAAGTTGTTTGTTTCTGGTATTCATATTTGATTAATGTAATAATATTTGAAAAACCTTTCTACACTGAATGAATTTTATACAATCCATGGTTTACAGTATCATTTACAGCTGAAGCAATAATACAATATATATCTACATGCTGTGTATCCGTCGCGCCTATATACATAATTGATCACCTTGTAGGTAGGATAAAGAGAAGCTCAACCGTGAAATAGAAAAATACAAAAAAATTTACGAGTCTCCCGAGATAAATCAAAATGGAGAATGAACATGAGTGACATACATCCGGGATTTGTGACGTTACAGTCAGTGCGAAAATTGAGATAACAAAAATAGGAATTCTCGAATAACCTAAATTCAACCTTAACATTCAAATCACGATAATATTACTATTTTATTTTATTTTATTTATTTTATTTTACTTTATTTGGGAAAACAAACAGTTGTACATATTTTATTAAATAATTACATTTGACAAATTTGCATGAACCAGTGAAGTTTCCACATTTGAGAATATAGAATTTAAAGAAAAAACAAAAAACTCATTAATATAAGAAGTTATACATACATAATACCTAACTAGATTACAGAAAATCAGATGAAACCAACATAATAAACATAATAAAATCAGATGAAACCAACATAATAATTCATACGAAAATCAGATGAAACCAACATAATAAGAGAAAAACAATAAAATAAGGCACACAGCAGATTCACGATCAACAATCTGTTTTGATCTTCTCCGTTACATATTTTGTGAATTGAACTGAGGACAAATGGAAAATATCAGCGTCTGAAAGGATATTGTTATATTTTGTGCACGTCCTTTTCAGAAATGTATGTTGTGAGTAGTTAGTTTTTGATTGTGGGATGTGGAATAGTTTATTTGTTCTTGTATTACGTACTGGACAGTGGAAATGGATGTTTTCCAGAAGATAGTTGCTGTCAACAGCGTTGTTGATGATTTTGTATAAAAATTTCTGGTCAGATATATTTCTTCTCTCTTCTAGTGATGTAATTTTATGGAATGCTAAGGAATCTTTTACATGTTCTGATATTCGGAACGATTTAAAGTCTAAGTATTTCAAAATTTTTTTTTGGATTCTTTCTAACCTATCAATATTGACTTTGTATTGGGGATTCCAAATCACTGATCCAAATTCTAGTATGGAGCGAACAAAAGAAAAATATAATATCTTGATTACATGTGGTGATCTGAATGGTTTAGTCACTCTTACAATGAATCCTAGGAGTTTGTAGGCCCTGTCACAAATGGAATTTATGTGTGATCTGAAAGACATTCCGGAGTCCATTATTATTCCTAAGTCCCTTACTTCACTACACCTTTTTAATTCAACTCCGTTTATTTTATATGGGAATGTTAGGGGGTTAGTGCTTTTGGTGAAAGATATTGTATTACATTTTTCTAGATTAAGGTACAGTTGGTTGTTCGCGCAATATAGTCCAAGCCTATTGATATCCTCTTGCAATTCTAGGCTGTCATTAATATTAATTACTTTTTTGTAAATTTTAATGTCATCAGCAAAAATTTGGATTTTAGAGTTTTTGAAGCAAGAGTCTATATCATTTATATACAAAATAAAAAGGAGAGGTCCGAGGTGTGATCCTTGTGGAATTCCTGAGGGTATATTATAGAAACGTGAAGAGAAACCCTTAGCTCTAACTGCTTGACTCCTGTTAGTGACGTACGATTTGATCCATCTTAGAAGGTCCCCACTGATCCCGATTTTTAATAGCTTCTTCAGAAGCAGTTTGACGTTAATTTTATCAAAGGCTTTTGAAAAATCCGTGTATATAGAATCTATTTCAAGTAAACAGTTTCTTTTTACATCTGGCACCGACTTTTTTTACCATCCTCAATCTACAACAGATATATTTCTACAAAGATCGGAATTTAATATTGCGAAATTGCGTTTTGAACAAATCGTTTTATTTAAAAGATTAGCGATGAATAAATAAATATGAAACGCTCGGAATGCGATTAATTGTTTCACGATGGAGAGCTTTTGTTCTTTATTGAAAACCAAATTCAATTGTTAGAGGAATTATATTTCCAAATTGACCCAGGAATTAAAATAACTACATTCATTTGAATTTCTGAAAATCTGAGAGTATTCCTTGAGAGTTTCTTGGGAAATACTAATGGCTGAAATTTCACTAAGCTCTTTTTAAATATTTCAACGAAAAAAAACTTGTTAGGCTTACGATGATTAATTTTGCCATTTTCAATAGCAATCTCGAATATTTTCATCAACTAGCATTTTACTAATGGATAGATAATCATTTGACAAAACCTTTATTATAAAAATATGAATTATCATTTTCATGTAATTAAAAAATAAAGCGACTGACACCTTTTATAGTGGTAATATTTCGAAAAACTGTTACTCCCAAATTTATGCAAGTTTGAACGGAATAAAAAAATATTCGTAATCATCAAACAGTATTAATACGCTTGCACCTGCGTCGTTGAATTCCAGAACCCGACTTCCATTGCATGTACGACGCCACGCCTTATGCGCCGCGCCACAAATAACATCCGTGTTCGAGAAATTTTAAGCAAAGCTGCCGTTGTAATTCGGTTTTAAATTCAAGAATCTGCCAAAAGATTCGCTACTTCCGTCAGCAGCTTGCATATGAACGTGTATTTCCTAAGTATAAGTACTAGGATTAATAGGCGGCTATATGCAATACATATTACATATGGCGTCATTGCGTGTCTTGGTTATTTTGTCACGGTTACTTTGTCGCGGCGACTGGATCACAGTGGATCTTATTATTATTATTATTATATCTTATTACCTTTTTTTTGCTTATTTTATTTCTTTTCACATTGTTTATTTTAGATTTCACTAAGCTGTGCTACACGGTGTTTTATCGGTGTTTATTGTTTTCATTATTTTTCATCAATTTTTTGGGATTTTTTTCTTTTTTCCAGCTTCATATTCCAAGGAACACTATTGATTCAACTAACATACTTAACTTTGTTTTTTTTTTAGGTTTGTTTTGGTTTCTTTGTTCTCTTTTTCTTTTTAGTCTCGCAATGCTACTTTGCTTCGCTCAGAAGGCTGAACTGAACTGCATCTATTTATTTTGTTATGTCTCTTTTTCCCCTTCTGGGGGTGCGTTAGACCTCGTCCTTGCATCAATAGGAGTCGGTCGACGATGGCACGGTGCCCTCTAAAATTAATTGCGCCACCCCCAGCAACATGTGCAGGCTTTAGGTTTGGGGGGGCGACCTCGGCTCTCCTTCGCCTTGCCTCCGGCTACTCGACGCTGAATTCCTTAGGGTCTTCGGGTATTTCCCCCCAATCTCCCATTTACTTTTCTTTGAGGCATCACCGAGGAACCGGCTAAGGGGCGCGGAAGCTGAGTGTGGTTCACGACTAGACCGAATGTCATGCGCATTCTTGCTGGGTCTGCCAATCGATTGAAGAGGACTCCCAACCGTTTGCCATTCCCTTATTACTTATCTATTGTGTCTTCTTCCCAAACAGGTGCTTGTAGGATACGCTGTATACAATCACCCAGCGCTTGCCACCTCGTGGACTTTCACCAATCTGTCCCATTGTCTTGTCTATATTTTGTCATACTAACACATATTGTATCTGTATTTCCCGCTAAGCACTTGCATACTGCTTACTAACAACGTATGCAGGGACATTGGAGGTCTAGTTTCGTTATCAAATGCAGAGTCGTTTTTACCCAAAAAATTAGAGTCCTTGCAAGAGCCTTGAAGGGGTAACCATCTGTTACCTATACCAGGGCGGGTAAGTGGTGGGTCCTCCAATGGATCCGAGGAACTGGCTATTTTTGGAACCAGTTCCTATCGGATTTATAAAATGGTCACCGACTCTCAAACTGGGCTGAAGCCGAACTAAAAGCTACTAAAAATACCCTCCACGCAGCATCCCCAAATATGATATAGGCACTGAGGGGAATTATTTTCCTCAGGGGCCTCCTGTTTGGAGCTAATGTAAAAAAAATCATGAATATATACACGATTTGTGAGAATTGGGGTATAGGAGACCGGTCAGTGGTTGAGTGGGCATCGCGTTTGGATCCCACCCAGGCGTTTCGTGTTCGATTCATCGGCTGTCTAAGTCCTCCATCATGACTCAATCTAGTAGAAATGTTTGTCTTTCTTTTAAGAATTAAAGTAATGTTACGTAGAGTGAAATACTTTTTTTTATCTTTTCATGATAGATACCCATAATTTATAAGTTCAAGAACTTCAAGATGGTCTGTTTTGAAGAAGAGTTGGTGATTGGTAATTGAATTTTAATTTCCTTTTAAATTGAGCAGATTTTATTCTGTAATTTTTATGTATTATTTACAAAAGGGAGTGAGTGGTCTAAAGTGAATGTTGAATTGTTTATCTACTAATTATATTATTATAGTCAGCCAACAAGAACTACTTTAAAGGTCTTTTTAATGGCAACAACAATATCAGGTCTAAGTCCTTTAGAAATTCACTTATAAAGAAGATTGAGGGTCGATGGAAATGCTATCTCTGAAGTAGTAGATGTGTTCAACAGCACGGAATACACTCGTAGTTAGAAGAAAGAAACAAAAACACACCTCAACAATAATAGTCAATGTTGGCGCGTTACTATTCTTCTCCATGGGTTCCATATAATTTAAATATTACTGTTTCATGATTACTGATCCACAAAACTATAATGTTTATTACATGTTTTTAAAAGCTCGTAAAGAAGAATAATAAAATAAATAAATAGGTGATAAAATAGACTTTGTCCTGAATTCATACGAATCCAATATTGTCAAAATCATAAAAACGACTATTATATGTACGTATACCATCAGTATTAGTGCCACTGGATAAACATAGATGATATATGAAGGCATTGTTACTGACAAAATATATTGTTATGTTACAGCTTTTCGATAAGTTTTTCACGGCTCAATCAATGTAAGCCAGCTTACCGAAAATATCCAGAGATTTTTGTGTAAATATACTGGCCGTGAGAATGAGAAGATGTATATTTAGGATTCATTTTGGCTTGAATTCATGGGTCACAATTGAACCGTTACTGACCGTATTTGTTGATTTTCGCCTGACCTCAGTGTGGCCTTACAGCGTCATATTTCAAACTAATATTTTAGTTAGGTAGGTACTCTCTTCTACCACCATTTTCCCTGGGACTCTTTGGGACTTTGTCGTATGCAATTATGGTGCTATTGTAAAAAATAGAAAAATGAGTCCTTATATCGAATACTACATCGTTATAATAATATCGTTACAGCAATGAGCTACATACTCTGTATAAGGAGCTAAACGACACAAAATTTATAAAATTGGGAAGACTTCGGTGGCTGGGTCATGTGGAGAGAATGACCGAGCATCAAGCACCAAAGTTCATGTTGTACTCAAGACCGATAGGGCGAAGGAGCCTGGGAAGACCAAGGTTAAGATGGAGCGACGACGTCCTCAAATATATTATAATATAATATATCTACCTTGGAGCTTCTAAACTGGAGACTAGTGGATGAAGACTCTTGAGGAGGCCAAGACCCACCAAGGATTGTAGAGTCGAGAGTGATGATGATGATGATATCGAATACTAATATTATTTCCCTGACAATGAATAATATTGCCTAATGATGCCAACTAGCTGGAGTTAGTGGTATAGTGACAACTCGAAATTTTGGAAAATTGTTTCGGCTGAGGGAAGTACGGAAAGGAAGGAAGTAGAAAGATGAACGCAGTAATGCCCCTGGATAGTCAGATCTGGTTACAAGTTATGGCTATAGTCATTTTAAGCAACGTGTCATTGAACAAATCTATGAAAAGCATAAAAATTTTGGTTTCAACCAAAGATATTGAAATATAATAGATGTGCTCTCTGCAGTTTTTACTAGGTGGGACTGCGCTTCCGGGTGTCGCCGATATTGTTTATCAATTAAAAAATAAACTAAATGAACGAATAAACCAAACGAACGTTAAACTAAATGAACGAATTCTTTCCGTTTTCAAACTCTATTGTTAACCAATACTAATGCACACCTTCAAAAAATCAACGAACTGGACAAATTCTTTTCGTATGCAAACTACCCTGATTAGGTCATAGTCCGCCGACAGTTGCGCGGACATCATAGCATATCTCTTTTGTATTTGAATATCTTTGGTTTCAACCATTCAAAATTTGAATGCTTTATTCAAACGTCGAAAAAAGTCAAACAAGACAGCTGTTTTATTATGTCTTTATAACTTTGTGGTCCTCGCTGATCTAATTCGTGCCCGATTTCTTCATTTTCCTTATTTAACGTGACTTATGTAAAAACTTTAAAAAGTACTACAATAAAAAATAAAAAATTCGAAGGTTCGGCGCAGGACTCCTTTCATGCTGCGCGTTGGAGCGGAGGTCGGCAACGGCCCTGAATCCAGGGAAAGTAATCATATTTTAAGTTTCCGTAATAAAATATGAAGAAAGTTCAATTATAGTAAATTCGTGTCTGGTATTTAGTGCAGGGTGGTTATGAAGTTATATGATAAGTTAATTTGGGTCCTGGTAAGTTATTAGGTATATGAGAAGTAAATTATTATTGATGAACGACCAGATTTTTTCCTTCCTTCTATTTACCAATAAATAGTAGATATATGTACAATCCACGAAGATTTTACCTCATTAATTTCACGAGATAAAAATGTGTGTAACCTATTTATAGGTTTAATAACGACAATAAATTGAACCCTTGTCCGGAATAATGTTGGATCCAACAAAACTATCAATTTAAAGATTGATAACATTTAAGAAGAAAATAACAATAATAATGTAAGTAAACGAAAATGTGAAAGAGAACAATACACAGAAAAAATAGAAAAAGACAATGGTCGCAACTGGGACATGAACCTAGACCTCTCGTCTAACCGGAACGTGTGAAACCGTCATATTTGTCAATCTCTTGTTTTAAATTTTTAGAATTAACAATTTTATCTTCAACTGTTTTTTTTCCATATTACCCTTTTTATTGTAAACAATCATTCTAAGAATTGGTTTGTAACCTGGATAGCGTATCGGATAAATATATCCGAATTTATTGATATGGAACTATGGATTTTTATAAAAGTCTAAATGAGTGTTCAATTTTTATAAGAAAAACTCTCTTGTTATAACTTTTGAAGGTTATTCCCATCAATGTATTATATCACTGATGAAAGTTGTGACCATTGTCTTTATCTATGATTCTATGTCTTGTTCTTTTTCATATTTTCGTTTAGATTATATTTATTATCTTCTTCTTCAGCGATATATTACATTGATGGGAATAACCTTCAAAAGTTATAAAGAGAAGGTTTTTCTTATAAAAAAAATAATTATTGATAAAGTACTATTTTAATTAATTACCTTTACTTATTGTAACTGGATTCGTTTTATTAAATTTTTCTCATACAAGAATATTTTTAACAGAATATTATTCTGAGCAAAGGGTCAATTAGTTTTCGATGTACCCAAAAATAACGAAGTTAACATGGATAAACCGTTAAATGCAATGGTGTCTCGTAATTTTATATGATACAGAATTCAGGACAATTCAATTCGAACAGCAATGCAGCAGTACCATCGCCCTCGTACCGTCACAAGCTTTTCGGCCGGCCGTAAATCGCCACTTACGTTGGACAGAGTTCTAACTTTACCTTGTTCTGAGACATGAGGTGTCAAAGTTTGCAAAGACGAATTCTGAAACCGATTTCTGATTTTGAGGTTTAATCTTATCTAAAGTGTTTTAATAGTTTCAAATATTTTAAAGAAAAAATATTTAAATGGGATGAACGTATACTGACCATTTTAAAACATACCTAAACGATACAAGATAGACAGATAGAACCATTTGCATTTGCTACCGCGTAATAATTCATTGGGATGTTTCAAAATGTACCTATTTCCCGAACGCAATTCCAAGATTCTACGGGCAACTTTCTAATTAATTGTTTTGGTTTAAAATACGTAGAACTAAATTTATTACATAAGATTGGAAAAATCAAAAATTGTTAAATAAATTATCAGAATTCGTCTTTGCAAACTTTCACACCTCTGAACGTGATAAGGCGAAGATAGAATCCTGTCCAACTAAAGTAACAAACCAGCTTGCAGAAAAGTTCAAAGTGGTTCAACCCATATCAAATACGTAAATTTTCAAAATTTTAAGCAACCCCCGACACAAAAAAGAGCTGATGACCTTGAAACCCCTGAACAGATTTTCATGAATTGTAGCTAATAACCATCTCAATCACGTAAGCTTTCAAACAAACAAAAAACTCATCCTAATCGGTCCATTCGTTTAGGAGCCACGATGCCACAAACAGACACACAGAAAGTCAAACTTATAACACTGTCTATCATCAGGAGAAATGAAGAGAACTCGTTAAGACGAACCTAATGAGCCGAAACTAAACTTGATGGGTTTACTAATAGGCAATCCAGGGTTTCGTCTCCTACCTTCGAGCACTATCATCAGAGTAGCTCAGTGGTACCAGAATACATTTGTTTTTCAAATATGCGGTCATAGATATGTTTGAAAGTAAATTAAATACCTATTATGCGTCTAAGATCCCTACCGGAGCTAACAACATTAATAACAAGAGCTAATGTCCTTGAAAACCCGGAACAGACTTTCATGAATTTTAGCTAAGAACTATCTCGATCTCGTCAGCTTTCAAGCAAAAAAACCACATCACAATCGGTCTATTCGTTTAGGAGCCACGATGCCACAAGCAGACAATCAGAAAGTCGAACTTATAACACCGCTCCTAGCGTCGAGTGTTAATAAAAGTAAACTTTAAAACTTGATATTAGAACGTTGTAATTCAAGTATCTACTGAACTACAACACAGATGGCTCCGAAAATTATGTTGGTATGAGCAAAATAAATGGTTTTGTAATCAAAGGTCCTTTTGAATAAATAATGTCAGTTAGAACCTTGTCCAACTCAGGTGACGAAATATCAATTTTGACGACATATTCTCGGTTCTTTTCGGCATTTTCTAAAAATTGACTGAATTGCGCCAAGTTTTGTCAAACATTTGTGGGTAATTGTATTTATTAATTTTTATTTATGTTTTCGCTAATATTTATTTTTTCACGAACTTTCATAGCCATATAATATTGACATATTTAAATAAAGTTTGACGCACGAGGAAAAATTGCCTCCGGAAACCTATTTTTCTAGTAAAAAGTACTCGTATAAAAAAAAATTAAGTCGAAAGGTCGTAGATCAAATAAGGCAATAACTTATATGTTGACAGTATGACAATTTCATTGTACATGTTTACCTTCGAGAAAAGAATATTGCACGAATCAATTTATTGATTGTTATGAAGAACTTAAAAGGATAAATTTTTTTTGGTGTCCCAATGGATAGGTACAAGAATTTCAAAAGGTTTTTTCTGATTTTGTATAATTTGTAATATTTCTAACATTTCTCGTCTGATCATATGACAATTGGGAGGGTATCGCGGTCCAGGAACCATTTATTGGATAACCAACACCTCTGCCATAGTTCACCCCAAGTGGTTTGGTGATTTAGCACTTCACCACTACCAATTACACAACTGCCCTGATGATGGACACTGTAACACTGTCCGAAACTTTGACTTAAGATGGAGGTAGCGCAACACGGCCAAAAACAAATAACAAAAAAATAAGATATCTATTGTTTAAAATCTCTGAGAAGCACAGAGATGCAAGTCCAAAATTTGAAGAAATAAGTTTTTGATGCAGACTTAAAAGAAATGTTATGTATATCAGAGGCAGAACGGTGCAAGTCCTATCATGAAGGAAAACAGGATTTTCAAAAATGTATACGGATGGAACTAATTTATAGAGCGCCGTTTTTGTGAAAAATCGTCTCTTGGGCGCTTTACAATTTATTATGAATTCTTAGGCTCTTATTTTATTATTTACAAATAGATACATAAACAAGCCTAGCTAGCAAGTCACTTCCGATGGACACACTTCATTCGAAAGTTTATGCTTGGGGAAGATACGACTGTCCGAATGTCCTCCACGTGCTAAGTCGTATCATCCCCAAGCATAAACTTCTTAGTTATCTATTTCTATACAAATTATCTAATTATTACTATTATTATATTTAAAACGCTGGACAATGCATGATTTACCTTTGCTACCCTCATTACTGTTATTTATTGTCACGATAATGTCAAGTTTACAGAATCTGTTATGTTTTTTGGGAATGTGAAACTCTAATCTGAAAAAAAAAACCTTTGATAGATAGGTAATTGATATGTAAACCCTATTCTAACCACTTATACTGTTGATTTGTAAATTCTAATCTGAAAAAAAAACCTTTGATAGATAGGTAATTGATATGTAAACCCTATTCTAACCACTTATACTGTTGATTTGTAAATTCTAATCTGAAAAAAAAAACCTTTGATAGATAGGTAATTGATATGTAAACCCTATTCTAACCACTTATACTTATAGTAGACAGTTTTATAACTTGTTCTAACTAATTCAATAATACGTAAGAACTATTTATTTATTTATTTATTTATTGCTTCTTCACAATTTATATACATATATTTTTAGCATGTAATTATTAACCACACTAGGGTTCGCCTGTATCGGGGTTAATAATTTCACAATTTAATCAAAATAACACATGCCATGCAAAACAGTTAAGTAAAAGCAAAATAATAAAATTTAAAAATAAAATGATAAACAGAGAAAATAATAAGTGATAAAAATATATCAATTAACAACAAAGTGTTAAGAGATCAGACGTTTGTTATCATTCATTATATCATTAGTTCATACCATTTTCAACAATAGATAAAATTAAAAAAATATATCTCCTTAGGTTTTTTTTTAAATATGTGTAAAAAATAAAAAAATGAAAAAAACAAAGATTTATAAGCGATTACATTAGAGCGAATCTTTCTTATGAAATATTAAAGTGACTATCAAATAATTATGAAAGAAACCCTTTTGATCACAACATTATTGTTTTCATTCCATTTAAGTGCCCGTTTTCATTAAAATATGATTGTATTTTATAGTGTGACACCTTAGAAATGCCATCCGTGTGATCTTTTAGTTTTGACAAAGTTATGGGATATCTACGATAACCCCTATATATTTATTTATTTATTGTTTCTTTACCTTTTTAATTTAGGTGTTATTGTATATACTATTGTATATACTATATATACATTTTTTCGATGAGACCTGCTATATCTAGGTAGGAAGATTAGTTTTACTCACCATTAAAAAATTGACTTAAAACCAGTTCCCAGTGGTTGACCACCCTAGAAGTGAAGCCTAATAATGGCAAAGTTGCACTTGCAATAATTATTCTCTTGACCTGATAAACCTCCGCCTGGATGCATATTTAATTGATGATTCGCTTTTGGTTTTTTTTCTGAGACTGGCAACTCTATCAACACGATTTCCGGCGAGGCTTACTTTTTGAATTCGCACCGCACGGGAAGCCGGTGTGTATTCGACTTGTCACTTTAGTGAAAGTTCTTTTTTTTAAAAATGAGATAATCCCTTCGTTACAAATTATTTTAAACGATTTTAATCGCGAGCCGGGCGATGTATATTTTGCGAACGCTTCTTTCGCATTGTTTCTAATGTGATCGGTCGCCGCCATTGGGACCGATATTTGTCCGCGACATAATGGTTTTGTAAATTACCTACATAATCGCGACTGGCATATTGAAGAGCTTCGCGAGGGAGAGTTCTTATGACCTGGTACGGTCATTGCTGCTCATATTTGTGACGGATGGATACTCGGCGTTCATTTCCTGATGAGGCGTGCTGACGGAAATCGTGTTTTTATCCATTCATTCCCCGGCGGGATTTATGAGGTCCACAGGGCAACGCCTGAGGCCCTAGACTGGCTCGCAGACCTAGATGTCCCCCTCTGACCCCCCACCATACGAAAGAAGAAGAACCAAAGCACGGGTGCTGAACTTGGATCCTACTCCTTGCGAGGGGTCCTAATTCTCTGGAGCCCTCTTGGGAGTCTTTCCCGGTTCCCATCCTGAAGATTGCGCGAGAATATGGCCCGCGGTTCCTCAACGCGCTATCTTGAAGTAAATTAAGAGTTCGTGTCAGTGTAGAAGTAAGTCGATAAAGATCCATGGTCCGCAGGTACGATATTTCTTTCTGCTTAATTATTTTCCTGTCAAGTTTACAAAATCTGTTATGGTTTTTGGGGATGTGAAACTCGGCCCCCCAAAAGGGCAACATTGTTATGTTCTTTATAAAAATATACTGGGATTTGGTTGTTTTGGAAATGAACTCTTTTATTACTAAGACCAATCTAACCTCACAAGTTGAAACCTGTATTCGTTTATTCCCACAATCCTGAAGAGATTCTCTCACTCTACCATTAAATAGAATAAACCGAAGGTACATTCGGATGATTACCGTTACATTTTATAGATACATAAATCACGTTTCAAAACGAAATGTGTTTTTCATCAGGGTGCACACTATGTATACTAAATTGAAAAGTCTTTGGTTTAGAAAGATGTTGATTTTTTTTTTGATGTTAACAGACATGATTACTATTATTTTATTTAAAATGACGCAACAATTTTTTTTTTGCATTTACGGGAAGAAGTTAAAAACATATTTTTTATGCTAAGGGTAAAGTGAGAAAGAATTCCCAAAAAATTAGAGTACCGACTCGTTCATTGTTCGTATAATATGCTTGCGTTGGACGGTTAGACAGTTGTGGCCGAGCTTTTGTTCTCGGGTAACAGTTTCTAGGTCTGAATTTGGGGACGAAACGTGATGTCAACTGACATTATTATTTCTTTCTCCCTTAGACAAAGGGAATATTTCGTGTTTGGCGAACCCTTTTCGCGTTGTCACTTTCCGCGGCCGACGGAATTGCAAAGAAAAATTAAGGGTAGTAAAAAAATACTGCGGCTTCAACACTGTTTTCGGTAGAATTATTTTTTGAGTGCTGAAAAATATTGATTCAGAATTTTAAATACGATTTATCTAAGCTTGCTGCCGTTGATTTGAAAATAGCGTAGAATATTGGATGTACTCGTATGTTCATCAGGGTTTACTTATACCACGATGAAGAAAACTTGTCGAGTGAAAATGTTGGTTTTTTAAACATAAAAATGTTTTTATTAATTTTGAAAAGCTTTTCCTTTGTTAAAAATATTATTCTTACTGTAGAGTAAAAAATAAACCACCAAGTTTTTTTAGTTTCTGCAGAAAAAGCGTTGTGTTCTAGAATCACGAAATTTTTACAGATCTTTTTTAAGGAATTTTTTTTAGCCAGCAACGTCATTTTGTCAACTTTTTCAAAAATTATATTCACGTAGGAGGCCCTGAGGAAAATAATTTCCCTCAGGGTCTATTTCATCTTAGGGGATGCTGCGTGGAAAGTATTTTTATGGAAAGGAAGGAGAAGAAGTTCTGGGAAGGGAAAAGGTAAGAGGGGTGTGTAGGAATTTGGGGGTCAGTATGTACAGAAGTGACAGACATATGCGGTGCAAGGCGATGGGTCAGTGGAGGATATCCTCCACATACCCACCCTGGTATAAGTATTAGATGATTACTCCTTCAAGGCTCTCGCAATATTCTATTTTTTTTTTGTTAAACGAAGCTACATTTTTTATTTTATTTCAGTGTCCTTGCATATGTTGTTAGTAAGCAGTATGCAAGTGCTTAACAGGAAAAACCAAATGCAAAAAAATAGGTTAGTAAAAAAGAAAAGTTACTAAAGGCGATGGGTCTAGAGAGTCCGGTTGGAGGGGCCAAAAAGCATCCCTCAACCAGTCTCTCTGGATCTGGCCCGCCGTGCAGATATGCAGGTGCATCCGCCATCAAGACCTGGACAAACCTCAACCCATGAACTCGAGCACCCCTGCTAAGTTACCAAACATAGCGAATTACTGAGAGTGACCTATGGCAGAGGTGTTGGTATAAATCCCCCAACCAGTCTCTCTGGATCTGGCCCGCCATCCAGGTGTGCAGATGAATCCGCCACCAAGACTTGGCCAAACCGCACCCCATGAACTAGGGCACCTCTGCCAAATCACCAAATGTAGCGAATCACTTGGGGTGACATATGGCAGATGTGTTGGTTATCCAACTACTCTAAGTACTCATTTGGAAAAGTTTAGCACCTACTTGCAATAACTCATTGCTATAAAAAAATTAATCTGTTCCTTTTAAGTATATACCAACCCCATTCAGTGAAGGGCACTTCTACCATAAAAAAGCACAATGCTTTCTGCCCAAAATCTCAACTAAGATGGCATTAAAAGCAACCGAGAACTTTATTATAAGAAATAACAGAAGTAATCCAATCGAGTGTTATTTTTAAACAGAGTAATTAACCAATTGTTTGAGACCATTGTGTTATTTTTACTGCAGCAAGAGATATTACTGCGATGATTTTCAATTTAAAGTTTGTTATCTTCCGTTTAGTTTGTACATTGTGTTCTTCGCAACTTGAAAATCACAAGTGTTATATGATTTTCAGTCCACAATCAATTTACCAAAGTAATTAAGCACGTAAAAATTAGTTTCGCATTTGAAGATTTATTTAATTTTTTATTTTTTTTACAGTGAATACCGCACAAGAATCTCAACTGCTCCCGACTGGAGCAAGTGAGACTATGGCATCCCCAATTGGGGTATGTTGTGAGGCTGAGGGTAGTGGGGAGGGGAAGGAGGTGGGGAAGAGGAAGGTTGGGAAGTACCTGGCTATTCAGATCTGGTCACCAAACATGGCTAAAGCCATTTTCAAGCAACGTTTCAATTCTGAATGGTGGTCTTACCCCAGGGCGATACTGATAGTATCTTCCACTCTGGAACATGCCGCAAATATATTATTTTTAATTAATTAATTGTGAAATAACACAAATTAATCAAATAAAATTTATTTGCGCATGCCGGGTTCGAACCCGCGACCTCCGGATTGTGAGTCAAGAGTCTTACCCACTGGACTACGGAGGTCGTCAGTTTTTTTCGGTTTATTTCAGAAATCTTTGTCAAAAGGAAAAGTAAATAAAAAATCAGAGTATGCAATTCACACGCTATAGAAGTGAAGATTCAGAAAACTAAAGAAGATAAGGGTGGGGAGACTACGAAGCACTTTTTTATCAATTGGAAGGATTTGTTTCGTATTTTTGTAGTTGAATTCTAGCGCACCTTTTGGTCATATTATTATATTAGTATTTGTGTTTTCTTCCTCGGAGTCGCTTTTATTTTATGTTTTCTTTGCCTGTTCATTTCGGAGTGATTTGAATATTGAATATTAATTTTACAAAAATAAAAATGTTTATTTTTTTTGATTTAATAGGATTCGATCCTTGGACCTCCGATTGTCTGACTGCTAAGTTCGACAGGCGCTAAAGGAGGCCTGCGTGAAGCCGTGGATTTATCGTATTATATAGAACCGAGTACCTGTGCAATCAGTAAATATTTTATTGCCATCTCATTCTCTCGCAGAATAAATTATATATGTACATGTGATTGTCACTTTTTGGTGTCGCTTGTTTCCGTTTCATCGAGTTTCAAAACACAACGATGCTAAAGAAGTTTTCATTTAAAAAATAATCGAAAAATAACTTCATACTGGGATCAAGGATTGACTAATATAAGATGCTTTTGCGTGGGTTGTTTCAAACTCCAACATAGCGCGGGTGTAAACAGTTTGTAATAAAGTTAAAGTTTAGACTTACTGAGTTCAATACTTCGTTTATGTGAAAGCACTACAAATAAATGAAGTTTTATTCTTCTTCGCAAGTTTAATTAATTTGAAAAAAATATTTAAAATTAATTGAAAATGAATTCATTCACAAAACTTATTCGTTCGAATGATTGCAGCCTCAAGTCCCCCTTTCAGAATTTCTACCGACATAATATACATAGAATAATACTTCACTTGAACACTTATTTTTTGTTATTAGTTTTGGGATATTGTGCCGTGTTGCGCTACCTCCTTCTTTAGCCAACGTTTCGGACAGCGTTACAGTGTCCATCATCAGGGCAGATGTGTAATAGTTAGGGGTGATGTTTGTACTTATCTACTTAGGAGCGATACCGTGTCGCCAGCTCCAATCCTCTACGAGCTGGCGCTACAATATACTTCAACATGTTTTTTGCGTTTAGCGTTGATGTAACCGTCAATTACCGGATACCAACCACTATTGAGCTTAGCTCCGTCGTCTCTATTAATATTTATAGGATTTTTGTGAATTTCAATTGCCTCCGTAATAAGGCATGCTCCATGAGTTTTGGGTCTTCCCAGGACCTCAGGGACAAATCCAAAGTAATGGCCGGTTTCGATTAAATGCTCGGCGATTGCCGATTTGTCAGGGTGTTAATTGGTGGAAATTGTTACATAGTCAATGCCCAAGATATACAAAAAATAGATTTTTACTGCGTTTTTACTACATTTATAAACGGATTTTTAAAAATATTTTCACAACAGTCGCTTTCTTCCCTTCAATTCAATCGTTTTTTTTAATATTAGCGCACTGCCCCTGTCATTCAAATTTAAATATCTCCCTTTCAAACCATTTTCTGCAATCTTCTTCTTTTTATAACGATTATAACAGAGCCTTAATTAATATTCAAAAGAATTAAATGCTTGGATTTTGAGGCAATTATTACAATTGAGAGGAAGTCAAACTTGAAAATAAACAAAGTTGTTTAATTTAATTATCGTTTTGGAAACGAAGTTACACTTCCCTAACTGAGTTGAGTCAGTATTTATCTTTGAGTTCCACTCCTCTCATACCGTGCGAAGTTTCGCGGAAACGCTAAATTTAACATTCGAATTGGATATTGCATTCTATTGTTTCGTGAGTGATATCTAATAAGAGTTTATTACTTACATTGTGCTCCCTACAGTTTCAGTGAACGAGGATATATTTTTGGTACGTTTATTTGAATGAATTCTAAAGGTATTTTTTTTAATAAAAGCGAGTGTTTTTTTAGAAGTACAGAGGTATAAAACATAAAAAATCGTGGTAATAGTCGTGATATCGGATTTATTTTATAGATAATTTTATGACATTGATTAACAAATATGACTTGGAGCATTATGGGCACCGCGGCTGGCTCGAATAAAGCGCAATCTGGAAGTACAACTTTCGACCACTTTTTCGATCAGTCGTATATCGGAAATAACATGGCGAATGTTGGCTTCCAAGTTGACAGTCGTCTCTGCATGGTTCAGAGTGAACAAATCCACAAGCTATTTATTATCAAGACTCTGTTACCTCCATAAAAAATCACTCTTTGGTGTGCTTTATGGCCATGTGTGTTAGTCTTTGGTTTATATTTCTTTCAAAATAATACCATCCAGAACGTTAGTCAATTGGATGGCACTAGTGTGGAAGAGCTTTGATTTCAACAAGACGGCGCAATATGTCGCACAGCGCACGGCACAATTAATTTACCGAAGGAAGCGCTCGATGAGCGCATAATTTCGCGTAATGGACCAATAAATTAGAGTGTATTGCTCGCCCCAGACAGAAAAACCCTTGACTCTGTGCAGAAACGGGCGGTCCGTTTGATAGATTCTCCCATCTTAACAAACGGACTGCAATCTTTAGAGCATAGGCGTCAGGTGGGAATGCTGTCCTTGTTCTACCGGTATTACAATGGAAGATGCTCCGAGGAACTAGCATCATTGATCCCCTCGGCACCGGTGCATAGTCGGGAAACACGCCAAACACGCGCCCAACATTTGTACACGGTTGACATTACTCACATGAGAACGGGTCGTTTCTATGACTCGTTCTTGAGTTCAACGGCTCGGCTGTGGAACGATTTGCCGGCCTCTGTGTTTCCTCCCTCCTACAACATGGGTCTCTTCAAGACCCATGTTCACTCCTTCCTTTCCTCAAAAAGACCCACCACACAGCATCTACAAAGATGACATAGGCCCTGAGGGAAATTATTTTCCTCAGGGCCTCCTGTGTGGTGTTAATGTAAAAAAAAAAAAAAAAGAAAAATTTCCTTATTTTTAAACGCATGTAGTCTTAAAAGTTGCGTACGATCTGTTGCCTTTTGAAAATGTAAAAATAAATATAATTGATGTTCATTATTAGCTCGTTAAAACGGCCCGAAGTTTGGCAAAAAAAAATTGATTTCGTGATTTTGGAAAAAAAAACTAAACAAATGGGTTCGTTTTTTATGCATTTCGAAGGAAATCATTATCACATTCCGAGTAAAGTTGTAAAATTCTAGTTCCAGATAAAATGCTGAAAAATTCGGAGGAAAACTATCTGCAGGTATCGCATTTAACAATCATTTAAGCTTGTATACTCTTCTGCAGAATCACTCTTACGTTTAATCCAGCCTTCTAATTTGAATGCAAACCATTCTCATGTTTCGAGTGACTCGTTATATTATGTAATTATTATTATATCGACAGGAGGGAGAGGTATACATTAATAGGAGAAGGGGGTGCTGGAGCAGACGAAAAGGAAAGGGAGATGCTAATTTGAGTCTATAAATGTCAATCCAACAACGAAAAGTTGTAATAAAATCAAACTAGGTGTGGTGGTTTTTTTATGGATTTTTACCTGTTGAATGTAAAGTTCATATTTCTTATAGGCTTACTTGTAATAAACTTGAAAAAATAGTTTGATTTTTGAGAACTATACGCAGTTTTGAATAGTAAACAAACGTCAAAGGGTAAAATTTCTGTCACAAACATATTAATTGACATATTATAAATATTTGATTTATTTGTTTTTTTTTTATTTTATAAGGCGTTTTAACGAAATAATAGTGAGTTAATTTAAAGACAGTTCTAATTGTGGGGTGATAATGCAAAACTGACTATTTCCAAAAACTCAACTTTTCAGGAGAGGCAAAAAACTGTACCGACTCTCACAAGCATAATTCTCTGATTTTTCTTTTTTTAAATAATAACTAAAAATATTTCAAACCATTTCTGTGATTTATAGACTCGGTGGTCGATGAGCAATATTTTAAATTAATATTTGAAATTTTTTTTTTCCAAACATGACTATTTCCTGCAAATAGTGCGTTTTGAAGTAAAACAATGTGTATGGACAAATGAACATTTTTGCTTTATTTAAAGTAAAATAATAAAAACAAGACATTCTATGGAACAAGTATATAAAAAAAGTAAGAAACACAAAATAGGTATTGGATTTTCAAGATATGGCACATCTGCCCAGAGGATGGACACTTGAAGGCTGTCCATAACGTTAACTGCAGAAGGAGGAAGCCCTACTTGTCATAATAACCCAAAAACCAAATACGAAAATGCTTTTGGCCGTGAAAATCTCAAATCATATCATGTCTCATGGACTAAGTCTTCATTATACTGAATATTTTCTTAACAACTTCGTTGTAAAAACTTTTAGCATTGTCGGTGTAATAAAAAATTAATTAATTTTATCACGTCTTCTCGCTTTGCAGGTTTCATATGATTAGTTGTCTATTGCTCAGCAATGCAAATATTATATAAAACATTTTTTTTCTCGTCACCCCCACAAATTTAGGCGTTGCATTGTATTATGTTGAGGAAACACCCACCCACAGTGATTTTTCCCTTTCGGAAAGTGAAAATTTTAAACAAATTGAAAGTCAAATTAACAAATAATCACTATCTATTATTACAAATAATTTCTTCAATGTCCTTCTCAATTAGCAAATTCATTTTACTTAAGTATTTCTTCAAAATTCTGTCAAAAAACAGTACAAAACGACCTATACAACTTGCAGCTGTCAAATGATTTTGAGGTTATAACAATCATAAAAAATAGTACGTTTTGCAGAAAAAAATGTTGCCGCTCTATGATATTTGTATTGGAAATAGTCAAATTTGCCGTAAACATGGAATTAGTCACTTTTGCGGAAAAAGGTACCTAATTTTTAGCTGGAAATAGTCAGTTTTGCAGAAAAAGGTGTTTTTCAAATTGAAAAATGAGGAGGATTTCGTCATTTTATCGTAAAAATAATGATGCCATTCGATTCCTTGGCCTCGAATTTGTCTGACTGCATTTATTACTCAATTTAGCCCATTTTGGAAATAGTCAGTTTTGCATTATCACCCCACAATTTTCTTTGTAAGATGCAATTTTTGAGATGTAATGGATTTCCGAATTCAATCGTTGAAAAAATTGACACACCCTACTGTGAATTGGCCTCCAAGATCGTATGCAATGTATACACCTGTGGATTATTTTATGTGGGGATATTTGAAGTTGCTAGTCTAGGGTATGACCGAGGGGACAAACTCTAGGGGACGCCCACGCCGAGAGTACCTGGAGGACCTGCTGGTGGACGTGCGCTGCTCATCATATGCAGACTTCAAAAGAGCCGCCCAAGACAGGGAAGAGTAGAAGAGACGAATATAGAGGAAATTGCTGCAAACCAATCCCAGGATTGAATTGAGAGAGAGAGTCTACCCCAATAAATCAGTTTTAAACGAAGATGGTCGAATTAGAAGCCAACGTTCATTGCATTATTGTCGATATACCGCCCCAGCTGCTCGAAAAAGTGGTGGAAATTTCGACTTCCAGATTGCGTTTTATTTGAGCCAGCAGACATAAAATTATCCATCCAATAAAGCTAATACTATGGCTATTGCCTCGATTTTATTTGTTTCGTTTCATTTTAAAGTTCTATAAATCTTTAATAAAACACTCTATTAACTGGGTGGTCCAAAGCGTCGTGTTCTCCGAAAATAACTAAAATAATGTTTTTTTTTTTTAAATTAAAATTAAATTTAATAACTTTATTTTCAATTTCTGTAAGTATTTTGGTTTTTATTTTTGTTACGGCTGTTTCGGCTTACACGGCCATTTAAAAACTTTCAGAACCTTATATTAACATTATCAAATAAAAATTTAAAAAAATTAATTTTTAAAAATTAAATGGAAGTCCACGAATTAAACACATAACAATTCATAAAACAATATAAATTACATTTGGCAATACATTTATAAAGTTTGATGGTGTTTGAAGTTACCTCAATGTGCCGAACCTTTTCACTATTCCATTTAGAAAAGTAAAACAAGCAATATTATTGTTATATAAAACGGTCTTTATCGCCGAATAGTATTCGTACCTCTGAGTTTAACGCAATTGTAAGAGCACCCTAAAACCCCATGAAAATAACCCAGACGTCCCAAATCCTTACATTAACAGTTCCGCCATTGAATAAGTTATATATTTATATCTTCCCACATGGGGAAAATGGAATTTCCAAAGAAGAAAACTGACCAATATATCATCGAGTATTCACAATAGCTCTTGTAAATCATTTAAAGTAGGCTCTCAAGGAACGTTATTTTAAGTTTATGGCTTGGCCCTACATTCCCGCGGGCTGAGCCGGTCGCGTTATGTTCCCAAATGTTCCGGAGTATTCCCGGCGTATCCCGGAGTACCCCGGAGTATCCCCGAACATCCACATTTAACAGTACCTTGGTAAAAGAGCTTGAAGGGTCACGCAAAATATTATAGCAGTCAATGGTGAATATATTGGAGAAGTAGCTCAATTGTATCTCTCTTCTCGCATATTTCAATTAAGCTAAGTGGTTTTTATAAGTAGTTTTGGTCCAATACTATTGACACTATTAGTTTTCAATATAAGGCATATCAATAATACAAATATTCCTTGTTTATGCTTTGGAAACGTCTTTTTTAAACGTTAGAATCGTCATTATCTCAACGACAATTCTTCTTTTGTTTGTTTCTTCAGATTGGTAGGTTCCACAACAACTTAATCAAACTTAGCCACCTAGTCAAAGTTAACCATCTAGTCAAAGTTATCCTTAGCCAAAGCAAGGATTACTTAGATAATTTAATAGATGCAGCTGATTTCCGAAATTTGAAACGAAACGTACAAATTGTTATTTAGTTATAAAAGTACCTACCACTAGTGCCATCTATGTCTATGTTTCGAAGCTTAATAAATGTCAGTTCTCGCTGTCTACTGAATAAAACAACGTGTTTCATTTAATAGGTTATGGGCTCAGATGATTCCCAAGCGTTTTTTTTAAATAATTAGTCACGATAATTTAAATGGTATTTGTGTTAAAAATTAATTTATAATTATCGCGGATGTATTTGTTCGTATTGAGAATAGAGCAAGGAGTTATTGCGAATGCAAACTCGTAATTAGTGTCGGGACATTTTTAACAAAAATGGCGGCGATATTATATCTCACAAGTATACCCAAGTTGGTTGGATGAAAAAACTACGATGAATGGTCGTATGCTGTGGAAAATCTCCTTATATAAGGCCGAAGAAACTGTTGCCGTTGGAGATGATGCAAAAACAAAAGCGAAGATAGTCCTCACTATAGATCCGTCACTGTATGTTCACATCAAGCAAGCTATATCTACTGCAGACTTATGGAAAAGGCAAAAGCAAATGTTCGACGATAATGGTTTTTCAAGACGCATTTCATTATTAAGGAGTTTGATATCGATTCGTCTTGAAACTTGTGACTCGATTTACGTCACGCAAATTATTGAAACTGGCCAGAAATTATCCGGAACCGGATTTAATGTGAACAACGAATGGATAGGCTGCTTATTGCTAGCTGGTCTACCAGAAAAATTCTACCCATGATATTCGCAATCGAGGATAGTGAAATAATAATTACTGCCGATGCAATAAAAACAAAAATGCTTGATATGGCAGGAAATGACACGGAGTCAGTTAGGGCATTTTCCGCCAGGGTGCGCCAGCGCCGCAATGTTGACGGAAATACATCGAAAGTAAAACTGTAATGATATCCGTCAGGTGTTATCGATATAAAAAAGAAGGGCATTTTAAAAATCAGTGTCCTGTTGGACAATCAGAGCATATGAAGAAGTCTTAAGCATTTTCTTTTGTGTTTTTGAGCGGGAATGGTTTATAGATTCGGACGCTTGTTTTCATATGTCACCGAATGTAAACATTATTTATAATATTCAAATCGGAAAGTTAAGGAAATATTCGTTAAGGAAATATTTGCCGCTAATAAGAGTGCTGTGCCTGTTTTATGCTCGGGAGAAGTTAATATTGTGAATTTAACCCCAAAATGTAAATACAAAGTTACATTAAAAGATTTTTTGTGCGTACCTTACATTACGATGAACCTAATATCTGTCAGTCAGTTAACTAAAAATGGAAATAAAGTGGATTTCAAAGGAAATGCTGCAATGTTTATAATAAACAGAACGAGTCAGTTGCTATAGCAGATATGACAGATGGTGTTTATAAACTACTAAGGATGGAATACAAGTTAAAAGTTCCTGAATGCATAATTTTTAATTTAGCGGTTTCGGGCAATACTTGGCACCGCAGATTCGGTCATGTCAATAGTAATTATCTGAATAAAATGACCAGTGCTGCAGAAGGAATGAATCTTCGAGAAAAAATTGATCTTGGCAAGACATCGTGTTCAGTTTATTGCGAGGGAAAGAAAGGTCGTCTTCCATTCTCAAATAATGGTACAAGAAGCAAAGAATTACTTCACTTAGTTCATACTGACGTTTGCGGACCTATGGAGCATGGATCGCTTGCAGGTTTAAGATTCTTCATACTCTTCTTGATGACTACAGTCATATAACATTTATATATTTTATCAAACACAAAAATCAAGCACTTAGATGTTTTGCAGAATTTATATCAAAAGTTGAAAAACAAACAAATAAGAAAATAAAGATATTGAGAAGCAATAACGGTGGTGAATACTGAAACAAAGATTTTGATTCATATCTCAAGAAGGAAGGTATCACGCACCAAAGAAGTAACCCATATGCCAGAGCTCACTTTTATATTCAGAAACCATCGCGGACACACGCACATCAAAACAATGGTTAGCAACGCATAATTTCATAATGCCAGAACTCACTACCTGTATTTAGAAACCGTCGCGGGCAAGCGCACATCAAATCCCCATAGTTTCATCGCAACCAAATGAATGGTTTAGCAACGCATATACATCTCATATGCTCATAATAAATATACCCATGTACCTAAGCATATTTTGATTTTTAATTATATAGAGTAGATACATTAAATCACCATACTAGGCGGCTGCCAATTTCGTGGTGACCAATGGAGTATAATTACTTTGAATTAAGTCTAGTGTAAACATATAATACTAGTATGTAATGATGTTGAAAAGGTAAAATTATAATGAAAAATAGAAAATAGAAAGGAGAAAAAGAAGTGCGTATGGACAAAATTATTTTAATGTTTAAAAATATTTTGTATTTATTTTTATATGCACATGTATAATACAGGAGCACACATCATATACACATGCACATAGAAACACACACGTATATGCGACCGCGTATCCATTACACTATATCGAATAAAAATGACAATCAATCTAAGTTATAAAACCACATTCGGACAAAGAAATACACTTATTTTGCAACTAAACTCTATAATATTCTTCCCAAGATATAAAAGTAATAAAAAAACTAAATGGGTACAAATCAAGAATAAAAACGTGGCTGAAAGAGGTCAACGAAAACACTCTTGTGAAGACTCTAAAAACGACATAGAAGACAAATAAACTACAATTAAACAATTTTAGTCCGCCTCGCACAGAAACCGCTAGTGAGGACTAAGAAATACAATATCTTTACCGAACATAACCATTATATATTCTATACTTCTAAAATGATTTTATATAGTCGCTTCAATAAAAAAACATAAATAAAAAACGTCCCTGAATACATACATATACATAAATGCTTGCACACAATGTCAACACATACACATATATACGTACATATGCACATACACGTATACACACTTCTTTCTCACACATGTAAACAATATGTACACCTCTAGATTTAGATCAAAACTTTTTATAAATGTGTAACTTCCAAATTCAGGGTCGCAGTCCTAACTACTTCCCCACAAAAATTGTCCGGGTGATATTATAATATCACAGGGAATATAACCTCCCCTTTCCGGTTAGGTATAATACTATTACAACTGGTCAGCACTTGCTCGAATGGCCACTATTATTCATATCCCTGGAAAGTTTAACCTATTCCCCGAATTTTATTTTATAAGGGTCAATATGTGAGGATTCCGATTCCAATGTTTCAAACAAATTCAATTATATGCCGGAAAATACGTAGAGCAAAAAATAAGGCAAAAAGGTTCTGCGACAATGTACGTATAATATAATATTATGCTTATAAAACACATAGTGGAATTACGTCGTCAAACAAAGACCTGATTTTAAATTGTGTCCTTAGCAAACACAGCTATTTCGCCCCAGGATTAAATACATTTTAGAAATGTTGTACATTTTTGAATTATGTAAATACTAAAAAAAAATCAGAGTTTGTAATTTACACGCGGTAGAAGTGAAACAATGTAGAAAGATGTCGCTTTCTCTTTCTTGTTTGATTTTTTTAAAGTGGTTTGAAGATTGGATATTGATTGCAAAAAATATTTTTTTTTTTTTGCATTTCGTAGGATTCGAACCCCCGTTTGCTTGATGTCTGTCTCACTGGCAGCTGGCCATCAGGCACCTTGCTAACAACGCGATGGAAGGCACGCGCCAAGGTGCGAATTTACCGCGTTATATTTGAACCGAGTATTTGTGTAGTCACTAACGGCGTAAAAGAAGTTTCACTTCAAAAACATATGTGCATTGATTTTGGATTTTATGTGTGTTATTTATTGTGTGTGTTATATATTTATGTTATTTATTTTTGGGGTGTTATGCCGTATTGCACTACCTCCTTCTTTAGCTGACGTTTTGGATAGCGTTTCCATCACTAAACATCTGCTGATGATTGACATTGTTAGCGTTGTCCGTAATGTTTGCTAAAGAAGGAGGTAGCGCACCACGGCATAACACCCCAAAAATAAATAACGAAAACACATGTGCAATTCACACGTGGTGGAAATGAAACCTTCAGAAAACTAAACTTCGAGAGAATGAGACGAATGCGGAGTATAGGGAGTAGGAGAATTGAAGGGTTTATTTATTATAACATTATTACCAAGGAGGAGGGCGTTTAGGCTACGAAGTACCTCACGAAGAGGACCCCGATTATTCTATATCATTCACTCGCAGGCTAAATCCTAAAGGAAGGCGTCTACTAATATATACAGGAATTCCAAAAACTGAACAAATCGGATATATATGAGAACCGAAGTGAGGACGAATGTCTACAGCTCAAACTGCTGACTAATATCTATGAAAACCAAAGTGTGGACGAATATCTACAGCACTGGCAGAGGTTGGGTTAGGTTAGGTTAGGTGATGTTAGTTATTCCGTAATTGAAGTAATTTATGCTTTTCCGTTCAACCTCTTGCTCAGCTGTCCTCTGTAGATATTAGTCCTCACTCTGACGTTCATAGATATTAGTCCAACATATGAGTTGTAGATATTGTCCGACATACAGGCTGCAGATATTAGTATCTGGAGTCTCCGAAAGATGTATGTGTTTGTCTTTTTTTAGTTACCCGTTTCATCGAGTTTCAAATCACATTGGTGCTAAAGAAGTTTTCACTTCAAAATTACAAATTTCAGCTTTTTATTATGACTATTTTTCCAATAATCGGAATGGAATTCCATTGCTTTATCTCTGGAAGTTATGCTACAACACTGAAAATACCTGCTTCCCGTTTCCCTTTTATTTCCCCAACACTACTTCCCCCAGTTTCACAACATTCCCAAATGGCTATGCCGTAGTTTCATTTCCTCGGAGCAGTTAAAGCCTTGGTGCTGTATCGCATACAAAACTACAAGTATGTCAGGAATCTAAAACGGCAAGGCTTTTTTTTTAGAAAACTTATATCTAGAAAACAGTTCATCAATTTTTTTGAAGTGAAACTTTTATTGCCTCAACTGCGCTCATCGGCCGCTTTGGTAATAATGTCACTTTTGAAGGCTCGTATTGGTTGAGATATGAAACGGAAATTACGCTAGGTCTGCGCTCATTGGCTTTGTTTATGACATCACTTTTCAAGCATTGGTTGAGATTGTATTGGTAAAGTTTCGCTTCTACCGCGTGTTAACTGCACTCGATTTTTTTTTACATTGGCTCTACGCAGGAGGCCATGAGGAAAAAAACCCTCAATGCATATGATGTCTTTGCGCATGTTGTGTGGAGTCTTTTAGGGAAAATGAAGATGCAGAAGTTCTGGGAACGAAAAAGGTATAAGATGTAGGTAGGAATTTAGGGTTCAATGTATCTAGGAGTGACGGACGTGTGAATCCATCCCTCCCACTGCGGTGCTAGGCGATGGGTCGAGCGAGTCCGGCTGAAGAGGTCTAGGTTAGGTCTCCCTCAATCAGTCTCTCCCGATGTGGCCAGCCATGCAGTAGGTGAGCAAACGCATTCGCCGCCAAGAGCTAGACAAACCTCACCCCATGAACACGGGCACCCCTGTTAAATCAGGAAACGTAGAGAACCACTTGCGGTGACCTATGGCAGTGGTGTTGCTTACCCAATGAATGGTTTCCGGGGCGGCAGTACCCATAACCGGCCTCCCACATTGTATTGTATAATGTCCCAACAATCGACATCGAAATTTTCCAACATTTTTATTGCCCGAATTTCAAAGATCAATAATGCAAAATTTACATTAAGATGTACAAAAAACTAAAATAATATAATATGCATAAAGGTCACATCCGATAACACAAATCCGATAACAAAAAAGTAACTACATATATTATATATATAAATATAACTATATGTACGATATGTTAGTACGTCACAATTATTTTCTCAGTATATCGGGTAATAAATCAATTTAGGCCCCTTCGAAATGAATTTTAGAATTATATATAAGTATACATAAGTCATCTAAAACTTGTCTAACCACAGTTTGAACATCCTAAAACGCTTTCAAAACTTATTAACTACATTAATTTTAATTAAAATTAAATAAATAATAAAATAAAACCATAATGGTTAAAACTCAATAGCGACATTAATCAACGCCACGATTTTCTTCCACATGTAAAATAGGTATGCTTTAAAACACATTATGAAATGAGTAGTCGGTGGTGTTTCGATATGAAGTATAAAAGCATTTTAGATAACATATCGGAGCATGGTGCATTTTATCTTTCAGCTGGTCTTAACATTATATTTTGTACGTTGTAGCCAGTGGCGTGTATTGCTCTGCTAAAGTAGATAAGCAGTATCTTTTCAGGTTCTGATTATAACATCACACATCAAGTTATTATTTTTCTGCACTCATGGAAAGTTCTGTTTCCTTGTTTATTTATTTTATTTAAGTTTTTATTCCAGCAGGACTGGGAGGATAGTGCAATCCTAGTCTGCCAAATTACATAAACAACTATAAACTATACAAGAAAAAAAGATGTTTACATTATAGGTATGTAGGTACCTCATTAAAACATAAAATAACGAAAAATTAGGCATAAAATTAAAATTAAATTAAACAAAACATAAACAGAATTAAAAATAAAGCTAACATATTTTAGGATTGTCCTTCAGGGAGGTCGCCTCATTGGATGCAGCCACGACAATGATGTTGGTTGATTTTTGAGTCCTGCTCCAGAAGCTTATGAAGTTGGTATTTCGACCATATAAATGGAACCCAATTAGTTGATGACGAGGAATATTAATTACGTAGCAAAACTAGCAATAGCATTGAAGCGATACCAATAACCGAAGAAAAGAATATTAAATTATTTGTGTTAGTCGAGGATTGCCAATTAATTTTCTCTACTTTGTCCTTTCTAAATTATTAGCTAAATGAGTATGTTTATGAAATAAGCTAAAATAATTTTTATTTTTGTTTAAACTGTTTTTTTTCATCTTCCTCCTGCCAAATCTATAGCATGTTAAATTATATACATACATATATTTATTATTTACAACTTAATCCTTAAAAACAAAACAAAAAAAAACTTTATTTTGTTTTATTTTAAATCAGATCTCAAAACTATGGTCACCCTAAAAGTCTACATTAATGTACTACCTAGCGCTATCAATTTAGTAGGTACCCATAATCTCAATCTGTAAGAAATACAACAATATTGTTCTTTCAAAATCTGTATAATTTTGTGTTATTTTGTTAACTTGTATAATTATTGTTAACCTCAACACAGGCTTGTCCTAGTGAGGTAACAAATTGTATTGTAAACATTTTTACCTACAGTGTAAAGAAACAATAAATAAATAAATAAATATTGCCTGATAACTAGAAGAGCCGACCCCGACGGTCTACCTACGCAATGAGCTGGGAAAGTACAAGGAAGAAGAAGAGCAACATATAAAAGACATTTAAATTAAAATGAAGTTCTACAAATTAAACTTGATAACAACAAATAAACTTTTCTTCTCAACAATATCTAAACGAACTTATGATAAACCCAGTCCACACGTCCCCGGTTTGACGAGAAGTCTGGGTTCGAGTCCCAGTGTTCATATTTTCGTTAAGATTAATAGTGTTATCTTCTTCTTCAATGATACATTACTTTGATGGGAATAACCTTCAAAAGTTGTATAAAAAGGGTTTTTCTTATAAAAAAATTGTATAATTATTTACTGGTTGAGAGTTTGTTCTTTTTTTTATTATTATTGAGTTAGTTTATACTACATGAATATAAACTAATAAGCACAATGAAACATTTCATTGATAAATTTAAATATTTTTACAGTAAGCATAACATTTCTTTTTAAATACATTAATTCTTTCTTCATTCTTCATACTTTCAGGCATTTCATCATACATATTTAGTCCTCTGTACATTAGGCAGTTCTGTGATTTTGATTTCTTCATTTGTGGCAATCGAACTCTGTTTATATTTCTTGTTTCGTAATTATGAATGTCTCTATTAAAAACAATTTTATCCTTAAAGTATTTTGGCATTTGGTTTTTCATCATTTTCACAAAAATTAACACATTAAATAGTAGTCTCTTTTTTATTGGAATCCAATTTAGCTCCTCTCTCATTTGATTAATCCTTGCGTTTTTGCCTTTCCCCAGTATACATCTCATAGCTTTGTTTTGTATAGCTTCTAGTTTGTTCAAATTTCCTTCGTTGGCCATATATAACATCTTAGAGCAGTAGTCCAAATGTGGAGCAACAATAGTTTTATAAATGAGCTCCGTAGTGTTTCTATTTAATTTACGTCTTAGTCTTCTAAGAAAATTTACCTTTTTTGATACCTTTTTTAGCACATATTCAAAGTTTGATGTGAAAGTCAGTTTTGAGTCGAGTATTACACTTTTGTATTACAGTTCTGAAAGAAGTTGTATGAAACAATGCATTTTTTTGAGAAAAGTTGTTAAAAGTTTTGAGTTGGTTGCAAAACCTTAATTTTACTTTATTTTATTTTATTTATTTATTATTAGTTTCAATAGCAAGGTTTTTACATATATGTATAATGTATAGTATAAGTATAGATTCTTTTTTTTTTCACAGACCTCCTCACTAGGATTTCCTGTTCTGAGGTGGCCTGTAGTTTTTTAAAATATTTGTATTTGGTTATGGATAGTCTTTAAAGTTGTGGTTTTTGGTAAGAGTCGAAATAATGTTTTTTCTGACTACAGGTTAAAAACTTCGAGTTTTTGGGCTGCACACCACTGCTTAAATATTTCCGAAACATCAACAAACGGCGTAGATAAGCCTGGTATAGCCACCCATAAAAAATATTTACGACGCTTAATAACCTTTCACTTTAAACTTTCAAACAAATTACGTAAGTACCCCTGCAGAGCTTTAAAAACTTAAATAATGGTGTAATTTTTAACTACGGTCGAGCCGTAGCTCCTAACTTATGTTACGATTAGAAGAATTAGTTTTTGGGAGTTAAATAATTGAGTTAGAAGCACTTTTTTTCCTCCAAACCTTTCATTACGTACTTGAACAATCTTAAGTCCAGTAATTAATATAATTTTCCGGTCCATTTTGACTAAATGCCGGTACTAAATCTCGCCGAGATTTCGGAATAACGCTAAAGTCAGGGAATTAATTACGTAGTTTATTGAAAACAAACAAAAATATTTTCAAGCGATAATTTATAATTTTGGTTTTGCGTTTGATTTACGTCGTTGACCTCTATAAAAATATTTGTACAGGGTGTTAAGGGACATACATATCCTAATATTTTACGAGTGATTTTTGGCATTATTTGGAGTAAAAAATGTTCGCGAAATTTTGGTCTTCGGTGACTTTTTTGATTTTGAAATTTATTTCTTCCAAAAAAACAAAAAATCTCATGTCGTCACTGGTCACTCAGCCGAGTGCGCCAAACCCTACATAACCCTTCCCTAACATCTTGCGTATCCAAGAATATTAATATTTTTAAAAATATTTGAAACTTAAAAAATTTCTGATTGCAAAATATGAGAGATATTTTTTTTCAAACACAGCACACTTACTTTGTGGCATCATTTTAATTTAAAATTAAAAGAATACTTAATTTTAACCACGTTTACTGTTTAAAAAACCAACATGTTTCGAAAATAATGCTTACTTTCACAGGGTTTACTTAAAACTAAGCAAAAACGTGGTTAAAACTAAGAATTCTATTTATTTTTGCCTAAAATCGAAATGTTTCCATAATTTATTGTTTATCCAATTTATTATCGCCGAGATAAATTTTAAAAGACTTACCCAAAAAATCTTGAAGTAAAATATCATATCAAATTTAAGACGAGCTTTATTATAAAAAAAGTATGTAAATGAATAATTAAAACGCTACCCCGTCTTCCAATCATTAAAAATCTAGATTAAACAGTTGATCGAGAAAAAACATTTACAATCAAACAAAAAAAACACCTCGAGATTCATGAAATGCTGATGTAAGCGCGATTGCCTATCTTTTGTCTTAACTTCTGTATGGACTGGTAGACAAAGATATCAAATTAGTAACTGGGAGAAGCTGTTCAACAAAGGTCTCATTAGCCACCAGAGCCGAGTTTGGCCCAAACCGGAGGCTGAGATCGTGGCCCAGATCTTTTTCTGAATACAGCCTTTGTCGCGCCTTGAATAATGAGAATCTGAATTTTCGTGTGATTTGTGTGAACTTTAGAGCGTTTTTAATCACCAAAAAAAAATGTTAATAAGTAAATTATTAATCTTGATGTTGTTTGTCAGTAGGAAAATATTTTTTTATTAAAATTGTAAAAACGGACTTCAAGGATTTATTATTGTAGACTACGCTTTAGATAAGCAAGCGTTTTTGGGTTAGCCATACATTATAATTCGGAATGCTGTAATATGCCAAATGTGCGCGTATAGCGTAGTCTGACATAGGCGTTAAGCGCCCGCAACCCGGATTTGTACCGATTTATTACATATTTCCCTTAAATAAGGTAAGGTTTAAAGCTCGTAAAAAATATATGTTATTCTTGAAGATAATATCTAGACTTTGCCCGCGCCGAAACGCAAATTATATAAAATTCCCTCGATAGAAAAAAATCGCAAAGTATGCTCCAAAAACTATTATTAACTCGTTTGTTTCTGTTATTTTACAAGTTATATGTATGAAAAAATTCACAGTGTTTCTTTAATATGCTGTTTAAGATAATGCCCGCAAGATTTTTGGTCTATTTTAAACGAGTCGTGTTTATTAAACATTTTCGCAAATTTTCGTATCGATTTTGTCGCTGTAAATGTTAGCGCTCTCCTCTAACATTCGTAATTTCGTACCTCTCCATCTTCTTCTTTTCAGAGCCTTAAGCTTTTTTTTTCTTCTTATTTTAGCTCCACACAGAAGGCCCAGAGGAAAACAATTGTCTTTGGAGAAGTTGCGTGGAGGGTCTTTTTGGGAAAAGAGAGGGGAGGAAGTTCTGGAAAGAGAAAAGTAATGAGGAGTGGGTAAAAATCTGGGGACAATGTATTCAGGAGTGACGGACGTATGAATCCATCCCTCCCACTGCGGTACAAGGCGATAAATCGAGAGTTTGGCTGGAAAGGTAAATTGTCTCCATCAACCGGTCTCTCTCGATTCGGCCCGCCAAGCAGGAGGTGGGCAAACGCATGTGCTGCCAATAACTAGACAAACGTCACCCCATGAACCCGGGCACCCCTTGTAAAACACCAAACGTAGCGCACCACTAGGGTTGACCTACGGCAGGAGTGATGGTTATACAAAAAATGTTTCTTGTGTTCAATTCATGTTGATGTGGAACTTAGGAAAGAATCCTAGGCAGAATTAGTGAGCAAGTGAGATTTGAAACCAATAGATTTTTTCTACAGAGGTTGAATAAAGGAGAAGGTGTGTTCAAAAACCATTAAATATCGTTAAATAATTGACACACCGTATTAATAAATAAATGTTGCAGAAAGTGCAAGTAAAATAAAATAATAAACGTATTTTTTTAAAGGTGCCGCACTTGGAATTGGTGGCAAACAGTTTGAACATCGTCTCTGATATTTATTTGTACTTTAACTTTTATAAATACCTGTCACTTTAATTAAACAAGTGTTCTCGATCGATTTCATAATTATTTAAGTAATTTCAGAAATTTTTCCTTTTTCATTCTGAAACTATTTCAATTAAGAGTAAAACATAGCACATGTTATTGTCACGATAATAATTATTGCACTTGCAATAATTATTATCTTGACTTGATAAACCTTCGCCTGGCTGTATATTTAATTGATGATTCGCTTTTGTTTTTTTTTTGAGACTGGCAACTCTATAAACAGGATTTCTGGCTGGGCACTTTTTGGATTCGCACCGTACGGGAAGCGGGTGCTTATTCGACTTCTCACTTTAGTGATAGTTCTGGATTTAAAAATGGGATAATCCCTCCGTTACAAATTGTTTTTAAACAATTTTAATCGCGAGCCGGGCGATTTACATTTTGCGAACGCTTCTTTCTGATGTGATCGGAACGCTGTTTCTAATGTGATCGGTCGCCGCCATTCTGACCGATATTTGTCCGCGACATAACGGTATTGTAAATTAACTACATAATCGCGACTGGCATATTGAAGAGCGTCGCGAGGGAGAGTTCTTACGACCTGGTACGTTCGTTGCTGCTCATATTTGTGACGGATGGATACTTGGCGTTCATTTCCTGATGAGGCGTGCTGACGGAAATCGTGTTTTTATCCAGTGGGCTCAACCAGAGCACTGGTGCTGATCTTGGACCCTACTCCCTGGCGAGGAGTCCTCATTCTCTGGCCTTCCTGGGGGTCTTTCCCGGTTCCCATCCTGGAGATTGCGTGAGAATATGGCCCACGGTTCATCAACGCGCTATCTTCAAGTAAATTAAGAGTTCGTGTCAGTGTAGAAGTCATTAGATAAAGATCCATGGTCCGCAGGTACGATATTTCTTTCTGCTTAATTATGTTCCCGTCAAATTTTCAGAATCTGTTATGTTTTTGGGGATGTGAAACCCGGCCCCTCAAAAGGGCAACATTGTTATGTTCTTTATAAAAATATACTGGGTTTTGGTTGTTTTGGAAATGAACTTTTTTATTACTAAAACCAATCTAACCTCACAAGTTGGAACCTGTATTCGTTTATTCCCACAATCCTGAAGAGATTCTTTCACTCTACCATTAAATAGAATAATCCGAAGGTACATTCTGATGATTACCTACTGTTCATTATGTCTACATAACTACACTAAACGAGCATATTATTTTTAAATAATTTGCCAGGCTATCGTGGTACATTTTTTGTAGTGTGAGGAGACGAAGTTAGCTTATACAAAAATTAACTCATGAATCCTGCAAACATGTTTTTGCTATCCAAAGGTGCAGGCTCCGTTAGGTTTATTTTTGACCACAATTTATCAAGGCTATTCAGGTTCGATCTTAGCGAGACGAAACCGCACGAGCTCGAATATTTTCTCACTCACACCTAATACGGCATCTTTATGTAGTATTGTGTATGAACAGAGAACATCGCAGATCTGGCATTGAACACGATGCTCATAGTCCAACGATCATTGGCTCGCCCTCTTTCTGCCTACCGAAGGATGCGAGCAGCCTTTTTAAGCAATGCCTTGTACCAGCACTCATCACGAGCCGGTCGTAGGCTCAAGACCTGAAACTGGTAGTGCGATGTGTCGATCATCCAAGCGAAGCCTTAAACAAGTCCTAGGCTCAATCTGTTACTGATAGCGAGATACGTTGACCCTTTCAGTAAGATTGAAGAGTCTATAGAAGAATTATTATTTATCTTTCCAAACTAGTGCGGCGTTAGCGTGCCCGTGCCGCTTTTGTAACAATAACGAAGGTTGTACAACACTAATAATCTAAAAAAAATATATGAAAGGGAACAAAACACAGACAAATAAAAAGACGACGGTCGCAACTGGAACTCGAACCCAGTACCTCTCGTCTTACCGGGACAAACGCCTTACCAATTCGGCTACTCCCACCACTTATTTGAACGTCATATTTGCCAATCTGATATTTCAAATTTTAGAATTAACAATATTTTCTTCGCCTTTTTTTCATAGAGGTGGCAGCAGCCGAATTGGTAAGACGATTCTAGGCTCGAATCCCAGTTGCGACCGTAATCTTTTTATTTTCCTGTGTCTTGTTCTCTCTTATTTTCTTTTAGATTATTATTAGTGTTATCTTCTTCAATGCTATATTAGGTACATTGGTAGGAATTATCTTCAAAAGTTATAAGAAGAGAGTGGTATTATGTTTTTGTATAAAATGATTTACATATCTTAAAATAGGGAATTTTGCAGCTGTGTCACTCGAAAAACTGAGCAAAGGTTTCGATTTTCATGAATTTCATGAAAGTGCCAATATCAAAAACTAACAACTTTTACTAATGTTATGATATTCTGGTCCTTCATGAGTTGGCCTATCAGCTCTACGACGACGTTGTCTTTTGGGACACCTGTAAAATCTCTTCTTAGTTGAAATTGGAAATTGTTTTGAGGGTATAGGATTTTTAAAGAGAAGTAAAATAAACCAATTCTCTCCCGGAAAATACAATTGAAAGCTCAAATTAATTAAAATCACCATTTCAACAAGTTCACCGGCTTCGAAGGATAAAATTTAAACGCAAAATAGTATTATTTTTATATTTATGACATAATTAAAACAATAAAAATTTGTCAAGTAACACTAGCGTCCAAAATCCGGTGACCAGCGAAACTAATTCAAAGACTGTACATTATTTCATAGACTGGTTAACGGACGAAAAAGAGAAGAAGATAATTGGATGTTCTGGAAGAATATTTCTCTCTCAGCTTATATTATTTTATTTTATTTGGGAGACCAACAGTTTACATTAATAACTGAGCATAATAATAGTAATTGAGTCACAATAATTGAAGGTTTCCACAAAGGTATTGTATACAATTGTATTGATTCCAGAGATACTAATGAAAAATCACCAACAAATGGCAGATATTGGATACACCTATTTCAAAATAAGTTCCACATGACGATCCTGTGAAAGCTTTCACTGTGTAAATCTACTTTATTGGTAAATATGTTATACCTGAAAAAATTGTGTTAGGAATTACTTATTCAATGTCGACTTTTATCCTCTGTTCAGAGGCAAAAAACTCTCCACTTTTTCACGCAGATCAGTCTGATTTTCTTGTATATTTATAAGGTAAGTGTATTCAACAAATAATACAACAAATGTATTCATTTGCCTCGTTAACACGAATAGATTTTTTATGCAAATATGAAAAACGCTTGAGAAAAGTAAGTAAAAGAAACGAAGTTCGTAACAAGTTGTTTCACTGCGCTAATCTGCCGTCCAAGAATTCTACCTCGGCAGGAGGAAAGGTTTGCGGAATAAACTTCTTCTTGGGAAAATTATGAACTTGCGCATGTGTTAGTCTTCTCTTTGAATCCTTCTCCAAAGATCATTCCAGATTGACCGCGTCAAAGGAAGCTGGGAGATTTTAGCGAAACTTTTCAAAATATGTATCGTATTTTACCTCTCCTGCGTGAGATTAAGCCGAAGTTAGCCTTGCCAGGGAGAGAGCTACGTGATTCTGTAAACATTTTATCATAAACGAAAACCCGTGTTCAATTTCTTTTGATATTTTAAACGTGAAAGGACCCTACCTCAGCATTCTGTGACTGACCTTCGATGTTCATTTTCACTTTTTTATCAAATTAAAGTAGGGAACTTGTCACAGAAATATTTGGGTAACTTATTTAATTTTTTTTTTACATGAACACCACACAAGAGTCCTAACTGCTCCCGGCTGTAGCCAGTGGGACTATTGCATTCCCAATTGGGATATGTTGTGAGGCTGAAGGTAGTGGGGAGGGGAAGGAGATAGGGAAGAGGAAGGTGAGGAAGTACCTGGCTATTCAGATCTGGTCACCAAAGACGGCAGAAGCCATTTCAAGCAACGTTTCATTTCTGAATGGTGGTCTTACACCAGGACGCTACTGAGAGTATCTTCAACTCTGGAACGTGCCGCAAATATACTACATATTGTTTTTAATTAATTTATTGTGAAATAACACAAATTAATCTAATAAAATTTATTTGCCACACCGGGATTCGATCCCGCGACCTTCGGAGTGCGAGTCAAGAGCCTTACCACTGGACTACGCCGGCCGTCAAAACTCACGCAGACCCGTATAAAATTATGCTATAATATTTTAAGTTGATTTTGAAAAAGACATTAAAAAAAGTCAGTTAGAAAACCATTCTTAATACCAAATTCTAATATTATTCACGCAATCAGTTACATATTTGAAAATGACACTTAAATCAAATCAAAATTGAGTTCACTTAACGTGGATGATCTCACACAGACATCACAGTTAACCAAATTTAGTACGTTTGATAAGATGATTTGGATTTATTATAACCGGACCCTCATTTTGGGCAGAACCTTTTTGTGAAATAAAAACAATTTTTCTTTTTGTGAATGATATGAAATTAATGCATTTTAATAATCATCCGATTTATTGTGGCATCCTTGAAGTGATTTTTTCTCAAAAGTCCACCACACAAATAATCCAAAAATTATTAAAAATGTAAGACGTTATGAAAATTGATATTGTTCTCCTTGGTTTCAAGTTTTTTTAGCGCGTTTTATTAAAAACTGTATAATATATTATGGCTTCGCACAAGTACACAGAACTCATTTTTATAAATATAGGTAGCTAGATACCCATTTATTCTTATCGATGAATTATAAACTTGGTAAAAAAATTGAGGTGATTTGTTTTATTTTCCCACAAACGAAGGTAAATTTGGAAGCCCATTTTGGAAACCAAAGCTGATAAACCATTTATTTACAAGTTTTATTACGCCAGAGCTCGCTGTTCAATTATTTTCAATGCGTGGTAGGCGTTTGGTTCCTCATTAAAATGAATAATGTGAAGCCTGAAATGGAAACGGTAGTAGGTAAAGTAGGATTTGCCCAGAAAAAATATAATTAAGCCTGCTTTTTAGCCGTTAAAACAGTTTTGTGGCATAATGTTGAATATTGATCTCAAGACAATATCTGAACGTAAATCGTTTCATTTATTAAAATTTAGTTTTTTTGACTTTTTAAGCTCAAATACATCAAAGACATGTGTACATTTATGTTAGAAGCGCATGTTACTTTCTGTAAAGTACGAAGAGTAAATAAAAACAATTTGTGGAATAACGTTGTGTGTTAAATTTTTATGTACATATTCCACAAATTCAGCACAAATTCTAGTAATAAACTCTAATTGAATTGCCTTTCTAGGCGGCTTTTCATTTTAATCTCTTAATATCTTATATATAAAAAAAATCTCTTGTCACGGTGTTTGTGGTCGCACTCCTTCGAAACGGCTTGACCGATTTTTATGAAATTTTTTATGTATATTTGGTAGGTATGAGAATAGGTTTTAAAGTAAATTTCATACGGCTAGTTGATTAGGGTGTCCCTATCCAGAAAAAAAAATTCTGTTTTTTTGCCAACTTTTTTTTTGTATTTTTTATTTTATTTGGCATCAGAATAAATACCTATAATCCCAAATTTTGACCCTCCTACCCCCACCCTCCTTATTTTTGTGTGAACGAATTTAACCGTCGCCGTTCGTTTTTCAAACAGAACGAAATTGTTGTTGTTGAATGACAGATTGCGCTACGTCTTCCTCATCGAACTTTCATCCACACATGCGCAAGACATTTGCGAGAAGCGTTGCGTCATTTTGATATTTCATTCGGGATCATGTTCTTGCGTGGGCAAATCATCGAGCTTATTATTTGTGTTGGCTAAAGATGGACTGACAAAAAATATTGTACACTCAATTGCTCTTCGAGATTAATAATGAGTTTCTTTATTTCATTTTCCTACTTTAGGATAAAAAATGTTTTACTTTTTTTCATTTTTTATTTAACATTTAAGAGATCGAACCATGAATATGTCCGTTTCTGTAATGAAATATATTGAATTTAGAAAATGAATGGTTTGTGTTTTTTTTGTTTTTATCGGCGGTCATCGTCTACAGCGCTCCATTCCTCTTTCTGTTATAGATCCCATCTCTACACACTTACAATACATTAGTTTTTTTTTTTAATTTAACAACCAAAATATTCACTAGAAATAATTTATATGGCAGAACAACGTTTGTCGGGTCAGCTAGTGTTTACATATGTTTTATGCGTTTTCGTTTTTTCAATTTTTCTCGGTACATCAATATCGTTGGATATGACATTCTTCCGGGCAACGGCTCAATTAATTACGTCATTTTTATTTTGTTGTTCATACTAATCCGACAGCTTATCCTCAATAATTATTTACCTTTGAAGAAAAAAATAAGCTTTATTCACATTTTTTTGAAGAGGCTTGAATCATTACCGCTTAAATAATCGAGCTTGAAAGCCCCCAACAATGAGCGCTAATTGTTAAGTTCGTAAATCACCAGGTGCTTGCTTGGTTGACTGTTTGCGGGGAACGGTCTACATTTCCTCTCACTTCTGTTCGAGATCTTCCCCGGATAGCAGAAGCAGGATCGGGTCGCGCCCCGCCCCGTCCTTATCAATAGCGGGATTATCAGACCAGACAACAGACGTGACAGACCCATTGAATGGGATGAAAGGTACAAAGGAAACGAAAAGCTGTGCGCTTTGCTATTCTGCGCTCCGGGGATCGAATATTCGGATTTCTCCATAATGACGCTAATGGTAAAGAAGACTCAAAGGACGCTTTATGGAGATCAGTGCTTTGTAGATATTTAATTAACCAAATGTGAAAGCCGCAGAATTCGGGTAAAGGTGAAATATACCCTACGTCAAATCATAATACATAATGTATTATATCACATGATTATTCCATTCATTTATACCTGATACATGTATGCGTATGCATGTTTCAAACAATGCCTGAGATATTGAAATTGTTATATTATAATGTATAAGCAGGGGATGTTCACAGAGAGTTTTGTGCGCCTTAAAATATTTCAGCTTTGCAATAAAATTCAATCAAAGGAATATTTTTAAAAGCCGCCGATTAGCAAAAACTGATTTTGAAAGGTGACTAAATTCGCTATAAAATTTTATAACTCGATATAAACACATAATTTTTGAAATGTAAAAAATTTTAATACAAACATAAAAATGTTTTAAAAATGGCACACCCTACCTTTTTTGTGACTAAAATTACTGAGAACGAACAAAAATAAAAACACACGCATTTTACATTTTAGGTAAATTTAATATAAACGTTATCGTCAACTCACTTTTTTGTCGTTTCATGGAGAAATAATGATTGAAAATTTCCAAAAAAAATTTTTTTTACAAATTGCGGTCGGAAACTTTATTTTTTTGAAGGTGTACATTTTAATTATTTTGTCATAAAGCTTTGTGTTTTTTTTTTATTCCTAACACCATTCAGATCATATTTCTAACCTTGATCGTAAGAGAGACATAACGATTTTTTTGAGAACCAGATGAGTTGTTCCGGAAAGCGAACAAATTCCCAAATTTTCAATTTGGGAGGCGGGAATGGGTACCGCCGCCCCGGGAACCTTTATTGGATAACCAACACCTCTGCCATAGGACACCCCAAGTGGTTGGCTACGTTTGGTGATTTAGCAGGGGTGCCCGGGTTCATGGGGTGAGGTTTGTCCAGGTCTTGGAGTCTCATGACCAGAACCCACTGAACCCCAGATTCCTACCCACCCCTTAAACCCTATTCCTTCCCAGAACTCTCCTCTCCTTCCTTTCCTTAAAAAATCCTCTACACAGCATCCCCAAAGATGACTTTGAGGGATATTACATTCCTCGGGGCCTGCTGTGCGGAGCTCATGTAAAAAAAAAAAATTAGTCTAAGGTGTTAATGACAGACAATGGATAATAAATTACACTGCACGACCTGTAAATCTATGCACCCGCGTAGTTTTCTGTTTTATATCATATTGATTGCATCAACGACTAGCAATCCGAAGGTTGCGGGTTCGAATCCGGAGATATAAATTTTATCTGATTGATTTGTGTTATTTCAAAAATTATTCAATTAAATACGTGTAAGGTACAAGTCGAAGAAACTCTCAGTATCGCCCTGGTGTAAGATCATCATTCAGAAATGAAACGTTACTTGAAAGGGCTTCAGCCATATTTGGTGACCTGATCTGAATAGCCAGGTACTTCTCCACTTACCTCCCCCCCATCTTCTTACCCTCCCCATTACCTTTAGCCTCACAAAATAACCCAATTGGGGATGTAATCCCACTGGCTTCAGAATCGGGAGACGGTGCGAAATTCGCATAAAAAAGACAGTGCAAAAACTTTTGAAGCGATTTAATATTATCAAAATGAAGGTTATTTTATGCATGATATTAGGGCGTAATGAACAGCAAGGTACTACTGTTTTAGTTCCTTCCGGTTCCGGGAAAACAACCTCCATAATTCCTCAACCACGTACAACGTACATGTTCCCTCGTACAATCCTTAAGTAGTAAGTAGGTACGTTGTAAATGCCACCTTTATATATATGGATATTATACCTAACCTAGTTGTCACAACAATGTATAATAATAATAATAAATTTGGACAACTTATATAGCGCTGTTTTTGCGAAAAATCGCCACAAGAGCGCTGTACAAATTAACATGGATTTTACATTAGAATTTACTTAACTTAGGAGGCTAAATAACAACTCGTCTTGCAGCTATCAAGCGCATGGATTATTGAAATTCTAGCCCCCCGATAAATTAAATAAAATATCTTTTTATACGTATGTATTTCAATTTACTTAACTATGTAGGGGGCTAGATAACCACTCGTCTTGCAGCTATCAAGCGCATGGACTGTTGGAATTCTAGCCCCCCAATAAATTAAATAAAATATCTTTTTATACGTACGTATTCTAATTTACTTAACTATGTAGGAGGCTAGGTATCAACTCGTCTTGCAGCTATCAAGCGCATGGATTATTGGAATTCTTGCCCCCCAATAATACATTTACCTTCTGTATTTAATAATCTACTTAACATCCTTAGTCTAACTTAATCTAACTTAATCTACTTAATCTAACTTAACCTAACTTAATCTTACTCACACATACTCAAAACATATATGTATTTAATAAATCTGCAGTTCATAAAAACAATTGCAAAGAAACCATAAAAATAACACGTAATCAACGCTAACGAAAATGTATATATACTCGTAATACACTGTGATAATAAATTGTCACTGTGAACTGTTAATTAATAAAGTTTTTTAATTTTTCATTTATCACTCCATACGTACGGCACAGGTAGAAACCGAAGGGCGCGGGCTCAGTCCCATGACTTCCTAGTCCATTTGCTTAGGGGCGGGGGGCAGGCGCGGGCGGTTGGCAGCGGGAGCAGCTAGGGATGCAGAGATTGCAGAGGTCATCAGTTGGTTTTCTTCTCTGGTGCGTTTCTTAGAAGGCCGCTTCGGTGGCCCACACACCGAACGGGTCATATGGTCCACAGTCGTAAATACAGCGACTGCGGGCGTAACAGCGAGCAGCGGGGTTGCAGTAAAGGTGCGGGGGGTGCGCAGGGGTACGGCTATGACACCCAACAACCGAACAAATGACCACATCTGGTAAATGTTCGCTACCGATCCTGGGTTTGAAACACTTCGCATCTAATGAATCACGATAATATCTGCACATATTCTTAAAACTCGTTATACGTCCACACTGCTTACGATAAAATTATTTTGAGTTCACATATGTAATGTTCACAGAGTAATAAACATTATTTGACACTTTTAAGGTCTCAAAATGTTAATTATCCCTCTTATTTAATAAGGGATAACGAGACCGGCCAGAATGCGTCAGGCTGCTCCGAGCGCCTGACGCATTCCGTATGTAGGTATATAGGTGGGTCGCTGTTCGATAATTAGAACATCAACACAATTTTTTTAAGAATCGTTCTACCTATATTCTGCCTAAAATTTTAAACTGAGATCATCATTTTTTTCAGTCTTTTCTTTGTTGTACTGGTAATTATCTGGAAGTTGTTCTGAGCAACTAGTGTCATTGATTCGTTCGGCACCGTTGCAGTAAGGAAACGTGTCAAACGTGCTCCTCCCTACTTTTATATATATTTGGTCACATGAGAACTGGTCATTTCTACGACGCGTTTTTGAGTTAAACAGTTTGGCTACTGCTTCAAGACCCAGGTTCACTCCTTCCTTTCCACAAGAATATCCTCCACACAGCATCCCCAGATGACATTGGCCCTGAGATTTTTTTCTCAGAGCCTCTTACGTAGAGTTAATGCAAAAAAGGCTTGATAATTGTGAAAAAATATACACCTACTTTCATATATTTTTAAATGTTTAAAGTGTGAGAAAGATCGACCGGTCAGTGGTTGAGTGAGTGGACATAGCGCTTGGGTCCCACCCGAACGTCACGTGTTCGATTCCTCGGCTGGCTAAGTCCTCCATCATAACACAAGCAACATTTTCGGCTTTCTGTGGTGGTAGTAGGAGATTTTCAAACAGTGTTGGGTTATTCGTAACCCGGGAATAGTGTCTTTCTTTTAAAAAAAATAATAAAAACAATAATCTGAATATATGAGAGGAAAAATGAGAAAATAGTGAAAGAGGCGTAGCGATTCATTATGGTTCGTTAGTTTAAATTTTTTTTATGTGACACCTCACAAGAGCATCCCTGTTCATATATTGTGTGGAGGTCGAACAAAGGACACGGAATCGCAGTCGGCTGGCTATTCGATTGGTCCCCAAGCAGCCAATCCTATCCATTTTTAAGTCACTAGAACTTTCTCTGCGCCGCAGTAAAAACCTGCCGCTCATTCTGTTTTAAACTCCCGGTCAAGACTCACTTGCTTATCGTGTTTGTTCGCCCTTCACATTATTATTATTGTAAAATATTAAAATATATGGGAATTGTGCATAAGTTGTAAATTATTAATAAACCTGTACGTAATGTACCGGCATCTTACATATTTGATTTACCACACCCTTTACACACTTTAAAACACATAATACATCATTGATATTTAACTATTATCGTCACCCTCTATAACTGATGACCTTTCCAATAAAATACAAACCTCCATAAAACACACTTCCTTCTATAAGTGCAAAGATAGGGGATACATCGCCACCTAGATGGCAAGCATTTGAGGCGGGTTAAGGTTGGGAGTAAGGGATAAGGTTGGTAGGGATTTGTTGCGGGTTTTAATATGGATCTTTTTCAACAGCCGAGCCGACCTATGACGATGACGAATTATCAAATATATCTATAATTTTCGGCGTGTGTAGATGTACATTATTAATAATTATAAAATTAGGTGCTTCGTTGGATGTGCGAATTAACCTTGCTGTTCTCCGTCTGATAAACACGAAAATTCTCAACCGAGACGGGCAAAGTTTACTCAACACGAGAAATTTTATATGGCTGGCTTCACAACAACAAGAAAAGTAAATTCTCCGCTACGAAAGCTCGAAGAAAATCAGCGAAAAAGATTTTCCTCCGTTCTCAAATGAAACATATTATAAAGTAGATACATCTGTACCTTAATTTAGATATGTTTTACTATTACACTAAGACATTCACCTCATTGAATTTCGTATACTCACGAGAGCTACTCGTTGCAAAACCCTTGAATAATAAGAAAATAATACCTTTTAACTTTTGCCTGTCAAGGTTTGCGCGCAAAATTCCCGGTTCTTTCATGCATTTTAAATGTTCCTTTTTATTGGATATTTTTAAAACTTTTTTACAAAAACAATTTTTTTTTCTAAAATCTAGATAAAATAATCTTTCCGATGTTAGATCGATATTAGAAGTAGAAAGAGAGATACGAAATTACGAATGTTAGAGGAGAGGGCTAACATTTACAGCGACAAAATCGATGCGAAAATTAAGAAAATGTTTAATAAAACACGACTCGTTTAAAATAGTTGTCTTAAACAGCATTTAAAGAAACACTGTAAATTTTTTCATACATATAACTTTTAAAATAACTGAAACAAACGTTTACAAACGTTATTTTATAACGTTTATTAAGTATTAATTTTTGGAGCATATTTTGCGATTTTTTTCTATCGAGGGAATTTTATATAATTTGCGTTTCGGCGCGGGTAATGTCTAGATATTATCTTCAAGAATAACTACGTTGGGAAGCTCACATCGGTGACACAGTAAAAAAACTTCGTAAACTCTGCCATATATTCTGCTCCCTTAGGTCTATCTTAGATTTACAGACTCTAAGAAGCGTATACTTTGCCCTTTTCCAATCCATAGCAATATACGGTATAGTGGGATGGGGTGGTTGTGCTGAATCCATTATTAGACCAATTATTTTAGTTCAAAAATTAATTCTGAGAATTATATTTAAATGTCAACCTACCCATCCGTCAAATGAACTCTTTGCAAAAATCAGGGTCTTAGATATTCGACAGCTATTTACTAAAACAAGCATTTGTTATATACGAAAAAATAATCTATTAATTGCTCCACAACATCAAGCACACACCCGCTTTTCATCAAACCTGGGTTGCGTGGTCACAAAAACTAACACCTCATTCGCTCAACGACAATTCTGGTTCATCGCTCCTAAAATATATAATGCTCTGAGTACTGACATAAAGTCAAGTAATTCTAATTCTCTTTTTATAACACGTGTACAACATTGGATTTTTGAAAGGGTACGAACGCACTTTAAAGAATTCATGAGTTCTAACACTACATTTTAATTATTAATTTTTGCATTTCAAAATTTTAATTTCCATTTGTATTTCTATTTTACTTTAAAATGTTGTTATTTTTTTCTCTTAGTTTTTCACTAAATTTATATATGTTTTTAATTTTGATTTATATAATTATATGTTTTAATTTATACAGAACACTTGAGTTCTTAACATTTAATTTTCATTATTAATTTTTGTATTTCAAAATTTGAATTTGAATTTTCATTTTTACTTTTCTTTAAAATATGGTCTTTTTTTTCTCTTTAGTTTTAAGTATTTCTTAATATTTTTTGAAATGTTAAAATATTAAATGTACGACTACCACAACACGGGCTTAGCCTAGTGTGGTAGCCAAAAAAAACCCAAATATCTGTTACTAATAAAAAATATATGAAATAAAAAAAAAAAAAAAATAAAAATAAAAAATATTTTTTAAGAACTTTAAAACTTAACGTGTTTAAGGGAGATATGTAAGAAATCGGTAGAAACTCAGGGTGCGGGCCCTTATGAAAATTTGTAATAAAACTGTTACTTCACTTTTTATCACATTCATACAATATTATTTTAAATAAAGTGTTTGTTAAGTCACAAATTGGCGCAAAATAAAATCGTCACTTATGATCGGGTTTATAAAATATCTGAACAATATAGCTCGTATATTCTTGAGGCAATAAAAAGCATTATTTCTTTTGCTTTCTAACATAAAAAAATCACAAATGTTCGCATGACAGGAAGAGAGATATCTAACTTTTAATAATGCACGGTCACTCTGGGACAATCTGGATTTGCTGTTATTATAACGGCATAATGATGTTTTGGGACAACTTGGGCCTCCTGTGATTAGAGGGGTTAAATGCAACAATACCAGAACTGAGTACTCGAAACACTCGGTTGTACCTCTAGGTTGCATGATGTTGGTAATAGTTATGCAGATGCGGCGACTCTATTTAATTGCACGGAAGGTAGGTACAAGAGAGCTATGCTACCCAATAATTTCAATCAATATTCATGTTAATCCAAGCCTACCACCTTATTTATACTATAGAATTTTGAATGAACTATCTTCTGATGACATTTTAATTGTTTTTTTATTATTATTTATAATATTTCAACTGTAACATGTTATCATTTTTAATAGTTTCTTTATATTTACATCGTCGATATTAAATGAATAAAAGTTTTAAAAGATGACGTAGCACGCAGGAAGAAAATCTGAGGGAAAATTTATTCACGATTCGTTATTAAGAAATCGTAGTGTCGTTCTAATACCAATAATAATTATATTTTCAACAATAAAAATAAATCAAAATTCGGTAGTGCAATAAGTAAAAATCCATAGAATAAAGAAAGTAACTAGAAGTGCCTTCCATACAAATTTAAATGGAAACAAATGTCCAGTTACCTCGAGAGCCTAGCGACTTATCTCACTTACAATCGCCTGATATCGTAGATCTCCTTCGTATTTGAATTTTATAAACTGTTTTGTATTGAATTTTAAGCCTCGATTGAACATTTTTGATCACGAATTACGCCCTCGAGGAATTTCTTGTGTTCTTGCGTGTATACAGACGTGAGAAGGTTATTAGGCTCAAAACACAATTTCAGACATTTTTCACCTTATAAGGTCATTTTTCACCGGTTTTGTTATCTATTGCTTACAATTTTAGCAGTAAATCCCTTCGTACTAGGCGATAATTACAACTGCGACAAAACTTACGATTGTGACGTAACTACAAGTAGCCTACCGATATGATACTCTTTAAAGGTGGTTTCCTTACACGGCGCTACCCGAAATATACTGAACTTGAACATTTTTCAAGTGCAGCCATCGAATTAATTCGATGTCAAGTGACTCTAGCGACGAAAACAAGAATATCGGTCTTGTTTATCTTTATAAGCATAAAAAGTGACCTGTACGAAAATTTTAAATAACTTTTAATTGTAGATCAAACGTCGCGTCGACACCGAAGAACTACATGAAAATGATGTGAAATTGGCTTTGCTTTTCAACCTCAATGCCTTCTCCGCTAAATTCTTTGTAAAAATTCCAGTAAATTACAGATATAATCCTGGATATTTTCCCATTTTCAAAACAAATTTAATATTAAAATCATGTTCCGACGTCATTTCTATTAAACGAGTTGTAGATGCGAATGCAACTCGCGTTGCTTGCTACCAGCACTGTCAGCAGTCAACATGACGTCAAACCCGTAGTAACCCTTAGTAGTCGCGTCGTGTATAAATAGAAGCAAAACACTATAGCAGATTCTCACTGGCAACGGGTATGCTACGCACATAGAACGTTGCCTCTAAAATGATTTAAAAAATATATTTTTAAAAAAATATGTGGGTAGCTGAGTTGGCTTTGCCTTTGACTGCCGTGTTCGATTCCTCGTTCCGTGTTCGATTCCTCGTTCCGTGTTCGATTCCTCTGCTGGCTAAGTCTTCCATTTGAATATGAATACAAATACAAATACTTCCATACACAATGAATACAAAAAAATATGTTGTAGATAAATTGAAACTTTTTTCATCGTTTCGCTTGAGAAGAATTAAATTTTAATTGTTAAAATTATTTTATAAAAAATATAAGCGTAAACTAAAAAAAACGTAAATTTTTTATCAGAAATGTGGGATTGCGTAATGAAACAGCTTTAAGAAAGTGTACTTTAATGATTAAGATCATCCGTAACAGCTCATAATTTGATATAATAAATATATTCAATTGATCATTATTTTCTTTACAATGCATTGTACTCCACACTCCATAATAGTTCTTTATTCAGTAAAGATTATACATTACAGTAAATGGATAATTTTTTGGCCATCACACTAGGCACATGCCCGTGTTGTAGTGGCCAATTTTATGTTAAGTATAATAATACAAATTAAAAATAAGTTGAATGAAAAACAAAATAATATAAAAATAAAATAAAATATTTTATACATCTAAAACAAGTATGATGTATAAAGGAATTAAAAATAATGCAAAATACCTACATAAGTTTAAGATATATGAACATAAAAAATAAGTATGGAAAAACAGAAAAATTTAAAATAATATGAAAAGTATATGAAAGAAAATACGTATTATTGAATTAAAAATAATACAAGGAGCATGTATCAAAAAAAAAAAAAAAAAACAAATACATTTGTGTAATTAAAATACTATTAAAATGTAATAAAAATACAAGTACATTAAGTACAAGTGCGTTTGTAAAAAATACAAATACAATATAAAATCAAAGAAAGTACTATTTGGTAAGAGAGTAGGGATAAGTTATATCTTTATGAGCGATTTGCATGTGCGTGTTATGATAACATAGGTACATAGATATATATCAGAAGTTTTTGTGCAAATCCACGTTTGAGCTAAGGCTAAAAATATGTACTCAAATATGGAATTTTTTTCACAATATTTTTCGTAATAAATACTTGATTATAAGAAACATGTCAGTGGTGTTAAACATGTTTAGATGTTTAACACCACTGAATTGTTTACTTGTGTAGAACTACTAATCTCCCCTGTATTAAAGTTCAATTGACCATGGACCTATCGAGGGGGAATGAATTGTTTTCGCCTCCAGACAAAAAAGAACTACGCATTAAAAATAACAATTGTACGAGTACTTTAAATAGAATATTAGTATTTTCGTTTAGAAAAACATGTATAATACTCGTATGTCTAGTCGTCTGGCGCATCAGAATTCGATTTTTATTGGTTTATTTATTTCATTTACGTTCAAGGAATTTGTTTTTAGCCTGTGAATCCTGTCCTTTTATTTGTTATTTTTTGGAATTTCTGAAAGTTTTTCGACGGATGTTTGTTATTTGAGTATAGAGTACACTCATTTATCCACATAAAAACATAGTTCGTTAACATCATGAATTTAGTTTTGTTATTGAAAATTGATCTGGTTGGGCTAGACATTAGACTGTGTAGGTAGACGGCAGGTTCTACAGACTGTGGAGGTGAAGGTTAGATTGTGATAACAATATATTATTGATACACAGGTGTATAGTAGGTAGGTGTCATGCTATGACCCTGGAATATAAACATTGTTACAATTTTATTTAAGACCAGAAGAGCGATTCCGTTTCTTTTGTGGATACGGGAACCGGCAATCAAATTTGAGTGATTTTCCATGACTTTCAATTGCTTTTTCTATGGGTGACGTGAGCCGATGTCAGATGTCAGCTATCGCATATTTTAGTTTGGAGCGTTTAAAACACGAATTACTTATACATGATTATTTATTCATTTAATGTACGTTTTAAGTTATTTATCATGGATTTGACATTTGCGAAGTTTCGTTTCAATTTATTTATGCGTGAATAACTTATTTTACCCTTACTTAGAATCTATTTTCTGCAAATGTCAAATCCATGGTATACAACCGTAAACGTAAAACACATGAAGAAATAATCTCGTATACTTACAGTATTTCGTGTTTCAAACTAGTTTAAATCGGCGACAGTTGATATCACCCAGCAATTGACAGCCATAGAAAGTCATACAAAGTTTACAACCGATTCCGTATGAAATCTTTTCCATTTCCACAAAAAATACAGAATCGCTCTTCAGCTATCATGTATCCGGCGTTATTCGGGGTTTTGAATAACTTGCTTTTAGAGAAAAGTTCGGCTAACCATCCCACCGTGTATATGTGTCGCTCTCCATAGAGAGAAAAAAAATGGCCTTACATTTAAACGCCCGGGGTCTCAAAAGTTTCGTATGGTCTGTAGCTATTCGAAAACGTCAAAAAATGAAATAATTGTTCACTATTGTCCGCTAAAATTGCCGGAAGTTTTGAAAAAAAAAATAGATTTCGTGATTTGAAAAAAAAAATAAAACAAGGGGTTCGTATTTTATATTTATACCAAACTTATTATTCATTCCATAAATGCAGTTCAAAGAACCCAAAAAAAAAATTTTTTTAACATATGTGATGTGTTGGTTAAAAATATATAAGGGGAAAATAACACTTTTTCTGGATAAAATCAAAATACTTGTTGACTTAGGTACTTGTATTCATAAACTTGAACTTTTTTCTTTTTTGTCAGTCATGCGCATTTTTAATAATAAACAAACGTTAAAAGGTAAAATTACTGTTTTTTTTTTAAATAAAAAAAAAATGGTTTCAGGTTTGTTATCTGATTTTCTATACATTTTAGCGGGTTAATAACCTTTTTTTTAATAAATTTTTAATGCAGTTCTCATTTTCTTTGTAAGACGCAACTTTTGAGACCCCGGGCGTTTCTGAATTCAAAAGTTGAAATAATTGATACACCCTAAATTGTATAATCCCATTTTTTACGGACACGGTGTGAATAGTTCTCAAGTTTTCCCATTTAACAAAGTTTTGGGGAATCATTCAGATAACATAACATAACAGATAAGGGTGAATAGGCGATACATGTGCAAAGGATTACGTTCGCAATCACTAAACGTCAACGAGACAGAGCCAGTGTTCTTGCTGACCTAATTGCGTCACATTTGATGGGTGGGAATGGTGAGGGTTGTTCGGGGTTGTGCCGCCAATTACATTTAATCTTCTTGCTTGTAACCCTGCAAATAATTCCTCCGTATGACCGCATGGTGGAAAAGCTTGGAAGATGTGTTACGCTTGGTCACCAGCAGATATTTTATAGAAATAACTTTTTAAATACATTTCATCTGTTAAAGGTATCTAATTAAATAAATTCTATTTAACACATATTATTAGTAAGAAATAAAAATATGTTTAAAAAAGAAAAAAAATCAATTCTCTATCTAAACCAGGGTTTCCCAACCTTTATTTCACCGAGCATCCCCGAACCAAAAAAAATTTCAAGCCCCCCGTCAGTGGCGTAGCTAGCATGGGCATGGGAGGGGGGGGGTGGCTAGAGAGAATTTCATTTCAGAAATAGGCTTTTTCGTCAAAAAAAAATTAATTACTTTTGCATTTACATTTCTTAGTGGTCTTTTAATTATACATATAATTCTATTACCATTTTTTTTTAAATTTAACTTTTATTTTTATAATTAGATAATGTCTAAAAACTTTCAAAGTAATTTTAGAACCAATAAAAAAAAACTTTGAGATGTTTGAGCTTGCATGCTCTGTACCAGATGGTCGATTGTGGTCTTTGCTAGAGCTTTGCTTTGAATAGATTTTATTTTTGGAAATGCAAACGTACCTATTACGCCCCCCCCTGACATTTCTCTACGCCCCCCCCAGGGAGACGTGCCCCCCCGGTTGGGAAGTCCTGATCTAAACTGTAAAAGATAAATTATAAATGCTTACGATTAGGAAATATAAAAATATTGCATAATCATTATATGACTAGCTTTTGCCCGCGGCTTCGCTCGCGTAGTATTAGGGGGGTTCCCACACCGACTCCTTCACCCCACCCCATCCCCCCTATGCCAGAGCTCTGAGCTATATTATTGCCTGTATGTTATTCTGTTGTAATCGTATGAGCTATATTATTGTAATGTTTCATTAGCATCGAATTTCATTAGAATTGTAATGTTTCAGTAGTTTTTGCGTGAAAGAGTAACAAACATCCATACATTCATACAAAACATCCATACATCCATACATGCATACATCCATACAAACTTTCGCCTTTATAATATTAGTAGGATATGTAATTTAACATAGCTCTTTCTACATTGAATTCATAGTCAAAAATTGACATTTTATTTTTCGTTTAAACTATCGCCACAAACATGGATTTTATAGGCAAGCATTGCTATTTGGTTTGTTACAAGTTATTTCAATAAATAAATTCAATAAGTCGTTCAAATGTTAAATAAGTAAGACTGACTTACCAAAAATGTTTGAAAACTTTGAGACAATCCGGGTAGAAAAACTCTCTGGAAATTAAAAAAAAAAAACAATTTCTCAGTGTAAAAGGCAGTAATTTGACATTTAACAATCGATACAATACAATAATGCTAGGTAAAAAAAACATACCACACAATTAATTAAGGAGGGAGATATGGGTACTATCGCCCTGGGAAGCATTTATTGGATGACCAACACCCCTGCTGTAGGTCGCCCCAAGTGGTTCGCTACGTTTTTTGACTTAGCAGGGGTGCCCTGTTTCGTGCGGTAAGGTTTGTCTGAGACTGGTTGAGGGAGAACTTTTTACCTCTCCAGCCGGACTCTCTCGAACCATCGCATCGCTTCGCACCGCAGGGGGAGGGATGGATTCATGCGTTTGTTACTCTTGGTTACATTGACTCCCAGATTTCTACCCACCCCTCATGCTTTTTTCTTCCAAGAACTTCCTCCTCTTCAATTCCATTTAAACAACCTCCACACAGCATCCCCAAAGATGACACTGACCCTGAGGATTTTTTTTACCAGGGTCTCCTGTGTGAAGCTAATCTAAATAAAAACACATGCAGACATCGATTCAAAAAAAATAAATTTCATTTAAAATCTTTAATTTTAAACTTGAGATTTATAACATTTCACATTATTTTTTCGTTCTTTAAAATAATAATTCATTATTTTACGTAATCCGTTTTCCTCTTCATCAAGGCATGACGGGAGTATTATTACTAGCATCCCATTAGTAGCCTTAAGGGGCAAGCTGACGATGAACTTGTCTGAACAATAAAAGATTATACGAGTACTTTACGAGATGACGAAGGGATGTTGCAATTTAATTATAATAACAACTGGTCACTTTTGAAGTAGACACCTAAATATGTGAACAAAAAAAGCTTATGAAGAAAATAATATTTTTTTAGGCATTTCTTTTATTTAGTTCTTTTATTTCAAGGTGGTAAAATCCTTTATATTTTTATATTTTGTTTGTCCATGAATAAAATCATGGACGGTTTAATTTTAAGGTATTTTTATGAAGCTTGTTGAATTTTAAAGAAAGAAATAAAAAGAAACAAAAGAGAAAACACTACCGATCGATTGATCAAAAAATAGTTCAGTAATAATTTTTTATTAAGTGAGTTGAGTAATGATGTTATACGTACTTAAATATTTGCAGAACTTGATAACAACGTTATGAAATTTAATATTTAATGAAATTTTACAAAAATAAATGGAATTCTACGAATTAAACACAACAACAATAATGGGTTATTAACCAGCCAGCGGCCGAAAATTCTAATTTCGTCGAAAGATGTTCTTACGAACACACAGGGCGTTTACAATGAGAAAGATTACTATTCTCCGCTTTTAAAAATAATAACTCTATGTCGATTTTATTTCATCCTAAATTTGCTTTAATTTATACCTACATTCAAGAATGCTGAAAGGCGTGATGATAAAACTATTAAAATAATGTACTTTTTGTTATTATTTTTTGATCATAAGAATTTATAATTTTTCAATTTTGTCTAATCAAAATAAGAATATAAAGAAAATCTTAAATATATTAGTTTGCAAGACCGTAAATAAATAGACAAACTGTATTTTCGTCACAAAACACGTGCGCGGATCTTTTTTTAAATGATTTTATTTAATACAAAATTAAAATTCTAATTAAGCTTTCCCAGAAAATTTATTGATTTATTTTACTGCATGATTATATGATTTGAAATGTGTGTTGTGTAATACAAAATTTAGTTTGAAAATTTAACAAATCTGCCGACGACCTACAGTAAAACCTTAATTGTACTAAATTTAAACATATTTTCTCAAATATTAACACAGCTTTACTAGATAAAAGAACAATCTTCGAAATAAATTTATAATTATTTGTAGAAAAGAGTCAATTCGTCTATAATTTGATTTAAAATGACATATTTCAGTGTTTGTCTGGTTATTCCCTCTTAAGGATTTAAGGAAACTTTTTTTTAAAAGTGAAAACTCCATCAGCGCCGTTATGATTTAAAACTCAATGAAAGGAAAAATAGTGAAATTAAAAAGAGAAACACATACATTTAAAGGATTAAGCCTGCGAAAGCGTGAGATAGTATAATCGGTCTCATTTTCGTACGGTGCTTTGTAGCCTATCGGTCCCCAATTCGTGCGGCACGCTTCGTAGCCTTCCCACTCTTGCCTACTATAGTTTTTCTGAAGGTTTCACCTCTACCGCGTGTGAACTGCACTCGATTTTTTTTATGGAAGACTTGGTCAGTGTATATTTGACTCCCACCAGAAGGGATGGGTTAATTGCACACGCGATAATTCAGCTAATTTGAAACTGCAGTAATTCAGAGCAAATCTCTATTCCAGCCAGGTTGGAAACGATTTGGGAATACCCTGCTGTGTAATTTTACGGTGCCAATAGGATTTAACGCAATTTATTATTACAATCAAATAAATCGCACCGTAACAATAGTAATTAATTAACCATAGGCTTTACAATAATAATCACTAACGTATGAAGCCATTTGAAGCATTGAAGTCGTTTCGTAGTTTTCAAAGCGAAAAACATATGAATTTAATTAAATATGCTGTGCGCAATTTTCTGTACCCTTAACATCGTTAGTGAACTAGAGCTTCTCTTTGAAGAAAGCCTTGAGAAAATAATATTTATTGTTATTTCAAGTAACATTTTTATCAAGGAACATATAAAATCATTAGTACCTATCTAGTGTACAGTGGAGAATAATAGCATTGATGGTTAGGAAATAATAATAATGCAAAAATAAGTAATTATAAAAGAGTTGCATATAGGTATAGAATGATACACAAGTGTTTTTTTTTTTTTTAATTTTTTAACCCTGTAGGGTAACTAAATTATTAGTCATGGCTGCTTGCAATAAAAATTAACGTTTGCAAACACAAATATCGGGCGGAGTGCTTTTATGTACACATCTTATATCTACTTAAGGGGGTATTCTAGTCTAGAAAAAAAAAATCTTCTCATATTTCCATAATTTAGATTTTCAAAAAAAAAAAAATTCTTTAAAGGATTTTTCGAAATTCTAATTATTTTAAAAGTTATAACCATTTTAGCGTCGCGGTTTAGACGGAATCTAACTAGAACAAAACTTTAAAAGCATTTTCCTCGAAACTGCTTTTTCGAGACGGTTGACACTATATCTCAAGTTCTAATGAACCAATTTACTTGAAATTTGGAGTGAGTCTTCTCTATACTACACTAACCAAAACTATAATTAAATTTCTATTTTTAAAAAATTCGGCAAAGTAAAAAAAAAAACTAGTTATCACAACATTTGGAATAATATCAAATAAGAGGCACACTACAAAGAATGATAATCAATAAGATGGATTAAGAAAAAATACTGTCTTTTTATTTCAGACAGCCGCCATTTTGCAAAAAAATTTTTTTTTACTTTTCTGAGGTTCAGGTCGTAGCAGCATTTGTTTGGATTAAGAATTATCATTTTTTTCTGATTACTAGGAGGGTTGCAATCGTGTCAACCAGGGCTCGCCATTTTTTGAGCCCTCCTGTAACTTTTAGGATTTAGAATTTTTTCGTTTGATTTTTTTTTTTATATGGTAAGATAATTTGTTTTTGATTCTTTATTTAGATGCACACCGGATTTTTTCATACATCTGCCTTACAATAAAAAACACTATTACGTTGGTATACGCGTAACTGCAAAGATATTTTTGGCAAAGACCATCGTATACGAATCTTTTATTTTCTCATATATTGCACATTTCCTACGGAAAGTGCCAAGGCTTTAAAGGTTTTGGTTAAGTAATTATGTAGTTTTGTCCTTTATAAAACACGCTGTTTTTTTGTGCACGTAAATTTAGTTTTGATCGGCTTTATTGCCAGGTGATAATTTCTTACAACAGTTCTTATCTCTATATGCTAATAGGATGGTGTAGCATATTTTAACACATGTTTTCGCCTTTTAAATATGTATATAATATTAATATAGTCAGTCATGTTGACTGTTTGAAAATGCCTTCAGAAGGCGGAATAACTGTCACACATAATAGTAGCTACTCAGCAGAATTTGTTTATAATCAAACAGCATTATTATTTTCACGAGTGATTTTTTCTTGTTCTTTAATGTAATTCCGTGTTGAACTTAATTAACGTTATGTCCTGTTACAATATACTCGTACATATTTTTATATAACGATATCTTGCCTTTATGACATTTTCATTTACAACCAGGATAAGTTCCATGAAATAAAAGTTATTAGCGATTTTGAATTTTAAATTAATTCATCATTTTTATTTTTATATGTTGTCTTATCACTTATCAGAGGTAACGTCACGAGCAGGATTTCTATAAGTGGTTTTCATTTGGATCTACACTACACGTCAACTAACAAAATGTAAACAGTCAATTTACCAAAAATTAATAAATAAATAAAGTTGTACAAAATATACAACGATGAGTGCGGTTTTAAAAAAATTGTTACCTACGTTACTGCACATTTAAATGTATTCAATTATTTTACTCGTCAGACTACGCATTGATCCAAACAAGATCAATGAGAAAAAAACAGCTGAGGAGTGTAATGCTTATGAATATGGTTTTGAAGCGTAGAAAGAATTCGAATGATAGAAAATAGAGTCTGGAATAGAAAGTCGAAGTCATCTCAAGAAGATACGAAGAGTCGGGAAAAGTCAAAAGTTGGAATAACAGAATAATATTATGTATGAGACAACGCACGAATGCAGATGAATTTAGGTGTCTGAACTACAAATTTGAAATTGCAGAAGTTTCATGTCGGTGAAAATGTAAAATATGAAGAAGATTTTTCAATTTAAAGACGTCTCAATTTTAATAAAAATAGTATACATGATTCCCTTACCATTACACAGCTGAATCCATCATATTGTAGAGTTTATAAATGACTAGCGAGTTCCCGGCATGTGCCCATTTAATAAATAAATTGTTTTTCCCTGCGTGTCCTTTCCCATTCGCCTCATTCTCCTTCCTCTCCCATGACCCCTTCCCCTCATGCGTTTCCAATCTGCCTTCCCTCTCCCACTTCCCCCTCCAACATTCCCGAGTTTCCCTCCCCCTCCAGCATTCCATACCTTCAGTTCCGGTACATTCAGTTTCAAACAACTCGCGTTCCACCTTTTGCAATTTTTTAATACAAATTTCATAATGTACATATAGAAACCATCGCGGGCATGCACACATCAAATCCCCAAAGTTTTGTCGCAATCGGATGAATGGTTAGCAACGCAAAATTTTATGATGCAAAAACTCACTATTATGTACCTATAGAAACCATCGCGGGCTTGCGCACATCAAATCCCCAAAATTTCATCGCAATCGGATGAATAGTTTAGCAACACTTAGACATCTTACATACATACTCATAGAAATATATATTTTGATCTTTATATATATAGATTGTAGATACAAAGGTGACAAAAGAGAATTTAGGTATAAATTCAACGAACAGTTTTTAACTCCAATTTAAATCCTTCAAATCTGAGACTGGCTAGCTTGGTTGGTCGACAATTTCGAGAGTCAAGTTCAGTGGACAGAAAGCACCGGAACTGGATGATTTGATTTTAAACTGAATGATTTTGACTGAAGTCCAAACATGAACATAAAGATTATGACTGCAGTGATTCGGTCACTGTAGATTTGCATGAGGCCGGAGTTGCTGCCAAAAGCAAAGCGGCTCAGTCGGGTCTAATGCATTTATTCATGGGGCGAACGATAAGGGAAGGTAATTCCTGATTTGAATTTAAGGGGCTTTTTGAACTCAGGGTGACTTGAAGACTGCCGATCAATGATTTATTTATTGGAGAAAATTTTCTTATAAAATAGTAGTTTGATATGAAATCATCAATGAATTTGATGCTAGGCATTTGCTTCACACGTTGTTTGTTTGACAATGTTCAGTGTTGCGCAATCAAATGGACAATGTGTATTGTCCTTCCAAAGTAGAGACCGGATCATACATTTTATTTCTGAATGAAGGTCAACTGATGTAGTAGAATATTTATTTGTATATCCATGTCTCTTATCGGAGAATTAAAGTCTTTTTGTAAGTCTAAATATTATCTTTAGAAAAACGTAGAAAGGACTCTGATCTAATATGCATTTTCAAAATTATCAACAGTATTACTGACACACCTGCTTTGTTACAACTCATCCAGTTCAACATTCCTTCCCGTAGACTCCGAAATAATGAGTTGCTGTTCCTCAATCAACATTCTACTAATTATGGATATCATTCTCCTTTATCCAGAATGTCGAGACTTGTCAATACAAATCAAAGCATTGAATTTTTTGGTGTAAGCCTAAATGACTTTCGGCAGTCGTTACGCAATGTGGTTTTTTAAAGTCTTTTTAAATCCATCTTCAAGCTACTTGTAGTTTTCTTCTCTATGTACTTTTATATTATATGTATTTTGTCAATGCTCTTCATCTATATGTAATCTCTTTTCATTGTGATCTCTCTTTTTTTCTATTCGTGTTATTGATATATTGTTAATTGGACTAATTGTCCGTAAATAAATAAATAAAAATATAATAAAATAAATAAATATAGACCTATTTCAACATTTGTCGGTCAGTATTTTTGTTCCAACGCTACGAAGGTAGATGCTCTCTGTATCACCCTGGTGAAAGAACAACGTCTAGAATCGAAACAGTTCTTGAAATGGCTTAACCGCGTTTAGTGATTAGGTTTAGTCAGATCCTTTGCAATTTCGGATCTTCTTCTCTCTTTAGACACAAAAAAACCCAATTGAGGACGCCATGGATTCACAGGATCCGGGCAGTTAGCTTTTATGTGAGTGAAAAATTCGATTGTTATAAAATCTTACGATATAGTTTCTAATGGGTTACCACAATTGTTACGCTAGAATTGTTGATGGAAAACGGAAACCGGTAAAATAAATGTTCTGTTTTGCAATTTAAACTCCACGATTAATTTACCTGCTGAATAAATAATATTTTATTCGACATCCTAGAACGCAATTTTTTGTTGCCGGTAACTTAAATTAAAATAAAAAAGAAAAAAAAAAGAATTTTTTGAGTGTAAACCACGGGGGAGCTTTATTTCAAACAATGGATGACTTGAATTTGTATCAAATATGGATTTAAACTTGATCTGAACGACTACTTGTCGATCGTCTTACCCATCAGATACCAAGAGAAAATTTATAATAAAATTATATAATAAATGCTTGGATTCGGAGGTGGGCATGGATACCGGCGCCCCTGTAACCATTTATTCGATACCAACACCTCTGCCAAAGCTCGCCTGCTATGTTTGGTGACTTAGCAGGGTTAGCATTTATGGTGAGGTTTGTCAAGGTCTTGCCTACTTACTTCGTGGCGGGCCAGTCAGGGAAATACTGATGGAGGGAAACCATTTGGCTTCTCTGGTAGGACTCTCTCGACCGATCGCCTTGCACCACAGTAATGAGAAATGGATTCATACGCCCGTCACTCATGGATCCACTGACCTGAGATTCCTACCAACCCCTCACATCATTTTCCTTCCCATAATTTTTCTCCTTCCGTTCCTTTAAAAGACCCTCCACACAGCATCTCCAAAGATGATGTAGGTCCCGAGGGAAATTATTTTCCTTGGGACTTCCTGTGTGGAGTATTGTCAAAAATAAAATTAAAAATACAAGTGTGCAGTTCACGCGCGGTAGAAGTAAAACTTTTAGAAAACTAAAGTAGATATGAGTAGGGAGGCTACGAAGCACCACACAAAGAGGAGACTGATTTGTCTATCTAAATCCTATATATAAATGTGTTTGTTTCTTGTTAAGTTTTCACTTCAAAAAATAAATTAGCTTCCCTTCGAGCAACGCAGAAGTATAAGGCTCGCCTGTCAAAGTTGTATGATTTAATATGTATGTATGTATCTCAGTCCTGTTTTGGAAACACCGTCACCCTATCTCCGTGGTCCTAGCCACGGTTCCGGAAATGGCCACCAATGGGTCCGGAAGTTGGGCCCATTCGCCATGCAAATGGCTTCCCCTGCCGTGTCCGCCCGGCAACAATAGATGTGAAAAGTGTTCCCTGAATACAAAAGAATCCGATTTTCTTAGATAAGTCCAGTTCCTGTAATACGTGCATAATACGCCCTTTGTTATTTTATTTTGAATTCAAAGTATGATATAGTTAGAAACCGTATGGTACCAAGTCCTTCCCGGTCTGGTTTGACTCTTTTAGAAATTTTTGGTTTTCATGATATCAGAACTTTTCTCATTCTCGACACAAGAGAATTTTCAAAATATGCAAGTAAACGTATCAAGAAAGTATATTATAGATTTGCAAGGGGATTACGTTTAGATATTTTATCCAGAGGGTTTGACAGTTTACATTCCTTGCCACATCTGTAAACTGGACACCTGTGTTGCGGAGGTTTTCAATAATAACTCTTGATTAACGTGAGTCAAATATATTTACAAGAAACTTTGTATACGTTGGCACAGATTTAATCATTATCTCACGTAAATAAAAATCAGATAGACGGAACGAACTTTGAAACCGAAATTGTATTGCATCGTCATGCACTAGACAAGGGAGCGGTGCTCAGTGATACCAGTCTGTGAAATCGAATTTGAATCATATTTTCAAGATACGATTTTAGATTTTCACGGCCAAAAATTATTTTGTTATTAGTTTTTGGGGTAGGTATTATGCCGTGTTGCACTACCTCCTTCTTTAGCCAACGTTTCGGACAGCGTTGCAGTGTCCATCATCAGGGCAGAGGCCTGATGATGGACACTGTGTGATAATTCTCTCTTCCTCCTCCAGATTTAACTTGGTTTAATATTAAATATATAAACTCTCCTCGTCATCGGCAAGACAGTTGATATTTCTATCTTTTGATGCTGATTTATTTTATTTTTGTACTCCTGGGCACTTGGCACCAGTCGTAATAATTCTCTCTTCTACCTCTTTTGATTTTTTTTTCTATTTTTGGAATTCTTTCATCCCTTCAAGTTTTCTTGAACTTTTCTTTTGGCTCTGATCGATATTTAAATCTTTAAGGCTTTGCATGTGTGTAGTAGGGATGGAAAATTCCTTCCCTACGTCACACAAGCCTTCATGAAAATTGGACCCTTATTTTCTTTGATACTACAGAAAGCTTACTTAAAGCTTCCTTGTACTACATACCTTTAGAGATATATGTATTTAACTAATTAATACGTTATTTACGACCTTGAACGTAAATATTTTCGTATTTATGTTGTAATTAAACTCCATCAAACGTTGTGTAATTTTTTTGATTTATGATATGGGACTTTAATTACTTTCATTCTTTGTGGTAACTTCTTGATTCTAGTCAGAGCGTTGAGTTTCAAACTGTATTGGTCTCTCTCTTGCAAATCTAACTTTAAATAGTTTCTCTAAATGAACTAACTTTCCTCCGTCGCTTATTATGTTTTCCTACATCCTAACGAACTCGTAAATAACCTGTACTAATCGAATTACGCATGTTTAATTGAACAAATAATTAAGTATGACTCAAATGGTTAATTGTTAGTAAATTTGATTATGATTGTTTTGTATCTGCTTGTCATCTCTCCAATCCGATTCAGCTGCTATAAGGTACATATAAAGATGGGTTTAGTAGGTTAATGTAATTAATAGATTGCAAATTTGACGAACTCAGAATACCCTTTTTCTGCCGAAAATTTGGCTCCTATCCTCCTGCAAGTAAACAGGATGGTCAAAGATCAACTAGAACTTCGCACAGTCAGCCGACGCGATTTTCCAGAGGGTCTTAGTACCTTGTTCTGTCAATCTTCCATGTCGTCGTGTACTCTATTCAGGCTTTTCCTCGAGTCCCGAAACCCCCAAATTCCATCTCCTCCAAGGTCTACTATTTACTTAGGGCGAACCGGTTTCGTCCTATATGCAATCATATACTCACGGTGTTGTGTAGAGTTACGGGTCGTGAATCCTCGCTCTACGTACAAGAAATGATGTGAGAGTAACTCTGTCGAGTCTAAAACGCTAATTGTAAGCGGGTCCACATCATCCAATGTACAGTACATAGAAAGATATATATGTAAACATACGTTTGGGTAGGATTATAACTCACAATATAAAACTAGCTAGTCTTATATTCCGAGCTCGGATTTCGTGAGAAGGAATTCTCCACAAAACCTTAACCGATGACCGAATATATACATACCAAAAGTGGGAAATATTAATAAATACTAATATAATAAGCAATTATCTCGGTTTGTTCTGGAGTGCCGAAAATTCCAAGCTTTTGATTGATTTGGTTGACAATTTTATTTAAGAGATTGCCATCTCTATTATGTGTTTGGTTAATGGTCCTTGTTTTTTTTTTTAGGAGCGACCACTGCCTCCTATTGTTAAACTGTTTTCTAAATTTTCCCCCAAGGTTCAACTTTTGGTAAAATTTTTACTATCCCGTGATTTTTCAGTTGTCTCATGTAAATGATTGATACTTTTATTAGGCTATCCCGTGATTCTTCAACTGCTTCTTGTAAATGATTGATGCTTTTTATTAGGCTATCCCGTGATTTTTCAACTGCTTCTTGTAAATGATTGATGCTTTTTATTAGGCTATCCCGTGATTTTTCAACTGCTTCTTGTAAATTATTTATACCTGTAAGAGCAATTATTTCATAATTTTTCCCCGAATTTTTCATGTAGTTCTTTAATAATCTTTTATCTGACTATCCCGTGATTTTCAAATGTTTGATGTACCTATTATTTGACTAGCTTATAATAAATCTATTTATTTTCAATTGTTCAATTCAAAATTTATCTCTTCATGTTCAAGTTAAAGATTGTGTTTACAACCTTTTCTATAATTGTGCAATTTCTTGGCTTTGTCCCATTGTCAAGTTAATATTAATACCTGTCAACTACCTAATAAATATACTATAACCTATATAATAACCTAACTTACTATAATACTAATACCTATCAACCACCTATTAAAGACCCAGGTACATCTTCCTTTAAAAGCATCTGACCCAGTGCCCCAATGACCGAGTTGTTTTATAAACCATTTCAATTATGTAAACATCCCCACTGGCTTCGTGACCTAGATTCCAAATATGAGATGTTTGTTTATTTTTTTTTGAACATTCCTAAACGCGGGCTTATATGGTTCTAATTTTTTTTTTCTTTTGAATTTAATAGTGATAATTTCCTTTTCGCAGAGGTCTAATCTGTTCCCCGATAAATATAATTATAATGCATACATATATATACATATACATTTTGTCTCAATAAATAAATATACTGATATATGTACAATTTTATTATAGTTGAGGTAAATTCTAATATCATAACTCATTTTTTTGATCATTTTATATTAGCTGAAGTTATAATAAATAGTATATATATACTAAATAAATACAAAACTTTGACTTGGAAATTTATCAAACACATAACTATTTTAAATAGTTACGGATAAATGCAAAGATAGGTATTCGAGATCGATACCTTTACTTTTTTAATATAAATGTGTTTCCTTTTTATTAAACTTTCTTGGTATATATATATATACATATATATATATAAATATATCTATTTTATATATATAATATTTTATATATAATTACATATCACATATTAAGCAAATAATATTTTGTTATAATAATATAAAATTTTATACCGACGATCAGCTGTCCTCTGCCTCGTTCATGTCTCTAGAAATTTTTATACTTTGTAAGGACTTACCCCAAAAGGTCCACTCCTGTCGGGTTCAACACGACAAACCTTTTATATATTTTTTATACCTAATTCAGCTATTATCTAACTAAACCTAGATTAATCATCTTTATTCATTATTTCATTATTGCGTTGACTCTAAACTGAATTAATTGATGACTAATCTTTATCAATCAAAATGTATTATATTTTCAAAACCCGTTGGTTAACTTAACAAATTTATTTTATTATTTTTTTATTTATTTTATTTATTTTTATTATTTAATTCTTGTATCACCGAACTCTTTTATTTTGCAGTAAGATAACGTATTTCACTATTTATTCAAACTTTCCGAAATAATAATTATTATCAAGTTATCACAATCTCATTTAACAACAACTTAATAATTTATATTATTTATTCCAAAGTCCATATTTATTATTATTACTTTATCTAACACTAGATTAATCCTGTGATAAATTATTACGTTCGATTTGCACTTTATTTATTTATTATCTCTTTTCAATTTGCACTGTTTAAAAAAATAATTAATTTAAATATTTGATATTTGCTATAACTCTCGCTGTTTAAACTGGACACATATAATTAATTATCACTTATTTGCATTACATCAATTATCACAAAACTTTATTTATTTATTTCACTGATTTTTGTTTTTCACAATTTCCCTAAGTCTCAAAATGTTTATATTTAATGATTGTAAAATCCGAACTTTTCACTACACAAATTGTATTTATTGCAGCACTTTTTAACTTTTCACAATTTAAATTTATGATTTAATCACCTCACTGAATCTAATTAATTATTATTAATGGTACTAATTTCTTACACTGAATTTAATACCAAACTTTAGACACTTAGAACTTTCTGTTAAAGTGCATTTTATCTAACACTAGATTATACTAAGTCCGAAATCACTTCTATTGCCTTGACTCCAATTATTTCAGAGTCATAAAAATTTTTAACACTTAGACAATTTTTCAATTAATAACCGCTTTAAACGTCACGTCACGTCTCACAAACTTCCGCTTTTCAAAACCCCCGATGACTAACTAAAAATCACTAAGTCCTGTCTTTTAAACCCCTTTCAGGATTAGAATGGCCTATCTAAGCTATCTTTGATCCACGAATTTAATCTCTAACAACTCGAGATTTCATATATCGATTCTGTCATTTTTGTTTAACTGTCGTTAGGTCCACCTTTCATGACTTTGTTCATGCCCTATCTCGTTTAAACATTTTTCCAGGATCGGACCGGCGATATTACGTCAAAATGCCCTTCATTCCTTTTGTCTGTTGGTCATACAAAATTAGCTCAAATTTCATAATTTTTTAGTTATTTTTTTTCTCAATTCGTAAAAGGTCCGTCTTCGATAACTATATTTACGTCTCGATTTTTCCGTACCTATCACAAATCATGATTATCTCCATATCGAAATGTTTACTATGCAATTTCGAGTTGCAATTTTTATAATTTCCACTCTATCTCACTGCTACTTGTATGATTTTTTTTCCATTAAACCCGTATTTTCTCTATTTACGTAGTATATCTGAATTTTCCCCTTTCCCCTAGAATTTTCTTGTATTCACAACACTCTTCCTACGAATTTCCTCTTTTATCCTTATGTTATTATCCACATCTATATGATTAGTTACATTCCAAGCCAAATTTATTGTTTTCATCGATACTTCTGAATTTTCATGACTTTTCCTTACGGAATCATCTTTTAATTGTTTTTATTTTCTTTTTTACTACCCCCCGTTTCGTCTTCGATGTATGTCACCTCTTAGAAAATTTCATTTTCTATATACTATTACTTTTTATGTTATTTTCCACATTTTTTTTTGGAGAAACTTCCACTTCGGCCCTTAAATATATGTCAATTTTTATTACTTCATATGGATCTTCCCCCAACTTCCGTCCCTTTCTTCCCTGAATTCACATTAATTTAAAATTTGACATGTGTTTATGTCTGGACTTCGATGTACCGACCGATAACTCAGCGTTTATTCGAGGGTCGTAAAATCTAATCGTTTTTAGTTTGAATAAACAGTCCCTATGCCCAATGATAATTTTTATCGTCCAAAAAGCCATTAAAATGGGTTTAATCGCCTAAAACCGTGTTCGTTTTCTGATTGTTTTAATAACAAAATCACGTGTGGGGTCGTCAACTCAAATAATGTTTACGTCTATCATCAAACTTTCCTATCTTCCATAGTACTTTCGTCAAACAATTGACGGAAAACAATTCCTTTTTGTTTGATTTACCTAACGCAATGTAACCAGTATGACCTCCCTATTCCAAATATATAACGATATCTATTTAAACTCGTCTGAAAACGCAAAATTAAGTCGAAATCTTATATTGTTCAATAAACACTTCCGTTTAAACGTCCAGTTTTTCCATTAGATTTCCTTTTCAAATCATTTTCCCTGACGTTACAAGAGTGACATCCCTAATTTCCAGCGTTTTTCTTCCTTTTAAATGTAAAATGTACACTTTCCTTTCAATCTGGTCTCCCTGACTTTCTATGTACTCGTTATACGGCTGAATAACCCTACAGTAGCTTTTCTTACGTTTTACACGTCTTTTCTTTAACCTTCCTCTGATCATAATTTTCTTGCTATTTTCTTGCCTAGTTTTTCCAACATAATGTGGATTAATTTGCTCGTTAACGGCGGTTGCCAACACCTTCATTGTACTGATTGTATATCTTAAATTTGGGGTCATCGTATCTAATGCACCGGGCGTGAGACCCTGTTTACATTATAGTGTATTGATCTTTCGGTCGGTGACGATATTCTTTCTCATAAATCTCTGATTAATTGCTTAGTTCAAAGTCCATTCCTTTGTTCAAAATCTGGCTACGCCTTCCATTCTGTGATTGGTTTCATTAGTTATTTATAGCTTTCTGCTTAGACCTGATTGGCTGTTGATTTCAACTATTTATTATTACGCTGATTAATGATGATTTCTAGCACCCTCTGTGTTCTTTTCATCAATACTCATCTCAATCTACTTAATTGTAGATCCCTATCGTCATCAAGAATTCAATTTACTTTGAACCGGTAGATGTCGCAGGTGTATCTGTTTTATAATTAATTGGTATTTTCTTTTTGAATTAAAGTGGGAAGCTACAATATTTTCTTATTTTCACTGTTGGTTAATGCAATTCATCACAACTGCAAAAGAAGGAGGTAGCGCAACACGGCATAATACCCCAAAAAATAATAACAAAACATATGTTTAAGGTTGTTTGTTGCACGGCTACATAGGTTAGTATATAATACGTACAAATAGTGTCACAGAAAAAAATATTTCATTTGGAATTTTCTACCCATGTTGTCGGAAAGTAAAAATATTTCCGCTTTGAAAGAAAATCCAAATAAATGGAATGTTGATGAACATATCCTAATGCTGAAAACTTTTTTCGAAAGGTGATGAAACGCGCCATCAAATTTTATTATTAAAAATAAGCTTGTATTTTAAATGTAAAAGGTTTTAATGATCATTTGAATAGGGCACATTCGTTTAAAAAAATAAAAAAGCCCGATTATACTTAGCATTGAACTACCTAATTTAATATAAAATGTATGTATATAAAAAAAAATCCAAAATAAAAATAAAATTTTGAATTTTACAATCGAAGAAAAACAGATTTAAGAATTATAAGCAATGGTACATACAACGGAAAGGTTAAAAAATACCTGCAATGTTGACAAGCTTTGCTTTGGTTTGTCAGTGGTCTAGCAAAATGTTTTAATTGCAGATATATTATTAAATATTCATAGAATTAACTTTGCTAAATATGACTCCATTATTGGAACGGCTTGGAAACTTAGCCAATAAACCAATCACCACCCAAATCTTTTTGAAATCATTTTGAATACAATTATCTAATTCGGCTAAGAAACGTGAAATTGTTTTATCAATGTGGGGTAAACACCAATATCATATTATTATGGGGAACAGAACATTTTGAAAATTTTGATAATATTGACGGAAATCGTTATCTAAGTACTTCTCCACCTTCCTCTTCCCTGTCTACTTCCCCGTCTCCTTCCCCTCCCCACTACCACAACATACCCCAATTGGGGACGCCATATTCTCACTGGCTCCAAACGGGAGACTCTGAGGTGAGGTATTCACATAAAAAAAAGTTACTTACATGAGCGCCATGTTCAGAGTTGTTCAAGGCTGTGGGTGAAGATTGTCCTGATGGTATTTAATCTCTGATAGGAGAGTGCTTAAAAGTACTTTTTAATGTGAACCCCGCATAACCACCCCCTTCAGGACCAGAGAGAGAGTACGGCATCTTCAATTGGAGTACGTTGTGTGGATGAGGGTAGCATTGCTTATAATTTTTTTTTTTTTTTAAGTTTTAATTCCAGCAGGACTGCGAGGGTAGTGCAATCCCAGTCTGCCATATTACATAAACAACTATAAAAGAAAAAAAAAGTTTTAATATTAGGTAAGTACCTAATTAAAACATAAAATGAAAACAAAATTCATCACACAAATAACAAAAAATAAGCATAAAATTAAAATAAATCATAAGTAGACAGAATTAAAAATAAAAAGATAAAAAGATATTTTGGGATCGTCCATCATGGAGGTCGTCTCATCATCTGCATCCATCGCTCGTTTATTGGGGAACTGAGCCACTCGGATGCAGCCACGACAATGATATTGGTTGAAGTTCGTATCCTGCTCCAGAAGCTGGCTAGTCGGTGGCGAAGTAAGGCTGGGAATGAGTGCACCCTCCCCTCGGTAAACATCGTGGAGGCACTGCAGAACCTCGGTAGTTGCATAAGTTGCCTGTATGCGTTATTGTAGCACACTCTCAGTTTGTCCCATTGCGCTGCTGGGTATTGTGTCTACAGTTCAGACATATACAGGGCAGTACAGTATGTTAATTGCTCTTCTTTGTCGTTCCATATCTTCTATATCCTTCATGTCTTCGGTTAGGATATGTCCCAGATACTTAACCTGTGAGGCCACAAGCAGTTCATTTCCTTCTAGATATATTGGAGGAATATGTGATGGCTCCTTATTGTGTTTGAAAGCGACGATGACTGACTTTTTAGAATTGTACAACAGGTTATGAGAGTTTGCGTACTCTTCGCATATTTGCACAAGTCGTCTCATCGCTTTAATCGAAGTTGCAAGCAGCACCATGTCATCGGCGTAATTAATGTTGTTACTTCCTTGTCCACAGATATGACAACCGATTCGTGTATCGTTCAACTCTTGTAAGAGGTCGTTAATGTACACATTAAATAGAGTTGGAGACATATTTCCCCCTTGTCTGACTCCGCTCTTAAGGAATAAAGGTCTTGAAGAAGCTCCTGTCCATTGAATGTGATTTTCCTGTTGTCCGTACCAAATAGCCAGCATATTGACCACTGCTGCTGGAACATCTCGCTTTATGAGTTTTTCCCATAATAATTGATAGGAAACACGATCAAACGCCTTGCTTAAGTCAAGAAAACACCCATAGACTGTGGTTTTTCTTTTTTTGTAGTAGGCTATTGTTTGTTTTACTCCATAAATGGCCATATCGGTTGATGAGGCGCTCTTGAAGCCGAATTGGTTATGAAACATGTTTTTAAATAATAAAAATGGTTAAAACTAAATGTCCTTTAATTTTGAATTAAAAAAACTTAAGTCACAAAATGACCTATTTGCTGTACATAAAAAATATATTATTTTTCAAAAGTCATCGATTGTTTAAATAATTACTGATCCATTCTCCTACTTCAAAGACAGTGCATGTCTGTTGAATGGTAAGAATTTCAGCAATGCTTGTACAATATCTAAAATCGCTCTCAAACACATTCAAACAACATATATTATATTGGATATGCTTTGAGATTCTTAAGGCCAAGTGTATTTTCGTTATTTATTTTTAGGGTGTTATGACGTCTTGCGCCACCTCCTTTTTAGCCAACGTTTCGGAGAGTATTGCAGTGTCCATCATCAAAATCTGGCCTAATGGTGGACACTGTAACGCTGTACGAAACGTTGGCGTTGGTAGATGTCGCAGGTGTATCTGTTTTATAATTAATTGGTATTTTCTTTTTGAATTAAAGTGGGAAGCTACAATATTTTCTTATCCCTCCCTCCCCATGTCGTTATTCCCTATCTCTTCTTCGTATACTATTGCTCCCTATCTCCCCTCCTCATTTTGTTATCCCCTATCTCTTCTTCGTATCCTATTGCTCCCTATCTCCCCTCCTCATTTTGTTATCCCCTATCTCTTCTTCGTATCCTATTACTCCCTATCTCCCCTCCTCATTCTGTTATCCCCTATCTCTTCTCCGTATCCTAGTGCTCCCTATCTCCCCTCCTCATTTTGTTATCCCCTATCTCTTCTTCGTATCCTATTGCTCCCTATCTCCCCTCCTCATTTTGTTATCCCCTATCTCTTCTTCGTATCCTATTACTCCCTATCTCCCCTCCTCATTCTGTTATCCCCTATCTCTTCTCCGTTTTATCGGATTGTTAACAATCTTGAATTGAATCTCATTGTATTTTCTATTTTCTTTTCGCGTAGATTTTATTTTATGGAATTTTCTGTAATTTTGATAGACTCAAAATTAATCTCTTTTTCGCTGGAACACGCCCCTCGACTCGCGTGTTTTGGTGGTCCCCAACCAAATTGGACTAAGACCTCCCTTACAATGATTTAAGTAAAGATTGTTTACAATCTCGCGGCCTTTCGACCAACTGAAAAGCGGGTGGTCTCTTGGTGTGCAAATAATTGTTTTTGTTTGTAAGTATAAGTTTTTGTGAAATGTATATGTTTTCGCACGACCTCACCCAATCCGACAATCAGTGGTATACATGTTCTATATAAATTTTCCAGCATTTTTTTTTTTTTCTTTATTTAATTAAACTTTATTTTCTTTATTTTCTAATTCTTAATTTCTAATTGTTTGTTCATAGTTCATTCAAAGTTGTCCTAACCTAAGTGTTACCCACTCTTATATTTAATTTTCATAAATGTTCTTAATTATCCTCAATTGGTTCAGCGTTCCCGTTTTTCCCCTTTTTTTTTTTTTTCGAAATCTATCTATTTATATCGTAATTCAAACGTTACCTTTTTTTTATTTTTTTCCTAATGTCTATCATATATCTAAACTTTCTTATTTCAAGATTTCAAAAAAATTATTTATTCATTTTTTTTTTTTTTTCTAACTCCTAAGCATTGTTTATTTTAGACTCTATTCTATAAAACGTACCATTATGTGTGTCATATAATATCTCTAATTCTTTTCCTCTTAAGTGTCCTTAATTACCTAACAAATTTTTTTTTTTTCTATTTACTAGCACATCAAAAAAAACCGCCCTTTTTTTTTCTAAATTATAAAATCAAAATGAACGAATATTTTTACCTTACTCTATTTCTATATTTAACCATGATTGTCGCTTATTAAGAAACTTGTCCACTCACTCTTATAGACTCGACGACGACCCGCCCCTCGCAAGCAAACTGATAGCCTAACATTTTAGTAAAGTTTCTTTCTTCCCCTACCCCAGACGTATCCTAACATATTTTTATTTGTATTTCTCAGTCGTTTATTTATTTATTTATAAATATTTTCAAATATTTGCAATTTTCGCATTCTATTCGTTGACTTCCACTAACTTTAATCCTGATTGTTGTTCCTTGTTACTCGTGTAATATCTCGCTAAATGTATGGCGCTATAATCTCCTTTTATTTCCCGAGTTACCGGATCAATTAGGGTATACGTGTTACTGTAAACTACTGATCCGATGACGTACGGCCCTTCGTAAAGCAAGTTGAATTTCTTAATTTGTTTTCGCAATAAATTTGACTGTGTAATCTTTTTCAACTTGACCATGGCTCCGATTTCATAGGTTACTAGTCTCTTATTGAGATTATAATATTTTTGTCGATTTGTAGCGCTTTTCTCCAAATTCTTTTGTGCTGTCAATCTAATTTCATCTATCGTCTTCGTAGGTTTTCCACACCCCTGAGTATACTTGTCTAAACTATAAGTTGGTGATTTCCCGAAAGCTATCTCGTTTGGTGAAAATCCTGTTGAACAGTGTATTGAATTATTGTAAGTCTGCTCTATTTCTTTAAGGAAAGCTGACCATTTTGTATGTTTTTCGTGACAATAAATACGAAAAATTCTTCCTAACTCTTTATTTACACGCTCAGTTATATTCGGTCCAGGATTTCGCACTGAAGTATGTACGATTCGTATGCCTATTCTATTCATGTGACTTTCCCATTTTTTTGACGTAAATTGAGATCCGTTGTCAGTTAACAAAGCATCTATTTGTATGATCTTATTAAAATCCTCTACACAATTTAACACGGTCTTAGTACTTGCTATCCTTAATTTATATAATTTTACAAATCGGCTGAAAGAATCCTGGATAACAAATATGAATTTTACGCCTCCCATTCCCCTCGGTAATGGTCCGTATAGATCTGCCATAGCTAATTGTCCTACTTCTTTGGTCATAATTGATTTACTTGGCCCTACAGTTGGTCGAATTTCGCGCTTCGCCATCTGACAAAGGTGACATCCTCTTACTATGCGTTTTATGTCTCGGCTCATACCTGGCCAGTAATACCTGTCTCCCATAGCTGATCCTGTTTTGAAAATTCCCCCGTGCCCAATTTCTAAATGTATCATTTTTATTAACTCCTCAGTCAATTCCTGTGGTACTGCTAAAACCGTTTTGTTTAGCCCTGTGGTGTAATACAAAGTTTTACCTATTTTCTTGTAATTTTTTAAATACCTATTAACATTTTTTGTCGGTGGTCCGAATTTTCCCTTGCGCAAGTACCCGAAAATTTCTCCCAAAAATGTGTCCTGTTTCTGTAATTCTGTTATATTTTCTAAGTGTTTTCGAATGTGTTGTCTACCTTTAACCGCAAAAGCTGCTATTTCTGGGCATGTGTTTTTCTCCTCCTGCACGTTTTCCGCATCACAAGAGTAACGAGATAAAATGTCAGGTCCTATATTTTCTTTTCCTTTAACGTACTCTACAGTGAAGTTAAATTGATTTAAATACAAAATCCACCGAGTTAGGCGACTACTGTACATCTTCCATGTCTTCAAAAACGTCAACGCTTGATGATCTGTTCTTATTATCAAATGTACTCCTCTTAAATACGTCTCAAATTTATGTAGAGCATATATTATCGCCCACAACTCTTGCTCCGATGTGGTCCACTTTAACTCTGGTCCCCTTAAAGCTTTGCTAATAAATCCAATAACGTGGTGGTTTCCTTCGTTATCTAGCTGGTATAACTCCCCCCCTATTGCAAATCCCGAACTGTCTGTCTGTAAATAATATGTACTATTTGGATCATGATGATGTAAAATAACTGTTTCTAAAAATAATGTTTTCACCTTCTCGAATGCACGCTGTTCTAAGTCACCCCACCTCCAAGTTCGATTTTTCTGAAGTAAATCACATAAAACACGTGTTGATTCCCCATATTTATTCGCGAATCTACGGTAATAATTGCAAAGTCCAAGGAAAGCTCTTACTTGTTTGATTTTCTTGGGTACCGGAAAATTTTTAATCGCGTCTATTTTTTCCGGATCCATTTGAACTCCCAAAGGCGTTATAATATGTCCCAACATACGCACTTCTGTGAATAAAAATTGACATTTTTCGAGTTTACAAGTCATGTTTGCTGCCTCTAACCTCTCAAGTACCGCGTCTACATGTTCGAAATGATCTTCTTGGCTCCCACACGTATATATTATTAGATCATCCAAGTAATTAGCGCAGAATTCTCTCAGTCCTGGGCCGAGGATTTTGTCCATTCCCCTTGAGAAACTCCCAACTGATGTCTTTAACCCCTGCGGCAATACCTTGTATACATACGATTTCCCATTGTACACAAACCCGGTATATTTACGACTCTCTGGACTGATAGGTATCTGGAAGTAGGCTGAATTTAGATCTATCGTGGTGATGAATTTTACGCCATGAAAACGCTGTATTATCTCAGAAGTTAATGGTGGTTTCTCTACTTCGGCGTGCATTCTAGTATTTAAAAACCTGGCATCCAAAAGAATCCTAACGGTTCCGTCCTTTTTTAAAGTAAACGTTAGAGGACTAGAAAACTGTGTGGCCTCCCTACTGATGATTCCTAGTAATTCCAATTCTCTAATTTTTTCGTCAACTTTATCTCTATAAGCAAAAGGTACAGGATAAGATCTCTTAACGAAGGGCGTCTCGTCCGTCATCTTTATTTCGTGAGTGTACAAAGTTGTGAGACCCGGCCTGTCTCTAAATACATTCTTATGTTTGATTAAAATCTTTTCCAACCCTTCTTTCCCTTTTAACTCCAAATCTAGCCCGGACACAAATGTCGTTATTCTACGCTCGAGACACGCCGTATCATTTATTTCGGGGTTTACTTCGATACTAATTATTTTTCCACTTGCGCAATTTTGATTGCTAATCTCACCTTTAGGTTTCCTATAAGTTATCGATGAATTTACCAATTCTATTTCCCTTTTACCAACTTCTGTTTTTATTTTCAACTTCCTATTTTCCCCACATTTAAACTCAGCTGTGTATTCGTCCAACCAATTGATACCTAATATAACGGGCCTAATCAACTTGGGTATTATTAAACATGGCGTATTTATTGTAACATTTTCAAATCGTAGTGGGACTAAAACCAACCTAGATATTCTCTGACTTTTGTGTCCTATAGCTACCTTAATCTGTATTGCTGTTACTGGCATAATCGGATAAAGCGTTTCATCAGTCAAATAATTTTCGTAGAATTCTTGTGCTACACACGTGATCTGACTTCCGGTGTCTATTAAACAATGAACTTCTGTGTTATCTATATATGCTTTGGCTTCCGGTAATAACGGTAAAGTGCTACCCTTTTCTACTTCCTCATAATCTCGGTCCTCAAAAATGTTGTTAAAACCCCTAACTTCCCTACCCAATTTTTCTTCAATCATTTCCAATTTTCTCGTTTTTCTTATTTTTCTTAAATTTTTATTATTTTTTATTTTTATTTTCCTTTACTTCGTTAATCTTATCTTCGATTTCTTGTTTCTTTTCCTCGGGTTTTCCCTGTGAAATTATTGGTTTATCATTTTCATGTGGAAAATTTATTTTTCCACACTCCCTCTCAACCTTGCCTTGTTCCCCTTCTGGCTGAGCTCCCTTGTCTCCTCCCATATTCTCCACACGCAATGTAGAATATTTGGAACGCTTGAATATGTTTCTAAGCTCATCTTCCGTTGATATTTCTCCAACATCTCTTTCTGTCGCATCCGCCTTCCTCTTTTCGGCCATTCTCGTTTTAATGAATTTAAATTATCGAATTAAATATCGACTATATGTAATTGAAAAGTTTTTTTTTTTTTTTTTTGGAACCTGCCCCCCTATAGACACATTATTTTCAATTATATTATTTTTATTTGCACAACGATTGCAACCCGAATTAATCCAACTCTAAAACGCACACTTTATTTCAATTGAATGTAGGTAGTTGTCAAAAAAACGGAATGAATATTGCAACCCTATTGTTAATAAATATCCCGTGATTTTCGTTCAAACAATAATTATTCATTGTTTAGAATGTCAACCACTCCTTCATGGTTTGCAGTACCTATTGATATTCTCGCAAAATCTGCCCTGAATTCGCAATACCCATCAAAACAGACTTTCGCACATCAATTTGCAATATCTACTGATATTTTCGCAAAATCTTGCCTTGAATTAGCAATACCTATCAAAACAGATTTTCGCACATCAATTTGCAATACCTACTGATATTTTCGCAAAATCTTGTTTTGAATTAGCAATACCTATGAAAACAGATTTTCGCACATCAATTTGCAAATACCTATCGCAAAATCTTGTTTAGAATTCGCAATACCTATCAAAACAGATGTTCGCACATCAATTTGCAAACACCTATCGCAAAATCTTGTTTAGAATTCGCAATACCTATCAAAACAGATGTTCGCACATCAATCTGCAAATACCTATCGCAAAATCTTGTTTAGAATTCGCAATACCTATCAAAACAGATGTTCGCACATCAATTTGCAAATACCTATCGCAAAATCTTGTTTAGAATTCGCAATACCTATCAAAACAGATGTTCGCACATCAATTTGCAAATACCTATCGCAAAATCTTGTTTAGAATTCGCAATACCTATCAAAACAGATGTTCGCACATCAATTTGCAAATACCTATCGCAAAATCTTGTTTAGGATTTCGCAATATCCACTGATATTTTCGCAAAATCTTTTTGAATTCGCACTTTTAGAGTTAAACCTCTTTTTTTTTTTTCGAAGTCCGAATAATCAAATGTTCATTTAAATAGGTTATATACCTATCATAAACCTTTGTCTACGATATTAGAAGTTCTCAATTCGACGCTATCCCCAATCAAGTATTTAGGTATGTTATTCTATCTTTTTTTTTTTTTTCAATATTTACATTAAATTTGCAAAATCCATTTCGCTGTTCATAACAACTGTCATAGATCCCTTTGTATTCGTTGATTTCTACCTTCCTCAAAATAAACATATTTACTGCAATTTTAATAATCGAGTATCTTCAAATCGATAAATACCTATTGACAACTGTTTAACACCGCCATATCTGATTTCAACTTCTCATTTCGATCCGATTGAATGAATGTATTTTTCCCATCAACATGAGCTCCACCAAACCCTTTTAAAATGTATTCTATATTTATGTTCCTTATATTTTATGTTATGTCTTTTTATGTGATAATGTTCACATACAAAACATAACATTATCTATAAACAATGGTCACATTATGTAGATAAGTTCCCCCTTTTATCTCTGAAATGTGTTTCCTCTTTCATCGAAACCGAATGTTGATGTTATTTTTAACGGATGTTTATTTTATAATGCCTCAAAGTGGTGCGTGTCGTTTTCGATGTGTCCCACCTTTAAATGCTAGATGTTTTTTTTTTTTTGTTATCAGTATCTCGATGTTGACTTTTATCAATCTTTTCGATGCTTACGAACACCGCGCGTTATCTCGAATCACATTGTTTACATTACGGTCGTTAACATTCCTGACCCAGATATGTCAATTCTTAACTCATTATATTTGTTATTTATGGCCTGTCTTGACTATTTGTTTACATAGAGCATATTTGACCTAAATTCTTTTGTATACAATAACAAATGAAAGGGGTCTTTATTAACAAGTTCATGGTCACTCGATTTAACACTTTATATTGACACTTTTTAAAATTATTTTAAACTGTAGAGTTTATTCGTTAGCACTTTTTTTTTTTTTTTTTATGATACGTCATACTTTTATTATTATTATTTTTTCCAGTTTTTGCAATAGATTAACCAATAAAGTTTTTCCACCAAAACTTGTATAACTCTGACTCCTGGTCATGGCTTTGCAGTGTGATAATTCTCTCTTCCTCCTCCAGATTTAACTTGGTTTAATATTAAATATATAAACTCTCCTCGTCATCGGCAAGACAGTTGATATTTCTATCTTTTGATGCTGATTTATTTTATTTTTGTACTCCTGGGCACTTGGCACCAGTCGTAATAATTCTCTCTTCTACCTCTTTTGATTTTTTTTTCTATTTTTGGAATTCTTTCATCCCTTCAAGTTTTCTTGAACTTTTCTTTTGGCTCTGATCGATATTTAAATCTTTAAGGCTTTGCATGTGTGTAGTAGGGATGGAAAATTCCTTCCCTACGTCACACAAGCCTTCATGAAAATTGGACCCTTATTTTCTTTGATACTACAGAAAGCTTACTTAAAGCTCCCTTGTACTACATACCTTTAGAGATATATGTATTTAACTAATTAATACGTTATTTACGACCTTGAACGTAAATATTTTCGTATTTATGTTGTAATTAAACTCCATCAAACGTTGTGTAATTTTTTTGATTTATGATATGGGACTTTAATTACTTTCATTCTTTGTGGTAACTTCTTGATTCTAGTCAGAGCGTTGAGTTTCAAACTGTATTGGTCTCTCTCTTGCAAATCTAACTTTAAATAGTTTCTCTAAATGAACTAACTTTCCTCCGTCGCTTATTATGTTTTCCTACATCCTAACGAACTCGTAAATAACCTGTACTAATCGAATTACGCATGTTTAATTGAACAAATAATTAAGTATGACTCAAATGGTTAATTGTTAGTAAATTTGATTATGATTGTTTTGTATCTGCTTGTCATCTCTCCAATCCGATTCAGCTGCTATAAGGTACATATAAAGATGGGTTTAGTAGGTTAATGTAATTAATAGATTGCAAATTTGACGAACTCAGAATACCCTTTTTCTGCCGAAAATTTGGCTCCTATCCTCCTGCAAGTAAACAGGATGGTCAAAGATCAACTAGAACTTCGCACAGTCAGCCGACGCGATTTTCCAGAGGGTCTTAGTACCTTGTTCTGTCAATCTTCCATGTCGTCGTGTACTCTATTCAGGCTTTTCCTCGAGTCCCGAAACCCCCAAATTCCATCTCCTCCAAGGTCTACTATTTACTTAGGGCGAACCGGTTTCGTCCTATATGCAATCATATACTCACGGTGTTGTGTAGAGTTACGGGTCGTGAATCCTCGCTCTACGTACAAGAAATGATGTGAGAGTAACTCTGTCGAGTCTAAAACGCTAATTGTAAGCGGGTCCACATCATCCAATGTACAGTACATAGAAAGATATATATGTAAACATACGTTTGGGTAGGATTATAACTCACAATATAAAACTAGCTAGTCTTATATTCCGAGCTCGGATTTCGTGAGAAGGAATTCTCCACAAAACCTTAACCGATGACCGAATATATACATACCAAAAGTGGGAAATATTAATAAATACTAATATAATAAGCAATTATCTCGGTTTGTTCTGGAGTGCCGAAAATTCCAAGCTTTTGATTGATTTGGTTGACAATTTTATTTAAGAGATTGCCATCTCTATTATGTGTTTGGTTAATGGTCCTTGTTTTTTTTTTTAGGAGCGACCACTGCCTCCTATTGTTAAACTGTTTTCTAAATTTTCCCCCAAGGTTCAACTTTTGGTAAAATTTTTACTATCCCGTGATTTTTCAGTTGTCTCATGTAAATGATTGATACTTTTATTAGGCTATCCCGTGATTCTTCAACTGCTTCTTGTAAATGATTGATGCTTTTTATTAGGCTATCCCGTGATTTTTCAACTGCTTCTTGTAAATGATTGATGCTTTTTATTAGGCTATCCCGTGATTTTTCAACTGCTTCTTGTAAATTATTTATACCTGTAAGAGCAATTATTTCATAATTTTTCCCCGAATTTTTCATGTAGTTCTTTAATAATCTTTTATCTGACTATCCCGTGATTTTCAAATGTTTGATGTACCTATTATTTGACTAGCTTATAATAAATCTATTTATTTTCAATTGTTCAATTCAAAATTTATCTCTTCATGTTCAAGTTAAAGATTGTGTTTACAACCTTTTCTATAATTGTGCAATTTCTTGGCTTTGTCCCATTGTCAAGTTAATATTAATACCTGTCAACTACCTAATAAATATACTATAACCTATATAATAACCTAACTTACTATAATACTAATACCTATCAACCACCTATTAAAGACCCAGGTACATCTTCCTTTAAAAGCATCTGACCCAGTGCCCCAATGACCGAGTTGTTTTATAAACCATTTCAATTATGTAAACATCCCCACTGGCTTCGTGACCTAGATTCCAAATATGAGATGTTTGTTTATTTTTTTTTGAACATTCCTAAACGCGGGCTTATATGGTTCTAATTTTTTTTTTCTTTTGAATTTAATAGTGATAATTTCCTTTTCGCAGAGGTCTAATCTGTTCCCCGATAAATATAATTATAATGCATACATATATATACATATACATTTTGTCTCAATAAATAAATATACTGATATATGTACAATTTTATTATAGTTGAGGTAAATTCTAATATCATAACTCATTTTTTTGATCATTTTATATTAGCTGAAGTTATAATAAATAGTATATATATACTAAATAAATACAAAACTTTGACTTGGAAATTTATCAAACACATAACTATTTTAAATAGTTACGGATAAATGCAAAGATAGGTATTCGAGATCGATACCTTTACTTTTTAATATAAATGTGTTTCCTTTTTATTAAACTTTCTTGGTATATATATATATGCATATATATATATAAATATATCTATTTTATATATATAATATTTTATATATAATTACATATCACATATTAAGCAAATAATATTTTGTTATAATAATATAAAATTTTATACCGACGATCAGCTGTCCTCTGCCTCGTTCATGTCTCTAGAAATTTTTATACTTTGTAAGGACTTACCCCAAAAGGTCCACTCCTGTCGGGTTCAACACGACAAACCTTTTATATATTTTTTATACCTAATTCAGCTATTATCTAACTAAACCTAGATTAATCATCTTTATTCATTATTTCATTATTGCGTTGACTCTAAACTGAATTAATTGATGACTAATCTTTATCAATCAAAATGTATTATATTTTCAAAACCCGTTGGTTAACTTAACAAATTTATTTTATTATTTTTTTATTTATTTTATTTATTTTTATTATTTAATTCTTGTATCACCGAACTCTTTTATTTTGCAGTAAGATAACGTATTTCACTATTTATTCAAACTTTCCGAAATAATAATTATTATCAAGTTATCACAATCTCATTTAACAACAACTTAATAATTTATATTATTTATTCCAAAGTCCATATTTATTATTATTACTTTATCTAACACTAGATTAATCCTGTGATAAATTATTACGTTCGATTTGCACTTTATTTATTTATTATCTCTTTTCAATTTGCACTGTTTAAAAAAATAATTAATTTAAATATTTGATATTTGCTATAACTCTCGCTGTTTAAACTGGACACATATAATTAATTATCACTTATTTGCATTACATCAATTATCACAAAACTTTATTTATTTATTTCACTGATTTTTGTTTTTCACAATTTCCCTAAGTCTCAAAATGTTTATATTTAATGATTGTAAAATCCGAACTTTTCACTACACAAATTGTATTTATTGCAGCACTTTTTAACTTTTCACAATTTAAATTTATGATTTAATCACCTCACTGAATCTAATTAATTATTATTAATGGTACTAATTTCTTACACTGAATTTAATACCAAACTTTAGACACTTAGAACTTTCTGTTAAAGTGCATTTTATCTAACACTAGATTATACTAAGTCCGAAATCACTTCTATTGCCTTGACTCCAATTATTTCAGAGTCATAAAAATTTTTAACACTTAGACAATTTTTCAATTAATAACCGCTTTAAACGTCACGTCACGTCTCACAAACTTCCGCTTTTCAAAACCCCCGATGACTAACTAAAAATCACTAAGTCCTGTCTTTTAAACCCCTTTCAGGATTAGAATGGCCTATCTAAGCTATCTTTGATCCACGAATTTAATCTCTAACAACTCGAGATTTCATATATCGATTCTGTCATTTTTGTTTAACTGTCGTTAGGTCCACCTTTCATGACTTTGTTCATGCCCTATCTCGTTTAAACATTTTTCCAGGATCGGACCGGCGATATTACGTCAAAATGCCCTTCATTCCTTTTGTCTGTTGGTCATACAAAATTAGCTCAAATTTCATAATTTTTTAGTTATTTTTTTTCTCAATTCGTAAAAGGTCCGTCTTCGATAACTATATTTACGTCTCGATTTTTCCGTACCTATCACAAATCATGATTATCTCCATATCGAAATGTTTACTATGCAATTTCGAGTTGCAATTTTTATAATTTCCACTCTATCTCACTGCTACTTGTATGATTTTTTTTCCATTAAACCCGTATTTTCTCTATTTACGTAGTATATCTGAATTTTCCCCTTTCCCCTAGAATTTTCTTGTATTCACAACACTCTTCCTACGAATTTCCTCTTTTATCCTTATGTTATTATCCACATCTATATGATTAGTTACATTCCAAGCCAAATTTATTGTTTTCATCGATACTTCTGAATTTTCATGACTTTTCCTTACGGAATCATCTTTTAATTGTTTTTATTTTCTTTTTTACTACCCCCCGTTTCATCTTCGATGTATGTCACCTCTTAGAAAATTTCATTTTCTATATACTATTACTTTTTATGTTATTTTCCACATTTTTTTTTGGAGAAACTTCCGCTTCGGCCCTTAAATATATGTCAATTTTTATTACTTCATATGGATCTTCCCCCAACTTCCGTCCCTTTCTTCCCTGAATTCACATTAATTTAAAATTTGACATGTGTTTATGTCTGGACTTCGATGTACCGACCGATAACTCAGCGTTTATTCGAGGGTCGTAAAATCTAATCGTTTTTAGTTTGAATAAACAGTCCCTATGCCCAATGATAATTTTTATCGTCCAAAAAGCCATTAAAATGGGTTTAATCGCCTAAAACCGTGTTCGTTTTCTGATTGTTTTAATAACAAAATCACGTGTGGGGTCGTCAACTCAAATAATGTTTACGTCTATCATCAAACTTTCCTATCTTCCATAGTACTTTCGTCAAACAATTGACGGAAAACAATTCCTTTTTGTTTGATTTACCTAACGCAATGTAACCAGTATGACCTCCCTATTCCAAATATATAACGATATCTATTTAAACTCGTCTGAAAACGCAAAATTAAGTCGAAATCTTATATTGTTCAATAAACACTTCCGTTTAAACGTCCAGTTTTTCCATTAGATTTCCTTTTCAAATCGTTTTCCCTGACGTTACAAGAGTGACATCCCTAATTTCCAGCGTTTTTCTTCCTTTTAAATGTAAAATGTACACTTTCCTTTCAATCTGGTCTCCCTGACTTTCTATGTACTCGTTATACGGCTGAATAACCCTACAGTAGCTTTTCTTACGTTTTACACGTCTTTTCTTTAACCTTCCTCTGATCATAATTTTCTTGCTATTTTCTTGCCTAGTTTTTCCAACATAATGTGGATTAATTTGCTCGTTAACGGCGGTTGCCAACACCTTCATTGTACTGATTGTATATCTTAAATTTGGGGTCATCGTATCTAATGCACCGGGCGTGAGACCCTGTTTACATTATAGTGTATTGATCTTTCGGTCGGTGACGATATTCTTTCTCATAAATCTCTGATTAATTGCTTAGTTCAAAGTCCATTCCTTTGTTCAAAATCTGGCTACGCCTTCCATTCTGTGATTGGTTTCATTAGTTATTTATAGCTTTCTGCTTAGACCTGATTGGCTGTTGATTTCAACTATTTATTATTACGCTGATTAATGATGATTTCTAGCACCCTCTGTGTTCTTTTCATCAATACTCATCTCAATCTACTTAATTGTAGATCCCTATCGTCATCAAGAATTCAATTTACTTTGAACCGGTAGATGTCGCAGGTGTATCTGTTTTATAATTAATTGGTATTTTCTTTTTGAATTAAAGTGGGAAGCTACAATATTTTCTTATTTTCACTGTTGGTTAATGCAATTCATCACAACTGCAAAAGAAGGAGGTAGCGCAACACGGCATAATACCCCAAAAAATAATAACAAAACATATGTTTAAGGTTGTTTGTTGCACGGCTACATAGGTTAGTATATAATACGTACAAATAGTGTCACAGAAAAAAATATTTCATTTGGAATTTTCTACCCATGTTGTCGGAAAGTAAAAATATTTCCGCTTTGAAAGAAAATCCAAATAAATGGAATGTTGATGAACATATCCTAATGCTGAAAACTTTTTTCGAAAGGTGATGAAACGCGCCATCAAATTTTATTATTAAAAATAAGCTTGTATTTTAAATGTAAAAGGTTTTAATGATCATTTGAATAGGGCACATTCGTTTAAAAAAATAAAAAAGCCCGATTATACTTAGCATTGAACTACCTAATTTAATATAAAATGTATGTATATAAAAAAAAATCCAAAATAAAAATAAAATTTTGAATTTTACAATCGAAGAAAAACAGATTTAAGAATTATAAGCAATGGTACATACAACGGAAAGGTTAAAAAATACCTGCAATGTTGACAAGCTTTGCTTTGGTTTGTCAGTGGTCTAGCAAAATGTTTTAATTGCAGATATATTATTAAATATTCATAGAATTAACTTTGCTAAATATGACTCCATTATTGGAACGGCTTGGAAACTTAGCCAATAAACCAATCACCACCCAAATCTTTTTGAAATCATTTTGAATACAATTATCTAATTCGGCTAAGAAACGTGAAATTGTTTTATCAATGTGGGGTAAACACCAATATCATATTATTATGGGGAACAGAACATTTTGAAAATTTTGATAATATTGACGGAAATCGTTATCTAAGTACTTCTCCACCTTCCTCTTCCCTGTCTACTTCCCCGTCTCCTTCCCCTCCCCACTACCACAACATACCCCAATTGGGGACGCCATATTCTCACTGGCTCCAAACGGGAGACTCTGAGGTGAGGTATTCACATAAAAAAAAGTTACTTACATGAGCGCCATGTTCAGAGTTGTTCAAGGCTGTGGGTGAAGATTGTCCTGATGGTATTTAATCTCTGATAGGAGAGTGCTTAAAAGTACTTTTTAATGTGAACCCCGCATAACCACCCCCTTCAGGACCAGAGAGAGAGTACGGCATCTTCAATTGGAGTACGTTGTGTGGATGAGGGTAGCATTGCTTATAATTTTTTTTTTTTTTTAAGTTTTAATTCCAGCAGGACTGCGAGGGTAGTGCAATCCCAGTCTGCCATATTACATAAACAACTATAAAAGAAAAAAAAAGTTTTAATATTAGGTAAGTACCTAATTAAAACATAAAATGAAAACAAAATTCATCACACAAATAACAAAAAATAAGCATAAAATTAAAATAAATCATAAGTAGACAGAATTAAAAATAAAAAGATAAAAAGATATTTTGGGATCGTCCATCATGGAGGTCGTCTCATCATCTGCATCCATCGCTCGTTTATTGGGGAACTGAGCCACTCGGATGCAGCCACGACAATGATATTGGTTGAAGTTCGTATCCTGCTCCAGAAGCTGGCTAGTCGGTGGCGAAGTAAGGCTGGGAATGAGTGCACCCTCCCCTCGGTAAACATCGTGGAGGCACTGCAGAACCTCGGTAGTTGCATAAGTTGCCTGTATGCGTTATTGTAGCACACTCTCAGTTTGTCCCATTGCGCTGCTGGGTATTGTGTCTACAGTTCAGACATATACAGGGCAGTACAGTATGTTAATTGCTCTTCTTTGTCGTTCCATATCTTCTATATCCTTCATGTCTTCGGTTAGGATATGTCCCAGATACTTAACCTGTGAGGCCACAAGCAGTTCATTTCCTTCTAGATATATTGGAGGAATATGTGATGGCTCCTTATTGTGTTTGAAAGCGACGATGACTGACTTTTTAGAATTGTACAACAGGTTATGAGAGTTTGCGTACTCTTCGCATATTTGCACAAGTCGTCTCATCGCTTTAATCGAAGTTGCAAGCAGCACCATGTCATCGGCGTAATTAATGTTGTTACTTCCTTGTCCACAGATATGACAACCGATTCGTGTATCGTTCAACTCTTGTAAGAGGTCGTTAATGTACACATTAAATAGAGTTGGAGACATATTTCCCCCTTGTCTGACTCCGCTCTTAAGGAATAAAGGTCTTGAAGAAGCTCCTGTCCATTGAATGTGATTTTCCTGTTGTCCGTACCAAATAGCCAGCATATTGACCACTGCTGCTGGAACATCTCGCTTTATGAGTTTTTCCCATAATAATTGATAGGAAACACGATCAAACGCCTTGCTTAAGTCAAGAAAACACCCATAGACTGTGGTTTTTCTTTTTTTGTAGTAGGCTATTGTTTGTTTTACTCCATAAATGGCCATATCGGTTGATGAGGCGCTCTTGAAGCCGAATTGGTTATGAAACATGTTTTTAAATAATAAAAATGGTTAAAACTAAATGTCTTTTAATTTTGAATTAAAAAAACTTAAGTCACAAAATGACCTATTTGCTGTACATAAAAAATATATTATTTTTTCAAAAGTCATCGATTGTTTAAATAATTACTGATCCATTCTCCTACTTCAAAGACAGTGCATGTCTGTTGAATGGTAAGAATTTCAGCAATGCTTGTACAATATCTAAAATCGCTCTCAAACACATTCAAACAACATATATTATATTGGATATGCTTTGAGATTCTTAAGGCCAAGTGTATTTTCGTTATTTATTTTTAGGGTGTTATGACGTCTTGCGCCACCTCCTTTTTAGCCAACGTTTCGGAGAGTATTGCAGTGTCCATCATCAAAATCTGGCCTAATGGTGGACACTGTAACGCTGTACGAAACGTTGGCTAAATAAGAAGGTAGCGCAAAACGGCATAACACCCCAAAGATAAATAACGAAAATACATTATAATAGTCTTCATCCAATCATATTCAACAAAGTTGACTAAGCCTTCACCTTAATTTATTTGCAACATGGATGTTTGAATTCTTCAGCAGTAGGTAATTTGCAACAATTTTACGGCAAATATTTGCATTTAATAACACCAGTGAATTTAATAATACCAAGTATTTCATATGAAACGCACTTCAACAACCATTACAGATACTTTGCGAGCAGCTTCAAATAAAATTCCTCGAAACTTTCATATAATTCCGCGTTGGAAGCAATTGTCCATAATAACGTGCTTTGAAATTCGCCTAGGTCAAAAGGATGATTGAGGAAATTGGAAATGTATAATAATCATTATTGTATTTCGGAATTCCACCTGAAAAATTTCCATTTTTGTCCCGACATATCGACACACGTACGCCGAAAATATATTGGCGGATAATAAAGCTGTATCGGCAAGCCGGCGGAGACATGGCAATATAAAATGGCATACGGGTATTCTAGACTGAGTTAATGGTATAAGGTGGGTCAAAAAATTGTTCTGAAAAAAAATTTTTTTTTTTGTGTAAGTAATAACATTTACCTATCGTAGACAATTTATCCACGAAGAGGACGGTAAGTACAGGTAACTAAACATCTTTCAGTCGAGAACTGTCGAAAATTTTTTTGTCGATCGGGGCACGTTAGCAAAAGTCGACTAATTGCAGATAATGTTGAAACACCTGTATCGTGTCAATATTGACTATTTTAAGACGATCTGCTGAAGAGTTTGAGAAAGAAAGTTTGCAGCCACCAAATGAATTAAAGATATTTTTAATTGTAGGATAGCAGAAAGGCAACCAAGAATTTATCCACATTTCTTTTAGATTGTTCATTGATTTACATATAAAAATAATCTATTCTTTGTTTATATATTGAAAAAAACGAGTGTGCTTTAGACCACACGACTGAAGTAAAACTTCACTAACTTATATCTCCCTCTCAACTTCCGTTCGCCTCGCCCGATCACACTTTTCGTAACGCTCTCGTCACGCATTCACCAGCTTACTCCCCAAGTTAAGCGTGCGTAAATGAGTTTTGCTTAAAAAAAATTTCCTTTGCTAAATTTTGTGGTTTACTTTTAACAAGAGCTTTGCTCAAAAGATGTATTTTAAAAAAAGTCATTTAATGTATAAATACATGTAATTTTTGTACCATTAATTTAATAAATTAAAAAAAAAATCTGCTTAATGAATCACTTAGGCGTCTGTTGATTTAGTCCGCCTTAACTTTTTTTGACTAACTACCATATTATGTATGCTCTTTCCTCAGAATACTATGGAGGGAAATAATTATACCGATTCACATCTTCAATTTGTCACTAAACAAATACAAAATGTTTTTTTTTATTTTTTATTAGCAATACAATTTTTTTTTTTGTTATTATTAAATACATAATAACAAAAAACATAAGTAACAAAAAAAATCCCACAAAGGCGAAGCCTGTGTGTGGGTATTATATTATGTGGATAACAGTGGTACTTAGTTAAAATAAAATGATTAAAAAAATAATAAAAATATACAATATATGTTACTGAAGCAGTTCAGTTATGTACAATAACTAGTGAATTATTTTCAATATCCATATGTAAAACGCCCCTAGAAATGGCGTTAATAAATAAGTAAATATATTTATCGCCATTTTAAATAGTAAAACATTGGCCATGACTTATAAAAATAAAAACAAAGACGTCAAAGCAACCCTGTACTCTAGATGCGGGAGCACTTCCGTACCTACTACCTACTGCCGGGCATCGTTAGGGATCCAGGGATGTCTTCGGTTCTTTGGTCATACTCGGAATACTGATGGGCTGTCTCCAGTTTCCTTCCAGGCTATGTCACTGTGGTTGGCTGTGCTGTTGCTGTTATGTTAACCTTCGGCAAGTCAATATGCAAACATGGGATGTCTTGAGTGATGACTCTGTTACTCCACGAATTTTATCATTTGATGTCATTTTTTTCCAATGACACATAATTTTTATTGCTAATTATTCTTATGGTTTACATATTTGCAGCCTTACTAATAAAAAAAATTAAGTGCCCAGTTCTCACGCGGTAGAAGTGAAACCTTCAGAAAACTAAAGTAGACAAGAGTGACAAGGCTACCAAGCACCGCACAAATAGGAGACCGATTGGTCTATCTGATTCTCTCACAGGCAAAATCCTATAGATGAATGTGTGTGTCTCTTTTTAGTGTCGTTATGTTTCGTTTCATCGAGTTTCAAACCACAACGGTGCCAAAGAATTTTTCACTTTAAAAGCATTGCCTAACCGTTAAACGGTGTTTTATTAACATATTGCATGAAGACTACAAACTCACATTCGATTTGCCATTACTAAAAAATGTCTTTAACTATGTTCCGCAAGAGCTGACTATGTTCCATATCAGCAGACTGAGACCTGATATTCCCGTCTTGAAAAGTGAGGTCATCTCCGACCAATTATTTAATTAATTGACTGTAACCGCGTGAATTTAAAATGAGATCAGAATTGGTGTTTTTTAAATATCTTATGCATGTGGAGGTAAAAACGAATGTCTTATTTTTTTATATATTTTATGATCGAGATAAAAAGTGAACTGACAATTTTCTTCAGATTCCCTAAATAAAGGTAATGTGTTTTTGAGATTTCGTATTTGACGTTTGGAGTAAAAATTTATGTTTTTTTTTTTACTGGTAATTTTATCTGTTTTCTAAGATTATATAATACTAGCTTTTTCCCGCGGCTTCGCTCGCATGGTATTAAGGGATTCCCACTCCTTCCCCCTCCACTTTCCCTCTCCCCACTCCACTCATCCATCAACCCCCTCTCCCTCCCCCTCCTTCTCCACCGACCCCTCCCCCACCCCATATCCCTCCCCACTCCTCCTCCCCTTACCTTCATCCACCCCTTCCCCTTCCCCTTCCTTCCCACCGCCCTCTCCCACCCCACTCCGCCCCCACCATCTTCCCTCTCTCCACTCCACTCCCCCCAACAACCCCCTCTCCCTCTCCCTCCACCCACTCCCCCCATCAACCCCATTCCCACCACCCCCTACCCTTTCCCACACCCTCCTCCATCTTTCCCTTTTTCCCTTCCTTCCCTCCCCCCTCTCCCTCTCCTAACCCCCTCCCCCCACCCTCCTTCCCCACCCCTTTTCCTCTCCACCAACCCCCACCCAAAACCTCCTCCCCCCTCTCCACTCCCCCTCTCACCACTCGCATTCCACACATCCATTCCCGATGCATTCAGTTTTCAAACTGCTCGCGTGCCACCTATTATAATTTTTTTGTACAAATTTCATAATGCCAGAATTCAACGGTAGTTTTATACAAAATAACGAACAACAAAAAAATAATTATCCAATTTGGTGCAGTCGTTCGGGTTTATGCGCATACATACATTTCGGTGATACATTTTTAGAGATAATTATTAAGTACGACGCCAACAAAGCACTCTTTTTAGGGTGAATTGCCTAATTAAAAAAAAAACGTCGTTTCCAAGGCGACAATTGGTGACAACGCCAGGGTTTACTAATATTTACATATAGCCTATAGTACTCGCAAATAATATAGCTTTCTATTAGTGAAAGAATTTTTAAAGTCCATTCAGTAGTTTTTTTGTGAAAGAGTAACAAACATACATCCATACAAACTTTCATCTTTATAATATTAGTAGGATTTTACGACACATTTAAAATAGCTTGAACATATTCAGAATTTTGATAAGAAATAACAGTATTAACAAATAAACCTCTTTAGCTGGATAAGCAATGTAAATATCTTTCCATAAAATTATTTCGGTTCATATTTTCCGTTCATTTAGGAAGGTTTTTGCAATTGCATAAAATAAGTTACGTAGTAAAACTAAATGTCTTTATTTAAAATTATTCGTGGAAGATAGCAGTTTTAGAAATTTTAGTACCGCTGTTTGGAACCACACTTATATATTAAAATCGTAGTGTAGTACGTCATCGTCAAAAAATTGAAATAAAATTTGCTTTAAATTTATGTTTCATTTTCAAAATTGAAACTGTGTAAAGAACTCAGACAAGCGATAAAGAAACTCCCTGTAACCTGTAACATAATTTCACGGGTCTGCTCTTTTAGTAAATATTATAACTATAGTTCTACTATAACATTATCAGTTTGGCTGTTTTTAGTACATTGCTTATCTTTGAAAGTAAGGTACTAGATATTATGCGCGCACACATCAATTTTTCATCAAAATTTTATGCCCATAAACTTATTACCAACTCATTTCCCCTTTTTTCTAACTTTGCGTTCCGATAAAATTTAAAATACAACATAATATAATCTTAAATACACTTCGAACGAAATTTTCACAGCTAGGCTAGAGCATGGGTCCCAAAAATTGCGTCGGCTGAGAATTGAACTGCTAAGTGCCATTGGAACAATTTTAAAGGAGAGCTTAAAAAACAAATTGAATATGTTGAAACCCCTAAATGCATATTGTTGCAAAACGGCAACATACCGTTCAAATCACCTTTAACTCTTTGGGGTATACTTAATGCATGCCGTTGTAGAATTATCACATTCACGGTAATATATTTTATCGCGTGGCAACACCATTTTTTTCTTTCGCGAATGTCAAATGTCACTTTTTCTTTGACAAAGTGAAGATTCTCGAAAATTTTTTGGAGGTTAGAATTGCAATTTTGTTTTGCTGTTATTATTCTGATTTTTTGAGGTAAGTAGATACAAAAATATAATACCTATATGTAATAACTCTTCTTTTCCGGTACACTCATTAGTTTGAGAAATTGTTTTAGGTTTTGTTGGAAATATCGTTTTTTTGTATGTTGTAAATCTGCAACTGTATGCATTTACTAGAGAACATGCTTGCTTAGGTTTTGATCGCGCCTTTCATTGTTTATCAGATGTCATCCTTGAATCAAAGGCAAACAGAAGAATATTTAGCACAAATCAATGACGGAGAGAGGTCTGAAGATGATCTCGAAGAGTCTGATGAAGAAGACCCTGATAATTTTCACCTTGAGAAACCCTTAAATGTAAATTGTAAATGCATGGTATTGTAAATCTGCAACATATGTTTTTTTTAAATAAAATACCATTAAAACAATACCTTTTTTTCCTTATTTTTCCTTGCATATGCATGTACATGTCTACCAAATATATTTTTTTCCAGAAAAATAAATAAATCATGCATTTAAGGGTTTTATTTAAAAAATTATTTTTTTTTTATTGTGTTTAACATTTATTCAGGTATACCTACCAGTCCTACCACCCCAACTGTGTAACATTTGATTTCAGATTATTGTAAGTTTTAATCATGTTTTTGGAGATAGCACGTTTTCAACCATGAAAACGGAATGATTTTTCCCTTCAAATGGCATCAAAATCTTAATATCATCAAAAAGTGGACTTCAAGTTCTAAGTTCTTAGCCGACGTAACACAATGTTATTTTTTGCAAAAGTTTGCAATGTTGTTTTTCCAAAAATACAAAATATAGATATAATTGAATTCACTACTATCTACAAGTACCTACATAAAAAAACACGTTTTTTCTTTTCAAATATAATAATTTATGTCATTATTGTACTGGCTGATAATCTTGTTATTGAAATAAATAAAAAAGATGTTACGTATTGAGAAACTAACGATGATTTTATCAGTGATCTGTACGCCTTTGATCACATTCCTTGGCATATTGATATTATTGTCAGGCTGAGTTCGACTGAGCGTGAGATCCATGCGAGCTTGCAGGAGCAAAATTGCTTCGTCTGGATTGACATTTGGATGTAAGGAAAGCAATAAATATTCTGTGGTTTCATGCAGCACAGGAAAATTCTTGTATGGTACTTCGTCGGTGAAAAAAGAGTATAAAGTTTAAATCCTTTTTATCATATGTGAAATTGTCGAAGTTAGCGACCCTAGTTTTGTTTCACCTATTTTGCTTGTCTATTCAGACATTTTGGGTTCACGTCTCCAGGGCAGGATGTGAACCCGACAGTCGAAAATGTGGACTTAAATTTATTTAATAATATGTAAAATATTCAATCGGCGGGTTGTTTCAAGTTTAATTAAAATGTGAACGAGTTTCTTTTTATTCCCAGCCGATACATGGTTATCGCGACTGGAGAATTCTTGTTTACGGGTATTCCAGTATGGAATCCCGTGGTGCAATAATGGCGGCTTGACCGACCCAGTGTTACTGTAATCTGCGATTATATTTATCATCCGTCATCCGACGAGATGGATTCTCAATTATACAAAGGGACACGACCGTCCGTATAGTCCCCGCCGATTATTTTCACAACCTGATGGAGGACATTTCCACTACTGCAACCACATGATGGACACCATGGGCATGGTGATCTCAATCGCAATAATCACCCAGATGGATGGAGAAGCTTGCAAACCTGGCGCGGAGGCAACGTGAGGGAGAAAAGGGGCCCCTCACGGTGCAATAGGCATCCGGAATCGTCGCATAAAAATAATAGGTTTTAGCTAGCTCTTAGTATGGTCCACAGGTATGTTTATTTCAATATAATAATCTTGTTTTACATCCACTCTTTTATTTCTTATTTTCCAAGCTTCACAACAATGATTAAAATAACAGTGCCCACGCTCTGACGGGAGTATTCATGCCTACCGACACAGTCAGCATATCTCGTACCTACGAGATTTGGCGTCCAAGATCCTATGGGATTAAAGCTGATAACTGTGTACCTTCATATATATAACCCTGAATAATTAACATTTAATGCACCCACTTAATAAGAGGTGTATATGATCACATAGTAGGTACAAACACAACACAGCACTTCCAGTGCATTACATTCAATTCGACAACCCTGATATATTAAAACCCTGTTTAATAACCTACCCTACATTTAATCTGATTATAACATGGCAAGTTTTTTTTGCAAATTTGCCAACAACCCATGGTATAACCTTATTACACTAAAAATAAACATTTTTTCTCAAAGTTTAAAACATGCGTTTACTAGATAAAAGAACGATCTTTCGAAATCCATTTTTAATTTTTGTGGAAAAGAGTAAATACGTCTAAAATCTGATTTAAAAATGACATATTTCTGGTTTTCTCTCGTTAAACCCTCTTAAAAAATCACGGCTTATTATTATTGCAGGATTTGCGAAGCTGAAAGCATTTATAAAAACTGTATTTATTTCACCAGGATCATTGCCTATAAAATCAAATATTATCATTTTGGAGACCATCAGAAATTTATCTTTCGGATGAACACTTGTAATTACAGACCAATATGCATTCAATCCACCATACCGAAACTCTTTGAAAGTCTTATACTTGACAAACTTTTATCACAAATAAAACCTATAATATCACCTCACCAGTTTGGATTTATGCCAGGTAGAAGTACTTTGTCCAACTTAATTATTTATGAAAATTTTATAACCAATGCTTTCAAAGAAAAAAAACAAGTAGACTCTATTTATACTGATTTTAGTAAAGCCTTTGACACAGTTTCTCATAAAATTCTCATTTGGAAATTAGAAAAACTTGGTATACGTGGCAATATATTAGCCTGGTTTGAAAGCTATCTTACTGGAAGACAACAAATTGTTAGAATAAAATCCTCTTTGTCGGAAATAATTTATGCAACAAGTGGAGTTCCACAGGGTTCACACCTTGGTCCAATCTTATTTATCTTGTTTATAAATGATCTTACAAAAATATTTTATGATGTAATCATTTTACTTTTTGCTGATGACCTCAAAATTTTTAGAATTATTCAAAATATTCACCATTGCAACATTCTTCAAGATAATATCAATAAATTATTAATTTGGTGTAATGAAAATAGACTTTACCTAAATATCTCAAAATGTCAAATAGTTAGATTTTTTCGAATAAAAAATCCAGTGATTTACAATTACAACATTGATAACAATGCCCTTCAGACATTAACACAAATTAAAGACTTAGGCATCACTTTTCAATCAAATCTTTCATTGTTAACCACATAACAGAAATCTCTAATAAGGGCTTAAAAATGTTGGGATTTATAACTAGGCTTACTAGAAATTTTAACAATATAAAGTGTATTAAACTGTTATATTTTGCCTATGTTAGAAGTCAACTTGAGTACAATTCTCCCGTCTGGAATCCACATTATAGTATACATGTTCAAGCTATTGAAAGAATTCAAAACAAATTCTTACGTTTTCTAAATTTTAAAATGGGTATTCCAGCTAATATGTTGAACTACAACACTATTTTAAATGATTTGAATATGCTCAAATTGTCCGACAGAAGAATTTTCTCTGACTTGGTATTTCTATATAAAATTCTAAATGATTTAGTTGATAGTCCGGTATTGCTAGAATTGATAAGCTTCCGGATTCCACAACGTAATACTAGAAGTCAAGATTTATTTCAGTGTAGAAATTCTGGAACTAACTACCATATGTATTCTTCTTTGCCCAGAATACTAATGGAGGGAAACAATTATACCAAGTCAGTGGACATCTTCAATTTATGTTTAAACAAATATAAAATATTGTTACTGAAACAGTTCAGTTATGTACATTGAATGCTTTGTATTTTCTTATTATTTATATGTAATGTAAAAGCCCCGAAAAAGGGCGTTAATAAATAAATAAATAAATAAATAAACACTGTTAGTAAAATTGGTACATCAGTCTCAAATTAAAAAAAAAAACAAAAATTCTAGTTTTAAATAGAGAATTATTAATGAAATAAATAAATAAAATAATTTTTCTACCTACCTTCTAAATTGCTTTATTTCAACATGAACTATTTCAACAATCGGTTTCAATTGTGAAAATCATAGTTAAATTCAATTTGGGAGGCGGGTATGGGTACCCCGCTCAGGAACATTTAATGGATAACCAACAATTCTTTCATAGGTCACCCCAAATGTTTCGCTACGTTTGGTGACGTAGCAGGGGTGCCCGGGTTCAGGGGGTAAGGTTTTGTCCAGGTCCGGCCGATGCGTCTGCCCACCTGCTTCGTGGTGGGCAGGATCGAGAAAGACTGGTTGAGGGAGGTCTTTTATCCTTTCCAGCCAGAATTTATCGACTCACCACCGCCTTGCACCGCAGTTGGAGGGATGGATTCATAAGTCCGTCCTCCTGGGCACACTGACCCCCACATTCCTACCCAATCCTCATACCTATTTCCTTCTCAGAACTTCCTCTCATTCCTTTCCTTAAAAAAACCCTCCACACAGCATCGCCTAAGATAACGTAGGCTCTAAGAGAAATTATTTTCATCAGGGCCTCATGAAAACGAAACAAAAAGTTGTAGAGTTCATTGAACTAGGGTTACAGACAGAAACAATTCCGAAAACAATATTTTTAATAGGATCAAATAAAATCGAAGAATAATGATATCAAAATAGATTTCAGGTGAAATTCTAAACACTTTCGCGCAAGCTTACAGGTACTAACAGCTAGTAGTTATAAAGAAAACAATTTAAATTTATCAACCATTTTTCTTAACGAGACACATTTTTAGTAACAGCTATCACTCGTATATAACAGCAAGCAGAAATTAGAAACAATTTTCAAGATTCAATCTACAAAACGTAAAAAAGGAATTGTTTTCCGTAAAAAAGCATTGCGGTGTCAAATGTCTCCGCGATGAATTACGATACCCTCTCAATGTGAAATTGTTGAGAAGTTCCAAAATATTTTAGTGTAATATTTTACGACGCAGGAATAAAAAAAGAGAGTAAATTTTCATACCCATCCTAAGAAAATTTATTATTTTTCTCTAGTGTAATAAAAACCAGGAAGAAAAAAAATACCCTTAATTATTTACAGATAAACGTAAAATTGGTACTTACCAAAATCAGGTTGGTATTATGATTGTAATAACAATACAAAGCAATTTACCGTTAAATGAAACAATTTAACTTTGTTTGATCCACTTATATATTTGAGTAAAGCCGACCGGTTTCAGAACGACCGTTCCTTCTTCATTGCAAGCGTATACTAATTTGACAGTTTCGAAATATGGATGGGAACAATGTATTATTATGGTAGGGGTGGAGCCGTTGCTAAGTATTAATGAAGAGTGGGTGGGTAGGGGAACATATCCAAGATTGGGCTATAAGACAATATACAATTATAGCCCAATCTTGGACATGTTCCCCTACCCACCCACTCTTCATTAATACTTAGCAACGGCTCCACCCCTACCATAATAATACATTGTTCCCATCCATATTTCGAAACTGTCAAATTGATTGGGCTATAAGACAATATACAATTATAGCCCAATCTTGGACATGTTCCCCTACCCACCCACTCTTCATTAATACTTAGCAACGGCTCCACCCCTACCATAATAATACATTGTTCCCATCCATATTTCGAAACTGTCAAATTAGTATACGCTTGCCCTGAAGAAGGAACGGTCATTCCGAAACCGGTCGGAATGACAAACTCAAATATAAAAGTGGTTCAAACAAAGTTAAATTGTTTCATTTATCCATAATGGATAACCACAAAGTTATAGCTACATTCAAAAGAACACAATTTACCGTTATTCATAATAACTTTAATTTACTATATTTTCCATTATTTGATTGATTAGTAGGAAATAATTAAATTAAAATTTCACAGGAAAAACCGTTATAAAAAGATTTAACAAAAACAGAAAAACCCTTGGGTTTTGAGAATAAATGGGAATATTCCTAAACTGCTATTCACTCGCTCCTATACAAGGTGTTAAGGAACGTACTTGACTTACTTTAACCAGTGATTCCTGACATTATTTGGAGTAAAAAAATGTAAATAAAAATTTGGTCTCCAGTGACATTTTTGATGTTTTAAAAAAAAAAAAAAAACATTGTTGTTGTTGAACAGTTGGAGGTGGGGTAAGGGGTTCGTCGGACACCCGGCTGAGTGACCAGTGACGACATGCCGAAGATTTTTTTTGTTTGATTTTGAAGAAAAATTTTTTGTAAAAAAAAAAAGTCATCAAAAAAGTCACCGGAGACCAAAATTTCATTTACATTTTTTACTCCAAATAATGTCAGGAATCACTGGTTAAAGTAAGTCAAGTACGTCCCTTAACACCCTGTTTAAACGTCTCTCAGAAAAGTGTTTCGTGCAGTAGGTACAGTATTATGTTGTTAAACTCATATTAAAATTTAATAATAAAACAAATTAAATATAAGTAGGTTTGCAATACTTAACTTTGCTTTTTTTATTCTCATTTTCTTTCTGTAATTTACATTTTTTTCTTCTTTCATACAACGCTGAAAATCTAGGTTACACCCTTTTTCATGACTTAAAACAATTGATTGCTAATTTATTAGTGATAATGAATTGAGAAATAAATATTATAAGCCATGCAAGAAAATGCGTTTGAAAAATATTGGTGGCCATCTGGTTATTCAATGTGTGTGGCACGTGACAAATTATGAACAATATCGGCAGCTATTTAAGTTGGAAGTGGCTAGATCTTTAATTCAGGCGACATCCAACGTGATCTACTAGGTAAGTAGTGTCAACTACGATTATACTAGCTTACCCAGCCACGCGTTGCTGTGGCTAACGAAACACAACGCCATCTACTGGATGGTTACCCAACCTTTATAACCATCGCCATCTATCACACAAATCAAATCCACAACGACCCCTTGCCAGCCCGCTCTTCTTCCACATACAGCCATTCTCCTTTATATTCCAACCAATTCATACAAAACCTTGACAAATTATATATCTACACCTTCCTCATAAATCACTCTATCAAATCCGTTCAGTGGTTTTTGAGTTTATCGCGAACAGACGGACATACACGGCGAAGGACTAATTTATAATATGTAGAGATATTGTCAACTTAATTTATTAAATGAATGCTGTTGAAATGAGATCCCTGAGACGTATGTGTGTAAAACAATGTATGATCGTGTGAGAAATGTGGATATCCGCAAAGAATGTAAGACTGATGTAAGCGTAATGAGTAAGATCAAGAAAGGAACGCTCCGGTGGTTTGGGCATGTAGAGCGAATGAACGAAGAAAGTAGTGTAAGAAGAATATACGACGCGATGTGAATGGTAGAAGAAGTCGGGGACGCCCGAGGAAGACGTGGCACGATCAAGTGAATCAAATACTTGAGTCGGGCCATGTCAAAAGTCAGAACAATAGAAGAGAATGTATGAGACAATGTATGAATGTGAGTGAGGCAAAGAGTGTGTGCCAAGACCGAGTTGTTTGGCGGTCCGTCCTCTCTGCCTACCCCTGCGGGGAAACGGCGTGATGGTTAGTTAGTTAGTTAGTTTAATTTATTAAAATTATCCGAACGTAGAACAGTTAATGACTTAACATGTTTACATAAAATCATAAATTCAATAATTGACAACCCTGAATTATTACATGTGATTTCTTTCCGTGTACCTCGTAAACCAACATCGAGGCAAGATTTACGTTCTATTGTGACAACTACAATACAGAATCACAACTGTATACTCCTGTTCGCCGTGTACAAAAATTGGGTAATGAATTTAAAAATGTTGTTTTCAAATTTTTACACATCATTCACTAAATAAAAACAAGTTATAGTACCTAGATTTTTTTAATACCGAGAAGAACAAAAAAATTAATAACAAACTACAAAATTCTGTTTCGACTAATTTCATCCATGCATTATGCCCAGTCTACATTTTCCATCTTGTATGGCGGAGTATTTTAAATTTTTTTTTTTTGATTGTGTTCTTGATTTGGTTTTGATTTAGTTATGCTCATTTAGATGTTCTTTTTGAAATTAAGAAAAGCCTATCTAGGTGTAAATTTAAAAATAAATTAATTAATAATGATTTGATTGTTTTTACCCAGTTTATTTTACCATTGTATTGACGAAAACCTAAGAAAACAGTTTACATAAATCCTGGGATCGCAGTGTAATAATTATTACTGTCATGAACCTCCCACTGAGAACACCCTCGTTGCCTCAGAGTCGCTCATTTCCTCCTCGCCTTCCGGTGTTTGTGTATACGTACTTCCTACATACTGTGTACATAGTAATAAACCTTACATTCGCACACATTTACATAGCTGCATGACGCACGTTGTATTCATACGGTCTGCAGACAATATATTAAATTTCTATCAGCGAAAGCACTATAATGCAGAATAAACAATTATATTATAAAAATAAGGAAAATAATTATATTTTAAGCAGACAAAACAATTATCACCCTTTCATGAATCTTAACGCCATTTCAATATACTCTAATAAGCCATGTTCCTCAAGTTTCCGGTAATTGTTTGGTTCCGGTTACCTCCTTACTGTACTTTTATGTTTAAAGTGCACTCCGAATATTTCTTATTTCCAAACATAAACTGTCTCCTAATGTATATTATATTTTAGTTTCAATGATTCTTGTTTAATGTCATTGTTTGTCATTATCTATTGTACTGTGTCGAAATAGCACTATTGTTGTTCATTTTGTTCACTTGTCCTTGCTTTGTATTATGTCTTTTTATTTGTGATGCGCCTAGCTACTTTGTAAAGTGCCTGGCGGCAGATCGTAAAGTGCCTCAGGCGCAACATGATCGGCCTGATTTTTCGATTTTCCTGCGACATTTATACTGTATATTCTTTGTTTCACATTGTTTGTTAATTTTTGTAAGGACTCGTAAGGAACACCATAGTATTATTTTTATGTTTATTACAGTTATGCGCACTTGAAGTGAAATGACACAAAACAGCGCAATATAAAAACTACGTTATTATTATCACACTGCTGACAAGCTACTTGCAGTAGCTTAGCGGGTAATAAATTCTTATTGTATGCAATTTTTATAAAATAATAAAAAAAAACAATTATAAAAAATAATTATAAAAACTGAATTCTACTATCGAAGAAAGCTATCACTTTGTGACTTCTTACACGTCGACTCAGGTGGTGGGTCAGGAATGAACCAGTGTTTTAATAATAAGCCATAGATATTTGGTTGAGGCTTATTTCTTTATCATTGAAGAAGAAGATTATACCAATAAATCTAAACGAAAATATGAAAAAGAACAAGACACAGAAATATAAAAAGCTAACTGGTACTTGAAAACAAGATTTCTCTTCTTACCGCGTCAAGCGCCTTAAACCAATTCGATTACCGAGATCAGTAATAATATTTAAGTCGATTTTGCCAATCTCATGTTTGAATTTCAGAATAAACCATAGCATCTTCAATTACTTTTTTTGTTGCATATTTTTGGCGGCTGCTATGTTAAATGATAATAAATGTTCAAAGAATTGGTTTGTAACCCAGATATTGTATTCGATAATTGGCCGAATTGGTTAAGGGCGTGTAGAGTCAAAGTGGTATCTATATGGTGTTCGTGTGCAAAAACCAAGTATTTTTTTAATTTAAGATAACTCTAATTTAACTTTTTTTAAAGTTTGAGTTGGATTACAACTTCATAAGAGTACCTAAATTAAATGATTATCCCAAATAAAATGTTCCTATGAGGTACACAAATTTATCGGTAGCCTTCTACTAAAATACAGAACATCGCTTTACATTAGAATATAATGAAAAACCTCGGGTACTTTCTAAAAATGACAGTGAACATTATCAAATTGCTAAAAACCAAAAATAAACCGTGAAAGTCTTTTATATTATTACAGGACTAAAATTTAGGTATTCATTTTGGGTGTCAAAAAGTTCTTGAAATATTATTTTTCTTGTCATTAATAGTCTCAACCACAACATTTTTTCCAATGGGTGCCCATTATTACTACGCCAGTTTTTATTGGCTATAAAAAGCACCGGTAGCTTTTTCACTAACACCATACAGCGCACATGCGATTCTTTCAAATAAAATCAAAATAATTGATGTCAATACCGCACAAGAAGACAACTGCTCCCAACTCTCCGGAGTCAGTGGGACAATGGCGTCAAAAATGGGATAGGTTGTGACTTGTGAGGCAGAAGGTAGCGGGAAGTATTGTGGGGAAGGGAAAGAAATGTGTAAGAAGATGATTGAAATATATGTAAATATATCCTTTATATACTTTGGGGGCGTTCAAGTATTATGTAACGCAACAATTTTTGAAAAATGTTGTACCCTCCCCCCCTAAACATTGCGTAACGCCCAAGTGACAATTTTTACCTGAAAGTCATAATAAAGTTGCGCAAAGTACTGGAAAATACCTTTTTTTTTATTTTATAAAATAAATTGATAAAACAAGAGATTTCGAGAACGATTTTTTTTATCTAAATAAAGAAAAACATGTTACGTAACGCGTTGTTCGACCCCCCCCCCCCCCCCCAGTAACGCACAGTAACGTTTCACAAGACCCCCCCCCCCCCAAGTGCGTTACATAATACTTGAACGGCCCCTTTCCCCAATACAACGATTAAACATCCCTAGTAACAAATATTTAAACGATATTATTGATGGTGAGACGACAACTCAACGAAGTGGGTCTTCATCACTCCTTTTAAAAGTCAAAGTGATGAAAAAAGAAATAAGTAATGGGCTACTTTTTTCATCACTTTAATAATAAATATGCTACATTGTTGAGTTGTCATGGAATCATCACGGATGTATTTAACTGGCAATAATTTATCATACCGTATACTCGAACCGTTTCTATCGAATATTTTATTAAATGGAGCCAATCGAAAATCTGAAAACAGAAAAATAAGGAAAAGACTTGGTAACTTCTGGGGCTCCAACCCAGAAACTATGCCTTTCCGGGGCGCAACTCTACCAGCTGAGCTAATGTATCTATGTATCCCTATTCGATTCGGTTGTATTTAACTGTATCATTCTTCGACGTAGAACTACAAACGTTATCTTCACTTTTTAAATGCATATTTTTATTGGCTGCTATCTTTATGTGTGATTGCAAGATTCAAACCCGAACTAAATGCTATCTAGATAGTGTCTTGTATAGAGAGTTTTACTCATTAAGTTAAAAATAAAAATAAATGTGTTGAGTTACAAAATTATTATTGTTAAAAATAATTTTGCACACATTTATTAATATTAACTTTGATTTGGTACATTTTGGCGTATTTATCTATTTTTGTAAAATATTCATATTTTCTGTTTCCTGGATTTTTCCAGGACAAAAAGAAGAAGATGGATAGATACGTAATTACGAATGTTAGAGGAGCGCGCTAATATTTAAAGCGATAAAATCAATGCGAAAACGTGGACATGTTTAATAAAACACGAATCGTTTAAAATAGAGCAAAAATCTCGTGGAAGACATCTTAAATATTATTTAAAGAAACATTGTGAATTTTTTCACAACTATTGCTTGTAAAATAACTGCAACAAACGTGTTTATAATAATTTTCGAAGCATACTTTGGGATTTTTTTCTATCGAGGGAATTTTATATAATTTGCGTTTCGGCGTGGAACGTGTCTAGATAATATCTTCAAAAATAACATATATTTTTTAAGAGCTTAAAAATTTCAAATGTTTAAGGGAGATACGTAAGAAATTAGTAGAAATTCGGGTAGCGCGGCTTAAATACTTGGCAGCGTTATTATTTTGTTCTTGGGTTTTCTTTACAAAATGTATAAGGGCCACATAGTACGTAACAGCCCAGTGGGCATTAAAAAATTCTAATAACCCTTTTTTTCATGTTGTCATAAGTGCCAACGAATAATCCTCACCTCATCCTTTGCTACCAAATTTTCAAAATAGTTCTTTACGTTCTGAATATTTTAAAATTCTGCAGTTCTTTTATTTATTTCTCAGAGAGAGAAGGATTATTTCAGAAGGTATTGTAGAAACAAAAAAAGAAAATCGTCCGCTCAGTCCCGTAAATAAGGAAGACGCGGCAAATTTTCCCGCGTTTAATTAAGTCGCGTGAAATGTTAAAACAAAAGAAATCCTCTCTGTTCCGTTGTCAGAACACTTATTCGTTCTTCTTCCTCTTTCAAGACACTTCTCCCCTGTGCTTCCTCTTCACTTCTCCTCCGCTTCTTCTTCTTTTAATAATAATTTAAAGTTCTCGCATTTCACGGGCGCCTAAATGGTCGGGAAGGGAATATGAATAAGCACCCCCGTTAACACGTTGACTACCAAGAAAACCTAGCATTTTTAAACACAATTAAAAATATGAATGTATTTACATTTTTCATCCTAAAATACTTACCTAAATTATTTACTATCCAAGATATTTTACAATATTTTTTAGCTGTTTTATCAACTCCAATAATTTAAAAAAAAATCGTGTTGTTTCCTTGAGTTAAACTTGCGGTATGTTTTTTTAATTTATTTATAGTTTCTTCATAATTTAAATGCATTATTAAGAATATAATTAGTAACCCCAATAGGGTTAATAATAATTTCACAATTTAATAAAAGTAACACACGTAAATATGGGTCATTACCAAACAGTTAAGTAAAAGCAAAATAATAAAATTTTAAAATTATCAATGGCAAATGGAACAAATTTGTCGAAAAAAAAAATTAATAACAAAATGTTGAGTTATTTGTTAATATTTTATCGTCAACTAAAACAGAAGAAAACACGAATAAAAAATAATTATTATTTTTATTTTATTAATACAAACGCATAACCAATTAGCGCAATGGTTTCACAGATAGACTTATGGTTGTTGGAATTTAATGACATTGGTATCCATTCAACAACTGAACTAATTTATTTTACAAAATCAAAATTATTGCAGCTATAAAAAAAGTATGAGAATTCAGAGAATTAAAAAATAAAAATTTGGAAATTTTTTAAAAGAAGTCAATACAGCCCCGATTGCACGTGTTAAGCACACCCTAAAATCTGCGAAGTCAAAACAAAAATAACGACTCTGAAGATCTCAATTGTCGGAGTTTGGTTAACTTCATCAAATTTGCGATATACCCCCCGCCCCTGTTTCCTCCTATTTAAGTGTTATGTAGGTACTGAGATTTAGGGTGGACACTTACCCCTACTGCTGGGGATATTCATAATATTAATATTATTTTTCTTCTCCTTCCGACGAGAAATAATCATCGTAATTTTCCAGGGTATATTTTCTTGGAAGAAGTATTATATTACGGCTCCTTAAAAGTTTCCTATCCGAATCGTTTTTAACCCTCCGATGGGCAATGTACCTAGATTGCATGCAGTTGGCAATACTTTTTTGGGAGTAGTAGATATGTTTAACTGTACGGAATATGTTTTTAAGAAGGCATTAATAACATACTTCAAAAATATAATCAATGTTAGCATTACACTTATCTTCTGCAAGGATTCGAAATAATTTAAATCAATCTGACCTAGCCAGCCATTTTGAATTTTGAAAGTGATTTTTGTCCGCTGACTTTCGCCAAGCAGTTTCAATATTTATTTATTTTATTTTTAACTTATTTTTATTGTTACCCAGAAATTCATGTACATGGACGATTAAAATACAATGCATTACAGAAATTAAATCAATAATAGTAACAAAAATAATTACATAAATATTCAAAAGTGAATGACAAACAAGAATGAGTAAAAGGTAGAATACAAAAGTATCACCAACATTTTATTATTGGTACCTGTGCTGATGGGATAATGATATAGTAAGTATAATATTGCTTGTCTTTGAATAAAGGGCTTTATACCAGCTTTATATGATTGACGTTAAAATATATTTTTAAAAGTTTTTAAATTGGCCATTAAATACGTATACGTACTTTGTTCATAAATACTTTTTGATATTATGGTAAACTATGAATCAAAAAAATCCTCATAAACATTTATACTTCAGTTCATCAATTTCACTAACATGTCAAGTTTTGCACAATATATCGATAAATTAATCAAAAGATGGCTTTATAAAAACAAAATTGAGTGCATTTAACACGCAGTAGAAACTTTACCAAAATAATCTCAACCAATGAAGAACAGGTAGCCTTGAAAAGTGAGGTCACAATCAAAGTGGTCAATGAGCGCAGACCTAGCGTCATTTAAGTTTTATATCTCAACCAATAGGAGCCTTAATAGAAGTTTGATGCTCGCAGGTGCTGTAATGCGTCATTTCCGTTTCACCGAAATCGAAATCAAAACAGGGCTATAGAGGTTACACTTAAAAAAAAGATAAATCATTTTATCCACACCATAGACAGCAGTTGTTTGTCGTTCAGAAAGTCGAATTAGTTCGTTTTGAAAAATTGTTTTTAGTATTTGCGGATAAATAACTAAATTCTCCCGAATAATTAAATGTCTAAACGCCGTTTTCCCCAAGTTTAATCTTCTTCCCTAAAAAGTAATCCTGAAATATTGAATTCCACGCGATACATAGAAAGATTGAATGTTAAATGTCGACAAAAACCATTACCGTGTCAATGCTGACGATTTTAAGGCTGTCGTACTAGGCCTCTGGAGCCTAGATTCAAGTGTCTACCACAAAGATATTGAGTCTACCACTAGAGGTCGTATTACTATCACGTTGAAAGAAAAGTTGTTAACTCTTAAATTGTGTGGCAGTGGCTGCTCTCCTCAACACCCTCTGTCTAATCTCATTGTTGTCCGTAGTTCAGGAAACTTTCACAAAGGAAGTGTCGGCAAACAGACAGCCGAGGCAGTGCTAAAGAGTAAACATGTAAGCCAGTATTATACCAGATACGAAATCGAGGTTAAGACGGCGTAGGACGGTGTTTATAAACTGAACGTTGAAGTACACGAAACGAAGAAATGAGAGATTTAACCTTAAGTACATTCTTAGTTGATTTACGAACTTATGAATGTAGGAAAATTAGTTGGTTTCAAAACTATTTTTGGAAATATAATAAACGCGTAAAATTAATGCGAAATGTTAATGGGCTAATTTTGTAAGTTATGAGTTTCAATAGTTTTGAAAACAGTGAAAAAAACTTTTTTAATAACCGTGAATTCACTTAATGGCAGCACATTTTGGGATATGGGATATTTATTTTTTAATAACCGTGATTTCACTTAATAGGTACCCATACAAAGAGATAAAGAACATCTCTGCCATAGGTTACCCCAAATAGTTCCCTACGTTTGGTGATTAAACAGGGATGCAAGGGTTCATGAGGTGATGTTAGTCAAGGTCTTTGCGGCCGATGTGTCTGCACACCTGCTATGTGGTGGGCCTGCGGGAGAGAGACTGGTTGAGGATGTTTTTTGATCTCTCCAGCCAGAATCCCTCGACCTATCGCCTTGCACGCAGTTGAAGGGATGCATTCAGACTTCCTTAAATCCTGGACATACTGACCCTCAGATCCACTCCTACCCACTCCTCATACCTATTTCCTTCCCAGAACATCCTCTTCTTTCTTAGCTTAACCCTAGATCACTAACCTTATTTTACAACGCTTATTACTAACTTTCGTCGTTTCGGCTACGCCGTATAAAAGGGAGGCTTCTAAGGGTTTATGGAATCAAATGTTTATATGTGTTTTACTTATTTATTACAATAATCATTTGTTAACATGTTTATAAGTTTTTTATTTTCGAAAATCACATTTTAATTACTTTGGCAGTCTTTTAATTGAGACCAGAGTTTTTACTCATTTGAAAATTTTCGTTTTTTTTAAATGCTTAAATCTTATTAACTAAAAAAAACAAAGACTTTTAGACAAAAACATTTTAGAAAAAAACTATTAATTAATACATTTGTGACAAATTTCAAGTTTGTTTTCGCTGCACAAGATTTGTTGCACTTGGGCATACAGGGCATACAGGGCCCCTACACAAAAAACACACACGTGCGCCGCGCGGGCTGCAGGTCGTCTGAGATTAGCCGAAATCTGGAATGAGTACGACGACGCACTCAAAATTTATACCAATTTTTTGAGTCCGCGTCGTCGTTTTGACGAAGGTTAGTGATCTAGGGTTAAAAAAACCCTCCACACAAAACCCCCTAAGATGACATCCGGGAGGTCAATGTAGTTAGGTGTAACGAACGTATTTGGCATCGTGCAAGGCGATGAATCGAGAGAGTTCGGGTGGATGGGTCAGAGGGTCCCTCTAAACGAGTCTCTCCCGATCCGGCCCGCATGTGGACAAAAGCATTCGCCGCCGGAACCTCGACAAACCCCATGAACCCAGTCATCCATGCTAAGTCACCAAATGTAGCGAACCATTTGGGGTGACCTATTGCAGGGGTGTTAGGGAACTAGGGAATAAAAGACATGTCAATTTTTTTATTGCTCCTCCAATTTCTTGGTAAAATTTTAAAAATATTGTTAATTCCCCTTCTTTAAATAATTAATTTTATAAAGGTTTCATTTGCTAAAAACAGAGTTTCAGCTTAATTTTTGTTTGGGAATAATGATTTATATTTTGTAAAAAAATTGTTAAATGCATTCTCTCAAATTTTGATATGTATAAGATTTGCAAAATCAAAATGAATTCCATAAAATGACAACCAAACCTCAAACAAAAATGTTTCAACGCAACAGTGGCACTGCACCAAAACAAAAATGGCCTACAAATATTACATCAAATCATTATATAGAAAATTCAACAGCTTTAGATTTTTTAATGAAAATAATAAAGGCAATAAACGTAAAAGCACCAACTTGAGATTAAAAGAGGAACATTTTGAACAAACGATCGGCCGTAATAGCATGAAAACGAAGGTAATTTTTGGTCTATTCCGTTAGTACAGAATTGAAAATGTATTTCACCTCGGAATGCAATAGTAAATTCAATGTTTATTTTCAGGGAATAACAGTTTCCTCGAATGGATATGGGTTCAATTATTTTAGATCATGGCTTTGTAATAAAAGTAAAGCAATTATTATTTAACAAACAAAGCTGCCGGTTTACGGGGTTGAACATTATTGGAACATGAATCCTGTTTTGGGGAAGGCCGACCAATTTTATAGTTGCGAATAGAAAGCGGTAAAAAATACTTTCACTTTTAGAAAAGCTTTTAAGTTTAACATTATTAAAATTTATGGAATAACGTTTTGTTTGCTGTTACCTTCTTGATCTTTAGTAGAAATCATAAAATTCTCAATGATGGTTTTTTGGTACACTTGATAAAATGAAATGTTGTTTTTTTATAAATTATCAGGGGAGCAGCATCAAAAAAGTCAGTATATTTGAAGGATGAGACCGAAAACAAAACACCTTTTCTTCAAGTTACCTATTATATTATGTTTTAAAAAATAAATAAATGTGTACACTGTACATATACTGTACAAGAGTCCTAACTGCTCCCGTCTGGTGCCAGTGAGACTACGGCATTTCCAATAGGGGTATATAGTAAGGCTGAGTAGTTGGAAGGGGAAGGAGACGGAAAATTACTTGGCTATTCAGATATGGGCACCAAATACGGCTGAAGTCATTTCAAGCAACGTTTCAATTCTGAATGGTGATCTTACATCAGAGTGATTTGGAGAGTATCTTCCAATCTAGAATGTGCCGCAAATATATTATTAATTATTTTTAATTCATTAATTAATTAAGAAAAATCATAAATTCATCAAATAAAATCTATTTGTGCACGCCTGGACCTAAGCCCGCGGCCTTCGGATTGCAAGTCGAAAGCCTTACCTCTCGACGGCGGAGGCCGTCAATTAATATGCATGATAACAATATGTTAAATACAATAATAATGATTATATATTGATGATTTGTACAGCGCCGTTTATTTGGGAAAAATCTCCTCACAGGCGCCTAAAACGCAATATCAGTTGAAATTAGCCTCACAAGAAAATAAATAAAGGTGAAATGAAGACATTAATTTTTACCACATGTAATTTACTCCTTATTGACTGAGCGTAGCAAAGTTCTGATTTAACTCAACAGTTTTGAATTTCATCTATCTGTAAATTTTTGTGTTTTGTGTTCCGTTTCCGGTTTAAGATACCTTTTTTGAACCAAAGGTTTAATTCCTTATTTGAAATAGAAAAGTATCTTAAAACATACGTTTTACTATTACGAGTATGTTGGTGGAAATTTAAGTATGTAGGTACTTATAAAGTTTATGATTTCAGAGATTAAAAACTAATTATGCAAGTACTTTATTGGAAGCAAAGTCTACTGTTCACGTAACTAATGGTATTTAATACTATAATGCATGATTTTAAATTTTTTTTTTTATTATTTCTAAAAGAAAAATGTGGTTGTAGTACTAAAGATTTTCTTAATCTTTATTTTATTTCAATGAAAAACAATTAGTGGATTTATTATTCCATCATTCCATCACTTACGAACATTTTCACAAATGTTCGTTAGTTTGTTTGAAAATCAAGTTTAATATAAGCTTTATACAAATGACTCCAATATTTTCAATAGGTTATATTTATTTTGAAAATTTGTGTTATTAAAAGTTGCATGAAACGCCGCTCTAACAACTCGCGAGGGGTATTTTTTCCCGGGCCTGCCGTAACTATTTATGTTTATGAACCCTCGTTAGGCTGTATGCAACCTGCAGAATTCATGCATAATAACGGCTCGAACTAGCGGCGTTAAGTGTTGTTCAACGCCGTTAGAGGAGGCTGCCGACGAGAGGGGATCGTTTCACACGTTCCGTTGGGCGTTCTTTAACGGAGTTAACGGAACTAGTTCCCCTCCGTTGCGGAAAGCGTCCGTTCGTCCGCATAATAAGTGATTTTACTAATGAACACATTTAACTTATTCGTTTTTAATGCTTTAAGCGTTTGCAGCACGTTTTAAATACAGGAATTTACTGCGCTCACCGTTTTGGTGTCATATTTTAGTATTGAATCGTTATTAAGAAATGCTCAGATTAATTTACGCAGGGAGATACTAGAAACTTACCAAATCCTTTGAAAATAGTAATTGATAGTATTTAAGGTAGTTGGGAGAGGAAGGAAGGAGGTGGGGAAGTACTAATAAGATATATATATAAAGATTTATTATAGAAACCCGATTTGGATTTTATCTTAGATTTGGATTGGAGATCAAAATACCCAACCAAACTGAAAAATCATTCTTGTAATCAAAAGGCATCTCAAATATCTAGTCCGGACGTGAGTTACTTTATTTATTTTTGCTTTAAATTATAAGATATAGGCCATTGAAGATTTTAATGTTTCTGGAATTTATGGACGATTTGGGAAATTATTAAATGAAAATGAAAAATAATAAAAAAAATATTTTACTACATTTATCATATAAATATAAATATAAAATAGTCGTTTATGTTTTAAAATTACTATCCAAAAAATGCATTTTTAAACATTTTTTTGAAACACTAAAATCTTTAATGGCCTATATCTTATAATTTAAAGCAAAAATAAATAAAGTAGCTCATATCCTAACCAGATATTTGATATACCTTTTAATTACAAAAATAATTTTTCAGTTTAGTTGGGTATTTTGATTTCAAATCCAAATCTAAGATTTGTATGAAACGGGCAGAAATGGGCCGCGCACACGTTCCCCTTAATCCCTCCATATAGGCTAGACCTCCAAATCAAAAACATCTTATACACAGAAGGTATTCAATACTAGATTGAAAAACAACCTTAAAATTATTGATATTTCGGCTGCTGAAAATATCATGCATTCCATCACGTAAATTTTATTTGTTCTTTTTGTTTCTTCTTTTGCTCTTTTTTTAAATTCTCTCATACTGTGAACTAATCATTTTAAATACTGTGAACTAACAATACTAAAATGAAGTCGTAGACTACTTTGCTATAATACAACTTATACAACCCAAGTTAGCATAGCAATTAGGGAAAATAATATATTGTTAAATGTAAATCTTTTACATTATAATTTCGTAAGAAAACCTTTTTTTCTTGATCTTAAATATTATGTAAACTAATATAGAAAAAGTATATATAAAAGGCACACATATGAACGTTACTCATGTGTCTATGATAAAAATTTTATCATAGACACATTTAATGTTATATTATATACTCAAAAAAATACTATTCATTGTAGTTATAGACAATTAGCTGGAATTAGTAGTTTTTTTATATGAATAACGCACAAGAGTCCCAACTGCTCTCGTCTGAAGCCAGTGAGACTATGGCATCCCCAATTGGGGTATGTTGTGAGGCTGAAGGTTGTGGGGAAGGGGAAGGAGATTGGGAAGTGGAAAGTGGGGAAGTACCTGGCTATTCAGATCTGGTCACCAAATACGGCTAATGCCATTTCAAGCAACGTTTCAATTCTGAATGGTAGTCTTACACCAGGGCGATACTGAGAGTATCTCCCACTCTGATTTATTACCATTACTAATTAACTAATGAAACGGTAGGAATTCTAATGTGGGGAATGTTGTGAAGTTGAAGAAAATTGCAGTGATATAGGAAAAGGATTCTATTAGTAGGAGTAGGATTTTTTATTCTTAACAAGTTTGTTTTTTATTTATTTTATTTTTTATTTATTTAATTAATTATAATTTATAACAAAAACATGGTAACACATCATACCCAATGAGTTAAGAAACAAACTCATTACGGGAAGGACACACACATATAAGAACATTTTACATGAATTTTTTAATTTAAAGAATTCATTTTTTAATTGAATTTTTTAATTTTGTTTTATTTGAAAAATTCATATTTAATTCGAGTTTTTTTTTATATTTAATAATTTGATCAAATAATTTTTAAAAACAATATGTACATAATGACATGTGTAAAAATAGTTTAAATTTTTTCCGATGATAGAAGAAATGATAGTACCTAGTGATTTTTTTCAAGTAACTGTATAATGTTAATGGGGGGAGGGGCGGGGGTAGGATTAGGAAAAAGGAAAAGGATTAGGAAAAGTACAGAAGTAGATAGGAAGGTATCTTGAGAGATCTGGTTCGAGTCATGTTGTTCGGTGATTTTTCGTTTTATGCTCCGTATAGGGTTAAAAATGACAAAGAGATAATAATTTAAGCAAAATGATTTTGTGGATCTGAAGATTATATTTTTAGGAGTTATTATATTTTAGCAAACATTTTGATAAATCAGCTAAACAGCTCTATCATGCGTTAAAATAATTATTTACTCTGCAAAACTTGTTTGCGTATATATTTTTTTTAAAGTTAAAAAATGTGTTTAAAAATGTGTATGCTAATATACATATTTATGCCAACATCGAAAACTGAACCCAGGATTTTTGATTTACCGTTGTGCCTTAGATTTTAAACTTTTACTTTGGTAAAAGTTTAAAATTATTTATGTGATTAATTAGCGTTAACTTCCAAAGTGTAAAATGTAGTACTTATCACGCTGTTCTCAATTAGTTAATAGCAGTCACTCGTTCAGAAAAGAGCGCTTTTGAGATTATTCCTTTAAAGTCCATAAACCGAATACCCTAGTGATCCCTGCGCAAAGTTGACATCCAACGTTCCTCTTAGACGTTTCACGAGAATCGGCACGTTTCAAACTTCACTTGCATACCTCGTCGTTAAATGTTCGTGTAACGGATATAACGGATATAAACCGTCGCTAGGTGAGAGACAGAATCCGTTACCCTGTCTCCTAACGGCGTCACATTCCGGGATAACGAATCCCAATCAAGAGGGTTCGGGTCTCTTTTCATCCGGCCCATCAAAGAGGTCAAACGGCTTCACAATGATCCTTCTTTTTTCGAAACCCCTAGAGACTTTGATATTTTTTCAGAGATCGAATTTAAATTCCTACAGTGACCGCAGAGTGGCTTCTCCGTTGTCGTTCATAGACCCCTCCACGAAAATCATTTGCAAGCTCTTTTGAAATGTCTCGTTTATAACACCCTTAGAGAATTGCTGGAATCGGGCTTCAGGTGGATGTATATAGAATCCGATGGTAGGTACATCGGGGTAGAAACCTCAGGAATTTTATTATTAAATTAAGATAAGTTATGTTGGTAGTAGAAGTAGATATTACTAACTGGTTTCCTACCACATAAAAACATACAATTTTTTTATTCACAAAGTATTGAATCATATTTTGGAAAATCCAAAAGCTTTTCAGTTGGATAAATAAAATATTTTAAAGTTCAATAGCTCGTGATAAAAGTGTCTTAGTGATCAGATAAATTGTCGCCCTGTTTTGACTTGACCGCTTTAAATTTCGTCTGTCCGTAAATTTGTTTCTACATGCCATTTCCATTCTAAGACGGTGGCCTTTTCAATTGTTCAGAAAATATTATTTTTTCAAATGCGATATCGTCTTGTACATTCTGTTTCTCTTTTTCGAAATTTTTCAATATTATGATTCCCAACTGTCTATAGAAAGTGCGAAAAAAGATGTGTCATTGAGATAGTTACGATTCTTTGGAATAAAAAAAAGTTACGTAAAACATTATTTCGTTTATTTTTTATTAATTTTATTATAAACATGGCCTTCACCCATTAAGGGCGAAAGCGAAAGCAAACTTGGCTATATAAAGTTTCTTAAAATTAGGTAATGTTTTTTTTACTACAGTTATGTTAAACAAACAATAAGTGGGTGGGTATAAGTAAATACTTACAAATCATGGCATTTTGTTCTTTGTGGTGGAAAAATCTTAAAGAATAAAATGTATCTACCTATAAAATGCGAACACAGATTTTTCAAGTTACAGTACGTAGTTTTGGGTACGATCGTGTCTTCCTTACAGTAAACCATGGGTCGGCAACCTGCGGCCCAAGATTCTCGCCGCAATGCACGTGACGAGCGATAACATACAAAACGGAGTGAAAGGGAAAGCGAAGGGAGAGCAATTTGCAAATCAACGTGATAGGTTTGCAAAATGATAATTGTAGTGTTCTGTTATTTGATAGACACTAACAGATTCTCCAACACACTTTGGATGGAGATTACTTCTTGGAAATAAATGGATTCTGGTTCGTTTATCTGGTCTTATTCAATACTTCGCGTATTACAATAATGACCTCGTTAGTCGTCCTAACTTGGAGCTAGCTAAATTGGTTCTAACGAGTGTTTACAGAAAATACCCACTCTCGGCCCCCCGACCCTCCGTCGGACAACTTAGGTACTAAGCTACCTGTCGTCTAGCGGAATCTACTGACAGTTCATATCACCGCCATCTATGTCTAAAAGCCGGAAGCTTTTTAGATACACAACAATAACAAACTTAAAATGGCTTTTAAAGGAAAAACTTAGCGGATTACTATGGGGGTTTGCCTTCCGAAAACTACAAGCAGTTAAATTGTTTGCTGAGCAAATAATTACTATATTTGGTAGCACGTAAATTTATGAGCAAGATGTTTCATTTCTGAATTATCGAGAAAACACACACTGTTCTTTTTTATCGGATTCACATTTAGACGCCATAATCGTTTTGAACCCATTTGGCACCATTTTATCGCTCTTAGAATTTTAAAGAAACATTTTTTTAAGTGACCCACCTTACTGTACACTCCGGAATCGGAATGCAGCTGGTTTGCAGCAGTGCCTGTAATATATAATAATGTATACATAATACATAAATAATTCAAATTAAAACACAAAAAAAAACAAATTAAAAGCACAATTACAAAATCACTAACACAAATAGGTAGGTATCCCTTTTAAAAATCCATTTACAAATAAATTCTATTAATTAATTTGATACGCGGCTGACTGTGTAGTTAGCAACCATCGTTGTGGAGCTTCTTGAATTAAGCTATTCGAATAGAAAGTGGTATTTCATTCCAAAGTTTTGATGAGGAATAGCTGTAACTACCCTGAAATACAGCAGTTTTATGTCTGGGGAGAGCGAGTAATTGGTCTCTTTGGTGTAATTTGCGTATGAAAGACACGTGACCAGTGACCACTGCAGTCTGTCAATCAGTTCTGTTCAAATTCATCAAACTGTAGGTACATTTGATGTAACTTCCGTCTGTTCATAATATTTAGTGTGGTGTACCGGCTGCGCCAATTTGTGGTGAACCGGCCAATATGTGATAATCTATCCTTTAAAGATTCAAAGATTTCTTCTGATGAGGAGAGACAATAATAAAATGTAGGTAATCTTCACTGCAGTGCCTCCTCAATGTTTATAGAAGGACGAGTTCCAGGATTTAAGCTCTATTAAGAAACAGGATTGCAAGACTGAGGGGAAGGATAAACCACTCCAGAAATATTCTCATCATAGAATCCCGTCTGACTTCAGGATCGAGCGTTGATAATATTGAAGAAAGACACTGGCTCCCACATTCTCAGATCCGATGGACCAATAAGAGCTCAATTAAAGATTTTATTATATTTTTATGAATATTTATTAACTAATGATACTACTCTGATTTTATTTACTTTTATTTCTCTGAATTTTATTTTACTACATTTATCATTCTTTCCTGTGCTTCTTTGCTTTCGATTTTATTTTTTATTTTGACTCTATTCCATCTTTCCCCTTATTTATAAATAATTTTGTTTTGAATGTACGTACTTATACATTGAAAATAAAGTACGTGTGGTGTTGCACGCACCTTCCCACATCCTGGAATAAAGACCATTATTATTATTATATATTTTTGAATGTAGCTATAACTTTGTGGTTTTCCATTATAGATAAATAAAAAAATTTAACTTTGTTTGAACCACTTATATAATGAGTAAATCCGACCGGTTTCAGAACCAACGTTCCTTCTTCAGGGCAAGCGTATACTAATTTGACAGTTTTGAAATATGGATGGGAACAATGTTTTATTATGGTAGGGGTGGAGCTGTTGCTAGTTATTAATGTAGAGTGGGTGGGTAGGTATTACCATAGTTATTATTTTTTATTATTTACGTTTATTGCGATATAGTTCTAATAGGAAGCCTGGTGATAAAGATGACGAATGCACAACAATCACACCATTTTATGCATTACTCATGCTGTCTCACTCACACACGCATGTCTCTTTCATACCTTAAGACATATGTTCACCACATTTAGTATCCTCTGCAGAAAGAGATTAGGCGAGGTATGATCGCGGCTCGGAACAATATAATAACATCGGACACGTGCATTTTGAACATGTTAAACTTGTTTTAGGTTTTTTGTAATGGAGAAGCACCATGCACCGCGTCTCCATAGTCCGATATTAAGAAAACGAGACTACGAATATAAGATATTTTAAATAAATTCAGCAAACATTAGAATTTGAAGTTTGTCCATTAGAGTTTACAAACTTCCGTTTGATGTTCATACGACGTTAAAACGTGCATTAAGTTGCACCAAATGCGACCGAATAAAAGCATTATTATAACGTAGCCAGAAGGACGTAGGAGTCATCGTTAACTCGTACGATTGTAGTTCTGATAACTCTGCCAAGTTTTCAACAGTTAGTGCCCCATTATAAGGGCGATAACCGTTTGACATTCGCTGGCTCCGATACTACAAAATGTTTACGAAGATCAAAGAGATTGCATGTTATGAAAGAATGCTGATTCAAATAGCAGCACGGCTTAAAAATAGGGAAAAAGATTAGCTTTTTTCTGTTTGTCCAATTCTGGTTTGGAATATTATTTTGTACAGATAAAAGAGAATCGCCCACAATCATTTATTTTACGTCTCGTTCCAATTACCACAACGGAAACTCTTGTTAAAATTTCTGCTTAAAAATAATGTCATTTATCAATCACAAGCAATTTTCCAAAACAATCGTGAATTTGTCCACCAAACTGATGCCTTTAATTTTTTTAATTAATTTTCGCCTCAAGTCAAGTAGCTTTTTTATTTACCATGGAAAAATGATAAGTTTTTGAATAATCATTTTGATGTTTTTACCGCACAAGAATCCCAACTGTCCGGAACCAGTGAATTTATGAAATTCCCAAAATGGAAGCGTTGTGAGTGCGTCGGTTCCAGGTGTGGGTTCCAGATAGTCTGCAGTCAGGGTGTAAGTTGAGCTGTTTTATAGCTTCCTTCAGTTCCACACCGAGGAACGGTATTGTGAGATGAGAGAGTTTGAGATGGTTTGAGGTTATCCTTTGTTGAAGTAAAAACACTTGTGTTTTGTACTGGATATTTGTAACTGTTTATTCTGGTGAATAATTTTACAGTGAGAGATTCGATTCTAAACACTTGACTGGCGACAATAATTTAGAGTTATTAAAGTTTAGCAGAAGCAAAAGACGAATTGAGTTTAATAGTAAACAGGTAGAATTTGGAGAAAGAGTGACAAGCGAAATGACATCAAGCCATTTTATAACATTGAAAGAGAAAGTTTGACGCGGCCACAGATAAAACAGAGCAGAGACGTAGAAATTAAGGTAATATTTGAATAAAAGGTGGCATAGACAGGAAAGTAGGTAAGATGCTCTACACATCGAGATTAGAATAAATGATGAGTAAAAGTGTTCAGTGCTACATGAATTTAAATATAAAAAAGATAATCACAACACACAACATCCAACAGTGAGGTGGAAAAGAGTTGGTGTGGAAAGGAGATTATCTGGAACTAGTAATCTGAAAACTTATCGATGTAGAAGGGTAGTATTTTACCAAGGCGATACTAAAAGTATTTAGATAGTACTTTTCTACGTATTGAAACATACATTATGCTAGGTAACCGTTTATATTATTTGATCAGAATACAGACAATCGTACAAAATGAACCAATAGTAATATAATCAATAGTAATTGGTGCAATAGTCAACATAGTAACCATAAATGGTTAGACGAAAATGGGACTCATCGGGTGCTCTTGTCTCACTTTGTCTTCTCTATACGAATATTGCATTCGCAGAAACTTCATATAATGCAGAACAGAAATACGCCATTTTAATTACCTCAAAAAACACCTTGAAGGCCGAGGACATAAAAATAAAAATTCAAAAAAATATTAATTTAACAAAAATAAAAGTTGGAGTAAATGGAGTAAAAAAGATCGGAGAACAAAAATTAGTGATTTCTTGCCAAAAAAAAGAAGATGCAGAAAAATTAACCGAAGAGATAAATAAAGTAATTGGAAAAGAAGTATCGGCCGAAGAAATAAAAAAAAGGAAACCGTGCTTAATGTTGAAAAGCCTGCAATGCCAATTGACTGAAGAAGAAATTATAGACGGGATTGTACAACAAAATGAAGGATTAACCCTAGAAGACAAAAAAGACATTAAGCTTATCAAGGAATTAAAAAATAAGTACAATGAAGGAAAAGAAAACGACACCACTAACTACATTATCGAAACAACTGGACAATTAAGGAAAAAACTAATTGATAAAAAAAAATTAAACATCAAATTCCAAAGAGTGTACGTCAGCGACTGGAGCCCGCTCACGCAATGTTACCATTGCCTCAAGTTCGGCCACACAGCTCAAAGATGTCTCGCCAGGACGCAGCCTCCCATTTGCCCTCATTGCACTAAGGAACATATACTATCCAAATGTGAAAACAAAGAACAAACTCCAATCTGCAACAACTGCTGTGTCCAAAACAAAAGGTTTGATATGAACTATTCCACCGATCATAGAGTCGATAGCATAAAATGCCTTTACCGGCAAAAAATGCTTCGAATTGCCAAAGAACGCATTGACTACGAATAAATATTGTAAATTTTCATTTCCTCAAACTCTTATCTATAAATTAACAATGAATGATTTTTTATGTAACGCATTAGATAAAAAAATATGTATTGAAGAAAACTTATATCACTCTATAAGAGATTTCTATTTTATTTGCACTGAAAAAAAAATTTACTCAATTTCATAAAAATATTAAAAGCGTAAAAATTTTTTTTGAAAAATTAATAATATCTTTAAAAGAAATATTTTTTTTCCCGGGCTTGATTGGGTTTACAAAGACCTACTCTACTGGCGAAACTAATTACTCCATTCCAGGGTACCAGGTAACAATAATAAGAATAAACAAAAACTCTGATATTGGAATATCTATTTCCAACCAGTATAATGTTCTCAATATTAATGAAGTAATTAATGATTATGATGTTAATATTTTAAATATAAAATTTAAAGACGTAAATAAATTATCGCATTATATTGCTATTTATCCTACACATAAGTCTACAGTACAACAATTTATAGTAGAATCAAAAAACGTTTTATTGAATTTTAGAAATTTAGATAATATTATTATACGAGATATGCATTTAAATATTGTAAATGATTATGCTAGTAATGATAAAAATGTGATCAATCAATATATGATCAATAAAAAACCGGAACATTCTTCAACAATCTCTACACATTATAAAATCCGTATTTGTATTACTAACTCTATGTCACACTCTACTTTGAAAATACTCTATATATTTAAAAGAAATCAATATCACATTAATATTTTTACTAAATGGATGACTTCATAGCTAATGAATTAGAAAATAATTTTAAAATACAAGAATATGAGTGTGTATACACCGATTCATGTAATGACATAATCTCAAAGAATCTCAATAATATTTTCATTTTTCATAGTAATATACGAAGTATGGAACGAAATTGGGATGAATTAATTCTAAAATTAAACAATCTAAATAAAAAACCTGACATCATAATATTATCAGAAACTTTTACTAATGACGAATCACCCACCTATCATTTACCAGAATATAATTATGTTACAACCAAAATAAACATCAATAAAAATAGTGGTCTCGTCATATTCATTCACGATAAATTTAGTATTGTCAAAATAACTGAACATCCTATACATCTAGTAAATTGTATTGAAATACAATTAAAACTCGACAAAACAAACTACCACATAATAGCTGTTTACAGAACACACGGTTCGAATATCTCGTCATTTATAAATGAATTTAAACACATACTGTTAAAATTTAGTAATAAACTTTGCTTTATTGCAGGAGACTTCAATTTAAACATTAATGAAAACGTAGAAAATAATTTCAAAAATGAATATATTAATTGTATGACTGAATTTAACTTCATATCGTGCATTAATAAAAATACGAGAGAGATAAAAAATCACACTCCATCTTGTTTAGACCATATATGGACTAACATAAATATTAAAGATATCGACAAAATCAAATCAATTGTTTGGAAAACGAATATAACTGACCACCATGCATGCATTCTTCTCTATGATAACAAAATTAAACATAAAAAATTTAATCTAACAAAGACAAATTCCTACACAAATATGACTATTTTATCCAAAAAACTAAGAAATGAACAATGGAACAACGTGTTAAATAGTTATGATACCGAGACTTGCTCAAAAAACTTTGAAAATAAATTGTCTCAACACATAAAAAATTCAACTACTGAAACTACAGTCCGCATTAAATCTAAACTAAGAATTTTAAAGCCTTGGATAACACAAGGACTTATAATATCAATTAGAAACAAAGAAAAACTTTATAAAACAGCATTGAAAAATCCTCTAAATGAAAAAGCATACACTTTTTACAAAAAATTTAAAAATAAATTAACAAACTGTATAAAAAAAAATAAAGAAGACTATTTCAAAAATAAAATACTTTCTACAGACAATAACAATAAACAAATATGGAAAACAGTCAACTTAGCCATGGATAACACTAAAAAAACACAAAAAATAAAATACATTGAACATGAAAATAAAATAATAGATGCTAATATTCAACCTAAACAATGCGCAAACATCTTTAATTCTTTTTTTGCTAATGTAGGAAAAAATCTTGCGAAAAATATCAATAAATTTTTTAACCCGAAAAAACAAACGATTGAAAATGTACAAAATCAAAATAATTTATCAAAATTTGAAACAACCTCAGAAAGTGAAGTTTTAAAAATAATAGAAGGCATGAAAGGAGGTTCGTCTCCCGGATTTGACCTTATTACAGTACATTTTCTAAAATCCATGAAAATTCATTTGGTAAAACCAATTACTCATTTGATAAACTTAAGTTTAACAGATGGAATATTTCCGACAAACTATAAAAATACAATTATTTCACCTATTTATAAATCTGGAGATCCTCAACAAGTAACTAACTATCGCCCAATTTGTCTAATCTCAAACATTGGAAAGATTTTTGAAAAAATTGTGAAAAACCAATTGGTCGGTTTCCAAGAAAGTAATAAAATTCTTCAAAAAAACCAATTTGGTTTTATAAAGTCACTCAGCACACAAGATGCTATTCCGAATGTAACCTCATACATCAATGAATCATTGGATAAAGGTGAAAAATGTGCCGGTATATTTATTGATCTCAGAAAAGCTTTTGATAGTATATCCCATGAGATTCTACTAAAAAAACTAAACAATATAGGTATAAAAGACAATGCAATTAAATGGATTTCGAACTACCTAAAAAATCGACCGCAAGTCGTAAAAATAAATCAGATTAATAGCGATAAAGAAATATCAGACTTTGGAATCCCTCAAGGTACAGTAATCGGACCAATCCTTTTCACCATATATGTTAATGACATTTTTTTCCAACCACTACATGGCCAAATTACTTCATACGCCGATGATACGATACTAATAATTAGCGATAAAACTTGGGAAAAAGTAACATTTAAAGCCACCGAAGACATAAATATTTTAAAGAATTTCTTCGACGTAAATTTACTATCACTAAATGGTGATAAAACATTTGTAATTCCATTTGCAATACACAAAAATGATACCCCTAAAAACATTGACATCATCATCCATGATAATTCCAAAACACATAGTAAAAATTATTGTATCCAAAACTGCACAATATTAAAAACAACAAACACAATCAAATATTTAGGAGTCATTATCGATAAAAATTTGAAATGGAAGGAACAAATTTGTCAAGTTGTAAAAAAAATTAGAAAATTGATTTATATATTTTTAAGAATCTGAAATTTTTTATCTGTAAAAAACTTATATCTAATATATTACGCTTTGGTTCAATCAACTTTACAATATGCTATCATTAGCTGGGGATCCGCATACAAAACTAATCTTTCCCCAATTGAAGTTGTGCAGAGGCTAATAATTAAAATCATATTAAAAAAACCTTCTGACTACCCAACGGATCAATTATTTAAGGAATTCCAAGTACCATCTTTCAAAGATCTATACAATAGAAATGCATTGATTCAAATTATAAAAGAAAAAGAAAAATATCAATTTATAACTGAAAACCGTACTAGACATAAATATATTTTTTCATGCCCAAAATTAAACACTTCCTTTGCACAAAATTATTATACTTATCAAGGAAGACTTGTTTTCAACCGATTACCGGATGAAATTAGAAAAATTAATGATAAAATCCAATTAATAAACACTGTAAAAAAATATTTTAAAGATAATCTCAAAAAAAAAAAAAAAAACAGTATCCGACTAATCTAATCTACTTATAACTCAGTTTCCAAGTGATACTCCATTCTTCAAATAAGTTAAATTTTGTATTGTTTTTAGCAACTAATTACAATAATTCTGGACACATTATCCAAACAGTAAAATTGTTTTGATAGTAGACAAATACTTATAATCACATATCACCGAACTTACAACTTATTGTTTTTTACATTCACATTGTAATTTAAGAACTTAAATATAGCATTAAAAAATGTACACTACTCTTCCAGACACAAGCTAACGCTTCCATGGAAGAGTGGTATTAACATATTTGAATATGAACATGTAAGCAAATTAATACATCATCTAAATGTACATTATATTTTATATGCTAAAAAATAATAAAAAAAAAAAAAAAAAAAAAAAAATCAAATGTGAAAAGTGGTATTATCCGGTAAATTCACCCACTTCTTACCGCGGAAAACACACATTCATCGCTCACAATTGGTAGCAGAAATTTCACTGCATAGCACACAATTCACAATTTTTCGCGGGAAAAAACATTTGCCATTTTTGGAAGTGCCTTTTTTTTACTGAAATAATTTTGACCAAACTGCTTGCCGAGTATTAAATAGAAATAGATGAAATAACAGTTCTGTTAGGTTGGGTGAGATATTTTTTTTAACTATTAAAGTGGTGCAAAATGTCTTAGCGCCTTTAAGCATTTTATTTTGTTATTTGTTTATAGAGAATTTTCCTAGGTGAATTAAGGGCGGTGAATGTTCTCCACGGTGAATAATTCGCGGTGAATTTTCAGCGGTGAATTGTGGTGGGGGATGAACGTTCCTAAAACCGTAAAAGAAAGGAACGGAGAATTCCACATACTCACGTATAACATTTGGTGTGGGATTCAAAATAAATACATTGCATAATTTTTTTTCATCTTTGTCCTCTTAAAATTAAAATTATAGTAAAATTTTATTTTTATTTATTTTATTTATTTATTTATTTAAAAGCCTATAAGACTTTTACATAAAATGCAGTACATTTTTTTTAAAATTACAGTGAAAAGAATGGGTTTACAAAATACAAGTAACATAATATATGTTAAAAACCAAATATAGGTTACATAAAATATTAGCGTTAAAAAAAAAATTAGGTTACACAAAACATAAGCGTTAAAAAATACAGATAACATAAAATATAAGAAACAAAATGTAGTCCATAAAATATAGGAGTTGACACAAAGTAGGTAATGTTTAAAATTGTTGTTCACATTAGTTTATGGGATAGGTAGAAATAAATAGTTGTCACATAAGGCTTTGAAGTTCGCTGAGTTCAAATAATTGTCAAATACATCCATATTGTTTAAGTATTTGTTACCAAGACTATGCAAACGTTGTATTGGAGAATGTAAATCATAGTTCGAATGAGATGTACGTATATAAAATGTCAATGTTTGTCTAGTTGTTCGTGTAGGTACATGTAGATTTATTAATTGCAGGAGTTCACAACTGTCGAAATTAGAGTTGAATAATTTTAATAAAAAGGTTAGGTCGTTTATTTTTCGTCTATTTTCTAATGTTGGAATATTTAAAGTATTCATTAACGACGGTAATTTATGTGCTCTAAAGGGATTTTAATTTTAAAATTTACAAAACGTAGAAAATTAGTAAAAAAATATCTATTAAATACATTTATTTTATTTTTTCTTTTCCTTTTTAATTTTTGTACTTTTTAAATTAACTAACCAACTTACCATCACGCCGTTTCCCCGCAGGGGTAGGCAGAGAGGACGGACCGCCAAACAACTCGGTCTTGGCACAATCTTTGCCATACATACTCTTCTATTATTCTGACTTTTGACATGGCTCAATTAATAGCAGAATATATTATTTCATATCATATAAGAACACACGGTCGCCCTACATAGTTACTGCAACATCATATTGTATTAGCATGTTGGAATAATATGTATTTCCTCAAAGATTACGTAGCTTCGTTCAGCTTTGCAGATATAGTGTGACTTTGTTTTTTAAACAATATCACAGTTTTTTATTCCAAAATTGATGAAAATTTTGCACACTTCACCATCAAAATAAGGGAAAAGCCACTCAAAGTGAAGTGGACACTCAATAGGATAATCCCAAAATATTGAAATACAAAAGAAATATGCTATAATGTCCTCTCAACTTTCGGCGGACTACTACTACCCAATCGGAGTAGTTTGCATAAAAAAAGAATTAGTTCATTTCATTGATTTTTTAAGGTGTGCATTAGTATTGGTTGACAATATAGTTTGAATATGGAAATAATTTGTTCATTTAGTTTAACGTTCGTTTAGTTTATTCGTTTATTATTCGTTTTCCCACCTCTTTAAGCAGTTTTTCCATGATGTTTTGCGCACTTGACGTTCAAAATAAGTGGATAATTACTGTCTAAATCGTATCTCGATAAACTCTGCATAAAACCCGGGTAAAGCCGAGAACATCAGCCAAATATTATATATTTAATCTTAGAACGATGAAATTTTGCAAAACAAAAAGGTCATCTTCAAAGAATTCAGCCTTGTATCTCTATCTATATCATACATACAAAATCAAAAGAATCTAGTTGAGTATGGAAAAGTAAGTTTGTTATCAGCCAATACAATATTCTTGTCGCCATGAAAACATTCAAACTGCGAACATATCAGACAAATTAAATGCGAATACGTTCGAAATTATATGACCTTTCGCAAATATCCCCAAATTAATTGAAATTACATTCTGGCGCTCGGAAAACGTACCCGGAGAGTATAAAGCGGACCGGGTCACTTGATCATTAATTGTCAAAATGGAGCCGGCCATTTAGTGGGGGGAGTAACGGGAAGTAATCGGCCGCCAGTCGCTCGTTACTTAATACTAGATGGCTGTTTAAGATAATCGCCATTGCAGAAAACAGCTTCCAGCACCAAGTATTATAATAATAATATGATGTTGTAACATCCCATGCGGTTATGGTAGTTTAAGGGACGAGGAGTTGAGTGTGGTGCCTCTTGGTGATAAATTATTCATGATTTGGTTATAATACTGCATAGGTGTCCTGCGCTTGTGAAAATATCCAGCACATTCAATGTCATTAATATTATAAGGTTTTCCGTTTAGTCTTCTAAAGACTCGGCAACCCGAATTTCTACCAATTTATAACAAACTTTACTTGAAAAATTTGATGTTTTTATGCTCTCGAAAAAATACAAGTTATTCTTGAAGATAATATTTATTATTAATTTATTTATTTATTTTTTCAGGTTCTCCATAAAACAATTATACACCAAATTATTACGGAGAAGATTACAAAATTTAAGATGAAAAAAAGTCCAAGGGGGGCAGTTTCACTATGTTGAGACGTATGTCAAAAGATAGTTACTGAACTCTCTATAGGTAACTATGAAGATGTCAATGCTCAATGCAGAATCGTTAAGCAATTGAATTGCTCTGTTTAATGGGGCATTCTGAAAGGAAGAAGTTCTCGCTTTTGGAGCATAAAAAAGTGCGTGGGATCTCCCACGAGTCCACGTATAATATCTACACATTTGCAACGCCGAAACGTTAATTAATATGAAATTCCCCCGATGGAAATAAATAGCAAAGTGTGCTCTGAAAATTATCAAATAAAAATACGCTTTTTCTGTTATTTTACGTATTAAAAAATTCAAAGCATTTCCTTAAATGCCATTTAAAACATTTCGGACGAGATTTTTGGTCTATTTAACGAGAGACTGATCGAGGGAAGCCTTTTGACTTCTCTAGCAGGACTTTTTTTAACCCATTGCCTTGCACCACAAATGAAGGTAGGTATTCATACATCTGTCACTCCTGGACAATGGTCCCCATATTCCTACCCACCCTTCATACCTTTTTACTTCCCAGAACTTCCTCTCCTTCCTTTCCTTAAAAATCCTTTCCTTAAAAAGACTCTCCACACAGCATTCCTTAAGATGATCTAATACCTTAAGATGGAGCTAACATTTTCACTTAATTATTATTGTTTTTAATATTACTCTATCATTCGTATTCACATATCTCCCTTTAAAAGCTATACGGCTCTACGATATACTCGTACTTCTGTAGTCTTGTGGCAGAAAGGCCAATCTGCACTTTATTCACAAATAATAAATAATTTTACAATCATTGTACCACACATAAATTACTGTAGCAGCATTCTATTCTTAGCCAACGACGGATTAATGAAACAAATGACAATTCTACAAAACAGAGATATGAGAACTATATTGAAGAAAAATAGGTACACTTCAGTCAAGAAAATGTTGAAGAAGTTAAATACCTTGTCATTAAATTTAAATGAATTATTTACTTCAATACTATATTGTTAATCTACAAAATAATCAATGGCCATACGTCTATTGAATTCCTAAGAAAAATTGATAAACTACAACGCAAACATACAAATGAGAGGAGGAAAAGAAATGAACTAAGACTCCCCTTCAGGAAAAAAACACAGAATCAAAAGTCATTGATGTACGGAGCATTGAAGATATTTGGAGAATTACCAGAAGAAATAAAATTGGAAGAGAGCAAAAAGGCATTTAAAATAAAATTGCGAGGATAAGTGATTGATTTGGTATAGATGTGTTATTTAAAGTGTATGTATATAAAAAGGATTGTATTAGGACATAGATAACTATGTACATATTTAAATTACCGCAATAAAAAACAATAAATAAAATAAAAAATTAAAAAAACAAGTTTTTTTCGATGAAAGTTTTTAAATGGTCTTATCTCGAATCTCGACTGTGGCGAAAGAATACATATCATAGTTTGTCAGTAGTCATCGGAAATGTACTGAATAATAAATGTGGCAGAAAAATCAAGCGCACAAAACAAATTTCCGCAATCGAAATTGACTCATTTTATTTTCTAACAGTCCATATGTGCATCATTGGTCAGAGAAAATAATAATTCCATCGGCTTTAATTTTAAGCAGTTCGAACAATATTTTCATAATGGTTTTTAACCACGTATTATAATTAATGTCATGGGTGTAAACATTTTTAACATAGGTACAGTATTATAAGTGACGGGTATCTAACTTCACAATTAGGTGCTTGATTTAGGCAGAGGGATTAGGGCATTTATTATTATAAGTAATCTAAAAAAAATCATTCGGTATTAAATTTTCATTTTCGTCGTGAGCCCAAACTTCGACATCAATTCATTTAGAGATGGGTTGACAGGTATTCATAGAAACACGTTTTGTTCAATTACCTGAATATTTCGTTCCACGATGACAGCTGATGACGCTTAATAAATTTGAGGTCAAACTGCGTGATTTAAAAAAATATATTTTCAAGTAAGTATGTGTATTGAATAATCGATAAACTTTGAAAATTGGTACAGTACGGCATCTTGTCTTATTCATTTAACATGAAGTTAAAATATGAAGACTTTGCAAAAAACCATAACCTTTTGTATAATACCACCAAGTCAATAGTTATGGTTTTTAAACAGAAAAACGAAATCGTCCAAACACCCTCAGTATGGCTAGATAAAAGGAAAATGAATGTTAATCACAGCGTGAAATATCTGGGACATGTCATCACAGACGACCTTAATTAAGGACATCGAGGACATGGAAAGGCAGAGAAGAGCAATATCAGTAAGAGCGGGTATGCTGTCAAGACGTTTTTACTCCTGCAGCCCCAAAGTAAAAAGAATACTCTTCAACGCTTTCTGTACCTCGTTGTATACATCAGAACTGTGGGTAGACTGCACTGCAACCCAATGGCATAAGTTAAAGGTTGCTTACAATAACGCTTGTCGCCAACTTTTTCGCCTACCGAGATACTGCAGTGCTACGGAAATTTTCCTGGACGAGTGCATACTTTCCGTGCACTTCTCCGCCACCGCATGGGAAGTTTATGGCACAGACTGCGCTATTCGAAGAATGCGATCATCACCGCCATGACTGCCTGGATGGAGTCTCCCCTGATGGCCCTCTGGAGACGGGAGATGGTGAAATACCCCCCGTAAACGGCTGTTTGCATTAATTTAAGTGCTTTTCATTTCTCATGCTTATTTGTTTTTATTTAATTTATGTGTTGTTAATTATTTTTTACCTGATCTTATTATTTATCTTCCTTTTGTTATTTAAAAATATGGAATGTATTGCATTGCACTTCCCCTGCATACATTCTGGAATAAACGATTTTATTACGCACCAGATTTAAATGTCCGGGTTAAATTTTCCCCACAGGAAAAACTAAACCCTTTCACACACTTCCCCAATTATCTAGTCAACCCACGCTATGCAATTGCACTATATAAGTATTATAAATACAAAATAATACAAGAACAACATGTCAACCTACTAGAGACCAAATGGGAATATAATTCACCGACTCCAGATATTTTCATATCAGAGGGTTCGGCTCTGTGGCATTTCTAATTGAACCTATAAATCCTACTGATCCCTCAATATAAATATTTAAAAAATCTTTTGTAATCCTACATGTATTTAAAATTACTGATTTTTGCATTTTTATATACAAATTCTTTGATAAATCTAATATGCTTAAATTTTGAATCAGATACCTAGGTATTATGCCAGTGGCCGAAATAACAAATGGTAATATTTTTATAGTCCGAGAATGCCAAATTCTGTTAATCTCATTTCCTAAATCTGTGTATTTTCTAATTTTTTCAGAAACAGTTTTTTGAATATTACAGGAATTTGGAATAGCTACATCAATGATATAAGTTATTTTTTTTAATTTTGTCATGTAAAACTATATCAGGTCTATTATGACTAATTGTTCTGTCTGTTAGTATAGTTTTATCATAATATATTTTATAAAATTCATTTTCTATAAATGAATTTGGTTCGTATTCATAATATGGTACTACATTACGTCAATCAATCAAGTTATGTTTAATTAACCAAACTTTGGTGAATTATTTTAAAAACCTGATTGTGCCTAAATGTATACTCGAACGGCACTAATATAGAACATCCCGATATAATATGTTCTATAGTTTCCGGAAAAGCCAAACATTTTCTACATAAATCATCAATTTGATTTATATCTTTGATTATATGCTTCCTATAATTTTTAGTATTAATGACTCTATCTTGAAAGGAAAGCATAAATCCTTCAATTTTTGCGCTCAACTCTCCAATACCCAGCCATTTGTTTGACGAAAGTTTGTCAACATACGTTTGGTTGAGATAATTGAAGTGTTTTGCGTGAATAATTTTATTTGACCAGGAATCTAATAATTCCTGGTTAGTATTTATAAGAATGTTGGCATTCTCGTCATATAAATTTAAAAGTGTAATATTTCTATCTGCCTTGCAAATTATTTTGTGCATTTCTGAGCTATTAGCTTTCCTATGGAAAAAATTTCTAAGCATTTCTACCTGATTGTGTTTCAAAGATGTTATTTTGACTACACCTCTACCTCCTAAATTTCTAGGTAAATTAATTCGTTCTATAGCTGAATTTGGATGATGGCAATTAAACCTTGTTAACGTAGTTCTAATTAATCGTTCTAAACTATCTAAATCTGTATTGGACCATTTAATTATGCCGAATGAGTACGTTAGTGGAGGAATTGCCCAAGTATTTATTGCTTTTACTATTATTTTTTTTATTATTATTATTAATACCTCTTAATGGATTTTGATGTGTGTTTTGTGTGGATGCGGATATCGAAGGTCCTTGAATGTGTTTTGAAATGTATGATAGACCATTGCACAAGTAAAAATGAATGCACATGAAGGGAAAGGAAGGAAGGGACTTGTGGAACCTTTAGGTACTTCTCTTCTCTCATGGGTGGCCTTTGTTCATACACTTGCATAAGTAATTATTATTCGCGGTATTTATTTTATTTTGTGATATGCGGGTAGAGAATGCAGGAGCGAAAAATTGTGCGCTTTCACGGCGAGTTTCGATAGACGACACTGATATGTTATGGTAACGAAAATTGAGAGGTACGTAGGGATGGGATAGGATGGGGAAAATGATAGGGATGGATAGGTAAGGAACATGTGACAATCAAAGCTACAAGCACAGAGTCTATGATATATGTAGATGTATGTAGGTAAGTGTAGCTATGAATTGTGTAAACGCCCAACCAGATTTTATAGCATGAGCTGAAAAAGTTGCGTTAACTGAAAAAAAAAATATCAACAAAATTTTCGGGATGCTAGAAGTACCTTTTGGGATTCGAGAGATAGTTTTTTATCATCAACGTCAGCGATTAAATCTCCCCGTCATATTATTTATTGATTACTAGCGAGTGAAAGAAAGTACTTGTGTTTGCATTCTATTCATTCTAGCACACGAATAAATTAGAAGGTTTTCATATAGCTGTAGGTATGAAAATCCTGAATTTTCTAAAATTTACCTTCTGTTTCTCTTACCGTTTCAATATCTCCTTTGTAATACTTTCCCTCGACCCCTACCCCGTCCCCTTCCCACCCCCGTCCCCTTCCCCAACCACGTTTTCTTTCCACTTTCTCCGCCTTCCCACTCTTTCACGAACCCCCACCCCCCTTCCCCATGCAGTATAATCCTTCCACCTTTTACGCCTTCTTTACGCTAAACTGTTACATACGTTACCTATTGTTTTTTTTAACACAAATTTCATAGTGCCAGAGCTCATAATTATAAATAGAAACCTCTATAGGTGTGCAAACAACAAATCGCCAAAGTTTCATCAACCGGTCAGCAACGTAAGCAAAATACGCGTTAAAATGACAATAGCAGTCAAGTATAATAAGCGTGTTTATACGTCAACGCGTGTGTCTCCATAGAAATCCCTAAAACAAAAAGTAAAAGGTCTATAGTGGATAAAGCTGTACTTCCCTATCAAGTTGTCCATAGAAATACATAAAAAGAATATTCTGTCAGTCGCGCGGTTGACACATATTTTTACCCGCCAAATTGCCTACGGGCCGTTCGACATTGTAAATCGTATTAAATATTTTTCATATAAAATGATAAAAAAGTGAGGTGACAAAAGTGTTATACAATAGAATAAGTACAATTTTGACATAATCCGTGATTTCAGTACCGTTTTCACATAAAAACATCACGTGAGTCATTTTTACATTTTTTTAAGTTTGCATTCTAAATTTTAATATTTACAAATGTTAATATTTATCTGTAATATGATAATTTGAAAGCTTATTTCGTAACCTTTCTAAAACAGTTTTTAGTATTCGGCTACGTTCAGAAATGTTTCATTTATAGAGCTTTAATTGTAAAACGGTAATAACACAAAGTTTTCAAACTAACATTTCGTTTGAACCATTTTAAGTGAATATTCCCGAAAATTCGGAGGGGTTGAATGGTACAGGAATGCATGAGGGAAAACAAAAAAATATTCATTTTTACACAAAGATATAGAATACCTTCCAAACTTATCTGAACTAGTCCACGTATCTTTCGCACATCTTCCCAATTAAATAGCTCAGACTACGTATGTATAGATATCATTACACACACCACGAGTAGAATTCTACAGATGTAAAACTTCTGTATACTCCACACCACAACACAACTACACACATATTAAACACAAGTGCAAAATATACGTTGTACAACTATTATATATTTGTAGTTACATAAATACGCTCTACAATTTATTGTACGTAAGTATAAATATACATTTACCCTGTACAACTGTGCAAAGGTAACAAGTATCGTTTATTTCGGGCTGACCATAGCAAGTCACACCGCGGCAGTTCCGCGGCCGGAGCTCGTATGTGACAAATCCACTCCGTGAAGTTAGGAGGCGAGTCCGGAGCCCTGAGTTGGAACGACGGGCCCGACGTTTTGTGGGTACAAGACTCTAAGCTGCCGTGTTAAATAGATACGAGTAGGAGGAGGCTTTAGGTTTTACAAACTCTCTGCTGCTTCACGACTCGCAACACACTCTGTTCAATTTGTGTAGGCAGGTAGAAACACAAACAAGAACATGATAACTTTTTGTTTTGTTTTTAGAATTATTAATTTTGCTTTTGAACGTGATGCTTGGATAATTTGTTATATCGGGCGAGTCAATAGTAAATACTAGCGCAGACCCGTGAAAATCATGGGATATTATAATTCAAATTTTGAAAAATACGATTAAAAAAATGTTCTTTAAATAATTAAGTTTTTTCTAAATCAATGTTTTCGATTAATTTTTATTACGAATTGGTTTAGATTATAAATACAAAAAAATGTGCTTCGAATAAATTAAAACTTTCTTACCATTTCGATTGGGTAGAATTAAAATAAATTGGATAATTTATAAAAAAAATATAAACTTAAAACAACTAAAAAAAGTATTTTTTCTTTTGAAATGTATGAACGCAAATAAGAAACATCTTTTAAAAAATATAATTTTATGGCTAAAATTATCTGAGACAGTTTCGATTCATTATCTGTTTTTATTTCTTATAAAATTATTAAAAAATAAATAAAAATCTTTTCTGCCCTTGAAATCATGACCTCTAGATTCCTATTACCCTTTTACGTATATTCGTAGCGATATTAGGCACACTAAAAACACATAATCTTTGGCTTGTAGCTTCCTCAAGTATTTTGTCACTTGTCTCTAAACACAACCAATTTTGAAAATGATACTTAAATTCAAAGCAAAAGTCTTACAGTTCACCGGAGTTACAGACTGACAGATTCACAACTGTAGTTGATTAATAGTATTTTTTAGATGGATGTATAATTGTGACTCAGGTAAAGCCACTACAATAGATTTTCACTTTTGCTTCAAACAGCGCAAATCCACTTGTAAAAGGAAGATGGGATAATATCAATAAATATCGTTATGCTATTCCTCATAGATATTAACTGTATCTTTATCTGTATTAAACATAATTTTTCTTTGGAAAACGTATTTTTCTCATCGAACAATAATCTATGATTTTATTTTGTCTTTGTGTTAAAAAGCAATAACATTGAATAAAAACAAGTATTCATTACAAAGCATACATTATACGGCTTCAAATTTGAAAAACCGACAACTACAAAACTTTAAATTAAATCAGTCAATGTGACCTCACTTCTTTTGTTCCATATTCTTGTTTCTTTTGCACATTGAAAAATCCTATTTAGCTAACATTTCAACGATTGTATTTACCTGTAGTTGATATTATCTAACGTCGCTTTTATTTTATTGACTTAAATTTTCTGTTCTATTTTAGAACTGTTCTTCGAAAATGTTTTCAACTATAGAAGAATAATGTAATTCCGAAAACACCGTTCGATATTTTCAAACGTTGACATTCTTCCCACACTTTCCGTTTCTTGGAGGAGTACGGTTATATATTGTGCTTTAAATCTGTATTTTTGCTCTGGATCATTTCTTCAAAAAAAAGATTGTTTTAAAAATAATTATATACCAATATTTATAATAGTGTATATTCATACGTTCGTAGTTCAAGAACACACTCACCCCCAGATTCCCAACCACCAATTATACCTTTCTCTTTTCCAAAACCTCCTCAAATTTCCTTAAAAATACCTTCCACACATCCCGCATCAGAATCAGTATCCATCACATCATAATCAGTATCTACAAACGGGTCATCGGCCCAGAGGGAAATTATTTTCCTGAAAGCCTCCCGTATGAACCTTTTTTTATTTTTGACTTCAAAAAGGAGGAGGTTCTCAATTCGACTGTATTTTTATTTTTATTTTTTTTTTATGTTTGTTACCTCAGAACTTTTGACTGGGTGAACCGATATTGATGATTCTTTTTTTTATTTGAAAGCTGATGCTTCCCGTGTAGTCCCATTTTAATTTGGTCCAGTTCCGACAATAGCATCCATGAGAAAACCATATAAGTCTTAAATTTGCATTAAGTATGTGCGCGACAAATGGACGAATAACTCAATATCACGCCAACCGATTTCGATGATTCTTTTTTTATTGGAAAGGATGTACTTCAAGGGTAATTTAATGAGAGTTTGGTTAGGTTCTGATTATCGGATTCATGACAAATTAACGAAACTCGGCCGAATCTCTTAATTTGACCCTAACGTCGCTATGGTCAAATTATGTCTGTCTCATATGAGCAGCACGTTTAGTAGGTTTACCCATATTCCGACAAATTAGTTAGTGTACTTCAGATTCACTAAAAATCAAAAAATAAACAAAAATTTTAACAAAACAAAAAACGACTTCAAAAAATGCACTAAAAAGTAAAAAAAATAATTTCGTATTCTTCTACAACTTCATAATCAACTTACTTTTTCTAATCATCAATATGTAGGTACGATTGTTATTTTTGGAGTCGGTGTCAGCAAAGGTACCCGGCCCGGCGGGTTCACTTGACAGTTCCCCGCGCCGCCGCGGCTCCGCTCTCGCCTCTGGCCTCGTCAAGTCGCTTGTGCGATACAAGCACACCTCACCTATAACTATGTATGTAGTTATAGGTGAGGTGTGAGTTGACACCGACTCCAAAAGTAACAATCGTACCTACATATAGATGATTAGAAAAAGTAAGTTGATTATGAAGTTGTAGAAGAATACGAAATTATTTTTTTACTTTTAAGTGCATTTTTTGAAGTCGTTTTTTGTTTTGTTAAAAATTTTTAAATCTGGACACATTATTTATGGTAAATATTTTAAAAAGACCATTGCTTTTTTTTATTTATTTTTTTTTTATTAGCAAAATTTTTTGATACATGGGAATAGGTACAAACATAATAACATAAAATATAAGAGAGTAACAAAAAAGATCCCACAAAGGCGAAGCCTGTGCGTGGGTATTATATTATGTGGATATTAAACAGTGGTGGTTAAAATAGAATTTAAAAATATATATACATAGTGTCTTTAGAGATTATTGTGAGATTTCTTAAAATTAAAGAAATGTACATATAATAACGTATGTATACACCCAATAAGTACATACACACGTTCATAAATATGTGTACATATATAATACACATATATTTCCTTTTATTAATCTTAAATACAGAAGGACATTGAATATTTTAGGAATTTAGAAAAGATATAATACAATTTAAAGAAAAAAATTTCTCACTTCCAAATTATTTTTTACCCAGCTTTTAATATTTTTTTATATACGTTCAGATTTTGACAAGTATTGATTGAATTGGGTAGGGAATTGAATAGTTTTGGGGCAATACAGTTAATGTGCCTTTGGGCCAGTCTGGTTTTGCAGTGAGGCACTGTGTACACGCACGTGGTATGTCTCTGGCTAGAACGATTTGTGTTTTTAGTAAAATTGTTAGGACGAGAAAATATAAATTTAAGACACTGGATACAGTAGATCTGCCTTAGTTCCATAATTTCAGTTTCCTGAAATAACTGATTGGTGGGATACGTCTTGGCCTTCTGGTACATTACCGTAATGAAGGACTTCTGTGCAATTTCTAATGGTTTTACATGGTTATTGTATGTTCCTCTCCACACGATTATTCCATAGGAAATGTATGAAAGCACCAATGCGTTATAGACAAGTTTCATGGTACTTATATTGACAATGTTGCTCATGCGTTTGAAAATGTAATTTAGGTATCTCAGTTTATTAACAATTTTTTCTATATGGTAAGTTCATTTGAGTCGGCAGTCTATAGTTACACCTAAGTACTTGATATTATTTCCTAATTTCACATTTTTGCAGTTTGAGCATGTCGCAGAGTTACAATTAACGTTATGGAACTTCAAGTTAAGATTGTTTTTAGGGGATGACTTTTGGGAATTATAGAAGGGAATAAAAATGGTTTTATCAAGATTTAGACTGAGAAGATTTCTATCTAGCCAATCTTTGACTATTGCAATGCATTTGTTAGCCTTACTGGTTGTATCTTCCCACGTTTTACCATGTACTGTTATTGCAGTGTCATCGGCAAAAGAGAGAATTTTACCTGGAATTACAATATTGCATAGGTTATTGATGTAGATTAGAAAGAGTAGTGGCCCTAAGACTGTTCCTTGAGGAATACCATGTTTTACCAAATCACAAGAGCTTAAGCTTGATCCTATTTTTGTGCATTGTTGGCGATTTAATATATAGCTTTTTAGTAGCAAGAGACTTTTGTTTTTAATACCAACGTTAATGATTTTCTTTAAAATAATTTTATGGTTGACCTTATTGAATGCTTTCTTTAAGTCCAAGAAAATAGTTAAAGTTTTATTATTAGAGTCTAGGTTAGAGTATATGTTTTTGGTTAAACTAAAGACGGCATCGTCGATGCTCAGGTTAGTCCTAAAGCCATATTGATTGGCTGAGAGAATTGCATTCGATTCTAGAAAAATCATAATTTGTCGTTTTAAACACTTTTCGAAGATCTTGGATAATTATTGAGAAGTTAAGGTTATTGGTCTGTAGTTGTCGGTTTTACATTGGGATCCGGATTTATGTATTGGAATGATATGGGCGAGTTTAAAATTATCAGGATAGATGCTGTGTCTGATGCAGTTGTTGAATATGTAATGTAATGGGATGATTATATGTTTTTTAATTGATTTAATTGTGGTATTGCTTATGTTATCTGGGCCATTTGCAGACTTCTCTTTAACCCCTAGGATACGACACACTACAATAGCAGTGCAGTGAAATCATGACTACATCTACAAATGAACTCCAATGTGTGGGTGTAGAGCTAGGTTTTAGAATTTTTAATGCATTTTGTTCCTGTCCATGAAAGTTTGAAAGCAAAAAAGTTGATATTGAAGAAACCTGTCAATTATTTCAAATATAATTTTCAATATAATGTTTGGTTTTAAATATTTACAAAATACTACCCGTCTTCTAAGGGTTAAGGTTATCAATTTGTCTTGAGATTTCAAGTTCTGTTATTTCTTTGAATGTAGATAGCTCAGAGGTAGTGTCATTATACTGAAAGTTCGGGAGGAATTTGATTCGAGTGAATATTAAGACTGGGATTATTATCTATAAGAGTTGAGGCGATATTTGTAAAGAAGTGATTGAAATTGTATGTGAGTTGTGAGATGATTTTTTGAGGAATTTTATTAACCTTTTGGTTCCTATTTGAAATTTCATTTATGACTTGCCATGTTTTTTTCGAGTCGTTGTGAGCATTATGTAGTTGAGTAGAGTAGTATTGTTGTTTTCGTTTTTTTATGATAGTGTTTAGATAGTTTCTAAATAAAATGTATTCATTCCGTTTGGTGTGGTTCTGTGCTTCGTTTTTAGATGTGCAAAGATTTTGATGATTTTTATAGATTTTGAAAAGTTTGTTTCTATGTTGTATTGAGATTATCAGTCCGCGCGTAATCCATGGTTTTATATGTTTGTTTACTTTTTGGTGGTGCTATTGGTTCTTGACTTTTTACAATATATTTTTGAAGTACTTCATAAAAGTTTTCGAAGCTAAATTTGGGTCATCATTAGATAGGACCGCAGTCCACGATTCTTGTATGTATAGATTGTATAATGCTACACTAGATGGTTAAAATTTAATGTATCTAATTTATTTTATGGTAATTTTTGCAACTAACTAACTTTTCACTTTTGACGTTCTCAGTCTAGATCTCGTAACAGGGATTTGTTATGTTCAATGGTATTTATAGATTCTGCTCTTGCAACAAATATCAAACACTAACGCCGATCGCTAAAAGATGCTAACATTTTTAAAGTAACTCTTTTATCACTGCAGTGATTTCAAACTCGATAAAACGAAAAAGCTTGAATGAAATAGAAAAATCGGTCTCCTCTTCGTGCGGTGCTTCGTAGCCTCCCCACTCTCGACTAATTTAGTTTTCTGAAGGTTTAACTTCTACCGCGTGTGAATTGCACACTCTGATTTATTCTTCTACATTTTTTAATTTTTTTATATGTATTCTCATTGTAACAATTAAGCTATATTCGTTTACTTGTTTTTTTGCTATATAATTTTATCACTTACATCTGTAGCTATATTCTTTCACTTGTTTTGTCCCTACTATATAATTTCATCATTACTGTCGTCAATTCACAACCGAGAAACCGGCTAAAGGGCGCGGACGTTGAGATTCATTCACGGCAGACCGACCACCATACACATTCTGGCTGGTACTGCCAGATGACTAGAGAGGTATCCAACCAGACACAAGCGTTCTTCATATCACAATACCTGTTTTCATGATCTTTTCTTGCAGATGCTTGCAGCATACGCTAGATGCCATTATCCTGCGAGCAGTCGCCTTTTATGTTTATCTGTTATCTGTTTTAATTAGTTTACCCCTGTCTTACTTTATATTATTTGCATTTTGTATATCATGTAAGCACTTGCATACTGCTTCCTAACACCGTAGGTAGGGACACTGGAGGTCTAGATTTGTTCAAACTTAAATGTAGATTCGTTCTTTCAAAAAAATTAGAGTCCTTGCGAGAGCCTTGAAGCAGTAACCATCTGTTACTTATACCAGGGCGGGTAAGTGGTGGATAACCTCCAATTTATAATTTCATCTACTTATATCTTTATTATTTTCTATAAAATACAGACATTCTACCATAGTCCATATATACTGCATGCTTATGATTCAGATGTTCATTCGGGTGCATCTTAATCTCCATCCAAGTAATTAATGTATTATATAATCTTCCGACGCAACAAACAAACAAGAACACGCCACGAGAAACCGTATTAATATTAATCACGTCTTTACAAAGTCGTTCCAGCGCAGGGACGGATTGGCAATGGAGTGTTTAGCAAATAAAGCCAGACTAAGTCCACATTAATCTTGTAATTAATGGAGGGAATACTCAGGGCCGTAGCAGTACATACATTAACGTCCACACTCTTAAGCCCGCCCCCTAAATCCTGGCGAATAACGCCGGGAAATGTGAGGCTGCGGGAGTCCAGGCTCTACTAACCCTGGACAAATCTCGTTATCTCAATTGATAAAGAATTATAAATACTTTAAAAAGAAATACTATAATTTGAGCCTGCAAGAAAAAAAAACACTAATGATGTCGTTTAATTATAGGTTCCGCGACTTTTCATCCCGCGACAAAATATCACCGACAAAATATCCGACGGACAAAATATCCGACGGACAAAATATCCGACGGACAAAATATCCGACGGACATAATATCCGACGGACAACACATCCCCCAACAAAATATCTACTAAAACCCATACTAACCTAACTTAACAAAAATGGGACAAGAATAATACAGACATCCTGTAAAGACAATAAATTATTGTTATCTGTATTATTTTTGTCCTATTGTACTATTTTTCAACATTAATTAATGTCTTTACAATATATATTTTTTTTTTAATGTTCTTTATTCAGTAAAGTTTATACATTACAGTAAATGGATAATTTTTTGGCCATCACACTAGGCACATGCCCGTGTTGTAGTGGCCAATTTTATGTTAAGTATAATAATACAAATTAAAAATAAGTTGAATGAAAAACAAAATAATATAAAAATAAAAAATAAAAATTTATACATCTAAAACAAGTATGATGTATAAAGGAATTAAAAATAATGCAAAATATCTACATTAGTTTAAGATATATGAATATAAAAAATAAGTATGGAAAAACAGAAAAATTGTTGTTATCTGTACTATTTTTTAACAATAATTTATTGTCTTTATTGTATGTCTGCATTATTTTGGTCCCATTTTTTTGCTATGTTAGGATAGGTTAGGTTAGGTCAGATTAAGTTAAGTTTCAGGAGATATTTTGTTGGGGGATGTTTTGTCCGTAGGATATTTTGTCGGAGGATATTTTGTCGGGGATATTTTGTTATCAAGCATAACCTTTACTTACCCTTATGAAGGTAAAAAATCATGCACGATCCGATAATAAATTCGCAAAGTCCTTATAAGTTTACGAACAGTTTTTATACATTAACACTCAGCTATTAGTGAATATGTAGCATTTGAAAAGAACATCGCCCAGAATTTAATCATTGTAATGCAAAATGGTAAGAGGTATAGAATGAAAACGACCGTGACACTAAGAGATTATGAATAATTGTAAAATCTTTTATCTTCTCCAAATACATTCGTTATTTTTGGCACTGGGACCAGCATTCTCCAGTATTACAAGGTTTTTATTTAAAGACTAAGGTCATTTGAATCGTAGTGACTATTTATTGACGTATCGTAATTTATATAGTTCGGAAAACTGACGTCCTTTCCTACCAGTAGCTAGGTTTTGTCTGCGGAGCTCTGGGATTATAATGACTCTGCCCACCTACCTTCGGTTACCTTCGGCGCATCTCGTAAATGAGACCATATGACCCAAAGAACAACTAAAGCAATGTGAGAACTAATTACTATGCATTACTATTATTATCGTAGCCCTTACCAGAAAATGCTATCTGCGGCGTGTAAAATTAAAAGTATTTGTGATCCCTGGTGAGGGGGTTAGGAGGGGGAGGGAGTGGCTTTGTGAAGTTAAATCAAGAAATTAACTAAATTCTTCGGCAGTGATAATATGCATGTTGCGGCGGGGAGCAAGTGTTCCCTCTCAAGATCGAGGGATCAAATGCTGCGTGGACTGTATGCGTATGCGGTTCTTATCTATTTTATTATATTTTATCTTACTTACCGAACTGCATTCTGCTTTCCACTGATATTGGTGTTCACTGGGAAAGGTATATGTTAGTTGGGAAATAGAGATCTTTGGGGAGGAATGGGAAATGAATAGGTATAAACATTTGAATGCGCAATCAATGAGCGATATCATGCGGCGCGGCGCGGTTACTTGTGAAAAACTGCGAATTATAGCGATTTATGGGACCTTCGGTCCTGGGCGGTGGTTTTATTAGAACTGTAAAGCGGTGCTGTTTTTAGGACTTGTGTCCTTTGCGGCGAGGTGAATTCAACTGAACTGTTGAGGCGGAGGGCTCACAAGAGGTATTTCCGAAAGAACCACATGTAACAATAAAGGCGTGAACAATGCAAATATATCAGATGTTATTTCCGTTGAACATTATTACACATTTGATTTATTTTAAAAACTGAAAAAGTTTTTCATAAAAGAAAAACAGTTTTTTTATATCAATCTTTGGTTTGTTGATAGAGATCTCAAAACTGATCAGAATTTATATGTATGAGGCAAGTTAAAAAAATAGAACAATATTTTGAAATTAATTTGAAGTCATTTCAACATCAAGTTAAACATTTAATTATTGTCTTTTAGGTAATTTTAAAACTATATACAAGGCTTGTAGTAATAATTTTGCAATTAAAACTGAAGTAATATTTTAAAAACATATTTAATATTAACCAGGTAATATCCATTTTCTCGTACTTCCACCCCTACCACCTAAACAAAAACACAACACAAGCAGCGGTGATGGGTACAAATAAACCACCGTACCACTTAAAAAATCGATCTTAAGGCCCCGCAACCGCGCACAAAAAGAAGATGATGGAGTGATGTGAAATTACGAGTGTTAGAAGAGAGCGCTAGTATTTAAAGTGATAAATCGATACGAAAATTGTGAAAATGTTTAATAAAACACGACTCGCTTAAAATAGAGCGAAAATCTCGGGAGGGTTGTCTTAAACAGCATTTAAAGAAACACTGTAAATTATAACTTATAAAATAATTGAAACAAACGTGATTATAATGAGTTTTCGCACGACGAATTTCTAGATATCATCTTCAAAAATAACATATATTTTTTTTAAAAGCTTAAAAACTTCGAATGTTTAAGGGAGGTTTGCAAGAAATCGGTAAAAATTCGGGTAACGGCGTCTTAAGTTCTTTTGATGCAATTTTCAATGTCAATTTTCAAGTACGCCGAGGGCGGGAACGTGGACGCACAAGAAAGGGGTAAATTTGGAAAATCATTGCGATGAAACTTATGAAGCAATAGTCGACCCCCTTTGGTGATTGCCTTGTTGACCCCCTTTTGAACGCACGATTGATCTCACGATTCTGTATATAATCGTGAGATCAGTCGTTACGAAATTTGTACATAATTTTTGAAGGGATTTCGAATGCGACATGGTAGCGGTAGGAGATAGCAGGGGGAAATTTGGAAAATCCGTGCTTCTCAGACGGCCAGATGTATGTGAAAACCATCTATTTCATTCGTTTACGCAGCAGACAATAAAACAAATAAAATAAATTGTGTCTCCAAAAGCACTTCGATAAGTAGAATAAAAAAAAAAGCACTCTTTTTTGAGTGGAATTGCAATGCATGCCGGGTAGTCGCTAGTATTTGATAAAAAGATTAGACTGAATTAAATTAGCCTCAACGAAATATCTACGGCGTAAAAATATTTTTGTAAACATCGGGTCATTCCTGACCCACCAACACATTCGACGTGTTATATACAGAAAACATTGCTTGTGTATTGATGGATGACTTCAGCCTCCTTCACTGTTTCGGGGACTGCCGGCAGCCAGGTTGCGGTGACACCGGTTCTTATCTGAACATATGTTATTTTACTTTTGTTTCCTTTTTCTTTAACGTACAGTGCTCGGTGCCGCCCGCCGGATTATGTATGGTCATGTCAGCCCCGGATCTAATGGGGGGCAAGCCGGGGCCCATGCCCCGGGCGGCAAGTTCAGAGGGCGGCTAAACTCAACTTTGACCACGGAATAAATAATAGTACAAGTAGAGAAATTTCACGGCCATATTAACTCGACTGATACCCAGAGCCCTGAGTGAGACGTGCTGCACGAACATTTATTATTCGCGAGGCGCGTAGGCATAGTTCAAAATACGCACCCGACCCGCTCGCCCGCAGGAACCACAGATCGCGGCAGCACGCGTCTGCTCTGGTTACCGTGCGTGCGAAAGAGATGAAGCTATATTCAAAAACTCCCTCGTCGATGTCTCTCCACGACAGTGTTTTGTTTTAAAAATGTGTCAAAAGTGTGTTGTTTATTTTTACTCTTTAGTACTTGTTGATCAACCGAAGGTACAATACTGATGTCATTAGTGTCGCATCAATAAATCTATCACAGTTCATCGATCGCTTTTCTGGGTAAGTATTTTATATAACTATCTTATGCTTTTTAAGTTACTATATTTATTTTTTAAACTCAATTTAATACGTGCAATCACTTACGTCGTCAATTCGTCATTATTCAAACTTACTTAAAATTTTTACGTTGTTATGCGTGTCATGATTTGTTTATTACACGATGGCAGCCATCATATGACTGAGAAGTAAAACAGCCTTTTTATTTCAGCTTTTATTTAAATACAATGCAATGTAGCAGTTTAAAACGAATAAGCAGCCAGCAAGATAAATTTCAGTTGTGATTTCATCTGCTGAAGCATTTTGATGGAAACCATTCTCATGTTCAAAGTGCAGTTTTAAAATTCTGGTTGCAGACTATATGCAGCCAGAATTTAAGGAAAACCATTTGCATGTTCTGGGTGTAGCTATAATTAAATTTCTTAATTAGTTACAGTAAAACCAGTTCTTTGATTCGAATATGCCCCCCCCCCCCAGCAAGGTTAAAATAAATATAGATACCTAAATGGGCGGGGGCGGCATTTTTCAGTTTTTGCCCCGCCTAAAAAAAACGAAGATCCGGGGCTGGGTCATGTCTCCTGCTGTCATGAGCTGATTACTCATGACGGCTGCTGTCATTTTGGATTACTTTATTTTTTTTATTTTTTGTTGATGTTACTAACAACTTGTTTGACTGTCCATGAGGCTCACTGCTTTTGCATTGACACCTCCAAGGGCTTTAGAATTGTAGAGATTGACCATTACAGTACAGTCCTGTAGGCGCGCCTGCATACCGCCACCTAACACAGTATGAGGGGACATTGAAGGTCTAGATTCGTTACATTAAATGTAGAGCCGTTTATTCAAAAAAATTAGATTCTTGCGAAAACTCCGAAGGGGCGATCATAAGTTGCCTATACCGGGGTGGGACAGTGGTGGGTACTTCAATGATGGATGACTTACCTATCAGATAATTGAACCCATGATGTTTGGGCACAAACTTAACGCTTTTGAAAGTACTTGGCTATTCACCGGTTAACAAGTTGGTTAGAACAAACATCCTATACAAATAATCCAAGCTTTTATCAAATTAATCAAAATTATTAAAATTGCAACGCGCTGAAAACATCTTTTGTAAATGGGTCTTTTCTCCTAGACGGCTAATGACTCAAGCAAAAAAAATATTTAAAAAAAAACAAGCCGTCGATCCGGTCTTGTTCCCGCGGAGGAGCCGATTGTTGCGAGCGTCAGAATGAGTAGAAACATAAAGTTAGTGAGATTGCATTATCTCGGCACAATGCGCATTGTTTGCCGCCTGCAAACAATGAACGGACCATCTCGTCATTTTTCTCACGGAGTGCTAGCATTAATATTGTATTATTGATGGTCTTCGTAGTCAAATGGTATATGTATCAATAATAATAATATTAATTTGGTAATTAATTAAGTTTGGTAATTAAACATAACTTGATTGATTGCCATAATGTAGTACCATATTATGAATATGAACCAAATTCATTTTTAGAAAATGAATTATATAAAATATATTATGATAAAACTGAACTAATAGATAGAACTATTAGTCATAATAGACCTGATATAGTTTTACATGACAAAATTAAAAAAAATAACATATATCATTGATGTAGCTATTCCAAATTCTTGTAATATTCAAAAAACTGTTTCTGAAAAAATAAGAAAATACACAGATTTAGGAAATGAGATTAAAAGAATTTGGCATTCTCAGACTATAAAAATATTACCATTTATTATTTCGGCTACTGGCATTATACCTTGGTCTCTCATTCAAAATTTAGGCATATTAGAATTGCCAAAGAATTTGTATATAAAAATGCAAAAATCAGTCATTTTAAATACATGTAGGATTACAAAAGATTTTTTAAATATTTATATTGAGGGATCAGTAGGATTTAAGGTTCAATTAGGAATTCCACAGAGCCGAACCCTCTGATATGAAAATATCTGGAGTCGGTGAATTTTTTTCCCATTTGGTCTCTAGTAGTTTGACATGTTGTTCTTGTATTGTTTTGTATTTATAATACTTATATAATGCAATTGCATAGCGTGGATTGACTAGATGATCATTTGGGGAAGTATGTGAAAGGGTTTAGTTTTTCCTGTGGGGAAAATTTAACCCGGACATCTAAATCTGGTGCGTATAAAAAAGTATTCGTGAAAAGGAGTTTGATTCCTGACATGGCAGAACTTTTTTCTGGCGAAAATTAACAAAAAAAATGATTGTGTGCGCTGCCTACCTGGGTACTGGTAAAGATGATTGTTAATCAAAAGATACGTACGTTAGGCATTATTCCATAAATACTTAGTTATTAAATTGAAACCGTTTTTAGAGCGTATAATAATGTTTTTCAATCACTCATGATATGTGTCATCGAAAAGGGTGTCCGCAATTATATAATGAAACACCAAGGTGTGTATTATTGTTTTATTATTCATTTACTTAGATAATTTCAATATGAGTTCCTTGTGCTGTACGGCAAACATCTAAACTTGTCGACATCCCCCCAGGAACATTGATTCATGTCAGGATTCACAGTCGCAATTGCTGAGCGGATTCTCTCTTAAGTTAGAGATCCCAGATTTTTTCTATAAAACTGACTAAAATAAACTGTCTCATCGGATATCTTTTTTTTCCATTGGATATATTTTTTCTTTCTTATAAAATTATTAACAATATAAATCAAAAGCACTTTTTCGCTTGAAATCCAAAGCGCGTCATCTAGATTCCGTTCGCTAAGCGATTTTTACCTATTATTACCTATATTCGTGGCGACATAAGGTTCATTAAGAATACATACATTTTTGACTTGCAGCTTATTCTGCAATTTTTGGCTATCTAGAAGCCCTAATCTAACTCCTATTAACTTTTATTTGCGAGGTTATCTTAAAAACATTATCTTACAGAACGCAAACCATTAATTATTTTAGATAAATAATGCTATTAATAGCGTATTGACGTGTGTACAAACTTTACGATCAATGTAGTCGACTTGTTAAATACCAGTAAAGTTGAAGAAAGTTACGATCTCCTTACTACAGAAAACTTTTGGTACTATGAAGCCTTATTGAAAAAGCTTGTAGAAAGCAATTAGCAGAATATTCACTACGGTAATATTCCGTACTGTATCAACAGAATATTGTTGGCATATAGATAAGTAATACAATAAAGGAAAATAGACAAGCAGTACATACCTGCAAAATATATTACAACACGGAGTACTGCATGAAGATAAACGATTTGGAAAATGCTGCATCATCAAGAGTTCGCGCTGAGAAAATAGGTCAAAAGATTCCAATTTTCATTAGCAGCACCAACCTACTATTTATTATTTACAGTACTACACAACACTCGTTAGATACTTGTTTCTTAACGAGTTCGCAACACTGTTCCTGTTGTGACATTTTCACAAATGCACCATAACGCTATTATTATACTGGCATCGACCTGTGAAAAATCACGGAACACTGTTTATTTATTTATGTATAATAATAAACGCCTGTTCAGGCGTTCACGAACATATGATTTACGTAATTTTAATGTGTGTAATTCTAGTGAGATATACGTATTCCAATCAAATCCTTGTCTGCCCATCATAAAATTTTGCTGTTGTTTTAAAAAACACGTTAGTTAAAGAACACATTATATATTATTACTAGCTGACCCGACAAACGTTGTTCTGCCATATAAATTATTTTTAGTGATTATTTTGGTCGTTAAATAAAAAATAACAAATGTATTGTAAGTGTGTGGGGATGGGATCTTTGACAGTTTTTTTATACGTGTGAGGGAGATTTGCCCTAATTATTGTATTTTTCCTTTGGAGGGTTGCAGACATACGTTCACCGTTTGTCCCAATTTCGGCTGTTGACATTTGGGGTCTAAGAAAGAGGGGCAACGTTATATATTTAAGAACAAAAGCAAAACAATCAGCGCATTGACATTTGTGGAATTCACGCACTACCCAATATTACACTTATTACAATATTCCTGCAGCTCTTTCAAAAGAAGAGAATTCGTTCCATACAAAAAGGAAGAGGAAAAGAATTTTCTTCGTAATTATTTTTTTCGTGAATTTCCGATGTTTTAATAGCTACGCTGCTATTTTGAGCGGAGACAAATTCAACAAACCAAAGATTAAAAAAATCGGTTCAGTCGTTCTCGAGTTATAAAAAATGATGTTACTTACCCGACTTTGTTATAAATATTAAGATATGTATAGCGCCTTTGAGGTGATTTTTCACAAAAGCGGCGCTATACAAATCATTAAAATATTATTGTTATAATAATGTTATGAAACAATAATCATGAAGTAAAATACGGGGTGTCCGGGGGTAAAGTGCATTAACTTCGGGAGGTGATTCTACATGATAGTACAAGTAAAAAAAGATAGATAACTTTTTTCGAAATTCCAACGTTTAGGGGTAGTTCTGAGGCAAAAAGATAAAATTAGTCAGGCGTGTGCGGCCAGATTTTTTATTTTCCGCTGTTACGATACGGGCTAATCACAATCAAGTCGGGCGCCCGGCAGGCTCTCGGCAAGTAAGATCGTACCTCACACTAAGGATTTTTAGTAGGTACGTCTTTTTGTATGGGAAAAAAAGGGTTGGAATTTTGGAAAAAGTTTTTAATATTTTTTACTCCTACCATCATGTAGAAACATCTCCCGAAGTTAATGCACTTTACCCCCGGACGCGTATTTACAATCCCTACCGCGTTTCAGTCACTTTAAATTTTCAAAATCAAAATTTAAATATTTAGACATAAAATTATTAATTTCTAATATACACATTGTAAAGATTATTTTATCTAGACTTTAGAACAATTTTTGTTTTTGCAAAGTGATAAAAAATTATCAATATACAGGTGTATTTACAATATATGGGAATAATAAAAAATAATAAATTTAAATATTTAGAAATAAAATTATTATTTTCTAATACCCAAATCAGAAAGATTATTTTATCTAGATTTTAGAACAATTTTTGTTTTTGCAATGTGATAAAAAATAACCAATATAGAGGTACATTTAAAATGTAAATTGTCGTTACCGCGACTGAATCGGTTTTGTAAATACGCCCCCCGGACATCCTGTATATACGTATATAACGTTAACTTCCTTTAAACGTCTTAGTAGTTACAAAGGGGGAATGCGTTTCAACTGTATTTTTCAAAATATTTTTACCTTTTGTTGGTAAATCTATTGAAAGAAACAACTTTGTATAATTATGTTGGACGTCATGAGTCAACTGTGTTTTGTGTCATTAACAGGTAACAAGTTCTTACATTTTTACGATGACACTAATATTCTTTGATACAATCCTTATGTACATAAATATGATACTATCATACTATATCGCACTACCAATCCTCATCACGCATCGTCAAACGTGAGATTAATGAAATTATTTAAATAAATTAGCGGCGTTATCACGCACTTAAAAATAATGTCCTTCATTCAATCTATGAGAAGATAAAAATGATCAACCCTTTGAAACTTGGGAAGATTAATGTACACTTTTGCCGAATAACTAGAGAAGTGACTGGTACAAGCAGACATTCCTCACCTGAGAGTGCTTGGGAAAGTAATACGTTGTTTTATTGACTATCCTCCTACTGCTCATACAAAGCTCCTGCTGCATTTACAAGCTGGACTCTACCTGAATAACTCAGGGATCAAAGTGTCCATGCATGCCGGTGTCCTGTTGATTTTACAGAATTTGTGCTGGCTCCACTTGTCCCATACGTAGTTCTATAAATTACTATGGAAATTATTTTAAGGTGAACATAATTTACCTCGTACAAAAATACGAATATTTATGCTAACAAAACAGGTATAAATTTATTTAAAAAAATGTGATATGGAAATGCTGTTGTTTATTCGAATGTGAAAAGTGAAGAAATCTGGCACAGACATAATTTATTATTAATATTCAACCAAAGTTTGAGTAAGATAGTGGTTTTTTTAACACCTTTGTTAAAAAATATTGTTATACATTTACAGAAAATATGTAACTATGTACTTGGTAATGATTACATTACGTTGTAAGTTATGTAAGTTTCATCCCCACATAAAGGCAATGTTTTTGTTTATGAAAGATGCGCTGTTATGTTGTCGGTATTTATCTATTATATAAAAATGAATCGCTGAATGTGTTACTAAGCGCATAACTTTCGAACGACTGCACCAAATTGGATAATTATTTTTTTTGTGTGTTCATTATTGTCAGGACAAGGTTTTTATAAAACTTCCGGTGAGCTTTAGCGTTACGAAATTTGTATAAAAAAATTGCTATTGGTGGCATACGAGGTTTGAAAACTGAATGTATGAAAAGCGGGAGGGAGGGAGGGGGAGGGGAACCTGGGAGGGGGGAGGGGGACCTGGGAGGGGGGAGGGGAACTCGGGAGGGGGGGTCGCAGGGGAGGGGGGTTCGTGGGACGGGGGAGTGGAGTGGGGAGAGGGAAGGTGGAGGTGACGGAGGGGGAACGCGAGAGGGAAAGAGGACGCAGGAGAAGAATGGGAGGCGGAAGGGGAACGGGACGAATGGGAAAGGGCACTCAGGGAGAAACAATTTCTTTATTAAATGGCATAGCAACGCATGCCGGGACCAGCTAGTTTTTTATAAATATATAAAAGTTATTCAGTTATTTTCCATTTACAGCGTGTTTTTTAATGTATGAGTAAAAATATTGTAAGTTCAATTCTAATGGTTAAGAAGCCTCCGTGGTCGAGGGGTAAGGCTCTCGACTAGTAAGCCAGGTACTTTTCAAGCTTCCTCTTCACACCTTCTTCTTCCTTATCTCCCCTTACCTCCCTACTACCTTCGGTCTCACTACATACCAATACCATAGTTTCACTGGATACATACTGTCAGGAGTCTTCTGCGGTATTCACGTAAAATCGTGCTATCACAAACTCGATTTATAATAATTGTACTTCATAACATTAAATTAGCGTAAGGTTAACTAATAAAAAAGTGCTGTGTTGTGTTCTTATTTATATTTTGGTCACTATAGGTCAAAAACAAAAGAAAAACTTTCGTTTTTTATTATAATGTTAATAAAAGTGTAATTTTTTTTACTCGTTTCTGCTTTTTAGATACGTACCGTAGATAGATATGTTCCTATTATTTTAATTTTATTTGTTGAATAATGTTGATTTACTTATTTTAAAAATACATTTCTTATTGCGTGTCATACCATTACGAATTATATTGCATGCATGAAGTCCGGAATTAAATAATAATTTAATTCAAATTTTAGAGATTAGAAAGAGTGTTAATGCAAATTTAAATATTATTAATAATCAAAAATTGTTTTTAAATGACCCATTATTAAATCTATTCCCCTTTTAAATTTTTAATTGTTCTATATTGCCCCTCGTCCCTTACACATTATTTTCTTTCACATTTTATTATTGTTTATGTCTATTATTTTTCTATATTACCTACGTATGTCTATTTTTTAAATTAGTTCTGTCAAAACCCTGAGGAAGTCAGCTTTGCTGACGAAACATGTCGGTTTTTTGTAAATAATTAAGTGGTTAATACAACGTTATTTATTAATTTAAATAATAATTATTATTGACATACTTCCCACAGATATTTTTTAAGGTGTATCATTGGGTAAAATTACCAGTGTTTTTAATTACATTTGGGGAAATGATTCGACCTTAACCACCCGTATTTACACTCAAGGATCCTTTTTTTCAGATATTTTAAAGGTTGATGAATCATTCAAACACAGCGTACAACTTGTGCATCAACAAGAAAGTGACGAGAACGGAACCGGACACTAACCAAACCTAACGCCCGCTCTTTTTCAGCCAAAAGGAAGCTAAAATTAAATTCATAAATCGTATTTGCACACAATTGCGATTTAATAAAACTTATGTTTCTGGAATTAATTATTTCATAACAATGTCAATTATGTGAATTCGGAAATCGTGGATAACTTTGTTCTACAAATAAGTGTCATTGTGGCCGAAGAATGCTCATTTTGTCCTCACTTCTGGCGAAGTTGACAGATTGTTTGAAAAAAAAACATTTTTTTTTTTTTTAATAATATATTGGGTTTTGTTTCAGTTGAACAAAAATACTCAGCAGTTTAGGTATAACATCCTAATGTATAATAGACCTTTCGGAAAATTGTGTACGGAAAACATAGAAATAAAATACTTCTACGAAAAGTAGCAGATTCGAAAGTCATCTGCCGAAAGCAATGTGTGCAATATTACGGCAATAACCCCAAAGCACCGGAGCGTGACCTCCTCCCTGCGGATCCGGGGGCATAAGTCACCGCTTTACGGCCGTTCCATTTAAGTGAAAACGGTGACGATTCCTGAATATCTGTAACCGTTGCCGCCACTGCAACTGTCACTGAAAATGTAAACCACCAGAAAAGTTCTCGAAGTAGGCTCAATTTTTCCTCACTTCTGGCGAGAATGAGCACACATTTTCAAATTCCGCATTTCTTCCTTGAAGAATCTCTAACACAAACATTCATCACCAAGAAAGAGGTTTTTATCGATGAGTGTCATAATTTAGACGATACTTGCAAGCACGACGGCAAATCTTCCATGACACGGCATTAATAATCATGGTTATCAAAAAGTTCGCGCGGAAATCAACAGTTTAAACCACATGTAGTCGCAAATAGATTGCGAATCAAAAATAGACTGTAATCAATAACTTATGGCGTTTCGATGAAACTATGGGGATGGTGAACATTGGATGTTAAGATTGGATGACAAGAGAATCTGACACATCTGGATTTCCCACCGCAATTTCTTGTTGTGCTATTATGTTACCGATAATCACTTAGCCGAGTACATGCACAAGTCTCAGTATGAATCGATAATACGAACTGAGAGATCAACTCCTTTATTAGTTGATCATTGCACTGGTTCCTAACAGACTTCTTAACAGTCGATATTGAATGCACCGAGGGGCCACCGTTTTGGACACCACAGGTTACCTACCTGGAACAACTCATTGTTCCAGGTAGGTAATATTGACACAGGTAATATTGTCACAGGTAATATTGTCACAGGTAATATTGTCAGAGAGGATAGGTAGAATGAAGAAAAGTTTATATATACACGTAATTGCGTCAACACATTTATAATTGTAAAAACGAAGGACGGGTTGTTTTATTAAATTTGAACAATTTATCAAATTTTAAGGTTTATTTTGGCGTCCTGTGTAGTTGTATTCAAGTTCTGTTATTATATCATTATACGCCAGTTGCTTCATAAAACTGAAATAATCATAAAACTTTAATAGAACTATCACAGAACGTGAAAATAAACTTTAAAAATGCATTAGATGTTTAAATTTTATACTTATTTATAGATTTCACTCAGTGACAACCGGCGGCTGCCTATCACCTGAATGAAGGAACATTCTAAGACTGCTATCAAAGCGATTGAGTTCAACAGAAGGCTTTGGTGTTTGGTTTAAAATATTCCATTTCTACAGAGGTCAAACCCATCAGCTGTTATAAGTATATTAGTCGTGGTTTCATTTAATATAATTCAGTTTGTATTATTATTCATTCAATAATAAAAAAACTGCGTTGATTGCGCAGTAATTTCTTCACTCCTAGGAATCGTTAAAGTAAAAGGCGGCAGAGGCTAACGCCATTCAAAGTACGAAGCCGCGACCAGAATTAAATGTGCCACCGTGGGCCAATTTTTTTTCCACAATTTTCAAATTTGTCAATTTTCTACACCTTAATAAAATATTATTAAGCAAAGTGACACAAGTCACAGACTAACACCGACAGTTCAGTTTTTCGTCGACGTGCCTTTAGGATTTAGGAGTGGAAAGGTCTTATGTAATTTGACAACATTCATTTTGTTTCAAATAGTTTTTTTTTAAATATTTTTTTAAAGTTTATTTAGGAAACGTACGTTTGTAAATATACATTCATTTTACATTTATTAGTGAATATAACATAAACAAATGAAGTTCCATTTATGGGTTTTAAAACGAAATGGTTACAGATTAGGAAGCAAGAAGCAAGTAGATATTTGAAGTTAAATATTACATAGTATTAGTAAAAAGTGAGTAAAAAGAAAAAGTAAACAATAAATACATAATAAAGAAATAATTTTTTTTGGTTTAAATAGGATTTTAAGGATAATTTAATTTTAAAAGTTTCAAGGGTACAGTGGAAAATATCGATATCTCTTAGGGCGTTGTAAGATTTGCGGATACGTTCGAGCAAAGAATTTTGTGCATACTTCGATTTGAAATGTTTTATAAAAATAGGGTATTCAATCTGGTATTGGGTTCGGGGCAACGAAATGCAATCCTTTCTAATAGATCTGGTAAGTCAATAAGGCAGTTCACAATCTTGTATAGAAATAGTACGTCAGAAATTTTTCTCCGTTTGTAAAGACCAATAGGTTTATACTGGTGATTTTCAAAACGATACGACAGGTGTTTCAAAAATTTTGTTTGAATATTTTGAATTCGGATAATATAAGTTTGGTATTGCGGATTCCAAAATTCGAGATGAGATCTTACTTAAGGCTTATAAAGTAATTCAAAAAAGGGTTATTGAACGGTTTTGTGATGCGTAGGATAAAACCCATTTATTTGTAGGCTTTTTCTAAGATGTATTCAATATTTTTTTATTTTATTTATTTATTTACATATGCATATATATTACAATACATTACAATGTGATCATTTGTCTGTCCAACTGGGCAGAATACCCGCTTCAGGACAGCCAAATTGTATATTTAGTTCATAATATTCTTAACAAAGAAATAGTTACGTTCAAAATATCACGGGAATTTGCTTCTGTCGAGACAACTTTTGAGAACACTAAGAATTGTATATAATTAAGGGATGGTTTCTTTATGTCTTTAAAAGAATCGCAAAGATGTGATTTTTTTCAAGGTCAATTTAGAGAACATAAATAAATGCATTCAGAGTGAATGCATTTATTAATGTTCTATGAGTGTTTTCTTTAGTGAGATCACAAGAAGGAGATTCTTTCCAGGCCATTTTAGAGAACATTTACAATTGCATCATCAGAATTTACACATTTATAAACCAATATTTGACATATGAATTCACAATGTATTTATAACTATTTAATTTTAATAAAGTACTATAATTTTTAGAATTTCTTAAATAGTAGAAATGACACAATTATAATCCAAATATATGAAAAATGATTTTTCAAGCTCGTTTTGGTGAACATTAATTTATTTAGTTGTTTATTTATTTCTTTTATTTTACGCCCAGAGTGCTTTTACCTAACAAATAAATAATAAAGGCAGTACCTCCATCTTTAACATGAGAAAACAAATAGTTTAGATAAAGTTACGATGTGAATAAAAGGTATATAAATTAAATAAAAATATAGGCAACAAAAATTTAGTACAGTGGGATATATAATATCAACATGTTACGATTAAAAAAATACGTATATAATATAAAAATCCAACCAACAAATTTAAAAGTAAGATCCAAGGTTTGCAAAATTGCAACATTAACCGTGTATTTACACCTATAAGTATGTTTCGCTGTGCCAAGCCGATGCGATGTATCGATGGTACCGACTTCCTGTACCTCTCTATGGAGTTGCAGGAGTTTGAAACCATCGGACCTATCCAATTTCGAATTCAATATTTTAGGTAAAAAAGTAAACCAATTTTTTTTCAATGAAATTACAAAGGCATTACATTTAATTACATTAATAATTGTATTCCGAATAAGTGAATGGTTTCTATCGGGAGATCACAATTATGATATTTTTTCTGGGTTATTTTGGAGAACATTTGCAGTTGCATAATTAGAATTTACACATTTATACACCAATATTTGACATATGAATCATCAATGCATTTATGACCATTTAATTTTAATAAATGTACTATTATTTTTAGATTTTCCTACGTAAAAGAAATTACCCATTTATAAACCCGACTATATGAATATGAATTTCCAATGTATTTATATAGAAATTTTCAAAACTTATTAATTGAAATGTATAGTCGTTATTTTACAAGAATCAAAGACCAGTCCTTATTTTACACGGATCAAAAAACAGAGTAAAAGTTTTATTTTTATGCATTAATATAAACTTTTTAGTACATATTAGGTATGTGATATTGTGTTAGCATATGTTCGCTCTCGACTCTCCCCATATCCAGAAGCCAATTGCTAACCAATTTCCGTAAAATGCTTGTACTTTTCAGTTTCCAAGCATCGGGTATGAAGTTGAACAATTTAGGCCCTAAGTAGGAGTATTGTCTTTGGGCATGTGATGTGTTTGTAGTAGGCGGAATTACTGGATTCCTCCCTGCATGACGGGTGTTGTGGAGATGATCGATGGATGGATATGGATGGATGGATATGGATGGATGGATGATGGATGGATGGATGGATGGATGGTGATGTCGGTGTTTTTGTGTATGTAAAATAATTTTTCTTATGTATAGTTGCCGTACATTAAGAACTCGTATCTCTTTAAATAATAGCTCACTGGGATACCTAAATGGTTTCTTAAGGATGACCCTTAGAAGTGATTTTTGTGCTTTTGCTAGGGGATCAATTATTGTTTTGGAACAGCCGCCCCATCCCAAGGATGCATATTCTAGCAGTGAGTTACACAAGGCATGGTACATTTGTTTCAGATCTTTTACGCAAAGAATATTTCTAACAGACATGAATATATGAGTAAGCTTTTTAATCTTTGTGGAAGTCGAGACAATATGTTCGTCCCATCTCAGAGATTTATCTATGATAATTCCTAGATATTTTATACTATCGACACATTCTTAGTTTAAGCATTTACATGTGGTCCGGTCAATACAATGGTGAATAATGATGTTGTGTATTTCTTTTGGTTATCCTGCTTGTGTTGCTCTGAAACTGATGTATTTGGTTTTATCTAGATTAAGTGTTAGGAGATTATTGTCTAACCATTGTTTGACCTTGTTTAACCCTACTTCTGCTTTACTATGAACAACATTCCAGCTTTTGTCTTCAAATAGTAAGACTGAATCATCAGCAAAGGTGATAATGTGGTCGGCAAAGGAACTGTTACATAGATAATTTATATATATATATATTGAATAGAAGTGGTCCTAAAGTACTTCCTTGGGGTACACCGAATTTAATATTAGCTGAATCGCTTATAGTGTCGTTGATGAGCACTCTTTGGCTCCTGTTATCTAAATAGCTACACAACCAATTGAAGAACTGCCCTTGTATACCGATGCGCTGTAGTTTATTCTTCAGAATTTTGTGAGAGATAGTGTCGAATGCTTTTGCTAGATCCAGGAAGAGCGCAATGCATTTTATACCTCTATCTATGTTATTAGAGATAATTTTTGTCAATTTAGCAATGGCATTTTCAGTGCCTAAACCTGGTCGGAAACCGTATTGGCTATTGGAAAGGATGTTGTTGTTTTCTAGGTACAGGCTGAGCCAATTCTTAACAATCTTCTCAATAATTTTAGACACAGAGTTGATCAAAGAAACTGGTCGGTAGTTGTTAATCTGTGATTTATCCCCATTTTTGTGAAGTAAAATAACAATTGATTGTTTTAAATGATTGGGGAATTTTCCAGAGTTAAAGCTTAGATTACAAATGAACGATATCGGTGATGCTATGGCGGATTTTATATTTTTTAACAGATTTGAAGAGATCCTATCTGGGCCACACGCATTGGATGACTTAAGCTCGTCAATTATTTTCATCACTTCTTGTGATGTAGTTCGAATGTTATCTATTTTATGACTGAGATTACAGCATGTTATCTTAGCAAGATCAGTTTCAGTTGTGTTATATTTATCAAGATTTTTTTTTGACAGTGTGGTTCCCACTGACGCGAAGTAGTTATTTGCAAAGTTTACCATCTTTATTGGATCTGACGTGATAGTGTGATCAATGTTCAATGATTTAATTTCAGATGATTTATTGATTTTAGTTTTAGTTATATTACGAAATGCTTCCCATAGCGTTTTTGATGTATAGTTGGTTTCGTAAATAATTTTTTTAAAGTAGTTTTCTTTAGTCGATGTAATTAAATTTTTACACAAGTTCATATATTTTTTATATCGAGTTTGTAGTATGATATCCTCTGGGTTCCTATTCGCCTTTTTGTGTAGTTGATTCCTCCTGGGTATTGATTTAACAAGACCAGGGGTGATCCATGGCGTTAGTTTTAATTGTTTGTTAGATATAATTTTGTTACTAGTGTGTTTAGATATGTAATCGTGTAATTTGGTGAAGAATTTCGTCATTGCTAAATCAGTATCCCTTTGGTCTAGAACGTTTTCCCATTTTTCTGAATTTAAGTCCTCAAGTAGGTTGAAGTAGTTTATTCGAGGTATGTATTTAATTTTAGCAGTAGTGGGAGGTTTATTTTTAAGGCAGAGAGCTGTAGTGTAGTGGTCAGAAATTGTGGTGTGGATAACAAATGATTCGATGTGTTTAATTTTTTTGATGTTAATGTGGTCTAGACAAGATTTACTTGTGCCCTGTTCTCGGGTAGGGCTGTTAATTGTCTGTATGAACCCATTTTCCGTAAGCAGACATAGATAATCTTCGGATTGACGGTGGTACTCAGGAATCGTATTAATATTTAAATCGCCTAAAATAATTTGCCCTTCTAATTGTTTTGAACTTTTGATGATTGATTGTAAAGAATTCAAAAAAGTATCAATATTTTGGAATGAGGGTGATCTATAGATTGCAAAAATACATAAGTTATTGTTCAATACGATTTTCATACAGTTTGCTTGTGATAGTAAAATTTCGTCGACTTGTGCTTGTAGACCGTTTCTGATGTAAATTACAATTCCACTGGATTTATTTAAATATATATTTGTGTGATGTTCCGAGTAATTGTGAATCATTTTAGAGGTGTACTCTTTATTTATCCAGCATTCCGTTAATATTATGACTTCGAATGCGCAATTAAATTGGTCTAGAAAAATGAGGAAATCGTCAAGTTTTGAAATGCTTCTAATGTTCTGGTGTATAATTTTTAGACTGTAAGAGCCCCAATTATAGTTTTTTATATTATTTAGATCATCAATTATATTCAAGTTACAGTATATACCTGGATGGTTATCAATATCATAAGGTAAATCAAACATAATTAAATGTTGGTTGTATGTGGCATAGAGAAAAGTGTTCCAGTAATATATTATTAAATTTAAAAACTATTCCCAGTGTGGTTGCATGGATAGGTGTGTATGGAAATAATTTAGTGATTTGGTAATATAATGCAGAATGTTTAAAGTCGATGAAACATCGTGATAACAAATTATTATATATGTATGGTAAAAATATAACAAGTGAAAATGAGCGAGGCGGGTGCTCGTACCTTCTTTGTGCAATGAAATATTTAATTAACCTTAAACTATGTAAATTCTGGTTAATAATATAATGAAGATTGGTAAATTCGCTATCTCGCCGAGTTAATGATTTATTGCATATACCTGGAAACGAGCGAGACGGTATATACCTCGGTAGTACGATTCTTTCAGTTGCATCACATAGTTGCGAGCTTGCTTTCATCAGATATACATATTGCATTGGACCCCGTGTCCCGTCTGACATATATCTGCCCCGCCTTCGACCACGTGAAACGGTAACCTCGCGTTTTCGCTTCTTGTCTTGCCTTCCAAAATAGTTGCTTGCCTCGAAATGTCAGCTGTTCGGAGACGTAGATCCTGGTACTCGGTCCCGCAATTCCAATGTTCGAAGTATTCAATTTGTCTTCCAAATTCGGGTTGTTTTTGTTGTATGATTTCACATCCGCTAACAGCTGTTCTTTGGCTATGTTCGATTTTAGTTTGATTATAATTTCTCTCGGGTGAATATTATTTATTTTTTTTGCTGCGCGATGAATAGCGTCTATGTCCTTGATTTGGATGTTCGACTTAGTTTTTTGGCATATATTAAAAATGACGTCTTGTAGTATTTCTCCTTTATTTTCTGGTATGCCTCTGATTTCTAAGTTGTTGGCCTTCAGAGCCCGCTCCTGGAATTCTAGACAGTTTTCCAGAACATTAATCCTGGCTTCCAAATCGATGTTCTTTTTTGTAAGCTCCTCATTCCTTGATTCAATTTCACGGATCCTTCCTAGGAAGTCCTCGTATTGTGCACTCATGAATTGAATGCTTTCTAGAATTTTATTGTTTTGTTCCAAGATATCATTTTGTTTTCTTTCGAGATTAGACGTCTTATCCAAGACTAACCCTTGCAGATCTTCTAAGTTTGTCTGGGCCTGAGCTGTGGTCGACGGTCCTTTATTGGTATTTTTTTTACCTGGCTCCAAAGGTTCGTTACCGCTGACTGTGTCAACTACGCTCGAAGCGCTCGTCACAGTAGTTGTCTTCGTGTTTTTGCACTGTTTACATTTCAGTAGGGAACGCCGTTCCTGAGTGAGTCTACGGAAACTGTTCTCAGTAATTCCCCCACAGGCTAGATGAAATGTGCCTTTGCACGCCGAGCACACAAAAATTGACTCATCTGTTATTACTGGCTCCGGGCAAATGTTGCAGTGCATTTTGAAAATAAATTTATGAGCTACCTGCGTTACGCCTTAGTAATGTTAAATTACGTTTTTTGATTTTTACTGATTACACTCAGTAGGTACGGTAAATCGCTTATATGAAGTTTATAGATTTTGGACTATGTTGTCACAAATAGCAATCACTACCGTTAACTTTCCGATATTAGTGTTTTTGTCACTTAGTAATCACTTTATAGCAGAGCAAAAATATTATGAACTAGTTACAATGGCGGTAATTGAGGTATATACTCCAAGATCTCTAATTTTATTCACCCATTCAAAAGGAACGTTGTTCTGATGGTAAATATGGACGATTGGGTGACTTTTACGTGAAAATGTTATCGCATTACATATATTTATATTAAGAAATAGTTCATTTTCTATGCAATATACATTAATTTTATTAAAATCTTCTTGTAATTGTTTGCAATCATCTTCCGAGCTTATGCATTTATATGTAAAGAATAAAATCAGATTTACAGATGACATGTTTGATGTCATATACAAAGTAAAGAGCAGGGGCCCTAAATGGGAACCTTGAGGTATACCCGAAGGAATGGTTATTTCCTGTGACATGTAATCTTTGAGGGCAATAGCTTGACTTCTATTTTTAATGTAAGATGAGAACCATCTGAAAGGATTTCCACATATACCAATTTTATGAATAAAATTAACGTGATTTATTTTAGATTATCGTGAATAATTTTTGGATTATCATGCCGTGTTGAGCTACCTCCTTCTTTAGCCAATGTTTTGGTGAGCATTACAGGGCCCATCAAGAGGGTAGATGAAATAAAAAAAATGTGCAGAAGTTTATGAATTATTATATTGTAATACTAGCTTCAATCCTCTGAGAACTGGTATTAAAATATAATTTCAAATGGTTTTCTGTTTTTAGTTTTGGTGTAACCATCTACACAGGACCGTAGAGCTTCGCCCCGTAGTCTTTATTAATATTAATAGGATGTTTTATAATTTCAAAATCCAATATTTCCAGGAATTATATGTTCACTGGTGACTGTCACTGCGACTGCTATAAGTCGCGGTGACACAGGCCAAAATGAGAAACAGTTTTTTTTTTATCGAGGCGAAATTCTAGATCTTTGCAAAGGTCAGGCGTCTGTCCCAAAGTCAGATCGTAGATACGCGATGGATGGGATAGATAGGATCTTAGGTACCGAATGTAGCAAAAGGACAACCATTAGGGAATTTTTTTGTACCTACGAGGAGCAAAATAATATTGTTTGCTTAACTTAAGCCTTCGCTTTTGTTATTTACATCAGGTGTTAGGGAACCGTAAAAAATAGTCAAAATGGAATAAAAAATACATTTTATAATAAGGCTCAATTACAAAGTATGAGAAAGAATACCCTTTTTTTAAAAAAAACTAAGTTGTGATTTAATCAAATAAAGCATTATTTTACTTTACGGCTTGTTATAATTTACAATGTAAACACATAATAATTTATTATTGAATATTTATGATTTCAAATATTCTCTGGATGAAGGCAGTTCCCTTGTTAAACCGGTAGAGCAATAATTATCAAAATAAATAGATTTAAAATTAATTTATGTGTTTATATTAAAATTAACAACCATAACATCACCAATCAAAATGCTGTAACTTCATTCTAACCCTAAGTGACCAGCTCAGGTATGGGGGCTCCATCGAAGCCAGAGAAAAGTTAGCCTCCCAAAAACTGGGCGTACTGTACAGGGCCCGCAGATACTTTAATAGTACACAACTGCTAACCCTGTACAAATCAAAAGTACGCTCCACGGTTGAATTTGGCAGCCACCTCCGGTCTGGAGCTCCAAAATACCTGAAAAATACCCTCGACTCTGTGCAGAAACGGGCGGTCCGTTTGATAGATTCTCCTATCTTAACAGACGGATTGCAATCTTTAGAGCACAGGTGTCGGGTGGGAATGCTATCCTTGTTCTACCGGTATTACAATGGAAGATGCTCCGAGGAACTAGCATCATTGATCCCTTCGGCACCGGTGCATAGTCGGGAAATACGCTAAACGCGTGCCCAACATTTGTACATAGTTGACATTTGTCACATGAGAACAGGTCGTTTCTTCGACTCGTTCTTGTGTTCAACAGCTCGGCTGTGGAATGATTTGCCGGCCTCTGTGTTTCCTCCTTCCTACAACAAGGGTCTCTTCAAGACCAATGTTCATTCCTTCCTCTGCTCAAAACGACCCTCCACACAGCATCCCAGATGACATAGGCCCCGAGGGAAATTATTTTCCTCAGGGCCTCCTGTGTGGAGTTAATGTAAAAAAAATAATTCCATGCCATATAATATTTCGAGTACTTAAGATTATATTTATTTTACACTCTGTTATGATTTATGAAATAACTATATATGATTTATGAAATAACTCCTACACCAAGCTCAAGACCTAGCTTTCTTAATTGGCGTAGAAATTCTTGAAAATGTGAATTTCACTGTTTTCTTTTTGCCATAGTATTACGTTTATTACTGTAACAATGTTATAATTTGAACAATAAAAAAAATTAAAAAAATAATGTTTATCTTATATATTTTTTAAATAATTAGGAAATATTATATGTGACACTGCATTATAATAATCATCAATGTCTTATAATTATCAGTGTTCCCCAATAGGAATTCCGTAATTTATTGTTTCAGGAACTACCCCTAACATTAACAAATTAAATTCGATGCTTCAATTATTTACTAACTTTATAAGTTTGTAATCCGGCTAGCATACACTTAAACTTGTAAACTAGGCTTGTAAACGAAATGATTATGCACTTAGACGCCGCTACCCGAATTTCCACCGATTTCTTACATATCTCGCTTAAAAATTAGAAATTTTTAAGCTCTTAAAAAAATGTTATTTTTGAAGATAATATCTAGACGCATTCCACGCCGAAACACAAATTATATAAAATTCCCTCGATAGAAAAAAATCGCAAAGCACGCTCCGAAAATTATTATAAACTTAAAGTTATAGTTGTGAAAAAATTCACAATATTTCTTTAAATGATATTTAAGATACCTTCCACATGATTTTTGCTCTATTTTAAACGAGTCGTGTTTTATTAAACATTTTCACAATTTTCGCATCGATTTTATCGCTTTAAAAATTAGCGCGCTCCTCTTACATTCGTAATTACATATCTCTCCATCTTCATCTTTTTGAGCGCGGATGCGCTGCCTTAATAAATGAAATAATATTTCTTTGTTGGAATCACTATATTTTTAAATACGCCGACCCGAGGAAGGAATGACTGTTCTGAAACCGGTCAGCATGCGTAAAAAATATAGTGTAAATGTACCTTGACCATTATGGATTTCCCCTGCGGAAACTTTTAAAACATTAATTATAAAAACTCACTTCGGAAGGCGGGTATGGGCACCGTCGCTCCGGGATAACCAACACCCCTGCCATAGGCTACCCCAAGTGATTAGCTACGTTTAATGACTTAGGGTGCCCGGGTTCATGGGGTGAGGTTTGTCTTGGTTTTCGTGGCGGATGCGTTTGTCCACCTATTCCGTGGCGGGCCAAATCGAGAGAGACTGGTTGATGGAGACATTATGATCTCTCTATCCGCTCTCTCCCTTTGCTTGCATCGCACTGGGAGGGATGGATTCATAGGTCCGTCACTGCTGGACACATTGACTCCCAAATTCCTACCATCGCTCATATCTTTTCCTTACCAGAACATCCTCTATTTCCTTTCCATAAAAAGACCATTCACACAGCATCCTCAAAGATGACAATTATTTTTTCCCCTCAGTGTCTCCTGTGTTGATTTTATGTAAAAAAATAAATATGTTTATTTTTGTTTTGAATAGAATATATTCTGACATTTACATTTATATTTTTTCCTTTTTTGGACTTCCGAGAAAAGATTGAAAGACCCGGATATTTCAAAAAGAGTAATGGAGGAAAAAACTTGTAAGGGATGTATAGACAACTCGTTTTTGTCTACTTTTTCGTATTGATATCTTCATACTATTGAAGGAAGTGATCTCGCCAGGATGTCCCTTTTAATACTTATTGGAAATCATGATAGAATTAGAACGGATATGAATGCTTCAAAAAGAAATGAAAATAACACTGAATTTTGCTTTTTTCTGATGTATAAAGTTTACGAGTCAAAAACTAGAAGAAAGACAAACACATTAAAGTTAAAAAAATGTTTTAACACACAAATTTTATAAATATTTTGTACCTAGGTATTCAATGTTCCGTTAGGATGTTTTATTTTACATTATATTCGACAGTGGATTTATAAATTCACAACAATTACCTTAGAAATCATGAGCAATTAGAAAAGATTAAAAGTTGCGAAAACCAAAGCGAAACTACGAATGCACAAATTTGAAACTTTGCTTAAAATCATATTTTGTTAATTCCATTTGCCAATACATGTATCCAGAATTCATTTGCAATATTAAAAAAAACGGTTTTTTGTTAGCTTCCATGCTAAGCTTGGACATGATTATCGTAAGTTGTATAATACATTACGCACGCGTCTTTTTTCCAATGAAAAAATTTTTAACCATTCCAAAATATTACCAAGAAGGTTAAATCCTTCGTTTTTAATTTATTATTATAAATAATGCTTTGACTAAATTAAAACGGTCATGCACTTTGAATAGAATTACACGAAAAAATCGTTAAAAATCCTTGAACCGACTTGCCCCAATTAAAATTGCAGTTCAATTATATTATTAAGCTAGGCGATTAAAATCTAAAACGTGAAGCCAAAAAAAAGGTTGGAAATTTTTAAATTTAAAAGGTCTCGCCAGACCTTATCGCTCATCTGAGGGTTAAGAATTCGCAGGGTTATGCGATTTTGATAATTGATACAATTTGTTCTTGCAGAGAGGTTCATTGCTTAGTAAATTAGTTAGAGACCATCGCTCAATTATTTGATTTTAAAATCGCAGAGACCATTTTAGAAGACCCTGTTCTCCGTACATATTATTATTATAAAACAACACATCTCAATAACTATCCAACATAAATTAACTAACTAATCATCACGCCGTTTCTCCAAAGGGGTAGGCAGAGAGGACGGACCGCCAAACAACTCGGTCTTGACACACATTCTTTGCCTCACTAACATTCATACATCTTCTCGTACATACTCGATTATTCTGACTTTTGACATGACCCGACTATAGTATTTGATTCACTTGATCGTGACATGTCTTCCTCGGGCGTCCCCGACTTCTTCTTCCATTCACATTTACGTCATGTATTCTGCTCACATTATTTTCTTATTTCATTCGCTACACATGCCCAAACCACCTGACGGTCCCTTTCTTAACCTTACTCATTATGCCTACATCAGCTTTACCTTCTTTGCGAATATCCACATGCCTTTTATCCACACACTTGGTTTTACCACACATCCGCCTCAGGGATCTCATTTCAACAGCATTCCATTTACTTACATCCTTTGTCTGCCAGTTTCATGTGGACTGCTAGCTTTCAGTTTTATTTTTTTAGCGCCAACGGCATTCGGTCTTCCATTAATGGAGTTACCTGCATTTATCCTTCCTTCAATATCTTTATCAGCCTTCCCATCTCTCGTAAATAAACTACCCAGATATATAAACTCATCCACCTGCTCTAAGTATTCACCTGTTTTCGTACTCTCTCTTTCAAACACCATGACTTTAGACTTACTTACATTCATCATTAACTCATTATTCATACACACTTCGTTCATCTTAAACACGAGAGACTGTAGATCTTCCATGGTGTTAGAAATCAACACCGCATCATCCGCATACAACAGGCAACATACTTTCAGATCACTCAATTTCGCGCATCCAACATGAAGTGCTTTAAAATAAATAAACTAGAAGAGTTAATATTAAAACCACCATTCAACATCGGATCAATAGAGCAATGTGTAATAAACGTTAGGAATTCATCACATCAATATATTTTGTTTCCAATGTTGTAAAATAATTTCCCGAAACAACAAGTTATGTTTATTTCCTATAATGTAAAATAATTTCACAAAACATCAAGTCATGTTATTAATACTGAACACATACACTGCAAACAAGCCACATAATATTATCATGATAAACATTTCATCCAAACAACTGTCAAAAGCTCAATTTCCACAAGTGGGAAATGCGTGGGAAAGCATCAATATTTTTATAACCTTTTTCAGGCAAAATTCATTGTCGACGCGTACTCTCGTAGAATAATTTTATCGTGATGAATAATACTATACTCTCAATTAAATTGTATTGTGGGCTTTTGGATATTTTCAGATTTTCGTTCCACCCACTGCTGAAAAGCGGCTTTTCCGTGATAATACTTATCAGTGATTATTGAAATAATCTTGTCCATTATCTACCTAGACTTAGCCCATATGGTTTTAAATCGAATTATAAATAACGGGGATTATGGCATGCTTTTCATAATCATTATTATCATGACCTACAATATTTAGATATTATTCGATCGTACTTGCTAGTTGGTACCAAGGTATTTTTATACAAATTATTTGCGATTTTCACAGACGGGAAGGTGCACTCATTTCCCGACTTACTTCGCCATAGACTAGCCAGCTTCTGGATCTGGGCACGGAAGTCAACCAACATACATTAGTACCATTTATCAAAGACCTTGGTGTTATTTTTGACCGGAAACTTACATTTGATCGTCACTGTGAAACAATTTCCAATAAGGCCATGCAAATTCTAGGTTTTGTAATACGTAACACAAGGACTTTTCAAAACATTGAGTCAATTAAGCTACTTTACTGCGCTCTTGTAAGATCGCAGCTGGAATATGCATCTCCTGTATGGTCTCCGATTTATACCTGTAACTTACGCCGTTTGGAGAGAGTACAAAGAAAATTTCTTCGATAAATTCAATTCAAATTGAGACAGCCTGTAATTGAAATCCACTACAATGCATTAATATCTAATCTAAACCTACCACTACTTTCTACCAGGCGTACTATTAATGACTATCTTATACTTTTTAAATTACTGAACAATCTCATAGACTGCCCTCAAATGTTAAGTGTTATAAATATTCGTGTCCCTGTTAAATCAACTCGACTCCACCACCTTTTCCACAGTGACAATCATAGCACTAACTATTCCTATCATTCACCGCTAGTGCGTTTTTACCGAACTGCCAATACGTATACAGACCTTTTCGATATTTTCAATACCTCACCGTCTTGCATCAAAGCAAAAATAATTAGTTATTTATGTAACTGATATGTTTGTAAAATGATAAATATTTGTTGTACTAATATGCATCGTATGTATGTATGTACTGTATGTTATTCTATACATATAATGTTTGTAAATGTTCGATAAACTTGTATTATGTATGTAATAGCCCTATGTACGGGCATTTAAATAATAAATAAATAAATAAAACATCATTATCGTGGCTGCATCTTAGTGGCAGCTCTACATTCAATGAGCGATGGATGCAGATGATGTGGCGACCTCCTTGGTGGTCAACCCTTTAGTTTTAATTTGTTGTTTATCATTATCATGAAAAGAAGGAGAGGATGTTCTGGTAAGGAAAATGTACGAGGGATTGGTAGGATGCTGAGAGTCAATGTATCCAGCAATGACGGACGTATGTATCCATCTCTCCCCCTGCTACGCAAGGCGATTGGTCGAGGAAGTCTCTCTGGAGAGATTATAATGTTTCCATCAACTAGTCTCTCGCAATCTGTGCAGCAGATGGGCTTAAACATCTGCCTTATACATCCGCATAGGCCTAGACAAACCTCACCCCATGAATCCGGGCACACCTTGTAAGATACTGAGGGAGCGGGCCGTATCGGTAGAGACGGGAGATAAATGAAAGGCGTCAGTCGATGTATGAGTCAGTCTTTATTGTGGCTACGTAGCGGAGGTCGATGCGGAGCTGGAGCGGAGTGACAGTAGTGATGCTGCAGCGCGATGATGTGAAGATGAAGGTCAGGACACTACGGGGGTGAAGATCACAGGTCTTCAGGAAGCCGGCGTGTTGCCCTACACCGTGGCGGTTTAGACGTGACCTTGGTCCAGGCGGTTGACCGTCGTCGCGTTGGCGAGGTATGGCGGCTGTGTGTCCAGTGAGTCGGAGCACACACGTGACGCAGGAAGGAACCTTGTGAGGCGATGAGGATGCTGGCGCGTTGCCAGATGCTGGTTGCTGCTCGTTGCAGGATGCTGGATGATGGCGCGTTGCCGGTTGTGGTTGCTGCTCGTTGCAGGATGTTGATTGCCATCTCATGTAGAGATGGTAGTTGGAGAAGTTCCTCGAAGGTGCTGGAATGTTCCTGGGTCACGCTGGATAAATTGTTGTTCACTGTCGACTGCGCGAGGCCCGTGCTGGGCGCAGGCACGATAAGAGTTACTGCACTGCTCGATGTGTTTGTTCGGCCGATGAATGGAAGTACTGACTGACTGGCTCCGAGCAAGCGAGCGCGGCTTATATACCCGTGGCAAGTAATTAGTCTCGTGGTAGGTAATGCGGTGAATTCACGCAAAGGTGAGAAATCGCTCGAACTTTGTGCGGGCACTTGTTTGGTACAGCCAGACGTTCTAGCTCTTTCGCGTAGGTGGCGGATTATTTACGATGCGCCAGTTACTACTACGCTAAGGTAGGTATGCCTTATCTTCCAGCGAATTCTGTGGAGGTCAGTGGCGCTGCGGTAAATTTTGCAGAGCGGGTTAAGTAGCCGCTACAGACCCCCTTCCCAGTGGTACGGAGTACGGTTGAGGGACGATGATGCCAGGAGTCGCAGGAAAGTCGAGTTGAAGCTGGTCGGTGTGTCCATGCTGATGCGTCTCTACCGATTCCCTCATTTTGCGGTGTTACCGGTGCGTCGTGGTAACACTCTTGTCAGGATGTTGCGTGCTGCATGTTCACATCAAAAGGTTGCGTGTTTATATCACGTCGGGATCACCAGTTGAGGGAGCGGTCCGTATCGGTAGAGAGAAATGAAAGGCGTGCAGTCGATGTGTGAGTCAGTCTTTATTGTGGCTACGTAGCGGAGGTCGATGCGGAGCGGAGTGACAGTGGTGCTGCTGCGTGATGAGTGAAGATGAAGGTCAGGACACTACGGCGGTGAAGATCACAGGTCTTCAGGAAGCCGGCGTGTTGCCCTACACCGTGGCGGTTTAGACGTGACCTTGGTCCAGGCGGTTGACCGTCGTCGCGTTGGCGAGGTATGGCGGCTGTGTGTCCAGTGAGTCGGAGCACACACGTGACGCAGGAAGGAACCTTGTGAGGCGATGAGGATGCTGGCGCGTTGCCAGATGCTGGTTGCTGCTCGTTGCAGGATGCTGGATGATGGCGCGTTGCCGGTTGTGGTTGCTGCTCGTTGCAGGATGTTGATTGCCATCTCATGTAGAGATGGTAGTTGGAGAAGTTCCTCGAAGGTGCTGGAATGTTCCTGGGTCACGCTGGATAAATTGTTGTTCACTGTCGACTGCGCGAGGCCCGTGCTGGGCGCAGGCACGATAAGAGTTACTGCACTGCTCGATGTGTTTGTTCGGCCGATGAATGGAAGTACTGACTGACTGGCTCCGAGCAAGCGAGCGCGGCTTATATACCCGTGGCAAGTAATTAGTCTCGTGGTAGGTAATGCGGTGAATTCACGCAAAGGTGAGAAATCGCTCGAACTTTGTGCGGGCACTTGTTTGGTACAGCCAGACGTTCTAGCTCTTTCGCGTAGGTGGCGGATTATTTACGATGCGCCAGTTACTACTACGCTAAGGTAGGTATGCCTTATCTTCCAGCGAATTCTGTGGAGGTCAGTGGCGCTGCGGTAAATTTCGCAGAGCGGGTTAAGTAGCCGCTACAATACAATGCACACAAAGTTGAAACGCACACAAATACGGTTGATTTACGAAAATGTCATTAAAATGAGAAAAATTACTGACTTTTCAGAGGGATAAGAGATATAAATAGAGTTAAATAATTTAATAGTAGATGTGAATTTATATTTCAAAACGAAACCTCGTTTGCCACATTGACATAATATGCACTATCAGAACTACACTTACACACATTTTAAAATCACTTTTCGTAAATGAACTAGACCTTAGATATAGAGACTAGAACTAGAACTGGATCTTATTAAAGAGATTTCGACCACCAGGATATTCCCTAACAAATATAGACCACAATGAAAATCAATATATTTAGTCATTTAAATTAGTTTAAAATATTAGTTTTATTTCAAGCTTTATTACCTGAAAGTCTCCGTACGGCAATATAATTTAAACGTGATTTAGAAGCTTGCTAGCAGCTAGAAGTTAGCTGTAAAGGCGGAAAGCAGGCTCTGGTGACGTCATAAAACCGCCCTTGCGCCCCTTCAGATCGTGAGGGAAATAACACCGTGATTTTGGAAAATGTCAGTGCCGCAAGAAGCCTTGAAATTCTTTACGACCGTTCGTGTAAACTACCCCAAGTATGGGCGGGGAATGCGTACCCACCGGGGTAATATTCACTTCACAGTATTGCGAGTACCAGGAGAAAGCGTGAGAAACTGTCGAAAATCACTGGTGTATTTGAAAACTCCCTTATAAAAATATTTTCATTTTATTGTTTCTTTATTATACCTACATTTTTCGATAAATTTTAAATAACCTCAACTCCTCTGACTTCACCGTTTAGAAAATATTTAATAAAATTTTATTTAAATTATTATTTTTTTTACTTCCATTCAAATATTCATTCTTGTTGTCATTATCCGAAGAAGATATTTGAAAATTTTTAATAAGGAATTAATTTTCTTTTTATGCCCCCACATTCCGAATTTCTAACGTTTTATATGATATTTCTCTTGACCATTAGTTCATTAGTTTCTAAAAAAATAAATGTTATTTTTTTAAGATAATATCTATACATTTGCTACGCCGAAATAGTAATTAAATGAAATTGCCTCGATAGAAAAAAATCGCTAAGTATGCTTCGAAAATTATTATAAACACGTTTTTTCTGATATTTACAAGTTAAATGTAAGTGTTTCTGTAAATGCTGTTAAAGAAAATTTTGCTCTTTTCGTGTTTTATTAAATATTTTCACATACTTTTTAAATAATTTTCGCTTAAATATTATCGTTTTTAATTTTAGCACCCTCCCTCTAACATGCGTATTTACATACATGGTGACCGGACAAGTAAGAATGAAACCAACTCAGAAATTTCATTAAAAGTAATTAAAGTTTTTTAGTTAAATGCGTTACATTAAGTTAGAGTTATGGGCTACTTTAAAATTATTTTTTTCATGGCTTTTAATGACTTTTCAAAGAGGTGTTGAGTTGACTTTATTCTCAGTTGGCATGGAACCTATTCACATATGTATTTTTTTCTTCTTTTTTTAAGGGCTTACAGATGTTTACTCAGTCCAATTTTAGGAGATATTTGGGGTAAAATAAAAAAGCGTACCTTACGTAACCTTGTCTTTAAAAAAAATTATCCTAATCAAAATGAAAATCGTTGTTAAAAACTGGTCTGCTTTCTTAATGGTTTCTTATTTCTTTGATAAATAATATTATTTCTTTGAGATAAGAAGCCATATAATTGTATTATACTTTTACTGTAAAATAGAAAAAATAGAAATTTGTTCTATGTCGTGGCATAAGTTTCCTAAAGTAATATTATTATAATCACTTCCAACAACATTTTTTATTTGATCCTTACCTATGTAGTCATAAAAGTCAAAGAAAAAGTAGATGAGGTTCCTAACAATACAGTAATAGTTTATTGGTTCTTAAAATTGGTATTGTGTATTTCTTCTTCGATATATTTTATATATCATACTGGTTAATCGATTTCCGAAACTAATAAAATGGGAAGCCTGAAAATTCAAGAAGATATAAATTTCATCTGTAAATGTGTCATTGGCGGTCTGAGGACGTATAGAACGGAAGAAGTGGCAAGTGAATTGTGGATGGTGGAACTGCTTCTATTGAATAAACTCCACTGTTTGTGTGTGTGTGTATGAATTTTGTTATTAACCCGGCGTCATGGGGGTAGCAATTTGAAACAAGGACGTGGAGATTGGGTCATCATGACCCACTGATTCAACATCAGGTATTTCATTATATCGATGGAAAAAATAGAAAATTTTGTTTATATCTGAATTGCACTTTGTAAGGGAAATAAAACATGACATTATATCAACAAAAAAATATAAACTATTTATATTTTTAATAAATAAACATACTACTTAATAAAAGTTAACAAAAATAACTTCCTTTAGCTTCATCATACTGAACATTTATTATTTATCACTATTTTATTTTAAATGGCATTTTTAAAAACTTAGCAAACTAGTATTTGAAAAAAAAAAACAAAGTTAATTCGAAACATCATTATGAATGCAGGTGCAAAATTTTTTTATTCAAATTTTAATTTTTCATATATTAACAACTTTTACATAACTACAAACATTTATTTTTATATCTCTATTATAAGAATAATCAATCAAAATTTGGTACCTAACATAGGTACGTATCATTACATAGTATTAAATGAAGTCGCTCAAAATGTATGTGCGCGTTAATCTTTTAAACTACGCAACGGTTTTTCATACGGTTTCACCAATAGATAGAGTGATTGAAGAGGAATATTTATATGTATAATACATATAAATTATATTGGAGAAAAGCCGAGAAATTCAAAGAAAACATATTTTTGTGCGATTTAAAACGGCTGGCGGGCCGTACTATAGTCACTTTTGAAATTCGTTATGCGGAAGAAATTGGAAAATAGATGTCCTAGAGTAAGTAGGTATTTGATTTTCCCTTTTCAAATATCCAGTGTTGCATTGCAAGCATTGTATAATTAGTGGCGATTTAATCAGTTTATATGTATAATATGTACATGCTTATTATAGTAGAGAAAAGCCGAGAAATTCAAATATTCAATTCAGGCAGCGGGCAACTGGTAAGCGGGTGGTGTGGATTTTATAAAGATTGGGTAATGGCGTTGTGTTTCGATAACCACAGCAACGTGTGGCCAGGTCTGCTAGTTTAAAATAAATATAATTTTTGATTAGATCCAAAGTTTAAATTCAATAATTTAAAGAGTTTATTCGATAATTGAATTTCGATATACATAACAATCGATGGTTTGCAAAATGTTATTCTCAAATTGTACATTTTTGACAGTTGTTTTGTAAGAGTTTTTGTAGTGTTTAAAAAAAACTTTTCAGATGTATTGTCCTGTGGTTCTAATAATCCTGAAACCTTTGCGAGAGTGGAAAAAATAAGTGTTTGAAATACTTTCATATGCTTAATATAGCAATGCAGAGACAACTCATATACATAGAAACATATATTGATTTTTGCTATTTATTTTTGGGGTGTTACGCCGTATTGCGCTATCTCTTCCTTTAGCCAACGTTTCGGACAGCGTTACAATGTCCATCATCAGGGCAGATGTGTAAATGTTAGTGGTGAAATTTGTGCTTAAGTACTTATAAGCAATACCGTGTTGCCAGCTCCACTACGAGCTGGCATTGCAATATACTTCAAGGTGTTTTTCTGCATTCAGCTTTGGTCTAGCCGTTAATTACCGGATACCAAGAACTATTGAGCTTTGCTCGGTCGTCTCTATTAATGTTAATAGGGTTTTAATGAATTTCAATTTTGATTTTTATGTATATGGATACATATCTAGATATCGATGTTGTACATTAATAAAAAAACATTTTTCAGTATGTAGTTGCTGTCACCTGTGCTAACACCTCTGTCTTTTCATAGTATCATTTTTAAAATGTTGTTAATACTTTATATACGTTAAATAGAAGTTTTTAAGGAGAACCCAATCACTTACCCTATCAAAACCGGGCTCCAAAATGATATCTTCTAGCACTTACTAAGTTGCGATTGGAGGGATGTAGGGAGTGTGATCGTAAGTAGAAAGGGGTAGAGTGGGGAGGTGATAGTAAGAAGAAAGGGCAGAGGAGGGGGAGTGAAGCGAGTGTCTCGGGAGGAAATTTGCATATTTATTTTGGCAGAATGGCAACTTACAAACCAAAGTTTGCGGGTTTCTTAAGTTGTAATGAGTTTTCCGGCCGCGCTACCGGGTGGCGCCCCTACCCAAAGAAGGGAGGGATTCGCATTCAGTTAGAAGAACCAGCAAAAGGATGATAGCAAAAAAACTAAGATTTCTTAAAACACTGCAAACTTATTTTGTGGTACCATTTTCAAAATTAATAGATTACTTAGTTGGCTTAAAACTAAGATGGCTGTGTTACAAGTATATTACACGTCTATATGGTATACTTGCCAATGGTCATGCCAGTAGTGAGATTTGTCTTGTTGTTCAATAGAATCACTTCGCTTATCGATATGTTAAACATCAATGAAGCACAATAATTTAAACGGCTAGCTTTGTTACTGTTAGTTAGTAATCTGTTTATCCTATCTTAAATATATCTATATATTAGTTTTTTAAATGAATAAATTGAATTGAATGTACATTTTTTTAACTGATAAGTAAAGAAATTGAAATTGATAAGTTTTTTAAGCAGATATAAGAATGTTACGTATACTATTATCAAACACAGATATTTTTTTACCATAGCCTAAGTTAAGATGCTTTACTTGAAAAATATTCAGGTTCTCAGTTTCGAATACAAACGATGAAAAATCAATCTGGGAGCATCTTGAATGTATTTTTTTAATCAAAATTGCCTTAATAACTAATAACTTGCTTGTCCGGATTTAGCCACCCACTTCTAATATAATAATATATTTGTTTTCTTATTTTTTGTTAACAATATTTTTTATAGATTTTTTTTTCTAAATCGACCAGTTTGGTAGATATAGTTTATTATTTTTCTCAGATTGTAGAATACTACATAAACAATACAGACATGTAAAATATGTTCAGAACATTGAAAACATTTTGGTTTAATATTTGATACGACAAAAGTAGATTTTAAATGGTTTGATTAAAATTAATTTACAAACAAAATGGTTCTATGACAGTTGATTCCCGACAGTTGTCCTCCTGACATGCTTAAATACAATATTCAGTCGGTTTAGGGAACATTGGTGTATCTACTTACACAAAATGTAATTAAGAGCCCCCGAAGGGGTTTGTATAGATGATGTATTGCCGAATAAGAAAGTATAAAACATATTTTCATTCGAATGTATCGAAAAAAACTACTCGTATATATTTTTACTGTATATACCTTCCAGCGTATTAGTACAAAAAAATTAATATTGCCAATAAATTCATTTGATTTCCATAATAACATATTAACCAAAATAATAATTATTAGAAGTATGTTAGAAGGCATGTTGGAGTCCGTTTAGTCTTAATTTTAAATCATTTTATTTACCAGACATCTTTTACTACTAAGTAAAACAATTTTTTTTTGATTCCGTGCCGTTTCTTCCATGATCTATGTTCTGCGCCCCAACCCTTGTGATTTTGCCAATGTGGAATTGTTACGTCACAGTTACTTGGCCAAATCAATGGAGAATAAGTATTGGAAATTAATAAATCGCTTCCAAACAATTCGGATATTTGATCAAAACTTTTTAGATTTGTGCGAACTATATGAATAATGTGTTTTTTAAAAATACAGTTGCTTTTTATATTATGTAAAAAAACGCCAATAATCTCAGGATTTAGAATAGAAAACGACCTTCAATTTCACCAACTACACTTGCATGATAATTCCTTCCTTGCGGTTTTGCCAATGTGGAATTGTTACGTCACCGTAACTTGGCAAAATTAATGGAGATTAAGTATTGGGAATTAATAAATCGCTTCCGAACAATTCGGATATTTGATCAAAACTTTTTAGATTTGTGCGAACTATATGAATACTGTGTTTTTTAAAAATACAGTCGCTTTTTATTTTATGTAAAAAAAGGCCGATAACCTCAGGATTTAGAATAGAAAACGACCTTCATTTTCACCAACTACACTTGCATGACAATTTTTCATTTAATGCAATTATGTATATAAGTAAGAACTTCTTACTTTCTTCATAATAATGTTTAAAAACCATAAGTTTTAAAACATAATTAATGACGGTTACCACGCGACATTTTCAAGTGGTAACCGTAATTAATCATTTCAAGTTATCTACGCTTTATTGGATAACGAACACCTCTACCAAAGGTCACCACAAGTGGTTCGCTACGTTTGGTGACGTAGCTGGGGTATCCGAACCGGAGCATTTGCCTGCCTGAGAGAGACTAATTGAGGGAGGTATTTATCCCTTCCGCAGCCAACTGGGGCCGAAGGTAGACCCCAAAATAACTATCCTTCTTATATCTACTTAAATACATGAAATATATTTTTAGTATTTTAGGTATTCCTGCGCAAAGGATTAATACATAATATGCCATTAAAAAAAAATGTGAAAAAATCGTTGATCGCAGGAAAAAATATTTTGTCAAATATAGGTAGGTAATATTCCCTGCAAAAACATAAAAAAAAAAAAAACAAACAAAAACAAAAAAAGAAAAAGTGTTTTCTTTGGTTTAAAAGTTAAAAAAAAACAAAAAAAAAATGGGGTCATCAGCCGACCCCCACGGTTACGGACGTCCTGTTTGGCATCTTGGCCTGTCAAGAGTTATTCTCTGCAGCCGGAATCTCTCGACCTATCGCTTTGCACCGCGGTTGAAGGGATGGATTCATTCGTCCGTTACGCCTGGACACACTGATCTCCAGATTCCTACCCACCTATCCTCATACCTATTTTCTTAACAGATCTTTCACTTCTTCTTTTTTAAAAAAAAAACCATCACACCAATTAAGTAAACAAAACATTTATTTGGGTGCATTAAAATGAGCCAAACCTAACATTTATAATCGTTTTTTTTACGCTTTATACAAACAATATAATTTAATTTCTTAAAAGTTTGTGGAAAACAAAGAGCTTCTTCATTTTACCCTCTGGTCCGTCGAATTTTTTTAAATCCAATAATTAAAATTTTCTTTCCATTTTTTTTTAAAGTGAAAACTCCTTTATCACCGTTGAGAATTGAATTGAGACAAACCTATACATACATCTATGTATAGGATTTAGCTTGCGAGAGAATGAAAGTGTAATCGGTCTCCTCTTTGTGCATCGTAGCCTATCGGTCTCCTCTTTGTGCGGTGCTTGGTAGACTCCCACTCTTGTCTACTTTAGTTTTCTGAAGGTCACTTTTACCGTTCGTGGTTTGCACACTATGTTTTTTTTTTAAATTAGGTCTTCACGCTGATATATTTTTTTTTTTCAGATAGAAAAAAGAAAATTTTATTTCGTTACTATATCATGGTTCATTGCGGATGTTATGTTTCATCAATACTACTGGTCGTTTATTGTAGTGTTGAGTTGTGTTGGTACACTTTTTTTGTCTATGGCAATATTTATAAACACGCTGATTCTTCTTCTTATGTTAAGTTCTTTGAGACCCTTAATCCGATTTTCATGTTGGACAAGGCTTGTCCACTGCTCGCGGTTAAGCGCTGCGTGGAGAGTTGCGGATACCGACATATACCATTGACACTCAATCACTCCAGCGCGTGGTGACCTTCCTATGCTTCTTATGCTTTCCACTCTGCCAGTCTCTATCAGTTTCTTCAAGTTGAAATCCTCAGTTTAGCTAGCAATATGTCCAAAGTATCTTAAAAAGCATTGTAGGCAGATAGTTGAATGTCTATTGTGGATGTCTAGCATATCTAGAAAGGATATAAGCACGCTGATAATGTACATCAAATTCATTAGCAAATTAAATTCTCTGCTTGTGATAATTAGGTTTTGTAATAAGAGTAAACCGCGCGGCTCGAGTACCTTCTCTAACCCCTCTAAGACGGCATCTCTTTCCACAAATGAAGGTCACCGTAGATCTCTGATTCGTTAGCAACTAACCGTTCACCGAATAGAGGTCCTTATTTGTGCTATCTGATTCAGAATGTACCATGGTCAGGGGCGGGCAAAGAGTTTTTGGATTAGGGTAGGAAAAATGGTAAACGGCGATTACACAATTTTTTTGATTTAAATCGTATCCTTGCATATTATAATACTCCCAAATCTATCGTTATGGTTTTTAAATGTAGCTTACGTGCACACGGTAAAGACAGCAGGAAAATGAATATTATTAGTTGCGTAAAATACTCGAGAAGTATTATTACAGATGATCTGAAAGACATCGGGGGTATGGAAAGACAAAGAATAGCGATATCCGTTAGAGCAGGAATGCTGTCAAATCGTCGTAAGACTTTATCAGTACAAACGTCAAAATAATACCTTTCAACGCATTCTTCACATCCCATCACGACCTCCGTAGTCCAGTGGCTAAGACTCTTGACTCACATTCCGGAGGTCGCGGGTTCGAACCCGGCATGCGCAAATAAATTTTATTTGATTAATTTGTGTTATTTCACAATTAATTTATTTAAAATAATATATAGTATATTTGCGGCACGTTCCAGAGTGGAAGATACTATTAGTATCGCCCTGGTGTAAGACCACCATTCAGAATTGAAACGTTGCTTGAAAATGGCTTTAGCCGTGTTTAGTGACCAGATCTGAATAGCCAGGTACTTTCCCACCTTCCTCTTCCCTATCTCCTTACCCTCCCCACTACCCTTAGCCTCACAACATACCCCAATTGGGGATGTCTATGTCTCACTGGCTCCAGACGGGAGCAGTTGAGATTCTTGTGCGGTATTCACTGTAAAAAAAAAAAAAAATCCCAATGGCATAAGCTAAAAATCGAATAAAATATTGCTTATCGCCAACTATTCTGCCTACTGAGATACTGCAGGGCCACGGAAATGTTCCTGGTGATACGCGAGTATTTCTCAGGCTATGGAAATAGAACACCAGCTTCCTAAATTTTGTGCTTAGGTCGCCAGATCTGAATAGAAACGAAAACTATTAAAACTTCTTTCTCCCTCTCTCCTCTTCCTAACCCTTTCCTGCTTCTTTCAGATTCATAACATTCACCATGTTCATAAAGACCACTTCTGAAAAAAAAACGATTCTGAGTATGTAAGTTTTATTTAATTAAACGCAGATTTTCTAAAAAATATTAAAAAAGTTAATTTTTAATCGGGTCGTAAAAACACGCCGTCAAGTTGGAATTATTGAAATGTTTAGTGGTGACGTCACTGTTCGTCGTGTCGTGATATGTAGGTATGACACAAGAAATCGTATTAATTTATTCGTTTATTTACGTACTGTTTATAGAGATGTAGTTGTTGTGTTTATTGAAACATTATTTAGGCTTAAACTTTTAAAGTTATCTCTTATTAATTTAACTCTATTATTGACTCTATTCAACACAGATTGACTCTATTCAACACACATTTAGTATTATTGTTTTTAGTGAAGCTTGGTTAAAAGATGCAATCAATATTCCAAGTATTACTGGGTATTCTTCACACAGCACCAAAAAAAACTATTTACAAAACGATGGTGTTGTTGTTTACACCCGGAATGATGTTATTGTTTCTGTTGAAGAAATAGCTATTCCACATGCAAACTGTTTTAAATTACAACTATCTGATAATACATGTGTTATAGCGGTTTATAGATCTCCTTCTCAAACACATCTTGATAACTTTCTTGACCACCTGAACAATTTACTCCGTTCTGTATCAGCACTTAACCACGAAGTGATTTTATGTGGTGATATAAATATAAATATTTTGGAAATGAACTGCTCAAAAAGCGAACAATACCTTTCTCTGCTGATTTACCACGGTTTAAAACCATTTATTATTTCACCAACTAGAGTCACTTCAAAAACTGAGAGTTGTATTGACCACATTATGGTCAAGTCAAAAGATGATCCTCAGAGTGCTGTATTCAGGACCAGCATCACAGACCATTTCGCTACGATATTGAGATATCCTAAATCTATAATAACGAAATCAAAACAAATAGACGTAAAGCTTAAACTAACTGTGGATAATGACCTGCTAAATTCAAGACTGAAAGAAGAAACATGGAATACCGTTTTATTTGCAAATGATGTCAATACAGCAGCTGATAATTTCATAAAGTGCCTAAAATTACACATTGAAAATTGCTCATCTATAAAGAGAATCTATAGTAATAAAAATTACTTGAAACCATGGATAACTTCTGGAATTATTGACTGCCTCATAAGACGTGACAAATTACACAAGAGTTGTCGCAAAGAACCAAATAATATTGAACTGTTTGCATATTATAAAAGATATAGAAATTGGTGTTCTAAAATTGTTAAAACGATCAAACAGTCATATTATAAAAGGAAACTTCGAGAGGTTAAAGGAAACATAAAGCAAGAATGGAAAATAATAAAACAAGCATTGGATATGCAAAAGGAATCGGTGCCAATAAATAAACTGAAAATAAAAAATAAAACTGTTTCTATAAATGATAATCCAATGCTCATCACTAACCATGTAAATGATTTTTTTAGTGATATAGGTCAAAATTTTGCTAATCTTTTGTGCAGTGCAAATAACACCAGTGAAGAATGTTTAATCAAAAATTGCAATCCAACACAATCTATAGAAAATGCCTGTTTTGAATTCAATCCAACGAATTGTAATGAAGTTTTAAAGGTGATTAATGAGCTAAAATCAGGTTTTTCGAGTGGAAATGACGGTATAAGTGCAATGGTCTACAAACAAAATGCTTCTGAACTAGTTATACCTATTACACACATTGTAAATGTTAGCTTTGAGAATGGCTTATTCCCTGATCACTGCAAAAATGCCAAAATTATTCCTTTGTTTAAAGGAGGGGATAATACAGACGTCAATAACTATCGACCTATATCCCTGCTAAACACCCTATCAAAAATTATAGAGAAGTTAGCTAAAATTAGGTTGATGTTTTATGTAAAAAGATATGAAATTCTTTCAGATAATCAGTTTGGCTTTCGAGAGAACATGGGAACTAGTGATGCTGCATTAAAAATGATAACCACAGTCGTAGAAGCTCTGGATACTGGCAATAAAGCCATGGCTGTCTTCTTAGACTTGTCTAAGGCATTTGATACCGTATCCCACGGTTTACTATTAAAAAAACTCAGTTCAATGGGTATTGTTAATAAAGCTCTAGATTGGTTCAGAACTTATCTTGAAAATAGAACACAAAGAGTAATGATTAATGATCATATTAGTTCAAACAAATCAATTGTATATGGTGTTCCTCAGGGTAGTGTTCTGGGTCCAATTTTATTTTTGTTATATATTAATGACCTCTGTAAACTGCCATTTTCTGGTTCTTCAATTGTATTTGCAGATGACACTGTTTTTGTGTTTGCTGGTGATACTTGGGATAATACGTATGCTAAGTGCGAGGCAGGATTAAGGGCAGTCAAAAATTGGCTTGATCAAAACTTGTTAACCTTAAACATGAGCAAAACTAAATATATTACTTTTAGTATTTCTTCTGTAAATCAACCATCTTTGGACCGCTCTTTAAAAATACATTGTTGTGTACAAGAGTGTAATTGTCAATCTTTGGAAAGAGTAGACAATATCAAATATCTTGGCTTAATTATTGATAAAAATTTAAAATGGAACAATCATATTACTATATTAACAAAAAAAATAAGAAAGCTAGCCTATATCTTCAAGACTCTAAGAAATATATGGGACAAAATTACACTAAGAACTGTATACTATGCTCTTGTTCAATCAATGCTTTCATATAACATTATTTGTTGGGGTTCTTGCCATAAGACTACTCTAGAGCCTTTAAATATTGCACAAAAAATAATTTTAAAAATAATGTTCAAGAAAAGTTTTATGTATTCATCACAGATACTATATAGCGAAAGCAAAATTATGACAATAAGGCAGTTGTACATTATACAGGCTCTCTGTAAATTTTTCAACAACATTATCACTGCGAAAAGATCTCAACAAGTGCGCATCACTAGATTGGGCTCTTCTTTAAGGTATCAGCCGGTACATACCAAAACATCCTTTGGACAAAGAAGTTTTTCATATAAAGCTCCGTTGCTTTATAATATGCTCAATGAAAAAATAAAAACTATCGGTACATTACATTTATTCAAGAAAATGGTCAAAATATGTATAATAACTGAGAGTGATGGTTTTGGATTACCCATGTTGTCGCTTGTATCATAAATCATTCTGGAATTCAGCTATATTTCATACAATCCAAATTTAATAACTTAACTTATATATTATTATGTACTTTTTAATTTGCTTATTGTTATAGTATCTAATTTGCTTATTGTTATGTTATCTTTAATTTGCTTATTGTTATATTTTTTTATAGGTTTATAATTATATTTTTATTTAGTTCATATGTATGTTTTTTGTTTAAATTACAATGTAAAACTGCATATCTCGATACAGGAATGCCCTAGTGAGATATGCAGCTTATGTTTCACATGTACTTCTTATTTTTTTTCAATAAATAAATAAATAAATAAATAAAATTGAAAATATTCAAAAACTACCACACAAAAAAATAGTAATGCTACTTATAGGGAGAATACTTCCAACAAAGAAATTCAAAATGGCGGCAGTTGTTCAGCTGATTGCCCGATCCTATAGTAACATTATACATTAAGGTGGTTTTCGGGGGATCTTGAAAAATTAAAACTCAGACAATTATTTTAACTATTTAAACTAACTCTAAAAAAATAAAAAAAATGCAGTTATTTAAGTTAGAAGGTCATCATTCATTAAAAAAAATTAAAAAAATTGACTGGAGTTCTCTATTGTCTCCATGTGGGTGGGATTCTGGTGCGGAACCTCTGATATTCATTTTTGACGTTTAAATATGGCCATAAAAAAATTAAATCTATTTTTCTACAATGGTTAATTTGCTCAGAGGACCATTTAAAAATTAAACAGTTTTACTAGTCTTCCAATTCCTTCAATAACATCATCTAACCAGCTCCATGATGTTAGGCTTGGTTTGTTTAGATAATGGTAATAATGGATACTATGCCCTAACATTGAAATTGCCTAATAAACATCGGCCAGAGCGCCTTTATCGCCGCCCCCCTAATAGCGCCCCCGCCCCCTAATAGCGCCACCACCCCTTACAGGCGAATATTTCCAAAATTGAATCTACGATTTCCCCGCGTTTTTGTTATTGCGCCTAGGAGCCATTTTGTTTCGTAATAAGAGAACCAATAAAGGCGAAACGATAATATTGCCCTAACGTATGAAAACGCAATTTTGTCTCTGCATTGCTCGACGTTCTCAGACGTTCGGAGACGCTTTGCGATGTTTCGTTGCTCGTATCGGCGCAAATGGGTGCTTTTATTCTACTAGTAATCAGACGTTTCATACAATAAATTTATTAAGTGATGAGTTATAAAAACAAAACAATGGACGAAACAGTATTTCCGAGATAATAAGTTCATCGGTAAACATTTTAGTGTCACCAACACAAGTTCTTCGGTGGGTCATATCTATTTTAAAGATTTTTCTGTAATCATAGCTTAAACATTTTAGGCAAATACCTACAAAAGGTAGTTATCTACTTTTCTTAAAGTTACGGATTTGCGTAAGCGACAGTGACTTGACTCAGGGTGAAATGTGACGGTAATTAATATTTTTGCTTTGACTATTACAATTTTGACACATGAACTATTTGGCGGTAGTAAAACTGAATTATCACACGTATAAATATTTTTGGTTCGATGACAACTCAGAATCACGCAATTTCAACACATCTTTGAAAAGTTAAAATTGTGAAAAAAAAAATAAAAATACCTAATAATACCTAAATAAATAAATTAAAATTAATTAACCTATTTAAACAATTTTTGAAATTGGTTACGATGTAGATTTTCACGGCCAAAAGTATTTTTGTTATTAGTTTTGGGGTATTATGCCGTGTTGCGCTACCTCCTTCTTTAGCCTTCTTTAGGCTTTGTCATCACTTTTAATGACTTTTCGAATGAGGTGTTGAAGATGCATGATTCTCGCAATATTTTTTACTACAAAAATCGCATTTAAAAAATGTATTTTCATGAAGTAATTTTATTTACAGTTAATCAATGTATTACGATGAGTCGATTCATCTGTTAATTGAATTTTAATTCGGTTGTTTGTTAATGAAAAAAAAAACAAATTTTGATTAAATCATTATTTAATGAAAATTACCAACCTCTTTCATAACTAACAGAATCTTCATCAGGATACAACGTATAATATGTACTAAAAGTGAATACATAATGGAATGGACAAATAAGTATAGACAAATAAATACCTACAAAAATATTACAATATGCGGTGGTTAATTAAAACAATTTTTTTATTATTTTTTTATTTATTTATTTATTTTATACATTTTACAAATATAAGACAAAAAGTCCCGATAAACTACTTTTTAGCAGTTTGTCTAACAGGTTCTTTACATTAAAGATCTTATTATAGAGATTTAAAACTCCAAAGATTAAGATGGGCCGGACATGTGCACCGAATGCCAAGCACACGAGTACCGAAGAAGGTTCTGACAGGACACCCGGGAGGTAAACGAAAGGCGGGCAGACCTAGACTGAGATGGGAGGATGATGTCAGGAAGGATGCAAGAGGATTACTCCATGTTGCAGATTGGAAGAAGACGGCCGAGGACAGAGGGCGGTGGAGGCTTATTTTGAAGGAGGCCAAGGCTCGAAATGGGCTGTAGCGCCATTGAAGAAGAAGAAGAAGATTATAGAGATTTAATAGTTACATTTTTACAGTTAAAGATATTAAATTAAATTAAATTTTTTTACAGAAATATACTTAGATACATTTTTACAATTATAGATATAAGATAGTACTAATTATTGTAAAAAAGAAACGTGATAAAACAATTAAGGAGCAACCAAAATGTAATGAAAAATATAATGGTGAATACATATTAAGAGGTGGCTATTTTTTTTCAATATTTTTTTAGCAATAATATCACAGCTCTACAACAAAAATGCTGTCTGGATGTTTTCAACTGATTTCGATGTATTTACTCGTAGGTGTTCTGAAAACTAGAAAAATACTCAAAAAATTCCAGAACGTCAGGTTATTTTGCAAAACGGTATACATATATACATAGATATGGATAGTACTTATATACAATAGTGAGCTCTGGCAATAAACATTTCATTGCTATACCGTTCATGCGATTGCGATGAAACTTTGGGGATTTGATGTGAGCATGCCCGCGATGGTTTCTGTATACAATAGTGAGCTCTGGCATCATGAAATTACGAAAAATTAATTAATTAAATAAAAATGAATCGCAGAAATGCATGTACGCGCATAACTTTTGAACAACTGCACCAAATTGGATAATTCTTTTTTTTGTGTTCGTTATTGTCAAGACAGGGTTTGTATAAAACTACTGGTGAGCTCTGGCATTATGAAATTTGTATAAAAAAATTGCAATAGGTGGCACGCGAGCTGTGAATACTGAATGTACTGGGACTGAATGTATGGAATGCGGGAGGGGGGAGGGAAACTCGGGAAGGCGGTTCACGGGAGGGGGGGAGGGGAACTAGGGATCGGGGAGGTTTAACCTGAATTTTAGGCAATAACAAGGACCCTAACTACAAACAAATCGTTAAAAGCATTTCAAGCTTTTGGTTGCCTAATGAGTTTAAAAGAACATTTTCTTCATTCCCACCTCGACTACTTTCCAGAAAATTTAGGATATGTGAGTAAAGAGCAAAATGAACGATTTCACTAAGATATTAAGGAGATGGAAAAAAGATACCAGGGAAGATGGAGCATCTCAATGATTGCAGACTACTGTTGGACGCTTCAGAGAGGCCTTCCAGATGCTTCTTACAAGCGAAAATGTACCAAGAGGAGTAACTCTGGGAAAAAGAAATGTGTTTAGTGCTTATTAATCAATGAATTTTAGATAAAAAATAAGTTTGGTTAAACAATTACAAATAAAATAAAAAAATGTTTTAGTCTTTTATCTCTTATTTTAAGATGATGTTTGGACACGAGTTTTTTTTCACATTTTTCATATTTTTTACGCGAGCGATGTTTAGACACCGTACCACCAGAAGTACATTGATATGTTAGAGCAAATCCAGAAGAAATTCCTCAGGTATGTTTATATGCGGAAGCATGGAACCTATCCAAGGTTCATGCACCATATTGACTTACTTGAGGAAACTGATTCTGTGAGCCTAGAAACTAGAAGGAAAGCAAGTCTTGCTATTCTGTTTTTTTTTTAAATTTGGAACAATTTCATCAATAGCCCATTTCTCTTGGTATGCTATGATTTATATGTACCAGACCACTACAGCCGAAGTCGACATCATGACTTATTTAAAGTACCGAGCGGCAGAACAGACGTCTTGGCAAAGCATAGCATGACGAGGGGAGTGGTGCTGTTAAATGAAATTGCAAACCATTTGGATGTAAGTGACTGTTCTTTATATGCCTTAAAAACATTATTGAAGAGTCACTTGCCTAAATGCTGATAGGGTTACTAAATTGTACTGTAATTGGAATTATTCTGTTGTACAATAATAATAAAAAATAAAATAAAAAAAATAAAATGATAACTTGTTTAACATAGTCACCTACATTGTCAGAAAACATGACGTTCTGTGACAAAATGAAAGTCATTTTCGGATTCAGCACACCCAAAAACATAAGAATTACGCAAAAAACCAAAACAGCTCTCAATTTTTATTTTTTTGTAGACTTGTGTATTTAATTAGCTATTAACACTTTTTGTAAGATCTAAAATTTTAGGATGTAAAATTTTAATAAACTTTATTTTTATTTTTATAAATTACATTTAATGTTTTGGGTCGTTTTTAATACCCCACTTCACTAGGAAACTATTTTTTTTATTTTTTTTTATTAATTATTGAGTTAGTTTATACTACATGCATATAAACTAATAAGCACAATGTAACATTTCATTTGAAAATTTTTAATATTTTTACAGTAAGCATAACATTCTTTTTAAATACGTTCATTCTTTTTTCATTCTTCATACTTTCAGGCATTTCATCATACATCTTTAGTCCTCTGTACATTAGGCTGTTCTGTGATTTTGATTTCTTCATTTGTGGCAATCGAACTCTGTTTATATTTCTTTTTTCGTAATTATGAATGTCTCTATTAAAAACAATTTCATCCTTAAAGTATTTTGGCATTTGGTTTTTCATAATTTTATGCACAAAAATTAACACGTTAAATAGTAGTCTCTTTTTTATTGGAATCCAATTTAGCTCCTCTCTCATTTTAGTCCAGGCAACGAAGACCAAAAAATACCAAATAGGGGAAATAATTCATGTAGAAGCCAATTTTGGCACAGTTGTAGGGGAAGGTGTCCTTAACAAAATACTTAAAGTACTGGGGGGTGGGGGTGGAGCTAAGGGGGAGGGGGGGGTTTAAAGGTCCCTTTTTTCAGTTTTTCGTTAATAACTCAAAAACTACTGCCTCTAGCGAAAAAGTGTTCAGGTATTAAATTATCTCCATAAAATTCTCTACAAAAAAAGTTCTATAAACTTTTTTGTTAGGATCAATGCTTATGCAGATAGGGAGGGGGGAAAATGTAAAATTTAAAAAAAAACTGTTTTAATTTTTAAAAATGAAATGTTTGTCGGTAAAAATCAAATGCTTATTGTTAAAAAACCAAATAATTAATGCTTAGGGGTCGTCTATTAATCACGTGACTCTCGAAAGGGGGGGGGTTTCGGAAAAAATCACCAAATATCACCGGGAGGGGGTGTGTAATGAGATATCACGTGTATTTATTTTTCGTGATAATATTCTGAAAATTTCAAAATACTTTGTACTAAAAAAAATACACGTGATTTTGGGGGGGGGGTTAGTCTAAAACCTCACCACATATCATCACGGTGGGGGGGGGGGGGGTTAAAAAGTTGCTAAAAAAAACATCACGTGATTAATGGACGACCCCTTAGGGATGTACCTTAAACATTAAATTTCGTCGAAATCTAAACATCCATCGTCATCAATGCTGTCTTCGACGGGGGCTTCGTTCATACATGAGCCGAGGCAGCCGCAGGCACCGGAGCAGGCAATCCCTGCTTTGCGGCAACCGCAGCGCATCCCACACCCAGTCGTGCATCGGCAAAAGATCGTGTTCAAAATGGAGATGGGTGCCACAGGGTCGTTCGTGTTAACTGGGTTAAGGATCCCATCTTCTCCCTTGACCCAACCCCATTGGATGGGTAGTAGAGGGTTGCCTAGCCACTGTTGTATCTGTAAAAAAGTAATGAGACCAAGGTAAGCATTCATCACAAATTAATATTTGTAATAAGAAAGCAGTATTTAAAACTATATGCAACTGGATTTAATTACCTGTAGATATATTCTGAGCGAGTGTTGCTTTGAAGCTCCTCTGGTGGGAGGAAGAGTGGCCATATCTGATTTGAGCTTCATTGACGCTTTCAAAAATGCCGAGTACCGATGTTTGTTTAGGTTGTCTTAATGAGCAGGCGCTTTGTATACAGCCAAAAAAAGTTTCTCGCCAGCCTGTTCAATATTCTCAGGTGATGCTGAGGGATCAGAGAATATTGGTGAAATGTCTTGGGTGAGGCCAGGATTTTCTGTGAAGAGCTTTACATTTACATTCCCACTTTACACTTTCCATATATCGCCGAGGTGGTGTCGCATCCGGAGAAGCTATGGAGAAGGAGAATTGTTTTGGCGATTGGAAGCTGTTGAAGTTGTCGCACCGAAAACAATTTGGTCTCCACATTCCCACGGCCCGGCTTCATGAAATATATATTGATTGATGGTGGTGCCAATCCAATGAGGAGAACTAACAAGTCCACATCCTCCGCAACTATTGCTACATTTGAATGTAGAGCAGCTTCATCCAACCCACACCTCACAATAGTGCTATCAGCATCCCCTGTAGCAACAGTTGTTTTAATCCCGGCTGCTGTCATTTTCTCGCTGAGCAAGTGAATCAACCTTGTTTGTTTCTTTCGAGCGGAGCAGAAGCAAAGGAGGCTCACAAAAACTTCCGTTGACATCAACTTTCACGAAAAAACGACCATCATCATTCAACAAGGACATTTTCTTGCTAACAGCTTCCAATCGCTAAAACGATTCTCCTTCTCCATAGCTTCTCCGGATGCGACACCACTTCGGCGATATATGTAAATAGTAAAGTGGGAATCGCCAAGCTCTTCACAGAAAATCCTGGCTTCACCCAAGATATTTCACCAATATTCTCTGATCCCTCAGCATCACCTGAGAATATTGAACAGGCTGGCGAGAAACTTTTTTTGGCTGTATACAAAGCGCCTGCTCATTAAGACAACCTAAACAAACATCGGTACTCGGCATTTTTGAAAGCGTCAATGAAGCCCAAATCAGACATGGCCACTCTTCCTCCCACCAGAGGAGCTTCAAAGCAACACTCGCTCAGAATATATCTACAGGTAATTAAATCCAGTTGCATATAGTTTTAAATACTGCTTTCTTATTACAAATATTAATTTGTGATGAATGCTTACCTTGGTCTCATTACTTTTTTACAGATACAACAGTGGCTAGGCAACCCTGTACTACCCATCCAATGGGGTTGGGTCAAAGGAGAAGATGGGATCCTTAACCCAGTTAACACGAACGACCCTGTGGCACCCATCTCCACGATCTTTTGCCGATGCACGACTGGGTTTGGGATGCGCTGCGTTTGCCGCAAAGCAGGGATTGCCTGCTCCGGTGCCTGCGGCTGCCTCGGCTCATGTATGAACGAAGCCCCCGTCGAAGACAGCATTGATGACGATGAATGTTTAGATTTCGACGAAATTTAATGTTCAAGGTACATCCCTAAGGGGTCGTCCATTAATCACGTAACCCCCGTGGTGATATGTGGTGAGGTTTTAGACTAACCCCCCCCCCAAAATCACGTGTATTTTTTTTAGTACAAAGTATTTAGAAATTTTCAGAATATTTTCACGAAAAATAAATACACGTGATATCTCATTACACCCCCCCCCTCCCCCCGGTGATATTTGGTGATTTTTTCCGAACCCCCCCCCCCTTTCGAGAGTCACGTGATTAATGGACGACCCCTAAGCATTAATTATTTGATTTTTTAACAATAAGCATTTGATTTTTACCGACAAACATTTCATTTTTAAAAATTTATACAGTTTTTTTTTTTAATTTTACATTTTCCCCCCTCCCTATCTGCTTAAGCATTGATCCTAACAAAAAAGTTTATAGAACCTTTTTTGTAGAGAATTTTATGGAAATAATTTAGTACCTGAACACTTTTTCGCTAGAGGCAGTAGTTTTTGAGTTATTAACGAAAAACTGAAAAAAGGGAACTTTAAACCCCCCCCTCCCCCTTAGCTCCACCCCCACCCCCCAGTACTTTTAGTATTTTGTTAAGGACACCTTCCCCTACAACTGTGCCAAAATTGGCTTCTACATGAATTATTTCCCCTATTTTTCCTTCGTTGCCTGGGCTATTTGATTAATCCTTGCGTATTTGCCTTTTCCCAGTATACATCTCATAGCTTTGTTTTGTATAACTTCTAGTTTGTTCAAACTTCCTTCATTGGCCAAATATAATAAGCAATCCGTAATAATATGTTGAGTCGTATTCTACAAGGTGATAATGAAAATAATGTAAGTACGTCTAGTACATTTTTTTAAACGGAAAAACCTGAGACAAGCTTCAATATTGCTCACTAGGTACCTAAACAATCTTTTTGTTACCACTCCACACAGGAGGCAAATGATTTCCCTCAGAGCCTATGTCATCTGAAATGCTGCGTGGAGTGTCTTTTTGAGGAGAGAAATGAGTGAACGTTGGTCTTGAAAAGATCCATGTTGTAAGAAGGAGGTAATACAGAGGCCGGCAAGTCGATCGATAGCCGAGCTGTTGAACTCAAGAACGAGTCGAAGAAGCAACCCGTTCTCATGTGAAAATTGCAAATATTGTTTTTGTAGATTATTGCTAAGCATGAATGGTTGATGTTATGGCTTGACGACCTCCGTAGTCCAGTGGGTAAGACTCTTGACTCACAATCCGGAGGTCGCTGGTTCGAACCCGGCATGCGCAAATAAATTTTATTTGATTAATTTGTGTTATTTCACAATTAATTCATTTAAAATAATATATAGTATATTTGCGGCATGTTCCAGAGTGGAAGATACTATCAGTATCGCCCTGGTGTAAGATCACCATTTAGAATTGAAATGTTGCTTGAAAATGGCTTTAGCCGTGTTTAGTGACCAGATCTGAATAGCCAGGTACTTCCCAACCTTCCTCTTCCCCACCTCCTTCCCCTCCCCACTACCTTCAGCCTCACAACATACTCCAATTGGGGATGCCATAGTCTCACTGGCTCCAGACGGGAGGCAGTTGAGATTCTTGTGCGGTATTCAGAGAGATTGAAGTGAAAACTTCTTTAGCATCGTTGTGATATGGAACTCGACGAAACGAAAAAGCGACACCAAAAACGGACAAACATATACATCTTTAGGATTTAGCCTGCAAGAGAATGAGATAAAATATTAGGGTTCCTCTTCGGGTGGTGCTTTGTGGCCTCCCCACTATTGTGTACTAGTTTTCTGAAGGTTTCACTTTTACTGTGTGTGAACTACACACTTGTATTTTTTTATACCTGTGCAGATTATAATGGGTATATCCCGAGTATGTATGTAGGTAAATCTAGTGATTTTCTATTCAATGTTAGAAGCTTGAATCTAGGTAAGAGTTTTGTAGAGCCTACATTTGAAAATTTATAAAAAGTATTATGTTAAATAACAAGCTTTTGACAATTTTCGCTCGGTTACAAAACAATATTGTCTCGTACAAAACATCGCAAATAATATGTGAGAAGATCCCCTATGACGTTATCACGTCTAGATTTTTCTTTGTCGACAAGACAAAAAGAAGGATTAATGAATTTTAAGTGGAATATAATATGTCACGGCGTCCGAAAAACAATAAATCTAGCGATTGTCATCACTCGCACGCGCCGCAGGCTTTTTGTCGCTGAACCTTTTGTCGCCGCCATTTTGTCACGAGCCTCACGCGTGGATATTACACTTCTAGGTAGTAGCAAGCTAACCTCATACCAACGAAAAATGCTTTACTTAACTGAGAGCTTTTAATTATACATTTAAGATTTTTTTAAATTTTGTTTTATCTGCATGCATGCAATTACAATTTGAGAGGCGGGTATAGGTACCGCCGCCCCGGGAAACATTTATTGGATAACCAACAACTCTGCCATAAGTACCCCAATTGGTTCGCTACCTTTGGTTACTTAGTAGGGGTGCCCGGCGAGATTGTGATGTTTGGCATCGGCGGCGGATTTTTTTTTACATGAGCTCCACACAGGAGGCCCTGAAAAAAATAGTTTCCCTCAGGGCCTATGTCATATTTGGGGATGCTGTGTTTAGATGAGCGTTTAAGGTGTGGGTAGGAATCTAGGGTTCAGTGTGGCCTGGTCATCCGCCTCCAAGACCCAGACAAACCTCACCCCACGACCCCGGAAACCCCTGCTAAATCATCAAATGTTTCGAACCACTTGGGGTAGAATATAATAAAGGTTCCTGGGGTTGCAATACCCGGATGCGTCTGCCCACCAGCTGCATGGCAGGCCGGATCGGGAGAGAATGGTTTAGGGAGTCCCTTTGACTCTCGGAATATCGCCTTGCACCACAGTGGGAGGGATGGATTCATCCATCCGTCACTCCTGGACACACTGACCCCCAGATTCCTACACACCCCTTGAATCCTTTCACTTCCCAGAACTTTCTCTCTTTCCTTTCTTAAAAAGCATCCCCAAAGATGACATATCCCTGAGGGGAATTATTTTCCTCAGGGCTTTTGCATGGAGCTAATTTAAAAAAGAAGGCCCTGGGTGATATCTTTGAATGGAATGACCTGAGTATTGAAGAGACCCCTTGTGCAGAAGGGAGAAAACTTCGGATCACACAAAGGCTGGAAATCTTTACAAAAAGGAGGCCCTGAGGCAAGTGACTCTCCTCCTTGGTTACCCATACTGCCGGAGGGAGGAATCACAGAATCAAGAGTTGTTGAACCCAAAAACGAATCAATAAAACCACCCATCCTTCTGAGAAAGATTTCATTTGCCCAACAAATGTTGGGTAAACGTTTGGTAGGTAAGTCTCTCGACTCCACCATTCGATGAAATACCGGTAGAACAACCAATCATAGGTTAAAAGTGTAATAGTTTATAATAAGTGTGATACTTTAAAATGTATACCACACTTGGGCATTAATGTAATAGTTTAATAATAAAGGTGTTACTGCACAAAATAATAAGTACAACAGAATACTTATAGTTAAAAATGAAAGAGTTGAGGCAACAATCAAATTATATTATTAAATAATAAAAACAGAACATGAGACTCTAACAAACTAATATTCAATACTTCAGGGTCGTGTTTAGTCCTTAGAAAAATAAACTAAATAGTTAAAAAATCTAATAAATCGTGGTTGCATTACATAGCTTGTCATGATTAAAAAAAAAGATCTCAATATGTTAAAATAATTATAAGGGTGCCAGTTCAAGTAGAACAAAATATTAAATGGTAAATCAATAAACTCAAAACTAACAGAAGTTATAAGCTCACAGGTAATTACGATTTCACCGAAGTATGTGCCTTCCTACGTTGAGACATACTCCCGGATTCTCAGGCTGCTAGCTTGGAACTGAACTCAAATTCAATTGTTCTTCGTATCTTTTGGACAACAAACGAAAAATGCTGGATTCGACTTGCTCGTAGAAAAATTTCAATTAGGAATTCAAAATTCAATTTGAATTGATACGTAGCAACCTAGTTATTAGGTGATTATTAATGGGTGCTTACTTCATCGAGTGAATATTTGGCCAGTATAAATCCAAAGTGTTACAAAAGAACAACAGATTCATGAAAGCATTATGTTCTTGCCTTCATACGTAATGGTGCTAGACTGACCGGATAGAGTCAAACTGCGGCTTTTCTTATGATGAATTAGGTAGGAGAGTTGATAGGAGAGGATGAAAGGTGAATAAGGAAAACAATGTTTAAATGCACTGGTCTATTTGTAGAAATCCGGTTGCATTACATAGCATAACCTATTTCAAGCAATGTTTTGGTTCAGAATGGTAGGCTTTTACCTGGGACTTACTAAGATCCTTCCACTCTGGTAGGATTTGTACAAATCCTATCACTGGACCGGGACCACAATGTTGGCCTTTACCGAGAATCAATTTCTAAATAAGTAGTGGACTTAGATCGCGAGTAAAATCCGTCCTGAGTATGTTTTCTATTCATTTTTTAGCATTTTATGTATTAAAGCTATGGAATTAAAATTTCTTGTTCCGAGTAATAACTGAATAAGCCTTTCTTTAACAAAAAAATTTACGATTGCAACTTCATTTTGAACTCACTTATTTAGAGTAAAATTTGTTGATGTTTTGAGAGCTATTTCTTTCATTTCTGACTATTTGTGAATTCATACAAAAATGGATAATATATATTTTTCAATGTTTTATAATAACTTTTTAGGTTAAAGTGCCGTTCAGACATCGAATATAACCGCGAGCAGGTATCTGTTGAACCGCGAGCGCTTATGTTTTGTGCCGTTCACACGACGCAAATCAAATATTTCTTCCTATGGTAGAAGAGGGGGTCAGATGAATTAGCGAGCGGCCACGGAGTACGCATTTTTTGTACTGAATCTATCAACTTGACATCTGTCATCCACGGGTCTAGGCAGCTCCGTAATTAAAATGACCCCCTCTCCTGTTTTCGTCGGAGTGGGGGGCGATTAACTGTTGGCATATTGCCTCAAGAGCGGTTATGGCCTAAGATGTGCATTGTCTATGGTTGATGTGCGCATAAAGCGCTTAGGTGTGAACGGCCTGAAGGGATTGTATGGAGAGCGATATTTGGCGTGCTATGATCTTTTGTATTTATATGCTCAATCTGAACAGGCCTTGAATTGTTACTTATTCTCTGCCGCTTCTACTGGTGTAAAAATTATTAATACTTTTTGTATTTTGTATTCACAACTGAATCAACGCGTAGTTTGACTGAAAGTTTGAAAATTGTCTTGGAATCAGAAACAGCTGTCACAATAGTAAAAAAAGAATTAAAATACTTGTGGAAACTAATAATATCAGTATTAAATTTGATTTACATTAAATAATAAAAAAATGGAGTTGTACGAAGTATACACAATAACAATTAATTGGGCCAATTAGTCAGTGAAAATGATGTCATTAAATTAACAAATCATATGTGTAGATTTTTTTAAACAAAATCATTCACTTCAGAAGAAAAAAACAGCATCTCTCCAAACTACATTAAATCTTACTTTCAACTGTGTAAATATACATTGGCCATTAAGTATGCTGAAACTTGCTTCTTACTCTTATAATAATTAAAACACTTGTCATAAGGGTTTAACCTATTTGTGACTGTCATCGTTCTGGATTTGGATGCTCCTGCGGCGGAGTTGTAAAACATTCGTCAAACGTGTTTTGCATGACATGAAAAGGGGTGGAAAGCGTTCAAAGGTAACGAGGGACGTGATTTATTCTTCATCGCCAAATTTATCAGAAAAATCTTGATTCTTGCAATAAGGTGTTTAAGTCCTATTTATACTCAGAATTTTACTTATCATCATTTCTTATCTTTCTGCTTTATGTGACGGGGTGTAGAAAATTTTTGTAGAAGCCTAAATTACATAAAACATTTTTCAAATGCATGAATAAGTAATTAATTCATAAATCCAATGTACACATACTGTTATAATAATGTGATTGAAGAATCATGATAAAAATTAAAAATACAAATGAAAAACGTTCTTCCTTTAAAACTATTTTATTTACAAACGTCTACCGGTTTTGGTTGATCCTAACCTCCATAAGGACAAAAACATAAACTATAACACAATTGTTGGTAAAAGGTTATTTATTTAAGAAAGTAAGTTCACAGATCACATAATATGGTAAAAATAGTCACAATGTATCAATTCACTAATTAACTGAGCAAGGGATCGGAGGGAACCTTGCCGTTAGGCTTTGGGAACAACAAAAGCTGACTGTGGTTCTGCTTAGAGGGTCGTACCATAGGACGAAGCGCAACTAAGGCAGCAGTCGGGGGTCTGGTTGGTGCTTTACTTATGGTAGTAGAATACTCCTTAGAGGGTCGTGCCAGAGGACGAAGCGCAACTAAGAGAGCGTACTAGCCAAGAGCGAGCTGCAGACGAACTGACTAATTTAGGGCGCGCAGCTTGTTATATAGCCCATTCCTTGTTGCGGGGTGTGGTTTATGTAGCGGCTCGAGGGTGGGAGATGCGCAGAAGGCGTCGGCGCATCCTGGTTTGCTTAGGGGTAGGTGAGCAGGATGGCGCTGTACGGGGGAAAGAGAGGGTGTAGTGGCAAGCGTAAAAACGGCGCGCTACAAAACTATATGCGAGTATGTATAAGTTAATATCTATGAAATTGGTCGACGTTTATAAATAAAATAAGATGGTTTTAAACAACTAACGTTTTTCATTTGTATAATGTATGTTTTCTTAGGTAATAAAATAAGAAAAAAAAACTATTTTTTTCCAAAAGTGAACATAAGGATATCTTCATCCGGATTTCATTAGTATATATATTTTAACTTAATTATTTGAATAATATGAAGGTTTTGACAGAATTATAAAAATATATTGTATAGGTATTTTAGGTGGTTTCTGTTGATTTGTACCTAGTTTTTTTTTAGTTTTATATGTTTTATTGTTGTTATTATTGGAAGAAAGTCGGATTTTACTGTAGAATTTAGAATCTCAGTGCTTGTTGTTATTTAGAATCCATATATTTGTAACTCTCCCGCAGCCAACTGGGGCTGAAGGAAGACCACAAAATTACTATCCTTCTTATATCTACTTAAATACCCGATACATATTTTTAGTATTTTAGGTATTCCTGCGCAAAGGATTAATACATAATGTGTCGTTTAAAAAAAATGTGAAAAAATTGGTGATCGCAGGAAAAAATATTTTGTCAAATATAGCTAATATTACCAGCCCAATAAAATGAACAAATAACAAACAAAAGAAGGATGTCCATGGTTCAAACGCCCATAAAAAAAATTGCACGGGGTCATCGGCCGACCCACTTGGTTACAGACGTTATGTTTGGCATGTTGGCCTGTCGAGAGTTAATTAGACCAATATGTCATTTAGTTAATATTACCTAATTAAATTTTTAATGTTAATTAGAATCCTGGCATCTTGTTGAAGCTACCACAGTCATGTGAATTTATAATTAAAAACCTTTATAACTTCACAGTTCAGAGTTCAGTTACATTTTTTAGTCTTCGCTGAAAATAACTTTATACGTCAAATTAACAATACTGAACACCTCTTTGAAAACAAAACTTCATTCGCTAGCAACTCCCAGCAGCTAACAACCTCCAACTAGCAACTTTGAACCATCAACATGTGCAGGATATAACGAAGTTCCGTGCCACTGGAAGTCAGACCCAAGCAACTAACCAATGACATTTTTCGATACGAAACGTGACGTCACATCCGGGTGACTCCAATTTTGATTTCGTGCATTCCCATTGATACCATTTTATGAGTGATAAATCATGGAGAATACTCAAATACCTATTTTTACAACCATTGTTCGCATCTGTAAAAATGTTTTATTTTTGTGAATGGGGTAAATGCAAGGAATGTAAGGTTGGGTTATTCACAATGCTTACACATTACAATTTGGGAGGCAGGTGTAACGCCGCCCTGGGAATCATTTATTGGGAAATCACCATCCCTGCCATAGGTCACGCCAAGTGATTCGCTACTTTTGATGATTTAGCAGGTGTGAGGTTTAACTAGGTCTTGGTGGCAAATGAATTTGATTACCTACTGCTTGGCGAGCCGAAATTGCTAATTTAATAGAATATTTGGGATGATTGATACTTTTATTTTTATAACACAGATAACCATTGAGATAACGAATTAAAACCTGTAACGTATTTCTACCAAAGAGCTCACGTATAAAACGCTAACTTTTTGAGTTTTTTGGATTTCAATTCACTGTTCCTTCTCCGGCTGTTTTTTTTTTAAATTTAGTGTATTATACGCCCATCGATTTCTTTAACATTGATTACTTGAAATTTTTACAATCTTTTACACTAGAGATAAGTAATAAACAATGATCGCTTAAATAATTACTTACTTTGCAGTATTATATAATTTGATAAATAATTTATTTTATTTTATTTATTTGTTTATTAAGACGTACACAGTACATTTTAATACAAATTATAATGTATTAAATTTTTACATGGTTATGTACCTGTTACGTAAGTCCGTAGAAGGTCATTTGGTAGTTTCGCCTGATTGAACGGGTTTTAAAACTTAATTAGTAAATGAACAAGTAATGAAAGGTAAAAGTAAGTAGTTTTCAAATTTATAATATGTATTTATATCACGCCAAGAAATTTAATAAATTGATTTGTTTGTTTGCAAGGAATCATGAAAAATGTCTAAGTGTAGTAATTTTTTCGTAGTGGGTATAAGTTGTGATTGCGCGAGTAATTGGTGAGTTATTTGCTGCATTAGTGTTGTTAGTTTCTAAGTGAAAAGGGGGAGAGTGCCTGATACGCCTCATTGGGACATTTAAACCAATGACGAATGACAATTCAGGACTATCTATTTTATTATTTAGCAGGTTATATGGAAACAACAGATCTGATAATGTGCGTATCAGACATTGAAATAGGTTCCAGTGTGTCTAGTAGAAATTTTCTTAAATTGATTAGACTCAAGAGTTAGAATCTGTCGAGCCCCGAATTTACGATTATAAAATAGAAGCATTGGTTGATTATTCTTCGCCAATCTTAAAACCACTGGAGCGACCACGCGAAATTCATCAATTTGCCTGGATTGCTCGAGATTTCCAGAAGATATTTTTTTAATTTTCGCCAACATTAAAAAAATCATAACTTTGAATTTTAACATGGAGACAAAGAAACTTATTATAGTGCTATTAAGCTAATAAATTTACCTATATTTTACCGTTTATTTCATATTTGTAGGATTTACACAAAAAATAAAAAAAAATCATTAAGTTTACAACCGCGCAAATCCTGCGTGTTTGTTACTTTGAAACTTCGTGAGAGGTACTCATTCGAGTCAACATAGAATATTTTAGATTTCTTTATATTATGTGTGGTATACTTGATAATGAAAGGTGCATATCTATGCAAAAGGGACTTAATTTTAACCGTAAACCGCTGATCAGAAATTCTGCGTGAAAAAATTGTTTTCAACATCGTTCTAAAAGAGTCTACGAAGTTCGGATTTGCGACATCTATGGTCATAATAGATAAAGCATTTCAATAGCTTTGTTTTAAAATAAATGGCTGGCCACGAAAATGTTTAAAATAATTACAATAAATGTTTAACGAACGGTAGGAAAATGTGGTCCAATTTTGGACCGCCGTCAATCGCAGAAAAATAAAAAATGTCCATTGTTTTACCATAATGGCTCCTGTGCTTAAAGTTTATATATTTTTAAGGTATTTGTTAAAAAAAATTGTAGTTATTTTTTTCACTAGGTTTTTTTACAACATAATTAAATAATAGTAGCTGAATAGAATTGAATGTGAACTATGTAACAAATAAATCGATGACAATATTTCTTAGAAACAGTGAACAGCAAAATTGAAGAGTGAAATCGATCAATCCGAACAGTATTAAACCAAAAAGATCCAACGTATCGCACACGCGTTGGCAGAGGAACTATTTCAATTACTAAATGCATTTTCACGTTTGTTTCCGGTGGCGGTGGCTTTCTTTGAGCCGAGAGCTAAGCTTCAGATCACGTTCCTCCAAACCAAATATTAGCTTTGCATTGGCTCTAACTCAATTCCAATAAAACTATCTTTCCCATTCGAATGGCCAATAAAACATCCAGTAGGTAATTAATCTGCTGAGATAGCTCAATCTGTGTTGTCTTTGTTGGCGGACGAATGCTCTAACTCGTTTAGGAGGTCTAATAATAATTAAGATCTGAGGAAATCATTTTTTCTTCAAAGAAAAGCAAACTTTCTCAGGTTGCAATATTTGAATTCCTCACCTGCGATAATTTTAAAGGGAAAAAAATGCTTGGGCAATGTGCAATGATGAAGGATGTAGCCAGGCGGAGGATAAAATCCACTACTTGTGGGTAGGAACCCGTCGTTTTGAGCTTTTCAGCCAATAACCGGTCATTACAATTTATTGATATAACTTGATATTTCCATTATACTTGAGAGATCTACACATCATAAATTAAAGTCGATCACCGCGCCTGTCTGTCTTTTTTTTACATGAGTACCGCAAAAGTGTCCCATCTGCCCCCGTCTGGAGCCAGTGGGACTATGGCATCCCCAATTGGGGTATGTTGTGAGGTTGAAGGTAGTGGGGAGGAGAAGGAGATAGGGAAGAGGAAGGTGCGGAAGTACCTGTCTATTCAGATCTGGTTACCAAACACAGCTAGAACCATTTCAAGCAATGTTTCAATTCTGAATGGTGGTTTTACACCAGGGCGATACTGATAGTATCTTCCACTCTGGAACGTGCCGCAAATATACTATACATTATTTTAAATTAATAAATAGTGAAATAACACAAATTAATCAAATAAAATTTATTTGCCACGCCGCGATTCGATCCCGCGACCTTCGGAGTGCTAGTCAAGAGCCTTACGGCTGGTCTACGCCGGCGTCTGTCTGTCTGTTCGCGGTAAACTCATGAACTACTGAACGAATTTTCATGCGGTTTTCACCAATAGATAGAGTGATTCATGAGGAAGGTTTAGGTATATAATTTGTCAAGGTTTTGTGTAAAATGGTTGAAGTGTTTAGTAAATAAAGGGAGCGGGCTGGCAAGCGGGCGGTGTTGATTTGATTTGTATGCAAATTAACAGAAGACTTTGGTTATAAGGGTTGGGTAATGGCGTTGTCAGTAGATGGCGTTGTGTTTCGTTAGCCACAGCAACGCGTGGCCGAGTCTCAGCTAGTTATTCGTTTTACAATTTGTGCCTTCTCTTTCTCCTCGCCCTCTTTTCGGTATTTGGAACTCTTGGAAGAATAAAAAGGCAATATTAGAAAAACTAGAATAAAACATAATGGAATACGAAATAGCATTACATAAATTTGATGTAGTTTACTTTAGGTACATCCTTTTTCTTAGCAACATGATTTCACAGACTTCGTGTTATAATTGGAACATTTTTTAAGAATTACCCTAATTCGGCACATAAATTTTCAATAAATTAATTATATACTAAAATACAATAAAAATTTGAGGAAAATTGAGTACCTAATGCTTGTCAATTTAAAAAAATCTTTTTCGCTCTCATTATCGTATTTTATCTCAGTTTAAATCAATTTAATTTTTTTTTTTCATAATACTTTTTATTTAAGTGTAAAATGGGTACCTCGGCATGAGCCAAGTACCCAGTGAGGCTCACATTATCATAAATTATCACACGATGTTAAAAAATACATACATTTTGTGTTATTAAAAAAAATCCAAAAAAATATCTTTGTGCAGTTCACACGCGGTAGAAGTGAAACCTTCAGAAAACTAAAGTAGTCAGGAGTGGGGGGCTACGAATCACCGCACAAAGGGGGGACCGACTATTTTATCTCATTCTCTCGCAGACTAAATCCTATGGTTTGTTTATTTTTAGTGTCGCTTTTTTCTTTCACCGAGTTTCAAACCATAAGGGTATTAAAAAATGTTTCACTTCAATAACATTGTTTCTCTTACAAGCTTTCTTATTTTTTTTCCTACTATACAGTTCTATGAACAGCTGGTAGACTGTTCTGCTATGAAATGTTGATTATTCACACTTGCAGTTCGAAAATTCAAAATACAAAGATTTCGAGTCAATACAAGACTTAGCTATCCTCAGTTAAGAATTATAATTATTAGTAAATTTACTGTAAAATAAGCAGGTACTTATTTTTATCCATGTCCATAGGTATGAGACGATGTATGAATGTGAGTGAAGCAAAGTGTGTGTGCCAAGACTGAGTTGTTTGACGCTCCGTCCTCCTGCCTACACCTGCGGCGAAACGGCGTGATGGTTAGTTAGTTAGGTGTTGCCGCATTGAACGACCGCCATTCAGAATGGAAACGTGACTTGTAATGACTCCAAACGTTCACATTGGTCAGACGCAAATAGCCAGGATCTTCTCAACCTTCCTGTACTCCATCTACTTAACCTCTTCATTTTTTCAGCCTCACAAAAAACCCGACATTGGAGATGCTATCGTTCCACAGCCACGTGCAGTTAAGACTATTGACCTAAAAAAATAAAGCATAAATAATAATTGAAGCAATTCAAAACAAATTCCTCAAATATCTTTGTTCCAAGTCATATGAAAGATTTAATAATTATGCAGAGGCAGCTTCATACTTTAAAATTAGTTCATTGAGTGTACGAAGGAATCATATGCAATATTCCTTTATAAATTAGTTAACAACAATATTCAACGCACAGAGTTGCTAAATAAAATTCAATTTAATGTACCTGCGCGTACAACACGCTCTTCTGTCCTGTTCAGGGTGGATCAATGCAAGCAAACTGTAAGCAGAATTCTTGTCTGAATAGACTATGCAATAGTTATAATAGCGTATTATCCAAGGTGGACATTTTCAATTCCGAACTTACCAAATATAAGGGGTACCTACATAAAAGAGTATTTCTCTGATGTTTCATGAATGTGTTATGTGTCTATGTTTCTTATATTTTTATCGTTTATACTTATAATTCTGTAATGATTTGCTTTATATGTATAACCTGGCTTCTTACAGTTACCAATGTATTGATATTTTTATATTTTATTTTTGTCTCATACCCTTCATTATAAATTTTATTAGAGGTAAAGTCACAAGGAGGAAAACCATAATTGGTTTTATTTTGGCTACACAAACATGTACAAACTGGAAAAATGTAAACTGTCGATTTCTTGAAAATAAATACATAAATAAAATAAAAAATACGATCTGCAGGTTAATTTAATTATTTAATATTACTCGTTTGATACTTTCCTTGTAATCTCTGCTCAAATCCGCCGAACCCTATCTACGAGTATATTAAAAATATAAACATCTCATGAAAATAATCCGTAATTTTTCGCTGATCGCAGAATGAGCCGTTTACAATCTGCAAAATAATACTCGCCCACATGAAATGTACAGAGATAAAATGAAATGTTTTTCATGACTTTTATTTTGCTCACTTATCTGTAAAATAAATATGATTTTCAGATGTTTATCAACAAAACATATCATGATTTCAAATACGTTGAAAAACGTAATTTTATTCCAAAGAAAAATATATAAGTAGGTATTAAATTTGCAGATATTATATTTTAAATCAAAGAATCCTGCAAAAAAATTACAGCCTTTTCTAATTTCCAGAGACATGATTGAACTCGTTTGGATTACGTGCAAATATATTTACGATATTTTTTCCAAAAAAATAGTTATACGGGCCGGTACGGATACGTCACAATGCCTAACAAGCTGATCTCACCCGGGCATGTAAACCTCATTCCCGGCCTGTATTTCATTTCAAATACTGTATTTAATAAAATCTTTTCTCTACAGGCAAAATGATTAATTAAATCTTTCGTGGACGGATTATAATTCAGCGAACTGGTCCATTCATGTCTTATTCCTGCGATTCTTGTTGGACCTCATTGTAGCCAAATTATCATTGATTTTCAGTTCAAAAGTTATTGATTTATGCTAACAGTGATATTACTTCGTGCATGGTTAGAGAAAGTCAGCATTCAATTCTCCATCGGCCTGTGGACACGTGCTCGAGCATGTGAGATCGCAAACACGCTCAATCAATCCAACTCACTGAGTATGAACTGAACGTGCGTGAGTGCTGAGTAGGGACTTACTGAGCATTACCATTAATATCTCTAAAATCTTTGATTTCTTCATAAGTTTATCTTAAATAATAATATTTTCAAATATGTTTGATTTCAAGAATTTTCACAAAAAACATAATTCGTAATAAGGCCTGAGATCGGTTTAAAAAAAAACTCATTTCAATTATTTTTATTCCAAATTAGCTGGTCCCGGCATGCGTTGCTATGCCATTTAATAAAGAAATTGTTTCTCCTTGGGTGTCCTTTCCCATTCGTCTTGTTCCCCTTCCGCCTCCCCTTCTTCTCCTGCGTCCTCTTCCCCTCTCGCGTTCCCACTCCGTCATCTCCACCTTCCCTCTTCCCACTCCACTCCCCTCCCCCTTCCCCCGTCCCACGAACCCCCCTCCCGAGTTCCCCTCCCCCCTCACACGTCCCCTTCCCATCCCGCGTTCCCCTTGCATCTTCCCCGCCTTCCCTCTTCCCTTTCCCGCTCCCTCGTCCCGCCAACCCTGCTCCCGCGTTCCATATATTCAATACCAGTACATTCAGTTTTTAAACAGCCCGCGTGCCACCTTTTACAATTTTTATTCAAATTTCCATTTTTCATGTATATCAAATTTGGTACCTAACATAGGTACCTATTTAAAATATCAAAATTTCTTGATTCGATTCAAACTATTAGAGGAGTACCTACTTTAAATAAATTTAGCAACTTAAAGATTTTCAAAAATAGAATCCTGATTTAACAATCATTGTTTTGCAAAATGTCATTCTCAAACCCGCGAACTGTCAAACGTGCGATAATCGTTAGTTTTTCTGAAATTATCCAATTTTCTGCGCAATTTTCTTAATTTTTCTCTCCGTAAGAACCATCCTCGTACTTCAAGGAATATTCTAAAAAAAGAATTAGCGAAATCGGTTCAGCTGCTCTCGAGATTTGCGCTTAGCAACACATTTATCGATTCATTTTTATATACAAGACAAGATAAGATGAAATTTTTCCGAAGAGCTACCTACCACATAAACGCACATCTAGTAAAATGTTACTTCTGTGTTGCTATAATAAATTTAGCAAATGTTATTCGCAAATACATTCAGTGCTACACGTTGTTACGTAATGACGGGATCGAACCGCCTGATTACGAACTTATAACAAATTAATAATATATAACACCACAATGTTCAAGACACATATTTACCAAAACCAACTACTATGTACTTACTTTATATCCCAAGCTAGCTCTCCAGGGGAAATTGTGTTCTCAGTTCGTTTTGATTTGGATTCAAAACGACTGTCGTTTTATTGTTGGAATAATTATAGATAGGGTTTTAATAAATTAGAAGATCTCTTGTCGCTTTTAAAAATTTGTGAATTTATTAATGACTCGACGCTTCTAGGAAAAGCTTTAATCTCTTTGTGAACTCAAGGTTAATGATTCTAAAATAGAATAAAAGGGTTGAATGATAACACATAATTATATAAGTTGTACGTACGTTACACCGGGTTGCATCTGGGCAGACGACCACATCAGGAAAAAACCACTGAGTTGATTTAGACATATGAAATTTAACTTTATTTTCAAATACGTGCTCCGAAAAACCGTTGGAATACCCAAAGCTATTCTAACCGCCAAGATGCGAGGACCGACCCGTAGCGAACTTAAAACCAGAAGAAGACAAGAAGACCGCCAGGGCTCTCGACGCAGTACAAGGGTCCTCGGGCCCCTCCCCCACCAAAATTCGGGCCAATCAAAAACGTCTAGACAATGTTGCCAACTTTTGACAACTAATATTAAATATTTAGTACCTGATGACGGAAATAATCATATAGGGGTGGGAAGTTATAATTCAAGAAAGTACTTCATGACAACGTGTTGGCGAAAAAAGAGGGCGCTGTGGTCTATGACATCACGACTGTAGGTGTGGTTGTCATGTTAATAAAAAAAACGACATTCCGTTAGTTCATTGTTACGCCACCGCCAACTTACATGTGAAGAAGTGTATCTTATTTTTTTTCTTATACGTTTTGTGCGAGCACTCAGAAGTGTTGTATGTACCGATTGAAAAAAAAACTGATGTCGCTAATTAAAAACATGACCTCTTTTTTTTGGAATCCAAATTCAATTTTTTTTATCAATTTACGGAGCAATGGATTTTGCTGCTGGGCTAGAGGTTTGGCTTTGCCCAGTTAGTGTTCCTCGCATCCTCTGTCATCCAGTAATATCTAGTCACCGGGACGAAGTTACCGGGATAGGCAATGACGTCATTTGTAATATGTACCGCTTGATACTACTATTCACAAATAAGTAACACTAAGTATTAACGTCAATCGTTCCATATCCGAAGAGATACTCAAATTCACAAAGTCGTAGAACTTGTACCTTGGGGGGAAACGTCTCCACGCGAGCTGTTTACGAAAGTGGCGACATCTTTTGACGAATTATTGAATTCGAAACTGAATTACAACGGTAGCATTGCTTGATGGTGCGGCGGGTACGGCGCGCCGCAGACATGCATTCGAAGCCGTGTTCTTAAATTCAACCACGCAGACGCACGCCTCTTAATTAAACAAATAGATGGCAGCACTTCCGTTTGTATCTATTTGTGAATAGAGTGTGTAGGTTTATGCAGTCGAAAGGCTATTAATACCGTTTGTTTTTTTTTTATTTTGGGAGGTACGGGTACCGCCGCCCCAGGAACCATTTTTCGCTTAACAAGGATGCCCGGGGTCAGATTTGACAGAAGTGAGATTTGTCCGGGTCTTGTTAGTGATTGCACACCAGACACGCCCACATTACATTTCTATTATGATTTTCTCATTTACTTGCGATTTTTTAAAACGCATCGGGTTCCCGATATATTAATTGATTCTAACAATATCACATGCAAAGCCAACGCCAATACGGGAAACATTACTTTTCCGTCCATCCCTGCTTGATGGGCATAGAAAATATTTTCTTTTAAAAGTTTCCTGATCGGTCGACAGAAAGGGAAAAAAGAAACGGAAATCAGACAGTTTTATTAGGCCTGCATTGGCAGAGCGCCATGTTTATGTTTGAATATTTCAGAGGCATTTAAAATGGTTTTATTTTTAATGTTTGAGTGCTCTAGAGCCAATTTGTTTTGGTTCAACTATGCAATGATGCAACTACAAAGAAATCGCTTAATTCAACACGTGTTGTGTATTTTTTATACATATAATTTATTTAGTTTAAATAAAAAAATATTTATTTTAAATTATAATTTGTAGTATGTTGACGATGCTAAGTATGTAGTCCTCTCCAGATATGAAGTAATATTTCTGAAAAAAACGTAAACATTTTATTAGATTGTCGGAAATAAACGCCAAAGCCGTGAAGGTTAGAATTTGAGGATCTAACGTCTTTAACACATATTAACCTTTCAGCGGTCGCGCGCGGTCTGTGAGTCCGCAGAGAACTTATTTTTACTGATTTTGCTATTACTATAACTATAAACAATACGCAATTGGGCTTCCGTGTAATCCTCGGGGGGGGGGGGGGGTGAGGTACGTCCCCTCAGTACCCCAATGACATTCGTCGCAAACGCACATGTTCTTTTGTTTATATTTGCGGTCTCAGATTCCGCGTGCGACTAGTTGTGGACTTGAAAAATCTCTTAAATAATAATGAGAGCTGGGTGAGTATTTTATGATATTTTTATCATATTATTTAGAACTTAGTTTTATTTTACTTTAATACGTTATACGCAAATAAGTAGATGTAAAATTTATCTTTTTTCTATATTATGTTGATTTATAGATTTGTTTTGTCTCAGATGTCTAAAAAATTGAGATTTCACAAACTTAAAACTATTACGAACAAATTAAAAAGTGATTACCAATTAATGTTTTTTTATTTGTTATTTATATAGATAAAATCCTTTCCATTATAACATATGTTATATACAATATCATGAAATATTCAGTCGTCTTCTTAAACCAGATGCCTAAAGTTGCAGAATCACCGACCGCGCTCGACTGCTTGTGTTTGGCGCAAGGGTGCGACTACTGGAAGGTTAAATATGGGAGAATAATACAACGGGCTTTAGATAATATACATTTAAAATTTGAGAGTTCCTGTTTAAAAGACATGGGTCTCCCTGATGAGTGAGAATAGTCAAAATTCCTCAAATTAATAGATAAGATGAGGGTTTTTTTCCTAAGTGCATTTTGCATTGAGGATATATAGTATAGGTAGGTATTTTACCGAACTAATAAATATTTATATGACCTACATAAGAATATCTGAAGAAAACTTCTAAATAGAAGCAATGAGTTAAAAATACTTTCTTCTCTTCGGCGTGAGTTTCAAGAATTACAGTTAACCCCTCAGGCCTTGGGCACAATCCTTCAGAAGCGTGCAGAATATTTCCAATTTGCATTAAAATTAGAATAAGTGGAATGTTTCTGAAGGTATCCAAAAACTAAAGACTATTTTAGGAAGATTAAATACACTTTATATTTAAAAAAAAAATTAAAAATGGCTCACTTTTCACTTTTTCTAATTAAAATTACTGAAAACAAATAAATCAAAATACTGATTTATTTTATTACAAAAATATATTTTAAACGTTATCTTCACCTCGCTTTTTTGTGGTTAGGTGTCAAAATAATTAATATAAAATTCACAAATTCACATACAACAATAATACTTCAAAGTGACAGCTGTCTGCTACATTTGCTCCCGAAAAAATAACAAAATAATAAGTTTTAAAAACTATTAACTTTTCAAATAAGTTGCTGTTTGTACAGGAGAGAATCCCTCCACCTTTCGTCATTTTCTGGTTGAAAATAAGCGAGTGCAAGTGCTATTTTTTCTTAGTTTACACTCTGCAGCAAAAGTCAAATCGTAGTTCAAAAGTCTAATGCTACTTTAGTAGCAAGGCAGTGAAAGTGCATTACTCGGATTATAGATATAAGCTGACGAAATGGCATCTACCCGCAGCAACACGGATAAAACTAAGAAGTTCGCAGCTATCCCGGTTTCGCCCTCTCCTGACTCACACGCAACGCAGCTGACTTTAGAAGATTTTAGAAAAGGCATGAATGAATTTGAAACTAATATTTACAAAAAACTAGAAAGGGAAAACTCAGAAACAAAGAAATCACTGGAGTTTATCAGTTCTAAATATGACGATCTTATCAAAAATATAGAGATGGTACTAACTAATAACAAGAAATTGGAAGATAAAATGAGTGTTCTCCAGGAGGAAAATGTTAACCTTAGACAAGAAATCGAATCACTCCGAGACGCTCAGGACGAAATGGAACAACGAAGCAGAGGGTGTAACATAGACATTCACGGCATACCCGAGGTCAAGGGTGAGAATCTGATGACCTTATTGGACAAAATGGGATCAACTGTCAATGTGCCGCTTCCGAGTAGCAGTATTGTGTCGGTGCACCGCGTCGCTCGCGGTCACTCTTCGCCCTCCAACCGACCACGCAACATCGTCGTGCAGCTCTCGACAAAGCGCCTCCGTGATGACGTCATCGCTGGAGTAAGGACTCGTCGCGGCCTCACCACGGAGCAACTAGGACTTGGTGTTCCCGCCACAAATTTCTATGTTAACGAGCACCTGACCTTAAAAAATAAAATACTTTTTGCAAAAACACGTGCCGCCGGAAAAGCTAACGGCTATAAGTACACATGGGTGAGGAACGGAAGTATCATGGCGAAGAAGGATGATCTCTCTAGGGTGTTTACCATTCGTCGTGAGGGAGATCTTCAAAAGATGTGACTACTACTATTACAAATCTGTTACTGGTCTTATCGATGCCCGCTTTCTCTCAACATTCTGTACCATATCCATTCACATCTTATATTGTTGATTTATTATTATATACTAATTAATCTAATAAGTTATCTATGTTTCATATATAATTTTGATGCTTTGTATGTCCTACGTAAAGTACCGCTCCCGCGAATGTGGAATATATCGATATACACTATTACTCTATTGAAATGATCTCATCATCTATATCTGTTTATTACCAGAACTGTGGTGGTATTAGAACTAAAACTCAGAAACTACTTATGAATATTTTATCAAATAACTATGATGTTATAGTTCTAGTTGAAACATGGCTTGTAGCAAGTATAAATACGGCTGAATTAATAGATTCGCGCTACACGGTGTTCCGACGAGATAGGGACCGTACTCTTACTGGTAAGATGGACGGAGGCGGTGTACTGGTAGCAGTGCGCAAGGAGCTCGCAGCATCCCGGCTCGATGACTGGGAAACCAGCCAAATCGAACAAATCTTCGTATCTATTCCGGTAAGGTCTTCCAATCTCATCATATGTGCAGTATACATACCTCCTGTCTCGCCACCAACGTTTTATGATATTTTCTCCAAAAACCTAGAATCTGTATTTTCATCTGAACCAAATAATATGTTTTGTGTACTTGGAGATATGAATCAACCTACTCTTACTTGGTCTTTTTCCGAAGGCTGCAGTCAAGGTCTCGCCTCTTCAAACACGGCTGCATCGCAAACTTTGCTGCAAACAATGTCATTGATGAACTTGCTCCAATATAATTGCATACCTAACCATAATGAAAAATACTTAGACCTCATATTCTACAGTCGCGAAACAAATGTTACACGCAGCAATGACCCTCTGCTCTCAGAAGACAGACACCACCCAGCCCTTGAATTTGATATATCATCCGAAACTCAACCAAAAATCAAAAACAAAAAAGAGCGTAGGCGCAATTTCAGGAAAGCTGATTATACTCAGATTAATAATGACATTAATTGTATTGATTGGTTATCTGAAACCGCAAGTTTATCAGCCGAAGAAGCAATAGATCGATTCTATTTAAAAATAAATAATATAATTGATAAGTCCATTCCATTATTGGCACGACGAAATGACAAATTTCCCATATGGTTTACTCCCGAACTTATTAGGTTATCACGGAAAAAAGATAAAGTCTGGCACAAATGGAAGACATATAAAGGTCTTTCTGACTATCGTGAATTTTCCTTCTTACGTGCTACATACAAAAGACTGGCTAGTGATTCTCGAAAGTTATTTTTTGACAACATCGAAAGTTCATTGCAAAATAATATTAAAAGTTTTTGGTCATACATATCCTCATTAAAATCGTCTGATGGATACCCTGCTACTATGTCCTTCGAAGGTCGCAAATCTAACGATGCCCAGGAAATTTGTAATATGTTCTCTGAATTCTTTAAATCAACATTCGAACCCTCCTCTGTCAACGACATGATTAACATCGACCAACTTGAAGCCGTTTGCGACTCTGAACTTGCGCACATTCACACCATTGAATTAACGGAACAAGAAGTGCTCTCGAGTTTAATGTCGCCAGATATAAACAAGGGTGCAGGTCATGACGGAATACTGGCATTTTTCCTCAGATCTGCTGCTTCGTCACTATATGTTCCACTTACCATAATATTTAACAAATGCCTGAGTGACGGGGTTTTCCCTGATAGGTGGAAGTTGGCCTATATTATACCGGTCCACAAGGGCGACTCACGGCAAAAAGTAGAAAACTATAGGCCAATATCCATTCTCTCGGCGATCCCTAAACTCTTGGAAAGACTTGTCCATGACCATATATATCCCCAGCTTGCCTCCATAATTACGGAACAACAACATGGGTTTGTAAAAGGCAAATCTACCATGAGTAATTTACTTCTTTACTCAAACTTCTTGTTCAACAGCATGGATCGAGGCCACCAGGTAGATGCAATATACTGCGATTTTAAAAAAGCTTTTGACAAGGTTGACCACCTTATTCTTATTAAAAAAATTATGTACAACGGAATTAGAGGAAATTTACTACGTTGGTTTGTCTCATATTTAACAAAAAGACAACAAGCCGTATCGTTGCGAGGACACACTTCTACATGGGAGCCAGTTACCTCTGGCGTGCCACAGGGGTTAATCCTGGGTCCGCTGTTGTTTATACTCTTTATTAACACTGTTACTAAATGTTTCTTGCATTGTTTATTTATTTTGTACGCCGATGACATAAAAATATTTGCCATTGTTAGGAATTTAAACGATTGTCTGCTAATCCAAAGCGACTTAGTAAGGTTCGAAGCATTTTGCAATGAAAACAAAATTTACCTTAGTTACAACAAATGTAAACAAATAAGTTTTACTAAAAATCATAACGCCATCATACAGAATTATTGTATTGGTAACTATTTACTCGAGCGCGTTTACTGTATAAGAGATCTAGGCGTACTTTTTGATTCCAAACTCCATTTCGATGCGCATATTGATAATATTGTGAATAAAGCTTACTGCATGCTAGGATTTGTCATCAGAAACAGCCGTGAATTTCGAAAACCTGAAACATATCTTCTTCTTTACTACACGCTGGTCCGTTCTCAACTTGAATACTGCACCTCCATATGGAATCCACTTTACGGTATCTATAAAGAAAACATTGAAAGTATTCAAAAGAAATTTCTGCAGTGCCTCAATTACAGAATGAGCGCACCTAAACGCGGGTACATAAATATGCTTTCGAGTTATAACGTCTCCACGCTATCTAACCGACGAATGTACCTTGATCTCATGACTCTATATAAAATCTGTAACAACGTTATTGACTGTCCCGACTTACTGAAATTAATAAACTTTAAAGTACCACCCAGAGTAACAAGGCTTAACAACTTATTCCACATTAGCCGGACGCGTACAAATGCTGGTGTCAGGGACCCAATCAGAAGAATGTGCGAATCACTTAATCAGAATCAAAAGCTCAAGGGTTCTGACTTATTTTTTGATACACGCAGTACTTTTAGTAGAAAAATGAAGGCTGTTTTCCTACAAAGTTCAAAGTAAACAACTTAGACATACATTCGTTTATATATATATATATATTTTAAATTTCTGTATAACATTGTTTATCTATATTTATATTTTTTTGTTTCAAAAATAATTTGTAAATTCTTATAAGGATATTGCGCATTTATTTCATATCTCTATTTGTAAAATAATATTCTTATGTACTTATATATTTTTTCCCCTATTTATAAGACAAAATATTTGTATATGTTTTTAACTGCTGTTTAAGTCAATTCGTGAGAAATAGTTTGGATGCAGGTGAATTCTCTAGCTGATGTTTTGTATATTCTTGCCAATTAATATCTGTATCTGTATTTTCTCCTAAATAAATAAAAAAAAAAAAAAAAAAAAAATTCTTTTATTTTTATTTGCTGATTAAACTTAGGTTTCACAAATAATTATTTTGTAGTTAACTTTTAGATTTGAATATAAGTCGTGATTTTTCTCTTTCTTACGCCGTTTACATCGCATCCCTAACCATGACAGTAAGGGGGACACAACGATTTCTATGAGACCTACATGACCTTCAAAAGCGAACAAATGAACCCGAGGGGTTAAAAATAGTTATTTTTTAAAGGGAAAATGCTTCAGCGGCAATAAAACATGAAGGTGTTTTTCAATGCATCAATTAATAAATAATTTTGTAGAAATAACAAAAAAAAATTAAAAATAAAACTAAATACATTATAATGCTTATTAAAAATATAATATAAGCGCGTGGTTTATACTATTGAACAAGACTTTACTTTCAAGACCCATTCATGTCTTTTTATTATTTTTATTCCGGCATAACCCAGAACAGCCTTCATAAAATAAGAGCTTCTAAGATTGGATTAAGTGCCCACTAAGTTTGAAAATATATATAATCTCGACTTCAAATACACTTAACTTATTTAACTTTATCAATTCTGAAGAGTTTATGAAAGCGACAAATGCGGAACACTTGCGACAATACGTAAACAAAATAAAATTATGCTGGAAATAAATATTGCGTAGACTACTATCGACCATTTGGAGTACAAATGTGTCAAATCCATAAAATAAAATTTTGATCGGTGTCAATGCTTTTTCTTCCATTCTTTCATGCTTCATTTTTTTTCAATTCCTTTTCCTCCACTGTTTACTTAGTCTACACTCCAGACAACTACATATTTTCGTATTAACTCATATTTTGTTTCCTTTGATTAATGTATACCTAATCAAAGAAATCAAAATTTTAATTGCCTTCATAAACGGCTTTCAGCCATAAAATTGTTCTCCTTAAAAAAATATCTAAAGTGACTATGCTTAGTCGAAGTCAGCCCTTATTTCTCAAAGGGTCGGTACATAAAAATGTCAAGAATATCACGTATTTATCCCATACCTGTAAGGGAAAGAAAGTATTGGTAGTTCTATGATACAGAACACAAAAATTACCGGTGTATATCGACGTTTGACTCAAAACAACAAAATTACCAGTATATAGCAAAGTATGATACAGAACAACAAAATTACTGGTATATATCTAAGTATGATACAGAACGACATACTTCAATATATACGGGTATATATTGAAGTATGTTATGGAACAACAAAATTACCGGCGTGTAGCGAAGTATTATGATACAGAAAGACAAAGTTACCAGTATGCATCGAATTATGATAAAGAACAACAAAATTACTGATATATATCGAATTATAATACACAACAACTTAATTACTGGTATATATCGAAGCATGAAACAGAACAACAAAATTGGAGAATAACAAAATTACAGGTATATATCGAAGTATGATTCAGAACAACAAAATTACAGGTGTATATCGAAGTACGATACAGAAAATCAAAATTAGAGAACAATAAAATTACCGGTATATATCGAAGTATGATACAGAACAACAAATATAGAACAACTAAAACACCGGTATATATCGAAGTATGATACAGAACAACAAAATTGGAGAATAACAAAATTACAGGTATATATCGAAGTATGATACAGAACTACCGAATTAGAGAACAACATAATTACATGTACAAATTTACCGAATTTGGTATGGTCGAATTAGCTCAGTAGTCAGAGCAAGGCAGAGGTCCTGAGTTTAATTCTCAGAGGCGACTGAAACTTTTTCCGTTTCACTTTTTTTGTTTAAAAATGGTTGATATTGTCTTCAATTATCAACAAAATTGACGTTTCACTCAGAGTGGCATAAAAACCAACTTTCTGCTTATACTTTGTAAGGTCATTGATAATTCATTTCCTCGGAAAATATAACCAAATCAGCTTTGTGCAGCATACAAATTTTCCACAGTTCCGGGCGCCGCATTTTCTTGGGATTCTTACATTACCATAATACCCCGCACTTGATGCTTTATGTGACCCCAAGTCGATGGGGGATGGGAAACTCGGTAACTACGCCGCTATCCTTCCCCTAAATATATTCATAAGTGACAATATTTATGGACGGGTTATCGCTCTCTTCGATAGATACTGTTTTCCAGTGTTTCTAAAACATACAACATTCTTGTACCGCTTAAAGGAGAAGGGATGATTAAATTTTTCAATTGTACCCCCAATTTTTATGAGCATTATATGACTGAGTGAAGTAACTGAAAAGAAGACAAGACACTGTCTATTCGGTGACCAGACAACTCAGAATGAAACAAACTCAGAAGACCCTGGAAAAGGTCACTAAGAGTTATGATAAAAAAATTTAAAAAAAAAATGGTTAAATAGGTTAAGTTTTTTTGACGACCTCCGTAGTCCAGTGGGTAAGACTCTTGACTCACAATCCGGAGGTCGCGGGTTCGAACCCGGCACGCGCAAATAAATTTTATTTGATTAATTTGTGTTTTCACAATTAATTCATTTAAAATAATAAATAGTATATTTGCGGCATGTTCCAGAGTGGAAGATACTATCAGTATCGCCCTGGTGTAAGACCACCATTCAGAATTGAAACGTTGCTTGAAAATGGCTTTAGCCGTGTTTAGTGACCAGATCTGAATAGCCAGGTACTTCCCAACCTTCCTCTTCCCCACCTCCTTCCCCTCCCCACTACCTTCAGCCTCACAACATACCCCAATTGGGGATGCCATAGTCTCACTGGCTCCAGACGGGAGCAGTTGAGATTCTTGTGCGGTATTTACTGTAAAAAAAAAAAAAAAAAGTTAGGTTAGGGTTACCGGCTATTATAAAATAATTTTTTCATAGCTTTTAATGACCTTTCTGAGGTGTTTCTGAGTTGGTTTCATTCTGAGTTGGCATGGAACCATCTATTCATATCTAAAAGTAGACATAATTATCAATTAATACTTCATACACTTTAACCCTAGATCACTAACCTTCGTCAAAACGACGACGCGGTCTCGAAAAAAGTGGTATAAATTTTGAGTGCGTCGTCGTACGCATTCCAAATTCCGGCTAATCTCAGATGACCTGCAGCTCGCACAGCGCACGTGTATGTTTTTTTGTGTAGGGGCCCTGTGTGCCCTGTGTGCCCTGTATGCCCAAGTGCAACAAATCCTTGTGTGGCGAACACAAACTTGAAATTTGTCACAAAGTATAAATTAATAGTTTTTTGTAAAATGTTTCTTTCTTTTGTTGATTTTATTCCTTAATTTTAATATTTTAAGTCATTGTTTTTTTTAGTTAATAAGATTTAAGCATTTAGAAAAACAAAAATTTTCAAATGAGTAAAAACTCTGGTCTCAATTAAAAGACTGTGAAAGTAATTAAAATGTGATTTTTGTAAATAAAAATAACTTATAAACATGTTAACAAATGATTTTTGAAATAAATAAGTAAAACACATATAAATTTGATTCCATAAGCCCTTAGAAGTCTCCCTTTTTATACGGCGTAGCCGAAACGACGAAGGTTAATAATAAGCGTTGGTTACGCACATAACACATTTTGTGTTTTGTAAAATGACTGGCGAAGGACCTTGATTTTTTGTGTTACTAATCACTGCCTAAAAATGGTAAAAATACATGTCGCATAGAAAAGGAGAGGACTCACCGGAAAAGGGTAAAGCACTGGTATGACTCCTTTCCCATCCAAGAGGCACAATCACAATAGGCTTAAATGTTCGTTATTTTATAGTACACGGCAGTTATTTTTGAGCGGATTTTTCGTGAGCAGAGCACAGTGATGGCAGCGGGAGTTTATTGCAGACTGATTAAGATTGTGGGTAAGCGAGGGGGGAAAAGGTAGGACAAAAGGACTTGCAACAATAATTAATACCAAGTCCAAGCAGTGATAGTATGTATGCGTGCTGTGTAGGTATGTGTATGTGTAGGTATTAGTATGTGCGTAACCAAGCGTTGTAAAATAAGGTTAGTGATCTAGGGTTAATCTATGTTTGAAGACAAAATGATTTTTTCTTAATAACTACGAGTATGTTATTAGGTTTATAGGTACATAACGTTTACCTACATAATATTTCTACAAAATAAGACAAATTAAATAAATAATAAAAATCGGATCTTCACATTACCTCATCACATTTTTTTTGCCTTAGCTCCACACAGGGGTCCCTGAGGAAAATAATTCCCATCAGGGTTTATGTGATCTTAGAGGGTGATGTACGGAGGGCCTTTTTAAGGAATAGAATGAGTGAACCTGGGTCTTGGAGAGACCCATTTTGTAGGAGGGAGGACACACAGAGACCAGAGGAAGAGAGAAGTTCTGGTAAGGAAAAAGGTATGAGGAGTGAGTTTATATATATGTATATATATCATAAATGTTTGTTTGTCTTTATTTAAAAAAAGGTTTGAGGATGACAGTTTAAGAAACACGACCGTATTCTATTTCACTGTTTGTGGTTGAAAGATTTTGCGTGAAAATATTTCCGTTCAAAACAATATTTCATCTTCATCTTCGTATGGTGTTTCCAATTTCAATTTAAGCAAACATTTATATATTTTATTGATGAGAGGTAATCGATCCCGAAACCTTCTTAATTTATTAATGTTTTGGATTTCGCAGAAAGCAATGGTGAAGAGAATTATTAAAATGCGAAAAAACAATGTGACTGTTCAATATCATCTTTGAAAACGAAAATGTTCATTACAAGACAACTTACAAAATAAACACCTCATCACAAGGCAACTTACAAAATAAAAACTTCATCATAAGACAACTTACAAAATAAACACTTCATCACAAGACAACTTACAAAATAAAAACTTCATCACAAGACAACTTACAAAATAAACACTATCACAAGACATCTTATAAAATAAAAGCTACATGGTTCACGTTAAAATTACATTAATAATTAGTTACTAACTTATAATAGGCCACTTGCACAACATTTCTATTTTTTTCCGGTTTAGGAAAATATTCTAAGACAATCCTTTTTTTAATCGTATTTTTGAAACCCTGGCGTTTTTTTGAAAATTTCATAAAACGCCAGGGTTTTAGAAATTTTCAAAAAAACCGTTTTTTGAAAATTTCTAAAACAGATAATTTTTTTATAAACCGGAAAGACGGGACATAATTTTATGGGTGCGAAAAAACGATAATTACATAACCGAAAATCATTTTAAAAAAAAAACGTTTTCCACACGAATGGCACAGGAGAATAACGAGGCATACCAAAAATATTACATCTCTTAAATATTTTTTTCCTAGGTCCATCTTATTGATCATTAATCATTATAATGTTCAACGTCTATATATGACTAAATCCAATGTAATATACTTGTACTTGTAAATTATAATAATAATAAGAATATTAATATTTACAATTGCGCAGTGGCGATATCGTAACCAATGAGGTTTATCCGAGGTGCGATTATTGCTAGTTGAAAACTTTATTTTTTTTTATTCATTTATTTTTTTGTAGGATTACAAAAGATTTTTTAAATATTTATATTGAGGGATCAGTAGGATTTATAGGTTCAATTAGAAATGCCACAGAGCCGAACCCTCTGATATGAAAATATCTGGAGTCGGTGAATTATATTCCCATTTGGTCTCTAGTAGGTTAACATGTTGTTCTTGTATTATTTTGTATTTATAATACTTATATAGTGCAATTGCATAGCGTGGGTTGACTAGATGATCATTTGGGGAAGTGTGTGAAAGGGTTTAGTTTTTCCTGTGGGGAAAATTTAACCCGGACATTTAAATCTGGTAAAACACATATAAATTTGTTGTAGACCACTTTTATTTTATACACACTAGCGGTTTCGGAAGCACCCTTCCTTCGTCAGGAAAAATATTATAACTAAACTATGATACAGAATGTTGACAGATATACAAATCAGGTGTTTGAGTGGGAGGTAGGCAAAGGGGTGGGGGTAATTAGGGGATTTCCGGAAAGAACAGAGCGGTTAATTGGAAAAATATTTAGAATGGGACTGAAAGATAAGTTAATTTGGTTATTCAAAATACTAGCATTATTATTTAGGGATTTTCTGATTTCTAGTGCTTCTAAAGTATCTAATTTTTTGCTTTTATTATTACGGTGAAGAATTTTAACCCCTGTGTCCTTATTAAAAGTGTGATCTGTGGAAATTAGGTGATTAGCAAACTCTGAAAAATTATTATTATTTAAGCATCTTAAATGTTCTGTGATTCTGATATTTATATTTCTAGTTGTCTTACCTATGTAGAACGAAGGACAATCATTGCAACATAGTTGGTAAATGCCTGAGTCGCTTAATTTATGATCTCTATCTTTAGTGTTTTTTAGTAATTTACCTAAGTTGTTATCAGTATAGAACGCGGGCTTAATGTGGACAGGCAAGTTTTTTGTACTAAGTGAGGAAAAGTTGGATATATATAAGATTCTGCGCTATTGAGCGGGATTTATTACTTTATTATTATTTTCAGGCATACCAAATAAAAATATATTAGTTGAGATGAGTTTCAGTTTCTTATTTAGGATTTTATCAATTAAATCTGCGGAATAACCATTATTTAGAGCAATTTGTTTAATTTTTTAAAGTTCCATCGCGAAATTAACAGATGAAAGTGGGATTTTTACTAGCCGGTGCACCATTGAATGATAAGCAGAATGTTTATGTGAAACCGGGTGATTTGACAGGTTATGTATTGTTATATCTGTGTACGTCGGTTTACCAACGGAACGGTCGTGTCTACCAACAGAACCAAGGACTTCCGATAGTTGCCCCAACGAGTCCCCTGTTAGCAGACATTTTTATGAATAACCTAGAGAATAAGATTTTTAATTGTAATTCATCACTTCTAAATAATATTCTTACATGGAAAAGATACGTGGACGATATCTTTTGTATCTGGACAGGAACAGAGCGACAACCGAGTAAATTCCTTCATCTTATAAATTCCTTCCACAAAAGCATCCAATTCACTTTAGAGGTAGGCAGTAATGCATCCATTAATTTTTTAAACTTAACATTTACTTCAGTAAATAACAGAATTGAATTCAACATTTTTCGTAAACCGACGTACACGATAAAAGCAAAAAATTAGATACTTTAGAACATAGGTTCCCAACGTGGGCGATAACGTCCCCTTGGGGGCGTTTCAGACCTTCAGGGGGGCGGTAGAAGGCAAAGAGAAAATTGGGGGGCGTTTCAGACTTTCAGGGGGGCGGTAGGAGACCCAGAGAAACCCATAGCTAGTTTGCTAGCACATATCGAAGAAGTCAAAGACATGCTAAAAGAATACGAACTGCACATGGTGATGATGAGCGAAACCTGTATTGCCGAAGAAATTAACCAAAATGAAACAATATTTACGGGCTATTCGACAATTAGATGCGACTCATTTAGCAGCAGGCATACAGGTGGAGTTATCACATTAATTCTGTAGTGTATGTGTGTGAGTGTGTAAACAACATCTCTTACAAAGTCACAACAAATGCGATACTAGATAAAAATAATACCTGGATACCTACTGGCTATTGAAGGATTTTAAGCTGGGAACCTATGCAGCTATTTATCTTTCCCCAAATCAAAATGATACAAAATTCTTAGATTTTTTTGAAGAATCAATCTAATTATTCCTTGAATATTCCTTGAAGTACGAGGATGGTTCTTACGGAGAGAAAAATTAAGAAAATTGCGCAGAAAATTGATAATTTTAGAAAACCAATTACTAACCTAAACGACTATCGCACGTTTGACAGTACGCGTGTTTGAGAAGGATATTTTGCAAAACAATGATTGTTAAATAAAATTCTATTTTTGAAAATCTTTAAGTTGATAAATTTATTTAAAGTAGTTACTCCCCTAATAGTTTGAATCGAATCAAGAATTTTAGATATTTTAAATAGGTACCTATGTTAGGTACCAAATTTCATATACATGAAAAATGGAAATTTGAATAAAAATTGTAAAAGGTGCACGCGGGCTGTTTAAAAACTGAATGTACTGGGATTGAATGTATGGAACGCGGGAGGAGGGTTGGCGGTACGAGGGAGCGGTAAAGGGAAGGCGGGGAAGGTGAAAGGCGAAGACGAGAGGGGGGAGGGGAACCTGGGAGGGGGAGGGGAACGTGGGAGGGGGAGGAGAACTCGGGAGAAGGGTTTGCGGGACGGGGGAAGGGGGGGAGGGAGTGGAGTGGGGAGAGGGAAGGTGGAGGTGATGGAGTGGGAACGCGAGTGGGGAAGAGGACGCAGGAGAAGAAGGGGAGGCGGAAGGGGAGGCGGAAGGGGAACGGGTCGAATGGGAAAGGACACTCAGGGAGAAACAATTTCTTTATTAAATGGCATAGCAACGCATGCCGGGACCAGCTAGTATTTATATATAAAATGAATTCCTGTTTCCCTTGGTCACGCCTTCATTTCACTTTTTTTTTAAGTTTCTTAATTCTTTGTAGAAGGTTCTTACGGAAAGAAAATTTAAGAAAAATGCGCAGAAAATTGGCGGGATAGGGAAGTGGAAGAGGGGATGGGGTAGGCGGGGAAGGTGGAAAGGGAACGCGAGAGGGGAAGGAAATGCGGGAGGGGAACAGGGAAACAATTTATTTCTTTAAAAATGGTATATCAACGCATGCCGGGAACCAGCCAGTAGTATATTAAAAGATACAAATAAATAGTATACCTACGAAATCCCTAAATCTTCTAAAAAAACAAAAGGATACAGCTTATAAAGCCTGTAAAATACAATTTCCAGAAGAAAGGTGCGAAACCTGTAAGAAACTTAGAAAAATGTATAGGCACAGAAATAAAACATACCAAAAATTCGTATTCGAGGCTAAAAATTATTACCTCTCAAAGAGATTCAAGAAAAATGTGGACTACACTTAAAGAAATTATAAGTGGCAAACAGAGGGAAATCATTAAGGAAGTTCGGTTCCCGATGGAGTTGAAGATGATAAAACTAAAATAGCCAAATTTAATACTAAGTGTCGAAAACATAAATAAGAGTATTTCATTATTCACAGATACTTCTTCTCAATCATCGGAAAGTAGAGAGAATAATAATATTTTCAGGTAACAGTGAGTATTTAATGAAAAACTTTAATACAATGACGCAAAAATCATCGACGTCTGGAATTACTATAGGCATAATTAAATTTAAGTAGTTGCACTAATAAATTAATATGTGTTAAAGGGAATTTTTCCGCTGTAGTGGAAAACTTCCATAATAACACCAGTGCCCAAAATAATAAATGCTAAAAATTCGAAGATTTCAGAAAAATAAATAGATAACCTACATATGAACAATACTAGAATCCATAGTAAAAGAAGAGATGAGAAAATTTATTGAAAAAAATAACATTCTTGTAAAACAGCAGGGTTTAGAAACAAATACTCATAATGGAAAACCAGTATGGATCAGAAGAAAAATACAATTTATTTATTTATTGATTAACGCCCTTTATCGGGGCTTTTACATTACATATGAATAATAAGAAAATACAAAGCATTCAATGTACATAACTGAACTGTCTCAGTAACAATATTTTATATTTGTTTAAACATACATTGAAGATGTCCACTGACTTGGTATAATTGTTTCCCTCCATTAGTATTCTGGGCAAAGAAGAATACATATGGTAGTTAGTTCCAGAATTTCTACACTGAAATAAATCTTGACTTCTAGTATTACGTAGTGTTCTTGGATTTTAGACGTGTTTTTGAAACGACAGACAGAAAAATACTAATAATAAAATTAAAAATAGAAAACAAAGAAACAAAATTGAAGATGCTATATCCGAAGAACAACAAGTTAACCTCGGAGTTCCTCAAGGATCTGTATTGGGACCGCTCCTATTTATTAAGTATATATATTAATGATATAGTGAAGTGCCTAAAGTACTGTTCTATCAAACTTTTGCTGATGACACACTTTTATATATTATACCAAATAATATCGAAGATGCATTGTCAAAAAAAGCTTTTTTTAAAGAACATTTCTATTTTATATATTAAAGTTTTTTTTTCTTCGAATAAACTGTAAATAAATGTAACTAAAAGTAAATTCATGGTATTAGAGAAGAAACTCAACGAAATTACTACCCTTAATATAGAAAATCATAATATTGAAGAAGTAGAAGAAATTAAATACTCAGGAATAGTAATCTATAACAAATTAAAACTAAACACTGACTTTGAAATGTTAAATTAAAAAATTGCAGAAAAGATAAAAATGAAAAAGAAAAATAGGATAAAGGGAAAGTTAGACGTCAAAACACGGAAATTAGTCTACAATACCACTGTAGCGTGTCACGTGAATTACTGCACAAGTGTAATCTTTCTGAGCAATAAAACCCAAGTAAAAAAAATAAAAATAATTCAGAACGGTTCCATGTCAACTCAGAATTAAACCATCTCAGAAACACCTCAGAAAGGTCATTAAAAGCTATGAAAAAATACATTTAAAATTGCCGGTAAACCTAACCTAACTTAATCAATATTTTTTTTATCATCACTCTTTAATGACCTTTATGAGGTGCTTCTGAGTTGGTTTCATTCTGAGTTGGCCGGTCACCAAATAAAATATACAATAAAAAAAAAAAAAAAACGCATCTTGCCCCATCCTATCTCCCCCCCCCCCCCCCCCCCCCCCCCCCCCCGCCCCCGTTGTTAAATATAATCGAGACGAAAATTGCTCTTTCAGATTTACGAGTTGGGGGGCGCTAAAAAATATTTTTTTCTCAAAGTGGGCGGTGGGCAAAAAAAGGTTGGGAACCTATGCTTTAGAAGCACTAGAAATCAGAAAATCCCTAAATAATAATGCTAGTATTTTGAATAACCAAATTAACTTATCTTTCAGTCCCATTCTAAATATTTTTCCAATTAACCGCTCTGTTCTTTCCGGAAATCCCCTAATTACCCCCACCCCTTTGCCTACCTCCCACTCAAACACCTGATTTGTATATCTGTCAACATTCTGTATCATAGTTTAGTTATAATATTCTCCTGACGAAGGAAGGGTGCTTCCGAAACCGGTAGAGTGTGTATAAAATAAAAGTGGTCTACAACAAATTTCTATGTGTTTTATATTGTAAATTATGGCGAGCCATAATTTACAATATAATAATAGTTAATTTTATTTATATATAATATATAGTTAAAAAAAATTAACTATTATTATAATATATAGTTAATGCTTTTTACAAATACGTAATATTAATATTGTTAAAATCAGCACCATTACCATTACATTTCTAAAATACATAAAATGTACGGGGTTCTCTTCATGACATCTGTCAAAACGTCAAACCAAATAATAAGTTCTTTTTCAATTTGGGAGGTGGGTATAGGTACTGTCGTCCTGGGATGCATTTATAGGATAATCAACACCCTTGCCATAGGTCACCCCAAGTGATTCGCAACGTTTGGTGACTTAGCAAGGGTGCCCAGATTCATTGGGTGAGGTTTGTCTAGGTATTGGCGGCAGATGCATTTGCTCACTTACTACATGGCGGGCCGGATCGGTAGAGGCTGGTTGAAAAAAAAAGAGGGAGATATGTCTCCCGCCGGACTCTCTCGACCCATCGCCTTGCATCCACACATTTCTACCCATCCTTCATACCTTTTACCTTTTTAGAACTTCCTCCCCTCCCTTCCTCTATAAAGACCCTCCACACAGCATCCCCAAAGATGACATAGGCTCAGGGCCTCCTGCGTAGAGTTAATGTAAAAAAAACGAGTGTGCTTTAGACCACACGGCTGAAGTAAAACTTCAGTAACTAATATCTCACTCTCAACTTCCGTTCGTCTCGCCGGACCGTTAGCCTCGCCTCTCATCACGCATTTACCAGCTTACTCCCCAAGTCAAGCGTGCGTAAAGAAGTTTTACTTCAATAAAATAAAAATACGTTAAAATGGTTTTAGTCGAAAAACACTAGCAAAATGAGTGAAATTTTGGATCTGTGTAACGTCGAAAAGTTTCTGTCGAATTTACAATATTTGGACAAACTCCGCGTCGTTATTCGCCTTGATGAAAAAGTGGGTAATAACATAGGCAGCGAAGGCTTTTGTTCGATTCGAAACGGATGCGGTTGTAGCTCGGAGACTCCCCGCTCTAGTTTGATTAACGTGTCTGCACTGCTGGTGATGCTGGATTTATAGACTGGAAGAATCTATTCGCCGCGAGAAGATATGTGCAATGCGCGGCGTGCGGAATCTGAGTAACGGTGTGCTTTGGGCGTAGAATGTTGATGGCAATATTAGAGATTCATATTATTCATGAAGATGCAATGGTTTCAAAAAGCTTTTCCACGTACATCACGCTCTGTTTCAATATTTTTACTGGTTTCTTTACAATTGATAATTTTTTTATTAGTAACTTTAAGCTCTACATCATACATTGAAAACATATTTTTTTATACCGACTCCACATAGGAGGCCCCGAAAAAAATAATTTCCCTCAGGTCTAATGTCTTATTTTGGGATGTTCTGTTAATGGTCTTTTTGTGGATATCATCTTTTATAATGTCATACACATTACTAGTTTTCACATATGGTCTCTATCTAATATGTTGTATGTTAAAGCCGTGATTAATACAGTATTTATTGTAAATCAGTGAAAAATTACCAGGCTATTCAAATCTAATAACAAACACGGCTAAAGTCATTTATTTATTCATTTAATAATTTACGGACAATAGTTTATTAAAAACATAATAATAACACGAATAAAAAAAGCAGAGATGACAGTGAAGGGAGAGCACATATAATATAAAATAATGTGCATGAAATGCTTGGGGTAAGTAACGTATTTAAGATAATAAGGATTAATACTGTAATATAATTTGCTAAGGGTAGGTTAATAATAACTTTTCAATTACCGCAATGTACGTGACCATTTTTTTAGAAGATAGAATGGGTATTGTAAGCTATCCGTAAAAGATAGATGTATGCCTTCGCGGACTTTTTTGTAGATCCATAAAAGAGGAATATCTCACCATGCATTGTTTTGTTATATCCCAAAAGGATTTGGCAGCGTTTTTGATGAAAGCTACCAGGCGGCTTGACTTTTTCCGACACTTCTAACAATTATCGTCATGTTTCAACCAATTTACACAAATCCTTGGCAAATTATATACCTGAACCTTCCTCACGAAACACTCTATCTATTGGTGAAAACCGCATGAAAATCCTTTCAGCAGTTTTCGAGTTTATCGCGAACAGACAGACAGACAGGCAGACAGACGGCGCGGGGACTTTAATTTATAAATATGTAGAGATGTAGAGATGTAGAGATGTAGAGATGTAGAGATAGAGATGTAGAGAAGATGTAGAGAAGATATCGCGAACAGACAGACAGACAGACGGCGCGGGAGACTTTAATTTATAATATGTAGTGGTGATAGAGATTCTACTTAACCTGTCTTTTATTTTTCGTCCATACTGTATATGAAATTAATATTTTTAATATCAAAATACCTTTGTAAAATTGTAACTATTTATTCCCACCTATGAATTGTAAGTTTCTCCCGTCTTAAAATGAGTTCTGTAATTCATTGGAATTGCCCTAGCAAGAAATAAAAATAATAAAAACAAAATTGTATTTGCGAAATCGAAAAATGTGATTTTTGAAAAAGGAGACGTGCTAAACGTTGGTGTTACAGGATTAACAAAGTAAAATAAAATATTTTGTGTCTCTGAAGATTTATTTGACATAAAATAGAAAACAAAAATGTTATCGCAAAAACTTGTCAGTGTATTTTATGGAGCAAATAGCGTGCAATGGAAGCATCTGGTTTTTATTCCGTCCGAATAATTATTGTAACTCTCCCCATCATATGCGAATTTTCACGATAAACGAACTGTATTTTTGAGCTTATATCATAACATATTGGTTCGTGACAAAAATAAACATTGCATTTTAACAAATATTCCACATGAATCTCCCAGAAATAAAGGAGGGTCTACTAAATTAAGTACCTTTACTACAATATTGAATGCTTTTTTATTAATATTACCATAGTATTTTCTTATGTTTAATATAACATATTGCTAACTCCCCTACCTTACATTTTCACATTCGCACTCGCCGACATTTGCTAGTGTAACACGAGCGCGAATGTGTAATTGCGGTTTTACAACCAAATTCGACGAGGCGAATAACAACGAGAATGACGAGTGAACCGACTACACATTCGCCTCGCCAATTGCATCACGATTCGACTCGCCATTCGCGCGAACGTGTAAATGCGGTATGAAACAAATAATTTAACGTTTTGTCTTGATTTTTGACAGATTTTACGTTATGATATTCATGATAGTCATGATATTCATGTCATCTTCATGAATATCATGACGTAAAATTGACGTATTCACTCGGTCCTGGATACCCCTGATTTAATAGAACTGATACGATTTCATTGCCCTGGTCGCGCTAACAATAGACTGACTCTACCGTTTTACTATAATAACACACATACATTATCACATTACTACTCACCAATCAGTCGATTACACATTTTGGGAAATGAATATGCTAACATCGGCGACATTTATTTCTTAAAATTAGCGCAATATAAACATGCACTCAAAAATTATTTTTCCATAATGTAACTTTATATACGCAATATGGACATGTTGAAATGAAATGATGATATTTCTCATTGTTCTTTTTTGTTGTGATACACAAAATAATTGTATGTTATTTTTAAGTTTAAAACTACTATTATGTAATATTATTTTTCTTACTTTTGTTCTCTATTATATGTTTATTTATAAAAGGCAGTATAGCCGTTTATGTATTTAAAATAAAATAAAAATAAAAATAAAAATGATGAAAACGACGTTCCAAAGTTAATTTTTAATTTTTTTAGTCGCGTATAAAAAATTATACGTTTCAGTATTGTTTGCTGGGTGTTAAAAGTTAAAATAGTAGTTTATTTTGCTTAGGAATTCGAGACTAACAAAGTTGACCGATTAGCAAGTTTATGATACCTAAACTCATCATTCTTAAAAATATGGAAAAAAACAACTACTCGGAGCCATTGGGACTTTCGCGTAATAAACTGGGTCTATTTGTAGGGCTGCAAAATGAAGGATTAGGAAAATAGAAGGGAAATGATTGTCGGGAAATACCTAATTCAGATCAGGTTTCGTACTCGATAAGTCAACAAGCTTTTAGTCCAAAATGCATTCTGATTTTCGGCTTGTAGTTTAAGTTAAATTTTTTTCAGAGAAAATACCCTGATCATGAACAAGCCCTTTACTGAAAAATAGCTACCATAATGATGATATTAAAAATTATTTTACGTTGAGTGAGTTTACAAGCTGCTATCTTCTAAGTTTAAAAGCGTGTGAATCGGCGAGTGAGATTGTCATGATGACACACAAAACTGTCCACTCGCTCAGTAGCGAACTACCCAACGATGCCTGCGTGAACTAATTCTGTCAGATGTTTGACAGACGAAATAAGCTGTTTATTGGCCGCCATATTGAAAACATAAATAAATCTATCACGAGTAAGCGAGTAGCAAGTAAAGTTGACGACCTTTCAACTTTTTTTGTAGATAGTCAACTGTGAGAATGGTTTTAGTGGCACACCTGCTTTTTCAAATATGCAAGAGTGGGACGGCAAAACTACAGTGTAAAAGGTGATGAATGTTCCTGCTCGCTCTCCTTACCTACAGACAGCTCCGTTAGCTAGCACGTAGCTTATAACTTATGTAGTGGAAATAAATGTTCATCTCGACCACGCGTCTATCACTTAAGATCTAAAAGATCACATCACACGCCTACACACAATAAAGTCTAAATAACATCAACAATCCGCTAATTAGCAAGTAATAAAGAACTGAGACATATACTAGACAAAGAAAAATTAAAAACTGTTTATTTTGCAATAATCCAGTCTCTGCTTTCTTATAATATAGTGTGCTGGGGATCCTGCGCAAAGACTTATATAGAACCACTTAATATTGCCCAAAAAATGATTCTTAAAGTTATGTTCAAGAAAAAAATTAAATATCCAACTCATTTACTTTTTAAGGAATGTAATGTAATGAACGTAAAACAGTTATATATTACACAAACGCTTTGTAGATTTTTTAATAATATTAATATTGCAGAAAGAACACAGCAAATTCGTACTACGAGAATTGGCTCTGGTCTGAATTTTATGGCAATTCAAACTAAATCTTCTTTTGGTCAAAGAAATTATTTTTATCAAGCTCCACTCATATTTAATAGCCTTCCAGAACATATAAAGTCATCTAATTCCTTGTACACTTTTAAAAAGAATCTTAAATTATTTGTGTTAGTCGAGGATTGCCAATTAATTTTATCTACTTTGTCCTTTCTAAATTATTAGCTAAATGAGTATGTTTATAAAATAAGCTAAAATAATTTTTATTTTTGTTTAAACTGTTTTTTTTTTTTCATCTTCCTCCTGCCAAATCTATAGCATGTTAAATTATATACATATATTTATTATTTACAACTTAATCTTAAAAACAAAACAAAAAAATACTTTATTTTATTTTGAATCAGATCTCAAAACTATGGTCACCCTAAAAGTCTACATTAATGTACTACCTAGCGCCATCAGTTTAGTGGGTACTGGGTACCCATAATCTCAATCTGTAAGAAATACAACAATATTGTTCTTTCAAAATCTGTATAATTTTGTGTTATTTTGTTAACTTGTATAATTATTGTTAACCTCAACACAGGCTTGTCCTAGTGAGGTAACAAATTGTATTGTAAACATTTTTACCTACAGTGTAAAGAAACAATAAATAAATAAATAAAATAAATATTAGCAAGTAATACACTTAGCAAGTTTACTAACAGATAGTGAATTCCCCTGATAGTAGCTTGTAAACTCGTTCAATGTAATTGAGGCGTTAATGCAATACCCTAACCGAAAAATATATATTATAAATATTTGCACTTTGCTTGTAACCGTTTGTAAGAGTGTTGGTTTAATTTTAAACAGAATTAGGTACTTTAAATGTTTTACAGTCACAATAAAAACCTTTTATGCATTTCCTACCAAGTCATATGTACTAGCGAATCCTAATGATAAATCTATTTTATTTACTTCGAATAGTTTAACATTACAAATAAAAAGTACGCTTTGGATATCTTGTAGATTTTCCTACCGTTTCCATTCAGTGAAATTAAAATAAGATTGTTAATAATTTTATCAATCGCAAACTTCTACAAAATTAATTTTTCAGTAGAAATGTACGAACGCAAATAAGTAACAACTTTTTAAAATTACAAATATTTTATGGGTAATATTATCAGCGACGATTTCCATTGATTAACTTTTTTCTTTCTTATAAAATTATTCACAAAATAAATTAAACCCACTTTTACCTCTAGACCCAGTTTGCCAAGCGATTTTTATACCTATTGCCTATATTCGTGGCGACATGAGCCTCCGTAGTCGAAGACTCTTTACTCGCAATCCGAAGGTTACGGGATCGAATCGTGGTTTGCGCAAATAAATTTTATTTGCTTATTTATTTTTATTTTTTTTATTTGTTTATTTAGCACAATATTATACATTTATACACATAATTTAATAAATTTTGACTGCCCAACTAGGAGTATTCCCGTTTGGATATATCTACAGGAATTCTAAAAACTGAAAAAATCGAAATAATATCTATGAGAACCAAAGTGTTGACGAATATCTACAGCACTGGCAGAGGTTGGATTTGCAATTATGTATAGCATATTGGAATAACGTAACATTGCATATGCAGTTAAAAAAACCTAATTTATGTAAGTATGTATGTAAAAATCCCTAATATCGGACTATTGGACACATTTAGCTGATTAGTCCAACCTACGCTCTGTAGATATTAGTTCAACCTACGCTCTGTAGATATTAGTCAACACTGGGACCGTCATAGATATTCGTCCGACCTTAGCTCTGTAGATGTTAGTCAACACTCTGAAGTTTGTAGATATTAGTTCAATATATGAGCTGTAGATATTCGTCCGACATACAGGCTGTAGATATTAGTATCTGGAGTCTTCCCGTTTTAGGACAGTCATTTAATTTGTAGATTTCAGAATTAATTCATTTCAAATAATATACTGTACATTTTCGGCGTGTTCCAAAGTGGAAGATATTCTCAGTATCGTCCTGTTGCAAGACCACCATTTAGAATTAAAAAGTGTCTTGAAATGACATTAGCCATTTTGGTGATCAGATCTGAATAGCCAGATACATCCCCACCTTCCTCTTGTCCATCTCCTTCCCATCCCCACTACCTTCAGCCTCGCAACGTACCCCGATTGGGGATGCCGCAATCTCACTCACTCCAGCAGGAGGGACTCTTGTGAGGTATTCACGAATAAAAATATTGGCTTGTGGCTTACTCTTGAGGCTCTACAACCAGGCTCGAAAAGAAGAAGATAGAGAGATACGAAATTACGAATGTTAGAGGAGAGCGCTAACATTGCGAAAATGTTTCATATAACATGACTCATTTAAAATAGAGCAAAAATCTCGCGGGCATTGTCTTAAACAGCATTTAAAGAAACACTGTGAATTTTTTCATACATATAACTTGTAAAATAATTGAAACAAACGTGTTTATAATCATTTTTGGAGCATACTTTGCGATTTTTTTCAATCGAGAGAATTTTATATAATTTGCGTTTCGGCGCGGGCAATGTCTAGATATTATCTTCAAGAATAACCTATATTTTTTAAGAGCTTTAAAACCTACCGTGTTTAAGGGAGATATGTAAGAAATCGGTAGAAATTCGGGTTGCGGGCCCTTAAATATTTCTCATATTATCATTATCAGTCTCCAGAAGAATTAGAGATATTAGAGATATTGCGTACATTTTTTCAACCTTTTTACCTCTGACAATTGAAAAGTTTGAATTTGTATTAATTTTGTTATTAGTTAACTAAAAGTTACATTACCTACCCTTAGCAAATTAAATGTTTCAGTATCACGTGACCTCAACATTCAATTTAATGCTAAAAACTCTCGTTGTTTCACATAAACAAGAGCATAAAACCTCCGTAAAACAATATTCAATTTAAGGCGGTGTTGGCTGGAAGCTAATTATTTTTATCTCGCAACGGGATCCGCTTCTCACCTGCTGAAATATTTCATTTAAAATTTCTTTCATAATCTACTGCTTTCATTTAGCTGCTCAGGTAGATATAAAAGCACTCAGGATATGTGCATTGTTCCCCTACACCTGAATGTTGCAATATTGTTTAGATCGTAAGATAAGATCGCAACAATTTCATGCAAAATTAAGCACTGCATATGAATTCTGTTAAATAATTCGCATATACTTTCCAAGAGACGGGGAATCAGGAAGCTATTGTATAATTTAATTATTATTAAACGTACTTGTTTCGGTTACCTGATGCACAATTTTTATTATCCCTGCGTGATTATTTAGTACAAAGTATATTGAAATTTTCAGAATATTATCACGAAAAATAAATACACGTGATATCTCATTATACCCCCCTCCCCTAATGATATTTCGTGATTTTTTCCGAACCCACCCCCCCCCCCCATCTTTCGAGCCTCAAGTGATTAATGGACGACCCCAAAGACAGATTTCGTAATTTTTCATATTTACTGACAGTTCATTCGAAAGGTAAATTTCTGATCGTCTCTCTAATTTGTCAACGATAAAATATTATTATATTATGGTCCTAAAACAAATAATGTTATTCGATTAACGTTTTCAGCTTAAAAAAGTCGTATAATTATAATATCCCTTGTTTTTCACGAGTCTGCGCTAGATAAACGGTTTAATGTCGGTTGTATACAGGTAACATTTTGTATATATTATTATACTTTGTTTAAGGAGCTAAACGTCGCAAAATTTATAAAATTGGGAAGACTTCGGTGGCTGGGCCATCTGGAGAGAATGACCGAGCATCAAGCACCAAAGTCCCTGCTGAACTCAAGACCAATAGGGCGAAGGAAGGCCTGGGAAGGCCAAGACTAAGATGGAGCGACAACGTCCTCAAAGACATATCTATTTTGGAACTTCCAAACTGGAGAGAGCTGGCACAAAACCGAGATGAGTGGAGGAAGACTCTTGAGGAGGCCAAGACCCATCAGGGGTTGTAGAGCCAATAGTGATGATGATGATGAACATTTTGTATATTATAAAATCGTATTAGCCCAAAATTAAAAATATATGTAATTCTTATATTGTCAGCTATATATTAATATATACGGCCGTTATTAGTAGCTGGTTGTGTAAGTATTATGTCAATAGTTGGTGGTAGCCAGTATAGTTGCCTTTAAAGAAGTTTATTTGGGGATTGGCGTTTAAAACATATATATTAATTTAGTGACCATACAATTATTCACGCGTTTGCGCTAGTTTTACATGAAATTGTTCATTTTCTCGTATTTGAATTACTTACGGTTTAACCTACAAGTTGAAGAGACTTAGGCAGGGCGCACATGTCAGACAAGAGTCGGATCAGACAAAAATCGATTCTAACCCGATTGGTTATAATACCGGGGCCACGCCAATTTTCGGACTGGATTGGACGGCCGCGCGGAGTAATGAAAATAGGCCACGCCTTTCCGCGCCCGCCGTCCAATCGAATTTTGTCGGAACCGACTATCGGATGGAAAAATCTGAAATTTGCGCCGGGCCTTATTCGACAGTGTGCAATAAATTTCCTGTGTCATTATATAATTCTTATGTTAGATAAGTTTTAAGATTTTCACGGCCAAAAGCATTTTCGTTATTTGATTTTGGGGTGTTATGCCGTGTTGCGCTACACTAAAGAAGGAGGTAGCGCAACACGGCATAACACCCCAAAAACAAATAACGAAAATTCTTATGTTTTTTATGTGCACAAGTATTGCAAAAGCTTAGCCTCATTTATAAAACTTCTCCTGCGTGCACATTTGAAAGGAAACCCATATGTTACATCGTACCAAAGCGAAGTGTTGGTAAACCGTTCATTAGAAAATGTTTCTTTTCGTTCTATGTATGTCTCACGGTAAATTTTTTTACTAGTAAACCCTGTTGGCGGCTTTTGCTTCTGATGGTGATGGTGACCATTTTATAAATTCGGTAGGAACTGGTTCCAAAAATAACCGGTTCCTCGGGTTTACTGGGATCCAGTGACAGCTAGTCACCTGGACTAAGTAACCGCGACGGGCAATGATGTCATATGTAAAATATAGACGAATGGTATCAATTATTATTCACAATAATCATTTTATCGTCAATCTCTCCAAATATGGAGAGATTCACGAAATTATAAATCCAATAGTACTTACGATAACAGGTGTCGCACCTCACGCTAGCTGTTAACGTAAGTGGCGCCATCTTTTGGCATTGCTTTAATTCGATTATATTACAAAAGTAGATTTTTATACAAACTCCACGTACGAAAACGGTTTTGCATAAGACGCGGCGTTAGAGTTGTATTATTAGCCGGATTCTTAAATTTATTTTGTTTGATGATTAAACCACTAATTAATTAATGTTTTACAAGAACAAAAAGGATAGATGAGTAGAGAGAGACCAAATATTTTTGTTTATTTTATTACTCACTAATCTCAAGTACACTGTCAAATTAAATAGTGTAATATGAATTTATTTCCGGTTGTACGATATGCGACCGTGTTACAAAAGTTTAAAAATCACTAAATTACGTTTTAGAAAAAAAATCATGTCAATGCAACAGTTTCAAAACCCAGTTGGTCCGCTCTATTAACTTCCCTCTCCATGATTCAAGTTGTTTAACTGAAGTTAAGTAATTTAATGACTCTTAAGTCCTCCAGCGTCCTCGCTCAGTAAAAGTAAATACTTTGGCGGTTCCTGCCTCCCAACAGCACTGTTCCTCGGGGAAGCTTTGGCTCCTCTATTTGAATACTGTTATATCATTTTATATTATGCATGTAGTGGCGTTTGCGCAAAATGCCAGCAAGGCGACTACCGAACCAAATTCTCTTCAGTAATTCCTGAGGGAAGACGTCCAGTTGTGTGCCCCAGACAGAATTGGAAAAACCAGAAGTAATGGCTAATGGCTCTGCGAAGAAATACTGGGTATGAAATGGAATGAGGTTATTGTAGTGGTGCAAGATAGGCATGCCTGGAGGTGTTTTACTGAAAATAAATAAATAACAATAACTCCCAAGAGACCCTGAGGAAATTAATTTTCCATCGAGCCTATGTCGTCTTTGGGGTCGCTGTGAGGAGGAAGCAGTTCAGAGAAGGAAAAATACAAGGAATCTGGGGTCAGTGAGTTCGGGACCGACGAATTAATGCATCCTTCCAACTGCGATGCAGAGCATTGGCTCTAGAGAGTTCGGCTGGAGAGATTAAGAGCCCGTTCACACTTCCGTTTTAACGACGGAGGCGGGTCCCGGTTTTTAAAACGGAAGCCCTAGCCGCTGTAGTGACTCTATGGAACTGTTCACACTTGTAGGTCCCGTTATTTTTTGCCGGAGAATCGCCTACGAGCCCGTTCACACTTCCGTTTTAAAGACGGAGGCGGGTCCCGTTTTTTAAAACGGAAGCCCATGCCCCTATTTACACTTCCGTTTTTTAAAACGGATCCGTTTTAAAAAACGGATCCTAGTATAGTGCGCGCATTTGGCGTTTATAATATTATTATTGTTCGTTACAGAATGCGATTTCTTCTATTTAATTATAAGTATAATAATAATAAGTTCGTAAGATTCGTGTGAACGAAACATCACCTAAAATATGCAAAGAAAATATTATCCCACGGTTTGAACACATAAGGTCCAAACCTAGTAATTAAGTAATATGGCTGTTTTTATATTAATATTTATATTTATTAATATTTTTCCTTCTTTTTAATAAGTACCACATGACAAAAAGAGCTTCATCGTCGTCCATTGCTCACGACCGTCTACTGAAGAATGAGCAAATAAAATGTTTCGGTCGTTGTTTTCGTAGAGTAGGATCCATTTTAAAAAACGGAAGTGTGAACAGGGGCATGGGCTTCCGTTTTAAAAAACGGGACCCGCCTCCGTCTTTAAAACGGAAGTGTGAACGGGCTATTGAGGGTCTCTCCCGGCCTCTCACGATCCTCGCTGCGCTGCTGATAGGCAAGTCACGGACACACCTCACGCCATGAGCCAGGGCTCCTCTGTTAAGACACCAAAGGTAGCAATCTACTTGGGGGCGACCTATGGGAGAGGTGATGGTTATTCAATCGAAGGTACAATTAACGTCTCCCATAATGGGTTCGCTTCGGGGTTTATTTTGTTATTATATTTGTAATATATTCTTTTGAAAAAAAAAAACTATTAGTGTGGATGTTGAAAGGCTCACGACGAAAGAGAAGCCGACAGTATTTCTAATAATATTTTGTGTTATCGCAAATATATTATTTTTATTCAGTCAAGTGACAATATTAAGCGATAGTGCGAAAAGAGGCCATTATTTTTAGCTTGGACAAACGTTCGCACATAATGACAAAGGTTTTGTAATAATTGAGGTGATTTAAAACCCGGATTCGTTCAAACCTTTCAGGAAAAGGGAAAAAGCAACATGACGTATCATTTTGGACTTTTTAAAGACTGACTCACTAATTTGTCTGCGAAATTGATATTTCAAAACGTCAAAGATGATGAAAAATATGTTGGGAGCTGCAAATAGTTTCGGTGACCTATAAAGACAAAATAGTGCACAATATTCATAACTTCAGAGCTCATCGTTCCAAGGTTTTGTTGCAATAAACAGATAGATTACTTATTTGTTTTATAATTTTTTTCTGCCAGAATATTCAAAATTTAACTAGATATGCTAGTATAATGCTATCCTGACTATCAAGATAGAATCATATAATTTTAATTGAAGCGAGCTCTTGGCATTAGAGCACAAATGTTGGCTCCACTTCTCCATCATAAGGTTCTATCCTTCAACAAAACATAACTCCTTTTCCCGCGTTGGGTTTTAGCAGGAATTTCGTTTGAAATATATAACACAAAGCACGCCCCCCTTGAAGAGTGGCTGGAACATGAACTTGGCAACCTCCCAATACACGATAAGAACATAAGAAGAATGAACAACACCTTCGCAGGTTATAATATATAACCGTATGTAAGAAGGTTTTTAGCTGGGTTGGAGCTCAGTTCTTGTATAATGGAGAGTTAATTATTTTGTTAGTATTGGTCAGTAAAGCTTTTGCAAATAATTACCTTTGTAGTAGACAATGCAAACAGGAACCTATTTGAGAATAGTGACCCAAGAGAGTAACTCCCGGTTGTGCTAGCTTCCGGACATCGTTTATAATGGGAACATTGGGGAATATTTCGATATTCTAGACTGACTTATTGTTTCTTCTAACACACCAAACTTATTTTATGGCACCATTTTAATTCAAATTAATAAAATAATTAATTATTACCACTTTTATTGTTTACAAAAACCAACATATTTTGTGAGCAACGCCCACTTCTTCAGGGTTTTTATTGATATTAATTATAAATAATGGACATAGACAATGGTGTCAATTGAAAAAGAATAGACACAGACAATCGTATCAATGGAAATATGAGAGTGGGTGGAGGAGAGAGGGGCAATGGGGGGACAATTTACAAAGGGAACAGGTTTAATATTCGCATTAACCATCCAACTGAAAGCCATACATCGTAGTACATTGTAAAGTCAATGGCATTCAGTTGGATAAATTAGAAATTTCAGAAATCCGAAGGAGTGTTAATGCTAATTTGAATATTATTAACAATCAAAAATTGTTCTTAAATAACCCAAAATTAAATCTGTTCCCTTTGTAAATTGTCCCCCATTGCCTCTCTCTCCTCTACCCACTCTCATATTTCCATTGATAACATTGTCTGTGTCTATTCTTTTTCAATTGATACCATTGTCTTTGTCTATTATTTGTAATTAGTATAAAAAAAACCCTGAAGAAGTGAAGTGAAGTGAGCGTTGCTCACGAAACATGTTGGTTTTTGTAAACAATGAATGTGGTAAAAACTAAGTATTTTATTGATTTGACTTATTATTATTCATAAATACGTATATGTTAAATATATATAAAAATAAGAATAATATCGGAAAAAATGTAAATAGAATTACTTATAATTCTTAGAATGTATTTTACACCCACTAACCAATAACATAATTTATTCAAACACGTAGCATTTTTATTTGTCCTCGTACATTTAATCTTCTACATTTAATCTAACACGTAGCATTTTTATTTGTACCTTTAATCTTCTAAATTTAATCTTCTATCAAATTAAATAAAAGAATTCAAATTATTGCTGATGATTCAGATGTTGAAACACTCGTCCCATAAACTATTTGTAAATCTTCACGTTTAACTTTTTACATAACAATTTGGGAAGTGTGTATGGTTTCCGCCACCCCGGGAACCATTTATTTGATTACCAACACCTCTGTCATAGGTCACCCCGAGTGGTTCGCAACGTTTGATGATTTAGCAGGGGTGCCCGGATTTATGGGGTGAGGTTGTTCGCATAATGGCGGCGGATGCATCTGTCACCAACTACATAACAGGCCTTTTGATTTCTCCATACGGACTCTCGACACCCATCCCCTTGCACTTGTTGGAGGGATGGATTCATTCATCCGTCACTTTTGGATACATTGACCCGCAAATTCCTACCCACTCCTCGTATCTTTTTCCTTTCCACTACATCCTCTCCTTCTTTTCCCTAAAAATATCCCCCACACAGCATCCCCAAACTCGCTTCATGTTAAATTTTATTTAGAAAGTGCAATTTTATATTATTAGTCATTAATGTTATATAACCCACACACGGGCTGTTCCTAAGTGTGTTCCCATTGTATGCATTTGTTTTATCCTACTAGTATTATAAAGGCGACAGTTCGTATGTGTGTTTGTTTGAAAAAGCTAGTATTTTATATGTACATGTATGCGCTTACGAGTGTGTAGTAAAACTCTTGGAAAAAAATGGAAACAGGGAAGGAAATGGCGGGAGGAAGGTAAAAGAGATAAGTGTCTTGCTTCTCTACCATATAACTCTTCAATTATTATCGTTGGTCTGTACGAAAACCTGTTTTCTCATCCAAACTTTCGTTTCTTGGATAAATATGGTTTGTGCTTTAATAATACCACGACAAATTCCCCCTTTGATATTATTTTTACAGTGATATTTACTTTCTATGCAGTAAAAAATAAACAATGCTGTTCCTGTACAAATATGATGTGTTGTCTCTGTTTACAAAACTCTACGCGAATTGGATGGGACAGCGGATTTAAGAAGGGAAGTGGTCAACATTAATCATTCATTTTAACGTATTATAAGTACTGTTGAGCAATTCCTTTCAAAATAGTCAAATTTAAATTAGAAATTATGCATGTTTTTACACAATTTCCTTAAGCACACATTTATTTATGTCTACCAACATTCAATTCACGAAACTGTTCCAACAATAGTATCTGTGAGGTTTTGATAATTTGAATTAGGTACCAGAAAGAACTCTATTTGAATGCTGTAAATACCTATTTAAGGTTCTCTAGATTTGACGTAATTTTTTACCAGCTAATGCAGAAGTCAAAATTTTGATTCAGCGTTTTTTACACCAAGAAATCGATAAACTAACTTTATTCCTGGGCGATTCAGAAAATTGACCTAGACAGAAGACACTTCTCGCATTAGGCCTAGATATAAACATACATCCGGGTTTAAGGCTGTCATACCAGCAAATCATAATTTCGATTCCGACTGCACCGCTCACACATCAGCCGTTGCAAGCGGACGTTTTTGGAACTAGATTTCGTTCCGCTAGAAGCCGGGTTTCACGTACCTATAGTTCACGCGAAGCTGGACCTACAGTATGGTTCAGATAAAGATGTTGAATTCTCGCTTCCAGAATTTTAATAAGTAGTAGTTATTTGTAATTTGTGTATTGAAGTGCGTAGACATAAATAGATACATAAACACAGTAGGTATAAAGTAGATACCTACACAAAAAAACAATTTGTTATATTTTTTTAATATTTTGGTTTTTGTTTTTTCATTTTATTTTACGGCCATTAGAGTGGAAGAATTGAAACGTTACTTGAAATGGCTTTAGCCGTGTTTAGTGACCAGATCTGAAAAGTCAGGTACTTCCCCACCTCCATCTTCCCTAACTCCTTCCCCTCCCCCACTACCTTCAGCCTCACAACATACCCCAATTGGGGGTGATAGTCCCACTGGCTCCAGACGGGAGCAGTTGGGACTCTTGTGCGGTATTCATGAAAAAAAGAGTACCTAATATTCAGTTGGATTGTAAAAAATATCTCATTTTGAAATATTTATTCGTGTGCATAATTTTTAATTTTATATTTATGTGAATACCGCACAAGAGACCCAAATGCTCCCGTCTGGAGCCAGTGAGACTATGACATGACTATGGGGTATAGTATGAGACAGAAGGTGGTGGGGAAGGGCAGGAGATGGGGAAGAGGAAGCGAAGAATTACTTGGCTATTCAGATCTGGTCACCAAACACGGCCAAAGTAATTTTTAGCAACGTTTCAATTCTGAATGGTGGTCTTACACCAGGGCGATACTAAAGTATCTTCCACTCTGGAACGTGACGCAAATATATTATTTTTATATGAAATAACCCAAATTAGTCAAACAAAATTTATTTGCCCACGCCGGGATTCGATCCCACGACCTTCGGATTGCGAGTCAAGAGCCTTACCTCTTGACCACGCCGGCCGTCAATAAATAGTATCAGTAATTTGGAAGGCGGGTATGGGTACCGCCGTCCCGGGAACCATGTATTGGATTATCAACACCGTACGGGTAGCCCGGGTTCATGGGGCGAGGTTTGTCAGGATCTCGGCGGCGGTGGAATCTGCCCCACCAACTACGTAGAAGGCCGGATCGGGAGAGACCTTTTTTTACAATCGCTCGACACATTGCCTATCTCTTCTTTGGGGATGCTGTGTGAAGGTTCGTTTCAGGGAAAGGGAGGAGAGGATCTTCTGAGAAGGAAAGGGTATTAGGGGTGGGTAGAAATGTGGGGGTCAGCGTGTCCAGGAGAGCGGATGTATGAATCCATCCCTCCCACTGCGGTGCAAAGCGATGTTCCGAGAGAGTAAGGCTGGAGAAGTCAAAGGGACTCCCTCAACCACTTTCTCTAGATCCAACCTGCCATGCAGCTGGTGCGCAGACGCATCCGCCGCCAAGACCTGAAAAAACCTCACCCCATGAACCCAGGCACCCCTGCTAGTCACCAAACGTTGCGAACCACTAAGGATGACCTACGGCAGACGTGTTGGTTATCAAAAAAATGGTTCCCGGGGCGGTGGTACCCATACCCGATTCTCATGTTTGTTATTTTTGTAATACGAAAAATGGATATAAAAAAGCCTACCCCCCATCCCTCTCAACCCCCTCCCCCTCTCACCCCACAACCTCTAACCACCCTCCACCCCCCGCCTCTTTTACCCCCCCCCCCCCCTATATAAAAATCAATTGCTGTTTGTTAGTTTCACTAAAACTCGAGAACGGCTGGGCCGATTTAGCTGATTTTGGTTTTGAAATGTTTGTCGTAGTCCAGGAAAGGTTTAAACGTTGAGAAAATATGGAAAAGTTGCGAGGAAGATAGTAAAATCAACAATTTAATTCTCCCATATAAACTGTTCTACATACTTTCCTGTGAATTGCTAACCGTTCATCCTATTGCGATGAAACTTTGAGTTGTTGATGAGTTGTTGTGAGCACGCCCGCAAAGTAGTCCAGTCAATAAATGCTCCAAAAGGAGGTGTAGAGTGCGTGAGCAGGGACCTAAGCGATTCCTCCAGAAACTTGTTTAGGGTGCTTAGGGTGTGAAAGTCATGACGTCTTGGTTGTGAGCTAGGGGGAAGGGGGGGAGGGGGAGGTCCCAATTTTCGGGTTTCCGCTTATATCTCAAAAACGGTGCGTCACACATGAAAATTTCCTAAGGATAAGTAAAAAAAGCTCATAAAATTATCTACAACTTTTATTCTTTACGTAATTTTCGAAATCACGTCCATTTTTGACTTACACGCTCCACAAATGTAGATATTTTTGAAAAAAATTATTTTACCTCACATTTTTCATCAAACATTCCTTCATATCGTCTAAAATATTCATCAAAGAAAGAAATTTATTTATAAGAAGTTGTAATAAATTTAATTCCCTTTTAGAATATATATACATATGCAAATAAGTCTCCAACCAGTAAATATTTACAGCAATTTTAAGGTTTTGCGTAAAATGTCGTCATTTTCAGAAAAAGCTGTTTTTATCTTATTACTGACACACCGACGTGCAACGACGATTATGCGACGCTCTTTTAGTAAGGCGTATGATCAGATATGACCATGGAAACCACATTGATGCTATCATTCAAAAGCCGAGAAGGCATAACAGGAGGCAGAGGTATTTTGCACAATGTACTAGAAGTGGTTAGTTGGTATGAGCGCAACTCATGAGATCTGCACTTCCCTTGAAGAGTATTGTGGAGTCTTCACGTCCAGTAACAACACAAGGACCTCGGACAAGCCCACCGAAGTAAAGATGCAGCAGACATTTTCAAACTCAGTCAGTGGTTTGATGCACATCCTCCCTTCCCACAAGCCAATGAAATAATGTCAATTCCCAATGTCCTGTCAGCTCGTCGATAAAAAATCACGATGAAAAGGTTGCAGTTGACCCAACATTTCTGTTTCACCGGATGTGTATAAGCAAACGATCAGATGAGGATTTGAAGAAATTCTTTGAGTATGAGTTGGCCCCATTTCCCTTGGCACTGTTCAATGAAGGTGGGATGTGGAAGACAACTAAATCTGTCCTGTACAGCTTATTCGAGCCTACCAAAAAACTGGTCTACTGTCTCAGGTGAACATAGTTGTGGACGGAAAATTTCTACAACACAGAGTAATTTGGCAAAAAGATGCCTTCCTTGTCACAATTTGTGATCGTTACATCAACTACGTCAACCACCACTATCCTGGATGACTCACACTGTGGTATTTGATTGGTACCCAAACCCAGCCAACGGTACAAAATCACAATAACAGATGCGATGATACAGACTGAGAAGGTCAGCTGACATCAATTTGACTTGGAACACTTCAATACCCGTTAAAAAGGAAGATTTGTTATCCAATCCTACCAACAAAAGTAACTTCATCTCTTTACTACAGACGAAGCTTCGTGAGAATGGGATACAGACTCTTCAGGACATGATGCTGACTTCCTTGTTGTGAAGATTGCTGTGGAACATTCCTCTCACAGTTTTGTGAGAAGCTTTCACTTCCTTTTGATTGCTTCCACTCCTCCCACCCAAGATATTCTGCTGCTGACAACGGACGAGGGAAAACCAAAACAATGCCACTGTCCATCCAAAAGATGCAGCACCGTGCATTTGAACACATCCTGTTCTTACATTCATTTACCGGCTGCGACACAACATCTGCAACTTTCAGGAGAAGCAAGGTGGGCTTCTCAAAATTGTACTTGGAGTCAGAATTCATCAAGCAAGCGGCAATGATCTTTATAACCCCTCCTCTACTCACGGCGAGGTTGAAAAGGCTGGAAATAAATGTTTCCTGAAATGGTATGCGGCGCCAAAAAGACAGACCTTCCTTAACCAGTACCGCTTTTAGTCGTTCACAGGGTTGGTGGCAAATATGAAGCCTGACATCAGCTCCCTCCCTCCAACAGAGAACGCAGTTAAACAGCATTCCCAGTGCACCGATTGAGCTGCCCCCTGAATAATGGGGGTGGAAACATGAAGGAGAGACCCTGATGCCAAATACAACAAAAGATCCACCAGCGCCGGAGGTCCTTCTAAATATGATATTTTGCCGCTGCACCAGGGATTGTGCAATTGGCAAATGTGGATGCCGAAAAGCAATGCTGACCTGTTCTGCAGCGTGTCTCCGAGTCTCCTGCCAAGGGAGATGCCTCAATAGCGTGCCTGTTGCCGAGGACGACGATGACGACGACATAGAGCCCATTCAGCAAGAACCATCCAATACTGAGGATGAAGATGCCATGGATGAACAACGCTTGCGAGGACCCCCACGTCCAAGGAGGATGAGAATGTAACATGATGTTATTGAGAACAGTGATAACAATGAGATCTATAATTTTATGTGCTTAATGTAACGAAATAGAATAAACATTATGATTATAAAATACAATTATGTATTTTTCAAGTAATATGATTTTTACCTATTTTATTTAATAACTGGTTTTAAAGTGTGGTCACACATATTATTAGGCGAACGAACAAGTGTTGTGTGTCAGTAATAAGATAAAAACAGCTCTTTCTGAAAATGACAACATTTTACGAAAAAACTTCAAATTGCTGTAAATGTTGAACGGTTGAAGATAAATTTACATATGTCTATATATTCTAAAAGAAAATTAAATTTTTTACAACTTCTTTCGAATAAATTTTTTTCTTTGATGAATATTTTAGACGATATGAAGGAATGTTTGATGAAAAATGTGAGGTAAAATGATTTTTTTCGAAAATATCTACATTTGTGGAGCGAATAACTCGAAAATGGCTGGGATTTCGAAAATTACGTATAGAATAAAAGTTGTAGATAATTTTATCAGCTTTTACTTATTATCAAAAAATTTTCCTCTGCGGCGCACCGTTTTTGAGATATAAGCGGAAACCCGAAAATTGGGACCTCCCCCTCCCCCTCCCCCCCCTAGCTCACCACCTAGACGTCAGGATTTTTAGTATGTTCACATCCTAAGCACCCTAAACAAGTTTCTGAAGGAATCGCTTAGGTCCCTGCTCACGCACTCTACACCCCCTTCCTTGACTGGACTAAAGGTTTCTGTATATACTGGTGAGCTCTGGCATTATGAAATTTGTATATAAAATTGCAATTGGTGCCACGCAAACTGTTTGAAAACTGAATGTACCGGGAGTGAATGTATGGAATGCGGGAGGAGGTGACGGAAGGGAGAGGGGTGAAGGATGAGGGAGGGAAGGGGAGGGGGACAAGGGAGGGGAACTCGGGAGAGGGGGCCCGCGGGATGGGTTGGGGAGGGGACCCGGGAGGTGGGAGGGGAACTCGGGAGGGGGGAGAGGAAAACGGGTGGGGGTTTAAGGGATAGGGGAAGCGGGCGAGGGGAGTGAGGAGAGGGGAAGGGGACGTTGGAGAGGAAGGGGAGGCAGAAGGGGAACGGGACGAATGGGAAAGGACACGAGCTCTGGCATCATGAAATTTGTATAATAAAATTGCAATAAGTGGCACACGAGCTGTATGAGAACTGAATGTATCGGGAATGAATGTATGGAATGCAGGAGGGGGGAGGGGAACCCGGGAGGGTGGAGGGGAACTCGGAAGGGGAGAGGGGAATTCGAGAGGGGGATCCGCGGGAGGGAGGAGGTGATTATGGGAGGGGGGAGGGGAACTCGGGAGGGGGGATCGCGGGACGGAAAAGGGGGGGAGTAGAGTGAGGAGAAGGAAGGTGGAGGAGGAGTGGGAACGCGAAAGGGGAAGGGGACGCGGGAGAGGAAGGGGAGGTGGAAGGTGAACGGGACGAATGGGAAAGGACGCGCAGGGAGAAACAATTTCGTTATTAAATGGCAAAGGTTGGTACCCGGCATATATATAAATGCTAATAAATGAAAATGAATCGCCGAAATGTATGTACGCGCATAACTTCCGAACGACTACACCAAATTGGATAATTCTTTTTTTTGTTGTGTTTGTTATTGCCAGGACAAGGTTTGTATATAACTACTGGTAAGCTCTGGCATTATAAAATGTATATACTAAAAATTCAATGGGTGGCACGTGAGCTGTTTGAAAACTAAATGTACCAGAACTGAATGTATGGAATGCGGGAGGGGGGATAGGAACTTGGGTATTGGTGCCGCGGGTGGAAAGGGACGGGAACCAGGGAGGGGGAGGGGAACCTGGGAGGGGGGAAGGGAATTCGTGAGGGGAGTTGGCGGGACGGGGGAAGAGGAGTGGAGTGGGGAGTCGGAAGGTGGAGGAGGCGGAGTGGGAACGTTTGAGAGGAAGGGGACGCGGGAGAGGAAGGGGAAGCGGAAGGTGAACGGGACGAATGGGAAAGGACACGCAGGGAGAAACAATTTTTTGTTGAACGGCATAGCAACGCATGCCGGGCACCAGCTAGTATATAAATGAAAATGAATCGCCGAAATGTATGTACGCGCATAACTTCCGAACCCATGCATGCCGGGTACCCGCTGTATATAATTTATTTATTTATTTATTTACGGACAAATAGTCCATTAACAATATAACAATAACACGAATAACAAGCGAGCCTAAAGGCCCGACCCGCCTAGCAATTGATCACTGTTCGCATCGATTACCGTTCGCATGTCATTTTTTGTAACCAGCACCACTTTTCGTAACAATCACCACTTTTCGTAACGATTCACCAGTTAACCCCATGTGTCGAGCATGCGTAAAGAAGTTTTACTTTAAAAAAATGGGGCATTTGGGACTCTTGTTTTTTGTATCGTATAATAAGGGACAAATAAAAACATTTATTTTTAAATATAAAACTTTTTGCATAAAAATATTCAATGAAAATGAAATTCGGTCAACCCTGTAGATTTTACGAACGTGAAACAAGGAATTCGTATGTATTTACATTTCGTTTCCAAAATATTATTTCAAACTGTTGTAATTCAGAGCGACGCGGACACGTCCTCGTCTGGCCACGTTTCGGACCGTAATGAACTGCGAAATTTTGTGTTTCGGCGCTATGATAAAATCGTCAAATGCGAAGCTGTTAATTAATTAAAATTAAATGCTTCCCAAAATTATTTTTCGGTCAAACTTATTTATGATTTGTCAATAATGTCTTAGCACAATAAGTATGTAAAAAAATATGAAATATATTAGTTTATAAGTGCGCAAATAAATACACAAATGGACCAATTTTCGTCAAGAAACACATGTACGTACATATTTTTTAATGATTTTATTGAAACTAAAATTAAAATTCTAATACATAACTTTGCTAGATAATGTATTGATTTATTTCACTGCATGATTACATTATTTGAAATGGGTGTGGTATAATACAAAAACTTTTTTGAAAATTTAACAAATCTGCCAACGACCTATGGAATAACCTTATTATACTAACAATTAAAAAAAATTCTAAAAATTTATTACATAACTATGCTAGATAAAAGAACAATCTTTCGAAATCCATTTATAATTTTTTGTGGAAAAGAGACAATACGTCTAAAAACTTTTTTGAAAATGACATATTTCTGGGTTTCTCTACCTATGTCCTCTTAAAATAAACCTTAACAAATCCAGAATGCCGAAATATTTTTTTCTGAAAATGATTTAGATTTTATCCATTTGTAAACCATACGAAACCATTATTTATTACCAACCCTTGTAAAAAAAAGTAAATGTATGCAATGTAAAAGCTCTATGGGCTAAAAAGTAATAAAAAAACAGATTTGTTCATATGAAGCGGATACTTTGTGATGTGACATTATTAATTTAAAATGGCGACACATCATTATCAACTTCGCCATCAAAAGAAGACACGAGAAACATCTAATATTCGCGCGGCGCCGGCACTTGCCTAGGTACCTACATATGCCGGCCGCGATGTACTTTGCTCGCCTGCCGCGGCCGTCTCGATGAATGATAATATCGCCACCGCCTAGAAAGGTCTAGACTCTAGAGTTTATAAGCCGCCTGAATATTCAGCACCGGGAATGTTCGAGTACCTTCTTAAATTGAAATTGAAAATTACTCCACCGGTCGCGCTGTATATATAAAGCGACTAAACTCGGCGCTCGCACAGTCAGTCCCAGACCACCAGTCGGTCAACATCTCAGCATGTAACGATCACCGCACAAGTGCTCTCTACACATCCAGGGCAGCTTCTGCGAGGACTCAGCTACAAGGCCCATCGGAAACACGCTCCGCCTCGCCAGGACTACCTGCTGGTGGCTCAGCTCACCGAGCCACTCACCGTTCATCTCCGCGACTCAAAGCGTCGAGCAACGGCCTGGAAGATAGGTCATCTTCACCGCCAAGGTGTTCAGAAACTCGCTGACCTTCACCACACCATCTCCATCACCTCCGTGCGCCAGCAGCATTTCATATACGGCACTCCGCATTACATCATGTTACTGCTTCACCGACCCTCGCTACGTAGCCCAATAAACGACTGACTCATTACATCGACTGACGCCTTTCATTTCTGTCTCCCGCTCCTTACAAAAACAATAACTTTGTAAATACCACTTTTTTTATACTTTATGCTGACCGGGTTTCGCTACAACCGTAACTTCATCAGGGCAGTATAATACTCTACTGCCTCTATAATACTCTACTTTATTTTATACTTAGCTTCATCAGGGCAGAATAATACTCTACTAGAGTATTATACTGCCCGGATGTACAGTTGTAGCGAAACCCGGTAGGCATAAAGTATGAAAAATAAAAGTGGTGTTGACAATGTTATTGTTTTATTTTAAATTAAAAAAAATAGAACACAGCTTTTTGAAATTTTGGTTTATAGATTTTCAAAAACGTAAACGTAACGACAACTACAAATAAAATGATAAAATTTGCATTGAATATAATTTGGGTACTCAATTAAATATCATTTAAAACAAATCTCAAGTCCCTGGTTTTATATTTTGCTTATTTTGGTGACCAGATCTGAATAACAATGTATTTCCAATCCTTTTTTTTTTTTTTTTTTTTTTTTTTTTTTTTGGAGAAAATACAGATACAGATATTAATTGGCAAGAATATACAAAACATCAACTAGAGAATTCACCTGCATCCAAACTATTTCTCACGAATTGACTTAAACAGCAGTTAAAAACATATACAAATATTTTGTCTTATAAATAGGGGAAAAAATATATAAGTACATAAGAATATTATTTTACAAATAGAGATATGAAATAAATGCGCAATATCCTTATAAGAATTTACAAATTATTTTTGAAACAAAAAAAATATAAATATAGATAAACAATGTTATACAGAAATTTAAAAAATATATATATATATATATATATATAAACGAATGTATGTCTAAGTTGTTTACTTTGAACTTTGTAGGAAAACAGCCTTCATTTTTCTACTAAAAGTACTGCGTGTATCAAAAAATAAGTCAGAATCCTTGAGCTTTTGATTCTGATTAAGTGATTCGCACATTCTTCTGATTGGGTCCCTGACACCAGCATTTGTACGCGTCCGGCTAATGTGGAATAAGTCGTTAAGCCTTGTTACTCTGGGTGGTACTTTAAAGTTTATTAATTTCAGTAAGTCGGGACAGTCAATAACGTTGTTACAGATTTTATATAGAGTCATGAGATCAAGGTACGTTCGTCGGTTAGATAGCGTGGAGACGTTATAACTCGAAAGCATATTTATGTACCCGCGTTTAGGTGCGCTCATTCTGTAATTGAGGCACTGCAGAAATTTCTTTTGAATACTTTCAATGTTTTCTTTATAGATACCGTAAAGTGGATTCCATATGGAGGTACAGTATTCAAGTTGAGAACGGACCAGCGTGTAGTAAAGAAGAAGATATGTTTCAGGTTTTCGAAATTCACGGCTGTTTCTGATGACAAATCCTAGCATGCAGTAAGCTTTATTCACAATATTATCAATATGCGCATCTAAATGGAGTTTGGAATCAAAAAGTACGCCTAGATCTCTTATACAGTAAACGCGCTCGAGTAAATAGTTACCAATACAATAATTCTGTATGATGGCGTTATGATTTTTAGTAAAACTTATTTGTTTACATTTGTTGTAACTAAGGTAAATTTTGTTTTCATTACAAAATGCTTCGAACCTTACTAAGTCGCTTTGGATTAGCAGACAATCGTTTAAATTCCTAACAATGGCAAATATTTTTATGTCATCGGCGTACAAAAGAAATAAACAATGCAAGAAACATTTAGTAACAGTGTTAATAAAGAGTATAAACAACAGCGGACCCAGGATTGACCCCTGTGGCACGCCAGAGGTAACTGGCTCCCATGTAGAAGTGTGTCCTCGCAACGATACGGCTTGTTGTCTTTTTGTTAAATATGAGACAAACCAACGTAGTAAAATTTCCTCTAATTCCGTTGTACATAATTTTTTTAATAAGAATAAGGTGGTCAACCTTGTCAAAAGCCTTTTTAAAATCGCAGTATATTGCATCTACCTGGTGGCCTCGATCCATGCTGTTGAACAAGAAGTTTGAGTAAAGAAGTAAATTACTCATGGTAGATTTGCCTTTTACAAACCCATGTTGTTGTTCCGTAATTATGGAGGCAAGCTGGGGATATATATGGTCATGGACAAGTCTTTCCAAGAGTTTAGGGATCGCCGAGAGAATGGATATTGGCCTATAGTTTTCTACTTTTTGCCGTGAGTCGCCCTTGTGAACCGGTATAATATAGGCCAACTTCCACCTATCAGGGAAAACCCCGTCACTCAGGCATTTGTTAAATATTATGGTAAGGGGAACATATAGTGACGAAGCAGCAGATCTGAGGAAAAATGCCGGTATTCAGTCATGACCTGCACCCTTGTTTATATCTAGCGACATTAAACTCGAGAGCACTTCTTGTTCCGTTAATTCAATGGTGTGAATGTGCGCAAGTTCAGAGTCGCAAACGGCTTCAAGTTGGTCGATGTTAATCATGTCGTTGACAGAGGAGGGTTCGAATGTTGATTTAAAGAATTCAGAGAACATATTACAAATTTCCTGGGCATCGTTAGATTTGCGACCTTTGAAGGACATAGTAGCAGGGTATCCATCAGACGATTTTAATGAGGATATGTATGACCAAAAACTTTTAATATTATTTTGCAATGAACTTTCAATGTTGTCGAAAAATAACTTTCGAGAATCACTAGCCAGTCTTTTATATGTAGCACGTAAGAAGGAAAATTCACGATAGTCAGAAAGACCTTTATATGTCTTCCATTTGTGCCAGACTTTATCTTTTTTCATTGGAGTAAACCATATGGGAAATTTGTCATTTCGTCGTGCCAATAATGGAATGGACTTATCAATTATATTATTTATTTTTAAATAGAATCGATCTATTGCTTCTTCGGCTGATAAACTTGCGGTTTCAGATAACCAATCAATACAATTAATGTCATTATTAATCTGAGTATAATCAGCTTTCCTGAAATTGCGCCTACGCTCTTTTTTGTTTTTGATTTTTGGTTGAGTTTCGGATGATATATCAAATTCAAGGGCTGGGTGGTGTCTGTCTTCTGAGAGCAGAGGGTCATTGCTGCGTGTAACATTTGTTTCGCGACTGTAGAATATGAGGTCTAAGTATTTTTCATTATGGTTAGGTATGCAATTATATTGGAGCAAGTTCATCAATGACATTGTTTGCAGCAAAGTTTGCGATGCAGCCGTGTTTGAAGAGGCGAGACCTTGACTGCAGCCTTCGGAAAAAGACCAAGTAAGAGTAGGTTGATTCATATCTCCAAGTACACAAAACATATTATTTGGTTCAGATGAAAATACAGATTCTAGGTTTTTGGAGAAAATATCATAAAACGTTGGTGGCGAGACAGGAGGTATGTATACTGCACATATGATGAGATTGGAAGACCTTACCGGAATAGATACGAAGATTTGTTCGATTTGGCTGGTTTCCCAGTCATCGAGCCGGGATGCTGCGAGCTCCTTGCGCACTGCTACCAGTACACCGCCTCCGTCCATCTTACCAGTAAGAGTACGGTCCCTATCTCGTCGGAACACCGTGTAGCGCGAATCTATTAATTCAGCCGTATTTATACTTGCTACAAGCCATGTTTCAACTAGAACTATAACATCATAGTTATTTGATAAAATATTCATAAGTAGTTTCTGAGTTTTAGTTCTAATACCACCACAGTTCTGGTAATAAACAGATATAGATGATGAGATCATTTCAATAGAGTAATAGTGTATATCGATATATTCCACATTCGCGGGAGCGGTACTTTACGTAGGACATACAAAGCATCAAAATTATATATGAAACATAGATAACTTATTAGATTAATTAGTATATAATAATAAATCAACAATATAAGATGTGAATGGATATGGTACAGAATGTTGAGAGAAAGCGGGCATCGATAAGACCAGTAACAGATTTGTAATAGTAGTAGTCACATCTTTTGAAGATCTCCCTCACGACGAATGGTAAACACCCTAGAGAGATCATCCTTCTTCGCCATGATACTTCCGTTCCTCACCCATGTGTACTTATAGCCGTTAGCTTTTCCGGCGGCACGTGTTTTTGCAAAAAGTATTTTATTTTTTAAGGTCAGGTGCTCGTTAACATAGAAATTTGTGGCGGGAACACCAAGTCCTAGTTGCTCCGTGGTGAGGCCGCGACGAGTCCTTACTGCAGCGATGACGTCATCACGGAGGCGCTTTGTCGAGAGCTGCACGACGATGTTGCGTGGTCGGTTGGAGGGCGAAGAGTGACCGCGAGCGACGCGGTGCACCGACACAATACTGCTACTCGGAAGCGGCACATTGACAGTTGATCCCATTTTGTCCAATAAGGTCATCAGATTCTCACCCTTGACCTCGGGTATGCCGTGAATGTCTATGTTACACCCTCTGCTTCGTTGTTCTATTTCGTCCTGAGCGTCTCGGAGTGATTCGATTTCTTGTCTAAGGTTAACATTTTCCTCCTGGAGAACACTCATTTTATCTTCCAATTTCTTGTTATTAGTTAGTACCATCTCTATATTTTTGATAAGATCGTCATATTTAGAACTGATAAACTCCAGTGATTTCTTTGTTTCTGAGTTTTCCCTTTCTAGTTTTTTGTAAATATTAGTTTCAAATTCATTCATGCCTTTTCTAAAGTCTTCTAAAGTCAGCTGCGTTGTGTGTGAGTCAGGAGATGGCGAAACCGGGATAGCTGCGAACTTCTTAGTTTTATCCGTGTTGCTGCGGGTAGATGCCATTTCGTCAGCTTATATCTATAATCCGAGTAATGCACTTTCACTGCCTTGCTACTAAAGTAGCATTAGACTTTTGAACTACGATTTGACTTTTGCTGCAGAGTGTAAACTAAGAAAAAATAGCACTTGCACTCGCTTATTTTCAACCAGAAAATGATGAAAGGTGGAGGGATTCTGTCCCTGTACAAACAGCAACTTATTTGAAAAGTTAATAGTTTTTAAAACTTATTATTTTGTTATTTTTTCGGGAGCAAATGTAGCAGACAGCTGTCACTTTGAAGTATTATTCTCCTGCCCATCTTATTCCTTTTCCCACAAACTCGGTTCAACTTCATAACAAACCCCAATTCAGAATTACAAAGTCCCACTGACTCCAGTCAGTAGAGACTCTGGTGCGGTATTCCCAAAATAAAATCTTAACAGGACTGGGGGAGTAATTTTAAATAGAAAAGCATTGATGTTTGCACCATCAAGGAATCAATATAGGATTTTTAAGGTTTAAAAAACGTGTAACTGAGTTAAAAAATCTATAATGCGTATATTAAAAACAATCAGTTTTTACTATAGATAAATTGAGGCAACACTTTTTTTTTAAATACAAGCATAATGAACACTAAGGCACACGAACAATGCTTACCTGTTTTTGTATTTCTGGGAATTAACTATGTAACAATTTACAGACCTTTTGTTTAGCATTTTGTTTAACTTAATTTTTAAATTTTTGAAATATCCTTGTCATTCACTAGCAAACTTAAACTAACATAAAAATTACATTCAAGTAAAAAAAATAATACATTTAAGTAGGTGGGGGTAGTGGCAGGGGTGAATTTGGTTATAAATACAACAATATAAATAAATATTTTAATTTGTGCGCTTTAGGAGCCTCAGAAATAAACAAAAATCAAAAATTAATTTAGTTAATAAAATACTAGCACCCTGTTAATCACCCTTTTTAATAATGTCCCCATGCAATTTCGACTCCCACACCGTTCTTCCCCTCCCGCCTAATTAAATCTAATCATTTTTGCACTTGCATAGAATTTTTAAGTTAGTTTTATGTTTGCTAGTGAATAACACGGATGGGTCGAAACCGGCAGTAGAAAAATAAAAAAAAAATTAAGTAATAAATATGCATGGAAAATAAAACTCTTCAAAACAAAATGCTTAGTTACGTGATTGCTAAGCAAGCGCTATACCCGCCGCCATGGCTCCAAGGATGGGACAGTTGCTCATTTTGCATGCGAAATCTAAATTTCAAATATATACTGCGATCTAGGTAGGAAAACTCGGCGGGTTTCTTTGTCACGTACGTTTGGAAACTCTCTGGAAATCAAATTGGGTCAGAATGCCGTGGAAAATTACAATGCTCTCACCATTCTCCACTGTTAAAACAACATGGCTGGGTTTTGTAATGCATTGAATTATTATACCTCAAGCCGAAGACACTTTTTCTTATTTATTTTCAGTTAATTTGCTAATGGGTGAAAATACAAAAAAAACGTATTTTTGAAATGAAAATTAAAGGTAGATACCTACGCAACAGTGGCGGTTCATAAGTTCAGTGAGCTAGAGTGCTAAAATTGAAAAACACGTCATTGATGTTGTAGCTGAAAAATATTTTTTTTTCAAAATTACAACTTTTGGTATGCGTACTGTCTCATACATTTTCCTTCCCAGAACTTATTTTTTTTTAAAGTCCTTCCACCTAGCATCCCCAATGACGACAAAGGATCTGAGTGAAATTATTTTCCTCAGGGCCTCCTTTTTAAAATACTGCCATCTTTCGAATAGTAGGTGCAAAGTTCTAACCAGATTATGTTTACAATGTAGATGATGTGTTGGATATGCTCATCCGATTTTTATTTGTGAAAAAGTATTTTCTTCAAGACGAGAATGTCAATTATAAGATTCAATTGTTAGTTTATTAGATTGATTTTATGTTGCAACCGCTATTCTTCGTAATTTTCGGTGATTTAGTAAATTTTCATTGATAGGTAGTTTGTTGTTAAGGTTATTTTGAATCATCTATATATGTTACCACTACCTCCCAAACTTAAAAATTTGGTCTCATATTTTTGCTTTATATAATATTTATAAAATATTTGTAAACTAGTCTGTCTCGACACAGGATTTCCTAGTGAGACAGGCAAGGTAAAAAAAAAATATATGTAAACCTTTTTATATAGATGTACATAATTAATAATAATAAAAAAATACATATGTATTCATAAAAATCTCTTATCACGGTGTTTTTGATCACACTTCTCCGAAACGGCTCTACCGATTTTTATAAATATTTTTTATGTTTATTTGGTAGACATGAAAATAGGTCGTAAAGTATATTTCATACCGCAAGGTGATTAGGGTGTCCCTATCCATAAATTTATTTCCTTTTTTTTTATTTGGCATCAAAAAATACCTATAAACTCAAATTTTCACCCTCCTACCCCCACCCTCCCATTTTGAACAATGAATATGCCCGTTACTTTCTCAATTCAATGAAAAACATTGAATTGAGAAAATGAATGGTTGGTGTTTTTTTTTATCGGTGGTCATCGTCTACAGCGCTCCATTCCTATTTCTGTCATAGATCCCATCCCCACACACTTAACAATACATTTGTTTATTTATTTTACTTAACAACCAAAATATTCTCAATTTGGGAGGCGGGAATTGGTACCGCCGCCCCGGGAACCTTTATTGGATAACCAACACCTCCGTCATATGTCACCCCAAGTAGTTCGCGACGTTTGGTGATTTAGCAGGGGTGCCATAATTTATATGGCAGAACAACGTTTGCTGGGTCAGCTAGTTTCTTAAAATAGTTTTTATGTGAACACCTTTAAAATGTAAACAAAGGCAATTACTTCTTCTGAAACAGCAAACTTATTTTGTGACACCTTTTTTTATTTTTTTTTTTTATTTGTTGGCTCGCCAGCAGGAAATAATATCACACATAATTATTACATCAGTTAACAATTTTAATATGGTTACAGTGATAATTCCAATGAGAGGTGAGCACACCATTCCTCACAACATTCTTAATTAGTTTTCATTCAAATTAATAAATTACTTAGTTTTTACCACTTTTATCAATAAAAAATGAAAGTATCAATAAAAACCCTGAAGAAGTAAGCGTTGCTCACGAAACTTGACGTTTTTTGTACAACAATAAAAGTGGTAAAAACTAAGTACCTAAAATTAACAAAATAACTTATATTAAAATAACCTTAAAATTAACAAAATAGAAATATTCATTATACAACGTGTCCGGAAACTCGTAGTACAAGCGGGAAACTGGTGAATCTACATCACGTAGAGAACCCAAAAAACTTATTTTTTTCGATCTAAGCATTTCGATTTGAATATTATTTTTTTTTCTATTTTTCCATTTTTTCGGCAACTAAAGGGTTAAAAATTTTTTTGAGCCGGGTTTACCCTTCGTTGCATTTTATAAGACATTACACAGCTGAAATCAACCCCCTAGTGAAAATTTTTTTCAAATTTAACCAAAAAAATTCCAACTTCGGACCCGATTTACTCGAAAACGAAAGCTCAAATCAAAAAAAGTTAAACCACAAAATCGACTCCAAATGTAATGTGGATTCTCCAGTTTCCCGCTTGTACTACGAGTTTCCGGACACCTTGTATAGAGACAATGTTGTGTACCCCTGCCTAAGAGTGTATAAATACCGTAGCATAAGAATTTCAACTACCAGTCTGAAAATGTCCGTAATAGGATGAAACCGGTCCTGGTGAAATATAAATTAGTGGAAGAAAGTACAAAAGTGTTTTAATTTCAAATTCTAATACAATGGAATTCCACCACGAATCGGTGCAAAAACTAGACTCATTGTTGCAATAAATTGAAATAGCATTTTAACTACACACAAATCCGTATGCAACTATGTAATTTAAATTTTGCCCTTGCCTACTCTTATCTAAGAAGTGATTAATAATCTAGAAACTTAACTCTTAATACTACAAACAAAACTAAAAACTTTTAACATTTCGTGTTATTGGATTATTGTTGGGAGGCACATAGAAAACAAATTGATGATTTCGATATCATTTATCTTAAATGTTATGAAATGAAAGTTATCGGAATATTATACGTTTCATTACTTGACGAATCTACGCTATGACAAAGATGTTCAGGTTTTAAGATAGTGGAATTTTTAAGAAAAAGTATCTATTTGAAAATTTTTTTAATACTATTTTAGGGTTATATAATTTTGATCCTGGCCCATGTTTCAAATTTGATAACTAATCCACAGCATCGATATTTTTAATTCAGTATATCGATATTTCAAAATATCCAATATCGAAAATTGTATAAAAAACGATATATTTTTCAATTTATGTATTTAAAGTCACTAAAATCCAAAACCATAAAGGAACAAACGGAAAAAAGTAACTGTATTGGGTCATGACATCTGGCGGTTGAAATTTTAACTATTAATAGCTTACAAATCTATTGTCTTTGCATTAGTATTTGTGATCACTATTACTATCTCATGTATGTAGGTACATACATAGAAATGTATGCTATTTTTCGCCATTTTTTTCTAAACCACTCCTATGTGTTGGTTCCCAATTGTCTATGATTATTTACTAAACCTTGTTCCAAACACGAAGTCCTTTTTGACAGATTAATACGCCAATAGAATGTTACTGAGACGCATACAAACTTTGTATGCATCTCAGTTTACATATAAGTTAGAAGACAGCTTTTTAGTTTTTGATATTTTTGTAATTATTACCTAATAAAAATGATTACTGATAAAAATACCTTCATTTTTATTGACTTTTTTGTACATTAAAAAAAGCACATTGTGTATAAAAATTACTATTGATAATATTGAGCTGAATACTCTATTATTTTAAAAACGCAAAATCTATTGAAAATTTGACCGATATATCGATACATCGATATTTTTTCCTCTATATATAGACGTCGATATTGATATTTTAATAAATATCGGTACATCGGTACATCGATATATCGATTTTTTTTTCACTTTCGACATTCCTAACACAGTATACGTTGTTGTACTGGAAATCTTAAAAGCAAATTGACATCCTGTTGTTTAGTCTTCTCACGTTTCATTATATCTCTGCAAGATTCCATCCCCCTATCATTAGTTTCACAAAGACTGAAGAGATTTGGAAGTCTTCCAAAATAAATTGTAAGTGGATTTTGTAAGTCTTTCATGAAGTCTTATCGGGGCAATGTTATTAAATTGTCATCACTGAGCACCGCGATACCATCAAAGATAAAAAAATATATTTTGGAGAAAAAAATGGAATCCGATTTATTCTACATCCCATGGAAATTAGTTTTGAAAATGGTTACTTATAAAAATCTATGACAGAAACTTTCCTTTGTCTGTTGGCATTCAGAATAACTGCTTTTTTATTTTGGTATGAGTTCCAATAGTTTGCGTGGGACATACTTTTTAAACGACTTCGAAAAGGAGGAGGTTCTCAATTCGACTATATTTTTTTTTTTTTTTTTTTTTGTTTGTTACCTTAGAACTTTCGACTGGGTGAACCGATATTGATGATTCTTTTTTTATTTAAAAGCTGGTGCTTCCCGTGTGGTCCCATTTTAATTTGGTCCAGTTCTGACAATGGAATCCATGAGAAAATCATATAAGTCTTAAATTTGCATCAAGTATGTGCGCGACAAATGGACGAATAACTCAATATCACGCCAACCGATTTCGATGATTCTTTTTTTATTGGAAAAGATGTACTTCAAGGGTAGTTTGATGAGAGTTTGGTTAGGTTCTGATTATAAGATCCATGACAAAGTAACGGAACTCTCCAATTCTGAAGAACAAATTTACGATACTCGGCCGAATCTTAATCGAATTAGTTAGTGTGCTTCAGATTCACTAAAAATCAAAAAATAAACACAAATTTTAACAAAACAAAAAAACTACTTAAAAAAATGCACTAAAAAGTAAAAAAATAATTTCTTATTCTTCTACAACTTTATAATCAACTTACCTTTTCTACTCATCAATATGTAGGTACGATTGTTATTTTTGGAGTCGGTGTCAACCAAGGTACCCGCGGCCCGGCGTGTTCACTTGACAGCTCCTCTCCCGCCGACACCGACTCCAAAAATAACAATCGTACGTACATATTGATGAGTAGAAAAGGTAAGTTGATTATAAAGTTGTAGAAGAATACGAAATTATTTTTTTACTTTTTAGTGCATTTTTTGAAGTCGTTTTTTTGCTTTGTTAAAATTTGTGTTTATTAAATACTTTATCCGCGCATTCCAGACACTTTTCGCAGTTCCGAGAGAACAAATAAACTGTTAATTTAATTGAAATAATTTTTAGTAACTATTTATATTCATAGAAATAAATCCATGTTTCCCTTGGTCACGCCATAATTTTAGAACGATTTAACCTATTTCATTTCATCTTTTTTTAAAAGTTTTCTAATACTTTGTAGAACGTTCATACGGAAAGAAAAATTTTAAAAAATGCGCAGAAAATTGGACAATTTTAGAAAACTTAACGACTATTTTTCACGTTTGACAGTTCGCGCGTTCGATCAATGTGAATTTAGCAGGCGGCTGTTTTATTTTTTGTAAGAAAAGAATTGTCTATGATTTTTTTAAATTAAACATATTTTAAATAGGTACCTATGTTAGGTACGAAATTAGATTGATTCATAGACATATGAATATTAATAGACCAGAACATAAAGGTGAGGGGAAGAAACCAACTACAGCGGGGCGCAGAGCGGGAAGATGAGTTCGGTGATATGTGATATCAATAACTCAATCTGAGAGTATATAGGCATCTCGCATTATAATATCACCATTTAGTTCTTAAAAGTAAACTCTGCTCTTTAATGAATAGACCTTTTTACATGGGAGCGCGAATTGCTCGCCGCGAAATGAACAAATTTACAAATTCCAAATACAGCAAAGTAAAGTTCGCCTATTTTCATAGTCCAATATTTTGTTGACGTATTTAGTTAAGACACTTTTACAAATGTTTCATAATTTACTTACCCCACAAAACAGCGATGAGCACACGCCATGTGTCTCGAGTGATAGTGTGTGTTACAAAAACGACCATATTATGTGATCTGAATAAGCTTATAATAAAGTAAAATAATGCTTTCCTATGGAATGTAATACGACAATTGGGTTTATTCTCTTTTTCACTTCTATTTTTACACGTTTTCAAAACACAAACCACTATTTTTGCCGTGTAATTTCGTAAAATGCACCGATGAGTGCTCGACGCTGGCTCGCAGAAGAATGATGACATCACATTTTTTAGATTCACGCGAAGCCATACTCGATCCCAGCCGGTTCCAATGGAACCGGTATGGGGAGGAGGGAATAATATGCTTTTATCGCTTAGGGCAGGTCTATTAATATTCATATGTCCATGGATTGATTGTTCTTATAATATACGAAAATGAATATTTGTAATACATGAAATATGAAAATTTGAATTAAAAAATAGGTGGCACGCGAGCTGTTTGAAAACTGAAGGGGATGCGGGAGGGGAACGGGGACGCACGGGAAAAGACATGCAGGGAGAAATAATTTATTTCTTTACATAATTTTCATCATAGGTGTCCTACGTCATTTTATTTATGTATTTTTATTGATTCAATGACTTTATAATATATTTTCAAGCATTATTTGATAATGTACGTCTCATTGGGTGCTTTGCCAGTTCTGACGCTCCCATTGTACAATTTTATAATATCTAATAAAAAGATAAATTAAAGTAATAACAAATTGGTATAAAATAAAATAATTGACGATGAAATAAAATAAAATGGTAAAAATGGGCAAATATTATAACGTGCATAATGAAGCGATTAGTATGATTCATTTTAATCTTTTACATTACAATACTTTTTTGTTACTAACTAATTAACCATCACCCTTTTCCCCGCAGGGGTAGGCAGAGAGGACGGACCACCAAACCACTCGATCTTGGCATACACTCTTTGCCTCATTCATACATCGTACATTCATACATCGCACATTCATACATCGTCTCATACATACTCTTCTTTGCCTCATTCATATATCGTGCATTCATACATCATACATTCATACATCGTCTCATACATACTCTTCTTTGCCTCATTCATATATCGTACATTCATACATCGTATATTCATACATCGTCTCATACATACTCTTCTTTGCCTCATTCATATATCGTACATTCATACATCGTACATTCATACATCGTCCCATACGTACTCTTCTTTGCCTCATTCATAAATCGTACATTTATACATCGTACATTCATACATCGGCTCATACATACTCTTCTTTGCCTCATTCATAAATCGTACATTCATACATCGTACATTCATACATCGTACTTTCATACATCGTCTCATACATACTCTTCTTTGCCTCATTCATATATCGTACATTCATACATCGTACATTCATACATTGTCTCATACATACTCTTCTTTGCCTCATTCATATATCGTACATTCTTACATCGTACATTCATACATCGTCTCGTACATACTCTTCTTTGCCACATTCATAAATCGTACATTCATACATCGTACATTCATACATTGTCTCATACATACTCTTCTTTGCCTCATTCATATATCGTACATTCTTACATCGTACATTCATACATCGTCTCGTACATACTCTTCTTTGCCACATTCATAAATCGTACATTCATACATCGTACATTCATACATCGTCTCACACATACTCTTCTTTGCCTCATTCATAAATCGTACATTCATACATCGTACAATCATACATCGTCTCATACATACTCTTCTTTGCCTCATTCATACATCGTACATTCATACAGCGTGTCATACATACTCTTCTATTAATCTGACCCTTGACATGGCCTGTCTCAAGACGACCGGCGCCGGCGTGGTGCAGCGGTAAGGCGCTAGACTCGCATTCCGAAGGTCGCGGGATCGAATCCTGGCTTGGCAAATAAATTTTATTTGATTAATTTGTATACTTCACAATTTATTCATTTAGAATAATATATAGTATATTTGCGGCACGTTCCAGAGTGGAAGCTCCTCTCAGTATCGCCCTGGCGTAAGACCACCATTTAGAATTAAAACGTTGCTTGAAATGGCTTCTGCCGTGTTTGGTGACCAGATCTGAATAGCCAGGTACTTCCCCACCTTCCTCTTCCCTATCTCCTTCCCCTCCTCACTGCCTTCAGCTTCACAGCATACCCCAATTGGGGATGCCAAAGTCCCACTTGCTCCAGACGGGAGCAGTTCGGACTCTTGTGCAGTATTCATGTAAAAAAAAAAGTATCTGATTCACTTGATCGTGCCATGTCTTCCTCGGGCGACCCCCACATCTTCTACCATTCAGATTTGCGTCATATATTCTTCTTACAATACTTTCTTCCTTCATTCGCCCTACATGCCCAAACCATCTGAGGGTCCCTTTCTTTATCTTACTCACTACGCATACCGGCCTTGCATTCTTTGCGGATTTTCTCATTTCTTGTATTTTTTGTTAATATTATATGTTATGTTTTGTTGTATCATATTTTTCTTATATTGCAGAGGAAGTGGACATAATTTATAAGTATTTACATAGTAAAACTGTACTAATTTAACAGCTTTCTTCATATTGTGTTATTTTTTTACATTTCATTTACGTCGCGGCCTATGTCATTTCGGGGATGCTGAATAGAGAAGTTATAAATGTGAAGAGACCTATGTTGTAGGTAGGAGGAAACGCAGAGGCCGGTAAATCCAGTAAAGTAAATAAGTTCCAGTGTAGTAAATAAGTTCCAGTCGAGCTGTTGAATTCATACTACGAGTCGTAGAAAAAATACAGCCATATAACTACCTATTGTACCATGCACAAACGTTGGATTGTAATTGACAAAATATACAAAATTTTTAAAATATAAAGTTGATAAAATATACAGACGTTGGATTGTGATTTTTAAACAGAACACGATTATAATTGCAATGTTATTTATTGAACCACTATGGTTGACAATCGACTCACAGGCAGCGGTTACGAAGTAAAGAAAATCCTAGAGAAGTAGGCATTGATAATGTTATGTAATTATTACTATAATAATACCAACAGTGCCATGTACAAGAATGTTGGGCGCTCGTTTGGCATGTTTCCCGGCTATGCACCGGTGCCGAAGGGATCAATGACGCTAGTTTCTCGAAGCATCTTCGAATGAAATTCCGATAGAACAGGTGCAGCATTCTATCCTAACGCCTAAGTGCTTTAGGGACTCGAACCCAACCATACTTAACTCTGTATTTATTTCTAACCCCCTAATTATTGCAAAGACTATCACTATAAGAGAAATACTGTGCACTACGTCAAAGAAACGTACTCGTACACAAGGCTAGTAATGTGGTGAAACGTAATTTCCAAAAGTTGAACATTTGCTCAGAGCAAAGGTGTTTTATTTTTTCACGTTGACTTCTCCCTTGCAAGGTCTAATTAAGTTTTTTTACGACCTCTGCAAAAATGAAAAAGTTCACCAAGTTCAATAAATGGCGTCAACAGCTGCTACCTGGGCTCTTGCGTCCGTTTCAAGGCCCTACACTCCACACATACTATACATTCTGTTATTCGATAATCAACTTGAATAATTATAAAAAAATATGGCTTTAAATTATTGGTTTCAAATTATTTGGTTACAACTCCAAATGGGATCGCAAAGGGTTTTCTGTGGGTCAACGCCCGTAATATTAAAGTAAAATTTTGTAATATTCCATGTCTTGAAGTTTGAATGGAATCATAATTAAATAGAATATCAGGATACAAGCTACTATTTACGAATTTCTAAGTTTGTAAAGATTAAATAAAGTCGAAAATGTCGTAATTTTAAATATAATGTTTTACCTGGTAGGTAAGTTGCTCCGCTAACAGTCGGGAGGATATTATTCAATTCTCACAGCGAGGACAAATTTACTCAATTTTGGGATAAGTATTTGAACTATGCAACCAGGTAAAATCCTGGAATTCTGAGGCAACCCCCGCCAACGTAAGGGTCACGGTCACTAGGATTATGTAAAATGTGGTCACGTCCCGAAAAAAGTCGGAACCCTTGCTTTAAATATTTATAGAGGGGTAGTGTTGGGAGGCAGGTATGGGTACCGCCGCCAAGGTAACCATTTATTAACCAACACCTCTATCATAGGTCAGCACAGGTGGCAAGCTACGTTTGGGGACTTGGCAGGGATGCCCGGGGTCATGGAATGAGATTTGTCCAAGTCGATGCATCTGACAACGGTCGGAGCTGGAGAGACTGGTTGAGGTTTTGACCTTTTCAGTAGGGCACTCTCGTAACATCACGTCGCACCGCAGTCGGATGGATTCGTTTGTCCGTCATTCCTGGACACACTGACTCCCAGATTTCTACACACCCCTCATACTCTTTTCCTTCACAGATCTTCCTCTCCTTTTATTCCTAAACGACTCTCCACACAGCATCCCCAAAGATGACAAAGGTCCTGGGGAAATTATGTTCATCAGGGTCTCCTATAACTAATGTAAAACAATAGATAATTTCAATATCGCCCTTGTGACTTACCACCATACAGAATCATTTTTTTTTTAAATGGCTTTGGCCGTGTTCGTTAAAAAACTTTTATGTGGTCACCAAGATACATTTTTCTTTCTATCTTTCTATCTTTCCCTTTCTCTGTCTTCTTTTTTAATGATATCCGTAAAGAAGTCTAAAGTTCCTTGCTACAAAAATCCAGAAGGCGAGACAAAAGGCCATAATGGTGAACATGAATATTTATCAGAACCAGCTTCTTCCAAATCTTTATAATTCCCATATCCTTTTCCTCCCACTGCTTTCAGACTCACAAAATATTGAAATAGCGTGTGCCCTAGTCCCACCGGTTGCGGGTAGTTTGGTACTTTTCTGTGGAATGCAAATAAAAAATAATGATGTTAGTTGAAACTCTATTGCCATAACTCAAAAGAAATTACTTCAATTCATTTTTAAACTTCTCAGAAAGCTTTTTAAAACCAATTTTGGAGCCTACGCAAAAGACTTAAAATGCTCGTAACTTTAACAAATTTGTTTTCTATCAGATTATTATTCGGAAACCCCCAAGAAATCTTCAAAAAATGCCCGTAATCGATATTATTGTTTGGGTGCCTAACGGTACGAAAGTAAACGTGATTTACAACTGAATAAATGCTCTAAAATGCCTCCCAGAATAAAACATTTATTGGAGTTTAAGAAAATATGTTTTCCGAAGGGTTCTAAAAATATACGATAATGACCTATTTGTGCGTATGATATACGATACAGATTATCGTACGATTTTATTGTTATACGCAGCGGGGGTTACAACATTTTTTTCCGTGATGTGAAGGCTGATTTTGTGGTCAAATTTGTTGTCGTTACAATGTTGTTGTTGTTTATCACACGAAAATTGTTCAGAAATAAGTAGAGCTTATACGTTGTTAAGTGTGTTAACTGTGGAAATGCAATTATTTGTAATAGGTTCCAACTAGGTGTTTATTTTAGTCCTCTGACCCAAATATGTGGACTACATAATAAGATAAAAATATTGTGCTATTGCTATAAAACATGTTAAGATAATTATTTTAAGCATTACTCGTGTCTTTCAGCGTGACTCTTTTGTCTCTTAATTTTGTAATTCTATGTTGATATTATGTATCCTTTGGCTGAGTAGACTTTGAAAATTTATTTTAGATGCCCATTTGTGAATTAACTGAGTTTTTACAACTAGATTGTTCTGTAAAAACCAAGATTAATAAATTAATAAACGTAAAAATGACCGTACTTTGTTCGAAGAAAAAAAATACTTTACTTTCGTTAAAATTGTAGACTTTTTTATTGGAGGACCCACCACTTACCCGCCCTGGTATAGGTAACAGATGGTTACCCCTTCAAGGCTCTTGCAAGGACTCTAATTTTTTTGGTAAAAACGACTCTACATTTGATAACGAAACTAAACCTCCAATGTCCCTGCATACGTTGTTAGCAAGCAGTATGCAAGTGCTTAGCGGGAAATACAGATGCAATATGTGTTAGTATGACAAAATATAGACAAGACGATGGGACAGGTTGGTGAAAGTTCACGAGGTGGCAAGCGCTGGGTGATTGTATCCAGCGTATCCTACAAGCACCTGTTTGGGAGGAAGACACAGTAGATAAGTAATAAGGGCATGGCATAAAATTGTAGACTGACTACCTCATGCTTAACTACATTCAAAGACTTCCCTTTCGAAAGAAATCAAAATGACCAAACTCAAGATCTTCAAATAAATACCGGCCAATGTAAAAAAAGATGAAAATGTTTTAAAATTTTAAACTTAGTAACGAAATACGTTAAGTGAAGTAAATAATTTTTTGTGAACTTGTTTTTGCAATTATACCGTTCTTAATTTCTAATATATTGCTATAATTTTTAAAAAGCAGATATTTAATAATTAATCATTTAAATAATATTATCATTTTTTCAATTATTCTCCCAATTTTAGATTTCCTTCTAAATATATATTTACTCATTTTATGTAAACATCGTACATATGAGGCGCGGTCCCTCCATGCACTGTGGATGCGGCGCTTCCTTCTCTTGAGGCGAATAGTAAATCCTACTAATATTATAAAGGTGAAAGTTTGTATGGATGTATGTTTGTTACTCTTTCACACAAAAACTACTGAATGGAATTTAAAAATTCTTACACTAATAGAAAGCTACATTATTTGCGTGATCTATAGGCAATATACATTGGTTATTGGTTACGTTATGAATAATCTCTGGCGTTATGAAATTATTTATCATACGTTTTCTGGCACTAACAAAATCGATTTATTGCAAACGTCAGAGAAAAAGCAAACCCATTGTCTCCTTGGAAACGATGTTTTTTTTTTTTTTAATTATCAAGTCACCCTGAAAAGAGTGCTTTTTTGGCGTCGTACTTAAAAACTATCTCTAAAAATGAATCACCGAAATGTATGTATGCGCATAAACCCGAACGATTGAACCAAATTGGATAATTCTTTTTTTTTCGTTATTTTGTATAAAACTACCGTTGAGTTTGCCACTATGAAATTTGTATAATAAATTATAATAGGTGGCATGCGAGCAGTTTGAAAACTGATTGTATTGGGAATGAATGTGTGGAATGCGAGAGGTGAGTGGGGGGAGTGGGGAGAGGGGGAGCGGGTGTTGGGAGGGTGTTGGTGGAGGGTTGGAAGGGGAGGGGGAGGAGGGTGGGGGGAGGGGGTTAGGGGTAAAGGGTAAGAGGGGGGGAGGGGAGGAAGGGTAAAGGGGAAGGATGGAGGAGGGTGTGGGAGGGGTAGGGGGTGGGGAGAAGGAGGTTGATGGGGAGGAGTGGTGTGGGGAAAGGGAATGGGAAGGGGTAGGTGGTGAGGGGAGTGGTGGGTGGAGGGAGAGGGGGAGGGAGTTGATGGGGGGAGTGGAGTGGCGAGAGGGAAGGTGGAGGGGGGAGAAGTTGGGGAAGGGGTGGGTGGAGGGGGAGGGGGGTTGATGGGGGGAGTGTAGTGGGGGGAAGGGTGGGTGGAGGGAAGGGGGGTTGATGGTGGAGTGGAGTGGGGAGATGGAAGGTGGAGGAGGCCGAGTGGGCATCCCCTAATAGCATGCGAGCGAAGCCGCGGGAAAAAGCTAGTATAATTATAATTGTTATTTATTTATTCAGCATTAAAAAAGGTATGAGTTTTTTTCTAGTCGTAAACAGGAATAAACACTATGACACCGTCCCAACCTCAGCGGCTAAAAACAACAAAAAACGACGCGCGGACCGGACCGAAATACATAATAATAACACCATTGTCGATGCTAGTGTGTCGAATGTCACGTAAACGCACCAATACCAGCAACATTCGATTCTCTGCTCGATTCCGCATCCCCGATGTTAGAAAAAGTTTGATATTTGCGCATGCGCGTTTGGTTCTGCCTGTCAAGTTTTGCCTGAAGCAGTATACGCATTCGATGGAAGCATCCAACACGCAGAAAACGATTTTAATGCGCGTAGGCATAGTGCACAGAATAGCATAACAAATCGCATGGATTAATTCGGTAAGTTTTAGAGAATTTGTTCGCCCGACCATTTTGACGATTTGGCTTGAAAAACGTATGCCGATTAATGCATTAAATATCTTTCGAATATCTATTTAATTAATTTAATTTTAGATCTGTAACAATTGATGTAAAGCATAAAAGATTTGTAGAGCTATTTAATTTGACATACTATTTTTGTCAATAATCACATCTTGTTCGTGGGCTTGTCTGTAGGTATTTATAGTTGATATTAGGTAGTTATATATTTCAGCATCCCTTATACTGACCGCCACTGTTACATATATGTACTTTTCATCTTTAATAAGTAATCTTGTAAGCCATGGTACCTATATTAGTACCTATATATATCCACATTTAGAGTGGTTACGTAAATATGTGCTAATATAAAAAATAACAAAGTGATGTTATAGCATATAAGTTATAGTTATAACTAAGTGCAGCAGGTAGGTATTGAAAATAAAATTTGCTTAAACCTCACAATTTTCATCATTTCTTTTTGAAATTTTAACTCATTTTCCTCTTGGTCATTCATGTTGGTCAGTATTTCTGGGAATTATCTTTGTTAATAATTACAACACATGTTAAAATGTTGGTCCCCACCATAAAAAGGTGCTCAAGTAGTGCTCTTAGAGGCCCTGTTTGCACAGTCGAAATAATGGAAAAATTGTGTTTACCTTTTATTTTTGGAGTACGTACCATCTATTCTGCCTGCTCCTGAAACACTTATTTACAAATTTGTAGAACTTTAAAAGCAACATCAAATAATTTAAGATTTTTATAGAACAATTTAAGCTTAAATTTTCCTCTGTCGATTTTATAAAGCATCCATCCATCCGCATTATTTTCAAGCGACCGAACCAATTATGCTCTCCAGTCAAGAGCTTATTTTCACAAAGCGTCTTGTAGAATTACAGAATAATTCAAAATGTCTGACGGATGAAATAATAATTATCTCCCGGGAGAAATTATTTATCCAAGATATCCGAGAAACAAACCTCAGAAATGAACAGCATACACCATCTGGCGACCCGAGCAGCAAACTGTGCTCCATTGTTAAATCTAATCTACATTGTGAATGTATTATAATATGAAAATACGAGTAAAATTAGTAGGTGCATACGTAATTCATACTAACTTGTTTTGAGTTCGTCCTTAAAAACGTATCAATACCAATAGGAACTTCATAATCTCTACGTCTATATCTCTACATTTTATAAATTAATGTCCTCCGCGTCGTCTGTCTGTCTGTCTGTCTGTTTGCGATACACTCAAAAACTACTGAACGGATTTTCATGCGGTTTTCACCAATAGATAGAGTGATTCGTGGGGAAGGTTAAGGTATATAATTTGTTAAGGTTATGTGTAAATTGGTTGAAAAATAACGATAATTGTTAGAATCGTCGGAAAAAGTCAAGCCGCCTGGTAGCTTTCATCGAAAACACTGCCTAATAATCCCTTTGAGAAATAACGGAACAATGCATGGTGGGATATTTCTCTTTTATTAGATCTACAAAAAAGTCCGGGATTGCATGTATCTATCTTTTACGGATAGCTTAATATCTTCCCTTCTCTACATCTTTACATATTATATATTAAAGTCCTCCGCGTCGTCTGCCTGTTTGCTATATCTATCTTTTACGGAGAGCTTACCATACCTATTCTGTCAAAAAAGTGGTCACGTACAAGGCGGTAATTAGAAAGTTATTTTGACAGATACAGTATTAATCCTTATCAACTTAAATACGTTAGTTACCTCAAGCATTTCATGCACATTATTATAATCTTTCGCACTATCTCTACGTATTATAAATTAAAGTCCTCCGCGGCGTCTGTCTGTCTGTCTCTTCGCGATAAACTCAAAGATGGTGGTGGTTGTTTTGTATTAATACATGTATTATGCAAATTTAATGAAGAATAAAATGAATAATTTAGCTCTTCTTCAAGTGAGATGTTTTAGATGAAATTATTTAAATAATGGATTTTAAATGCGTAAGGAAATGGGGAGTTAAAAATAACCAGCTTTCATATCTGTTTACTGTTCAGCTTTAAGTCTTTAAGTTATGTCAGCGTAATGAGACTTTCCGTAATTTTCTTTGGCTTTCAATGGCTTGTCTCTACCTGTCGTATTGATGTCAGGTGGATTTATTATCTACTTAAAAACACAAATTACTATTTTTATTTTTAACTTTATGCGTAAAATCCCAAATTGTAATATTTAATTCAATGAAGACAATATGAGCGAAACTCAATCGAAAATCTGAAAACAGACAAATCAGAAAAGATATTGGCTCCATAGATATGCAGCTAGTTTGGGTTTGAATCTTCCAATCATACATAAAGACAAATAAAAATATGCCTTAAGAAAAATGAAGATAATGTGGGTGGTTCTTGGTCGAAGCATGATATAGTTAAAAATTACCAAATTGGTTATCGATACCCTGGCGCAGTGATAGCGCGTTTGGCCGGAAAACGAAAGGTCCTGTTTTCGGGTCCCAGAGGTGCCAATTTCTTTTTCTGATTTTTCTATTTTCGATTGAATTTCGCTTATTTGTCTTCATTTAACACAAATTACCGTTTATTAGTTATTACTTATTACTTTTATTCATGATATGTGTTTATAAATGACTATCCATTTGTTGAATTATTTTGATGTTTGTTCGCGATGACATTCGATTCGCAATTTTTTTCTGACATCTCTTAACGATGATTACACGCAAAGGCGCTGTCATCTCTGGCTTTAGGGTAACAACTACTTTTAAGTAATGGTGTCTTAACACGAACGCAGTTTTTAGCCTGTTAGTGCGATACGAAATACGAAAACTGTCAACATATTAACACGCATTACATTGTCCCGAAAAATAAAGAATCACCCCTCTGGGGATGACATAGTCCTACTGATTATTGACAACTAGCTGGTACCCGGCATGCGTTGCTATGCCATTTATTAATAAATTGTTTCTCCCTGCGTGTTCTTTCCCATTCGTCCCCTTTCTCTCCCGCGTACCCTTCCCCTACCGCGTTCCCACTCCGCCTCCTCCACCTTTCTTCTTCCCTCACGATTTCCCCTCCCCCCACCCAGGTTCCCCTCTCAGATTCCCCTCCCCTCCCCCTCCTGCGAACCCCCTACCCGAGTTAGCCTCCGCCCTCCCGCATTCCATAAATTCAGTCCCGGTACATTCATTTTTCAAACAGCTCCGTGCCACCTGTTGCAATTTTTTTATACAAATTTCATTATGCCAGAGCTTACCAGTTGTTTTATACAAACCTTGTCCTGACAATAACGAACACACAAAAAAACGAATTATCCAATTTGGTGCATTCGTTCGGAAGTTATGTGCGTACATACATTTCGGCGATTCATTTTTATTTATATAGATAGAAGATGGAAGAAGAAGATAGAAGATAGAAGAAGAAGATAGAAGATAGATAGATAAAATTGTTTTTGCGAATTGGTAACTTTGTAACACAGCCGAAGAAAGAGTGGCAGTTATTCTCAGTATCGCCCTAGTGAAAGATCATAATCTACAAATGAATCGCCATTTAGTCATGATCTGAATAGCCAAATTCTTATTATATAATTGGAGAAGATAATTACACCAATATTCTAAATGAAAATATGAAAGAGAACAAGTCAAAGTTACGATGGTTAATCTTATTATTTTTCTGTGTCTTGTTCTCTTTCATACTTTCAATTAAATTATTAGTATAACCTTCTTATTAATTGATGAAAATAATGGTCAAAAGTTAAAAAAAAAGAGTTGTTATGATAAAAATTTAAGATTCCTTTTAATTTTTGCACAAAAACCAATACACCGTAAAAGTCATATATCGTCGCATTAACTCGTAGAATGCTTAACCACCAAATGTAAAATTTTAGAGGAGGCACAAAAAACCTCGTAGTGAAAAAAAGGAAAGACAGGTCATTGTTTTTATTTATGTTCCGAACATATAATAATGTATTTCGAAATTTATTTTCAATCATTTAACTTTTGCAAGTTAAGGCAGTCTATTTCAAATCGGAGTTAGGAAGTTTACATAAACAACCGAGAATGGAGATGCATATTTAACAAAGATACCTACGTATTTTTCTGCGAACAGTTTTATGAACAACTAGCTGAAGACTTAGGAGATAGGAATTTTACATAAAAAAAATAAAACACAACAATACTGCCTTCGCTGCGATATTTATTTTATGAATTACTCAGTAACATCCTAATTGACTTTTATATTTAGTCTCAGTATCTAAAAATAACAGAATAAATATAATAGTACTTAGTGCACAAAGCATAACAGCACAATACTAATACTACGAATAATTTTGAAGTTAAATAAAGTTAATTAAGATTTAGGAAATGAGATTAAAAGAATTTGGCATTCTCGGACTATAAAAATATTGCCATTTGTTATTTCGGCCACTGGCATAATACCTAGGAATCTGATTCAAAATTTAAGCATATTAGATTTGTCAAAGAATTTGTATATAAAAATGCAAAGTCATTTTAAATACATGTAGGATTACAAAGGATTTTTTAAATATTTATATTGAGGGATCGGTAGGATTTATAGGTTCAATTAGAAATGCCACAGAGCCGAACCCTCTGATATGAAAATATCTGGAGTCGGTGAATTATATTCCCATTTGGTCTCTAGTAGGTTGACATGTTGTTCTTGTATTATTTTGTATTTATAATACTTATATAGTGCAATTGCATAGCGTGGGTTGACTAGATGATCATTTGGGGAAGTGTGTGAAAGGGTTTAGTTTTTCCTTCTTTTTTTCCTTTTTTTTTTTTTTTTTTGGGGAAAATTTAACCCGGACATTTAAATCTGGTGCATAAAAGACCTGAAATGGTAAATAAAATAATATTTGTGGAGTTAGGGAGTTTCGCGAGTAAAAATGGCACCATGGCGTTACGCAGTTTCCTAATTTGTGTTTATCTAAAAAGATATATATTTTTTTAATTTGTGAGTTTTACTAGTCGATGCGGGACTGATTTTGATACCAGATGGCATTAAAAACGTATTTTCAAAAAATTTGGAGTTACGCAGTCTACGAATTAATGCGACGATATGGAGAAAATTACAAAAATTTTGTTGGAATAATAAATATTAAGGAGACATGTAGGAGAAAAAAACAAACACTTAGTTCACATAGTTAAAGATTAAATATTATTTCTGGCTCAAATTCGTTGTAGGACAAATGGAAAATATCCACATTTCCTGCGAGTCAGTTAATTAACCTAGTAACTAGTAACCTAGTAAAGTAAGTTGGCTATGCACCTGGGATGAATCAGAAGCCTGTTTTAGTAAGAATGTCTGGAACTGTTCAGAAGCTTATAAGCCATCAGCAGTAATTCAACATCCCTCCTAGAACGAAGGCACAGACATTACAGACAACCAGCATTGCCGAGATAAATGCTGTCGGAAACAAAACCCAAAACAAAAACAAAATTCTCTCATGTAGAGGTATCGAAAAAATATTTTGTACGTTCTCGACCATTAGTATAGAGACTGTGTCTTTATGCCCCCTTGTCTGAGATCCACTCTCGAGAATGCAATGCATGTAAAGCAGCCTTATATGTAACTACAAGTTTGGTCAACTCCATTGAATTGTGTATGAAAAAACCCAACATCTTTGTGGCTGATCACAAGCTTCCCTTCCCAATTTCCTTCCTTTCCCAACTCTACAGCATCATTACTTATCCCACTTGGGGATACCATACAATGGCTCCAAATAGTTGGGACTCTTAGCAATGCGGGGTGAACACAAAACACAAGAAAAATAATTACTTTTAAATGCACTTCTTCAAAGTAACAACATTTTTCATTGTACTAATCGTCGAAATTTTCTGGTAAGAACATCTAAAGGTGCCCTAAAATGTTAAAAAAGTGTTAGTTTCAGGGTTACGTCTATTAATCTTACGACGAAACACGGCAACAGCCAGAGGCAAGATAAAGTGTACTGAACTGTGTTATTATTCCGGAAGCGGTTCTATAACTTATGTAATCATAATTTCCATCACCTTCGGGCATTCGGCTGCCTTCGTTTGGCCGCAGTGGCCTTTTGTTCTGACAAAAGTAGCCAGCGTAGCCTTATTTCTCCCCCCAAAGGAAAACAAACTATATCCATTATTCTCTGGCACTCATAACACTTGGACACTGGCCAGAGTGTTGTTGCAATATTAAACGTATAAATATAACCCTAAAGTTTTGCTAAAGGAAAGCGGAATCATTGAAATAGAGCGTTAACGTAAAGTTTATTCTAAATTTTACAGTTTTACTAGTTTTTACTCCATTGGGAAACATAAAGGTTTTAACCCTCCAACCGTTAAAATTTGACTTGATACAGATGCATACAGATATTTTTTTAATAAAGAAAGACAATAATTCCCGGGTTACGAATAATCCGACAATATTTGAAAATCTACTACTACCAGCACAGTAAGCCGAAAATGTTGCTTGATTCGTGATGGAGGATTTAGCCAGCCGAGGAATCGAACACGGAATGCCTGAGTCGGACCCAACGCGATGCCCACTCAACCACTGACCGGTCAAAATATAAAGCATAAGCACGTTTTTAAATAATAAGAAAAAGGAAAAGTAAGTACTTTCGATCATTTTTATTTTCATTAATGGTTTGGATTTGCCGTATTATTATTTACAGAACTGATATTAGTATTCATGGATTAATCAATATTTGTTTTTCAATATTATCAGCTTGATAGCAAATACAACCCAATAACCAATGTTCAGATCATGCAAACATATAATATATGTACCTACCAAGATAAAAAAATTATTGCTTTGTGCTAATAAATTGTCTAGCTGTTAGATTTAAAAAAACTTGTACCCTGTGTTCTTTCATAAAGCGGAAAATATCTACACAAAATGGCATAATATTTTATATTAGTGTGATTTTCTCTAAATTTCTACACGGTGTGGAAATATGGACATTTACAGCCACTGAAAGAAAGCGAATAGATGCCTTCGAAAATGTGATGTTGGAGTAAAATGTTTAGGATTCTATGCAAAATCAGACACACAAATGTATCCATTCTGGAAGAGCTAGGTGTCCACAACAGGCTTTGAACTTCTGCCTACAACGCACGTTAAGATACTTTTGACACGTTGCTCGCCAAATTGGTGACCCCGACTTGGAGAAATTTGTAGTCACTGTCAAAGTGTTGGGCAGGAGAAACAGAGGAAGGTCACCAATGGGCTGGAGTGACCAAGAATCATTGGCATCCGGTAGATGTGTCCTTGGCTCTCCACGCAGCGCAGAACCGCGAGGAGATGAGCCCTGTCCACCCTAGAAATTGGGGTGTGGATCACGAAATATTAATTTAATATTTACATAAGCCTTGTCAGTTTGGATTTGCAGTTATTCTTCTATGACGATTATTTACTGGTTTAACCAACTGGCAATAAAAAAGGGTGCTTGAAGAAAACACGTACAAATCAGAAGATCGATGAATAGAGAAATAAAAACAATCGGACAAATAAAATTTCCAAGTTTCTGCAACTTGCCTCAGTGTGCAAAGTCGTTTCGATCATGAGCTATGTAGCAGTTATATCTTAGATGTGGGATATTTTTTAAGTATTCAGAAAAAAATCTTTCCGAAAATGAATATAGGTTGTAAAACTAAAAAAAAATCTATGCTTCATTCACATTTTTACAATGTAATTCCATTTTTAGTAAAACACAATAAATATCAACAGTCACGTTTTGAGTACATTCATCATCCGGAGTGAAAAGATTTCAATAAAATATCTTTGAAATAAAGTTTTGTTGATGGCCCAAAGAGATTTGTCTTGGCCAAAAAAGGCGAACTTTCTAAGCATCCATTGTACAATTCTAAAACAGTTCCGGAATGATATGTGGCCAGGCTAGAGGCTCGGGTCCATAATAAATGATGAAGCTCATCGCGTTTTATCTCTCATGCAAAACGGGCCACGTCATCCACAATCTGTTTTGTGTCGTTAATCATATGGCGGAGTTTTCCCAAATATGGCACAGAGTTCCGAACTTTTACGTAAATATTTTCATGTTGAAATTCGCGTCGCCATATGATGGGGGCTTTTTTCCTAAGCGCCAGGAAATTGATGATACTTTGATGGCACTGTAAGTGTTTTCGAACACGTTCACGCCGGCACTATTTTACGTGCGCTTAATACCAAATGACATAATTTTGACATTCAACCAAAGATATACCGAAAAATCTGTTTTTGTATCAAATCTGAAACCACGCGTGAAAGTTCAATATTTACAGTGAATTTACATGAAAGCAACGGTTTAAGATGAGATTTTATCAATCCTTACCTTTTACAAATAAATCGGCGATTTTATGGTATTCCTAAAAGTAAAGAGTAAAAGTAGTTAAATATTATGCAGTGTGGTGAGAGTGGGAAGCTTTTATAATAATAATAATTCTCTATTCCAGGATATGGGGAGGATAGTACAATCCCATACGTCCCTTATACATATTTATATATATGCACAGAAAATAAATAAACAAGTAGATACTTAAATAGAAAAAAAATAATAAATATCCGTTATTATGCAGGGTGTGATATCTTTTATAAGTCTAATTCTATTCTGATAGTAATACACAAAACTACAATTAAAATTATTTAAAAAAACAAGGGTAGGTTTTTTAACCAGTAAATTTGATGATAAATTTAAAGTCTTACTCGTTTGAAAAACTATTTGAAAATGAACTTGTAACAGTTTTTAAAGAATCTGAACTGTCCTCAACGCGACCTACAACAATTGGGAATATACCTGATGCAACACAACAGATACATAACACCATTAAAATATGACCCTATGCCGTTAACTATTTAACGATTTAGCTGATTTAATAAAAAGTGAATTTTTTTACCGAAAACCAACAGACAGATTGATTTTACCGATATATTCTGTTCTGATCTCTTGCCTTTAGTGTATGTGTGTTTTCTTACTGTCCAATCTTTTTTAATATTTTAGATTCTTTAATATACGCGGTACGTTGTACCTTTGTTATGTCCAAATATGTATTAATAAATAGACTGGCTCCTCAGTTAGACCCTAGATTTGTTGATCGGAAAATTAAATTGGTTAAAGAATATTATGTAACATTTTATTATTTTCTTTTGATTTTCTAAAATCATATTTTTTAAAATTTTAACCATTCGGACCCATAAGGTTGTTTACAGTGTAACATTACTAAACATTATAGACATACGTATGAAGTATGAGTTATTAAAGACAAAACTTGCATTTTTAGATGGTCGTGATTATCTCCACAAAATTGCAATAATGTACCTAGATATTACCTTACGAGGAACACGCTGCGGGAATTATTACATGCTGTAACTCCAATAGTTTATTTTTCTTCTGTTGTCTTCTACCGAAGGTTGCTAGGTTTTTTCACTGATATTGTAACTATTCAATCTGCAGCTGCTAATAGTTATGTAATGTTTGTCATAAGGTTTGGCATCCTTCTTTACCACATCTGCCATGACTTTCCCTTTGGGTAAGCGTGTATTCGTTATTATCCATGAAGTGACATAAGAAATTAGTTGCTTTTTATTGATTAGGTTCTTTATTTCATTGGCCAGTGGTTGATTTGGTAAATGCCTCGGAAACATCTTCCGCTTATAATAATGGTGGTAGAAGATGATTAAAAAATATTGCTAGGTTTTTTGTATCATGGAAATGTGTGTTTGTCTTTAAAAAAACACGTAATTTCTCGAATGTTACCGTTATTAAGCGTATACGCATTATTAAGAGGGAAATTTTAAAATAACATTAGTAACGTGTTACTGTGCATGTAATCTTAATGTACCAACATTATATTATTATGTTAATTAACATGGAATTTGAAGACTTCAATTGGCATCACTTTAAGAAGCCTATCGTTACTCAAAACTTAAGAAAGAAAGTAAAAATAGAAGAATAGCCTAATACACAAAGAAAAATATGAGGGATGATACTCGTATTATTATTATTCGCAATCTTTGAAAAGGAAGAATGGGATATCCAATATTCAACTACTCAATTCTTACCGCCAAGTTATAGAAGATAGGAACTTGCGTAATATTTCCCTATGAATATAATCATTCGGTTCATGGCCGTTCTTCCTGACTTTGTTGCGTGGGGAATAAATTGTGAATAAATTAATTACTTTGTTTTGACACATCAGATGACAGAGAGTTGGGGTATTGGATATACCCTAATCAGTACTTCAAAATCGTGAAATTCTTTTGTTATTACAAGACGATGAAAATGAGGTGATCAGTATTGGTTGAAATATGAAAGTATGTTTTTTTTATTGTAAAATGTGATTAATAGCGAGTTAACGATTGATTTAAAGTATTTACTTAAGATATTTTTCAAAATTTGACGTTTTAAAATATTAGATTTTTTGAGTATTTTATGTGAGATTTATATGAGATTTATGCATAAAAAACTACTACTCGCTTCCTAAACACGAGTTATTTTCGATTAGTGACGTTATATTTAATATCGAGCAAAATAATATAGGATGGTAATGGACTTACTTGGCTTACTTAAACCTATGATTTCTGCCATTATTTGGAACGTTGAAACTCCGGTGACATTTTAGCGATTTTTACTCGATTGGGTGACCAGGAATTACACACAGAAGAATTTTTTGTTGGATTTTGAAAAAAAAAATGAATTAGAAAAATCTGAAAAAATCAGAGTGCGCAATTCACACGCAGTAGAAGTGAAACTATAAATTCGCTAGATGTCGCTTTCTTTTCTTTTGCCTGTTTATTTTGTGGTTTGAAGATTAGACATTAATTTCACAAAAATAAAAATGTTTATTTTTTTGGATTTCGTAGGATTCTAACTTCCATTCGCTTGATGTTTGTCTCTCTGGCCAATGAGACTTGTCGAGTGCCTTGCCCAATGCGCTATCAAAGGCCCGCGCCGACGTGCGAATTTACCGAATAATATTAGAACCGAGGACCGTCAAATAATACATTTTTGTGACGCATTTCCATTTCATCCGAATTTAAATCGCTAACAGGCCTAAAGAGGTTTCACTTCAAAAAGTCACAGGAGACCAAAATTTCATTAAATTTTATTACAAATAATGTCAGAAATTACTTAATTACTAATGTAGTGATTTTGCCGAATACCGAATACCGAATATTCGGCTAGGCTCTCGGCCGAATCTCCGAATATTCGGCAGCCGAATATTCGGTGACACTTCCTACATTTCGCGTGAGTGGTCAGTTTTCATGAATTTAAAATAATAAAAATCGCTTTCTTGAATTAAAATGAATTAAACATTGTTTTCATGAATTAATAAAAATCAATTTTTGATTTTTAAATGAAAACTGTTCGCCTAGATCGGACAGCAAACCCTTCCAAGTGGTGATCAGCAAACACAAAATAGTATCCAAGCCCAGCAGATTTATTTATCATCTCCCGGTAGAAGTATATAGTGAGCGGCTGTTTTCGAAAGCGGGTATAATTTATGAGAAAAAAAAACAACCTATTAAATGTTCAGATTTTTTGTAAAAATAGAATTTTTTGTTAGTAATATGTTATTTATTATGCTTTTTTTTTCATGATTTGCTATTCGGTAATAAAAAGAAAATGTATAAAATTCGGCATTGAATGACTAACGCACGGAAGCTTTTCTTCCTTTGGTGAATTTTTTTCCAGAGAAATTCCTGCATAAAAAAAGTTCCAAATGTTTGAATACAAAGTTTTTGACATGTTGGCGTAAAATACGTAAATGGTTTCCGTAACTCTCTTCGCGGGAATAGTTGGGAAAATTCAGGGAAATTAAATACAATGAACGAAGCCCAGATGTTTTACCTAGAATACAAAAATGAAATGAAAGTATGGTTTGCTCTACTTATAAAAGAGATTATTACTATGTACGTAAATTAATAATATTTTTAATGCTTCAATTAATTATCCTCTTTGTCTTACTTTCGTTCACTTTGTCGTTCTCTTTGTTCACATTATTTGGGAGGCGGGCATGGCTACCGCCGCCCCGGGAACCATTTTTTTAAATTAAAAACACTTCGGCCGTAGGTCACCCCAAGTAGTACGCTACGTTTTTTGACTTGCGCAGGGATGCCCGAGTTCATGGGGTGAGGTTATCTTGGCGGTGAATGCGTGTGCCCACCAGCTGCATGGCAGGCCGGATCGGGAAAGACTGGTTGAGGGAGACCTTTCGACCTGTCCACCAGGGCCCTTTCGGAATATCGCCTTGCACCGCGTTGGGGGGGTTATATTCATACGTCTGTCACTCCTGGACACACTGATCCCCAGATTTCCACCCACCCTTCATACGTTTTTCCCTCCCAGAACTTCCTATTCCTCTTCTTCCTTTCCTAAAAACCCTCCACACAGCATCCCCAAAGAAGCCACAAGCCCTGAGGGAAATTATTCACCTACCCATCACTCCGCCCCCAACTGTCCAACACCTGCTATTCTTTTTATGTTTTTTTAGTAAAAAAAACACTAAAAATGTCATCGGAGAACTAAATTTCATTTACATATTTTACTCCAAATAATATCAGGAATCAGTGGTTAAATAAGTCATATAGGGCCCTTAACATTCTGTATATCTAGATTTCGTAAACATAGTGGGAAGTTAAATTTACAATGTTATTTGGAAGTTATGATTACATATTTGTATTAGCGTTGAAAATAAGAAAATCTCCTTTTTTGGTTACATAACGAGGAAGAAATAAAAAAAATATTTACTCTCCCTGTTGTGAAAGCAGAGCATGATTGATGAAGACGTGACGGAGGAGACGCCCAAGTCATGGCTTAGTAATCAATGTGATTAGTGCGGGTGCCGAAGAGTTATATAGAGCTGCAGCAGTCTGCAGGGAGACAATTTTCCCGATGGTAGATAACCTCCGATAGGATATGGCATCAAAAGAAGAAGAAGAAACACGGAAGATCTGATCATACCGTAACCATGATTTACATGAATTATCTGGATGATTAGTTTATTTATAAATTATTTAAATTTAAAAAAAAATATGCCACTTTTGTAAGAATAAAGATACCATCCAGAGTAAAATAGGTTCAGCAGAGGAATCAATAACGGCAGAATCTGATAGGAATTTCTTCAAATTCGGAGATTGGTGGATACAAAAAAAAACTTTTTTTCTACAAACTTGTCGTCGACTCGTAAAACAAAAAGCAGATTTGAATCGTAAGTTTACGTAACTGAATTAATGGCTACAAGAAAATAAAAAAAGTCATCGAAGGTTACAGGGTCTGAAGTTACTACCTACGTACCGAAATGGGTTAGATATTTTTATTTTATTTTATTTTTTTTTTTTATTAATTTCAATAACAAGGTTTGTACATGTATGTATGATGTATATAATAAGTAAAGATTCTTTTTTTTTTTTTTCACAGACCTCCTCACTAGGATTTCCTGTTCTGAGGTGGCCTGTAGTTTTTTTAAATATTTGTATTTGGTTATGGATTGTCTTTATATCGTCTTCATGATGTTTGTAATTTTATTATCACTTTGATCTCTCAGCCATATTTTTACTTTTGTTTTAAATATATTCATTTCCTTTATATTTTTGATTTGATCTGGTAGAGCATTGTATAATTTTATAGCATGGAATTTATTATTTCTCTGTCCAAAAGATGTGTTCAAACTGGGAGTAACCAGGATGTTATTGCTTACTGACCTGGTTGACAGTGGAGTATACATATATGTTTTTTTTCAGTTTAAATAAAATATTTTTTGAATAAAGTTTCTGTACATTGAAGACTTGAAAGTTATTAAATATTTCTTCCGTCGGAGTTCTAAGCGGAACTTTCAGTATTGTTTTCAGTACTCCTTTTCCTGTATTGAGTCGCTCTGTGTGAGTGCTCAAAGCAGACCCCCATCCAGTTATCCCGTACTCTATTTGTGATTGACATAAAGCGTAGTACACTTTCTTAATGTCGTTTATGTTGAGGATGTTACGGATGGCTCTAAAGAAGTAAATGTACCTGGTGAGTTTTTTTGTGATTACTTCAATGTGTGCGTTCCATCGGAGATTATCATCAATTTCAATACCAAGATATTTGATACTTTTGGAGTGTGCTATGGTAGGACAGTGACATGATAAGCCTTGATTTTGATTGTTTTCTTGGCATGTATGTAATTTGAGATTAAAGTCATCCTCTGGCTGTCCTCTGGCTGTTATAGAAAATGTCAGATATTTATATTATGAAGACTTATGTTTGAGATTATAAATCAGGTGGCTGGCTAGATTTTAATATGGACATATGTAGATATGCGTACGTCGAGTGTTTAGTAAACGACCATTCATTACATTTAGATAGCATTCTTTTGTTTTTAAACTTTATGAAGAACGGAACATAATCGAAAGTTGTTCTGCTGATTGAAGAAATGTTAAAATAATTGTTTTTTTTTCTGAAAACAGACACGAACTAATAGGCCACGAATAATTCACACAATAAACTTAACAAAAATGCTTTCAATATAGTAGTATCAAAGAGAGGTCGTATGCATACGTCTTGTATGGAAACGAAAAAGACAGAAATTACTGCAACGATGACATCACGTACGACCTCTCTCTGGAACTACAAAATTAAGGTTTGAATATATTTGTTGAATACTAATCTGAAGAATAAGATATCAAGATTAGATTAAATTCCTGCCACCAGGGAATAGGCTCAGCCTAGTCAGGTGGTAAATATAAAAAAAACTATGTGTATTGCATATATTGTAAAATTATCTTGATTATTAAAAATAATAAAAATGTATAAAAATAAAAATACTTTTTTTAGGTAGTAAGGGGTCGTCTATTAATCACGTGAGGCTCGAAAGGGGGGGGGGGGGTTCGGAAAAAATCACGTAATATCACGAGGGGGGGGGGGGTAAAATGAGATATCACGTGTATTTATTTTTTGTGATAATATTCTGAAAATTTCAAAATACTTTGAACAAAAAAAAATACACGTGATTCTGGGGGGGGGGGGGGTAATCTAAAACCTCACCACATATCACCAGGAGGGGGGTTAAAAAGTTGCTAAAAAAACATCACGTGATTAATGGACGACCCCTAAAGTAGTTAACAAGCTCAATCTAAATACAATCCCTGTAAAGGAGAGAAAAAGTTTCTTTTCTAACACGTGTATGAAAAAAAAAACAAACGAAAAAATAAACAAAAAGGAAGTAATGAAAAATTCAAACGAATTTGCAGTAAATTCAAATAATCTTAAGTAATAAGGATCTTTCATTAAACTTGGTTCTCTTCGTCGAAACACACATTTGAATTTAATTGTAGATGTAAGCCCTCTCATAGCTAGCGTGCATAAATATAGCAGCCAATAAACATATATGTGTAAAGAAAACGAAGATATTGTTGATTATTGGTACTTCTTAGTAGAAGATAAGGTTAAATGTAGTGTCGAATTAGTTCAGTGGTTTGAGCAGAGCCCCGGTAAGGCTAATGTTCTGGGTTTATTCCTGGATGCGACCGTTTCTTTTTTTATTTTTTTTTTGTTTAAAATTTTCGTTTGAGAGTCCCTAATATTGTTTTCAATGCAAAGTTATTTTTATTGCATTGGGTATTTCTTTTCGGCAATTAATTCAACAATATCTTACATTCCACTTATTAACATTAATTGCGTGTTTAAGATAAGTGCTCTAATCTCAGTTAAAGTTATCATACCATTGCTTCAACCCACAAAACTATAATCTTTTTACATAGTCAGCAATGGATAAAATATTTCTACTTGAAGGCATTTTTTAACAAAATCAATAGAGATATTTATTAGTACGTTCCCGCTTGAACCTTTACCAAAACAAAAACGATCATTTGGCGAGGATCCAGCAAGCAGACCGCTTAACCTACAAACAACCGTTAATCCGGTTCATCACTGGAGTCACTCGCTATGTCTGTATTTGGGTAAAGCCATATCGTGTAGTACCGGAGGATAGGCAGCCACTAATATCGATGAAAATACAGGCACATTATACAACGCAACGTTTAGTTCAAAAATTTCAAACTGGAACTGATCTGGACTAATCGTGGTATGTTGTCAGACCCCTAAATAACTTCCATAATATTCAAATTACTGCGTTCATTTTTTCAGCTTTTACCTCAAACATGGTGTTGGCTAAATAAGTTGTGATAATATGGCAATAGGTTATATCTGCTGTTGCAATAATTTGACAGGAAAGCAAAAACAAAGTTTTGAAATCGGTTGGACAGATAGACATTGTAGATAATAGCAAGCTTCTGATAAGAAAAGATGCGTAATCTTTATTATTTTATATCTACGTTTTATTGTTGTTTGACATTTTGAGTAGATACATTTTTTTACCATGTGTACTTTTTGACACCTTAAGTTAACCTTTGCTACCATTTATGTATATCCAATGGCCACTTTAATAAAACACAAAAGTTGGCCGACTAAAACAAAGTGTAATTATTATTTTATTGTAGTTTTCGTAAGCAATTATTTAATCTACAAACTTTGCATTTTAATAAAATGAAAACAAATAATTTTGTAAAAACCACTATATAATCAATTATATCAAAATTTTTCGAAAACTATGTTTTCATCATTAGGATAAGATTAATATTAATCTTATACAAATGAAGAAAACATAGTTTTCGAAACATGTTGAAAATATTGATTATACAGTGGTTTTAACAAAGTTTTTTTTTGTTCATTTTATTTTGATTATTTAATCAATATTTTTCTTTAACACATAAGTTTAGCAAACGAAAATACCAATTACACCAACATTTTTAATGTAACAAATATGATGTTTGAAACATACTCTTTTTAACGTCACGATATTATTTCAAACAAAATTTCGGTGTGTTATTATTATTCTTTTTATTCGTTCAATTGACGATGACGGCCGGCATAGTCCAGCGGTAAGGCTCTTGACTAGCATTCCGAAGGTCGCGGGATCGAATCCTGGCGTGGCAAATAAATTTTATTTGATCAATTTGTGTTATTTCACAATTTATTCATTGAAAATAATATATAGTATATTTGTGGCACGTTCCAGAGTGGAAGATACTATGCGAAACATAAACCATAGACAATGCACATTGTACGCTGTAACCGCTCTTGAGGCGAGATGCCAACAGTTAAGCGCCCCCCACTCCGACTAAAACAGGATACAGGAGAGGGAGTCATTTTAATTACGGAGCTGCCTATACCGGTGGATTGCAGATGTCAAGTTGATAGATTCAGTACAAAAAATGCGCACTCCGTGGCCGCTCGCTAATTCATCTGACCCCCTCTCCTACCATAGGAAGAAATATTTGATAGCGTCGTGTGAACGGTACGAAACATAAGCGCTCGCGGTTCAACAGATATCTGCTCGCGGTTATATTCGATGTCTGAACAGGCTTTAAACCAGCTATTGGCCAAAATATATATTTTTTACATTAACTCCACACAGGAGGCCCTGAGGAAAATAATTTCCCTCAGGGCCTATGTCATCTGGGATGCTGTGTGGAGCTATGGGCTATGCTATATGTATATATATATAATATTAATACCAGCAAGAGATCGACATGACGTCATCGTTCTAGTATTTTCTTTTTTTCGTTTTTGAACAGGACGCGTGAGAAGGGAAAGGGAGACCGTCGATATCGTCCGTGAGAGCTCTGTGAACTAGTTTACAGAAGATCAGTTTTTATAAGTTTTTTCAAGTAGACGTTTCTAAGCCTCTACCTTGTGTACCGAAGTTTAGTTCTCCCAATCTTATTATCTCCTTGATATTACTTTCCAACTAATTATTTTAGTAAAATTTAATTTAAATGATAATGCCAAGAGCTTCATAAACTTATAATTAATTTTGAAATTTAAATGATTTGATAGCGGCACTAGGCGCTAGGCAATGGGTATGACATAGGAACAAGGCTGTGCATAGGCAGTAGGCAGTAGTTTCGTGCATTAAGGATATATCCGGTCTGTGTTTGCGTGTTGGTTATCGGATCGGTTGGATGGAAATGTATAGAGCCTAGATTGGGCATCATGGCGTCCAAACTGCTTCCGGCGGAAGTGAAACCAATCACACAGTGCCGAAACCACATCAGTCAGTTTGGCTTTTAAACTAAATATTGATGAAAGTTATACTCTGGTGGCGGAGGCATTCTGATAGATAGGGAGGTTATTGCTAAAATTAAGGCATTATCGAACTACATAATATTTAGGTAAACTCAAATTTAATGGTGGTAAATATTTCTCCAAGATATTAACATGCCCTTAATAATTATTACTATATTTCATATGTTCAATATTATGTTCCAATGATTGTTACATTAGTATATCAGTGGTTTAGGTTTCTTTTGCAAATAACACACTAATCTAATTGAGATGAGAATATAACACGCAGACTCCGATGGTGGATCAAAAAATGTTCCACGAGTCTTCATCCCGCGACAAAACATCCCCCGACGAAATATCCTAACCTAACCTAACCTAACTTAACCTAACCTAACCTAATCTAACCTAACTTAACTGAACCTAACAAAACACTTCGGCGCCAAATTTAAATTTAAAAATTTAAACCTAACCTAACCCAAAAAAACCTTTCGGCGCCAAATTTAAAATTCAAAATTTATATCAAAACTGCAAGTTCCTTGCTCTATCTCCTTCCTCCCTTTTCGGGGGATGTTTTATCCAAAGGATATTTTGTCCATGGGATATTATGTGGAGTGGTATTTTGTCGAAGGATATTTTGTTGGGGATATTTTGTCGAGGAATGAAAACGCGCGGAACCACCAAAAAACACAAGGTATGCAAAAATAATTATTATGTGATGAAATATCCTAACCTAACCTAACCTAACCTAACTTATCCTAACCTAACCTAATCTAACCTAACTTAACCGAACTTAACAAAACACTTCGGCGCCAAATTTAAATTAAAAAAATTAAACCTAACCTAACCCAAAAAACCTTTCGGCGCCAAATTTAAAATTAAAAATTTATATCAAAACTGCAAGTTCCTTGCTCTATCTCCTTCCTCCCTTTTCGGGGGATGTTTTATCCAAAGGATATTTTGTCCATGGGATATTATGTGGAGTGGTATTTTGTCGAAGGATATATTGTTGGGGATATTTTGTCGAGGAATGAAAACGCGCGGAACCACCAAAAAACCCAAGGTATGCAAAAATAATTATTATGCGACGAAATATCCTAACCTAACCTAAGCTAACCTAACCATACTTTTTTTTTTTTTTTACATTAACTCCACACAGGAGGCCCTGAGGAAAATAATTTCCCTCAGGGCCTATGTCATCTGGGATGCTGTGTGGAGGGTCGTTTTGAGGAGAGGAAGGAATGAACATTGGTCTTGAAGAGACCCATGTTGTAGGAAGGAGGAAACACAGAGGCCGGCAAATCATTCCACAGCCGAGCTGTTGAACACAAGAACGAGTCAAAGAAACGACCCGTTCTCATGTGACAACTCTCATGTAACTTAACCTAACCTAACCTAATCTAACCTAACTTAACCGAACCTAACAAAACACTTCGACGCCAAATTTAAATTTAAAAATTTAAACCTAACCTAACCCAAAAAACCTTTCAGCGCCAAATTTAAAATTCAAAATTTATATCAAAACTGCAAGTTCCTTGCTCTATCTCCTTCCTTCCTTTTCGGGGGGTGTTTTATCCAAAGGATATTTTGTCCATGGGATATTATGTGGAGTGGTATTTTGTCGAAGGATATTTTGTTGGGGATATTTTGTTGGGGATATTTTGTCGAGGAATGAAAACGCGCGGAACCACCAAAAACCCAAGGTATGCAAAAATAATTATTATGCCATAAATATTCAGTTAAAACTTTTTTACCATAATCTTTTATCAAATATTTTCCAAAAATTTGAGGTATAAATGAATATAATCGGTTCAGTTTCAAGCTTGAGCGCGCATCATCGCCATCTGAAGTTTACTGCCATCGAAACAATATATCGCTTGTTCTAATGCAACCAAGATATTTAAGTTTTTAAAACATAACAATTCCTCCTAGGAAACATAATGTGATATTTATGAGCAATTACAAATGAGATCATACGAGTACTTAAAGATAAATTAGATTCTTTAGGTGGATCTCTTTGTACCCATCGGCGCCGCTTGTGTTTGGTTTTAGCCCACCGGAATCGATGTAGTACTAAGAAGAACGGTTTATTTTGACAATTTTAAAAGTAAGACCAACATTTCCGGGTTGGGAATAACCCAACAATGTTTGGAAATCTTCTTCTGTCACCACAGAAAGTCGAAAATGTTGCTTGTGTTGTGATGGAGGACTTAGCCAGCCGAGGAATTGAACACACGACGCCCAGGTGGGACCCAAGCGCGATGCCCACGCAACCACTGACCGGTCACTTACATGCATTTGAAAAATATTTTCCAAAAAAACTGCTCGCAGGTCAACTACATAAAATTTTCTAAATATGCGAAATACTTTGATAATATGTTTTGAAGTGAAAACTTCTTCAGCACCATTGTGATTTGAAACTCGATGAAACGGAAACGATCGACACTAAAAATAGACAAACACACATTTCTATAGGGTTTAATCTCCGAAAGAATGAGATAGCGGTAAAGTATTTATTTAATTCACGGGTTCTCAGTTCGAATATATATGTAATTCCACAAAGTCCAAGTACCATGCAAGTCTCTTTTGGTGTAGTGGTATAAAGCGAATGAACCTTGTTGGCCATTGGACATCTTCAAACCACTCCAAAATGAACAGGCAAAAGAAAAAAAGATAGCGACATCTAGCGACTCCGAAGAAGAAAAATCAAATACTAATAAGATCACAAAATGTAAAGGAAAATTCGATGACAAAAATACGAAAAAAAATCTTCCTTCACATTGATAAAAAAATGCTTCGTAGAGTGGGGAGACACTCTCATCTACTTTAGTTTTCTGAAGGTTTCACTTCTACCACGTGTGAATTTGCAAACTCTATTTTTTTCCTATTATTTTGATTGTAGTACACTGTTTTATGTGAATACCACTCAAGAGTCACCGCTTCCAATCGTCTAGAGCCAGTGATACCCAAGGGCGGATCCAGCTTTGGCGCCAGGGGGGGGGGGTCACATAGCGACAGGGGGGGGGGGGTCACTTAGCGCCAGGGGGGGAGGTCACATAGTCGTGGTCAAGTCACAAGAAGTTATAATTTAATTTTGATAATAATAGATACAAGTAAAAAGTAGGTCCACGTAGGTCCTGGACCCAGCCCAGGGGGGGGGGGGTCATGACCCCCATGACCCCCCCCCCCCTGGATCCGCCCTTGGTGATACCATGGAATCTCTAATTGGGGCATGCTGTGAGGCTGAAGGTGGTGAGGTCGGACTGAAGGTACGGGGACGGGAGCAGAAGTTCGGAGAACTAATCTAATCAAAAGAAATAACATCTTCGTTCAACTTGATTATCATATTTTTTCCTGTTTAACGTTTATATTTTCACTCTACTTATATTTACTTATCTTTTGAGATCTTAATTAAATTACAAAATTTATTTAATTTTTTTTTTTCACATGAACTCCAAACCCTGAGGAAAATAATTTCCCTCAGGGCCTATGTCATCTGGGATGCTGTGTGGAGGGTATTTTTGAGGAGAGGAAGGAATGAACATTGGTCTTGAAGAGACCCATATTTTAGGAAAGAGGAAACACAGAGGTCGGCAAATCATTCCACAGCCGAGCTGTTGAACACAAAAACGAGTCGAAGGAACGACCCATTCTCATGTGACAAATGTCAACCGTGTACAAATGTTGGGCACGCGTTTGGCGTGTTTCCCGACTATGTACCGGTGCCGAAGGGATCAATGACGCTAGTTCCTCGGAGCATCTTCCATTGTAATACCGGTAGAACAATGATAGCATTCCCACCCGACGCCTGTGCTCTAAAAATTGCAATCCGTCTGTTAAGATGGGAAAATTTATTAAACGGACCGCACGTTTCTGCACAGAGTCGAAGGTATTTTGGAGCTCCAGACCAGAAGTGGCTGCCAAATTCAACCGTGGGGCGCACTAGTGATTTGTACGGGGTTAGCAGTTGTGTACTATTATAGTATCTGCGGGCCCTGTACTGTACGCCCAGTTTTTGGGAGGCTAACTTCAATCTGGCTTCGATGGAGCCCCCATACCTGAGCTGGTCACTTAGGGTTACACCTAGCATATCAATGGAGGGCCTGTTTGGAAGATTGCTACCGTTGAAAGATAGTCGATTTTCATTTCGATCCCTTTTAGACGTAATAAGACAAGATTGGACCTTTGAAACAATAAATTCAACGGGATTATTTTTACCCCAAGAGAAAACACACTCGAGATAACTGTCCATTCTTTGCTTCAAAACCCTGCGAGCCGTTGAAGTTTGTGAGCCCTTTGGGGGCTTGTCAAACAAAAAGCTATCATGGACTGTACTGTCATCCGCATAACAATTGACTATGGTACACCATTTTTCAACAGTGTAGTAAAGCGATTCTTCTGTTTATTTTTAGGTTAGGTTATTTTCTGTTTATTTATTGAAGCATGACAAAAGATCATATCATTCTACTTTAAATTCGTACCTGCTCGGCTGTTCAAACAGTTGTCATTTAAAAAAATATATTTAAAATTATAAGCTAACACTAAAGTTAAAAATAAAATCCAGTCACGTTCGAGAGTTTTAAAACTACCCCACTGTGGAGTAACAGCTTTGATGGGATTGATTAACTGGCGTGAATATGTCACTTCATCAGTAGTTGTGTCCGCGTTTCACGAACAAAGCGTAAACACTGCGAGCTTTCAAGCTTTTTCGGCGACGAACAGCCTTTTACACGATCGTTTACAACAGCGGGCCAGGGCGTTATCGCGCTACGTTCCTACTCATTAGTCATGCCGTTTTTCCGATTGCCAACAATTCATTTCATTTTAGAATGATTTAAACAGGAGATAACTTAAGTACGCGTGCGTTATGTGAATTGAATTATGCTGTAATGTGGCCTATTTGTAAAGAGCTTCAAGGACAATTCATTTAACTAAGAATGACTTAACAAAATCCTCTTATTTTAAATTAAATAATTATAAAACGACATTATTGCAATTATTGATACTCGTAATCTAAATTAGAGTGGTTTTATGCAGTTACTGAAACTTCCCGATTTGTGACATTTAGACAGGCCAGAGAGTATGATTAATTATCGTGTACCCATTAGATTCTATTTTGTGGGGAATGAAACTTAGTCTGTCATCATAATTCAATTGTAAAATCATTGCTTCCTTTAAAACGCAAAATATACATGCAAATATGTACATAATACACGCATTTATTATCTTTAAATGCATCAGGTGGTTTTAAACAGACCCGCGAAAATTCACGGGATATTATTATATCAATTAGAAAAAAGACAATTAAAATGATGTTCAATTTTTTTTATTTTCCAAAAATATTTTATAATAAAATTTTTAATTTTCTAATAATACAGCACAATCGAGTTCATTGAACCAAAGATACAGATAGACGCAACTGCAATGAGTTTTTTTGGTTATGTAATTACATTATTTATGTAATATTTTTTTTAAATCAGATCTATCGATCTTCCAGTTGATTATTCAGACATCTCAAAATACTAAGGTTTGAAATATTGAGGAAAGCAATATTCGAATGCTCAAAATAAATAAAATATTATTTACGCGTGTCTGTGTTTGACATAAGTACTAAATCTATCTATATCTTCTATCTATATAAATAAAAATGAATTGCCGAAATGAATGTACGCGCATAACTTCCGAATGACTGCACCAAATTGGATAATTTTTTTTTTTTTTGGCTTCGTTATTGTCAGGACAAGGTTTGTATACAGACAGTGAGCTCTGGCATAATGAAATTTGTATTTAAAAATTGCAATAGGTGGCACGCGAGCTGTTTGAAAACTGTATGTACTGAGACTGAATGTAGGGAATGCGAGAGGTGGGAGGGGAACTCGGAGGGGGAGGGGATGCGCAAGGAGAAAAAAACTCTTTATTAAAAGGGATAGCAACGCATACCGAAAACTCTCTAGTATGCTATAAAATAACATATAACCGGGCAGCATAACGGTCCGGTACATTAGTATAACATTTTGAAATTTTCTACTAGAAACACAGAAAAGTATTTACGTTTATTTTATGTTAATGAGTGATCTGAATATTGTATCAGATATAGGGTACACTTTACATATCACTGCGTATTCAACTCAAATTTAGATTTTTCAGAGATGTCTGGTTAATCTACTGGACGATCAATATGTATGTAAAAGCCCAATGGGCGTCTAAATGAGTGATTATCTATTATCTATCTATCTATCTATCTATGTATATAAATAAAAATATATAAATAAAAATGAATCGCCGAAATGTATGTACGCGCATAACTTCCGAACGACTGCACCAAATTGGATAATTCTTTTTTTTCTGTGTTCGTTATTGTCAGGACAAGGTTTTTATAAAACTACTGGTGATCTCTGGCATTATGAAATTTGTATAAAAAAATTGCAATAGGTGGCACGCGAGCTGTTTGAAAGCTGAATGTACCGGGAATGAATGCATGGAACGCGTGAGGGGGTAAGGGGAGGGGAACTCGTGAGGGGATACGGGGGAAGGGGGGGAGTGGAGTGGGGAGAGGGAAGGTGGAGGAGGCGGAGAGGGAACGCGAGAGGGGAAGGGGACGCGGGAGAAGAAGGGGAGGCGGAAGGGGGACGGGAAGAATGGGAAAGGACACGCGGGGAAAAACAATTTCTTCATTAAATGGCATAGCAACGCGTGCCGGGAACCAGCTAGTATGAAATAAATATCCAGTTGCCAGGCGAATTTGAGCCTAAATAAACTTTACTCCAAAATACAACACGCTTATCAATCAGTTAAGTAGAAATATTGAATTTCTCATTCCACGCTTTGGTATTGTTTATGCAAACGATTTTAGAAGTAGGTTAATGTAAAACTTTCTCTTGGTAAAAGATAAACTCAGCCCGTGCGTGATGTTTCCATAAACTAATGTATTATTTTAACCACTTTACGATTGTATTCTTACAGCATGTACTTAGGGTAGTAAATGCATAAATTAAATTACGGATATAAAATAAAGTGCCAACCCAGTTAAGAGGGCATTACCAGAGAAAACCGGAAATACGTCTTTTTCAAAAAAGTTTTTGGACGTATTGACTCTTTTACACAAAAAATTATAAATGGATTTCGAAAGATTGTTCTTTTATCTAGCATTCGTATGTAATAAATTTTGAGAAAATTTTTAAATTTTTAGTATAATAAGGTTATTCCATAGGTCGTTGGCAGATTTGTTCAATTTTCAAAAAAGTTTTTGTATTATACCACACCCTTTTCAAATAATAAAATCATGCAGTAAAATAAATCAATACATTATCTAGCAAACGCATGTTGTAGAATTTTAATTTTAGTTTCAATAAAATCATTAAAAATATGTACGTACATGTGTTTCTTGGCGAAAATTGGTCCGTTTGTGTATTTATTTGCGCACTTACAAACTAATATATTTCAGATTTTTTTAACATTCTTATTAAATTTAGACATTATTGAAAAATGATAATGACTTATAATCAAAAAACAACTACAAAAAGTACATTATTTTAATAGTTTTATCATCACGCCTTTCAGCATTTTTGGATGAAGGTATAAATTAAAGATAATTTGAATTGAAATAAATTCGATATTATATAAAGCTGGTACGGAGAATAATTAATCTTTCTCATTGTAACCGCCCTGCACGATCGTACGAACAACTTTCGACGAAATGTGGATTTTCGTCCGCTGGCTGGTTCAACGCTCTTACGGTGTTTTGCCACATGATACCCACGCAGTATAATGTATTACCGATATCGTTATTTTTTTTTTTACATATATACCGCACAAGTCGAGTTCCACCTGCTTCCCTCTGGAGCCAGTGGAACTATGGCATCCCCAATTGGGGTATGTTGTGAGGCTGAAGCTAATGGGGAAGGGAAGCAGATGGGGAAGAGGAAGGTGGGGAAGTACCTGGCTATTCAGATCTGGTCACCAAACACGGCTAACGCCATTTCAAGCAACGTTTCAATTCTGAATGATGGTCTTACACCAGGGCGATACTGAGAGTATCTCCCACTCTGGAACGTGCCGCAAATATGCTATGTATTATTTTTAATGAATAAATTGTGAAATAACACAAATTAATCAAATAAAATTTATTTTCCACGCCGGGATTCGATCCCGCGACCTTTGGAGTGCTAGTCAAGAGCCTTACCGCTGGACTACGCCGGCTGTCGAATTTAATGTTAATGAGTGTTTACATTATAATTTTCATCTTCAATTTGGGAGGCAGGTAAGTTTGGTGACTTAGCAGGGATGAGGTTTGTCCTGGTCTTGGCTGCGGATGTTTCTGCCTGTTTTCTGGATGTTAACTGCGTGGAACGCCGAACCACCGAGACTGGTTGAGGGAGACTATTTGACCTCTCTTGCAGGACTCTCTCGAAACTTCGCCATGCGTCTTTCACTCCTACCCACCTCTCATACATTTTTCCTTCCCAGAGCTTCTTCCCACCCACAGTATCCCCACAAAGATGGGTTCACGGCGAGTTCTTCAAAAATCAATTCATCGAAAGCAAATTCATCGAAAACGAGTTCACCGAAAACGAGTTTATCGTAAACGAGTTCATCGAAAACCAATTCATCGAAAACCAATTCATCCAATGATCAATTTATCGAATCGCCAATTCATCGAAAAAATATTTTGTAGATATTTGAGAGAAATGCCGAGCGGACCGGGAAGTTAAAAAAACATTGGTCAATAAAAGTTGACAATAAAATTATATATAAATAAAAAATTGATAATAAAACTTTGGACAAGGAGACTAGGTGGCTTGCCTAAATAATACAATATGAGCTGGGGGCATATAAAATGTCTCGCCTTATCTTCTGTAAGTGTCCTTGAAACCTGCTCATTCGACATTGGAAATATATGCAATTATTTTTTTAGAAAATTAAGTAAAAATAAAATGGGTTTGTCCAAATAAGAGGAAGGTCGCTGGCTACATCTCATTTCAAGGGGAGTATGAAGTGCTGGCGAACCTGGCGTGGTCTGGATGCGGACCTTAAAACTAACTAGCTCTAACCTAACCAAACCTTTTTTTTCGATGAATTGGCGAATCGATGAATTGATCATTCGATGAATTGGTTTTCGATGAATTGGTTTTCAATGAACTCATTTTCGATGAATTCGCTTTCGATGAACTCATTTTCGATGAATTTGCTTTCGATGAATTGATTTTCGATGAACTCGTCGGTTACCACAAAGATGACATAGGCTCGAGGGGAATTATTTTCCCCAGGGCCTTCTGTGTGGAGCTAATATAAAAAAAAGTTTTTAGGGTCAACCTTATAGAAATTTCGCGTTACAAAAATATGTTATAATTTTTGCTTTATTAACTTGAACGGCCATGGTTTAAAAACTTAATGGTCCTGAATATGTTTCTAGATGCAATCAAGTGGAATTTATGTGTCTGGAAAGAGAGAAGGTGCCGTAAAAATAAAAGTAGTAGATGTCCACCTACCGATAATAAATTCTGAAATCATTGCATTAATGGCTTTTTACAAATTGCATTTACCACAGTTACCCTCGAACAAATCATTGCCTTGGGCAATAATTTTGGCTTCAGAAATACATATTGATGCCTGTTAGTCTTAATTGTGCCTTCTACCACTCCCAGACCTCAAAACTATCTCCTATCATGCAAACCCACACCATTACACTTAGAGGAAGTTTCATTTCAAAACTCAAAAACATTATTCTCAAAAATTGGTTGTTTTAAAGGCGTTTGCTCCCATTTCTCATGAAGAGTGATAAGAATTTTTAATCATCAAATGGCATATCGTATTGTATGTTAATTAATCAACTACAGCACAAGGAACACGAAAAAAATAATTTAGAAGGGTTCCGTAACAAAATTAGTTGTTTTTTAGGCAAATGACAAGAAATCTCGAAAAGTGTCTATACTTAAGTCCACTAGTCAGATAGAGATAGATAGTAGTAGTCTATTAGGTTACTCATAAATGGCGTTTATCTGTCGATATTGTAGGGATTGAGAGTATAATAAATACCGTGGGAACCTCAAGGTTGGGTTCAGATTATTTACACCACCTGCTAAATAAGATATCAGAGCTCATTTTTAATCTATTATCGCAATAAAGTCCAAAGCATTTTGTTGAACACTGGAGTCTCCATTTACAGAGTTTGTGAGACAAACCGGAAACGTTAATTTAATTAGAAATAAACAAGAGTAATTTGTAAATTGTGAGAACTAATTTTTCATGTGAATTAAATTCGCAGTTCTGAGAAATGTACCAGTTATTTCCGCGTGACACTAATCGACGTATCATTAAAACATTTTTTAAATTTTATAAACGGTATTTATAACATCATTGGTGCGTAAAATAGACACATAATTAAAATTTCGCAATTAATTTGCAATTATTGGTATTACTAGCTGCGAGCGTATAAATTTAGTGACCGAATTTACGCCACATAATTTAAAACCACTAGAACTCAACGATATGTCGTAATTATTATAATATAAATATTTAGAGCCCTCTAATATAACACGGTGATGACATTTTCAACATTTCGATATGACCGCAAATATTGCTGCATGATGGTTAACGATTGCGATAATTAATTCCAGACTTAATTTCTGTGATCAGCGAATATTAGTTGCAATTTGATATTATTTTTTTCCATGGCTTAACAGCTGATGTTGTAGGTATTTTAATTTTTATATACATTAGCAAAACAACATGAATATGAATATTATTATCTCATATATTAGTATCTTCTATGACTATTATTTTATCTATGAATATTTTGTTTTTAGCATATTTAGAAAGAAAGAGTACTGTGACCATAACGGGCTTTGGTTTATAGTTTTTTGAGGGTTGGCAATATTGTATGGTAGAGGGGATCTCCTGACCAGAGCGAGCATCGCAGCAACACGACAGTACGTAAACTCTCGTTGTAGAGTTTACGTACCTTCTGGCGTATTACACGCCTTCTATTTCTGGCGTATTACACGCCTGAGACAAAAAGACAGTTGCCTTCATCTGCCAAAGAATTCAAAATCACAATTTCGGGCAAAAAATCATGACCTCAGTGTCTTGAGACCGAAAAGGCATCATTTTGGTCAATTTTCTGCCTCAGGACCATTTTCCAACCATCAATGCACAACAACGTCCGTCCTCACAGAGCCTTTCAAACACCATGACTTTAGATTTACTTACATTCATCATTAACTCTTTCTTTATACACAATTCGTTCATCCTAGACACGAGACACCGTAGATCTTCCATACTGTTAGAAATCAGCACCGCATCATTAGCATAGACAGGCAACATACTTTCAGATTACTCAATTTCGCGCCCAATCCCACCTCTTTCAATTCTTGCATACAATTATCCACGTGTAAATTGAATAACCATGGTGACATTACGCAGCCTTTGGCGTTAACCTTTTGTGATGTCAAACCACCCCGTAAAACCACCGTTCACCTATATATGCAACGCTGCCCTCATACAGATACGCAATTGCCTGTGTGAGATTTGTATTTGTATCCATACTTGGACAATACCTTCCATAGCTTTTTCCTGTCGACTCGGTCGTATGCTTTTATGAATTGACAATAACCTTTAAAATACGTTTGTGCTAGTAATATTTTAAGTTTTGTATGAAGTCGTATTTTTACAATTTACAAGAAAAAGCAATAAAAAACAATCTTTTAAAAATTTCCCTATTTTTGAAATCAAAAATTTAATATTTGTAATTGCTTACAATCTCCCTCAGGCTGTAGTCTTGAACCTCTTTGCAGAACTGCACTAAGGCTCTTGACTCTCAATCCAAAGGTCGCGGAATCCAATCCCGGCGCGGGCAAATAAATTTCATTTAATTAATTAGTGTTATTTTACGATTAATTCATTTAAAATAATATTTAGTATATTTACGGCACATTCCAGAGTGAAAAAATCGCCATGGTGTAAAACCACCATTCAGAATTGAAAAGTTGCTTGAAAAGGCTTTAGCAGTGTTTGGTGACCAGATCTGAATAGCCATGTACTTCCCAACCTTCCTCTTCCTCATCTCTTTCCCTTCCACACTACCTTCAGCCTTACAACTTACAACATACCCTAATTGGGGACGCTGTAGACTCAGTGGCTCCAGACGGGAGCAGCTGGGATTCTTGTGAGGTATTCATATAAAAAAATATAAAAAAAATACGAGTCACGTAGACTTCAAAGCCACAAAAGATAAATAGAGAATAATATGAAGGCAGTTTTCGAACAACTTGAATGAATAACTTTTTTTACGTCGTTTGTTATAGTTTACAAAACCCCTGGATTATGTAAAATAAGTCAAAATATCCCAAGTCCTTAGTAAAACAGAGTATTTTCAGTTTACGTTAGGGTTTTGTTGAAAATTTCCGCTGCACCTGCTTAGCTAAAATTCCCTGAATTTCTCACAATTATTCCCAAAAGGGGATACTCGAGGAAATTTGCACAGCCGGGAACACTGCATAAACTTGAAAACTTTTTCAATTTGCCCCATTGGTACGACGGGTAAGTTGATTCAATCACATGGACTGCGGGTGACTTTGAATTTAATTTAATTAATTTGAATGTGCACAAATATCTTAGAATCGTTGCCTTCGATAATAAGAGATGTTAGACTAACGAATGTATTTTTATCTTCTTGGAATGAAGTCTGAATAAAAGGCAGATATTTTTTCAATCGAAGGGTTGAAATAATGTCAATTAATTTTGAATTAATTAAATGAAGACAATAGCGATACTCAATCGAAAATCTGGAAACAGAAAAATCCGAAAAAGAAACTGACACCTAACCATCGTTTCTAGATTTTTGATTGTGGTTACGCCCATACACACACCTACACATACAGATACCTACATAGCACGCATACATACTGTCACTGCTTGGGATTGGTATTAATAATGTTGCAAATTCCTTTCATACCTATCCTTATTCCTACCCGTCAATCTTACCCATAGTCAGTCTGTAATAAACGCCCGCCGCAACATAAAGCCATTGTGCTTCCGCTATCGGTAAAAATACCAAAATAACTCCGCAGTGTACTATCAAATAAATGAAACTCACGCCTATTGCTGTTTGTGCCTGTTGGATGGGAGAGAAAGCAGATAAGTGCATTTGCCAGCGTAAAAGAACTTTTATCCTTTTCGGTGAGACCTTTCCTCTCTATGTAACATCTGTTTTTATCGTTTCAAGCAGTGATAGTAACACAAAATCAAGGTCCTTCGCCAGTCATTCTTTACACAAACGTATCAATCCACTCTAAACAATCATAATCTTATTCAGATTGAGTTTCTCTAATATTGTCATTCATTTAATTAAATATTAAAAACTGAGGTTATGCTAACAAAGTTAAAAATAAAAATTAATATTCATCATAGACTTGCAGATAAGTCAATAGATGTCGCATTCCAAAAATAAAATGAATAAAATATTACCCAGACACTAAGTATTAATTCTACTAGCATTTAGTTCGGGTTTGAATCCTGCAAATACACATAAAGGTAGCAGCCAATAAAATAGGCGTAAAGAAAATGAAAATAGTGTTGGTGGTTCTAAGTCGAAATATGAAATAGTTAAAAATGACCGAATAGGATATCGACACCTTGGCGTGGTGGCCCGAAAAGCTGAAAGTCCCGGGTTCGTGTCCCAGGAGTGCCAATATCATTTTCTGATTTTTCTGTTTCCAGATTTTTGATCGAGTTTCGCTATACTGTCGTCATTTAATTAAGTATTAAAATTTGAGGTTTTACTCCAAAAGCAAAAAATAAAAATAAATTACTTTTTAGTTTCGAAATCGAATGTATCGCGGACTTTCTACATTTTTAAATATATGCGTCGTCCATTAAAAACAATTTAATTATTTCATCTCTTTTACATAAACCGCCAAAACAAATTGAATCACTTCACAGAGTCATATTTTATACCGATGTCATATTTTATATTCTATTGACATTCCTTTATCCATCCGCTCTACATGTCAAATTCAAGCGTTCCTCCTGACTTTTTTCTTAAATCAGCTTCTCGTTAAGTTCCCGTCATTCAAAATTCGCCGATACATGTTGTTTCCGCAAATATGATAGATTCGGTAGATAGATTGAGTTGACGATATGCAGAACTTTTATTTTATTTTTATTTTTTTAAATTAACTCCACAGAGGCCCTGAGGAAAATATTTTCCCTCGGGCATATATCATCCATGAAGATACTGTGTGGATAAGAGGAAGATGTGAACATGGGTTTCGAGGAGTCCCAAGAACAAGTCGTAGAAGCGACCCGTTCTCAAGTGGCAAATGTCAACCGTGTATACATGTTGGGCGCACATTTGGTGTGTTTCCGGCTATGTAACAATGGCGCTAGTTTCTTAGAGCAGGTAGAACAAGGCATGACAATCCGCTTGTTAAGATAGGGGAATATATCAAACGGACCGCCCGTTACCGCCCAGAATCAAAGGCTTGTCAGGTATTTTGGGAACCCAGACCCTACCCTTAGGTGGCTCCCAGGTTCTACAGTGGCTGCCAAATTCAACTGCTAATATAAATCAAGGTTGGTATTGGAATTTCATTGTAGCCTATTAGCCACGCTTGATTTTGGAGACAAATACGTTCCGACAATAAATTGCTCCTGATTGGCTAGCTCTATCCTAGCACTTATCAATGAATACTTGCCGAACAATCAGAAAAAAAACTTTGGTCTATTTTATGTCAAATACACAATTTAATGATTTCGAAGGTTCCTGGCTATCTGTTTGACAGATTGCAGTGGTCTCATGACTCACATGCACGTCAAAGGGTCCATCTACTCGTTCTCCCCAGACATAAAAGCTGTATTTGAGGGTAGTTTCAGCTATTCATCATCAAAACTTTGGAATGAAATACCGCTGTCTATTCTAATATCGACATTGTTGCAGTGGTTCAAGAAGCATTGCGCCGAATGGTTGCTGACTGCACAGTTAACCGAACATTTTAATACTACTTGTGTTTGAGATTATAGGTATCTATTATTTATATTTAATTTTAATATTATTGCTTTAATTTGAATTTTAACGTACAGGGTTTAATTTTTTTTAAATTTTATAAATTGTTTTATATTACATATGCGTATTAAATTAGAGATTTGTTTTAAGTATTAATTTTTTTTTGTTTTAAATTAGTTTTTTATATACATATACATGTAATATAATCATGAGTAATTACCTTTTCAGGTTACAAACGGAATAAACTCAAATCATTAAATACTAACATGCAACATTGATTAGAAACAGTATAAACATATATATGTTTATAATATATAACCTTTACGAGAGTGTAACTACTCGTGTGTAAAGGGAAGAGAAAAATATAAATATATATTTTTTTTTTAATTAAAAAAATTAAAATTAAAAATTATAACACATACATTATATTTACGTACTTACATACATAAATCGAATGTGTAAAAAAAAAAAAAAATAATATTAAAAAAAAAAAAACTTAATATAAAATAAATTTTTGAATAAGTATTGTTAATTAAAGGTTAATGCGGTTCTAAGTGGCTAAATTATTTAAGATATTATTGTTTAATTTATTTTTGAATTTATTGTAGTCAGGTTCTAATCTCAGCTCTATTGCTAGTTGATTAAACCACACCACTCCATTGTACGTGTAGTAGTGTTGTGCAAAACTGGTATGCATTAATGGCGTACACAAGCGACCCACTGTGTTTTGCCTATTGCTCTCAACGCGGACCATGGCGTGGTGCGACTTATTAGAATAGTCTTTTAACCTTCCAGTTGTCGCACCCTTGCGCCGAACATTAGCGCGCGGTCGGTGATTCCGCAATTTTAGGCTTCTGGTTTTAGAAGACGACTGAATATTTCGTGATATTGTAAATATATAGAATATAATAAAAAGCTTTTATCTGTATGAATAATAAATAAAAAAAAACAATAATCGGTAATCACTTTTAATTTGTACTATACGCAAATAACTACTTATTTGCGTTTAACGTATTTACGTAAAATAAACTAAGTTCTAAATAATATGATACAAATATACTGAAATTCTCACCCAGCTCTCAATATTATTCAGGAGATTTTTCAAGTACACAACCAGTCGCACAGAGATCGCAAATATAAACAGAGGAACACGTGCGTTTACGACAAAAATGTCACTGGTGCACTGAGGGGATAACCTCACCCCCCCCCCCCCCCCGAGGATATCACGGAAGAGGAATTGTCTATTGTTTATAGTTAGCGCATAATCAGTAAAATAAATTCGCTTCGGACTCACAGACCGCGCGCGACCGCTGAAATACCGCTGAAAAACCGCTGAAAAGTAAAATAAATTCGCTTCGGACTCACAGACCGCGCGCGACCGCGAAAGGTTAAGTATTTTTTATGTATATTATATTATTTTTTTTTTTTAAATTTTTTATATGAGCTCCACACAGGAGGCCCTGAGGAAAATAATTTCCATCAGGGCCTATGTCATCTTTGGGGATGCTGTATGGAGCATTTTTTTAAGGAAAGGAAGGAGATGAAAGTTCTGGGAAGAAAAAGGGTTTAAGGGATGGGTAGGAATCTGAGGTTCAGTGTGTCCTGATCATCCGCCTCCAAGACCTAAGCAAACCTTACCCCATGAACCCGGGCACCCCTGCTAAATCACCAAACGTAGCGAACCACTTGGGGTGACCAATAAAGGTTCCCGGGACGGCGGTACCCATACCCGCCTCCCAAATTGTGTATTATATTAGAGGAACTGCTGAAACCCAGCTGTTCTCCGGGAGAAATCCTGAATGAAACTGAGAAGTAACCCTTTAGTCAATAGAATCAATAATAAACAATATGCGTAAAATTGAAAAAATCAATTGATTAAAATATTTTATATATAATAATTATTATTAAATATAGTTTTTTCACTAGGAGGAAAAAGTGATTTCCAATTTTCATTTTTCATTAAAAAATAACCCCTTAAAAGTTTGAACAAGGGATGAAAATCGACTTTTAAATGTGGATTTATATTCACTGAGGCAGCCTCGGCAGCCAATAAAAACAAGGGGAGACGTCATTAAAATGAGCTATTCTTCCAGCGGCATTTTCTCCACAGCCTCCGTAATACGCGCTGACACAATTTGGGAGAATAGCCTCTTTCTGTTATTAAACGCAAACTTGTATCGACACCTTCCTTCCAAGAATACCCCCTCGATTAGGGAGCAATTTAAATGTTAATGAGTTATTTGAATAATTTCGAAAATAAAACCTTATTACAAAATTTCTTATGTAACATCATAAATCATTCATCTCGACTAAAATAATATTGTGTTAGTATCAAAAATGTTAATTTCAGTTTTGCTTTAAATTAAAGTATCATTTTTTTTTAAATTGGAACTGATAATCTGAAGAATTCAGAAGAGCAATAAAGAATCCGTGTTTCTGCGATATTATATGTTAACAAAAAATATTTCTAATTCTCTTCTTCAAAATTTGAATAAATTTTTTCGACTACCCCATGATTTTTAACGGATCTACTCTTGTTAAACTGATTAAATTAATTGTAATTTTAGAATCTGTTTTTAACAAGCTGCAAGGAAACTCAACTTATTGAGCTCTAAGTAACTTATTAACTAACCTTCACACCGTTTTTCCGCAGGGGTATGCAAGGTGGATGGACCGCCAAACAACTCGGTCTTGGCATATAATCCTTGCCGCATGCACATTCATATAATACTCCTGTGATATTCTGACTCTTGATATTGCCCGAGTCAAGTATCTGGTTGACTTGATCGTGCCATGTACATTAAATACTAATTCTTCTTTCAAATTAATTGCCAGAGTTTTTTTAGCATAACGCAAATGTTTTCAGCTTTCAGCGTCTTTTTCCATCATAACCTCTGGAGCCAACTGATCTGAGCTAACTAAAAGTAATAAAATGAAACTGTTTCTACTTCATATTAATGTAAAAAATATTTTAATTAATCTGAATCATGAAAAATACGAAACTCAGTGAGGTCAATTGTTTAAAAATGCTTCGTGGGGCAATTTGGGAGCCAGGAATGGGTACCGCCGCTCCGGGAACCTTTATTGGATAACCAACACCTCTGCCACAAGTCACCCCAAGTGGTTTGCTACGTTTGGTGATTTAGCAGGGGTGCCCGGGTCCATGGGGTGAGGTTTGTCTAGGACTTGGAGGCGGATGACCTGAACACACTGAACCCCATATTCCTACCCACCCCTTAAACCCTTTTCCTTCCCAGAACGCTCCTCTCCTCCCTTTCCTTTAAAAAAACCCTCCACATAGTATCCCCAAAGATGACATAGAACATATTTCGAAAATAAAACCTTATTACAAAATTTCTTATGTAACATCATAAATCATTCATCTCGACTAAAATAATATTGTGTTAGTATCAAAAATGTTAATTTCAGTTTTGCTTTAAATTAAAGTATCATTTTTTTTTAAAATTGGAACTGATAATCTGAAGAATTCAGAAGAGCAATAAAGAATCCGTGTTTCTGCGATATTATATGTTAACAAAAAATATTTCTAATTCTCTTCTTCAAAATTTGAATAAATTTTTTCGACTACCCCATGATTTTTAACGGATCTACTCTAGTTAAACTGATTAAATTAATTGTAATTTTAGAATCTGTTTTTAACAAGCTGCAAGGAAACTCAACTTATTGAGCTCTAAGTAACTTATTAACTAACCTTCACACCGTTTTTCCGCAGGGGTATGCAAGGTGGATGGACCGCCAAACAACTCGGTCTTGGCATATAATCCTTGCCGCATGCACATTTATATAATACTCTTGTGATATTCTGACTCTTGACATTGCCCGAGTCAAGTATCTGGTTGACTTGATCGTGCCATTTTAAATTTGTGCCATTTTGCCAATACTAATTTTTCTTTCAAATTAATAGCCAGAGTTTTTTTAGCATAACGCAAATATTTTCAGCTTTCAGCGTCTTTTTCCATCATAACCTCTGGAGCCAACTGATCTGAGCTAACTAAAAGTAATAAAATGAAACTATTTCTACTTCATATTAATGTAAAAAATATGACATAGGCCCTGAGGGAAATTATTTTCCTCTGGGCCTCCTGTGTGGAGCACAAGTAAAAAAAAAAGTAGAATCGCCTTTATGTTGCGGGTTCGAATCCCGGCGTGTAAAAGTAATTATTAAATGATTAATTTGTGTTATTTCACAATTTATTCATTTAAAATAAAAGGTAGCATATTGGCAAGGAACGGTAGAAAATATTCTCAGTGTCGTCATTGTGTATCTATCCCATGGTGTAAGACCATCATTCAGAATTGAAACGTTGTTTGAAATGGGTTTAGCCGTGTTTGGTAATCAGATCTGAATAGCAAGGTACTACCCCACCCGCCTCTTCCCCATCTATTATCCTCCTCATTACTTTCTGCATCACAACATTCTGCCTCACCAGTCTCACTGGCTCCAGATAGTTGGAAGCAATTGGGGATCTTACGCGGTATTCAAATATAAAAAAAATAGCACAAGAGATTCACAAAATAAGTTTTTAAAAGTGGCACTATGCACTCTTTATGAAATAACATTTGAGTGCAGTTAAGACGCGGTAGAAGCGAAACTTTACCAAAACAATCTCAACCAATGAAGAACCAAGGAAGGAGCCTTTAAAAGTGAGGTCATAATCAAAGCATCCAATGAGCGCAGATCTAGCGTCATTTCCTTTTTATACCTCAATCAATATTAGCCTTGATAGGAGTTTGACGCAGGTTCTGGAATGCGTCAATTCCATTTCATCCGAATTCAAAATCACAACGGGTGTTACGACCAATGTTACGAGAAAGATGTGGACTTATTATAATCTAAATTTTGCGAAAAGAAGACAATTGAATGCGTTTTTAACTGAATCAAAGGAAATGGCAAATGGAAGGATAAGTCCCTACCTTTTGATGGGTTCATCCGCAGTTTCTGGACCAATCTTGGTGATGGCTGCACTTCACTTAAATAACGGCACAACTTGGTCACAATTACCGACACTATAGGGTTATATTAGTAATTCTGCGATTAATAGCGAGATTTCAATGGCGAGATGTGTATGATGTCACTGCGATTTTTCGACTCATACAAGTAGGTAATTTTAAATTTTGCTGCCAATATTGTGGATGGGTTCCACGAAGGTATGAAAACATCTTCTTCTTTTTCTAATAAGTAGGAACTTTCAAGGAAAAGAGGAAGACAAAGGAATAAATGAACAATGAAGGACTAGGGAACTTTAGTTTTTTAAACTGTTTCAACTAAACAAGGGGCTATAGAAGTTTCACTTCAAATCTAATAAATGCTTTGCTTAAAATATGTACAAAAGCATTAAATTAGAAAAAACTTCTTAGGATGTTTTATTCAAATTCAAATCTAATCGTGTTTTGAGGAGGATTACTGCAAGCATGAGTCGTACTCCTTTTAAACCAACCTTTCGTTTTGTACCATTTTACGACGAACTTGTCCAACACCCACGATTTTACAATAATCCCACATCTCCTTTTATAATGCTGAAATTTTCACATATTTTTTGCACTCGTGGAAGCATTTTTGTGATACCCGCTGACTAGGTAGGTAGGTACACGTTTTGGTTGTCACAAAAATATATACGAACGGCTTTAATTTATGTAGATTTATACCGCTTTATCATGCCAAAATGACATATTTCGTAATCGAGACTATTGCCCCTCCTGGCCTTTGTATTGTACGCTGTATAAATTTGTCAGCGGATTTTAAAAAAATCGGACATAAAAGGATGAATTTAGGATATATACGTTATGATATATTTTTTATGTGCTGTATACCTACTAATATAAATATGATGTTTTGTTCTCCTCGTCAAAATATTCGTACAATTATTTTTAGAATTACACATTTTCGGTTACATTTTTATTTTTATTGTTTCACTACCCGGCATGCGTCGCTACGCCATTTAATAAAGAAATTGTTTCTCCCTGCTCGTCCTTTCCCATTTGCCCCTTTCACCTTCCTCATCCCCTTTCTCTCCCGCGTCCCCTTCCCTTGTCGCGTTCCCACTCCTCCTTCTCCATCTTCCCTCTCCTCACTCTACTCCCCCCCCCCTTTCCCCGTCCCGTGAACCCCCCTCCCGAGTTCCCCTCCCCCCTCCCGTATTCGCCTACCTCCTGCCGCGGATCCCCCTCCCGATTTCCTCTCCCCCCTCCTGAGTTACCCTCCCCTCTCCCGGGTTCCCCTCCCCTTCTACCGCGCGAATCCCCTTCCCGGGTTCCCCTCCCTTCTCCCGCGAACTACCCTCATTAGTTCCCTTCCCGAGATCTCCCCCCCCTTCCTTTCTCCACTCCTCTCCCGCATTCCATGCATTCAGTCCCGGTACATTCAGTTTTCAAATAGTTCGCTTAGCACCTATTGCAATTTTGTAAACAAATTTCATAATGCCAGAGCTCACCAGTATATATAGAAAACTTTGCGAGTGTGCTAACAACAACTCACCAAAGTTTCATCGCAATCTCAAGTGGACCCCAGTCTACCGTACCGTTTTCAAATGTTTTACAGGAAAGTAGGCTGAACAGTTTATATAGGGAAATGAAATTGTTGTTTTTACTATCTTCCTCGCAATGTTTCCATATTTTCTCACCGTTTAAACCTTCCCTGAACTACGACAAACATTTCAAAATCAAAATCAGCTAAATCGGCCCAGCCGTTCTTGAGTTTTAGCGAGACAAACGAACAGCAATTGATTTATATATACATAAAAGATAGATATGTCATATCTCAAAGGAACTTTTAAATTTTAAAACCAGTGAAACTACATCAGCACCAAGTTGGAGCACGTTATGAGGTGAGTTAGGATGGAACTATCTACGTATCTTTAAGAGGTACGAATTGAAAGAGGGAAGAAGGAACTAAACGTAGATGATTTAAAACTGAAATCGTTACAAATGACGCTGTAACGATCTCTGTTTCACTTAAAAATTGACATTTGGAAGTTTTTTTTTTGACATTAACTCCACACAGGAAGCCCTGATGTAAATAATTTTTTTCAGGGCCTATGTCATCTGAGATGCCGTGTGGAGGGTTTTTTGAAGAGATGAAGGAATGGACATTTGAACATATTTTTTTAAGAGACAAATGTTTTAGGAAGGAGGAAACACAGAGGCCGGCAAATCGCTCCATAGCCGAGCTGTTGAATACAAGAACGAGTCGAAGAAGCGACCCGTTCTCATGTGACAAATGTCAACCGTGTATATGTGGGGCATGCATTTGACGTGTTTCCCGACTATGCACCGATGCCGAAGGGATCAATGACGCTAGTTCCTCGGAGAATCGTCCATTGAAATACCGATACAACAAGGATGGCATTCCCACCCGACGCCTGTTCTCTATAGATTGCAATCCGTCTGTTAAGATGGGAATATATATTAAACGGACCGCCGTTTCTGCACAGAGTCAAGGGTATTTTTCAAGTATTTTGAAGCTCCAGACCAGAGGTGGCTGCCATATTCAACCATGGGGCGCACTTGTGATTAGTGGGGATTAACAGGGTTAGCATTAGCAGTTATACACTATTAAAATATCTATAGGCCCTATACTGTACGCCCAGTTGTTGAGAGGCCAACTTTACTCTGGCTTCCATGGAGCCCTCATACCTGAGCTGGTCACTTAGAGTTACACCAAGCATATCAATGGATATCGTGCGCTGCTCATCATATGCAGACTTCAAAAGAGCCGCACAAGACAGGGAAGAGTGGAAGAAACGAATAGATGACATTGCTGCAAACCAATCTCAGGATTGAAACCAGAGAGAGAGAGATCAATGGATGGCCTGTTCGGAAGATTGCTTCTGTTGAAGGAGACTAGATTTTAATTTCGATCCCTTTTAGGCATAATCAGACGTTATTGGGTCTTGAAACATTAAATTCAACGAGATTATTTTTACCAGAAGAGAATGTTTAAAAAAATTCAAACTAAAATGTTTTAAAAAACATAATAAAAAAGTCAATTAAGTTTCCATGTGGTGGAAAAAGCAAAAAAAAAAACTTCTGCGTAACCATTAGTTACGCCCAGAAAACAATTTATATTTATTTAAGCTATCCCTGCAGTTTAAGACAATGTTATTTATATTTCTGCACCCACGAAAACAATGTCTTTGTGCAAGTTATTAAATTGCTTGAATGTTTTCAGTTAGACCGTAACCCGGTAGTTGCGAAGTAATTTGAAACCTAATAGCTTTTTAACGTTTGCTTAAAAAAATATGCAGCTTTTCCTGTTTCGGAAGAAGGTCTCTCTATGGAACTATGTGCATTTACAAGGTGGCGCAAAATTAATCACCCTATCGGAAGATGTTATAATTTTTGCAAATAGCGTCGTACGTCAATCATATTTGACATTTGTGAACTAAACAGCTGTAGTATACAGACAGACAAGTAATGGAGCGCTATACTCCGCAAGATCGTGGAATAATTGTGTCGATTTAAGCTTTAACGCTTTTACCGATTTTGTGTGGAAAGTCATCATGAGCGACGAGGCGCATTTCCACTTAAACGGTTACGCTAATAAGCAAAATATTCATTTCTGGGGCACTGAAAATCCGCGTGCGATGCACGAAAAGTCAATACGTCCACTCAAAGCCACTGTGTGGTGCGGCGTTAACGCGGGAGGAGTTATTAGGCCGTATTTTTTGAGGACGCATTACGGTCCAATTACGGTCACTATTACTGGGCCATGATAAACGACTTCTTACTTCAGGAATTGGATGAGCGGGGCTTGGTGAACAAGTGGTTTCAACAAGACGGTGCAACCACGCACACAGCACGAGCCACAATGGATATTGTGAAGGAAGTATTTCCTGGTAGCGTAATCTCTCGCTTTGGCGATTTGGTGTGGCTAGCAAGATCGCCCGATTTAACCATCCCAGCCTTCTTTCTTTGGGGCTATTTGAAGTCGCGGGTTAATGCCAACAAGCCTCAGACAATCGCAGCCCTTAAGAAGAATATTCGACAGGAATGCGAACAGTTATCACCGGAAATGTCATGGAAAATGCGATAAAACGGGCACAAATATGTGTCAATACTGACGGCAGCGGATATCATCTTTTTCACTTAACAGAAAAAAATTTATAAGTCCAAATAAAGATTTCCATTACTCAAAATCATTTTTTTTTTATTTAGTAAAAAAGTTCTACAAAAATAAAATTGGATGATTAATTTTATGCCACCCTGTATAAAGAATATTTCCACACTTCAATGGCTACAACTGATTTTTGCGTAAAGAAAATTTCTGTAAGGGTTAAGGTCACATTAAACTTTCCACTTTGCACCAATTGTAATTTTTATCACCAATTATAATTTTTAAGGTTTTTAACCCGTAATTTTATCAAGAAACCAAGATACTAAGCATAGAACACTACTTGCATGTTGAAGATTGTCATGCACTGGCTTTGTGATTTCATGTATGTAGGTAGGAGGACAAGGTGTGGGTATGACAGAAATACACCCTCACAGTGCGGTATTCAAATTTTAAAAAATCGTTTTTATATTCCATGTAATAATGCTAATAAGTAAATTACACGTAAATTAAATAATTCGTTAACAAATTTACCTTCCTTCCGCGAAGGTAGTTCCTACAACTTGCTCCGGTCAGCTAAGTAAAAATTGTTAACGAGTCTGAAACCTACAATATGCTTGCAATATATAAAATAAAATACCAAATGTATCTTAACATTCTCATGTTTACCAACAAGTTTATTATTAGTATGGGTGTAGGAATTTGGTTAAAAATAATATATTAGAATTTAATCGTAACACGGATATCGTTAGAAAAATTAAATAACATTAATGAGGCTGACCTGCATGTTATTCGATTTATGGAGATATGAATAACAGAGCAACTCAACTGCTTTACGATTCTGCATTGACCATTGATATTTTCAAAGTCACTTTAGCAACTATCTTTTGACGTCTTGTGTCACAAATTTTGACACATTTGAAGTTTTGAAAGAAGTATTTGAAATTAAATATTTGGTAGTAATAATTGACTGCAAATTGACTTTCGCTCAAAATACAAAACAGATTATTAAAAATATTGCCAAAAAATTTCGCTGTTGGGAAGAATACGAAGATTCCTTGACACAGTCTCCAGTAAAAATGTGTACAACATCATTATACCACACATAAATTACTGTAGCAGCATTCTATTCTTAGCCAACGACGGATTAATGAAACAAATGACAATTCTACAAAACAGAGTTACGAGAACTATATTGAAGAAAAATAGATATAATTTTATCGAAGGAAGCAAACACTTTGTGGTGTGACATTATATATTAAATGAAAGAACACACTTTGTAAAACACCACTTTTTATTATAATTGATATTTAAAAACCAACCAGGTTTCGCTCGATCTCGAGCTTCATCAGGGCTATTATAACAACTGTTGTTATAATAATAGCCCTGATGAAGCTCGAGATCGAGCGAAACCTGGTTGGTTTTTAAATATCAATTATAATAAAAAGTGGTGTTTTACAAAGTGTGTTCTTTCATTTAAAATAGATATACTTCAGTCAAGAAAATGTTGAAGGAGTTAAATATCTTGTCATTTAAACAAATTATTTACTTGAATACTATATTGTTAATCTACAAAATAGTCAATGGCCATACGTCTATAGAATTCCTAAGAAAAATTGATAAACTACAAAGCAAAAAGAAATTAACAGGAAAAAAACACAGAGTCAAAAGTCATTGATGAACGGAGCATTGAAGGTATTTGGAGAATTACCAGAAGAAATAAAATTGGAAGAGAGCATAAAGGCATTTAAAATTAAATTGCGAAGATATGTGATTTATTTGGTATAGATGTGTTATTTTAAGTGTATGTGTATATAAGGATTGTATTAAGACATAGATAGCTATGTACCTATTTAAAATACCGCAATAAACAATAAACATGCCCCCTTGCACTTTTTAATTTATAATCTTCCTCGTGATATAAGTTTGTATAACAGTTTATGGAGAACACGATAAATATATAAATAAATCATATTACTTGATTGAATCATAGATCTCGCAACACGTTTAAGTGATTTTGGTCATTAGTGTGAAGGACCGTTAGCTAAAATGCTGAGTTCAAGCGACATTTTATTATAAAATAGTGCTCCGAAGGATAGCATGCATGTCTGGTTTAAATATGAGAACATACACATTTAAAAACGCAATAACTTGAAACGAGAAAGAACCTCGGTAACATTATTTCATACAAGTCATATAACTGCCAGCAGCGTGAGTAGTTTGTAGCTTTATATTAATATTCGCAATGTTACTTCTTCCCAGTACTGTGTGCAGAAAACTAGGAGCCAGCAACACATGCAAGCCTTAATTTCAATTCAAATTTTAAACATTCGGAACTGGAAAAGCTCTCGCAGCATGCAAAGTCAGCTTCGTATGAAATGTTCAAGCTTAATTGTTGTGGGATTATTAATTGCTTCTTATGACAAAGTGAATTATTAATGGTACCTACGTGAAAGCTAAATGTTATCAAGTTAAAACGGTGCGGAATGAATTTATGTTCATTTTCAGATGTGAAATACTAATTAAAAGGCTTACGTAAGTAAGCCATGTCGGCAAAACAGTGAACACCTACGGTTGAAGGTTAAAAGTAAAGAAACTTGAGATTTAATTTTTTAAATGCTCTGTTCGGCGCGTTTATATCGTTTCCAATTGTTTCATAAGTTACTGAATAATTGTGGCTATTTTATCACACTTTTTACTATTACTATTCTGGTTTACAATTCGGCCTACCTTGGCGATGCAGTGCCTCGCAGATGTTCGCAGAAGGAAGGTTACATGGGTTCGCCGCTTTGATGCGCCACAGAATAGCCGGGGTGAGACAGCGCTACCAAAGATCGGAGAACACTCTCGTCCAGGCCGTGGCCCAGTGGCAGGGCGCGCCTCTTCACCAAACATGGAGAATTCATCTGAAGCCCCCGTAGTAGATATACAATTACTAAATATGTGTATATATATTTCTTTTTAAATCTTTTTATATAGCGCCCTTGAGATGATTTCTCACAAAAACGGCGCTATATAAATTAGCCGAGTATTATTATTATTATTTTTTTATTTTTTCTTTTCTATATAGTATGTAAATCCATTTTATGTAATGTATACTTTTTTATGGCAGACAGAGTATTGCACCCACCGCTCTGTTCGGCTGAAATAAATAACTAATAATTATTATTATTTATTTGATTAGGCTGGACTACAACAGCACCTGGTAAATAATGTGGCAGTTGATTACCGAATTACGAATGACTCACAAATCTCCGTACGGTACCCAGCAATATTTAAAATTTTGGTGGCGAATACGGGTACCGCCGCCCCGGAAACTTTTATTCGATAACCAACACTTCTGCCATAGGTCACCCCAAGTGGTTTGATACGTTTGGTATTTAGCAGGGTATCCGGATTCTTGGGGTGAGGTTTATTCGGGTGTTGGCAGCAGATACGTGTGGCGCGCCGGATCGAGAGAGAATGGTTGAGGGAAGCCTTTTGACTTCTTCAGCCAGACTCCCATATTCCCGCTCACCCTTCGAACTATTTTTCTTCTCAGAACTTCCTCTCCTTCTTTTACTTAAAAAACATTCCACTCAGCACCCACAAAGTTGTTCCAAAAGCTTTTTAGCTTTTCAGCACGACCTGCGTAGAAGGAGTGAAACAGCAAAAAGTGTCATTAAAGGATGGATCCTGGAGGTAGTAATGGTGTCTAGTTTTTAGTATTAATTAATATCAGACGAGGTTTATTACTTAAGCATATTCCGATTAAGAGTAAATTGATAAAGTTTTTTTGCTGAAATTATAGGGTCACCTTACTACCAACTATTAAATTTGCACAAAACTTCAGAAACTAGAACATCTTTAGGTGTTGTAGTGATGGTTTTTGATAACGTGTCATATATGAACTACCACTTCTATCCTTGAAGTGATGTTAGCAAAGTTTTAAAAATAATCGTTTCGGTTCATATCCTCAAAACTCACGTAAATTATCTTTACAATGGTCAATTTCTATATCGGCTACTTCAAAACGTGAAATCAAAGTTTCTTCGTGGTTTCGTACTATTTGTAGTGCCCTCTACCCATAAAAATTAAAGACCAAATAAAATCCACTTCCTCCAAAAGATTGATAAAGAAAATATGTAAATCGAAAAGCCACCTACTGAATATGGAATATAAAACTACTAAGGGTTCTTGAGTGAGAAAAGTTTAACCATTTCAACCAATAACAACCATGTGACTTGCATTTGAAAGAGAACATCTTCAGAAGCTGTAAGTGTGTCACAAGGTAAGTTTATTGGTGTGAAAATTGCAAAGATTTCATAATGCAAAACTTGGAAGGGAAACACTTTATACATTCACTACCCCATTTTCTTCAAGAATATGAACTTCTCACTCATAAAAATATTGCTGTTTATTCTTTACACTTCTGAGCCAATTTAACAATAAGATTTTTTAAAACTGAACTTTTACCAAGCGTATTTTTATTATTAAACATGGATTTAATGGTGCTTTCCAACAGTATTGTGAATTGGTAAAATCAACATAAAATGGGAATAAATCTTTTAATAGAAGGCAATAAATAAGCACAAACCATCAAAAGATCAAACACCTTCCAATAAACTATGGAGTTCCTCAGGGATAGGACTAGGACCACTACTTGCACTTGCACAAGGGGTACTTACTTCAGTAGATATTTTTGAAGGTGACGGTTAATTTTATCAAACCATAATCATATGTATTTTTTATTTGGCATTGGGGCAGATGTATAGATTGATGTGAATTGTATTGATGTGTGTAGAAGCATGATGAGGATGACCAGGACATACTGAACCCCAGATTCCTACCCACCCCTTAAACCCTTTTCCTTCCCAGAACTCTCCTCTCCTTCCTTTCCTTAAAAAAACCCTCCACACAGCATCCTCAAAGATGACATAGGCCCTGAGGGAAATTATTTTCCTCAAGGCCTCCTGTGTGGAGCTCATGTAAAAAAAAAAAAAAAGCGAAATCGTTTGCGCGCTCTTCAGTAAATATTGTACTCAATACTCATCGTCAGGTATCTTTAATTCACGTAACGAGACTGAACTACTACTTTTCTACAGCATTAAGTCCTTGTAAAGTAAATAATAAGATAAACTATAAAGAAATGGTTATAAAAATTAAAAAATTTCTTTCCAAATTCATTGAGGAGCAAAGCATATCCAAAGCAACCTACTGCAGCGATATGCGATACTACACTGCTTAATTAATTTGATTGGTCGCGTCAGATTCTCGTTAGAAGATATTCCTGTAACGAATTTACCGGAGATGGTAGGTATCGTGTATCAAGTGTTCTGTGTCGTATCTCGCATGCTGTGTACGTGGAAGATGTTTGCGGAATCCCTTACATTTCACTCCACAGATTTCACCGAGGAGGTGGATTTCACAGATGTTTTCAGGTTCATAATATCAGAAGAGAAAAGTTTTTAATGTCATCAATATTAAAAATTCATATTTCATAATTATTATGGGACGAATGCGTGCGTAGACAGGTTACGTCATAGTGTGTTTAATATAGCTAAAAGTAGTGAAAATTTAACATATAAATTAATAAACGACACTTATTAATTAAAACAGAGAACCGTCTTAGAAGTTGTGTAGTATTTTTAGATGAAAAGCATAATTTGCATAAAATGTAAGTTAATAGTGTGTTGGAAATTTAATAGTGGTCTCAACTTAGAATCGCTCTGGTGAAAGATCACTTGCTTGAAATTACTTTAGCCTTGCTTGGTTCATATCTGGTATATGAATAGCCAGGTACTTCCCAACCTTCCTCCTTCCAATATCCTTCCCCCCCCACTCCATTCAGACTCATAGCACACTCTAATTGGGAAGACTATAGTCCCACTGGCTCCTGACAGTTGGAACGCTTGTGCGGTATTTACATATTTTTGTGTTATCAATGTTTTTGATTAAAACATCATTTCATCGTTTTTGGGACTTATTTTGGATAAGAGAGAAACCCAAATAAGATCACAATATGTGATTATTATATGATATATTATAATAAAACGAATATAAAACATTATTCCACTTAATTTTAATTGAACGTAACCGATTTCAGCTCGTTAGAGCCATCTTCAGACTGGTACACTTAGTCTACGGTTTATATACACAACATATTGGGGAGGGAGAGAGGTGTGGTCTACAAGGATTTTAATCAATTATAATAATTATATTTGTTGCTAAGTCGTTTTAGACTATCGAATTTCAAATACTTTGGTAATTCCAGTAAGCTAATTACCTTGGGTTTGTAGCTCACTTCAATGTTGATTAGGGAAAAACCCTACAAGTAATATGAGTTACTAAAGACCTAATTTTTTTGTCAAATCGTTTTTATATTTATGAAGTATGGTATTTTTTTATTGCTTTTTGAAGGGATACATGTTTACATTGGAGTAGGAATGGTCTAAACTAAATACAAATTTTAATTTCGAAATTATTATGAAAATTACACTGGATACAAAAACGGAGACTTAGCAATTGATTCTAATTGCTTATTCATTACAAAGTTAGATTCTATTTTTTTAGTTAAGCGGGTAATTTCTAAAGATCCTAGTCTATCCAGTTTATGACCTTTATTGCAAATATGGAGAATTTTAACATCTCTGTCTTTATCAAACAAGTGTTTATTTTTAAATAAGTGTGATTCTACATTCGAAAATTCTCATTTGTCATTCACGCAGTTTGTAAAATGTTCTTTAATTCGGGTTTTGACTGACCTCCCAGTTTGACCTACGTAATATGATGGGCAGTTAGCGCAATTCACTTGGTAAACCCCAGAGTTTTCAAGTTTATCTCTTTTATCATTACAATGGATTAAAATTCTCCCTAGAGAATTCACATTATAAAAAGCTATTTTGCATTCATCATTATTAGTTAATCTGGATATTTTAGTTGATATTTCGCCAATATAGGGGATTTTAACCCATTGTTTAGTAAAATCTTTTTCATTTTTATTATCGAGGCCTTATGAAATGATTGTTAATTTACATTAAGAGGGTATTACCAGAGAAAACCAGAAATATGTCATTTTTAAATCAGATTTTAGACGTATTGACTCTTTTCCACAAAAAATTACAAATGGATTCGTAAGATTATTATTTTGTCTAGCATTCGCATGTTTTAAATTTTGAGAAAAAATGTTTATTATTAGTATAATAAGGTTATACCATAGGTCGTTGGTAGATTTGTTAAATTTTCAAATAAGATTTGGTATTATACCACACACATTTCAAATCATATAATCATGCAGTAAAGTAAATCAATACATTATCTGGGTATCGCATGTTTTAGAATTTTAATTTTAGTTTAAATAAAATCATTAATAAATATTTACGTACATGTGTTTCTTGACGAAAATTGGTCCGTTTGTGTATTTATTTGCGCACTTACAAACTAATATATTTCAGATTTTTTTAACATTCTTATTTAACTTAGACATTATGGAAAAATGATAAATACTTATAATCAACAAATAATTACAAAAAGTACATTATTTTAATATTTTTATCATCACGCCTTTCAGTATTTTTGGATGTAGGTTTAAATTAACAAACAAATTTGGAATGAAATAAAATCGATATTGAGTTATAATTTTAAAAAGCTAAATAATCTTTCTCATTGTAACCGCCCTGCACGATCGCAAGAACAACTTTCGACGAAATGTGGATTTTCGGTCGCTGGCTGGTTTAACGCTCTTAAGAGGGCATTACAAGAGAAAACCGGAAATACGTCATTTTCAAAAAAGTTTTTAGACGTATTGACTCTTTTCCACAAAAAATTATGAATGGATTTCGAAAGATTGTTCTTTTATATAGCATTCGTATGTAATAAATTTTAAGAAAAATTTTTTAATTTTTAGTATAATAAGGTTATTCCATGGGTCGTTGGCAGATTTGTTCAATTTTCAAAAAAGTTTTTGTATTATAGCACACCCATTTCAAATAATAAAATCATGCAGTAAAATAAATCAATACATTATCTAGCAAACGTATGTTTTAGAATTTTAATTTTAGTTTCAATAAAATCTTTAAAAAATATGTACGTACATGTGTTTCTTGGCGAAAATTGATCCGTTTGTGTATTTATTTGCGCACTTACAAACTAATATATTTCAGAATTTTTTAACATTCTTATTAAATTTAGACATTATTGAAAAATGATAAATAGTTATAATCAAAAAATAACTACAAAAAGTACATTATTTTAATAGTTTTATCATCACGCCTTTCAGCATTTTTGGATGTAGGTTTAAATAAAAACAAATTTGGAATGAAATAAAATCGATATTTAGTTATTATTTTAAAAAGCTGATACGGAGAATAAATAATCTTTCTCATTGTAACAGCCCTGCACGATCGTAAGAACAACTTTCGACGAAATGTGGATTTTCGGTCGCTGGCTGGTTTAACGCTCTTAACATAATCACATATATTATATTGTCAGCTACTAGCTGTTTTTATATTGCGGCACTAAGAATTCTTGAACAAGGCAAAAAATGCCAACAGCCCAATGTTAATGGGCGACTGCAAAGGGCAGAAATTTCAGAACTTTTTGAAAAACTAGTATCAAGTTTTAGTGACTAAAAATGGGACAACCTGTTAAAGAGCCATTTCAATAATAATTACCATAAAATAATGATAATTCACAACACGATAGTAAAATCGTATTGTGATTTATTTTTAAATATTCTTCCAACCCTCTCTACCTCCAGTTAAATTGAGCAAAAATTCTTCAAATAATAGGAGACCATAAAAATGCTACTTTACCAGAATGCCAAGTATATTTTAGACTACGAGCGAATTTCCGAAAATGGGTTGGGGTCGTATATCAAACAAAATAACGCATGATGCTTGTAATCTTCGTGTCATTAACATTAATGGCACTTATTTGTATGTTTATTTCTTAACTTCTTCTCCCAACAAAGGACATGTGCTGGGAACAAAAAGCGAGCGTTAAGTTTTCCCCTGTTTCCATCGTGCACTATTTCTGCCTATAGTTAGATTTATCTTACGAGTGGGGGAACGAAACCTTGAGAACATTTGAGAAAAGAAATCACAATAATTTCTAATTTTATAATACATACATTAAGTTTTTGAAAAATCTCCTAGCAAATCTAAATTTTCCGAAAGAAACTTATCGCGGTAAGGAATCCACTGTTGTAAAAAGTAAGTATTAGGTCCTTACATATGAAATAGGCGTTTTGTATGGGAGGAACAGAAAGTCATTTTTTTATATAATATATATATTTAATCGAAGTATGTACCATTGCTATCTAAACTTTTGCCATCTCATTGGTAGTTCATCGATCCCTTTACTAAAAAACCATTCGGACGGGAATCAATAAAATCTTTGAAGGCGGTTTGGACTGCCCCATCGGAATTGATTTTTTTCCCTTGCAAGAAGTTATCCAAATTTCGAAAAATTGGTAATCTGATGGGGCAGGTTCGGAGAGTACGGTGGATGGCTTAGACATTCTAATTGAAGCTCCTATAATTTGGTTGCCGTCTGTTGTGTATTGTGTGGTCTAGCGTTCTAACGCGCGTTTGTTGATTTGCTTCATTCGTGAGGTATCCACCTTTCAAGCTTTTTCATCTTCCCAATTTGCTTTAAGTAGATTAAAACAGTTTTATCACTAACACCGCAGCCTGCAGCTAACTCGGACGTGGTTTGCGATGGATCCGCTTCCACAATAGCCTTCAATTCTTCATTATCAACTCTGCAGGTCGAAATTTCTAGAACGAAAACGTTGGAACCAAAAACGCATTGTGTTTTCTTTTGCGGCACCGTCGCCATACACATCATTAATCCTTCGAGCCGTTTCTGCAGCACTGGTGCCACGGTGGAACTCGTACTCATAAATAACGCGATATTTCAAGTTTTCCATTTTGTAAACTAAGTAACGCAAAGAAAAAAAGCAATTAAGGATATAACAAATTAATTACAATTTTCGAAACACAAATACATGAGTAAATAGCTGTATAAATTAGAATTTGGAATTCCTAACCAAAGAGAAGATCAAAGTTGCCAGTACGGCAAAACGCTAATTTCATATGTAAGGACCTAATAAAAATGAGCAAGATATGTAAGCAAAAACAATAGATGAATTCTGATTAATCTATGCTATTTACATGTTTTGCAAAGAAATAAAAATATTGATTAGCATGCACTGCCTGCCTTGCTAGGTAAATCAGGGACTATTATGAGGTAGGTGGATGTGCTACATGATATATGTACATGTATTTTTTTATATATTTATTCTACGACAGAATACTTCAACCAAGTTACAGTATAAGATTATATTGACATTCCTAAAATTTGGATGGAAAGCAAAAAAGTTTTAAGGTTACATGTTTAAAGAGTAATGAAATATTATCGATTGTTTTAGAAATTTCTTTCAATAGCACCATTCCTAAATGCCTTCGAAGTCCGTAAGTCGCGGGTTCTAATCCAGGCGTCTGGAAATAAATTTTCTTTGTTAAATTTGTGTTATTTCACAATTAATTCATAAACAAACAATCTACAGCACGTTCCAGAGTGGAAGAATTTCTCTGGTGTGAGATCACCATTCAGAATTGAAACGTTGCTTGAAGCAACGTAGCCGTATTTGGTGATAAGATCTGAATAGCCAGTTATTTCTCTACTTTCCTCTTCCCCATTTTCTCCCCCTTCCCACTGCCTTCAGCCTCACAACATATTGTAATCACAATAAATTGTGAATGCCATAGTCTCAACGGTTCCAGACGAGAGCAGTTGGGACTCTTAAGAGCTATTCAAATAGAAAAATTCTCTTATTAAGCTTGCCTTAAAAGTCATAGCATTCCAAGAGGAATTGACATGACTTAAGAGTATAACGCACTTACTAATTATTATTCGATAAATTTGATTTGCTTTATAACGCCTCTTCGATTTGAATATTTAGTTATGTCATATAACTTTTAACTGATGTTTTTTTTATAAAAAATATGTCATTTTTATATACAAAGTTAACAAAAGAATTAAACCATTTATAAAACATTCCAAGGTGTCTTTCGAACCTCACAACGTATTACTAACTTTTGAATTTTTGTTATGAAATTGGTTACACGTACCTATAATCCCAATATTATTGCTTGTAACCATTTTATAAAATGTTATCATGTTATGAGTTTGTTTATTCTACTTTGTTTATTAGGCGTGGTTGACATTTTCATATTAAACCAGAATTCTAAAGTAGTAAGTTGGAAAGCTCGCAAGCAAAGGGTTGTCAATCTCAGTTCCAAAAGATCGGAACTTGGCACGCTCTCAAACGATGGCAAATTTGCGAAGGAAAAGTTTCTCTTTAAATTTATTCGAAGGCTTATATTTCCCTGTGCTGTGAAGTGTTCACAGACAAGTTAAGGTTTTACTTCCTCCGCGTTGAAGGATGGCGAGGGATTAGGTTAAGTTTTCACTCTTGTGGGGGATAAGGCGATTATTTCCATTGCATATGCGTACTTTTAAACAGCTCTTAAAGGACTGATAAGTGATAAGTTTGGTTTAAGCGTGATAATTGCGATAACAATTATTATTTAACGCTTTTATTATATTCCACTACAAATATTGTTACATCTTATGATGCAGGGAAAGATTGCCGGAAGACGGGGCCTGGAAGGAGAACCTCATGGCTGAAAAACCTGAGACAGTGGTTTGGCCAGTCTACTGTAGAGCTGTTCCGGGCCGCAGTAAACAAAGTCCGCATAGCCAACGTCCGTTGAACGGATAGGGCACAAGAAGAAGAAGAAGAAAACCTCGAAAAAATATCCATGGAAAACTTTAAATATGCTATCCATGGAAAACTTTAAAAATGATATCCACGGAAAGCACTGCAAATGCTTTCCGCAAAAAACATTGAATATGCTATCCATGGACAATATAAAATATGCTATCCATGGAAAACCTTGAATGTGCAATCCATGGAAAACACTGAATATGCATCCATGGAAAACCTTGAATATGCAATACATGGAAACCATTGAATGTGCTTTTCAAGGAAAATATGTAATATGCTATTAAATATGCTAAAAATCTTGAATATGCTGTCCATGGCAAACCTCGATCACGCTACCCACTGAAAACCTTGAATGTTATATCCATGGAAAACCTTGATTATGTTTTACGTGAAAAACTTTGAAAATGGTATCCGTGGAAAGCTTTGCATATGCTATTCACTGTAAACATTGAATATAATATCCATGGAAAACCTTTAATATGCTTTACATGGAATATGTTGAAAAATGCTATTCACCGAAAATACGTAATATGGTTTCTATGAAATACCTCAAATATGATTTCTTTAGAAAACATCGAAGATGCTATCCATGGAGAATCTTGAATACGCTGCTATCAACGGTAACTATTGAAGATGTTATCCTCGGAAAACCTTGAATACACTATCCATGGAAAAACCTTGTATATGCTATCCATGGAAAACCTTGAAAATGCTTTTATGAAAAACATTGAATCTGATTTCCATGGAAAGCATTGCTAATGCTAATTTTAGAAAACCTTGAATATGCTATCGATGGACAATATTAAATATGCTTTCTATAGAAAACCTTGAATTTGCAATCCACGCAAAACATTGAATATGCTATGGAAAGCATTGAGTATGATATCCATGGAAAACCTTGAATATACTATACACGGATAACATTGCATGTGCTTTTTATGGAAAGCATGTAATATACTATCCAAGGAATATCATCAATATACTATCTTAAGAAAAAGTTGGAGATGCTGCTACCTATGGTAAACCTTAAACATGCTGTCCATAGAAAATCTTGATTACGCTATCCATTGAAAACCTTGAATATGCTATCCATCGAAAATCTTGATTTTGTTATCCGTGGAAAACTTTGAATATGCTATCATGAAAAGCATTGCATGTGCTATCCAGAGAAAATAATGAATATACTATACATGGAAAACCTTGAATATGTAATCCAAGGAAAACATTGAATACGCCATCCACGGAAAACCTTGATTATGCTTAACATGTAAAACATTGAATGTTTTATTCACAGAAAGCATGCAATTTGCTATCCAAGGAATAACATCAATGTGCTACCTAAAGAAAACATTGAAGAAGCTATTCCTGAAAACGCTTGAATATGCTAACCAATAAATATACTATCTATTAAATACACCTTCCAAAGATAAACCTAGAATATGCTATCCATGGAAGACATTAAATATGCTACCGATGGAAAACCTTGAATATGCTGTACATGGAAAACATCGAAAATGTTATTCACAGAATATATATGTAATATGCTATTCATGGAATATCTTCAAAATAATATCTACAGAAAATATTGAAGACGCTGTCATGGAAAATACTGAATTGCTATCCATGAAAAACTTGAATATGCTGTACATGGAAAACATTGAATATGCTTTCATTCCGGTAGGTGTAGGTGTTTAAGGTAAAGCTATTTGTAAAGGTTTCATCAATTTAAATAATTCTTACTAAAGTTGAATTTTTTATACTTCAATTTCAAAGTGGATATTGAACAAAATTAAAATGGTGGTTTGACAATTAAGAACTAAGGCGACGATTAGTAAAAAAATAATTTTTTAACGATTTTTATAAGATCAACCGAAGCAATGCCTTCAAATTGTTGTTTTTTTGGTAGATAAGTTCAGTATTAGGAACTTTAGTATTGCTTAGGTAACAAGTGTTTTATTCATATAAAAAATATCGTATTATGGAAAGACTTCCTTAAAGTCTGAAATTACATTTATTTATTGTCATTATAAAAATTAGAAAAACTAATTAAAGCTACTGAACTTATTTTAAGACACAGCCGGTCTGTAAAATTGCATCAATTTGTTCTCTTAAAAAATACGCTCCCTTTCAGTGAAACGAAAATGCCATTTTCGGGGGGGGTAGAACGCTTTCAAAGAAAAACGGGTGATGGGGAATATGTCAGTGATAAAGTGGCGAGAAGATGTAATTTGTTCAGATAGTATGAGGCTTGCTTTTACTGCACCTACCCTTCTACCTGTTGTGGAAAACTTTCCACGTTTAATCTGTTCATCTAAAAAAACAAATTTTTAGCAATAGGAAATGTTGAACTGTGAATCGAAAATAAAACGCGTTTTTAAATGATTTGTTTCCCAGATATTTTTACTCTATATTTGAATCCATACTGACACAAAATGTGGTGCATCTGTTTCAATAAAATAACAACTTCCAAGCGCCAAAAATATATTATTGATGTTTGAACCAATAATTAATAATCTTTTAAAAATTTGTCTCTGGACAAAACAGAAATTGATACAAGAAAATTTCTTGAAATACTTTGTCGTTTAACTTAACTACATTTTTGAGATCATTGTGTATTCAATTGTTATTATTTTTTCTGTTAGGTAAAGGATAGGTTCTCTGGACGTTTAATAGATTTAAATATAAAGTGATTAACATAATATTCCTTTGTTAGTTCTGTGTGCGTTCCCACACCATTCATCTGATTATTGTTATTGTGCGCACGCCCGAGAAGGTTTTTGTATATAATAATGAGCTTGGTGGCTTAGCTATAAGGTGGCTTGTGAGTTGTTTAAAAAAAAACGAGTGTGCTTTAGACCACACCACTGAAGTAAAACATTACTACCTTATATCTCCCTCTCAACTTCCGTTTGCCTTGCCCGACCGTTCGCCTCGCCCGATCACACTTTTCGTAACGCTCTCGTCACGCATTCACCAGCTTACTCCCCAAGGCAAGCGAGCGAAAAGAAGTTTTACTTCAAAAATATTTGTGTTTAGTATAGTTTAGCGACAGGGAGGGAAGAAGGGAGGAGGAGGGGAATCCGGGAGGAGGGAAGGGTATGATGGAGGAGGAGGGTTTCGCGGGAAGTGGGGCGAGTGAGGCGGTTGGCGGGGAAGGTGAAATAGGAATGCATCAGGGAGGGAGAGCCAAACGCGAGGGGAGTCGCGTTACGGGGACGTGGGAAGGGAACGGGGACGGGAATGGGATGCATGGGAAAGGACACGTAGACGAGGGGTGAGGAGCGGGGAAGGAGCAGAAACGAAGTAGCGATAGGTGATAGCAGGAGTAAATTTGAAAAATCCATACTTCTCTCACAAATAGCTGTATGTGCCGTGCTCACGTATCGGGAATTATCGGTTTATTCATGTACGTAACAGACGGAAAACAATGTACCGAAAATCATTTTAAACAGAATTATAACACTAACACTTTCTTTTAATGAGTGACATGGCATTGTAACATATGCCAGATATTTGATAGTAAATAATGCTAAAAGATTTACAATAAAAACACATAAATTTGTTTAAGACCACTTTTATTTTAAAACGCTCTACCGGTTTCAGAAGCACCCTTCCTTCGTCTTCGAAGGGTGTTTCTGAAACCGGTAGAGTGTTTTAAAATAAAAGTGGTCTTAAACAAATTTATGTGTTTTTTATTGTAAATTATGGCGAGTCACAAAGTTAGTGCTTTTTATAAATATTTAAAAGATTTAATTTGTAATGCTTACATTATGAACAGGTAGATATTTTTCGTGGTAATAATATGTAGAAATTAAAAAAAAAACGTAATAATAAAAACATAACTATATAAACATTTTTACTTATTGAAAAGAAAAGCCTGAATTCGCGGAACATACTCAAACGATAATATTATTCATCTTGCAAAGTTCCCAATCTTTAAGCATTACATTTATTTGTGATGATAACGAGAGGCTTCGTAATAAAACTAATTGAAAAATAAATGAGACGCTTCCTCAAGACTTTCCCTGCGCGCGAACTAGGCAAAACTTAACATCTTAATTAAAGGTGAGACGTCACTCCGTAAACTGGCTGCAAAGTTCCCGGAGATAACGAAGGAAACTGCTTGGAAAACCAACACGGAGTTTTCATTCAGCCCGGCCTTAAAAATAGCAGTTAACACCTTGCAAAGACACCGGGATATAAATATTTAAGTCCAATTAAGGCGAGCCATTTGCAATGCAAATAGCGGTCTACTTTGATTATCATTTCCTACAGTTGAGAGAATAAAGTAATTGTGTTAGAGAAAGCTAAAAGTTTGGAGCAAGTACGGTGGAGGAAGAAGACAAGCTGGGGGTAAAATGCAAAAGAATGGAGGTTAGAGTTGGACGTTTGACCTTTTCAGTTCGAGTATAAGTATTTTTTTTTACATTAACTCCACGCTCTAGGCCCCGAGGGAAATTATTTTCCTCATGTTTGAAGATGCTGTGTGGAGGGTCTTTTTGAGAAGAGGAAGGAATGATCATAAACTGTGGTTTAGTTGGAGCCCCCGTACCTGAGCTGGTCACTTAAGAGTGAAGCGTCGATGACACAGAGCGAGTTTACAAGCTACTATCTGGGAAATTCACTATCTGTTAGTAAACTCGCTCAGTATCATCGTGTTACTTGCTAACTAGCAGATTGTTGACAATTTACGAAAAAAGTTGAAAGGTCGTCAACTATACTCACTACACGCTTGCTCGTGATTGGTTTTTTTATGTTTTTCAAGATGGCTGCCAATAAACAGCTGATTTCGACTGTCAAACATCACAGAATTAGTTCACGCAGGCGTCGTTATTCTTGTTACTGGCGCTAGCAGCGACCTCAGTTTTTTGCGCTACTGAGCGAGTGGACAGTTTTGTGTGTCATCATGACAATTTCACTCGCCGATTTACCCGCTTTTAAACATAGTAGATAGCAGCTTGTAAACTCACTCTGTGTCATCGAACCTTTACACCAAGCATATCGATGGAGGTCCTCTTCGGAAGATCGCTTCCGTTGAAGGAGACTGGATTTTCATTTCGATCCCTTTTGGACGTTATCAGACTTGATTAAGTATTTGAAACATTAAATTCGACTAGGTTTTTCTTACCCTAAAAGAAAACACTCTCGAGGTAACCGTCAATTCTTTGCTTCAAAGCCCTCCGAGCCATTGGGGTTTGTGTGCCCTTTGGAGGCTTTTCAAAAAAAAGCTATCATGAACTGTACTTTCATCCGCGTAACAATGAATCGGTGCATATGAGGTCACTGATGTGCAACAGAAACAAAGTCGGAGACAGAACCGATCCCTGTGGGACGCCAGCATTTATCGAATGCGAGGAAGAAGTGAAACCGTCAGCAACCGCTTGAATCGACCGCTCTCTCAAAACCATAACCAAGATTTTTTTTATAAATTTTAACAATTTAGAATAATATAATAATTGTTGATACGCGACCAGGTGGAACACTTCATCTTTCCTGTTGTTTCTCTTAAATTTATTTTTTTCCTTTTTATACATTTGCAATATTTCTCTTTGAAATTATTTAATGTCCTCTGTTTAATTTATAATTTTTTAACACTTCGCTTCAAAATAAGTACTCGAATTCTTTTTTTGCAAGTTTCTTTTCACATAACTTTGCACCTTTTTAAAGCTTTACTGAATTTGATCTGTAATAATATTACATTGTTCTTTTTTTTATAATTATTACCTGTATATTGTTATAATATATGCCCACACTACGTATTTTTATTTATTTAAATTGTTACAATTTGGAAAACAAAAAATCTACTTCACATATTCAAAATGGAAGAACTTATTCTAGGTTCAAACAGGTAAGTAAAAGGCGAGTTTAGAGAACGGCAAACAGGTAACCATCAACTTCGACTTCATAATTTGGCAAACGTGAGGAATTTCATCTTGTATTTCGTGTGGATGAAGTTAAATTAATCCTGCCGTTTTGTCGTCTAGTAAATGTTCAGATAATTGAATTAATATAACGCAGTCTTGTGGGAGGGGTTGGGGGTTGGGAGAAGTTCCACCCCTCCCCAACCCTTCAAAACTTTCAAGTAGGCAAACAATCGCTTTGACATATTATTATAATATCATCTTTATCATCATCCGATATGCGGAATGTGGGAGAACCACTATTATCTTCGTCGGAATGAATTAATTCGTTACCTACGTCGTAATATTTAAGGTAGACGTTACTTGGTACGTGCATAATTCACGTATGGGCAGATATGGCAGCGAGATAATATGCAAATGATGCGAGAGTTTCTAAAGCATCAATAGGAATAGGAAGTCTCTGATGGAAATTAGTAATGCTTGAATTTGCAATCAAAACAAGAGAGTGCAAATAATGATGTGTTATTTAATAAAAACATTCCTTTTCATAAACAAGTTTGGCAGCGGAACTTTGTTAACAACTTTGTTACAAGACCTACACAATGTAACTCTTTTAAATGGGTCAATAGCAGTCACGTCATTATTAAACAATTAATAAAACAGATTTCAAAGTACCTACCCCCAAAAATAGAGAATTTATTGTTCCAATTATTTTCTCCGTAAATTGGTTTAAAACCAATTAATCATTAACCCCCGACGCAAGCTACTAAACGAATGTACCGATTAATGTGTTTTTTTTTGTATGAAAGCTGATGTGATCGAGATGGTTCTTAGCTACAATTCATGAAAAATTTGTTATGCGTTTCTAGATCATCAGCTTTTTTGTGTTAAGGGTTGCTTCAAATTTTGAAAATTTTACTATTTTTAAATTTTACACATTTTAAAAATTGAAATTGGGCGCGGGTATACAGAAACCTATATTTTTGTTATTAGTTTTGGGGTATTATGCCGTGTTGCGCTACCCTCTTCTTTAGCCAACGTTTCGGACAGCGTTGCAGTGTCCATCATCAGGACAGATGTGTAATAGTTAGGGGTGATGTTTGTAGCGCAACACGGCATAATACCCCAAAAACTAATAACAAAAATACTTTTGGCCGTGAAAATCTAAAATCGTATCAGAACCCTATATAATTAAATTAGTCTCAAAGTGGTCTAACCACAGTTTGAAAATTACCCTGTCAGCCGAAATGCTTGCAGAATTATGTAATAACATTTTTAATTTGTTTTCAATTAAATGCATAAAGAAATAATTGGAATTTATCAAAAACGATCAACAAATAAAGATAACAAATAATATAATTTTACAAGAGAGGAAAAGCAAAAGAACGAACGATGAACAAGCGGTTCCGTCGAAAAGAAAAACTAGCGACATCTTGCGGAGATGGCGTGATTTAACTTAAATACGGTTTTCGAGGGGCGAGGGAATAATCATAATCACTTTACTTTTCAGAGATAAGAAGTTAAATATAAAATTTTGGCTTGTGACACTTTTCTACGGAATAAGCGATATATAAAAATTGTAGGTGTTTGAGTGGTAGGTGAAAAAGGGGACATTGCGGGATTTCTGGCAAGAACAAATTATTTTATCGGAATCTCAAATCCGTTGCGTTTAAAGATACGTTTACAAAGACATTCACAAAGTTTTATTTAGGAGATCATCGTTACGAAGAAAGTAAAAATTGTGTAAATTATGAGTAGAAACTATTGCTGAGGTATGTACCTAATGACCAAGATTTACCCCCAGAAGTAACAACAGAATTTCCCCCGGGGGGTGAACTTTAGGGGTGGTTTAGAAATGTTAATTTGGATAAGGGTCAAGTATTTGTCTCTTAATCCATTTGTCAAATTTCCTATCTCGACCTATCAACGTCCGTACGAAACCTTTAATGTCTTCCCGTCCAACCGGGTTACCTAGGAAATATTTATGACATCGACTGAGAAATGGCAGGACGAAATAATGCTCGATAATTTTAGAGAAAATCATATTTCAGCTATATTATGTTTAAAGTTTCAAGGTCGAAGTGACTTTCCGGCTTCTTCTGAGTTCAACATTTTTCACTAAAGGAACAGTTTGGTGTATATGTTTACAGAGAATGAAAAGCTCCATAGACTCCAAGACTTCGAAATAATTAATAATTTTATTTACAATAAAAAATAATAGTTTCAGAAGAACCCTTCCTTCATCAAGAAAATATAAAAACTAACCTACGGTACAACATATTGTTAGTGTAACACCATAATTCAGAATTGGAACGTTCCTTGAAATGGCATTAGTCGTGTTTGGTGACTAGATATGAAAAAAGAGGTACATTTTCCATATCTCCTTTTCTTCCCCACTACTCTTAGCTTCACAACATACCAAAATTGGAGATGCCGTAGTTTCATTGGCTCCAGACGGTTGGGAGCAGTTGAGACTCTTGCGTGATATTCAGATAAAATAAGTTTTGCAAGTATGCAGGTCCCTTCAGCGGTTTTTTGCTAAGCCGACTGCTCATATAAGTATGTCGTATTTTGGTATTCGGCCGCATAGCGTCACCGCATGATCCTTCGGGGTGTCGGAATTATTGTTAGTAAAAATATTTGTATAGCGGATTTTTACTCAAGACGCCCGCAGATATATGTATACCGACTACGTTGGTTGTATGACTGTATATCCTCTTTACTACTTGAAGACGTCATCTTTTAGGGGATCAACTGTCCGAGGGATCAATTGGAAGACTTATCTGCTGTCCGCGGGTCAACTGTCCGGCGGATCAACTGTCCGGGTATCAGCCGTCGGCAGGCCAACTGTCGGCGGGCAAATTGTCGCTGGATCAATTGTCGGGTCATATAAGTAGGTACCTTAGATGTAGGTACCATATACCAATAACGTTCCTATTTAGACATAGGTAGTAATTAATCCGGTATATTTTAAAGTTCGTGGATTGTGATATTACGTACTGCATTAATTAAACCTGCACTATCTGACATCTGCGTTTGCACAGCCTGTTATTTACACACCATTATTTATCTTTTACTACCAAATTGGTTGCAGAGGGCAAACTTCGAACAAATACTATCATTATACTGCGATACTGGTTGATACTGCCAAACCATATCGTAATTTATCGTGGAGTTTGTACAAATAGGGGTTCATTAGATGGGGACATCTACATGTCATTAATTGGAAGGCTCCGATAACCAAAGAAAATAAAAGTATCCAATATAAATACTCCTACTTCCTTGCTGCGCGTTTTTGAGGCTCCAATCTACTTATTTAAGGAGCTTTATAAATTGAAATGGCGTTTGAAGTTTGTGATGAAATATGAAAAAATGAAACGTGGAAAGCTTGTGAAAATTTTATTCAATTGATAAATTACCGTACATGCGAAAACCTTACTAATTAGAAACAGACAAAAATATTAATAACGTTAAAGCCGGTAAATTGGTAAATCTTAGGTTTTACTAGTAAATCTTAGGTTTTACAAGTAAACCTTAGGATTTATCAACATTAAAAGTTATCAGAGATGACGTATTTATTTACAATATTAAGACTGCAAGTCAGCTGGCCTGCCTACCCGAGAGGTAAAAGGGATCCGGCGGCTCGCTTATCGGAGCTTGTCCCGCTGGCCCCGTCTACACGGGTGCGCCTACCGACTGTGGAGAGAAGTATTTATATCAGATATTTGCATTCCAACGATGTCATTTTTTGAAAAACTTTTCAATGCATTATTCAAAGAAACCAGACAAAATTACATTTTAGCGTTTAAAAATTGCTTTATTTTAAGCTTGAAATACCAAACAAATTGAAAAAAAGCTTACCTCAAAACTTTTTAATCAAAACATCGAAAATTGATTTAAAAAATCAAGAAAACTGTCACCACACCTACAATAAAAATATTAAGAAAATTTTGAAGTAGCTTTTTTAAAAAAAAATAACCTAAAAGTAAACTGACATTTTGAAAGGATAGCTTACATATCTAAAAACGTTTATTACTTTGATAAGTTTACCAACACACGTTTTAGACATTTATGTTACAAAAAAACTTTCAACAAAAACTCATATATCACTTTCAAGAAATGCTCTAATAAAAATACCACAAAATTCAAATTAGGAATATTGATATAACGCAGGGTTTCCCAAACTTTTTCTTCAATGGAACACTTTGCAAGCCCGTAAATTTTAACGGAACACTTGGCTTATTTTTTAGATTGGGTACAAAGCACTCTTTTTAGGGTGAATTGCCTATTTCAAAAAATTCCTAATAATAAACATTTAAAAAATATATTATTAAATATATAATTTATTTAGTATACAAACAAAAAAATGGAATGTAAACAAAAAAGTAGAATAAATAAAGCACCTAATGACTTTGACGATTTTGGATTTGTGAGTTGCATATCATTTGTGAGTTGCGAGATCAGGAACAATAATAGTTTGTTTTGATAAATTATTGGGGTACTCTTCTGACAAACTTGCCCAGAAATCATTTAAGCACTGATTTTGTATTTTTGTTAGTCACTAATTAAATCAAATAGATTTTCATATTCACTTGCGCTTAAGCCTACTGATTTACCTAGCTTTCACGGAAAATGGATTCCAAACCCAGGAAACGTCCTTACTAGTTTTCGAAAAATATTGCAAAAGAGTTGTTTTCAAGTTATGCAGGTATTCTTAAAATTCTTTGGGAACCTCTTCATCTACTTTAAAATTCATTCAAATATTAACGTAAGGTAGGAAAACAATCAAAATGATTAGATTGAACTGATTAAATCCTAAATTGTATTTTTTTCACTTTTTAACATTTACCTCACCATGCGCGTTTATAGATTGGCTAATTACAAACAAGGATGTAAGACTGATTGATTTTTTCAATATTTTTCTTCCAGGTAAAGTCGATATCGTAAAAAATATGGTTGGGTTCCTTGGGAACAGAAATTTCGTGAAACACATACAGATCCTTTATCCCGTTGTGATTGTTTCCACATCACACAGATGTTCATATTATTGACTCTTAACACAGTATTATAAACCATAGTAATAAACTTCAGAGATTTTTTTTCAATATATAAAATGAAAATTTACTGCAATAACAGCATAAACGGCTTTTTCAAATTCCATAAAGCTTAGTCTCTCTACCTGGAAGGGTCTAGCAACTAATTTAAGAACCATTGTGAAATATTGATACAAGTAATAATTTCTTGTGAATAACATCAATAGTGTTTAAATATGAATATGTGTATTTTATATTAAATAAAATTGTTCCGACAAATTGTCGCGGAACCCCTATTCAGGTTCGGCGGAACCCTGGTGTTCCGCGGAACACAGTTTGGGAAACCCTGATATAACGGTATATTCCCATTTTCTCCCAAGTTCTATTTTTAATACGAAATTACTGTATAATTTCTTGACTGACAACAAATAACCCAAATAATTTATAAATATATTGAATTACGCAAATATAATAATAAATCGATCGTTTTATGAAATAAAAACATGATTCACGAAGAGATTATGAAGACAAATATCTATAACTCGTAGCATCATAACTGTGAATGCTCAATTTGAACAGAACACTTCGGTGTTGCTCGTTTAGATAATATTTTTCTTAAGTTTATTAGAAACAAATCGAATTTATAATTGGACGGTCTTTGTACAACGTGTAACTAAAACACTGTTTAACGGTTGGGAAGTATTTTTTTTAGTAAGGCTGAATTTGTTTTGGATCCGGAATCCCTGGAGAATTTGACTGCCTCCATGGTTGAGTTGTTACCTTCACTAGCTACGAATAACGAAAAGGGTTAATATCACGGCATGCTCAAGAAAACTTTACAAAATTATTGTGTTGTTTCACAATTAACTAATTTCATTTTTTTTATTTATTTAAAGAATAGATAATACATATAATTAACAAAGAAGTCCTGCTAAGCCAATTGAATTGGCTTGTCAATAGGTGCTTATATTTTAGTTACATATGCATTTTTTAAATTTAAAATTTACATCTTATATCTACAGATTCAACATTTTTTCATACATATCAATATCGATATAAATATTTTTTTCCGATAGCCAATTTTTCATATATTTAGCCTTATTCATAGAATTACACTGCTTTATAGTGTCAGGTAATAAATTAAATATCTTCGGTATGATATATTCAAACGTTCTCTGTCCGTACTTATTGTTAATTTTCGGAACTACGAGTATTAACCCGTTGTTGCGCGTGAATCTAGTGCTGTATTTATGTTCTAATTTCTCTTTATGCTGCGGGGTAAATACATGCTGAATTATAATTTCGTGCCATAGTATTGCCTTAACAGATAAGATTTTGGCACTGCGAAACAGCAACGGTGTATTATGTCTCTGTTTGAAAATATTAGGGACGACTAATAATTTTACAATTGCGTTTTGTACAACTTGGACTTGTTTCAGATTGGTTATAGTAGTATTTCCCCATATTCTTAATCCACGTCTTATAATAGATTCTGCCAGAGACATATAAATTAAGTGTTTCAATTGATTGGAAAAAAAATAATGTGTACATTCTGCCAGCAATTGATGTCTTTTACAGGTTTTTTTAATATGTTTGTCCAATTTAAAAAAAAAAAAATCTACTGTGACACCTAGATACATGTATGTATTCCGTAATTAATTCTAAGCTTAAATAAATATATCACGTTTGCGGCAGTCCGGAGTCTAAGTATCGCCCTGGTGAAATACCATCATTCAGAATTGAAACGTTGCTTGAAGTAGCTTTAAGCATGTTTGGTGATCAGATCTGAATAGCCAGATACTTTCCCACCTTCTGCTTCCCCATTTTATTCCTCTTCCGAATGCCATCAGCCTTTGAAAATACCCCAATTATTGGAGATGCCATTGTCTCACTCCGGCTCCCGGGCGGTTGGGAGCAGTCGGGGCTCTTAATGTGGTATAATTAAGGATTGATATACCATAACTAACGAATCATCAGTAAAACTGACATATCGGAGGACGAGCTCATAAATGACGAAGATGGATATAGAAAAAATGGTTTCTACTTATGCGTAGAACAATTCCACTGCGCTTAATGTTAGGGTTCCAGTTATCCAGTACTAATAAATCCAAATACCTACACAAACATTTATATATTAATATTAACATTCTAACCGCGAACATCGGTGAATGTTTGAATTCAATTTTACTTTAGTGCTAAAATAATTATTATTCTGTTCGATCATAAATAATACGAAATTCATGATAATGCATTTTATGGACGAAGGTCTGATGCTGTCAAGTACGTAAACATGTGGTTTAAGTACGAACCAATGAGAACATTTCTTTTCATTTAAAATGATATATGAATCATTAAAAATAAACATGTAAACGAAGTACCGAGAAATAAAGAAAGATCGCTTTTTGTTTGAAATATAAAATTAGAGATTTTTTTGTTCTAATTTAAAATAATGTTTTGAACTTTTTCACTTCTCATACCCAAGATAACAATCGATGTTACTTAGCTTCTGTGATCTTCAATATCTACTTAAGAGGGCATTACCAGAGAAAACCGGAAATACGTCATTTTCAAAAAAGTTTTTAGACGTATTGACTCTTTTCCACAAAAAATTATAAAATGGATTTCGAAAGATTGTTCTTTTATCTAGCATTCGTATGTAATAAATTTTGAGATTTTTTTTTAATTTTTAGTATAATAAGGTTATTCCATAGGTCGTTGGCAGATTTGTTAAATTTTCAAAAAAGTTTTTGTATTATACCACACCCATTTCAAATAATAAAATCATGCAGTAAAATAAATCAATACATTATCTAGCAAACGTATGTTTTAGAATTTTAATTTTAGTTTCAATAAAATCATTAAAAAATATGTACGTACATGTGTTTCTTGGCGAAAATTGTGTATTTATTTGCGCACTTACAAAAAAATATGTATATATCAGATTTTTTAAACATTCTTATTAAATTTAGACATTATTGAAAAATGATAAATACTTATAATCAAAAAATAACTACAAAAAGTACATTATTTTAATAGTTTTATAATCACGCCTTTCAGCATTTTTGGATGAAGGTATAAATTAAAGCTAATTTGAATTGAAATAAATTCGATATTGAGTTATAATTTAAAAAAGCTGGTACGGAGAATAATCAATCTTTCTCATTGTAACCGCCCTGAAATTTCGACGAAATGTGGATTTTCGTCCGCTGGCTGGTTAAACGCTCTTAAGATTTTTTAAATTCGAATGTGGCGCTTTTTTAATGTGTGAAGCTTTATGGAGTGTAGAAGGGTATGAGATGGAAATACATGTTATGAAGTATCTGGTTATTCAAATATGATCAACAATCACGACTAAAGTCATTTCAAGCACCTTTTTGATTCTGATTGATGGTCTTTCACTGTGTGCATCTTCAACTAAGCATTTTTTATAAAAACGCCCCAATACGCCACTGTTAAACTATATTGCAATCCGGTTGGGCAGCATTGTGCGGAGCGTAGAAGAAAACGTTGGAAGGAATTTATAAATTTATTAATGTATGTAGGTCTCTAAGAGGTCCAGATTATAATATATGAAGGAGGAAAAACAGTTGCCGATTGTTAATTCTACAAGCGAGTCGACCTACATAAAAATGGGTCGAAGAAACGACCCGTTCTCATAAAGTCAACATCAAATGTAAACCGGTGTTCCGGTCGTGTTTCAGTCGAGTTTTACATATTTGGGATCAATTCTGCTAGCTCTATCGAGAGACTCTTCTTAATTGCACAGAATCAAGATGGTTTAACAGGTATTTTGAAGCTCCAGCCCAGAAGTAACTCCCAAATTCAATTTTTGGACGTATCCGAGATTTGTAAAGAGTTAGAAGCTGGTCACTATTAATAAGAATCTGCAAGTCCTATACGAGACGCCCAGTTTCTTTGAAGACACATTTATCGGGTTTCAACGAAGCCTCGGTACTTGAGCCTGTACATCATACCTTCAATTATTTTCATACGTAACCAGGCAAAATTTCTAAGAAAGCTAAGATAAATGCAATAGACAAACTTGTGATTCACGGGAGGCCGAAATATTTTTCAGTTGAATAAATTTCAGGTTCATATTAATTTAATTGATTAAATGTAATTATTTATAATAATTAATTTATGTAAGAATGATTTACTTACCATGTTTCAAGATTTTATTTTCTCAGAAACGTGTAACTTGTTTAAATTTGACTAACTCAAATATCACGGTAACGCAGAAATTAACATCGTGGGAGTCGAAGTAAGTTCTCGAACTGGATAATGTGAAGGTTAACTATTTTAAGTAAATATTATTAAAGTCATGTAGCTCTAATGTATTAGATTATCGTAATACATTTTGTGAATACTTTTATGTACTGTGTGAGCATTGTTGGATGTTGTGTGTTGTGATTGTCCTATTTTATATTTAAATTCATTTAGCACTGAACACTTTTACTTATCATTTATTCTAATCTCGATGTACAGAGCCTCTTATCTTAAACTTTCGTGTCTATGCCACCTGTCACTATAATATTGCGATGAATTGTCTGTCTATAATCTATTTTGTCTGTGGCCGTGTCAAACTTTCTCTTTTGCAATGTTTATAAAATGGCTTGATGTCATTTCGCTGGTCATTATTCTTTTCGTTTTCCTAAACTCTGCTTGTTTACCTTGAAATCGAGTCGTCTTTCGCTTCTGCTTAATTAATTAGTCTAAATTATTGTCGCCAGTCAAGTGTTCAGACCAGAATCACTCTGTAAAATTATTCACCAGAATAAACAGTACAAATATCCAGTATCAACATAAGTGTTTTTACTACCCAAGGATTACCAACTCAACTCTCTCATCTCACTGTACGGTTCTTCAGTGTGGAACTGAAGGAAGTCTATAAAGCAGCTCAACCTTACAACCTGACTGCAGCTATCTGGTAGAAGTGTGTCATTCCGGCCGGAACGAATCCAAAGATTCCGAGTCCGAATGCGTTTGATTCGTTCCGAGTCCGCAAAATGTTATGAATCAGTTCCGGAGTCGCTCGCACTCGGGAACGAGTGACAGAGTAAGAGTAAAGGAACCACTAACGGGAGGAGGTACGCGGCGCGGGCCGGGGGGCGTTGATTTGCTCTAGCAGGGCGGTCTTACTCTCTCACTCGGGAACGAGTGAGAGAGTGAAAGTACAGGAGCCACTCAAGGGAAGAGGTGCACAGCGCGGGCCGGGGCACAGTGTACCGCTCTAACCGGTCACGAAAACATTTTTCAAAAAGAAATAGCATTATCTCGTACTCAAAATATAGCAAGGACCATTGATTTTTCCTTTTGTCGGAGCAAATTTGCTTTCCGGCAAGTTTGCGCCAGCGATAATTACTTGTTTTATGAAGATCATTTTTTAAACACAAGGTACAAGGACTCCATTGTTCGTGAATTTCAAATAAAACCTTAATATTATCTTACACGGTTCTCATAAAGCCGTCAAATGACATTACTCATCTCAAACAGATTATTATAAGCTATATAAAGATAAGATTTCTCGAAATAATAATCTCACAATAAACAATAACATGTTAATGTAAACACACACGCCCAGCTGGCAGCAACGGCTCGACACTAACACATAAACACATTGAAGCGCATCACGAGGTGGCAAAAAAGTTCAATGTTCGATGAGATTTGAAAGGGTCATTGTGATAGAAAATGTAACTAAAAAATAAATGTTATAAAATTGCTTTACTGTTAAAGGACATTGTAGAAAACATTCGGTTTTATAAAATTAATATTTTACAGAGAGAACACCAGATGGTGAGTACCATTTAAATAATAATAAAAATATCATTTCTTGAAAAGCAAAAACCTAATTATGTTTAATTTTTTAAATCCCTAATAGGTTTCAATGATATAATATTACAGTTGACAGCATTTATTTTTAGGTCAAGACTAAATCACTGTTTCAGTGGTTGATGATTTACAAACATTACTCGACTCATTAATTGTTTCCGATTCCAGGTAAATAAACTGGAGTAAAGTTCATTCACAACTCCTACTTTTACTCCTCGTATGTTATTATGATTCCCCAACTCCGTAACATTCCACGATTCCGTCGAGTACGGCGAGTCAAGCTGAATCAACTCTCAGCATTAAATCAGCAGGAGTCAAACTGAGTTTGGTTCCGGCCGATTCAACGACTCCGGCTGAGCGCCACAATGAGTTTGATTCGGCGAGTCCAGTGGAATCGCCGGAATCAAAGGAGCGAGTCCAGTGAATCGAGTCCACCCAGTCGATTCGGGGTCCGGAATCGATTCCGTAAAATAAGTGAATCGACACACTTCTACTATCTGGAGAGAACCACACCTAGAATCTACGCAAGCATGTTATTTTAACATGAATATTTCATTAAAATGATAGCTGTAAGTAGAATCTAATTTTAAACAATCTAAAAAAACATTCTTTGCACAGTGGTTTGCTATGTTTGGTGACTTACCAGGGATACTGGGGTTTACGGGGGTGCGGTTTTTCAAGGTTTGACAGCGGATACGTTTTTCCACCTATATTTTTTTTCATTTTGGGAGGCAGATATGCGTACCGCCGCCTCCAGAACCATTTATAGGATAACCAACACCTCTGCCATAGGTTACCTCAAGGGATTCGCTACGTTTGGTGACTTAGCAGGGGTGCCTGGGTTCATGGGGGTGAAGTTTGTCCCGGTCTTGGCGGCGGATGCGCCTGACCACCAGCTGCATGGCAGGCCGTATCGAGAGAGAATGTTTGAGGGAGTCCCTATGGCTTCTCCAGCAGTACTCTCTCGGAATATCGCCTAGTATCGCAGTGGGAGGGATGGATTCATACTTCTGTGGCGGCCACGTCTGCTGAATTCATTGCGCCGCCGCTGGTCTCCCACCGAACGCGCTAGAAGCACACAACGAACTACCTACAGTTACTACGGCCGGCCGCGCCGTCTCGTAAATAATAATTTCGCTACTTAACAGCATTACCTACCAAAACTTACACTTCATCTTTATCGACTTAGAAAAAGCTTTCGACCGAGTGCCAAGAAGACTTGTGTGGCAAGCTATGAGAGCTCAGGAACTACCAGAACATTATGTGAACCTCATAGAAGACATGTATAACAATACCCGCACAAGGGTCAGAAGCCCGGTCGGTCTGAGCCAAGAATTCGAGGTTGAGGTGGGAGTTCACCAAGGTTCGGCGCTGAGCCCATTACTGTTCAACTTAGTAATGGATTACATCACCAAAAATATTCAAAAGAAACTACCCTGGAACCTTTTGTATGCAGACGATATCGTACTGATTGCCAAAACTGCGGAAGATCTGCAAAATACCTTGACAGAATGGATAACAGCACTTGAAACATCAGGACTTCGTGTCAGCAGGTCAAAAACGGAGCACTTGGAATGTAATTTCAGCAGTACAGCGAGCAACACTACCGTTTACTATCCAGACAGAATGCCGGTGCCAAAAGTAGAATCCTTCAAATACCTTGGCTCAGTAATAACAAAAGATGCAAATGTAGAAGCCGATGTATCTCACAGAGTAAATGTTGCGTGGCAGAAGTGGCGATCACTCACTGGAGTACTGTGCGATTCAAGCATGCCCATTCGCACAAAAGGCAAAATATACAAAACTGCAGTGAGACCAGCAATGCTGTATGGGGCTGAGTGTTGGACAGTGAAGGAAAATCACGTCCAAAAACTGCACGTTGCAGAAATGAAAATGCTTAGATGGTCAGGTGGGGTTACGAAACTGGACAAAATACGAAACGAACATATAAGGGGTAGTTTCAAGGTAGCCCCCCTTCCTGAAAAACTAACAGAAAGTCGCTTACGGTGGTATGGTCATGTAATGAGAAGAGACAAAGAACACGTGTGCCATAAAGCGCTAGCTATACCTGAAATAAAAAGAGGAAGAGGACGCCCCCCTCTGACATGGTGGACCAGCATGGCAAAAATAGCTCAAAATTTCCCCAATCCAACAACCCAAGACCGGTCGTCTTGGCGCAGATTGATTAGGAGAGCCGACCCCACTTAAAGTGGGAAGTGGCAAAGAAAAAGAAGAACAGCATTACCTACCACGAGAGTAATTACTCGCCGCGGCTATATAAGCAGCCGATTGCTTGTTCGCTGCAGTCAGTCAGTACCTTCCCATTCATCGGTCAAGCAACACAGTCCGAGCAGTGCCGCGACTAAGTACGTGCCTACGCCGGGCACCGGCCCCGCGCAGTCAGCAGTGAACAATATTTGTCCAGTGTGACGCCAGGAACGTTTCCAGCACCTTCGAGGAACTTCACCAACCACCAACTGGCAACGAGCCAGCAACCAGCAACCGGCAACGAGCCAGCAATCAACAACCGGCAACGAGCCAGCAACCAGCAACCGGCAATGAGCCAGTAACCAGAATCCTCGCCGCCTCTCAAGGTTCCTTCCTGCTTTACGTGTGTGTGTCGACTCAAAGGCCACACAGCCGCCATACCTCGTCTACACGACGACGGTCGACCGCCTGGACCAAGGTCACTTCTACACCGGCATGGTGTAGAGTGTAGAGCAACACGCCGGCTCCCTGAAGACCTGTGATCTTCACCGCCGTAGTCTCCTGACCTTTTTCTCACTCATCATTCAGCAGCAACGCTACCGGCACCACTGTCACTCCACCTCCGCTACGTAGCGCAACAATAAAGACTGACTCATACATCGACTGACGCCTTTTATTTCTCGTCCCGTCTCTGCCAATACGGCCCGCTCCCTCACTTCCATCTACCCTGGTCACACTGACCCCCAGATTCCTACCCATCCCCAATACCCTTTTCCTTCCCAGAACTTCTTCTCCTACTTTTCCTAAAAAGACCCTCGACACAGCATCCCCAAGAATGACATAGTCCCTGATGGGAATTATTTTCCTCAGGGCATCCTGGAGCTAATGTAAAAAAAAAAAAATGCGTGGTAGGCCGGATCGGGAGAGATTGGTTGTGGAAGACCTTTTGATTTGTCCAGCAGGACTCTCATAGAACATTGCTTTGCACCGCAGTGGGAAGAATGGATCATACATCCTTCCTGTACTCCTGGACACACTGACCCCCAAATTCCTACCGTTTACTTCCGTACCTTTTTCTCTCCCAAAATTTCATCTCGTTTTTTTTTTCCCAAAAAGACACTTCACACAACATGTTCAAAGTTGACACATTCCGAGGGAAATTGTTTTCCTCAGGATCTCCTGTGTGAAGCTAACTTTAAAAACAACTTAAAATAAGAAAAAATAACAACAAAAAATCATTAAAACAACGAGGATAAACAAGGACAAAATATGATATGGCGCAGCCGACTTTGAACTGAATCTGTTGACCAGTTTTTAACATGAGGCTTAATTAGCTTTATCAAACTAACAAGGTGAAAAAGCTCAGTTGAAGCGTTGTTGCATTTCCCAATCGAATGGAATATTTTCATCCGGTTTTGTTATTCCGCACTGACGTGTATGTGACTGTTATTTAATTTCGAGTAACATTTATGAAAAGGGTGACCATAATATTTTTACGAATAATTTTTTTTTTAAAATAGCTCCACACAGAAGACCCTGAGGAACCCTCTGGATCTATTATTCTTAGGGGTTGCTTTGTGGAGGGTTTGTGTAGAGAAAGGAAGGAGAGAAAGTTCTGAGAAGGAAAAATATATGAGCGGTGCGACGCATGTGCGGTGGGGAGCGATGGGTTGAGAGAGGCCTGCTGGAGAAATCAAAAGGTATCCCAGTCTCACCCGATCCGGCCCGCCACGCACTAGCTGGGCAAACGCTTCCGCTGCCAAGACCTAGATAAACTTGACCTTATGAACCCGGGAACCCTTGCTAAGTCACCAAACGTAGCAAACCACTTGGGGTGACCTATGGCAAGGATGTTGGCTATCCAATAAACGGCTTCTGGGGCGGTGGAATCCATCCGTGCATTCCAAATTCAAAATTTGGGTATAAAATTAATTCAGTTTATCGATTAATTGTTAAAGAGAGTGATTTTTACTTATTTATTTTTTATTTCATAAAATTTTATTAGTTACAGATTTATTGGTTTTCTTTTTGGCTACCACACTAGGCCAATGCCCGTGTTGTGGTAGTCTTACGTTTAATATTTTATACAACGTGTCCGGAAACTCGTAGTACAAGCGGGAAACTGGTGAATCTACATCACGTAGAGAACCCAAAAAACATATTTTTTTCGATCTAAGCATTTCGATTTTAATATTATTTTTTTTCTATTTTTCCATTTTTTCGGCAACTAAAGGGTTAAAAAAAAATTGAGCCCGGTTTACCCTTCGTTGCATTTTAAAAGACATTACACAGCTGAAATCAACCCCCTAGTGAAAATTTTTTTCAAATTTAACCTAAAAAATTCCAACTTCGGACCCGATTTACTCGAAAACGAAAGCTCAAATCAAAAAAAGTTAAACCACAAAATCGACTCCAAATGTGATGTGGATTCTCCAGTTTCCCGCTTGTACTACGAGTTTCCGGACACCTTGTATAGGAATTAATAAATACTATTTTATTGAAACAGATAATTAAACATAGGTACTAAATAAAAATTAAGAAATACATAAAAGTAAGTGAAAAATAAAGAGAAAAAAAATCATGTTGTACATAAAAATAGAAATTAAATGAAATTTTGAAATACATAAACTAATAATAAAGATTAAGTGTTAAGAACTCACGTGTTCTATACAAATACATATATTAAAACACATAGTTATATAAATTAAAATTAAAACATGAATAAAATTAAGTGAAAAACTAAGAGAAAACAAAATAACAAAATTTTAAATAAAAATAGAAATACAAATGGAAATAAAAATTTTGAAATGCAAAAATTAATAATTAAAATGTAGTGTTAAGAACTCATGTATTCTTTGAAGTATGCTCCTCCCCTTTCAAAACTCCAATGTTGTACACGTGTTATTTAAAGAGACTCAAAATTACTTGACTTTATGTCAGTACTCACAGCATTATATATTTTAGGAGCGATGAACCAGAATTGTCGTTGAGCGAATGAGATATTAGTTTTTGGGACCACGCAACCCAGGTTTGATGAAAATCGGTTTTGTGCTTGATGCTGTGGAGCGATTAGTAGGTTATTTTTTAGTATATAACAAATGCTTGTTTTAGTAAATAGCTGTCGAATATCTAAGAGCCTGATTTTGGCAAAGAGTTCATTTGAGGGATGGGTAGGTTGACATTAAGATAATTCTCAGAATTAGTTTTTGAACTAAAATAATTGGTCTAATAATGGATTCAGCACAACCACCCCATTTCATTATACCGTATGTTGATTACCTATTAGATTTCCCTTAAATTGTTTAATTTTTTTAAAATTATGTAACATAAAAATTTCAATAATAAATGAAGGTCTGTATTCCTACAATTTCCTAGTACAGCAATAAACTCTGGAACAGATAAGCTTTTGCTTACAGAAATTTAAAAAAAAAAGCTATTTTATTTGGAGTTTGTAGGTTAATGAAAATATTTTCGGTTCACAACTTTATTTCCATCATGAATTGTGGAGCTGTGAAAAAATTATTTAGTTTTCAACAAAGTAAGAATAACTTTTTAATTTTTTATCTAACTGTATAATTTTCAGTTTGAAGAAAAAAAGTGGAAAAAGCTAAATGGTAACTGACGGACGAGTAGATTTACATTTCGTTAGAATTCATTATTTCAGGTACTGAAGAATTTTCTAAGGTAAAACAGGAATTGCATGGAATGGCAGAGAGAAAGGTGGCATAGATAAAAGGGTGAAAATAAGGTATTCAAATCTTGTTACTAAATTTAGCATAAGCCAATTTATTCATGCAAACGCTTCGATTCTTTATTATGTTTAACTTCGGGGAGAATCAAAGTATCGGAATGGTGTTTGAAAAATACTGCAAGAATAAAAATATTTAAAAAATATTGGGAACAGTAACTGATTACTTTTACAACCTTTGCGAATAAGTTTATTTTTACACTGAACGATGCGTGTAAAATAGAGTTCAGAGCTATCATGTTTAGAAGTCACAAGTATGTTTTATATTCCTCAATAGGATGCACAATACCTGTGCGGGAATACGATAGATATTCGCAGGACACACACGACCGAGTCAGCGAGCCAAATGGTCGCATCCAAGACTTATCGTTTTTGGGGACACTCAGATGGCTCTGCGTGGCTCCATGGGCTCTGCTTGATTTTCGGTGAAACCAACATCAACCGAGCCGAGCAATGGAGCCGTGGATCGGCTTTACCGTATGTACATGGCAAATCCCCACGCGCGCCATCACCGGCTGATGCAAAAATTCATTCATATACCTTACCTATCTGTGTTATTTCTTGTTACTTAATTTGAAATAAACCTTTTTTCGAATAGGTGTTTGTTAAAAAAACACAAGGATTCTACTCACAGTTAACGTGTAGATTGGAATAGATTTGCTTACTAACCAATTAATTAAATAACATCACTTTACTTATCCAGTATTTAATGTGTGCATTTCTAAATCGCCAATAGATACACTTACATTTTCAATAATTTCAAAATGACTTTGTGGCACCATTATAATTATGATAATTCTGACCTAAAGGTCATGGGCGATTATTTCCTCAAATGGTGACTAAAACCAAATGGGTCAAAAAGCGACAGCTTTTCGTCTAAGTAATTCACAGCAAATGTCAAACTCTGTGTTAGATGGCAAAAATATTTACCATGACTCCCTTCCCCGCTATCTTAAAGTAACGCTATACAGGAGCTTGATCTACCGGCAACACATGGAAATAGTTGACGAAAAAATCAGGACAAGGCTAAACTTAGTCAATAAGCTAGTTGGAACTAGCTTGAAATGGGACGGCAAAACGATCAGAACGGCATCCATTGCCCTTGTTTTCTCAGCAGCTGAATACTGGTCTTCCATGATCGGCATTCAACTTAATGCTACAATACGAACTATCAGCGGGATTTTAAAATCTACTCCCCTTTTTGGCTCTTGTTCTTGCAAACATAACCCCGCCAAATATCAGTAAAGAGATTGCAATACTGAGGGAATACAAGAGGACGCTGCAAAAAAAGCGCAATACATTTGCCCGACGATGTCGTCTCTCATCCGGCATGCCGCTTGAAGTCTCAAAAACCTTTCTGGATGGAAGGAGAGAGGCTCCTCTCTCACCTCAGTAGATAGGAAGAAACTTGAGTGGCAATCAGCCAACCTGAGAAATGCCCATCTCGTATACGACCCCACTGAAACACAGTCCGGATAATCATTACCTCGTAAACTCTTGGCCATCATCAATAGGATAAGGTGCTCCCGAAGCCGCCATGCCCACAAGATGCATAAATGGGGCCTTAAACAGTCGGCGATATGTGAATTTGGGGCGGTGCACAACACCGAATATGTGGTCAACGAATGTCCGCTTCATTCATTCCCCTGCGGGATTTTTGAGGTCCACATGGCGACGGCAGATTGGCTCGCAGACCTAGATGTCCCCTCCGACTCCCACCATACCCACTGAAACGACAGCGCAAATTAAAGCTTTTTTCTCCGATTGCTCAATATTTTTTGGTAAGCATTTCGAATATTTTCCACCCACATTAGAAAAAAAAATTCAATTTTAATATGGAGACATACAAACTGATTATAGTTCTACATAGCCAATGAATTCACATATCTTTTGTCGATTATCACATATTCGTAAGATTTATAAAAAAAAAATTATAAATTCGTAAACTTCTACTCAATCGCTTACAAATAAGGGAAAATTTGCAAAGCAATCCGAGGTATTTTAATTTTTTTTGTTTTTTTTTATTTTTTATTAGTGACTATTTAATTACAGGTTTGATGAGAATTACAACATATGATAATGTATATAAATATTTCATCTGTTTGTTCTTAGTCCTCCTCACTAGGTGGTCCTGTTCTGAGGCATATTGCCATATTGTGGCAAAAAGCACTCCAGTGGTTATGAAAGAAGAATTATGATAAAAATAAGTTTGTGTGAACCACTATATTAACCAAAAATATCTAAAGGTTCCTCCCCTTTTCACCTTTCAGACCAAAACCAAGGAGCATAGTAGGTCGTCAGTTCCCGGCTCATCATTATTAGAGCCGGCTCCTTTAGGGCGCCGATGTTTCCGGAAGTGTGGCATCCCTATTTCGTGCATTTGATCCGTGAGCGCACATAGTTAATTACAGCGCGTCCTGCCCGCTCCGGCGTCATCAATGCAAAACTCAATAACGGCCTAATTACATTAATTTCGCTAATAATGGATGCAAAACATGGCTGAAATTTACAGTTGACGAGAAACATTGACAAGGAGCGCGCCATATGCTTTGTAATTACACATTTGATTGGACATTCCCATAATTAGATTTTGCCATACATATTTTGCCATGATAAATTAGTTTCATTTGTCCCGTGTTAATTCAATGCCCATTTAATTCGCTCACCAACTCTCGACGAGGAAATGTCAATTGTTTGTTCTGGCCTCAGAGCGAGATTACTTTTCTGCGTCGAATACGGTTGCAACAAAAATTTCGACAAATTATAGAAGAGTATCTTTTGCATCAGTTATTAACTGATCTCAAATGTCAATATATTAGTATACCTACAATTAATGGGAGTACGACGTGAGTGACATTAGTGGCAATTTGGGTGATGGGTACCGCCGCCCCGGAAATCATTCATTGGATAACAAAAACCCCTACCATACGTCACCCAAGTGGTTCAAGGGGTTAGGTTTGTCAGCGGAGGATTTTGTCAATGGTTCAGGAGAGACTGGTTGAGGGAGATTTTTTAACCCCTTAAGCCGCCGCTACCCGAATTTCTACCGATTTCTTACGTATCTCCCGTAAACATTTGAAGTTTTTAAGCTCTTTAAAAAATATATGTTATTATTGAAGATAATATCTAGACGCGTTCCACGCCGAAACGTATATAATATGAAATTCCTTCGATAGAAAAAAATCGCAAAATACGTTAAGAAAATTATTATAATCACGTTTGCTTCAGTTATTTTACAAGTTATAGTTGGGAAAAAATTCACAATGTTTCTTTAAATGATACTTAAGATGCCTTCCAGATTTTTGTTCTATTTTAAACGAGTCGTGTTTTATTAAACATTTTCACAATTTTCGCATCGATTTTATCGCTTTAAATATTAGCGCGCTCCTTTAACATTCGTAATTACATATCTCTCCATTTTCTTCTTTTTGAATAAACAAAAAATTTAACAAAACAAAAAGACGACTTCAAAAAATGCACTAAAAAGTAAAAAAATAATTTCGTATTCTTCTACGACTTCATAATCAACTTACTTTTTCTACTCATCAATATGTAGGTACGATTGTTATTTTTGGAGTCGATGTCAGTCAAGGTAGGTTTGTAACTACATACATAGTTATAGGTGAGATGTGCTTGTGTCGCCCGAGAGACTTGACGAGGCGAGAGGCGAGAGCGGGGCCCTTGGCGTGAGGGGAACTGTCAAGTAAACACGCCGGGCCGGGTACCTTTGCTGACACCGACTCCAAAAATATCAATCGTACCTACATATTGATGAGTAGAAAAAGTAAGTTGATTATGAAGTCGTAGAAGAATACGAAATTTTTTTTTTTTACCTTTTAGTGCATTTTTTTAAGTCGTTTTTTGTTTTGTTAAAATTTTTGTATATTTTTTGATTTTTAGTAAATCTGAAGTTGACTTATTTGTTTAAATATGGGTAGACCTACTAAATGTGCTGCTCATATGACACAGATATAATTTGACCATAACGACGTTAGGGTCAAATTAAGAGATTCGGCCGAGTATCGTTAATTTGCTCCTAAGAATTGAAGAGTTCCGTTACTTTGTCATGGATCCCATAATCAGAACCTAACCAAACTCTCACCAAACTACCCTTGAAGTACATCCTTTCCAATAAAAAAAGAATCGTCGCAAATTTAAGTCTTCTATGGTTTTCTCATGGATGCCATTGTCGGAACTGGACCAAATTAAAATGGGACCACACGGAAAGCACCAGCTTTTAAATAAAAAAAAGAATCATCAATATCGGTTCATCCAGTCGAAATTTCTGAGGTAACAAACATAAAAAAAAAATAAATAAAAAATACTGTCGAATTGAGCACCTCCTCCTTTTTGAAGTCGTTTAAAAACATTGAATGCTGTATAAAGTTTATCGAATGTTTTAGAAGTAGGTTTTAGATAGTAAATTCACTTAAACACTTAAGAAATTTGACACATACCACATTAAAATTGTTTGTAACAACATTTTTCCCAAACTTTTTTTGGTAAAAAAATCACACATTGAATCTGGTATTTCGGGTAGCTATGTTAGTAGACAAATAAATTAAATCGAGTATTTACCAATCAATCTTTTTTACTATAATATTATGAAGAAAGCTTTTCTTGTAAAATATGAGTCTGATAACCGCATTTCGCAATCACAAAGACATCCATGTAGTGCTTGGTAAGTACCTACTTTGGGGTTACTTACACCTCCTAGTAGGTATTCCAACGGCTCAATATCAATTATTATTGCCAGCAGCTGTCAACGCCACACCAATAATCCAACCCGGGCTCAACAACTGTCGTACGGTTTCATTCAACTTTAATAGGATTTCGTTTGATTATAAAATTCCAGTGGAAGGCTTTGTTTTATACGAATGGAAGGAGGGTGAAGGCAGTAGGTTGCATGCGTCATTGCGGATAGATAAAGCATTTATTTGTAAAGAATACTGATAGAGAAGCTGACTAAAACTTTATTAAAGGTTAAAAACTAATAAAAATACCTACTGTGTGGTCCCTTGATCGTCTCTAGCGGCCTGAACTCATTTGTTTGCCGATCTCCTTGGATGACTTCTTTTGTTTCAAAACAAGGTTAGGTGAGACTCGGAATAAAACACTTATGTTCATTTATTTACTGGTATATTGTCGACTGCATGTAAAGTGCAGATAATCTAGCAATAACGTGAAAGGGTACCGCCGCCCCGGGAACCTTTATTGGATAACCAACACCTCTGCCATAGGTCACCCCAAGTGGTTCGCTACGTTTGGTCATTTAGCAGGGATGCCCGGGTTCATGGGGTGAGGTTTGTCTAGGTCTTGGAGGCGGATGACCAGGACATACTGAACCCCCATCCTACCCACCCCTTAAACCCTTTTCCTTCCCAGAACTCTCCTCTCCTTCCTTTCCTTAAAAAAACCCTCCACACAACATCCTCAAAGATGACATAGGCCCTGAGGGAAATTATTATCCTCAGGGCCTCCTGTGTGGAGCTCATGTAAAAAAATAAAAAAAAATAACGTAAAATGATTTTTGATGCTGGCTGCAAGGCTTTTAGATATGGACTTTTTTTTACATGAGCTCCACACAGGAGACCCCGAGGAAAATAATTTCCCTCAAGGCCTGTGTCATCTTTGGGGATTCTGTGTGGAGGGTTTTTTAAGGAAAGGAGGGAGAGGAGAGTTCTGGAAAGGAAAAGGGTTTAAAGGATGGGTAGGAATCTGAGGTTCAGTGTGTCCCAGTCATCCGCCTCCAAGACCTAGACAAACTTCACCCCATTAACCCGGGCACCCCTGCTAAATCACCAAAAGTAGCGAACCACTTGGGTGACCTATGGCAGAGGTGTTGGTTATCCAATAAAGGTTCCCGGGCTAATAAAGCCTCCCAAATTGCATAAGTTTTAGAAAGGAATTTATAATAAAAGGTCTCGTGACTAAACATTTTGCTTCTACTTTTTTGCTGGTAAAATCAAAGACAAATTTGTTATAAAATATTTAAATAAAATGAGACACAGAAATTGAAAGTAAAAGAGTCCGCAGAAATGAATCTAAATATAAAATGACATATAAATTAGGTTAAATATTTCAAAATAGGACGACATAACACTCAACACCTACTTATTGTTTTAAGTTTAGGAAAGCTTTACAGATATAACGTAAGTACTCTAAGTACCTTCTCTAAACCATTTCAGATCCTTTGTAATGATTGTCTTACGCTCACCGCACATCAGACCTTTGTCATTCTCACAAGTTTCCCATTATGTGCTTTGTTCATTTTCTTGGAATTTTAATATATATATCTCGATGGTTTTAATGTGAAAGTACTGCGAGAAGAAAGACATTACTAAGAAATCAGTATGAGTTCGCTGAACAAGTAGTGCAGCAAGTATGCTTACAATTAAACGGCAAAGATATTTCTTTGTTTATCTCGGACAAAGCGTGTTGGGAGTAAATCTATAGCATCCAGAAACGTTGTGGAAGCCAACAAAGAAACTTTGGGAAAATAAAATGATTGGAGGAAGACGTCAGGAGTGAAGACATTTCCTAGATGCCGTCAGGATGCTCAAAGGGTTGAAGTGCGAATGATGGCGATAATTTATTTATTTGTGCCCTCAGCGTTTTATATTAAACCAGTTTTAATACACTATATTGGTGCATTTATAATAATAATACTAATAATAATCCAAGCTACGTAAATGGAATAAATATTGGCCCAACCATATGGAACCAAAAATAGGAAATGAAAGATAGGAAGAAAATTAATCATTGGGTGAGGTTTGTCCGGGTCTTGGCGGCGGATGCGTCTGCCCACCAGTCGCATGGCAGGCCGGATCGAGAGAGAAAGGTCAAGGAAGTCCCTTTGACTTCTCCAGCCGTACTATCTCGTAATATCGCCTTAGACCGCAGTGGGAGTGATGGATTCATACGTCCGTCACTCCTGGATGCACTGACTCCCCGATTCCTACCTACCCCTCACCCTTTTCCTTGCCAGAACTTCCTCTCCTTCTGTTCCTATAAAGACCCTTAACACAACATCCCCAAAGATGATGTAGGCCTTGAGGGGATTTTTTTCTTCGGGGCCTCCTGTATGGAGCTAATATAAAAAAAATCAAAAATATTTGTATGTTCCAAAGATGAGAAAAGAGAAAAAAACGTATTGATACCTGAGTGGACTGTTTACTTTATGCCATTTAGAAAAAAAATCAAAATTGCTAAGAAAAGTTAGTAAGGTACGGTGGCAAATATTAACATAGAAAGTAAGGTACAGAAAATGTTAGAAATTTCTGATTTAAATTTTTATTTTGGAATAAATGAAAATATTTATATGAAAACTAGCTGATCCGGCGAACTTCGTACCGCCTCAGAATCAAAAACTGTTGTCAACTTATTAGCGGAATTGATCTAAATTGTTTCTCCCTGCGTACACCATACCAGCATACCTTGATCTAAATTGTTTTTCCCTGCGTATCCTTTCCCCTCTCGCGTTCCCTCTCCCTCTCCCCACTCCACTTCTCCCCTTCCCCCGTCCCGCTAACCCCCCTTCCTGAGTTCATTTCCCCCCTCCCCCCCTCCCCCCCTCCCCCCTCCCCCCTTCCCCCCTCCCCCTTCCCCCCTCCCCCCCCTCCCCCCTCCCCCATCCCCCTCCCCCCTCCCCCCTCCCCCCTCCCCCCTCCCCCCTCCCCCCCCTCCCCCCTCCCCCCTCCCCCTCCCCCCCTCCCCCCTCCCCGGTTCACAGTTCACAGTTCAATATTATACCCCTTACAATATTGCTGCAGTTCTTTCAAAATAGGAGAATTCGTTCCATACAAAATGTATGGGGAAAATAATTTTCTTCGGAGTGGAACACCCTTTACTTTTAGGGGTATGAAAAATAGATGTTGGTCGATTCTCAGACCTACTAGATAAGCACACAAAATTTCATCAAAATTGGTCCAGCCGTTTCGGAGGAGTATGGTAACAAACACCGTGACACGAGAATTTTATATATTAGATTTTAATTTGGAATAAATGAAAGTATCAACAGAACTCATTTCCAAGTTAACTTATTTTCAAAATATCGACGGAATTTATTTCCGAGTCTGTGAAATCGAATTTCGATCTAAGTACATTGCATGTTTCGTTCTCCTTTTGAGCAATGGTATCGATTTTGCTTCCGTAAGTCTAACATGTGAAATTATAGTTATTGATTCCAAAATTTCACTATTTAGTACATCCTAACTTCTTTCAGTTGAAAATTGATTTTAGTCATGATAAAAAGCAAATGGCAAATTAAAAAATAAATTCTATCAGTCATTAAAGGAAAAATTATTTATAGCTTAATCTCTGCGCACTCACAACTTTTCACTACATAACACAATTCAAACCCATGTCGTTACACATGAACGTTGTATTGTAAAATAACGTAGATTTGAGTTACAGATATTCCGTTGTCCTTGCCGAATCGAATCCAACCAGGACAAAGCGCGACGGTTAGTTTGAACGCTCGTATTAACGGCGCATTATTCCTTATTTACGTTTGCTGTGGAGGTCTGGCGGTTTTGCTAACATTATGTTATTGGTTCCGGTCTGTGTGAATTCATCCGTGAAAGTTGATATTGCAATGGATCCAATAATAATTAACACGTATCTACGTGCTTGCCTAACTGACGTAACACAAAAGCAGTACAGACGGGCGTATTGGGATACCGGAGTATACTGTGTGTTGTGTGTTATGTTGTATAATAAACACGGGCGTTTATATTGGTTTTGTAGAACTTTGAAGTTTATTGCTGTTGAAGATTTGAAATTTCCAGGAAGTTTAGCAGGTACATACATTTTACATGAACTGAGTTAAACTTGTTGAGAAATTCGATAAACTCAAAGCACTGGTATGTCAACAGTGAAAAGGAAGAATAAAACATGATCTCCATTTAAACAAAAATAGAGGAAGTAAACTAAGATATAATCACCACATTTTTTTGCTTTAAAATTATGTTTGTTAAATATTAATTTTACGTATTTTGGTAACTTATATGAGAGCACATATATATTTTTAAGAGAGCACATACTTCGAGCCTTACTAATAGACGTTGGTTGCGCTGGTTTGGTACCAACATACGAGTATGAACATATGATTTAATTGGTCTGAAAATTGTAGTTGAATTGCCTAAAATATGCATTCCTGTTCCTTCCCATTTCAAATTTTAAAAATTCTAATACCATTGATGAACCTCGGTGATCTTATATTTCTCGAACGCTACGCAAGTATTTTTGAATATGGTTTGAAATATTCGACAGATAGCCAACTCTCCGCCGTTGATCTTAGAAACCGTCAAAATCGCCGCCATTTGGAATAACCCGCAAATCGGTCATTCTCGTGAAACCGCCTGTGTTATTGTTATTTATGTGTTATTAGTATTGGGTGCTGAACTATTTTTTTTATTATTTAATAAATGTTACAAAAATTACATGTTTTTGTGTATTCTATAAAGTTTTTTGTAAAAAAATATATATTATTTAATATGTCTTACACCTTTTTATTGAGCAAAGCTCGTGTTAAAACGGCGGAGACAACGAATGTAGAAAATAATTTTTATTTAAGTTTAAAATAATAAGTAATTTTTTTTAATATACATAGGTATAGATCAAATAATGGATAATTAACAGTAAACAAAGTAAAAATCGTATATACCATATAATATGCATCTATGGTTATTATTGATAGGCATTCATTTTACGAGAGAGCTGCTGTGGACCATCAGAAAAGGCCCTGAGAAGCAGCCATACGGACCACGGGTAAATTTGTGATTTCCTATTCCTTTCCTCACCCTGCATTTAGGCAATTCAATATACATAGTTGTTTTTATCGCACCCGTAAATGAACGGATGTGAAAATCGTGGGTATAAATTTAACGAGCCAGCGCAGCTACACGTATTTTAAATTTTTGATGTTTTTTTTTTTAATTTTTCATCATGTTTTTGAATAAACAATAATTGTACGATAAATGGTTGATCATCAGTTGCGTAAAATTTAAAATACATGGGAGGTGAGTATTTTAGATTTAGGTTGGATAATTTTAACTCAATTTCTGCAGCCTTCCGGGAATAATATACTGACGGTAAGTAACACATATAGATTTCTTCCCTTTTGAAGGGGCATTTTACTTATTTTTTTTATATATCCACGTTTATTATGGACTTGTAATTTTTTTAATTGTGCCACACACAACAAGCGGAAAACTACGGAATGACACAAAAATTAATATTTGGGCAATGAATAAATATAAGATGTTTGTTAACATACGTTACAAAACAATGAAAATATGTTTATTTTTTATTATTTTCAATGACATGTCTCTGTGAAATATAATGCTGCGGTATAATATAATATAATGTAAGCCGATATCCTTAGTTTTTCCGAAAAAACTCGAATAATTGTTGTGCAAGGTGTCAATAAGTCTGTTGCAATAGTATAATTGAATTATCACAACGAAAACATTATATCATTCGATTGATATTCAAGGAAGACCCACGACTTCATCTATAAACAAAGCTTTGCCACCACGATTCTACAGTCAGCTTTCTGATACGGAATCCTTAAAAATGTCAATCATTCATCACAGGAACGAACTGAAATTATTATTATTTGTGAATTTTTTTTTCACAAATAATAATAATTTTTTTTAATTCTTACACCGCTCCGCACCTCAAGAGGCTTTATTTACCTTAATGCGCAGATAAAATAATTATAAAGAAATTATCGAGAATTTTAAATTTATTTATTAATTAGTTTGTTAATTTATTAACCCAATTATCATGGGTTTTTACATACATAGTTCCTATTTTAGCGTTGGTCTGAATTCATTTCCAGCAGTTCAATAGTTTCAATTTTCACAATTTTCCAACAAATTTTAGTTCATTGAAATAGTTTCAGGCTCCTATCTGCGTGATTTAAAATATTCCTGATTTCTAATCACGCAATAAAAAAACTGAAAATTCGCAAATATATAAAATAAGTTCAAAAATTTAATTCCTGTCTATTAATTTATAAATAAAACACTTGTGATGCAAAGTTTTTAACAAAGAAACGACATTTATGTTTATTTATATCACTTATCAATCATCAAGCAACCCGGATGATAGTGAGGCCAATGGTGAATCGGGTATGAACGATGACGGAGTGAATGTTACCAAAATCAGCGTGGATGAAATAAAAAAATCGATAAAATGCATGAAGAATGGTAAGGCTGTTGGTTTCGACAATATTGCTGCCGAATACTTTAAAGGAGATAGTCATATTATTCTCACATGGTTGTGCAAACTTTTTAACCAGTGTTTAGAGGAGGGTTACACGCCATTAGATTGGAGAAGGGCTGTAATCATGCCGTTATACAAAGGTAAAGGGTCACGTATGGATTGTGGGAATCATAGGGTTATTAGCCTGCTAAGTTCAGTCGGCAAGCTGTACGGAAGAATATTGATTGAAAGGGTAAGAATGGAAACAAAGGATAAAATATGGGATGTGCAAGGTGCCTTTATGAGTGGAAGGGGATGCATGGACCAGATTTTCTCCTTGCGTATGCTCACTGAGAAGTTTCTGGCGAAAAACCAGAAACTTTTCTGCGCTTTTGTAGATCTACAAAAAGCATACGACCGAGTCGACAGGAAAAAGTTATGGAAGGTGTTGTCCAAGTATGGAGTGAATACAAATCTCATACAGGCAATTGCGTCTCTGTACGAGGGAAGCGTTGCGTGTGTTAGGGTGAACGGTGGTTTTACGGGGTGGTTTGACATCACGAAAGGTGTCAAGCAAGGCTGCGTAATGTCACCATGGTTATTCGATCTATACATGGATAATTGTATGCAAGAATTGAAAGAGGTGGGATTGGGCGCGAAATTGGGTAATCTGAAAGTCTGTTGCCTGTTGTATGCTGATGATGCGGTGCTGATTTCTAATACTATGGAAGATCTACAGTCTCTCGTATCTAGGATGAATGAAGTATGTATGAAGAATGAGTTAATGATGAATGTAAGTGAGTCTAAAGTCATGGTGTTTGAAAGAGAGAGTACGAAAACAGTATGCAACATATTTGTGAATGATGAATACTTGGAGCAGGTGGATGAGTTTGTGTATCTGGGAAGTGTGTTTACGAGAGATGGGAAGGCTGATAGAGATATTGAAAGAAGGGTGAATGCCGGTAACTCCATTAATGGTGGACTGAATGCCGTTGGCGCTGATAAAAAACTGTCAAAAGAAGCGAAGCTAGCAGTCCACAATGGAGTCCTGGTACCTACCCTGATGTATGGCAGTGAGGCATGGAACTGGCAGAGGAAGGATGAAAGTAAGCTAAATGCTGTTGAAATGAGATCCCTGAGACGTATGTGTGGTAAAACAATGTATGATCGTGTGAGAAATGCGGATATCCGCAAAGAATGTAAGGCTGATGTAAGCATAATGAGTAAGATTAAGAAAGGGACCCTCAGATGGTTTGGGCATGTAGAGCGAATGAACGAAGAAAGTAGTGTAAGAAGAATATACGACGCGAATGAGAATGGTAGAAGAAGTCGGGGACGCCCGAGGAAGACGGGGCACGATCAAGTGAATCAAATACTTGAGTCGGGCCATGTCAAAAGTCAGAACAATAGAAGAGAATGTATGTGAGGGAGCGGGAGACAGAAATGAAAGTCGTCATGTCGAAGTGGTGAGTCAGTCGTTTATTGGGCTACGTAGCAGATGGTCGGTGGTCGGTAACATGATGTAATGCGGAGTGCCGTAGATGATGCTGCAGGCGTACGGAGGTGGAGATGGTGTGGTGAAGGTCAGCGAGTTGCTCGACACCATGGCGGTGGAGATGACCTATCTTCCAGGCCGTTGCTCGACGCTTTGAATCGCGGAGATGAACGGTGTGTGGCTCGGTGAGCTGAGCCACCAGCAGGTAGTCCTGGCGAGGCGGAGCGTGTTTCCATGGCAGCGAAGCACGGTGGGTTTCGGGGTGCCATGAAGTGGTGAGCTGATCCCCGGACTGAAGGTGACGCAAGCCTTGTAAGTCGCGGGATGTTGCTGTTCTGCGGGGCTGAAGGCACGATGGGCCTTGTAGCTGAGACGTGGTGATGGACCTCGAGGAAGCTGCCCTGGATGCGTAGCGATGCCTGCGGAGATCGTTACATGCTGAGATGTTGGCCGACTGTAAGTGTGAGACTGAACTGAACTGAACTGCAGCGGGCGAGCGATCGGCTGCTTATATAGCCGCGGTAGAGTAACTACCTCGCGGTAGGTAATACGAGCCACGTCGCCAGTTGACGAGAATATTCGGCGCCGTACAGATAATGTACGGTGCTGTCTCGAGACCTTTCTAGGCGAGGGCGATATTATTAACGTCGGGCTGGCACGGGAGGCGAGAAAGTACATCGCGGCCAGTATAGGTACGAAGGTACCTAGGCAAGTAGGTTTGCCGATGCGCGCGGATATTAGGAGATGTTTCTCGATTCCTCTTTTGGTGGCGAAGATAATAATGATGTGTCGCCACATATGAGACGATGTATGAATGTGAGTGAGGCAAAGAGTGTGTGCCAAGACCGAGTTGTTTGGCGGTCCGTCCTCTCTGTCTACCCCTGCGGGGAAACGGCGTGATGGTTAGTTAGTTAGTTAGTTAGTTATATCACTTTCCTTTGAATGGTTTCTTCTCTAACAAAAACTCATATTTGACAATCAAATAATAGAAAAATAAAACAAGTGACAATTGATGATTGCATTCTAACTGACACTATAGGATTCAAATTTAAAGGGGATATATTTCCTTTACATCCCCCCACCCCGGGGAAAGAAAATTATTGCAACATTTTCATTCATCTTCGATATCTTCTTCATGGTTCATCGATGCAGGTGCTGGAATGAACTTCGAGATGTGGAAAAAATTTGATTCTAATTTTTGTCCACCGGTTTCTATGATTTTGTAGGGTCCGATTCTCAATTCGCCGACCTTCTTCCTGTTAAGTTTGTTTCCATTCTCCACAAAAACAGTATCACCATATTTGAAGTTAATGTGTCTCCTGGTTTTATGATATGACTTGTAACAAAGATATTTGAGGAATTTGTTCTGAATTGCTTCAATTTTGTTTGTATTTTATAAAATGGAGACCCAAAAACTGGCGCAAACTCCAAATGACTTCGTACGTAGGCAAATTAGAGTTCCTTAATGACTTAATATAAAATAAGTAAACTAATAAAATAAATATTTTAGCAGCTTTATTTCTGATTTGTTGTACATGGAGGTTATATTGTAGTTTACTTTCAAGGGTTATTCCAAGATCACGAATATCTGAGACTGTTGCAATGTTGTTGTTATTTAGAGAATAATTATTTTTTTATTTATTTTATTTTATTTATTTTATTTATTAGAGAGATAATATATTACAAAATTATTACATAAAATTTATAATACATTACTCCCAATGAGTTTAATAAAATTAATTTCGGGAAGGACAACATTATACATCTAAAGGAAAATTATTTTTACATAAGAACACGGAAATCAATGAACAATACATAGATTTTTAAATGGACTAGACACACTTGATACAGGTAATTGAAGAATATACAAGAGTTACAAAGGGAGACAGCTAAATTCGTCACTGGTTAATAAAGTTACTGAGAAAATATCCTTTTAGAGCCTTTGCCAATATTTTTTTTTTGATTCTGGTAGTTTTAGGACATTAGGTAATGCGTTGTATTGCGTATGTGCGATGAATTGTAAGGAGTTAATTCCAAATTTAGTTGTGTGTGTAGATGACGATAGGTGTATTTGATTTTGTGATCGTGTTTTGTGCTGGTGTATATCGGAATTAAAGGCTGGTTTAGTGTTGGTGTGAGAGGAGTGTTGAATTATTTGTAGGATGGCAGTGGTGATGCTATATTTTGGCAGAATGGTAAAGGGAAGAATTTGTGTCAGTGAGTATATGTCTTTGACATGTGTATCCCATGGTAGATGGTATATATTTCTTATGGCTCTATTTTGGATTACTTGTATTTTAGATATTTGTTTCTTAGTAATGGTGCCCCAGATACTAACCAGATATCTTAGGTGAGAGTGGATCAGAGCATAATATGTGGCACGCAGTAAAGCTGTGGGGAGCACATCTTGAAGTCGATAGAGTACACCAGTTATCGGGGAAATTTTGGATTTAACATATTCAACATGGGAGTTCCACGATAGGTTAGAATCTGTGAATAACCCTAAATATTTCGTTACTTGTACATTTTGGAGCTTTTCATTTCCAAGAGTAATATTCATTGTCATGTAATCTTTTTTCCCGAAAGTGAGGTAGTGAGTTTTTTTGACATTGAGGCTTAATTTATTTATCCGCAACCATTTAGCTAGCTTTGCGAGATCTTTATTCATTAGAGATTCAAGTTCCCTCAGATTTTTACAACGATAATAAATCACAGTATCATCAGCGTAAAGTTGAAGTTTTCCCAAGATGCCGCATTTAGTTATATCATTGATGTATAGTAAGAAAAGTAGGGGTCCTAGAATCGAGCCCTGTGGTACTCCACATGTGATTTTTCCAAAGCCGCTTAGGTTCCCTTCGATGTCGACAAGGCAATATCTATCAGATAGGTAACTTCGGAGGAGCTTTAAAGATTTCCCGACTATACCCAAATGTTCCAATTTTTGTAGGAGTATTTCATGATCTACTGTATCAAAGGCTTTTTTTAGATCAATAAAAATAGCTGCTACATATTCGCCCTGGTCTATGTACTGCTGAATGTTCGAGATGAAATCGAAGGTGGCACATTGGGTACTGGAGTTTTTTCGAAAGCCATATTGCTGTGGTGTTAGGATATTGTTGTTAGAGATGTATTTTAGAAGTCTATCCTTGATAATAGTCTCGAACACCTTTGAAAATACTGATAAAACCGATATTAGGCGATAGTTAGAAATACATTTTTTGCAGCCTTCTTTATAAATTGGTATAATTTTTGCTAGCTTTAATTGATTTGGGAATACTCCCGAGCCTATAGAGGAATTGATAAGTTGCGCTAGGTGCTCAGCTAGTTCTTCTTTACAGGTTTTAAGGATGCACGGGGTTACTCCATCGATACCTGCCGCTGCATTCGACCTAAGTTTCGAGATGATCCTTAATACCTCAGCCTTATTTGTCCTAGCCATATATAAGGATTGATTTGCCTTTGGTTCTACATAGATAGTATTACAGTCATCCGGGAATGATGGAATGGCAGCTGCCAACTTTTCTCCAACTGATAAGAAAAATTCATTAAATGCTGAAGCTATTTCACTAGGTCCCCTAAGCTCACAATTATTTACGATAAGAGATTCGATGGTGTTGGAGGGTTTATGTGCACGGTTAGATAAAATTGAGTTAATGGTTTTCCAAGTTTTTCTAGGGTTATTCAGGTTTTGTTGAAGGCTATTGGCATAATATTTGTTTTTCAAACTTCTCCTATAATTAGTTATTAAGTTTCTCAGTTTATTTTTATGGACTACAAGAGACATATTTCCTGGGTCTTGTTTCCACTGCTTGTGAAGCTGGTTTCTTTCTTTGATCAGCGAATTCAGTTTAGAATCGAACCACGGTGTATTTAAATGTTGTCGATTAGCTATTTTCACTTTAGGTGTCGTTTTACCTGCTTCTATTGCATTTTTGACATAATCGTTAAAATCTTTATAACTGTCTTCTTGTTTGGTTGAGTTGATGGTAAATTTGTTAGCTGCAAGATAAGATTTTACTGCCATATTGTTGATGATAGGTTTTGTAAGGCGTGGCTTGTTCCTATTATTAGACCATTTTTTTAGGTTATTCTTGAAATCAATAATAAGAATGTTATGGTCACTAAGTGTTGTTATTATAAGTATATATAAGATTGTTATTATATATAATAATAACAATCGCTTATTAGACTTAGCTTTATCAAACTATCCTAAAATATCTGTAGAACTCTCAAATGACCCACTCCTACCAATAGATAATCACCACCCTCCCCTATACATTAAATTAAATATTAAATGCGATAATAAAAGAATACCTGTACAAAGAGTCCTAAACTTTAAACGAGCCGACTTCGACTCCATTAACAGCGATCTCTCAAATACAGACTGGTCTTTTTTATCCGATGAAAACATTGATGAATCTATAGACCAACTTTATTTAAACTTTTCTAATACTATTGAATCCTATGTACCTTTTTATACACCGAGAAACTATACCTACCCGGTTTGGTTCTCACCAGAGCTTACTGCCTCTCTTCAGCAAAAAAAGAGTCAACACAAAAAATTCAAACACAGCAAATCCATAAGTGATTATATAATCTTTAGCGAAACCAGGAAAAAATGTAAAGATCTTTCCAAAAAATGTTACAAAAAGTATATAACCTCTATCGAGGAGACTGCCTTTAAATCCAAAAATCTTTGGAATTTTCTTAAAAAAATAAACAATGAAAACACAGAATACCCGCCAATAATGCAAATGAACGGAACCAGTGTAAACAATACACAGGACATTGTAAACCTTTTTTCGGATTTCTTCAAAAATGTTTATGATGAAGAAACCCCAGATGACAAAATACCTGATTACAAATTTAGCAAGACTACACACTTAACGCATTGCCATATCACACAAAAACACTGCGAACAGAAATTACTTTCCTTAGACACTGACAAATCCACTGGCCCAGACAACATTCCACCAATATTCCTCAAAAAATGCTCTAATACATTATCTAAACCACTCACATTATTATTCAACCGTCTCTTGACCCTTGGACACTTTCCAGACCGCTGGAAATCTAGCTTCATTACACCTATCTACAAAAAAGGAGACGACACTAATATAGCCAATTATCGCCCCATTTGTATACAGTCAGTACTACCTAAGCTTTTTGAATCACTGGTCCTTGATGAAATCTATCCCAAATTAATAAAATTAATTGACCAAAAACAGCACGGTTTTATCAAAGGTAGATCTACCGCAACTAATTTAACAATATTTCAAAATTTCATAATACAATCTTTTGCAGAAAATAAACAAGTCGACTGCATATATACAGACTTTTCGAAGGCATTTGACAAAGTATCCCATAAACTACTAATCCAAAAACTATTTGCTCTAGGAATAAGGGATAACATGCTAAAATGGTTTACTAGCTATTTATTAAATCGTAAACTGTTTGTGAAAATAAAATCATGGATGTCGAAAGCTTTCTGGGCTACTAGTGGCCTACCACAAGGTAGTCACCTTGGCCCGGTTTTGTTCCTCATTTTCATCAATGATATAACCAATTGCTTCAACGATGTCGAGGTATTGCTCTTTGCTGATGACATCAAGCTATACAAGAAAATAACTGATGTAAATCATTGCCATATACTTCAGTCAAATATTAGTATGTTTAAAGATTGGTGCGTTCAAAATAATTTATTCTTAAATGTAGAAAAGTGCAAAACTTTGACTTTCTTCAGAAATAAAAATCCTGTTTTATTCGAATATTCCATCAATAACACAGCTTTAGAAAGAGTCACGGAAATGAGAGATCTTGGAATTATTTTGGATGAAAAACTAAGTTTCGCTAATCATATCCACCAAATTGTAAACAAAGGTATGAAAACACTAGGCTTCGTACTAAGAACAACCAAAAACTTTAATTCCATACAAGTCATTAAATTATTATATGTATCTCTAGTTAGAAGTCTAATGGAATATAACTCGGTAGTTTGGTCTCCATCTTACAAAATTCACATTAATAACATTGAGCGAATACAAAAAAAATTTCTGCGTTTTATAAATTTTAAATTAAATATCCCACTAGAAGACTTGAAATATAATTTATTATTAAATGTTTTAAAAATACACACACTAGAAGACAGACGTAAAATAAACGACTTAACATTTTTATTCAAAATACTTAACTCTAAATTTGACTGTTGCGAACTACTGCAACTCATAAACTTACGAATACCGACAGTAACTACACGACAAAATACACTATTCTACTGTAGCATTCATAAGCGGAACTACATTGCCCACTCTCCAATACAACGATTTCACACTATGGGAAATCAGTACTTAAGTGATATTGACATATTTGACATAAACTTGGCGAAATTTGTTGATCTTTTAAAAAACTTATTATTCCAAAACTATTCCTAAACCTATCTGTTTTTCTGAAAACCCTGTATTTTTGTATTTTTATGACTTGTGTGCTTTTTTATCAAATTTTATTTTTATTATTCTGTATATGTTAAATAATCTGTCATGAATCATTTGTACTACCAAAATGTAAAAGCCCATTGGGCGTTAAATAAATAAATAAATAAAAAATAAAAATAAATAAAAGTGAGTCATCTATGTTCGATATGGTAATTGGAATGTTTAGTCTATTTGATATGATGTGATCTATGAGGGTGCTGCTTGTGTTAGTGACTCTAGTGGGAAATGATTTGTTTTGTATTGAGAAATTGTATGTTTCTAAGGTGTTGAGGTAATTTAAAGAAGAGGATGTGTTTATGGTAGTGTCAATATTAAAGTCTCCGAGTATTAATGTATCTTGTCTGCTTTTGTCTAGTATTTTTTCCAAATGTGTCAGGAAATCGTGTATATTAGGGTTGGGTTTCCGATAGATGGCATAAATGTTAACCGGTTTCCTATCCTTGCTACATACACTTATACCTAAAAATGAATTTTCATTGGAAAATTTATCAATGATGGAGAACTTCATAGAATCCAGTACATATATGGCTACACCACCTCCTGCCTCCTTGGGGCGAGAGGCAAATGCACAATTGCAGCCTTTTAATCCAAAAAACTTTTCTTCTCCAACATCAAGCCATGTTTCAGTGATGACAAGGACATGAACAATATCGCGTAATCCTCTGAGTTTTTCTTCAATTTCATCAAGTTTGTTCCGGATGCTTCTCGCGTTCATGTACATTATTCGAAGACAGCTATTCACAGGAGTGTACTCATCGATAGTTAAGCACTTGCGTTCGTGTCTATTACACTCCATAGTCTATTGTAGCAAGGTCCTTTTTTAGTGCAGCTTTGTAGGCAGGGCAGTTGTCCCTGTCTCCAGTCGAATGCGCAGCGGGCTTTCCAAATCTAGCGCACGTAGCGCAGACTGGTTTGGCCGCAGTATTAGGACAGGATTCGGTAGCATGGTTCTCTTCAGCACAGTGTCCACAACTAAGAGTGTCTCTGCAGTATTTGTAAGAGTGTCCAATCATTTGGCACTTAGTACATACGGTGAGTCCAGTGAAGTCTCTGATACGGCACACGGTCCAGTTGACGAATACCTTCTCCTGTTCCACCAGCAGTTTACGTAATGTAGCGGGCATCTCATATACGCGATGACAGGTGGTTCCGTTTCGAGCGCCGGCCAGGTGACTCAGCTTACAGGTTGTTATTGCTCCCTCGATGTCCTGTATATTGGGAACGCTCGTGAGGGCGATCCTCAAGAATTCAGCGTCGTTAAGGTCCCGCGGTACGTAAAAAAATATTAACCTTGGGAGTCTCTTTGTAGGAAGTCGAGCCTTAAGTGTGCTTGAGTTGAGTGCAAAGCATGGTGCTTTTAATAACTTCTCTTGCTCACTTGTGGTTGCTGTGTTTAAGAGGACACCTTTGTTCCTAATTTTGCGAATCCCAGTTATTCGAACGCCTAGCTCGGATGGCCGAATTATATCTTGGATCATTTTTTTTGTTCCATCGCTGTCCTTGGTGGCATCTGCATCTGTTGGGAAGATGCAGATGGCTGGCCTTGGCGCTCCGACGCGATGTCCAGATTGGGTAATCGGTGGGGGTTGGTGATCGACATTTGACACATTTTGTTTTCGCAAAATATCCGCAAATGACAAGCTAGCCTCCGTTGCCACGGCTACTCTTCTCATCACGGGTCCTAGGTCAGACTCTAGCTGTATGATTTTTTGCTCCAAGTGCCTTTTGTCCTCTTTTTCATGGCGTATTTTGATTTCCGCCATTTTTAATTGAACAGTTACTGTCGCCAAATCAGCACGCATCGTCTCGCGCTCCAACAACAATTGAGAAACGGCTCTGAAAACTTCAGAGACATTTCTGGATATCTTAAGTTGCTGATCCTTGGAGACCTTCGATTGTTTCTCAGCCAAGACTTCTTGAAGAGCAGTCAGATGAGCTTGCGCTTCATTAAGCACGTCAACTCCAGAAACACTTGGAAATTTTGTTTCTTTGCTGTCCGAGCAATGAGAAGACGTATCGTGGTCATCCTCTTCTAAGTCCTCAACAAGAACGCACCTTCCTCCATCTTCCATATTAGGAGACATCGTTATGTCCAGCGGGCGTTTTTTCTGGCGATGCATTACGTACGAATTTTTATTTTATTATTTTTAAATCACATACACTTTTTTCCAGTTATTATTTTAAAATGGAATGATTAGTAGTCCAGTGGCTAAGACTCTTGACTCACATTCCGGAGGTCGCGGGCTCGAACCCGGCATGCGCAAATAAATTTTATTTGATTAATTTGTGTTATTTCACAATTAATTAATTTAAAATAATATATAGTATATTTGCGGCATGTTCCAGAGTGGAAGATACTATCAGTATCGCCCTGGTGTAAGACCACCATTCAGAATTGAAACGTTGCTTGAAAATGGCTTTAGCCGTGTTTAGTGACCAGATCTGAATAGCCAGGTACTTCCCAACCTTCCTCTTCCCCACCTCCTTCCCCTCCCCACTACCTTCAGCCTCACAACATACCCCATTTGGGGATGCCATAGTCTCACTGGCTCCAGACGGGAGCAGTTGAGATTCTTGTGCGGTATTCACTGTAAAAAAAAAAAAAAAAATATATATAATTAAAAAATTACTGCGACAAAAATCTTTTTAATTAAAAAACATTAAAAAAAAAAGAAAAAAAAATGTATATATATAAAAAATATAATATAATATTGTTTGTCTGGGGATCGAACCGTTCACCTCAGTAAATGACTAACACGGGCGATTGACACCACTCTACCAACTACGCCAGTTCACAGGTAGGTGCAATCGAGATTTATGACCTATATTAAGATGTCAATATCGAAAATTGTCAATGAAATGTATTTTAACTGTTTTTATTTCACAACTCAAAAACACTGATTATGTTTAATTAGCATTTAAAGTCGTTTGCAATTCACTTAATGCTGTTTCAATAATTGATGTATATTTTTATTGTTATTGTTATTATTCACTTGAACTGGCATCCAAAGTGAAGACATATAACTTTGAGATCACTTTTAAATCCTTTTTTAAACATTTTCCGTTTGAGTTTCGGTAAAACAGACACATAAGGATAAATCCTACACCGAGTTTTATAAATGTACACAGAAATTTCAGTTAGTTAAACACTTTTATTATGAGTTGTCAAAACTTTACTAGGGAAAAATATCCTAGCTTCACTAAGTGACAATTTTTTTAGTAAATTCACTATTTGAGCATTTCCCGGTAGAATACCGGGAAGACAAACACACCGGGCGATAGTCCGAGAAAAATACTACACCTCAGCAACGAATTCGTTTTAATTTGCACACTTTTTCAATGTTATTATTTTTATAAATAGGGAGCTAAGAAATAAGCGACAATTCTTGGAACTATATATCATACTATTCCCTATTAAATATTTTTTTTTTATTTCTGGAAAAGACAATGTGGTGACATTTTGAAACGTTTAGAAATAGTTGATTTTATTGGCAATAGGTTGCTACATTGGTTAAATCATGTTGCAAATTGACACAATCGTTTAGACTTTTTATTGGTTTGTATAGCTTAGCATCATCAGCATACAATTCTATTTCAGAGTATTTTACAACATTGACCATATCATTAATATATAAAATGAAAAACAATGGTCCGAGATGAGAACCCTGTTGGATCCCAGAGGAAATTTCATTGAAATCTGAATTGAAGCCCTTCATTGCTACTGCTTGTGATCTATTCAGTATATTAGATGTAACCCAACGAAATAAATTACCGCGTATAACTAATGACCAAAGTTTTCTCGGTAATAATTTTTGATTAATTTTATCAAATGCCTTGGAAAAATCTGTATATATATAAACATATTATAACCTCAGTAAGAATCGTGGCTCCCTTATCAGGCATAAAAGCTCATCTTTTCTGATAAGGTATACATGACCAAAAACGACCTTTAATATAATATTTTGTAAAATATGTATGTATTTATGTAACTCATTTTTTTACATTACATAGTTTAATCGTGTAATGCTTTTTATTATTTATGTGCCTCTAAACTGCTCCTAACCTCCTGGAGGCAGTGAGTCAATGACATCCCCAATATCGGGGTAAATTGCGAAGGAATAGTAGAGTAAGAAACGAGATGGGGAGGAGGAACATGGGAAAGAACCTGGCTATTCAGCTGTGGTCACCCAAACATGGCTAAAACCGTTTCAAGCAACGTTTCAATACTAAATGGTGGTCTTTCACCAGGGTCGTACTGAAAATATCTCCCTTCTAAAAAGTGCCGAAAATATACGTTACCTATTTATGAATACATTATGAAATAACACAAATTACTAGCGCACGCTGGGTGACTACCGGATTCACAGGCTGTCCCGGGATATTTTAGAAATTTACAATTGCCATTCATATATTCTGGTGAAAAACTTTACTATTGACCAAATCTTATTAATTTAATAAATTTAATAAAGTCTTTTTTATTCACTAAAATTACACACCGCACATAGACATCAGCTAATTAATTAATGATGCTTTCAGTCTACTATCGTCCTTGCTCTAGCAACTCCTTGTCACTGCCATACTACATCAGGATTAAAGACTTTGTAAGTTGCAAGTTCCACATCCTTTGAAAACTTCGTATTGCTGCATTCAGTGCTCTACTGCCTGCATGTAACCCTCTGTCAATGTTCTTATCAGCTTTCCCTTGTCAGGCCAACCCACTTTCTAAGTACAAGGACTCATCCACTCGCTCCGAGGATTCAACGTTTACTTAACTCTATATGTAATAATTTTAATGAAGTGTTTTGAACGATACTTTTAAAATTTTATAAATCACTTGTTTCCCGAGTAAAGTTACAGCAATTTCAAGTAATAACGTCGTGATTCTATATGGCGCCCTCTTTAAATAAAAAAAAATTATGAAATTAATGTAATTTTTTTTACTTACACAACTGCATATTCTTTATTGAATCTGCAACTGTTATAAATATCTGCCTAGTTTTTCGTCATGAACTAACTAAACTAACTAACGCCGTTACTCCGCAGTGATAGGCAGAGAGGACAGCCCGCCCAACAAGTCGATCTTGGCACACACTCCTTGCCGCGTTCACATTCATACATCGTCTCATACATGCTCTTCTATTATTCCGACTCTTCCGACTCAAGTACCTGATTCACTTGGTCGTGCCATGTCTTCCTCGGGCGTCCCCGACCATTCACATTTGCGTGATATATTCTCCTTCATGTAAGCATTATATAAAATTATGATATATCACACTTCATACAATGATAAAAATTATCCACTGGACATTAATGTTCAGGTAACAAAACAACAAAAAATCAGTATAATTTATAACAATTGTCCCTACCGGGGGTGGATGAAAAAACAATACCATAAACGAGGTTACTTTGCCTCCATGGTCGAGGGAGAAGGCTTTCGACTACCGATCCGAAGGTCGCTGGTTTAAATCCCAGCGTGCGTAAATAAATGTTATTTAAATGATTTGTGTTTTCACAATGTAATCATTCAAAATAACTTGGTACATTTGCGGCACGTTCCAGAATGGAAGATGCTCTCAGTATCGCCCTGTGTAAGACCATCATTCCGCATTGAAATGTTGCTTGAAATGGCTTTAGCCGTGTTTGGTGACAAGATCTGAATATCCAGGTACTTCCTCTCCTTTCTCTATCCCATCTACTTCCCCTCCCCATTACCTTCAGCCTCACTACATTTGGGGACGCTATAGTCTCACTGGCTCCAGACGGGAGCAGTTGGGACTCTTGTGGGGTATTCACATAGAAAAAAATCACTTTTAGTAATTTTTCACAAAACTTTATTTTTAAGGAAATAAGTAGTAATTTTTAAATTTAATAATCAGATAATATAAGGTTAGAATGTACCCCGTCTTTTTGTATTTGTAAGTTTTACTAAGTAGTTCTATAAATTAGTAACTTTTTTTTTTAATTAGGTGAAGTAACTTCGATGAGGAAATAACTTACGTTTATCCTACGTATTTATTTAATATCTCATTGGATGTCGCATACTGAAGCAATGTAATACCTTAACAATATTTTAGGCACCACTAGGCTTCATTCTTATTCATTAAATAGCTGGTTCCCGGCATGCGTTGCTATGCCATTTAATAAAGGAATTGTTTCTCCTTGCGTGTCCTTTCCCATTCGTCCCGTTCCCCTTCCGCCCCCCCCCCCCCCCCTATTTCTCTCCCGCGTCCTCTTCACCTCTCGCATTTCCACTCCGCCTCCTCCCCCTCCCCCCTCTCAGGTTCTCCTCCCTGGTTTCCCTTCCCTCCCTCCTACCATTTAGTTTTCAAACAGCTCGCGTACCACCTATTTCAATTTTTTTCAACGCCAGAGCTCACCAGACAATAACGAACAGGTTATCCAATTTGGCGCGTTCGTTCGGAAGTTATGCGCGTACATTCGGCGATTCATTTTTATACAAATTTCGTAATGCCAGAACTCATCAGTAGTTTTATAAAAACCTTGTCCTGACATTAACAAACACAACAAAAAAAAATTTATCCAATTTGGTGCAGTCGTTCGGAAGTTATGCGAGTACATACATTTCGGCGATTCATTTATATTTGTATAGATAGATAGATGTATGCTCCTCCTCCCTAAGAAGCAAAGTAGCCCCGGTTTACGGCACTGAAAAAATTATAATGTGTTGGTAAAAGATTTAAATGTTGTAATAAATTCTTAAAATCAAAATTTTAAAATCGCCGAATCCTTTTCCCACATAGAAAAGAACCTCTTAGATTTTAATATTTATTGTTATTTTAAGTCTATAAGTGTTTCTTCAGAATTTCTAACAGTTCTGATTTGTTTCCGTTTTGCATAAAGTATCACTAAACAGATACATTTTTAATGTGGTAAATTTCACTGAAAGCTTCCTCTATTTTCTTAAATTAGATACTTCGCCAAAATTATCCTCTAACCAATTATTCTGAGAAATCCGTTCTAGCTGTAATTTGAACGTCAAAACATTTAATTTTCAGTACTTACCTTCTTCTTGGGTAAGATTTCCTGTCAACAATTCTCGAGTCTAATGAAAATAAAACTTTGTATTGAATAATTCATTTCATTTAATTGACCAGAAAATATAAAATTGTAGAAGCTTTAATCAGTTCTGCTCTGTACAGATTTTCTCATTGAATGTTTTATCAGGTAGACTGAAAACATACAAAATCCAGTGTCCTTCTGGAAGGCTTTTGATTTGGGTTTTATTGGTAGTGGGTTACAGTTTTAAGGATTTATTGTAAAAAAAATAAATCCCGTTCTTGATCAACGATAGATAGCCAATTTATATTTTCAGCATAAAATAGGATTTTGAAAATAAACGCTCTTTGATTTAAGAAAATCTGTTTTGGAGTTGCGGATGTTAATACCAACACAAAATAAAATATGCTTAGCTAAATATATCATGTATCACTTGTGTCTCTATTTGTGCCTCTCGAGTCTCCTATGTCTCTTGCCTCCCTTTGTATTATTTATTATAGCTGACCCGGCCACGCGTTGCTCTGGCTAATTAAACACGACGCCATCTATTGGATGGTTTCCCAACCTTTAAAACCACCACCATCTTTGAGTTCATCGCGAAGAGACAGACAGACAGACGCCGCGGAGGAGGTTAATTTATAATACGTAGAGATGGTGCGAAAGATTACAATAATGTGCATGAAATGCTTGAGGTAACTAACGTATTTAAGTTGATAAAGAGTCTAAACAACTTTACAATTACCGCATTGTACGTGACCATTTTTTTGACAGAATGGGTATGGTAAGCTCTCCGTAAAAGATAGATATCGCGAACAGGCAGACAGACAGACGACGCGGAGGACTTTAATTTATAATATGTGGAGATGTAGAGAAGGGAAGATAGTAAGCTATCCGTAAAAGATAGATATATGATATTACGGACTTTTATGTAGATCTATAAAAGAAGAATAGCCCACCATGCATCGTTTTGTTATATCTCAAAGGAATTAGGCAGTTTTTTTGATGAAAGCTACTAGAGGCGGCTTGACTTTTTCCGACGATTCTAACAATTATATACCTAAACCTTCCCCACGAATCACTCTATCTGTTGGTGAAAACCGCATGAAAATTCGTTCAGTATTTTTTGAGTTTATCGCGAACAGACAGACAAACGACACGAAGGACTTTAATTTATAAAATGTAGAGATTTGACTGAATTTGTATTTAATTTTGTAAATTTGTTTTGTTTTTTTTTTTTATTTTTTTTTTTATTTAGATGTATGTAAATGTATCGTATGTCTGATTTATTTAAGTAATTGTATTTATTGTATCAATTTATGTATTAACTGAGTTTTTAGAACTGGATTGTTCTCACGTAAGTGAGAATATCTGTAAAACCCGGTTTAAATAAATAAGTAAAAAACTCAAAACAACATCTAAAAAGTTATCTTTAATGAAATCTGGAACTTATGAAAGTTTTAGATTGTTCTAAGTTTTTAAAGGAAGCATTGATAGAGAAATTTTTATTAATGTTTTATATTGAATGAAGAATTTAAACTGTTGTTTTAGACTGTTCTAAGCTACTAGAGGAAAGAGAAGAACATATTGATTATCTGTTATATAAATCGCTAAATTTGTTGGTAAGCGCATATCTCGAGAGCAGCTGAACCGATTTCGCTAATTCTTTTTTTAGAATATTCCTTGAAGTTCAAGGATGGTTCTAACGGAGAGAAAAATTAGGAAAATTGCGCAGAAAATTAGATAATAACAGAAAACCTCGCACGTTTGACAGTTCGCATGTAAGAGAATGACATTTTGCAAAACAATGAATGATTGTTTAATCAGGATTCTATTTTTGAAAAGTTGAAAATTTTATTTAAAGTAGGTACTCCCCTAATAGTTTGAATCGAATCAAGAATTTTAGATATTTTAAATAGGTACCCATGTTAGGTACCAAATTTAATACACCTACATGAAAAATGTAAATTTGAAAAAAAATTGTAAAAGGTGGCACGCGGGCTGTTTAAAAACTGAATGTACTGGGATTGAATGTATGGAACGCGGGAGGAAGGTTGGTGGGACGAGGGAGCGGGAAAGGGAAGAGGGAAGGCGGGGAAGGTGGAAAGGGAACGCGGGAAGGGGAACGCGGGAAGGGGGAGGGGGACCTGGGAGGGGGGAGGAGAACTCGGGAGGGGGATTCGCGGGACGGGGAAGGGAGGGGGGGAGTGGAGTGGGGAGAGGGAAGGTGGAGGTGACGGAGTGGGAAAGCGAGAGGGGAAGAGGACGCAGGAGAAGAAGGGGAGGCGGAAGGGGAACGGGACGATGGGAAAGGACACTCAGGGAGAAACAATTTCTTTATTAAATGGTATAGCGACGCATGCCGGGACCAGCTAGTGTAGTTATAAATGGAGAAAGAAAAATGGTTGGGATTTATTTATGGTTAAAGATACATCCTTATTTGCCTTCCCCGGGAGTCTATTTCGTGACCACTAGCTAGCTCTCACCGCTTTGCTACAGCGATTGTCATACGATTTCCTAATTCTGATACTAGACTTTCTATTTTAATTAAGCATAGATTCAATTCAAATCAAAGCATTAATTCAAATTCAATTCAAACCAAAGTCGATGATTTGACCTCCACACAATGACTCCCACCCGGGATTTGTTAATATGAACGCAAAAACTTATTTGATTTATTTCGCTTATTGACTCTGAAAAGAGAAACACATTATACCAAGATTAATCCAGGGGAACATAAAAACCAGAAGGTACGGTCTTACCTCTTACCTACAGTTTCAGATAAAAGGCTCTTTATTCCTCTTGAAATAACTATTCGGCGTTATTTGAGACGGGTCGGATTAATGATATCTCTTGAGTCAGAACTCATCAAGCAAGTTTCGCTCGGATAGATAAGAGGCCCGTCTATTCTGGGATTAATCTATGGACGAAAGCTTGAGCTACAAAAATTCCGGAAAAGCAACCTTTTTAATTGTTAAAAAAAAGTTTCCTTGAAAAGAAGAGGAAAGTTTTTATTCAAGTAAAACTTTGCTCCACGAATAGTTTTTGTAAACACAATATAGTAAAAGATCTTTATTTGGAAAAATATATCATTTTTTTGTGAAAGTTGCATGATAGTGAAATAAGAAAAAAATTATAAACATTGTTTAAAAAAAATTTAAATTAATAATTACTAAGAATTAGCTGCTATCCGGCATGAGTTGCTATGCTATTTAATAAATTGTTTCCTCCTGCGTGTCCTTACCCATTCGCCTCCCCTTCCTCTCCCGTAGGTATCCCCTTCCCCTCTCGCGTTCCCACTCCGCCTCCTCCTTCCCTCTCCCCACTCCACTCCCCCCCTGACACCTTTCCGAGTTCCCCTCCCCCCTTCCAGGTTCCCCCCCCCCTCCAGCATTCCATACATTCATTCCCGGTACATTCAGTTTTCAAACACCTCGCGTGCTACCTATTGCAATTTTTTTGTACAAATTTCATAATGCCAGAGCTCACCGTTCGGAAGTTTTGCGCGTACACACATTTCGGCGATTCATTTTTATTTATATAGAAGACAGAAGATCGATAGATAGATAGATAAAAGATAGAAGACATGATAGATTAAAATAATACTTCGTGTAACAAGTCCACAAAGTAGTGGTGGTAAATTAATAAACTAGTTTCTCTAAAAACACGAAGTTTTCAAACGATTTCCAAACTTTTTTATTAATATTCTGGTCACAAAAAAAAGTCTTCCGGTATTTAGTTTCAAGTGCTTACGAGAAGATCAATGTCAAATGTCTATACTTTGAATAGACGCGGCGAACGACCTAAACAATTATCATTCAATAGTTACACATTGTAAATTTCCGAAGATATTTTAAAAAGTCACAAATGATTTAATACATTTTGTTTTGCCATTTTGTTAACTGTCTTAGTTTTGCTCTTGATATATTCATAGGAATTTTTATCTCCCGGGGTCTTTTTTCAGGCCCTTCGTGTGATGTAAATATTTGTTACTAATTTCTTGATGAGAGTCCGTAAGTGCGCTCCAAACGTTAGTTTATGAGGTTAGGTAGTTTGAGCCATAATATATTTGAGAAGGATTGAATGAAGTAGCCTGCAGTGGTTTAATAACAGATAATTTGAATACCTGTTTAATTCTTTTGACGTCCTTTATTTACTATCTGCGGTTGGCTATCATTCATGCATTCTATACCCTGCAAGATGCAATCCAGAACGACGCGGAAATGTACTCATTCCGGTCGCGTAGGTATCAAAGCCAGGGATGCGGCACCTTCCTCTAATAGCAATTCCATTAACCTACCCCTTGATTATCAATTATTAGGTAACCTTGTATTAGCTGTTCTTCATCATAATAATAAAACAGAGATGGTGGTTTGATGTGCTGATATTATTGTGGCGATAATAGAGTATTTCCCCTATTTTTATATTCTCAAAAAAAAGAAAAATTACCGTTGTGTCATTTTCGATTTGCCGCCAAAACGACATGTTCATTTTTATTCGTGAATTAGGTGACGTTGACGTCATGTCGGGCAATGTTCTGACAGCCGTCTTACAAGCCAGTGGCAGTTTCTACGTCATTATGGCATTGTAGCCAGTTGGTATTGTTTCGGAATGTGCGATTTTTTAAATCAATAACTAAAAATGAAATTTTTAAAATTACAAATTTTCAGTATAATGATCAGAATCAGAAAAATAAACGTTACATCTTCCACGCAACTTAAAGGTATTCATAGCTTGAGAAAATACACAATAATGTTAATATTTCTCCTTTTTCATATTATAAGGCCGGCCGCATACATCAGGTTTTTCCATCCGATTGTCTGATCAGACAATCGGATGGAAAAACCTGATGTATGCGGCTAGCCTTATACTCGCTAATTCCAGGCATGCGTTACTATGCCATTTAATAAAGAAATTGTTTCTCCCTGCTCCCTTTCCCATTCGTACCGTTCCCCTTCCGCCTCCCCTTCCCCTCTCGCGTTCCCACTCCACTCCCCCCTTCCCCCGTCCCGCGAACTCCCCTCCCAAGTTCCCCTCCCCCTCCCGGGTTCCTCTCCCCCCTTCCGCGAACCACCTAACTGAGTTCCCCCCCCTCCTGCATTCCATACATTCAGTCCCGGTACAATCAGTTTTCAAACAGCTTGCGCGCCACCTGTTGCAACTTTTTTATTCAAATTTCATAATGCCAGAGCTCACTAGTAGTTCTATACAAATCTTATCCTGACATAACGAACACAAAAAAAAGAATAATGCAATTTGGTGCAGTCATTCGGAAGTTATGCGCGTACATAAATTTCGGCGATTAATTTTAATTTATATAGATAGAAGATTATGTGTGCTTCCCAACGTAAAAATTCCGGTTAGTTTTTTACCTCAATATCCGAGTAACATTAAAATATTGATATAAAAATGCGATGAAGTAAATCGAACATAACCAATAAGGTAACTTTTCAATTCATATCACGTTCGCTAAGCTCAAAATAGAAATGATCTGCGCACTCCACTGAACAAAATCCTTGTTTTACAATAATTTATTCAGCCCGCTAGAGTCCCGGAACCGTTCCGTTCGGTTTCGTCCCTCCCCTTTCCGCTCTCTTAGCAAGAATGCCAGAAGACCCTGATTAATCTGGAACGATACCTGTAACATTTATTATCCAAGTCTCCTACTATCCTTTTCTCCGACAAGCATCGTCCATAGAATTGTAGACTTTGTAGATTGGCAAGTTGCATAAAATTTTATGACCAACGATGGGAACGAGTGTGGAGAAAATTTTATCAACCGTATTCCTTTTATTTTATTTTACTTATTTTATGATACATAGAAAGTTTTCCACTACTTTATTCATTATAAATATCTCAGATTATTTATAACATCATCCAAGATACTCATTTCCTTAAATTCGTCATTCTATAATTTTATTGATGTCAACGAATTTATAATTTATATTATATGTAATAAGTGAGAATCTAACTTCTCAATCTGTCTGTTGAGCGATGAGTCATCTTAATGTGGTACGACGATTCATTTGCATTCATTTCTTCCATTTAAGATAAGCTATACTTTTCTACAAATCCAACTAAGATCATTATTGCACCTGTATTCTATAATTGTAATATTATAAATGGTGGCGCAAAATTAATCATCCAATTATGTTTTAGAATAACTTTTTACTATATAAAAAAAATGGTTTTGAGTAACAGAAATCTTTATGTGGACTTTTTCAATTTTTTCTGTTAAGTGGAAAAGACGATACCTGTCAAGTGGCTGCCGCCAGTGTTGATACACATTTGTGCCCGTTTTATCGCATTTTCCATGACTTTCCGCAAGATTTCCGGTGATAACTGTTCGCATTCCTGTCGAATATTCTCCTTAAGGGCTGCGATTGTCTGAGGCATGTTGGCATGAACCCGCGACTTCAAGTAGCCCCAAAGAAAGAAGTCTGGGATGGTTAAATCGGGCGATCTTGGTGGCCATACCAAATCGCCAAAACGAGAGATTACACGACCAAGAAACGCTTCCTTCACAATAACCATTGTGGTTCATGCTGTGTGCGTGGTTGCACCGTCTTGTTGAGACCACATGTTCACCAAGCCCCGCTCATCCAATTCCGGAAGTAAGAAGTCGTTTATCATGACTATGTTGCATTTGCCAGTAACAGTGACAGTAATGCCAATGGCGTCCTCAAAAAATACGACCCAATCACTCTTCCTGCGTGAACGCTGCATCATACAGTGGCTTTGAGTGGATGTAATGGCTTTTCATAAATCACACGCGGATTTTCAGTGCCCCAGAAATGAATATTTTGCTTATTGGCGTAACCGTATAAGTGATGACTTTCGACACAAAATTGCTAAAAGCGTTTAAGCTTAAATCGGACCAATTATTCCATGCTCTTGCAGAGTATAGCGCTTCATTGCTTGTCTGTTTGTATTCTGCAGCTGTCTAGTTCACAAATGTCAAATATGATTGACGTACGACGCCATTTGCAAAAATTATAACATCTTTTGATAGGGTGAATAATTTTGCGCCACCTTGTATAAGAACTTCCTTCTTCTGGCGCTAATAACACTAAAAATAGAATATATAATATGTGTAAAATGTGTATATATGTACAAAATGTATAAATCCTCTAACTGCTTCTACTTGCAGCAAAAACGTATCTATATTATGAGTTTGTACATATACCTACAGAGCTTGTTTGTTGTTTGGTTTTAATGTTATCACTATCAATGACAACCCTGGCAAATCAAGTATTTTGAAATGTAGGTACTAATGTTAGTTTTAAATTTCTAACTTTAAGTCGCAGTTGTAAATATGTACTCGAATGTCATTAAACCACTAGTTTTAAGTCAACTATTATAAGTCTTATTCATAAGCCACTAACTATAAGTCTTAGATATAGGTAACTACTTATAATTACAATATACCTATTTTATTATATATTTAATTGTACAGCGCCCTTGAGGTGATTTCTCACAAAAACGGCGCTATACACGAGTACATTAGCCAAGTGTTATTATTATTATTATAAAAGTAAATTTAGTTTCGTTTTTATCGACTGATAAATAATTAATCACAAAGGAGTGGGAACATTTCAAAACTTACGGTGGTAAATAAATATATTATTATCAATACCAATTAATTTGACAATGATGATTGTCTCACACCGAGCTTTAAAAGCGCCAGAGTTTTTGGCTTGGTTTATTTCAGCGTATCGCTCCCCATATGTTCCCAATGGGAATGGCATATGTATGGTCAGTGATATATAGAACAATGAGGATCCAGCAGAAATCAGAAGGAGAATCACAGCAGCCAACAAAACATACTTCTCTTTGCTGCCAGTGTTTAAGTCACGTAGTGTCCACAGAAAAATCAAAATAACCATATATAAGACCATTGTTAGAACTGTATTGGCATACGGATGTGAGGCGCTGACACTGACGGAAAAGATGGCTGAAATGCTGGATACTTTTGAAAGAAAAGTGCTGAGAAGAATATGTGGACCCGTGAAAGAGGGTGAACAGTGGCGCATCCGGCACAATACAGAATTGTATGATATATATAAGGCACCTTGCATCTCAACACATATGAGACTCCTCAGGCTGAGATGGACTGGGCATGTACAGAGAATGCCGGATACACGCGTCCCAAAAAGAATTTTGACTGGACACCCAGGTGGAAAGAGAAAAGTGGGAAGACCCAGACTGAGGTGGGAAGACGAAGTAAGGGGGATGCAGCACAGCTTCTCCAGGTTCCAAATTGGAAGTCAGCCGCTGAGGACAGGAGGAGTTGGAGGCGACTGTTGCAGGAGGCCAAAGCTCGATATGGGCTGTAGCGCCATCGAAGAAGAAGAAGAAGAAGATGGTCAGGGATATGCTTAAAAGTAGGCCAAGTCAAAAACACTGGCGCTTTTAACGGTAGGTGTGGCCCTAGCATGAATCAATTATGATCGTTGTTTTATACATTTATACAAAGACAAGATGCATATTTTTTAAATTACGTGTATATTCATCAAACATTTTTTTATTCTTATGTGAATACCGCTTATGTGAGTCCCAACCATTCGGAGCCAGTGAGACCATGGCATCCTCAATTGGGGTACGTTGAGAGGCTGAAGGCTAATGGGGAGGGAAGAAAATGAGGAAAAGGAAGGTTGGGAAGTAACTGGCTATTCTAGATCAGGTCACCAAACACATCTAAAACCATTTCTAGCAAGTTTCTGTTCTAAATGACAGTATCAACTAGAAGTGCCCCAAATACTATAAACATGATTTTTTATTGAATAAATTGTGAAACAACACAAAATTTTCTTGCACATACAGGGACTTGAAACTGCAACCTCAGGATTATTATTCGAGAGCCTTACTCCTCAACCATGGAGGCCACAAAAAACATTTTTAGTACAATCATCGGAATCAGAAAATATTTCTTGATTTCTCTATCTATCTCGAAAATTTTTCTCTGTTAGTCTAACGTTTATATTACATTATTTGATAATTATACGCTTAATGACTTGTTATGTTTGAAATGTATACACGTGCAAATTAAGCGGGGTTTGCTCCGACCGTGATCACGAACATTTGCTTATACTTTTGCTTGAACATCACTACAAACATTATCAACGGGGGCCAACGCCCCCCATTGTCATGTTTATAGAAATGTTCAAGCAAATGTGTACGCAAAGGTTCATGTTATTATTACACCGAAACCAGCCTTCCAACTCCGAACTCCAACATGGCGGACGTCGAACAGCTGTGGCTACGCTGTATCTTAACAGTTTTCTACAATAATTATATATATATTAATAAAATTATTACATTTTTATATACTTATTTACATGTCATGTTTTTAAACAATTGTCATACCACTCTCCCGTAATAACATTGTTATTTTAATGGTACGCGGCACGTGTGTCTTGATCGCCTGCCGTTTGCAGAATGGTGTGTGGACAGCTGCGGCAGGCCGGTTCTTTTGAGTTGATCGTCGCGATTGCCTCGGAGGCGATCCAACTTATAACTTCCAACGCACGAACTTCCCCTCCACACAATTGTCCAATCATTTGAAGTTGGAAGTTGGCCGCAATATGACGGAGAAGACCCCGCTCTAGATAAACACATGTAAATAAATACCGAGATTGTGTAATTCTCTTATACAGCTACCATCTTCGTGCGCTAAATTCCCGCTTCCACATAACACCCATCACGCCTCTCTTATTCCTGGTTAGGTCTATGACATGAGAAAGGCTTCCGCCAGACTGATAGCAGATGCTTGATCCTTTGATCCTTATAAGACAGCCTGTTTTCGCTTTATAAAGTTCTAGTTGATCCCGAACCTTGGTTCTGCCGGCTTTCAATTAATGGGGAGGTACAAGTGTGTAAAATTTTACCTCGGTTTCGCAGTTTTCTTCGTATAAAACTACCTACAACTATTTGCTCCTAATGTATTTATATTAAGGAAGCCAAATTAATGATGTGAACTCTCTTTGAATTGTTAATACGTTTAGTAGTTGAAAGACGCGTTTTGTTCGAATTACGGTTTTTAAGCCAAAAATCGGAAATTTATGCATTGCTTTTGCAACACTTAGGTACCTATGTAAGTTAGTGTAATCCGATTAATATTTTTCTTTTACTTGGTGATGTCATGCCTTCTTATGATGGATGCCCCGATTTCTTTAACGGCCTTCGTGATCAGGGGGTAAGGCTCTCGACTAGCGATCCGGATTTGGCGGGTTCAAATCCCGGTAAATCCCGAGTAAATTTAATTTTTTTAATTTTTAACTTTATGAGTAAAACGTCAAATTGTAATATTTAATTAAATGAAGACAATATTAGCGAAACTCCATCGAAAATCTAGAAATCATAAACTTAATAAAAAATAAAAATAAATATTCATCCTAGACTTGCGGAGAAAGTCAATTGATGTCGCATTTTAAAAATAAAATTGATAAAAAATTATCCAAACACTATCTAAAAAGCATTTAGTTCGGGTTTGAATCTTGCAATCGTACATAAAGATTGCAGCCAATAAAATATGCGTTAAGAAACTGAATATAATGTTGGTGGTTCTTAGATGAAGTATGATACAGATAAAAATGGCCGAATCGGATATCGACACATTGGCGCAGTGGTGAGCGCAGTGGCGCGGAAAGCTGAAAGTCCTGGGTTCGTGTCCCAGAGGTGCCAATATCTTTTACTGATTTTTCTGTTTACAGATTTTCGATTGAGTTTCGCTAAAATTGTCTTCATTTAATTAAATTTTATTTAACCGATTTGTGTTATTTTGCAAATTTAATCAATAAAAATAATAATAAAGGTGTATTTGCGGCTAGTTCCAGAGTGGAAGATACTCTCAGTATCGCCCTGGTGTAAGACAGCCATTCTGAAATTAAATGTTGCTTGAAATGTCTTTAGTCGTGTTTGATGACTAGATCTGAATATCCCGTAACTTTCTACCTTTCTCCTTATCCTCCCCCTAACCTTCAGACTTAGACTCACTACAAATTTTCCACCTTCCTCCTTACCCTCCCTCCTATCTCCAGACTAACTACTTACTACTTACCCCAAGTGGGATGCCATGGTCTCACTGGCTCCAGGCGGTTGGGAGCAGTTGGGACTCTTATGCGGTATTCACGTAAAAGAAATTCACTTGCGCATTATTAAATTAAATATTATGCGAGTAATCTCTTGGTAATTCTCAATCAGTTCAGAAGCTAATCATTTCCAAACATTCTAGAGTTACGTTTCTTCCTGTTCATCGCGCTTTGACGGTCTATTTGCACGACTCAATGTACTTTAATCAGGGTATAAAAAACTTCACTGTGGACTCCAAGCGACTACTAGAAAATTCATCTACCAAACATGTACATATCACGTACTCCCGTCTTTGGCAAAGTCTCTATTTTCTTTAGAAGCAATTCTTTAATTTAAAGGGTCAGCACATCTATTTTCAGATCACATCCGTAATCATTATAAGCTTTGAAACTTATTTAATGAACATTTTATTTGAAAGTATTTTATTTTGAAAAAACTAAGGGATAAAATAACATATCCAAAACAAATAGCAGGTGTATCATCGGTGAAGCTAGTGTAGAAAGTCAAGTACCTTGGTATATTAATTAAAATTCTATTTAAGTAGGTACTAATAATATTTATATATGTACGTTTTGTATTTACCCTTCATTATTTACTCTCGCAAATAACATTTAAAACGTTTTTTTTTAATAAAAAAACAATGAAAACTGTTTTTGTTATTATTCCGACGCAGAATAATTGTTTGTTTTCAAAATAAGCTGATTCAGTTAAGTAGATATAATTTTTTTCCGTGTAAACTGGCAACGTGTTTTGCATACCGTTTATTTTCGCTTTACTCATTTTGATTTATAGCCCGTGCCGGCAAGCTTTTTCAATAATTAATTTTGAGGATAAGGAGAGAACAATAAAACGCCAGATAAACCTGACAAATATTTTTTTTTCTAAAGTCTCCCTCATTTTTTTTTCAGTGGATCAAAATATTATGGGCGATTATGGAATTATTTAACATTTAATAATTACGACGTCATGTTAGAATTTTTTGGCATACAGAATAACATTAGGTAGTTACCTATTGTTTAACTACTTAACGAAGAGGTTCAATTTTTTTTTCACGTAGTTTGAATTTCGAATTCATACACCTGCAGACAAAATATTTTAAATATGCAGCGCTCATTCGAATGTATTCGTGTACACCGACAGTCGTTCAAACTGGTTCGAATAAAACCGCCTATACTTACCCCTTAATATGATAAAGAATATAACTACCCAAGCATGTCCGTACATTATTGTGTAAATATTTTCATGGGGTGAGGTTTGCCCGGTCTTGATTGAGAGAGCCTTTTGACCTCTCCAGCCGGACTCTCGATCAACGCCTTATACCGCAGTTAGAGGGATGGATTCATAATATGTACGTCATTACTGGACACACTGATTTCCGGATTCTTACCTACCCCTCATACCTTTTACCTTCCCAGAACGTCATCTCCTACTTAAAAAGACCCTCCACACAGCATGCCCTAAGATGACAAAGGCCCTGGAAATTATTTTTCTCAAGGCCTTATTTGTGGGGCTAATGAAAAAATAAACAAACGTCCTTTTTGGTCTTATTGCTAGCACTTAATAATCAATTACCATGTTCTCTTCGTCTGGCTTTCTGGCATCTTCAACTGTCTTTTTTGCATATTACTTAAAATTCTAAAAAAGAGATTTTCATGAAAAGACAACTATTTTGTGCAATTTGGTGTGATCGTTGTTTATGTTTGTGGGTTGAATTTTATAATTGTAGAAAGCTATCACATTGTGGTTTGACATATTTATAATAAAAATCGATTTACTTTCATATCGGTAAGATAACGCGTAACGTCAAAATTAAGATAAAAGAGCACCTTCGCTGCCTAAATAATTACGGCTTTTCATAATTCCCCAATCACCCGATTGATAAGGATCATACTTTATGTCGTGGCGCTGGTGCTAAAATGCTTCGTAAAATGGGCATGGTAACCGTTGAAATAATTTTGTAGCACTAGAAATATAAAAAGCAGTGAAAACCAATAGTTATATACTCGTACTTAATCAATTAGCTGTATCTAGTACCTAGCCCTATATTTGGTCTGTTTTCAATAAACTATTAAAATTTCCCAGTCAATGCTTGTCCCTGTGGTGATATTATTATAACACTTTAGTCTGCATAAAGATAGAGGGTCTTCGAGGGCTGGTAGAAGACAAATATCTTGGCTGCGAAATGTACGAGAGTGGACCGGCATTAGAAATGTGGAGAAGCTATTCTAGGCAGCGCAAGACAGAGAGATATTTTCCAGAGTGATCGCCAACGTTGGGGGGCCCTGATAGGGCATACCAAGAAGAAGAAGTCCATATAATTTTCAGTCGGATTTTCCACTTTCCTTTGTAATGATGTAAATGTATTTTTATCTTGTTGCCTCCCTCCGTAATTATACATAAGCACCCACTATGTATTTTGTGATTAGTATTAATTTGTTTATTATAGTATTAATTATAAAATTTGATTAGTATTAATTTTACAAAAAATGAGAGTTTTATTTTTATTCCTAATATATGAGTTTGTTATTGTATTTTACCTTTAATTATAAAGCATCCCACTTTTATTTGCAGGATTTATATTTTGTCAGATGTTTAATTTGTGTCATCTGTACCCAGAGCTGAAACCGTCATGGTTGTTTCTCCCACGAAAACAGATTGGCTAATAAGTGCAAAGTACCATGTTTTATTTTTAAAATAGTAGTAAAGCGTAAATAAAATAAAATGGTATGTATTGTTCATCAACTAAACTTTTTTCTATTAAATCGAAAATCTGCCCTGGGAAAAATGATGGTCGTTTGAAGAACAAAGCAGCTCTACCCTTTTTCTGTTTATCTTTAATTAAAAACAAACCCATAAGCCAGTATGATCCTTCGACGTAGTTTAATGTGCGATGCTCTACTCTCTTAGGCCCTCTTTGATGAGTCGCCTGGGAGAACTTTCTCTGTTCTATAAAGTAGGCTTTCTCTGTCGATAAGAATGGATTCTGAGAAAGCACAGATATCAATGTTGTTTTATGAATACAGCTTTCAGCGACGATATTATTTAGAATTTTTATGATAATCTCCTTTGTCGGGGTTCATGGGTACTTGATAAGGAATGTTTGTTTTTGGTAAAGGTCATATGGTTATTTATTTTTTAAATCCTTCCAGTAACGTAATTTTCCTCACTTTTCCGCACAAGAATATCTGATAACTGAATATATATGTTGTGGGTGTGTTTAATTTTTAGGTGTGGTTGGTGTGGGTGTAATATTATAAGTTGGTAATTTATATAGATTATAAAATGCCATTTTGTGTCACAATTTCGAAACAGTTTATACTTAATATAATGATTACTTATTTTTTGTTTCAGATAAACGAATCACAATTCACAAACAAAACATAAACATATGAAATTGGTTTAGGTATGAGATCATTGATGTTCGACGTAATATGCTAATAGATTGTCAAGTCTAAGCTTTTATTTCAGAGTAAAGGGCATATTTCGTCCAAAGACGTTCTTACGATCGTACAGGGCGGTGCCAATGAGAAAGATTAATTGTTCTGCGTACCAGCTTTTTAAAATTATAACTCAATTTCGATTTTATTTCATTCCAAATTTGCTTTAATTTATACCTACATCCAAAAATGCTGAAAAGCGTGATGATAAAACTATTAAATTTATGTACTTTTCGTAATCATTTTTTATAAGTACTCAGGTATAATTTTTCAATAATGTCTAAGCAAAATAAATTTGCAAAAAAAATCTGAAATATATCAATGGATAAAGACCGTAAATAGACAAAACAGAAAAATTTTTAGACCGTACATAAATAGATAGAGAAATTTTCGTCATAAATAAAATTTCAGATTTTTTTATTATTTTAATTGATAACGTATTAATTTACAATAATGTATGATTACATGATATGAAATATGTCTTGGAAAATAAGATTATGTCGTTTGAAAATTTAACAAATCTGCCAACAACCTATGGTATAACCTGTTTTTCATGATAACTACATTCATAGTACCTACTTATTTATTTACATATGTAATTACTGTGTACCTTTTCTTTTTTTTTCTCTTTTTCATAATAATAACAAACATACGTACATTTATGATAGCAAAAAAAAATAATAAAAAATAAAAAAAAATAATAATAATAATTAATTACAAGAAAATTACATACTTTTATATTAATTGTTAAAAATGTTTTACATCACTGCAATACCGGTATGCTTCAAGTATATTTGGAATCACATTTTGTGTGATATTGTGACAATAATTATTGAATATAATGTAGCGTGAGCCCAAATACGAATCCGCTGATTGAACTCCTTACTTGAATATTAATACCTACTTATGTTAAGCCTACTTATATCTTTCTAGCTCTGTTTATCATTTTATGTACCATATACTTATGATACTGCATACTTGTTATAATGCTCCTGTACAATTTATTTTATATGTAAAAGCCATCAAGGCGTAAACAAACAAATAAATAAATAAATAAATTAAATAAACATTTTTCTCAAAATTTAAAACATGACTTGATAAAAAAAAATCAATTTATATTTTTTGTGGAAAAGAGTCAGTACGTCTAAAATTTGATTTAAAAATGACATATTTTCGATTTTCTCTGGTTATACCCTCTTGAGAGCGTATATAGGTATCGGTGGTAATAAAGTATAAGTGGTAATACAGTATTGTATAGGTGGTAACACTTTCGTACTGCATAATTTTTTTTTTACATTAGCACCACACAGAAAGCCCTTAAAAAAAATCCCGCAGGGCCTGTGCCAACTTATGGGATGCTGTGTGGAGGATATTTTTAGGGAAAGGTAGAAGATGAAGATCTGAGAATGTAAAAGGTGTGAGGGTTTGGTAGGAATCTGGGAATCAATGTGGCCAGGAGTGCTGGACGTATTGATTCGTACCTCCACTGCGGTACGAGGCGATGTGTCGAGGGAGTTAAAGGTCTCGCTCTCCCAATCCGGCCCAAAAACCTTCGCTGCCAAGTCTAAGACAAACCTCACCCCATGAATTCGGGCCCCCCTGCTAAATCACCATACGTACCGAACCACTTGGGTGACATACGGCAGGGGTGTTGGTGATCCAATAAATGGTTTTCGGGGCAGCGGTACCCCTAACCGACTCTCAAATTTTTGGGGAAGGAAAAAGGAGGGAAGGAACCTTGCCCACCATGAAAATTGGAGAAGGGGTCACCATCCTCAGCAATGAGGAACTCACTTGAAAATAATAACATCAAGTGATTTTATTTATAAAAAAATAAAACTAATTATTACAGTCTAAAATATACAAAGAACTGGTTAAACGAGAATATAAAGTAAATCTATAAATAAACTTATTTTCAGCCTTCGTCGCGAGGCAAACACGAATCGTAAAACTAGAATAATAAAATTATTGAAACGAGAGTAAAATTTTTCAAAATAAATGCTTAACAAGGTATTACCAGAGAAAACCAAAAATATTTAAGGGAGCGGGAGACGGAAATGAAAGACGTCGGTCGATGTATGAGTCAGTCGTTTATTGGGCTACGTAGCGGAGGTCGGTGAAGTGGTAACATGATGTATGCAGGGTGCCGTGATGAGATGCTGCAGGCGTACTGAGGTAAATATGATGTGGTGAAGGTCAGCGAGTTGCTCGACACCATGGCGGTGGAGATGACCTATCTTCCAGGCCGTTGCTCGACGCTTTAAGTCGCGGAGATGATCGGTGAGTGGCTCGGTGTGCTGAGCCACCAGCAGGTAGTCCTGGCGAGGCGGAGCGTGTTTTCATGGCAGCGAAGCACGGTCGGGCTTCGGGGTGCCATGAAGTGGTGAGCTGATCCCTGGACTGAAGGTGACGCAAGCCTTGTAAGTCGCGGGATGTAGCTGATCTCAGGAGCTAAAGACACGATGGGCCTTGTAGCTGAAACGTGGTGGTGGACCTCGGGAAGCTGTCCTGGATGTGTGTAGATGCCATGCAGGAGCACTTGAGCGGAGATCGTTACATGCTGAGAAGTTGGCCGACTGTTAGTGTGAGACTGAAGTGAGCTAGCGCCGAGTTTAGTCGCTTTATATATACCAGCGTGACCGGTGGAGTAATGTTCCATTCGCCGGCAATGTGCACACTGGAAGGTACTGGAACATACGCGGTGCCGAATGTTCAGGCGGCTTGTAAACTCTAGACCTTTCTAGGCGGTGGCGATATTATCATTCATCGAGACGGCCTCGGCAGGCGAGAAAAGTACATCGCGGCCGGCATAATATGTAGGTACCTAGGCAAGTGCCAGCGCCGCGCGAATATTAGAAGATGTTTCTCGATGTTCTTTCTGAAGGCGAAAGATAATGCGTCGCCACAGACTCCTTCTCCAGCGATGCGAAGCATCGTGTAAAAGATGAGGCCAGGGTTTGCAGGAAAGCCGGGTAGATGCTGGTCGGTGTGTCCTTGCTGATGCGTCTCTACTGATTCCCTCGTTTTAGCGGTGTTACCGGATGCGCTGTGGTAACACACATGTCAGGATGCTGTATGCTGCGTATCCATATCACGTCGGGGTCACCAGTTGAGGGAGCGAGAGACATACATGAAAGGCGTCGGTCGATGTATGAGTCAGTCTTTATTGTGGCTACGTAGCGGAGGTCGATGCGGAGCGGGAGCGGAGTGACAGTGGTGCCGATAGTGATGCTGCTGCGTGATGATGAGTGAGAAGAAGGTCAGGAGACTACGGCGGTGAAGATCACTGGTCTTCAGGGAGCCGGCGTGTTGCTCTACACCATGGCGGTATAGAAGTGACCTTGGTCCAGGCGGTTGACCGTCGTCGCGTTGACGAGGTATGGCGGCTGTGTGTCCAGTGGGTCGGAGCACACACGTGACGCAGGAAAGAACCTTGAGAGGCGGTGAGGATGCTGGTTGCTTGTTGCTGCTCGTTGCAGGATGCTGGTTGCTGATTGCTGGTTGCTGCTCGTTGCAGGATGCTGGCTCGTTGCCGGTTGTGGTTGCTTGACATCTCATGTCGAGATGGTAGTTGGAGATGGAGTCCTCGAAGGTGTTATGAAGATGTTCCTGAAGTCACACTGGATATGTGTTGTTCACTGCTGACTGCGCGGGCCCGTGCCTGGCGCAGGTACGTACTTAGTCGCGACACTGCTCGTTCTGTGTTGCTCGGCCGATGAATGGAAGGTACTGACTGACTCCAGATCAGAAGGTTGCGTGTTCAAATCACGTCGGGGTCACCAGTTAAATCAGATTTTAGACGTATTGACTCTTATCCACAAAAAATATAAATGGATTTCGAAAGATTGTTCTTTTATCTAGCATTCGCATGTTTAAATATTGAGAAAAAATGTTTATTTTTAGTATAATAAGGTTTTACCATAGGTCGTTGGCAGATTTGTTAAATTTTCAAAAAAGATTTTGTATTATACCACTTCCATTTCAAATCATATAATCATACAATAAAATAAATCAATACATTATCTGGGTATCGCATGTTTTCGAATTTTAATTTTAGTTTTAGTTTGTGTTTCTTGACGACAATTGGTCTGTTTGGATATATTTATTTGCGCACTTACAAACTAATGTATTTCAGATTTTTTTTACATTCTTATTTAACTTAGACATTGAAAAATGATAAATACTTATAATCAAAAAATAATTACAAAAAGTACATTATTTTAATAGTTTTATCATATCGCCTTTCAGCATTTTTGGATGTAGGTATAAATTAAAGCAAATTTGGAATAAAATAAAATCGATTTTGAGTTATAATTTTAAAAAGTGGGTACGAAGAATAATTAATCTTTCTCATTGTAACCGCTCTGCACGACCGTAAGAAGAACTTTCGACGAAATGTGAATTTTCGGCCGCTTGCTGGTTAAACGCTCTTAATCATCTGCATATAGACATCAATATATTTTGGGAGAAAGTCATATGTGTTACTACGTGGAGTTTTTCGATTAATATTACTGCGGTGTTATTTTTCCTCTTTTCATTTCTTATGTCTCGGCATTATTATATTCTGTTGAACGTGATCTTTGTTTTGTGATATAAGTTTTTCTATTTCGGGAATAGGTGTTTTACATTATTTCTAAATTTCGGATCAAGTTATTGCTTTTATTTTATTTATTAATCACATTAAATCAGTTCTTCTTATGCTGTGAGGCTGAATTTAGTGGGGAGGGGAAGAGATGGGAAGGTGAGAAAATATCTGGCTATTTAGAACTGAGCCCTTGCCGGGAATAATGATGTATCCAACAATATTCTAGTTCCGAGAAAAATTGAAAAAACGAAACCAGTTATATTTCATAACATTTTATATTTAAAATACATAAAACATATAATTCTTAAGAGTTTTAATTGAAAAGTTGTCTAGAAAATACATTAAATTAAAGTTTATTACTAGAATTTACCCTGAATTTTTGGAATAATGTTGTAAATGAACACTTTCACATACATCGTTATTCCACAAAACGGTTTTTTTTACTCTTCACACCATACAGAAAGCAACATGCTCTTCTAACGTAAATGTGCACATGTCACATATGTTTTAAAGCTTCAAAAGAAAAAAAAAACGATGTGAATAAATGAAACCATTTACGTTCTAGATATTGTCATATACAATATTATCTCACAACATCATCAACATACAACAGTATTTCCCAAAACTCTTTTAACGGCTAAAAAGCAGGCTTAATAATATTTTTTCTGGACAAATTCTACTTTCCTGCATTCTTCAGCCTCTTGGTTTTGAAAACTTTCTAGTTGAAGTCATAAAACATTCGTTTTTGCCGTAAATTTAACCATGTGCCGTTGTTTTGATGAATGGCGTTATACAACATTCTTCCACAAAACAAACTTTAAAAGGCTGTCACAGGCCTAAAAAATTTCATTAGCATAATTCCTACCTTAAAAGATGCGTATTAATATGCCCAACAATAGTCCATCAATAACTCAACAACGATAGTATATGCCCAACAATAAATAGTCCATCAATAACTCAACAACGATAGTTTTGTTGGATACAACATTATTCCGGGCAAGGGCTCACTGGTGATCTGAAAGTATGTTGCCTGTTATATGCTGATGATGCGGTGCTGATAATGGATAATTGTATGCAAGAATTGAAAGAGGTGGGATTGGGCGCGAAATTGATAAATCTGAAAGTATGTTGCCTCTTGTATGCTGATGATGCGGTGCTGATTTCTAACACTATGGAAGATTGTAGATCTCGTTTCTAGGATGAACGAATTGTGTATGAAGAATGAGTTAATGATGAATGTAAGTAAGTCTAAAGTCATGGTATTTGAAAGAGAGAGTACGAAAACAGTGTGCAATATAGTTGTGAATGATGAATACTTGGAGCAGGTGGATGAGTTTGTGTACCTGAGTAGTATGTTTACGAGAGATGGGAAGGCTGATAGAGATATTGAAAGAAGGGTAAATGCAGCTAATTCCATTAATGGAGGACTGAATGCCGTTGGCGCTAATAAAAAACAGTCAAAAGAAGCGAAGCTGGCAGTAAACAATGGAGTCCTGTTACCTACCCTGATGTATGGCAGTGAGGCATGGAACTGGCAGAGGAAAGATGAAAGTAAAGTGATTGCTGTTGAAATGGGATCCCTGAGGCGAATGTGTGGTAAAACCATGTATGATCGTGTGAGAAATGTGGATATTCGCAAAGAATGTAAGGCTGATGAAAGCATAATGAGTAAGATTAAGAAAGGAACCCTCGGATGGTTTGGGCATGTAGAGTGAATGAAAGAAGAAAATAGTGAAAAGAATATATGACGCAAATGTGAATGGAAGAAGAAGTCGAGGACATTCGAGGAAGACATGTCACGATTCACTATCAAGTGAATCAGATTCTTGAGTCGGGCCATGTCAGAATAATAGAAGAGTATGTACGAGACGATGTATGACCGTGAGTGAGGCAAAGACTATGTGCCAAGACCGAATTGTTTGGCGGTCCGTCCTCTCTGCCTACTTCTGCGGGGAAACCGTGTGATGGTTAGTTAGTTAGTTTTAGAACTGGTCACCAAACGTGACTAAAGCGGATCTGAACAGCCAGGTCCTTCCCTTTCTTCCTCTTTTCTATCGGGTTCTCCTCCTCATTACCTCCAGTCTCACAACACATTATGCCAATTGTAGAAGCCAGACCCACTGATTCCGAATAGTTGGGACGCTTGTACAGTATTCAGTTTTAATGTAATACAAAAATTTGCCCCTAAAAATCCTATTATCTGTATTTAGTAGATTGTTTTATAAAATTTATTAAAGACTAATCTCCGACTTTATTTAAATGTTGTCCAAAGCATTGTAATCCCTTTTGACGTTTGCAAACATCACATACAAGAAATCAAAGCGTGCAATTCAGAAAACTAAAGTAGATAAGAGTGGGGTGGGGAGATCACGAAGCACTTATTTAGAAGGAAGATTTTTTCCATATTTTTGTCGTCAAATTCCAGTATAGGTGCACTTTTTCCTATACATTTGGTTATCGGTTATCTCATTAGTATTTGTGTTTTCGTTTTCGGAGTCGCTAGATGTCGCTTTCTTTTGGATTTTCTTGTTCCTGTTAATTTGGATTTTACAAAAATGAAAATATTTTTATTTATTTTAGATTTCGTAGGATTTGATCCTTGGTCCGCTAAAAATCTGCAGATGTTCGTCAGGCGTTTTATTTCCTTACACTTGCGTGGGATTGTGGAATTACCGTATATTTGGATACGACTACCCGTGAATTAAATATATATTTTATTGTTATATCATTCCCATATTTCTCACGCCTTTTTAGTGTCGCTCGTTTCCGTTTCATCAAATTTCAAATTACTACCGTGCTAAAGAAGTTTTCACTTCAAAAACACTACAAAAGTGAAATTGCTTTTCAAAATCAACAAGAAAAAATGTTTATTAATAATATGTTCTCATTTTTACTTAGGGATATTTTACCTCATTTGTTTAGAAATCTTACTATGAGTAATACTCGTGTTATAAACGCGAAAGTTTGTATGAGTGTATACGCAAAAACAACAAAATGGATTTTAATGAAACCTTATAATAATATAGCTCATACATCAGAATAACACATAGGCCATAATTTAGGAAGGGGACGCGGGAGGGGAACGGGGACGCACGGGAAAGTTGATTCAGGGAGAAACAATTTATTTCTTTGAAAATGGCATTGCAACGCTTGCCGAGAACCAGCTAGTATTCTATAAAATCACTGAAAATGTTAACAAATTAAATTGTGTTGTGGGCGAAACCGTTTGTCCGACGTAATCCCGATTTTCCATAATAAATTAATCCATGTTTCATTTCTGTTGAAATTGATTAAGTCATTCTGAATATCAAAATGCTTTCCCGAACAGAAAATCTCGGACTTACAGTCGAAATGTTTTAAGTTAATTAACGACTGTTTTTTAAATAGGTTTCATTTTGAGGGAATACTCATATACCTACATACTGAAAACCTTTGAAATTCATATTTCTTGTACTATGATTACGTGGCGCAGTGTATTAAATCTGTAGGTGAAAAATGATCTGTAATTCATGCGGGCTGTAGTCATAAGAAAAACACGTTTTAATGCTCACAGGTCAATAATAAGTTTTGCTAAATTTGCATAACTTCTTTTTTCTAGGATAAACCCAAAATATATAAAATGAATCTCGTATGTGTTCCATGCATCCGTATACTGGCTGTACTTATCGAAATGAAAACTTCGATGTGATTTGAAATTTAGCCTGCGAGAGAATGTGATAGCGATAAAATATTATTTCAAGTATTATTATTTCAAAATATTGTTCCAAGATAATACGATAAATCCACGGTCTCACGCAAGTCTCCTTTGGTCTAATGGTATGAAGCGCCTGATAAACCATACAGTCAGACATTCAGCGGTCCAAGGATCGAATCCTATGAAATCCAAAATTTTTTTTTTTTGGAAAATCAATATCCAATCTTTAAATCACTCCAAAATGAACAAATAAAAGAAAACACAAAAGAAAGCGACTCAGAAAAAGAAAACAAAAATACTAATAAGATGACCAAATGTATAAAATATGAAAAAATCATCCTTCACATTGATAAAAAAAATGTGCTTCGTAGTCTCCCCAATCTCGTCTACTTTGGTTTTCTAATGGTTTCACTTCTACCGCGTGTGAATGGTACCCTCTGGTTTTAAAAAAAATTATGTTTGTACAACAGATCAATCATAAGAGTCCTGTTTTATATTATAATTCAATATCCGCCACATCCGATTTTTTGACAATATGATCTGAGTATGACATCTTGTCCACAATTTTGCGAGGAACCTAAAATTGAGTTTCAAAATCTCCCTTGACCAAAAACCACGTTGAAACAAAACCCGCTCTAGCATTCAAGAAGTTACTATCAAAACCCACTGTGTCGGAATTCAACCAATCACGAGCAGTTATTTAGCCAAGATGGTGGGTTTAGAAACTCGCGCGTCAGGTCAGTTGAGTTTCAAAGGCCTCCACACTGCGAGTAAATCACGAAGTGAGTATCAAAATCCGCTATATCCACTTTTTTTATGGAAAATTACTTAAATTATGCTACACATACATAAAAAATTTACACTTTTCGAAATTATATTACTCCATTTCATAATTCGAAAAATTGAAAAGCAATTATTCATTTACGCTGGAGACGTGACAGTTTTTTGCAGTTTTCTCCAAATCAATGAAAGTTGATATAGCGGATATTAAGTTTTGCTAAATTTGCATAACATCTGGTTTCTAGGCAACCCATAATATGTAATACGAATCTCGTATGTGTTCCATGCATCCGTGTATTGGCTGTACTTACTTAGTTTATAACGTACTTCTTGTATTGGAATATTCAATATTCAATGTATTGAAAGATTCCCAAGCTCGCCTTTCCCTGCCTTCGTACTTCTGCAGAAATTTGACATGTAATTACGACACAAGAATTTGAACACAAGTAACCCTTGGCGGATCTAAGCAGGCTGAAGAAAATTACAAGGCGGGCGGAGTAACAAAGTGCGTCTGCCTTGTCATTATCTAATAAGTGAAAAGTTGCAGAGACGTGCTTTTTGAACAACATTTACTTAGGACGTAAAATTCTTATTAAATCCACAAGATATACTTTTAAACAGGTAGACACTTAATATGTTTTAGGAATAGTACATTTATATTTAGTAGGAAATCAAGGGGTCGCGGTCAGTCACATGTAATTCAAAGAACTTTAAAATGTTTTTTAATGAGTTAGTAAGTTACTGGCGAAAATTGTGAGAGTAACTCGAAGGTAATTTAATTACTATTATACATTTGATTTTAGTGCAAGTCACCCGTAGATGATACTGGATCTATTAAGTTACCTGTAGAAGGCGTTCAGCTGTCGACATTTACAATACCGACCGAGTGTATAATTAATAAATAAGGTGGTTACCCCAAGGTCAGGGCCCAGAATATTACAACCGCATCCTAAATAAGTAATCTGAGTACTATAAAATGGACCAAAGTGTTTTATTGACCCGGAGTTTTTTTAAGGCGAGTTTGAGAAAACTCCGGAGTTAGAACAAACGGATCCTACCGGCTGCGCCAAACTCTTAATAAAAACTCTGGGGTCAACAAAACATTTTGGAAAGATTGACAATGGGTTCTGATATCTTATTTAGCAGGTGATTGGAATAATCTGGACCCCGACCTTGAGGTTTCCACCTTATTTAATATATACTCGTTCTCCACGATATCGACAGCTATACGCCATCTAAGGGAAACCTAGTGGATTATATTATCTAGTGCCATCTATGGGAGAGTTCTTACATTTGTATTTTAATGGTTTTACAATATTACATGTCGAGGAAATTCATTAAAGTGTGCTGATAACTTTGCTTGTCTTGATACATTTTAATTAGCAACTATCACATTCGTTTCTCCTTTGCCAAAATTATTTGCTTTCACCCTTTTTTCAGTTTCCTAATAAGTACTAACATCATAAATCGCACACTTTAAAGCAAGAGAATTACAAAGTGCTAAACATATTTCACTGCCTACACTCTTGTTTCTTACAAAGTACTACTTTAGTTTAGGGAAAGCTCAAACACATCCTATATCTACTACTTACCGCTGTTTCACGACCGAAGAAACTCCCTCCCCTTAGAACTAAGTTGGTCAACTTACAAACTCGTACTGGGAGTTGTTAACCCATTTTCCTTCACACGTGTTTATTGCTTATTGGTATCTACTAATTAAACGTATATGCGTTGTAGATATAACAAGTTATACGGCCTTTTAACCGTTCCGTGACTTAAGTACTTTTTTATAACAATTATGTTCGCTAGAAGGTTGTTTTTTTTGTTTTAGGAGATTTCCAGGCGTTGTTAGATAATTCTAGCGTAAAATAATACGTGAAGGGCTCTGGAAAAAAACGATGAAAAACTCTTTTTTTCGTTTTTGAGTTATCTATGTGCAATCTGTTAGTCATAGATAGTTTAGACTATCATTGTGCATTTACATGTGTGAAAATGACAAGGTTTACATTTAAACGTGAATACAAAAATTACCAATATCGGAGAAAACAATAAATATATAAAATGCATTACAGGAGCGAACGTTTGACTGTTAGAATGTATATCTCTTCTCAGTTAAAGTTAGTCTAGTTAGTCATTTTTCTTCCACTAACTTGTTTTTATTTTTCCATTAACTTTTCGGTTGTTGTCACTGCTGTCAGTAACATTTTTGACTTTCAACGGTGAACAAGAACGTGTCTATTGTTTTGTGTTAGTTATCAATAAAAGTAAGTTCTAAAAATGTGCTAACATGTGCGGAGTATGAAGTAATGAAGAAAATGGGCTCAAAAAGGTAAAAAAATATTTAGTACCAGCAAATGGATCCTTTTTGTTTTCATCGGAAATCATATTATGGACCTTCGCTGTTTTCTCTCAAATATTTACGTACCTTAAGTAATTACACATACTTTTGCTTAATCCGAAACATACTTATTTGAATTTTTCTTTATTCTATTAAATAAATAATAACAAACCGTGAAAATTATGGATTGGTGTCACTTGAATGTTATGTATTATAATGTAAGCTTTGAAATCCAATTACCTCAACATCTCATATGTTTAAATCTCACTCATTGTTTGCTTCTGACAGCTTTCACATTGTCATTACCATATTAATTAGAATGTTTTTAAATTTCCAATAATGACAAAAAACAATTACCATGCAATATACTCAAATATAAAGTAACTTCGTTAAACAGGAACAAAACGTATTCATCTTCAAAGCCATTAACTAGAAACCTCATGTAACAAATACTTCTTATTCTGAATCGTTTTTGACCGTTATGGAACAATTGTTTGTATTGATGTTTTTTGCACGATCACCTTCCCCAAAAATTTCTTATTGTATTGATTCTCTTTCTTATAACTTTAAGCCTGGTTTTATAATTGAAATAAAAACGAAACTTCTCTTTTAAAATGTTGTAATGTCACTGAGTAAAATACCTTAAAAACCCATACTACGCCCACATAACTGCTGTTCTTTTAATGAAAGTACACAGCGATGTCCTTAGTTAAGTCCGGGAGTTATTATTAGCTTCTTCAAACAGGATATGTTCAAATCTTGCAGCCCCTGGCAACGCAAGTCCTGGCTCTTTGTCAGTAAACAATGTACTTGAGAAATCGAATTACGAACAGGGTCTTTGGGGTACACCTTACCACTTAACGCCATGAGCCGGAACGGGATACAAGACAAAAACGCTTCAGATTAAATAGCCTAGAACAATATAAGTGATTCAACAAAGCCACAGCAAAGTAACACAGGCTTCTTCCAGAGAATACTAGCCACCTACCTGCTTGTTATATTTCCTTCACCGTTATTCAATTCTATTGCTTCAAGCAGCTTTACCTAACCATACTTTGTAATAGATACTTTAACGAACGTTTCTAAAACCTAATCCTCAACCCTCGTAGACCCTTTAACTTATCCATCAACCTTAACCTAACATGAAGGGTTGAAAATCGACAAGACTACGTAATTATTGTACAATTAACAAACATCTTATCATTCTTATCAACAATCGGTCAGTGGTTGAGTGGGCATCGCGTTTTGGTTCCACCCAGAACTTCCGTGTTCGATTCCTCGGCTGGTTAAGTCCTCCATCACGACTCAAGCAACATTTTCGGCTTACTGTGGTGGAAGTAGGAGATTTCCAAATATTGTCGGGTTATTCGTAATCCGGGAATGTTTGTCTTTCTTAAAAAAATAAGAAATAAATAAAAAATAAATATATTAAATGAAAAAACACACTTTGTAAAACACCACTTTTTATTGGAATTAATATTTAACAGCCAACCAGGTTTCGCTTAGCTCAAGCTTCATCAGTACCTAAACAATATGTGTCTGTATCTAATTTACTTTAGTTGACATAATAAGCCCTAATGAAGCTTGAGCTAAGCGAAACCTGGTTGGCTGTTAAATATTAATTCCAATAAAAAGTGGTGTTTTACAAAGTGTGTTTTTTCATTTAATGTACAATGTCACATCACAAAGTGTTTGCTTCCTTCGATAAAAAAATACATAATAATCAAAATAGTATTTTTTTAAGAATCTGCAATTTAAAGAAGCACAATATTTCTGATCGCATTTAAAACCAAATTAAATGATTCCTTCAAATCGTTTGAAATGATTTAAAGGGGTCAATTTAATATCAGAGCAATATTCCGAGGCTATTTTGGTCATAATAATATTGTTTCAGACCTTAATGTCGGGTTAGCAGATGGAGGTCAATTGGCGTCTCAGAGGAATTATCTCATAACCGCGTGTTCCGTCACAACGCGTAAATTGTGTCAAATTTTGAACTAATTCCCTTTGTAACTGTTAGCGTAATGAGCTTAACATTACAGCGTATTAAACAGTAACAACCGACTGCGAATGAAACAACGGTTGGCTTTAACAACGAATACAAATGAGCGCTCCGAAAGGAGGATTTTATTTTTTTATGTTTTGTTGGGGTTGGTAATTAGAAAGATTAGACTAGTAGGTAGGTACTTTATTTTAAAATTTCAAAATTGTAAGGCTGATGAGCAAAAAAGCACTGGTATTTTAGTGAATAATATAATTCCAAATTGAAACTCGACTGCGAAGAGACGGAATGATTTTTAACCATTTTCTTTTACGAGTACATTGTTTTAATCAGTCGTATTCAAGTTCTGGATACAAGTTTCGCAAAAGTTTTCTTGACGTGGTGGAATAAATTAACATAGCTTACATTAACACCTTAATGTAACAAAGATACTTGTTGGTTCACCAAATAGTTAACAACTCTACAGTTACAAATAGGACAATCAGAACTGTGTATATTAATGTAACATATTAATACCCTCAATGGACTTGCCTTTACTTTCAGACAAAGGACTCAGTCCTACTTAGGATCAAAATTGTCAATATTGAAACTCAAAATATACCACCCAGCTTTCAAAAACAATTATAAAACTGAATCAAGTCAACAAAAAGAGGATTATTTATATATTATAATAAAACGAATATAAAACTTTATTCCACTTAATTTTATTCGACCGTAACCGGTTTCAGCTAGTCAAAGCCATCTTCAGACTGGTACAAATATTTCCTAGTCTACGGTTTATATACACAACATATTGGGGAGGGGGAGATGGGTGGCCTACAAGGATTTTAATCAATTACAATAATTATATTTGTTACTAAGTCATTTTAGACTATCGAATTTCTAAATATTTTGGTAATTCCAGTAAGTAAATTACATTGGGTTTGCAGCTCACTTCAATGATGATTAGGGAAAAACCTTATAAGTAATATGAGTTACTAATGACAATAAAATTAGGTGATGATTAGGGAAAACCCTTGTAAGTAATATGAGTTACTAATGACAATAAAATTAGGTGATGATTAGGGAAAAACCTTATAAGTAATATGAGTTACTAATGACAATAAAATTAGGTCATTAGTAACTTATATTATTTATAAGGTTTTTCACTAATCATCATTGAAGTGAGCTGCAAACCCAATGTAATTAGCATACTGGAATTACCAAAATATTTAGAAATTTGATAGTCTAAAATGACTTGGCAACAAATATAATTATTGTAATAGATTAAAATCCGTGTAGACCACCCCTCCCCAATATGTTGTGTATATAAACCGTAGACTAGGAAATATTTGTACCAGACTGAAGATTCGATTGAAGGTCGAATAAAATTAAGTGGAATACAGTTTTATATTCGTTTTATTATAATATATTATAATGGAATTCCACCATGAAATATCACTCTCAAAAATAGAAGGATTATTTATAGGTACATTAAACCGCTTACTCGTTAAGTTAGATTTAGCTTTATTATTACGAAAAGTGAGTATTTATGTCGGGGGAGACCAAAAAACATGCAAAAAATATGCTTTTAACATTTTAATTTTGTTAAAATTAATTCACTCACGCGGTAAACGCCATTGTTTATTCATCGTTTTTATTTTAACATTTCATAGACAAGCAATCAATGCTGCCAATCATAGAAAAAATATTTTTGCGTAAAACAAAGTGAATGCATTATTGACAAGTTTGTACCTGTATTTATAACAGTAGAACATGGAAAGAAATGTATTAGAATAATTACACAAACCCGCTAGTTTTGCAAAAGTTACATCTTGTATACGCTAGACAAACTCTGTTTTGCCAAACAAACCATTCAAAACCTGGGATGTTTTTTAAAATTATGATGAAATGCGAGTATATTTTAGAGAACAGATTTTATAAGATTGGTACTTCCGACAAATGTCATATTTGATTATCTATTTGTTAAAAAAGGAACATTTCGTATTATACGTGCATCAAACTTTGAGAGCACGAACGTTCAACTGCATATTTACCAAACGAGGTTTCATGAAAAATAAACTGTAAAATAAAGAATAAAATGTGCGCGAACATGAACACAATACAACTAACTCAAGCAATACACTAACATCTGCGCTTTATTTAATTTTTTACCAAATGTACAAATCGGAAAGAATAATTTTGAGGGAGCGGAAGACAGAAATGAAAGGCGTGCAGTCGATAAGTGAGTCAGTCTTTATTGTGGCTACGTAGCGGAGGTCGATGCGGAGCGGGAGCGGAGTGACAGTAGTGATGCTGCTGCGCGATGATGATGAATAAGGTCAGAACACTACGGCGGTGAAGATCGCAGGTCTTCAGGAAGCCGGCGTGTTGTCCTACACCGTGGCGGTGTAGACGTGACCTTGGTCCAGGTGGTCGATCGACGTCGTGTTGACGGGATATGGCGGCTGTGTGTCCAGTGAGTCGGAGCACACACGTGACGCAGGAAGGAACCTTGAGAGGCGATGAGGATGCTGGCGCGTTGCCTGTTGTTGTTGCTGCTCGTTGCAGGATGTGGATGCTGGCGCGTTGCCGGTTGTTGTTGCTGCTCGTTGCAGGATGTTGATTGCCATCTCATGTCGAGATGGTAGTTGGAGAAGTGCCTCGAAGGTGCTGGAATGTTCATGGGTCACGCTGGATAAATTGATGTTCACTGTTGACTGCGCGAGGCCCGTGCCCCGCGCGGGCAGGTAGTTAGTCGCGACACTGCTCGTTCTGTGTTGCTTGCCCGGCCGATGAATGAATACTGAGGTACTGACTGACTGGCTCCGAGCAAGCGAGCGCGGCTTATATACCCGTGGCAAGTAATTAGTCTCGCAGTAGGTAATGCGGTGAATTCACGCAAAGGTGAGAAATCGCTCGAACTTTCTGCGGGCACTTGTTTGGTACAGCCAGACGTCCTAGCTCTTTCGCGTAGGTGGCGGATTATTTACGATGCACCAGTTACTACTTCGCTAAGGTAGGTATGCCTTATCTTCCAGCAAATTCTGTGGAGGTCAGTGGCGCTGCGGTAAATTTCGCAGAGCGGGTTAAGTAGCCGCTACAATTTAAAATAATAATTAATCATTAAAGACAATACTGGTGACTCGTAACGAAAATTTGAATGAGAAAAACCAGAAAAAAAGTATCATCGCGTCTTGGAATTAAATCCAGGATCTTAGCCTAGCCATAGTTCTGCTCTAACCACCGAGCTAATTTGACTTTCCCCATCTCCAAAGATGACATAGGCCCATAGGGAAATTGTTTTCCTATTTCTGTGTGAAGCTAATGTAATAAATAATAAGATTTGAATAAAATAACTTTGTTTGGACACCACTACTTATTTAGTATATTAACAAGCTGACCCGGCCACGCGTTGCTCTGGCTAATTAAACACAACGCCATCTACTGAATGGTTATCCAACATTTATAACCACCACCATCTTTGAATTCATCGCGAAGAGACAGACGGACAGACGGACAGACGCCGCGGAGGACTTTAATTTATAATACGTAGAGATGGTGCGAAAGACTATAAGAATGTGCATGAAATGCTTGAGGTAACTAACGTATTTAAGTTGATAAGGATTAATACTGTATCAGTCTACATAACTTTCCAATCACCGCATTATATGTACGTGACCATTTTTTGACAGAATGGGTATGTTAAGCTCTCCGTAAAAGATAGATATCGTGAACAAGCAGACAGACGACGCGGAGGACTTTAATTTATAATACGTAGAAAGCGAAAGACTGTAAGAATGTGCATGAAATGCTTGAGGTAACTAACGTATTTAAGTTGATAAAGATTAATACTGTATCACTCTAAATAACTTTCCAATTACCGCATTGTGCGTGACTATTTTTTGACAGAATGGGTATGGAAATCTCTCCGTAAAAGATAGATATCGTGAACAAGCAGACAGACGACGAGGAGGACTTTAATTTATCTTAACATTTTATGGGCGGCTTGTCTTTTTCCGACGATTCTAACAATTATCGTTATTTTTATACCAATTTACACATAACCTTAACAAATTATATACCTGAACCTTCCCCACGAATCACTCTATCTATTGGTGAAAACCACATGAAAATACGTTTAGTAGTTTTTGAGTTTATCGTGAACAGACAGACAGACGACGCGGAGGACTTTAATTTATGTAAAATGCAGAGATGGTGATAAAGAAAAAGATAAATACTCATTTATAACTGAAAATCGTAATAGACTTAAAGATGTATTTCTATGCCCCAAACTAAACACAAACACGTCTTTTGCCCAACACCCTTATATGCACCAAGGAAAAGACTTCTTTAATAACCTGCCAGTAGAAATCAGAAGCATTAGTGACAAAGTACAATTGTTTAACTCTATCAAAAAGCATTTTGGGAAAATCATCAACTGGAAAATCTATCATCACATGAATGTTACAATAAAAATTATACCTATTTTACTTCTTACTGAATAGATGGATGTTTGTGTCTTTTAGTTAAAGGGTTTTGATTGCGATATGTTTTAACTGTGTTTTAACTGTATATTAGCTGCGTATTAACTATACCTACCTATATATGTGAAACACCTGACTTATAAATTGTACATATAAAAAATGTACACTCTTCTTCCATCCACAAGCAAATGCTTTTAATGGAAGATAAGTTATATAAAAATATGTTCCATTTTAAAAATACTTAAATAAAAAAAAATTAAAAAAGTACAAACCGAGGGTTTCGGTTTAACCTGAAACTATCTCGGACTTTCATAAAAGCATAATACAATGATTACTAAATTACATTGCTTGATATATAGAAGAGGGAGAGCAAACATCAACTTGTGTGGGTGTGCGAGGGTGAGGTAGGTAAGAGAGAGAAGGTAAAAGTGGGTGTAGGAGAGGAGAAGGGGAACATGTTTAAAATTTGGCTATTCGATAAATCTAATCGTTTAGTTTTTTTTTTAATTTGATTTAATTTATTTTGATAGGAATTCATATATTTCTAGAGCTTTAAGGTTTTTTTTCATGAAGTAAGTTCATCATCTATACCCGAAGATTTTGGAGATGAGTATCAAATAAATGTATTCTGAATTCTTATCCACTGAAGCGATTTCGGTCCAAAAATGGACCACATTTTCCTACCATTTGTAAAACATTTTTTGTAATTATTTAAAACATTTCCTAGGCCAGCCGTTTGTTTCAATTATTATTTCAATTAATTATGCTTTATCTATTATGACCAATCTATGTGGCCAATCCGAACTTCGTAGACTATTTTAGAACAATGTTAAAAATAAATTTTTAAAATATATTTTCCCGCCGAATTTTTGAACAGCTGTTTACGGATAAAGTTAAATCCTTTTTCCTTAGATATGCACCTTTAATTACCAAGTATACCACAGACAACATACATAAACCGAAAATATTCTATGTTGACCCGAACAAGTATCCCTCACGGCAGTTTCAATTAAAAAACACCCAGGATTCGCGCGATTATAAACTTTACGATTTTTTTCATAAACCCTACAATTATGAGATAAACGGTAAAATACAGATTATTTCATTGGCTTTATAGCACTATAATAAGTTTTTATGTCTACATGTCAAAATTTGAAGGTATGATTTTTTTTAATGTTGACGAAAAATTTAAAAAATGACCATCTGGGAAATCTCAAGTAATCGAAGCAAATTTATTTATTTCGCGTGATCGCTCCAGTGGTTAGAGACCAACGGTATTTTATATCTCTAATACTTCATATCACTCTTTTATCACACATATTCTAAGTTTCCTACGCACCATAATTATTTAATCATTTTAGTATGTTTTTATGAATCCCCGAGGAAAATTCAGGCTGAACCGAAACCTTTTGGTTTATTTACCTAACAGTGGTGTCCACTATTAAGTTATAAAGTTATTTTATTCAAATTATTTTAACATGTTTTCCTAAAATTTTATTTTTTAAATTGTTATCAGTACAACCTAAAAATAACAATAAACACTTTTAGGGTTTCTACTGATAAGTATTTATTTATTTTCGTAAACTGGGTTGTTTGATTTTTTTATATTACTTGATATAATTTGCACACAAATTATATTAGTTGTTTCGCAGAACACTTTTGAGATCCGGAAATTAAAAGAGAAAATTTGATTTTTATATTTCAGTCATCTCGTTGTTTCCTCAACAATACGACGAATGAAAATATTAAACAATTCAACGATTAAAGCAATCATAAAATCATTTTGTTTTATTAAAATTGTTGAATAAGTATGTATACCTCTACCCAAAATAGTTTTTGTTGATTGTAGCTTGAAGGATGAAAGGTTTCTGTCAAAATGCAGTCAAATACAATCAAAATGTTAACTTCCTAATTTTATTTATTTATTTATTATAGATACAAAAGAAAGTACAAATTATAATTTGAAAAGCTTTGCCTGTCTAACTAGGAAAGTTTCCCGTTCCAGGACAGACAAATTGACATGTTTAGTTCATATTTATATTATTCCTGACATGTAGATACATAATTACATAACAAATACAAAAAAAAATCTTTTTTCTCTGAAACTAAGCTGTGTAATAAAGAAAATGTATATAATATATATAAATATAAGTACACATACATTTTTTTGTGACAAAGTAGAAAAGGTAATCTGGTAGCATACCTATATTATAATCGGATTTACCGAATTAACCTGGTAATATTTCATACATTCAGATTTACAGCGTATGAGACAAGTAAGTTAATAGTATTGAAAAGTGTAACATATACCTGATAACATGATGGAGGAATTACAAAAGATTTACAACATAAATATATGAAATTAACTACTCTCAACTATCCGGATCTAGTGGAACTATTATAGACACACTTAGAGAATTTTGTGAGGGACGGGGAAGGTAAGGAGATGAAGTGTTGATGGTTGGTAAATAGAGATGGTGCGAAAGATTATAATAATGTGCACGAAATGCTTGAGGTAACTAACGTATTTAAGTTGATAAGGATTAACACTGTGTCAGTCTAAATAACTTTCTAATTACCGCATTGTACGTGTCCATTTTTTGACAGAATGGGTATGGTAAGCTCTCTGTAAAAGATAGATATCGCGAACAGGCAGAAGGACAGACGACGCGGAGGATTTTAATTTATAATATGTAGAGATGTAGAAATGTAGAGAAGATGTAGAGATATTAAGCTATCCGTAAAAGATAGTTATATGCCATCGCGGACTTTTTTGTAGATCTATAAAAGGGGAATATCTCACCATGCATTGTTTTGTTATATCTCAGAGGAATTAGGCAGTGTTTTCGATGAAAGCTACCAGGCGGCTTGACTTTTTCTAACGATTCTAACAATTATCGTTATTTTTCAACCAATTTACACATAACCTTAACAAATTATATACCTTAACCCTCCCCACGAATCACTTTATATTGGTGAAAACCGCGTGAAAATCCGTTCAGTATTTTTTGAGTTTATCGCGAACAGACAGACAGACAGACATACAGACGACGCGGAGGACTTTAATTTATAAAATGTAATATATACAGAGATAGAGATGGAGGTGTAGGCTTGGCTTTTTTCAACAATTAGAGCTAAATGGTATAAAACAGGCCAAGCCCACATACATTATGAGATGATAGGTCTCGAGTGAGATCAGCAAGAAGCTACGTGTATAAATATGCTTTTTTATTATAACTTGTTTTAAAACAGGGAGGAAGAAGGAGGTCGGTAGGTACATGGGATATTGGCTATGAAAATCAAGCTCTATTTATCGGACTGCTAACTGAGATTCCTACGAACTATGTCATTGACCTTCTCTGTTTCAAGTTTTGTGCGCTTAAGTGTCCATTATCTATGAATCACTTTCAAGCAAAGAAAATATAACGATGTTTGCTTTATATTTTGAAGATATAAACACGAGGATTGCAGGAAGAGGGTTGTTCCTGGGAAGCGGAGCGCAGCAGAGAAGAGAAGGTTAGCAGGAATTGTTTATTCATGTCTCCTAGCGGGTATGATTAATGACAGGCTAGATAAACAGTCCCGCAAATATGTACATATGTGCTCATCGCTTTAAAGCCGGGAGAAGTAGAATTACTCAGGATGTTGCTGCTATCCTGGTGGATTTGGGAGATTTGTTTTATGTAAATATGTTTTTTTTTATTTCATTTCTCCGTTTTCAAGCAGAGCTAAAAAAGTTTCTGCAAGTGAATGAAACTCCAAGGATCTCACTCTTTTGCAAAAATTAAACAAATTTTTAAAAAATATTTCATTAGTAAGTATGCATTATAATAATTTCATAATTACGCTATGTGACGTCACGCTCCTCCCACTTTAATATTCTTTAAACATATGCACACTAACCACCAACTAAAACATTTAGGAAACTGTGTTGTCATTTTGCACTCCCCAAGATTGGAGAGGCGGTAGCCATCAGGCTGCTGCTGACTCAGCGTCTTCCATTAATATAAAAAATCCAATGTCTTACTAAATCTTGAAGAATACTGTAAATCAAACGTAAATAGTTTCACAATAATATATATGTTTGGTTAACTTTCGAAATTGCTGGACACGCACATTTTTTAGAAAAATCCTTTGTAATCACCTTAATTAAGATGAAACACGACAATTTCCATTCGGGGCGATGAAAAAACACGAAACGAAAATTCGCTTTTGTCTTATGATGTCAGCAATTTACATTAATTCGTCATTTTATTGTATTGATATTCCCAATACCATACGAAGAGCTAGATGCCAGATCGTAGCCAACTTAATGCGGGTACAATAATTGATGCGTAATTTGAAAAACAAAGAAACCAATATCATTTAATCTAAATGTCTCAAGGTCTCTTTTGGACCATTATCAAGAATACCAACATAGCAAAGTGACAGAAATCATTGCAAATGGCCTACCAATACCTCATACGACGAAAGCAAATGTTCATTTTATGCAATTGAAATTTTGAATACAATTTTTTCCATCGCCCCGAATACAAATAGTTGTCTTTTATGGTACATAATTAGTGAATCAAAAGGTTGTTTCTAAAAAAATATTCGTATTAAGCGTGTGCAGCAATTTCGAACGTTTACCATAATATATTTTGGCTGTATAGGCCTCAAAATCTCTTCCATAGATAATATTTAATCATTTAAATATTTAGCGAGGTTCTTTTTTAATTTTATTATTGTATAAAAATTGTATAACAATTGGAATTTATTACCCGCTAAGCTACTGCAAGTAGCTTGTCAGCAGGAGGTTAGTTCCACAGATTAGTTACAACCACAAATTAAGTCATCATAAACGCATTAGCGTAACAACAACATACACGAATACACATAAACATATAACATACCTACCGACATTGTGATGTGGAATAGGATTTTTTTTTTTGAATATCATGAAAAAGTTGGGCAACATAATAACAGCAACACATTAGTAGTTAGTCACATACTTGCAATTTAATTCGAAGAGAATATAAGTTTCTGAAGTAAAAAGAGAGGTAAATACAAGATTTCTCAACTATATTCCATTACTGAACATAGTGGAGGAAGTGCCTCTGAAACACTTATGTGACTAGTACGTGTGAGAGCTTGGTATGCGTTCTAGTGGCAAAGTATCACGTATCTGCAGTTCTTCACACAGCGCCTTGACCACGTGGAAATTTGAGTTGGAATCATGGTTCTGCCAAGGAAGAAAATACTGCTATGACTGCAGAGTTTAATGATAGCCAATCATAGGAGAAGGTACTCTTGAGCGGTACAGCGCTCTTGAGGCGATTTTTCGCAAAAACAGCGCTATATAAGTTGTCCAAATTTATTTTACGCACCAGATTTAAATGTCCGGGTTAAATTTTCCCCAAAAAAAAAAAAAAAAAAAAAAAAGAAGGAAAAACTAAACCCTTTCATACACTTCCCCAAATGATCATCTAGTGAATCCACGTTATGCAATTGCACTATATAAGTATTATAAATACAAAACAATACAAGAACAACATGTCAACCTACTAGAGACCAAATGGGAATATAATTCACCGACTCCAGATATTTTCATATCAGAGGGTTCGGCTCTGTGGCATTTCTAATTGAACCTATAAATCCTACTGATCCCTCAATATAAATATATTATTATTAAATTTATTATTACTGGAAGAAATATTGCAGCATAATTAGTGAACTTTGAATTCAAGCTGAATAAAATTTGAATTACTTCTGAATGAATGATGTTCTGACAGATGATGTAGAAAAATTATTGATCTTAAAATAAGGATAAGATTCAAAGCATTTAATTAGTTGCAAATAGAGGCCCTAGTTTTTATTGGTAAAGTGGAAGTGTCATTCAATGAAGCCCGCTTTGTGTACAGCTTCCGGTATAAATATCTACAACTAATGTCGCACTTGAGATACCTGTTTTACCTATTTAGTTTTGATAGATATTTCGAGCTCAGACAATAGCAGGGACTACAAACTACCCTCGGATGCCAGGGACAAGGGTTGCCAGGCTTACATTCAAGGGCGTAAGATAATTCTATGTTTACTAAGAAACTAAATTTACCCTAAAGTAAACTCACGTTTTATGTGTGTAGTTAGTTGCTGGAGTTTCGTGTAAACATTTCTGTACCTTGATCCTTCTTACAGACGCAATTTTCCGGTTTTCTTTGCATTACCAAGGACATTTTATGACCATGGATATTTTTAATTTCTTATAATATTACGTATATTATTAGTGTTGCTTATAAATCTGACATATATAATCTTAAATTTTAGGTAGGTAAGTATTAGCTTTCTTGGCTCTTGCTGGGAACATAATGGAAAATAATTTAATGTTAGTCTGCGTATTCTACTCACCATTTTTGTTTGTTTATGTTTTGGTATCCCTCATTGTATTTTTAAAGCATTTTTTTATTTGATTACCTTACAAGAGTCCCAACTAATCTCGTCTGGAGCCAGTGAGACTACGGCATCCCCAAATGGTGTATGTTGTGAGGCTGAAGGTAGTGGGGAGGAGTATGAGATGGGGAGAGGAAAGTGGCGAAGTACCTGGCCATCAGATCTGGTCACAAAACATAACTAAAGCCATTTCAAGAAACGTATCAATTCTGAATGGTGGTCTACACACCAGGTAACAAACAGGAAGTCAGCCGCTGAGGACAGGATGAGTTGGAGGTGAATGTTGCAGGAGGCCAAAGCTCGATATGGGCTGTAGCCAGTGGCGGATTTGCCCTAAGGCCTAAGTAGGTCCGGGTCTAGGGCGGCCAGATATTAGGGGCGGCCAATCATGAACGCCAAGTCACTGATGATAATAAGAAATAAAAATAAAAAAGAATTACTAAGTTGACGTAACTAAGCGCATCTGAATTGGAAGAATAGGACAAAGCATTGCAAATGCTTTATTCTACTGACTTAGAAGACAATTTTTCAGAAGAATGTCTCGAATTTGAATTGAAAATAGAGCAACAATCTCGTGGGAAATACGAAAACACTCCGAATATAATTTGTAAAATAACAGAAAAAAACGTTATTATAATAATTATCAATTAGCGATTTTTTTTCTATCGATGGAATCAATCAAACAGTATTCATAGCCTAGAGTCCTAGAGAGTGTACGGTTGAAATTTAAGAATCCAGCTAAGAATGCAACTCTGACGCCGCGCCTTAAGCAAAACCGTTTTCGTACATGATGTTTGAATAAAAATCTACTTTCGTAATGGAACCGAATTAAAGCAATGCCAAAAGATGGTGCCACTTACGTTAACATCAGGCTTAAGGAACATCGCCTGGCAGGCGCCTAGTAATACATGTAGTACTACTGGATTCGTAATATCGTAAATCTTTCCGGATTTGAATAGATTGACGGTGTTGCGTGTGCGGGGAGGAAGTGTTCCCTCTCAAGATCGAGGGATCGAATGCTGCGTGGACTGTATGTGTATGGGGTTTTTATCTATTTTATTATATTTGATCTCACTTACCGAACTGCATTCTGCTTTCCACGGATATTGGTGTTCACTGGGAAAGGTATGTGTTAGTTGGGAGAGAAAGATCTTTGGGAAAGAATGGAGAAATGAACTAATATAATGATTTGAATGCGTATTCAATGAGCGATATCATGCGGCGCGGCGATATTACTTGCGAAAAATTGCGGTTTATTACTTCTGTAAAGCGATTACGATTGTTAGGACATGAGTTCTGTCTTATTAAGTGGCGTGATTATTACAACTGTAAATTATAGCGGTTTGTGGGACCATCTGTCCTGTGCGGTGATTTTATTACCACATGTAACAATAAAGGCTTGAACAGACGGTAATATGATTATTATTATAATTGGCGGTCGTGAATAATAATACCACTCGTCTATATATTATATATGACGTTATTGCCTGTCGCGGTGTCTAGCTGTCACTGAATCCAAGGAACGGCTAATTTTGCTATTTAATCCTATTGGATTTATGAACTGGTCACTCACACTTAAATTGGGCGAAGCCGAACCAAAAGCCGCCCGTCGGGCCTAGAAGCAAAAACTTGCGGAGTGTGTTTTTAACTGCTATTATTATTCTCGTTATTACCGTTTCGGCGTGGCAAATGTCTTCAAAAATAACATATATTTTTTTAGAAACTTCAAAACTTAAAGTGTTCGAGAGAAATATGTTATAAATCGGTAGAAATTCGGACGATTTACTATAATATTTGCTTCAGATTCACTCCTTCCTTTTCTTAAAATGCTCAAATAAAACACAAGTCGTAAATTTTCCCTTAGGGACTGCTGCGTGTAGTTAATATTAAAAAAATTATTGTTATAACTTCTGAACGTTCCGAACGATATCAAAAATGATTGTTGTATTAAACACGGTAAATGTGTACGAGGCATTCACGAGCCCATTTAAATTATTCATTATTCTGAAATTATTTCCATACATGAGCACGAAACAATAATAGTTATTAATATGAAGGTACCGTCAACTTGAAGCGTTTATCGTAAACATTTGAATCAGATATTTGCCCTGTTCACGTTTGATAATTATAATGTGTAATAGTTTATATTGTTAACTAAACTAGGTCTCGAACAATTATTATTGTTTGGTTAATGGCTGGAGAAATACTACATTCGTGAAGTTTACAGTGATCTTCGTTGATCGAAGAACTTTAACAACTCAATACATTTTTTTATAATCTCATATTTTTCAATTGATTAGATCCCATAGGGCTTTGGTATCAGACGGTAACAGTTTGAAATTATAATGCTAAGTAAGTACCCAGTCATTAAGTCGGATGCTACACATTAATTCGAATTGATTTTTAATTCCTAATTGGAAAGATAAATTATAACAAATAGAATATTGCATTCTTCTGTTGCATAAACATAAGTACTATGGGCAAGCTAATTTTTCAAACAGTTCCGAAATAAACAAAAATTTTAACAAAACAAAAAAACGACTTCAAAAAATGCACTAAAAAGTAAAAAAATAATTTCGTATTCTTCTACAACTTCATAATCAACTTACTTTTTCTACTCATCAATATGTAGGTACGATTGTCATTTTTGTAATCGGTGTCAGTCAAGGTAGGTTTGTAACTACATGCATAGTTATAGGTGAGATGTGCTTGTGTTGCACAAACGACTTTACGAGGCGAGAGCGGAGCCGCGGCGGGAGGGGTACCTTTGCTGACACCGACTCCAAAAATAACAATCTTACCTACATATTGATGAGTAGAAAAAGTAAGTTGATTATGAAGTTGTAGAAGAATACGAAATTATTTTTTTACTTTTTAGTGCAATTTTTTAAGTCGTTTTTTTGTTTTGTTAAAATTTTTGTTTATTTTTTTGATTTTTAGTGAATCTGAAGTACGTACACTAATTTGTCTAAATATGGGTGGACCTACTAAACGTGCTGCTCATATGTGACAGACATAATTTGACCATAACGATGTTAGGGTCAAATTAAGAGATTCGGCCGAGTTTCGTTAATTTGCTCCTAAGAATTGAAGATTTCCGTTACTTTGTCATGGATCCGATAATCAGAACCTAACCAAACTCTCATCAAACTATCCTTGAAGTACATCCTTTCCAATAAAAAAAGAATCATTGAAATCGGTTGGCGTGATATTGAGTTATTCGTCCATTTGTCGCGCACATATTTTATGTAAATTTAAGACTTATATGGTTTTCTCATGGATGCCATTGTCAGAACTAGACCAAATTAAAATGGGACCACATGGGAAGCACCAGCTTTCAAATAAAAAATGAATCATTAATATCGGTTCACCCAGTCGAAAGTTCTGAGGTAACAAACATAAAAAAAAAAAAAAAAAAAAAAAAATACAGTCGAATTGAGAACCTCCTCCTTTTTGAAGTCGTTTAAAAAGTCAGAGAGTCTGGACGTTTGTTTCGACGAGGGAAGACACGTACTTCGGTGGATCACTGTTGACCTGTGAGTTAACACTTCATTTAGTTTTGAGTTTAATATATTAATTTTGATTTACCATTTAATATTCTGTTCAATTTGAACTGGCGTCCTTGTAATTATTTTCTCATCGTGATGATTTTTCTAAAAAACGCTAAAAGCTATTGATAGATTTTATTTGCTTCAAATAATTTAAACCATTTAGTTTCTTTTAGACTAAACACGACCCTTAGTTTAAAATATTAGAATAGTATTATTTTGTTTATGAATTAGAGTTCGTGTTTTGGTTTCGTCATTAAATGAGTAATATAATTTTATTGTTTTGCCACAATTCTTTTTATGATAACTATTAATGTTTTATTAAAATGTTGCACTATATATAAACCATAAGAAGAGAAGATTAAAAGTATTAGATGAAGTTTGGGAAGAGTGACGATTCAGGTCGGCTCACAAAAAAATTTAGAAATGTTTCATTCATTGTCTTATTTTTAAATGCATACATTTTGTTGTAATGAATTTTCGGACAAAAAAGCATTACTTCTTCGTAAAAGGTATGGTATTAAAGAGAAAACAATACCACCTCTGGTAAAAGAGCACCTTATCTGTCGTGTAGCTCTAACGAAGGCTTACGTATTATAATGAATGTGTCGTTCTGAAAAAATTAGTTTAGGTTCATTCTGTTCTCATGTACGTAATTATGTAAGTACAATCATAATTTCGGTATTATTGTATACTTAGACATAGTTTTTTTTGCATTTAGCTTTGGTGTAGCCTTCAATCATATCAAATATAGGGATTGCAATCCCGATCTCGCGGGATCTCGATCTAAGCATAATATAACGAGATCCCGTTCGAGACGGGATTGGGTGGCAGTAGTCAGCGACGCTGCACACGTCCACTCGGGTATAATAGTAATTTTTGGATTGTTACGTTGTTAAGCAGCTGGGTACATTGCAACAAACATTAGATGCCGTTTAGCAGATAGCACCCTTAATACACTTTTCTTTCTTTCTTTTGATTACTTTAATTAAAAAAAAAACTGTTAATTATATAGTAACTAATTTTCTTTTGATTACATACAGCATGCTTGTTGAATGTTAGTTTGGAATCTAATATAACTATTATTATTATAGTATAAATGTAAGTATTTCATTTCAGTAACATTTTCAATAATTTCACCATCAATTTTAATTTTGCTTTCCTTGGTCGATTGCTAATCTATAATTGTAAATAATATCTTTCTCTTAAAAAAACTCTCATTCGTGTTACTAATCAAATCCAACGTTCAACTATTCATAAAGCGGACTGTGCGTAGGTACTCAAGAATTTCGACGTGGATTGAAATAGGTCCATAGACGTAATTTTCCACAAATGAAAACATACATCGTACTTTGTAATTATTGGCACACAACATTATTTATTGATACTCGAGGGATTTCTAAGTATTCGCAAAACAGAGCCGTGTTTACATTAGTCTATCCAAATACCTAGCTAGTACAAAACTCTACACAGTGGCACAAAAGGATAAATGCGTGCCAAGATTTTTTCTTCTTTGGATACATAATCTATGTAAAGCCGGGTCTTTGGCGACAATATTACCGCAAACATCGAACCAAATGTTCATGAAAACGTGAAACACTGGGAAAGGGTCACATTTTTTTTGTTTTCCGTGGCCGACATAAAAACATTATGGTCTCGACACAATGTTTTTGTGTAGATGTAGATGATCAACCAGAATATTTTTGGTGTAGATTTTTTGTAAATATGAAACGTCGTATCGTTCATAGATTTCTGTTTTTGACGTCCTTATCAAGAAGACATTTAATATTTTGGTATTTGTGATACACTTTTGAGTTATATTATTTAGACGCTTTATAAAAATAATAAATAAATAAATATATGTTTTTTCCGGTATGTGGGGAGAATAGTGCAATTCCACACATTCCATAAGGGTTATAAGTTATATTACATAATATACAAAATATTTGAAGAGAAAAAATAAATAAGAAAAGTAGGTAAATATGATTATAAACGCATGAAACAAAGGTGATAAGATATAAGATATAATAAAAGATATAAGAAAATAAGAAGATAGTAATAGTTATTGGCTTTTAGAATTCTCTCACCACATAAGAAGCCAGTATTTTTCTTCAGTGTGCATCAATGCTGGATGATGGACTGAGGCGGGCTTCCATGACTAGGATATTACCAGAGCTGCATATCTTTTCCCTCAGTCCTGCCACCCTGGATCTAATAAGGGCTGCATAGCCGGGAACTCGCCCCTCCGTGAACATCTGGAAAGCGCTGCAATATCTGGGGAGACCAAACATTATGCGGAAGGCGTTGTTGTACTGAACCCGGAGTCTTTCTATACTACTCTTCTTGTAGTTTACTCAGAGTTCGCACGTATACAGCGTTGCGCAGAAGGAAATGAAGAGCGTCCTTAAGATATTTTATGCTCTTAGATATTTTATTTAATCATTGGTTTTATGTGATTTAATGTTAATGAGTCCGGTCCTACTGTTCCACATTCCAAGTGAGACTGGCATAAAGCACAACAATTATGTTTTTAGATCTCTAGTTGAAAAGATATTTCGTAATTTTTGAAGTGAAACTTCTATAGCCCCGCTATGATTTGGATTTCGGATGAAACGGAAATGACGATTACTGCACCTGCGATGAATTTTTCTGCGCTTATTGAAACGGAAATTACGCTGGTCTGCGCTCATTGGTCGCTTTGATTATGACCTCACTTTTCAAGTATCGGTTGAGATTGTTTTGGTAAAGTTTCGCTTCTACCGCGTGTCAACTGCCCTCGATTTTTTTGTGGAGAAGTAGATAGCATTTCGTTGACAAATGAATCGAAACTTTTTCAAGATTAATGAGCATAATCAAGTTTTTTTTTATAATCGTTTGTAATGTCTCATTTTGAGAGGCGGGAATGGGTACCGCCGCCCCGGGAACCTTTATTGGATAACCAACACCTCTGCCATAGGTCACCCCAAGTGGTTCGCTACGTTTGGTAATTTAGCAGGGGTGCCCGGGTTCATGGGGTGAGGTTTGTCTAGGTCTTGGAGGCGTATGACCAGGACATACTGAACCCCAGATTCCTACCCACCCCTTGAACCCTTTTCCTTCCCAGAACTCTCCTCTCCTTCCTTTCCTTAAAAAAACCCTCCACACAGCATCCTCAAGATGACATAGGGCCTTAGGGAAATTATTTTCCTCAGGGCCTCCTATGTGGAGGTCATGTAAAAAAAAAAAAAAATTATCTAAAGATCGTAATTATTCTTTAGTAAAGATTCAAAATCTAATTCTCAAAGTTATTATTTAAAGTCCCGTTGAGAACGAGCACTAATTTTGTTTTTAAGATACTAAATGTTCCTAACCTGAAAAAATTACATAAAAAAAAATATCCTGCTTCATCGATTTAAAAATATACCCATGTTTGAAGAACGAATAAGCACTAGAGCACATGTAAAATCTTTTAACATCCCAGTTTGTCAAATCTCTTATGGGCAAAGAGTTAAATATAATGCAACAAAGCTATTCAATTCTCTAGCTACTGACATTAGAAACACGTAAACCAAAAGTTCTTTTAAAAGTAGAATCATTGTTCACCTCAAGTAAACATGTCCATCAGGAGTATTTAATAACATATTTACCTTTATGCCTACTTTGTGTGTATATAACCATGTACCTACTGCAATCTTCCATATATATATAACATACTCTAATTGTATATTAAAAAAAAAACTGATTTTAAATCATGCTGTCATTTTCATAATATTACGTAAAGAAAAACAAGAATTACGAACTCTGTAAATTGCCATCTTAATACAGGCGTTTCACACCTAGTGAGATGGGCAATACGTCAATATTATAACCAAATGTAATATTAAAATAATTAAATAAATAAATAATAAGTATGACTTTAGCTTTAGGATCCCCAGTACCTAGGCTTTTCTTAAACCCATATTGCGTAAATGATTAAATTAAATTTTTATCTTAAAATGTAAACAATTGTTTTTTTTTTTATTTCCTTTTCCAATATTTTTGAAACGACAAATATTTGATTATTTTTGACCATTTTTGAATATTTTGGTATGTTCGCAGCAATTTACTAGGTATGTCATGGTATGGGTTAACTGATTTGTAATTATTATTTAATTGAAATTAATGAATTACTTCGTTTATACCACTTTTATTGTTTATAAAACCGACATGTTTCGTCAGCAAAGCTGACTTCTTCAGGGTTTTGACAGAACTAGTTTTAAAAATAGACGTACATAGGTAATAGAGAAAAATAATCGACATAAACAATAATAAAATTAGAAAGAAAATGACGTTTAAGGGACGAGGGGCAATATAGAACAATTAAAAATTTAAAAGGGGAATAGATTTAATAATGGGTCATTTAAAAACAATTTTTGATTATTAATAATATTTAAATTAATTAATAATAATTAATAATATTTAAATTAATAATCAAAAATTGTTTTTAAATGACCCATTATTAAATCTATTTCCCCTTTTAAAAATTTTAAATTTTTTTAATTGTTCTATATTGCCCCTCGTCCCTTAAACATCATTTTCTTTCTAATTTTATTATTGTTTATGTCGATTATTTTTCTCTATTACCTATATATATGTCTATTTTTAAAATTAGTTCTGTCAAAACCCTGAAGAAGTCAGCTTTGCTGACGAAACATGTCGGTTTTATAAACAATAAAAGTGGTATAAACGAAGTAATTCATTAATTTCAATCATAATGGTGCCACAAAATAAGTTTGCTGTGTTAGAAGAAGTATTATTTAATTGATGTGCTTCTTATCAGGTCATTTTCCAATTGACATGTGAATGTTTCATAAATCTGTCACGTGAATTTGGTCGCGATTGTGAAGGGCCAAATAAACTGAGTACCTGTACGTAATTTTATTGAGCATGATTTAGATTCTCATAATAAATTTTAATGATATACCTATAACGCCTTTTTATTTTAGGAGTACCAAACCGATTGTTATATAATTTTTTCTAATATGTTTAACTTCCAATTCCTACCGATGATTTGCGCCAGGTACTAGATATTTAATATTTGCTTGTTAAAAATTGGCAGCACTGGTTTGACGTGCAGTGATTAGCCAAGATTGCGGTGTGAGGGATAGGTGTGGTCAGCCAGAGACTACCCGGCTTCTTCTGATTTTAACTCTCCAACGGGTCGGTCAGGGTCCCTTCTCCTAGACCCTTTCGTTCAAATAGCTTTTTGCAACAAGTGTTTTAAAACAGAATTAAATTTTATATATCTTAATAAACTCGGTGAAGCTTCCTGACGATATCGTTTAGCCCAGGTGTGATCCGGTGATCCGGTGACTTATTTAATTATGTATTATCCAATCAGCTCTTCCTTGTATTGTTTAAAAATTATTACTTTTAGAGTTCACATGGGGATAAAAGCTTTTTCCCTAGGAGCGTCGAAGCAATATAAATATATCCATAAGATGATTTAATAACAGTAGAGATCTTTTTATTTAATACCCTTCTGTATTTATTCTGTCAATCACTAAGTGGTAATCTTCTCAAATTGAGCCTAACATAACACGCTTTGAAGAGTGGATTTTATCTAACCTGATGATGGATGCTGACAGGCTAACCGAAATGGAAGAGGCGGCCAACACATAATTCTCCACTCTAAAAATTGTATTCACGCAAAAAACAAAAAAGGGATTAGCGGATTTCATTTATATTTTGTTTGCATTCTATACTATTTGTCCGCATGCGGATTCACAAATGCAAGCTGCTACCAAAAAGGGAACCGAATAATGGAACGAGCCTTGATGATGGTTAAATGCTCTTAGATTACCAACAATGGGGTATGGAGACTTATCCGGATTAATTCGACTGGAACAATTAGCGTTTACATACGCCATTGTTCAATTGATTCAACCTAACCCTGGCGAGCGGAAATAATTGCGGGTGCATGTCCAAACTTGGAAAGGCGGAACGATTGGTAGGTATCGATCTGGAGACAAAACTTCGTTTGACTTAGTTCTACCAGTGAAAATACCATTACAGAAGGTGCGGTCCGTCCATACATACTGTGGATGCAGCGCTTCCGTTCTTTTATAGGTTTAAAATAAGTACGTATAATAATAATTATAATGTATTTATTTCGAATTAAACACCATGGATTTAATTTTTTCTAGCCGTAAACCGCACTAAATACTGCAATAACGACTTCGCCACATCCCAATCTCAGAAAACAACACTAACACGACACACGGAGCAGGTCGAAATACATATGTAATATGTAAGCATTCTCAATGCTCGAACGTCGAGTAAACTCACTAACACCAGGAAAACAGTGGATGCTCCGTTTATTCCGCGTCCACGACGCAGGAACGAGTGTGATATTTTAACATAGTACACGGTTGATATGTTTATTCACATGAGAACGGGTCGCTTCTTCGACTCGTTCTTGAGTTGGAACTCATGCTGTGGCTCTGTTTCTTGTGTTTCCTCCTCCCTACAACATGGGTCTTTTCAAGACCAATGTTCATTCCTTCCTCTCCTCAAAAAGACCTTCCACAGAGAATCTCAGATGACATAGGACCTGAGGAAAATTATTTTCTTCACGTCCTCCTATGTGGATACATGTTAAAAAAAATGTACGAGGTTTCAATATAAATGGAAACTTCTGGAATATATTTTTTTCGCAAACAATATTCGATGAAATGCATCTCTGGAATACATTCTACCCTTTGAATAAAACATTGCATCGATTCCCTACAGCGATTCGGATGCAATACAAGTTTTGCAAAACAAAATGCCAGACCGGTTGAACTCCTCCCTTGAAGTTCCCGGTCTACTGCCCGGGAGGAACATCTGATGAAACACTGTGGATTATCCTGGATTATCCAGGAGTCGCACTGAAACTATCTTTCTAGTAAAGGATGCTTTAAATACATTGTTATACATCAAGGACAAATAACATACGTGAGGTATCCCATTAAAAATATATTGCATTAGTCGGTATTTATCGTGAAACCAGTTGGAAATGTTAATGTTTATATTAAATTCTACTTGGCACACCATCTTGATTTTATTTTTAATCGCCCAGCAATTTCAAATATGTAATGCTAAGTTGAAATTTCTAGTATTGTACATGCATGTAGAATATAAATGTATTATGTACTAACTGGTTCCTGGCATGCGTTGCAATGCCATTCAAAGAAATAAATTGTTTCTCCCTGCATGTCCTTTCCCGTGCGTCCCCGTTCTCTTCCACCTTCCCCGTCTTCCCACTCCCTCGTCTCTTCCCTCTCCGCGAATCCCACCTCCTCCGTTCCCCTTCCCCCTGCCTTTCCTCTCTGCCGCTAAAATATATGAAATACACACATTTTCATTTATACAAATTTTGCAACGCCAGAGCTTACCATTATATATATCTAACCTTTATGTTATTCTGATGTACGAGCTATTTTATTATAAAGTTTCATAAAAATCCATTCAGTAGTTTTTACGTGAAAGAGTAACAAACACACGTAGATCCATTCAAACTTTCGAGTATATATAATACAAGCTTTTGCCCCCGGCTTCGCTCGCATAGTATTAGGGGGGTTCCACTACGCCTCCTCCACCTTCCCTAATCCCACTCAACTTCCCCTCTATCCCCCCCTCCTCCACTACCCCTCCCCCACCTCCACAACCCCCCCCCCTCACCCTACCACCTCCCCCCTCTTCGCCCCCCTCACCCCTTCCCCCCTCATCAACCCAATCCATACACGTTACATTCATTTTTCAAACAGCTTGCGTGCCACCAATTGCAATTTTTTTATACAAATTTCATTATGCCAGAGCTCTGAACCATAACCTATAATATATGTTATTCTGATGTACGAGCTATATCATTGTAAAGTTTTATTAAAATCTATTCAGTAGTTTTGCGTGAAAGAGTAACAAACATACATACATCCATACATCCATATATCCATACAAACTTTCGCCTTTATAATATTAGTAGGAAGGATTAGTATATATACGTATATAGTATTAGTAAGATTATGTTATTAAAGAAACAATAGGACAGGCAGGGTTTTCTTTTAACAATCTAAATCTAATTTTGAAAAAGAGAAATATATACATCTGCTTATCTACTTCCCCGAGTACCCAACTGGCCACATTTCGTAAACTGGTGAGTTTATTGAGTAGCTTTAATTACTTTTCTTAAATTTATGGCACCCACATTAAAACATTTATTACATCTACAATACAATCTAAAATAGAAAACGAAGATATTTCCGGCAGCATATTTTTGCCTCTACACGCATAGACTACTCGTAGGTACTTTGCCAGAGCATAGCACAGTCCAGTTTTGACTCGCCCATTTTGCATTTAGGTTGTCTGTAAATTTGTTTGTATCTTTCGTGTTCGTAAAGTCGATCCCAAAGATATTCAAATACAGAATAGATATGCTATGATGTCCGCGCAACTGTCGCCGGACTACGCGCTAATTAGCGTAGTTTTCATACAAAAAGAATTTGTTCATTTCGTTGATTTTTTGAAAATGTGCATTAATATTGGTTAACAATATATTTTGAATAAGGAAAGAATTCGTTCATTTAGTTTAACGTTCGTTTGGTTTATTGGCTAATTATTTGTTCTTTTAGTTTATTTGTTAATTGGTAAACAATATCGGCGACACCCGGAAGCGCAGACCCACATAGTAAAAACAGCAGATAGCACATCTACTTACATTTCAATATCTTTGGTCGATCCCTTATACTGGTTCAATAAAGATTCGTCGGGTTTATTTAGACTTTCTTATTCACACTTTTTCGATATTTATTTATTAACGCCCTTTTGTACCTATATGCAAGGGAGTTGGGAAAGATAATAGACATTGAAGTAGTGACGTTTCTTTGGACAAATTGTATAATTCCTTATTTGAAATTTAAAATATTGCATACAAAATATATGGTGTATTAAGCAAATGAGGCAAGAAGTGTGTGCCAAGACCGAGTTGTTTGACCTTTCCGCCTACCCCTGCGGAAACGTCGTGGTTGTCAGTTTATTTATCTAAAATGTAAAAATTTGTTCCTCATTTCATTTTCTCTATCTTGCATTTTTTCATTTTATTCGTTACAATCAGACCCTTGTATATAAAAAAAAATAATAAGTAATAAATTAACCTACAACCATTGACATGAATATATATAGACCTGCCCTAGGTGATAAAAGCATATTATTCCCCCCTCCCCATACCGGTTCCATGGAACCAGCTGGGCTTACGAGAGCCTCGCTTGAATCTAAAAATGTGACGTCATCATTCTTGACAGAACCAGCGTCGAGCTCACATTTTACGAAATAACACTGCAAAAATGTTAGCTTGTGCTATACATCATACCCTAAAATATGTCGATCATAACGAATGTGGGCGGTTCTCCAGTGAGCTCGTCGCTGGTTACAGGGGTAAGTAATTTATGAAACATTTGTAAAAGTGTCGGCAACAAAATATTCGTCTGTGAAAAATGGCGAACTTTACTTTGCCGTATTTGGACTTCGCAAATATGTTAATAACGTGGCGAGCAATTCGCGCTTTCATATAAAAAGGTCTATTCATTCAAAAGCCGATTTTGCTTTTAAGAACTGAATGGTGAAATTATAATGCGAGATGCCAATATACTGTCAGATTGATTTTTTAACGAATCGCAGTCATCTTTCCCCTTCTCGTCCCCCCGTAGTTTGGTTTTACCCCTCCTTTACTCTTTTGTTTTACTCTTCTCCTCTGTTAAATTTGGATGTCTATGCCTACAACATATTATTATTTCTATGCTATCTGCAATTTAAAACTTTCTCTTTTCTTCTAACACATTATTTTCACTTAAATTTACCTTCATACCTACCATTTATTCGTTTCGTCCAGTTAAACCTTTTTTATTTCAAAACAATGCCTCTGTATCATACATTAACCTCACACATTTGGCAGCCACCTCTGTGTCGGAGTCCTGAAATACCTGAAAAAACTACCTACAAGGGGCGGTCTGTTTGATGGATTCTCCTGTCTTAACAAACGGATTGCATTCTTTAGTTCTTTAGTCCCACCTTGTCCTTGTTCTACTATTTCAATGGAAGATGCTCCAAAGAATTAGCATCATTGCATCGGTGCATAGTTGGGAAACACGGCAAACACGGGCCCAATGTATGTACACGATTGATATTTGTCATGTGAGAACGGGTCGTTTCGTTCGAACGATAATCATGATCATAGGCCCTGAGGGAAATTATTTTCCTTAAGGCCTACTGTGTGGAGCTAATGTAAAAAAAGAAAATGGAGAAAATGAAATTTTTCTACGCGAGGTCTACTATTCATAGAACCACTACTTATATATAATCTTATTGTAATTTTAAATACATATGGTCGGATTAGATAACGTGTTCTTGTTTACATTAAAGTGTATTACCACCTTCTTTAGAAGGCTAGAAAGAATAAAAAGTTTTGCAATGAAGACGTTATTCTAGCACTAAAAATAAAAGTAAAACGAATTATTATTACGGTTTTTTTGTTATTTGTTTTTGGGGTGTTATGCCGTATTGCGCTATAATTAAGATGGTCCAGGAATTCATTCAGGTTCTCCGTTCCATGAGACCAAATGGCGAAGACATCATCGACATAACGCCACAATACCTTTGGAATGTGGTTAGCTGGAAGAAATGGGGTCTACCCATAAGCTACACCTTTTGTAATTTTTATTTTGCAATAAATATTTTTTGATTTGATTTGATTTGAATAGCCGAAGCTGTGTTGAGCAGTGGCGGCCGCTGCCCTGAAAACGTGGTGGTTCACTGATAATCCGTAACTATGAGATAACGATTACTAAGCAACATTAGGTAAAAATGATCCCACTAATCTTATTTGGAGAGAAGATCTATTTTAAGCTGTTTTCGAAGTGCGAAAACTTGTACATATCGCTATTTAATTAAAAAAAATATTTTTCAGTACTAAGAAAATAAAAACACAATACTATTTTTTCGTGAGTAAATCTTAAATTTCAACCCAAAAAACTCTTTTTTTTAGAATGTTTACAATGTAGTGTAAGAAGAATATACGACGCAAATGTGAATGGTAGAAGAAGTCGGGGACGCCCGAGGAAGACATGGCACGAGCAAGTTGTGAGAGAGGTTTTAGGGTGGCACACCTGTTTCCGGCCATACAAGAGCGAGACAGGTGATCCCGCATATAAAAGGAGATGCAGGCCTCTCCTCACTCTCTTTTTCCAACCGCCAACACGTTAGTTAGGACGTATTTATAGCCATTACTTATAATAAATATCCATATCGCCAATACGCGCATTATTTATAAATAACCTCGCCTACACTCGAGTCTGTATTTAACAGTGGCGCAGCCTACGGTACACGATTCTGCACAATACGGCAGAAATATCGCGAAAAGAATCGACGCGCAAAAAAATTTGGCACAAAAATTTGGCAAAAATACGCGGTAACATTATTATTTCGGGTCGGTAAGAAAGGCCGGACCGAAATTATTCCAACACTTCACTGCAAGGAGTGAAGTGCAAGAAGACACTGGAGCCAGCCAGCTTTTCGGAAGGGGGAAGCACGGGAGGTCCAGCGTCAATCGGCATCTCTGAGGGTCAAGGATCGGAGATCCAGGTCGCAGGAGTGATCTGGGGTAGCCATCGGTGTTACTGTGTGACGGGTCTGGAAGGAGCCATCAATTCACAGGGTCAAGGAGCAGTTTCCGGAGCAGGGTCCAGGGAGCAGACGGCAGAAGAAGAAGCCTCATTGGGAAGTTTTTGTTTCTGTTTTCTTTCTCTCTATTTGGGTACCTTCTGGGCATTGGGAACATGGAGTCTCGAGGATTGGAGTCCTTCAGTTTGCGTGACGGGAACTGGGAGAACTTCAAGGTCCGCCTCGGACAATTTCTCCTCGTGAATGATGAAAAGTTTGCATCGGATGATAAAAAAAGGGCTATTTTCCTGAATGCATTGAAAGATGATTGTTTTTCCTTATTGGTTAATTTGTGCATTCCTAAAAAGGTAACAGATATTAAGTTAGAAGATTTGATATCTAAACTTGATGAGTATTGTTGTTCAACGAAATGTTTTTTTGAAGAGAGATCTAAGTTTTACAGTGCTAAACAAAGAAATGACGAATCAATCCGTGAGTTTGCAGTGCGGTTAAAGTCTCTTTCTACTAATTGCAAATTTGGGAATAGTTTATCAGTAAATTTAAGGGATTTCTTTGTTTTGGGTTGTAAACCAGGAAAGGTAAGGGAAAAATTATTTCTCGAGGGTGAATTGTACTCGTTCGAAAAATGTTTACAAGTCGCCGAGTGCATTGACCTCGTAGCTTCAACTCAAGCGCAGTCCCGAGTTGATAATACGGTTTACGCTAATGTACAGCTCAAGGCCGGTCGACTCTCTTTTAATAATTCGCGTGTGAAAGACAGAGACGTGAAGCGTTTCGGGCATAGCAACAGGGCACGGTCACAGTCGCCAGCGAACGCTGTGAAACAAAATTGTACCGTTTGTGGTCACAATAATCACATCGCGACGGAATGTAGATATAAAAATTATTTATGTAAAATTTGCAGTACGAAGGGTCATCTCGCAAAACAGTGCAAGCGTTCCTCAACACGTAAGAGTGTGAATACTTTGTTGTCGGACACAAAGTTGGGTGAAGTTAATAGTGTCGAACCATTTTTTATTGAAGTTTCACTAGACGGGATCAAGAGTAAATTCATGGTAGATTCTGGAGCATCTTGTTGCGTAATTTCCAAGGAGTGTTATTTCAGTAAATTCAGTAGAATCAAGCTAGTGCACGAAGACATTAGTCTACGGGGTTTTGACAATACGCTCGTGAAAGTGGTAGGTACAATTACGCCACAAGTGGAATTTAACGGTCAGTGTCACAATTTGAAATTTGTTGTTGTCACAAGTGCTTCGTTATCGATAGTGGGGCGTGATTTTATGAATCTTTTTAACGTCGGGATTAACGGAATCGTAAACAGTATAAAACAGAATACTTTGAAGCAGCGATTAGTAAAAAAATTCCCGGAAGTTTTTACGGATAAACTAGGAAAATTTAATAAGTACGAAGTGAATTTAACTTTGAAAGAGACCGCTATTCCGATATTTCGTAATCACAGAGTTATGCCGTTCGCTTTGAAAGAAAAAGTCGAAAGGGAGTTAGATAGTTTACTGTCAGACGGTATTATAGAACAAGTCCAGTTTAGTGAGTTTGCAAGTCCAGTTGTTCCAGTAATTAAGAAAAACGGTAGTATTAGATTATGTGGTGATTATAAATCGACAGTGAATAATCAGTTATTAGTTGACAAATATCCATTACCTAGGATAGAGGAGCTATTAACGAAAGTAAATGGTGGGAAAGTTTTTGCAAAAATCGATCTTAAATCGGCGTATAGTCAATTTGTTTTAAAAAAGGAGTGTAGGCGTTTTACAACAATCAATACCCATTTAGGATTGTTTCAGTATAAGCGGTTAGTGTACGGGTTATCTCCCGCGCCAGCTATATTTGCAAAGGCAATGGCAAATTGTTTGTCAGGATTACAGAACATGACGTTTTATTTGGATGATATTATCGTGATAGGGGAAGACGAAGACGATTTAGAGAAAAACGTATGTGTCGTGTTAGAAAGGTTGAAACATTGTAATCTAACAGTGAATAGTGACAAGTGTGAATTCAATTTAAAAGTTATTGAGTTTTTAGGTTATAAAATAAGTGAACAAGGGATTCAACCGTGTGAACGGAATAAAGAAGCCATTTTAAATGCACCAGCACCTAGTGATTTAAATAATTTAAGAAGTTTATTAGGTATGATTAGTTATTATCGTAATTTTATTCCAAATATGGCAAATATATTGTCACCATTATACGAATTACTTAAAAAAGATGTTAAGTTTCAATGGGGTACGGAACAAGAAAATAGTTTTGCGATAATTAAAAGAATATTAACTTCGGATAGGATTTTAACGCATTTTGACGAAAATATACCTGTGAAACTTGTCACAGATGGTAGTTTTAATGGGGTAGCAGCAACATTACTTCATAGGTTTCAAAATGGCGTAGAAAGACCGATTGGGTTCGCAAGCAGAACTTTAACTAAAGCGGAAAAGAATTATTCTATTCTAGATATTGAAGCAACAGCAATTATTTTTGGAATTAAAAAGTTTTATCAATATTTGTACGGCAGAGAATTTATTTTAGCTGTGGATAATCAGCCGTTAGTGAGAATTTTAGGTGAAAATAAAGAAGTACCTAAGATTGCCGCGTCAAGGTTACAGAGATATGCTATTATGTTAGGTTCGTTTAATTTTAAAATTGAATATGTAAAATCGAAAAATAATTGTTCAGACTTTCTGAGCAGGTGTCCGATTGAAAAGGTTAGCTGTGAAGATGAGATAGAGTCTGATTACATTAATTATTTCGAGAATAATGGGTTTAATTTGTCTTTAGACGTGATAAAAAGCGAAACCGAAAAGGATGATGTGTTAGGTCAAGTGAAAAATTTTCTTATCGAAGGTTGGCCAGCATCAGTAAAAAAGGCACAAAGTGGTAACTTTATTAGAATTTTTTGGGAAAAAAGGTTAGAATTGTCTTTGATAAATGGGTGTGTTTTATATCAACATAGGGTTGTTGTACCTGAGTCTTTAAGACAAGAGGTTTTAAAGATGTTACATAGATCTCACTTAGGGGTTTTTAAGACTAAAGGTATTGCAAAAAGCTTTGTCTGGTGGCCAAAAATTAATCAAGATTTGGAGAAAATAACGGAAAATTGTAGAGATTGTTTAGAAATTAAACCAGAATCACAAAAGAGTTCTTTAGCAGTGTGGCCATATGAACCTGAAGTATGGTTCAGGGTACATATTGATCATGGTAGTTTATATAACAAAAATTTTTTAGTGGTGGTAGACTCTTCTTCAAAGTGGATTGAGTGTCTGGAAGTAAACAGTCTGTCTTCAAAAGAAAATATCGAAATACTTCATAGATTATTTTCGCAATTTGGTTTTCCTGCAACTTTAGTTAGTGATAATGGTACGTGTTTTTGTTCTGAGGATTTTGAAAATTTTTGTAAGAAAAATGGGATAGAACATATCACTAGTCCAGTCAATCACCCTAGTAGCAACGGGCAAGCTGAAGCTACAGTAAAGACTTGTAAAAATTTCCTTAAAAAAATTTGTAAACATAATGGATTTCCTTCAAATTATAAAGAAAAGTTAGGTAACTTTTTAGCAGACTATAGGAATACAGTTCACGCAACAACAGGATGTGAGCCATCTGTATTATTAATCGGTAGAAAAATTAGAACAGTATTTGACTCTCTGATTCCAAGGAAAATTGAGGATAGAACGGGTAGTTCAGGTTCTACTCGACGAAACAAAGTAATAAAAAAGGTTACTCAGAGCCAAAACAATCAGAAAAGACAATATAAGGGTAGAGTTAAATCAGGTTTTAATATAGGTCAGAAAGTAATGACTAGAGATTTCAGATCTCAGGGTAATAGGTTATGGGTCCCTGGGGTTATTGTGGATAAAAAAGGTAGTAAAATATATTTCATAAAAATTAACAAGTCTAATATGGTGTGGAAAAGACATTTAGACCAGCTAAAGGAATTACATGTTTCATGGCAGGAGGAAGATAACCAGGAATTCGCGTCTGACACGTTGGAATTGTCGACGGACGAATTAGATCTCTCCGGTATGTTACGTAATAGAAGTGTCTCTAATTCTGTTTCTCCATGTTTCAGGTCTAACCCATGGCAAGGAAGGCTTCGGCCCAGGTGACAGCACTTCGCAGTCGAAATGGACAGAAATGGACAGAAGGGAAACAGAAAGAACAAAAACAAATGTTTTGTTAATTTTAAATGTGAAATATGAAATATAAAATATATTGTATGAAATATGTAGCTATAGGTATCACTTATGTAGCCAGGATTCTCCCGTTTAAGTAGGGGAGGATGTGAGAGAGGTTTTAGGGTGGCACACCTGTTTCCGGCCATACAAGAGCGAGACAGGTGATCCCGCATATAAAAGGAGATGCAGGCCTCTCCTCACTCTCTTTTTCCAACCGCCAACACGTTAGTTAGGACGTATTTATAGCCATTACTTATAATAAATATCCATATCGCCAATACGCGCATTATTTATAAATAACCTCGCCTACACTCGAGTCTGTATTTAACTTGAGTCGGGCCATGTCGAAAGTCGGAATAATAGAAGAGAATATATGATACGATGTATGAATGTGAGTGAGGCAAAGAGTGTGTGCCAAGACCGAGTTATTTGGCGGTCCGTCCTCTCTGCCTATCCCTGTGGGGAAACGGCGTGATGGTTGGTTAGTTAGTTTTATATTTCATTTTAAACAGGATACAAACAGTATTTATAAACAATGTATAAACAACAGGAGGGCAAAATTGTCAAAGTTACCTATGAAAAAATTGTATTCCTTAATGATCTGCATTTTATAATTTAAAACACCAATCAATAAAAAAGCAAATATATGTAAGATTTAGGTATTGGCTGTACCTTTTGATTAAAAAAAGAATTATTCAGTTTGGTTAAGTATTTTGGCCTTAAATCAGAATTTAAGTTTGTATGATAAAGGCCGCTGGGTGGCACACCAAAATATCTTAATTTTTCATACATATGGCCGGTGTTGCGCGCTGGCGATGTTTGGGATATTCGATACAAAAACATAATTCGTTCCGCTTGCAATGGGCCTGCACACCGGACAGGGTAAATTCGCGGGGAACTTTGAGAATTTGCTCTCCCTGATTCATATTATGTTATGCATTATATTGGTAGGTGATATTTTTAATGAAATTCATAGATTTTATATTTTTCGGTAAGATATTATAAACTAATTTTAGACGATATAATTTACCAGTGCTGCACACAAACACACCGTTCAACCAGCCGCCCTTGGTGTTGAGTGCCACTTCTTCAAACTTCTCCATAAAAAAGTTAGCTAGAACTGGCGACAACGGACTGCCCATCGCAAATCCTCCCACTTGCTCAAAAAGTTCTCCCTAAAATGCAAAATATCCTGTTTTGAGACAGTTTTCGAAAAGTTTGCAAATGTCTTCCTCATATATCTCCCTGAGCATTGTCATAGAGTATTCTAGAGGCACATTCGTGAAAAAACGTCAAAACTGACAAGAATATCCCTTTCATCGGTCTTAACCTTCTTAAGTTTACTGTTCAGATCTGTGGAATCCTTAATCCAGTTTTTCCAGTTTACATCTGCAGTGGTCTCGAAATCCAAAAAAAAACAATTAATATTAATAGGGCCGACAGAGCTCAGCTCAATAGTTCTTGTTATCCGGTAATTGATGGCTATACCAAAGCTAAACGCAAAAAAACCATTTTGAAGTATTCTGTAATACCAGCTCGTAGTGGAGTGGAGCTGGCGACACGGTATCGCTTCTAAGTACATAAACACACACTAACAATTACACATCTGCCCTGATGATGGACACTGTAATGCTGTCCGAAACGTTGGCTAAAGGAGGAAGTAGCGCAACACAGCATAACACCCTAAAAACAAATAACAAAATTACTTTTGGCCGTGAAAATTTAAAATCATATCTACTATTACGCAAATGCCATTTTTTGACAAATTTTATAAAATGTCTTTCTGCTCCTGACCCTCCCAAATAAACCTGAAGGAAGTTGTTGATGGTCTGTGTAACATTATATATAATGAATAAAAGTTTATTATCACATATTTTTCATTTAATTCAATCAAGATCAAATAAAAAAGGTTGGTTTAAATCAATCACAATTTTAAATACTATTTCTGAAAAAAATTACAATATTTTTCGAAATAACAAGCATAAGTACAATAAAACTATTTTTAAAACTTCATCCAATAATTTTGCCCTACTCATTATAATAATATCGTTAGACATATAAAGACATTATTTACACTTTTTTTTAAAACATTGTTTACTAACCATGAGCATTGCTTTTTTACTAATTTACAAGAAATTAATAAAGTTTTCATCGAATTAATGTTTTTGTCATACAAATATCGGTATTAATTTACAACATCAACTTTTTTTAAATTTACCACTTAACTATAAAGCTCTTATTCATTCCAGCTACTGTTAAGCGCGGGTTACTCTAACTTATTTATTTAGTTAGTATTATAGTTATAAAATCTAAACATACTGTAAAAGATACACAAACAAAAACCTTTTTTGTAATTTACATTATTTAAAAATTATCTAGATTAAAAGAGGAATATATCCACAGTTTGAACTACATGAACATCTACACAATTATCATTAAAGAAATTTACACAATATTTTCTCACTTACGCAGGTAAGTAATTATTATTTTTTTTTTTAATTATTGAAACGGTAAATTATAATTTTCCTAGGCTATAAAATCATAATATTTATTTATTTATTTAATTTCAACGGTATACATATACCATAAGAACTGATTACATGTCACAAAATGAAAAAATATTGACAATTTACAGGTGTAGGTAACCTTTTACAGACGAAAAACTGTTTTAAAAAATTTCGGTCATTTACATAAAATAATTATTTTGAATTCATTGTTAAATTTGATTCAATTTAACTATTATTTCGGTATTTTAATGTTTTGAAGTGTAAGTACTTTGAGCAAATTATTTTATTTTTCATAATAAAGTAGCTGACCCGGAAAAGCGTTGCTGTGGCTAACGACACACAACGCCATCTACTGGATGATTACCCAACCTTTATAACCACAGCCATCTTTTAATTTGCATGCAAATCAAATCCACCCCGCACGCTTGCCAGCCCGCTCGTTCGCCACGTACAGACTTTTACACAAAAACTTGACAAATTATTCACCTTAACCTTCTTCATGAATCACTCTATATATTGGTGAAAGCCGTATGAAAATCCGTTCAGTCGTTGAGTTTACAGCGAACAGACAGACAGTCAGACCGACTGACAGACGCGTCGGAGTACTTTAATTTATAATATTAATTAATAAATATTTAAGTTTTGTATGTTTCAACTAATGAAATAGAATTGTTCAGAACATATATTAGAACGCAAGATTATTAATACAACTTTGCGATTTGCGAAGATGTTATTATTTCAACAGGCCACTTGCATGGATTTCATAACGACTTGGGAAAAATCGTGTGGATAGATTTTTTTACTAAGATTACGAAAATGTTAGTAAATTTTTTTAGAAATGTACAGTTTTTTTTAATCAATAAATCCATTATTTGGGCGCGTGACGACACTAAATTAAAATGTCCATTCTCCGATAATGTTCCATTAATTTTATAAAATTCACACTGACAAATTATGTTTTTTATATGGCAACACCTTGATTTCAGGCTAATTTTTGAATTTGACATTTAACATTCACTAGATTTATTGTTTGTTCTCTGCGAACTTATCATTTAGTTTGACGTTTTGACAGATGTTACGAAGAGAACCCAGTACATTTTATGCCTTCTGTACCTGTTTTAGAGGTGTAATGGTAATGGTGCTGATTTTAACAAAATCAAATTTTATTGAATTCTTATTATTATTATAATTTACAAGTACAGGTATATTACATTGAATTAAGTCATACGTAAACGTTGAACATTATAATGAATTATGATCAATAAAACGGATCAAGGAAAAAAATATTTATGAGATGTAATATTTTCGGTATGCCTCGTTATTCTCCTGTGCCATTCCTGTGGAAAACGTTATTTAAAAAAAAATAATTTTCGGCTATGCAATTATCGTTTTTTCGCACTCATAAAATTATGTCCCGTCTTTCCCGGTTTATAAAAAAACATTCCGATTTTTTGGATTTAAATTTTCAAAAAATCGCCAGAGTTTCAAAAATACGATTAAAAAAACGAAATGTCTTAGAATAGTTGTCTAAACCGGAAAAAAATAAAAAATGTGATGCAAGTGGCCTATTCCTTTTCACAAAATAAACATCATGTTTTAGCTCCCCTAGGTCTTAAAACATTTAAATAAGTCAAAACAACACATTATGATAAGCTGTTAAATTCTAAATTATTTTGTTACAAAAACAAAATCAATTAATCAGTACATATCATAAATTATCATTTTCTACTTCAATCACAGTTTATAGCACGTCAAGCAGTTGTTTATATAAACATTAACTTATGGAAATAAAAAAATCACCACTTATTTTACACTCGTGGATTCACTTCCCATTTTATAAAATTATATTCCTATAAGCATAGAGCACCTAAAAGTACACAAGTTTTGAAATTGATAATGAAATATTATACATCGTAATTTCTAACAGTAATCGTGTTGAAATTGGATTTCATAAATATGAAGTAAATCAAAATAAGTGAAGTGGTATGGTGGTTTTTTTTTTACTCAAAAATAATTTATTATTATGTATACTTCAATACATAAATAATACAATACTCATTGTTGAAAGATACTGCGTCCTTAAATTATCACACAATGTTTTTATTTATCCCAAATGCTCATTTTTAAATGTTAGTTTAAAATCACAATGGCTTCATAAAACACACTTTTAACAGTACGAACAAACTTCTTTTTTTTTAATTGAGTTTTCGAATGTTTACGTCATAAAATTTTACGATTTTTTTCAAAATCATTATTAACTTTTTAAAACCAACAAAAGTCTTGGATCGTCTGCAATATTAGAATATTAATGTTTTTGTACATTAAAAATTTATCGGTTTTGGAAATGCAGAAGTTTTTCAAAAAATCGTCTAATTCTTTATTTGGCTTTTATTGATCTCTTTTTGAAATTAAACGACATCTTGGCTGTCTTTTTGTAGTCATAAAATCGAATATTTTCAAAGTAGAATGTTTCCACTGGGATCGTATATTTGTTTAACATTTTGACCATAGATCACTTGATTCGTGATCTACGGAAGATATTTATTTGAATGTTTTCTGAAGTTTAAAAATATTCAACCATCTGCTGGAAAATAGGCATAGTATTGATTTGTGAAATTTTCTCTGACGACGATGGGGTATATTTGTTTTTAATTTCAGTAATATCTTCTCGCATTGAATAGTTCTCAACACTTTCTTTGAATTGGGATGTTAAATGACTTCCATACAAATAATCTACATTTGTTTTTTGATCGAATTGCTCAATATTGTGTTGTTGACTATTGACTTCTTCTGCTCAGTAATTTACAGCGGTTAAATATGTTAGTAGGTACTTAGAGTGTTGTTGAATGGTTTCTGACGACGAATAATTTCCATCATATTAATTTCAATCGTAACATGAATATCATTGTATTGAGCTGTTGAATGACTTTTGAGGTTGAATATCCTCTATTACATGCAGATCGTTGCATTGAGTGGTTGAATGACTTTTGACGTTGAATAGCCTCCATAACTTGAAGATCGTTGCATTGAGTTGCTGAATGACTTCAAGGTTGAAGAGCCTTCATAACTTGCAGATCGTTGCATTGAGTTATCGAATTACTTCTGACGTTAAATAACCTCCATAACTTGAAGATCGATGCATGGAGTAGTTGAATGACTTGTGACGTTGAATAGCCTCCATAACTTGAAGATCGTTGCATTGAGTTGCTGAATGACTTCAAGGTTGAAGAGCCTTCATAACTTGCAGATCGTTGCATTGAGTTATCGAATTACTTCTGACGTTAAATAACCTCCATAACTTGAAGATCGATGCATGGAGTAGTTGAATGACTTGTGACGTTGAATAGCCTCCATAACTTGAAGATCGTTGCATTGAGTTGCTGAATGACTTCAAGGTTGAAGAGCCTTCATAACTTGCAGATCGTTGCATTGAGTTATCGAATTACTTCTGACGTTAAATAGCCTCCACACCTTGAAGATCGTTGTATGAAGTCCTTAACTTTAAAATTGTTGCATTGAGTTGTTGAATGACTACAACGTTGAATAGCCTCCAAAGCTTGAAGATCATTGCATTGAGTTGTTGAATGAATTCTGACGTTCAATAGCTTCGATTACTTGAAGATCATTGCATTGAGATGTTGAATGACTTCTGACGTTGGATAACTTGAATGTTGGATGTTGTTGAACTTGTTGTTGATCTTGAATAGTCTCATGAAGATCATTACATTGAGTTATTGAATGACATCATAGTTGAACATGTCTTCTGAGTGATAACTGATAACTTTAATTTAAGCAGATTTTTAGTAGACGTAAACTATTTTATTGAGTTGTTGAATGACTTCTTGCGTTGAATAATCTTCAGTCTTCATCAGTGTGATAGTCCTTACGAGTCGGGCAAGGCCTGCGCTAGTATAGCCAGGGTGACAACCAACACACCAACTGCCCGAGGGGGTAGGCAGGCTGCTAGTCCTAGGCCTGCAGACAGGTGCCCCCACCAGCGGCCTGGAATAGGGGACGCGGAGTTCTTGCCCCTCTGCATGGCGGCTGGGTGCTCACCTGTTGAAAGAGAATAATAAATATTACAAGAATCGAATACTTCACTATGGGTTTACACAAGACAAGAAAAACAAAATCATTTCAATGGTTGATGTTAATAAAATTCAAACATTGTTGACGCCATGTAATTTATTAAAACAGACATAAATCAAAAGAAATCAAATACGCAGATAAGTAAACCTACGGTTACCACGTACCAATTATAAAAATATATCATAAGTTTGTACAGTGCCCTTAAGCCGCCTCTACCCGAATTTCTACCGATTTCTTACAAATCTCCCTTAAGGCTCTGCAACCGGGCTCGAAAAAAAGAAGATGGAGAGATACGAAATTACGAATGTTAGAGGAGAGCGCTAACATTTACCGCAACAAAATCGATGCGAAAATTGCGAAAATGTTTAATAAAACACGACACATTTATAACAGAGCAAAAATCTCACGGACATTGTCTTAAACAGCATTTAAAGAAACACTGTGAATTTTTTCATACATGTAACTTGTAAAATAACTGAAACAAACGTGTTTATAATAATTTTTGGAGCAAACTTTTCGATTTTTTTCTACCGAGGGAATTTTATATAATTTGCGTTTCGGCGCGGGCAATGTCTAGATATTATCTTTAAAATAACATATATTTTTTAAGAGCTTTAAAACTTACCGTGTTTAAGGGAGACATGTAAGAAATCGGAAGAAAGTCGGGTTGCGGGCCCTTAATTTTGATGTTTTTAAGTTCTTAAAAAATATATATGTTATTTTTGAAGATAATATCTAGACGTTTTCCACGCCGAAACGCAAAATATATGAAATTCCCTCGATGGAAAAAAATCGCAAAGTATGCTCCGAAAAATATTATAAACACGTTAATTTCACGTATTTTAGAAGTTATATGTATGAAAAAATCACAGTGTTTCTTTAAATGGTATTTTAGATGCTTCCCACGAGATTTTTGCCCTGTTTTAAACGAGTCGTGTTTTTTAAACATTTTCACAATTTTGGCTTCAATTTTATCATTTTAAATATTAGCGCGCTCTCACCAACATTCGTAATTACATATCTCTCCACCTTCTTCTTTTTGAGCAGGGATACGGCGCCTTAAGGTATTCTTTTTTTAAATTAATATTTTTTATTACATTCATTTACCTACATTTCATAACAGAGTTTTCCACAAAAACAAGCTTTAAAATAACCCGACTATAACGAAGCTTACTCTAAATAATTAAAAAAAAATTAATTGATAAAAGAACTCTATTAATACAAAGTCTTATTATCGAAGAATAAAACCGAAAACAATTTATCTCTTCTCTTTTTGATGTACCTATGTAAATAATCTATGAAATTCATCACCTGATTATCAAACAAAAAACGCTGTCTTCAATAATAAAGTCATCTTTAATCGCCCATGTGATGCCCCTAATGAATGAGATCTTGGACGACATCCTAGCAAGTTGAGTCAGTAGATGAAGAATGAAGATATTATATAGAGATTCCTTTGTAATATATATTGGTCGCATGTTTCCCATAAGTTCTGAACTGTGATCTCCATTATTTGAGCGCATGCAAATATTATTATCCTACTAAATTGATTCACTTCCACTAAGGAGAGCCAAGATATCGTGTTAATTTCATAGACAGAAATTGCTCATGGAATTCTCAACACTTGATGTGACGATAATATTATGGGTATTAATATATGTAATGTGGTAATATGAATTGAAAGACGTTTTCGATACAAATACGGTTTATATAGTATATACATCGATAACGAGTCAAAAATACTATTGTTACAAGGTCGAAAAAAAGTAATGAATGCCTCAAGGTCCCATTTTGGGTCCTAATCTATTTCTCAAGAGGCACTTGAATGGTCTTACTGATATCAGATGATATATTGGACTTGCATTATTTAATTACAACGTGATAAGTGGTTTTTCATTTGAAGTATTTTAAGAACCATTGAAAGAAAACTTAAATGATAAAAAATGTACACCGAACTTAATTTTCATTTAATTAAAAAATGGTGTGTCTAGATACGTAAAGTAATATCTTCAGGGGTTTTTGGTGATGTGGTTCCGAGCACTGTTTTCGATGAAAAAAGCCGTTGCCTTCTTGGGTCCTTCTGTTTCACAATATTTTGAGTTTTGTGTAATATTGTGTAATACAAAATTATTTTTATTTTGGAAGCTTGAATCATCTCACTTCAAAAGTGTTGTGAAATGTTTAAATGTAGAATATTAATTTGGTCTTCGATAATAATGCATAATTTGAAGAGTTTGTCATGTTTCATATAGCCTGCTTGGTAAGTTCGATATAGGTAAAGACTTGGAGACCATTTTGCAACAATGAAAGCCTGTTTCATTTCTCCAAAATATATGTCCTAAATACAGTTTTATAATCGTCCAATAATAATTGTCCATTGTTGTGATTGTTATTATTTTTTATTATCTTGTGCTTAGTTAGGTATATTTTCAGAATGAATGTCGTCTGAAACCAACGAGACTACTAAATTTTGAACATTATTTTTATAATACCCAATTATTTGTCATTCTAACTACGAGCATAATGCCCTGGATCAGCGGCACCACAGACCACCAAACTAACAACTAGAACAACAACATCGGGGGCCAACAAAATAAAACGAAAGTGGCTATTGGACAATGAAAACCACTGGCCTTATCGCCCGCCCTTCTATTAGTGCCAAACAATGCCGTACACCCATACGGGCGTACTGTTGGCACAGGGAAGTTGAACCTTTACAGCTTTTCACCCCCTGTGTTAATCAGACTTATTGCGTTAACATACAATATTAAAATACGCTATAATCACACGACATAGCTGATAACTGTTTCAGTTGAGAGACGTTCAGATAAAGGTTTAAGAAAGAGGGTTTAATTATAAGTAAAAAGTATGTTACAGAAACACAAAAAATGGTGTCTGCTTCATATATAATTTAGGAATTGGATTTTTGAATGTAACATGAAATACCCGTATCAATGATTTGTCTTAAATTAAAAGGTATCTACTTATGGAATGCGGGGTACAGTAGATAACTTAAAAAAAACTACATATATAAGCCTCAAATTAGTAGATATCAGGCAATTATTTACAATATATTATTTTACAAAATAATATATTCATAAAATGAATAAAAAATATATTATATATATAATATATAATATATTTTTTATTTATATATTATATTACTTTATTATATTATATTACTTCTGTATAATATAAATATATTATACAGAAGTAATATATTCATGTTTACTAAAACCTCGTTACGACTGGGCATGTAACTTAGTCGAGTAGCTAGTACTTTAATTATTAAACGTGTCTAAACACCATAATAGTTTAGTCCGCCGTTTAGTAGAGTCAATCCATTTTGTTCTATTTTTTTGGGTGAGTAATGCCCTCCACAATGCATCACTGCTCACTAGCTTAACTTACTATTAAACACGTCCGAACCCATTGTTTTAGTAGAGTTCATTAGTAGTCGCATAAGTGTCTACGTTGGAGCGAAATTGCGATTCTAAAATGGTTTATTTTTTCTGCTTTTAATCTATTTTCGTAAACATAGTTTCTTTACTTCGTGCCACTATTTTTTTCTTTTAACTCTCCTAAAATATCCAATACAATCAATTTAATTAGCCAATTTACTTTGTTGCGTTCATCTTCCAAGGTACTCACTAATGTACTCTACTCGACCGTAACGTGAACGCTCTTATCAGTCAAGTCAAGTGGGTAAATCGTTAGAGCTTTAAAAATATATATTTTCAGACGGCGAGAAGAGTTACTCACACCAGCTGACTGGGAAATATGATGAAGAAAAAATAAAAAAATCAAAAATGCGTTTGGTTTGGTAAATTGAAATTAGTTGCTTTATATTAAAAAAAATCCGAATGCGAGATTATTATTTCTGTAGAAAGTTATTCTTCTCTACTCGTATTTTACCTTATAAAGTTGCTTCTCGGAAACTTAGAAAAAATAATTACTGATAATAATAATCATGACTCGAGTTTTCCATGCTTGTGAATAGATATATAATTATGTTATCAAACATTATAATTTGTCAAAATAAATTAAGAACTTTTAACAAATTATGAATTATGTCACACCAGCTGACTGGGAAATATGATGAAGAAAAAATAAAAAATCAAATTTTGGCATAAATGCGTTTGGTTTGGTAAATTGAAATTAGTTGCTTTATATTAAAAAAATCCGAATGCGAGATTATTATTTCTGTAGAAAGTAAATTCTTCTCTATTCGTATTTTACCTTATAAAGTTGCTTCTCGGAAACTTAGAAAAAATAATTACTAACTAACTAACTAACTAACCATCACGCCGTTTCCCCGCAGGGGTAGGCAGAGAGGACGGACCGCCAAACATCCCGGTCTTGGCACACATTCCTTGCCTCGTTTACATTCATACAACGTCTCATACATTCTCTTCTATTATTCTGACTCTTGACATGGCCCGACTCAAGTATCTGATTCACTTGGTCGTGCCATGTCTTTCTTGGGCGTCCTCGACTTCTTCTACCATTCACATTTGCGTCATATATTCTCCTTACACTCCTTTCCTCGTTCATTCGCTCTACATGCCCAAACCATCGGAGCGTTCCTTTCTTGATCTTACTCATCACGCTTACATCAGCCTTGCATTCTTTGCGGATTTCCACATTTCTCACACGATCATACATGGTTTTACCACACATACGCCTCAGGGATCTCATTTCTACAGCGTAAAAATAATTACTGATAATAATAATCATGACTCGAGTTTTCCGTGCTTGTGAATAGATATATAATTATGTTATCAAACATTATAATTTGTCAAAATAAATTAAGAACTTTTAACAAATTATGAATTATGTCGTGTTCGCGGGACAAAGGTTGACAATTCCTGCTTTCGGGGTTGGGAAGCCTTAACTTGGAATTCTGTAGCCAAAACCGAACTAATCTAATTTTCATTGTGGTGATTATACTGGTTCAAGCTCCACAAGCTACTCTGCTCTAAAACATATATCTAATACACCACGTGTCACACAGCACGTGAATAAAGCAATTTCAATTTAAAAAAGGCACACAAAATATTCGTATGACAACACTCAAGTAATATAAGATGAAAAAAAAAAAAATCTTCTAGGCAACAATAAGGATATGCATTATTGGTATTATTTGGATTAAATAACTTTTTATGTGATGAATATTGACATTTTTTTAAAATTTAAATGAAATGTTTTTTTTTTAATTTTCAACCTATATTTGTAAAAAATTTCCATCAAGGGACAGGTTATTTAATATTAGAATCATTTTTCTGGGCGCCTTATCAATGGAAGGTTAAGACCATATATTCATGGAGAAACTGAAAAAAAAACAGTTGTCGACGAAAACTTGACAGTTTGTGAGCCGCTACTTCGTCGTCGCGGAAGTTGCGTTTCAGTTGCGTTGTTGACAGATTGCCACGGTTGTGGCACACGAACTATCAAGTTTTGTCATGTTTTGACATATCAGATCAGAAAAATATCGATTTTGTTCAGGAGGTTGATTGCGATTGCATCGATAACTAGTTTTTTTCGGTTTCTCCAAGAGCGAAAGCCCTAATTCTGTATCTTGGGACAACAAAAATCCTGTGCATGCGCGCTTTTTCGAAATTATTGGGAACATACAACTCACATTTTTGTATTATTTTGTATTATTAACCTGAAAATATTTGAAAATCTCCTACTATGATGGACGACTTAGCCAGCCGAGGAATTGAACACACGACGCCTTGATGGGACCCAAACGCGATCCCCACTCAGTCACTGACCCTTAGGTATGTAGGTTCTAAAGTTTTTCTTAAACTACAGTTCCTAACCCTGTTTTAAGGCTTTTACATTGCAAACAATATTTTCATGTAAAAAGGGCAAAGAATGACTAGAAAAACCATGTTAAATATATTAAAAGTGTATATATATATCCCGTAATATTATAACCTAGATAACAACACAATTATTGACACAACTACAAATCAAAACAGATTTATTAACCATGAATGGAAGAGCAAGCTTCTTTAGCTTTAGCTTTACTAGAAACAAGCATCAAATTAATTTTTCATATTCACTCTGCGATGAACCCGTGATCTCAAAAAATGAATGTAAGGACCTTGGAGTCTATTTAGATAGTAAACTTATATTTAAAACGCGCATTAATTCAATCACCGATAGATCTTACAAAATGTTGGGTTTTATACTACGTCTAAGTAAATTATTTAGAAATCCACATACTCTAGTAATGCTTTACTCCTCACTAATCAGAAATACACTGGAATTTGCATCGCCTGTCTGGAATCCCAAATACACCCAATACGTCAATAACATAGAGCGCATACAAAATAAATTTATTAAGTATCTCGGTTATAAATACAACAATAATTACATCTGCACTCTCCAATCCCTGAAATCCAGGCGAACGGTAGCTGACATGACATTTCTCCATAAAATTATACATAACGAAATAGACTGCCCAGAACTTCTATCCCAAATAAATTTTAACATCCCATCTAAAAGAACTCGCCACACCAACCTTTTTTACACAACCAGTAATAATACGAACGCTGCAGCCAACTCCCCCATATGACGCATCCTTCAAAGTTTCAACTCTATTAAAAAAAACCACAAATACCGATATATTTTTTGATTCCCTCCCTCTATTTAAGAAAAAAAATTTTAGCACACTGAACTCGCACACATAACACACACATCCACACACCCTCTCACACCCTCATTTACACACATACAACACACCCCTCTCCTTCAATAAGTTACTAACTTAATTTAGGTATAATATATTATTTATCACACAAAAATATAAGTATGTAACAGCGACATGTCATTGGTACCAATTATTGTATTAATTCTATAACTTTGTAAATTTTTCCCATTATGTAATAATGTACTGTTTGTTTCTGCAAAAAAAAAATAAAAAAAAATAAAAGATGTTCACGACATTTTCAAAATGGTACATTAAATATTAAAAGATTCAAAGCAGTTAATGTAATTTTGTAATGTGAGATCTCAAAAATAGTTCAGTCAATGGTGATTTCCATTTCTATATTCGGGATGCCCACGTGTTATTTATGAAGTCGGGGGTATATTATCCACTTTACGATTGCAAACGGAAGTTAGTAACTGCTTCAGGCCGGTTTTACAATTTTGTATGAATATATTAATATTATTTGTTTGCGGACAATGGTACTGTTGTATGGAGAGTGAAATTTAATGACGGTGGAAGGTTTAAAGGCCAGAGGTAGTGTGAATACGTTGGGTAATGATCGCATGGAGAAAAATAAATAAAATACGATTATGAATCTAAAACAGGGTCATGTAGGTAAGCTGGACAATATTTTGCTCCCTCAATATGCCCTGTTGATACATTATTTTTAAATAATATATATTGTGTGCTTATTAGTTTTTGTAATTTATAATGTAATTTATAATTTTTGTAATAATAATTTTGTAAACATAACAGACATAACACAATTTGGGAGGCGGGAATGGGTACCGCCGCCCCGGGAACCTTTATTGGATAACCAACACCTCTGCCATAGGTCACCCCAAGTGGTTCGCTACGTTTGGTGATTTAGCAGGGGTGCCCGGGTTAATGGGATAAGGTTTGTCTACGTCTGATGACCAGGACACACTGAACCCCAGATTCCTACCCACCCCTTAAACCTTTTTCTTTCCCATAACTTTCCTCTCCTTCCTTTCCCTAAAAAAACCCTCCACACAGCATCCCCAAAGATGACATAGGCCCTCAGGGACATTATTTTCCTCAGGGCCTCCTGTGTGAGGCTCATGTAAAAAAAAAAAAAGACAAAGGATTAACAAGTAAGACACAGATAATTAACACCAGCCGACAATATATATAATAAAATAAAATAAAATAAATAAATAAATGAATATTTAAAAAAAAAACAGTTTTAAAAGATTTAATTTTTTTAAATTGTATTATTAAAAAAAGTTTATGTATGAGAAAAATCCATCTAACATCTAACCATATTAATACGCGTGATGGCTATTTCGCTTTCGGAAAGCATTACCAAACTGTTCTGAGAAAATCAAAAATTCTGTGAAACTCTTTAGACAAATTACTTTTATTTTTATTAAAAAATCTTATTTATTTCGGAATATTTGTTCATGGTTTTTACCGTGTAAATTTTCCCTACATATTGTATTGATGAAATTAGACCAAAGGTCACTTTTGTATGGTAATTTGTGTGGTTTTCATACAAGGCAAATAAAAAAAACTGATATCATCATCATCTATCATATGATAGTATTATTTTATTAATTACAATACGGATTGGAGCGAAAGTAGCGCTCTCTGTTATTTTCAAAAAGAACCTTCGAAGTTTTCAAATAGCATCTCCAATAAAAATTTGCACAGACGCTGGTTTTTTCTGCTAATTTCTTTTAATTCCAAACCAATTAAGTACAAATAATTACGACATCTTCCTTATTTCAGTTCCCCTGGAAATCGAGTTCAAAACACAAAATGAATTTTTATTTAAATTTTGATATTTGCATTGCAGATAGAGGTACAAAGGTGAATAAAAAATTATTTGAAAGGGCTGTATTGTTTTTTTTTGTGACTATATGCGAATAGACGAGTAGGTACTTATCGACCTTTCTCTTATTCTCCCCAAATTCCACCAGGCTTACAACATTCACCAAATAATGGATGTCGTAGTTCTACTGGCCCCTAACTAAATGCGGTGTTAAAATAGTGCGGATACATAACATAATTTGAGAAAAAAACCTTATGTTTTAACACTTTATCATTATATTGTTCTTCACTTCAGTTTAGCACTAGTCTTCACTAGGATTAAGTTGAACTTCTACGGGTAAGTTTAAAAGGAATATGATACCAAGTAAGTCTTAGTATTAAACAAATTCGTTAAAAACTATAAATCGTTTTTAATACCAATTTTAGATCTTTCAATCCTTAGCTATCTATTTTTGATTCATTAGATACGTAGCCAACATCCCACGTTGTTTTTTGGTTACCTACAAGAATAAATATTATTCTTTTGTGATTTTAATACCAAGTATCAAAAAAGTATCTTTTTCGCAATATTTTTTTCCATAAAATTGATATCCATTCCACCGATTCTCGGGAAAAATAATAAAGCTTGGAACCTAAATTGTATTGAAGAAAATAAATGTAATTAAACAACAGATGTTTTCCTATTCCTCCCAGTGCGCTCAAACGAAGCAAATTGTTTGTACTAGTATCGTATCAGAGGCGAAATTAGCTTTAAATAATTAATGAAATAAATTAATTATTATCTGCACGGGACGAGCCAAAGCTCAGCGGTTTGTTCTGAATGTTTGCCTATGTAAAGTTCGGTCTGCACTGAAGAGTTGTAATTGGATATCTTTACATGGTGTCCTGTTTTAAATGTACATAGATTCCTCGGACTAATTAATTTAATATGTCACTTTTTAAACGGATCGTCCCTATCTACGTTAGTTTGTTCAAGAGAGTCCGGTGGAGATGGAAAAATGTCTCCATCAACCAGTTTCTCCCTATTCGGCCCGCCAAACATTAGGTAAGCAAACGCTTGTGCCACCACGACTAAGACAAATCACACCCCACGGACCCGGGCATTCCTGATAAGTTACCAAACATAGCGACCACTTGGGGTGACAAGATGGGGTAGGTAAGATGCAGGAAAGTAGTTGTGTCCAGAAAAAAATATTATTAAGCCTTCTTTTTAGCCGTTTTTTTTTATTACAGAAAATAGGTTTTTTTACTTTTTACATTATTCCTGCAAAGCTACTGCAAGTAGCTTGTCGGCAGAAAAATAGTGTGGACAAAAACATAGTACAATAAAAAATGTCTTACAAGAGAAGAAAAAAATATTGCAATTTAATAAAATACATAATAAAAACATTAATAAGTATAAAAAATGAAAATATATCTAAAAAAAATTAAATTAAAAATGCACGAGGAGTCAGTCAATACAGAAAATCTGATTCCAAAATCCATGTTTTTAATAATAGTGCAAATTTAGGTGTCGAGCAACATTTCTTCAAATCATGTGGCAGCATATTAAAAATAAGTTGTACAATGTATTCAAAAGTTCTCTGGCCATGTGTATTAGAAAATCTGGGTACTATCATCCCTTCATTTTGTGTAAGCCTAGTATTGTACACGTGAGCCACCATTGTTTTGTATGGGCTCTCTAGGATATGTTGCATTCAGATTTTATGCCAAAAAAGAGCTCTAATTGGTAAAACCTTTATGGATTTATACATTATTGTGATATTTTGCCGCTGGTCATAAAACTGCTTTGCTGACGAGTAATTTGACAATGGCGTTTTGAATTGACTGTACATAACATAACCTGTTGTAACAGGTTTGTGTAATAATGTTGTAAGATGATCGCACGACAATATCTCGAATGGTTTGATTTAATCATATGTTTTTTTTACCAATTTTCCACTAAATCTGCATAAATTCCAGTAATAAATTCTAACTTAATTGCCTTTCTTTGTGATATTTCATTTCAAACTCTTAAGAATTGTGTGTTTATTGCGTTTAAATAAAATATTAAATATTATGAAACATAACTGGTTTTGTTTTTTTTCCATTTTTTTCGGAACCAGAATATTGTTGGATACAGCATTTTTCCGAGAACATATGTGTTGTAATGCAAATTGATTTGGAACGCAAGGTTTATGTTTGCCCAATATTGAATTTTAACAACATAACACCCTTTATCCGAGCACTGCCGAATTATATCGGCAATTCCAGAGGGAAGACGTCCAGTTGGTTGTCCGAGACATAGCTGAGAATAACAGATGTATGTAGAGACTGTACGAACAGATTTGGCCTGCAATGGATCGAGGTCACTGAAATACAACAGTCTGAATGCGTCATATTATAGAAGCAATAGATCCCGCGGGAGCAGGAAAGCGAGATAAAAATTATGTTGACGAAGTACCTATATAATATTTCAAGAATTCCTTCTGAAACATTTTTGTTTCCTCCGAGTAAATATTCTAGGTTTCAAAAATACATTAGTAAACTTCTATTACTTCTTATAATGATCCTCATCGAAGTGAAAAAAGGACATCCGGTATAGATACGAGTTCAAGAAGTATGATGCTGTACTGAAAATAACACTTACTGGGATGAGTAGTGAGAAGTCAGAAGATAATTATTATACTTTTGAATGTAGCTATAACTTCGTGGTTATCCATTATAGATAAATGAAACAATTTAACTTTGTTTGAACCACATATATATTTGAGTCAAGCCGACCGGTTTCGGAACGACCGTTCCTTCTTCAGGGCAAACGTATACTGATTTGACAGTTACAAAATATGGATGGGAACAATGTATTATTATGGTGGGGGTAGAGCCGTTGCTAGGTATTAATGAAAAGTGGGTGGGTAGGGAAACATCCATGATTGGGCTGAAAGACAATATTTTTTGTTTGTTGATAATAAATTCATTATTTTTAAAGGATTTTTTTTTTATTTCCAAGGCTTCTAAGTTATCTAAGCGTTTTCCTTTATGATTAAGCAACGGCTCCTCCCCTACCATAATAATACATTGTTCCCATCCATATTTTGTAACTGTCAAATCAGTATACGTTTGCCCTGAAGAAGGAACGGTCGTTCCGAAACCGGTCGGCTTGACTCAAATATATATGTGGTTCAAACAAAGTTAAATTATTTCATTTATTGATAATTATTAACTTACAAATTAATATAGGTACATATTCGTACATAATACATGAACTTTGTCACAATATTTACAATGATGTGCCTTACTTAAATATAATAAAAACCTCAATTTGGGAGGCGGATATAGGTACCGCCGCTCCGGGAACCATTCATTGGATAAAAAACTCCGAAAAATAACTTTCGAACTTCCAGCAGGACTCTCCCGATCCATCGTTTTATACCGCAGTGGGAGGGTGGAATTTAAACCTTCTTTACCCCTGGACACACTCACAGCCTCGTACCTATTCCGTCCCAGAACTTACTATCCTACCTTACCTTGAAAAAACCTCCACATAAAAACCATCCCTTAATATGACAAAGGCCGTGATGGATATTATATTTCTCAGGCCTCTTTGTGGAGCTGATTTAAAAAAAAAACTACCAATAATAATTTGGACACCGAAAACAACATGTCTGCATATTTTTTACTGTGGTGAATCAAACACGTTTTGATAATTTGGGGGATCTTAGCATACTTTATGTTGAACTTTTGGCATGTCCCATTTTTGATTCGATCACGCAGTCTTTCTAATAGATTCGTCACCAATCTCTCCTGACTTTCCACTTTCTATTCGCACTGTGATCATCGACAAAATGAAGCAGGCCTGCATTGATGCCGAGTGGCCTAAGGCGTCGGGTTTGCACCATGGCGTCACGGTTTTCACCGTCTGCAAGATAAGTCCTCCATCATTCAGAGAAAATTTTTGTAAAAAAAGTGACCATCTTCTCATTCGTATTTCGCTCGTTCAACATCTCGGGAAATTAATTTCTGCATTCGGTCTACTTTCGTCCTTACTTCGGGATTGGCAAAATAAATTCTCGGTTTCCAGTAAAATAAAAAGAATATAATAATCCAAGACCATACATGGGGTACTGTTTCAAGTATAATTTAACTTTAGATATTAGGTAATTTCAGCACGTCAAACAGAACATTTTATTAAGTAATAAAGGTTATTTGCAAATGTCTTGTTTGATATAACTACTGAGAATGACAACTTAATCTCGCTTATTCCTAACTTTATTTTATATACAGGTAGCCGGAGAATTTTATACAGCTATTCCTGAGCATATTTGGCATAAAAAATGTATTCGTCATTGTGCTGTCCGATCATATTCTTTTAAAATTAAAAATAATTAAAAATATTTTTGTATCACTTCTTGCTACTGAGTAGTCGGGAATATCCTAGGTCAGGGTTGGCGAACCTTTGCGTATCAACGTGCGATTTTTCTAAAGAAATGTTTAATGAGATCATAGACGTACCATCAAATAATTTTGACTTTGTAATTATTGGAAAAATAGTAATAAATACTTACTACCAATTAAAAACTCTTTATTTACTACAAAAAATAGGAACATTTTGCATTTTACGCAAAATTAGTATGACTTCTGTTGTTAAATAACATATGTTAGGGTTGTAAGATTCTGGACAGAGGAGTATCTTTGATACGATGAATTATCTTATCTTTATTATCGAAATCATCAAAAAGAGAGGGCGCGCATGCAATCCAGGCTTCCTTCAAAAACTCTCCCTCTTGAAAAGGTTTACTATGCCGAGCAATGACATTTGCAGCCGCGTAACTTGCCGCACTCGTATGACAATTTTTGCCAACATATTTAATCACAGATGTTGACTGTCACGGACATATGAATATATCTGGACCTGCCCTAAGTGATAAAAACGTATTATTTCCCCCTCCACATGGCGCCGGCTGTAGCTCCTCCTTGGAACCGGCTCGCTCCATGGGGAGGGGATATAGCCTCGCTTGAATCTAAAATGTGTGACGTCATCATTCTTGCCGTGAACAGCGAGAAGCTGACATCCATACATTTAACGAAATAACGGCAGCTTGTGCTATACAATATATCTAAGTATCAATATGCACATAGCGAATGTGGGCGGTACTCCAATGTGCTCGTCGCTGGTTACAGGGGTAAGTAAATTATGAAACATTTGTAAAAGTGTTTTAACTAAACACGGCAAGAAAATATTGATATGTGTATTGGCGCGAGTCTTTTTGGGGCGAGCATTTGGCCTTAGCAAATAAGTTTTGAACGTGGCAAGCAATTCGCGCTCCCATGTAAAAAGGTCTATTCATTCAAAGCAGATTTTGCTTTTAAGAACTAAATGGTGATATTGTAATGCGAGATGCCTATATACTGTCAGATTGATTGTTCAACGAATGACAGTCATCTTTCCCCCCTTTGCTCTCCATAGTTTGGTTTTACCCCTCATCTGTAACTGCTTGTCTATCCATTTGGATGTCTATGTTGACTGTTTATTTCTGTCTTTCAAATGCACTTGCAATTACTTCTTTTTTCTCTAGTTCGCTTTTTTGACTAACGGATTTGTGATTTGTTTCAAAATGACGTTTCACAGACGATGTTCTATATACCAATGCAGAACATAAAACACATACCGCTTTGTCACCTTTACTAATCATGGCATATTTCACTGTCCACCAAATTTGAAATTCTCTGATTCTTTTACTATCTTGCACTTTTTGTTTTTTTGCTGAACTAGCCATATTAAATAACATTTAAATCATGGATAAAACTCAAATAAACTTTAATGTACAATTACATCAACGAAATTCATTATTATGTTATGCATGAAGAAACTATGCGTCATTCCTTAGCAATAAAAACTCAAGATGTACGAAATGTACGATGGTACGAAAACAAACGAGTGAGCGCGGCGCTTCCCTCCGCCATCCCGCGCACCGCACCGTACCTCGCGTATTGCAGCCCGCCACCAACATTCTGTAGTGTAGGGATCACTCGGGTTCGCTCGTTCACCTACTATGCACTTCACACATTTTTTCGTAGTGCATAATAAATTTTGTGATCACTGATCAGTGACGTGCCCAAAATATTATGTCGCGTGCCATTGGTTCGCCATCCCTGGCCTAGGTGGTTACGTTATAAGACTCTTGTTCCAGTAGCACAGTAACACACGAAACAGCGCGCGTATCACGTGATCCAGTCGCGACGAGTAGGAGTGTCATTGAAAAATATATATTATTGTTTTTAGTAGAACATAAATATGTCATTGAAGATGAAGATAGTACTAATAATTTGAACGAAAATATGAAAAAAACAAGACACAGAAAAATAAAAAGATAATTGTATAATAAAGATAAGTCCCGGTAAGACGAGGATTCGTGTCCCAGTTGCGACAAAAAGAGCACTAATTTTAGTATTTTTTGCGTAGTAAGATTGCTTTGTACAAAAGATATTTACTTGAAAAATATGGTAAATAAAAATATGTGTAATAAAAATTATCGCTGGAGTGTAGGGGTGTAGGGGCAGATCCCACTTTACAGTAGTTGGAATATGTAGTTGCACTTCAGACTACAGCTGATTCTGCAGCTCGTAATGTCCCTACGACCTCATATTGTTATTCTAAACTATGACGATAACAGTTTACAAAATGACATATTGAGCGGTCTAAACACGTCATGAATTCATAAAATTAAAAAATCTCTTACCATTTATGACGTGAAGCATCACGCTTGCTGAATCAAGATTTGAAGGACTGCACGAATAATTTCCGGAGTCGTCCCTTCTTGTGTTGTATATGAGAAGGGTGCCAATCTGTTGAAGGAATTACATATATAATGAGTTTATGGTTTCATGTTTAAAATTTGTAGAAAACCATTTTTTTAATGTGTTAAATCCGTTTTTCTCCATTTTTTTTAATTCACAGATTATATCAAATTTTATAATTTTAAGTATTAACATTCTGGCCTGATTTTAGTTTTTATTATTGTGACGCGGACGCCAAAACAGCTTCATTTTAATTTTTTTTAATTTAAGAGCGTTTAACCAGCCAGCGGACGAAAATTCCCATTTCGTCGGAAGTTGTTCTTCCGATCGTGCAGGGCGGTTACAATGAGAAAGATTCATTATTCTCCCTACCAGCTTTTTTAAATTACAACTCAATATCGAATTTATTTCAATCCAAATTAGCTTTAATTTATACCTTCATCCAAAAATGCTGAAAGGCGTGATGATAAAACTATTAAAATAGTGTACTTTTTGTAGTTATTTTTTGATTATAAGTATTTATTATTTTTCAATAATGTCTAAATTTAATAAGAATGTTAAAAAAATCTGAAATATATTAGTTTGTAAGTGCGCAAATAAATACACAAATGGACCAATTTTCGTCAAGAAACACATGTACGTACATATTTTTTAATGATTTTATTGAAACTAAAATTAAAATTCTAATTCTAATGTATTGATTTATTTTACTGCATGATTACATTATTTGAAATGGGTGTGGTATAATACAAAAACTTCTTTGAAAATTTAACAAATCTGCCAACGACCTATGGAATAACCTTATTATACTAAAAATTAAAAGAAATTCTATAAATTTATTACATAACTTCACTAGATAAAAGTACAATCTTTCGAAATCCGTTTATAAATTTTTGTGGAAAAGAGTCAATACGTCTAAAAACTTTTTTGAAAATGACGTATTTCCGGCTATCTCTGGTAATGCCCTCTTAAGGCGGTACACAATCCTAATAATTTTTGTACGCTCAAAACTTACATTTTAATCATTTCCGGCGAATCCGTAACTAAAATAACATTTTTATTTCCATGCCGCACAAGAAATGCGAATTATTTATATACTAGATTAATAAAAACAGTACCTTACCATTAATATATTTTACGTACAACGATTTGAAAACTATATAACCCGTTTTTCAACTATAAAGTTAGCGGTAAGCACCAGATTTTATTTTTCTAGAATATGAATTAATAATTTCGGGAGAACAACATGTGCTTACATTTTTAATGTTTGTAGCACGTTCTTCAGAATTAATTAAAATCAACGCTGCAGAAAGGTCGAATCTCCAGGCCTGCTAGGGTGAATTCGACCGTACGTTCGTGCAATACGCCGTGCCGCGGCGTATATTTGTTTACACGCTTTCTTCACTTACGTCATTAAAATTCCCACATTATTTGTCTTCTTCCTCTTTTATTTGATACGGCAAATTCGACAGTAGGTTCGTCCAGAGCATGGGTCGGGAGTCGCAATTTGTATACACGGTTTCTTTACTTACGTCGTTAAGATTCTGAATATATTTTAGGGTATATTATCATCTTAACCAGGGACGCAAGGAGAAGTGTTATAAGTTTGACGAATCTGTGATAATGATGCAATTTTTTGTTTGTTTGAAAGCTGATGTGATCGAGATGGTTCTTAGCTATAATTCATGAAAAACTGTTTAGGCGTTTCAAGTTCGTTAGCTCTTTTTTGTGTCGGGGGTTACTTAAAATTTTACCCTTTTATAAAATTACCTAGCAGAACTTTGAAAACAAAAAAGTGTTTACAAATAAACAAAAAATAATGCATGCAAATTTTAGTAAATCAAATCATTTTCAATCTAAAGCTATCACTAAACACAAAATAAAAAGAAATGTGAAGAAAATTTTGTGATATTATTATAAACACTAACTCTTAACAAAACTAAACAAAAACACCTTAATGTGGAAGGATAAAAAGTAAAACTTATCTTCCATTACGTAATAAAAAAAAAACAAACTTTTAACAATTATAATAACTTTAACTACTTACAGAAACTTATCTAAACAAAACCCAAGGAAAAAAAACGTGAGTATTCAATCACCTTCATGACGTTTGTATTGTAGGTAATATGGAAACAAATAGATATTATATTAAGAACACAAAACTACAAAACGACACCAACTAAAAAACAACGGAAAAAAACAAGAAAAAAAACCAAAACGCAAACAAAAACAATCACCTAAAAATCCTGATGGATTTTCTATCCCAAAAACTTTTGACAACATTATGAAAATCTAACTCATCAGGGCATCATATATCAGAGTTTATGCCCCACATCCAAATATCCAGCAGGTTCCTTTCGTCATTGAGGACCTTCTCGCTATCCGTACCAGAAGATGTAGTGACACTGGTGACGCACCTGAGAGTCAGGACCTGTCGGACTATATTTTACATCTTGGTCCCGCCCAGTTTCTCGATCTTTATCACTGGAAACTACTACTCACTGTGGTATCAGGGCTTATCCTCTCCATCCGAATATCCAGCAGGTTCCTATCGTAGTTGAGGACCCTCTCGCTATCCCTGTACCAGAAGATGTAAGCGGGTTCTTCCAGCGACCGGGTGATGACGCACCTGAGAGTCACGGTACTGCCGGATTTAACGTACATCTCGGACTCTCCGACTATCTCGATTTTTGGCACTGGAAAATGAGCAACAAATGTGATTACACTATGATTGAAGAATGATTTTGTTTGTATATTATAATGAATAACTGATTACTTTGTATAAAACCACTATTTTTAAAACAATATCAACATGTTTCGACAACAATGTTGTCTTCATCAGGATATGTTACTATACTATATGATATGTTACTAAAAATAGTGGTTTTAAACAAAGTAATCAGTTATTCATTATATGAAAAATGATGCCACAAAATAAATTTGCGAAGTTTGAAGAAGTAATGATTTTGTTATTTGATCATGGGATAAAATTATTGCTTTGCCTTGAGTAGGTACTATTTATGGAAGCGTTTCACCATTTCTAATATAACCGGTTATAGGGGAATACAATATATTGATTATCTATATCGGATACAATATATGATTTTCGATATCGGAAAATCTCTTCACTTTCAATTCAAATCAAGGAATTTTTTTTCCTTACTTGGGGCCAGTCGAATGCACTGTTATAGAAGTTAAAGTAGGCAGTGTGTAATTGGGGCAATAAATGTTTTTATTTATTTATTTATTTTATTTTGTTATAAAGAATACATCAATACAAAGAAGCTTCGATTGTCCAACTAGGAAGGTCTCCCGTTCTAGGATAGTCAAATTGACAGAAACATTTTGATAGGCGAAAATTTAATTTACAAATGACCAATTTATATTGATTTACATTATTTATCGCCAAAAAACTTTATCTTACTTACTGAAGCTCAGGCAAAAATATTCAATTATTTATAATTAACGGCACAAGTGTTCTTTACGTATATGTTTTTTTTTACAATACAGAAAGAAGACAGAAATGTAAATTTAAGTATAAGATTACTTGTAAATAAACCAAAAGAAAAATAATACTCGTTAATACAAAGTTAATGAAAACAGTGAAGAAGAAACAAACACAAAAAACCTGTTATACATACAATGACCTTGTTAAAATATGTACTGCTAAATTGTTTAATTAGCTGTAAAAATTACAGAAACATTAGCATGTTGAGCATTGAATAATTGAACATTGTCATTTTGCGTTGATTTGTCAAATAGAAACAATTTATCAATGCAGACCGATTGGACACAAAAAATATACACAAGTTTATGAAAACTTCGACCATCTTAAATGTTTTCTATGGACTTTCAATTTCTGTACATGATTTGTTTTTCTCAAATTGTGCACAGATAATCCTTCATGATCCAATTGCACACCACTGCTTTGAGCACACCAGGCCACCCAGCACAGTCAACCGATAGCATGACTGCAAATTTCCAACGAGTAAGTAACAGTTCACAATGACTAATATATTAGACGTCAACCGTTGTTTGTGCGTTAGCGATCTGATGTTGTCCTTGGGAACGATGAGAAATTACCGAAAGTTATCCAATCAATCCTTACTGGCTAGGGTATCCAGCATTGTCGATCGATAAAGGTTTTATCGATAAAGACAAATTATCGGCAAATTATTTATCAATCGACCGTGCTACATACAACACACTCTCACACACTTCTTGCTTCGTTCGCATTCAAACAACCTCTTGCATTCCGACTCTTGACATGCCCCTAAAAAGCATCGAATTAATAAGAGCACAAATAATTATTTAAATATTCAATGAAGAAGATAACAATAATTATTTAAACAAAAATAAGAGAGAACAAGACTCATAAAAACAGAAAAAAATAATGGTCGCATCTGGGACTCGAACCCAGAACCTCTCGTCTAACCGGGACATGCGCGCTTAAATATTCGTTAGATAGTACATTAGTTTAGATTTAGATTTTTAGTTTGTTTGATAAACATTGAACAAAGCTAAAACTATGAAATGTAGAACGAAGTTTTTCCAGTTTCGTAAAAATTATATAGTCAGTAGTCAGAATAGTATTACATAGTCAGTATTCAGAATAGTTGTTGAAATAAGAGTCTTGCATAAGTCTTGTGATTTCTTTACATATCTGAAGTGACAAACCTTTGAAAGACCGTGAACTGCCAAGAAAGGCGAAGGTAGTGATGTGAAACTGAAACATAATTTCAACCTTGTAAGGTTTTAAACGTTTCTGAGAAGTGTGTTCTCGAGCTTTTGTTTTACCATTCTCTTCCTTAAAAAGCCTTAGAAAACTCTATTTGTTGTGTAAAGAGTTTAAACCTCGACAAACGCTTACAACAAAAGTTTTCTTGTTATGTTGTTTAGATTTCGTTGTGTGTTGAAAAGAAGCAACAAAAATACGCAGAAACTCCTACGTACGAAGTTCAGTTAAAAAATACGAAAGCTATATCATTTTCAGCTAATACAAATATATAATATTTTATACGTACATGGCAAAAGTTTTTTCTAATCTATTTTGTAGTAGGTTTTATTAATTCATCACTCTTTTTGATGCAATATACTTAACAATATAAAAAATGGGTAGTTGAATAGCATGAAATTTAATTGCTTCAATATTATTTTACCAAACATTTTCGCTACTAAATTTCTCATCATGCAAACATTTCCTTCAAGAGGGACAACACTCTTAAATTTAAAATCGATAAAATGAAAAGTTAAATAAAATATTATGTTTCATTTTGATTTGTAACTTTACTAGTAAAACTTTAAATTGCAATATTTAATTAAATGAAGACAATATTAGTGAAATTCGACATTATCTAGATGACATTTATTTCGGGTTTGAATATTTTTTGAATCATAAATAAAGATAGCAGCCAATGAAATATGCGTTAAGAAAATGAAGATAATATTAGTAGTTCTTAGTCAAAATATGATCTGTCAAAAATGACCGAATCGGATAGGGGCACCTTGGCTCAGTTGGTTGAGTCATGGCCCGGAAGGCCGAAGATCCTGGGTTCGAGTCCCAGAGGTGCCAATATCTTTTTCTGATTTTTCTGTTTCCAGATTTTCGACTGAGTTTCGCCAATATGCAATATGTGGAAGGAATGGATTCATATCTCCGTCACTACCAGATATATTGACCCCCTAGATTCCTACCCACCACTCATGCCTTTTCCTTCTCAGAACTCCCTCCAGTCCCTCCCCTCTCTTTCCATAAAAATAATCTCCACACAGCACCCTCAAAGATAACACAGGGTCTGAGATTTTTTTTTACTTTTTCAAATCGCCAACCAACAACCCATGTGCTGTGTAATATTTATCTGTAGAACAAAGAATTATAATTTATCGTTGTACTTTCCACCCACCTAAAATATAAATCCTTTCTCACGGGGCTCGGTTTACCCAGCTTTATACTGCAATCTCTTCTCTTTTTATCTTATATTCGTAGAAAGGTAAATTGGAACCTTTTAGATTGGCACAGGATTGAATGTTTCCTCTTACGGAAGGTTAAATAGAGAAACCACCAAGTTTATCGTGTAATCTCATAGGTGTAAGTTTATCGGAAATTGGGATGTAAACATGTAAACAAAGCTAATGTTGGAGAATCAACCTGTAAGGATTTTGTGAGCCTCGAGCGTTTGGTTTTGTTCTTTGCTGAATATGTATTTGTATGTAAAGATTTTTATTATTTTGAGTGAGAAATGTGGAGAACCGTAAAGAATGAAGGCTAATGAGTAAGATTAAGAATGGGACGCCCAGATGGTTTGGGCATATAGAGCGAATGAACGAAGATATCATTAGACAAGTAAGGAGTCGAGCCATGCCAGAATTTTAGAAGAGTACGTATGATACGATGTATGCGTGTGAATAAGGTAAGGAGTGTCAAGTGCTAAGACCGAGTTGTTTAGCAGTCTGTCTTCTCTGCCTACCCCTGCTGGGAAACGGCGTGATGGTTAATTAGTTAGATATTTTTAAGAAAACGTGTCAGTATGTAAGCATCAAAAATATTGAATGAACGCCGCGTTCAGGTACATAATATAGGAAAAAAATTACACAAATAAATGTAAAAAAAAATAAATAATAAAGATGGATTATTATTTATTATAGCACAATTAACACACCCATACGTAATACATACTTCTATATACAACCGTACCTCATAAAAATGTACGACTACCACAACACGGGCATTAGCCTAGTGTGGTAGACAAAAAAAACAAATATCTGTAACTAATAAAAATGTTATGAAATAAATAATAAATAATAATATTAAAAAAACATATTATTTGCCGTTTTTATCCAATACCGCTTTATTTTTGTAATTTATTTTATTTCACCTATTTTTATGTTATTTTATTTTATATTACCGTATATTTAATTTGATTAAATTATAACACGGGGGCTTCAGAATGGGCAAAGTACCCAGTGAGGCCCACCCAAAGATATTCAAATAAAGAAGAGATATGCTATGGTGTCCGTGCAACTGTCGCCGGACTACGCGCTAATTAGCGAAGTTTTCATACAAAAAGAATATGTTCATTTCGTTGATTTTTTGAAAATGTGCATTAATATTGGTTAACAATATATTTTGAATAAGGAAAGAATTCGTTCATTTAGTTTAACGTTCGTTTGGTTTATTCGTTAATTATTTGTTCTTTTAGTTTATTTGTTAATTGGTAAACAATATCGGCGACACCCGGAAGCGCAGACCCACATAGTAAAAATAGCAGATAGCACATCTACTTATATTTCAATATCTTTTGGCCCACCAGATCAAAAATATAATATTTGAAATTGCGAAATATTATTCTATCCACACGTATGGAAAATATTTTCCACAAGAATTTCGACGTGTTCAATGTTATTATTGAAAAATATTTTAACATATTTTCACGATAAAGCACTACCCCATGGAATGACTTGCACCAACCAAAAGGCATAAGATATTCTTAGTTACTGATTATGAATGATCAAGTACTTCCCAATCAACTCGTAAGTATAATAAAAATAAAAAATTGTCCGCCTTGCAAATATCCTGATTAGAGGTGGCACCGTCCCACCTCAGTGTTGTAATAAATTAAAAGTCAGTACCTATGCAATCATTTAAAAATATGTTGTTTTCTCCAAAGTTCCATGTCATTTCGTCGACATTTCAACCCCTAGCGGCGGCGGAGCTAACTTCACAACGTAAAGTATAGCCGAGACACAATCAACACACCCTCTTTCAGATATGTGGTTCAACACCACGATCACAGTTGTGCGTAAAGAACCTATCTTCAACGAACTGTTAAATAATTACTTAATTAATGATTGATTTAATATTTTACCATAAATAATGTAATAAAGATTTACATTCCAAAATGAAATGATTAACAAACATTTATATATCAACATCATGAAACCCCCTATACTTAAACCTTAATCTCTGTTCGGGGTAGAATAGTACACGGTATTCCAAAAAGGTTTTTTTAACATTTTATTGATAGAGTAGTTTAATATTCATAAAGTTTGTGATTTTTATATTTTATTTATTTTTGGAATAACTAAATGAATAATACCTCAAATAAAAAGACAGTATTACCGACTCCCAATCAAAAATTTGAAACAGAATAATTAGAAAAAAAATACGGTCGCATTCAGGAATTGAACCTAAAAATCTTAGCCTTACCGGTGCTCTGCTCTTCAACGATTTTTTTTGTTTAAGGCAATTCACCCTAAAAAGAGTGCTATGTGAAAAATATTACAATTTGAGGTTAAATTGATAAGGTTATTCCAAAAATAAATAGTATATTTTTCCTTGACTTGCAAAAAAGTCCACAGATGTCGCACTTTATTAAAAAATTATGTATTTATCCAAGACACTATCTAGATCAGGGTTTCCCAACCTTTATTTCGCCGAGCCTTCCCGAACCAAAAAAAATATTTTCATGCCCCCCTTAATTAAGTTTCAACAAAAATAAGAAACACATTTTTTTATATTAACCAAATATTTATTTGAATTTCAAATAGGTACACTTTTAATCATTAATTACTTTTACGTTTACATTTTTAAGTTTTCTTTTAATTATACATATTATTTTATTATTATTTCTTGTTTATTTAAATTATGTTTTTATAATTAGATAATGTCTAACAACTTTCAAAGTAATTTTAGAACAAATAAATAAAAACTTTTAAAGTACTAATGAGATACTTGAGCTTGCATGCTCTGTTCTGTACCAGTTGGTCGATTCTGGGTTCAGTCATTGCTAGAGTTATGGTTAAATCGCTATGGACGGCAAGCGATTTCGCTGTTTAATTTTTATTAAAACCAGAGCTGAAAAACCTGTCTCGCATAAATAAGTGAACAAAAATGGAATAAGTATTTTCAAAGCAAGAGAAGCAACTTTCGGATTAACAAGGAATCGTTTGATCCAAAATTTTTCTAATGTCAAGAGAAGAAGGTCGTCTTTCATGGTCGAGTCAGCCATCATTTTTAGAAATTCTTCCTGGACTTCTTCAGGTAATTGTAAGACATCGACAACAAATGGGTTTCGGTCATGTGCCATATTGGTAACTCGAAATTAACACTCAATAGTATCGGTGAAATTCGTTTTCCAACGCTGTTAAACGAGTTTCTATTTCATATTTTAAATCTTTATCCAGTTTGTCATTATTAATTGCTTCGGATAGCCGTGAAAAAGGAAAAACATTTTTATTATTTTTATCTTATTTTTCCAAGGTTGAAGCTTTGATATGAAACCTTGAATATGATCATAGTTACTAATCAAGGTGCCATTTCTGCCCTGATGTTTCAAGTTTAGCTGGTTGGGAAGTCCTGATCTAGATAATCTAGATTGTATTTATTAATCTTGCAATCATACGTAAAAATAGTTGCAAATAAAAATATGAGGTAAGAAAATTAAAAGAATTTTGGTAGTTTTTAGTCGAAGTATGATACAGTTAAATATGTTCGAAGGGGATAGGGACAAAACGGAACAGAGCCCCAGCAAGATTAAGGTAGGTCCTGGGTTCATTTTCTAGATGCAACCGTATCTCTTTCTGATTTTTCTTTTTCAAATGTTTAATTGGGAGTGGGTAATATTGTCTTCTATGAATAATTTTTTATATTTATTTCGAAGAAAATGGTTATAGGTATTTCATGTTGCGGTAAATATTTCTTATCACATAAATCATGTGGTATTTCCCGAAAGATTGCCCCTTTATAACATTCGGTAAAGTTTAGTTTAAGTTTAAACCATGGTTTTAAAAAATACGCAATTAAGATTATTAACGTCACGAAAGACTCAAATGTTTTGGTGTGTAGATATTATTCCTACAAATCAAATGTGGTAGTGTAATTTTTTAACCATACCTCAGGCTTTGGTGTAAAAATCCCGAAGTGTGGGGCTCACGTTTAACGTAAATGCTCTCATGGACATCAAGCTTTAGTGTAAATTTTGCGATAGACCACACGATATTTATAACGCAAACGTTTAGGCGTGGCGTGATGTTTATATGGGAGCGCATGGCGTGATGTTTATGTAGACTTCTTGAATTGGTGTAAATCCCACGGTAGATCGCTGGGTACAATTGAAGCAATTGTATTATCACCTGAAAAATGACATCTAGAAGCTAACAATGTGAGTATTAGAAAATTTGTGTTTACGCTTACACTATTAATTACAACCAAAGTTGGAAATCTCGCAAAAACGTAGCAACCACTGCATGCACTTCAATTAACCAACCATCAAATGAAATCTCCCTTTCTCCTCTGTCTAATAACCAGCTGAAATGGTTTTTCTGGTCGGGACGTGACTTTACACTCGCCATAAGTATCCAGTGCACCGCCCACCGAGAGTAAATCGCAACTCTTATTTCCTATTTCACTAAACGCCGCCTGCTTTTTATTGCTTTCCCGGCCCCGTTTCGATTTTTATATCCAGAGGAGCTAAATTTTCACAGTCGTGGCTTTCGCGTCAGACGTCGTACAAAATTCTATATGTTTTTAATGTGTAGGTACATATAAGTAGATACTTCATTTCCTTATTTTTTAAATGATACACTTTTTTACATCAACTCTGCATCTCCCTGAGGAAAATTATTTTTCTCAGGGCCTTTGTCATCTTTATGGTGGCTGCGTGGATGGTATTTTTTAAGAAAAGGAAGGGGAGGTAAAAAGATATAAGGGTGGATTAGCATTTGGGGGTCAGTGTATGAGTGATGACCATAATGAATCCATCTTTTCCACCGCGGTGCAAGGCGATGGGTCGATACTGTCCTTAAGATGAATATTTACGTGAAATCCTATTTAGACACTATTTTGATTAATCTTTACGACGAATCGGCTTACAGTATGAACATCAAAAAATATGCTACGGATAAATCGAAGCTTTTACTAACTTTTCTGTGTATTGGAATTACAATAAAATTATTATTTACGTAACAAAAAATATAAGCGTAAACAACAAAAATTTTTATTTTTTTTCATGACTTAACTATGAAGAACTATGATACAAAGAACAATTTTTAAAAAATACCCCTTTATGGCTAAGACTATTTTTGAGGTTTTCCATGTTCTAAATTTTTTCGTTCTTATAAAATTATGCACAAAATAAATTAAAACCACTTTTTCGCTTGATAGCCTCGTGCAAAAAGATGCTAGATTTTAAAATTTTGCAGGCATGAGATTCGAAATATTTCTAGCGTTTATATTCCTCTTAACCTTCGTATACTCGCGCCCAACGACATAACACGTATACTCGCACACGGTGCCTCAGACCGAGATTTTATCACGTCTTTATTATTATTATGTATACACCTTACAGGAAAGATTGGCATTTATTGTGAAGAAGGGGAAATAATTGATCTTTTAAAAAAGAAAAATATTAAAACTTTTACTTTATTCGGTCGAAACAGACTTTTGACTTTTTGTGATCTAACTTTAATAACAAAAATAAACTTTTTCACGGTTAAATAAAAAAAAAAAACTTGCAATGTAATAAATGAAAGTATCAAGAATAATAAAATATTTAAAAAATATGAAATTAGGTTTTTTGGGTGGTAATTTTTTACTTACCTTAAGACCGATAACATTAAATAAGTGTCACAGGTCTACTTAGCACCAATACAATGCCTAACAACAAATTTAAAAGCTACTAAAAACCTCAAAGACCCATTGTTGTCAATTTTTGAGAAAACAACGAATTATTGATTTGTCGGTCTGAGAGACCAGTGCACGAGTAAAGGAAGGTTAAAAAAAAACTGCAGACAGCATCTCCAAATATGGCATAGGCCATAAGGGAAATTATTATCCTCAAGGCCTCTGTGTGGAGCTAATGTAAAAAAGCTTTTGATGCGTGATTATTTTTTAACACTTGAGGTAATCCAACCGCTTTCCCGCCCTGGTATAAGTAACAAATGGTTACTCCTTCAGGGATCTCACGAGGACTCTAATTTTTTTAATATACACAAAGCTAATTTTATGTTGAACGAAGCTAAACCTTCAAATGTCCTGCGAAACAGGAGTTAATCAATGATGGGGTGATGGATTAGTTATAATAATTGATGAATATAGCATGAAATAACATAGAAAATATAGGTAGTAGTATGTTACGACTATTGATAGAAGAATAAAAGAAAAACAACAAAGCCATCGCTCCAAACAATGGATAAATTACTATAATATTATAAGTAACATATGGTTACTCCTTCAGGGATCTCACGAGGACTCGATTTTTTTTTTATATACACAATGCTAATTTTATGTTGAACGAAGCTAAACCTTCAAATGTCCTGCGAAGCAGGAGTTAATCAGTGATGGGGTGATGGAATAGTTATAATGATTGATGAACATGGCAGGAAATAACAAAGAAAATATAGATAGTAGTATGTTACGACTATTGATAGAAGAATAAAAGAAAAACAACAAAGCCATCGCTCCAAACAATGGAAAAATTATAAGAGAAAAACAGAAGAAAAGCTAAATTTACAAAAAATGTCACCAGTAAAATGCAGGGACAGGGGTAAGGTAAACAAAACAACATAAAAGTTCAAATGCACTATCGCAACCAAAATTAACTTAAATTTATTGTCTTTCAATATTTTTACATTATTTTTCCTTGTAAGTAGATAGAATGAAATATAAATAGAATAAATTAGGTATAAGCCAAAGCTTTAACTCTTTCATGGATATTTTCATTTCATAAACATGCTTGCAGTGAAAATATAAAACTTTTATACCCCAGTGCACTCTGGCCGTAAAATATGGGTTCTTTTAGTTATTGCACTTCGCATGGGTAATTTAAGACCGGTGGCGATTGGGAGTTAAACCCAGAACACGTTCACACCTTGCAAACGATAAAATATTAGATTTTTACTAATCAAGTAAATTTGAAAAAATTGTATCTTTCAAACAGAAGTTGTGACCATAAAGGTGGGTCACAGAATAAAATCGATGGCGGGATAACAGCAAATCAACTCTAAATTATAGATCCGCCCTTGTCAAAATGTATCAGGTGTGCTTTAATTTTTTTATATGAAGAAAAATATGTTGTCAAATAGTACAGAGTATTACGAATTTCTGATGGGTTAATTGTGCGTTCGGAAATTTTTATAAATTAAGTTGACATAGTATATAATTATAGTTGATACACTCCCCCCATATATAATATTCTCCAGGAATTTTAGTTTTTTTTTCACTTATTCATTTGGGCCCTCCGTTCATGGAGATACTTACAAATTGAGTGATTGTGACGAAACCACAAGTACCCCGCAGATATATGTACTACTTTTTAATGCTGGTTTCGGTACACGGCGCTACCCGAAATATACTGAACTTGATCATTTTTCACGTGTAGCCGTGGAGTTAACACGATGTCAAGCGATGTCAAATGACCCTTTTTTCAACATAAATCCATGCCTTCTCCTCTAAATCTTTTCTTACATATTTTGGTAAAGTTATTCTGGTAAACACGCATTTTTTTGCACTTCCAGAACAAATCTAACATAATTTTCATGTTCCGACTCCATTTCTGTCAAACGTCAAACGAATAGTAGCAGACACGAATGATGCAACGCGTAGAGTGCGTCAGCGCTGTCGCGTCGCGACGTGAAACTGACTTCAAACCGACAGCTGCCGTGTACCGCCGTGTACGAAATTCTGTAAATTCTTGGTCTATATACACTATTTTTCAGCAATTATATAGTACGGACGGTATGGACGGTACGTATAAACGGACTAGCTCTCCATCAGATGGACCCGTGAATATTTCCCTACTAACTGTTTAGTGATATTAGTTAATTAAGGATGTTACGTATCATATATTATCTGTATATATTATAGTTTCAACAATAGTACGATAATCGTAATAAGTTAGATATCTCCACCAAAAACCACAAAAAATATAACTTATTTGGGAGGCGGGTATGGATTCCGCCGCGCTGCCTCGAGAATCATTTATTGATAACCGACATATACGTCACTCCAAGTAGTTCGCTGCGTGTAGTAATTTAGCAGGCATGCCCGGGTTCATGGGGTGAGGATGTATCAACCCACCTACTTTGTGGTGGGCCGTATTTGGAGAGACTAATTGAGGGAGACCTTTTTACCCCTCCAGCAGACTCTCTTGACCCTCTCACCCAGTGGTAGGGATGGATTTATATGTCCGTCACTCCTGTATACACTGATCTTGATTCCTACCCACCACTCATACCTTTTTCTCACTTTTTATTAGATCAGGTAAATTTTTTAATGGGGTTGGACCCAGGTATTCGTTATGGTGTTGCATCTAGCTACACGTACATATCTTTCCAGATATTCTAGGTTCGCGTTTCCAGATGTTCTAGGTTCGCGTTGAGGATAGTTGGAATTCTTTAAAAACTTTTATGTTAGCATTTTTTCAAAAAGTTTTACAACCGGTAGGACCAAAAAATTAATCAAGAGTTCACTGGTTGGAAAATTTAATTTTTTTAAATCACTTTAATAATAATTTTCTTTATTTTACTACAAGTGATAAGGTAGGTATTTCATTTTTAGTCAAAGTACCTGTTAAGCATACAATATTTTAGTAATGATTTCGCCTGGGACGAGATTGGTTCTTAGTTTTAATTAGCGAAGTAGGTATGAGCAATAATAATAAACATAAGAAGAAAGTCGTGAAGAGAGAAAATTTTACATCAAGAATTATATGATCACGTATTGTAATTTACTATAAAAATAAGTTATTTGTAAAATGCGTTAAAATCAAAGTTATTGAAGTATAAGAGATGTGCTATCTGCATTTTATACTGTGGAACTGTGTTTTCTGGCGTCGCCGATATTGTTAGCCAATTATCGAATAAACTAAACGAACGTAATGATTGAATTCTTTCCTTATTGAAACTATATTGTTAACCCTCCAAAAAATCTACAAAATGAACGAAATCTTTCCGTATTTAAACTATACCCATTGTGTCGTAGTCCGTCGACAGACGGGCGGCCATCGTAGCGTATCTCTTTGTATTTCAAAATGGTCACGTTTTTCATGTTAAAATAATATAATTGTGAAATTGTTACAAAACATGGTAAAGGGTATCGAAAAGTTTTGGTCAAATGAACACATTTTTCTCGCATGTTGATGGATGTTGAAATTGCGTTGTATACAGGGTGTCATGGGGTAACTTCGGGAGGTGGTTCTACATGATGGTAGGAGTAAAAAGGATTAACAACTTTTCCGAAATTCCAAATTTTTTTTACCACACAAAAATTTGTACCTACTATAAATCCTTAATGTGAGGTACAAACTTATCCGATAAATTTGCTGTGAGTATTCCTGGCGCGATTGTAGCAACATTGCATGGTTGTGTTTGGCTCGTATCATAACAGCGGAAAATAATAATGCTGGCCGCACACGCCGCTCCGGGCTAATTTTATCTTTTTACCAAAAAAGTACCCCCAAATGTTCGAAATTAAAAAAAAGTTGTTTATCTTTTTTTCTTATTCCATCATGTAGAATCATCTTCCGAAGTAAATGCGCTTTACCCCCGGACACCCTGTGTATTTATGTAAAAAAGAAAGAAATATGGTAAAAAGGTGAAATGCGGTAAAACAAAATAAAAGTGGTGGATCAAATACTGTTAAATTTGGAAAGATTCGTATGTTATGTAAAGTTATGTTATTACGTAAAGTTATGTACCGTACCCTCTAATAACTGATTGCTTGAATTTACATTGTTTATAATAAACCCTTCAACATAAATTCACAATGTGCAGCTAGCAATACGATTCCCAAGGTAATTCTCCGAGAATAATCAAATCAAAACACCGTTTCATGGTTTCCATAAAATAATTTAAGAGCAATTCTCGGTGCTCAGGAACCCTTGACTTTGCTCGTGACCCCACGAATAAAAGCGACTATCTTCAGAGGAAACCTCCACAGTGTGTTGGTGTTATTGTTCTTCTTAAGCCACTTTCACAATGAACATGCGAAAACATGTTAATGAGCTTTGAACTTTGTGGAAATATATACAAGGAGAGAGCCCTAATGGGAAAATTGAAGCCATCGTAAAGGTAACAATTTGGGGGATTGACACAACTTCCTTTTTTTCCTTTCTTGTTCAGTTCACATGCGGTAGAAGTGAAATCATCAGAAAACTAAAGTAAACATGAGTGGGGAGGAAACGAAGCATCGCACAAAGAGGAGACCGATTATTCTCATCCTCTCGAAGGCTATAGATGTATGTGTTTGTGCCTTTTGAGTATCGCTTTTTCGTTTCATCGAGTTTCAAATCACAACGGTGCTAAAGAAATTTTTACTTCAAAAACCATCCACACCCCACCCCCTAAATGACATAGGCCCTGATGAAAACTATATATATACTCCACACTATACTCCAAAATATGCTCCAAACTATACTCCATACAGGAGTGGAGGAGTTAATCTAAAAAAATATATAATCCACACTTTACTCCAAACTATACTTCAAACAACATAACAGACGGATTGCAATCTTTAGAGCACAGGCGTCAGGTGGGAATGCTGTCCTTGTTCTACCGGTATTACAATGGAAGATTGATCCCTTCGGCACCGGTGCATAGTCGGGAAACACGCCAAACGCGTGCCCAACATTTGTACACAGTTGACATTTTTCACATGAGAACAGGTCGTTTCTTCGACTCGTTCTTGTGTTCAACAGCTCGGCTGTGGAACGATTTGCCGGCCTCTGTGTTTCCTCCTTCCTACAACATGGGTCTCTTCAAGACCAATGTTCATTCCTTCCTCTCCTCAAAAAGAACCTCCATACAGCATCCCAGATGACATAGGCCCTGAGGGAAATTATTTTCCTCAGGGCCTCCTGTGTGGAGTTAATGTAAAAAAAAAAAAACTACATTCCAAACTATACTTTGAGGAAAATAGTTTTCCTTAGGGCCTCCTGTGTGGAGTTAATGTAAAAAAAATAATTTCATAACTTCGTTGATAAAAAATAACGCAAAAAAAAAACCTATTATGTACGCCACGAGTAACGCAATAGTTTGGTAATCTAGGATTCATAAATGACCAAGTAAATTAAACTGTGATTATGCTATTTTCGCCGATGATCTTAAAAGTTTTCGTTAAATCAACACTATTTCCGATCACTAACACTTTAAAAATGATTTCGACTTAAAAGAAAAAAAACGGTTAGGACGGGTTGTTTGAAAAAATTTGAACAATTCGTCAATTGATTTCAACATTAATTTATGTTTATAATTTTGCTTTTTATGATGAGTCTTTTCTTATGTTTGAATTTTATTCCGCTTTGTACACTTCCAATATTCCCGGGTTACGAATAACTTAACACTATTTGAAAGTCTCTTACTACCACCACTGTAAGCGGTTAATGTTGTTTGTGTCTTGATGGAGGACTCAGCCAGTTGAGGAAATATTCTTACGATGGAACCTAAACGCGATCGCAACTCAGCCACTGATCGGTCAAATGGTCATAATATTTCTAATTATATGAAATTGGCGTTTTGTATGGGAGGAATATAAAGTTGATTTTTTAAAATATAATATATTAATTTAATCAAAGTATTTACCATTGCTATCTATGCACTTTTGCCATCTCATAGTGTTACGTAACCACGGGCTCGATCCGCCTGATTACGAACAGGTACAAATTAATAATAAATAACACCACAATGATTAGGACACAACAACAATGGTTATTTCCTTTTGGGGTATTATGCTGTGTTGCGCTACCTCCTCCTTTAGCCAACGTTTCGGACAGCGTTACAGTGTCCATCATCAGGGCAGACATCTGCCCTGATGATGGACACTGTAACGCTGTCCGAAACGTTGGCTAAAGGAGGAGGTAGCGCAACACGGCATAATACCCCAAAAGGAAATAACCATAAAATTTTTGGCCGTGAAAATCTAAAATCATATACAACAACAATGGTTCAATTTAAATACTTACAAAACTAAAAATTATAATACAAATCTTCGGCTAGCTTCTCTCAGGGATGATTGTGTTTTCAGTTCGTTCTGATTTGGGATTCAAAACGATCGTCGCTTTATTGTTGGAATAATTATAGGTAGGGTTTTGATAAATTAAGAAGATCTCTTGTCGCTTTTAAATGATTGGTGAATTTATTAATGACTCGACGCTTCTAGGAAAAGCTTTTAATCTCTTTGTGAACTCAAGGTTAATGATTTTAAAATATAACGTAAGGGTGGAATAGAAAACACAGAACTAAATAAGATTACGTACGTTACAATGTCACGGGCAGCACCGGGCAGAGGATCTCGTCCGGAACACACCACTGAGTTGATTTAAATATCAAATTTAACTACAGTTTTAATTACGTGTCCCAACCAAATGTTGGAACCAAAAAAGGGTCTAGGCGGCCCCGGCCGAGAAGCTAAGGACCGACCCATAGCACAGTTAAAACCAGAAGAGCCTGGAAAGAAGCCCGCAGCCCCCTGGCTGCTCGCTTCCCCCCCCCTCCCACACCGAATTCTTGACCAATCAAAAGATCTCGTCAATGTTGCAAGCTTTTGACAACTAGTATTAAATATTTAGTACCTGATGACGGAAATAATCATATAGGGGTGGGAAGTTATAATTCAAGAAAGTACTTCATAACAATAGGTAGTTCATCGATCCCTTTACTAAAAAAACCATTCGGACGGGAATCAATAAAATCTTTGAAGGCGGTTTGGACTGCCCCATCGGAGTTGTATTTTTTCCCTTGCAAGAAGTTATCCAAATTTCGAAAAAAATGTCTCCGGCCGTCCACAGGGCTTGTTCTGCAGGTCGAAATTTCCAGAACTAAAACGTTGGAACCAAAAACGCACTGTGTTTTCTTTTGCGGAACCGTCGCCATACACATCATTAATCCTTCGAGCCGTTTCTGCAGCACTGGTGCCACGGTGGAACTCGTACTCGTAAATAACGCGATATTTCAAGTTTTCCATTTTGTAAACTAAGTGACGCAAAGAAAAAAAAAACAATTAAGGAAAAAACAAATGGATTATAATTTTCGAAACACAAATACATGAGTAAATATCTGTGTAAATTTGAATTTGGAATTCCTATCCAAAGAGAAGATATTTGAGATCAAAGTTACCAGTACGGCAAAACGCCAATGTCATATGTAAGGACCCAATATATGTTAAAAAAAATACCTGCGTGACAGCAATATCTGAAACAAGTAACTAACTATATTAAATTAATGAAGGCAAAGAATCAAAAATAGATTAATAATTTTGTGGGTGGCTAAGTAATTTATAACGTGAAAAAGGAAGAATACGTTGAGTGATAAAAAGTTTATTAAAGGGAACGAATCGTTAATTTATTGATTAATCGGTTCAGCAGCTGAAAGAAGCGTAAATGATTTGGTAATAACTAAGGCTAAATAATTTAGTTATTTGTTTCGCTTACCTTTAGAAAACTTATCAACGAGAGTGAAGAAAAAGAATGCGCAGTTTTCCAATTTCGTAATAAAAATATTTCTCACTAGGTACTGAACGGCAAACACATTCTCAAATAATCAAAATACTTTTACTGCTTTACTATATTTACGTTTATTGTATGTAGATAATGCGAAATGTTTTTTTTTTTTTTTTTAATTAAATGAAGACAATATAAGCAAAACTCAATCGAAAATCTGAAAACAGAAAAAATCAGAAAAAGATATTGACACATCTGGGACTCGAACCCAGGACCTCTCGCTTACCGGGCGAACGCGCTAACCACTGCGCCACCGTGTCGATATCCAATTCGGTCACTTTTAACTGTATCATACTTCGACTAAGAACCACCCACACTATCTTCATTTTTCTTAACGCATATACTATTGGCTGCTATCTTTATGTATGATTGCAAGATTCAAACCCGAACTAAATGCTCTCTAGATAGTGTCTGGATAAATCTTTATCCATTTTATTTAATATGCGACATCTATTGACTTTTCTGCAAGTCTAGGATGAATATTTTTATTTTTATTTATTTATTGACCGAATTGGATATCGACACGGTGGCGCAGTGGTTAGCGCGTTCGCCCGGTAAGCGAGAGGTCCTGGGTTCGAGTCCCAGATGTGTCAATATCTTTTTCTGATTTTTTCTGTTTTCAGATTTTCGATTGAGTTTCGCTTATATTGTCTTCATTTAATTAAATATTACAATTTGAGGTTTTACTCATAAAGTTAAAATAAAAATAAAAATATTCATCCTAGACTTGCAGAAAAGTCAATAGATGTCGCAAATTAAATAAAATGGATAAAGATTTATCCAGACACTATCTAGAGAGCATTTAGTTCGGGTTTGAATCTTGCAATCATACATAAAGATAGCAGCCAATAGTATATGCGTTAAGAAAAATGAAGATAGTGTGGGTGGTTCTTAGTCGAAGTATGATACAGTTAAAAGTGACCGAATTGGATATCGACACGGTGGCGCAGTGGTTAGCGCGTTCGCCCGGTAAGCGAGAGGTCCTGGGTTCGAGTCCCAGATGTGTCAATATCTTTTTCTGATTTTTTCTGTTTTCAGATTTTCGATTGAGTTTCGCTTATATTGTCTTCATTTAATTAAATATTACAATTTGAGGTTTTACTCATAAAGTTAAAATAAAAATAAAAATGTTTTTTTTTTCTTTGGGCATATTGCTTTTTTGCAACACGATTTATATTATTCATGATAAAGTTTCACATGTTCGTTATCGCTTCAATCTTCAAAACCAAAGCGAAAGATTGTATTTAAAAATCTAGGAAATATGTATTATTACTACAAATGTTTACAGCACGAACAAAGGGAGTCATTATATTCGTTAAAATAACCAGCTAGAGAAAGTACGTGAATTTACTGTTTGTTTTGAATTTACCTCATAATATGCTAGACACGGACTTACTTAAAAAAAAAGATCAAAGATTAGAATCGATTGAGGGTCCTTAAATGGTTAACATATTTAGTGAATAAATCCTATCATTTTAAGCGATTTACGCGTTACGTCGTTAATGTTTATGTCGCAGGCCAATCGTAAAACCTGCGCCTCAGGCACTCACGATGGGGATAGGTGCACCATGATCTGCCTGATTTTACGACCGGCCTACGACATTTGCACTAAATATGAATTTAGAATAAATAATGATTACTAGATCTCTCTATGAATACTTTTTTTAAGGATGGAATTAATAATAAAGGAAATTATCCTTCAAAATTCTATTTTAGGTTTAAAGTTTAAGAGAGTAAAACATCAAAAAATTTTAACAACTCTTTTAAGTTTTGCAATTATTTCCATTTTATGAAACAACTGGCCTATAGTGATGTACTAACAGAATTTGAATAGAACTTACACAGAACGTTAAAATTAACTTAAAATTTTGATGAATTGTTCAAATTTCCTTCCTTACACTTTAAACTTTACTCGAAATAGAATTTTGAAGGATTTTACCACGGACGTAGGAATATATGGACCTGCCCTAAGTAATAAAAGCGTATTATTTCCCCCTCCCCATAACGGTTCCATGGAACCGCCTGGGCTTACGAGAGCCGCCTCCCTTGAATCTAAAAACGTGACGTCATCATTCTTGTTCTGACCAGCGCCGAAGTCACATAGTACATTTTACGAAATAACAAGGCAAAAATGGTAGCTTGTGCTATGAAAACGTGTAAAAATAGAAGTGAAAAGGAGAATAAACCAAATTGTCGTATTACATTCCATAGGGAAGCATTATTTTACTTTATTTTAAGCTTATTCGAATTATATTATTATATTATCAGTTTTGTAACATATACTATCATGAACGTGTTTACACACAGCCGTAATATGCGTGGGATGGCGTATTTCAGCATATCGCTCGCCGTACATTCCCAATCGGAATATATGGCGAGCGATATGCCGAAATACGCCATCCCACGCATATTACAGTTGTGTGTGTGAACACGTGTTAACGCTCAGAGGGCGTGTTCACACACAGCTGCGACGTAAAACACACAGCCATTTGCAAAAGAATCAGGGGTGTACCTTCGCCTTTTGCGCTCTGCTAAAATATCTAGTCGTATCATTTGGAACGTCTATCTTTTCATGTGTTATTTCTTGCTGGAAATCCGTGGTATTCATAAAGGATAATAAACCAATAATTTTTAAATTTATCACACTTTAAGGGCCTTATTACTAAACGAGTTTTGAATTTTACGCAACTCATAAACGTGGAATAAAGTATGTTTTTTTTTTATAAGCCGTTATTGTATATTTTGCTTTCTTAATTATGTACTCCTTCGTGGTATGTTTAGAAGTAAAATGTAGATACAGTGAGCATGTTTGGAATGAAAAATGTATGTGACATTTTGCTGTCCGATGATATTTTTTATCAATCAAAATTTTTATTATCTTTGAATCACACTGTCACGTCTCAGCGGACCACGTGTTAGGTAAGCGCGTTGTTTCGTATTTACGGTATTGCTGAGTGCTGGAACGAGAATGAGTGCTCACGGCCGTCATCACAGTCAACAGATTAATACCTTCTTACTATGTTGGCTCATCTTTTTAATATATTCAGCTGTTATTATTGTACTGTTTTTAGCATCGATAATATAACTCCTGTACATGTTATGTTGTTTTCTCTTAAGCTGTGCTGTTATTTTTGTACGTTATTTAAACCTCTGTAAGTTGATTATTGAATGCTGTTCTCACAAATATAATGTTATCCTTAACCCTTTTTGTCTTTTTCTTTTCACTTCTTCCATTGTCCATAGACAATGTAAGAAATAATTTAATGGAAGTTATATATATTATATAAATATTATTTCTTTAAACAATATTATGCATAGTCTGAGAATACTGTTACTGTGTCGGTGTAGGTATATAATACTGTTTTACTAAGTTTCTGCTGATATATGCTTAAATGTAGCTAAACAAAAAAATATTATACCCAAAAAATAAATAAAAAGCACCTTCGTCGTCAAAATATTCCAATTAATTAAAAACTCCTGGCTACGCACGATCCGATTTGCAGAACCCAGATAAGTCGGGAGGTTTAGGGGGGAGGGGGGAAGTTGTTGCCTATACACAATGCGTCGATGTGGTGGTGAGAAGTACCTATCTATGTAAATCTGGTCACTAAACACGCCTAAAGCCATTTCAAGCAGTTGGGGCGATACTAAGAGTATCTACAAAAAGGAGCAAATAATAATGTAACTGCTACGTGCTACGTATTATTGTAATTAAATAACGTGTGAAATAATTTAGGTAAAATAATTTTAATTAAAAGAGATAATTACATTATTTTTATTAACTAGCAGACCCGGCCACACGTTGCTGTGGCTAACGAAACACAACGCCATTACCCAACCTTTATAAAATCCTCACCACCCGCTTGCCTGCTGCCCGCTGCCTGAATTGAATATTTGAATTTCTCGGCTTTTCTCTACTATAATAAGCATGTAATATACACATAAACCTTTCTCTTGAATCACTCTATCTATTGGTGAAAACCGCATGAATATCCGTTGCGTATTTTAAAAGATCAATGCGCACATACATTTTGAGTGACTTCATTTTATAATATGTAATTATATAGCAACAGAGCGGTTGTGATAACCCTAAAATCTATCGATCTTCACGAATGTGGGCGGTTCTCGAATGTGCTCGTCGCTGGTTACAGGGGTAAGTAAATTATGGAACATTTGTAAAAGTGTCTTAACTAAATACGGCAACCAAATAGTTGTCTGTGAAAAGATGCGAACTTTACTTTGCTTATTCAGACTTCGCAAATATGTTAATAACGTAGCGAGCAATTCGCGCTCCCACATAAAAAGGTCTATTCATTAAAAAGCAGATGTTATTTTTAAAAACTAAATGGCGATATTATAATGCGAGATGCCTATATACTGTCAGATTAATTTTTAAACCAATCAGAGTCATCTTCCCCCTCTTCGTACCGCCATAGTTGATTTTTCCCCTTACCTGTAAGTTCTCGTCTATTGAATTTGGATGTCTATGGATTTTACCTATATTATTACTTCCGCTATTAAAAAAAGTCTTCTGTAAGAAGACTTTCATCACGGCACAAATAACATTTAACTCTTACTGTGGTGTTAGTAAGAGTTCAAATTTTGTCAAGCTAGTCGTAACCCGGGAATATTGAAAGTACAAAGTGAAATAAAATTCTAACGTAAGATTGGACAGAAAAGTCTCGTAATCATAAACATAAATTAATGGTAAAATCAACACCCTTATAGACACAGTCCGTAGTACAAAAAGTCTAAAATATACCCATTATATTTGTTAGAGTACATAACTGTCTTGCAGTTTTAAATCATTCATTGAGAATAGTTAATCCCTTGGATCTGTGACGTCTGTGCATGTAATTTTATAATTATTATATTTTATTTATTCATGTCTATTTATTTGTAAGAAACAAACAGCTTAAAAGAATTCAGTGATAAATATATATTTTTAGTCAACTGATGTCAAGTCAAAAAAAAATCCAGTGCAATTTACACGCGGTAAAAGCGAAACTTTACCAAAACAATCTCAACCAATACTCTAAAAGTGATGTCGTAATCAAAGCGGTTAATTTTGACGGTTGAATTTGGCAGCCTCCTCTGGTCTGGAGTTCCAAAATACCTAAAAAAATACCCTCGACTCTGTGCAGAAACGGACGGTCCGTTTGATAGATTCTTCCATCTTAACAGACGGATTGCAATCTTTAGAGCACAGGCGTCGGGTGGGAATGCTATCCTTGTTCTGCCGGTATTACAATGGAAGATGCTCCGAGGAACTAGCATCATTGATCCCTTCGGCACCGGTGCATATTCGGGAAACACGCCAAACGCGTGCCCAACATTTGTACACGGTTGACATTTGCCACATGAGAACCGGTCGTTTCTTCGACTCGGCTGTGGAATGATTTGCCGGCCTCTGTGTTTCCTCCTTCCTACAACATGGGTCTCTTCAAGACCAATGTTCATTCCTTCCTCTCCTCAAAAAGACCCTCCACACAGCATCCCAGATGACATAGGCCCTGAGGGAAATTATTTTCCTCAGGGCCTCCTGCGTGGAGTTAACGTAAAAAAAAAAAAAAAAAGCGGCCAATGAGCGCAGTGTGATGCTTCGCAGGAGCAGTGGGTTCATTATGGGTGAGGTTTGTCTAGGTATTGGAGGCGGATGACCAGGACACACTGAACCCCAGATTCCTACCCACCCCTTAAACCCTTTTCCTTCACAGAACTCTCCTCTCCTTCCTTTCCCCAAAGAGACCCTCCACACAGTATCCCCAAAGATGATATAGGCCCTAAGGGAAATTATTTTCCTTAGGGCCTCCTGTGTGGAGCTCATGTAAAAAAAAAAAAACGTGATGCGTCATTTCCGTTTCATCCGAATTCCAAATTACAGTGGGGCTAAATAAGTTTCACTTTAAAAAGTCTCTTATGCTAATGTTTCTTGGAGATGGAGAGTTATAGTTTAAATTAAATTTAGGTGAGGGGGGGGAGGAAGAGGAATATAGGATAAGGATACGAGACGTTCCCGATACATTTCACACTCTTGTAAAAATTTTCGATGCTGTTTCTATTCGATATTTCTGAAGGGTATTGCTCAAAATATTTAGCATTGTAAATAAAGATAATCTTATTTTTGTAAAGCTTCGTAACGCGCCTTCCATGTGACTTTTCTTAAAATTTGGTTAAGTTATAAAATTTTAACGAAAAATGTTATTTTTGTAAATTGCTTGCTGAAATAAACAAGATAATTACCTACCGTATTAACCAGATTATAGCGCGGCCTCAAAATTAACTTGACCCACTTTTCCCAAGGACAAAGGGTATTAGATAATTCCTACACAATATTATCTTCTTGGTTAGAGGACCTTCAAAGGTGATTTTAACCAGAATTTAAAAAAAATACGGTTAGGAATCGTTAAGAAATTGTTATTATTTGTTTTTTGATTATGTGTTTTTTTGTACATTAACTCCACTCATGAGGCCCTAAGGAACATAATTCAATACGCGGTATGTGGACTGCTCACGAGTCGGAAAACCATCTGATTTATTCGTTTACGCACCAGATGGAAAACAAAAAATATTGTTTGACCAAAAGCACTTCAGTAAACAGGTTTTTTTTTTACATGAGCTCCACACAGGAGATCCTGAGGAAAATAATTTCCCTCAGAGCCTATGTCATCTTTGGGGATGCTGTGTGGAGGGTTTTTTTTGGGGAAAGGAAAGAGAGGAGAGTTCTGGGAAGGAAAAGGGTTTAAGGGATGGGTAGGAATCTGGGGTTTAGTGTGTCCTGGACATCTGCCTCCAAGACCTAGACAAACCTCACCCCATGAACCCGGGCACCCCTGCTAAATCACCAAACGTAGCGAACCACTTGGGGTGACTTATGGCAGAGGTGTTGGTTATCCAATAAAGGTTCCCGGGGCGGCGGTACCCATTCCCGCCTCTCAAATGAATGAAAATAAAAACACTTTTACTCTTGAATGGCATTACAGAGCGGGAAGGTGGAAGGGAATGCGGGAGGGGAATGGGGTCGGAATAGGGACGCAAGGAAAAGGAAAACAAAAAAATATTGTGGGTCCAAAAGTACTTCAATAAACAGTAGTAAAAAACAAACACTTTCACTCTTTGAATGGCATTACAACGTAAGAATTATTATTATTATTATCATTACTTATTCGCTAGTAATATATAAAATCTTGTCTATATGAACCTGCTGACATATTACAAAAGTAGTTCTCGGGTTTAAAATACTAATAAATTAAAGCTTCTCTATATAAATAGGCACATTTGTTAAAAGGTAGGTACTCACCAACAACATTGAGTAAGATGAAATGACTCATCTTAGGCTCCGTGCTGACCTGACACTCGTACTGTCCAGCGTCTCTTGCTTGAACGTACTTCACCTAGGAAAAATTTCATCAGTAACAACTCCAAATGTATAGGTATTCTCCAAGGATCGTAGAAAAGGGTTTAACAAGGCTAGAGCATACGGTCCTTTTTCGGAAAAAAAAACTCATCAAAAACACAGTTATTTCAAATCTCCCAGAGCAACATGGACTGCAAGATACGTCAAAAATTTTTAGCCACTCACCGCTATACCCCTTCGATGAGCTAACCGTGTTTACTTCTACGATCCTTGGGTATATCCCTGATCAATCAATGAAGATCTTTGGTTACAAAAATGTAAGAAATGTACATTTGTAAAAACATTAGTAATTTCACTTCAACTTATTTATAAATCCTCATCTCCTGAACATTTATTAATACATAAAGCACAACCAGTTCCATTTACGTGAGTATAATTACTAATTAGTGTAAGTAACCCATGTAAAGAAAGTACAAAATAACAAGTGTAAATTAACAAAATAGTAAAAAAATTGGAAAAAATATTAAAAGGAACAAAAAAATAAGTAGGAGCAAAGAAGAAAATATTTAAGGTAACTACCGGTAGAACCGTTTCTAATAATAATAACGACTATGCGATATGATGAATGTATTCATTTTATTGTATTCTTAATGGATTGATATTAGCACGTACCTGTGAAGCCCTAGTAGGTTATATTAGCCGAAAACAAATGTAACAATATCATAAATATTTTATAGGTGAGAGTTACATGGATTATAAAATTAGTACGAAGAGAATAAATCATCGATATGCCACTTTAATCAACTTTAACATAAAATACACTTTTTACGGTACCAAAGCATAATTGTTGATAATACCGGTTGTCCAAGAAATAAATACCGTTCCTCAGTTTCAGCGACGTGGACATCATTTCTTAAAATATGGCGGCACTAGCGTATAGCTCAGACTTTCCCCTAAAAAAAGCGGAAATCCGGCTTGGTAGCTGCTTCAGTGCGACCATTGCATCCGTTTGCGATCGACGCTCCGCTATGCAATCCCAACACCTGCGAAGTGCGCTCAATTATTCGCTTTCTCAATTAAGAGCGAGTTCACCCTGTTGAAGTTCGTAAGATCCCAATTTTGATCCCGGACGTCAATAAGCCTACCACACAAATGATTTTGAGGAAAAAAATTGCAAATGCAAATTGCGTGCTCGTTGGGTTCCCAAAATTCTGAAAAGCAAAATCGTATTGAAAGCGCTCGGATCTCTTCGAACCGTTTTTTAAAAACAAGGCGAAGCTTTTTTTGGTTGAGACATGGATTCACTACCTAATCTCGGAATCAAAAAGGCAATCAATGATATGCTTTACATCTTTTTCATCACCTGAAACAACATTTAGCAGGAAAACCTTTAGAGACCGTCTAGAACGCGGAGGGAGAAGTAATAGCATATTTAGCGGCGAGGTTCTGCGATAAGGGAGTCAAGGACCTTGTGCCACGTCTCACGAAGTGCATAACGGGGACTATGTTGAAAATAATCGGGATGTGTACCTAAAATGTCATCTGAATTTTTTTTTGTAAATATAATTTTATTTTGATTTTTTAAAATTAGAACGGTTTTTATTCTTGGACAACCCTTATGATCTTTCGATTCGAAATCCTGCGTGATCGTCATTAGAATGTGACTTAGTTACTGAATGCATAAGATTTGTCATACTCTGCAGATTGTGCTTCCACGAACAAAGATATTCAAATACAGAAGAGATATGCTATGGTGTCCGCGCAACTGTCGCCGGACTACGCGCTAATTAGCGTAGTTTTCATACAAAAAGAATTTGTTTATTTCGTTGATTTTTTGAAAATGTGCATTAATATTGGTTAACAATATATTTTGAATAAGGAAAGAATTCGTTCATTTAGTTTAACGTTCGTTTGGTTTATTCGTTAATTATTTGTTCTTTTAGTTTATTTGTTAATTGGTAAACAATATCGGCGACACCCGGGAGCGCAGACCCACATAGTAAAAACAGCAGATAGCACATCTATTATATTTCAATATCTTTGTTTCTCGAAACTAAAGGAATTCAAATTATTTTCAGTAGTAGTTGTAAAAATGGTTACAATAAATCCAGTATTGCAAGTTTCCTACTTAGATAAGGACAAACTAAAATGGATATTCAGTTTTTCATGACACGTTTCAAAAGGCAAGGCAAAGTAAGGAAGGTAATTAGATACAAAAAGTTGGTTTTAAACATTGAATAGCTTCTACTTTTCCTAATAACCTACCATCCCATGGTCTAGTAATCTTGATGATGGCTGATTGTAAGCTAACAAAAAATGCTGCCAAAGTGCATTTTGTGTGTAATTAAACCTTACGATGGTTGGAGGTATCACCTGTAATGTCCAGGTGTCGGTGGCTTCCACCAGAAAGGCCTGAAACCTCTCATCAGCTATGAAGGTGTAGCGGTCCACTGTGAGGATGTGGGCGTCCCGTCTTCTGATCCAAGATACTGATTTATTTCCTATCTGTTTCACCTGAAAATTTATCATTGTAAAAAATGCACCTAGCGAATAATAAATAATGTTTTAAGTCCCGAAACAATTTAAAAGATTGGGTTATTCAGAAAAACATAAATTGTAGCATTTTTTCATTGATATTAGGTATAAATACAATTGTTTTAGTACTACCGAAAATTACATATTATTTAAATATATATGTACATTTTTTATGACGTCTGACAAGAGAGGAACTGTATCTCCACCCGGTTGGGCAGCGATTCATTCAGCGGCGTTCATTTTAAAGATAACACTATTGTAGGTAAAATGTTATTATACTATAAAGCACCATGGTTATGTTTCAAGAGGTTAAACGAATGTTTGTATTCGTGCCCCGCATGAAACATTCCAAAATTGTTTTTATTATTAACAAACCCATAAGCTGAAAACGATGGAAACACGAGAGAAATATTAGAGAAATTGGGAGAAAATATAAATTCATGATATTATGAAGACCTCACTTCAATTACCATATCCCTTTTTCTATGAATAGTATGGATCTGGAACAGATAGCTCCTAGGACCCTTAACAATGCTTAATGCGAATGGGTTGCTCATAAAAAGAGTAGAGAGAAATTAAGAATAATGGCAAGGACTTTGAATTTTTCTGAAAACATTAGTTAAATTGTAAAATCAATCAGTCTTTTAAATTGAGTATAACTTACCTTGCATGGTAGATATGCATGAGTGCCTAACTGTGCCGTGATATTTGTCGGAGTGGTTGGGTCAAAGTATGGACCTGTGTAGAGTCCAGAGAACCTCTTCACGTAATGTCTGCGCTCATTCTCAGCTAGGGAGCCTCCCGCAGTTACTATTAGGCCTGCAACAAGGAAAAAGATAGGTATGTTTAGACCGTGTTGCACGCACATGCAGCGAAAAAATCCAGACTAAGTTTTTATAAAAATAACTGCAATAAATATATCAATTGAATCAATCATTACGTTATTATAATATATTCGCAACATCAGATGAGAGTAGAGATGTCAGGAGTTCCACTAAAGAACACCAAGGAGTTTGTCTACCTCGGGAGCAAAATAACATGGAACGGTCGGTCTAAGAGCGAGGTCGATAGCCGTATACACCAGGCTAGGCTTGCATTCAATAAAAGGTCGAAAATAATAGAATCAAATAATATAGACCTGAAACTGAGAATACTCCTCATCAAGACCTATGTATGGAGTATCTTGATGTACGGCTGCGAAACATGGTGCCTATCCGAAAGAGATAAACGGAGACTAGAGGCTTTTGAGATGTGGTCCTATAGAAGACTACTAGGAATTTCCTGGAGAGACCACATCACAAATGAGGAGGTTCTCCAAAGAATCGAAGGAGGAAGGCACCTGCTCAGGACCTTGTCCGAAAGGCGCGCAAGATGGATCGGCCATGCAATAAGACAAGAAGGCCTCTTGCATGCCATAATGGAGGGTATGACCGAGGGGACAAACGCTAGGGGACGCCCACGCCGAGAGTACCTGGAGGACCTGCTGGTGAACGTGCGCTGCTCATCATATGCAGAATTCAAAAGAGCCGCACAAGACAGGGAAGAGTGGAAGAAACGAATAGATGAAATTACTGCAAACCAATCCCAGGATTGAAACCAGAGAGAGAGAGAGAGAGTATATCCATTAAACGAACATTTAAAGTTATATTAATTGTCTGCCTAATTTTTTAAAAATATTTGTGTAGTAGGTATCTATAGACTAGAAGTACCTAATAGTAAATAGTAGCTAATTACAGATAAAATATATACACCATATAAATTCCATTACAAACAATGGTATGCAAACATTAGGATTTTCGCAGAGAACCGTTAAAAACTTTAACTCACTTCCTGTCATGAAAATTTTATTTGTGTTATTAGTTCGTAGCCAACTAGAGTAAAATTCTCTCATTTGGTCACCTCACCATGAAATTCATATTAAACATGTCAAATGAACAAAAGCTTTTACGATTTGTTAAATCTATGTAAGTTAGATATCCCCCTAGTACAAACTAACTTCAAGTTTTTAATATACCTTAAAAATATATCACATACTTGAGGATCGGCTGAGCATAAGCGACATGTGGTTCTTTTTTTAATTGTAAATTCGGAGCTCGGCTGCTGCAAACACAGAAGGTAGTCAATTTAATAATACCTACTCGACTCACTAGACAAAAGGAGCTATTTCCAGGTCACCATTCATGAACAAATTATTAAGCAGACTCGCCAATTTCCCGTCGATACAGTTTAGCTAACGAATATTTCAAAGACATCGACATTTTTAATGTAACATATTCGAAATTTACTAAAAATTTTTTAAACTAATTAATTTCTGTTTGTTATTATTTGTCTTATTTTCATTTTACCCAATTGTACACCACCGTAATAAAAGAAATTATTTTAAAAATCTAGTGTTTATAGGGTGAATCCAGGTCTTAGCGGCGGATGCGTCTTTCCAGCCGTACTCTCGACCTATCGCCTAGCACCGCAATTGGAGGGATGGATTGATACATTCGTCACTCCTGGATACACTGACCCCCAGAATCCTACCCCCCTCCCCTTTTTGTACGCTTCACACAGCATCCCGTAGGATGACATAGGCTCTGATGGAATATTTTCCTCAGGGCCTCGTGCGTGGAGCTATTGTAAAAAAAAATTACTAACTCTTGTGTAAAAAATTGTAAATATTTTGTACCCAATGTAAAAGCACCGTGGGCGTATAAAAAATAATATAAAATATAATAATTTTCGGAAAGCGAAATAACATGCATGTGTAAAAGCAAAACATAATAAAGTAAAACGTTAGAATTGTGTTCTACAAAATAAATAAAAATACACACAGTACGTAAAAAAAAAAAGAAAAGGGTACCCATTTGAGTATTTATCACACGTTCCGTCAGTAAAAACATAAACAATATGTAATGCTGAACTACGTAAAAAAAAAAAACCATAAAAATGTTTCAGCTTTTGATCATAATCAACAATATAGTACCTTAAACTATGGGGTTCAAGCTATTTCCCATCTAATATTTCAATCACGTGTAATATTTATGTCTAAACAATAAACATACGAAGACGTTTGATTCAATCAAAGCCTTGTATTTCCTCATTTTGCTAAGGTGCTGAAATTATATTATACATCTGAAATTCATCAAGATAAGAAGGTAGTTTTGGTTACCTATTTTGTTATAAAGTTTTTTTATGGCTTGCGTTTAATTCATAAATTTTATTGTGAGCGTTTTAGTGCTATAACCCTAAAAAATACTGCGAATTATAATATGACTTTTATAGTTTTGATTTTGATTGCCGGTTTTGATTAATAGTTATTGTGGCATAAAATCAAGACAACGCTATCAACACCCCAAAACAAATAAAGCAATGATTAATAAACTGAATTAAGTGCTGCTGATGCAATATAAGTCACCCGAAATTAATTTAAAAAAAATTATGAACTTAATTAAATTTTAGTGCCATTCTTAAGTTTCATAAAGTACCATGATGATTCAAGCCATGAGAAGTGCGGATTTACTAGTAAAACAATCCTGCATACCGCGGAACTTCAGCAATATTTGATCCGGCAGATTTGCTGTTCTTTTGTATGTGGGATTTGCGGAATTGTGGGAATGAATTTACACAAAAAAATCTGTGATGACATTCGCTAATGTGGAAGTAGAGAGGGCGTTTTCCGCTGCCGGGCTTTCGAGCTCAAATGTCCGTTTGATATGGGCAAAAATAATGGAATATTATTATCTTGAGGCATGGCTGACAGGACTCGCAATAGCTTTTTTAAAGATCTAATTTTTTATAAAAATGTTCTTCAAATGCTTACTACGTTACCTTTTCAATTAAATGTTGCTATATGCTTTATAATTTTCCTCTTGGAATATTTTAACATAGGTAACTTATAATTTAAACACGTAACCATGTACAATGTGACCTTAGAGCGGAGTAAGGACGATACTGTTCTAAAAAAATAAATATAAACATAAATAAATCAAAGTGTTGCCATTTTAAATCTACTACTAATTTAAACTAGGTACCCAATATATTTTTTTTAAATATTACTAGTACAAAAGATGAATGACCTCAAATTACTAAAGAGTCCTATCAGTGACAGTAATGTTTTCATCCTTTTTCCAAGTCTTTTAAAATACTTACTACGTCACGTTTTAGATTTATTCTTGTTTAAACCAGTCTTTTGTTCAGAATGCACAGATGAAATTTCTCCTGCGGATTCATCTGCTGACACATTTCGAAGGAAACCATTCTCGTGTTTCAAGATCAGTTATATAATTCTTATTGCAGTACATTAAACGATACAATAAACTCAGAAGTAAAATATCCACGTGTTTCGAGTGCAGTTTGATTCGAGTTTTGCACCAATTGCTGCAAATTTCGGAGAAAAACAATTTGCTTGTTCCTAATAACCAATTGTTAAGCTTGTGGACTCTTTGTGCAGAATCGCACTTTGAGACTCACCTGTTGACGCAATTCAGAGGAAACCGTTCTAGCGTTGTGAGTGCAGTTATGCATTAACTGTCATGGAACCATTGTAATTGCGTACTCATTTGTGAACATGACGTTTGGTTAAGATTTTTTTTATTTTTTTGAAATAAATTATTAATATATTTTTTAATTCTTGGTATAATAGGGTGTCTATAATATACAACGGAATAGCTTTATATTATAAACACCTCTATGAATAGTAAAATGAAGTACTTATTATATAATATATCAAGGATTCTGAACCACCCGCCCCCCTCTTCGTCAAAGGGGCATACAAACACCCACATGGCCCTTATGGCAAAAAGGTTCCCCTCCCCTGACATAGATAATAGAATATTATAATTGTAGTTTTAGAAGAGATACACCCTAGATATAAGAAAAATTATGGCTGAATAAAATATATCAAAAAAAATACAGTCCGACATTATTGCTAAGGAATGGTTATCAAGTACATATTGCCCTGTCACAAACACGACAATGTGGTGACAGTTCGACGAATCTGACGTGGAAAGTGCAAATCATCTTAAGGGTCGTTCGCCAAGAGATGATTATAATTTAAAACTGTCTCTGATATTAAACTAACTATTTTATAATGTAGATCTACATAGGGTGGACCCCACTAATAAATATTACCATATGACATGCTGCCCTTAGTACGCTATTGTGTAATACACCACTTATGTGGCATTCAGACTTGCGTCGGGAATCACAGGTGTTCATTAGGCAGACGGGAGAATCAATTCCTCTTTTCGGTCCCGTGATATGACACGAGGCAACAGCATCACATATCCATTTGAATTTATATTCGCATATTATTTTTATACTTCGCGTTTTTATTGCATATTGATCATAAATGTAATTGATTTTAAGGTTTTGTGAAAGAGCGCGAATTACTCGAATTATTTGTTTAGGTAAAGGTCCATACACCGGTCACCATGTCCATAGATAAAATTGAATAAACTAGTATAGGTAACGAATATACATAAGTATATTGTCTGTTGTAACAAGTTGCAACGACACAAAAGAATACTGATTACAATCAAATAAAAAAGAACAAAAATATCAATGCAATTAATCGTTTGAACACTGGAGCTCTTGAAAACTGAACGGTTGGTATCGTTTCTTTAGCTATTCGAGGCAGTTAAATGGACCTTCATGGTTTTTAAGGGTGGACCGAGATCTCGGTCCCGGTCTCGGTCTCGGCATTTTCGGCTGCAAATTCTACCGAGAGCTCTGTCTCGGTGGGCCATAGCCGAGACCGTTGTAAGTAGGTACGGTAGAGGATAATGGGATTCAAATCTACCGCGCGCGTCCACATTCGTCGCTTGGTGTCACTGCGTGAGAGAGCTCATCAACATGACTGCAACAGATAAATTCAACTTACGAGCAGCTCTTGATTTCATAGACTTGGGAGATGAGCCAATGACTAGTGACGAAAGCTGTTCAAGTGCTGTGATAGAAATAGCGCTTGATAGCTTTCTTAGAGGGCCAAAACTGCAAAGAAATGCAAATATTTTTGAGTATTGGTATTTTTCACCATATCAAGTACTTGCCTGCAGCAAAAAAGTTTTTTTCAGTACCGCCTACTAGTGTAGCTAGTGAACAGCTCTTTAGCAGAGCGACATGAAGCAAATTATTATTTCATTCTTAGATATACTATATTATGCAAATATAGCCAGGGCTGGGCAGTATTTGAATTACATGTAATTGAAATACGTATTTGAAATACAAATACGTATTTTGTATTTGTATTTCAATTACCTGATGCTGAGGTATTTTGTAATTTGTATTTCAAATACTTGTAGCTTCAAAATACATTTTCAAATACATTTAGCGACGTTAATAATGATAATGAAAAATAAAAAATAACTGACATAGATAATACATAGACTAAAAACGCTAGAGACCAGAGCAACATATTATGTATGTTAATATTTAGAGTTGGCAACACGTGCTATAATAGCACTAGTATTGTACATTTTCTATCATATTTGTATCATATTATATTATACTTGGCATTGCTTTGTATTGTACATTTTTGTGTCATAGTATTGGATCAAGCACTATAGGAATAATTTGACAGAATACTAGATTAGTTTTAAGTTAATTACAGTAGAGCGCACTTGAAGTGAAATAACACAAAACTGCGCTATACAAATGTCGTGTTATAATAATAATGATTATGATTATCTAACACCTTTGTCCTATAACACAAAACTTTACAAGTGAAGCAGAGATGAGGTGTGTCTTTTGAGCAATATGATTGGTCAATTTTTGCACGTCTCTGTTTCACTCTGCTCAACTTTGCTTCTACGCAAACGCACCCTTACATAAGGGCACTTACGACAATTTATTGCAACCAAAGGTTCTACCAAAACCAAATGTATTTTGTAATTTGTATATTATATTTCAAATACACGACTTGAAAGTATTTTGTATATCGTATTTTAAATACATACGAAAAAGTATTTTGTAATTTGTATTTTAATTACAGAAAAGCATGTATTTTGCCCAGCCCTGAATATAGCGTTCATTTTTTTCTCACTTTATCTATTCTCGGTCTCGGCTGAGAACGAAAAACCTGTCGCAGCCGACCCTTGATGGTTTTTCTCGAAAAAATTGAGGTCATGATGTGATTTATCAAGTTCAAATTCCACCGCACGTCTCTGAAAAGCGATTATAATTAATAATAATGCGCAAGTAATAATGTTCTACGTTGTTATTACAACCCGGATAATATCTCAGGCATTGCGTGATGTAGAACGTTAAATGAATCTATAATAACCTTTGCCGTCTTCTAGGGGTTAAACACATGTCGTCCTCGCAAAAGGGTGGGATAATAATTTATCTTTGGATGAACGATTTTATGGTTAAGTGAAACATGTCTGGTGGAAAATAGGATACCCAAGGATTTTACGAAGATTTTAATAATATAATAATAATTTACGATTATGATATAATTTTTATGGCTACCTCGTTCCATTTCTTCAGAAAAATCATTCAATGATTATGAATTTACAATTAGCAAGAATTTACATTTGTTTTGCAAACCTACGATCAAAATTAAGTGAATGAGATGAATATTTGATATCTACAAATCTCCCGACGAAGAATGACAGTCACCAACACTTCATCGCATGGCTGTGTACGTGGGAGATTTCAACAGCTATAACTTTCTATGGAGCCACTCGATGACCGATAAATAGATGAAGAGCATATCACCTAATGGCCATCAGCACAGAATTGTCAACTTATGTATTTACAAACTATATAAAAGGGGACATTTTTCTCTGCGCGATGGAGAAACTGGTGGTGTTGGTTTCCAGGAGAATAATATTCTCCTGACGAAGGAATGGTGCTTCTGAAACCGGTAGTGTTTAAAATAAAAGTGGTCTTAAACAAATTTATGTGTTTTTTTATTGTAAATTATGGCGAGCCACAAAGTTAATGCTTTTTACAAATACGGAAAGCTTTCCTTATTTTACCACACACTTTTAATAATGTTTTTATAACGAAGCCATTTTTAGAAACAATGATTCTGGACCTCGCTCAGTAAAGCGCAGAGGGTTTAAGTAACAATTAACAGGTGCATTTCAACACGGTTAGTATCTAATTAACTCCCGTAATAAAAAAAATTAGAGTTTAATTTCAAAATTGTTTCTTTTCTTTTGCTTGTTTATTTTAAAGTGGTTTGAAGATTGGATATTAATTTTACAAAAATTAAAATGTTGGTTTTTTTCAGATTTGATAGGTTTCGAACCTCCGTTTGCTGGATGTCTCTCTGGGCGCTGAGAGTCAGGCGCTTCATACCGCGGCACTATTGGAGGCTCGCGTGTAGTCGTGAATTTACAGCATTATATCAGAACCGAGAACCATCAAATAATAATGAATTTTAAATCACTAACGGGGCTAAAGAAGTGTCACTTCAAAATATGGAGTCTGGTAGGTGCATGGGAACACCCAGCCAAACTGAATGAGTAATGTAGTAGGCTGTGGAAACATTAACTATTGACTTCCGAGACGGTCAATGGGCAACTCATTCGAGGCGGGAGGTGTCGCTTCAAAACTCCGACACTCTTCCTAAGATAGGAACGCACCAGCGGCGGCGGCGCGGCTTCCTGGGTTCCTGGGAAGGGGGGAAAGGGATCTGCTGAAGTCCCTAGGGAAACAGAGGGAGCCCGGAGACAACGGAAGTGCACTGCCCGACGCGGAATAAAGATAAATAAAACACACGGAAAGCACAGAAAGAAAGGTGCCTAGTGAAAAGTGGATACAAAATTTATATTTTCCGACGTAATAGACTATTAATGGAGAAGGATCCGGCCATGTACAGAAAGCTTAGATTTGTGTTTGGGTTTTTTGATTTCTATGTAGGCGTCGTTTTCGTATAAATATTGTAACTAGTTCAGAGTTTGGGTTCATTTCAATTTGGGAGGCGGGAATGGGTACCGCCGCCCCGGGAACCTTTATTGGATAACCAACACCTCTGCCATAGGTCACCCCAAGTGGTTTGCTACGTTTGGTGATTTAGCAGGGGTGCCCGGGTTTATGAGGTGAGGTTTGTCTAGGTCTTGGAGGCGGATGACCAGGACACACTGAACCCCAGATTCCTACCCACCCTTAAACCCTTTTCCTTCCCAGAACTCTCCTCTCCTTCCTTTCCTTAAAAAACCCTCTACACAGCATCCCCAAAGATGACATAAGCCCTGAGGGAAATTATTTTCCTCAGGGCCTCCTGTGTGGAGCTCATCTAAAAAAAAAAAATACCAGATCAAGTATTATGGTGTTATTAGAATAAAGGGCTTGGAAACAAGGAGATGTTAAAATGTTATTTAATATTTATATGGGAATGAGCAAGGGGTCAGTAAGTGCTAAGTAAACTTCACTGTTTTAAAGTAGACTAATCAGCCTAAACACTCTTGTTTATTTGTTTGCTTGTGGTAAAACAACACATAAATCAGAAGTTCTAACAAGTATTGATGACAATCGCCACCATTTAAAAACTGTCGTTGCCGTATTGTATTTTGCATAGTTCGACATATCAAACTCCGACAGGCAGCCGGACCTTTTATTCTAGTGGGCCTCAAGAAAAGGTGACAACGAACGTTCCATCAAAAAGTGACAAGCAATACGCCACCCGCTCATATATTCATGTCATTCATACACACGCATTATTTGATTGTCTATCTTTATCACACGGGAATAAACTTTTGAATTAAGAAATTATACTGAAAATCGCTGAAAAAAAAAGAGTGTTCCTTACTTTCCACATTATATTGTGAGTATATGAGACTATGGCGAGTCTATTTATTTATGTAACGTCATTGCATGGCTTTAGATAATTTATTGTATTATTAATAATATACATCCACAACCACCCATTTGGACCGGGTGAAATGTTAGAAGTGTGACTGAAAATAGTTGGAAAAAGAAGGTTGTAAGGAAGAGAAAAATAGAAAAGTACCTAACTATTTAGATCAGGTCTCTACAACGGCTAATGCCAATTCAAGCAAAGTTTTTTTTCTGAGTGATGGTCTATCACCAGACGATGCTGAGAGTATCGACCACTCTCATTTGAATTACTTTGGAACAATAATTCACCACTTTGTTCTCCTCGAACACCCTCACACTCAGTTTTTACCCTCAGAGTTCACCCTTGAACCCTTCTGGATAAAAATAGCTCGAAAAATTACTACAGCGAAATGGCACACAACTCAATGCAAACATATCTCAAATGATAACTGGCCCTTATAGTATCGTCATAATATCATTTCAATCGCTAAAAGAAACTAGTCCGGACATATTTCAAGCCTTTCTGCTTGTTTGGAAAAGGTCTTACTTCCCGAACGATATCTGGAATGGCTATATTGCCATATTTACTGTGTTGGAATTGACGAAAGAAAAACAAACCTTGCTTTGAAACGGCTATAAAAATAAATATTTATTTCATCGGGTCTTATTGCGGGTTAACACGGAGAGAACGTATTCTATTTACAGCTTTCATTTTATTATTTGCAAGGTTACTCGCCGAGTCAAATTGCAGCCCCAATCATCAACATCATAACAACATTGTTTTTCAACAATGTTCTGAGTAATTCTAACAAAATAATAAATACTTGCTTTAAAAACAAATGTGAAATATAATTTTTTGGTGTGATGTTTGCCAACACAATTCACGAAATAAAAACAAACTACATAAATATTACAGCCAAAATGCATGAAACGAAGCCTGTATTTTTCTCCAGAATAATTAGCCGTCGTTAAAAAAACAACAAAACATAATTTTTGTTTAAATACTTGGGTCTATGTATTTTTTGCAGTTAGTAAAAGTACTACAGGCAAATCGCTAAGGCGCCGCAACCGGATTCAAAAAGAAGAAGATAGAGAGATATGAAATTACGAATGTTAGAGGAGCGCGCTAGTATTTTAAGCGACAAAATCGATGCGAAAATTGTGATAATGTTTAATAAAACACTACTCGTTTAAAATAGAGCAAAAATGTCGCGGGGGTTGTCTTAAACAGGTTTTAAGAGGGCATTACCAGAGAAAACCAGAAATATGTCATTTTCAAATCAGATTTTAGACGAATTGACTCTTTTCCACAAAAAATTATAAATGGATTTCGAAAGATTGTTCTTGTATCTAGCATTCGCATGTAATAAATTTTGAGAAATTTTTTAATTTTAAGTATAATAAGGTTATTTCATAGGTCGTTGGCAGATTTGTTAAATTTTCAAAAAAGATTTTGTATTATACCACACCAATTTCAAATAATATAATCATGCAGTAAAATAAATCAATACATTATTTAGCAAACGCATGTTTTAGAATTTTAATTTTAGTTTCAATAAATCATTAAAAAATATGTACGTACATGTGTTTCTTGACGAAAATTGATTCATTTGCGCACTTACAAACAATATTTCACAATATTTCAGATTTTTTTTACATTCCTATTAAATTTAGACATTATTGAAAAATGATAAATACTAAAAAAAAATACTAAATATTAAAAATGGTTACAAAAAGTACATTATTTTAATAGTTTTATCATCACGCCTTTCAGCATTTTTGGATGAAGGTATAAATTAAAGCTAATTTGGATTGAAATAAATTCGATATTGAGTTATAATTTAAAAAAGTTGGTACGGAGAATAATTAATCTTTCTCATTGTAACCGCCCTGCACGATCGTCAGAACAACTTTCGACGAAATGTGGATTTTCGTCCGCTGGCTGGTTAAACGCTCTTAAAGAAACACTGTGAATTTTTCCATTTCCATATAACTTGCAAAATAACTGAAACAAACGTGTTCGTAATAATTTTTGGAGCACATTTTGCGATTTTTTCATATGGAGGGAATTTTATATAATTTGCGTTTCGGCGCGGGGAATGTCTAGATATTATCTTCAAAAATAACATATATTTTTAAGAACTTTAAAACTTAACGTGTTTAAGGGAGATATGTAAGAAATGGGTAGAAATTCAGGTAGCGGCGGCTTAAAGTGTACAAGTTTGAATGTATTTGAACACACCGATAGTTTCTGAAATTTTTTCGAAATGCTTTGGAACATTCGAACATAGTCCTGTCAAATCTCGAAGTTTACATCTAGTCTTACGACACAGTCCACCAAACAATAATATTTTTGTTTCTACAACATCGCAATATGTTTCTTCTCGTAAACATTGCAAAACAATTAATACCAAAACGTATACTTCGTACCTGGTTCAGGAACCTTTGGTTCTTAAACGTGTAGATATTTTTATTGAAATAGTGGTTAAAACAAAGAAAGTTTTTTTCTATTAATAATAATTGAAAAATACAACATTTTCTACAAATTGATTGTACATATTTTAAACGAAACGAGACGTGATATTTGCTGGATTTGGGTGATAGTATGTGTCGGAAAGAACAAGGTATAAAGAAGGGATGAGAAAAGCATCTCTGTGAGGAGCACACAACACAAACACATTTATCAGTTATTATCGCCACAACAAAACGAATGAGTACAAAACAGTACAAAACGATATTTTGAATTCCAAGATGGTAAAATTCCTTCTTTTTACTTAAAAATGAGATTATGTACACGATAAACACCAACAACTTTCTTCCAAAGTACCAAAAACTTCTTTTGTTTTCAAAACAAATGCACTCGAATTTGCTCTATTTTTCTAGCCATTGTTCCAAATTTGAATTACTTTTCCAGCGTGGTGATTAGGGAGAGATAGGAACTGGATAACGACATCCCGGTCGGAACTAAGCATATTCTCACATCAAAACCAAACCCCTGTATTCTTTGCATCTTGTTGGAACCATTGGTTAATTTGGCCGCTCCGGCAACCATTTATTGGTTTAACCAAAACCTCTGCCATATAATTGAGGTTCCGTATGTTTGTGTCCGCAAATCTCGGAAAGTAATCGATGGATAGACTCAAAATTATTAAGGAACATTGCATTTTAGCTGAAAAATGTTAGCAGAAGAGGTTATGATAATTGTATTAAAAATTTACAACAGGTGGTGCGCGAGTGATTTGAAAATGTGTGTATTTCATATACATATATATATATATATATATGTATATATATTTTTTTTTATTTTTTTTTTTTTTTTATATTTTAGCAGCAGGGAGCGAAGGCAGGAGGGGGAGGGTAACGAAGGAGGTGGAGTACGCGGGAAGGGTGACGAGGGAGGGGGTAGGCGAGGACGCATGGGAATGGACATGCAGGGAAAAATAATTTATTTCTTTAAATGACATTGCAACGCATGCCGGGTATTAGCTAGTGTATATATATATATTTTTTTTTTTAAATAGTGGTTTAAACAAAGATAATTATGATTTTAGATTGTCACGGCCAAAAGAATTTTTGTTATTTGTTTTTGGGGTGTTATGCCGTGATCGCTACCTCCTCATTTAGCCAACGTCTCGGACAGCGTTACAGTGTCCATCATCAGGGCCGTTGTGTAAAGTATAGTTGTATTGTACAGCTGTCCGAAACGTTGGCTAAAGGAGGAGGTAGCGCAACACAGCATAATACCCCAAAATAAATAACATAAAAATTATATTCCTAATATTTGAGGGTTGTAAATTATACTCTTCTGTAAAATGTTTTAATGTCTCTTGCAAGCATACTTTTAAACGATAATATTTAAAAAGAAGACAACTACAATTATTTGTAAAGCAGTAATGTCATTTGTGATATATTTTGGCAACAATTGTATTTTATTTTGATAGTTTTAGTTGCTACTAGTTGGCCATAAACGCAAAATTTGCAAATGAAGGCGATTTACATTATATTTGAAAATAGCTAAGGTTTGTTTCTATCGCTTTTTCTGTACATGAAGACGAATGATTTATTATGTAAAAGACCGCGTCAACTTATGGCGCTACCGGAGGCCGACGGGACATTCTTTGGAACTGACAACAGTTTATTATAAAGCATAGGTATTGTACTAGACGTTTGTACATAAACTAAATATAATAGGGAGCTGGCCACAATGACACGCCAATGGAGTTTCGTACGCCAGTGGATTTTGGAACGCCACTGGTCTTTTAAATGAATTTACTACTTTGACAAAAAATGCTTCTAGGTATAATGGCAAAACTGATTTGAGTACTGGATTAAAATAAATATTTTTCACTTTGGAGACTGTGGGAGACTGGGGTTTTTAGGTTACTGGGATACTGGGATAGGTAAACTGAATCTAAGACTGATTAAAACACTTGAAAAGAGGTTTGAACTTGGAGACTGTTGGTATCTTTCTTCTTGGCTGATAGTTTTGAACTGACTTCCTACCGGTTTGACTTCTATTTTTATAGGGCAAACTCAGGTCGGACTTTTGGGGGACAGAACCTCCTTAATTTTTCTAAGGTACTTGTTTTAGGTAATTTCCCTGGTCGCTACGATTGGAAGTCAGCTGTGTCAAAATTATGTGTGATAGTTTTTGCCATGATCTTACCAACTTAGGATACCAAAGCCTCACATCATTTTTATTGTGTTTACAAGAAAAGGTACAAGTATACATATGTGATATAAGGTACAATTTTAAACAGTAAATATTTTTCTTAAAGAGCAACAATCACTGATAGACGTCAGTTTTTGGGTTGTTTTTGTAGCATATACTCATTTTTAGGTGATGATGTTTATTTCTTGATCCAAATTATTCCCAATTTCTCGAAATTGAGCTCCAAATTTTTCGGAACATGAATTCGCTGTCGTAAATATTTACGATTCAGATTTTTCCTTTGTTCAGAATTGACCAATAGTGGCTCGGCTGGTCGCATGGTGGGGGTGACGTAAATAGACAGCCAATTCCTTGGCGTTGATCATTGCTGTCTAGACTCCCTTGTGGAAGTATTAGGTGGTTATTTAGATGTGTTTTCCAGTCCAATGAGGCTGCCGCACGTATTCATTATCAATTTCATTAATGTTTTCAATTGATTAGTTAGTTAAAGGACATAATTGCGTTGTAGACAAATCATTTGGAAGGGGCACCACATGCACATTGTTCCGCTAGCCAATAGCAGCACTCAGATTGTCGTGCTCGCGGCACGGTACTCTGTGACAGCGTAAATTCCAATCTTGAATTTCCAGGGTTGTCATATGCTTTCGCGCACTCGTTTAATGCACACGTATTCCTATGACACGTTCGATATAGGTATATTGTATGTTTAACTGTCATATTGATATTAATCTTTTTAAATAACAAATATAAAAAAAAACTTGTAGAAAATAAATAAATTTTATTTAATTTTATTTTTAATTTAGTGTTAGAAAAATAGAAAAAGGAACGGTTATATTTAGGACTCGAACCCAGGACCAACGCCCTGACGGAGCGGAGCTCAACCAATTGAGCTAAAGTGTCCCTGTCCGATCGGTCATATTCAACTGTATCATACTTCGGCTAAGAACTACCAACATTATCTTCATTTTATTAACGCATATTTTTTTGGCTGCTATCTTTATGTTGATCACAATTTCAGGATTTACTCATTAAATTCAAAATAAATATTCTTGCAGTAAAGTCAATTATCATCATCATCATCACTATTGGCTCTACAAACCCTGGTGGGTCTTGGCCTCCTCAAGAGTCTTCCTCCACTCATCTCGGTTTTGAGCCAGCTCCTCCAGGTTTGAAGCTCCATGTCTTTGAGGACGTTGTCGCTCCATCTTAGTCTTGGTCTTCCCAGGCTCCTTCGCCCTATTGGTCTTGAGTTCAGCAGGGACTTTGATGCTTGATGCTCGGTCATTTTCTCCACATGACCCAGCCACCGAAGTCTTCCCAATTTTATAAATTTTGCGACGTTTAGCTCCTTAAACAAAGTATGGAGCTCATTATTATATTTAACTTCTGCGCCAAAATCCATTTTCTAGAACCGGTCCGAAGATGCGTCTCAATTTTTTTCTTTCAAAAACGTCCAGTGCTCGCTCATTCCTCTTAGTTAGTACCCAAGTCTCAGCTGCGTGCGTTTAAGTACTGGTCTGATAAGTGTTTTGTACACTAATATCTTCGTGTTTCTGGACAGCAGTCTGGACTTTAATTGGTTTTGTAAGCGGAAATGGCAGCGATTTGCGTTCACTATGCGCTTCTGGATCTCCTCTGTGGTATTATTGGCATTCGTTATCAGGGAGCCTAGGTATGTGAATCTTGGTACCGTTTCGAAATTTTGGTTTCCACATGAGAGAGTTGGGATTTGTTGGGTGCATCCTACAGCCATGTATTTGGTCTTTTGCTGGTTTACTACGAGACCCATATTTTTAAACGACTTCAAAAAGGAGGAGGTTCTCAATTCGACTGTATTTTTTTTTTTTTTTTATGTTTGTTACAACTTTCAACTGGGTGAACCGATATTGATGATTCTTTTTTTATTTGAAAGCTGATGCTTCCCGTGTGGTCCAATATTAATTTGGTCCAGTTCTGCCAATGGCATCCATGAGAAAACCATATAAGTCGTAAATTTGCATTAAGTATCCGCGCGACAAATGGACGAATAACTCAATATCACGCCAACCGATTTCGATGATTCTGTTTTTATTGGAAAGGATATACTTCAAGGGTAGTTTGATGAGAGTTTGGTTAGGTTCTGATTATGCAATCCATGACACAGTAACGGAACTCTTCAATTCTTAGGAGCAAATTAACGATTCTCGGCCGAGTCTCTTAATTTGACCCTAACGTCGCTATGGTCAAATTATGTCTGTCTCATATGAGCAACACGTTTAGTAGGTCTACCCATATTCAGACAAATTAGTTAGTATACTTCAGATTCACTAAAAATCAAAAAATAAACAAAAAAATTAACAAAACAAAAAAACGACTTCAAAAAATGCACTAAAAAGTAAAAAAATAATTTCGTATTCTTCTACAACTTCATAATCAACTTACTTTTTCTACTCATCAATATGTAGGTACGATTGTTATTTTTGGAGTCAGTGTCAGCAAAGGTACCCGGGCGGCGTGTTCACTTGACAGCTCCCCTCACGCCGCAGCCCCGCTCTCGCCTCGTCAAGTCGCACGTGCGATACAAGCACATCACACCTATAACTATGTATGTATTTACAAACCTACCTTGGCTGATACCGATTCCAAAAATAACAATCGTACCTACATATTGATGAGTAGAAAAAGTAAGTTGATTATGAAGTTGTAGAAGAATACGAAATTATTTTTTTACTTTTTAGTGCATTTTTTAAGTCGTTTTTTTGTTTTGTTAAATTTTTTGTTTATTGGCAGAGCTTTCAAGATTTAAAAAAGTCAATTATAGATGTAGCATATTAATAAAAAATTGATTTCTATAAATTTTCTAAGACACCATCTAGATACCATTTAGTTCGGGTTTGAATCTTGCAATCATACATAAAGATAGTAGCCAATAAAAATATACGCTAAGAAAATGAAGATAAAGAGAGGTAGTACTCAGCCAAAGTACTACACAGTTAAATATGACCGAATCGGATGGGAGACATTAGCCCAGTTGGTAGAGCTCCGCCCCGGCAAGGCAAGGTCCTGGGTTCGAGTCTTTGATGTGACCATATCTTTTTCTCATTTTTCTGTTTCCAGATTTTCGATTGAGTTTCGCTAGTATTGTCTACAAGTACCCACTCTCAGAGGAGTGTAGAGGGAATAGTCGTATTTTGTGTGTGTCTCGAATCTTCGAAGAAGAACTTTAAAAATTTGGCAGGAAGAACTTTAGTGTGGGTTTGAGTCTTTGTTTTAAATAAGATGCATCTCACTTGAGAAATAATTATTGATTTCACGATACAAATATTGTATATGATTAAAAAAATACTTACAGTCGGAAAGCCATACAAGAATAACCATACAAAACCGGAACATGTCATTTTTATATCAAATTTTTGACGTATTGACTCTTTTCCACAAAAAATTATAAATTGATTTCGAAAGACTGTTCATTTATCTAGTAAAGATATGTTTTAAATTTTGAGGAAATATATTTATTTTTGGTCCAATAATTTTTAACCGTAGATCGTTGGTAGATTTTTTAAATTTTCAAACAAATTTTTTGTATTATTCAACACACATTTCAAATCATATAATCATGCTGTAAAATAAATTATCTGGGAAAGCTATGTTTCAGAATTTTAATTTTAGTTTAAATGAAATCATTTACACACGTGTTTTGTGACGAAAATATTTCAGTTCGTCTGTTTATTTACGGCTTTACAAACTATTATATTAAAGTTTTTTTTACATTCTTATTTTGCTTAGACGTTATTAAAAAATTATAAATATTTATGATCAAAATAATCACAAAAAGTGTACAATTTTAATAGTTTTATCATCACGCCTTTCAGCGTTTTTGAATGTAGGTATAAATTAAAGAAAATTTGGAATTAAATTAAATCGATATTGAGTTATTATTTTTAAAATCTGGTACGGAGAATAATTGATCTTTCTCATGGAACCGCCCTACGGCCGTAAGAACATCTTTCGACGGAATATGATTTCTCGGCCGTTGGTTGGTTAATGGCCCTTAACGAACCCGTCGGATTCCGAAATCAATGCTCGGTCTAAACGTTTTTCAAAATAACAATATTAATATTTAATGAATATCTTCGACATTGTTGCAATAATTAACATATTTTTATTAATGCCCATGTACTTATAAGGCAGGTTTTTTTTATGTTTAAACCCTTAACTGGAATTGCAAATTTGAATAACGTAACTGTTTTTGTGGGGGCCGCACGGCCCCCAATTAAAATTAACTTCTAGGATGTCAATGTCTGCAAATTTTTTCAAGTATTATTTAAAAAAGTATTATTATTTAAAATTATTAATATAATTCTTTTTACTTATTTTACAAGAGATCAAAAAATTGGACAACTTTTTGGTGTTTTTGTTCTAACATTATAAAAAAAACTATTATTTCGAAAGTCTTTAACTAACGTATGTATGTTTTCTTAATTTTTATAAAATAAACTTTAAAAAAACTGAAATAAACCTCTAATTAACGTTTTGGAAAAAAATCTTACGTAAATGGTACAGTATAAAAACTTACGTAAATGGTATAATAACGTACGTACCTCCGCTCTGTTAAAGGCTGTAGCGCCGAACATCCGGCACCCGCCGCGAGTCGCGACGTAATGAGATTACAGATTACCCAAAATGGCAGCTGCGCACGATGCGTAGTTTTTAAGAAATTGAAAAAATATCATGCGTGGGGGCCGCGCGACCACCACGATACTGGTTAAAAGTTAAGAGGAACTCGGTCAGCTAATGATAACTTAAGTTATTATTATATCATGAGGAAGCTTGGTCGAAGCGAAACCGGTCGATATATAAAATAATAAATTCGTGTTTAAATACAGTGTTTGTTTTATTTTTTATAATATAATGACTAACTACAAAGTAATTGCTTCTCGTGAAAAAAAGGTATTTTAACAAATTGTTCATATCACTATCTTACTCTCCCGAATACTGAGCGAAAGGGACAATTACACCTCAGGCTGACAATGTTATGTAGTCTGTACGTTTTGCTTTAAAAAGAAATACATTGTCTAGTTTGCATACTTGATTACGTTCAAACCAAGGAATTTTAAAATATTCCTAACAGAAGTGACTTATTAAAAAAAGCGAAACGTTTCATCACGCTACCCGAATCGATATCCAAATTATTTAAAAAAATAGGTTTAAAGTAGTTTTAAAATCCAGAGAGGAAATTGGCGAATACGTTTGTACCAATGCGCAAAACGTCACCCGATTTCCTATTAATAGTCTAAAAAGTAATTGTGATGCACTTTTGTTCTCGGCTAGTAATAAAAAATTCGTATTATTTTTAACGATCAATCATGATAAATTCTGTGGCAAGTATTCTACGCCTGCATACTTACTAAAGTATTACTACAGACAGTTTGCCATCAGATATTCCCAAAATATGTAGGTTGGAGTTTTGATCTTTGGTGTTCTCCACGCTCTCGCCACAAGTATGGGAACAAATGTATTTTCGGTTGGCTTAAAAAGTCACGAAATGCTCCTTTTTCTCATTTTTTCGCTAAACTCGGAATTTCTTCTGCAAAATATATCCTTCCGAATTCCCAGCGGCGGAGGAAATTTACGTAGAGGCGAGTATGGTAAGTAAGAAACATTATTTTTTATCGTTATTATTTACTGTTTGCTATGTATAAAGGGTTGCGAGGGAGATATTCCTATTTATACAACATTTGGGATGTTCGCATTGAATAATTCATAAAGTCTTTCCGAGTAATAAAAATTATTGGAATCCAATACAAACTTGTAGCAAATGTTAAGAATTTGGAAAAGGACAAGGATTAAGGTACAATCTAAAAATACACTGTTAAAGAAAAATGACGTTTCCTCGGGAAGGTATTTTAAATGTTAAAACTTATTATTTTAAAGAAAATATAGCAAACGCTTCGAAATTGAAAAAGGACAAAGATTAAGGTGCAATGTAAAAAAGGGGTTTTAATAATGGTAGGTATTTTAAAAGTGTATAAAATTCCTTACCAAAATGGGTGCGATTGTCAGGAAGGACGGCAACGAAGACCAACAATTTTTTATTCTTAAATAAATACTGTTGTAGTTGTTTGAGTATTATGTTGCCTATTTTTTTTTTTTCAGGGAAATTATTTTCCTCAGGGCCTATGTCATCTTTGGGGATGCTGTGTGGAGGGTTATTTTAAGGAAAGGAAGGAGAGGAGAGTTCTGGAAAGGAAAAGGGTTTAAGGAGTGGGTAGGAATCTGGGGTTCAGTGTGTCTTGGTCATCCGCCTCCAAGACCTAGACAAACCTCACCTCATGATCCCGGGCACCCCTGCTAAATCACCAAACGTAGCGAACCACTCGGGGTGACCTATGGCAGAGGTGTTGGTTATCCAATAAAGGTTCCCGGGGCGGCGGTACCCATTCCCGCCTCCCATTGCCTATATTTAATATTGAACTTCATTTCTTACTTATCATTTCACATTTAATTATTTTTTTCTAACTTACATCTATTTAAATTTAACGTCTGTGTCACCTTTCGTCTGACTTTTCTATACAATTTTTTTTTCTATTTTATATAGTCTATGTTCCTTATGTAAACTCTCTCTGGTATTATTGTGATTTCTTTTGTATGCAATTTACAAAAATATAAAGTACTAAAATACAAGTGTTTTTGTCATAAACTTATAACCTCTCACACCTCAAAAATATCTGTGCGGATCCCCTTGGAATGGAAAACGAAGGAAGTCAAGCATTCAAGCTCACTTTTCAACTGACGCGTGGAAAGTCTATCGTCATGACGGTAGACTTTCCAGTGACCACCAAGGGACCGCACACTTGTATCCAAAATAAATAACTGTTTCAAAATTTAAAAAAACATTATCTTCTAATATTTTGATTCCGAAAGTAATTAAATTTCTTTATTCATTTTTATTTTATGAGTAAAACCTCTAATTCTTATTTTTTTTATTATGAAGACAATATTAGCTAAACGAAAATCTGAAAACAGAAAAATAGTCCCAGAGGTGCTAATACATTTTTCAAATTTTTCTGTTTTGGGATTTTCGATTGAGTTTCGCTAATATTGTATTTATTTTAATTAAATTTAATTTCATTATAATTTGATCAGATACTTGAGTCGGGCCATGTCAAGAGTCAGAATAATAGAAGAGAATGTATGAGACGTTGTATGAATGTAAACGAGGCAAGGAATGTGTGCCAAGACCGGGATGTTTGGCGGTCCGTCCTCTCTGCCTACCCCTGCGGGGAAACGGCGTGATGGTTAGTTAGTTAGTTAGTTGAAAGAGTGTGGCACTTCACTCCGAGCGTTTCGTTATAGTCGTAGCCAGATAATAATTTTTTTAGACGGCGTTAGTATCCAAGAGGACATGTTAATAATACACCATATACCCCAGGCGTAGGAAGATGAGGTGTGCGTTACACCGACAGGCACTACACCTTGCTTTATAAGTATTCATTCATTCATGACGGCCTCCATGGCCGATGGTTAAGGCTTTCGACTAGCAATCGGAAAGTCACGGGTTCAAATAATTTTTATTTCATTGATTTGCTTTATTAACTATTAATAAATTCAGAATAATATACCTACAGCACATTTGCGGAACGTTCCAGAGTGGAAGATACTCTAATTACGCCCTGATGTAAGACCACCATTTAGAATTAAAAGCTTGCTTGAAAAGGCTTTAGCCGTGTGTGGTGACCAGATCTGAATAGTCAGTTACTTCCCTACCTTCCTCTTCCCAGTCTCCTTCCCCTCCCCACTGCTTGCAGTCTCAAAACATAACCCAATTGGGGATGTCATGACTGGATGGGAACAGTTGGGACCCTTGTGCGGTTCTCACATTAAAAAAATAAAATGAATGCTAACACTTTTTCGAACCACACGACTCTACCTGCACTCTAAATGACCAGACTCAAGTTTTTATTTACTTATTTGAGTCGTATATTTCTGTAATATTCCCAACAATTGCACAGACCTATCTACTTTCATGTCACATAATTAACTAAAGCCTCAATTACATTGAGCAAGTTTACAAGCTACTAGCCGGCAAGTTTAAAAGCGGGCGAATCGGCGAGTTCGATTGTGATGATGATACACAAAACTTTCCACTCGCTTAGTAGCGAACTAGCTAAAGAAACACGAACTTAAAAAACAACACCCGCGCGAATTAATTCTGTCGACATTTTGTAGAAAACTGAGATACTCGCAGCTAGCTCACTAGCAACTGTGTTGACATAAGGTTAGTTTACCAGCTAACAAGCCCACACGCCAGCGAGTAGCGAGCAAAATAACCCCCCTTTCAACTTTTTTCGTAGATTGTTCACAATATGCTAGTTAGCTAGTAAATATGATTAAACTGAGCGATTTTACTAGCAGATAGTGAATTCGCCGGCTTACTTGAATAAAAACTCGCTGAATGAAGGCTTAAGTGAACTATGATTGTATTTTTTTTTAAATTTATTTATCAATATAAGGATAGGAGGCGACATTGCTTTGAATCGTATTCGCAAGTGTTAAATTTATAATTTTTGGTCCTTTTCGATCGTGCCTCAAAAATCTATTAACTGGCGATTCGTCAATAAAATACATTTTATATCGTAGGTACCCTGAATAAACAACGGAAGGAAGTTGGAAAAGAATATTTCTTTAGTTGCGAAAGAAATCACAAACAAAGAATATCTAAGTTGCAAAAGAAATGGTTAATATTTCCAAAGAATGGTCGAACTTTGTTCTCTGCCTGTTATAACCCGGTATTAAATATGTGTGCCTCCGTAAGTAATGACAGAAAATATGTTAGGAACTGCTTTTGTGGTTTATCGTCTTTATGAAATGTTTATTTAAAAGAAGGTATAAGCCATGAGATTAATACGAGTAGTATGTTTATTCTTGCAGATCGTTTCAATGTAAACCTAATATGTATGGAAAAGGGAACGAATCGGTATGATTACTGAACTTAAACCATCTTACTGTCAGCGAATCACCCTACTCACCGGGCAGCCATTTTTATTTTGAAATGATTAATAAATATATATTAAAAAAATAATTGACTGGAAAAGGTTCTTATATCGTTATGAAAATTGAACAAAATCTTAAAGGCCCGCAACCCGGATTTGTACCGATTTATTACATATTTCCCTTAAACACGGTAAGTTTTAAAGCTCTTAAAAAAATATATGTTATTCTTGAAGATAATATCTAGACTTTGCCCGCGCCGAAACGCAAATTATATAAAATTCCCTTGATAGAAAAAAATCGCAAAGTATGCTCCAAAAATTATTATAAACACGTTTGTTTCAGTTATTTTACAAGTTATATGGATGAAAAAAATCACAGTGTTTCTTTAAATGCTGTTTAAGATAATGCCTGCAAGATTTTTGATCGTTTTAAACGAATCGTGTTTTATTAAACATTTTCGCAATTTTCGCATCGATTTTGTCTCTGTAAATGTTAGCGCTCTCCTCTAACATTCGTAACATCTTCTTCTTGTCGGGCTCGGTTGCAGAGCCTTAATAGATAGATGAGTTCTCCCTTCGGAATATAAAACTTTGGCTTAGAACCCTTAGCGGCTCACAAACATTTTTGCCAAATTCGGTTTTAAATAATCAGGCGTTCCTCGATCGTTAAAGTGTCTTTTATCATTGAAGAAAATGGATTCATGAAAAAGAACATCGTAAACAAAACTTGGTTAAAAAATTAATTTATAAAAACTAGATGGTTCCTGGCGTGCGTTCCACTTCCTAGCTAGATTTATAAATTGTAGCTTATGTGTTATTCTGATGTATTGTAAAGTTTCATTTAAATACATTCAGTAGTTTTTGCGTGAAAGAGTAGCAAACACACATACATCCATACAAACTTTCGCTTTTATAATATTAGTAAGCAGTTTTGTCACTCCTGACGAAATAAGAAAGGTAAAGGTTTCGGTTGAAAACTATTCTAGTCGTCATATTAGGCTTGGCGCATAGATCAGATTTTTCCATCCGATTGTCTGATCAGACAACAGGAAGGCCTTCGAGCCATACATTTCTTATGAAAATCGGATAAAAGCTGAACACATCCGATTCGAAAACCGGATCGGTATTGAAAATAAGCCACGCCTTTCCCCACCGGTTATCCAATCCGGTCGGACTAATCGTATCATAAGTTATCCGGTTTTTGAATCGATTTTTGCTGATCAGACAATCGGGTGGAAAAACCTGATGTGTGCGGCCAGCCACAGTCGTATAACGAAGCGTGTAAAGCAACGGTACACATTACATTTCAAAATGAGTCCATTACAAGTTCAAATATTGAACATAGGTTTTACGCACGCCGAAGCATTTTTTATGCATCCAGTTTCTCGTACTACCATTCGATTCCTTAGTAAAAAGTAGGCTTGAGACACTTGAGAGTGCATCGGGATTTGAACTCCACGTAAGGCAAAGTGTTTCCCATATTAGAGAAGAACTCAAAAAGAATTCAAAAGATATCCTGAGGGAGCACGGAAACTACTCATGACTGCTTCCATACAACTTCCATCAGCCATTCTTGGAAAAAATATCTAAGATTCAGTTATATGTTTATTCAAAAAAATTTCCTAGAAAAAAATTGATTTTGCATGATGGCATTCACCCATTTGTTACCAACCTTTCCACACTTACCAAAGATATAGTCGATGGCCTACGTGGTCGAATTGTAAGGATCTTAACTAGCAATCTAAAGGCCTCAGGTTGAAATCACTTTTTTTGTTTATTTAATACATAAGTATCAATTATTACATGTTTATATACATTAAATAAAGTTTTTCTATTAAAATACATTTAATAATACGCTTTACACCCTTTTAAGAGCAAAGCTCGAGTTAAAAAGGCGGATAAACGCATGTTAACCACAATTTAGCAAAGGAAAAATAATATTTTTTTAAATATATAAAACAAAAAATAGATAATTAACAGAAAATAAGAAAAAATCATATTTATATATACATAATTTTTTTTTTATATATATGTATAAAACAAATAATAGATAAGAAAAACAACAGATTGAATAGGAGATAAAAAATAATAAGAGAAAAAGGATAACCAACATTATAATTAAGTTGTTATGTTGATAAGTTATATAAAAATAGTTTTTATTGAATTTTTTGTAATTTGTTAACCATTTAACTCCAATATAGTCGTATTTATAGAATTTTTGGGCCGTGGTGGTGTAACAGCGCGGTATAGTCAGAGAACCAAGGATATTTGTTATATTGCTGTTCGAAAAAAGAGTTAAGTTCACATTATTGAAACAATCTTTAAGTATTTGTAAAAGCGTAATTTTTTAATAAATAATATGAAGTGAAAGGACTTTAAATTCCTGAAATAATTTGGTGGTAGAGTAATCGTATGACTTTTTTAGAATTATTTTTATTAATATTCTGTGGATAATTTCTAAAGGCAAAAGAGAAGTTTTGAAGCACCATCCCAGCCAACAATTCCATATAGTAATACTGATTGAATTAGGGAAAAATAGATGGTTCTTAATAATCCAATATTTAATTTGTTACTTTGATTGATTTGTATTACTATACAGTTTATTAACAAAAAATAATATTAAGTTGCTTCACATAGGAGGCTCTGAGGAAAATAATTAGCAACACGTTCCAGAGTGGAAGATGGCTTTAGCCGTGTTTGGAGACTAGTTCTGAAATCCAGGATCTTCTCCACCTTTCTCTTCCCCATTTATTTACCTTCCTCCGCTACATCCCCTACAAGCGAAGGAAAATTGAATTAGGAGTGGGTAGGAATCTGGGGGTTCAGTGTGTCCAGGAGTGATGGAATTACGTATCCATCCCTCCCACTGCGGTGCAAGGCGATGTTCTAAGAGACAGAGAGAAAGAGAGAAAGGGACTCCCTCAACCGTTCTCTTTCGATCCGGTCGGCCATACAGCTGGTGAACAGATACATCTGCTGCCATGACCCGGACAAACTTACTAACCTAAGTCTACGGAACACTTTTTCACATAAAAAATACCATTTCAATACGGTCATTCTAACTACCGAGTTTAAGAAAGTAATAAAAAATTATTACATATTAAAAAAAAAAAATTACCACCGATGGATGATCCATTTAATTTATTATACTGTTATTTTCATTTTAATTTTTGTTTCGGTGCAATTGTTATGCTTTTATCTCATGTTTTGTAGCAGATTGGTTATTGAATAATTCACATAATCCTAGTGGAATAAAAAATTAAATAAATAAAATTACCTTACAAGCAGCTTAAGCTGAACCACTTACCTCAAATAAATATACGACTATAAGTCAGATTGTCAACAGATATGCTTATGGAAAGTCTTTCTCATGACTAAGCGAATTTCACATTTGAGAAAAAGCTGATGCCACAAAAGGCGTTTCGACGGTTTTCTCATCCCATTGAAATAAAACTTCTGGACTAGATCGGTGTATACATTATTTGACCTGCCGCAAAAGTCTGAAAAGTATGCAAACCCGACTAAAGAGTAACAATGGGTAATTAAGTACTCGATTTTTGTTTAATTTACTTAAATGCATTATAACGTTTATGTATCAAATTAATGTTTTCCAACAAGATAATAATGTATGTGTACTACTACGCGTACCTACTATTAAATCGTTTGATGTTCCAAAATAATCTCTGTGAGGGATAATAGAGAATTTCATTAAAAACCTGTATTGGTTCCAAACAGCAGAAAAAGGCATGGGAATGAGAGATCTAATGCAATTGCCATTCAGCGTGGAGTACGACAAGGCTGTATCCTGTCGCCACTATTGTTTAATCTCTATTCCAACTATGTCTTTAAAAGAGCCCTAAGTAATACTGAGAAGGGTCTGAAAATCAACGGAGTTGTCATTAATAACATAAGATACGCATGCTGTTTTACTAGCTGACTGTATCGATGACCTCCAAAACCTATTAAATCTTGTTAATAATGCTGGTGAGCAACTGGGCCTAGCAATCAACGTCAATAAAACTAAATGGATGACATTTAGACGACTAGGTCACTCTGAATCAGTGATTCAGTTAAATGTTTGCAATGTCGAAAAGGTGGAAAGATCTAGATACCCTCGGCAGTATTCTCACGGAGACTCTTGACCCAGATGTAGAGGTTAAATGCAGAATTGAAGCAGCAAGAACTGCGTTCATTGAAATGAAATCCCTCTTCTGCAATGACAATATGAGCTTAAAACTAAGGCAGAGAATGCTAAAATGTTATGTGTGGTCGGTCTTGCTCTATGGATGTGAAACATGGACCTTGAAAGTAAATACCATGAACAGGTTAGAGGCTTTTGAAATGTGACTTCGCCGGAGAATGCTCAAGGTCCCATGAACCGACATGATCACCAACAAAGAAATTCTCAGGCGGGCTAGAGCAGATAGAGAACTGCTTACAGTAATAAAAATCAGAAAAATTTCATATCTGGGTCATATACTTCGAGGGGAGAAGTATCACTTTCTCCATTTAATATTGAAAGGCAAATTAGAGGGTCACCGAGGGCCTGGTAGGAGACAAATGTCTTGGCTGCGTAATATACGAGAGTGGACCGGCATTAGAAGTGTGGAGGAGCTATTCCGGGCAGCGCAAGACAGAGAGATATTTTCAAGAGTGATCGCCATCGTCGGGGGGACCTAATACGGCACACAAAGAAGAAAGGGATATGAACTATGTAAAATATAAGAATTTTTTTTTAAATTTGTTATTAGCGACTATATTTTTAATTTGGGAGGCGGTTTTGGGTACCGCTTGGTAAATTAGCAGGGGTACTCGGGTTCATCGGGTGAGGTTTGTCTAGGTCTTGGCGGCAGATGCTTTTGCCCACCTACTGTCGGCTGGCCGGATCGGGAGAAATTGGTTGAGGGAGACCTTTTGATCTCTCCAATTAGACTCTCAACCCATCGCCTTGCACCGCAATGGAGGGGTAGATTCACACGTTCGTCACTCCTGAAAACATTGACCCATGGATTTCCACTCATCCATCATACCTTTTTCCTTCCCAGAACTTCCTCTCCTTTATTTCCCTTCAAAGACCTTCCACACAGCACCCCTGAGATGTCATAGGTCCTAAAGGTTTTTTTTCGTCAGAGCCTCATGCGTGGAGATAATGTATAAAACATATATAAAACATTGTAGGCACTTACAAAATATTATGGTTTATTCAAGTATTCAAGAACAGCATTGGTTTTTCTTAGTCTGGTACTGAGTTGGTTTAAAGTTTTTATTCCCATTTAATTGTCTTCTATGTCGTTTTTAGTGATTTAAAAAAAAAATCATTGACCTCTTTCAGTTAGATTTTCAGTCATTTTTAACTCTTGATTTTTAGGTACTCGTTAAACTTTTCTACTAGTTTTAAATCTGTGGCAGAATGTTGTGGAGCTTTGTGAGTAAGTAAATAATTATAGTTTCTTTATTTATTTTATTTTTAATTCATTTTATTTATTAGCGTTGTAAACAGTCTTCATAAATTCACATCTGACAGTGATAAGGATATTTATGTCATTGACCAATAATATTTAAATAATATTAGGACCGTAATACAAAAACACCTATATCTGATTAATCATTACAAAAACTGTCAAAAATGTGAAAATTTGAGAATGACATTTTGGGAAACAATGATTGTTAAATCAAAATTCTATTTTCGAAACTCTTTAAATTAATGAATTTATTTGAAGTACTCGCCTTATACTTCGAATTGAATCAAGAATTATAGATATTTTAAATAGATACCTATGTTATGTATCAAATTTGATTGATTGTTCTTATTGAAAAATAAAATTTGAACAAAAAAATTGTTATAGGTGTCACGCGAGCTGTTTGGAAACTGAAAGTACTGGGATTGAATAAATGGAACGCGGGAGGGGGGTTGGCAGGACGGGGGAGTGGGAGAGGGAATGCGGGAGGGGAAGGGGACGCGGGAGGAGAACGGGGACGCACGGGAAAGGACATGCAGTGCGAAAAATTTATGCATGCCGGGAAGCGTATTTACAAAACCTATACCGTTTCAGTCGCTTTAAATTTTCAATATCAAAATTTAAATATTTAGAAATAAAATTATTGATTTCTAATATACACATTGGAAAGATTATTTTATCTAGATTTTAGAATAATTTTTGTTCTTGCAATGTGATAAAAAATAACCAATATAAAGGTGTATTTAAAATGTAAATTGTCGCTACTGCGACTGAATCGGTATAGGTTTTGTAAATACGCTGCCGGGAACCAGCTAGTTATTGTACAAAAATTACATACAATGGGAATTTGTACCAGCTAAGCTACTGCAAGTAGCTTATCAGCAGGAGATTAGTTTTAGAGAAAAGAATATTTCAACAATAAATGAAATAATCATAAACGCATTAGCGTAGCAACAACCTACACATATAACAACATATTACAAACCAGTGAAATACACGCTACAAGTTGAAAATAATACAGAAACAATATTAAGTACATGGTAGGAGCAAATAATATTACTGTGTATGTACGCAGATATCATACACTTGTATTTATTTAAATAATAACATAAGGGTGAGCAAAATATCATTATTACATAAGGTCTCCCTAATAGCCAAGATTTTAACATCAGTGAGAATTTCGTCATTGAGCAATTTTCTTGTCAGTTTGTTAAATAATAATGGTATAATATATATTCAAGGGTTTTTTGACCATATTTGTTTTGAAACACAGGTACTTTCATTCCTTTATTTTGTATGAGACGCGTATTGTGAGCATGATCCACCATTGTTTTATACGGACTGCCACATAAGAAAGAGCTCAAACTGGCAACACATTGATTGATTTATACATCGCACCCGGGGAATAACATTGAGCTTAACTCAAAAAACTACTTTTTTCAATTCTGATAAAGTCTATCTTTCTTAAATCTACAAAAAATATTTAATTAAGTTTTTCCAAGGCTTACATTTAAATTTTAATGTACATAATCAATAATATCTTCCAGGAAGTGATTTTTTTAAGTTTCAACTAAAAATGTGGCATTCGATTGACCGTTATTTTTTTATCCGTATTTTATTATCCTTTATCCGTGGTTTTATAACTTGGAATGTTTCTTATATCATTTTGATTCGATCTAATGCGATGGATACGTGGTGAAGTAGAGGATTCAGTAATTTTGAATATATTCAAAAGCGAATATTTTTTGTACTTTTGGTAAGTCAAATCTATTTTTAACATTAAAATGAGCTTTATTATTTTTTGTGGGTTTAATTAGAGCTTATCTTCCGTTTTTAATGTTTCGTGAAAGGATATTTCTGTTATGAAAATCTTATAAACCCTAACTAATCGCAATTTTCTCTTTATAATACGAAATAATATACAAATAATAATATGCAAAAACCTACTTCCCCTACTTTAACCAGAGATTCCAGACATTATTTTGAGTAATAAAATGATATTTAAATTATGGTCTCCGGTGACTTTTTAGAAGTCTTTTTTCTCAATTTGTTTTTCATCAAAATCAATCAAAACAAAAAAAAACACATGTCATCAGTCATCACTGGTCACTTAGTCGATTTACCGACCAACCCCTCACCTGATCCTACATGTTCAATACCTACTGATGCATCCAGTTTGTCCAAAGTCCAAAGGATTTGAAATACTGAAGAATTTTTTGACGAAAATAGTTGAACGATTGAGGATATTTTCATTATTATTACCATTGTAGGCCTGTCACCTACTTCTTCGGTGAATTTAGATAACAGCAGACGAGGTTTTTTATTTTTATTTTTTTGGTATTTAAAGTCATAAACTCTAAGCTCTATCTATAACTCTAAACTATCAGATTGCTATTCTGATGAAACAAAATGTTAAAAATCACGAATCAACAAATTTGTAGAAACATTTTAGATAAATGACATAAAAAAATGTCATGATCATGATACGGTAACAGAATTACTATTGAAGAGAATTGTTTCGGAAAACTTCTTGACAAAAAAAAACAAATTCCGTTTTTTCCTATTCTCAATTACTTATGAATAAAATCAATTGATTCAATTTCGTCTTGCAGCTTACTCGTGGAGGGCTGATCTAATTTATTTTAAATCAGTGTTCATCCCCAGATTTTCCGAGCTTTGAAATATAAAAACCGGTAATCCAATAAAAGGCTGTCACATGAATGTCTTTTGCAAAGTATACTTCATACACAACACAAGCGTGCACAAATAATTTATATTACGAATCCATTCTGTATGTTACTAGCGACGATTTTTATTGTTGTGAGAGTTTTAAGGATAGATTTTTTCTTCTCTTATTTAACTCAAACCATGAAGGTAAGTACCTAACAAAGATTCTTAGTGTGTCGATTTCCAAATAAATAAAATAAACAAAGATGAAAAAACTATTTTAATTTCATTATGTCAAACCATAGCATGAAGAAAAGACGTCAAAATATGTTTATTGTTAACGAAATTGTAGTTATGGGTATAATCCGGCATGTTCCATCTCCGTTGACGTAAATAGTTGTATTATATAGTTTTTAAGTTGAATCTAAGAGTTCTTTTAAAAAAAAATCGTTTTCGGCGTGTTCAGTTACGCTAAAACTTTACCAATATTTTAATGGGTTGATTATTTATTAAGAGCATTTAACCAGCCAGCGGACAAAAATCCACATTTCGTCTTAAGTTGTTCTTACGATCGTGCAGGGCTGTTACAATGAGAAAGATTAATTATTCTCAGTACCAATTATAACTCAATATCGATTTTATTTCATTCCAAATTTGCTTTAATTAATACCTACATCCAAAAATGCTGAAAGGCGTGATGATAAAACTTTTAAAATAATATACTTTTTGTAATTATTTTTTGATTATAAGTATTTATCATTTTTCAATAATGTCTAAGTTAAATAAGAATGTTAAAAAAATCTGAAATATTTTAGTTTGTAAGTGCGCAAATAAATACACAAACAGACCAATTTTCGTCGAGAAACACATGTACGTATACTTTTTTTAATGATTTTATTTAAACTAAAATTAAAATTCTAAAACATGCGGTACCCAGATAATGTATTGAATTATTTTACTGCATGATTATATGATTTGAAATGGGTGTGGAATAATACTAAATCTTTTTTGAAAATTTAACTAATCTACCAACGACCTATGGTGTAACCTTATTATACTAAAAATAAACAATTTTTCTCAAAATTTAAAACATGCGAATGCTAGATAAAAGAACAATTTTATGAAATCCATTTATAATTTTTTGTGCAAAAGAGTCAATACGTCTAAAATATGATTTGAAAATGACATATTTCTGGTTGTCTCTGGTAACACCATCTTAATAGATGAAACAATATTTCTTTGTTAGAACCACTACATATTTTATTTACGCCAACCGGTTTCAGAACGACCGTTACTTCCTCAGGGCAAACATATAATAATAATAAAAAAAACAGTGGGTGAGTACAATGTGTTAGTAAATGTTGTAATATGGATTTTTTTATAGTAATACCTCACAAGAGTCTCAGCTTTTCCAGTCTGCAGCCAGTGAGACTATGGCAACCCTAATTGGGGTATGTTGTGAGGATAAAGGTAGTTGAGAGGGGAAGGAGATAAGGAAGATGAAGGTGGGGAAGTACCTGGCTATTCTGATCTGCTCACCAAACAAGGCTAACGCAATTTCAAGCAAAGTTTCAATTCTGAATGGTGGTCTTACACCAAAGCGATACTGAGAATATATTCCACTCTGGAACGTGCCGCAAATATACATGATTTTTAATGAATTAATTGTGAAATAACACAAATTATTCAAAGAAAATTTATTTGCCCACCCCGGGATTCGATCCCGCGACCTTCGGATTGCGAGTTACGAGTCTAGCTTACCGCTAGAGCACGCCTGCCGTCAGTGGGGGGAGGGAGGGGGGAAGGGTCGGGGGGGAGAGGGGGGGTGGGGGGGGGGGGGGGGGGGGAGATATAACGAAAAGTGAAAGGGAACATGTCTAAGATAGGACTATAATATAATTACATTAATATTTTATCACATAATAATTAAATTAATTATTAATATTATATATTATAGTCCCATCTTAGACATGTTCCCATAATAATATAATTTTTAATATTAATATTATTATCTTACATTCCAATTTAAGACATATTCCCTTTCACTGTCCGTTCACTCCACTCTTGACTTATCCCTAGCCAAACCCCCAACTCTACCACAACATTTAGTAAAATATTTTGCTCATCTACTATTTTGTAATGTTACGAAATTGTCTGTTTGTTCTGAGGAAGGAGTGGTCGTTCTGAAACCGGTCGGCGTAAATAAAAAAATACATATAAGTGGCTCTAACAAAGAAATATTGTTTCAAATAAATAAAAAGAAAACACTTTGTTTTACGTCACTTTATTGATATTTATTCCGTCTACCGGTTTCGGTACCTCCGTAACATCATCAGGACTGAATATAAAATACTGACAAATACAGGGAAATATACATATATGTATGTATACAAATTGTAAAAGAAAGAGATAGTAAATTAGAGCGGGACAGTGCGTCAGTTGTGGGAGGGAAGTGGGGGAGGAGCGAGTGGGATAACGGGAAACATACTTATAATAGGGCTGAATGTTAAATTAAGTTGATTATTAATGATTTCAGCCTTTGCATTAACTGATTTTTTTATTTCTAAAGCCTCTAAGTTATTTAATCTTAAGCCTATCCCATTTTTGTGTAGGACTTTAATACCCGTATCCCGGTTAAAAGTATGATCTTTATTAATTAGATGCTCTGCGAATTCTGAAAACCCTGAACTGGTTAGGCACCTTATGTGTTCCTTTACTCTAGTTTCCACATTGCGTGACGTTTGTCCAATATAGAACGCTGGACAATCGTTACAACTAATTTTATAAATGCCCGAGTGGCTTAGTATGTCCTCATTGTCTTTAGTATGTCCTCATTGTCCTCAGTCCTGATGATGGTACGGAGGTCCCGAAACCGGTAGACGGAAGAAATATCAATAAAGTGACGTAAAACAAAGTGTTTTCTTTTTATTTATTTAAAATGTCAAGTCACAATGTGTTTGCTTCTTTTGAAAAATATTGTTTCATTTATTTACAATGGATAACCACACTGCTTGAATGTAGCCATATTCAAGAGGATTATTTATTATTCACTACGTTCTTATACTAGGTACATAACATTGTCGAAGGGTCTAATTAATTATTCTATCGAATTTATGATCAGAAGCCAACCAACTTAAATTAAGTGCTGTGGCGAAAATTGCTTTGGCTTAAAGGCATTAATTTAAAAGCGGTACCTACCTCATAATAATATTATTTTGAAATAATTTTCTATTCCATGGTGTAATCTCCCCCACCTATGTATGTCCGATAGCATCGTCTCCGTCCATTCGGTGCGAGTAAACGGGATGCGTAATGTGGCCTACTTTAAATTACCCGGAGTCTCTCAATATGAAGTTATCCCCCGATGCTTAACTTTAAAAAGCAGTCGGTGATGAATAATTTATTGAGAATTTAGAAGAATTTTCCAAAGCAGAAAGCTTCTGCAAATTATGCAAAGTGAATGTGTATTTTACTTTGGTGGTCAAATCTGTTGTGGATTATTAATAATACTGCAATATTTTATCAGAAAATACCCATAGATATCTATGTTTATTAATTATGTATTATAACTTTAAGAATTACCTAGTAATATTTGTACCCGTTTGTATAAAGAATACTACTATTCAATGTATTTGCAGATCCACAGAGGAGACATGACAAATTCAAGTGAACAAGTGGTCATGTCTAAACAAAATACAACATTAGATTATGAGTAAAGTAAGATCTCTGATAGTGTTGCTTACAAACGGACTTACTATCAGTACATTGTTTCGTGTTTTTGAAGTAAAACTTCTTTACGCACGCTTGACATGAGGAGTAAGCTGGCGAATGCGTGATGAGAGCGTTACGAAAAGCAAGGCGAACGGTAGTTGAGAGGGAGATATAAGTTAGTGAAGATAGAACGAGAGAGAGTTACACTTCGTATATTACTGTAGGGGCAAGAGAGAGAGGTGCAAGCGCACGTTTTCTTTCTCTCTTTCTTTCATAGCCAGTTACGTTTCGTATATCTAAGATACAGTGCAGGCCTATTGTCTGTACACTGTAGGAGCAAGAGAGAGCAGTGCGCGTGCACATTTTCTTTCTCTCTTCCTATCATATAGATGGAGCTAAAGAAGTTTTACTTCAGTCGTGTAGTCTAAAGCACACTCGTTTTTGTCCTGTTTTGATCTATCTGGATCCCGTGATTTTACGGAGATTGTATTGCCCATAGTTTAAAAGTTACGATCTCAGGGTAAAGAATATCCACGAAGGAGAAATACGGTATGACCGGACTTAGACTTTATGAACGGATAGTGGAACAAAAGAAAAGATTTCAGGATGTAAAACGAGAAAATTATTATTGATAATTTGCACTCTATGTATTTTAGAAAAACACTTAAACTCCTCTTCATCACACCGCTTCCCCAATTCCTTCGGTTAATTGGTTCTAGCCACTGAATTTCTTTTGAAAATATACTGATTTTTTTTTTCAAAAACTTTAAATGCAAAACCTTTTTTTTTCATTTCTATAACCAAAATAATTTTCAAAGGTTTAGACAAATGAGTTCTGATATCAAGCTTTCAAAGATTCAATTTATTTTACAATGTTCTAATATCACTTTGAACCTTTTGCAATTGCCATTTTGTTTGTATCTGACAGTTGATTGTTGTTATGATGCGCACTTTAGATCATCACTTTGGTTGGATAAATTTCAAATTTCGCCAAACCATTTACCAAGATTTCAAGATTTTAAATACGAATTTTCATAATCCATAAACAAATTTATAATTATGATTCTAAATCTTGTATAAAGGATTGTAATTTAACTAGCTCAAAATTGACCAATAAATAATAATAATAATAACAATTCGTCAAATCTTAAAGCTTTTATTCAAATTCTAAGAAGGTCTTAATCAAGTTCTGTTGTTATTCAAGTTATGTTAAACGACTAGTCCGTTGTGGAATAATAAAGTAACTTTCACAAAAGTTGAATATTATCTTTGAATATAAAACAACAGACCTGAACGTTGTCTAAACGCGTTTGAAATTTAAACAAAGATATAATTTAACTAGATATTTACGTCGTATTATTCTTGATAATTAGTTCCAAAAAATAACCGCTCTAACCTGTTAAACTAAATGTAAAAGTGGTTTTAATTTAATACCGTTCAAAAACAATAACAAAAGGGAAGTAAAATACGCCCCTGACTTGCATACCGATATAACATGCCTATTTCACTTAAGTGCATCGATGAATTAACTGCACGCTTTTACTATAGCACGAGTTTTACGATGATATTAATTTCCCTGGTTAGTACAAAACACCGATTAAAACTTTACGACTAGTTCGGAACAAAATCATTTGTGTGCCATCTTATTTATTACTTTATGTTGGTGAAATATTAAAACACTCTTCACATTAAATTTATCACAAATAATGAATATAATTAATCATCTTAATGGGAAAAGCTTTAAAAGAGCTTTGGAAATAAACTGCTTGGAAAAGCTTTATTCAACTTCTGCTGCTTCAAATACTTATTTTAATATTTATAAATTATAATTGATTCCGCCAAATGGTCCATGAAGAAATTATCACAATATGATAATATTGTAAAAATTTCTAAAGACAATTTGGTAGATAGACTCTCTCTAGAAATTAAAAACTAACTAACTAACTCTTAAAAACTAATGTTGACTGTTTCATATTCCGTTCACATCTGTATTGCAGCTCCATAAAATTATACATTAATTGTCCACGTAACCATGTCCACAATATTACTTGGCTTATTCCTGGCTAGGGTAAAAAGAAGAAAGACGCTACCTATTCTAGAAGAATGGCAAAAAAATCGGTCTTACGCTAAATGAAACTAAATATGACGCAATAATACTTTACCAAAAACAATAAAAAAAAGATCAGGAGGAATGCAGATCCGGGCACAGCTTGTTTTTGGCAAAAAACCATGTTTTCACCGCGTTTTAAGTTGAGAACTTTAATCTGGAAGGTGAAAAAAAGTGCGGAAAGCAATAATTTTTTTTTATTCAGCTTCTCCACACTTTTCTCATCTAGAAAGTGCCTTTTTATTAAATTTCCAAACTGTGCCCGGATCTGCATTTCACCCAAAAGATCTCACACACAGAATAAGTAATAAAAAATATTAAAAGACGTGATGGAAAAGTGGCGTATCACCTTCAATGTGTGAGTAAGATGCCACGTCTTGGAAGTGACATATCAGAGGCCTTTTTTTCGTTTTTGACATTCTTTTGCGGTTTTTTTTTCTTCAGAGTTTCTGCTGCGTTGGAGGTACATCTCATTAAGCCATTTTAGGCAAAAATATGAAAGAATTTAGCCGATCAAACAAAATATTTTTCAGCTTTCAACTCACAAGTTGCAAACTTCTTCAAAGGGACCTGAAGAATTCGGATAAGTAGTCGATGTAACCTGATTCCGAATTTTGGCTGCAACCTTCATCGGTACGTAGTTTTAATGTCTTGTATTTGCTAGGGCTATCAAGATATTCACATTTGTTTACATTTAACGTGTTGATAGTGTCGGAATTGGTTTAACATTCTTTAGTATTTTGTTGGACTTTCTGTCATAATAAATTGTTAGCCCAAATTGAGCAGATGTAGAGCCTCAGATCTTTTTCAATCCATTCCCCCTGATAATGTAATTTCTTTGCACATACTTCCTTGGCGTCCTAAAATAGTCATAAATCTTACTCGGTATGGCATCTCTCCCCATTTTGTGTTAGAAATACCTTATTTAACTACAACTAAACCACACATATATATTTTTTTTAATTATTTTTTTTCATTTTGATAAGTCAGTCACACCTCATACATCATACATATGACTACTAATATTATATTGTCATGTAAACATAGGTCCGAGTGGTTAAAAATAAGCTAAATTCAAAGTACTACGTAAGGCTTCTTACTATATTATAATGGAATTCTACCATGAATTGTTAGTTTTCAAAAATTGAAATGTTAATAAGCTACTTACCTACTATACCCTTGAGTATCAGAATGGCAATGAATTAAACATTTTTTCGGGAGAAATTTTATCAAAATTTAACGAACGCAACAAACTCCACCGCTTATATCATTCAAATGCAATGTCTGTATCGATTTTTTTTTTAAAAACCTTTGAATCTTCACTACATCGAAAGTTATAAGGAGTGTGGTGTCTCTCCTGCATTTACTCTACCTACTTTAATTTCTCTTGTATCAGACGTATTCAATAAATAATATTTGTATAACCTTTTGTAAACATACGTTGTTCAACTAAACCACTCACAAAATTGGATCCAAATAACAGCTAATTAGACTACATCCCAGGAAATTACTACGGAAGTTTAGTTTTCTTGACAAAAAAAATTAAACAACCAGTTGTCAAAACCCTAATTTAGCTTTTTGTTGTTTTAGGTGTATAGGTATTTAACTACACCACACAAACTTCTAGATGTCAGAACTGTTACTTATATGACACATCTAGGAGATTTTTTCGATGTTAGCAAGAAAATTGGGAAATAAAATAGACGCGCACATGTACAATAAGATTTTTCTGTTGTATGAATAGACGGAATTAAATATGTTTTTTTCATTAGCTTCGCACACGAGGCCCTGATGTAAATAATTCCCCCCGGGGGCAATGTCATCTTTGGAGATGCTGTATGGAGGGTCTTTTGAGGAAAGGGGAGAGAGGAAGTTCTGGGAAGAAAAAGGGTGCGAGGGGTGGATAGGAACCTTGAGATCAATGTATCAGTGACGTATGAATCTGTCTCTCTCACTGCGGTGTAAGGCAATGTTCTGGAAGCAATATTCTCCCTTGCTGAAGAGGTCAAACGGTCTCCCGATCTGGCCTTTCCGGACAAACCTCACCCCGTGAACCCGGGCACAAAATGATGTTGGTTATCCAATAAATAGTTCCCGGAGCGGCAGTACCCATACCCGCCTCTGAAATAGGGTTGATAAAAACAATGAAAAGTATTTAAAAACTCATTTGTTTTATTTCAAAATTGAAATGTGTCATTATCAGGTTTGTTTTTAAATATTAAAAATTATTTCAACAATAAAAGTTAGCGAAAATTAATCTGAAGGTTAATTTAATTTACAATAAAACTGAATATTAATTGTTAGAAAGGTTTAGGTACACCTATCCTATTTCTTTAATTTGATAACTTGACAGCCAATCGAAAGCGACCCTTATTACCTTTCATTTTTTTTATAATACTTCTTTATTTTTTTAGAAAATCACAAAACCGCATTGTGATAGCTGCGAAATCTGGAGAGTTCCCAGAAAGGTGTATTTTCTATCTTTTCAACGGTTTTTTCGCACCAAACATCACGTTAAAAATTATGTTGCGAGCTAACCAATGTGAATTTAATTATGAAAATGGTGTTTTCTTGTATAATATAAGCACCATTCCAGTCAGTGAGTAAGAGACTAAGAGCCAACAAGACCTAGACAAAATTCATGAGTAGGTATAGAATAGAAGCTCCAACACAGTCAGTGAGGCTAAGGCACAGCCATCAAGACCTAGACAAACCCCATGAATCCTGGGCACCCCCGTTAAGTCACCAAACGTAGCAAACTGATTTGGGCAACAAATGCACCCGTCTTGTAAAATTTGCACTTACAATAACGTTCCATAAATAGAAGGCGATGAGGCATAAGTTCCCGCCTAACAGAAGCCGCGTGTTATGATTTGTGCAAGTAAAAAGCGTCGCCATTTAAAACAAATATTTAAATGTTTTACTATCATTTTATAAAAATCTTAATTTGCAAGAATATACAATCAAACCACGACCAAAATAGTTGTTAAAGTAGTTGCATAGGTCTAATACATTATTTTTTTCTATTAAAAGACTAATCAAAAAATCCTCGATAAGGCCACAGAAGATGTGTTCTACTCACAGTATTTATAAAAAAACACCTAAAATATTTCTACACCTAATTTTTCATAATTTCGTGGTGCTTAGCCTTAAATATTTTATTATTAGGCCAGTTTGGTGGCGTATAGTTTACTATTTCCGTGGCCTCAATGTTTGGCAATCAAGGAAGGAATAGGTATCGCGATGGCTAATGGAAAATCGATAGATATCAGCAGATAGGGCAGGAATCTTACAATCGCTACTAAATATTGGTGTTTGCTCTTTTATGTTACAAAAAACAGCCCATTGTATCACATTATATACTGCCGGAATGAAATTGACAACAAAAAAACTGTTATGCTGGAAATAGAATGGGCACTGGGCAATGGGCAGCGAAGAGTGAGTAAAAAACTGTACTCATACATGATGCATCAGGCGCGGTCCCTCCGTACCACGGACATATGAATATATATGAATATATCTGGACCTGCCCTAAGTGATAAAAACGTATTATTTCCCCCTCCACATGGCGCCGGCTGTAGCTCCTCCTTGGAACCGGCTCGCTCCATGGGAAGGGGATATAGTCTCGCTTGAATCTAAAATGTGTGACGTCATCATTCTTGCCGTGAACAGCGAGAAGCTGACATCCATACATTTAACGAAATAACGGCAGCTTGTGCTATACAATATATCTACGTATCAATATGCACATAGCAAATGTGGGCGGTTACAGGGGTAAGTAAATTATGAAACATTTGTAAAAGTGTTTTAACTAAACACGGCAAGAAAATATTGATATGTGTATTGGCGCGAGTCTTTTTGGAGCGAGCATTTGGCCTTAGCAAATAAGTTTTGAACGTGGCAAGCAATTCGCGCTCCCATGTAAAAAGGTCTATTCATTCAAAGCAGATTTTGCTTTTAAGAACTAAATGGTGATATTGTAATGCGAGATGCCTATATACTGTCAGATTGATTGTTCAACGAATGACAGTCATCTTTCCCCTCTTGCTCTCCATAGTTTGGTTTTACCCCTCATCTGTAACTGCTTGTCTATCCATTTGGATGTCTATGCTCCGTACATACTGTGGATATTTTTGAGGCGTGCAATAAATATAATGATAATTGATACTTATTTATTCAGCATTAAAAAAGCTTTGAGCTTATTTTTTTCTAGCCGTATTAATACTGCAATTTAACGACACCGTCCCAACCTCAGTGGCCAAAAATAACAATATGCAATGCGCGGACAGGACTGAAATATATAATAACAATACCATTCTCGATGCTAGTGTTTCGAATGTCGCTTAAATAGTGGATTCTCCATTCCGCATTCACGATGTTAGAGAAAGTTTGATATTGCGCATGCGCGTTTAGTTCTGCCTGCCGAATTTGCCTGAAGTAGTATACGCATTAAATGGGAGCATTCAACGCGCAGAAAACGACTTTAATGCGCGTAGGCATAGGGCAAAGAATAGCATAACAAAGCGGGTGGATTAATTTGGTACTCTTTAGAGAATTTGTTAGCGCGTCCATTTTCACAATAAGGAACTCCAGTAAAAAATATTATGGCTTTAAAAAATATGTTCATATAGACAAAGACCAATAAACGCTGATACTGAATATATAAGTTTAATTAAAAAGTCCATTTTTAATCGGGTCTTAGAAACACGCGGTCAAGTTGGTATTATTGAAATATTTAGTGATGACGTCGCTGAACACCGTAATCATTGTTTGGAAATGTAGGTATGACACGAGCCATCGTATTTACAACGTTTCATCTTATTCGTTTATTTACATACTGTTTATAGAGATTTAGTTGTCGTGTTTATTGAAACATTATATAGGATAAATAATTCAGTATCAAAAATAGAGGTATCTCCATTATTTAAAATATTGAAAAACTTTAAACTGTACGAAAATGAAAAAAACTGTGCTAAACATAATGCTACCTACTCCACGTCCAGCTATGGGAATTTCGAAATCCAAAATGGCCGTCATCGATCAGCTGATCGCATCTTATTTGCCTACAATTGTGAAGGTTTGCTTTGTTTTCGATAATATTGATTATAAAAGCTAAAAAATAATAATTTTAAACAATTTTTATACCACTCTCCCGTAATAATATTGAAAAATATAATAAATAAATAATTCCACCTAAATAATGTTTTAACTAATCGAATAGTATCATAATTTCTTCCTTATAACTGTCATACAAAATGAAGACCTGTTGAAAATAAAAATAACTTATAATCGTGTGATGACGTCACACGATTCGCCATACATACGGTGGTTTTCGGGGATCTTGAAAAATTAAAACATTGACAATTATTTTACCTATTAAAACTAACTCTAAAAATTATTATAAATATGCAGTTATTTAAGTTAGAAGGTCCATTATTCATAAAAAAAAAATTGGACTGGAGTTCTCTGTTAGGCTAGAATAACGAATGCCAATAATACGTTAAATACTTTCGAATATCTACTTAATTAATTTGATTTTAGAATTGTTACAATTGATGTGATGCACAAAGAATTTGTAAAGCTAATCTGACATACTATTTTTGTCAGTAATCACATCGTGTTCGTGGGCTAGTCCGTAGGTATTTATATTTGATAGTAAGTAGATATAAACTTCAGCATCCCTGATATGCATCGCTTGCATAGAGCGTGTCTCAATGGACATATGAATCCAACCCAAATATAGACGTATGAATTCGTCCCTCACACTGCGGCGCAAGGCGATGTTCCAAGAGTTCTGCTTGAGAGGTCACAAGGCCTCCCTCCCGATCCAGCCTGCCACGCAGCTGGTGGGCAGACACATCCGCCGTCAAGACCCGGACAGACCTCACCCTATGAACCCGGGCACCCCTGCTAAATCACAAAACCTAGCCAACCACATGGGGTGACCTATGGCAGAGGTGTTGATTAACCAATTAATGGTTCCCAGGACGACAGTAACCATATCCGCCATCCAAATTGTAGCACGTATAATTATAATATTGCGTAATTTTTCACGGGTCTACTAGCATAGTTTAGTCTAAATAGATCCTTATACATATTAGCATGGCGTGCCGTAGCGTGAATCTGATCTAGGTGGGTCTATCAATATTGAGCAAATACCACACAGGACATACCCATACAAGCTTTAACCCAAAGTGAATACTAAAGTTCTATTGAGGATCAAAATTAGTTCCAGAAAGCTCGATTATTATTGAGTCACACCGTGTTCATGACATAAATCAAAATGGCCGCTTTTGAAGGCCTCTTTGGCGCCATTTTCCTACGATTTGAGAATTATTTGACTATTCCAAGAAATGGTAATCACGAGCTACCAACGTCGTATCACATTTCCTATTCCATCAATATAGTCAAAACGCCTATTGACTATTTATGACATGTGTACAGAGTGGTTTCCATTTTAAGTATCTAGATTGTAAAACAAATCCACCAACAACAAAATGTCTAGAAATTGTTGCAACACTTACATATAACAACTCTCATATTATTAATACACTTGAAGTGAAATAACACAAAACTGCGCTATATAAACACAACGTTATTATTATTATGGAATGAATAGTTAGTGTATTTTATGAACAAACATGTCAATTTTTAAGGCACACTGTTCAATTTTATATAGTTTTATTTTGTTGTGCGTATTTTTTTTTATATTATGGTCGTTTATTATATGTAAATGCACACTGAACTGTTGTTTGTGCATTATTGGTGGTGATTTATTTCTGATATGGGTAATGTAGGTATCTATTAAATTATTATACTATTACCTTAAAATAAAAATAAATAATATTTTTTATGCTTTTAATCCAAGTTTTACAACTTTTTATTGTTCATACATGCCATTCCATTATTATCGTTTATTACTTATTGTAAATCTTTATTACACTCCATGATGAATCGTTTCTTGCAAATGCATCTGATCCCATATTAAAAATAAAATTCTAATAAAATATATTTACCAAAGTTTTTGCTCTTATTTTAAATCAATTATTATATTATTAATTTGTGTGAAGTCTCAGAACGCATTATTATAGTAAGGCATTTAATTTTAAAAAATATGTTAGTAATATTAAAAAACAAACATCAGGGTTGTGGGCAACGAAATAAAAAAAAAATCTTATGCAATTTAGCCTTATACCCACGCCCGTTTATTTTCGCCAGTTTTCGATCGAACTTGTTGACTTTGAACTATGCTCGACGTGGCGTATGTACGCTCGAGCATGCGTGTCATTCAGCTTGAGCAGCTCGAAACAAGTCAGCTCAGGTATCTATGGTCAAATGTGAGTGGTTTATTTATGTCAAATCTGCCCCTCTTCGTATATCACAAGCACTCTTCTTCACGACATAAATTAATACAATTTTAAATAATATCGCGGGATAACTCCAAGCATTAATTTTTGTTCTCCAGTGAGAGGGACAACACGTGAATCATACTCAAGATGAGCGATTGACATTTTCGACGCTTTGTCTACATGCTCGA